>OY288266.1:46838126-49320847 GCA_958450335.1 Hibiscus tridactylites
ACAGGGGTTTTTGGTTTCGGTTATCGGGTAATCGGTTTGTACCTCCAGGTTAAATCTATGCCCTTATATAAGCTTTGGGCTCAAGTCTTCTAAGGTAACAAGGATTACAACTTTAATTAAAAGTAAGATTCTAATAAAGACTAAATCTCTAAAGACTCCTACTTTCCAGCCGCATCCTTGTTTCTAAGAATTTCCTCTCCTTGAACTTTGGCTTGACATATCTTTTGATCCGGGGCTTGGAAAAATATGTGGCTTTCACACAACAGACGAGCAGATTTTTCTCTATCTATCGAGGTCCACTTCGCTTTTCCTCTTCATAAGTCTGCTGTCACCATGCTGTCACGACAGGTCCATGGCAGCTTCGTCTTCTTCGTCTACTTGTCCAGTTCAGCTCTCCTGCTTCTCTGCCCTGCGCCTGCCTTCAACGTCTACTATGGCAGATACCTGCAAAAATAGCCATCTTTTAGTAGAATCCGTGCTTTTAATCCATTTGTGATGTTTTACTGAAAACTAACCTAAATGCAATGCAATGATGCTTGAATGCAGCAGAAATATGGGTTAAAAAATGTGTAAATAATAGAACTTTTACGCACTCAACACACCCCCAAACTCAAGTTTTTGCTTGCCCTCAAGCAATTAAGACTAAAAGAAAAATGAAAAATTTTGTGTTGGCCTTCAAACAATGAACTGTCCCTTACTCGTCGCTCATTCTCTATGGCGGCAGCAACCTGTCGGAAAGATTAGGATCTGTCCGGAATCTCCCTATAGGCCTCGTGCAGTGTGTGCATGCTTGTGAACAGTTATATGCTAAGACTCTCTTAGTTTCACTAGAATATTCAACTTCTTATCTCGAATTTTTATGCCAAAGTTTATTATTTTTTTTAGAAGGCACATTTTCATGCTTCTTTTCTTCTATTTTCAAGCTAAGTTTTTCTAGAGCCAGTTTCGGGCATCTCTAGTTAGCTTCCTAGAGCCGGTTTCGGGCACCTCTAGGTTTTTGATTTTCTTTTCCTAAACTTCTTTCCTAGAGCCAGTGTTAGGCACCTCTAGGGGCTATTCAAGTTCTAAGCTTCCTATTCTAGTTTGGCTAAAAGAAATCTAAGCAATATAACAGTCACAAAGGTGTTTAAATTTTCAGAACTATAGAAAGGCTCTAAACTTCTCCTTAACCTGTCCTAAAGATGCTGCCACGACAGAGCCGTCATGACAGGTAAGCTAACTTCACAGTTTTAAGCCAACAGTTTTATATTTTCTGATTTTTTTTAGAAGAGAACTTAAATAAATAATAAGACACAACAAATAATAAAAAGATGTGCATAAGACTCCATTAATGATGGAGGGTTGCCACCCCCAAACTCGAGGGTTGCATTGCCCTCAATGCAAAATGACATGAAAAGATGAAAAAAAGAAGGAAAAGTACATCACAAAAGATAAAGGCAAGCAGCAATAAGAGGAAAATAAAAACTTAAATTTTAGTCGCTGTCCTCGCTGCTGCTGCTAACACGGATTTGACGGCAGCGTCTGGGCTGTGGAGGAGGCTGGGAAGGTTCAGGGGCGGATGTAGGGGCAGGTTGCTCCACAAGCTGAACATCGGAACTGCTGCCACTGTCCCAAGAGCTGCTGGTGGTGGTGCTAGCTTTGGGCAGCCTTTTCTTGTCTGCCACATGTTTAATTCGCTTGACCGGTGTAAACTCTCTCTCTAAGTTCCTCCGGATCAGAGGGCTGTCATCAGAGGCAGGCCGCTTTGTTCCTCTAGGAGAGGTATCTGCCGGTGGGCTGCCTGCTGCCGTCGGGGCAGGTGATGTGGTGGAGGCGGTACAGTGGGAATGTGGAGAGCCGGGTGGGGTATGTGTGTGAACAGGGGTGTGGACAGGAGTGGGGATACGGAAATAATGGGCAGGAAAAGTAGGGAATTGAATATCGGGAAAATTTAAAGTTTGGGCAATAAAATTTACCGTCGAGTTCGTGAAGTCCCGTATGAACGTCATCAATCCCATTTGTCGTTCCTCTACCCGTTGTAGCGTAGTAAGAAGGAGGGTGGTCTGGTCTGTTGGAGCGGTGGCGGCAGCAGGTTCTGGGGCAGGCTCCTCTGATGATTCTGCGGGGGAGCCGGCAGGGTTGAAGGGGGAGACAGGTGTAGCCACGATCAGCTCCATGAGGCTGTTGATGTTATTGTCTGTCCAGCCTCTGCCCTTCCTTATTTTGTCGGAGGGATCCTCGGGTACAGCAGCACATCGGCAGAGGGAAGTTATGGTGAACGGCAGGCAGAGGCGTGAGTCGGAGCGGAAGGCACAGTCCAGGATGTTGTCCCTCATATATCTGCCAACATTGATGGGCCTGTTGTGCATGATGGAGTGAATATGGGCCAGCCGCTGTCGGTTAACTGTCGTGTGGTGGGAAGACGGCAGGATACGCTTTTTGATGAAAGCGTTCCACAGTTTTGCCTCCGGTAGGAGCTTCCCCCTGTTGACGGAGTGGGGGTTCTTCTTGCTGGTTGTCCATGATGTTCCCTCCTCTGTCAACTCCACCATGACAGCATCATAAGCGGCAGCATCGAGGGTGTCGAGAAATTTCTGGTGAGCATCATCATCGGGGCCAAAGAAAAGGCCAAACATGTGATTGATGCTGTCGGCAGTGAAAGGCACTTGCACTCCTCTAATGGTGACGGATGTCGCCGTTCTGCTGTCTATGGCCGCGTAGAACTCCCGGACCAAGGTGTCGTTTAGCTCTGCCGGTTGTTCAGCAAAGTGCTCCCATAGCAGATTCTGGATCGCTCTAGCAATGAAGGGCCGGAGTCCCATGTTGGGTGCTTTGCGGATGTAAACGAACCCACGTTCTTCCCATAACTCCTTGTTGGCAAAGGGCGTTGCTGCTGCTGAGGAGGATGCTGAGGCAGCACTACGACGGGTCTGTCTAGTAGACATGTTGGTTGCAAGGGTTGTGAAATCTGAAGAAAGCAAATAAAACTAGAGGAGAAAGCAAAGAAGAATAAGCAGAAGTGAGAAAAAATGAAAATGACAATGGGGTTTTATAGCGGTCGAGTAGCTGCCCATTTAATGCCGCAACGGCAGGCGTGAAGAACGGAGCGGCCGATTGGATTTAGCGTGTCTGACGCGTCTGACACGCATTTATGCGTCTGTTACGCGTCTGCCGCACGCTTCTGCGTCTGCCATGTCAGTCTGTTGACAGCCTGTCATATCCGTCCGCGGCGGCAGCCGAAACGACAGGTTTCCATAAATGGGCTTTATTGGGCTGATGGATGGGCGGTGGGCTTGGGTCACTTCTCCTTTTCTTCTTGACTCCTTTATTTCCTAAAAACTGAAATTAGAAAAACAAAACATTATTCGAATAAAATAAACCTAATTTCCTAGTAAATAATAAATAATAAAATAAATAAAAATAAAAATTAGGTTAAATTAGGGATGCCTTGTGGGGCATCTCCTAAAGTAACCACTTCCTGTATTCCTAGGGCTTCAGTCCCCTGATAATGCTTGAGGCGCTGTCCATTGACTTTGAATTGGTGCCCGTCTTTTAATGATTGAATTGTGATGGCACCATGGGGAAAAACTTGTATCACTTGGAATGGGCCAGACCATCTAGACTTTAGCTTTCCTGGGAAGAGTTTAAGTCTAGAATTAAATAACAACACAAGCTGCCCTGGGCAGAACTGTCATGGCAGCAGTTTCTTGTCGTGCCACTTCTTAGTCTTTTCTTTGTTGATCCTTGCGTTGTCGTAGGCCATTGTCCGTAATTCTTCAATCTCGTTCAGATCTAATAACCTTTTCTGGCCGGCCTTGTCCAAGTCCATATTCACTGCCTTAATTGCCCAATATGCTTTGTGCTCGATCTCGACAGGCAAGTGACAGGTTTTCCCATAAATCAGTCGGTATGGAGACATGCCCAATGGAGTCTTGAAAGCTGTCCTGTATGCCCATAATGCATCATTTAGAAGTAAAGACCATTCTTTCCTAGTTGGTTTAACCATCTTCTCAAGAATGTTCTTCACTTCCCTATTGGAAATCTCAGCCTGTCCATTGGTCTGTGGGTGGTATGCTGTCGCGATCCTGTGCTTGACACCATATTTCTTCAAGGCGGCAGCAATTACCCTATTATCAAAATGTCTCCCCTCATCACTGATGATCGCCCTAGGGATGCCAAATCTAGAAAAAATGTTTTTGTGCAAAAACTTTTGGACCGTCTTGGCATCATTCTTTTGAGTAGCGATTGCTTCTACCCACTTGGAGACATAATCCACTGCTAGGAGGATGTATAGATTTCCACATGAAGATGGAAAAGGTCCCATAAAATCTATCCCCCAAACGTCGAAGATCTCGACTTCTAGAATGTTCTGCAGTGGCATCTCGTTTCTCCTCGAGATGTTACCTGTCCGCTGGCACCTGTCACAGTTTTTGTAAAACTCCTGTGCATCTTTATATAATGTTAGCCAGTAGAACCCTGACTGCAGCACCTTGGCAGCAGTCTTATTTCCTCCTACGTGTCCTCCATATTGTGAAGCATGGCAGTGATGGAGAATGTCTTCTTGCTCTTCTTGTGGTATACACCTCCTTATAACCTGATCTGCGCACATTTTGAAAAGAAGAGGTTCGTCCCAATAATAATGCTTAACATCATTTTGGAACCTCTTCCTGGCTTGATAATTAAGATCAGAAGGTAATATTCCGCTAACTATAAAATTAACGAAATCAGCATACCAGGGAAGGTTAGAAGACTTACCTGCCGCCATGGCTGTCGCGACAGCGATTGCGGCAGCAAAGAGCTGCTCATCTGGGAAGGTCTCCAGTATGTTTGTCTCGTCTATGGGTAGACTCTGTCCCTTCTCCAACCTCGACAAGTGGTCTGCCACCTGATTTTCTGTCCTCTTTTTGTCCTTGATCTCAAGGTCGAATTCTTGTAAAAGCAAGATCCACCGTATCAATCTAGGCTTTGCATACTTCTTTGCGAACAAATACTTTAGGGCAGAATGGTCGGTGTGTATTATTACTTTCGTTCCAAGTATGTAAGAACGGAACTTGTCGATGGAGAACACCACAGCTAACAGCTCCTTTTCTGTGGTGGTGTAGTTCACTTGGGCGTCATTTAACGTCTTGCTGGCATAGTATATGACGTGGAACGGCTTATCTCTGCGCTGCCCAAGTGCTGCCCCGACAGCATAGTCACTAGCATCACACATGATCTCAAACGGTTGTGTCCAGTCTGGTGGTTGTACTATGGGGGTTGTCACTAGCTTTTCCTTCAGAACCTTGAATGCTTCAGTACATTCCTCATTAAAGTCACAGGGTCGGTTTTGTTCTAAGAGATGGCATAGGGGATTCGTGATTTTCGAGAAATTTGCAATGAATCTCCGATAAAAACCCGCATGCCCTAAAAAACTCCTAATGCCCTTGATTGTGGTTGGCGGCGGCAGCTTCTCTATGACTTCTATCTTGGCCCTGTCGACTTCTATCCCACGGCAGCTAATCTTATGGCCAAGGACTATCCCTTCGTCCACCATAAAATGGCATTTTTCCCAATTTAGAACAAGATTAGCTTTTTCACATCTTTCAAGTACCTTTTGAAGATTGTCGAGGCAGCTTTCAAAATCGTCTCCAAAGACGGAAAAATCATCCATGAAAATCTCAAGGAAGTCCTCTACCATGTCGGAGAATATAGCCATCATGCACCTTTGGAAGGTGGCAGGTGCGTTACAGAGGCCGAACGGCATCCTCCTAAATGCGTATGTTCCGTAGGGGCATGTGAATGTTGTTTTCTCTTGATCCTCCGGTGTGATGGCAATTTGGTTGTAACCTGAATAACCATCAAGAAAACAATAGTAAGGTTTACCCGCTAATCTATCAAGCATTTGATCAATAAAGGGTAAAGGAAAGTGGTCATTTCGGGTAGCTTTATTAAGCTTCCGATAGTCCATACAAACCCTCCAACCGGTCACAGTCCTGGTTGGGATTAACTCATTGTTCTCGTTGGTTATCACGGTCATTCATCCTTTCTTTGGAACGCATTGCACCGGACTCACCCATTTGCTGTCGGAGATGGCGTAAATAATACCAACATCTAACCATTTGATTATCTCTTTACGCACTACCTCCTTCATCGCAAGGTTTAGCCGCCTTTGGGCATCAATAGTCGGCTTATGATCTTCCTCTAGGAGGATTTTATGCATGCATATTGTCGGACTAATGCCCTGAATGTCTGCTATCGTCCATCCAATCGCCTTTTTTTGCTGCCTTAACATGTCGATCAGCTGCCGTTCCTGTTCCTGCGGCAGCTTAGCAGAGATGATTACGGGCAGTGTATCATTGCAACCAAGATAAGCATATTTAAGCTGCCCTGGCAGGGGCTTAAGTTCTAAGACAGGTGGTTCAATAGTAGAAGGCTTTTGGATTAAATGGTTATCCGAAGTGTAATTCAAGGGTTTGAATAACTTACCTGGACGATGGCCTAACCAGTTTACCTCCTCCTGACCTTCAGTATCAGATGTATCGGATTCAGAGGAGTCGCTGTCGTTGATGCTGTCGTCGTTGCTGTCATCGTTGCTGTCGTGACAGGTCAGTAGGTGGCTGTCGCGGCAGTGACCAAATTTTATATCACGGCAGCTCGACCTGATGCAGGGGTGATCAAAGGTCACCTCAATGATGGCCTTGCATTCCTCGTCCACATCAGCATGTTTCATTGCTTGGAGAACATTCAACTTAATCTCTTGATCGTTTACGCGCATGGTGAGTTCTCCTTTCTCCACATCAATCAATGATCTTCCCGTGGCTAAGAAGGGTCGCCCTAGGATGACTGGTGCGTTTTCGTCTGCCTCACAATCCAAAATAAGAAAGTCAGCAGGAAAAATAAGTTTATCCACTCTTACCAAAATATCTTCAATTTTTCCCTCGGGGTGAACGTAAGAGCGGTCGGCTAGCTGTAGGGTAACTGTCGTGGGCCGCGCCTTGCCAATACCTAGTTTCTGAAAAACAGATTTGGGCATTAGATTAACACTGGCACCAAGATCACAAAGTGCCTTACCCACAAATTTGTCGCCGATTACGCAAGGTATGATGAAGCTCCCTGGATCCTTCTTTTTCTGGGGTGGCTGCCGATGAAGAATACTCATGCAACCTTCTTGCATCCTTACCGTTTCAAATTCCCCAAGTTTAGATTTTTTTGACATAACATCCTTGAGAAATTTAGCATAACCGGGCATTTCCCTAACAGCATCTAACAACGGAATATTAATATGAACCTGTTTAAAAATATCATAAATCTTTTTAAGTTGAGATTCATGCTTAGCTTGCTGTATCCGTTGAGGGAAGGGTGGTGGGGGCGATAATCAGCAATGCACCCTTCCCACTGCATGCGAATCAGAGGACGATAATCATCTTTTTTCTCCTCTGTCGCTTCTGCTGTTGTGACAGGCTCATCGGCAGCAGTCTGTTTATCACCTGTCGGGGCAGCTTCCTCGGCAGGTTTATCCAAGGCAGGTTCCTTTTCTGTTTCAGCTTCGTTTTTCGGCCTGGTAGCTTTTTCCCACTCCTAGTAGTAATCGCCTTACATTGCTCATGTGGGGGTGGTCTAGCATTTTCAGTATTGCTAGGGAATCCTCCATTCTGCCTTGGCTTTATATGTTGCGACACCTGACCCATTTGTGTCTCTAGAGATTTCAACGTAGCCTCATGATTTGTCATTTTCATCTCGGTTTTATCTATAAAGTTTTCCGTCTTCTTGACAAACTGATTTATATTCTCCATATACGTACCGGTCTGAGACATAAAGGTGGCCAGAGTCTGTTCCAATATACTACTCGTGGCAGGTGGTGGCTGCTGTTGCTGCTGCGGCGGCAGGTGCGGCGGCAGTTGCTGCGGCTGTTGCGGCAGCAGTTGCTATCTCGTCAGCAGTCTAGGACCTCCCTGATTCTGATTATATGCTTGCGGATTCAGGGCATTGTTAGGGTTACTCCAGGAAAATTTGGGATCTTTCCTCCAATTAGGGGTGTAGTTGTTGGAATTGTAGTTCGGCTTGTAATTTCCAACATATTTTCCTTCTTCTATATTTATTGGGCACTCATCCCTACTATGATTTCCCTCACAAATAGCACAAACTTCCTCGACAGCAAATCCTCGTAATTCTTCTTCATTTAATAAGTGTTTCATTGCCTTGGTAAGGAATGCTACCTGTGATTTCATAGTGTTGTCGGCCTCATAGTCTTTGACAGCAAGTACCCGTTTACCCCCTCTTCTAGCTGTCGGAAACTGCTCCTCATTCTTGGCCAGGTTTTTCAAAACTTGCAATGCCTCGTCCGGATCTTTATCCAATAATAGTCCATTTGCTGCAGAATCAATCCGAATGCGAGTTTGTAAGTTAGCAGCATTATAGAACTTAGTTACCTGATTCTAGACGGGAAATCCATGCATTGGGCAATTCCGTAGAAGAGTAGTAAATCTGTCCCAGGTCTCGTGCATCGGCTCGTCGTCTTCCTGTTGAAAAGTAGCAATTTCGTTACGTAATCGCTCAGATAAATGCGAAGGATTAAAACGAGATAAAAATTCACGAGTTAGATCTGCCCAAGTCATAATAGAACCCGGTGTAAGTTTATTCCACCAAGTTTTAGCTCTATCCCTCAATGAATGGGGGAATAACCGAAGCCTCAGTATCTCCGGACTAACTCGTGGTAGTCTAAACGAACCACAGATCTCCTGGAACGTTTTGAGATGCTTCCTAGCATCTTCTGTCGCAGAACCACTAAACTGCCCGGCGTTGTTGATCATACTAAACATGACAGGCTTAAGCTCGAAGTTGTCAACATCAATATCCGGCAGCGTGGTCTCCAGCTCTACATGATCGTTCAGCATGTAGTCACGACATGACCGTCGTCCATCTGCCCCAGGCGGGTCGCCGACAGGCGGTATTTCTCCACCAGCAGGCTGGTGACGGGCCATCTGCTCTAGCTGTTCCTCGAGGTATTCGTTTCTGTCTAAAAGGCGGCGAAGTTGTTTCTTGAGATTAAAGGAACGTTCGATCTCCGGATCTAATTTATACTCAGGATCTTCTCCTCTTTTCGATCTGCGCATAAACAAGGAAACCTCGTGAAAAGCGAGAGTTGAAAGAACAAAAGAAAAATTAAAGAAAAGAAAAATAAAAACAAAAACGAAAATAAAAACCAAAAGTGCAAGAAAAGAAAGGTGTAGTTATGTTGCCAATCCCCGGCAGCGGCGCCAAAAACTTGTTGCGTGTAAAAGAGTCTATCGCAATTGTAGTGCAAGTGTACACGACGCAAGTAGTAAGTGATACGAAGTATCGGATGTCGTCTCCATAAGGATTGGGCTAATGACTTCACCTTAGTTCACTGCACGAAGTAAAGGAAATAGTTTAGAAGATTTGTCACGAGAATAATAAAATAAAAACGTAAATAAAAGGATTGGGTTTATCAAGATAGAGAGAATGGGCTGGTATTGAATTGCTCGGTAGTGCAGGTATTGAATTGCTTAGGATCTTCAGTTCTGTCGTCGCTCCCATCGCCGACAGCACCTGTCGCGGCGGCTGTCCGTTGGCTGTCGTGGCAGCGAACACCAACTCCGTGCTTCAAGCTTGGCAAGAATCCCAGATCTGCCTTGGCCTATCCCTAGGTCCAAGTCTGTCGATGGTCACGTCTTTGATGATACCTCCCGGCGTGAATCGAAGGATGAACACCGATGTGTATGAATTCTTCCTTAGCCACTTAACCTTGCCCTATCCCTAGGCACAAGATAGTTCAACTATAAACTAGAGAACTTGCTCTTATTTCTTTCGTATACTTAACTCTCCTGATGCTAAGTAAATGGATAACCTCACAATACTCTCCCGATGCTCTTGCAAGATATTAAAACCAAAATAAGAGAACTTGAAGTTTATTTTATTGAACTGAAAATTCCTAAAACAAAACAACCCTTGCAACTACTTTACAAAACAACCCGTGGCCCTAGGGGGAATTTAGAACATGTCGGTGACGGGTGGACGACAGGGGTTTTTGGTTTCGGTTATCGGGTAATCGGTTGTACCTCCTAGGTTAAATCTATGCCCTTATATAAGCTTTGGGCTCAAGTCTTCTAAGGTAACAAGGATTACAACTTTAATTAAAAGTAAGATTCTAATAAAGACTAAATCTCTAAAGACTCCTACTTTCCAGCCGCATCCTTGTTTCTAGGAATTTCCTCTCCTTGAGCTTTGGCTTGACATATCTTTTGATCCGGGGCTTGGAAAAATATGTGGCTTTCACACAACAGACGAGCAGATTTTTCTCTATCTATCGAGGTCCACTTCGCTTTTCCTCTTCATAAGTCTGCTGTCACCATGCTGTCACGACAGGTCCATGGCAGCTTCGTCTTCTTCGTCTACTTGTCCAGTTCAGCTCTCCTGCTTCTCTGCCCTGCGCCTGCCTTCAACGTCTACTATGGCAGATACCTGCAAAAATAGCCATCTTTTAGTAGAATCCGTGCTTTTAATCCATTTGTGATGTTTTACTGAAAACTAACCTAAATGCAATGCAATGATGCTTGAATGCAGCAGAAATATGGGTTAAAAAAGGTGTAAATAATAGAACTTTTACGCACTCAACAGTGTCACTAGGCAAACTTCCTTCTTGTCGTGCATGCAAGGTTTGAGCTATCTGACCAACTTGTGTTTCTAAGGCTCGGAGAGAGGAACTATGGTTTTGCAATAAGGCTCACCGATTCTTAATGTTTGTTGCATGATCTTGTACCAAAACTTTCGTGGTTCCCATGAAATCTTTTGTCATAGCCATAAATTCTTTGAATGTAGTCTCCAGCGAACTGTTTGATGAAGATGTTGCTCCCTTGTGACCTTGCCATGGCATCATCTGGTTAGAAGATGGTGCTTCAATGAGATTTTGTTGTGGCGCTGACTGAGAAGAACTGATGTGCCCTTTATTACCCCAACTGAAATTCGGATGCTGACGCCATCCTGGGTTGTAGGTATTAGAGTATGGATTGTTGTTGATGTTATAATTCCCCACATAGTTGAGTGACTCTTGATTGTCAAGGCATTCACTCAAATGGTGATTGCCATCGCATCTGAGACATGAGGTTGCAAACTTCACTTCCTTTACATACGATTGTCATCGCATCTGAAACAATTGTCAGAGTATTCACTCAAATAGTAATCGACTGAACAAACTTTGGAATTTTATTAAAAACAACTCAAAACAATACAACCGTTTCTCACAACCTACTTTACATACGTGCACCTAAACCCTAGGAAAGTTGGGCTGCGACCCCCAACAACTCCAACCTATCTAGCTACATCTCCGTTGTGCGGCTGTTCAAGCATGCATCCCCTCACACCTCGTCGCGCCCCTATACCCATACAAGCATTGGGTATATATAGGGCTCATGGCCTCAGTTTGAGTCCTCATTGAAGTAGAAGTTCTTAAACTATATTTACATTAAATACATACTCATTTTTTACTTAAATATGGACTCCATGGACGTTGCCTTCTTCTACAAGTAAGGATAGGTGCTCCTACTTATTGATCTTGGATCAGCTCTACCGGCCGCTACAGGCTTTAGAAAATTGCAAGACTTGGCTCATTGGGCTTAGTAAATTGCCCTCTTTCAATCGCGACCCATCTTGGCTAAGTCAGTGTATCTCTTGCCTGGGCGGCACTTGGCGGCAATGCTGCTTCGGCAACGCCCTTGGCGGCATCTGGAACTGCTTCAGTACAGCTCCTTTCGTTCCAGCTTTCTTGTCCTCTCCTCTCCTTGCTACAGCACCTAAAAATATAAACTAAACTAAAATAGTAACTTTTCTCAACCAAACATAAAATATTCAATAAAAGCATGGTAAAAGAGAAGACATTGTTATAATGCATGCAATGCACCTAAATATATCTAAATGAGCTTAAGAACATCAATAATAAGGGCAGGAATGTGTACAAAATATAGAACTTGTGCACACTCTACACACCCCTAAACTCGAACTATTGCTTGTCCTCAAGCAATGCAACCTAAATAGTAAATCTGTCCTTTGCACAAAATTAATAGAAAACATTAGCCTTTAACTCGGTTTCTTACCTCAAGGTCGTGGCACTTGTTTTTATGTTAGTGATAGGGAATGACATGAAATAATTTAGGTTTACATTTTCGTAATGCCAGTGCAGTGTGTGCAGGTCTGTGTTAATGCTAAATATGTTGAAAATATTAAGTTAACAAAGAATGCCTAAAGTAATTAAATTACTAAAGTGGATACAAGTTGCTGCCTTGGCAGCACAATTGGGCATTTTTCTAATCTTTTTCTGATCATGGCTTTAAGGGCTTCAGCTCATCACAGCTATTCTCTAGGGCTGGAGCTAAAATAGGTGCACTCTATGAAACTCAGAACCCTTTGAATAGAGTCATCCCGTGAAAGCTTTCATTCACTCTTGCTAATTTGTTCGTCACTTGGTTTAGATACGTGGAGTTTGATAGCAGCGAAGTGTCCTTGCTCATTATCCTTCCTAGAGCCTATTTCGGGCACCTCTAGGGTATTTAAACTTCCTACCGAGAGCCTGTTTCGGACACCTCTAGGGTTTTCATCATCTTTATTGTATTGCCCTATGCTGCCGTGGCAGCAAACCTGGATCCAATCAAGGAATTTTTATTAAGTAAGGCAGACAATGTTAAACTCAGAACTCAAGCAAAAATTCAGAATTTCTCATACAAGTCTAAATATAATTGGTAGAAAGAAAAAATTTCTAAGTATTTTTCATGCTTCTTCCCATAGTTAAAAATATTTTAGTATGGTGCGAATATAAGTAGTCGGCTTTTCTATCATAAGCACAAGTTTTTAAACTAAAAATTTCTACTTCATTAAGTGCTAGAGGGCAGAATTTACATATGATCATAAATGCTACTAAATGAACCTAAAAACAAAGAGGACTATTCCCCCTCAAACTCAAGGTTGGCATTGTCCTCAGTGCCTCTACACAAAATAAAAATTAAAAACAGAAAATAAAAAAACAGAAAAGGAAATTAGAAAAAAGAAACATAGAAAAATAACATAAAAATTAAAAAGAAAAGGAAATTAAAGAAAATGGTGCTATAGAGTGGTGGAGTTCCCCTTTGTTACTGCTGCATCAGAGAAGGATGCTGAGGAGGCGGGCGGGACTAGGCGGCACGTAGCAGATGGTTTGTCGGTTGGGCTCTTCTTCTTGCTATGTGGCGACTGGATACGACTGGGGGTGGTTTTCTTGGATGGTCCTTCAAGTCCTCCACCCTTAGGCTCTACTAATGGTCGCTTTCTCTTTCTTTTTGCCTCTGCTGGTTCATCATCAAGAGAGTTTGAGAACTCTATGTTTGCGTAGCTGGTATCTTTGGCAGCAGCCTCTTTTGCTACTAGGGAGGCATTGGTGGTCTCCTCATCCTATTTTGATTCAGATGAAAATGAGAGGTTGTATGGCTGGATGGGAGTTGGAGAGGTCCTTCTTTTGGGGCGGATGTGTGGCCTCTCGCTGTCGGCAGCAACAGGAGTAGCAGCTGGTCTGGGTGTAATATGAACTTGCTTGGACGACGCAAACTCCGTTGGGAAGGCGGGCAACTGTGGGCCACCGTGTCAAGCAAGTAGGCCACGAAGGCCTCTTGCACATCCGCCACATATTTGGTGAAGATCACATGCATGCGCTCGATTTTTTTTGCAGCTTTCCACTAGGTTGCACAACAGGGGGATCACAGCGGACGGGAGGGCAGCTTCAGTACTGCCCGCTGCGGCTGCGGTGGCAGTAACTTGGGACGGTGGCTGGGCGGTGGAAGGTGTGTCTGGCTCCAGGTTCTGCATCATCATCTGGCGTGCCCTTCTTGTCTATCCTTCCTTGGCAGGATGAATTGTGTCCTTGGGGTGCGGCGGCACACAGAAATTGGCGCAAAGGCTTGTGATGAGTGCAAGGAAGAATAGGGGTCCCTTGGCATTTGGCTTTTTTGCATGGGCATAGATCTCCTTTAGGATCACTTCGCCAACATTGAATTGTCGCCCCTTCATGATGTTGTAGATAAGGGCAAGTCGTGGCCTGTTTATTGTCGATCTGTACGTGGTGGGCATCAGGCAGCGTTGAACGAAGTTACTCCAAAGGGCTACCTCCAGCAGCAAGTTGCGGCGGTTGACTAACCCATTGTTCTTGCCTGTTAGCCACTTGGTGTTTGGCTTACATATCTCTCTCTTGATCTTGTTGTAGTTAGCCGCCGTTAGGTAGGACTCTCATTCTTCATGTGGATTGCCGCAGACTTCTATGTTGTACAAATTGTTGATCATGTCTGTTGAAAATTTGACACCTTCTCCGCGGACGTACATGAAAGGATTTCCTGGTGTCGGTTTGTGGGCGTAGGATTCTTGCACATGGTTGTTGTTGATTCCTTCTAGCTGCTGTGCGAACTGGTCCAAGCCCATGTTATGTATCCTTTCAAACATGAAGGGTTCAAGACCAAAATCCCCATCATGCTAGGTATATTGGAATCCCATTTCCTCTCATAGTTTCCGCTCTCTATAGTATTCCTTGTAGGTTACCTCGACAGCTGGGTTAAAGAACCTCTTGAAAAGGGGTTTGGTGGTGGAATCAGTTTGTTGTGATGTGGCCATAGTCGTGAGGCGGTTGTTTTTCCTAAAGAAAGAAACAAGAACGTGAAAGAAAAAAAAAGCAAGGGAAATTTTGAAGGCAAAGATAGCAGAAAGAAATCAGAGTAAAGAAGAAAGCAAAGTGAAGAACTGGGAGAGAATAGTTGGCCTTATATAGCTGATTCTCTCCGCTGCCTTGACGGGTACTCTATCAATGGGCGGCAATTACTGCAATGTGAATAACAGGATTCTAGTCGTTATGCATATATTTGTTCCGCTCGCTGCGGCAAAATATAGCTGTTGCCGCTAGCCGTTATGAAGCCTCTAGTTGTTATGCTCATCTGCCTTGGGCTGCCTTGGCCGCTAGTTGGGCTTCTCCTTTTATTCGTTTATCTTTCTAGATCTTTCCTTCATTCCTAACCTGGAATAAATTAAAAGCAAAAATTAAATCTAACAAAAATAAATTTAAAATAAAAATAAAAATTAGGTTATGTTGTATTGCGCATTTGTCTAGCATAACCACTTCCTTAGGGCTTTGTGTTAGGCTTTTTATCTGGGCATGTCCTACCCCTTCTCAAGTGGATGTTGCTGCATTCCTTGCCACCCTAGTGGGACATATACCAAAGAAGACAAAGAGGCATTGGAGCAGCTCCTATGAATGGTTTCATGCACAAAGATTTAGTAAATACGCAATCAAACCTCACGATGTGGAAATATAAAAACACAAATAAAATAAAGATAGTGATGAGAGGGGTGATAGGGGAGATTTGGCCAATAGATTGGGTAAGGCAGTTGGAGCTCAATAGTGTGTGGACTGCATTGTAAATTCTGAGTATGTTTTGCATTGCCATGAATTGTTGCCTCGGTGGGTATAGTGGGCTGCAAGCTACGACTCTGTCACGTGGCCACAGTGGGTCACTACCACTGCAACTTTCGCTGACTCTGGCAGGTGGAACGGAAATAGGTCGTAGCGGCAAATTTGGAAGACATTCCAAGTTCGACATGATAGTCGACAGTGATCCTCCCTATTTCTAGGCAAGGATGCTCAAACACTCACGTGATGTAGGCAATACCTAGCAATCTCAGTGTAAACCTAACACAGGCAAGTCCATTCGATTGGAGATCCCTCTCAGCCACTGAAACTTGTGGACTAGTGTAGAACCAAGTTAGTCACGCCCCAACATATTGTGACCTTGCTTAACCCTTTCGTGAGCCTTGCACTTTCGTGCCCGACAAATGGATTCTCTCAACTGACTGGTGTAGACTTATCGAAAGGATGAAGTGCATAGATTAAGCAAACTTTGGAATTTTATTGAAAACAACTCAAAATAATACAATCATTTCTCACAACCTACTTTACACATGCGCGCCTAAACCCTAGGAGAGTTGGGCCGCAACCTCCAACAACTCCAATCTATCTAGCTACATCTCCGTTGTGCGGCTTTTCAAGCACGCATCCCCTCACATCTCGTCATGCCCCTATATCCTTACAAGCATTGGGTATATATAGGGCTTATGGCCTCAGTTTGAGTCCTCCTTGAAGCAGAAGTTCTTAAAGTATATTTACATTAAATACAGACTCATTTTTTACTTAAATATGGACTCCTTGGACGTTGCCTTCTTCTGCAAGTAAGGATAAGTGCTCCTACTTATCGATCTTGGATCAGCTCTACCAGCCGCTACAGGCTTCAGAAAATTATAAGACTGGGCTCATTGGGCTTAGGAAATTTCCCTTTTTCAGTCGCGACCCATCTTGGCTAAGTCGGTGTATCTCCTACCTGGGCGGCACTTGGCGGTAATGTTGCGTCTGCAGCATCCTTGGCGGCATCTGGAACTACTTCAGTACAGCTCCTTTTGTTTCAGCTTTCCTGTCCTCTCCCCTCCTCTCCTTACTACAGCACCTAAAAATATAAACTAAACTAAAATAGTAACTTTTCTCAACCAAACATAAAATATTAATAAAAGCATGGTAAAAGAGAAGATATTGTTATAATGAATGCAATGCACCTAAATATATTTAAATGAGCTTAAGAACAACAATAATAAAGGCGGGATTGTGTAAAAAATATAGAACTTGTGGAAACTCTACAGTATCCAGGGAGTGGATGACCTGTATGAATAAGATTGTGGAATAAATGGAGTGTAATGATGCACATAGTGTAAAGATGGGTTGTATCCTGGTTATATAGAGATGTGTTTAGTTAGTGGACCACGGTGGTTGTAGGCATAGAACCTGATGTTGTGTTCTGGGAGTTCTTTTGAATTGTTTTAAAGGAGAAGTATCTGGGGCTTAGATACTTGGATCTTGAGAAATGTGAATATGTGGTTTGGGATCGAAAATCATAAGTGGTGGTTGAGTTAAGGTACATATTGTTTAGTTGAGCATGTGTGATCCTAGATTTGAAGTGGATATGAGACATCGTTGTGTTGGCACCTTTATGGATTGATGCCTATTGATAAGCCATAATTGTTTATTTACTGGCTACTTTGTTTTCGACGTGTTGGTAACACGGGCGAGGTATTTTAGCGGAACCTGAGTTTAATAGCTCGTGTGAGAGGTTCAAGCGCTAGGAAGTGAATTGTGAACTCAAGTTAGTGGTAGCCAGTGTATGAATGGTCATGTTTTAAGAATATCGCCTGGGTTGAGGCGAGGCTGTAGTACTGTTAGACGTGTGGTTGACGGGAGCACTTGAGGGGGGATTGCCCTCGTGTGGCTCGTGAGGTGTAGGCTCCTGCGGCTGGAGCTAGCTTATGTTGGAACTGTGGGTTCGCTGACCATATGAGGCTTGAGTAACGTTTGATACCTTAAGTAGGTGGATCATATAACCATGTTAGGCGAGCTTGTCCACGTTTGATCGGTGGGGTATAGCTTTTCGCAGCTGTTGTTGTAAGTTGCTTTGAAAGTTGTGACACGAATGTTTGATGCAGAGGTGTTAGATGTGGGGGTAAGAGTGGTTAGTTTCCTTGGTGAAACTGTTGGTACAAGAAAACTGTATAGGAGATATCCATTATCTATTTAAGGTCATGTGTTTTCAGTTGATTTGATGTAACTACCTTTTTATGGCTTGATGTGATCCGTACAATGAACTGGTTGGTTTAACACCGAGTTGTGGTGGATTTTGATGTTAAGCGCGTTACCCTAAATGTAACCCCCTTAGCCCGGCCTAGACAATTGACCCGAACTACGAAGATTACACGGGGAAAACTAAAGTCAACCCGAAAGTCAACCTCGATTAACGACCTTTTTTCTTTTAAGTCTTATCTAGATACACATTAACCCTATGTGAGCACGCATGAAACATACAGGTGAAAAGCACATCGATCAAACAACATGAGGGACTCAATTGCACAAAATACAAATATTAGAGACCAAAATGTAAATTTTGGAAATTAGGAGGTCTTAACTGATTTTAAGGTTACCAATATTTAATTAGTCATATTACATGTTTCCCTGTCAAATTTCACCTTGACGGACATCTCAAACTCATATAATTGCAATTACAACTTTCGGGACTAAAACGTAAAGCTTGCAAACTTGAACATCATTCAAATCGGTGCCCAACGGTCACCTGTTTCGGAACGGTGTTGACCGTTCCGAAACACAGGTTCGTTTCGAGACTTGTTCCGAAACAGGGCCTTCCAGTGGCCAAACCGTTTCGAAACAGGCACCAACCGTTTCGAAACACTAAGGCCATTACAGGCCCCCGTTTCCAAACGCCAAAGAGTGTATCGATACGGTTTGCCCAGAAGCTGCAGAATTTGCTGGTTTTTCATGCATAAACCCAATCAAACACTTTTTAATGACCCTCTAATCATACCAACAAGTCATCATACATATAAGGTATATGTTTGCAACCTCTAAACACATTCATGGCATCAAACATTAAACTTCACATATCTATAGGCATGAATCCTAATATCCGAAACCAAACAACCAACCAAACTCCAAAACAAGCATCAAAAGGCCAATTACAAATCCAAAACATCAAGAGTATCATGCCACAAAACTAGGGAGTCCAAAACATCTCCCCACACATCTTAGGTTCCCATTGCCAAATTACCAAAACTAATAGTGTATGAAAACATCACCATACATGAGCTTAGTTCCCTTGGACACTCTTGCCTCCTTGTTGCCCTTTAGAACTTCAATTATCTGCATTATTGGTTCAAGAGAGAGCGTAAGCACAATTGCTTAGTGAGGCATGCTCTAAAGAAACAACACAATAATACATTTTATAAAACACTTTCAACAAAGCCTTTAAACACATACTCATCACTTTCCATGCAACCTTGCATACATAACAAGCATCTCATGCTTCAATATCATCTACACATCATATTGGCTTTCAAGTGATAACTCAACCATTTACAACTCAAAACACAATCGGATACGCAGATTACAAGCGTTGTCCCATACGCTTCATACACACTACCGAACAACACAAGATGGAGTTTACCGGTACAATCATAACCCCTCAACACCCGTGATGGAGTTTAACAGTACAATCACAACCCCTCAACATCACTCATCGGTACTTGTATACTTCCACTAACGAGAACACGAGACACATAACACAAGATCCACACACGGACTTTTAACCACCGTTGTGATCTTACCTTACTCGTTAGTGTACTTGGATGGAGTTTACGGTACAATTACAACCCCTCAACATCCAAGGCAACTTTATTCACGGTGCACCCAATCCTATAGCCGGCTAACTATATCCAATTCAAGTACTTTAAAACCATTACATCGCTTGCCAATATACATCATTTATCATCAACAATTCACTGTTTTAAAGCATTAATCAAAGCCATTTAACATCATGCATCATTATGCATCAAAACCACATATACAATATGTCAAACCAAGGATCTCATACCTTGAGCATCCTTCAACATATGGCTTTCAAAACCAGCATTTACCATGCTAAAACATGCTTTCAAAACAGAATTTAAACATGCAAATTATAATCAATGCATCAAACCACTTCATGGCTCATCCAAGAGAGTTTTCCCGAAAACTTACTCTTGAGCTTAGTTAAGTTGTTTAGACTTAAACTAAGCTCCCAAAACCTTCAAATAATGGTTTCAAAGGTGGAAACCCAACTCCACTCACCAATTCCGTTTTGCAAGCTTGCCGAAACGCTGATCAAACCTCCGGATCAACTCCACAAGTGTCCGAAGATGCCTCCCCTATTTTAAACACATCAAAGCAGAGGAATAATGCATCATCATGCATTGAAATCTTCAGCCAACACACTTAAACTCGCTGCTCTACCTAAAGCCAACATTTCGGCTACCAAACACAACCAAAATCACCTCAAAACTCTTCCAAAACTTAACCCAGCCAAGGTCCATCACTTCTAACCATTTCTAAACATCAATCAACATCCAAAATAAACCTAAACTCGTCCTTGTACCTCCAGCTATAACAGAACACCAAGATCACCTCAAAAACCACCATTTTCATAAGCAAAAACTTAGGAAATACAACCTATTCGGGATTGCATTGATAAAACCTCATTTACACATCATTAGACATCCAAAATACATTTAAGAATCATCTCAAAATAGAGCCCAAACAATCTCAACGAAATTCTTCAAGATTTCTTCCAAATCTTGAGTTTTAAGCCAAAATCAAGTTCCTATCTTTAAAACCATTTATAAAACTTAAATTAAGGATTGATAACTTGGGAATTTCAGTAAAGAACTGAGTATTTAGAGGAGAAGAACATTCTTACCTCTAAATGGTGATTTCTCCTTGATTTGAGCCAATTTCCTTGAAAATTCAATGAGGAAATCAAAAGGATTTGATGCAAGATTGATTAGGAATTAATTGATGATAGAAATCTCATCAATTGAAGTGAGAATCAATGGAAAAGTTGTTGGAGAAAAGTGTTTGGATGATGGAATTTTGAGAGAAAAATGAATGAGAAAGTTATAGGAAAAGGTAGTTATGATTTAAACAAAAGGTAGTTTCTCTTCACTTCTAATTAATTAAAACATTAATTAATTCACTCAAATTAAAGAAAAATCTGGAGAAATCATTTTTGGGTAAATTAGCTCCTTAAAGATTCAAAGTTTCAATCCTTACAAAACAGTCACCACTGAACTTTTCAAAAATCGCATTTTAGTCACTAATCCAAAATGTAATATTTCCAAACCTTATTTTGTAAAATTGATTTCACCACTCTTATATATATATATATATATATATATATATATTAAAAGAGGATTTTTAGATATTTTCCATATTTTTAAAGCATCCCGAACTAGACTTTCCCTAAAACCTCATTTTATATTTGAACCCAAAATTAGACCGGTCCGGTTCATACCCTAAACTTCTAAGCCTAAAATTGGGGTGTTACACTAAAGCTTGCGGATGATTATGAGGTAGTAATCATGGGTGAGAACATGAAGTTCTTCTCTAACGCAATTTCGGCTCTAGAAACGAGTCGAATGATAGAGTTGGGATGTGAAGCTTTCTTGGCATATGTTGATGAATCCTGGCACGAAGGAAGTGTGTGTACAAGACATACGAACTGTATGTGAGTTTCTAGGTGTCTTTCCAGAGGAGTTTCCAGGGTTGCCACCCAACCAGGAAGTTGAGTTTGGTATAGAGTTGCATGAGAATACAACTCTAGTGTCCATTGCTCCTTATCGCATGGCACCTAAAGAGTTGAAAGATTTGAAAACGCAACTTCAGGAGTTGCTTAACCGAGGGTTTATAAGGCCAAGTATTTCTCCTTGGGTGCGCCGGTCTTGTTCGTGATGAAGAAGGATGGGACCATGCGTATGTGCATTGATTATCGATAACTGAACAAGTTGACAATTAAGAACAAGTACCCTTTACCGAGGATCGATGATTTATTCGATCAGTTTCGTGGGGATTCGGTGTTTTCGAAGATAGATTTGAGTTTTGGGTATTATCAACTTAAAGTTAAGGATGTGGATGTACCTAGGACAACTTTTCAGACGAGGTACGACAATTATGAGTTTTTGGTGATGTTGTTTGGTTTGACGAACACACCAGCTACATTTATGGACATGATGAATAGGGTGTTCCATGAGTTTTTGGACCAGTTTGTGGTTGTGTTTATCGATGATATTCTGGTGTACTCACGTATCGAGGAGGATCATGATAAGCACTTCAGGATTGTGTTGCAAGTGCTGTTGGAGAATCAGCTTTATGCTAAGCTGAGCAAGTGTGAGTTTTGGCTCAAGGAAGTGGTTTTTCTTGGACATGTGGTGTCAACCGAAGGTATCCGAGTTGACCCACATAAGGTTGAGGCGGTGATGAGTTGGAAGACGCCTAAGTCAGTGACTGAAGTGCATAGTTTCCTTGGATTGTTGGTTACTACCGAAGGTTTGTTCAAGGTTTTTCTAAGATTGCTGCTCCTTTGACCAAGTTGTTGCAAAAGAATGTTCGCTTCGAGTGGATGGATGTTAGGCAGCAAGCTTTTGAGAAGTTGAAGGGAGCTTTGACGCAAGCTCCTGTCTTGATTTAACCAGAATCAGGTAAGGACTTTGTAGTTTATAGCGATGCATCATATGTTGGTTTGGGTTGCATATTGATGCAAGGTGGGAAGGTTGTAGCTTATGCGTCTAGACAGTTGAAAGTGCACGAGCGGAACTATCCTACGCACGATCTTGAGCTCACGGCGGTGGTGTTTGCTCTGAAGATTTAGAGACACTACCTTTACGGTGCAAGGTGTGTGGTTTACACCGATCATAAGAGTTTGAAGTACCTTATGTCTCAGAAGGAGTTGAATCTTAGGCAACGAAGATGGTTGGATTTGCTTAAGGATTACGATCTGACCATTGAGTATCATCCGAAAAAGGCCAATATTGTGGTTGATGCTTTGAGTAGGAAGGTGGCTGTTGAGCTGAGAACTATGTTTGCTCGTTTGAGTATATCGCGTGATGGTGGCTTGATAGCCTAGTTACAGGTGAAACCTTCCTTGATTCAATTGATTAAGGAGAAACAATTGATGGATGATTCGTTGGTGCCTCATGTTTAGGACATAGCTGATGGTAAGGCTACGGATAGTGGTGCCGGAAGATGTTGAGATGAGGCGCACTATTTTGACTGAGGCTCATAGCAGTCCTTTTGCTATGCATCCTGTTAGTACTAAGATGTATCGAGTCTTGAAGGATGAGTACTACTGGGTGGACTTGAAGATGGATGTGGCTGATTTTGTAAGCAAGTGTATGGTTTGCCAACGAGTGAAGGCTGGGCATCAGTTTCCTTCCGGTTTGTTACAGCCTTTGAGGATACCGGAGTGGAAATGGGAGAGGATTACGATGGATTTCGTATCTGAGTTGCCTTTGACACCATCGAAGAAGAACTCAATGTGGGTGATTGTGGATTGCCTTACGAAGTGTGCACATTTCTTGGTTGTGCATATTACGTACACGTTGGATAAGCTAGCTGAGTTGTATATTGCAAAGATTGTGCGTTTGCACAGTGTGCCCAAGTCCATAGTGTCGGATAGGGATCTGAGGTTTACAGCGAGGTTATGGGAATGTTTACATCAGCCGTTAGGCACGCGGTTGAATCTCCGCACGTCATATCATTCTCAATTGGATGGGCAGTCGGAACGAGTTATACATGTGCTTGAGGATATGTTGCGATGCTGTGTGATTGATTTCCAAGGTTCTTGGGAAAGGCATCTGTCGTTGGTTGAGTTTTCTTATAATAACAGCTTTCAGTCAAGTATTCAAATGGCACGGTATGAGGCCTTGTATGGGAGAAAGTGCATAATGCCTCTTTGTTGGGCTGAGGCGGGGCAAAAGTTGCTTTCCTTGCCGGATATGCTCAAGGGAACAACAGAGAAGGTAAAACTCATACGTGAGCGGTTTAAGGCTGAATCGGATCTTCAGAAGTCTTACGCGGATTTAAAGCGTAAAGAGGTTGAGTTTGCGGTTATTGGACGCGTGTTCCTTAAGGTATCACCTTCGAAGAAAGTGATGAGGATCGTGCGTAAGGGGAAGCTTAGTCCGAGGTTTATTGGAACCTATGAGGTTGTTGAGCGAGTTGGTCATGCGGCTTATCGATTGAGGTTGCCTACCGAGTTGGAAAAGATCCATGATGTGTTTCATATGTCTATGTTACGGAGATACAGATCGGATCCTTCGCATGTGATGTCGGTTGAGGAAATAGAGTTGAATCCGAATTTGTCTATGATGAGGAACCAGTGATAATTTTGGTTTCGAGTAGCAAAGTTCTTCGTGGCAAGACGATTGAGCTTGTGAAGGTGTTGTGGCGACACCGAGGAGTTGAGGAGGCCACGTGGGAAAGCAAGGTGGACATGCTGAGGTAGTTTCCGCATCTTTTTCCTTCAGGTAAAATTTCGAGGACGAAATTTCCTAAGTGGGGGAGAGTTGTAACGCCCCGGTTTTGGGCTTAGATGTTTTGGCGAGTCGGGTTGAACCATGGGAACCAGTGACGGTTGTTCGATCCGTTTAAAAGGTGGTTTAGGGAGATCGGAATTTGAGATAGGATAAAAAGTGATGAAAATTGCTAAAATTCTCTAAAATGGTGTTTAAAAGGATGATCAAATCAATTTTTTAAAATGAGTTTTCGGAAGTATACATTTTGGGTAATGACCAAAATGTAAAGATTTAAAAGTTGAAAAAATGATTTTTCAAGAAGAGTCAAAATCTTAAAATCTTTAGGGAGCTACTTGGCACTATCCCTTTCCCCTAATTTGGCATGTGATTTAAAAGCTATTAAAAAATAAGAAGACTTTTAATTTGGTTAATTAAAAAGTTAGTTAGTTGGTTAAAAAGTCACTATCATTTTCATTCCTCTCTTTTGCTTCAGCCAAACACCTTTCTTTTCTCTCAACTTTCTAGAAATCTTTTGATATCAAACTCTTTTTTGATTCCTATCATTTCTCCATTGATTTCTCTCAATTTCCTTCAAGTTTCTTCAAGAAAAACTTGTCAAATTAGAGGAGAAGCAAGGATTGGAGGTAATTTTCGTGCTATCCCTCTAATATAAGTTCTTTAATGAAATTCCAAAGATCTTTGACTCTTTAATACTGATTTTGATTGAGGTTTTGTTGTTTTTTTAATTGGTGTTTATGCAAGTATAGGAAGCATACCTTTAGATTCCTTGATCTAATATTAAACTAAAAGAATTTGGCATGTTGATGCTCGATTAAGTGTATTTTATGTTGGTTTGATAGTAGAAGTATGCTTATGGTGTTTGGGGTGTTTCAGGTGATTTAAGTTGGTATTACATATTCGAATCTACAATACAGAGCAAAGCGTACTGGTATATGTCACTGCGTACCACTACGCGAGAGTGAAAATGGGGCCTTTATGTGTCAAAGGCATACCAGTACACTCTGCCTAGGGATCTATACAGCCTTGACTTACCGATACAGTAAGTCGTATACCGGTATTGATGTTGAGCACTGGAATTTAATTCAATCTTGTATACCAGTATGGGCAGTAGGTAAAACGGTTAATGGCTTTGTCAGGGATTAGTTTCTTTACATTTTGGTCACCATATGTTCATGCACCAATTAAATGAGTTATTGATGCCCGAATAACTTGAAATTTGACATGTAAGCTTAAAATAAGTTTAATTTATGAATGGTGCTTTTTTTCCTGTGAGTCTCTGAAATTATAGATCTTTACATTTTGGTCCCTAATTTCTTTATATGCTTAATTGGTTGAGTAAATGATGTCCGGTTGGCATGAATTTTTTGAGTAGGCACATATCATGTTTAATTTCAGTTTTGGTGCTTTCAGATTCCAGTAGGTTTTAGAAATTCTAGAAATTTATAAATTGGTCCCTAAATTGATATATGTCAAATTAAGCGTGCAATTGAAGTCTTTTTTTTTTGGCATGAAACTTTAACCACTGTTTAAGTAACACGCATAGGCTGGAATGTTGCATCTAGAATGTGTAAAATATTTTAAAATATTCTTAATTATTGAATGTCGAGTTAAGATTCACTTCAGTGAATTTATGTGACTTCTAGCACTTGAATCTTATCCTTGCAGACTAAGTGATGGGTGTTTACAATTACTAATGTTATTGTATGGCTTAATATTAAAATAAGTGTCCAAATTATTTCATTTTCCTTTTAGGTGTTTTAATTATCATTTTTTTCCTTTTAAGGTCAATTAAAGCACCTACGTTCGCAAAATAAATGATAATTTGAACACCTAAAAAGGAGAAAACAAAATTATAAACACCTAAAAAGTGGAAGAAAGAAAAAAATAGTTTAAACATTTGTTTTCATATTAAACCTTATTGTATCTAACACTTAGACTTTGACATATGCCAATTGTGGTGAACATCACCTGAAAAATTTTAAAATTAAGATTAAATTGACAAAATGAATAGACTTTAAAAACTATATATGTTATTTTACTTGTGGATAATTTAACATCACTTTTGAATGTAAGAAAGTGATTTCAAAAAGTATTTTTAAATTGCTTGTTTTGAAATTTAGTGTTTAAAGTTACGGTCAAAAAGTACTTTTATATAGATAAAATATTTATTTTATAAATGATATAGTAAAATAATAATTAATTAATTTATATTGCATTTAAATTCATTAAAATATGGTATGCGAAATATATCAACTTAAATTACAATAACATTATAAAAATAATTTAAAAAAACTCATTAGTAGAGCATGCGGTGACGGCCTAGTGGTCAGAGCACGATCACCTGCTCCACTCCCTTCCTCTTAGGCTCCGGGTTCAAGATCCCATCTAACGATCCAAAAAAAATGAATCATAACCCATATATATATATATATATATATATACAATAAAAATTGTTGATTATAGACCATTTTCTCCCAATTAGTCTGGTTTCAATGTATAATAGCTGGATGGGTGTGTTTGTAATTTCATCAAAACGCAAGAAGCAAAAGCCAGAAACACCTCCCATGTAGCTTCTCCGTTTGAGTCATTATCAACAATTGAATTTCTTCAACAACAGAAAGGGTGCAATAGCAGCATCCAACATCGTACACACTCTAACAACCAAAATCATACATCACACCATAATATCAAACATTTTAGTTATGAAAAATGTTTGGGGTAGAGGCATTAGAAACACATAACATTACATATTTTGTTACACATATCAACCAAGAGAGTAGGAGCAATGGCTATTGGGAATTTATCATCTTCCATAGGCTATCACAAGCATCAAAAGCAGTCATCTTTGATGGGTCAAATTCAAACTTCTTAACCACCTTTTTTTCTCTATCCACTATATCTGTGATAAGTTTAAATCAAGGAGAATCTCATTAAGCAAATAAAAGCAACTTTGAATATAAAAGATATTAGGGGAAAATAATATTCTATCACAAGGATACGGCCTGAGATTTTGGATTGGTCTTCCAAGTCCGGAATAATATTAGTTATAGAGGCATACATCGAAAGCTTTCTCCTGCAAGATCAAAGAATATTGATTCGTTTTCAAACTCTGGACAACTCAACAAAAGACAACTTGGGAAAAGTATCGTAACCATTACAGCACTTTCTTGGGATGAGAAAATATTAGGATTGATACCTCAGCTTGTCAAAAAGAAATTGAAACCTCTCAAGCTCATCAAAGGGAGACTAAAACCTTAGGACTCGTTAAAGAGAGACCTAGATCTATTAGTGTCTTTAATATAAATTCTGCTTTCCATTTTATTATTTCATATGTCCCATTAAACAAGGACCAGTCCTATTACATAAAAGAGGAAATATATT
Organism: Hibiscus tridactylites; assembly: GCA_958450335.1. Taxonomy (NCBI): domain Eukaryota; kingdom Viridiplantae; phylum Streptophyta; class Magnoliopsida; order Malvales; family Malvaceae; genus Hibiscus; species Hibiscus tridactylites. The sequence continues at coordinate 46,865,442 of OY288266.1, forward strand.
CTTAAAGGGAAAATAAGGCATAATCAAGAAATAAGAAAAGAAATAAAATCACAACCTATGCCTTAAATAAAGAATCAAAATTTACTAATGGCTTTCTTAAATAGTTTCGGCCCACAACATTATTCCCCTGGAGAAGGAGCTTCACCTCAAGCTTGAAGTCAAGATAAACTTCGCGAAAGGTCCCTTCCATTACTAATAGTTCAAACCTATTGGGGTGGTGGCCCTCCATAATTTTATTCTCAATTCATTGACACCATGGAAATATCTTCAAACTTCTTACTAGCATTCACATTTTTCAAAAATACATTAGCAAGTTTAAACCCATTAAACTTTTTTTGATATAGAGTTGGAAGGATTTTTGGAAAGGGTTTAAACAAAAATATGGGTTGCTGGATATTAGTTTAGAAAGGGTTGATGAATAAGATAAGGAAATGACATTGGCTGTGACTGCCACAATTTTTATCATGAAGGATTTAGAAGAGTTTAATGCATAACACAAGGAAATTGGTAGAGGCTGCTATGGTTTGGTTCAGTTCAGATAAAAGTTCTACCGTCATATCTACCATAGAGTTACTAACCAGTTTAACGAAAATTATTTTATCCATTCTGTAAGTTAGTAACGTGTAAATACTAGGCTCTAATCTGATCTTAATTAGTGTTCTAATTGTTTAGGAACTCTAACTACTCTAAGGATAAGAGACTAATCCTATAGAAAGTCTAGTATTAGTGAAACTCTTGTATTAAGTCTATAAAAGGACTTTACCTCTGTAAATATTTTTTAAGAGAGATAATATAAACAGAGAATAATTTCTCTTCTCTGTAAATTCTCTATTTTCCACATGGTATCAGATTAGGTTTGATCCTAAGTCTCTCTCACAAAACCTTCGATTTCCCCCCCCCCCAAAACCATGGTCACGCCAGAAATATCTGAGGTTAGTTCTCCATCTGGAACTCGAGCATCTGATTTGAGTTTATCAGATATTTCTCTTCCTCCAATCACTTCATACAAATTAAATGGCAACAATTACCTACCATGGTCTCAATCAGTGAGACTTTACATCACTGGCAGAAGAAAGGCTTCATATCTCTCGGAATCCATGACAATTCCAGAGGAATCTGACCCCGCTTACAGCACTTGGCTGAGCAAGAACAACACAATCATGTCATGGCTGATTTATTCGATGATGCCTGACATAGGAGAGAATTTTATGCTCTATAAGACAGCAGCTGAGATCTGGACTGCAGCAAGGGATACTTACTCCAGTGCAGACAATACATCAGAACTGTTTGGGGTTGAAAATCAGATAAAAAACCTTCGCCAAGCAGATATGACAGTGACTCAGTATTTCGGAGTTTTGACAAGGTGTTGGCAACAGATGGATTTATATGAGGCCAACGAATGGAAGTGTCCAGATGATGTCACCTTCTATAACAAACTGAAGAATCAAAAAAGGGTCTTCCAGTTTTTGTCTGGCTTAAATGATGAGCTCGATATGGCCAAGAGTAGAATTTTGGCTACAAAGCCTTTTCCCCTTGTTCGAGAAGCTTTTTCAGATATCAGAAGAGAGGAGAGCAGACGTGTTTTGATGATCCCTAGTGTAGTGCATTCTGAAGGATCTGCTCTCCTTACCAATGTTAGTTCTGGCAGCAGACAAAAAAAGGGAAGGTCGTGGTGTGATCATTGTAAGAAGATTGGCCACATGAGGGATCAATGTTGGAGGCTGCATGGGAAACCAGCAGATTGGAAACCTCAGAGATCGCGGGCTCCAAGAGATGCACAAGAAAATATGGCTATTCCTGACGGATCGGCTAGTGCCTTCAGCAAAGAACAACTAGATGAACTTCAGCAACTTTTCAGCCATTTACCTCCTAAGTCTGCAACTTCTGCTTTTACTGCTATTGAAGGTAGTGTTTCTTGTTTGGCTACATCTAATACGTCTTGCTGGATTGTGGATTCTGGTGCATCTGACCATATGACAGGGAATCTCAGCTTGTTTCATGATTACAAACCTGTGCCTACTCCTTCTATCAAAACAGCAGATGGGTCTCTTTCCATTGTCAAAGGAAGTGGTTCACTCAGAGTAAATGAGCATTTGGTGTTATCTGATGTGCTTTATGTGCCTAACCTTGCGTGCAATCTATTATCTATCAGTAAACTTGTCACTGGTTTCTGTTGTAGTGCTAATTTTGGGGTGCATGGTTGTGTTTTTTAGGCACAGGAATCGGGGATGGTGATTGGCAATGCTAGGCTACATAATGGACTCTATATTCTTGATGGATTATTTCCTCGTAAACAAGTTATTTCAAGTTGTTTGTTTTCCAAATCTTTGTTTTCTAGTAATATAATGCTTTGGCATTTTAGGTTAGGACATCCGAATTTTCACTACCTTGCTAAATTGTTTCCTGCATTATTTCCGAATAAAAATCCATCTTCCTTTACTTGTGATATATGTCAGCTTGCAAAACACACCAGACAATCTTATGCACCATCTAAATTCAAACCTTCTTCACCTTTTACCCTAATCCACAGTGACATTTGGGGCCCTTCTAAAGTACAAAGTATTTCTGGATCAAGATGATTGAAAATCAGTTTGAGAAAAAGATTAAAATTCTGAAGAGTGATAATGGTAGTGAATACCTTACTAAGTCCCTTGGTTCTTACTTTAAAGAAAAGGGTATTCTTCATCTTACATCTTGTGTTAATACCCCTCAACAGAATGGGGTAGCTGAAAGAAAAAATAGACATTTGCTAGAGGTTACTAGGTCCCTTCTTTTTTCTGCTAATGCACCTAAATATCTTTGGGGAGAGGCCTTTCTTACTGCCACATATTTGGTCAATTGTATGCCTAGTAAAACAATTGGACTACGTGTTCCCAGGGATGTTCTTTTAACTGTTTTTCCACACTTTAAGCCTCTCTCTTCTACTCTTCCCTTCCGAGTGTTTGGATGCATAGCATTTGTTCATGTGCATAGTACTTTTAGGGGAAAACTTGACCCTAGGTCATTAAAGTGTGTATTTCTAGGTTACTCCTCAAGTCAGAAGGGTTACAAATGTTATTCACCTATTTCTCGAAAATTTTATACCTCCCTTGATGTTACCTTCTTTGAAAATCAACCATATTTTGATAAGCCTGCAATTCAGGGGGAGAAGCTTAAGGAATTCCAGCCGTTAAATATTTTTCAGCCTTCTCCTCAACCTTCTTTATCTATTCTTGATGAAACACATGACCAGATTACTCCAATACCTCCACAACAACCCACTATACCTTCAGATCCAGTTAATTTGTCCTCTCCAAAACCTAAAACTCCAAGCTGCCATAACTCTACGATTTCAACACCTAAATCCATCTCCTGGAAATCTTCTACTCCACAACTTGAGCTGGAACTAGATCCTGCTGCCTTGGAGGAAGAAGTAAGTAATGATACCTCTCAAATTTCTGGTCCTCCTGTTGATATAGATAATCTGCCCATTGCTTTAATAAAAGGAGTAAGAAAATGTACTAGCCATCCTATTGAGAGATTTATTGCATATGGTAAATTGATGTCTGATTTTAAGGCATTTACAGCTAAGGTTGACAGTGTGAAGATACCTAAGACTATAAAAGAGGCATTAGAAAGTCCTGAATGGAGAAAAGCTGTTGAAGAGGAAATTAAAGCACTACAACAAAATCATACATGGAGCCTAACAGAATTGCCAAAAGGAAAAAAGGTGGTGGGCTGCAAATGGGTATTTGCTGTCAAATATCACTCAGATGGGAGCATTGAAAGGTTTAAGGCTAGGCTGGTGGCCAAGGGATTTACTCAGTCCTATGGAGTAGATTATCAAGAGACCTTTGCACCAGTAGCTAAATTAAACACGATCAGAGTGTTACTTTCATTGGCTGCCAACAAAGACTGGAAATTGCATCAACTGGACATAAAAAATGCTTTTTTAAATTGGAATCTTGAAGAGGAAGTATATATGGAAATTCCACCAAGTTTGGAATGTCACTCAACAAACCAGAAGGTGTGCAAGTTGAATAAGTCCTTGTATGGATTGAAACAATCCCCGAGAGCATGGTTCGATAGGTTTGCTAAGGCTGTTCTGAGGAATGGATACAAGCAAAGTCAAGCAGATCACACTTTGTTCAAGAAGATTGCATCAGATGGCAAGAAAACCTTCCTGATCGTTTATGTTGATGATATACTTATTACTGGTGACAATTCAGAAGAGATTGGGAGGTTGAAGACATTCTTAGCAAGGGAATTCGAGATGCAGGACCTTGGAAATCTCAGATATTTCCTGGGAATGGAGGTGGCAAGATCTACAGAAGGAATTGTCATGAGTTGGATTTGAGTCAATCTGCCAATATGGAGGAAGGTAATATAATCAATGAGCATACTATCCCTAATCTTGATGATTTTACTATTGCTATTAGAAAAGGGTTTAGAAAGTGCACTAAACATCCTATTCAGAAATTTGCTGGATACAGTTCATTGAAGCCATCCTTTAAAGCCTTTACAACAAGCTTAGATAAAGAGCAGATTCCTTCCACAATTGATGAAGCTTTAAAGCATCCCAGGTGGAGAAAGGCTGTCAAAGAAATCAGTGCTCTTGAGAATAATGATACCTAGACAATAACTGATCTTCCACAATGTAAAAAACTTGTTGGTTGTAAGTGGGTTTTTGCTGTGAAATATAACTCTGATGGTAATGTCCAGAGATACAAAGCGAGGCTTGTGGCTAAAGGCTATACACAGACCTATGGGATCGACTACACAAAAACCTTTGCTCCAGTGGCAAAACTTAATACTGTTCGGGTATTACTAAGTCTACCTGTCAATTCTGATTGGAAGCTTCACCAACTTGATGTGAAGAATGCATTCCTTAATGGAAAGTTAGAGGAAAAGGTTTATATGAAGATTCCACCTGGTCTGAGATCGATTGAAAGAGATCAAAAAGTTTGTAAGCTCAACAGGTCACTTTATGGTCTGAAACAGTCTCCTCGAGCTTGGTTCGACAGATTCACCAAAGCTATTCTAAAAGATGGATACAAGCAATCATTGGCGGATCACACTCTCTTCATTAAGGTAACCTCAGAAAACAAAAGAGTTATCTTAATTGTCTATGTAGATGACATAATTATGACAAGAGATGATGAGAAGGAAATCGGGTGCTTGAAAAACCTTCTACATAGAGAATTTGAAACAAAGGATTTGGGACAACTTCGATACTTCCTCAGAATGGAGGTTGCTAGATCAAGTGAAGGGTTGGTGATTAATCAAAGGAAGTATGTCCTTGATTTGCTTAATCAAGCAAGGATGCTCGGGTGTAAACCAGCAGATACACCAATGGAAGTCGGCTTGAAATTCACTAAAGAAACAAGCACTTTAGTTGACAAAGAGAGATTCCAAAGATAAGTAGGAAAACTAATCTATCTATCCTTGACGAGGCCAGACATTGTGTTTCCAGTCAATGTGATTAGTCGGCATATGACGAATCCTAATGAAGAACATGTGGCAGCAGCTAACAGAATCCTCAGGTACTTGAAGAGAACTCTTGGACATGGTTTACTGTTTAAAAAGACGCAGGACAGAACTGTGAGAATCTTTACAGACTCAAGTTGGGCAGGAGAACTAACTGACAGAAGATCGACAAGTGGGTAATGTGCATTTGTTTGGGGAAATCTTATAACTTGGAGAAGCAAGAAGCAATCGGTGGTATCCAGAAGCAGTGCTGAAGCAGAATTTAGAGCTTTGGCTTTAGGAATGTGTGAAGGAATTTGGCTACTCAAGTTGCTTAAGGAATTACACACTAACCAAGAAGACAAGTTCGAGGTTTTGTGTGATAATCAATTAGCTATTCAGATTGCAAAGAATTCAGTTCAACATGATCGAACAAAACATGTTGAGATAGACAAGCATTTTATTGCAGAAAAAACTGTCAATGGAATAGCTACTTTGTCGTAGATTCCCACAAGAGGCCAACTAGCTAACATTCTCACAAAGGCCTTATCCAAAATAATTTTTGATGACTTTCTATCCAAGCTAGGACTATAAAATGTATACTCACCAGCTTGAGGGGGAGTTTAGGATATTGCACTTTTATTTGGATTAGGATTAAACTCTTAGAAGTTTGTTATTATATGTAATTACTGTTTTATGTAAATAGATTAGGATTAAAACTCCTAAAGAGTCCTAAGCCTTGTATAGAGTTAGAAGTTTTGTAGTTCTAGGAATCCTTATCCTAGTTGAACTCCTACGTGACTCTATAAAAGAGTCTCATGTTGTATCTTTCTAAATCATCGAATAACAAAAAAAATATTATGTTTTCTACTCTTTCAACAGAGCTATCACAGAGCCTTAAAAAAGATACTCTCTAGTCACTCCCCCTTATCTAAAGCATCAGCAAAAGATCTATTTCTCTAGGTACATAAAAAATGAACTTAGCAAAACCATATGCCAACCCCAGGGTCTAGAATTAAAATTGACATACCAAAGCAAATTGCTTTCTTTGAATCATACTTAATAATTAATCCATGTTCCTTGCTTAAATTCATTTCAACATATGTCAACATAGTAGATAGATCTTGGCTCAGGCCACCACACAGATTACTCAATTAAACATCGCCAATCCCATTCGCATTAATACATTGCAAGGACCTAAACTTAATCAAGAACAACTATATCTCCAAATCCCACCAATACCCTTTAAAGATATGTTCCTAGCCAACAAAATACGCAGTATTGTCGCAACAACAGTCCACCATTCTCTAACATCACAAGACAACAAGTTCAGAAATTCAAGTCAAATGTTTCTCTTATTTTTCCCAAGAGACACATCCATGCAAAGAACAGTTAACAGTATAAGAACAGCCACACATGAATTACTACATAAATAGGAGTTCCTGAACTTACTGCTCTTTGAGTTTGTCTTGCTCAAATTTCCTTAGCTTTTGCTTCTGTTCTTCAATCGAAAACCTCTGGTGCTCCAGCCCAATTATCTCATTGCCAATAGCCGTGTTCATATAAAAGAAGATTTAAGAAACGAATAAATCAAGCACCATAAAACCAAAGCCTTAAAAAATATCTACAGAAAATCTCCGACAAATACATATACTTATCTAAGCTCCTCCTTAAGTTGACGTTCTTTTTCAAGTTCCTCTTTGAATTCCTTCTGCAGACAATCCATTTCAGCACCATCGACAACCTCAGACTTTGCCTGCTCTGTTTTTTTCTTGCAAGCTTCGATCTTTTCTTCATATTCTGCATTTAAAAAAGGAAAGAAAGATCTTCCTTCACTTTCATCCTTTTCCTCGTAATTTCTGCGGGAACAAAGAGAAGTGGAAAGGGAAAGAGACCTTGAAGCAATCGATAAACCTCTTTGGAATCAGAGTCGCAATGCGAGCGGAGATCGTTAAAGTGCTGTAAACACTGTGTTACGTTCGCAATATCCCTTGTGTCCTTCAACACCTCCACCAGATCGTCACTATAAGATATCAGCTTCTCCACATCGACCATTCTCGTGGATTCCCCCATTTTTCTAGGGTTTCCCTTACTTCAAGTTCGAGCGCCAAAACGAGAGATAAAGTAAGACGGTTTGCGTTTTAGAAAAGAAAAGGAAAGGCCTTTCGAACTAGATAGCGATATAGAGTCTAATGAGGAATACAAAAAGAGGCCGCCAGCAGTGAGAAAGCGGAGCCTATGTGGTTTTGTTTTTCTGTAGTCATCAATCTTGAAAAATATGTTTTTGTCATTTATATTAGCTTAAACTATTTGGGTGATCATTAAACTATTATGTTTGATTTATTTTAACTATCGAATTATAAAATTTAAAATTTAATTATTTAACTATTTAATTAGACTTATTTTGACCATTAGTCGTTCAAATTGCTAACATAGCTATTAATAAAAAATTGTGTAATTATACATTGATCCTTGTTAGTTACATATTCTATCAATTTGATCCTAATTTTAATTTAATAAATTAATCACCTTATTGGAAGAATTTAATTAATTATTTTTATTTAATAATTTTATTTTTCTCCTCCAATCAGGTAGTGACACATGCCACCTTATTGGGTGAGGAAAATAAAACACAAAGAACTTTTAACTTGGATGGGGTTCAAACTAGGGGTGGGCATTGTCGGGTACCCGATTTTCGTGTACCCGGAAAACCGGGTACCCTGTTCATTCGGGTACCTCATTAAGCGGCTCGTATCCCGGCCCATTGTATCTGGGTATCCGGGATTCGGGTACCCGTAAAATTCGGGTAGCCGGGTAATCGGGTACCTAGTTCTTAATTTTTTTTAATTCTAAAATTATAAAAATCTCATGTTAAACACAAAAATATTTTTAAAAAAATTAAACTTAAAAATTAAAAGAATATAATACAAACATAAAAAATTAGAGATTTAAACTTAATTTTAAAGTAAAAATATAAAGAAAACATAAAATAAAAATATAATATTAAATATAAAAAATATATATTAAATTTTATCAGGTCGGGTCGGGTACCCGTTAAGGGGAAACTTCCGGCCCGTGTCCCGGGAAATTTGCCGGGTCGAGTAATTTTTTTTTCCAGAAATTACTCGGTATTTTTAGGTTCGGGTCAACTGGGTCGGATACTTTTGCCCACCCCTAGTTCAAACCCAGGTCCCTTAGAATTAAATGTGACAAGCTTACCACTGAACCAAGTAGGCATTTCTAATTTAAAATACACAATGAAATATATGTTTTAGTTTGTTGTTAATACAAGGTGTAACAAAGGGTGAGTCGCCACCAATCTATTTTTTACTTTAGGTGCGATTGGAACACCTGAAAAACCCGGTTATTTTAATAGAAACCAATTTTCATGATTTTATTGAAATTCGAGTTTTGGATCTGCGAAACCAGAAAACAGGTTTGGGAGTCGGTTACGTATAGGGAAAGGTGAGCACCCCCACACGCCCAAAAAATTGGTACCTAGTCGGTTACAAATTGTTTTAATGACGGAACTTAAAAAATTGAATTTTATTTAATGATGTGATCCCAAAATAATTAGAATAATTTTTAGAAGTAAAAATTTAAAGAAAGGGATACACACTCCTACACCTGGAGTATGGTCTCCCCTATAAAATCATTATTCAAAAAGGTGATATTAAATAATAATATAATAAAGGAATTAACGGAAAATGACACTCCAACGCCCGGAGTGTGATTTTCACGATAACTCCTAAAAATCTGTAAATGAACTTTAACAAGAATTATTGTTGGTAAAATAATAATAATAATGATAATAATAATAATAATAATATATGAGGAAAATAGTAATAATAATTATAATGAAAGAAATGATCCAATTGAAATAAGACAGAAATTAAAGTATGAAATTAATAGAAAAATAGTGGCTAAAACAAAATGAGATCAAAATCGAAATGCTGAAATATAAGGATACGAAGGTTGGATGGCTACGGGCGGAATTTTCCCCTCCAGTTGAAAATCACGCGCATATGGTTACTGGGTCGGGTCGCGTATTCAGACAGAGATTTGAAATGACGTCGTTTTGGTCGGCTTATAAATATCCAATAAAAACTAAATCCAACTTTGATACTTCATTGGAACCAGAAAAGAAATAAGGATTTGAAAGCTTTCTCCCTCGCCCTGCTCTGATCGATCACCACCGCCGGAAAGCTCGCCGTCGGTCGCCGGAATTCCCGCCGCCGGCGAGAATCCGACATGCAAGCATAGATCTCGACTTGTTTTCACGCGTTGAATCCAAATCCAAGGTTCGTTTCTCCTAAAACTCCATGTATCTTCCTAGATCTAAAGATGTCTTTTCGGGTTCTTTAAGAAAAATTTACCTTTTTTTATTTTTTTATTCTGGATTTTTGCTTCGAATATTTTTTCTTTTTATTTCTGAATCCTCTCCTTTTTTTTACTTTTACAACCGGATCCGGTATATATAGCCGGACTTCAAACATAAAATAATATACATATTCGGGATTTTATCCCCTTTTGATTTTTACAGAGTAATAATTCTCTGATTACTTTTTCTTTCTTGCATGAGGGTGTAACACGTGTGGGGGTGACGCGGATGAAGCTGGTGACGTGGTTCAGCTTCGTGGCGGCGGCAGATCCAGTCGGCGGCGGCGGCTAGCATACCAGATTAGGTTTAGGTTTAGTTTAGGTTTTATGGTTTTTTTAGTTTAGGATAATTGGGTTTTGGGTATTTGGATATTGGGTCGGGTAAATGGGTATGTGGGTTTGGGTGTTTTTTTGTTATGGGTATTTGGGTATTTGGGTTTGTAAATAGGTTATGGTTATAATAATAAGGGTTATTTATTTATTTATTATTGGTTATTTTAGACCCAAAAATGGGTTACTACAGCTGCCCCTCTTTGCTTATTGTTGTATAATGACAATGAAGCAAAGACAAAAAGGAACCCATTTTAATTTGGTCTAGTTTGGCTCTTTTCTTCTTGGCACATTCTTTTCTGCTTCACTGATCCGCTCAGCCGCCCTAATAAACAAAATCTTCAAGAGGAGGAGATCTGTTGCAGGAGCTCATAACTTTGGCTTGCCACGACTCTAATGGTGAAGCAACACTTGCAGAAAACTTGACCTAGCTGCAACACTAACAGAACGGCAAGGTCTACAAAACTTGATCCATTTGTAACATGGAACACTTAACAAGGTAGCTTGATCTGGAGGAGAAAGATTGATCCACTGCAACTCTATAGATGCGAGAAGATCTGAAGAAGGCTCGATCATCTGCAACTCCATTGATGCGAGAAGATCTGAGGAAGGGTCGATCATCTGCAACTCTATCGATGCGAGAAGATCTGAAGAGGGGTCGATCTACTGCAAATCCATTGATGCGAGAAGATCTGAAAAGGGGCGATCTACTGCAACTCCATTGATGCTAGAAGATCTAAAGAAGGGTCGGTCTACTGCAACTCCATTGATGCGAGAAGATCTGAAGAAGGGTCGATCTACTGCAATTCCATTAATGCGAGAAGATCTGAAAAGGGTCGATCTACTGCAACTCCATTGATGCGACAAGATCTGAAAAGGGGCGATCTACTGCAACTCCATTGATGCGAGAAGATCTAAAGAAGGGTCGATCTACTGCAACTCCATTGATGCGAGAAGATATGAAAATGGGCGATCTACTGCAACTTTATTGATGCGAGAATATCTAAAGAAGGGTCGATCATCTGCAACTCCATTGATGCGAGAAGATCTAAAGAAGGGTCGATCTACTGCAACTTCATTGATGCGAGAAGATCTAAAGAAGGGTCGATCATCTGCAACTTTATTAATGCGAGAAGATCTGATTAGTACTAGAATCCCTTCAACGAGACAAGGAAGTGTGTCATTGGTTTACATTTCTTTTGCATTTTTCCCAAATGCACAGGGATGAACGGATTTGATTTGCCTTTACCGGTAGCCGTTTGCTCCGGGCTAGTTGTACCATTACCCTGGGTACAATCAGTTTGGACCAATCATGAGATTGGATTTTTCCCAAGGATTTATTTTCCGTGGACTATTCGTGACAATGGATTTTCGATGGACATCTAAATTGTCCATTCTCTTAAACTTAACCGTGTTTAAGCACGTTATGCCTACATTTCTGTAAGCTTTCGGATTTGTATTTTTCCCAAATGCACAGGGATCAACGGTTTTGCTTTGCCTTTACCGGTAGCCGTTTGCTCCGGGCTAGTTGTACCATTCCCCTGGGTACAATCAGTTTCTACCAATCATGAGATTGGATTTTTCCCAAGGATTTATTTCCCTTGGACCATTCGTGACAATGGATTTTGATGGACATTTGAATTGCCCATTTGTCTTAAACTTAACCGTGTTTAAGGACGTTGTGTTGACATTTCTGTCAGACTTACCAAACAACTTAAGTTCAGCTGTGATTGTCGTGAAAGGATAAGATCCGATGAATATCATTTTTTCTCTTTTTGAAGGCTCAATAATTTCGATTGAAAAGACATAGTCAGTGGTTTTGAAAGCATGGAATCCAAGCGGGTGTTTATGCCCCAGATTGGCATTGATCACCCTATCTTTCACTGAAAGAGGAAACCAGGACCACATATCTGGTTGCATTTTCTGTTGCAAATTTGAGAAGACGACATGGCTTATTGCGCTTCTAGCACAGACATGTTCCGATACTGGAGAGTGAAACCTGCAAAATTGGTAAATGTATTCATGATGTCATGGTTAGCAAGAGTCTATCTTAGATGAGTGCATGAATGACTCTGATGCGGATGCAAAATGCTTCTTGATTCTAAAGTATTGGCTCAAGCATCTGTATCTGCTCTGAAACTAACGCTGTCAGTGGTTCATACTCTGTCCAGCTTGATCACTAGGCTTCTTCTTCTTGTCCCAGGATTGTCTGCCCCATTTTGCCTCAGCTCTCTTTTTTATGATATTCTCTCTTTCCTTAAGGCTACCCTTCATCCGTGTACTTTAGGAGTTTTTCAAAGTAATGCAAAGATGTCAATAAAATATTTATATAACAAGAACGCAAGATGAAAAGTCAAGTTTATTGAAAATAAAGTTTGGAACACTTAAGTGGGGAAACATTAAAAAGGAGCAAAACAAAACACATGACAAAATTAGGTGCCCCTAATATCATACGAGCATGCTTTACGGATTCATGGGCCATGAGCCTTGATGTGTCTAGGAGACCTCGAGTACTTTGTTGGTAGAGTCTCATGGTTGTCTCTTCAAGCAAAGTATCTTTTGACTGAGTCTGAGTTCACAGGGTTAGGCAGATCCTTGCCATCCATTTCAGTCAGGATTAAAGCTCCTCCGGAAAAGGCCTTTTTCACGACGTATGGGCCTTCCCAGTTTGGCATCCATTTTCCTCGAGCATCTCTATGAATTGGAAATATCTTTTTAGTACCAAGTCTCCCTCCTGGAATTCTCTTGGACGAACCTTCTTATCATAGGCTCGCATCATCCTTTTCTGATACATTTGACCATGTCGAATGGCCTTCAGCCTTTTTTCTTCGATCAAAGCTAGTTGGTCGTATCTGGCTCGAATCCATTCTGCTTCATCTAATTTCAATTCTGACAAGACCCGGAGGGAAGGGGTTTCAACCTCAATGGGCAGTACAGCTTCCATCCCATAAACTAGCGAGAAAGGGGTTGCCCCGGTAGAGGTTCTGACCGATGACGATAGGCATACAAGGCAAATGGCAACTTTTCATGCCAATCTCTATAAGTTTCTACCATTTTCCCAACAATCTTCTTGATATTCTTGTTGGCTGCCTCCACCGCTCCATTCATTTGGGGGAGATATGATGAGGAATTGTGGTGTCGTATCTTAAATTGCTTGTATACCTCTTCGATAGCCTTGTTATTTAGATTCAATACGTTGTCGGATATGATACTCTCTGGCATTCCATATCGACATATGATCTCTTTCTTCAAGAATCTGCATACTGCCGATTTGGTAACATTCGCATAGGTGGCCGCTTCTACCCATTTAGTGAAGTAATCAATGACCACAAAGATGAATCGATGCCCGTTCGAAGCCTTTGGCGATATGGGGCCAATGACATCCATGCCCCACATGGAGAACGGCCATGGGGAGGTCATAACATGTAGTGGTGATGGAGGAACATGAATCTTATCGGCGTAGATTTGGCATTTGTGGCATTTCTTGGCGTAGCTGATGCAATCTTCTTCCATTGTCGACATGTAGTAGCCAAATCGCATAATTTGCCTAGCCATGGTAAACCCGTTGGCGTGGGTCCCACATACGCCTTCGTGGACCTCTTCAAGGATTTTTCTAGCCTCCACATCATCTACACAGCGCTGGCTAATAATCCTCTATGAAGTCGGCTGGCTAATAATCGATCCACGGTCATAATGTTCATCAAATCTTCATTTGGGAATTCAAAGTTTAGAGGCTCATAATCCTCTAGTGCTCGGCTGGCTAAGAAGTCGGATATTGCACTTCCTTTTATGGCTTTTTGGTTTACATAAACCAAATCAAATTCAGATAGCAAAATCTGCCACCTGGCCATTCTTCATGTTAGTGCAGTTGACTCCATTAAGTATTTAAGAGGATCGAGTTTTGAGATCAACCATGTCGTATGATACAACATGTATTGTCTTAGCCTCTTAGTGGTCCAAATTAGGGCACAATACAACTTTTCAATTGGTGAATATCTCACTTCACCTTCTGTAAATTTCTTACTGAGGTAATAAATTGCACTTTCCTTCTTTCCTGACTCATCATGTTGGCCGAGCACGCATCCCATAGAGTTTTTGGAGACGGTCAAATACATAATCAGTGGTTTGTTTGGGACAGGCAGCATCAAGACAGGAGGATTTGACAAGTAATTCTTGATCTTGTCAAAAGCTTTCTGACACTCATCGTCCCAGTTTCTAGGATTATGCTTTTTGAGGAGGCGAAAGATGGGGTCACATTTTTCAGTTAACTGTGAAATGAATCGAGCAATGTATTTTAATCTTCCTGAGAAGCCTCTTACTTCTTTCAGAGTGCGCGGGGGTGAAAGCTCTTGAATGGCTTTAACCTTATCAGGATCAACTTTGATACCCCTTTCGCTGACTATGAAACCTAGCAATTTTCCTGATCTAACCCCAAAGATGCATTTGGCAGGATTCAGCTTTAACTGGTATTTTCTTAGTCTCGAAAATAGTTTTCTGAGGGCTATAACATGCTCTTCTTCTGCTTGTGACTTGGCAATCATATCGTCGACATATACTTCGATCTCTTTATGCATCATATCATGAAACAAAGTGACCATAGTTCGTTGGTATGTTGCCCATGCATTTTTAAGCCCAAAAGGCACCACCTTGTAACAGAAGGTTCCCCATTGAGTTATAAACGTAGTCTTGTGCATATCATCTAGATGCATCTTTATCTGGTTGTAGCCTGAGAAACCATCCATAAAGGAGAACAATGAGTGTTTTGCGGTATTGTTAACCAGGGTGTCGATATGAGGCAATGGAAAGTTATCTTTAGGGCTGGCTTTGTTCAAGTCCCAATAATCGACACACATGCGGACCTTGCCATCTTTCTTTGGAACAGGAACTATATTAGCTACCCATTCCGAATACTTGATCTCCTGGAGAAAGCCAGCATCATACTGTTTCTTGACTTCCTTTTTTATTTTCAAAAGTGTATCAGTCCTCATTCTTCGAAGTTTCTGCTGAACTGGCTTGTAGCCCTCTTTTATAGGCAGTTTATGCACGACCACATTCGTGTTTAATCCTGGCATGTCTTGGAAGGACCATGCGAAGATATCCCTGAATTCTAGCAGCAGCTCAACAAGATCATGCTGTGTCTTCGTGGTAATGTGTGTCTCGATCTTCACTTCTCTATTTTCATTTTCATCTCCGAGATTGATCGTCTCTAACGCCTCTTTGTAAGGTAAAATCTTTTTTTCCTTGTGTTCAACCATCTTTAATAGATCTGGGGATAAGTCATAATCTTGGTCTTCTTCAAAGTCCTGAGGTCCATCTAGACACACGTCTCGTTCAAAAATTAGTTTTGAATCCATTTCGGTGCTGCTTGATATATTGATATCAGGGGACCTGACTTAAAATAATGATGACAATTGGAAAAACATGATTTGAAAATGGTCACTACGTATGGATAAGAGTAAAAACAAAAGAAATGTTTCTTTAAAGTTACACTCAAAAGGGTACGCATTATTTTATTAACATAAGGACCATATAAGATCATAAGCATATGCCCTTTTACACACAAAAAAACCTTGTTGCTCCTGGGCAAGAATAACAAGTGTGTTCTGAACATTACTCTGAAGTACTCCTAAACACTGCGGAGAGTTCTTCGGTAGTCCAATTATTCAGAACACTTCTAGGGGCATAAGGACGGATTCCTCTCAAATACACCCTTTCATTTCCTTCATCAACTATAACATTTATATCTAAAGTTTCTAGCTTTTTCCTCAAATCTGCTTCTTCCTTGGCAAGCTCAGGGTAGAGAAACCCTCCTGAGATGAAATTTTTAGACAAAAGAGGAAAGACCATAGGCTCCCAGTTAACTTCTGCTCCTTCTAAGCGGGCTCTTCATCTTTCTTGCTTCTTCAAAATTTCGCTCCTTGTTTGCTTTGCATTTGGCCTATACCCGAGGCCAAAGCGATCTTGCTTGTTGACTATAGACGACGCATTGATCCGTCCCTGCAGATACTTTCCAAATCCGCGACCAACCCGGGCTCCTCTCCCCATTGTCAGCTTGACTCCAACCCTTGTGGCTTTAGATAGTCTAGGAGTAGGAATGCGACTCCCTCCGGGTATAAAGGTCGCATTAACAAACTCAAATGATCTAAAGGAACATTCGACTACCTTTTCATCAGTCTCGATGTAAGGGGGCTTCACTAGTGATAAAAGCTATAATATCCTCTTCAGCGTTCACAATGACCAGTCGCCCATCGAAGATAAATTTCAGCTTCTAATGGAGTGAAGACGGGACTGCCCCAACCGAGTGGATCCAAGGTCTTCCCAATAGACAATTGTATGTGGGTTTGATATCCATCACTATGAAATCTACATCATATGTATTTGGGCCCACCAGTAGTGGTACTTCAATCCTTCCCATTACTTTTCTTTCAGTACCGTCGAAGGCTCGAACCAGAGTATTACACGTCTTCATGTGAGAACTGTCTATTGGGAGCCGACTTAAAGTGATTAATGGCAAGACATTCAAGGCGGATCCATTATCAATCAGGACTCCCGGCAAGGTATAACCTTTACACCGACTGGTGATGTGTAAGGCCTTAGTGGATCCTGTACCCTCTGCTGGTATTTCATCATCGTGAAAGTAGATGAAATTATTAGCATTAATATTATTTACCAATCTATCCAATTTTTTCACCGAAATGTCATTGGGAACAAAGGTTTCATTCAACGCCTTCAACAACGTGTTCTGGTGTGTTTTAGAGTTTAGCAATAGGGATAGTATTGATAAGTGAGCAGGCATCTTCCGCAGATGTTCAACAACATTGTACTCGCTAGGTTTCAAAATTTTCAAGAATTCTTTCACCTCTTCCTCTTTAACTGGCCCGTTGATGGGTGATTCAGGTTCAACATTTACGGGAGCTTTCTCTTTCGGGTCTTCTGCTTCTTTGGGAACATATCGTCTCCCACTTCTAGTAAAGAAGCCTACATCGTTTACGTCCTCTGAAGTTGTTTTTGAGGCCACGTCTCCTTGGATTAAGACTTCACAATTGTATTTCCAAGGGACCTTCCTACTGTCATTGTACGGGAAGGGCACTGGTTTCTGGATCGTAACTTTGGCTTGTGAGCTCTCACCTTTTCCACTTCTCCCTGGTCCCGAAATAAAAATGACTGGGTAGTTGCCCTCTAGGTTCGTGTTTTTGTATTCTGAGGTACATATATATGCTTCCTCCACAGGCCTTTCTTCGAAAAATTCTAACTCTTTGTTATCAATCAATCACTGGATGAGGGTCTTGAACTCTGTACAGTTCTGGATATCGTGATCATTTTTTCCATGGTATGGGCAACAATCATTCGAGATTTTCTTAACGTCCCCTGCGACTTTCTGTAGCATACCCATCTCGATCATCTTTTTCCAGACCCATCTTAATGGTGTTTTTACATCTTCGACAATGGTCTTGATTTTTCTATTACCTTCAACGATTGCATTTGCCCTAGACTCAACATGGTCGGGTAACGGACTTCCAGATGTGTTTGATCCAGCAGAGTCATCGAACCTTACAACCCCCATTTTTATGAATTTTTCAACAAGTCTCTTAAAAGCGACACAATTTTCGATGGAGTGCCCTGTTACTCCGACATGATAATCACAATGCGCATCAGCATCATACCATTTTGGATAAGGGGGTTGAATTGGCTTAGTGTAGAATGGAGATACCACGTGTGCATTGTACAAGTTCTTATATAACTCACCATAGGGCATGGGGATGAGAGTGAATTCCATATATTATACCTTCGTCCTTTGGTTTGATCCTTGTTTAGAGGGATTTTGAACATTTGAGGTTGCATCTTTGGGTTATCCGACTGCCAGCTGCTTGGTATAGCCGACATTATAGACATTTGTATTGCTGACCTCATTGTCCCTTCTTCTATAATTCGATTTCTTCGTGTGTTCTTCATCTTCAATTTTTCCGGTTCTGATTGCATTTTCAATCATTTCTCCATTCATTATTATGTCAGAAAAATCCTTTGTGGCACCCCCTATTATGTATCTTAGAAAGGGTTTCTTCAGTGTTCCGACAAAAAGCATCACCGTTTCTTTTTCTAATAAAGGAGGTTGTACTTGGGCTGCAACGTCCCTCCACCGTTACACGTATTGCCTAAAACTCTCATCAGGCCTTTTCTCCATATTTTGTAGTGTAACACGATCTGGTGTTATATCAATGACATGATTATATTGTTTGATAAATGCCTGAGCTAAGTCTTTCTAGGAGGTGATCCTGTCACGGCTTAACTGGTTGTACCATTTGGCGGCATACCCAGTTAAACTGTCATGAAAGCAGTGGATTAGAAGAGGATCATTATCAATGTATCCTGTCATCCTTCTAATGAACATCGTAAGGTGCGCTTCAGGACAAGTAGTTCCATTGTATTTTTCAAAATCCGGCATCGTAAATTTTGGAGGAAGCACCAGATCAGGGACCAGACTTAGCTCCTTTGCGTCCATCTTCGGAAACTAGTCTATACTTTCCATGGCCTTGAATTTTTCTTCCAGCTGCTTACAACGATCTTCAAGTTGTTTGGGTAACTCAACTTTAAGCTTGTCCATTTCATTAAAGTCAGGAACGACATACTCACTAGGATTATTATGAATTATTGCCCCCCCCCCGTGTGTAGAAGACTCAGCATGAACCACCGGTTGTTTTGCTGCAGGGGTTTCGACTGACAACTGGGTCTTGAGAGGAAGGGCCGGGTCATTGGTCAGCGCACTAGGATCTATGAAGACTCCCTTATTCTTTTCCAAGCTCTGTCCGCCTAGCATTGCAGCTATCTTGGCTAACAGGTCTTCTTGTGCTTGTGAGATGTGATCACGAGTTTCCCGCTGTGTCTTCTCTAACTTACTTTCAATATCCTTCCTGATGTCTTCATATGCTTGCTCGACTTTTGCCAACGTTTCTTCCATGTTTTTAGCTTTACTTCTGGTGAAATACGGATGTTGAGTTTGTAACTCTGCCAGCCCCAAAGTTGACTGCGATAATAATTCCTCGAGAATTAAAACTCAATAAAATAATGTAATGAGATGCAATGTGATGCATATGCGGACAAAAGACTAAGATATGCAAAGCAGTCATTATATTAGTACAACAACATATTTTACACAAAAAGGTGTTGATTTCGGTACAACTTTCAAAAGGAAACTCGCATCATAACAAGTTTTTTTACATAAGGTAGGTCTATTTCACATATATTGCTTGGCTTTAACGCCGAGGATCTTGATCTTCCTGAAAAGCCAGGCCAACTTCTTGCCCCTATCGGACTCTAATTCAGTTTGTAGGCTCAGGACGTCAGCTTGGACAGCTAGAGTCTTTAAGTGCTCCGCGACCTCTCGTACTGGAACTAGGGCTTCAACCATTACACGGTCTCTATCTCAGACTCTGTCTTGAGATTGATCTAACCGTGCCTGCCACTGTTGGTTGTTCCATGACTGAACTTCTTCAAAACTATTAATCTGGCCTCGACAGGTTTCCAGAGCCGCTTCTAAATCTTCAACATGTCTATTCATATTCTCATTCTCTTGTCTACTTGCCTTTAACTTAGCTGTATGGTTCCGGCTGTGGTACCTTTGTAGAGAGCCTTCCAATTCACCAACTCGGCCTCTCAGGCTTAGATTCTCGGCTCTGTTTCGAAACAACTCTTCCTCCATAGTTGTTTGTTGTCCTTGAATGTCATTAAACCTCCTCTCCCAACAATTGGCTCTCTCCTTTTCCTCTTGGATTTCATGCTTCCATTCGGCCGAAGTTTTTCCGAGGCTGACATATTTTGCTGATGCGCGCAACTTCTTATAATCATTTCGTAGATTGTTCAGATGTTCCTCGGCTTTACCTTTTCCTTTCCTTAGCCTTTCGATTTCTCGCTCTTGGGACTGCATACCAAACTTTAGCTGGTTCTTTTCATTTTCTAACCCTGACAGGCGGCTTTCCATAATCAAGTACTTTTTCTTAAAGTCATGCTTCGCGATCTCCATCTCCAAGGGATCCACTCGTAACTGTTCCTCCACCGGTACATTATTTTCCGGGTCTGGTAAGGGGATAACATCGTTGATTCTCATACTTCTCCATCGTCAATACTCCGATGTAACTCTAGGTTTTTCGTTGAATGGTTCCATCTTGTAAATACGCTTTCATGCCTCATCAATCTTGGAAACGTTTTTGTTATATCCTCTTCCCTCGTATGGAAATTTACAAGTAGCAAGCCCTCTTGTCGCTGAGATGAACTGTCTCGACCTGTATTGCCTAGATACTAGTAACGACGCATATCCAGTGGCTCCCCATATTCCAAGAAGAGGGACCCAGTCATAGTCTCCACATTTGTAGACAATATTATTAGGGAAGAACCAACGTGCTTTCCAGATGACGTCTTTTTCTTGAAGGTTTCGGCAAATGGTCTTCCACTTATCACAGGATAGGTTTTCAGGCCTTGGCATAGACGCGAGGTCCTGCAGCGGCGAGTAACTCTCGAAGCATGCTTGATAAGAAACTTTCTTCGGCTTCCAAAAATGACTATAAAACCAGACCAATAAAAGCTGAGCACAACAAATGAACCTCCCTTCACCGTTTTTTACAAGCACTGAGAGACCTAAAGGTTTCGGCTAGAATGGCTGAAATCGGAGTAATTCCTTTTTCAAGGTGATCGAACAGCTCCATAACAGCGTCATCGATGTATCCTAACGATTTGGGAAAGATAACCAAACCGTAAATGGCCAAGGCAAACATTTTAACTTGTTTTTTGCGATTAGACTCGGCTTGGATCAGGTCCCGTATGAATCTCCATGCGATACACCTAGTTTCCCCTTTTATCTTAATCATGGCTTTAGCCCACTGTTCGTCCATACCAGTCATCTTTAATAGCTTCTTCTAAAACTCCGGAGGATTATGAGACTTGGATTTTCGAGCAGCGGATCAATGTGGTATATTCTTCAACAGTTGGTACCAAATCAACATCACATAGTGTAAAACAACTGTAGGCGGGATTCCAGAACTGGGCAAGGGCTCTGAACAAAGCTTTATCATTGTTGACATCTAGTAGGTAAGGCAAATCACCATAGCTATCGTAGAACAACTGTTTATTTGTTTCGTCCCACTGGTTCCAGATTTCCTTTAATTCTTGCAACTGGTTCTGAGTTGACCTGATATTGGTAGAATCCCCAAACTCTGGCTTTTCACCTTCTAGCAAGCTATCCCCTTTCTGGCGCTGAGTCTCTTCTGACCATTTTCGTACGCCCAGATTGCCTTCCACCTTATCAAGAAATTGGTTCTCCCTAGCTAATCCTTTATAACGGTTGAACTTGCCTCAACACCTTTTATTTTTTTAAAAAATAAAAAATAAAGTGCAATGCAAAAACAGCAAAAAGAAACAAAACAAAGCAAACATGTTAGTACCGATATAAAAGAATAATATACATAAAAGAAATAAATAAAGTAAACATAACTGAAATTAAAGAGCATAATAAAAAAGGATCGAAACCCCCGCTCTCTTTCTAATGCATTTATTAGGTGATTCTCTAAACGAGCAGAGGTTCGGTATGGCTCTAAAGGGTAGGCTTTTATGGTTCACTACATGGGGTTCGGTTCTACGAATGGTACCCGAATCGCAATGCTATCGCCTACTAAGGCTAGCAAAGCTCAATTCAGGGGGATACATGTCTCTAGGTCTGCACGGAGACGGAAGTCTCATGAAGACAAAGGGACCAATATCCCGAAAGCGATTCACCATCCTACACGGAGGCGGTACCTCACGAAGGCGTGGTTTCTCGCTTCCACTTAAAGGACGGAGCTCGGGTTGAGAGCTCATGATATGAACTTAGAAAATATATTTTATGAAAGATTTATGAATATATATATATATATATATATATATATATATATAATGGGATCACAAAATTAAATTAAACCAAGTTAATATTTTCCGATCAATAAAACAAAGGGTAACCAACTTGTGGCTTGACTCTCGAAAAAAAGTCCCCAGTGAAGTCGCCAAGCTGTAACAAAGGGTGAGTTACCACCAATCTTTTTTTTACTTTAGGTGCGATTGGAACACCTGAAAAACCCAGCTATTTTAATAGAAACCAATTTTCACGATTTTATTAAAATTCAAGTTTTGGATCTACGAAACTTGAAAACAGGTTCGGAAATCGGTTACGTATAGGGAATGGTGAGCACCCCCACACGCCCAAAAAATTGGTACCTAGTCGGTTACAAATTGTTTTAATGACGGAACTTAAAAAATTGAATTTTATTTAATGATGTGATCCCAAAATAATTAGAATAATTTTTAGAAGTAAAAATTTAAAGAAAGGGATATACACTCCTACACCCGGAGTATGGTCTCCCCTATAAAATCATTATTCAAAAAGGTGATATTAAATAATAATATAATAAAGGAATTAACGAAAAATGACACTCCAACGCCTGGAGTGCGATTTTTACGATAACTCCTAAAAATCTGTAAATGAACTTTAACAAGAATTATTGTTGGTAAAATAATAATAATAATAATGATAATAATAATAATATATGAGGAAAATAGTAATAATAATATAAAGTGAAAAATAATAATTATAATGAAAGCAGTGATCCAATTGAAATAAGACAGAAATTAAATTACAGAATTAATAGAAAAACAGTGGCTAAAACGAAATGAGATCAAAACTGAAATGCTGAAATTTAAGGATACGAAGGTTGGATGGCTACGGTCGAAATTTTCCCCTCCAGTTGAAAATCACGCGGATCTGGTGACCGGGTCGGGTCACGTATTCGGACAGAGATTTGAAATGACGTCGTTTTGGTCGGCTTATAAATATCCAAAAAAAAAACCTAAATCCAACTTTGATACTTCATTGGAACCAGAAAAGAAATAAGGATTTGAAAGCTCTCTCCCTCGCCCTGCTTTGATCAATCACCACCGCCGGAAAGCTCGCCGCCGGTCGCCGGAATTCTTGCCGCCGACGAGAATCCGACATGCAAGCATAGATCCCGGCTTGTTTTCACGCGTTGAATCCAAATCTAAGGTTCGTTTCTCCTAAAACTCCATGTATCTTCCTAGATCTAAAGATGTCTTTTCGGGTTCTGTAAGAAAAAATTACCTTTTATTTTGTTTTTTTATTCTGGATTTTTGCTTCGAATGTTGTTTTCTTTTTATTTCCGAATCCTCTCCTTTTTTTTTTACTTTTACAACCGGATCCGATATATATATCCGAACTTTAAACATAAAATAATATACATATTCAGGATTTTATCCCTTTTGATTTTTACAGAATAATAATTTTCTGATTACTTTTTCTTTCTTGCAGGGGGATGTAACACGTGTGGGGGTGACGCGGATGAAGCTGGTGACGTGGTCTGGCTTCGTGGCGGCGGCTCAGCTTCATGGCGGCGGCAGATCCAGTCGGCGGCGGCAACTATTATAGCAGATTAGGTTTAGGTTTAGTTTAGGTTTTAGGGTTTTTTTAGTTTAGGATAATTGGGTTTTGGGTATGTGGATATTGGGCCGGGTAAATGGGTAGGTGGGTTTAGGTGTATTTTGGTTATGGGTATTTGGGTATTAAATGGGTATTTGGGTTTGTAAATGGGTTATGATTATAATAATAATGGTTTTATTTATTTATTTATTATTGGTTATTTTAGACCCAAAAATGAATTACTACACAAAGGAAAGAAAATAAATATGGATTAAGGGACTAGAAGGAAAATCTTCTGAACTTTGCGAGATCAATTTTTTTCATCTCTAGTTTTACCCAACAATTCAGTTTTTTTTCTTCCAGATGTACTACCAGGCAATATCTCAGCACTTTCAGATGATGCATAGTCACAATCGTCTAACTCCAATGAAGGATGTCTAGTTGTACGAACCCTTTAACCATGAGTTTTCACTAACTACATCTGTTGAACAGAAGTAGAAGCATGAGTTTTCACTAACTACATCTGTTGAACAGAAGTAGAAGCATGATTTTCTGCTTGATGTGTTTCGGTGGCATCCTTGACAGTGCAACTCGGGTTTGACTCAGGAACAGTGTCACCAGCAATTTCATTATCCTTTATACCAGGTTTATCAAGTTGTAGAGAAGCCACTGTTGCAAGAATAAGAAGCACAGTTATTGCAACAACTGCAGTTCTACTTTCAGTTGCAAAACATGAAACATATTAGCATTTTAATTAGCATCTGTTTGTTGCAGACATACCATTATTACCTATATGAAGTGTTCGCTTCATAAGGCTAGAAATAACATCTATTCCAACATATTTTAAAAGGGTTTTATTTTGATGCACAAGCTGTGTAAATTTTTTTTACACAATCCTTTTATAAAATTTAAAATCTAAATCACAAACCCTAGCAACCTAAACCCTAAACCCTAAGCCCTAAACTCTAAACTCTAAATTCTAACCATAAACCTTAAATTATATACCCTACATACTAAACCCCTAAACCCTAACATAAAACCCTAAACCCTAAACCCTAAAATTAAAGGGCTTGTGTAAACTAAAGTTTACACGGCTTGTGCATCAAAGTATTTTCCATTTTAAAATGTGGGTTTCCTTGCTAATGTTGTTTTTTAAGAGATCTGTTTGCCCCGTAAAAATCACTAAAAATAATTAATGCTCTAATGTAGAAGTAAACGCATGAGAACAAATTAACAACAAATCAAAACATATATTACATTGTGTATTTTATGTAAGAAATGATGATTTGGTTTTGTGGTAAATTTACCCCATTTAATATCAAGGGACTTGGGTTCCAACTCTATTCAAGCCAAATATTGTATTTTATTTTCCTCGTCCAGTTAGGTGACATGTGTCGACATCTAATTGAATAATTAATTTATTTAATTAAATTAAAATTAAGATTAAATTGATAAAATATGTAACTAACATGGACCAAATGTGTAGTTATACAAATTTCCATTAACAACCACGTCACCCCTGTTAGATTTTAACGACTGGTGGTCAAAATAAGTCCAATTAAATAGTTGAGTGGTCGGATTTTAAATTTTTGTAGTTATGTGGTCAAAATAGGTCAGACCCAATAATTAAGTGGTCACCCGGATAATTTACCTTTTATATTAGTGATTTTGTCATTATTTTGCTAATTTCGGTTGACAGTGAATTAAAATGATTAATTTTTAATTTGTTATATAAACTTTAAATAAAATATAAAATTGACCATAAAGTTTAGCTAAAGTCTTCAATCACCTCCGTTGATCTTCATCAACGATGGTTGTTAGAAATTAAATTTTCCAGTTAACTTTTTTACATCCTAGACATAAATTTGATGTATTTTCATAAGAAAATGTCTTGGTCTTAAGCCTAATATTACATTTGGGCTCAAGCCCAAATCATACGTAAAAATTTCCAACTAGATTTAGCTTAAATCACAAACATTTTTCATAAATCTTTCAACGTTTTGAAAAAGGACAATACAAAATAGTTAAATCGTTTACATGGGAGCTCAAATTTAAAACAAGTAATAAATCATTCGACATGATCAAATAAATTCAAAATAAGAGTTACAGACATAATTATA
Organism: Hibiscus tridactylites; assembly: GCA_958450335.1. Lineage (NCBI taxonomy): Eukaryota > Viridiplantae > Streptophyta > Magnoliopsida > Malvales > Malvaceae > Hibiscus > Hibiscus tridactylites. Next base: position 46,891,167 of record OY288266.1, read on the forward strand.
TCAAGGGTCCTATGAGTACATTTCCCAACAAGCCTAAGTAATGTACTCTTGATCACATCAATGAGCTGAAGTCATACTTCGGTGGGCTCCTTCAACCTAAAAACCTACGAACGGAAACAATGATTTTGAACGTTGAGCTCATAAAACTCAGTGGATACACCTCTACTATACCATGATTCATGCAAATCATAAGTATAAGCATATAGCTAGAAAAGATGACATGACATTGAAAACAAGTATGATATTACCACAACTCATACACACATAGCATGGCATCAAAACATCTCATAACAATCATATCCACAACCCTAAAGTGAGACCTTGGGCTACACATCATCTAGAACATAAGCTTTATACTTAGAATCCCCCATTGAGTATCTTCGAATAAGACTCTGGGCCACACAGTGTCGAGAACGTACATTCGAGAATATATCATCATGGTGTTGCAACTATAATGCCCCAATTTCAGGCCTAAAAGTTAATCTGGAAGGTTAGACGGTTCAAGAGAACCATGTTAGTTGATTCAAGTTAGTTTTAGGATTTAAACTGGAATAAATATTTTTAGAGTGATAAAAATATAGGAAAATGTTCTAAAATCCTCATTTAATATATTAATGACTTTGGTAAAATCAATTTTGGAAAATCGGAGTTGGAAATCGGACATTTTGGGCTAGTGACCAAAATGTAAAAAAGTGAAAATTGTTTTTAGTGACCGTTTTGTAAAAGGGTCAAGACTTAGAATCTGTAACGCCCCGGTTTTGGGCTTAGAAGTTTTGGGCGTTGACCGGTTCGGTCAAAGTGCTGATCGAATATATAAGAGTGAATTTAAGAAAGCCTAGTTCGGGTTGCATTAAAAATATGGAAAAATGTTCTAAAATCATCTTTTAATATATAAAAGTGAACTGTGAAATCAATTTTGAAAAATGAGGTTCGGAAGGGTGACATTTTGGCTAGTGACCAAAATGTAATTTTTGAAAGTTGCATGACTGTTTTATAAAGGATTGAAACTTTGAATCTTTAAGGGGCTATTATTCCAAAAAGAGTTTCTCCAGATTTTTCTAAGATATTTTAATGCAAAATTCTGATTTTAAAGCTTAAGAAAAGTGGAGGGAAATCATTTTGCTATTTTATAACTAACTTTCCATTTTCTTCCAATTTTCCTTTTCTCTCATTTTCTCTCAACTCAAACACTTTCTCTCCAGATTTTCTCCTCTGATTTTGTCACTCAAATCTTCCTTTTCAATTCTCCTTGGATTCCTAATCATCTCTACAACAAAACCTCACCATTTGCAAGTTGTTTCATCAAGCTTTTTGGTTCTAAAAAAGGAGAAATTCAAGTTTGGAGGTAAGAACGTCCTTCTCCTCTAAACTATCAGTTCTTTACTGAAATTCCTAAGTTCTCAATCCTTGATTTGTGATTTATTAAAGGCTTTTCAATTGGAATCTTGATTTTGGCTTAAAATGCAAGATTTGGTGATTTTTGTGGAATTTTCGTATGATTTGTTAAAGCAGGGTTTTGAGGTGTGTTTTTGATGTTAAATGAATGCTAAATTGATTAGAAGTTGAGGTTTAATCAATGCAATCCCGGATAGGTTGAATTTCCTAAGTTTGGCTTGAGTTTTTGGTTGTTTTTGGAGTGTTTTTGATGATCTGTTATACCTGGAGGTATAAGGATGTGTTGGTGATCATTTTGGATGTTAATTGATGTTTAAAAATGGTTAGAAGTGATGGATCTTGGCTGGGTTAAGTTTTGGAAGTGTTTGGAGGTGATTTCGGTTGTGTTTGGTAGCCGAAATGTTGGATTTGTGATGAGCAGCGAGCTTGGTTGTGTTGCTGGTGTTTTTAATGCATAATGATGCATTAATCCTCTGTTTTTGTGTGCTTGAAACAGGGGAGTTTGATCCGTGAGCTTTAGAGGCATTGCGGAAGTTTTCGGATGCTTGGAAGGCTTGTTGGCTAGCCTTGTTTTGTGTATCGGTGAGTGAAGTTGGGTTTTCAGCTTTTAAACCAAGGTTTGAAGGTTTTGGGAGCTTAGTTTAAGTCTAAACAACTTTGCTAAGCTCAAGAGTAAGTAAATGGTTTTTCGCTCTTGGTTGTGTTGTGAATTGGCTTAAAAAGCAATTGTGTTTGATGGTTGCAGTGCATGTGATTTGCATGGTTTATATTATGTTTTGAAAGCATATTTTAAGCATGGTTTAATGCTGGTTTTGAAGGCCATATGTGAAGGATGCTCAAGGTAAGAGATCCTTGGTTTTATACATTGAAAATGTGGTTTTGATGCATGGTGTTGCATGTTGTTTCATGGCTTTGTGTAATGCTTAAAAACAGTGGATTGATGATGGTAAATGATGGTTTTTGCATATTGGTTATGTATGTGAATCATTGGACTAATGTGGTAAGATGGTTATATTGGCAAGTGATGTAAGTGGTTCTTGGTTCTTTGATCAGATATAGTTAGCCTGCTATAGGATTGGGTGCACCGTGAATAAAGTCGCCTTGGAGGTGGAGTGGTTAAGAGTGAACCGGTAAACTCCCTTCAAGTATCCTAACGAGATGGTTAAGGTCATAATGGAGGTTGAATGCCCATTCGAGGACCTTGGTTAAGCAAAGGTTATATGGTGGTTAAAAGTCCATATATGGGAACCTTGTGCTTGTTAAGATCACAATGGTGGTGTAAAGTCCATGTGTGGATCTTGTGTTGGGTGCCCCGGATCTCGTTAGTGATGTTATACAACTACCAATCCGTGAATGCAAAGATTGTATGGTGGTTAAAAGTCCATACATGGGAACCTTGTGCATGTCAAGGTTGTATGGTGTTTGAAAGTCCATACATGGGAACCTTGGGAAAAGTTAAGGTTGTATGGTGTTTGAAAGTCCATACATGGGAACCTTGTAAAAAGCTAAGGTTGTATGGTGTTTAAAAGTCCATACATGGGAACCTTAGGATGGTGAGGTCAAATGGTGTTTAAAAGTCCATTTGGAGACCTTGGATTGGTAGTGTGTATGAAGCGTGAGGGACAACGCTTGTGATCCGCGTATCCGATTGGGTGTTGAGTTGAAAAGTGGATGTGGTTGATCTCTTGGAAGCCAATATAACGTTCTTGATTATAAAGAAGCATGAGATGCTTGAAAAGATGCATGGTTGCATGAAATGTGTTAAATGCTTGTGAATGCATGTTTACTTGTTAAGTTGAACAAGTGTTGATTATCATTTGGTAAATGATGCATGTGTGCATGAAATCTCTTAAATGCATTGGAGTCTTGATAAGACTTGTTTTAAAAGGCATGTGAGGATGATGTTGTGGTTCATATATTGCCTTGGTTTAATGCATGTGTTGGATTGTTTGAGTAAAGGTTTTAAAGGGCTTCTTGTTTGGAATGACTTTCAAGTATAAGAAAGGTATGTTGTGAAATGGAAGTGTTTTCCAAGGTTTGAATTTAACTTTGCATATGGTGTTTATGCATGGAATGGTTAAATGGATGATTTTGCAAATTGAGCTTTGAAATGGTTTTCTTAGCTTGCTAAGCTAAGGGTTGGTTTTCATGTTTGAGCAATGCATGGTTAAAGCATGTTGTTGAAAAGGGGTTTTCAAACTTTGCTTGGTAAACAAATCGAGTTGCTTTTCAAAGAGGTTTTATGACTCGCTGCATTGATGGTGTTTTGGTTTTGAGCATTCCTCACTAAGCATTATGTGCTTACGCTCCTTTTTGTCCATCAATGCAGATTCTTGAAGTTTGGACAGCGAGAAGCAAGGGATTCAAGGAGGACTCCATTTGAGATGTATGTCTCGGTGAATAGCTATAGTTAATAAAGGCAATGGGGTAGAATCTCTTGGGTTGATGTTTATGTGTTCGTATATGTACGGACAAGGACGGTTTTATGTTGTTGATGTTGTTGGAACATGTTTTGGCTTATATGAGATGGATTTGGAGATTTTGTGTTTAAATGGTTGCTTGTGTAGAAAGCATGCTTATAGAATTGGGGCTTTTCATATATGTTGTTATATTGATGAATTGTTGATGCAAGTATGTCTCCTTTATGTTGAATTGCATGTTGGTAAAGTTTGGTGGCTTTTGGAGCATGATTGGATGGTCAATTGCGTGTTTAAGCATGTCTTTTTCTGCATTATGTGCAGGGCGTTTCGGAACAGGGACTACCGTTTCGGAACAGATGCCCTGAATCAGCCCAGGCGTCCGAAACGGTAGACACCGTTTCGAAACGGAAAGCATTATACCAGTCCCCCATTGCGGTACGCGTTGTGGAACGGCCCCGCGTTTCAAAACGGGCTCTGCCTGTTTCGGAACAGGTGACCGTTGGGGACTGACAGTGGCAGTTATATGTTTCGAAATGTTTGCGTTTTGGTCCTGAATCTTGTTTGTGCAATTGTGTGAGTCTGGGATGTCCGTTTGAGTTGAAATTTGGCAGAGAAGCATGAAACATGATTAATTTTAAGTTGGTAACTTAAAATCTGGTTAAGTCCTTTAAGTTCTCAAAATTTACAATTTGGTCCCTAAAGTTGTAAATTGTTCAATTGGGTCCCTGGTTGATCTCTGATGTTTATGATCTTCGAGTATGTTGTTGTGTGATCACATCTAAGATTAACGTGCTTCTAGACAAGATTAAAAAGAAAAAAAAAGGGTCGTTAATCAAGGTTGACTTTCGGGTTGACTTTGGTTTTCCCCGTGTGACTTCCTTAATTCGGGTCAACCGTCTGGGCCGGGTTAAGGGGGTTACATTTGGTGGTATCAGAGCTAAGTTGCGAATGCTTGGGGAAAACGGTAAGTTGTTGTGATGTGTGTTGATGTTTACCTTGTTGTGCGGTTGAAATTTGGTTGAAACGCGTGTTTCTGAGCAAGTTGTTGATGTTTTCAAGCATGCTTTATGGTTATGAATCTTGGTTGAGCTTATGTGGATTTGTGCTGATGTTGTGAGCTGGTGTCATGCATGATGAACGTGTAATGAGTATGTTATGTTGCTAATATGCTGTTGCCAGTGGATGCTATTTGGTGTAAGCATGATCGAATATGTTGTTTGATATGCTTGGTGTTGTGATAACCCTGTTTGTGTTGACTGTTATGTCATGTAAAAGGGGAGGATTCGGGATACCCATTGCCTTATTATTATAGCTATTGTGTTATTTTGGAGTTGGAGTTTGAATCCTTGCTTAAAGCTGGTCTAACTGGTTTGTTTGTTTTGTTGTGATGTTTGTTGTTGTTAGTAGTATGGCGAAGTCGGTGAAGGAATGGCAGTTGGGTGAGATGGTTGCTGCCTTAGGGCAGGTTGTTAAGGCATGGAATTCACCCTTTTGTAGAGGTGTTTCGTCTCAGTCTTCTGTGCCTGGAGTTGGGGTGGTAAGGCAAGGGAAAGAAGCTGGTTCTGTGGTGAAGAGTTCATCACCTGTTGTTCAGGAGGTGTTGGGAACATCTCAGGCTGTGGTAAAAGTAAAGTCTGTGGATGTGCTGGCTGTGGAATGTGTGGGTTTGCCGAAGCAGCGTTTGTTAGATTTGGGTGCTGTGGAGTATCATGGATCGTCACCTGAGGCATTTGAGGCCTGGTTGGCCAGTGTGATTCTGATTTTGGATCAGGAAGGTTGTGAATATGCTTGTAAGCTGGGAAGTGTTGTTTCTCTGATGTTGGAGGATGTGTGTGCCTGGTGGACATCGGTGGAGGTGGCGTCATATATCCCTGATATTGATTGGGATTTCTTTGTATCTGCCTTTTGTGAAAGGTATCTTGGAGAGAAGTTTCCAAGGGTTAAGCAATGTGAAGGTAGTGCTGTTGTGGAGCAAGTGTTGCTTGAGCAAGGAATGGAAGCTCAGCCACCGGTATGTGACCATTGTGAAAGGCGCCATGTTGGAGGTTGTTGGGGCGCGGGTGCTTGCTGGAACTGTGGTTCTAAAGTGCATGTTAAGCGCGATTGTCCTCTTGGGGTGAAGTCAGCTTAAGTGATAGCCAAAGGATCTCTGAAAGGTCGTGGGCACGGCCGAGGCAAGGTTTAGAGGTGGCAGAAAGAGCAGAAGGTTGTGAAGAGTTTAGGAAATGAGAAGTGCTGGAAATGTGGGTCTGCTGGACATATGAGACGTGATTGTTTGATGTTGGCTCGGAATAGCCAGGGTTCTTTACCGCAGGGAGATGGTGATGACCTTAAAGTGTTAGCTGGTGCTGCAGCAGTGTGGCAGGAGGATGATGGTTCCGCGAGGAAGAGAGCTCGTCTGATGAAGTTTCAGGGTGGTGATGTGTTTCCAGGTAACCTTGTTAAGTAATCTTTGCTCTAGTTACCTTGGTTTGGTTTCTGTTGGTTTTCCTTGCGTGGTAAGTTTAGTCTTGTTGCTAGCATGTTGGGGGTAATAGTTGTAGTTTGGAAACATCTTTGGTGTGAAGAAGGCTTTAGTGAGTATCTTGTGGTTAATGGTTGTTGGTACGATGGAGTTAGATAAGTTAGAAGTGAGTTAGGAGGTTGTTCTTAGACGGATTCTGAGGATGTTATTGGAGGGTGTGAACTGGCATTCATGCACAGTTAAAATCATTGTTATATGCTATATTATATATGTGCTGGTCCATGCATACATGTGGCATGACATTAGAGGTTTTGCATACATGTACATCAGGCATTGATAGGGCATGTTGGTGATCATGCATACGATGTTCACACTCGCTAATAACTAATCGAATCTGTTAGTATGGTGGTTGGGTTAGGTTGGATGATGGGTTCTTTAGAGGTTGTTTTGGATTGTGGGTGAGTAGTCCTGGTGAGTCGTTATGGTAATGTAGCGGCAGATGTGAAGGATTATCAGCATTCGTTGAGGAGTTTGGGTAAACAGCTGATGTTTAAGAATTTTTGCTTGTTGGGAAAATCCTTGGAAGAGGTTTGGGAGTTTGCAAGAGTTTTAGAAGCAGAGAAGTTTGCATAGTGGCTGAATGGGTTTGATTAGTGTCACTGTGTAAACAAGTCTTGGTAGTTGTGTGTTACAGTGATGTGTGTTGTAAAAGTTGAAGTTCATCATGTTGATGTTGGGGCAGTGTCCAGTCCGAATATGTGAAAGGTTAAGTTGTGGCTATCTTTGAGTGTTCTGGATTTTTGTGAACAGTATGTGGTGGTGTTGAGTTGGTGGAGTTTTGTGTGAAATGTGTTCAGTGGTGGTTGAGGCTTTTGTGTTGCCTTGTGTGTTGCTTTGGGAAGGTTGTGGTTCCCTTTTCGTCGGTTGAAATTTCGAGGACGAAATTTCCTAAGGGGGGGAGAGTTGTAACGCCCCGGTTTTGGGCTTAGAAGTTTTGGGCGTTGACCGGTTCGGTCAAAGTGCTGATCGAATATATAAGAGTGAATTTAGGAAAGCCTAGTTTGGGTTGCATTAAAAATATGGAAAAATGTTCTAAAATCATCTTTTAATATATAAAAGTGAACTGTGAAATCAATTTTGAAAAATGAGGTTAGGAAGGGTGACATTTTAGCTAGTGACCAAAATGTAATTTTTGAAAGTTGCGTGACTGTTTTATAAAGGATTGAAACTTTGAATCTTTAAGGGGCTATTATTCCAAAAAGAGTTTCTCCAGATTTTTCTAAGATATTTTAATGCAAAATTCTGATTTTAAAGCTTAAGAAAAGTGGAGGGAAATCATTTTGCTATTTTATAACTAACTTTCCATTTTCTTCCAATTTTCCTTTTCTCTCATTTTCTCTCAACCCAAACACTTTCTCTCCAGATTTTCTCCTCTGATTTTGTCACTCAAATCTTCCTTTTCAATTCTCCTTGGATTCCTAATCATCTCTACAACAAAACCTCACCATTTGCAAGTTGTTTCATCAAGCTTTTTGGTTCTAAAAAAAGGAGAAATTCAAGTTTGGAGGTAAGAACGTCCTTCTCCTCTAAACTATCAGTTCTTTACTGAAATTCCTAAGTTCTCAATCCTTGATTTGTGATTTATTAAAGGCTTTTCAATTGGAATCTTGATTTTGGCTTAAAATGCAAGATTTGGTGATTTTTGTGGAATTTTCGTATGATCTGTTAAAGCAGGGTTTTGAGGTGTGTTTTTGATGTTAAATGAATGCTAAATTGATTAGAAGTTGAGGTTTAATCAATGCAATCCCGGATAGGTTGAATTTCCTAAGTTTGGCTTGAGTTTTTGGTTGTTTTTGGAGTGTTTTTGATGATCTGTTATACCTGGAGGTATAAGGATGTGTTGGTGATCATTTTGGATGTTAATTGATGTTTAAAAATGGTTAGAAGTGATGGATCTTGGTTGGGTTAAGTTTTGGAAGTGTTTGGAGGTGATTTCGGTTGTGTTTGGTAGCCGAAATGTTGGATTTGTGATGAGCAGCGAGCTTGGTTGTGTTGCTGGTGTTTTTAATGCATAATGATGCATTAATCCTCTGTTTTTGTGTGCTTGAAACAGGGGAGTTTGATCCGTGAGCTTTAGAGGCATTGCGGAAGTTTTCGGATGCTTGGAAGGCTTGTTGGCTAGCCTTGTTTTGTGTATCGGTGAGTGAAGTTGGGTTTTCAGCTTTTAAACCAAGGTTTGAAGGTTTTGGGAGCTTAGTTTAAGTCTAAACAACTTTGCTAAGCTCAAGAGTAAGTAAATGGTTTTTCGCTCTTGGTTGTGTTGTGAATTGGCTTAAAAAGCAATTGTGTTTGATGGTTGCAATGCATGTGATTTGCATGGTTTATATTCTGTTTTGAAAGCATATTTTAAGCATGGTTTAATGCTGGTTTTGAAGGCCATATGTGAAGGATGCTCAAGGTAAGAGATCCTTGGTTTTATACATTGAAAATGTGGTTTTGATGCATGGTGTTGCATGTTGTTTCATGGCTTTGTGTAATGCTTAAAAACAGTGGATTGATGATGGTAAATGATGGTTTTTGCATTTTGGTTATGCATGTGAATCATTGGACTAATGTGGTAAGATGGTTATATTGGCAAGTGATGTAAGTGGTTCTTGGTTCTTTGATCGGATATAGTTAGCCGGCTATAGGATTGGGTGCACCGTGAATAAAGTCGCCTTGGAGGTAGAGTGGTTAAGAGTGAACCGGTAAACTCCCTTCAAGTATCCTAACGAGATGGTTAAGGTCATAATGGAGGTTGAATGCCCATTCGAGGACCTTGGTTAAGCAAAGGTTATATGGTGGTTAAAAGTCCATATATGGGAACCTTGTGCTTGTTAAGATCACAATGGTGGTGTAAAGTCCATGTGTGGATCTTGTGTTGGGTGCCCCAGATCTCGTTAGTGATGTTATACAACTACCAATCGGTGAATGCAAAGGTTGTATGGTGGTTAAAAGTCCATACATGGGAACCTTGTGCATGTCAAGGTTGTATGGTGTTTGAAAGTCCATACATGGGAACCTTGGGAAAAGTTAAGGTTGTATGGTGTTTGAAAGTCCATACATGGGAACCTTGTAAAAAGCTAAGGTTGTATGGTGTTTAAAAGTCCATACATGGGAACCTTAGGATGGTGAGGTCAAATGGTGTTTAAAAGTCCATTTGGAGACCTTGGATTGGTAGTGTGTATGAAGCGTGAGGGACAACGCTTGTGATCCGCGTATCCGATTGGGTGTTGAGTTGAAAAGTGGATGTGGTTGATCTCTTGGAAGCCAATATAACGTTCTTGATTATAAAGAAGCATGAGATGCTTGAAAAGATGCATGGTTGCATGAAATGTGTTAAATGCTTGTGAATGCATGTTTACTTGTTAAGTTGAACAAGTGTTGATTATCATTTGGTAAATGATGCATGTGTGCATGAAATCTCTTAAATGCATTGGAGTCTTGATAAGACTTGTTTTAAAAGGCATGTGAGGATGATGTTGTGGTTCATATATTGCCTTGGTTTAATGCATGTGTTGGATTGTTTGAGTAAAGGTTTTAAAGGGCTTCTTGTTTGGAATGACTTTCAAGTATAAGAAAGGTATGTTGTGAAATGGAAGTGTTTTCTAAGGTTTGAATTAAAATTTGCATATGGTGTTTATGCATGGAATGGTTAAATGGATGATTTTGCAAATTGAGCTTTGAAATGGTTTTCTTAGCTTGCTAAGCTAAGGGTTGGTTTTCATGTTTGAGCAATGCATGGTTAAAGCATGTTGTTGAAAAGGGGTTTTCAAACTTTGCTTGGTAAACAAATCGAGTTGCTTTTCAAAGAGGTTTTATGACTCGCTGCATTGATGGTGTTTTGGTTTTGAGCATTCCTCACTAAGCATTATGTGCTTACGCTCCTTTTTGTCCATCAATGCAGATTCTTGAAGTTTGGACAGCGAGAAGCAAGGGATTCAAGGAGGACTCCATTTGAGATGTATGTCTCGGTGAATAGCTATAGTTAATAAAGGCAATGGGGTAGAATCTCTTGGGTTGATGTTTATGTGTTCGTATATGTTCGGACAAGGATGGTTTTATGTTGTTGATGTTGTTGGAACATGTTTTGGCTTATATGAGATGGATTTGGAGATTTTGTGTTTAAATGGTTGCTTGTGTAGAAAGCATGCTTATAGAATTGGGGCTTTTCATATATGTTGTTATATTGATGAATTGTTGATGCAAGTATGTCTCCTTTATGTTGAATTGCATGTTGGTAAAGTTTGGTGGCTTTTGGAGCATGATTGGATGGTCAATTGCGTGTTTAAGCATGTCTTTTTCTGCATTATGTGCAGGGCGTTTCGGAACAGGGACTACCGTTTCGGAACGGATGCCCTGAATCAGCCCAGGCGTCCGAAACGGTAGACACCGTTTCGAAACGGAAAGCATTCTGTCAGTCCCCCGTTGCGGTACGCGTTGCGGAACGGCCCCGCGTTTCGAAACGGGCTCTGCCTGTTTCGGAACAGGTGACCGTTGGGGACTGACAGTGGCAGTTATATGTTTCGAAATGTTTGCGTTTTGGTCCTGAATCTTGTTTGTGCAATTGTGTGAGTCTGGGATGTCCGTTTGAGCTGAAATTTGGCAGAGAAGCATGTAATATGATTAATTTTAAGTTGGTAACTTAAAATCTGGTTAAGTCCTTTAAGTTCTCAGAATTTACAATTTGGTCCCTAAAGTTGTAAATTGTTCAATTGGGTCCCTGGTTGATCTCTGATGTTTATGATCTTCGAGTATGTTGTTGTGTGATCACATCTAAGATTAACGTGCTTCTAGACAAGATTAAAAAGAAAAAAAAGGTCGTTAATCAAGGTTGACTTTCGGGTTGACTTTGGTTTTCCCCGTGTGACTTCCTTAATTCGGGTCAACCGTCTGGGCCGGGTTAAGGGGGTTACAGAATCTTTAAGAAGCTAATATACCTAAATTTTTTCATCAGATTTTTCTCTCAATTGGATTAGTTTTAAAGTGTTTTAATTATTGGATTAAAAGAGATTTATTAAAAAGAATGTAGTTGTTTCTTAAAAACAATTTTGACGTAGCTTTTCTCTCCTAAAGTTTTCTCTCAAAATCCCTACAGCCAAACACTCGCTTTTCCAGCAAAGGTTTGAGGTATTAATCTTGTTTTCTTAAACTAATGATTTCCAATGGATTTCTTAACTTGTTTTTACAAAATCTCATTGATTGCCTTTGTTTTTTAAGAATAAATCATCCAATTGAGATGGATTTCAATCATTGGAGGTGAAGTTCGTACTTCTCCTTTAATGAATGGTTCTTTACTGAAATTTCCAAATTCTTGATCCTTTATATATGTTTTCTAATGGATTTTGGTGATTTAATTGTGGAAATTTTGTTTAATTAAGATTTAATTGGTAAAATTTATTCAAATTCGTATTGGATCTGTTTTGCTGGTTTCTTGATCATATTCGAACATGATATTGATGTTTTATAAAGTTAATAAGTTGGGTTTAACATTGGAATCCCGAAACTAGGTGAATCTATAATTTTCTAGGTTGCTAGTAATGTGTTTTTAGGTGTTGTGGAAGTTTATTGAATGCTGGAGGTATAAGGTTCATATTAAATGGTTTTTGGATATTAATTGATGGGTCAAATTAGTAGGTTTTGGCTAGGTTATGTATGAAGGGTGTTTGATGTTGATTTTGGTAGTTTTGGTGAAGTTTTGGCTAATGTTTGAAGATGATTGTTAAGGATTGATGTTGTTTGGTTTATGAATGCATTTTAATGCATCAAATCCTCTATTTTGTGTGGTTGAAACAGGGGAGATTGATCCTGAAGCTTGTGGCTTGGTTCCGGAGGTGTCGAATGGGTAATTTTGCATCGGAAAGCGAGGCTTTGTGTTATCGGTGAGTTAGAACGTGGTTTAAAGCGTTGAAACGATTTGAAGGTTGTTTTGGGAGTTTAAACTTAGCTTGAAATGCTGGTTTAAGCTCGAAAGTAAGTAAATTGAGATTTCTCCCTCGATCGTGCTTGATGAAATTGGTTCTTATGCACTTGTTTTAATGATTTGATTATCCACTATTATGCATGATTTGGGCATGGTTTAATGCTGAAAAATGGATATTTAATGATGTTGATGCATTTAGAAGTAATGCATGAATTGTTAATGTTTTTGAACATTGGCAATGCAAGTTAATATGCATTGGGTAAACGTTTTGATTGATTCATATGAAAATAGTGGGTTAATGCTTATTAAAGAATTATATAGGCAAGTGATGTCGTTTAAAATTTATCGGATATAGTTGGCCGGCCATAGGATTGATAGTGCACTATAAAAAGTCACCTTGGATGTTGAAGGATTTATACGGTGTACCGAATATACCATCAAAGTACCCTAACAGTTTAGGGGTTATTTGGTACTGAAAACTCCCGTTAGTGGATTATACACTCTTAAGATATTTGTTTTGATATAATAATTGAAAAATAGTTTTGGACCAATTTAAAAAGATTCAAAATGTTTATAAGTCCAAACAACTTGAAAATATGTTTGATGGATTTTATAAGGCTTTGGAATGACTTAAAATGTCTTTCAAGTAAGCAAACCTGAGTTTTTCAAGTAACCGTACTGATATGGTATACCTCGTATCAATACACTTTACGGTTTCAGCTATAGAAAAATTCCAATAGCCAAAACCTGCATCGATATGGAGAGGACATGTATTGATACGCTACATGGCGCATCTCCTGCAGACCTTCATAAAATACGTGGCTGAAGTCCAAGAAGCTTTTGTGGCTTATCTCCTGCAGAAATTCCCCGATGACGGACCCATCCCACCTTCATATCCTACTGAAATCGAAGCAACATCCTCAACACAAGGAACGCCATCTGTCAACATTGCCCGCCATACTGCCCGCCAGGTGCCCTCTCCGACGCACTACCCATCTTACTCAGCCACCACTGCATCCGACACAGTGGCTGACTCCCCCGAGAGTCATCAACAGCACCATTCACCGGCCTGCACAGCAGCGACAGTGGCGAAGCACCCTTACTGAACCTCAAGAAGAGTCTAATCATACGCCAAAGAGAGTACAACATCGACGTAAAGCAAAAACCTCACATGCTAAGACTCAAGCCAATTTTTAGTTAAGGCATTCACTACACAAAGGTGACAGGCGATCTTGGCTTAGAGCCTGCCCTGTTCGAGACCATCCACAGCAAGGGATGGGAGACATTCGCACGGTAGCCAAAGATAGCCAACATCACCATGGTCAGGGAATTCAACGCCCATCACCCCCGCCTAGGGCAGCCATTTGTCTACGTCCGCGAGGAGCCTGTCAAGTTGAGTGCTACCGTCATCAATAGATATTATGGCCTAGATATGCACGAGAATCCTCACGAGGAGTGGAGGCAGTCACTGATGGCTGCCGACTATGAGAAATTCAAGGCTAAACTCTGCAAGCCCAACACGCCGTGGTTATCAGGCAAGCATGTAAGATCTATCGAACGCCACCAGCTGCTGCCTAAGGCAATGATGTGGAACACATTTGTAAAGAGGCGTCTACTGCCCACCTCCCACAACTCTACCATCAATCGGTCGCGTCTTGTCCTCATTCATAGCATTATGATGAACCGACCAATAAACGTTTGGGAAATCATATGCACATAGATCCACAATTGCTTCAAAAAGACAAAGAGCATGTTGTACTCCCCGTCACTCATCACAAGCCTTTGCGCCAACTTTGGTGTTCCGGCAGACCTTAAAGATGAGTTGACGACTGCCAAAGAAAGGTGGACCAGACAAGTCCGCCCGCAGATGATGCATGTTTTTCCATATATCAGCCAGTAGAGTGACATTCCCAATGGAGTCTTAAATACTGTTCTATAGGCCCAGAGTGCATCATTGAGGTGTAAGGACCAGTCCTTTCGAGTTGGTTTAACCATCTTCTCAAGAATGTTCTTTACCTCTCTATTGGATATTTCGGCCTGTCCATTGGTCTGAGGATGATAAGCTGTTGCGATCCGATGCTTAACGCCATATTTTCTTAAGGCAGAAGCTATGACCCTATTGTCAAAATGTCTCCCTTCATCACTGATGTTCGCCTTAGGAATGCCAAATCTGGAAAAAATGTTCTTATGCAGAAATCTCTGAACAGTCTTGGCATCGTTTTTCTGTGTGGCGATCGCTTCAACCCATTTGGACACATAGTCCACTGCCAAGAGGATATAAAGATTCCCACATGATGCTGGGAATGGTCCCATGAAATCAATTCCCCATACATCGAAGATCTCAACTTCAAGGATGTTTTGCAGCGACATCTCATGTCTCCTTGAGATGTTTCTAGTCCGTTGACACTTGTCACAACTTTTGTAGAATGCTTGGACATCCTTAAACAATGAGAGCCAATAAAAACCAGACTGCAAAACCTTGGCAGCAGTTTTGTTGCCACCCAAGTGTCCTCCATATGGTGAAGCATGGCAGTGATGAAGCACAACTTCCTGCTCATCCTGTGGTACACACCTTCTGATGATCTGATCTGCACAATGTTTGAAAAGAAGAGGTTCATCCCAATAATAATGCTTAACATCATTTTGGAACCTCTTCATGGCTTGATAATTAAGTTCATGATGAAATATTCCGCTAACTATATAATTAACGAAATCAGCATTCCGTGGGAGTTCAAAAAACTTACCTACTGCCATGGCTATCGCGGCAGTGCTTGTGGCAGCAAATAGCTGCTCGTCAAGGAAGGTCTCCAGTATGTGTGTCTTGTCTGCCGACAGACTCTTTCCCCTCTCTAACCTTTACAAGTGATCTGCAACTTGGTTCTCCGTCCCCTTTTATCCTTGATTTCAATGTCGAATTCTTGCAACAGCAGAATCCAACGTGTCAGTCTGGGCTTTGCGTCTTTTTTGGCAAACTGATACTTCAGTGCAGAGTGGTTTGTGTAAACCATTACTTTCGTTCCAAGTATGTATGAACGAAACTTGTCAATCGAGAACGCCACTGCTAATAGTTCCTTCTCTGTTGTGGTGTAATTCACTTGAGCATCGTTGAGTGTTTTGCTAGCGTAGTAAATTACGTGGAATAACTTGTCCTTCCTCTGCCCAAGTGCTGCCCCTACAGCGTAATCACTGGCATCACACATGATTTGGAATGACAACTTCCAGTCCGGTGGTTGTACGATTAGGGCTGTGACCAACTTCTTTTTCAAGATTCTGAATGCCTCAGTACATTTAATATTGAAGTCAAAAGGACGGTTTTGCTCTAGTAGGTGACATAAAGGCTTGGTGATCTTCAAAATATTTGCTATAAACCTTCGATAAAATCTAGTATGCCCTAAGAAACTCTAAATTCCCTTGACTGTTGTGGGTGGCGGAAGCTTTTCAATCACCTCTATCTTGGCTCTGTCGACTTCTATGCCGCGACAGCTTACCTTGTGGCCTAGACCTATCCCCTCATCTACCATGAAGTGATATTTCTCCCAGTTTAATACCAAGTTCGCTTTTTCGCATCTTTCGAGCACCTTCTGTAAGTTACGTAAGTAGCTTTCAAAATTGTCTCCAAAGATAGAAAAATCGTCCATAAATATCTCCAGGAAATCATCTACCATGTCGGAGAATATTGCCATCATACACCTCTGAAAGGTTGCTGGTGCATTGCAAAGTCCAAATCGCATTCTCTGGAAAGCGTAAGTACAGTATGGGCAGGTGAAAGTCATTTTCTCTTGATCCTTCAGTGCGATGGCTATTTGGTTATAACATGAGTAACCATCAAGAAAACAATAATAATGCTTTCTCGCTAATCTATCAAGCATTTGATCAATAAAAGGCATGGGAAAGTGGTTCTTCCAGGTAGCTTTGTTAAGCTTCCGGTAGTCCATACAAACCCTCAAACCGGTCACAGTCCTGGTTGGGATTAATTCGTTTTCTTCATTGGTCACAACGAATTGGATTAAATTATCCCATCGTCTAGCCACTTGATAATTTCTTTTCGAACCACTTCTCGCATAGCATCATTTAAGCGTCTCTGGGAATCAATGGTCGGCTTATGATCATCCTCTAAGAGAATTTTATGCATGTATAATGCCGGACTGACGCCTTGTATATCAGCTATCGTCCATCCAATAGCCTTTTGTGCTGATGCAACATCTCTATCAGTTGTTGTTCCTGCATCAACTTGGAAAAGATGATTACGAGAAACGTATCATTTAATCCAAGAAAAACATATTTGAGCTGCCTTGGCAAAGGCTTAAGGTCTAGAACAGGTGGTTCTATAGTTGAGGGCTTTTGGATGATATGTTCATTCGAGGTATAGTTTAAGGGCTCGAACAACTTACCTGGACGATTGCCTATCCAGTTTACCTCCTCATAACCTTCAGTATCAGAAGTGTCAGAATCTGAGGAGCTGCTATCGTCGTTGCTGTCGTGACAGTCTTCCAGATGGCTGCTGTGGCAGTGGCCAAATTTGATGTCGTGGCAGCCCGACCTGATGCAGGGTTAGTCAAGGATTACTTCAGTGATAACCTTGCACTCTTCTTCTGCATCAGCGCGTTTTATTGCTTGGAGAACATTTAGTTTGATCTCTTGATCATTCACTCTCATTGTGAGTTCTCCCTTTTCTACATCAATCAGTGATCTGTCTGTGGCTAAGAAGGGTCGCCCCAGGATGATTTGTGCATTCTCATCTGCTTCATAATCTAAAACAAGAAAGTCAACAGGAAAAATGAACTTATCCACTCTTACCAGAATATCTTCGATCTTCCCTTCTGGTTGCACATAAGAGCGATCTGCCAGTTGCATCATAACTGTTGTGGGTCGTGCTCGTCAAATACCTAATTTCTAAAATACATATTTTGACATTAAATTAATACTAGCACCTAGATCACAAAGTGCCTTACCCACGAATTTATCACCAATTATGCATAGTATTATGAAGCTCCCAGGATCCTTCTTTTTCTGGAGTGGATGCTTGTGTAGAATAGTCATACATCCTTCTGTCAATTTAACCATTTCAAATTCCCCAAGTCTGGATTTCTTTGACATAGCATCCTTGAGAAATTTGGCATAACCGGGCATCTCCTTGATAGCGTCTAACAGCGGAATATTGATATGGACATGCTTAAAAATATCATAGATATTTTTAAGCTGGAATTCATGTTTCTGTTTCTGTAGCCGTTGTGGAAAAGGAGGTGGATGACGATAATTTTCAATGCATCCTTCCCATGGTATTCGAATTTGAGGAGGCTTAGGTTCTTCTTCCTTCTCCTCTGTCCCTTCTGCTGTCGTGACAGGTGTGGTGGCAGCAGACTGTTTATCGTATACCGGGGCAGCGTTTGCGGCAGTCGGTTCTAGGGCTGGTTCCTTAACTGGTTCAGTTTTCTTCTCCGGCCCTGGTAATTGCTTCCCCCTCTTAGTTGTGATAGCTTTGCACTGCTCATGTGTGGGTTGTCTAGCGACCTCAATATCGCTAGGGAATCTTCCATTCTGCCTTGGCTTAATATGTTGGGAAACTTGACCCATCTATGTCTCCAGTGATTTAAGAGTAGCTTCATGGTTAGTCATTCGCATCTCTATTTTATCCATGAACGACTGAGTCTTCTTGACGAAGTGATCCATGTTTGCGATGTAAGTTCCTGTCTGTGACATAAATGTGGCCAAGGTCTGCTCCAATATACTAGGTGTGGCTGCTTGCGGCTATTGCGGCTGCTTTTGCGGTTGCTGCCGAGTCATAATTCTAGGTGCCCCCTGATTTTGAGTGTTCTGTACTTGATGATTCAGGGCATTGTTTGGGTTGCTCCAGGAGAACTTGAGGTCTTTCCTCCAGTTAGGATTGTAATTGTTGGAGTCATAGTTCCTTTGCTTGTTGAAGTTTCCAACATACATCCCTTCCTCTAGCTGTAGCGGGTAGTCTTCCGAACTGTGATTCCCACTGCAAGTTTCACATACCTCTTCTGCAGAGAAGACATGTTTTGAATCTTTCTTCAACAAATTCTCTACTACCTTTGTGAGGTACGGAACCTGTGTCTTTAGGGAGTTATCGGCCTCATAATCCTTTACAGGTAGTACTCGTTTACCTCTCCTTGCCGTGGGAAATTGCTCTTCATTCTTCGCTAAATTCTTTAACACTACCATGGCTTCATCTGGATCTTTATCTAACAGCAGCCCATTGGTTGCTAAATCGATTCTCATGCGAGTCTGTAGGTTGGCAGCATTGTAGAATTTTATGACTTGATTCCAAACAGGGAATCCGTGCATTGGGCAATTCCTTAGAAGAGTAGTAAACCTGTCCCATGCTTCGTGCATTGGCTCGTCGTCTTTCTGTTGAAAAGTAGCAATTTCGTTACGTAATCACTCAGATAAATGGGAAGGATTAAAATGAGATAAAAATTCACGAGTTAAATTTGCGCAAATTGAACCCGACGTTAGTTTGTTCCACCAAGTTTTAGCTCTGTCCCTCAATGAATGAGGAAATAACTGAAGCCTTAGTATCTCCGGATTTACTCCTGGTATTCTAAACGAACCATAGATTTCATGGAACGTTTTCAGATGTTCCCTAGCATCCTCTATAGCCGCACCACTAAATTGGCCATCGGAATTAATCATGCTGAACATTACAGGTTTCAGCTCGAAGTTTTCAGCTTCCACGCCTGACAGGGTGGTTTCTAGTTCCACATGATCGTCGATCATGTAATCACGGCATGACCGACGTGTGTCCCCAGCAGCAGGAGGAGCGGTAGGCTGTCCGTTTCCTTCATCTCCGATAGGATTGTTAGGATCTTGGGGATTCCCTTGGTTGTTCCTCCCGTTATTCATGGCGTCTAACTATTCTTCAAGGTAATCGTTTCTAGCTATCAAAATACGGACTTAGTTCCTAAGATTGCACGATCGTTCAATTTCAGGATCTAATTGATACTCAGGTTCTTTGCCTCGTCTCGATCTGCGCATAAGCAAACGAAAAACCTTGTGAAAAGCACAGGGTGAACAATCCAAATAAAAAATAGAAAAACTAAAAGAATGTGTAGTAAAAGTAGGGTAAAGATATGTTGCCAGTTTCTGGCAACGACGCCAAAAACTTGCTGTGTGTAAAAGAGTATATCGCAATAGAGTGCAAGTTTACACGACACAAGTAGTAAAGTGATACACGAAGTATCAGATGTCGAATCCACATGGACTGGAAATAGCCTTAACCTTGAATTGCTGCACAAGCAAGAAAGATAATTTAATTGTTTGTAAGGGAATAATAAAGAATACTGAAGATAAAGGATTTAAAGGATTCAGGATAGAGAAATAGGCCGATATTGATTTGCTCAGTAGTACAGGTGTTGCAATGTATAGGACTCCATGTTCCGTCGTTGCTCCTGTCGCGGCACCACCTGCGGCGGTAGCAGCCTGTTGTTGTCGCGGCAGCGATCACACAACTCTATACTTCAAGCTTGACAAGAATCCCTGTTGTGACTCGTCCTATCCCTAGGTCATAGTCTGTCGATGAACACGTCTTTGATGATACCTCCCGGTGTGAATCGAAGGATGAACACCGATGTTGTTGAATTCTTCCTTAGCCACTTAACCTCGTCCTATCCCTAGGTCCGAGATAGTTCAACCATAAACGATAGAACTCGTACTTATTCCTTTCGTATACTTAACTCTCCCGATATTAAGTAAATGTATAATCTCACAATGCTCTCCCAAAACTCTTGCAAGATGTTGAAAACCAGAATAAGCAAACTTGAAGTCTATTTTATTGAGCAAAAAAAAATCATAAAACAATGCAATCCTTGCAACTACTTTACAGAATCAACCCTTAGCCCTAGGGGAGGTTTAGAACATGATGAGAAGGGGGAAAACGACTAGGGTTTAGGGGAAGATGGCTAGAGAATAAGATATCCTTCCCTAGGTCGAATTGCATGCCTTTATATAGGCATTGGGTTCAAGTTTTATAATATGGCAAGAATACAAGTTTAAATTAAAGTACAACTCTATTAAAGACTAAATCATCTGAGTAGATGCCTTTGAGCTTGGCTTGGAGTTTCTTCCTTAAACTTTGGGCTTCACCTTCATTCTAATCTAGGGCTCAGAAAAATATAAGAGTGGCCCACGACAGACCGGCTTAATTTCCTCTTTCTGTCAAGCTCCACTTCATTTTTCCTTCACCATTGTTGTCGTCCTTGGATGCCACGACAGCGGCCACGACAGCGTCGTCCTTCTCGACTTCAGTCCTGTGTTCCAACTCTGCTTCTCCATTGCCCTGAGTCTGCTACAACATCTACCTGCAAAAGTAACCAAAATTAGTAGCAACTGTGCTATTTTATATAATTGTGATGTATATTTGAAATCAATCCTAAATGCAATGAGTTATGCTTGAATGTAGCAGAAATATGGGTTAAATAAGGGGTAAAAAGTAGAACTTTTGCACACTCAACACCATGGTCTATACACATCCTCATACTACCGTCCTTTTTCTTCACAAACAAGACCAGAGCACCTCGCGGGGAAATACTAGGCCCAATAAAACCTCTATCGGACAGTTCTTGAAGCCGTGTCTTCAATTCTTTCAACTCTTTAGGTGCCATTCTACACGGAGCAATAGACAGGGGTGCAAAATCTAAATACGTCTCAATAGCAAACTCAACACCCCTATCTAGAGGCAAACCCGACAACTCTTCGGAAAGACACTCAGAAAATCACAAATTGTTCTGATGTCTAGCAGTCTGACCTCACTCACATTCGGATTCATCAAATAAGCCAATTACGCTTGACAACCCACATTCATGAGTCTTTGAGCTTCTAAAGCAGAAACAACATTGGACAAGAACTTAATGTTCTCGCCAACTACTACAACCTCAAAGTTATCCGCAAGTCTCAAGGAGACTCTCTTGGTCTCAAATTCTACCCTAGCCCAATGCTCTACGAGCCAATCGATGCCCAAAATCACATCAAAACCATAGAACGACAATTCCAACATATCGACCGGAAACACATGTCCATGAATCATCAAAAGACACCTCCTACATATTTTCCTAACTACCACAGTCTCACCGAAAGAACTAGTAACATTCACGCCTACCTCTAACCATTCATACGGAAAAACTAGAGATCTTGCATGTTCACCCAAAATGTACGAATGTGTCAAACCCGAATCTATCAACGAAAGCAAAGATAAAGACCGTAACAAGAAATTACATGTGATGACATCCGTGTCATTCCCAACCTCTCGCTGTGCATACACCCTAGCTGGTCCTCCACCCTCGGGCTAAACTTCCACCACATGAGCTAAGTTCCTCTAACTATCACTCCTCGGCTAAAAATTACCTCGATTGTGCCCACGAACTCTATGATGCTCAAACCCTCTAACTGGAGTCCGTCCACCCCTAGCCGGGTGATGACAATTATGCCTCAAGTGATCTCGGGAACCACAGTTCCAACATACCCCAAAGGTACCCATACACTCGCCCGGATGGTGCCTCCCACATCTAGTGCACTCATGAGTGTGAAAAATAGCTCCTTGGCCCTGATGGCCACGTCCATGGTTACCGCCCCTATGTCTCGAATTAGGATGATACCTCCTATATCTGTACCTCTTGGCATGTTCTCAGTCCCAATCCGCATGTCTCTTCCCCGAATCAGACCCACTAGCACAAGTGTTTGAGCCTAAATTCTGCTCAATATCTTTGGCCCTAGAGACCAAAACATCAAACTCGGTGTAATCAGAAGCATGCATATACGTCTTCACATCCCTAGTCAAACCATAACAGAAGCGCTCACATTGTTCTCTCTCACTAGGAACCAACTCGGGAGCATAATGACTCAACCTCACAAATTGTACCTCATACTCTGACACTATCTTACTACCTTGGACAAAGGCCATAAATTCCCTCTTCTTTTCATCCTGATATCGGGCTCCAAGGTACTTCTTAAAGGATGTTCTAAAGAATTCCCAAGTGACGTCCGCCTACGGCATACCCAAAATATTTGTAGTCCACCATTCATACGCATCTCTCTGAAGCAAGGAGACAACACATCCTAACTTACGAGTGTCTGAGAACTCCATCTGACCTAAGATTCATATAGTGCTCTCGAGCCAAGCCTCCGAACCCTCAGGAGTCAAACCACGAAACTCAACTCCGCCTAAATTACGAAGTCTCTCAAGGGGTAAACAAGTCCCCACACCCTGAGGTGGTGCTGTAGCATGTATACCGGCTAAAGCTGTCTGAAAAGCCCCAACTATAGTCTGAATCAAATGAGTCATGTTCGCACCTACCTGACCCTTTCCCGCCTGAGCTCCATTACCCCCAACATTCGCCCCAGCTTGAGGTACATCATCTCTAACATCCGCCCCATTACCACCGAGAGTAGCAGGAGGAGGAGGCACAACCTCGGGTGCCTGGTCACCCACTCTAGTCCTTCCCCTCAGTCTCACCATAACGAAGATAAAATCTAAACAATAAACATAACACACAAGGAAAAATTGGGTCAGCAAGGGCATGGATCCAAGTGCTCTAGCTCTTTTCAACCAAAACCATTTTCCAATAACAATACCTAGCAATGGGGACGTTCGGTTACACTTCAACCAACAACAAGAACAATAAAACACGCTTTTCACACACCGTGCAGTGGCAAACAAACCAAACAAACCAACTTACCTGACTTACCTCCGATGGAGACCTTGTAACCTGGCTCTGATACCACCAAATGGAACCCTCTCGTCCCTGCGTAGCCAATAGACCGAACCGAGCGGGTTACACGGGGAAAACCAGAGCGAAACCAGTTAAAGCCTCACTCCGATTAGCAACCCTATTTTCCCCTTTAATTTATTCTTGTCTAAATGCTTTATTTGAACCTATGTGAGAAAAGCAAACATCAGAAGAGCAATCACGGAAACAAATAGCAGATCAGGCAATTTAAAACAGGTTTTAGCCATTTACTTTAGGTCGTATCGATACTCTAAAGGCCCGTATCGATATGCCTTCAACGATCAAACTCCCCAAAGTCAACTTTAAGAGTCAGTATCGATACCCTCCAAGGCTGGTATCGATACGCTCTTAACGGTCATATTTCTCAAAGTCAACTCTAGGACCGTATCGGTAAGCATAAGGCCCGTACCGATACCCTAATTTCTCGTCAAAATCTTAGATTTCCAGAGAACAAAGTGGGTATCGATACGCCCCCGCGTATCGGTACGCTAGGCTTAAAATAGGGGACCGTATCGATATTTCCCTTGAGCGTATAGATTCGCCCTTCACAGAAAGACAACATATTTCAATTTTTAGCACAAAGGGACTAACTTAGACATCTTAAACAAGCATATGACCAACTTCTAATCACGCATACAACTTAAAGCAACCATGGAATACTTATTTAAAGCCAGTCTAACATACATCAAGGCTCAATTCAACAAACACGGTTTAACAAGTTCAATCAAGCATTCCTATTGCATACTTCAATATTTTTAACATGGTAACAATAATAACAATAACAAAACATATGAGTTTGGACACCAACTCAACTACATGTAAGTCTAGCATTCCCATTGCCTAAATATTATTACAACCATAAAACCATACTTCGAGCTAGAAAAAGAACTCCAATGACTCCTCCCTTTCCCACTTGCCCTTCGAAGCCACTAACGATCTGCATTGTTGAAAAAGAGAGCGTAAGCTTAAAAGCATAGTGAGCAGAGCTCAAAATCGTAACAACAACAATACAGTTCAAAACATATGTTTAGTTTTAAAGAAAAAACCATTTAGAAATGAAATACAATAAACCGAAGGCATAAACAAAACATGGTATGCACATGCACAACCATTTCCGGTGGGACTACACATTACCATTCACAACAAGTAGCATGTTTCCGGTGGGACTTCACATCACCGTTCTCATCTACTAGTCACTACTGGTGGGACTACACATCATTGTTTTCAACATCAACTAACCATCACGTGAGGCTTGACAACAACTACGACAACACAAAAACATTAAAAAAGGGATAAAATCAATCCACATTTAATGCAACAACACGAATAGACACACACCAACAACCCAAGAAACAAGGCAAAAATAGATAACGTTACACTTGGGTTTAGGTTGGCCCCTAAGGCTCCACCCAAACCCAAAGAAAACCTTCTTTGAACATTCTAAAGCTTCAAAAGAATTTCCACTCATCAGCTCAAACCAAAAACAAGCCTACAGTCCTCCTTCAAGCTTCCGCAACTTCCGAAGTGGCGTTCAAAGAACCCAATTCTTTATCCGCTACTTCTACCAAATCAAAACAAGGAATTAATATATCTTTCAACATTCAAACTCACCGAAATCAATTCCATCAAAACCCAACAACAACAAGCATCCAACTTCTACCCGAAACTAATCAAAACCATCCTCATTCCTACTTTAACCTCAAGTCAACCATATCCCCATCAATTTATGAATCAAACCATGTTCAAACACTCCAAAAACAACAACTTAACACCACTAAAACATTAGAAATCCTTCTCCACCATTTCTAAGCCAAAAACCCAAATACCCATTAATCAAAATCACCCATTTTCTCCAAAATTCAGGATTACATGTTAAACACAACATCTTAACACCATTTACACCCAAAACAACTTTTAAAACTCACCCAAACCATTGTTTTCACTAAAAACTTAAACCCTTCAAAAACCCCATTTTTACCCAAATGAAGAAACTTCAGAAATCTTTAAAACCTTGAAAGAAAAATGATAAAAACAGGATTGGAAGGAAAAGAAGAATAAAACCAAGTTGCTTACATCTTGAAACCTCCAAATGGTGACGTTTGGTAAAAAAATGGGTGGCGGCTATGCCTGGGTGTTTTAAAGTGAAAGGCTCTTGGGGAAGAAGAAGAGATAGAAAATTTTGAAATATTTTATTTTATTTTAATGTAAAACCTATCTCCAATACCCATTTATCCATATTTTACCCAAAACCCCCTTTTTCTTTAAGGACTTTAAAATTTGGTCATTTAAAAAGGTTTTTCCCCAAAACTAGTTTAACCCAAACCGACTTAACCAAACGTCCAAACCTGAGTATCTCTCGGGCCCCAAACCCAGGCGTTACAACTCTCATCCACTTAAAGAATTTCGTCCTCAAAAATACTTGACGGAAAGAGATACAGAAACTGTTTCTCCATGTCTTCCTTCCTCTCCCAAGTGGCCTCTTCCACACCTCGGTGTGTCCACAAAACCTTGACTAACTCGATAGAACTCCCACGCAAAACTTTACTATCCGTAGCAAGAATTTCAACCCGCTCTTCATCATATGTCAATTCTGGGTTCAACTCGATATCTTCCACTAGCATTACATGAGAGAGTCTGACATATACTTTCGGAGCAACGAAACATGGAACACATCATGAATCTTCTCTAATTCTGTCGGCAAACTCAATTTATAAGCAACGGGACCAAGCCTCTCAACTACCTTGTTTGGACCAATGAATCTCAGACTTAACTTACCCTTCTTTCCAAACCTCATCACCTTCTTCTAAGGTGAGACTTTCAAAAACACTTTGTCGCCCACTCCATACTCTATCTCTTTTCTCTTCAAATCGGCATACGATTTCTGTCTGTCTGAAGCTGCCTTCAAGCGATCACAAATCAGTTTTACCTTCTAGGTAGTGCCCTTAAGCAAGTCTCACTAGGAACCAACTTGGGAGCATACTGACTCAACCTCACAAACTGGACCACATACTTTAACACTATCTTACTACCTTTGTAACGCCCTAGTTTTGAGCCTGTATGTTTTAGACATCGGATCAGACCGGTCGAAAACAATTTGAGTCGTATTAGGAGGTTTAGGGAAATCAGGGATCAGGAAAGGATAAAATATGGTAAAAATTGCTAAAATCCTTTAAAATCATGTTTAATAGATTGGTCAAATCAATTTTACAAAAAGAGCTTCGGAAGTGGTACATTTTGGGTTGTGACCAAAATGTAAAGTTTCAAAACTGTGGAAAATTGCAAAATTTCAAAAAGGAGTCAAAATCTTAGAATCTTTAGGGAGCTATGGTGCAATTACACATTCCTTAAAATGACATGTGTTTTAAAAGGGTTTTTAGATAATTAAAATATAAATGATTTTATTTAATTAAAATGAGTTAATTGGGAAATTGAGATTTCATTTCACGTAACTAACTTTCATTTCAGCAAAACCATTTTCCCAGCTATTTTCTCCATATTTCTTTTCTCCCAAACACTCTCTCTTTAATCTCAAAACCAATTTCATGAATTCTCTTCAAATTCTTCAAGCTTTACGAAGGAAAACTTGTCAATCACTAAAGAAGGCAAGGATTGGAGGTAAATCTCGTTCTCAACCTTCAATCTAGGTTCTTTATTGAAATTCCCAAGATCTTTGGCTTCTAAATGTTGTTTTTAACTGAGTTTTTATTATAGTTTTGGTTCGAGATCAAAATATTGCAAAATTATGTTGTAAATCTTGATTTTCGGATAAGTATTGATGAGCTCTATTTTGGATTGGTTTTAATTGAGTTTTGAGTTGATTATAATGTTGAGAAAGGGTTTTGATAATATAGATCCCGAAATCCTTGAGATCCTTGAGTTTCTTGATAGTTTTAGTTGGGTTTTTGAGGTGAAATGATGAAGTTATGTTTGCTGGAGGTATAAGGATGGGTTTAGGTTGTCTTTAGATGTGTTTTGATGTTTATTAATGGTTGAAAGTGATGTATGTTGGCTGGGCTTGGCTTAGGAAGCAATCGATTGAGTTTTCGGTTGTTTCGGATGGGTAAATTGGTGTAGATTTGGTGAGCAACGATATTGTGTTTAGTTGCTGGTGTTGAAATGCATTTTAATGCATTTGGATCTCTGTTTTGATGCTCTAATAATAGGGGATCTTCATCCGGAAACAAACAAAGCATTTTTAAAGGCTTCAGACGGGTGATTTTCGCGTTGGCGAGCAATGTTTCACGTATCAGTTAGTGGAAATTGATTTTCTAGCTTTGTAACGCTTTGAGAGTTGTCTTGGGAGCTTAGTGTAAGTTTGAAACACTTAGCTAAGCTCAAGAGTAATTGATTCAAAAATCTCTCTCGGAATGTACTATGTTTTAGATGGAAAATGCACTTGAATTAAATGTGATTTTATTTATTGTTTTAAAGCATGTTTTGAGCATTGATAATGCTCGTGTTTAATGCCATTTTGTTAAGGATGCACTTGGTAGGTGATCCTTGGATTTATGAAATGTATGCATTTGAGTTTAAGCATGTTTATGCTTGTGAAAATGACATTGTGATTTATGCTTGTAAAATAGTGGAATAATGATGTTAAATGGTTATATTGGAAAGTGATGGAAATGGTTTGTGGTTACTTTAATCAGATATAGTTAGCCGGTTATAGGATTGGGTGCACCGTGAATAAAGTCGCATCGAATGTCGAGGGGTTGTCATTGTACCGTATACTCCATCCAAGTACCCAAACGATTGAGTTTAAGATCACAATGGTGGATGGTTTAATCCCGTGGGTGTATCTTGTGTTTTGAGTCCCGTACTCTCGTTAGTGGAATTATACAACTACCGATGAGTGGTGTTGATGGGTTGTGATTGTACTGTTAAACTCCACCACGAGTGTCACAACGATTGATGGTCTAATCCCGTGTGTGAGCCTTGTGTAGTCTGTTAGTGTGTATGAAGCGTGTGAGACAACGCTTGTAATCCGCGTATCTGATTGTGTCTTTTTTTATGGTTATGCTATGGTTTGAGATTGATCACTTGCGAACCAATATAATGTTGATGATTACTGATTAAGCACGAGATGCTTGGAAATTATGCTAGAATGCATGTAATGCTTGGTTTAAGCATGAGCAAAGGATTTTGTTGTGGGTTTAATGGTGCTATGAGCATGAGCTTTAAAAGTGCATTGATGCTTTAGAGAGCATGTTTTAAAGGAAGGCATAAGTTTGCAAATGATGTTATCTTGGTTTTATAAAATACGTTGATTAATGTTTGGTTTTAACGATCCTCACTAAGCTTTATGCTTAGGCTCATTTGTTTCATCAATGCAGAGAATTAAGCAATTAAGGCAGCAAGAAAGCAGGAGGAATCCAAGCATTTTTTACTAAGCAAAGTATGTGGTTTTACCTCAGTGTAATAAGAAGCAATGGGAGGGATTTCTACTCTTAGTTATATTTGGTGATGCTAAACACCTTGAGCATGTTTAGTTTGCTTTTTTGGATTTTTAAATGGCCTTTGAGTGCTGGTTTGAGCTTGAATGTGGTTTTTAGCCTTTTTGATATTTTGACATCTAAGAAGCATGCCTATAGTCCTATAGCTTTCAAGATTGATGCTATGTTTTAGCTTGTGCTTCACATAGGTAGTCTTTGTTGTTTATTCATGTTGTATATGTGTTAGAACAAGTGTCAGAATGGTTTTCGAAGATGAAAACTTGACTAAAACAGCAATTTGGGAATATTTCAGGCCCAGGCGTTCCAGAACGCCCATGTCCGTTTTGGAACGGAGGACTGAAATGACCATGGTGTCTCGGAACATGAGGGCACTTTCTGGAACATTTCGCCACTGTGAACTGACATATCGAAACGAGTTTATAGAGGTTTCGGAATGCCCCCGCGTATCGAAACGGTCACTCTTGTTCTGAAAGGACTATTCCGATACAGGGTTCTGTGACCACCACTTCATAATCATCAACAAGCTTTAAGGTGACTCGCTTAACATCAAAGTCTACTACCGCTCTATGCTCAGATAGATAATCCATTCCAAGGATCACGTCAAAAGCATAAAAGGGTAACTCCATCAAATCCACAAGAAAAACATGACCCTGAACATAAAAGGGTAACTCCAAAAGACACTAATTTTCACCGATTTACTAATTGGCTCCATTCTCCAAATGCCTGAATGGATATGCGTGCTCTATTCTCTGAATGCTCGAATAGCTAAGCTGGGTTCCATTCTCTAAATGCCCGAACGGATAGGCTGGTTCTATTCTCCTTATGCTCGAATAGTTGAGATGAGTTCCATTCTCTAAATGCCCGAACATATAGGTTGGTTCTAATCTGCTTATGCTCGAATAGTTGAGCTGGGTTCTATTCTCCCAAAATGCATAAAAATATGAGCTGGATTTTAGCCTCCCAAATGATCAATTAGGAAAAGTCTTCTGACAACTTTCATCCTCCTTATACTTGGATGAATAAGCAAGCTCCATTCTCCTTATGCCTGAACGGATAGACGAATCTTCCTAAACATTTCATCCTCCTTATGCTTGGATGAATAAACAAACTTCATACTCTTTTTCACTAAACGGATAGGCGAGTCGTCTGAAAAATTTCATCCTCATTATGCTTGGATGAATAAGCAAACTCACATTTGAACAGGTCTTCCATGTACCTAAAAAAACAAAATGCAACATGCAATACAATTATGATATGCATGCCCCTAGGGATGTCTCGAATATGAATGCATGACAAGTTTTTCCTTTTTCTTAGACATTTTTCTTAATTTTATTGAAATTCTGGTTATCAAGGCCAACCCGATTAACATGAACTCTCTTCTATACGTAGGTAAGATGATTTGCTTCACTTTTCTTTCAACCCTTCTTGGCTTTTTGGCTTCGAATTCACCATTCCCTGGGATAAGGCCCTCTCCTTTGCCAAGGAATTCACATGTGAGTTATGAGCAACTCTGGCTTTTTCTTCATTTTCTGATCTTTTGCTTACTGGTTCTATCTTTACACTCCACTCTCACTTTATGGGAAACATTTAATCCTCATCTATCTTCCTAGTCAATATTTTCGTATTCAAGGATGAACCTCCTAAATCACGTTTCGACATTGTAAGGTTGCTCTTATCATCATGTAAGGAAGGCTAGTGTTTAGAAAATGCTATTTAAGCGCCAAGACATTCATATGGCTTTTCTTCCTTTCAAAGAATTTTGCAACAATGCTTTACCTCTACTTCAAGCATTTTAACACCATATGCCCCAAATAATAATTATGGAACACTTCGTAGTCCTTGAACTTTTCAATACATTCTTAAAATAATGCTAAAAAATATTTTGCATATGTAAATGATTGTCAAATCCATTGATCCTTATTTCAAAGCAAGATGCTAACAAAGATAGAGGAAGAAACAAGAAAGAAAGAAAAACTCATGAAACAAATTTTATTAACGTTGTGGCAAACACACCAAAGTTTATAAAAAGGAAGGGAAACAAGCATTAAAATATCAATAGTCCAAACTCCTCCTTTCAAACGCCAAAAGTAATCTTGATCGCCACCAGTGTCGAGGAAACCTTGAGTACAATGCATAATCTTTGGAGCCCCGAAATCTATCAAATTATTTGAGCCGCCCTTTACGGGTTTTCAACTCGGATCCTCTTTTGGTTTTAAAACGCCCTTTGCGGGTTTTCATTTTGAACCCTCCTTTTCTTTTCTACTTTTTTCTTTTTCTCCTTTTCTCTTTTCTCTTTTTTCTTTTTCTTTTTTTTTCTTTTTTTTTCAGGCATAATACTTCTTGCCAGTATTAGAGTTTAGCGGGTTTTTAAACTCGTTACCATCCATCTCAGCTAAAATCAATGCTCCACCAGAAAGAACCTTTGTCACAATGTACGTCCTTCCCAATTAGGTGCCCATTTTCCTCGAGGATCACTTTGAATTGGCAACTTCTTCTTTAAGACCAGATCACCTTCTTGGAATTCTCTAGGGCGAACCTTCTTTTCATAAGCCCTAATCATTCTTCTTTGGTACATTTGACCATGAGACATGACTTTCAACCTTTTTTCCTCAATTAACTTCAAATGGTCATACCTCGCCTGAACCCATTCTGCTTCATCTAACTTGGCTTCCATCAAGACACGCAACGATGGTATCTCCACCTCGATTGGGAGCACATCTTCAACTCCATATACTAATGAGAACGGAGTTGTCCCAATGGATTCATATTGTTGTTCGATATGCATACAGTGCAAATGGTAACTTTTCATGCAAATCTTTATAAGTATCAGTCATATTTGCAACTATCTTCTTGATATTCTTATTGGCTGCTTCTACTGCTCCATTCATCTTTGGGCAGTATACTACTGAGTTGCAATGATTAATGTTAAACTGATCATAGGCCCCAACAATCATTCAGTTTTTCAAATTAGAGGCATTATCGGTGATTATGCTTCTTGGTAGACCATATCGACAAATGGTCTCCTTCCTTAAGAAGTTGCAAACAATTGACCTAGTTACATTTGTATATGAGGCCGCTTCCACCCACTTTGTGAAGTAATTAATAGCTACCAGAATAAAGCGATGGCCATTTGACGCCTTCAGATGAATCTTCCCAATAATATCTATGCCCCACATAGAGAATGGCCATGGAGATGACATGACATGAAGAGACTGAGTATGAACATGAACCTTGTCAGCGTAAACTTGTCACTTGTGGCATTTACGGGAATAATTAATGCAATCCCCTTCCATTGTTGACTAGTAATATCTGAAACGCATAATTTTTCTTGCCATAGTGAAACCACTAGGGTGGGTTCCACAACTCCCTTATGGACTTCTTCCAAAATCAATTGCGCTTATTTCACATCCACACATCTTAGTAACACCTAGTCTCGACTTCGTTTGTAAAGGATCTCCCCATCAAGGATGTATCCTGATGAAAATTTTCTAATCATTTTCTTTTCATTTTATGAAGCCTGTGCTGGGTATTGTTGAAGCTTTATATATTGCAAGATATCATGGTACCATGGTAAACCATATTCTTCTTCTTCTACATTATAAAAATAAGCTGGGGACTCCATCATTTGTAACTTAATGGGCATCATCTCCGAACCCTTGCTTGCTTTAAACATGACAACCAAAGTAGCTAACGCATCAGCCATCTGGTTATCTTCTTTTGGGAGATGCTTAAAAGCGAACACCTCAAATTATTTAGTTAACTCAAGGACCAACTTGTGATACTCGATCAATTTTTCATCTTTTGTTTCCCATTCGCCACGTGTTTGGTATATGATCAATGCTGAATCCCCATAGACTCTCAACTTTCGGATTTTTCTGTCGATGGCTTCCCTTAGGCTCAATATGCATGCCTCGTATTCTGCCATATTATTGGCACAAAAGAATTTCAAACGACAAGTAAAAGGATAATGATCTCCTTCTAGCAAAATCAAAACTGCCCTAGTACCTCGTCCTAAAGCATTTACAGCACCATCAAAATGCATGGCCCATGATTCCATTGGTGAGTCTTGATCTTCCATAATACACATCAAATATTCATCGAGGAAACTGAAATATAATGCCTCATAATCGTCTTGTGCATGACTTGCAAGAAAATCCGCTATGGCGCTTCATTTCACCAATTTCTGATTAACATATTGAATGTCGTATTCTAAGAGCATCATCTGCCACCGCGCTATTCTTCCTGATAAGGCTGGAGCTTTCATCATAAACTTTAACGGATCTAACCGTGAGATAAACCATGTGGTATGATACAACATATAATGCCTAAGCCTCTTAGTGGCCCATACCAGAGCACAACATACCTTTTCAATTGGCGTATATCTTGCTTCATAGTCAGTAAACTTCTTGCTCACGTAATATATCACCGTTTCCTTCCTTCCAGTTTCGTCATGCTGCCCTAGTACACAACCCATTGAATTTTCAAACATCGTTAGATAAAGTATTAACAGTTTCCCCAAAACGAGTGGCATTAACACTGGAGGATTCATTAGTTGCCCCTTGATCTTTTCTAAAGCTGCTTGGCATTCTTCATTCCAGGTCCTCGGGTTGTTCTTTCTAAGCAACCTGAATATTGGATCACATTTTTTCGTAAGTTGGGAGATGAATCGGGCTATGTAATTCAACCTTCCAAAGAATCCTCGAACTTGCTTATGTGTTTGAGGAGGTGGAAGCTCTTGTATTGCCCTTATCTTGTCTGGTCAATTTCAATTCCTCTTCTGCTTACTACAAAGCCTAACAATTTCCCAGATGTAACCCCAAATGTGCACTTGGTAGATTGAGATGTAACTGAAATTTTCTCAATCTTTGAAAAACCTTACTCAAGTTCGCTAGATGTTCTTCTTCAGTTCTGGACTTGGCGATCATATCATCAACATAAACTTCTATTTCCTTGTGCATCATGTCATGGAAAAAGTGTGACTATAGCTCTATGATAGTTGCCCTTATGTTCTTCAATCCAAAAGGCACTACCTTATAACAAAAGGTTCCCCAAAGCATTACAAAAGTAGTCTTTTCCATGTCTTCTTGACACATCTTTATTTGATTATATCCAAAAAATCCATCCATGAATGAGAAAAAGGAGTGGCCGATTGTATTGTCGACCAAGGTGTCGCTATGTGGAAGCGGAAAATTTTCCTTAGGGCTTGCTTTATTAAGATCCCTGTAGTCGACACTCAATCTTACTTTTCTATCCTTCTTAGGCACTAGGACGATGATGGGCAACCATTCTGGATAGTTAGCTACTTCGAGGAATCCTGCATTGTACTACTTCTTGACCTCATCTCTGATTTTCAAAAGTGTATCAGCATTCATTCTTCTAAGCGTTTGCTTCACTGGCTCCCATCCTTCTCTTATAGGAAGCTTGTGCATGGCAATATCTGTATCGAGACCAGGCATATCCTGATGTGACCAAGCAAAGATGTCTTTATATTCTTGTAGAAGCTCAACCAAACATTGTCGTGTCTCAACTGAAATGGTGGTACCGATCTTTAGTTCCAAGATTCTAAACCTCTAGCTCTTCGTTGTGGGGCAGAATTTGCTTTTCCTCTCCTTCTACCATTCGATGTAGATCATTAGACAAGTCATACTTTTCTTCATCATTTGTACTCTCAATTTCCTCTAAACATAATGGTAATACAAAATTAACTTCGGAATCTGATTTGAAATAGTTTGGACCATTGATATCTAAAAACCTGCAAATACAGAGACAAATATATATACCAAGAAAGAAAGAATGGAATAAAATGATTTGTTATGTTTTTAAAGGCTTGTTTTGTAACCCCCTTAACCCGGCCTAGACGGTTGACCCGAATTAAGAAAGTCACACGGGGAAAACCAAAGTCAACCCGAAAGTCAACCTTGATTAACGACCCTTTTTTTTTCTTTTTACTCTTGTCTAGATGCACATTAGTCCTAATTGTGATCACACAAACATAATACTCAAAGATCACAAACATCAGAGATCAAACAGGGACCCAATTGAACAAATTACAACTTTAGGGACCAAATTGTAATTTCTGATAATTAAAAGGACTTAACCCAAATTAAAGTTACCAACTTGAAATTAATCAGGTTTCATGCTTCACTATGAAATTTCAGCTCAAAAGGACTTCCCAAGCTCATGCAATTGAACAAACAAGATTCAGGACCAAAACGCAAACATTTCAAAACATATAACTGCCAATGTCAGCCCCCAACGGTCGACCGTTCCGAAACAGGCTGAACCCGTTTCGAAACACGGGCCGTTCCGCAATGGGTTCCGAAACATGGGCCTGGCAGAGGCCAAACCGTTTCGAAACGGTGCATACCGTTTCGGACGCCTGGGTTCATTCAAGCACCCGTTCCGAAACGGTGCACACTGTTCCGAAACGCCTGCACAGATTGCAGCAAAATGGCATTCCAAAACATGCAATTAATCATTCAAACATGCTCCAAATGTCACCAAACTTTACCAGCATGCAATTCAACATAAATAAGACTTATAAGCATCAACAAATCATCAAAACAACATCATATGCAAAAAGCCCCAATTCTATAGGCATGCTTCCTACACAAGCTAGCTATTCAAGCACAAAACTTCCAAAACAAGCATATAATGTTCCAATCCAAAAACCAGCATTCAAATCATCATTCAACATACTTAGGGAGTTCCAAACACCTCCCAAAACATACACATTGGTCCCCCATTGCCAAGTCACCCAAAAGCTAAAATGTTTAACAAAAACCTTCCATACATTGAGCTTTACTTGTACTTGAATTCTTGCCCTCCTTGCTGCCCTCAAGGTTCTCTAATGCCCTGCATTATTGAATTAAGAAACGAAGAGAGCGTAAGCAAAAGCTTAGTGAGGAATGCTCTTAAAAACCATTCAATAATGCACTTAAAAACATTTATAAAACATGCTTTAAATCAACCTTTGCACATGCTCAAAAGCATACTTAAAACAAGCAATCTCATGCTTCATGACATACATTAAAACAAGCATCTCATGCTTCATAATATACAAAACATGTCATATTGGCTCAAGTGACAAATTCCAATTCATAAAACAAGTTCATCAACTTCCCAAGGACTTTTAAACACCTTGGCCCCAAGGACTTTTAAACACCTTGGCCATGGACTTTTAAACACCATGAATGAGGACCACACAAGGACTTTTAACCACCTTTGTGTCCATAGCTTGAATCACCCCAAGGACTTTTAAACACCTTGGCCCCAAGGACTTTTAAACACCTTGGCCCCATGGACTTTTAAACACCATGGCCCCATGGACTTTTAAACACCATGGAAAGGATCACCTAAGGACTTTTAATCACCTTAGTGTCCACAACAAGAACCATCCAAAGACTTTTAACCACCTTGATGTTCTTAAGTAACAAGGCTCACTCAAGGACTTTTAACCACCTTAGTGACCTTAACCTTTTTCAAAACATCACTTGCCAATATACATCATTTTCATCATTTAATCCACTGTTTTAAAGCATTAAACCAAGCCATTTTCATCATGCATTTCAAAGCATCAAACCACATTATTTCAATGTACAAAATCAAGGAACTCCTACCTAGAGTTACCTTCAACATATGGCTTACATCATCAGCAAAAACCATGCTAAAACATGCTTCCAAAACAGTAATTAAAACATGCAAATAACCATTTTGCATCACAACAAAATCATGGCCACCACTAGAGAGAAATTCCGAAAACTTACACTTGAGCTTAGCAAAGTTGTTTAGACTTAAACTAAGCTCCCAAGACATTGGTTTCAAAGCCGAAAACCCAATTTTCACAAACGCACTCACCGATTTACACTTTGCTTCAAGCCAAAGCACCAAATCAAGCTTCCGGATCAACAACTCTTGGATCCAAAGGTGCCTCCCCTGTTTCAACACATCAAAGCAGAGGATTAATGCATCATCATGCATTAATTGCTTCAATGAAAGCACCTAAACTCGCTGCTCTCATCCAACCTCCATTTTCGGCCACCAAACACAACCGAAAATGCATCCAAACCACTTCTAAACCAAGCCCAGCCATAAACCAGCAAAACCTCACTTCCATAAACATCAAAACACATCTAAAAACAACCTATTAACATCCTTATACCTCCAGCAACAACAGATCACCAAGATCACCTCAAAAACAACCTTGAAACACAAGCTAAACTTAGGAAACTCAACCTATCCGGGATTGCATCAATCAAAACTCAATTCCTTATCAATTTAGAGATCATTTAACAACAAAAACACATCTCAAATCACAGATTAATCAAATCTAACGAAAATCATCAAAAATCATCAAAATCTTGCATTATAAGCCAAGATCCATTTCACCACTTAAAAACCTTTAATTAAACTTCAATTAAGGATTGAAAACTTAGGAATTTCAGTAAAGAACTGATAGTTTAGAGGAGAAGGACGTTCTTACCTCCAAACTTGAGTTTCTCCTCTTTTTGCAATCAAAATCCTTGTTGAAACAAGTAGCAATTGAAGAGGTTTTGAAGATACAATGATTTGGAATCAAATGAGAGTTGAAAGGAGGGATTTAGGTGAAGAAATCAGAACCAATTCTCTGGAAAAGTAGTGTTTGGGTTGAGAGAAAATGAGAGAAAGAAAATTTAGCAAAGTTGGTTACAAAATCCAAAAATAGCCAAATGGCTTCCCTCCAATTTTAATATCCTTTAAAATCAGATTTTAGACTTAAAATATCTTGAAAAAATCTGGAGAAACTCCCTTTGGGTAAATAGCTCCTTAAAGATTCAAAGTTTCAACCCTTTATAAAACAGTCACAAAACTTTCGAAAATTACATTTTGGTCACTAGCCAAAATGTCACACTTCCAAAACTCATTTTCCAAAATTGATTTCACAGTTCACTTAATTATATTAAAAGATGATTTTAGAACATTTTTCCATATTTTTAATGCAACCCGAACTAGGCTTTCCTAATTTCACCTCTTTAGATTCGAACAGCACTTTGACCAACCGGTCAACGCCCAAAACTCCTAAGCCCAAAACCGGGGCGTTACATGTTTTTTTTTTGCTTTTTGGTATTTATGATCTTTTTGGTTTTTTGGTGATTTTGTATTGCGAAAGAAAGTTTGACATAATATATAATTGGGAAATATGCATCTTTTATTGAAGTCAGAATAATGGTTTTGACATATACCCTTTTACATAAGATCTCTAATTACCCTAGAGCCTAAGGGTAAATGAGTTGGTTTTGAGATTTACTCTGAGGCAGTCTTAAAAACTTCAGGGACTACTTCAATGGTCTAGTTCTTCAGTTCAGCGCAGGGGAAAATCTTTGATAGATATTTGTTTTCTCCTCCCTCCTCGTTTGTGATGGCGTTAATGCTCAAATTCTCAAAAACCTCGCATAATTCCTCCTTTCCATTCTACTAATTGTTGAAACGAGCATTTGGGTCTAGAAGCCCTCCAGCCTTGAAAGTAACACTTAGTGGTGGGTACATCATTGGTTCCCCCTCAACTTCTTCTTCCTTCTACCTCAACTTCATGTTTTCCTGCTGCTTCTTAGTCTCAACTTTCTTCTGCCACTAATTGGGCCCAAAGCCCAAACCGTATCGGTTTCTTTTCACTAGGATCACCACTGGATAAGGCTTTCAATGTCTTCCTTCTTTAACTTTTTCTCCTTTCTTCCCAAAGGAAATTTCCTGCGTCGCACATACATTCATCTCATGCTTAACATCTTCCTTCTTGAAGAACATAAGTTCCTTCCTATCCATCCTGGCTTGAACCATCCGTTTAAACTCTAAGAAACACTGGATCTCATGTCCTTCAACTTCATGGTACTCGCAGTATGATTTTTTTTTATCATTCTTCATCTTCGGGTTCACTTCCTTAAATACCCCCGCCGCTACTAATTGAGCATATACCCAACTCATGGGTGCCTTAATTTCTTCAACATACTTCATGTTCACTCTCTTTTCTTCCTCGAGCACAACACTCACCTCCGTCTACTGGTGGTTTGGCAACATATATTCCTTTTTTTTAGAAGTTTCAAATGACAACATGCCTAATTTTCTTAAATCATCCACCACCCTTTTTAATGCAGTAAAGTTCTCAATGGTATGCCCACTCACTCTTGAATGGTATTCGCATTGGGACTTCTCATCGTACGACGGTGGATAAGGAGGTGAGAACGGAGGAACATGTCTTGGTAGCATCATTTGTGATTTGACCAACTCGGTGAACAACTCTGTGTAAGTCATTGGTATGGGAGGAATGTAGGGCCTCGAGTTTCCTTGATATCTTCACTCTCCTTTTGGGTCATTATCAACCGTTGGAGTTGTGGTGTTGGGTTTCCTGAAGGTGTTGGGCTTGTTGAACACCACACCTATTGAATAACTAGGGTTGTAGACATTCGTAGCATTGACTTCATTGTTATCTCTCTTCTTATATGTCTTCTTCGTTTCCCCACTGTCCAACTTCCCACTCTTCATGGTTTCTAGGATCAATTCGCCATTCATCAGCATGGTTAAGCATGTGATCGTAAAAAGGACCCTTTAAAGTTTCCACGAACATCGAGGTGATCTCATTTTCTAGCAACGATGGATGCACTTATGCCGCTACATTCATCCATCTTTCAGTATATTGTTGGAAGCTCTCATGGTGCTTTTGCTCCATCCCTTACAAGACCAAACGGGTTGGAACCATGTCTGAAATATGCTTGCATTGCTCATTGATGGCTCTGGACATATCCTTCCATGATTTGATGTTCACCCGACTTAGTTGCAAATACTAACGTGCAGCGGATCCTATTAAGATGTTCTGAAAGTAGTGAATGAGCAGCTTCTCAATGTCAAGGTACATTGACATCTTTTTACAATACATTGTAAGATGTGCTGATGGGATCTTGAATTTTGGTGGTGCGACTAAATCAGTTACCAAGCACAGATCCTTGGCATCAGTTCCACCATAGGCAACTCCGTCTTGGAAGGATTTGATCTTCCCCTCTAAATTTTCGTAATTTTCTTCCAGTTTCTTTTCAATTCGAACCTTATCAACAATTTCATCAAGGTTAGGCACCTCGTAGTTATTGTCGTCCATATTTGGAACATGAGTGGAAGATTCAGCTACATGGATAGGTGTTTTGGCCATAGCAGCAGCCTCCATCCTAAAAGTCATTCATGTGAATCATGGAATGGCAGTAGTGTTCCCTCCTTCTTCAACCGTATATGGATCCTTAAATCCTAACATAACAACTATTGAACTGGTCGCCTTTTGATGAACTGCCTCAACTTGTTGTTTTAGGTCGACCTCTATTTTCTCTAACTTATCTTGAATGTTCTTTTGGTTCACCTCCAAAGTTGTCAATCTTTCCTCAGAGTTCATGGCTCGGGTGCTCAATTTTAATGCCTTAAACCCTAAACCCTACTCCTCTTCCTATTTAAGCAACGCTTGATGCACACATCATATGAGTCGAAGAGTTGAAAAGAGGAAGATTGAGAGCTTGAGATTAGGGTTTAGTCATGTGATCTCCACGTCCATCATATTTTAATTTCTTGTAGGTTTAGGATTATTTTGCTTAGTAGTTGTGAGAGAACAATTGAACTTTGTTTAAGTTTTTAATGCAATTTAGTTGAAGGTTTACTTATTCTTGGCATTGATCTTATTCTTGCAATCTCATCGAGAAAGAGTATTGTGAGGTTATCTTTTTGTCTAATATAAAGAGAGTTAGACTCACGAAATGGATAAGCATAGTTTTTATCCTAACGGTGGAAGCTAACTCAGATTAGGGATAAGTTAGAGTTTCAATAGCTAAAAGAAGCACGAGATTCGTTGGTGTTCATCGTTGGTTAACGCTAGGTGGAATTATCAAGGCCTACACATTAGCATGGTTTCGACTTAGGGATAAGAAGGAGCAACTGAAGTACGCTTTGCCGAACCTTGATGTTGTTCGTTGCCACCCGGGAAAGGATTTGCCGAGGTAGCAACTCAACCTATTGCCGCCGTGACAGCAACTTAGGTCCCTGCCGAGGCAGTTTGGTGATCAAAGCATTCAAAGACCGAGACAAGTCAATTATTTTCCAAACCACGAAGCAATCTAATTCGGCCCATTCTCTTATCTTGATTTCTCTACTTTTACTTACTTGCTTTAGTTTACGGTCTTTCGTTTAATTAAAACCCAAAACCCTTCTACTTGTATTTTTACTTTTACTTTTCTTTTTCAAGCGAGAAGATAAACGAATGAAGTCATCCCAATCTCTGTGGAGATGATACTCTAATACTTATCATTATATTAATTGAGAGGTGTACACTTGCACTAATTGCGGAGCACCTTTTACACGTAACAAGTTTTTGGCGCCGTTGCTGGAGATTGGCAATAGTGACTTTCAATTTGTTCTCTTGCACTTTTATTTGCTTAAGTTTTCGAGCACAAATTAACTATGATTTTACATTGGCGCATGACCAGGGCAAACCCAAAGTATCCGCTCCACGACCTTGATCAAGAAATTGATTGAAGTTTTCAAAGTCTTATCCCAACAACAATCGAAATGCCAATGGGCAGCGGTTTGCCGATGGGCAGCCAGTTGTTGATGGGCAACAAGATGCACCGATAGTAGATGGAGAAAATCCAAGAATTCAGTTTGAGCCAGTACTAAACCTAACTGCCCGAGACTACCTAGAATATGACCTAAATGGACTAAATCCGACAATTGTCCCACTAGAGATTGAAGCCGCCCCATATTGAACCGAAGCCCGTGATGTTCAACATGATAAATACTATGGGCCAATTTGGCGGCTCAATAACTGATGATGCCAAATAGCACCTCAAATCCTTCCTACAAATTTGCAATTCATTTAAAATACAGGGAGTACATGAGGATATCCCGAGATTGAAATTGTTTTCCTATTCACTAAAGGATAGGGTAAAAACCTTGCTAAATATCATTCCAGAATTATCAATTGGATCCTGTAGTGATTTATGTTGTGATTTCTTAGCATGTTTTAATCTTAAAAATTTAACTGATAAATTGCGTAACGAAATCACTTCTTTTGGACATGCTGATAACGAATCCATGCATGAGGCTTGAGAACGATACAGAGAACTGTTACACAAATGCCCCTTGCACGAATTTCCATTGTGGACGTAGGTAACCGTGTTCTATAATGCTGTCAACACGACAACTAGGATGATGCTTGATGCCTCGGCAAACGGCATACTTCTAGACAAAGAACCAGAGGAAACGATGGACATTCTGAATAGGACGACCAAGAACGAATATTATTTCTCAACGGCTAGGCGAGGAGGAATACAACGCCAACCCACAGTAAATGCAATAAGGTACTCGGACTCAATTTCATCCCAAATTTCCACCTTGACAAAGTTGGTCATGTAACCCCCTTAGCCCGGCCTAGACGGTTGACCCGAACTACGAAGATTACACGGGGAAAACCAAAGTCAACTTGAAAGTCAACCTTGATTAACGGCCCTTTTTTTTCTTTTTAAACTTGTCTAAATGCATATTATCTCTAGGTGAACTCTTGAGATAAACATACTCAAAAATCACAACAATTGGAAAAAAATTAGGGACTCAATTGCACAACTTACTAATTTAGGGACCAAATTGTAAATCCTGAAAATTACGAGGACTTAGCCAATTTTTAAGTTACCATTATGAAATTAGTCATGTTTCATGCCTCTCTGTTAAATTTCATCTCAAACGGACACTCCGAACACAAGCAATTGCATAAGCAAAGTTCAGGACTAAAATGCGAAGATTCCAAAACATATAACCATCAGATTCAGTGCCCAACGGTCGAGTGTTCCGAAACGGGGAAGGACCGTTCCGAAACGCGGGACCGTTCCGAAACCAGTTGCGGAACAGGGCTCGACAGTAGCAAATCCGTTTCGGAACGGCTCCACCCGTTTCGAAACGCGGTGGCCATTTCAAGCCATCCGTTCCGA
The DNA here is from genome assembly GCA_958450335.1 of Hibiscus tridactylites. Taxonomy (NCBI): domain Eukaryota; kingdom Viridiplantae; phylum Streptophyta; class Magnoliopsida; order Malvales; family Malvaceae; genus Hibiscus; species Hibiscus tridactylites. The sequence continues at coordinate 46,933,591 of OY288266.1, forward strand.
AACAGTAGCACCCGTTCCGATACGAGCTGCCCAGAAATGCAGAATTTTCTGGTTTATCACCCTTTCGACCCAACAACACATACATAAGACCTTCTTTTCATGCCAACAAGTCAACAAACATTAGGGGAACATATTAGCATCATCTAAACTCAATCATGGCATCATTTAAGGAAAAACCCAAATCTATAGGCATGCATCCTATAATGGAAATCATGCAATCAACAAATCACCAAAACCAAATACCAAATGGCCTTTTACATGTTCCAAACACCATAGGAAATAAACCAAACTTAGGGAGTCCAAAACATCTCCCAAAAACACAATCTAGGTTCCCATTGCCAAATACCAAAAGCTAAAAGTGATGTGAAAATAGTCACCATACATGAGCTTAAACTTTCACTTGGATCCTTGTCCTCCTTGCTGCCTTTTAAGCACTTCAATGCTCTGCATTATTGGTTCAAGAGAGAGAGAGCGTAAGCACATATGCTTAGTGAGGAATGCTCTATTAAAACAACACAATAATGCATTTTGTATAAACACTTTTCCAAGGTCTTTAGTTTTAAAACAACATTTATCATGCATCAATGCATACAAAACAAGCATCTCACGCTTCAATTCATCAACATGTCATATTGGCTTTCAAGTGATAATCCATAACCATTTTTCAACTCAAAACACAATCGGATACGCGGATTACAAGCGTTGTCCCATACGCTTCATACACACTACCAACACTCAAGGTGGAGTTTACCGGTACAATCACAACCCCTCAACACCCGTGATGGAGTCTACGGTACAATCACAACCCCTCCACATCACTCGTTGGTAGTTGTATAACATCACTAGCGAGAACACGGGACACACAACACAAGATCCACACATGGACTTTTAACCACCATTGTGATCTTAACCATCTCGTTAGTGTACTTGGATGGAGTTTACGGTACAATCACAACCCCTCCACATCCAAGGCGACTTTATTCACGGTGCACCCAATCCTATAGCCGGTTAACTATATCCGATTCAAGTACTTTTAAACCAACACATCACTTGCCAATATACATCATTAACATCATCAATCCACTGTTTTAAAGCATTTAACAAAGCCATTAAACCATCATGCATCACTATGCATCAAAACCACATTTATCAATGTCAAACCAAGGATCTCTTACCTTGAGTATCCTTCAACACATGGCTTACAAAACCAGCATTAAACATGCTAAAATATGCTTTCAAAACATAATTTAAACATGCAAATAAAGCACACTGCATCCAACCATCTCATGGTTTATCAAAAAGAGAGTTTTTCCGAAAACTTACTCTTGAGCTTAGCTAAGTTGTTTAGACTTAAACTAAGCTCCCATAACCTTCAAACATTGGTTTCAAAGCTGAAAACCAAACTTCACTCACCGATTCCGTTTCGCAAGCTTGCCGAAACACCGATCAAGCCTCCGGATCAACTCCACAAGGATCCGAAGATGTCTCCCCTGTTTTAAACACATCAAAGCAGAGGATTAATGCATCATCATGCATTAATATCTTCAGCCAAAGCACCTAACTCACTGCTCTCATCAAAACTCATATTTCGGCTACCAAACACAACCGAAAACACATCCAAACACCTCTACAACATTACCCAGCTAAGATCCATCAATTCCAATCATTCTTAAACATCAATTAACATCCAAAAAGGACCTAATCACGTCCTTATACCTCCAGCTATAGCAGAACATCAAAATCATCCCAAATACCACCATTAACTCAAGCAAAAACTTAGGAAAATCAACCTATTCGGGATTGCATTGATTAAACCTTAATTACACTCATTTATTCATCCAAAATACATCAAGAAGACATCTCAAAACAGAGCCCAATCATTTAATATGAATTTATTCAAAATTAAATCCAAATCTTGCATTTTAAGCCAAAATCAAGATCACAACATCAAAACCATTAATAAAACTCAAATTAAGGATTGAGAACTTGGGAATTTCAGTAAAGAACTGAGTATTTAGAGGAGAAGGACGTTCATTCCTCTAAATGTGGATTTCTCCTTGTTTAGAGCCAAAATTCTTGAAAATTCAATAAGCAAATGATGAGGATTTGGTGTAGAAATGATTAGAAATCATTTAGAGATTGGAATCTCAACTTTAGATGTGAAAATCAGAGGAAAAGTGGCTGGAGAAATGTGTTTGGGTGAGGGAAAAATTGAGAGAAAAAGAAATGGGAAAATTTGACAAAAGTTAGTTATAAAACCAAAATATCTATTTTCCCTCCTTTCCTTTTATTAAATATCATTAATTAAATCTTTAATATTTAAGAAAAATCTGGAGAAACCCTCCCTTGGGTAAATTAGCTCCATAAAGATTCAAAGTTTCAACCCTTTTAAAACAGTCACCAACTTTTCAAAAATTATATTTTAGTCACTAACTTGAAATGTCATATTTCCAAACCCCATTTTGTAAAATTGATTTCACCACTCTCTTATATATAATAAAAGAGGATTTTTAGATATTTTCCATATTTTTAATGCATCCCGAACTAGGCTTTCCCTAAAAACCACCTTATATATTCAAACCGAAATTTAAACCGGTCCGGTTCAGACCCTAAACTTCCGAGCCCAAAATTGGGGTGTTACAACTCTCCCCCCCCCCTAAGAAATTTCTTCCTCGAAATTTACCTGAAGGAAAAAGGTACGGAAACCGCTTCAACATGTCATCCTTCCGTTCCCACGTGGCTTCTTCAGCACCACGATGCTTCCATAACACCTTAACCAACTCAATGGTCTTGCCTCGAAGAACTTTACTATCCGAATCCAGAATCTTCACTGGTTCCTCATCATAGGTCAAATTCGGATTCAACTCCACTTCCTCCACATGCATCACATGGGAAGGATCCGATCTATACTTCCGAAGCATAGAAACATGAAACACATCATGAATCTTTTCTAACCCTTGCGGTAACCTCAACTTGTACGCAACAGGACCCACACGCTCAATCACCTCGTATGGTCCAATGTACCTAGGGCTCAACTTACCCTTTCGGCCAAACCTCATCACTTTTTTCCAAGGCGAAACTTTCAAAAACACACGATCACCCACCACATACTCAATCTCCTTACGCTTCAAATCCGCGTAAGACTTTTGCCGATCAGAAACTGCCTTCAATCGCTCACAAATGAGCTTCACCTTCTCGGTGGTTCCTTTCAACAAAGTTGGCATTGAAACCAACTTCTGACCCGTTTCAACCCAACAAAGAGGAGTCCTACACTTCCTCCCGTACAAAGCTTCATAAGGTGCCATTTGAATACTTGCCTAATAACTATTATTATAGGCAAACTCTACCAAAGGCAAATATTTCTCCCAAGAACCCTGAAACTCAATCACACAGCACCTCAACATATCCTCCAACACATGGATAACACGCTCAGACTGTCCATCCGACTGTGGATGATAAGATGTACTGAAATTCAACCGTGTACCCAAAGCCTGATGCAAACACTGCCAGAAACGCGATGTAAACCTCGGATCCCTATCCGACACAATCGACTTTGGCACACCATGCAACCGCACAATCCCAGCAATGTACAGCTTCGCAAGCTTATCCAAAGTGTACGTAGTATGCACAGGCAAGAAATGCGCACACTTCGTCAAGCGATCCACAATCACCCACACCGAATTCTTCTTCGATGGCGACAAAGGCAAACCAGACACGAAGTCCATGGTAATCCTTCCCCACTTCCACTCAGGAATCCTTAACGGTTGCAACAACCCTGAAGGAAATTGATGCTCAGCCTTAACCCGCTGACATACCAAGCACTGTCTTACAAACTTAGCAACATCTTTCTTTAAACCCACCCAATAGTACTCATCACGAAGATCACGTTACATCTTAGTACTACCAGGGTGCATAGCAAAAGGACTACTATGACCTTCAGTCAGAATAGCATGCCTCAACTCAGCATCATTGGGCACTACTATCCGACTCCCAAAGCATAACACTCCATCATCATTAAAGCAGAAATCCGATGGCCTATCCTCTACAATATCCTGAACATGCGACACTAAGGAATCATCCAACAACTTCTTTTCCTTAATCAACTGAACCAAGGATGGTTTCACTTGCAACTCAGCCACAAGACCACCATCACGCGAAATGCTCAAACTGGCAAACATAGCCCTCAACTTCACATCTACCTTCCTACTCAAGGCATCCGCTACAACATTAGCTTTACCCGGATGGTACTCAATAGTCAAATCGTAATCCTTAAGCAACTCCACCCAACGTCAGTTCCTAAGATTCAACTCCTTCTGAGACATCAAATACTTCAAACTCTTGTGGTCCGTGTACACAGTACACTTCTCACCATACATGTAATGTCTCCAAATTTTGAAAGCAAAAACCACCGCAGCTAACTCAATGTCATGTGTAGGATAATTGCGCTCATGCACCTTCAACTGACGCGATGCATAAGCCACCACCTTACCCTCTTGCATCAACACACATCCCAACCCAACGTAATACTCATCACTATACACCACAAACTCTTTCCCTGATTCAGGTTGAACCAAGATAGGAGCTTGCGTTAAAGCTGCCTTAAGCTTCTCAAAAGCCTGCTGTCTCGCTTCCGTCCACTCATACTTAACATCCTTCTGCAACAACTTCGTCAAAGGTGCAACAATCTTTGAAAACCCATCCACGAACCTCCGATAGTATCCTGCCAAACCAAGGAAACTACGGACTTCATGAACAGACTTAGGAGGCTTCCAATTCATCACCACCTCACTCTTTTGAGGATCAACACGAATCCCCTCCGCAGAAACCACATGACCAAGAAACACAACCTCTCTAAGCCAGAACTCACACTTGCTCAGCTTGGCATAAAGCTGATTCTCCAACAAAGCCTGTAACACAATTCTCAAATGCCCCTCATGCTCCTCCTCAGTACGAGAGTACACGAGAATATCATCAATGAACACCACAACAAATTTATCCAAGTATTCATGGAACACTCTATTCATCATGTCCATGAAAGCTGCAGGAGCATTCGTCAAACCAAACAGCATCACAAGGAACTCATAATGCCCATACCTCGTTCTGAAGGCTGTTTTAGGCACATCCACATCTTTCACCTTCAACTGATAATACACTGACCTTAAGTCAATTTTAGAGAACACAACCGCTCCCCGAAATTGATCAAATAGATCATCATTTCTCGGCAATCGATACCAATTCTTGATAGTCAACTTGTTAAGATGAGGGTAATCAATGCACATTCTCATAGTGCCATCCTTTTTCTTCACAAAAAAGACCGGTGCACTCCAAGGTGACACACTCGGCCGAATGAAACCACGATCAAGCAACTCCTGAAGTTACGTCTTCAGCTCTTTCAACTCTTTAGGTGTCATTCGATAAGGAGTAATGGACACTAGAGTTGTGTTTTCATACAGCTCGATTCCAAACTCCACTTCGCGATTAGGAGGCAATCCAGACAACTGCTCCGAAAACACACCAGGAAACTCTCGCACAGTCCTGATATCTTGCACACGCAACTCCTTAGAGCTAGGATTCATCACAAAGGCTAAGTAAGCTTCACAACCTTGTCTCAGCATCCGGCTCGCTTCCAACGTAGACACCACATTGGCAAGAAACTTCACATTCTCACCAACCACCACCACTTCATAATCGTCCGCAAGTTTCAACGAAACTCGCTTATTCTCAAAATCCACAACAGCTCGATGCTCAACAAGCCAATCCATACCAAGGATTACATCAAAACCATAGAAAGGCAATTCCGTAAAATCAACATGAAAAACATGGTCTTGCACAACCAAAGGACATCTTCTATAAAGCTTTCGAGTCACAACAGTCTCACCAAAAGAACTAGTCACACGCATACCAACATCCAAAGACTCAACAGGCAAACCAAGCAATTGAGCATGTTCACGCAATTTGTATGAGTGTGTAGATCCAGAATCAATCAAGGAAAGCAATGACAAGGATTGCAAAGTCAAAGTACCTGCGATCACATCCGTGTCATTCCTCCCCTCCCTCTGAGCATACACTCTGGCCTGGCCACCACCCTCAGGCTGAACAGCTACCACATGAGCCACATTCCTTCCACCATCCTCCCTACGCTGGAAGTTACCACGGCCGCGCCCACGACCTCTCTGTGGTGCAACAACTCCAGGAGCACGTCCCTGACCACCACCGGCCAACAGAGAACACTCCCTCCTCATGTGATCCGCCGAACCACAGTTCCAGCATGAATTACCGGTCACCACAACAGGAGCCTACACTTCCCTCACTGCTCGAGGACAATCACGCCTCAGATGACCACGCGATCCACACGTCCAACATGTGTTCTGATCAGCTCTCGCCTTGTCTCCCTGAATAGGCGCACCTTGCCCTCCACCACCACGCCTAGCTGAAGACTGATACTTCCGATCACGTCCTCTCTTGTTCCATCCGCCACCGGAACCATACTCAGCAGCTCGCTTGCCTGCACTAGGAGCAACTCCTCTAGAAGATAAACCCAAATTCAACTCAATATCTTTCGCTCTTCCAACCAACACATCAAAATCAGTGTACTCAGCAGTCAGCATATAGGTCTTCACTTCTGTCACCAAACCATAACGGAAACATTCACACCTCTCCCGCTCATCAGGAACAAGCTCAGGTGCGTACTGACTGAGTCGGACAAACTGAATCTCGTACTCAGCCACCGACATGCTCCCTTGAGTAAGAGACATGAATTCCCTTTTCTTTTCATACAGGTACCGTACACCCAGATACCTCCTCTTGAACGCGTTCAGAAAGAACGTCCAAGTCACATCAGCATCCTCCATTCCAGAGATAGTGGTTGTCCACCAGGTATACGCATCGTCACGCAACAACGATATTACACAGCCCAGCTTCTGCACCTCATTGCAGTTCATTTGTCCCAAAATTCTCTTGGTACTTTCCAACCAAGACTCATAACCTTCAGCAGATAAACCCCTGAATTCAGTCCCTCCCAGACTGCGCAAACGTTCCAGAGGTAGTCTAGCATTAGCATCTCCTTGATGCCCAGCTCCCTGAGCTCCAGCTACTGCCGCCCGAAAGGCTCCAGCAATAGCCTGAATCAGCATTGTCATGTCAGGAGCAGCTTGCCCCTGGCCAGCTTCATGTCCAGCGACCCCAGCACCAGCACCAACACCAGCTCCTTCACCCCCAGCACCACCACCACCGGGCGGAGGAGGTAAATCCACCACATTTTCAGCATTCTCTTCGTTTTAATTTTGAGCCATGGCTCGCGTATTAATCCTCGTCTCTCTACGAGGTCCCATTTACTAAACAATGCAATCACAAATGCAATAAAAATAGTCAGGCTCAGCAAGGTAAGCAATCCAAGTACTCAATCTCATTTCCAATTAAAAACAAAACATTTCATTAGCTTTGATATGGAAATGGGTCCCTCTACATGCTTCACCACAACATACACCGCAATTGCAATATTTTTACAATTCATACATCAAACTTTCACTTAACACGCATACAAAGCAATCATACACTTATCACCCACATAACCATTCCCAAATACTTGAGAACCTGGCTCTGATACCACCAAATGTAACCCCCTTAGCTCGACCTAGACGGTTGACCCGAACTATGAAGATTACACGGGGAAAACCAAAGTCAACTAGAAAGTCAACCTTGATTAACGACCCTTTTTTTTCTTTTTAAACTTGTCTAAATGCATATTATCCCTAGGTGAACTCTTGAGATAAATATACTCAAAAATCACAACAATTGGAAAACAATTAGGGACTCAATTGCACAACTTACGAATTTAGGGACCAAATTGTAAATCCTGAAAATTACGGGGACTTAGCCAATTTCTAAGTTACCATTATGAAATTAGTCATGTTTCATGCCTCTCTGTCAAATTTCATCTCAAACGGACACTCCAAACACAAGCAATTGCATAAGCAAAGTTCAAGACTAAAATGCGAAGATTCCAAAACATATAACCATCAGATTCAGTACCCAACGGTCGAGTGTTCCGAAACGGGGAAGAACCGTTCCGAAACGCGGAACCGTTCCGAAATCATTTGCGGAAGAGGGCTCGACAATAGCAAATCCGTTTCGGAACGGCTCCACCCGTTTCGAAACGCTGTGGCCATTTCAAGCCATCCGTTCCGAAACAGTAGCACCCGTTCCGATACGGGCTGCCCAGAAATGCAGAATTTTTCTGGTTTATCACCCTTTCGACCCAACAACACATACATAAGACCTTCTTTTTCATGCCAACAAGTCAACAAACATTAGGGGAACATATTAGCATCATCTAAACTCAATCATGGCATCATTTAAGGAAAACCCCAAATCTATAGGCATACATCCTATAATGGAAATCATGCAATCAACAAATCACCAAAACCAAATACCAAATGGCCTTTTACATGTTCCAAACACCATAGGCAATAAACCAAACTTAGGGAGTCCAAAACATCTCCCAAAAACACAATCTAGGTTCCCATTGCCAAATACCAAAAGCTAAAAGTGATGTGAAAATATTTACCATACATGAGCTTAAACTTTCACTTGGATCCTTGACCTCCTTGCTGCCTTTTAAGCACTTCAATGCTCTGCATTATTGGTTCAAGAGAGAGAGAGAGCGTAAGCACATATGCTTAGTGAGGAATTCTCTATTAAAACAACACAATAATGCACTTTGTAAAAACACTTTTCCAAGGTCTTTAATTTTAAAACAACATTTATCATGCATCAATGCATACAAAACAAGCATCTCACGCTTCAATTCATCAACATGTCATATTGGCTTTCAAGTGATAATCCATAACCATTTTTCAACTCAAAACACAATCGGATACGCGGATTACAAGCGTTGTCCCATACGCTTCATACACACTACCAACACTCAAGGTGGAGTTTACCGGTACAATCACAACCCCTCAACACCCGTGATGGAGTCTACCGTACAATCACAACCCCTTCACATCACTCGTTGGTAGTTGTATAACATCACTAATGAGAACACGAGACACACAACACAAGATCCACACATGGACTTTTAACCACCATTCTGATCTTAACCATCTCGTTAGTGTACTTGGATGGAGTTTACGGTACAATCACAACCCCTCCACATCCAAGGAGACTTTATTCACGGTGCACCCAATCCTATAGCCGGCTAACTATATCCGATTCAAGTACTTTTAAACCAACACATCACTTGCCAATATACATCATTAACATCATCAATCCACTGTTTTAAAGCATTTAACAAAGCCATTAAACCATCATGCATCATTATGCATCAAAACCACATTTATCAATGTCAAACCAAGGATCTCTTACCTTGAGCATCCTTCAACACATGACTTACAAAACCAGCATTAAACATGCTAAAATATGCTTTCAAAACATAATTTAAACATGCAAATAAAGCACATTGCATCCAACCATCTCATGGTTCATCAAAAAGAGAGTTTTTCCGAAAACTTACTCTTGAGCTTAGCTAAGTTGTTTAGACTTAAACTAAGCTCCCATAACCTTCAAACATTGGTTTCAAAGCTGAAAACCAAACTTCACTCACCGATTCCGTTTCGCAAGCTTGCCGAAACACCGATCAAGCCTCCGGATCAACACCACAAGGATCCGAAGATGTCTCCCATGTTTTAAACACATCAAAGCAGAGGATTAATGGATCATCATGCATTAATATCTTCAGCCAAAGCACCTAACTCACTGCTCTCATCAAAACTCACATTTAGGCTACCAAACACAACCGAAAACACATCCAAACACCTCTACAACATTACCCAGCCAAGATCCATCAATTCCAATCATTCTTAAACATCAATTAACATCCAAAAAGGACCTAATCACGTCCTTATACCTCCAGCTATAGCAGAACATCAAAATCATCCCAAAAACCACCATTAACTCAAGAAAAAACTTAGGAAAATCAACCTATTCGGGATTGCATTGATTAAACCTCAACTACACATCATTTATTCATCCAAAATACATCAAGAAGACATCTCAAAACAGAGCCCAATCATTTAATACGAATTTATTCAAAATTAAATCCAAATCTTGCATTTTAAGCCAAAATCAAGATCACAACATCAAAACCATTAATAAAACTCAAATTAAGGATTGAGAACTTGGGAATTTTAGTAAAGAACTGAGTATTTAGAGGAGAAGGACGTGCATACCTCTAAATGTGGATTTCTCCTTGTTTAGAGCCAAAATTCTTGAAAATTCAATAAGCAAAAGATGAGGATTTGGTGTAGAAATGATTAGAAATCATTTAGAGATTGGAATCTCAACTTTAGATGTGAAAATCAGAGGAAAAGTGGCTGGAGAAATGTGTTTGGCTGAGGGAAAAATTGAGAGAAAAAGAAATGGGAAAATTTGACAAAAGTTAGTTATAAAACCAAAATATCTATTTTCCCTCCTTTCCTTTTATTAAATATCATTAATTAAATCTTTAATATTTAAGAAAAATCTGGAGAAACCCTCCCTTGGGTAAATTAGCTCCTTAAAGATTCAAAGTTTCAACCCTTTTAAAACAGTCACCAACTTTTCAAAAATTACATTTTAGTCACTAACTTGAAATGTCATATTTCCAAACCCCATTTTGTAAAATTGATTTCACCACTCTCTTATATATAATAAAGAGGATTTTTAGATATTTTTCCATATTTTTAATGCATCCCGAACTAGGCTTTCCCTAAAAACCACCTTATATATTCGAACTGAAATTTAAACCGGTCCGGTTCAGACCCTAAACTTCCGAGCTCAAAATTGGGGTGTTACAGGTCATGAACATGCAACCGCAGAATAATCAGCAGGAGGTCAAGGTAATGGATTTATTTTGTGAAAATTGTGGGGGTAACCATGTTTCTTCTGAATGTCCACAGAATACAGAGTCGAGCTATTTCGTTGGAAATTACAACCGGAACAATAACATGATGTCCAACAACTACAATCGGCCTGGAAGAAGCACCCAAATTTCTCTTGGAGCAACCTCAACATCGCACTCAATCCTAACAATCAGAATACTCCAGCTACAGGATTTCAACAGAACATTCCTCGGCAGACCATGCCGCAACAGCAGTCTATGCCAACTAGTTCTTTAGAAAACTCACTTAATGCTTTTATGTCTAAGACTACTGCATACATGGCTAATACTGATAAGTTCATAAATAAAATTGACACTTTTATGGATAGGATCGAGATGCGGCTGCAGAATAATGAGGCAATACTAAAATCTCTAGAGACTCAAGTTGGGCGAATCGCACAGATCCTAAACACAAGGCCAACAGGTGGCTTGCCTAGCGATACTGAAGTCGCTAAGGGAAAATCATATGAGCAAATCAATGCCATAACCACTCGTATTGGTATTCAACTCAAGGACCCCCAAGTGAAGGAAACAGAGATGACAAAGTCAAAGAAGTCAACTGTCGCGACAATGCCCAACAACACTGCCGCAACAACAACCCCTGAAGGCACTGCAACGTAAGCACCCGTGGCAGCACCCATGGTAGATCCAGAAGTCAATGAGTTAGTAGACCCTCAAATAAAATTTTCGTGCAAAAAAAGAATAAAAGACATTCGAATACCTCCACCTTTCCCCCAAAGACTTAAACATCAGAAGCAGAGTACCAGTTCAAGAAGTTTTTAGACAACTTGAAGCAGGTACATATCAACCTGCCCTTGGTGGAAGCGATCAAGCAGATCCCAAATTATTCAAAATTCCTCAAGGACATTGTCTCAAAGCAAAAAAACAAAGGATTGGGGAGTTTGAAACTGTTGCTGTGACAAAAGAGTGCATGGAAATGCTACACAATCGGACACCACCCAAGCTTAAGGACCCATGCAATTTTCTCATACCATGTGCAATCGAAAATCATTATGTAGGGAAAGCACCGTGATCTAGGAGCAAGCATAAACTTGATGCCTAATTCAGTGTTCGAGAAATTGGGAATTAGAAAAGCCATACCTACCACTATAATGTTGTAGTTTGCCGATAGATCCTATGTGCAACCAGAAGGGAAAATTGAGGATATTTTGGTAAAAATTGATAAATATATTTTCCCCGCCGACTTTCTTATCTTGGATTGTGATGCGGATGAGAATGTATCAATCATCCTTGGGAGACCAATCCTATCCACAAGGAGAACTTTGATTGATGTCGAAAAAGGAGAGAGCTAACAATGAGAGTAAACGATCAAAACGTGAAACTCAATGTACTGAACACCAAGAAACATGCTGATGACCAAGAAAAATGTCACGCAATCCAGGCCCTAACTGAGTCAAGACATCGATATAGAACTACACAGCCTCGACAAGGAAACTGAACAATGCCTCGACAATAACATTTGCCACTGCTTGGGCAATTGTCGCGGTAGTATGATGACATGAAACTGCTTGGGCAATTGTTGCCGCTGTAGAATGCCGCCGCCAAGGACGCCGCCAACGCAGAATGTCGCCCAGACGACAATACGTTGACATAGTAAAGATGGGTCTCGTTTGATAAAGGACATTTTTTTGAGTCCATAGAGCACAATCTTGCATTTTTCTGAGGCCTAGAGAGGTGTATAGAGCTGATTGATGGTCGTCAAGAAAAGGTGGCTTATACTTACTTGCTAAACAAGTAAACATCCAAAGGAGTACATATTTAAGTTAGAATTGAATGAAGCATTAAATATTAAAGCTATTTTATCATCAATGAAGACTTCTACTCCAAGGAGGACTTACCCTTAAGCCAATCCCTATATATACCCTTGTATATGAGGGTATAGGGGCATAGAGAAAAATAGAGATAGAGAGAGGGTGTTGGCTATGTTCTAAACTCCCTAGGGTTTAGGATTTTGCTTGTAAAGTAGTCGTAAGAAACGGTTGTATTAGGTTTTGAGTTGTTTTTCAATAAAATATTACAAGTTTGCTTAATCCATTGCTCTTCATTCTTTCAATTATTATACACCAGTAAGTTGAGAGAATCCATTTATCGGGCACGAAAGTGTAAGGCTCACGAAAGGGTTAAGTACGGTCAAAACATGATGGTGTGTGACTAACTTGGTTCTACAGCAGTCCACAGGTTTCAGGGGCTAAGAGGGATTACAAACTGAGTTGATTAGCCCGCGTTAGGTTTACGCTGAGATTGCTAGATATTGCCTACACCACGTTAGTTGTCGAGCATCCTAACCTAGAAATAGGAGGGATCATTGTCGAATATCCTGCCGAACTTGGAGAAACTGCCCGACTTGCCACCAGGACTTCTTTCCATTCCACTTTCCGAGACAATACACTCCCGAAGTGGTAGTGACCCGCTACGGCCGCGTGACAGGGTTGTAGCCTGCCGCCTGCCATACCCGCCGAGGCACAATATCGTGGCAGCGTAATCCAACCTTAAACTATGCAATGCAGTCTACACACTACTGAGCAGCAATTACCTGACCCATTCTATCACTCTGATCTCCCCTACTTTAATTAATTGTCTTTTATTCCTTTAGCCAAACCTAAAATTAATTGTGCATTTATATTGCTTGTGAAGATACACACTCGAAGAAACTATTCCAATCCTTGTGGGATTCGACATCTTATATACTATAACTTGACAGGAGTGTGCACTTGCGCTCTCACAAAGAGGGAACACCTACACGCCCTACAAGTTTTTGGTTCCGTTGCCTGGGATTGGCAATAGCAACTTCGTTTTGTTTTCTGTAGTCTTTATTTAATTGCATTTAAATTTTAGGTTTTTAACTTTTTTTCTTTTGTATATAAAAAAATCCAAGTACGCTACAAGTCCAAGAGCATCACAGTGTCGACGAAAACTATACGGGAGACGATGTTTAAACATGAACATGAGATCCTGCAGCAACAATTCTCGCCGTGGCAGCAGACAAGACAACAAATGCCGCTGCCGCAAAAGAAAAAGTTTTCATGGTATGATTAAAATTGTCAAAAAAATTTACAATAAAAATTTTGCTATAGAAACAAACATGATAGGGCAAGGTTATCAGCTTCAAGAGCAATCAAGAGAAACCACTCGAGAGCTGATGTTGGAAAATTATTCCAATCTATGTGAGGGAAATCATGTGTTCAAAAATTGCCCCTCACTTTGCGGAGAAGACATGGACGAACCAAAATGGGACCAAGAGCAGATGCCGCATCCGCAACAAAAGGGACTGTAGAATCTACCGCCACAATAGAATTGTACCGAATACTCCACCATGGGTGTCATAATGGTCGAGGCTTGATCCCGTGTGCGAGCCTTAAGATGCCGGTAGAGTGTATGAAGTGTTTGGGACAACACTTTGTAATTTGTGTATCCAATATGTTTTTGAGAAATGAGAATGTTGTTAATCACTTGTAAGCCAATATAATGGATTGAAATGTTATGGAAATGGTGATGATGCATATTGTGGAAAATGCATTATTTAGCTTTGCATATTGGTGAATATGCTTGAAAGGCTTGATTTTTGTTTAGCAGTGGTTTAATTGTTGAGAAGTATGTGATACTTGTTGCATGATGTTTAGCATGATGTTTTTAATGATGTAGTGCATGGTTTCTGAAAGAAGGCATGACGATTTTCAATAGAGTGAAAATGGTTTTGAGCATTGATGGTATTTTTGGTTTTGAGCATTCCTCACTAAGCTTGTATGCTTATGCTCTCTTTTCCTCATCAATGCAAATAATTAAGTTCTTGGAGGCAGCAACTTTCCAAGGATTTCCAAGAGACCTTTTTGAATGTATGTCACGATTTTGAACTAGTGTAATAAAGGCAATGGGGTGTCCAATGCTATGAACGTTGGTTGTTTTGGTAATTTCTGATTTAGTGCAAGTTTGGTATGCATATTTGAATATGTAAATGGCCTTTAAATGTTGGTTTATGTTTGGATTTGAGATTTGGCGTTAGATGCTTGAATTTCCTAGGAAGCATGCATCTAAAATCCATTATTGTTGTTAGTGTTGCTTTAATGATGTTATTGCCATGTGATCTTAGTAGTTGAAGTGTATTTTGGTTGTAAGAATGTTTGAATGTGTGTTAGAATGGTTTGAGATGGTTTTTGAAGTGTTAAACTAGCAAAATCACACTTTGTTGGCCCAGGTGTTTCGAAACACCATTGTCCGTTTCGAAACGGGTTTTGAAAATGCCTTGGGGTATCGAAACGGGTAGGTCCGTTTCGGTATGTTTAGCTACTGTGAAACCCTGTTTTTGAACGAGTCTAGAGTAGTTTCGATACGAGCTCGTGTTTTAAAACCGATGCCTCTATTTCGATACATCCGTTCTGATACGTGGCTTGTCGTTCCTAAATGGCAGGCTGTTATGGCAGTTATTGGAATATTTTGAAGTTCTCTTTGCTTTTTGGCCCATGCTTATCATGCATGCAATTAAATGTGTTCTAGTGCTTAATTTGAGCTGCGTACTTACAAAGATGAATGAAATGAGTTTAATTAAAGGTTGGTAAAATGAAAATGGGGTAAACACTTGTAATTTGTTAAGTTTACAAAATGGTCCCAAAAACTGAATTTGGTAATAATCGGTGTGTGTTCGAGTTGTCGTTTGATCCGCTGCTTTGTTGAACACATAGGAACCTAATTTGCCTCTAGACAAGATAAAAAGGAAAAAAATTAGGGTCGTTTATTAAGGTAAACATTCCTGGTTTACTTCAATATTCCTCGTGTAATCTGTTTGGTTGGTCTATCGGCTAGGTAGGGTCGAGGGGGTTACAAGGTTAGTTTTGTTTTCCCTCGAAACAAAACACATTCACTAATTCCTAATCCACATGCATTCTTGTTATTCGCCAATGGGCATACCTCAACTTGGTTTTTAGGAAAGTTATATGTCCATATCAATTTATACTTATTGGTTATTCGAATTCCATATTAATTAGACACCTTACAATAATTTGTCTCTTTTACGAAATAACTATTCACATGTTTTATCTTACTTTTTATTTAAGTAACTACCAAAATCCTTATTACTTTAGTATATGTATGTATTAGGTATTAAAGAAAGGATTATAATCACTCACTTGGCAAAAATCCACTCAATTTCCTTTCTCTATTCTAAAACTAGAAATTTAATTTATTTATTACTCAAGATTTTCTAGTGAGTCGGATGTAAAGTGTCCAAAAGTCTTATATTTCATGCACTGTCCAACTCTCATTCTTATTGTTGTAAGCACATTTTAGGCATAATTAGGTTCATGCATAGCATTTTACAATATTTCATTTTTTTGCCTTACTTTTATAGCTTATAATTAATTTGGTGAACAAGAGGTATTGTTCTAGTGCATTCTTACTTGTAGGTACTAATAGTTGAATGAGGGAGCTGAGGAACGGAGGACACAACGCTGAGAAGCAAACCCAGGAGCTGTACTGAAGCAATTCCAATTGAAGTAAGTTGCTGCCGAGCAAAAATTGCTGCCCGCGGCAGCTGACTATGGAAGTTTGGAGAACCGGAGCGCGATTTGTAGAGCTAAAACTCTTGATTCTATCATCGGCGCTCACGTGATTTTCCAGCTTCTGTAGCAGCGGCTAGGGCTTCCAAAGAGAAATTCCCAAGCTTACATGTGGCCTAAGGAAAGCGAGGAGGAGTCAATATTCTAAGCAAAGAAGTCAACATTTAAAGCTTCATTAAAGAAGAAAAGCTAATTTAGAGGACTTCTACTTCAAGGAGGACTTGACCTAGTTTTAAGTCTATAAATACCCATTGTACTTCTAGTTTAAATAATCCTAGGTTTTCTATAAACTTTACTTGTGCTCTTCTCTGCCGCCATGTTCTAAATTCCCCTTGGGTTAGGGTTATGTTCTAACTAGAGTGAAACAATTATTTTAGGTTTTTGAGTTATTTCTTCAATAAAATATTTCAAGTTTACAAAACAAATAGAGCATCAGTAGCTGGCCTTCATGAAATATGTGGGGGAGGCCCAAGAAGCCCTTGTGGCTTATTTCCTGCAGAAATTCCCTGGTGACTTGCCCACCATGCCGCCTTTTCCCGATGAGCTTGCAGCAACATCAAGAGTACGACGAACTTCACCTACTGCCACCGCCCACCAGACAGACCACTCGATGCCCTCTCCTATGCATTCTCCACATAACTCAGAAGCCACCCCATATAACACAATGGCAGACTCCCCCAAGAGGCACCAGGTGCATCTCTCCCCCGCCTGCACAACCAATACAGTAGCATACTCCTCTTCAAAGGAGATTGAGTAACTGCCGCCAGAACCAGAAACAATAGTAGTTGCGGCAACAATAGCAATCCCTATGGCATTCATCCCTCTGGCAGCAACCACAGAGGAAGGGACAAGGAAGAGGAACCGGCACATAATAGAAGAAGAACCTGTTGAGCTTGAGATAGATTTAGAAGAAGGAGACGGATCTCTCGTCGTTCCCCTTGCCGAGACTCCAGATGAGCCACATCAGACACCAAAGAGAGTCCAGCTACCGCGGAAAGAAAAGACCTCTCCTGCTCGAACCACCACCAAGGCATCTACCAAAAGCTGCTTCGTCGTCCGATCATTCTCCTCCTCCTCAGCTAGCTAGAATCCAACCTCCTCAAAACCCTCAACAAACTTTTATTTTCTTTTTCTTTATTTTTTATCTTTATTTTATTTTTTCTAGCTCGAACCACCGCCCAACAAACATGTACAATTTTGTTTTCTTATTTTCTGTTTTGTGCATTGAGGGCAATGCATATCTCGAGTTTGGGGAGGATAGCTCTCGCATCATTTTAGGCATTCTTAGTTGCATTTAGATTGCATTGTACTTGCCTTAGTAATAATTAGAAAAGAAAAGTTTGTTATGACTTGTGCCTATGATAGGATAGCCAATTACTTTATTTTCGCACCTAACTAAAATAAAACTTAATCTTGGGAAAGAGCATGAAATATGACTTAGATTTTTTTTCTTTTTACCTGAAAAAGTTGAATATCTCTGTTACTTGCTGAATATGTAGAATATTTGAGGAACACTGCCTGTTTGTCTTTATTGCAAAATTCTAACAATAATTGCAAGTAGCTGTCGAGGCAGGCAAAAGAAATAGAAAAATGCATAACTGCCAAAAAGCTAAAACAAAGAAAAATGTTGTGTTACCCTAGAGGTTCCCGCAACTGGCTCTAGGATGAATCATGAGCGAGGACTCTCCGCTGCTATCAAAGTCCATGAATTTGAAAGCCTAAAAGTGACGTACAAATTAGCATGAGTGATTGGAAGCCTTCACGGGATGACTCTACTCCAAGGGTTCAGGGTTCGATAGTTTGCTCCTATCTTAACATTAGACCTGGAAGAGTAGTTGTGATAAGATGAAGACCTCACTACCTTGATTAAAAATAATATGCTTAATTGTGCTACATCGGCATCAACCTTTTAAATTACAACATTATCTTTGTTTAATCTTTTATTCTGCTATTCATCTTGCTTACAAATTTGCAACCATCACACATGCATTAGGAATTTAATTCTGAGTTATTTTTCTGTTTATTTCCCTTTATATAGTTATGTGTATACATGTGCAACGACCTTGAGGCAAAAAATTGGGTTAAAATCAAGATTTTCTTTATGGCTATTATTAGAGCAAGTACTTTAGGTTGCATTGCTTGAGGACAAGCAATAGTTCAAGTTTGGGGGTGTGTAAAGTGTCTAGAAGTCATATATTTCATGCACTGTCAAACTCTTATTATTATTATTTTTAAGCACATTTTAGGCATAATTAGGCTCATGCATAGCATTTTACAGTATTTCATTGTTCTGCCTCACTTTTATAGCTTATCATTAATTTGGTGAACAAGAGGTACTGTTCTAGTGTATTCTTGTGTTGAGTGGGTCGAAAGATCGATATGAACCAAGAGGGGGGTGAATTATAAATTTAAAGGTTTTGTGGTGGAAATTGCAAATTAAAAATAATAGACAAGGGATTTTAGAGTGGTTCAAGTTCCAAATGAACTCTACATCCACTACCTTAGCTTCACTAAGGATTTGCAACAATTCCACTAATTGCTCTTCCCCTTTTCTAGGCTAAGGAGGCAACCCTTACAATTTCAGTTGAATTTTCTACCCAAAATTCAACCCAATCCTCACAACAAGAGAACAAAGAAATTTGTTGGCTAATGGAATATCTCTCAATACGAATGATAGCCCAATTACAAGCACTCAACCCAATTGAACAAGATAAGAATGAAAAATACAATTGGGGTTTCTAGGCAATATGAATTTTTGCACAATTGCTTGGATTTGATGAATAGATGTTTTCTTGAAGATCAATAATTGTTGCTGATGCTTTTAGATGTCTCTTTTATACCTTCTCATTGATCTCTAGCCGTTTGGGTGGTTGGGAACATAAATGGAGCCGTTGGAACCCTCTCTTACCACTATAACTGCACTTCTGCAGCTATGCGTATCGGTACGTGGGAAGGAGTATCGATACATGTCTCAGAAAAGAAAGAGCCATTGTATGCAATAAATTAGGGGTATCGATACGCGCGTAAGCGTATCGGTACTGTAACCCCCGTAGCCCGGCCTAGACGGTTGACCCGAACTACGAAGATTACACGGGGAAAACCAAAGTCAACCCGAAAGTCAACCTTGATTAACGACCCTTTTTTTTCTCTTTAATCTTGTCTAGATGCACATTAACCTTAGATGTGATCACACAAACACCATGCTCAAAGATCACAAACATCAGAGATCAAACAGGGACCCAATTGAACAAATTACAACTTTAGGGACCAAATTGTAATTTCTGTAAACTTTAAGGACTTAACCAGATTTTAAGTTACCAACTTAAAATTAATCATATTTCATGCTTCCCTGCCAAATTTCAGCTCAAACGGAACTCCCGAACTCATACAATTGCACAAACAAGATTCAGGACCAAAATGCAAACATTTTGAAACATTTAACCGCCCATGTCAGCCCCCAACGGTCACCCGTTCCGAAACAGGCCAAGCCCGTTCCGAAACACGGGCCGTTCCGCAACGCGTTCCGCAACGGGGGTCTGGCAGAATGCTTTCCGTTTCGGAACGGTGACACCCGTTTCGGACGCCTGGGTTCATGCAGGGCACCCGTTCCGAAACGGTGTCATCTGTTCCGAAACGCCTAGCCCAGAATGCTGCATTTTGCTCACTCAAACACACAATCGATCATTCAAACATACTCCAAAAGCCACCAAACTTTACCAACATGCAATTCAACATGAAAGAGACATACTTGCATCAACAATTCAATAGAAACACATCATATATGAAAAACCCCAAATCTATAGGCATGCTTCCTAAACAAGCAACCATTTGGGCACAAACCTTCCAAAACAAACTCATTTAAGCCAATTCATGTACTAACAACATTAGCAACAACATTTAAACATTCTTGATCAAACATAAACGATCACATACACATAAACCCGAGAGATTCTACCCCATTGCCCTTATTAACTATAGCTATTCACCGAGACATACATCTCCATTGGAGTCCACCTTGAATCCCTTGCTCCTTGCTGTCCAAACTTCAAGAATCTGCATTGATGGACAAAAAGGAGCGTAAGCACATAATGCTTAGTGAGGAATGCTCAAAACCAAAACACCATCAATGCAGCGGGTCTTTAAAACACCTTTAAAACAAACCCGATTTGATTACCAAAGCCAAGTTTGAAAACCCTTTACAACATCAAGCTCAAATCATGCATAAACACCATATGCCAAGCTTAAACAAAACCATGGAAACACTCCCATTTCACAACATACCATTCTTAAACTTGAAAACCATATCAAGCAAGAAACCTTTTAAAAACCAAAACTTAAATATTCTATCACATGCATTTAACCAAGGCAACATAAGATTCATAACAACATCTTCACATGCCTTTATAAACAAGTCTTACAAGACTCCAATGCAACATAGATAATTCATGCTCACAAGCATCACTTACCAAATGATTACCAACACTTGTTCAACTTACAAGTAAACATGCATTCACTAGCATCATACACTTTTCATGCAACAATGCATCTCTTCAAGCATCTCATGCTTCACATGCAAACATGCATCAATACAAGCATCTCATGCTTCACATGCAACCATGCATCAATTCAAGCATCTCATGCTTCACATGCAACCATGCATCAATACAAGCATCTCATGCTTCACATGCAACCATGCATCATTTCAAGCATCCCATGCTTCACCATGATCAAGAACATTACATTGGCTTTCAAGAGATCAACCACATTCACTTTCCAACTTATCAATTCGATCGGATGCGCAGATTCCGAGCGTTGTCCCTACGCTCCCTACACACTACCCAATCCAAGGTCCTCCCGTGGGCAACAACCTCCACTTGACCTCAACATCCTAAGGTTCCCATGTATGGACTTTTAAACACCATACAACCTTAGCTTTTCCTCAAGGTTCCCATGTATGGACTTTCAACCACCATACACCCTTGACATGCACAAGGTTCTCCCGTATGGACTTTTAACCACCATACAACCTTTGCATAACCGATTGGTAGTTGTAGACATCATCTAACGAGATCCGGGACATCACACACAAGATCCACACATGGACTTAACCACTGCCATTGTGATCTCAACAAGCACAAGGTTCTCACATATGGACTTTGAACCACCATATAACCTTTGCTCAACCAAGGTCTTCCCGTGGGCATCAACCTCCACTATGACCTTAAGCAACCGAGGTCCTCCCGTGGGCAACAACCTCCACTGACCTCATCTCGTTAGGAATACTTGAGGGGAGCTTATCCGGTCCACACTTGACCACTCCGCCTTCAAGGCGACTTAATTCACGGTGCACCCAATCCTATAGCCGGCTAACTATATCCGATCAACGAACCAAACCACTTACATCACTTGCCAATGTAACCATCTTACCATATTAATCCAATGTTCCACATGCATAAATATAATGCAAAACCATCACAACATTAGCCCAATGATTCACATGCATAACCAATATGCAAAACCATTACATCATTAATCCAATGATTCACATGCATAACCAATATGCAAAAGGTAACATTTAACATCATCAATTCACTGTTTTAAAGCATCATTCAAAGCCATTGATCAACATGCAACACTATGCATCAAAATCACAATTACCATATACAAAACCAAGGATCCCTTACCTTGAGTATCCTTCTCAAGTGGCTTTCAAAACCACCACTAAACCATGCTAAAACAAGCTTATAAAACAGAATTAAACCATGCAAAACACATGCATAACAATCCTCAACCACATTTGCTTTTAAAACCAAATCACAACACAATTCAAGAACAAAAATCCTTTTTACTTACTCTTGAGCTTAGCAAGTTGTTTAGACTTACACTAAGCTCCCAAAAACCTTCAAACCTTGGTTTAAAAGCTGAAATCCCAACTTCACTCACCGATAACCAAACAAGACTAGCCAAACAAGCCCTCCAAGCTTCCGAAACCTTCCGCAAACACCTTCAAAGCTCACGGATCAAACTCCCCTGTTTCAAGCACACAAAAACAGAACATTAATGCATCCTTATGCATTAAAACACCAGCAACAACAACACAACTCGCTGCTCATCACAAATCTAACAATTTGGCTACCAAACACAACCGAAATCACCTCCAAACACTTCCAAAACTTAACCCAGCCAAGATCCATCACATCTAACCATTTTTATACATCAATTAACATGCAAAATGATCACAACCACGTCCTTATACCTCCAGGTATAACAGATCACCAAAAACACTCCAAAAACAACCAAAAACTCAAGCCAAACTTAGGAAATTCAACCTATCCGGGATTGCATTGATTAAACCTCAACTTCTAATCAATTTAGCATTCATTTATCATCATTTTGACACTCCAAAACTCTGCCCAAACAGATCACACGAAAATTTCACCAAAATCACCAAATCTTGCATTTTAGCCAAAAATCAAGATCTCATTTGAAAAGCCATTAATAAAACATAAATCAAGGATTGAGAACTTAGGAATTTCAGTAAAGAACTGATAGTTTAGAGGAGAAGGACGTTCTTACCTCCAAACTTGAATTTCTCCATTTTAGAGCCAAAAAGCTTGATGAAACAACTTGTAAATTGAGAGGTTTTGATGATGAGATGATTAGGAATCAAATGAGAGTTGAAATGAGAGATTTAGATGTCAAAATCAGAGAAAGAAATCTGGAGAATTTTGTTTTGTTTTGAGAGAAAATGAGAGAAAAGAGAATTTGAGAGAAAATGGAAAGTTTGTTGGAAATTTAGTTAAAATGATTTCCCTCTCTTTCATAAACTTTAAAATCAGATTTTAGACTTAAAATATCTTAGAAAAATCTGGAGAAATCCTTTTTGGAATAATAGCTCCTTAAAGATTCAAAGTTTCAATCCTTTATAAAACTGTCCCGCAACTTTCAAAAATTACATTTTGGTCACTAGCCAAAATGTCAACCTTCCGAACCTCATTTTCCAAAATTGATTTCACAGTTCACTTATATATATTAAAAGATGATTTTAGAACATCTTTCCATATTTTTAATGCAACCCGAACTAGGCTTTCCTAAATTCACTCTTATATATTCGATCAGCACTTTGACCGAACCGGTCAACACCCAAAACTTCTGAGCCCAAAACCGGGGCGTTACAGGTACGGGGTATCAAAACGGTAAAGGCCGTATCGACACCTTTTTCTAAACTTAACTCACTGTGAATATCCGTATTGGTACGAGGGTTAAGCGTATCGATACGGGTCAACGACCTTTTAAAGTTTTGTTACCAACCAACTGACACCAACGATCATATTTTTAAACCGACTTAATATTTAAAAATTATAAAGGCCGTATCGATACAAGGGTTTGCCGTATCGATACGTGTTCTGACAGTAGCCAAGTTTTGTAAAAAGGTATCGATACGCTTGGGAGTGTATCGATACACTTGAACGTTTTTCAATAGTTTGGCCTTGTAATACTTAGAAAATATTTTGAGTTTGAGTTTTACAAAAAAAAGTTTTGAAGTGTTGGTGTTTTAAAACTTTTTAAGGGACTTAGAAAAACAATTTTAAGTTTTTCAAATTGATCCTTAAAGATCTAGTTATATCAAAATCAAACATAGGTTTTACAATCTCCCCCTTTTTGATATAACAAAACTAAAACTTAAAATTTTTGATATTTTGAAAAATCTTTACAAAGTTAACTCCCCCTTAATATAAGCTTGGTAACCTTTGAGTTAAAAACAAAATATTTGAAGTGTGAGCTAGTTTCTCTCCCCCTTTTTGTTAGATCAAAAAATCTTGAGACAATTAAGTGCATAAAGAAGGCAAAGGTATAAATAAGCAACATAATTTTATTCATCATAGCAACATACTTAAAATCCAAACAAAATCAAAAAGAAAATCAAAGCATAGTTTTAATCCTAAAACAACCTTAATCCTAAGAACATAAAGCAAAGGTGCATAAAATAGAAAATCCTAAATGATATGCATGATATGCAAGAAGAAACGTCTAGGAATCGTCTTTGTCATCTTCATCATCAACTCCCATAGGCTCATTATTCCGCATGCTATTGCGCCACTCATCATGGAAAGCGGCGATGGAAATATTCAAAGAATTGTGCCCGCTTTCAAGGGATGTGAGGCGATTCTCCATACACGTAATCCTTGTATCAAAGGTTGTTTCCATGGAAGTAAGACGAGTATTCATGTCCGTGTGCAACCTGGTAAATTGTTCATTGAGATAGGTCATGAGAGCATCCATGTTGGGTTGTGGGACTTGAGAATCTTGAGGAGCTTGAGCCTCTTCAAATACGGCGGCGGCCTCCGATGGTAACTCGGCAAGACGTACCCATTCACCATTAAGATAATGAAATTTTTCCTGAACAAGAGATCGCTCATCAATGGGATCGGTGAGGGGAGTTGGGTAGTCATAAGAGCAATCAATATCCTTTTTAAGAAAGAAATAACTCAAAGCCGTACCATATGTAAATGAGGTGACGAGAGTTGTGTGACGATTTTGCACAAGGTAGACGATCTTCGCGAACATGAGTCGAGCAAAATTTGGGCGCCTTTTCTTACGGAAGCACCGGATCCAAAAATCATCCACTTGACAGATGGTGGAATATTTTCCTCTGGAGGGACGAAACCACCAAGACACCATCAAATGTAAGATCTGGTCTTGAGCATTTAGGGCGGTGACGGATTCACTAAGAACATGCCCCAAAGCATGCTCATCATCAAAGCCTTCATCTTCTAATTTGAAAACCTCACAAATGGATTTTACATCAAGAATGATTTTCTTCCCCATGAGGTAAGAGCTAATGGAAACAACTTCCCCATCACGAGATATATATTTGGCATTAGAGTAAAAAATCAAAACCAAAAGGCGATAGTAAAAACCAGGAATAGAGATGAAATACATGAAGTTGCAACGACGAAACAACGAAAGATATTCAAACTTAAAACGCTCGGAGTCGAGAAAAGGAACGGATATTACCCTTTCGACACGAATCTTATAATTCTCATATTGACGAAAATGAGTTAGACCCGAGTTGCCATCAAAGCATTACTCATAGATGATTGAGTAGTTCGGACGAGTAATCGCACCAATGGTGGATGATTAACTGGCTTGAGAATCCCTTGTACGCTTCCTCGAAGGTTCTTTTGGTGCCATGATCTAAAAGAGAGATTAAGCAAAAGGATTTCTTCAATTTGAGTAAAAATCAAGGTAAATTTTTTTTTGAGAAAAATTTGAAGAAATTTTTTGAAGAAAACAAAGGTTTTGATAAAAAGATGAAAAAAAATAACAAAACAAAACAAAAAAATTGAAAAAGAAAAAGAAAGATCACCTTGATAGAAACTTGAAGAGATTGAAGAAAAACTAGCACAATAGATGAGAGAGAGAGCACAAAGCCTTGCTTGATTCAAAAACTCTTTTAGATTTGAGTTGAGGTGTGAAAAATATGAAGGAGGAAGGGCCTTTTTATAGGCAAAAACGACTAGGGTTAATTAGGTTTTGAAGAGTTTTAATTTAGGTAAGAGTTGAACTCATTAAAAGCCAAATTTAATGCCATCTGCGCAATCGAGTATCGATACGCCTGAGGGTGTATCGATACGGGGATATAATTGTCTTTTCCGCAAAAATGCCCGTTGGAAAGTCTTATCGAAACGGAGGGGTCCGTATCAAAATTACCTGTATCGATACGAGATGAATCGTATCGATACCCGTGAAGCTAAGAACATTCTGGGAAACAGGATGAAGAACACGTATCGAGACGCGTAGAGCCGTATCGATATCGTATGCCAAGAAATGTCTATTTGGTTCAAAGAACAACCAAAGGCTCGAACTTAACATATCCTAAAAGTATGCAAATGATGAATGAGCAGTTCTAAGATATTTTAATAGAAGCATACTCCCTCTAACTATATGCATGGATGAAATTAAGAGTCTAAACACATAAACATGGCATTTCACAAGATCAAGCAAATTTAAGCACAAAAGAGGTCCTAAAAGGTCAAGATAGGCTAGCTATACCTAACTCTCTCCTAAGGGACCAAAAACGCTCTTTGTCTAAGGGTTTTGTAAATATGTCCGCTAATTGATTCAAGGTGTCTACATACTCTATAACCACATCTTCCTTGAGGACATGATCTCTAATGAAATGATGCCTTATTTCTATGTGTTTGGTTTTAGAGTGTTGGATGGGATTTTTTGTTAAACATATTGCACTAGTGTTATCACATTTTAGGGGTATGGTTTCAACTTTAATTCCATAATCTAAGAGTTGTTGCTTCATCCAAAGGACTTGAGCACAACAACTCCCTAAGGATATATACTCAGCTTCGGTGGTAGATAAGGCTACACTATTTTGTTTCTTAGAGAACCAAGATATGAGCATACTACCTAGGAATTGACAAGTTCCCGAAGTACTTTTCCTATCAATTTTGCAACCCCCATAATCCGCATCCGAGTAAGCATGGAGGTTGAAGGTAGAGTCTCTAGGATACCAAAGACCTAAACAAGGAGTATCTCTAAGGTATCTAAAGATTCTCTTAACGTCTATAAGGTGAGACTCTCTAGGACTAGCTTGAAACCTAGCACACAAGCAAACACTAAACAAGATATCCGGTCTACTTGCGGTAAGGTAAAGCAAAGATCCAATCATAGAACGATAAAGCTTAGAGTCAACACACTTACCTCCTTAATCTTTGTCAAGCTTTGTAGATGAGCTCATAGGAGTGGCTTGAGGCTTTGCATTCTCCAAGCCAATTCTTGAGCATATCCTTTATATATTTTGCTTGGTTGATGAAGGTGCCATCCTTCTTTTACTTGATTTGGAGTCCCAAAAAGAATGAGAGCTCCCCATCATGCTCATCTCAAATTCACCTTGCATTAACTTAGCAAACTCTTGACAATGACATTCATTAGTACAACCAAAAATAATATCATCAACAAAAATTTGAACTACTAAGATGTCATTTTTGTACACTTTTATAAAAAGTGTAGTGTCCGCCTTACCTTTTTCAAATCCTTTTTCAATTAAAAAGTTTGAAAGTCTTTCATACCAACCTCTAGGAGCTTGTTTTAAACCATAAAGTTCTTTGGTAAGTTTGAAAACATGATTTGAAAATTTTGAATCTTCAAAACCCGGTGGTTGTTCCACATACACTTCTTCATTTATAAAACCATTTAAAAATGCGCTTTTAACATCCATTTGAAAAAGCTTGAAATTATGATAACATGCATATGAAAGCAACATCCTAATGACTTCCATTCTAGATACGGGTGCATAGGTTTCATCAAAATATATTCCCTCTTCTTGAGTGTAACCTTGTGCTACTAGTCTAGCTTTATTTCTTACAATGTTACCACTCTCATCTAGCTTGTTCCTAAAGACCCATTTAGTTCCTATTGTAGATTGATTACTAGGCCTATCAACTAATGTCCAAACATTACTTCTCTCAAATTGATTTAACTCTTCTTGCATAGCCATAATCCAAAAGTCATATTTCAATGCTTCTTTAATATTCTTAGGCTCTATGCATGAGATAAATGCAACATAATTCATTAATCTAATAGAAGATCGAGTGGTTACCCCCTTGGATGGATCACCCAAGATTTCACCATCTTTGACATAGTTAAACTCCCTTGGGTAGCTCACTTCCTTTTCCTCAAGAGCCAAGTCCTTCAAGGCTTCAAGAGGTGGATCTTGTGTGTCCTCTTCTTTTGTTGGAATCTCATCCCCCTTTGAAGTTTGTCCTCCATCAAAGGCATTTATGATTCCTACATCATCATCATCACAAGAATCCTTCCTAGGAAGGAGGTTATCATCGAATACAACATGAATAGATTCTTCTACTACTAAAGTTCTTTTGTTAAATACTCGATAGGCTTTAGCGGTTAAAGAGTAACCTATAAAAATAGCTTTATCACTTTTTGCATCAAATTTACCTAAGTTGTCTTTTCCATTATTTAAAACAAAACACTTGCAACCAAAAGGGTGAAAATAGCTAATGTTAGGCTTTTTAGATTTTAAAATCTCATAAGGTGTTTTCTTTAAAATTGGCCTAATCATTACTCGATTTACAATATAGCAAGCGGTGTTTGTGGCTTCCGCCCAAAAATATTTAGGTAAATTGTTTTCACAAAGCATAGTTCTAGCCACTTCTTGCAAAGTTCTATTTTTCCTCTCAACTACCCCATTTTGTTGAGGAGTTCGAGGAGCCGAAAAATTATGGCTAATACCATTTTCATTTAAAAAGTCTTCAAACCCCAAATTTTGAAACTCGGTTCCATGATCACTTCTAATATGTGAAATTTTAAGTTCAATATCATTTTGGGTTAATTTTGAAAATGTGATGCATTTTTCCAAAGCCTCATCTTTAGTACTTAAAAATAGAACCCAAGTAAATCTAGAAAAATCATCAACAAGTACAAAAGCATAAGACTTACCACCCAAGCTCATAGTCCTAATTGGCCCAAATAAATCCATATGGATTAGTTGTAAGCATATACTAGTAGAAACATCATTAATGGATTTAAAGGAAGATTTATGTTGTTTACCCTTTGAGCATGCATCACAAATTTTATCATTTGAAAATTTTATCTTGGGTAAACCTCTAACTAGATTAAGGGAGACTAGTTTTTCAAAAACACTTATGCTAGCATGTCCTAGTTTTCTATGTCACAACCATGCATCATTTTCATTTTGTGCAACTAAGCATGCATGAGATGTATAAATGTCATCTAGATGGACCATGTATATGTTCCCTATGCGATGACCTATGAGCATAATATAATTAGATTTAATGTCTACAATTTTGCATCCATTTTTATCAAATAAAACATTAAATCCTTTATCACACAATTGACTTATGCTCAATAAATTGTGTTTATGACCATCGACATATAAGACATTTTCAATGAGAAGCCAATACCTTTAATGTGGCCATTGGAGTTGTCACCAAATGTTACTACTCCTCCACTTTTTGGCTTTAGATCCATGAATCTACTTTTGCCTCCGGTCATATGCCTTGAGCATCCACTATCAAGGTACCATGAGTTTTGACTTTGTGCTTTGGCCTTGTAGAAATGCTCCCCCTACAAACAAAGATATTAAACTTTGGTTTTTGGTACCCAAATCATTTTGGGTCCATGAGTGTTAGCTCCCAAAACCTTGGTTCCCTTAGGAATCCAAGATGACATAGCAATAATATTATTAGATTTTACAAGTTCCTTAGGAACCCATACACTTCTAATGCTTTTTGCTCTACTATGTCTAGGATAGCTACCTTGTTTGTAGTAGTTAGTCCTTTTCATAGGTTGGTTTGTTCTAGAGGATTCACCTATCTCATGTTTGACACTACCAACATTTTTAAAGGACTTTTTAACCTCATTTAGCTCATTTAACACCTTTTGGTGTTCACTATTACATTGAGACAAAAGATTATTAAGATTAACATTCTCATCTTGAAAGAATTTTAGTTCATCTTTTAATCCTAATATCCTTTTTCTCAAATTTTGAATTAGCTTGAGTGAGTGAGTCATTTTTCTCATTTAGTTCCAAAATAATTTTCTTGTTTTTAATGACCGACTCTTTAAACTTCTCAACTAATTCATCATATACCTCTTGTAACTCATCATATGCATCATTCAATTCATCATATGAAATATCTAAAGTAGATGAGTTAGAGGTTACCAAGGAGGAATCTTCCTCAAGTGCCATGAGGCAAAGGTTAGCCACTTCTTGTTCGTCATCCTCCGATGACTCCTCATCACTCCAAGTAGCAAGCTTGGCTTTGAGCCTCTTCTTCTTCTCAAAGCCCTTCTTCTTGAGTTGAGGGCACTCCGAACGTATGTGGCCGGGTTGTTTGCACTCAAAGCAAATGATAGGATCCCTTCCTTCTTCTTTGCTCTTGCTTTTGAAGTCCATCTTTCTTTGGATTTTTCTTCCCATGTTGGACCTCATAAAACGTGAGAATCGTTTGGCTATCATAGCCAAAACTTCGAGTTCATCATCCTCACTAGATGAGCTCTCTTCATGTTGTGAAGCTTTAGCCTTGAGAGCTATTCCCATCTTCTTCTTCTTCTCAACCTCAAGCTTCTCTACCCTTTTCTCTTCTTTCTTCTTCTCATCTTCCCTTCCTTGCTTCATGATCTCATGAGTAAGGAGAGAACCCACAAGCTCATCAAGCTTCAAGATTTTCAAATTCTTAGCTTCAATGATAGCGGTTATCTTCCCATCCCAAGACTCGGGAAGTGAATAGAGTAGCTTCCGGACAAGCTTGTCTTCCGGTATGATTTCTCCAAAACACTTTAGCCCATTGACAATAGTGGAGAAGCTACCAAACATCTTTGACACAGTCTCATCGGGCTTCATCTTGAAATTTTCATAACTAAGATTGAGAATTCGAATCTTAGTTTCTTTAACATCGTTGGTGCCTTCATAAGTAGTCTCAAGAGTGTCTCATACTTCTTTGGCACTCTCAATGGATGAGACCTTAGAATAAATATCCGGACCGAAAGAACAAAATAGCATGTGGTGAGCTTTATCATTGACTTGAATCTTTTTTCTTTCTTCTTCACTCATCTCCACCTTCTTCTTCAAAACCATCTTGCCTTCACCATCTTGCTTTAATGGAATATAAGGGCCATCTTCTATCACATCCCACAATAGGTAGTCATTTGACTTAATGAAGAGACGCATTCTATTCTTCCAAAAAGAATAGTTATCACCATTAAAGAAGGGAGACTTTGTTGTGGATTGAGACTCATACATGTCGGAACCGGATGTTGAAGTCATCTCTTGATATTTTGAGGATCACACTCTTCCAAGGAACTCATCTTGTGGTTGTTAATCCTCAAAGAGGTAGGCTCTGCTACCAATTGTTGAGTGGATCAAAAGATCGATATGAACCAAGAGGTGGTGAATTGGAAATTTAAAGGTTTTGTGGTGGAAATTGCAAATTAAAAATAATAGACAAGGGATCTTAGAGTGGTTCAAGTTCCAAATGAACTCTACATCCACTATCTTAGCTTCACGAAGGATTTGCAACAATTCCACTAATTTCTCTTCCCCTTTTCTAGGCTAAGGAGGCAACCCTTACAATTTCGGTTGAATTTTCAACCCAAAATTCAACCCAATCCTCACAACAAGAGAACAAAGAAATTTGTTGGCTAATGGAATATCTCTCAATACAAATGATAGCCCAATTACAAGCACTCAACCCAATTGAACAAGATAAGAATGGCAAATACAATTGGGGTTTCTAGACAATATGAATTTTTGCACAATTGCTTGGATTTGATGAATAGATGTTTTCTTGAAGATCAATAATTGTTGTTGATGCTTTTAGATGTCTCTTTTATACCTCCTCATTGATTTCTAGCCATTTGGGTGGTTGGGAACATAAATGGAGCCGTTGGAACCCTCTTTTACCACCATAAATGCACTTCTGCAGCTATGCGTATCGGTACGCGGGAAGGAGTATCGATACCTGTCTCAGAAAAGAAAGAGCCATTGTGTGCAATAAATGAGGGGTATCGATACGCGCGTAAGCGTATCGGTACGGGGTATCGAAACGGTAAAGGCCGTATCGATACCTTTTTCTAAACTTAACTCACTGTCGATATCCGTATCGGTACGGGGGTTAGGCGTATCGATACGGGTCAACGACCTTTTAAAGTTTGGTTAGCAACCAACTGACACCAACGATCATATTTTAAAACCGACTTAATATTTAAAAATCATAAAGGTTGTATCGATACGAGGGTTTGCCGTATCGGTACGCCATTCAAACTCTTTGAATTTTAACACAGGGGCGTATCGATACGAGGGTTTGTCGTATTGATACGTGTTCCGACAGTTGCCAAGTTTTGTAAAAAGTATCGATACGCTTGGGAGTGTATCGATACACATGAACGATTTTCAATAGTTTGGCCTTGGAACACTTAGAAAATATTTTGAGTTTGAGTTTTACAAATCAGTTTTGATGTTTTGGTGTTTTAAATCTTATTAAGGGACTTAAAAACATTTTTAAGTTTTTTCAAATTGATCCTTAAAGATCTAGTTATATCAAAATCAAACATAGGTTTTACATCTTGCTTGTAGGTACTAACATCTGAACGAGGGAGCTGAGAAACGGAGGACACAATGCTGAGAAGCAAACCTAGGAGTTGTACTGAAGCAGTTCCAACTGAAGTAAGTTGCTGCCGAGCACCTGCCGAGAAAAAGCTGCTTCCAACCTTGCTGCTCGTAGCAGCTGACTATGGAAGTTTGAAGAACCGGAGCGCGATTTGTAGAGATAAAAGTCATTATTCTATCGTTGGCGCTCACGTGATTTTTTGACATCTGTAGCAGTGGCTAGGGCTGCCGAAAAAAATTCTCAAGCTTACTTGCAAGCTAAGGAAAACGAGGAAGAGTCTATATTCCTAGTAAAGAAGTCAGCATTTAAAGCTTCATTAAAGAAGAAAAGCTACTTTAGAGGACTTCTACTCCAAGGAAGACTTGACCTAGTTTTAAGTCTATAAATACCCATTATACTTATAATTTAAATCATCCTAGGTTTTCTATAGACTTTACTTGTGCTCTTCTCTACCGCCATGTTCTAAAATCCCCTTGGGTTAGGGTTATGTTGTAATTAGAGTGAAACGATTGTTTTAGGTTTTTGAGTTATTTCTTCAATAAAATATTTCAAATTTACTTAATCCATTGTTCTTCATTCTATCAATGTTTCCACACCAGTCGTTTGAGAGAATCTATTTGTCGGGCACGAAAGTTCAAGGCTCACGAAGGGGTTAAGCACGGTCACAACGGGAGGCATGACTAACTTGGTTCTACACTAGTCCACAAGTTTCATCGGCTAAAAGGGATCTCTAACCGAGTTGATAGATTTTGTTCCACACTAGTCCTCAAGTTATCAATCTCGAGCATCCTAACCTAGAAATAGGAGGGATCACTTTCGACTATCCTGCCAAACTTGAAGTATCTGCCGAGACAGTACACACCCTTATAGTGGAAGTGACCTGCTACGGCCGTGTGACATGGTCGTAGTTTGCCACCCATCTCCCCGCCGAGGCAACATATTGTGGCATCAAAGGATAACTCATACCTAATTCAACGCAGTTTTCACACTAAGTGGCAACATAACCATGCCTGCTTTATCAACCTAATTCACCTCTTCTCTTTTACTTGTATTTTATTTACTTTCCAATCTCAACCAATAATTCACTTGTGTTTTTACTTTACTTTGTACAGGAACTAAAGAACGGGACAAAATGTCCAATCCTCGTGGGATTCGACATCTTTTATACTATAACTTGAGAATAGTTTGCACTTGCGCTCTTACAAAAAGGGAACACCTACATCGGACCTTTCTTATTTCATTACACTAAGTAGTCTAAGATACATTAGATGTAACCTACCTAAGTAGGTTAACCAATTCCATTGGTTTCAATATGAAAATCATTAAGATTCGTGAGTAGCTATTAGGGATTAGTTACTTAACTAGCAAGAGTCCACTACACCCAACTTGATCAAACTCCATATTCATTATGGGTTATCAATTGATTAGTCATATACAAAATCCATTCAATAATATTTACTTGCCAAATGTGAGATCACATTTAGTATTCTAATTCACCTAGCCAAGATCATGTTCAATTTAATTCCTTTACATGTGTGCACAACTTGAAGC
This sequence comes from Hibiscus tridactylites, assembly GCA_958450335.1. NCBI lineage: Eukaryota > Viridiplantae > Streptophyta > Magnoliopsida > Malvales > Malvaceae > Hibiscus > Hibiscus tridactylites. Next base: position 46,967,796 of record OY288266.1, read on the forward strand.
TTATTATGACATTTGATTAGCATTTTTACAAGACAAGGCCATTTCGAAATAGCTAAGCGAGACATTCTAGGATGTTTCATTCGAGTCTTTTAATATTCGAGCTACGATTCAAGTAGTAGGCTTCCAAGTAAGATTGCTCATTGAATAAGATAACAAGTCTATCTATAGTGATCCTATTACTTAAACAAGGCAAGCTATCCATGATTCATGATCCATTCGAATATGCATTCCATGGGTAAAATTCAAGGTTAATCATTTCCAATCATTTTCATTTATGATTAAGTCAAGCAGTCCAACAATCATGCTTATATTTGAATACAACAAGCATAAATACCATGCATCAATTTCAATCAATATTAGGGCATGATTAGGTCATTCACAGTCAACAAGACGTATTCCTTAAATCACATTTTTATCATATATTAAGTAATCACATAACTTAGCAAACAAGTCATTACATTCCATATTTATCAAGTGGCCACATAACTTAACAAGCAAGTCATTGCATCTCTAATCAAGAATGTAAATATGAGAACAAGCAAGTTTAATTCTCTTTAAACATATCAAATTCATGATCAATCAACAACGAGTATCTTAGTCTCAAGCTATGTACCCATTCATTTTCAATAGCATTCGATTAACATAACACCAAGTGAATTATTATCATTTCTAGAGTTATCGACCACTAATTTAAGATGAGAAGCAAGTTTAGGTTTCACACTCCAAGTATAGTAACTTTTTTAGTCCAATTATCAAATAAGATATGCGAATTCAAGGTATCATGTTAAGTAACATTCAAGCTTTATACTATTTCCATTTCATGTTTATTCAAGTATTAATCAAGACAAGAAGCAAGCTTAAGGATATCCATCCATGTGTAGTCACGTTTTATTTCATGTATTTATTCAATTCTTATGTGAAAAAGCCAATTCAAACCTCATCTCATGTATCAAGTAAGCAGGCATATTGAAGGTCAAGTGTTGATCAAGTTTCAAGTCATGTCTTTATTTCTTGCTTATTTACTTTAGATTAGGCCTTTAATTTATGTATAGCTTATCTTGTTTCAAGCTTATTTAGTATTGTTTTGCGTTGGCATTTAGTTTTGTCTAGGTAATCGAGTCACCAACCAACTGTCGTCACAAGCTAGTACTTATAGTACCGGTCATATCCCTCCTACTGTTTCCAAGTGAGCATCACAAACTTCCCTCCTACGGTCGCCAAATAAAGGGTCTTGGCCCTGGACCGTAGTCCACCCAAAACACAAAGAAGTCTAGACTCTAAGACACGCCTTTCTACCTAAGACCAACTATCAACCATGGGCTATATTGATTCTTTTACATTTCAAGCAATCATGTATCAATTGATCAAGTCAAGTTTATTCAAGTTCAAGTATTCAGGAATACAGTACATTCAAGTTCAAGCCTTGTTTATCAAGATTATGATTATCCTTAGGCATATTAGAGCCTTAGCTCAATTACTAAGCTTTCAAGTTTCAAGTGTTCAAGTATCAAGCATATCAAGATCAAGATCCTATTAATCATGTTGAATGGATCAATGGATTGATCAATGCCAATAGGGGGTGAATTGGGCTTTAAAAAAATTGTTGGGGAAAATGATAGCTAAAATGAAGAACAAAGGATTTTAGAATGGTTCAAGTTCCAAATGAACTCTACATCCACTCCCTTAGCTACCACTAAGGATTTGCAACAATTCACTAATTTGTTCTTCCCCTTTTTAAGGCTTAAGAGGTAACCTTTACACAACCGGTCAAATTTTCTACCCAAAATTTGACCAAACCCTCACAAGTGAGCAAAGAAGAAATTAGGCTAGAAAGATATCTCTCAAATACAATATTTCCCCTTTTAGTACAAACACTCAACCCAAATTTGAGATAGGATAGGAATTGAATACAACACAATTTGGGGTTTAGAAGAATATTGGAAAGTAAGCACAATGAGCTTGGATTTTTGCTTGGTTGTTTATCTTTGATGCAATGGTTGTTGTTGGTCTTCAATAAGCTTCAATTTATACCGACTCTATCAATTCTAGCCGTTTGGGTGGTTAAGGTATTGATTATAGTCGTTGGGACCCTCTCTTTCCACCATGAATGCACTTCTGCAGCTATCTATATCGGCAGACGAAGAGTCGTATCGATACCTATCTCAAAACAGAAAGAGCCGTTGCACATAATAAAGAGGGTGTATCGAAACGTGTGTAAGCGTATCGGTACGGGACATGGACCTTTTTGATACATATAAGGCCGTATCATACCTTTTTCACAACTTAGCTCACTGGAAGTTTCCGTTTTGATACGGGTAACACCGTATCGATACGGGACAACTGCCACTTTAAATGTTAGTTACCGATCGTCTGAAACCAAGGGTCGAAAACATTCAAAACACTTTGAATTAAAAATTCCGATAAAACTGCATCGATACGGGTTAAGCCGTATCGGTACACCATTCAAACTCCTTCAGTTTGTACAAAGAATTGTATCGATACATATTGAATCTGTTTCGATACGCTGTTTCGATACGGTTAAGAGCGTATCAAAATGCGTGTTTCTAGTAGCCAAATTTGTAAAAACGGTATCGATACGACTGGAGGCGTATCGATACACCAGGAGATTTTCAATACGTTGGCCTTGGAACACTTAGAAAATATTTGGAGTTTGAGTTTTTCAAATTAGTTTAAAGTGTTAGTGATTTATAAATCATTTAAGGGACTTAGAAATCAATTTCAAGTTTTCAATTTAATCCTTAACATACTTAGTTATATCAAAATCAAACATAGGTTTTACAATCTCCCTCTTTTTGATATAACAAAACCAAAACTTGAAAATTTTGATACTTTGAAAAACTTTGCAAAATAACTCCCCCTTATTATTAGTTAGGTAACTTTTAAGTTTGAAAATCAAAATTTTTAAGTGTTGTGAGCTTCCCTCTCTCCCTTTTTGTTAGATCAAAAATAATTGAGACATAATGTAAAGTGCATAAATAGGCAAAAGATATAAATAAGCAAGCAACATAATATCATTAAGTTCAAATAAAAGATAACATCAACTTAAAATCCAAATAACAGAAAATCAAAGCACATGTTTTAGAATAATTAAAAATTAATCCTAAAAACGTAAATCAAAGGTGCATAAATAAATATCCTAAATGATATGAATGATATGCAAAGATAGGCTACTACGCATCTCCATCGCCTTCTTCATCATCTTCATCATCTTCCTCAATTGCATCATCATTTCTCATAGTTTGATGCCACTCGTCATGGAAAGCGGTGAGAGAGATGTTCATTGAGTTGTGACCGCCTTCAAGGGAAGTGAGTCGAGTCTCCATATTCCTCATTCGATGTTCAAGGCTTGTAAACCTTGTATCAATAGCGGTAAATCCCAAATTCATATCTTGATCGATTGAGGCCATTCCCGTGCGCAAACCCGTGAATTGATCATTGAGATAAGTCATGAGGGAGTCTATAGAAGGTGGAGGAGGAGCTTGAGGAACTTGTTCAACTTGGGGATTAACAAATTGTTTCGCGGCCTCACTAGGGAGCTCGGATAGACAAAGCCAATTACCATTAAAGTAATGGAACTTACCACTTGCAAGAGATCGTTCATTGATAGGATCGGTGAGGGGAGTTGGGTAGTCATGGGAGCAATCTATCTCCTTTTGTTGGAAGAAGTAACTCAAGGTCGTACCATAGGTGAAGGAAGTGACAAGTGTGGTGTGGCAATGTTGCACGAGATAGACAGATTCCGCAAACATAATACGAGCAAGGTTCGGACATTTTATCTCACGGAAGCATCGAATCCAAAAATCATCTACTTGGCGGATAGTGGAATACTTCCCTCCCAAGGGCCTAAACCACCAAGAAACCATCAAATGGAGGATATGATCCTGAGCATTAAGGGCGGTGACGGAACCACTTTGGACATGGCCAAGAGCACTCTCATCATCATAGCCTTCATCCTCCAACTTAAACACATCACATATAGATTGAACATCTATAGTGACTTTTTTACCCATAAGATAAGAATTAACGCCCGTAAAAACACCATCTCGATTGGCACAACACTTAGCATTAGCATAAAAGATCAAAACTAAGATGCGAAAGAAAAACCCGGGAAGTTAGAGAAAATCCATAAACTCCCATTCTTGGAGCAAAGGGATATATTCAAATTTGAAACGCTATGAGTTAAGAAAAGGAATAAAGATTACCCTTTCCGGACAGATCTTATAGTTTTGAAATTGGCGAAAATAGTTAAGAAAAGAAAGTGAGATTCGGGCAAGCACCACCTCCGGTATTGGATCCTTCACCGGCTTCACTAGTACGTGTTCTCTTTTTAAGAGGTGCCATGAACTAAAGAAAAGATTAAAACCAGTGTATACATTAAGTTTTCTTCATTCAACTCATTGATAATCAATAATCAAGGTTGTAACCCCCTTAGCCCGGCCTAGACGCTTAACCCGAACTACGAAGATTACACAGGGAAAACCAAAGTCAACCCGAAAGTCAACCTTGATTAACAACCTTTTTTTAATATTTTCTAGATGCATGTTAAGCCTATGTGAATACTCAAGATTAATTCGAGAGAAGGGCACAACGATTGGAAAATATTTAGGGACTCAATTGCATAAATTACACTTTTAGGGACCAAAATGTAATTTTTAGAAATTATTATAACTTTGCAGATTTTAGGTTTACAAATATGAAATTAGTCATATTACATGCTCCTCTGTCATATTTCAGCTTAAAAGAACATCCCAAGCTCAAACAATTGCATCCACAACATTCATGACTAAAATGTAAAACATGGGAACTTAAAACAATTCAAAATCATCATCCAACGGTTATCCGTTTCGAAACACCAATCCTTCGTACCGAAACGCCAATATCAAAATGGAGTTGACCATTTCGATACTCGGGTGCGTTCCGAGACCGGTATCGAAACAAGCCTCTCCAGTAGCCAAAATGTTCTGAAACGCATTCAGTCGTTCTGAAACGCTATGGCCATTAGAGGCACCCGTTCCGAAATAGTTGAGGGTTTTTCGATACACCCTGCCCTGTGACAGCAGAAATTGCTGATTTTTCACCTTTTAAACCACTCGAACATGCTTCAAAAAGCATCATAACATACCAGCAACTTATTTTGACACTAAAGAACATATTTAAGGACCTTAAGCTCGAGCACGGCATCAAACACATAATTACCCAATCTATATGCATGCTTCCTAGCCACAAAACCAATAAAAGCTATCAAACCTCAAACCAAACCTTTAGGACCATTTACAACTCATAAAAGCCATCACAAACATGCCACAAACCTAGAGAGTTCAAAACGCATCTTCTAAATACAACCTCGGTGTCCCATTGCCAAATATCAAAACTAAAGTGTATAAAAAACATCACCATACAAGAGCTTTGCACTTCCTTGGATGTTCTTAACCTTCTTGCTGTCCAAAAACACTTCAATTATATGCATTATTGGTAAAAGAGAGCGTAAGCATATTTGCTTAGTGAGGCATGCTCTAAAGAAAACCAACACAATAATGCACTTTTCAAAACACTTTCTCAAAGCCTTTTCTACAACATGCTCATTCTATCTCATGCTTGGAAACCATTTCAAAGCAACTCTTCATTCAAAACACACGTACCTCAATTCTATCTCATGCATTTAAACCAAAGCAAATCTCATGGCAAGGCCATACACATGCTTGTAAAAACCAAAGTATTTCATATACAAATCTCATATGCATTTCTCATAGCATAAATCATCTCATCAATAGGTACATGTGAATAAAAAGCATTTTCATATATTATATTGGCATTTCACATCTCATTATTACTCGGATATGCGGACAACATTCTCAAACCACTAGACACTTCTGGTGGAATCTCACATCACCGTACTCACTTGTCTAGTAACATAATTTCTGGTGGAATCTCACATCATCGTACTCACATGGCGGAATCTCTCATCACCACAAAGCTTGGGTATTTCATCCAGTCCTACCCAATGGAATGCCCAATATCGGTCTCTCACTTTGAATTAAACCAAAGAGCACGTACGAATTTTTAGTTTATAGTGCACTCTCATCCTATTGATCGATCAATTATATCTGGTAAGTATTTCATCTTCTATGCCAATATATTATGATAAAACATCATCTCACCTACTGTTTTTCATGCAACATTTCTCAAATCTTTCTCATCTCATTTCAAAACCATAACATTTGCCATGCTTTAAAACAAAAGCTCAAAACTCATCAATGTAACATGTTATTTCATGAAATCAATTCAAGCATCATCTCATGCTACCAATCATGCATAAAAACAGTAGGAATTTATCTATCTCAAACCATGAGCATGTAAAAGCAATTTAGGGGAAACCGCCACATATAAGAGAGCAATCTAGCTAATACTTAATTTCAGAGTTAGGAAGGTGTTTCAAACCTTTCCTAAATCCCCAAACCTTGTTTCTTTGTCCCTCAAGGATTTCTAAAACCATTCGCACTCACCGATTACGTTTTGCTTGCTCGTCGAAACGATGTCTAAGCTACCAGATCAACACCAAAAGCGTCCGAAGATGTCTCCCCTGTTTATAACATATAAGAGCAGAGGATTAATGCATCATCATGCATTAAAATCATCATCCACAAACCTAAACTCCCTGCTCTACTCAAGAACCTTATTTCGGCCACCAAAAATTACTAAAATCATCTCCAAACTCTCCCAAAACAAAGCCCAGCCAAGATCTATAACTTCTAATCATTTCTAAACATCAATCAACATCAAAAACCACCACAAACCCGTCATTATACCTCTAGCTATAACAGAACACCAAAACCACTCCAAAATCCACCATTATAGCATGCAAAACTTAGGAATCCAAGCCTATTCAGGATTTGTTTGATAAAACCTCATTTATAACATCAACTAACATCCAAAATACATTAGAAAACAACCTCAAAACAGAGCCTAACCATCAACCACGAAAATCATCAAGATCTCTCCAAAAACCTTAAGTTTTAATATAATTTCTTATTTCTAACATTAAAGCAACTCAAAAATCATTAACAAATGATTGATAAGTTGGAAATTTCAGTAAAGAACTGATCATTAAAGGAGAAGGACGAAGCTTACCTCGAATGGCTGATTTCTGCTTGATTTGGGCAAGTTTTCTTGAAAGTCCAATGTGAAAACAATAGGATTTGGTGAGGAAAAGATTAAGAATCAAAAGGAGATTGAAATCTCATCAAAAGGAATGAAATTCAAAGGCCAATTGATGGAGAAAATGTGTTTGGCGGAAGAGAAATTGAGAGAAAATGAAATGAGAGAAAATTGACGTAAGGTAGTTATGAAAAGTCAAAGATAGTTTTTCCTTTAATCAATCTTTATTTCCTTTAATTAAAACATTATTAAAATCACCCAAAATAAGGAGAAATCTGATTAAAAACATTTTGGTAAAATTAGTTCCTTAAAGATTCAAAGTTTCAATCCTTTACAAAACAATCACTATTTAAATTTTGAAAAAACTATGATTTGGTCACTACACAAAAATGTAGTATTTCCAAACCTTATTTTGTAAAATTGATTTCACCATAATCATTCATATAATAAATGAGGATTTTTAGGTATTTTTCCATATTTTTAAAACATCCCGAACTAGGTGTTCCCTAAATCTCCCTTTAAGATTTGAACCGTTCTCGACCAGTCTTATTTGAACTCTAAAACATCTAGGTCCAAAATCGGGGCGTTACAACTCTTCCTCCCTTAAGAAATTTCGTCCTCGAAATTTACCTTGAGGAAAAAGGAAAGGAAATTGCTTCTTCATGTCTTCGTTCCTTTCCCACGTGGCTTCCTCAACACCACAATGTCTCCACAACACTTTGACCATCTCAATGGTCTTACGGTCTTACCACAGAGAACCTTACTATCCGAATCCAAAATCTCAATAGGTTCCTCATCATATGTCAAGTCTGGATTCAACTCAATCTCCTCCACAGACATAACATGTGAAGGATCTGATCTATACCTCCGAAGCATGGATACATGAAACACATTGTGTATCTTTTCTAACTCTTGAGGTAGTCTCAGCTTGTAAGTAACAGGACCCATACGTTCTATCACCTCGTATGGTCCATTGTATCTTGGGCTTAACTTGCCCTTCCGGCCAAATCTCATCACCTTCTTCCAAGGTGAAACTTTCAAAAACACATGGTCACCTACCGCAAATTCTATCTCCTTACGGTTCAAATCCGCGTAAGACTTTAGCCGATCTGATGCCGCCTTCAACCGCTCACAAATGAGCATCAACTTCTCAGTGGTTCCTTTTAACAAGGCCAGCATCGAAACCAACTTTTGCCCCGTTTTAGCCCAACAAAAAGGAGTTCTGCACTTTCTCTCGTACAAAGCTTCATAAGGTGCCATTTGAATATTCGCCTGGTAACTGTTATTATAAGCAAACTCCACCAAAGGCAAGTGTTTCTCCCAAGAGCCTTGAAATTCAATAACACAACACCTCAACATATCCTCAAGCACTTGGATAACATGCTCCGACTGTCCATCCGTTTGCGGATGATAAGAAGTACTGAAATTCAGCCGCGTACCCAATGCTTGATGGAAACACTCCCAAAACCTTGCGGTGAACCTCAGATCTCTATCCGACACAATAGATTTTGGTACACCATACAGACGCGCAATCTCAGCAATGTACAACTGTGCAAGCTTATCCAAGGTGTGCGTAGTATGCACAGGCAAGAAATGCGCACACTTCGTAAGGCGATCAACAATCACCCAAACAGAATTCTTCTTTGATGGCGATAAAGGCAAACCAGACACAAAGTCCATGGCGATCCGCTCCCACTTCCATTCAGGGATCCTTAACGGCTACAACAACCCTGAAGGGAACTGATGTTCAGCCTTAAACCGCTGACAAACCATACATTTGCTAACATACTCAGCGACATCTTTCTTCATTCCCTCCTAATAGTACTAATCCTTCAAATCACGGTACATCTTTGTACTACCAGGGTGCATAGCAAAAGCACTACTATGAGCTTCGGTCAGAATAATGCGCCTCAACTCATCATCATTTGGCACCACTATCTGACTCCCAAAACATAAAACACCATCATCATTAAAACAGAAATCCAACGGCCTATCTTCAACAATATCCTGAACATGTGGCACCAAAGAATCATCCAACAATTATTTATCCTTAATCAATTGGATTAGAGATGGTTTCACTTGCAATTCAGCAACAAGACCACCATCTCGCGATATGCTCAAGCTAGCATAAATCGCTCTTAACTCCACCGCCACTTTCCTGCTCAAAGCATCGGCCACAACATTGGCCTTCCCCGGATGATACTCGATCATTAGATCGTAATCCTTAAGCAACTCCACCCATCGTCGTTGCCTAAGATTCAACTCTTTCTGAGACATCAGGTACTTCAAACTTTTGTGATCCGTGTACACAGTACACTTCTCACCATAGAGAAAATGTCTCCATATCTTAAGAGCAAAAACCACCGCAGCCAACTCAATATCATGCGTAGGATAATTGTGCTCATGCACTTTCAACTATCGCGATGTATAAGCCACCAGCTTACCCTCTTGCATTAACACACACCCAAACCAACATAGGATGCGTCACTATACACCACAAACTCTTTCCCTGATTCAGGTTGAACCAAGATAGGAGCTTGCGTCAAAGCTGCTTTTAGCTTCTCAAAAGCTTGTTGTCTCGCTTCTATCCACTCTTTTAGCCAAAACTCTTTTAGCTACTTAACATCCTTTTGCAACAACTTCGTCAAAGGGGCAACAATCTTAGAAAATCCATCCACAAACATCCGGTAGTATCCTGCCAACCCAAGGAAACTACGGACTTCATGAACGGACTTAGGAGGCTTCCAATTCATCACTTCCTCAACCTTCTGGGGATCAACTCGAATCCCTTCATCCGAAACCACATGACCAAGGAAAACAACTTTCTTTAGCCAAAACTCACATTTGCTCAGCTTAGAATAAAGCTTATTTTCCATCAGCGCTTGCAAAACAATCCTCAAATGACCTTCATGCTCCTCCTCAGTATGAGAGTACACAAGGATATCATCGATAAATACTACAACAAACTTATCCAAGAATTCGTGGAACACCCTATTCATCATGTCCATGAAAGAAACAAGAGCATTCGTCAACCCAAACGGCATCACAAGGAACTCATAATGCCCATACCTCGTTCTAAAGACTGTTTTCGGCACATCCACATCCTTCACCTTTCACTGACAGTACCGTGACCTCAAGTCAATCTTTGAAAACACAATCGCTACCCGAAACTGATAAAAAAGATCATCAATCCTCGGCAAAGGATACTTGTTCTTGACAATCAACTTATTCAGCTAACGATAATCGATGCACATTCTCATCGTTCCATCTTTCTTTTTCACAAAACAAGACAGGTGCACCCCAAGGTGACACATTAGGCCGAATAAAGCCACGGTCAAGAAACTCTTGAAGTTGCATCTTCAACTCCTTCAACTCTTTGGGTGCCATGCAATAGTGAGCAATGGACACCGGAGTTGTGTTCTCATAGAACTCAATTCCAAATTCAACCTCTCGACTAGGCAGCAAACCAAATAATTCCTCCGGAAACACTCAGGGGAACTCACGCACATTCCTTATATCCTGGACGCGTACCTCTTTTGAACTAGGATTCATAACAAAGGCTAGATAAGCCTCACATCCTTGACGCAACATCCGACTTGCTTCAAGCGTCGACACCAAATTAGCTCGAAACTTCACATTTTCTCCCACCACTACAACCTCATAATCTTTCGGAAGTTTCAACAAAACTCGCTTGCTTTCAAAATCCACAACGACTCTATGCTCAACAAGCCAATCCATGCCAAGAATTACATCAAAACCATAGAATGGCAATTCCATAAGATCAACAAGAAACACATGATCTTGCACCTTCAAGGGGCATCTCCTATACAACTTTCTTGTTACAACTGTCTCAGCAAAAGAACTAGTCACAGGCAAACCAACATCCAAAGACTCAATAGGCAAACCAAGCATTTGAGCATGTTCACGCATTATGTACGAGAGTGTAGATCCAGAATCAATCAAAGAAAGTAATGACAAGGATTGCAAATTAAAGGTAGTTGCGATCACGTCCTTGTCATTCCTTCCCTCACGATGGGCATACACTCGATCCTGACCGCCACCCTCAGGTTGGAAAACCACTACATGTGCCACATTCCTTCCACCCTCATCTCTATGCTGAAAATTACCACGGTAGCGCCCACGACCTCTTTGTGGCGCATCTCCTCTCACTGGAGCTTGTCCCTCTCTCAACGGATGAGGACAATCTTTATTCATATGCCCTCAATTACCACAAATCCTGTTGGAGTACGCCCAAAGACCAATCTTATGATGATTGAATAGACATACTATTTTACTAGATTTATCAAGTAATGGCATTGCCGTTATTATCATTTGGTGTGTTTCTGTGCATCAAACTAACCATTGGATAATAATGTCCATACAATAATACGATTATTGTTAAATAGGATCCTTAGTCGAATATTATTACGGGTATGGACATTGATAATATATAAAGACTAATTTGTGGTTGATGACAAGCGTTGTCATTGACATAGAGATGTCAAAATCAACATGATTTAAATATAAAGATTTACGTATTTTGACATAGTCAAACGTGTGTCGTAATTGACTACATTATAAAGACTGATGATTGGATACATGATGACCTATGTATTGAAATATGGTTGATCAAGAAAGTATTTGTCAAAATAAACACATAAGTATTTGTTAGAGAACAACATACTGGATTGACCCGCTATGAGCATGTTTCTTGGGTAATTATGTGACAGGCACAACACTGCTCATGATAAACATGTGTATAATCCTCAGACTTGAGATCAACATAAAGATTTACGTATTTTGACATAGTCAAACGTATGTCGTAACTGACTACATTATAAAGACTGATGATTGGATACCTGATAACCTATGTAGTGAAATATGGTTGATCAAGAAAGGATTTGTGCATTCTACATAATGGGAGAAATATCTTCGGCCACTTGATTGAGTGAGATTAGAAAATGCATGGCCATGCTCGAATATTATGATATGAGATATCATAGAGATTCGTTTATCATAATCTACTCAAGACATCAAGAAACACTAGATGGACAACGCAAGTGTGACAATCCCATGACCTGTGTTCATCTAAGATATAAAGGACAAAAGGATGAAATACATAAAGGAAGTTTATTCAGGAATTAGGAAAGTCAAACCATGACTTCATGCAACTTAGGTAGCAATGATGTATTGCTATATGCCAACCATTGTTTGTAAAATTAGAACAGTTCTAATTTTGCTGCTAATGTTTCATGAACCTACAAGGGTCACACCCTTCGAATGAAATGAACAAAAAAATTGGAAACCATACTCCCTATTTTAGGGAGGTTGCCGAAAATCCCCTATGGGATAGGGAAAATCGGCAACTCCCATAAATGGGAATAATATTGGATACATATTGTATTTATCAGATATTATTTAGAGTATAGAAAATATTTAGAGACTTAAATATTATAGAATAAGATTCTAGAAATTTAAATAAATATTTGGAATTCATATAATGTATATTTAATTTCAGGTTTATGTAGAATTAGATTCTACATAATTCAAAATATATATTTAAATATATTTAAATCCAAGTAAAGATAGAATGAGATTCTATATAATAAAAATATATATATTTGGATTAAATATAATGTATATTTAAATCAATGTTTTATGTAGAATAAGATTCTACATAATTAAATATATATATATATATATTTCATTTAATATTATTAAAATAATGTATATTTAATATAAACCAATTTCAAGTACAATTAGATTCTATGAATTTTGGTTGAACTTGGATTTAAGGAATTCAACTAGAATTAAGTCTCTGAATACTATTTAAGGGGACAAGGGCTAGCAACCAAATCATCCCTCTTCCTCCTCTTGGAGATTTCGACAACACCTATAGGGATTCCCCACTGAAATTCTACATATCCCAGAAAGCTCTCTGAGAAGTTGTTCGATATTTTTCTGGTGTTCTACTTGCCCCCTGGAAAATCCCTAAAGGTTCCCTTGCTCGATTGCAAGTCCCGGTTGAACCCCTGGTCGATTCAGACTCCCTCAAGAATCCCTGGATGGATTTCGACTTCTTCTTGGAAGGTGTTACAACCTGTCGAAATTTATCCCTATGTGTTAGGGAGACAGAAACTTTGTTCGTTTTGTTCGGGTGGACTCCGTAGAGGTCGTTGCGAACCTGTGATGATTCCGGTTTTACTTGACGTGGTTATTCTGACATACCGTCGATTTTCCAGTTTCAAGAGTTTTAAAAGGTAACTCTTCATCTTTTCACCCTGGATTCGTTCCTGTACATGGATCCTGGCTGGATTACGTCAGATTAATTTTTCCGTTGCGCCACGAGGCATGCCGACGTAACATAACAGTGGTATCAGATCCACTTGTATCATACGAATTTGGACTTAAATTCTTGGGTGATGTTTATGTATGAGAGGCATGTTGTTTGATTCGATTTAGATATTTATCGTTTATCGTATCACACCTAATAAAGACTTATTTCGATTATCACTAAATGATTAAGAGTTAATCGTAACTATGTTAGGTTGCTTCAATGTTAAATGTTAACATGTTGAGACTAATAGTTAGTCTAGAGAACAAGTAGTTGTTCGTAGTTTCATAGATTTATGAAATCTCTGAAAGGGCTTCTAACTTGATAAAAGTTATCAAACTATCTTTCACGGTGAATCCATAAGAGTTATGGTTAGACGTTATGAAAAATGCATGTCTAGGATTGGCATCATCAAAGACCTGGTACTTAAGTGTTCCTAGTGCGCCACCTCTCTTTCATGTTGACCTACCTGGTGCATTTGTTCGTTAACGCAAATGGTTTATGAAACCTCGTGATCCTTCTTTGGCCCATTAACCGCAACATAGGGATAATCAGTTTAAAACTCCGCAAACAGGTCGTTACTTTGATCGCACGATGTTTGAAAAGCATATTTGATTGCACGGTGTTTGTTTTGCATGGTTATAGCCCATAACCTTTATAGTTTTGGTTTTTATAAATATGGCCTGCGTGTCATGCAATTCTCTATCTTCTATTGTACTTCTCTTCTCATCTCACTCCCTCGCATGTAACGTGAGTTTCTGAAAATTTTAAATACTCATGGAGATAAAGCAAGGTGTTGCGTGTAAAATAGTCTATCACAATTGTAGTGTAAGTGTACACGACGCAAGTAGTAAAATGATACGAAGTATCAGATATCGTCTCCACAGGGATTGGGCTAATAGCTTCACCTTAATTTACTGCACGAAGTAAAGGAAATAGTTGAGAAAGTTGTCCCGAGAATAATGAAGAAAACTTAAATAAAAGAGTAGAAATATCAAGATAGAGAGAATGGGCTGGTATTGAATTGCTCAGTAGTGCAGGTATTGCAGAGTTTAGGAAATCCAGTTTTGTCGTCGCGCTTGTCGCGGCAGCACCTGTCGCGGCAGTAGTCCGTTGATCGTCGCGGCAGCAAACACACCAACTCAGTACGTTCAAGTTTGGCAAGAATCCCATAATTGCCTTGGCCTATCCCTAGGTCCAAGTCTGTCGATGATCACGTCTTGATGATACCTTCCAGCCTGAATCGAAGGATGAACACCGATGTGTATGAATTCTTCCTTAGCCACTTAACCTTGCCCTATCCCTAGGCACAAGATAGTTCAACTATAAACTAGAGAACTTGCTCTTATTTCTTTCGTATACTTAACTCTCCCGATGCTAAGTAAATGGATAACCTCACAATGCTCTCTCGATGCTCTTGCAAGATATTAATAACCAAAATAAGAGAACTTGAAGTTTATTTTATTGAACTGAAAATACCTAAAACAAAACAACCCTTGCAACTACTTTACAAATCAACCCCTGGCCCAAGGGGGGTTTTAGAACATATCGACGTCAGGTAAACGGCGAAGGGTTTTTTTTGGTTGTCAGTTTAGGGGAAATCGGCTATGGGTTATGGGATCTCCTTCCTAGGTTAAAATATATGCCCTTATATAAGCTTTGGGCTCAAGTATTCTAAGGTAACAAGGATTACAACTGTAATTAAAAGTATGATTCTAATAAAGACTTAATCTTCAAGGATCCTACTTTTCAGCCGTCCTCCTTGTTTCTTGGGATTTCCTCTCCTTGAGCTTTGGCTTGACATATCTTTTGATCCGGGGCTTGACATATCTATCGAGGTCCACTTTACTTTTTCTCCACTAACTTGCTGTCGTCCTCTGCTGTCACGGCAGCACCATGGCAGCATCGTCCTCTTTGTCTGCTTGTTCTTTTTAGCTCTTCAGTTTCTCTGCCCTGCGCCCGCCTTCACCATCTACGACGGCGGCAACCTGCCAAAAATAGCCATTTTTAGTAGAATCCGTGCCTTTTATATATTTGTGGTGTTTTGCTGTAAACTACACTAAATGCAATGAAATGATGCTCGAATGTAGCAGAAATATGGGTTAAAAGGGTGTAAATAATAGAACTTTTACACACTCAACACACCCCCAAACTCAAGTTTTTGCTTGCCCTCAAGCAATGAAGACCTAAAAAATGAATATTTTTGTGTTGGCTTTTAAACAGTGAACTTTCCCTTACCCGTCGTTCATTCTCTGTGACGGCAACAACCTGTCGGATAGATTAGGATCTGTCCGGAATCTCACTATAGTCCTTGTGCAGTGTGTGTATGCTTGTGAACAGTTATATGCTAAGACTCTCTTAGTTTCAATAGAATATTAAACTTTTTAACTCGAATTTTTATGCCAAAGTTTATTTTTGAAGACACATTGTCATGTTTCTTTTCTTCTATTTTCAAGCTAAGTTTTACTAGAGCCAGTTTTAGGCACCTCTAGTTAGCTTCCTAGAGCCGGTTTTGGGCACCTCTAGGTTTTCGAGTCTCTTTTGCTAAACTTCTTTCCTAGAGCCAGTGTTAGGCACCTCTAGGGGCTATTCAAGTACTAAGCTTCCTATTCTAGTTTGGCTAAAAGAATCTAAGCAGTGTAACAGTCACAATGGTGTTTAAGTTTTTCAGAACTATAGAAAGGCTCTAAACTTCTCCTTAAATTGTCCTAAAGATGCTGCCACGGCAGAGCTGTCATGACAGGTAAGTTTACTTCACAGTTTTAAGCCAACAGTTTTTTTAGTCTTTTCTGATTTTTTTGAACTTAAGAGAAAAAAATGAGATACATCAAATAATTAAGATGTACTAAGACACCATTAAAATGGAGGGTTGCCACCCCCAAACTCGAGGGTTGCATTGCCCTCAGTGCAAATGACAGAAAAAAAGAAGGCATGTACATCACAAAATATAGATAAAGCAGGTAGCAATAAAAAGAAAATAAAGGACTTAAATTTTAAGCGTTGTCTTTCACTGGTGCTGCTGACACGGATTTTGCGGCAGATTCTGGGCTGTGTGGCAGGCTGGGCTGGTTGCTCCACGACCTGGATGTCAGAGCTGATGCCGCTGTCCCAAGTGCTGCTGCTGCTGGTGCTGGCCTTTGGCATTAGCTTTCTGTCGGCCATCTTTTTCTGCCTCTTGACATGCGTGAATTCCTTCTCCAAATTCCTCCGAATAGGAAGTTCTGCCTCGCTGTCAGCCCAGATAGAGGAAGAGGAAAAACCAGCTACATAAGCATCGAGGTCATCCGAGGGTTGTCGCTTGGTTCCTCGGGCAGATGTGTCGGCCGGAGGACTGCCAGCTGCCGTCGGGGCAGGTGATAGGGTGGAGGCAGCAGAATGTGTGTGTGGGGAGGCAGGAGGTGTAGGTGTGTGAGCAGGGGTGGGGATGGTGAAATAGTGGGCAGGGAAGGTTGGGAAAACAACATCGGGATAATTTAAAGTATTGGTAATGAAATTTATCGTGGGGTTGGCGAAATCCCTGATGAATGTCATCAGTCCCAGCTGTCTCTCTTCCACCCTCTGAATGGCAACAACAATCTGAGAGGATATGTCTGTCGGAGAAGCTGTTGCGGCAGGTTCAGTGTTGGGCTCCTCGGAGGATTCTGCTGGGGCGACATTAGGGTTGACGGAAGAGATGGGGGTCGCTACTGTCAGCTCCATGAGGCTGAGAATGTTCTTATCGGTCCAACTCCGTCCATTGACCAGTTTATCGGTGGTGGCTTCTGGTACAGCAGCGCAACGGCAGAGTGATGTGATCATGAAAGGCAGGCAGACTAAGGCGGTTGATCTGTGGGTGCAGTCCAAGACACTTTCCCTCATGTAGCGTCCCACATTTATAAGCCCCTTGTTCATGATCGAATGTATTAGCGCTAGCCTCTGCTAGTCCACTGTCGTGTGATGGGAGGACGGCAGAATGCGCTTCTTGATGAAGGCGTTCCATAACTTGGCTTCTGGAAGCAGCTGCCCCCTTCTGATGGTGTAAGGATTTTTCTTGCTCGTGTTCCATTCCGTCCCTTCTTCTGTCACTTCAGCCATGACAGCATCGAAGGCAGCTGTGTCGAGGGTGTCCAAAAACTGCTGGTGGGCATCGTCGTTGGGACCGAAGTAGAGGCCATACATATTATTAATACGTTCTGCTGTGAATGGCACTTCTGTCCCTCGGACAGTTACTGTGGTTGCCGTCCTGCTGTCGATGGCAGCGTAGAATTCCCTCACCAGCGTTTCATTCATTTCAGCTGGTTGTTCTGCAAATTGCTCCCATAGTAGAGCCTTTATCGCCCTTGCAATGAATGGTTTGAGCCCCATATTCACTGCCTTTCGGATGTAGATAAAGCCTCTTTCTTCCCATAGTTCCTTAGTCGCGAAGGATTGCGGGGTGGGTGCTGCCGGTGAAGAGGTTGAAGCAGCACTGCGGCGGGTACGTCTGGAAGACATGTTAGTTGCAAGGGTTTTGTGAAAGTAAAGAAAACAAGAAAAACGAAAGGGAGGGTCAAGTAAGAAGAAGCAGAAGTGATGAAAATGAAAATGAAACGGGGTTATATAGAGGAAGAGTTGCTGCCCATTTAATGTTGTAACGGTAGATATGAATAACGGGGCGACTGTTGAGCTTTGACGTGTCTGACGCGTTTGACACGCATTTATGCGTCTGTTACGCGTCTGTCACACGCTTCTGCGTCTGCCGTGACAGTTGGTTGATAGCCTGTCTCATCCATGTCTGCGGCGGCAGCTGGAACGACAGGCTTCAATAATGGGCTCTGTTGGGCTGATGGATGGATGGTGGGCTTTGTTCACTTCTCCTTTTCTTCTTGACTCCTTTATTTCCTAAAAACATAAAATATAAAAACATTATTCGAATAAAATAAACCTTATTTCCTAATAAATAATAGATAAAAATCAATAAAAATAAAACTTAGGTCAAATTAGGGATGCCTTGTGGGGCATCTCCTAAAGTAACCACTTCCTGTACTCATGGGGCTTCAGTCCCCTGATAATGCTTGAGGCGTTGTCCATTGACTTTGAATTGGTGCCCGTCTTTTAATGATCGGATTGTGATGGCACCATGGGGAAAACTTGTACCACTTGTAACGGGCCAGACCATCTAGATTTTAGCTTCCCTAGGAAGAGTTTTAGTCTAGAATTGAACAACAATACAAGCTGCCCTGGGCAGAACTGTCGTGGCAGCAACTTCATGTCATGCCACTTCTTAGTCTTCTCCTTGTAGCTTCTTGCATTGTCGTAGGCCATTGTTCTTATTTCTTCAATCTCGTTCAAATCTAACAGCCTTTTCTGACCTGCCTTGTCCAAGTCCATATTTACTGCCTTGATTGCCCAATATGCTCTATGCTCTATCTCGACAGGCAGGTGACAGGTTTTTCCATAAATCAATCGGTATGGAGACATGCCCAATGGAGTCTTAAAAGTTGTCGTATATGCCCATAATGCATCATTGAGGAGTAAAGACCAATCTTTCCTAGTTGGCTTAACCATCTTCTCAAGAATGTTCTTAACTTCCCTATTGGATATCTTAGCTTGTCCATTGGTCTGTGGGTGGTATGCTGTCGCGATCTTGTGCTTGACACCATATTTCTTCAAGGCGTCAGCAATAACCCTATTGTCAAAATGTCTCCCTTCATTACTGATAATCGCCTTAGGGATGCCAAACCTCGAAAAAATGTTTTTATGTAGAAATTTCTGGACTGTTTTGGCATCATTCCTTTGAGTGGCGACAGCTTCAACCCACTTAGAGACATAATCCACTGCTAGGAGGATGTATAGATTTCCACATGAAGATGGAAAAGGTCCCATAAAATCGATCCCCCAAACGTCGAAGATCTCGACTTCTATAATGTTCTGCAGTGGCATCTCGTTTCTCCGCGAGATGTTACCTGTATTCTGGCACCTGTCACAGTTCTTGTAGAAGTCTTGTGCATCTTTATACATTGTCGGCCAGTAGAACCCTGACTGCAGCACCTTGGCAGCAGATTTGTTGCCTCCTAAGTGACCTCCATATTGTGAAGCATGGCAGTGATGAAGAATGTCTTCTTGCTCTTCTTGTGGAACACATCTTCTTATAACCTGATCTGCACACATTTTGAAAAGAAGAGGTTCGTCCCAATAATAATGCTTAACATCATTTTGGAAACTCTTCCTGGCTTGATAATTAAGATCAGAAGGAAGTATTCCGCTAACTATAAAATTAACGAAATCAGCATACCAGGGGAGTTCAGAAGACTTACCTGCCGCCATGGTTGTTGCCGCAGCGATTGCCGCAGCAAAGAGCTGCTCAATTGGGAAGGTCTCCAGTATGTTTATCTCATCTATTGGTAGACTCTGTCCCTTCTCCAACCTTGACAAGTGGTCTGCCACCTGATTTTCTGTTCCCTTTTTTCCTTGATCTCAAGGTCGAACTCTTGCAACAGCAAGATCCACCTTATCAATCTAGGCTTTGCGTCCTTTTTCGCGAACAGATACCTCAGGGCGGAGTGGTCTGTGTGCACTATTACCTTCGTCCCAAATATGTAAGAACGAAACTTGTCGACGGAGAATACCACAGCTAATAGCTCCTTTTCTGTGGTGGTGTAATTCACTTGGGCGTCATTCAATGTCTTGCTGGCATAATATATGACATGAAACAGCTTATCTCTGCGCTGTCCAAGTGCTGCCCCGACAGCATAGTCACTAGCGTCACACATAATCTCAAATGGCTGTGTCCAGTCTGGTGGCTGTACTATTGGGGCTGTTACTAGTTTTTCCTTCAAAACCTTGAATGCTTCAGTACATTCATCATTAAAGTCAAAGGGTCGGTTCTGCTCCAAAAGATGGCATAAGGGCTTGGTGATTTTTGAGAAATTTGCAATGAATCTTCTATAAAAACTAGCATGCCCTAAGAAACTTCTAACACCCTTGACTGTGGTCGGCGGCGACATCTTTTCGATCACTTCTATTTTAGCCCTGTCGACTTCTATCCCGCGGCAACTAATCTTATGGCCAAGGACTATCCCTTCATCCACCATAAAGTGGCATTTTTCCCAATTCAAAACTAGGTTTGCTTTTTCACATCTTTCAAGTACCTTTTGTAGATTGCCGAGGCAGCTCTCAAAATCGTCTCCAAAGACGGAAAAATCATCCATAAAAATTTCCAGGAAGTCCTCCACCATGTCGGAGAATATGGCAATCATGCACCTTTGGAAGGTGGCGGGTGCATTGCATAGTCCCAAAGGCATCCTCCTAAAAGCATACGTTCCGTAGGGGGATGTAAAAGTCGTCTTTTCTTGATCCTCCGGTGCAATAGCAATTTGATTGTAACCTGAATAACCATCAAGAAAACAATAGTAAGGTTTACCCGCTAATCTATGAAGCATTTGATCAATAAAGGGTAAAGGAAAATGGTCTTTTCGGGTAGCTTTGTTAAGCTTCCGATAGTCCATACAAACCCTCCAACCGGTCACAGTCCTGGTTGGGATTAACTCATTGTTCTCATTGGTTATCACGGTCATTCCTGCTTTCTTTGGAACACATTGCACCGGGCTCACCCATTTGTTGTCGGAGATGGCGTAAATAATACCAGCATCTAACCACTTGATTATCTCTTTACGCACCACCTCTTTCATCGCATGGTTTAGCCGCCTTTGGGCATCAATAGTCGGCTTATGATCTTCCTCTAGAAGGATTTTGTGCATGCATAACGCAGGACTAATGCCTTAAATGTCTACTATCGTCTATCCTATCGCCTTTTTGTGCTGCCTTAGCATGCCGATTAGCTGTCGTTCCTATTCCTGCGGCAGCTTAGAAGAGATGATTACGGGCTGTGTGTCATTTGAACCAAGGAAAGCATATTTTAACGGCCCTGGTAGGGGCTTCAGTTCTAAGGCAGGTGGTTCAACAATAGATGGCTTTTGGATTAAATGGTTATCCAAAGTATAATTCAAAGGTTCGAATAACTTACCTGGACGATTGCCTAACCAGTTTACCTCCTCCTGATCTTCAGTATCAGATGTATCGGATTCAGAGGAGTTTCTGTCGTCGGTGCTGTCGTCAGTGCTGTCCTGACAGTCTTGTAGGTGGCTGCCGCGGCAGTGCCCAAATTTAATATCGTGACAGCCCGACCTGATGCAGGGTTGATCAAGAGTAACGTCAGTGATAGCCTTGCATTCCTCATCTACATCAGCATGTTTCATCGCTTGGAGAACATTCAACTTAATCTCTTGATCATTCACTCGCATGGTGAGTTCTCCTTTCTCCACATCAATCAGTGATCTTCCCGTGGCTAAGAAGGGTCGCCCAAGGATGATTGGTGCATTTTTGTCTGCCTCACAATCTAAAACAAGAAAGTCAGCAGGAAAAATAATCTTATCCACTCTTACCAGAATATCTTCAATTTTTCCTTATGGATGAACGTAAGAGCGGTCTGCCAGCTGCAGAGTTACTGTCGTGGGCCGCGCCTTTCCAATACCTAATTTCTGAAAAACAGACTTTGGCATTTAATTAACACTAGCACCAAGATCACAAAGTGCCTTACCCACAAATTTATTTCCGATTACGCAAGGTATGATGAAGCTCCCCGGATCCTTCTTTTTCTGGGGTGGCTGCCGATGAAGAATACTCATGCAGCCTTCTGTCATCTTTACCGTTTCAAATTCCCCAAGTTTATATTTTTTCGACATAACATCCTTGAGAAATTTAGCAGAACCGGGCATCTCCCTCACGGCGTCTAACAGCGGAATATTAATATGAACCTGCTTAAAAATATCATAAATCTTTTTGAGTTGAGATTCATGCTTAGCTTGCTGTATCCGTTGAGGAAAAGGTGGCGGGGGACGATAGTCAGCAATACGTCCTTCCCACTGCATACGAATCTAAGGACGAATATCATTGTTTTTCTCCTCTGTCGCTTCTGCTGTCGTGACAGGCTCATCGGCAGCAGTCTGTTTATCACCTGTCGGGGCAGCTTCCTCGGCAGGTTTATCCAAGGCAGGTTCCTTTACTGTTTCAGCTTCTTTTTCCGGCCCTGGTAATTTCTTCCCACTCCTAGTAGTAATTGCCTTACACTGCTCATGTGTGGGCTGCCTATCATTTTTTAGTATTGCTAGGGAATCCTCCAGTCTGCCTCGGCTTAATATGTTGGGAAACCTGACCCATTTGTGTCTCCAGAGATTTCAAAGTAGCTTAATGATTTGTCATCCTCATCTCTGTTTTATCCATAAAATTCTTTGTCTTCTTGACAAACTGATTCATATTCTCCATATAAGTACCTGTCTGAGACATAAAGGTGGCCAGAGTCTGTTCCAGTATACTGCTCGTGGCAGCTGGTTGCTGTTGTTGCTGTTGCGGCGGCAGTTGCGGCGGCAGTTGCTGTCGCGTCAGCAATCTAGGTCCTCCTTGATTCTGATTGTGTGCTTGTGGATTCAGGGCGTTATTAGGATTACTCCAGGAAAATTTGGGATCCTTCCTCGAATTGGGATTATAATTGTTGGAATTGTAATTCGGCTTGTAATTTCCAACATATTTCCCTCTTCTACTTGTATTGGGCACTCATCCCGACTATGATTTCCCTCACAAATGTCACATACCTCCTCAACAGCAAATCCATATTGTGCATCATCATTCAATAACCGTTTCATTGCTTTCGTGAGGAATGCTACCTGTGATTTCATTGTGCTGTCAGCTTCATAATCCTTGACAGCAAGTACCCGTTTACCCCCTCTTCTTGCAGTCGAAAATTGCTCCTCATTCTTAGCTAGATTTTTCAAAACATGTAATGCCTCGTCCGGATCTTTATCCAATAATAGTCCATTTGCTGCAGAATCAATTCGAATACGAGTTTGTAAGTTGGAAGCATTATAAAACTTTGTTACCTGATTCCAGACGGGGAATCCATGCATTGGGCAGTTCCGTAGAAGAGTAGTAAATCTGTCCCAGGCCTCGTGCATCGGCTCGTCATCTTCTTGTTGAAAAGTAGCAATTTCATTACGTAATCGCTCAGATAAATGTGAAGGATTAAAACGAGATAAAAATTCACGAGATAAATCTGCCCAAGCTCTGTCCCTCAATGAATGGGGAAATAACCGAAGCCTCAGTATCTCCGGATTAACTCCTGGCAGTCTAAACAAACCACAGATCTCCTGGAACGTTTTGAGATGCTCCCTAGCATCCTCTGTCACAACACCACTGAACTGTCCGACATTATTGATCATACTAAACATGACAGGTTTAAGCTCGAAGTTGTCAACATCAATGTCCGGCAGCGTGGTCTCCAATTCTACATGATCATTCAACATGTAGTCACGACATGACCGTCGTCTGTCGGCGGTAGGGTTACCGACAAGCGGTATAACTTCACCGACATGCGGGTCGTCTCCAACGTGGGCCATCTTCTCTAGCTGTTCCTCAAGGTACTCGTTCCTGGCTAGAAGATGACGAAGTTGTTTCTTGAGATTGAAGGAACGTTCGATTTCTGGATCTAATGGATACTCATGATCTTTACCTCGATTCGATCTGCGCATAAACAAGAAAACCTTGTGAAAAGAAAGAGTTGAATGCACCAACGGAAAAACAGAAAAATTAAATTAAAATAAAAACAAAAACAAAAGCGAAAAGTGCAATAAAAGAAAAGTAGAGTTATGTTGCCAATCCCCGGAACGGCGCCAAAAACTTGTTGCGTGCAAAATAGTCTATCGCAATTGTAGTGCAAGTGTACACGACGCAAGTAGTAAAATGATACGAAGTATCGGATATCGTCTCCACAGGGATTGGGCTAATAGCTTCACCTTAATTTACTGCACGAAGAAAAGGAAATAGTTGAGAAAGTTGTCCCAAGAATAATGAAGAAAACGTAAATTAAAGAGTAGAAATATCAAGATAGAGAGAATGGGCTGGTATTGAATTGCTTAGTAGTGCAGGTATTGCAGAGTTTAGGAAATCCAGTTCTGTCGTCGCGCCTGTCGCGGCAGCACCTGTCGCGGTAGTAGTCCGTTGATCGTCGCGGCAGCAAACACACCAACTCAGTACGTTCAAGTTTGGCAAGAATCCCAGAATTGCCTTGGCCTATCCCTAGGTCCAAGTCTGTCGATGATCACGTCTTGATGATACCTCCCGGCCTGAATCGAAGGATGAACACCGATGTGTATGAATTCTTCCTTAGCCACTTAACCTTGCCCTATCCCTAGGCAGAAGATAGTTCAACTATAAACTAGAGAACTTGCTCTTATTTCTTTCGTATACTTAACTCTCCCGATGCTAAGTAAATGGATAACCTCACAATGGTCTCCTGATGCTCTTGCAAGATATTAATAACCAAAATAAGAGAACTTGAAGTTTATTTTATTGAACTGAAAATACCTAAAACAAAACAACCCTTGCAACTACTTTACAAATCAACCCGTGGCCCAAGGGGGGTTTTAGAACATATCGACGACGGGTAAATGGCGGAGGGTTTTTTTGTTGTCGGTTTAGGGGAAATCGGCTATGTGTTATGGGATCTCCTTCCTAGGTTAAAATATATTCCCTTATATAAGCTTTGGGCTCAAGTATTCTAAGGTAACAAAGATTACAACTTTAATTAAAAGTATGATTCTAATAAAGACTTAATCTTCAAGGATCCTACTTTTCAGCCGTCGTCCTTGTTTCTTGGGATTTCCTCTCCTTTAGCTTTGGCTTGACATATCTTTTGATCCGGGGCTTTGAAAAATATTTGGTTTTCACACGACAGACGAGCATAATTTTCTCTATCTATCGAGGTCCACTTTACTTTTTCTCCACTAACTTGCTGTCGTCCTCTGCTGTCACGGCAGCACCATGGCAGCATCGTCCTCTTTGTCTTCTTGTTCTGTTCATCTCTTCGGTTTCTGTGCCCTGCGCCCGCCTTCACCATCTACGGTGACGGCAACCTGCCAAAAACAACAATTTTTAGTAGAATCTGTGCCTTTTATATATTTGTAATGTTTTGCTGTAAACTACACTAAATGCAATGAAATGATGCTCGAATGCAGCAGAAATATGGGTTAAAAAGGGTGTAAATAATAGAACTTTTACACACTCAACAGAAGGACCAACATAGCTGCGTGGTGGGCCTTCCCCGGTGGACCAGGCGTTTCAGAAGCAGATTCTATCTTCAGTAGAATGGTCCTTCCATTGGCTTGGGACAGGCCGCCTTAGGTTAAGAAGGGCTATAATCATTGCATATTTATTTATCGCTTATATTTACCTTGTATGTGATGCAATGGATGTTTTATAAGCATGATTAAACATAATTCTATTGATAAGATCAATGTTAAAATGATGAGATAATTAAGTAAATCCCTCATTATAATTCTAAGTCTATTTTAACCATCCAATATTTACCCTCGTTAAAGCTTCAATCGATATAATGCAAGCTTTGCCAAAGCAATGTCACATTTATCTATCTTAGTTAAACGCGAAGAATAAGCTAGTGATATTCGTCGGTTGAGATATTGGTATTGACTTAGCTGGGTTGTTCTAATAGGATTAGAAAACCTAATGGTTAAAATTTTTGGATAATCATAAGATGATTTAAAGAAAAAGAGTTGTTCGCTAAAAGATGAGGAATTACATGAGATGTAATTAGTAAGGTGTTACTTACCTTAATAACCATTTCCTAAAAGACTGGCCAAAGCTGATTTAGGAATGGTGAAATACGGATCCTCACTCACTAGAAAAACTATCGAAACGTTTTTCGGAAATTAAAACTACAGGGTTTTTAATTTTTAAGAAAATAATGGGAGTAAAATTATAGTAAAGACCTATATATAAATTTTAAAATTTGTAAAACTTATGTAGCATATTTTCTTTGTTGTAGAATTAATGGCAAATAATACTCTATCTCTGCAATCTATCATTGAGAAGGATAAGCTCAATGGCATAAACTTCCTTGACTGGTTCCGCAATTTGAGAATTGTTCTCAAACAGGAAAAGAAGGAATATGTCATTGAAGAACATGTTCTTGATGAACCGGTTGCCACTGCTTCCAGAGCTGACAAAGACAAGTTTAAGAAACACATGGACGACATGCTGGATGTCGGTTGTCTTATGCTTGCCTCCATGACCCCTGAGCTTCAGAAGCAGCATGAGGACATAGTAGCTTATGATATGATTCAAAATCTCAAGGAGATTTATGAAGGCCAAGCTCGTCAAGAGAGGTATGAGACCTCTAAAGCTCTGTTTCAATGCAAGATGAGTGAGGGATCTCCCGTAGGAGCTCTCGTCATCAAAATGATGGGCTACATCCAAACGTTGGAGAAGCTCGGCTTTCCGCTGAAAGACGAATTAGCTACTGATGTCATCCTGCAATCGTTGTCGGATAGTTTCAATTAGTTCGCCCTTAATTTCAATATGAATGAAATTAACAAGACGCTTCCACAGTTGCTCGGCATGTTGAGAACTGTTGAAATCAACCTGAAGAAGGTAGGACCTAAACCTGTTCTGATGGTCTGCAAGGGCAAGAAGAAAGGTAAATCGGCAACAAAGTCTAAAGGTTATGGTAAGACCAAAATCGATGGAAATGAGGCATTGAAACCTAAGAAGGGAATCAAGAAGGATGGAAAATGTTTCCATTGCGGCCAGACCGGACATTGGAAGTGAAACTGTCCCACACACCTACAAGAAGTCAAGAAAGCAAAAACGAGTGAGGCATCAACCTCAGAGGCTTCTAAAGAGAAGGCATCAAAATAGACATGGACCTGGGAATGGAAATAAAGCAAGAGTTGCTACATTATCCATTGGGACATATGTTTTTGCTTAAATAGATTTGTTTTAGTTTTTAAGATTATTATTTTGTGCCTAAGTTTTAGTTATCTTATAAGGACAAGATATTTTTAATTTTGAGATTATTTAAATAAATGTTATTCTTTTAATCTCTTATGGCACAACGAATCAATGATCTTTAAACCAATCAAATCAATAATATTTATAAGATAAATAAAACAAATGACTAGTCTCAAACTCATAAAAAGTATTAAGGTAATTTGATGAGTTGAAATTCAAGAATATTTAAAGTTTGATGAACTTTCAAAGAATATGGCATTGTCCCATAATTAAATCCCACAAGTGGAATGAAAAGTCTTTGGAAGAGAATCAAATATGTTAGACATGTTTTGATTCATAACAAGTCATTTTCGACTTCTTTACACACTAGAAAAACAACTCTCATACTTAATCGTGTTTTTTTTCTTCGAAACGTCATATAAGATATGGACTAAGAATTGTTCTAGAATACCTTTGAAGTTTTAAGGTTACTTACATGTTAAAATGTTTACAAAGTTCGAACCTTAAAAACTCCATTTGTTGTTTATCCTAACGAGAACAAAGCGTTTGTTTCTCAAACGAGAGTTTATCTTGAAAGAGATTAATTCTCACAAAGGGATATTATTTCTTCAACTTTAACGAGAACAAAATATTTGTTGCTCAAACGATAGTTTATCCCGAAAGAGAATATTTATCACTAAGGGATTTCATTTTTCAACGAGAAAAAATTGTTTGTTGCTCAAACGAGAGTTTCTCGCGAAAGAGATTACCTCTCACAAAAGGAAAAAATGGAATTTGGAAAGTGAAGAAATTTTAGACAACAAATTTATGAACCAAAGATTGAGAATGTTCCACAAATGATCAAGGAACATTGGAACAAAACACAATCATTGTGTTGATCCTTAAGAGAATACCATATACTTGAGAAATATGGATTTCTCACTATCCGTACATGGAAACACTCTTCTTTTTGGATCAAGATAAAGACTAGGTCTTATCAGAAAGCAATGGTGAGCCCAAAATTCGAGAAATGGCTAAGAGCCATAAGATATGAGATGGAATCCATGTCTAAAACCAAGTAAACATATGTGTCATAACACTTGGAAGGTATGTAAGCTACAAAGGTCTATCCGTAGACTAAGGCAAGCTTCTCGAAGTTGGGATATTCATTTTAGAAGATACAATCAAAAGGTTTGGTTTATCTAGAAACAATGGGGAGTCTTGTTTTCAAAAGAGCTAGTGGGAGCATTGTTACTTTCCTAAGTATTGTATGTAGATGACATACTCATCAAAATGAACTAAAGATCGCAATACGTTTTGCATTAATAAAAGATACTGCGACTTAGCAACATGAGACAATATCTAACTCTAAAACATAGGCTGAATGTATTACAGTCGACATAGCAATAAAGAAGGATGTTTGGATCTAAAGGGTTCACTTCTGAACTAAGGGTTGTTCCCAGCATATTAGATGCTACATAACTCTGTTATGATGGAACCTTTGCGTAAGTAAATAAAACCCAGATCTCATCAATAAATCCAAACATATTCTAAAGTACTTACATATTGGAGATGTGAAAGTATGCAACATACGCACAAAGTTGATAACTTTGTCAACTCCCTACAAAGCTTTTGACACAGCATAGGCATGTCTGTTACACTAAGCCATATCGTATTAGATATGAGAATAATTGGTCTTAGCACTAGTGGGAGATTGTTGGAGTATGCCTAAAGACCAATCATACGATGATTGAATAGACATACTATTTTACTAGATTTATCAAGTAATGGCATTGCCGTTATTATCATTTGGTATGTTTCTGTGCATCAAACTAACCATTGGATAATAATGTCCATACAATAATATGATTATTGTTAAATAGGATCCTTAGTCGAATATTATTACAGGTATGGAAAATGATAATATATAAAGAACATTATGTGGTTGATGACAAGGGTTGTCATTGACATAGAGATGTCAAAATCAACACATAAGTATTTGTTAGAGAACGACATACTGGATTGACCCGCTATGAGCATGTTTCTTGGGTAATTATGTAACAGTCACAACATTGCTCATGATAAACATATGTATAATCCTCAGACTTGAGATAAACATGATTTCAACATAAAGATTTACGTATTTTGACATAGTCAAACGTGTGTTGTAAC
This sequence comes from Hibiscus tridactylites, assembly GCA_958450335.1. Classification (NCBI taxonomy): domain Eukaryota; kingdom Viridiplantae; phylum Streptophyta; class Magnoliopsida; order Malvales; family Malvaceae; genus Hibiscus; species Hibiscus tridactylites. The sequence continues at coordinate 46,997,275 of OY288266.1, forward strand.
TGACTACATTATAAAGACTGATGATTGGATACGTGATGACCTATGTAGTGAAATATGGTTGATCAAGAAAGGATTTGTCCCTCTTACATAATGGGAGAAATATCTTCGGCCACTTGATTGAGTGAGATTAGAAAATGCATGGCCATGCTCGAATATTATGATATGAGATATCATAGAGATTAGTTTATCATAATCTACTCAAGACATCAAGAAACACTAGATGGACAACACAAGTGTGACTAACCCATGACTTGTGTTCATCTAAGATATAAAGGATAAAAGGATGAAATACATAAAGGAAGTTTATTCAGGAATTAGGAAAGTCAAACCATGACTTCATGCAACTTAGGTTGCAATGATGTATTGCTAGATGCCAGTCATTGTTTGTAAAATTAGAATAGTTCTAATTTTGCTGCTAACGTTGCATGAACCTACAAGGGTCGCACCCTTCGAATGAAACGAACAAAAAAATTGGAAACCGTACTCCCTATTTTAGGGAGGTTGCCGAAAATCCCCTATGGGATAGGGGAAATCGGTAACTCCCTTAAATGGGAATAATATTGGATAAATATTGTATTTATCAGATATTATTTAGAGTATGGAAAATATTTAGAGACTTAAATATTATAGAATAAGATTCTATAAATTTAAATATATATATTTGGAATTTATATAATGTATATTTAATTCCAAGTTTATGTAGAATTAGATTCAACATAATTAAAAATATATATTTAAATATATTTAAATCCAAGTAAAGATAGAATGAGATTCTATATAATAAAAATATATATATTTGGATTAAATATATTGTATATTTAAATCCATGTTTTATGTAGAATAAGATTCCACATAATTAAATATATATATATATATATATTTCATTTAATATTATTAAATATAATGTATATTTAATATAAACCAATTGCAAGTAGAATTAGATTCTATGAATTTTGGTTGAACTTGGATTTAAGAAATTCTACTAGAATTGAGTTTCTGAATACTATTTAAAGGGACAAGGGCTAGCAACCAAATCATCCCTCTTTCTTCTCTTGAAGATTTCGACAACACCCCTAGGGATTCTCCACTGAAATTCGACATATCCCAGAAAGCTCTCTGAGAAGTTGTTCGATATTTTTCTGGTGGTCTACTTGCCCCCTGGTAAATCCCTAAAGGTTTCTTTGCTCGATTGCAAGTCCTGGTTGAACCCCTGCTCGATTTCAGACTCCCTCAGGAATCCCTGGAAGGATTTCAACTTCTCCTTGTTAGGTGTTAAAACCTGTCGAAATTTATCCCTAAGTGTTATGCAGACGGAAACTTTGTTCGTTTTGTTCGGGTGGACTCCGTAGAGGTTGTTGCGAACCTGTGACGATTCCGGTTTTACTTGACGTGGTTATTCTGACATACCGTTAGTTTTCCAGTTTCCAGAGTTTTAAAAGATAACTCTTCATCTTTTCACCCCGGATTCGTTCCTGTACATGGGTCTTGGCTGGATTATGTCGGATTAATTTTTCCGCTGCACCACGGGGCGTGCCAACGTGACCCAACAGTTCCAACAAGTACCAAGGTTACCCCAACACTCACCAGCGTGTCTCCTACAACACTGGTTACACTCAGGAGTCCTCAAGAAATCATTTGGTCCTTGATAGCCTCTTCCAGGTTACTACCCCCGCATCTAGCATCAAAATGTGGCTTTCTATCCTTATGCCTCTTGTTGCGATCCCTACCATAATTGCGTTCTGCAGCTCGCTTCCCAGAGTTAGATCCACCTGCTCGGCTCGCCAAACCAAGATTCAATTCAATGTCCTTGGCTCTAGTGACCAAGACATTGAAATCATTATAATTAGCTGCGAGCATATAGGTTTTTACATCTGCCACCAGCCTGTAACAGAACCGTTCACACCTTTCTCTCTCGTTAAGAATCAGCTCAGGTGCATATTGGCTAAGGTGAACAAATTGAATCTCATATTAAGCCACATACATGCTCCCTTGTACAAGAGACATAAACTCCCTCTTCTCGTCGAGGTAGTGAACTCCCAAGTATTTCCCCTTGAACGCATTCAAAAAGAATGTCCAAGTCACTTCATCATCCTCCAATTGAGAGATAGTGGTCGTCCACCACGTGTATACATCACCATACAACAGTGACACAATGCATCCTAGCTTCTGAACATTGTTGCAGTTCAGTTGTCCAAGAATCCTCTTGGTGATCTCCAACCAAGACTTAGAACCTTCCGGTGTCAGACCTCTAAACTCAGTCCCTCCTAAACTGCGGATACGCTCCAACGGCAATCTCACATTAGCACCATCTTGAGGTGCAGCTCCATGAGCTCCAACTACTGTTGCCTGGAAAGCTCCAGCAATAGCATGTATCAGCACAGTCATATCAGGAGCAGCTTGCCCCTGACCTCCCTCGGGTCAAGAACCCCATCACCGATTCCAGCAGCACCAGCCTAACACCATTTCATATGAGAGAAGGGCACAGCGATCGGAAAACATTTAGGGACTCAATTGCATAATTTAGGGACCAAAATGTAATTTTTATAAATTATGAGGACTTTGCATAATTTAGGTTTACCAATATGAAATTAGTCATATTACATGCTCCATTGTCAAATTTCAGCTTAAAAGAACATCCCAAGCTCAAGCAATTGCATCCACAACATTCAGGACTAAAATGTAAAACATGGGAACTTAAAACAATTCAAAATCATCATCCAACGATTATCCGTTTCGAAACATCAATACTTCGTACCGAAACACCCGTATCAAAATGAAGTTGACCGTTTCGGTACTCAGGTGCGTTCCGAGACCGATATCCAAACAGGCCTCTCTAGTAGCCAAAATGTTCTGAAACGCATTCAGTCGTTCCGAAACGCTATGGCAATTAGAGGCACCCGTTTCGAAACAGTTGATGGTGTTTTGATACACCCTGGCTTGTGACAGCAGAAATTGCTGGTGTTTCACCTTTTAAACCACTCGAACATGCTTCAAAAAGCATCATAACATACCAACAACTTATTTTGACACTAAAGAACATATTTAAGGACCTTAAGCTTGAGCATGGCATCAAACACATAATTACTCAATCTATATGCATGCTTCCTAGCCACAAAACCAATAAAAGCTATCAAACCTCAAACCAAACCTTTAGGACCATTTACAACTCATAAAAGCCATCACAAACATGCCACAAACCTAGGGAGTTCAAAACGCATCTCCTAAATACAACCTTGGTGTCCCATTGCCAAATATCAAAACTAAAGTGTATAAAAAACATCAGAAATTAGTCACTTCATCATCCTCCATTTGAGAGATAGTGGTCGTCCACCACGTGTATACATCACCATACAACAGTGACACAATGCATCCCAGCTTCTGAACATTGTTGCAGTTCAGTTGTCCAAGAATCCTCTTGGTGCTCTCCAACCAAGACTCAGAACCTTCCGGTGTCAGACCTCTAAACTCAGTCCCTCCTAAACTGCGGAGACGCTCCAACGGCAATCTCACATTAGCACCATCTTGAGTTGCAGCTCCATGAGCTCCAACTACTGTTGCCTGGAAAGCTCCAGCAATAGCATGTATCAGCACAGTCATATCATGAGCAGCTTGCCCCTGACCTCCCTATGCTCTAAAGAAAACCAACACAATAATGCACTTTTCAAAACACTTTCTCAAAGCCTTTTCTACAACATGCTCTTTCTATCTCATGCTTGGAAACCATTTCAAAGCAACTCTTCATTGAAAACACACGTACCTCAATTCTATCTCATGCATTTAAACCAATGCAAATCTCATGGCATGGGCATACACATATTTGTAAAAACCAAAGCATTTCATATACAAATCTCATATGCATTTCTCATAGCATAAATCATCTCATCAATAGGTACATTTGAATCAAAAGCATTTTCATATATTATATTGGCATTTCACATCTCATTATTACTCGGATATGCGGACAACATTCTCAAACCACTAGACACTTCTGGTGGAATCTCACATCACCGTTGTAACCCCCTTAACCCGGCCTAGACGATTGACCCGAATTAAGAAAGTCACATGGGGAAAACCAAAGTCAACCCGAAAGTCAACCTTGATTAACGACCCTTTTTTTTTCTTTTTAATCTTGTCTAGATGCACATTAATCCTAATTGTGATCACACAAACATCATACTCACAGATCACAAACATCAGAGATTAAACAGGGACCCAATTGAACAAATTACAACTTTAGGGACCAAATTGTAATTTCTGATAATTAAAAGGACTTAACCCAAATTGAAGTTACCATCTTGAAATTAATCAGGTTTCATTCTTCTCTGTGAAATTTCAGCTCAAAAGGACTTCCCAAGCTCACACAATTGAACAAACAAGATTCAGGACCAAAACGTAAACAAATCAAAACATATAACTGCCAATGTCAGCCCCCAACGGTCGACCGTTCCGAAACAGGTAGACCCTGTTCCGAAACACGGGCTGTTCTGAAACGGGTTCCGAAACATGGCCTTGGCAGAGACCAAACCGTTTCGAAACGGTGCATACCGTTTCGGACACCTGGGTTCATGTAAGACACCCGTTCTGAAACGGTTCACACTGTTCCGAAACGCCTGCACAGATTGCAGCAAACAAGCATACCAAAACATGCAATTGATCATTCAAACATGCTCCAAATGTCACCAACCTTTACCAGCATGCAATTCAACATATATATGACTTATAGGAGTCATCAAAACAATAATCTAACATCATATGCAAAAAGCCCCAATTCAATAGACATGCTTCTTACACAAGCTAGCTATTCAAAACACCAAACTTCCAAAACAAGCATGCAATGATCCAATCCAAAAACCAGCATTCAAACCAACATTCAACATACTTAGGGAGTCTCAAACACCTCCCAAAACATACACATTGGTCCCCCATTGCCAAATCACCCAAAAGCTAAATGTTTAACAAAAACCTTCCATACATTGAGCTTTACTTGAACTTGAACTCTTGCCCCTCTTGCTGCCCTTCAAGATACTCTAATGCTCTGCATTATTGAATTAAGAAAACGAAGAGAGCATAAGCAAAAGCTTAGTGAGGAAAGCTCTTAAAAACCATTCAATAATGCAATTCAAAACATTTACAAAACATGCTTTAAATCAACCTTTGCACATGCTCAATAGCATACTTTAAACAAGCAAACTCATGCTTCATCATAAACATTAAAACAAGCATCTCATGCTTCACAAAATACTTAACATGTCATATTGGCTCAAGTGATACATTTCGTTTCTTAAAACAAGTTCATCAACTCTCCCAAGGACTTTTAAACACCTTGGCCCCAAGGACTTTTAAACACCTTGGACATGGACTTTTAAACACCATGAATAAGGACCACACAAGGACTTTTAACCACCTTTGTGTCCAATGCTTGAATCACCCCAAGGACTTTTAAACACCTTGGCCCCAAGGACTTTTAAACACCTTGGCCCCATGGACTTTTAAACACCATGGCCCCATGGACTTTTAAACACCATGGAAAGGATCACCTAAGGACTTTTAACCACCTTAGTGTCCGCAACAAGACTCATCCAAGGACTTTTAACCACCTTGATGATCTTAAGTAACAAGGCTCACTCAAGGACTTTTAACCACCTTAGTGACCTTAATCTTTTCAAAACACCACTTGCCAATATACATCATTATCATCATTTAATCCACTGTTTTAAAGCATTAAACCAAGCCATTTTCATCATGCATTTCAAAGCATCAAACCACATTATTTCAATGTATAAAAGCAAGGTACTCCTACCTAGAGTTACCTTCAACATATGGCTTACATCATCAGCAAAATCCATGCTAAAACATGCTTTCAAAACAGTAATTAAAAACATGCAAATCATCATTTTGCATCACATCAAAAACATGGCCACCACTAGAGAGAAAATCCGAAAACTTACACTTGAGCTTAGCAAAGTTGTTTAGACTTAAACTAAGCTCCCAAAACCTTCAAACCTTGGTTTTAAAAGCTGAAATCCAATTTCCACAAACTCACTCACCGATTTCCACTTTGCTTCAAGCCAAAGCACCAAATCAAGCTTCCGGATCAACCAATCTTGGATCCAAAGATGCCTCCCCTGTTTCAACACATCAAAGCAGAGGATTAATGCATCATCATGCATTAATTGCTTCAATGAAAGCACCTAAACTCGCTGCTCTCATCCAACCTCCATTTTCGGCCACCAAACACAACCGAAAATGCATCCAAACCACTTCTAAACAAAGCCCAGCCATAAACCAGCAAAACCTCACTTCCATTAACATCATATAACATCTAAAAACAACCTATTAATAACCTTATACCTCCAGCAACATCAGATCACCAAGATCACCTCAAAAACTACCTTGAAACACAAGCTAAACTTAGGAAACTCAACCTATCCGGGATTGCATCAATCAAAACTCAATTCCACATCATTTTAGAGATCATTTAACATCAAAAACATCTCTTAAATCACAGATTACTCAGATCTAACGAAAATCATCAAAAATCATCAAAATCTTGCATAATAAGCCAAGATCCATTTCAACACTTTAAAACCTTTAATTAAACATCAATTAAGGATTGAAAACTTAGAAATTTCAGTAAAGAACTGATAGTTTAGAGGAGAAGGACGTTTTTACCTCCAAAATGTCATTAACCAAAATTACATTTTGGTCACTAACCAAAATGTCACACTTCCAAAACTCATTTTCCAAAATTGATTTCACAGTTCACTTAATTATATTAAAAGATGATTTTAGAACATTTTTCCATATTTTTAATGCAACCCGAACTAGGCTTTCCTAATTTAACCCCTTAAGATTCGAACAGCACTTTGACCAACCGGTCAACGCCCAAAACTCCTAAGCCCAAAACCGGGGCGTTACAACTCTCCCCCCCTTAAGAAATTTCGTCCTCGAAATTTACCTGAAGGAAAGAGATAAGGAAACTGCTTCAGCATGTCATCCTTCCGCTCCCACGTGGCTTCCTCAACACCCCGATGCTTCCACAGCACCTTCACCAACTCAATGGTCTTGCCACGAAGAACCTTGCAATCTGAATCCAGAACCTTCACCGGTTCCTCATCATAGGTCAAATCCGGATTCAAAACCACATCCTCCACAGGCATCACATGCGAAGGATCAGATCTATGCTTCCGGAGCATAGAAACATGGAACACATCATGAATCTTCTCCAACTCCTGAGGTAACCTCAGCCGATACGCAACAGGACCCACTCGCTCAACCACCTCATATGGTCCAATGTACCGAGGGCTCAACTTACCCTTCCGGCCAAACCTCATCACCTTCTTCCAAGGCGAAACCTTCAAGAACACACGGTCACCCACCGCATACTCTATCTCCTTACGCTTCAAATCCGCGTAAGACTTTTGCCGATCAGAGGCAGCCTTCAACCTCTCACAAATGAGCTTCACTTTCTCGGTAGACCCTTTCAACAAAGCAGGCATCGAAACCAACCTTTGACCAGTTTCAGCCCAACAAAGAGGAGTCCTACACTTCCTCCCATACAGAGCCTCATAAGGTGCCATCTGTATACTCGCCTGATAACTATTGTTATAAGCGAACTCAACCAATGGCAGATGCTTCTCCCAAGAACCTTGGAACTCAATCACGCAGCATCTCAACATATCCTCCAAAATCTGAATAACTCGCTCAGACTGACCATCCGACTGAGGATGATAGGATGTACTGAAATGCAACCTTGTACCCAGAGCTTGATGCAAACACTGCCAGAAACGCGATGTGAACCTCGGATCCCTATCCGACACAATCGACTTAGGCACACCATGCAACCTCACAATCTCAGCAATGTACAGCTCTGCCAGCTTATCCAAAGAAAACGTAGTATGCACAGGCAAGAAATGCGCACACTTCGTCAAGCGATCCACAATCACCCAAACAGAATTCTTCTTTGATGGAGACAAAGGCAAACCAGATACGAAATCCATGGTAACCCTCTCCCACTTCCATTCAGGGATTTTCAACGGTTGCAACAAACCAGAAGGAACCTGATGTTCAGCCTTAACTCGCTGACACACCAAACACTTGCTCACAAACTCTGCAACATCCTTCTTCAAACCCACCCATTAGTACTCATCACGAAGATCACGGTACATCTTAGTACTACCAGGGTGCATAGCAAAAGGACTACTATGACCTTCAGTCAGAATAGCACGCCTCAACTCAGCATCAGCAGGCACTACTATCCGACTACCAAAACACAACACACCATCCTCATTAAAGCAGAAATCCGAAGGTCTACCCTCCGCGATATCCTGAACATGAGACACCAAGGAATCATCCAGCAACTGCTTTTCCTTGATCAACTGAACCAAAGATGGTTTCACTTGCAACTCAGCAACAAGACCACCATCTCGCGATATGCTCAAGCTAGCAAACATAGCTCTCAGCTCAACAGCTACCTTCCTACTCAAGGCATCAGCAACAACATTAGCTTTACCAGGATGATACTCAATCGTCAGATCATAATCCTTGAGCAACTCCAACCAACGTCGCTGTCTCAGATTCAACTCCTTCTGAGACATCAGATACCTCAAACTCTTGTGATCCGTGTACACAGTACACTTCTCACCATACAGATAATGTCTCCAGATCTTCAGAGCAAACACCACTGCAGCCAGCTCAATGTCATGCGTAGGATAGTTGCGCTCATGCACCTTCAACTGCCGCGACGCATAAGCCACAACCTTACCCTCCTGCATCAGCACACACCCCAAACCAACATAGGATGCATCACTATAGACCACAAACTCTTTCCCTGATTCAGGCTGAATCAAGATAGGAGCTTGAGTCAAAGCCGCCTTAAGCTTCTCAAAAGCCTGCTGTCTCGCTTCCGTCCACTCATACTTAACATCCTTTTGCAACAGCTTCGTCAAAGGAACAGCAATCTTGGAAAAACCATCCACAAACCTCCGGTAGTATCCCGCCAAACCAAGGAAACTACGGACCTCATGAACAGACTTAGGAACTTTCCAGTTCATCACCGCTTCAATCTTCTGAGGATCAACACGAATCCCCTCAGCTGAAACCACATGCCCAAGAAACACCACCTCCTTAAGCCAGAACTCACACTTGCTCAGCTTAGCATAAAGCTGATTCTCCAACAAAGCTTGCAAAACAACCCTCAAATGCTCTTCGTGCTCCTCCTCAGTACGCGAGTACACGAGGATATCATCAATGAACACCACAACGAACTTGTCCAGGTATTCATGAAACACACGATTCATCATGTCCATGAAAGCAGCAGGAGCATTTGTCAAACCAAACAGCATCACAAGGAACTCATAATGCCCATACCTTGTCCTGAAAGCTGTTTTAGGCACATCCACATCCTTCACCTTCAACTGATAATACCCTGACCTCAAGTCAATCTTAGAGAACACAGCAGCTCCCCGAAATTGATCAAAGAGATCATCAATCCTCGGCAAAGGATACCGATTCTTGATAGTCAACTTGTTCAGCTGACGGTAATCAATACACATCCTCATAGTGCCATCTTTCTTCTTCATAAACAAGACAGGAGCACCCCAAGGCGACACACTCGGCCGGATGAAACCACGATCAAGCAGCTCTTGCAACTGCGTCTTCAGCTCCTTCAGCTCCTTAGGTGCCATTCTATAGGGAGAAATGGACACAGGAGTTGTATTCTCATACAGCTCAATTCCAAACTCCACCTCGCGATTAGGAGGTAAACCAGGCAACTCTTCAGGAAACACACCAGGAAACTCCTTCACAACCTTGATATCTTGCACCCTCAACTCCTTAGAGCTAGGATTCATCACAAAAGCTAGGTAAGCTTCGCAACCCTGCCTCAGCATCCTACTCGCCTCCAAGGTAGACACCACATTAGCAAGAAACTTCACATTCTCGCCAACTACAACCACTTCATAATCATCCGCAAGCTTAAGCGAAACCCGCTTATTCTCACAGTCCACAACAGCACGATGCTCAGCAAGCCAATCCATACCAAGGATCACATCAAAACCATAGAAAGGCAACTCCATAAGATCAACATGAAAGACATGTTCTTGAACAACCAAGGGACACCTTCTATAAAGCTTTCGAGTCACAACAGTTTCACCAAAAGAACTAGTGACACGAACACCAACATCCAAAGACTCAACAGGCAAACCAAGCAATTCAGCATGCTCACGCAAAATGTATGAATGCGTAGATCCAGAATCAATCAAAGAAAGCAATGACAAGGATTGCAAAGTAAAGGTACCTGCAATCACATCAGCATCATTCCTTCCCTCGCGCTGAGCATACACCCTCGCTTGGCCTCCACCTTCAGGTTGAATAGCCACAACATGGGCTACTCCTCGACCACCTTCCTCTCTCCTCTGGAAATTACCACGGCTGCGCCCACGACCTCTCTGCTGTGCTGCAACAACAGGGGCACGCTCTTGGCCACCAGCCAACCTCGGACAATCTCGCCTCAGATGGTCAACAGAACCACAGTTCCAACATCCATTCCCAGCTGCCGCAACAGGAGCTTGCACCTCCCTCACAGCACGAGGACAGTCACGCTTCAAGTGACCACGAGAACCACAGATCCAGCAAGCACTAGGATCAGCTCTAGCAAAACCACCTCTAGCAGGTGCACCACCACCTCTCTTGGCTAAGGACTGATACTTCTGATCACGTCCCCTCTTGCTCCGTCCACCTCCAGAACTATACTCAGCAGCTCTCTTGCCAGAACTTGCTCCAGCACCTTTCGCAGCTAAACCCAAGTTCATCTCAATGTCCTTGGATCGACTAACCAACACATCAAAATCATTGTACTCAGCAGCCAACATGTAGGTCTTTACTTCCGTCATCAAGCCATAACGGAACCTTTCGCACCTCTCACGCTCATCAGGTATCAGCTCCGGTGCATACTGACTGAGCCGTACAAACTGCACGTCATACTCAGCCACACTCATGCTCCCTTGAGTAAGAGACATGAATTCACGCTTTTTCTCATCCAGATATCTCACTCCAAGATATCTCCTCTTGAACGCATTCTGAAAGAATGTCCAAGATACATCAACTTCAACCATCCCAGCTATGGTGGTCGTCCACCACGTATACGCATCGTCCTGCAGCAAGGACACAACACATCCCAACTTTTGCACATCCGTGCAGCTCATCTGTCCCAAGATACGCTTGGTACTCTCTAGCCAAGCTTCCGAACTCTCAGCAGACATACCCCTGAACTCAGTCCCACCAAGACTGCGCAGACGCTCCAAAGGTAATCTGACTCCGGCATCTCCCTGATGCCCAGCTCCTTGAGCTCCAGCTACTGCTGCTCGAAAAGCACCCGCAATAGCTTGTACCAGCATAGACATATCAGGCATAGCTTGCCCCTGACCAACCTCTGGTCCAGCAGCTCCAGCACCAGCTGCAGCTTCAGCTCGCTCACCTCCAGCACCACCATCAGGCGGAGGAGGGGGTAACACAGCACTACCCGTATTCTCTTCATTCTCATTCTCATTAGGAGCCGTAGCTCGCACACTACCTCTTAACTCTCTACGTGGTGCCATACTTTTACCATGCAATCACAATGCAAAATAAAACAAGTCAGGCCCAGCAAGGTAAGCAATCCAAGTATTCAAGCTCAATTTCATTCAAAATCAACATCATTTCATTAGCTTTTGTTTGGCAATGGGTACCCTCAGCATGCAGCATCATAACATACATCTCAATTGCATCCAAATCACAAACCACTGAACATGCTTTCAAACAACAAGCATACAAGCCAAACATACTTCAATCATGCATACAATCATTCCCAATTACTCGCAAACTCAGCTCTGATACCACCAAATGTAACCCCCTTAACCCGGCCTAGACGGTTGACCCGAATTAAGAAAGTCACACGGGGAAAACCAAAGTCAACCCGAAAGTCAACCTTGATTAACGACCTTTTTTTTCTTTTTAATCTTGTCTAGATGCTCATTAATCCTAATTGTGATCACACAAACATCATACTCACAGATCACAAACATCAGAGATTAAACAGGGACCCAATTGAACAAATTATAACTTTAGGGACCAAATTGTAATTTCTGATAATTAAAAGGACTTAACCCAAATTGAAGTTACCATCTTGAAATTAATCAGGTTTCATGCTTCTCTGTGAAATTTCAGCTCAAAAGGACTACCCAAGCTCACAAAATTGAACAAACAAGATTCAGGACCAAAACGTAAACAAATCAAAACATATAACTGCCAATGTCAGCCCCCAACGGTCGACCATTCCGAAACACGGGCCGTTCCGAAACGGGTTCCGAAACATGGCCTTGGCAGAGACCAAACCGTTTTGAAACGGTGCATACCATTTCGGACGCCTGGGTTCATGTAAGGCACCCGTTCCGAAACGGTTCACACTGTTCCGAAACGCCTGCACAGATTGCAGCAAACAAGCATACCAAAACATGCAATTGATCATTCAAACATGCTCCAAATGTCACCAACCTTTAGCAGCATGCAATTCAACATATATATGACTTATAGGAGTCATCAAAACAATAATCTAACATCATATGCAAAAAGCCCCAATTCAATAGACATGCTTCTTACATAAGCTAGCTATTCAAAACACCAAACTTCCAAAACAAGCATGCAATGATCCAATCCAAAAACCAGCATTCAAAATAACATTCAACATACTTAGGGAGTCTCAAACACTTCCCAAATCATACACATTGGTCCCCCATTGCCAAATCAACCAAAAGCTAAATGTTTAACAAAAACCTTCCATACATTGAGCTTTACTTGAACTTGAACTCTTGCCCCTCTTGCTGCCCTTCAAGATACTCTAATGCTCTGCATTATTGAATTAAGAAAACGAAGAGAGCATAAGCAAAAGCTTAGTGAGGAAAGCTCTTAAAAACCATTCAATAATGCAATTCAAAACATTTACAAAACATGCTTTAAATCAACCTTTGCACATGCTCAATAGCATACTTTAAACAAGCAATCTCATGCTTCATCATAAACATTAAAACAAGCATCTCATGCTTCACAAAATACTTAACATGTCATATTGGCTCAAGTGATACATTTCATTTCTTAAAACAAGTTCATCAACTCTCCCAAGGACTTTTAAACACCTTGGCCCCAAGGACTTTTAAACACCTTGGCCATGGACTTTTAAACACCATGAATAAGGACCACACAAGGACTTTTAACCACCTTTGTGTCCAATGCTTGAATCACCCCAAGGACTTTTAAACACCTTGGCCCCAAGGACTTTTAAACACCTTGGCCCCATGGACTTTTAAACACCATGGCCCCATGGACTTTTAAACACCATGGAAAGGATCACCTAAGGACTTTTAACCACCTTAGTGTCCGCAACAAGACTCATCCAAGGACTTTTAACCACCTTGATGATCTTAAGTAACAAGGCTCACTCAAGGACTTTTAACCACCTTAGTGACCTTAATCTTTTCAAAACACCACTTGCCAATATACATCATTATCATCATTTAATCCACTGTTTTAAAGCATTAAACCAAGCCATTTTCATCATGCATTTCAAAGCATCAAACCACATTATTTCAATGTATAAAAGCAAGGTACTCCTACCTAGAGTTACCTTCAACATATGGCTTACATCATCAGCAAAATCCATGCTAAAACATGCTTTCAAAACAGTAATTAAAAACATGCAAATCATCATTTTGCATCACATCAAAAACATGGCCACCACTAGAGAGAAAATCCGAAAACTTACACTTGAGCTTAGCAAAGTTGTTTAGACTTAAACTAAGCTCCCAAAACCTTCAAACCTTGGTTTTAAAAGCTGAAATCCAATTTCCACAAACTCACTCACCGATTTCCACTTTGCTTCAAGCCAAAGCACCAAATCAAGCTTCCGGATCAACCAATCTTGGATCCAAAGATGCCTCCCCTGTTTCAACACATCAAAGTAGAGGATTAATGCATCATCATGCATTAATTGCTTCAATGAAAGCACCTAAACTCGCTGCTCTCATCCAACCTCCATTTTCGGCCACCAAACACAACCGAAAATGCATCCAAACCACTTCTAAACAAAGCCCAGCCATAAACCAGCAAAACCTCACTTCCATTAACATCATATAACATCTAAAAACAACCTATTAGCAACCTTATACCTCCAGCAACATCAGATCACCAAGATCACCTCAAAAACTACCTTGAAACAAAAGCTAAACTTTGGAAACTCAACCTATCCGGGATTGCATCAATCAAAACTCAATTCCACATCATTTTAGAGATCATTTAACATCAAAAACATCTCTTAAATCACATATTACTCAGATCTAACGAAAATCATCAAAAATCATCAAAATCTTGCATAATAAGCCAAGATCCATTTCAACACTTTAAAACCTTTAATTAAACATCAATTAAGGATTGAAAACTTAGGAATTTCAGTAAAGAACTGATAGTTTAGAGGAGAAGGACGTTCTTACCTCCAAACTTGTGTTTCTCCACTTTTTGGAATGAAAAACCTTGATGAAACTTGTAGCAATTGAAGAGGTTTTGAAGATATGTTGATTTGGAATCAAATGAGAGTTGAAAGGAGGAATTTAGGTGAGAAAATCAGAAACAAATCTCTGGAAATGTAGTGTTTGGTTTGAGAGAAAATGAGAGAAGGAAAATGAGAAGTCAGTTGAGAAAATTGCCAAATGAGCTTTTCCCTCCTTTTTGATATCTTTAAAATCAGAAAATAGCTTATAAAATCTTAGAAAAATCTGGAGAAACCACTTTTGGATTAATAGCTCCTTAAATATTCAAAGTTTCAACCCTTTATAAAACAGCCACCAAACTTGCGAAAATTACATTTTGGTCACTAACCAAAATGTCACACTTCCAAAACTCATTTTCCAAAATTGATTTCACAGTTCACTTAATTATATTAAAAGATGATTTTAGAACATTTTTCCATATTTTTAATGCAACCCGAACTAGGCTTTCCTAATTTAACCCCTTAAGATTCGAACAGCACTTTGACCAACCGGTCAACGCCCAAAACTCCTAAGCCCAAAACCGGGGCGTTACAACCGTACTCACTTGTCTAGTAACATAATTTCTGGTGGAATCTCACATCACCATACTCACATGGCGGAATCTCTTATCGCCACAAAGCTTGGGTATTTCACCAAGTCCTACCCAATGGAATGCCCATCATCGGTCTCTCCCTTTGAATAAAACCAAAGAGCACGTGCGAATTTTTAGTTTATAGCGCACTCTAATCCTATTGATCGATCAATTATATCCGATAATTATTTCATCTTCTATGCCAATATTTTATGATAAAACATCATCTCACCTACAGTTTTTCATGCAGCATTTCTCAAATCTTTCTCATCTCATTTCAAAACCATAACATTTATCATGCTTTAAAACAAAAGCTCAAAACTCATCAATGCAACATGTTATTTTATGAAATCACTTCAAGCATCATCTCATGCTACCAATCATGCATAAAAACAATAGGAATTTATCTATCTCAAATCGTGAGCAAGTAAAAGCAATTTAGGGGCAACCACCACAAATAAGAGAGCAATCTAGCCAATACTTACTTCTGGACTTAGGAAGGTGTTTCAAAGCTTTCCTAAATCCCAAAACCTCGTTTCTTTTTCCGTCAAGAACTTCTAAAACCATTCGCACTCACCGATTACGTTTCGCTTGCTTACTGAAACACTATCTAAGCTCCCAGATCAACACCAAAAGCGTCCGAAGATGTCTCCCATGTTTATAACATATAAGAGCAGAGGATTAATGCATCATCATGCATTGAAATCATCAGCCACACACCTAAATTCGCTGCTCTACACAAGAACCTCATTTCGGCCACAAAAAATAACCAAAATCATCTCCAAACTCTCCCAAAACAAAGCCCAGCCAAGATCTATCATTTCTAAACATCAATCAACATCAAAAACCACCACAAATTCGTCCTTACACCTCCAGCTATAACAGAGCACCAAAACCACCCCAAAAACCTCCATTCTAGCATGCAAAACTTAGGAATCCAAGCCTATTCGAGATTTGTTTGATAAAACCTCATTTATATCATCAACTAACATCCAAAATACATTAAAAAACAACCTCAAAACAGAGCCTAACCATCAACCACGAAAATCATCAAGATCTCTCCAAAAACCTTGAGTTTTAATACAATTTCTTGTTTCTAACATTAAAGCAACTAAAAAATTATTAACAAATGATTGATAACTTGGGAATTGCAGTAAAGAACTGATCATTGGAGGAGAAGGATGAAGCTTACCTCTAATGGCTGATTTCTCCTTGATTTGGGCAAGTTTTCTTGAAAATCCAATGTGAAAATAAGAGGATTTGGTGAGGAAAAGATTAGAAATCAAAAGGAGATTGAAATCTCATCAAAAGGAATGAAAATCAAAGGCTAATTGATGGAGGAAATTTTTTTGGCTGAAGAGAATTGAGAGAAAATGAAATGAGAGAAAATTGACGTAAGGTAGTTATGAAAAGTCAAAGATAATTTTTCCTTTAATCAATCTTTATTTCCTTCAATTAAAACATTGATAAAATCATCCAAAATAAGGAGAAATCTGATTAAAAACATTTTGGTAAAATTAGCTCCTTAAAGATTCAAAGTTTCAATCCTTTACAAAACAGTCACTATTAAACTTTTGCAAATACTACGATTTGGTGACTACACTGAAATGTAGTATTTTCAAACGTTATTTTGTAAAATTGATTTCACCATAATAATTCATATAATAAATGAGGATTTTTAGGTATTTTTCCATATTTTTAAAACATCTCGAACTAGGTGTTCTCTAAATCTACCTTTAAGATTTGAACCGTTCTCGAAAGGTCTGATTCGAACTCTAAAACATCTAGGCCCAAAATCGAAGCATTCAAGGATCGCATCGAAACGGGTTTAACCATATCGATACCCGTTTAAAAAAAGTAATATGGGAAACTAATACAATACTCATATTGATACGCTTAAGGCCGTATCGATACCCTATGCCCAGAAATACATTTTAGGCTTGAAGAACAACCAAAAGCTTGATTCTAACATCTCCTAAATGAATGCAAATTATGAATGAGAAGTTCTAAGCACATTTTGATAGAATCATACTCCCCCTAGCTATAAGCATGGATATTTTCAAGAGCTACAACACATTAACATGCAATTTCACAAGGTCAAGCAATTTTAACTTTAAAAATGGACCTAAAAGGTCAAGGAAGGCTAGTTAGACCTAACTCTCTCCTAAAGGACCAAAAACGATCTTTATCTAAAGGCTTTGTAAAGATGTCCGCTAGTTGGTTTAAGGTGTCAATGTACTCTATAACAACATCTTCCTTAAGGACATGATCTCTAATGATATGATGCCTTATCTCTATATGTTTTGTTATAGAGTGTTGGATGTGATTTTTAGTCAAGCATATCGAACTAGTGTTATCACACTTAAGGGGTATGGTTTCAAATTTAATACAATAATCTAAGAGTTGTTGCTTCATCCAAAGGACTTGAGCACAACAACTCCCTAAGGATATGTACTCGGCTTCGGTGGTAGAAAGAGCTACACTACTTTGTTTCTTAGAGAACCAAGATATGAGCATACTACCTAAGAATTGACAAGTTCCCGAAGTACACATCCTATCTATTTTACGCCCCCCATAATCTGCATCCGAATAAGGATAAAGGTTGAAGGTGGAGTCTCTAGGGTACCAAAGTCCTAAACAAGGAGTATCTCTAAGGTACCTAAAGATTCTCTTAACGGCTATAAGGTGAGACTCTCTAGGACTATCTTGAAACCTAGCACACAAGCAAACACTAAACAAGATTTCTGGTCTACTTTATGTAAGGTAAAGCAATGATCCAATCATAGAACGGTAAAGCTTAGAGTCAACACACTTACCTCCTTCATCTTTGTCAAGCTTTGTAGATGAGCTCATAAGTGTGGCTTGAGGCTTTGCATTCTCCAAGCCAAACTTCTTGATCATATCCTTGATGTACTATGCTTGATTGATGAAGGTGTCATCCTTTCTTTGCTTGATTTGGAGTCCCAAAAAGAATGAGAGCTCCCCCATCATGCTCATCTCGAATTCACCTTGCATTAACTTAGCAAACTCTTTGCAATGACATTCATTAAGAGATCCAAAAATAATATCATCAACATAAATTTGTACTACTAAGGTGTCATTTTTATACCTTTTTATGAAAAGTGTAGTGTCCACCTTACCTTTTTCAAAACCTTTTTCAATCAAAAAGTTTGAAAGTTTTTCATACCAAGCTCTAGGAGCTTGTTTTAAACCATAAAAAGCTTTAGTAAGTTTGAAAACATAATTTGGAAATTTTTAGTCTTTAAAACCCGGTGGTGGTTCCACATACACTTCCTCATTTATAAAACCCTTTAAAAATGCACTTTTAACATCCATTTGAAAAAAGCTTGAAATCATGATAACATGCATATGCAAGCAACATCTTAATGGCCTCCATTCTAGCTACGGGCGCATAGGTTTCATCAAAATCTATTCCCTCTTCTCGAGTGTAACCTTGTGCTACTAGTCTAGCCTTATTTCTCACAAGGTTACCACTCTCATATAGTTTATTCTTAAAGACCCATTTAGCTCCTATAGTAGATTGATTACTAGGCCTATCAACTCATGTCCAAACATTACTTCTTTCAATTTGATTTAACTCTTCTTGCATAACCATATTCTAAAAGTCATCTTTTAATGCTTCTTTTATATTCTTAGGCTCTATGCATGAGATAAATGCAACATGGTTCATAAGTTTAAGAAAAGATCTAGTGGTTACCCCCTTGGATGGATTACCTAAGATTTCATCACCTTTGACATAGTTGAACTCCCTTGGGTAGCTCACTTCCTTTTCCTCAAGAGCCAAGTCTTTCAAGGCTTCAAGAGGTGGATCTTGTGTATCATCTTCTTTTGTTGGAATCTCATCCTCCTTTGAAGTTTGTCCTCCATCAAAGGCATTAATGATTCCTACATCATCATCATCAAAAGAATCCTTCCTTGGAAGGAGGTTATCATCGAATACAACATGTATAGATTCTTCTACTACTAAAGTTCTCTTGTTAAATACACGATAGGCTTTAAAGGTTAAGGAATATCTTATGAAAATAGCTTCATCACTTGTTGCATAAAATAGACCGAAGTTGTATTTTCTATTATTTAAAACAAAACACTTGCAACCAAATGGATGAAAATAGCTAATGTTAGTCTTTTTAGATTTTAAAATCTCAGATGGTGTTTTCTTTAAAAGTGGCCTAATCATTACTCGGTTTACAATGTAGCAAGCAATGTTTGTGGCTTCTGCCCAAAAATATTTCAGTAAATTGTTTTCACAAAGCAAGATTCTAGCCATTTCTTGTAAAGTTCTAATTTTACTTTCAACTACCTCATTTTATTGAGGAGTTCGAGGAGCCGAAAAATTGTGGCTAATGCCATTTTCATTTAAAAACTCTTCAAACCCTAGATTTTGAAATTTGGTTCCATGATAACTTCTAATATGAGAAATTCTAAGTTCAAGATCATTTTGGGTTAATTTTGAAAATATGATGAATTTTTCTAAAGCCTCGTCTTTAGTACTTAAAAATAGAACCCAAGTAAATCTAGAAAAATCATCAAGTACAAATGCATAAGATTTACTACCCAAACTAATAGTCCTAATAGGCCCAAATAAATCCATATGAATAGGTTGTAAACACCTACTTGTAGAAACATCATTAATGGATTTAAAGGATGACTTATGTTATTTACCCTTAGAACATGCATCCCAAATTTTATCATTTGAGAACTTAATTTTTGGTAAACCTCTAACTAGATCTACGGAAACTAATTTTTCTAAAACACTAATGCTAGCATGTCCTAGTTTCCTACGCCATAGTCATGCATCATTTTCAATTTGAGCTACTAAACGTGCATGGGGTGTATGTATGTCACCTAAATAAACCATGTAAATGTTACCTATGCGATGACCTATGAGCATAATATTATTTGATTTAATGTCAACAGTTTTGCACCCATTTATATCAAATAAGACATTAAATCGTTTATCACATAATTGTCTTATGCTCAACAAATTATGTTTAATACCATCGACATACAAAACATTTTCAATAAGAATGGTAGAGTGATTACCTATAGAGCCAATACCTTTAATGTGGCCTTTGGAGTTGTCATAAAATTTCACTACTCCTCCACTTTTTGGCTTTAAGTCCATGAATTTACTATTGTCTCTGGTCATATGCCTCGAGCATCCACTATATAGGTATCGTGAATTTTGACTTTATGCTTTGGCCTTGTCGCAATGCTCCCCTTAGAAAAAAAAGATATTAAATTTTGTTTTTGGCACCCAAATCATTTTGGGTCCACGCGTGTTAGCTCCCAAAAGCTTGGTTCCCTTAGGAATCCAAGGTGGCATAGTAACAAAATCATTAGACTTGACGAGATCCTTAGGAACTCATACACTCATAATCCTTATAGGTCTATTATATCTAGGGAGGCTACTTTGTTTGTAGTTATTAGTCTTTCTCCTAGGTTGGTTGGTTTTAGATGATTCACCTTTTTCATGCTTCACATTACCAACGTTTTTGAAAGACTCTTTGAGCTTGTTAACTCATCTAACACCTTTTGGTGTTCACTATTGCATTGAGAAAGAAGATTATTTAGGTCTACATTTTCATCTTGGAATAATTTAAGTTCATCTTTCAAACCAAAAATCTTTTTCGCAAATTTTAAGTTAGCTTGAGAAAGTGAGTCATTTTTATCTTTTAATTCCGAATTAATTTTCTTATTTCTAATGACCGACTCTTTGTATTTCCCAACAAACTGATCATAAACCTCTTGCAACTCATCATATGCATCATGTAATTTATCAAATGTAAAGTCAAAAGATGATGAGTTGGAGGTTACCATGGAGGAATCCTCCTCAAGTGCAATAAGGCAAAGGTTGGCCACTTCTTGTTCGTCATCCTCGGATGACTCCTCATCACTCCAAGTAGCAAGCTTGGCTTTGAGCTTCTTATTCTTCTCAAAGCCCTTCTTCTTGAGTTGAGGGCACTCCGAACGAATGTGACCGGGCTTTTTGAACACGTAGCAAATGATTTGATCCCTCTCTTCTTCTTTGTTTTTACCCTTGAGGTCCATCTTTATTTTATTCTTCCTTCCTCGGTTTGACCTCGTGAATCGTGAGAATCTTTTGGCTACCATAGCCAATTCTTCTTAGGGTCTGTTTGTTTTCCTGAAAACTGATTCTGCAAAATGAATTCTGGAAAATTAACTACAGTTGTTGGAAAAGTAATTGCAAAAACCATTTTCTGGTGTTCAGATGATGTTGTACAATTCATTTTACACTTTTTGGTAGAGTTTCCTGAAAATTTCATGAATAATCCACAAACAAGAATCGATAATGGTAAAAACAAGTTTCAACTAAAACATGGTTTAATGTTTAGGTTAGTGTTTAAGGTTTAGGATAAGGTTTATGGTTTATGGTTTAGACCAATATTTAGTGTTTATGGTAACATTTAGGGATTAGTATTTAAGGCATAGATTTAGGGTTTAGATTAGTGTTTATGGTTTAAGGTTTAGGGTTTATGGTAACATTTAAGGTTTAGCGTTTAGGTTGGTGGTTAGGGTTTAGGATTTAAGGTTTTATAGTAACATTTATGGTTTATGGTTTAGTGATTAGGTTTATGGTAGCATTTAAAGTCTATGGTTAGTGTTTAGGGCTTATCATTTATGGTTTAGGGTTTATGTTAGAGTTTAAGGTTTAGTGCTTAGGGTTTAGGTTATCATTTAGAGTTTATGGTTTATGGTATTGCTTAGTGTTTAAGGTTTTGTATTCATGTTAGCATTT
The DNA here is from genome assembly GCA_958450335.1 of Hibiscus tridactylites. NCBI lineage: Eukaryota > Viridiplantae > Streptophyta > Magnoliopsida > Malvales > Malvaceae > Hibiscus > Hibiscus tridactylites. Next base: position 47,019,203 of record OY288266.1, read on the forward strand.
AGGGTTTAAGTTAGCTTTTAAGGTTTAATGCTTAAAGTTTAGGGTTTAGAGGTTATTGTTTATTGTTTAGGGTTTATATTATTGTTTAAGGTTTAACATTTAAAGTTTAGGGTTTATGTTAAGGTTTAATGTTTATGTTTTAGGGTTTTTTGTTTATATTAGTATTTAGGGTTAAGGGTTTACGTTTGTGATACATCATTTAGAGTTTTGTGCTTATAGATTAGTGTTTATGGTTTAGGGTTATGTTAGTGTTTAGGGTTTAGTTTATATGGTTTAGGGTTTAGCATTTAGTGTTTAGGGTTTAAAGTAGGGTTTATGGGTTAGTATATATGTTTTAGGGTTTAGGGTTTAGTGTTTAAGTTCTCATTAAGGGTTTAGGGTTTATGGTTTGTTGTTAGTGTTTATGTTAATATTTAGGGTTTATATTAGTGTTTATATTAATATTTAAGGTTTATGGGTTTGTGTTTAGGGTTAGGGGTTTTAATGTTTAGTGTTTAACACTTATTGTTTAATGTTTGGTGTTTAAGGTTTATATTATGGTTTAATGTTTAGGGTTTTAATGTTTACTGCTTAACATTTATTGTTTCATCAAAATCTATTCTCTCTTCTTGAGTGTAACCTTGTGCTACTAGTCTAGCTTTATCTCACAACGTTACCACTCTCATATAGTTTATTCTTAAAGACCCATTTAGTTCCTATAGTAGATTGATTACTAGGCCTATCAACTAATTTCCAAACATTTCTTCTTTCAAATTGATTTAACTCTTCTTGCATAACCATAATCCAAAAGTCATCTTTTAATGTTTCTTTTATATTCTTAGGCTCTATGCATGAGATAAATGCAACATGGGTCATAAGTTTAAGAAAAGATCTAGTGGTTACCCCCTTGGATGGATTACCCAAGATTTCACCACCTTTGACATAGTTGAACTCCCTTGGGTAGCTCACTTCCTTTTCCTCAAGAGCCAAGTCTTTCAAGGCTTCAAGAGGTGGATCTTGTGTATCATCTTCTTTTTTTGGAATCTCATCCTCCTTTGAAGTTTATCCTCCATCAAAGGCATTAATGATTCCTACATCATCATCATCACAAGAATCCTTCCTTGGAAGGAGGTTATCATCGAATACAACATGTATAGATTCTTCTACTACTAAAGTTCTCTTTTTAAATACACGATAGGCTTTAGAGGTTAAGGAGTATCCTATGAAAATAGTTTCATCACTTTTTGCATCAAATTTACCTAAGTTGTCTTTTCTATTATTTAAAACAAAACACTTGCAACCAAATGGATGAAAATAGCTAATAATAGGCTTTTTAGATTTTAAAATCTCATATGGTGTTTTCTTTAAAAGTGGCCTAATCATTACTTGGTTTACAATGTAGCAAGTGATGTTTGTGGGTTCTGCCCAAAAATATTTAAGTAAATTATTTTCACAAAGCATGATTCTAGCCATTTCTTGTAAAGTACTATTTTTATTCTCAACTACCTCATTTTGTTGAGTAGTTCGAGTAGCCGAAAAATTGTGGCTAATACCATTTTCATTTAAAAACTCTTCAAACCTTAGATTTTGAAATTCGTTTCCATGATCACTTCTAATATGAGAAATTCTAAGTTCAAGATCATTTTGGGTTAATTTTGAAAATATGATGATTTTTTCTAAAGCCTCATATTTAGTACTTAAAAATAGAACCCAAGTAAATCTAGAAAAATCATCAACAAGTACAAATGCATAAGATTTACTACCCAAACTCATAGTCCTAATAGGCCCAAATAAATCCATATGAATAAGTTGTAAACACCTACTTGTAGAAACATCATTAATGGATTTCAAGGATGACTTATGTTATTTACTCTTAGAGCATGCATCACAAATTTTATAATTTGAGAACTTAATTTTGGGTAAACCTCTAACTAGATCTACGGAAACTAATTTTTCTAAAACACTAATGATAGCATGGGATGTATATATGTCATCTAAATGCACCATGTAAATGTTACCTATCCGATGACCTATGAGCATAATATTATTTGATTTAATGTCAACAGTTTTGCACCCATTTTTATCAAATAAGATATTAAATCCTTTATCACATAATTGGCTTATGCTCAACAAATTATGTTTAATACCATCGACATACAAAACATTTTCAATAAGAATGGTAGAGTGATTACCTATGGAGCCAATACCTTTAATGTGGCCTTTGGAGTTCTCACCAAATGTCACTACTCCTCCACTTTTTGGCTTTAAGTCCATGAATCTACTCTTGTCTCCGGTCATATGCCTCAAGCATCCACTATCAAGGTACCATGAATTTTGACTTTGTGCTTTGGCCTTGTAGCAATGCTCCCCTTACAAAAAACAGATATTAAACATTTGTTTTTGGTACCCAAATCATTTTAGGTCCACGTGTGTTAGCTCCCAAAAGCTTGGTTCCCTTAGGAATCCAAGGTGGCATAGCAACAAAATCATTAGACTTGACGTGTTCCTTAGGAACCCATACACTTCTAATCCTTATAGGTCTATTATGTCTAGGGAGGCTACTTTGTTTGTAGTTATTAGTCTTTCTCCTAGGGTGGTTGGTTTTAGATGATTCACCTTTTTCATGCTTCACATTACCAAAGTTTTTGAAAGACTCTTTGAGCTTGTTTAGCTCATCTAACACATTTTGGTGTTCACTATTGCATTGAGAAAGAACATTTTAATCTTGGAAGAATTTAAGTTCATCTTTCAAACCTAAAATCATTTTTTCTCAAATTTTATGTTATCTTGAGAAAGTGAGTCATTTTTATCATTTAATTCCGAAATAATTTTCTTATTTCTAATGACCGACTCTTTGTATTTCCTAAAAAACTGATCATAAACCTCTTGCAACTCATCATATGCATCATGTAATTCATCAAATGTAAAGTCAAAAGATGATGAGTTAGAGGTTACCATGGAGGAATCCTCCTCAAGTGCCATAAGGCAAAGGTTAGCCACTTCTTGTTCGTCATCCTCGGATGACTCCTCATCACTCCAACTAGCAAGCTTGGCTTTGAGCTTCTTATTCTTCTCAAAGCCCTTCTTCTTGAGTTGAGGGCACTCCGAACGAATGTGACCGGGCTTTTTGAACTCGTAGAAAATGATTTGATCCCTCTCTTCTTCTTTGTTTTTACCCTTGAAGTCCATCTTTCTTTGATTCTTCCTTCCTCGGTTGGACCTCGTGAATCGTGAGAATCTTTTGGCTACCATAGCCAATTCTTCTTAGGGTCTGTTTGTTTCACTGAAAACTGATTCAAAAAAAATGAATTCTTGAAAATGAACTATAGTTGTTGGAAAACTAATTGCATAAACCATTTTCTGGTGTTCAGATATGTTGTACAATTCATTTTACACTTTTTGGTAGAGTTTCCTGAAAATTTCATGAACAATCCACAAACAAGAATCGATAATGGTAAAAACAAGTTTCAACCAAAACATGGTTTAATGTTTAGGTTAGTGTTTAGGGTTTAGGATAAGATTTATGGTTTATGGTTTAGACTAATATTTACTGTTTATGGTAACATTTAGGGATTATTATTTAAGGTATAGATTTAGGGTTTGGATTAGTGTTTATGGTTTAGGGTTTATGGTAGCATTTAAGGTTTAGGGTTTAGGTTGGTGGTTAGGGTTCAGGTTTTAAGGTTTTAGAGTAACATTTATGGTTTATGGTTTAGTGATTAGGTTTATGGTAGCATTTACAGTCTATGGTTAGTGTTTAGGGCTTATCATTTATGGTTCAGGGTTTATGTTAGTGTTTAAGGTTTAGTGCTTAGGGTTTAGGTTATCATTTAGAGTTTATGGTTTATGGTATTGCTTAGTGTTTAAGGTTTTGTATTCATGTTAGCATTTAGGGTTTAAGGTTTAGGGTTTAGGGTTTATGTTAGCTTTTAAGGTTTAATGCTTAAAGTTTAGGGTTTAGAGGTTATTGTTTATTGTTTAGGGTTTATACTATTGTTTAAGGTTTAACATCTAAAGTTTAGGGTTTATGTTAAGGTTTAGTGTTTATGTTTTAGGGTTTTTTTACATTAGTATTTAGGGTTTATGGTTTACGTTTGTGATACATCATTTAGAGTTTTGTGTTTATAGATCCGTGTTTATGGTTTAGGGTTATGTTAGTGTTTAGGGTTTAGCATTTAGTGTTTAGGGTTTAAGGTAGGGTTTATGGGTTAGTATATATGTTTTAGGGTTTAGGGTTTAGTGTTTAAGTTCTCATTAAGGGTTTAGGGTTTATGTTAGTGTTTAGGGTTTATGGTTTATGGTTTGTTGTTAGTGTTTAGTGTTTATGTTAATGTTTAGGCTTTATGTTAGTGTTTATGTTAATATTTAAGGTTTATGGGTTTCTGTTTAGGGTTAGGGGTTTTAATGTTTAGTGTTTAACATTTATTGTTTAATGTTTGGGGTTTAAGGTTTAAGTTCTCATTTAGGGTTTAAGGTTTATATTATGGTTTAATGTTTAGGGTTTTAATGTTTAGTGCTTAACATTTATTGTTTCATCAAAATCTATTTCCTCTTCTTGAGTGTAACCTTGTGCTACTAGTCTAGCTTTATTTCTCACAAGGTTACCACTCTCATATAGTTTATTCTTAAAGACCCATTTAGTTCCTATAGTAGATTGATTACTAGGCCTATGAACTAATGTCCAAACATTACTTCTTTCAAATTGATTTAACTCTTCTTGCATAACCATAATCCAAAAGTCATCTTTTAATGCTTCTTTTATATTCTTAGGCTCTATGCATGAGATAAATGCAACATGGTTCATAAGTTTAAGAAAAGATATAGTGGTTACCCCCTTGGATGTATTACCCAAGATTTCACCACCTTTGACATAGTTGAACTCCCTTGGGTAGCTCACTTCCTTTTCCTCAAGAGCCAAGTCTTTCAAGGCTTCAAGAGGTGGATCTTGTGTATCATCTTCTTTTGTTGGAATCTCATCCTCCTTTGAAGTTTGTCCTCCATCAAAGGCATTAATGATTCCTACATCATCAACATAACAAGAATCCTTCCTTGGAAGGAGGTTATCATCGAATACAACATGTATAGATTCTTCTACTACTAAAGTTCTCTTGTTAAATACACGATATGGTTTAGAGGTTAAGGAGTATCCTATGAAAATAGTTTCATCAATTTTTGCATCAAATTTACCTAAGTTTTCATTTCTATTATTTAAAACAAAACACTTGCAACCAAATGGATGAAAATAGCTAATGTTAGGCTTTTTAGATTTTAAAATTTCATATGGTGTTTTCTTTAAAAGTGGCCTAATCATTACTTGGTTTACAATGTAGCAAGCGATGTTTGTGGCTTCTGCCCAAAAATATTTAAGTAAATTATTTTCACAAAGCATGATTCTAGCAATTTGTTGTAAAGTTCTATTTTTACTTTCAACTACCTCATTTTGTTGAGGAGTTCGAGGAGCTGAAAAATTGTGGCTAATACCATTTTCATTTAAAAACTCCTCAAACCCTAGATTTTGAAATTCGGTTCCATGATCACTTCTAATATGAGAAATTCTAAGTTCAAGATCATTTTGGGTTAATTTTGAAAATATGATGATTTTTTCTAAAGCCTCATCTTTAGTACTTCAAAATAGAACCCAAGTAAATCTAGAAAAATCATCAACAGGTACAAATGCATAAGATTTACTACCCAAACTCATAGTCCTAATAGGCCCAAATAAATCCATATGAATAAGTTGTAAACACCTACTTGTAGAAACATCATTAATGGATTTAAAGGATGACTTATGTTGTTTAACCTTAGAGCATGCATCACAAATTTTATCATTTGAGGACTTAATTTTGGGTAAACCTCTAACTAGATCTACGAAAACTAATTTTTCTAAAACACTAATGCTAGCATGTCCTAGTTTCATATGCAATAGCCATGCATCATTTTCAATTTGAGCTACTAAATGTGCATGGGATGTATGTATGTCATCTAAATGCCCCATGTAAATGTTACCTATGCGATGACCTATGAGCATAATATTATTTGATTTAATGTCAACAATTTTGCACCCATTTTTATCAAATAAGACATTAAATCCTTTATCACATAATTGGTTTATGCTCAACAAATTATGTTTAATACCATCGACATACAAAACATTTTCAATAAGATTGGTGGTGTGATTACCTATGGAGCCAATACCTTTAATGTGGCCTTTGGAGTTGTCACCAAATGTCACTACTCCTCCACTTTTTGGCTTTAAGTCCATGAATCTACTCTTGTATCCGGTCATATGCCTCAAGCATCCACTATCAAGGTACCATGATTTTTGACTTTGTGCTTTGGCCTTGTAGCAATGATCCCCTTACAAAAAAAAAAGATATTAAACATTTGTTTTTGGTACCCAAATCATTTTAGGTCCACGCGTGTTAGCTCCCAAAAGTTTGGTTCCCTTAGGAATCCAAGGTGGCATAGCAACAAAATCATTAGACTTGACGAGTTCCTTAGGAACCCATACACTTCTAATCCTTATAGGTCTATTATGTCTAGGGAGGCTACTTTGTTTGTAGTTATTAGTCTTTCTCCTAGGGTGGTTGGTTTTAGATTATTCACCTTTTTCATGCTTCACATTACCAATGTTTTTTGAAAGACTCTTTAAGCTTGTTTAGCTCATCTATCACATTTTGGTGTTCACTATTGCATTGAGAAAGAAGATTATTTAGGTCTACATTTTCATCTTGGAAGAATTTAAGTTCATCTTTCAAACCTAAAATAATTTTTCTCAAATTTTAAGTTAGCTTGAGAAAGTGAGACATTTTTATCATTTAATTCCGAAATAATTTTCTTATTTCTAATGACCGACTCGTTGTATTTCTCAACAAACTCATCATAAACCTCTTCCATCTCATCATATGCATCGTGTAAATCATAAAATGTAAAGTCAAAAGATAATGAGTTAGAGGTTACCATGGAGGAATCCTCCTCAAGTGCCATAAGGCAAAGGTTGGCCACTTCTTGTTCGTCATCCTCGGATGACTCCTCATCACTCCAAGTAGCAAGCTTGGCTTTGAGCTTCTTATTCTTCTCAAAGCCCTTCTTCTTGAGTTGAGGGCACTCCGAACGAATGTGACCGAGCTTTTTGAACTCGTAGCAATTGATTTGATGCCTCTCTTCTTCTTTGTTTTTACCTTGAAGTCCATCTTTCTTTGAATCTTCCTTCCACGGTTGGACCTCATGAATCGTAAGAATCTTTTGGCTACCATAGCAAATTTTTCTTAAGGTTTGTTTGTTTCACTAAAAACTGATTCTAGAAAACGAATTCTTGAAAATGAACTACAGTTGTTGGAAAACTAATTGCATAAACCATTTTCTGGTGTTCGGATGATGTAGTACAATTCATTTTACACTTTTTGGTAGAGTTTCCTAAAAATTTCATGCACAATCCACAAACAAGCATCGATAATGGTAAAAACAAGTTTCAACCTAAACATGGTTTAATGTTTAGGTTAGTGTTTAGGGTTTAGGATAAGATTTATGGTTTATGGTTTAGACCAATATTTATTTTTTATGGTAATATTTAGGGATTAGTATTTAAGGTATAGATTTATGGTTTAGATTAGTGTTTATGGTTTAGGGTTTAGGGTTTTTGTTAGCGTTTAAGGTTTAGGGTTTAGGTTGGTGGTTAGGGTTTAGGATTAAAGGTTTTATAGTAACAATTATGGTTTATGATTTAGTGATTAGGGTTTGTGGTAGCATTTAGAGTCTATGGTTAGTGTTTAGGGCTTATCATTTATGGTTTAGGGTTTATGTTAGTGTTTAAGGTTTAATGTTTTTGCTTTTAGTGTTTAGGGTATAGGTTATCATTTAGAGTTTAAGGTTTATGGTATTGCTTAGTGTTTAAGGTTGTGTATTTATGTTAGCATTTAGGGTTTAGGGTTTAGGGTTTAGTGTTTAGGGTTTATGTTAGCTTTTAAGGTCTAACACTTAAAGTTTAGAGTTTAGGGGTTCGTATTTGTTGTTTAGGGTTTATGTTATTGTTTAAGGTTTAACATGTAAAGTTTAGGGTTTATGTTAAGGTTTATTGTTTAGTTTTTAGGGTTTTTTGTTTATATTAGTATTTAGGGTTTAAGGTTTATGTTTGTGATCTAGCATTTAGAGTTTTGTTTTTATAGATTAATGTTTATGGTTTAGGGTTATGTTAGTGTTTATGGTTTAGCATATATGGTTTAAGATTTAGCAGTTAGTGTTTAGGGTTTAAGGTAGGGTTTATGGGTTAGTATATATGTTTTAGGGTTTATGGTTTAAGTTAGGGTTTAGTGTTTAAGTTCTCATTTAGGGTTTAGGGTTTATGTTAGTATTTATGGTTTATGGTTTGTTGTTAGTGTTTAGTGTTTTTGTTAATATTTAGGGTTTGTGTTAGTGTTTAGTGCTTACTGTTTATGTTAATATTTAAGGTTTATGGGTTTGTGTTTTGGGATAGGGGTGTTAATGTTTAGTGTTTAGTGTTTAAGTTAGGGATTAGTGTTTAAGTTCTCATCAAAGGTTTAGGGTTTATGTTAGTGTCTATGGTTTTTGGTTTGTTGTTAGTGTTTAGTGTTTAGTGTTTAGTGTTTATGTTAATATTTAGGGTTTGTGTTAGTGTTTATGTTAATATTTAAGGTTTATGGGTTTTTGTTTAGGGTTAGGGGTTTTAATGTTTAGTGTTTAACAATAATTGTTTATTGTTTGGGGTTTGGTGTTTGGTGTTTGGAGTTTAAGTTCTTGTTGTGTGTAAAAGAGTCTATCGCAATTGTAGTGCAAGTGTACACGACGCAAGTAGTAAAGTGATACGAAGTATCAGATATTGTCTCCACAGGGATTGGGCTAATAGCTTCACCTTAAATCACTGCACGAAAGTAAAGAAAATAATTGAGAAAGTTGTCACGAGAATAATAAAGATTACTGGAAAATAAAAGTAGAGAAATCAAGATAGAGAGAATGGGCTGGTATTGAATTGCTCAGTAGTACATGTATTGCTAAGTCAAGGAAATCTCGTTCTTTCGTCGTCCCCGTCGAGGCAGCACATGTCGCGGCAGCAGTCCGTTGATTGTCGCGGCAGCGACCACTCAACTCAGTAATTCAAGTATGGCAAGAATCCCAGATGTGCCTTGGCCTATCCCTAGGTCCAAGTCTGTCGATGATCACGTCTTTGATGATACCTCCCGGCGTGAATCGAAGGATGAACACCGATGTTGATGAATTCTTCTTTAGCCACTTAACCTCGTCCTATCCCTAGGTCCGAGATAGTTCAACTATAAACTAGAGAACTTGCTCTTATTCCTTTCGTATACTTAACTCTCCCGATGCTAAGTAAATTGATAACCTCACAATGCTCTCCCGATGCTCTTGCAAGATATTAATGTAACGCCCCGGTTTTGGGCTCAGAAGTTTTGGGCGTTGACCGGTTCGGTCAAAGTGCTAATCGAATATATAAGAGTGAATTTAGGAAAGCCTAGTTTGGGTTGCATTAAAAATATGGAAAAATATTCTAAAATCATCTTTTAATATATAAAAGTGAACTGTGAAATCAATTTTGGAAAATGAGGATCGGAAGGTTGACATTTTGGCTAGTGACCAAAATGTAATTTTTGGAAGTTGCGGGACAGTTTTATAAAGGATTGAAACTTTGAATCTTTAAGGAGCTATTATTCCAAAAGGATTTCTCCATATTTTTCTAAGATATTTTAAGGCTTTATTCTGATTTTTAAGTTTATGAAATGTGGAGGGAAATCATTTTAACCATTTCCTAACTAATTTTCCATTTTCTCTCAATTTTCCTTTTCTCTCATTTTCTCTCCACCCAAACACAATTCTCCAGATTTTCTTCTCTGATTTTGGCATCTAAATCACACATTTCAACTCTCTTTTGATTCCTAATCATCTCATCTACAAAACCTCTCAATTTGCAAGTTGTTTCATCAAGCATTTTGGCTCTAAAAAGGAGAAATTCAAGTTTGGAGGTAAGAACGTCCTTCTCCTCTAAACTATCAGTTCTTTACTGAAATTCCTAAGTTCTCAATCCTTAATTTGTGTTTTGTTAATGGCTTTTTAATTGAAATCTTGATTTTGGCTTAAAATGCAAGATTTGGTGATTTTGGTGAAATTTTCGTGTGATTTGTTTGGGCAGTGTTTTGAAGTGTCAAAATGATGTTAAATGAATGCTAAATTGATTAGAAGTTGAGGTTTAATCAATGCAATCCCGGATAGGTTGAATTTCCTAAGTTTGGCTTGAGTTTTTGGTTGTTTTTGGAGTGTTTTTGGTGATCTGTTATACCTGGAGGTATAAGGATGTGTTTGTGATCATTTTGGATGTTAATTGATGTCTAAAAATGGTTAGAAGTGATGGATCTTGGCTGGGTTAAGTTTCGGAAGTGTTTGGAGGTGATTTCGGTTGTGTTTGGTAGCCAAATTGATGGATTTGGGATGAGCAGCGAGTTGAGTCTTGTTGCTGGTGTTTTTAATGCATAATGATGCATTAATCCTCTGTTGTTGTGTGCTTGAAATAGGGGAGTTTGATCCTTGAGCTTTGAAGGTGTTGCGGAAGGTTTTCGGATGCTTGGAAGGCTTGTTGGCTAGCCTTGTTTTGTGTATCGGTGAGTGAAGTTGGGATTTCAGCTTTTAAACCAAGGTTTGAAGGTTTTGGGAGCTTAGTTTAAGTCTAAACAACTTTGCTAAGCTCAAGAGTAAGTGAATGGTTTTCGCTCTTGAATTGTGTTGTGAAATTGGCTTTTAAGCAATTGTGGTTGATGATTGAAATGCATGTGTTTTGCATGTTTTAAATCTGTTTTGAAAGCATGTTTTAAGCATGGTTTAATGCTGGTTTTGAAAGCCATATGTGAAGGATGCTCAAGGTAAGAGATCCTTGGTTTTATACATTGAAAATGTGGATTTGATGCATGGTGTTGCATGATGTTGAATGGCTATGTGTAATGCTTTAAAACAGTGAATAAATGATGGTAAATGATGGTTTTTGCATTATGGTTATGCATGTGAATCATTAGACTATTATGGTAAGGTGGTGATATTGGCAAGTGATGTAAGTGGATTCTTGGTTCGTTGATCGGATATAGTTAGCCGGCTATAGGATTGGGTGCACCGTGAATTAAGTCGCCTTGGAGGTGGAGTGGTCAAGAGTGGACCGGTAAACTCCCTTCAAGTATCCTAACGAGATGGTTAAGGTCATAATGGAGGTGTTGCCCATTCGAGGACCTTGGTTGAGCAAAGGTTATATGGTGTTTAAAAGTCCATATATGAGAACCTTGTGCTTGTTGAGATCACAATGGCGGTGTTAAGTCCATGTGTGGATCTTGTGTGGGGTGTCCCGGATCTCGTTAGTGATGTGATACAACTACCAATCGGTGAATGCAAAGGTTGTATGGTGTTTGAAAGTCCATACATAGGAATCTTGTGCATGTCAAGGTTGTATGGTGGTTAAAAGTCCATACATGGGAACCTTGGGAAGAGTCAAGGTTGTATGGTGTTTGAAAGTCCATACATGGGAACCTTGGGAAAAGTTGAGGTTGTATGGTGTTTAAAAGTCCATGCATGGGAACCTCGGGAGAAGCTAAGGTTGTATGGTGTTTAAAAGTCCATACATGGGAACCTTAGGCTTGTAAGGTCAAATGGTGTTTAAAAGTCCATTTGGGAGGCCTTGGATTGGTAGGGTGTATGGAGCGTAGGGACAACGCTCGGAATCCGCGTATCCGATCGGGTGTTGAGTTGAAAAGTGGATGTTGAGTTGAAAAGTGGATGTTGAGTTGAAAAGTGGATGTGGTTGATCACTTGGAAGCCAATATGATGTTCTTGATTATAAGGAAGCTTGAAATGATGCATAATTGCATGAGAAGCATGAGATGCTTGAAAAGATGCATGGTGGCATGAAAAGTGTATATTGCTAGTGAATGCATGTTTACTTGTTTGGTTTAACAAGTGTTGAATGTCATTTGGTAAATGATGCATGTGAGCATGGAAACTTTTAAATGCATTGAAGTCTTGTTAAGACTTGTTTCAAAAGGCATGTGATAATGATGTTGTGGTTCATGAGTTGCCTTTGGTTAATGCATGTATTGGATTGATTGAGTAAATGATTTTAAAGGGCTTCTTGCTTAAATGGTTTTTAAGTATAAGAAGGGTATGTTGTGAAATGGGAATGTTCCCAAGGTTTGATTTAACTTTGCAAATGGTGTTTATGCATGGAATGGTTAAATGGATGATTATGTCATTTATGTTTTGAAAAGGTTCTCTTAGCTTGACAAGCTAAGGTTTGGTTTCATGTATGTGCAATGCATGGTTTAAGCATGTTGTTGAAAAGGGTTTTCAAACATGGTTTTGGTTTGTCAAATCGGATTGTTTTAAAAGTGTTTTGTAATCCGCTGCATTGATGGTGTTTTGGTTTTGAGCATTCCTCACTAAGCATTATGTGCTTACGCTCCTTTTTGTCCATCAATGCAGATTCTTGAAGTTTGGACAGCAAGGAGCAAGGGATTCAAGGTGGACTCCAATTGAGATGTATGTCTCGGTGAATAGTTATAGTTAATAAGGGCAATGGGCGTAGAATCTCTCGGATTGATGTTTTTGTGTTCGTGTATGTTCGAACAAGTATGTTTTAATGTTGTTGATGTCGCTGAATCATGAATTGGCTTTAATGAGATTGAATTGGAAAGTTTGTGCTTAAATGGTTGCTTGTGTAGGAAGCATGCCTATAGATTTGGGGCTTTTTGCATATGAAGTTAAATTGTTGATTTGATGATTCCTACAAGTTATATATATGTTGAATTGCATGCTGGTAAAGTTTGGTGACATTTGGAGCATGTTCGAATGATTAATTGCATGTTTAGAATGCATTTTGCTGCAAACTGTGCAGGGCGTTTCGGAACAGTTGACACCGTTTCGGAACGGGTGCCTTGCATGAACCCAGGCGTCCGAAACGGGTGCCACCGTTCTGGAACGGTTTGGCTACTGTCAGACCCCCGTTGCGGAACGCGTTGCGGAACGGCCCCGAGTTTCGAAACGGGCTTTGCCTGTTTCGGAACGGGTGACCGTTGGGGGCTGACATGGGCGGTTAAATGTTTCAAAATGTTTGCATTTTGGTCCTGAAACTTGTTTGTGCAATTGTATGAGTTTGGGATATCCGTTTGAGCTGAAATTTGGCAGGGAAGCATGAAACCTGATTAATTTTAAGTTGGTAACTTAAAATTTGGATAAGTCCTTAAAGTTTTCAGAATTTACAATTTGGTCCCTAAAGTTGTAATTTGTTCAATTGGGTCCCTGTTTGATCTCTGATGTTTGTGATCTTTGAGTATGCTGTTGCATGATCACATCTAAGGTTAACGTGCATCTAGACAAGATTAAAAAGTAAAAAAAAGGGTCGTTAATTAAGGTTGACTTTCGAGTTGACTTTGGTTTTCCCCGTGTGACTTTCTTAATTCGGGTCAACCGTCCGGGCCGGGTTAAGGGGGTTACATTTGGTGGTATTAGAGCTGAGTTGCGAATGCTTGGGGAAAACGGTAAGTTGTTGTGATGTGTGTTTGTTGTTTACCTTGATGTGTGGTTGAAGGTTGGTTGAAACATGTGTTTCTGAGCAAATTGTTGATGTTTCTGAGCATGTTGCTGATGTATGCAAGCATGTTTTATGGTTATGAATCTTGGTTGAGTTTATGTGGATATGTGCTGATGTTGTGAGCTGATGTTATGCATGTTGAATGTGTTATGAGCATGTTATGTTGATGATATGCTGTTGCAAATGGATGCTGTTTGATGTAAGCATGATCAAAGTATGTTGTTTGATACGCTTGATGTTGTGATATTCATGTTGTGTTGACTGTTATGTCATGTATAGGGGAGGATTCGGGATACCCATTGCCTTATTAATATAGCTATTGTGTTATTTTGGAGTTGGAGTTTGAATCCTTGCTTAATGCTGGTCTAACTGGTTTGTTTGCTTGTAGTGATTGTTTGTTGTTGTTAGTAGTATGGCAAAGTCGATGGAAGAATGGCAGTTGGGTGAGATGATTGCTGCCTTGGGGCAGGTTGTTAAGGCAAGGAATTCACCTTTCTGTAGAGGTGTTTTGTCTCAGTCTTCTGTGCCTGGAGTTGAGGTGGTAAGGCAAGGGAAAGAAGCTGGTTCTCTGGTGAAGAGTTCATCATCTGTTGTTCAGGAGGTGTTGGAAACATCTCAGACTGTGGTAAAGGTAAAGTCAGTGGACGAGCTGGCTGTGGAATGTGTGGGTTTGCCGAAGCAGCAATTGCTTGATTTGGGTGCTGTGGAGTATCATGGTTCAACACCAGGGATGTTTGAGGCCTGGTTGGCCAGTGTGGTTCTGATCTTGGATCAGGAGGGCTGTGATTATGCCTGTAAGCTGGGGAGTGTTGTTTCTCTGATGTTGGAGGATGCGTGTGCCTGGTGGACATCTGTGGCGGTGGCGTCACATATTGATGATATTGATTGGGATTTCTTTGTATCTGCTTTTTGTGAAAGGTATCTTGGAAGGGAATTTCCAAGGGTTGAACAAGGTGAAGATAGTGCTGTTGTGGAGCAATTGTTGTTTGAGCAAGGAGTGGAAGCTCAGCCACCGGTGTGTGACCGTTGTGAAAGGCGCCATGTTGGAGGTTGTTGGGGCGCGGGTGTTTGCTGGAATTGTGGTTCCAAAATGCATGTTAAGCGTGATTGTCCTCATAGTGTGAAGTCAGCTTTGGTGTTAGCCAGAGGGTCTCTAAAAGGTCGTGGGTACGGCCGAGGCAAGGTTCAGAGGTGGCAGGAAGAGCAGAAGGTTGTGAAGAGTTTGGGAAAAGAGAATTGCTGGAAATGTGGGTCTGCTGGTCACATGAGGCGTGATTGTTTGATGTTGGCTCGGAACAGCCAAGGTTCCTTACCGCAAGGAGTTGGTGGTGACCCTAGTGTGCTAGCTGGTGCTGCAGTGGTGCGGCAGGAGGATGATGGTTCCGCGAGGAAGAAAGCTCGTCTGATGAGTCTTCAGGGAGGTGTTGTGTTTTCAGGTAACCTTGTTAAGTAATCCTTGCTCTAGTTACCTTAGTTTGGTTTCTGTTGGTTTTCCTTGCGTGGTAAGTTTAGTATTGTTGCTAGCATGTTTGGGGTAATGGTAGTTGTTTGGGAACATCTTGGGTGTGAAGAAGGCTTAGTGAGAATCTGGTGGTTAATGGTTGTTGGTATGATTGAGTTAGATAAGCTAGAAGTGTGTTGGGAGGTTGTTCTTAGACGGATTCTGAAGATGTTATTGGAGGGTGTGAATTGGCATTCATACACAGTTAAAATCATTGATATATACTATATTATATATGTTGGTCCATGCATACATGTGGCATGACATTAGGGGTTTTGCATACATGTACATCAGGCATTGATAGGGCATGTAGGTGATCATGCATGCGATGTTCACACTCGCTAATAACTAATCGAATCTGTTAGTGTGGTGGTTGGTTTGGATGATGGGTTTTTAGAGGTTGTTTTGGTGCTGAGTGAGGGTTAGAAGTAATGTTAAGCTAGTTGCTAGCAATGTTGAGAGTGGTATAGCCTGTAGTAGAAGGATAGTGTTTGTTGCTTAGAGAGTTTAGTGGTTTGGTGGTGAAGGGTACCGGTTGAGGTTAGTATCGGTTAAGTGGTTTATATAGCTAAAAGGAAGTGGTAGCTCCTTGGTACTAAGTGATGTTGCAGTTTTGTGGTTGTGTTCCCATGTGCTGAGGTAGCTTAGCATTTAAGGTTTTGTGGAAGGGTTGTGTTGGTAAGTGCTGGTTCTTAGTAACCTTTGAGGAGTTGAAGAGCTGTTATGTGTGTTTTGGTAATGCAAGTGTTATGGTTGAAGTTTGAAGTGAAAGGGCTATGAAAGATCGAAGGCTTTTGTTGGTTGTTAGGGTTCTTGTGAGGAGTGGTTGGCTGGTTGTGGTTAAGGAAGTTCCGTTTGTTGTCAGCTGGTGGTGTATGAAACGGCTGGCGGAGTTGAGTTGGGGTGTGATGTAATTCTTGGAATCTGAGTGAGTTATCCTGGTGAGTTGTTATGGTAATGTTAGCGGCAGATGTGAAGGATTATCAGCATTCATTAAGGAGTTTGGGTAACCAGTTGATGTTTAAGGATTTTTGCTTGTTGAGGAAGTTTTCATGGAAAGGGTTTGGGAGTTTGCAAGAGTTTTAGAAGCGGAAAGGTTTGCATAGTGGCTGTTTTGGATTGATTGTTGTTTCTGTGTAAACAGGTCTTGGAAGTTGTGTGTTACAGTGTGGTGTGCTGTAAGAGCTGAAGTTCTTCAGGTTGATGTTGGGGCTGTGTACGGTCCGGTTATGTGAAAGGTTAAGTTCTGCTATCTTGTGTGTTCTGGATCTTATGAACAGCATGTGGTGGTGCTAAGTTTGGTGGAGGTTTTGTGTGAATAGTAGTCAGTGTTGGTTGAGACTTTTGTGTTGCTTTGAGAAGGTTGTTGTTCTCTTTTCGCCGGTTGAAATTTCGAGGACGAAATTTCCTAAGGGGGGGAGAGTTGTAACGCCCCGGTTTTGGGCTCAGAAGTTTTGGGCGTTGACCGGTTCGGTCAAAGTGCTGATCGAATATATAAGAGTGAATTTAGGAAAGCCTAGTTCGGGTTGCATTAAAAATATGGAAAAATATTCTAAAATCATCTTTTAATATATAAAAGTGAACTGTGAAATCAATTTTGGAAAATGAGGTTCGGAAGGTTGACATTTTGGCTAGTGACCAAAATGTAATTTTTGGAAGTTGCGGGACAGTTTTATAAAGGATTGAAACTTTGAATCTTTAAGGAGCTATTATTCCAAAAGGATTTCTCCAGATTTTTCTAAGATATTTTAAGGCTTTATTCTGATTTTTAAGTTTATGAAATGTGGAGGGAAATCATTTTAACCATTTCCTAACTAATTTTCCATTTTCTCTCAATTTTCCTTTTCTCTCATTTTCTCTCCACCCAAACACAATTCTCCAGATTTTCTTCTCTGATTTTGGCATCTAAATCACACATTTCAACTCTCTTTTGATTCCTAATCATCTCATCTACAAAACCTCTCAATTTGCAAGTTGTTTCATCAAGCATTTTGGCTCTAAAAAGGAGAAATTCAAGTTTGGAGGTAAGAACGTCCTTCTCCTCTAAACTATCAGTTCTTTACTGAAATTCCTAAGTTCTCAATCCTTAATTTGTGTTTTGTTAATGGCTTTTTAATTGAAATCTTGATTTTGGCTTAAAATGCAAGATTTGGTGATTTTGGTGAAATTTTCGTGTGATCTGTTTGGGCAGTGTTTTGAAGTGTCAAAATGATGTTAAATGAATGCTAAATTGATTAGAAGTTGAGGTTTAATCAATGCAATCCCGGATAGGTTGAATTTCCTAAGTTTGGCTTGAGTTTTTGGTTGTTTTTGGAGTGTTTTTGGTGATCTGTTATACCTGGAGGTATAAGGATGTGTTTGTGATCATTTTGGATGTTAATTGATGTCTAAAAATGGTTAGAAGTGATGGATCTTGGCTGGGTTAAGTTTCGGAAGTGTTTGGAGGTGATTTCGGTTGTGTTTGGTAGCCAAATTGATGGATTTGGGATGAGCAGCGAGTTGAGTCTTGTTGCTGGTGTTTTTAATGCATAATGATGCATTAATCCTCTATTGTTGTGTGCTTGAAACAGGGGAGTTTGATCCTTGAGCTTTGAAGGTGTTGCGGAAGGTTTTCGGATGCTTGGAAGGCTTGTTGGCTAGCCTTGTTTTGTGTATTGGTGAGTGAAGTTGGGATTTCAGCTTTTAAACCAAGGTTTGAAGGTTTTGGGAGCTTAGTTTAAGTCTAAACAACTTTGCTAAGCTCAAGAGTAAGTGAATGGTTTTCGCTCTTGAATTGTGTTGTGAAATTGGCTTTTAAGCAATTGTGGTTGATGATTGAAATGCATGTGTTTTGCATGGTTTAAATCTGTTTTGAAAGCATGTTTTAAGCATGGTTTAATGCTGGTTTTGAAAGCCATATGTGAAGGATGCTCAAGGTAAGAGATCCTTGGTTTTATACATTGAAAATGTGGATTTGATACATGGTGTTGCATGATGTTGAATGGCTATGTGTAATGCTTTAAAACAGTGAATAAATGATGGTAAATGATGGTTTTTGCATTATGGTTATGCATGTGAATCATTGGACTATTGTGGTAAGGTGGTGATATTGAAAAGTGATGTAAGTGGATTCTTGGTTCGTTGATCGGATATAGTTAGCCGGCTATAGGATTGGGTGCACCGTGAATTAAGTCGCCTTGGAGGTGGAGTGGTCAAGAGTGGACCGGTAAACTCCCTTCAAGTATCCTAACGAGATGGTTAAGGTCATAATGGAGGTGTTGCCCATTCGAGGACCTTGGTTGAGCAAAGGTTATATGGTGTTTAAAAGTCCATATAGGAGAACCTTGTGCTTGTTGAGATCACAATGGCGGTGTTAAGTCCATGTGTGGATCTTGTGTGGGGTGTCCCGGATCTCGTTAGTGATGTGATACAACTACCAATCGGTGAATGCAAAGGTTGTATGGTGTTTGAAAGTCCATACATAGGAATCTTGTGCATGTCAAGGTTGTATGGTGGTTAAAAGTCCATACATGGGAACCTTGGGAAGAGTCAAGGTTGTATGGTGTTTGAAAGTCCATACATGGGAACCTTGGGAAAAGTTGAGGTTGTATGGTGTTTAAAAGTCCATGCATGGGAACCTCGGGAGAAGCTAAGGTTGTATGGTGTTTAAAAGTCCATACATGGGAACCTTAGGCTTGTAAGGTCAAATGGTGTTTAAAAGTCCATTTGGGAGGCCTTGGATTGGTAGGGTGTATGGAGCGTAGGGACAACGCTCGGAATCCGTGTATCCGATCGGGTGTTGAGTTGAAAAGTGGATGTTGAGTTGAAAAGTGGATGTGGTTGATCACTTGGAAGCCAATATGATGTTCTTGATTATAAGGAAGCATGAAATGCTTGAAATGATGCATAATTGCATGAGAAGCATGAGATGCTTGAAAAGATGCATGGTGGCATGAAAAGTGTATATTGCTAGTGAATGCATGTTTACTTGTTTGGTTTAACAAGTGTTGAATGTCATTTGGTAAATGATGCATGTGAGCATGGAAACTTTTAAATGCATTGAAGTCTTTTTAAGACTTGTTTCAAAAGGCATGTGATAATGATGTTGTGGTTCATTAGTTGCCTTTGGTTAATGCATGTATTGGATTGATTGAGTAAATGATTTTAAAGGGCTTCTTGCTTAAATGGTTTTTAAGTATAAGAAGGGTATGTTGTGAAATGGGAATGTTCCCAAGGTTTGATTTAACTTTGCAAATGGCGTTTATGCATGGAATGGTTAAATGGATGATTATGTCATTTATGTTTTGAAAAGGTTCTCTTAGCTTGACAAGCTAAGGTTTGGTTTCATGTATGTGCAATGCATGGTTTAAGCATGTTGTTGAAAAGGGTTTTCAAACATGGTTTTGGTTTGTCAAATCGGATTGTTTTAAAAGTGTTTTGTAATCCGCTGCATTGATGGTGTTTTGGTTTTGAGCATTCCTCACTAAGCATTATGTGCTTACGCTCCTTTTTGTCCATCAATGCAGATTCTTGAAGTTTGGACAGCAAGGAGCAAGGGATTCAAGGTGGACTCCAATTGAGATGTATGTCTCGGTGAATAGTTATAGTTAATAAGGGCAATGGGGATAGAATCTCTCGGATTGATGTTTTTGTGTTCGTGTATGTTCGAACAAGTATGTTTTAATGCTGTTGATGTCGCTGAATCATGAATTGGCTTTAATGAGATTGAATTGGAAAGTTTGTGCTTAAATGGTTGCTTGTGTAGGAAGCATGCCTATAGATTTGGGGCTTTTTGCATATGAAGTTAAATTGTTGATTTGATGATTCCTACAAGTTATATATATGTTGAATTGCATGCTGGTAAAGTTTGGTGACATTTGGAGCATGTTCGAATGATTAATTGCATGTTTAGAATGCATTTTGCTGCAATCTGTGCAGGGCGTTTCGGAACAGTTGACACCGTTTCGGAACGGGTGCCTTGCATGAACCCAGGCGTCCGAAACGGGTGCCACCGTTCCGGAACGGTTTGGCTACTGCCAGACCCCCGTTGCGGAACGCGTTGCGGAACGGCCCCGAGTTTCGAAACGGGCTTTGCCTGTTTCGGAACGGGTGACCGTTGGGGGCTGACATGGGCGGTTAAATGTTTCAAAATGTTTGCATTTTGGTCCTGAAACTTGTTTGTGCAATTGTATGAGTTTGGGATATCCGTTTGAGCTGAAATTTGGCAGGGAAGCATGAAACCTGATTAATTTTAAGTTGGTAACTTAAAATTTGGATAAGTCCTTAAAGTTTTCAGAATTTACAATTTGGTCCCTAAAGTTGTAATTTGTTCAATTGGGTCCCTGTTTGATCTCTGATGTTTGTGATCTTTGAGTATGCTGTTGCATGATCACATCTAAGGTTAATGTGCATTTAGACAAGATTAAAAAGTAAAAAAAAAAAGGTCGTTAATCAAGGTTGACTTTCGGGTTGACTTTGGTTTTCCCCGTGTGACTTTCTTAATTCGGGTCAACCGTCCGGGCCGGGTTAAGGGGGTTACAATTAATAACTAGAATAAGAGAACTTGAAGTTTATTTTATTGAACTGAAAATTTCTAAAACAAAATAACCCTTGCAACTACTTTACAAATCAATTCGTGGCCCTAGAAGGAATTTAGAACATGTTGAGGGAAGGAAAACGGCTAGGGTTTTGGGAAGAAAGCTAGGGAATCGGTTATGCCTTCCTAGGTCGAAATATATGCCCTTATATAGGCTTTGGGTTCAAGTTTTCTAAAATAGCAAGAATACAACTTCAAATAAAAGTACAATTCTAATAAATACTAAATCTTCAAAGAATCTACTTTCCAGCCGTCATATTTCTTGCTTGGGATTTTCTCTCCTTAAACATTGGGCTTGACATTCCTTTCGATCTGGGGCTTGGAAAAATATGGTGATTTCACACGACAGACGGGCTGAATTTTCTCTATCTGTCGAGGTCCACTTTGCTTCTTCTCCTCAAAACTGCTATTGGCCTCTGCTGTCACGGCGGCAACCATGGCAGCATTGTCCTCCTTGACTGCTCATCCAATTCCAGCTCTTCTGCTTCACTGCCCAGCGCTTGCCCTTTCCGTCTGCTACAACAACAACCTGCAAAAACAACCAATTTTAGTAGAAACTGTACCTTTTAGTATATTTGTGATGTTTAACTGTAAACTGACCTAAATGCAATAAATAGTGCTTGAATGAACAGAAATATAGGTTAAATAGGGGGTAAATAATAGAACTTTTACACACTCAATAGTTCTGATTTAAGGTTTAAGGTTTATAGTATGGTTTAATGTTTAGTGTTTAACATTTATTATTTCATCAAAATCTATTCCCTCTTCTTGAGTGTAACCTTGTGCTACTAGTCTAGCTTTATTTCTCACAAGGTTACCACTCTCATATAGTTTATTCTTAAAGACCCATTTAGTTCCTATAGTAGATTGATTACTAGGCCTATCAACTAATGTACAAACATTACTTCTTTCAAATTGATTTAACTCTTCTTGCATAACCATAATCCAAAAGTCATCTTTTAATGCTTCTTTTATATTCTTAGGCTCTATGCATGAGATAAATGCAACATGGTTCATAAGTTTAAGAATAGATCTAGTGGTTACCCCCTTGGATGGATTACCCAAGATTTCACCACCTTTGATATAGTTGAACTCCCTTGGGTAGCTCACTTCCTTTTCCTCAAGAGCCAAGTCTTTCAAGGCTTCAAGAGGTGGATCTTGTGTATCATCTTCTTTTGTTGGAATCTCATCCTCTTTTGAAGTTTGTCCTCTATCAAAGGCATTAATGATTCCTACATCATCATCATCATCACAAGAATCCTTCCTTGGAAGGAGGTTATCATCGAATACAACATGTATAGATTCTTCTACTACTAAAGTTCTCTTGTTAAATTCACAATAGGCTTTAGTGGTTAAGGAATATCCTATGAAAATAGCTTCATCACTTTTTGCATAAAATTGACCTAAGTTGTCTTTTCTATTATTTAAAACAAAACACTTGCAACCAAATCGATGAAAATAGCTAATGTTAGGCTTTTTAGATTTTAAAATCTCATATAGTGTTTTCTTTAAAAGTGGCCTAATCATTACTCGGTTTAGAATGTAGCAATCGATGTTTGTGGCTTCTGCCCAAAAATATTTAAGTAAATTGTTTTCACAAAGCATGATTCTAGCCATTTCTTGTAAAGTTCTAATTTTACTTTCAACTACCTCATTTTGTTGAGGAGTTCGAGGAGCCGAAAAATTATGGCTAATGCCATTTTCATTTAAAAACTCTTCAAACCCTAGATTTTGAAATTCGGTTGCATGATCACTTCTAATATGAGAAATTCTAAGTTCAAGATCATTTTGGGTTAATTTTGAAAATATGATGAATTTTTCTAAAGCCTCGTCTTTAGTACTTAAAAATAGAACCCAAGTAAATCTAGAAAAATCATCAACAAGTACAAATGCATAAGATTTACCACCCAAACTCATAGTCCTAATAGGCCCAAATAAATCCATATGAATAAGTTGTAAACACCTACTTGTAGAAACATCATTAATAGATTTAAAGGATGAATTATGTTGTTTACCCTTAGAGAATGCATCACAAATTTTATCATTTGACAACTTAATTTTGGGTAAACCTATAACTAGATCTACGAAAACTAATTTTTCTAAAACACTAATGCTAGCATGTCCTAGTTTCCTATGCCATAACCATGCATCATTTTCAATTTGAGCTACTAAACGTGCATGGGATGTATGTATGTCATCTAAATGCACCATGTAAATTTTACCTATGCGATGACCTATGAGCATAATATTATTTGATTTAATGTCAACAATTTTGAACACATTTTTATCAAATAAGACATTAAATCCTTTATCACATAATTGGCTTATGCTCAACAAATTATGTTTAATACCATCGACATACAAAACATTTTCAATAAGAATGGTAGAGTGATTACCTATGGAGCCAATACCTTTAATGTGGCCTTTGGAGTTGTCACCAAATGTCACTACTCCTCAACTTTTTGGCTTTAAGTCCATGAATCTACTCTTGTCTCCGGTCATATGCCTCGAGCATCCACTATCTAGGTACCATGAATTTTCACTTTGTGCTTTGGCCTTGTAGCAATGCTCCCCTTACAAAAAAAAAGATATTAAACTTTTGTTTTTTTTTACCCAAATCATTTTGGGTCCACGTGTGTTAGCTCCCAAAACCATGGTTTCCTTAGGAATCCAAGGTGGCATAGCAACAAAATCATTAGACTTGACGAGTTCCTTAGGAACCCATACACTCCTAATCCTTATAGGTCTATTATGTCTAGGGAGGCTACATTGTTTGTAGTTATTAGTCTTTCTCCTAGGTTGGTTTGTTTTAGATGATTCACCCTTTTCATGCTTCACATTACCAACGTTTTTAAAAGACTCCTTGAGCTTGTTAAGCTCATCTAACACCTTTTGGTGTTCACTATTGCATTGAGAAAGAAGATTATTTAGGTCTACATTTTAATCTTGAAAGAATTTAAGTTCATCTTTCAAACCTAAAATCTTTTTCTCAAATTTTAAGTTATCTTGAGACAGTGAGTCATTTTTGTCATTTAATTCCGAAATAATTTTCTTATTTCTAATGACCGACTCTTTGTATTTCCCAACAAACTGATCATAAACCTCTTGCAACTCATCATATGCATCATGTAATTCATCAAATGTAAAGTCAAAAGATGATGAGTTAGAGGTTACCATGGAGGAATCCTCCTAAAGTGCCATAAGGAAAAGGTTTGTCACTACTTGTTCGTCATCCTCGGATGACTCCTCATCACTCCAAGTAGCAAGCTTGGCTTTGAGCTTCTTCTTCTTCTCAAAGACCTTCTTTTTGAGTTGAGGGCACTCTAAACGAATCTGACCGGGCTTTTTGAACTCGTAGCAAATGATTTGATCCCTCTTCTTCTTTGTTTTTACCCTTGAAGTCCATCTTTCTTTGAATCTTTCTTCCTCAGTTGGGCCTCATGAATTATGAGAATCTATTGGCTACAATAGCCAATTCTTCTTAGGGTTTGTTTGTTTCACTGAAAACTGATTCCGAAAAATGAATTCTGGAAAATGAACTACAGTTGTTGAAAAACTAATTGCATAAACCATTTTCTGGTGTTGGGATGATGTTGTACAATTTATTTTACACTGTTTGGTAGAGTTTCCTGAAAATTTCATGAACAATCCACAAATAAGCATCGATAATGGTAAAAACAAGTTTCAACCAAAATATGGTTTAATGTTTAGGTTAGTGTTTAGGGTTTAGGATAAGGTTTATGGTTTATGGTTTATACTAATATTTAGTGTTTATGGTAACATTTAGGGATTAGTATTTAAGGTATAGATTTATGGTTTAGATTAGTGTGTATGGTTTAGGGTTTAGGGTTTTGTTAGCATTTGAGGTTTAGGGTTTAGATTGGTGGTTAGGGTTTAGGATTTAAGGTTTTATAGTAAAATTTAGGGTTTATGGTTTAGTGATTGGGGTTTATAGTAGCATTTAGAGTCTATGGTTAGTGTTTATGGTTTATCATTTATGGTTTAGGGTTTATGTTAGTGTTTAAGGTTTAGTGTTTAGCTTTTAGTGTTTAGGGTTTAGGTTATCATTTAAAGTTTAAGGTTTATGGTATTGCTTAGTGTTTAAGGTTTAGTATTCATGTTAGCGTTTAGGGTTTATGGTTTAGTGTTTATTGTTTAGGGTTTATGTTATTGTTTAAGGTTTAACATTTAAAGTTTAGGGTTTATGTTAAGGTTTAATATTTATGTATTAGGGTTTTTGTTTATATTAGTATTTAGGGTTTAAGGTTTATGTTTGCGATATAACATTTAGAGTTTTGTGTTTATAGATTAGCATTTATGGTTTAGGGTTATGTTAGTGTTTAGGGTTTAGTATATATGGTTTAGGGTTTAGTATTTAGTGTTTATGGTTTAAGGTAGCGTTTAGGGGTCAGTATATATGTTTTTGAGTTTAGGGTTTAAGTTATGGTTTAGTGTTTAAGTTCTCATTTAGGGTTTAGGGTTTATGTTAGTGTTTAGGGTTTATGGTTTGTTGTTAGTGTTTAGTGTTTAGTGTTTATGTTAATATTTAGGGTTTAGGGTTTTGTAAATGTTTAATGCTTAATGTTTATGTTAAAATTTAAGGTTTATGAGTTTGTGTTTAGGGTTAGGGGTTTTAATGTTTAGTGTTTAACATTTATTGTTTAATGTTTGGGGTTTAGGGTTTAAGTTCTCATTTAGGGTTTAAGGTTTATGATATGGTTTAATGTTTAGGGTTTATTGTTATTGTTTATGCTAATGTTTAGGGTTTAGGGTTAGTGTTAGTGTTTAATGTTTATGTTAACATTTAAGGTTTAGGGGTTTGTGTTTAAGGTTATGGTTTTCAATGTTTAGGTTTTAATATTTATTGTTTAATGTTTGGGGTTTTGGGTTTGGTGACTAGGGTTTAAGGTTTAGGGTTTAGTTTTTATGTTAGTATTTAAGGTTTAGGTTTTAAGGTTTATGGTTTAGATTATTATTTGTAGAGAGAATGGGAGGAAGGAAAGCGACTTACCGAAAATTAATAGGTAAGTCATTTTACACTAAAACAAGGTTTGTTTTCCATTGACTGTAGTTAGTTTTCCTTTGACTTTTTCATTTTCCATGAACTAAACAACGGAAAGTTATGAAAATGTTTTCAGGAAAACAAATTACAGTGAAACAAACAGACCCTAAATCCTTCTCCTCACTAGAAGTGCTCTCCTCATGTAATGAAGCTTTGAGAGCCACCTCCATTTTCTTCTTCTTTTCTACCTCTAGCTTCTGCACTCTTTTCTCTTCCTTCTTCTTTTCATCTTCCCTTCCTTGCTTCATTATCTCATTAGTAAGGAGAGAACCCACTAGCTCATCAAGTTTTAGTGTCTTCAATTTTTGGCCTCGATGATGGCGGTTTTCTTCCCATCCCATGATTCGGAAAGTGAGTAGAGTAGCTTCTGGACAAGTTTGTCTCCTGGGATTGTCTCTGCAAAACCCTTAAGCCCGTTGATGATTGTTGAGAATTGATCAAACATCTTGGACACCATTTCGTCGGGATCCATCACGAAATTCTCATAACTATGATTGAGAATTCTAATCTTGGTCTCCTTCACATCATTGGTTCCTTCATAGGTGGTCTCTAGTGTATCCCACATTTCCTTGGCACTTTAAATGGGGGAGACTTTGTAGTAGATGTCGGGACCGAAAGAACAAAAGAGCATGTGAAGAGCTTTGTCATTAATTTGGATCTTCTTTCTCTCATCTTCACTCATCGCAATCTTCTTCTTTAGAACCAATTTTCCTTCATCATCCCTCTTCAAAGGAATATAGTGACCATTTTCGATGACATCCCAAACAAGGTAATCAGTTGATTAGGTGAAGAGGCACATCCGGTTCATCCAAAATGGATAGTTGTCACCATTGAAGAATGGAGGTTTTGTGGTGGATTGAGGCTCATACATGCTTGATCCGGAGGTAGATGCCATTGCTTGATTTTTGGATGATCACACTCTTCCTAGGAACTCCTCTTGTGTTAATCCTTCAAAGAGGTAGGCTCTGGTACCAATTGTTGAGTGGATCAGTGAATTGATCAATGCCAAGAGGGGGGTGAATTGGGTTTTCAAAAATTGTTGGAGAAAAATGATAGCTAAAATGAAGAACAAAGGATTTTAGAGTGGTTCAAGTTCCAAATGAACACTACATCCACTACCTTAGCTACCACTAAGGATTTGCAACAATTCACTAATTTTTTCTTCCCCTTTTTAAGGCTTAGGAGGTAACATTTACACAACCGGTCTAATTTTCTACCCAAAATTTAACCAAACCCTCACAAGTGAATAAAGAAGAAATTAGGCAAGAAAGATATCTCTCAAATACAATATTTCCCCTTTGAGTACAAACACTCAACCCAAATTTGAGTTAGGATAGGAATTGAATACAACACAATTTGGGGTTTACAAGAATATTGGAAAATAAGCACAATGAGCTTGGATTTTTGCTTGGTTGTTTATCTTTGATGCAATAGTTGTTGCTGGTCTTCAATAAGCTTCAATTTATACCTTCTCTATCAATTCTAGTTGTTTGGATGGTTAGGGTATTGATTATAGCAGTTGGGACCCTCTCTTTCCACCATAAATGCACTTCTGCAGCTATCTGTATCGGTACATGAAGAGTCGTATCGATACCTATCTCAAAACATAAAGAGCCATTGCACATAATAAAGAGGGCGTATCGAAACACGTGTAAGCGTATCGGTACGGGACATGGACCGTTTTGATACGGATAAGACCGTAACGATACCTTTTTCTTAACTTAGCTCACTAGAAGTTTCCGTTTTGATACGGGTAACACCGTATCGATACGGGACAACTGCCACTTTAAATGTTAGTTACCTAACGACTGACACCAACGGTCGAAAACACTTAAATCACTTTTAATTAAAAATTCCGTTAAAACTGTATCGATACGGGTTAAGTCGTATCGGTACACCATTCAAAATCCTTCAGTTTTTATAAAGGAGCGTATCGATACATATTGAATCTATTTTAATACAGTGTTTTGATACGGTTAAGAGCGTATCGAAACACATCTTTCCAATAGCCAACTTTGCAAAAACGGTATCAATACGGCTGGAGGCGTATCGATACACCTGGACATTTTTCAATACTTTGGCCTTGGAACACTTATTGGAGTTTGAGTTTTTCAAATTAGTTTAAAGTGTTGGTGATTTATAAATCATTTAAGGGACATAGAAATCAATTTCAAGTTTTCAATTCAATCCTTAACATACTTAGTTATATCAAAATCAAACATAGGCTTTACAAATCCCTTAGGCTATTCGAACCATAGTTCATTTATCAACCATTCATTAATTTCGAATGTGTATTCAGTTCAAGTGATTATTAGTCATTAAACAAGTTATTTTTAGTATAATACAATCTGAATGGTCATCAAGCAAGATCAAGCATTCATTAATTTCAAACAAAGATTCATTCCATGTAATCTAAACTTATCAAGCTAGTATATTTCAAGCCATGCATGCACTCACTCGAATGGTCACAAGTATTATTTTCATTATTGGATTATGTCTCAAACAAGTGATCATTAGTGTGCAAGAAAGTTCATTCCATACATTCTAGCATCATTCAAAGAGTTCCATCAAAAACATAAGGATCAAGCACTTGTTTCTTATTTCATTTTTCATTATCAAGTCATGTATTTATTACCAAGATTCCAATTAAGCATTCTTCCCTTAATATCAAATCACCAAGTATAACTTATGTTCATTTCATGGCATCAAGCACATAACAAGAAAGTAGACATGCATATTTGGTTAGGACCTAAGTCCTAACCTTATTTAAAACAACACTCACCTTGTATCTCGAAGTTACGGGATACCCAAATCCTCATTCACATCTTGATACTTATCCACCCTTTCTATCATTTTCTTAATCTAATATAAAAGAATATAATAATGTATTAGAACCAAAACCAAACTCAATTCAAACATACATTTACATCACAAGCACCATATTGTTTCTGCTTGGCAGTTTGTATATCACTTACTAAATGCCTATATCTTTAAAACAATATACTTTCTTATTAATCAAGCAATTCAATATATCAAGCATTCATTTTAATTTCTCCCCTTGTTTTTAGCTAAATTTTCCAGACCCTTATTTGTCCAGATTAGTCATGAATTTACTAATTCAATCAAAACAATCACTAATAGCCAATTAAGCAATATAAGTGACTAGTTTCATTACTAGCTCAATTTTTAGCAAGTAACTATTATATCAACTTATTCAATGACCTATTTTATTTCATTATCAAGTTTTTCCATTGAGCTTCCTACTCAATTCTTAGGCAATTCGATTCATACATTCAATCTCATCTTGAATTTTCATGATCAATCAAGCAATGGTTCTCATGCAAGCTATTATACTACTCGATCAAGCTTAGTTCCATCCTATTCTCATTAATCAATTCACCATCTTGCAAGGTTCAATCAAAACCATATCAAACATGAATCAATTAACAAGCAATGCATTCGAATCAAGTAGGTAACAAGGAAGACTTATATTCTCTAACATGCAAGCATAATTCCTACGAAGGATGGCAACACATGCAAGCTTCCAAGCTCTAAATGGTGTTTCCTCTCACCATTTCTTTCTCTCTCACTCTAATTTCACTCTCTCTTTATGTCTAAGCCATTTGGCTAACAGAGAAAAATAAAGATGATATCTCATTTTATTGGGTTTGGGAAAAGATCATTTTACCCCTTAATTAGCCACTAGTCAAAGACTAAATCAAGGGCATTTAGGAATTAATTATTTTAGCATGCATTCTTTTATTTTTCCTATTTAATTCGGTTTGGTACTTTTAATTTGATCACCAAGTTTTCATGTCCTTTCATTTAAGTCACTAAATATTCTAATTAACATAGGTTCAAACTTGATTGAGCTAGTTTCATTAGATTACTTAAGTCGAATACTTCTTGGGTGTGTTTTAGGGAATTACAATTCAGGTAAGTAACCAAACAAATGAACACTCACACAACACTGTCTCGAGGACTCAAGTCATATTATTTTCAAAGTGGTTTATCATTGTAATTCAAAATCATGGTTTCTTTGTCTCACGAGGTATTATATAAGACATCACTCACAACAAAACCATGGATTTCTTAAAAGACAAGGCTTTTGACAATACATGTCATAATATTAAGTTGTATACTTGTTTAATATATCAGCTACTTTATCATTAGCAGTCAAACAGGGAGTAACCACCCACCCTAATAGACTCTACTCGTTCATATAAGTGTTAGATATTTGTCACTCAAGCTATTTATGCCAACATACCATGTAGTTCCAATTACTTATTAAGAAATCCAAGTTTAAAGGTATTTTAACAAGCTTAACTATTTTTACAAAGGAAATTTAATAGGTTGAGATACACTCTATTTAACTTATAAACTTTCATGGTTTCTTTTATCAAAATCTTACGATCTAAGCAATCTACTTCACTTGTACACCATTTTTCAGTTCCTCCTTAACTTTTATAATTCACAAGTATACATTTACATATATTCAAAACACACTTCGTAACACCCCAATTTTTTCGTAATTCGAAAAAAATCTTAAAATATGAAATTCACAAATCGAGAATCCCTAATTTTTGAAATCCCTAATTCCATAGTCAGGAATTTTTGGTTGGAAACCCTAATTTTAATTTAAGGATCGATTAGGCATAAACCAGATTTTTAGTGACCAAATTGATCAAAAGCATAACCTTGGTGATCTTTTTTGCAAATTGGGTAATTGGGAACCCATCTCTCATGAATTACCCAAAAAAGTAGGGTATTTAAAGTCCCTCTAACAACCTTAACGCCGGTTCAGCTCTCATTTGAAAACTGCAGCCTCACCTTCCCCTTATCTCCCATCTCCTGTTATCATCATCCCCTTAATCTAAATCACTGACGAAGCTCCGATAAGGCTCTTGCTGCCATCCATCTCTCATCGTGATCAAAACCCTCCCTTCAGATCTCTACCTTTGACCTTTGTTTGCACGTAAAACAACAAAGAACCATCTGGTTCTTCCTTGTGCCATTGTTCACCTCTGTGCTCTACCATCCTTCTCCATCGTTCGATGAGTTAGGTATCGACATTGAGGCTGACGAGTTACCTCATCCTGCTCTGACCAACCAGGCACATTCTTCGAGATCTTCACATTTTGATTCAGTGAGATCCGAGCGTGGGGCTCGCTCTTCTCGAAATTAGAGCTATTGTCTGCTAAAGGTGTGTTTCTTGGGGTGTTTTAAATAAATTTTATTTTATATAATTGCTTGATTTATTATCTGATTGTGATTTGATAATAATTTGAAACATCGTGCATTGTATAATGAAATGTGCTTTTAAATCAAGCATCCGATTTTCGAAAAAATGAAACTCATAAGAATTTTGATTTATAATTTTAAAATTCATATCATGAGTCATGAGATCGAAATAGTGTTAAGAAAATGTGAGGGAAACCTCCACTCTAGTAAGGGAAACCTCTACTCTGGAGAGGGCAACCTCAACTCTGTATGATTTCGGACAATCGGGTATTGAGTCATGCATCAGACATCATAACATTTATGATTTTGATTTATCGGATACACTGTGTTTCAGAAATGAATTTATTGGAAAATAAAATATTTTTTTGTTTTGAGTTTTGTTTGCACTTAAGGACACACTAAGCTCTTTAGCTTACACCCCCTTAGTTTCTTCTTTCAGATACTCAGACTATTTTATGTGACTAGGCACTTGGTGCACCTCGTATTTTACTCGGAGATTATATTATTTAGTATGATCTATTGTCAATTATTTTGGATTATTGTTTTAACATTATTTGGAATATTTTGTAATTTCGGACATTAGGATTTATATTTCGAGATTATGTTTTTTAGCATGCATTTTCAATTTAATTTAGATGTTTTTATGGAATATTTAGTATATGTTTTAATGTTTGAGTTTTATAAATATTTGTGATATTTTACGTTAATTGTAATTAACTAATAAATTTTTTTGTTTCAAATAATTAAACCTAAGATTTATAACTTGAGGGAAAATCTTTCAAAACTAACTTCTTAGGTTCGGCCCATTTTTTCTAGGTCGGGTTTAGGAGTTACATTTAGTGGTATTAGAGCCAAGTTCAACCCTCAGACTGTGAGGCTCACAAAAGTTGTTTTCAGAATATTTTCGACCTTTGCATGCATTTGAAATATTTTGGGATAAATCGGAATTTTCTAAAAATATACTATCTTTTTATGTGATTTTAACCTTGTTGTTTTCAATGTATTCTTAAATCTGGGACTCCAGTACCGAATCTGACTCTAAGATATTACCTTTTGTAGATAGTTCATTATGCCTCCACGTAGGAGTCCTAATCTATCATTTGTTCGAGGTCGTGACTGAGGCCGTACCGCCACTTTTGGTTGTGGCCATCTACCTCCCGTTGAGCAAACAAAAAATCAAAATGTGATATTGGATAATGAGAATGAACCTTTGGGAGGACATCAAATCGAGAGTGATAATTCACTTGATATTGAGTACACTTAGACAGTTCAGCCAGACAGTGCCACGGTTCACCATGAGTTGCTCTGTTATCTTCGTCAGTCAGAGGGTTCAAGGAAACCTATATCTATGGAATTCATAGCTACTGGGATGAAATTGTTTGAGGGTAAAACCTATACACATCCATCCGATGTGGAATATTGGCTAAAGAAATTACAACAATTGTTTGTTGAGATAGATTACCCAACCAATCAGAAATTGAGGGTCGTTGTATCACTGTTAGAGAGTGAAGCACAAAATTGGTGGGATTCAGTGCTAGATATTGTTCTACCTAGTCAGGTCACATAGGAGTTTTTCCGACAGGCTTTTCACGATCGATATGTGGGAACCGAGTTCTTAGTTAATTGTCGCGATGATTTCATGAATCTGAAACAGAACCATATGTCAGTGAATGATTATGAGATAGAATTTCGGAGGTTGGCCAAGTATGCTCTTGGGTTAGTTGCGACTGAGGAATATAAGTGTGACTGGTTTTTTAAAGGACTTCGTTTACCTATTCAGATAGATGTTGCTACGCATCATGATAAAGTATTCAACGACATAGTTGATTGGGATAAAACTGGTGAGAGGATTCTTGCACTAATGGAAAAGAAGGAACTTCAAAATTTTAAGAAAGTCGTAAAGCAATTGGACATATTTGCTTAGCATAGTTTTGTCAACTCGTACAGGAAGAGGTCTAGAGATGAGTTTATTCCTCATAGTCACCGGAATGTGAGACCTGCAGCATCGACAGTTCTGTTTGGCAGCGTGGATAGTTCAAAAGTTCATCAGCCTATTTCTATATGTGGTTAATGAAAAAAGAAGCATAACAAAGAGTGCAGATTGTTGAACATAGTGCGCTTTGGATGTGGTTCGCATGATCATTATTTGAAGAATTTTCCACGACCACCTACAAGTTTATCAGTGCAGAGTTAGAGATATGTATTAGTTTAGGGACCTCACCAAGGTAGAGGGCAGCTTAGGTCACCTGCTTCTGGTACTGTTAATAGAGGTAGACATACTTAGTGTGGTGGATCAGCTAGATCCGAGATTAGATGTCCAAATTCGATACATTCGACCGGAGTTTGCGTTTGATTTGATGATATGCACGATGATGTAGCAAGTACCGTATGATGTTTCAGTTTTTGTTGTTATACTGGATTATGAATTCAGAATAAGAAAGTATAAGCATGTGTAATATAGTTTTGGGAATCTCATCCTAAGTTTAAAATTTTGAAGAAAAAATTTCTTTAAGGGCGGGAGAGTTGTAACACCCCAAATTTTTCCCTAATTCAAAAAAATCTAAAAATATAAAATCCACAAATTGAGAATCCCTAATTTTTCAAATCCATAATTCAATAATCTTGAAATTTGGGGTTATTTGATTGGAAACCTTAATTTTAATTTAAGGATCGATTACGCATAAACTAGATTTTTAGTGACCAAATTGATCAAAAGCATAACCTTGGCGATCTTTTCGCAAATTGAGTTAATGGGAACCCATCTCTCGTGAATTACCCAAAAGAGTAAGGTATTTAAAGTCCCTCTATCAACCCTAACGTCGGTTCAGCCCTTATTTGAAAACTACAGTCGCATCTTCCCCCTATCTCCCCCCCCCCCCGTTATCATTACCCCCTTCATCTAAATCACCGGTGAAGCTCCAGTAAGGCCCATGCCGCCGTACATCTCTCTTCCTGTCACCACCATTGTGACAAGCGTCTCATCGTGATCAAAACCCTCCCTTCAGATCTCTACCTTTGAACTTTGTTTGCACGTAAAACAACAAAGAACCATCCGGTTCTTCCTTGTGCCACCGTTCACCTCCGTGCTCCACCATCGTTCTCCATCGTTTGATGAGTTAGGTATCGACACTAAGGCTGACGAGTTACATCATCATGTTTTAATCGAACATGCATGTTCTTCGAGATCTTCACGTCTTGATTTAGTGAGATCTGAGCGTGAGGTTCGCCCTTTCTCAGAATTAGAGCTATTGTCTGCTAAAGGTGTGTTTCTTTGGGTGTATTAAATAAATGTTATTTTATATATTTACTTGATTTATTATCTGATTGTGATTTGATAATATTTTGAAACATCATGCATTGTATAATGAAATGTGTTTTTAAATCAAGCATCTGATTTTTCAGAAAATATGAAACTCATAAGAATTCGGATTTATGATTTTAAAAATCATATTATAAATCATGAGATCAGAATAGTGTTCGGAAAACATGAGGGAAATTTCCACTCTGTATGATATCGGAAAGTCGGGTATTGAGTCATGCATTAGACATCATAGCATTTATGATTTTGATTTATCGGATACACTGTGTTTCAGAAATGAATTTATCAGAAAATAAAATATTATTTTGTTTTGAATTTTGTTTGCACTTAAGGACACACTGAGCTCTTTAGCATACACCCCCTTAGTTTCTTCTTTTAGATACTCAAACTATTTTTGGCGATTCGGTACTTGGAGCACCTCGTATTTTACTCGGATATTATATTATTTAGTATGAACTCTTATCAATTATTTTGGATTATTGTTTTAACATTATTTGGAATATTTTGTAATTTCGGACATTAGGATTTATATTTCGAGATTATGTTTTTTAGCATGTATTTTGTATTTAATTCAGATTTTTTATGGAATATTCAGTATATGTTTTAATGTTTGAGTTTCATAAATATTTGTGATATTTTATGTTAATTGTTATTAACTAATAATTTTTTTGTTTTAAATAATTAAACCTAAAATTTATAACTTGAGGGACAAGCTTTCAAAACTAACCTCCTAGATTCGTCCTATTTCTTCTGGGCTAGGTTTAGGGGTTACACACTTTTATATATATATATATATATATATATATATATATATATATATATATATATTACAGACAAAAATATACTTATATTTCTTCAAAACTCTCCTTTAACCATATATATATAGGTACATACGTTCAAAAGAGTCCAATAGGTACTTATTTACCTTCTAAACAATCCTTAAATTACATATATATATATATATATATATATATATATATTCAAAACAGTCCAATAGATACGTATTTACCTTAAAACAGTCCTTAAATTATATATATAGGCTTATACGTTCAAAACAATTCCCAAAACATATACATACTTAAATACAAGTCATTACAATAGTTTATTTATTCATCTTTAGTTCTCAAGGATTCTCATTTGCCTAGTCTTTTTAGGTATAAGTTGTTACCCACAAGATACCTCACATAGCATAGCATATTATGAGCATAATTACTCATCACAAAAGCTATCATAAATCAGAATTCTTGCTTTTTAAGACTTCAAACGTAGTATATCCTAAACATAGCATGTCGAATCTAAGTCAATCTATTGTCTCCCTATTCGAAATTTAACCAACATTGCAACTTTTGAATCAAGTTAATTCATTTTACTTATTAGCATTTTGGACAATATTCATTCCTGACCATATTAACATAACACGATTTATAACACACTTCAATCTTTTCCTAGTATCGATCAAAATAAGCATATCAGGGTTTAGAAATCACATCATTCAAGTGACCATTCTAAAATAAACAAGCTTTCACAAACGTACAACCTTTCCATTTGACATAGTCGAACATCACATATTTGCATAGGAAAATCATAACAAAAGGTTATCGCCAATTCGAACCCACACAATTGCCCAATTATGATCAATATATGTAGACATAGCATAAAGTAGGCATTCCAACAAAGCATATTTATTCACTCAATAAGATATTCATTAACCATTAGCTATATATAACTTGATATGCATATCATTAAAATAATTCATTGATTTAGCTTATAAACTCATATGCTTTCTCTTTAATATAGCCAATTCAATACGTAAATTATTTGTTTATCACATATCAATCAAGTTATCAAACATACAATGTCATGTTCAAGTATTACTTGTCATACAAGATAACAAACATATCATAAAGTAGGTATAGGTTCTTGTCACAAAAGACGTTAGGTCTATTCAGTAACGTAGTTGCAAGTTTCATTGTTTATCTTTAACATAGGCTCAAGTATAACTTATCACACAAGATATCAAATATAGCTTAATCAAAGTATATTGTAACAACCCCTTCCCGGCCTGGTAGAGAACCAGGTCGGAGAGCGTTATTGAAAAACATAATCGGAGATCAAAACCTAAATCGGAGTTCAAAAACTTTTTAATCAATATTTTAATGTCATCAAGCTATAGCTAACATTATAAAAAATCTAATTATTCCAATGTGAAGCAATGTTTACACAATTAGGATCAATTTACAAATTTTAAGAACTAAAACGTAAATTTTACCAATTAGGGGTTATAATCAGAGTTTCGTGTTATCATACTAAAATTAAATTTACAAATTATTAGCCTAAAAAATTTCTTTATCAATCGAGGTCATTTACCTATCCAATTAGACAATACAATATTTAGTGATCATTTTGTAAATTATTCAAAACTGTTATTATTAGAATTAACCTATCAAACGATTTTCAAATCTCGTCAAATTTTACCAGCAACATCATAACATAATGTACTACATATATGCCAATTTCACGTCATTATGAACCCGTTTACTAAATTTCTAATATTTAAGCTAAAATATACCATTTATAACATTTTATGCCAAACTAACACGACATTTTAAACACTTAAAATTTATACAAATCATAGTTATCACAAACGCATCATAGCCAACTAGTTAAATTATTTGCCACCATTTTAGGAGTTTATAAAGAGAAAACACATTACTCTAAGCTCCTAGTAACTTGTTGATCTGTCGACTTTTCCAATCTCGAACCGAACACCTTGCTAGCCTAAAATGTTATGAAGAAGAATGTATTAGACTTACGTAGTCTAAGTGAGGTAGTCACAACGAATAAATGAACATGGCAGTCTAAGCAAATCATAATTCGATGACATTTCTAGACATGAATTCATAGAGCTATTAACATGGTTCAACAACAACATAGTTTACCCACTTACCACATAACATAATATCAATGAAAAACATGCTTATTAAAGATAGCATCAGAACATCAATAATTTTGGATCGAATCAACCGTATTTGGACACACAGATTCCATCTACACTAAACATATAATCGGAGAATGGACCGTAGTCCTTGAGCCGTAGCTCCGGAGATATATTTCTCTTACACATCCGCCCTTATTACTCTAGATATAGGCCATAGCCTTGGACTGTAGTCCTCTCTTACTTGGTGAGCTCAAATAACCCTATAGCATGTCAATTGTATCCAACACTCGAATCCAAAGTTCACTAATTAATTATCCAACTATAATATTTCAATAGCATTATTTTCACATCAATATATCAATAACAGTAATTCAATAGCAATAGACATATATCAAAGTTTCACTAGTAATATTTAATGCTCGATATGTAATACTTAATCAAACTTACCAAACAAAGCATTTAATATGATTTTTATGCAATGACATTTAATAAAATTGTTAGAAAAT
The DNA here is from genome assembly GCA_958450335.1 of Hibiscus tridactylites. Lineage (NCBI taxonomy): Eukaryota > Viridiplantae > Streptophyta > Magnoliopsida > Malvales > Malvaceae > Hibiscus > Hibiscus tridactylites. The sequence continues at coordinate 47,056,915 of OY288266.1, forward strand.
CAATAAACAATGATTCGAGATGGCACCTAGCCAACTCTCGAGACTCCGACTACACTCACCTCGATAACCTGACGTTTATCGGAGAACAACGCATTTATCCTCGACCTTCGAAAATGACAGTTGTCCTTTATTAGCCTGTTGAACTAAGTTAATTAATGGGGTTTAATTAGAATCGATAAAACGATATCGAATTAATATTGAAAGAAAATTCAATATCAAAACTTAGATTAACCAAGGATCTAAGTTTACCCCAACGATAGAAGGGATTCGAATTATCAAACCAGAAAATTCGGGCTACATATCTAACACCGAACCGTTTCTCACTTTCTCTCCTGATAAACCCTTTCTTTTTTCTTCCTTAATTCTCTGTTTCCTTTGCGCAAATCCCCCCCCCCCCCCGTATATACATGAAATCACCAGCCTTAACACTCTCCACGGCAATGTCGTGGCCTTGCTTGGGGGCATAAAACCCTTGCGGGTGGCTACGTGTAGTGGCTTTGTCCCACGGTAATTCTTTTAATAATAATAATAATAATAATAATAATAATAATAATAATAATAATAATAATAAACTACTGCAGTTGACCCAATAAAATCAAATAAATTAAAATATTCTATCACTGAAACATAATTTCAACTACACAGGTTTTCGGGATGTAACACATATCTTTGAACAAAGCATATCTTAAGCTTAACATAACAAAACACAAGTTACTTGTTACGTAAGCCATTAAGATAACTTTTTATATAACTTGCAATTCTTTTAATTTGCTTTTAGTTTATCCTTAAGAATCGAACTTCAACCTAGGTACACGAATCCCCAACCAACGTAAGGCTTTAAGATAACTTTTTATTTAACTCGTAGTACCGGTCAATTCCTCCTACTATCGTCAAGTGACCACAAAACATCTATCCTATTGTCGTCAAATAAGGAACATTGTCTCGGACCATAGTCCACCCCAACACTGAGATCTATGGACTTTATGGCATGTCAACTATACCTACAAGTGAGACGAAACCAAGGCTTTCACATATATCATCTTAATTAAAAAATAAAAAGTTATCATAGCTCCATTCATAATTTCATATCACTATCTCATTCTTCTCTAATGTTTCGGTACGAGTTTTGGCTACTGAAATTCACATTTTGATAAATTAAGTCTGGGTATCGATAGTCCGATATGTCTAAAGAGCGCATCGGTACAGGCCTTACATATTCAGACATGTGTATCATTACACACATATTTGTATCGGTACAGACCTTCTTATGAGGCCTAGTATCGAGACGCTACCCCGTGTACCGATACCGAAGTTAGTTATGTCAGTTATTTGGTTGTTGTTGTTTGAGGTTCTTTCATTTTGGTTCCTTATTCGTATGTAAGCAAATTGTACGTATTCGAATGATTCGTTTTAGCCGAAATTGATATGTGAGCAAGAAACATGTATCGCCCTAGTTTGGGCCTAGGTATTTTGTGCGTTGGGTCAGGCTATTGTTCGAGACGTTAAAAGTCGTTCAGGGAAATCATGGTTCGGGATGAGATAAAAATGTGGTAAAATTTTCTAAAACCCTCTAAAATTATATTTAAGAGGTTGGTTAAATCAAATTTTCAAAACGAGTTTTGGGAAGTGTACATTTTGGGTAGTGACCAAAATGTAAAGTTTTAAAACTAGAAAGAATGGTGTTTCTCAAAAGAGTCAAAATCTTAGAATCTTTAGGGAGCTAAATGGCAATTAAACCTTCTCTCTAATTTGGCATGTGTTTTAAATGGTTTATTAAATATTAAAAGTGGTTTTTATTGTTTTAATTAAGGGTAGTTATTTTGGTTAAACAAATTGACGATCATTTTTATTTTCTCCATTTCACTTCAACCAAACACTCTCTATTTTCTCTTATTTTCCAGATTTCTTTCAGTTTTATTTTCTCTCTTGATTTCCAACTTCTCTCTTGTGATTTCTCTCAAATCTCTTCAAGATTCTTGAAAGCAAAACTTGCCAAATTAGAAGAGAAGCAAGGATTGGAGGTAGTTTTTGTGCTAACCCTCTAATCAATGTTCTTTAATAAAATTCCAAAGGTATTTGACTCTTGATTTATGTTTTGATTGAAGTTTTATTGTGGTTTTGATAAAATTGTGAAATCTTGATTTAAAGAGATGGTTTAATGTGATTATTGGAGTTGTTTTGATTTGATTGGTTTAAGATGGTTTCCAATCAAGATTTGGAAAGTTTATGATGTTGAAATAGAGTCTTAATCATATTAATCCCGAAATCCTTGGTATCTTTGATTTTAAAGGTGTTTTTGTTGGGTTTTTGGGGTGTTATGTGAGATCAGAGTTGCTCGAGGTATAAGGATGGTCTTAAGTTGTTTTTGGATGTTGATTTATGGTTAAAATGTGTTGGTTAATGGCTGGGCTGAGATTAGAGATCAATCGATTGTGATTTTGGTTGTTTTGGATGGGTATTTTGATGCTTTAGAGTAGGGGCAACAGGTTTCTAATTAAGTGTTGGTGTTGGGATGCATTATGGTTCATTGAATATATATTTTTAATGTGTTGAAAACAGGGGATAGTGTTCCAGAATCGATCAAAGTTGTTTTGGAGGCTTCGGGCAGTTGATTGTTGCGTTGGCAAGTGAGGTTTCGCAAGTCGATGAGTGGAAATGAGATTTCCAGCTTTTAAAACTTAATAAGAGAGGTTTTTGAGAACTTAGTGTAAGCTTGAAACGCTTAACTAAGTTCGAAAGTAAGTAAAGTGATTTTCTCTCTCAGATTGTGCTATTATGAGCCGTTGGATGCACCTGTTATTATTGTGTGTTCCTACTGTTTTAAATCATGTTTTGAGTTTATGAAATGTGGTTGGTGATGCCATATGGTTTAAGAAGGCACTAGGTAAGTGATCCTTATATGCATGTGCTGATGCATGATTTAATGAATCGTGGTTTAATGCTTGAAATATTTCTTATTATGAACGCTTTGGAAAAATAGTGAGGTACACATGAAATGTGGATTGTATTGGCAATTGATGTTCTGTAAAGTGTTTTGTAAATGAAATTGGATATAGTTAGCCGACTATAGGATTGAGTGCACTATAAAACAAGTCGCCTTGGATGTTGAGGGGTGGTGATTGTACCAAAAACTCTATCCATGTACCATAACAATTGAGGAATGTTTAAGGTTGCAACGGTGGAGGTTAGCTCCCGTGTGTGAACCTTGTATGTTTCCCGTTTCTCGTTAGTGGGTTATACTTCTACTGATGAATGGTTTTGAGGGGTTGTGATTGTACCGAAAACGCCACCATGGGTGTCACAATGGTGTAGGGTTGCTCCCGCGTGTGAGCCTTGAGATGCCAGTTGAGTGTATGAAGTGTTTGGGACAACACTTGGTAATCCGTGTATCCAATACGCTTTTTGAGAAATGAGAATGGTGTTTATCACTTGTAAGCCAATGTAATGGATTGAAATGTTATGGAATTGTTGATGATACATAATATGGAAAATGCATGTTTTACGTTAGGCTTTGCATATTGGTGAATATGCTTGGAAGGCTTGATTTTTCTTAGCAACGGTTTAATTGTTGTGAAGTATGTGATACTTGTTGCATGGTGTTTACCATGCTAATTTTAATGATGAAGTGCATGAATTTTCAAAGAAGGCGTGATGGTTTTCAAAAGAGTGAAAATGGTTTTGAGCATTGATGGTGTTTTTGGTTTTGAGCATTCCTTGCTAAGCTTGTATGCTTATGCTCTCTTTTTCTCATCAATGCAGATAATTAAGTGATTGGAGGTAGCAACTCTCAAGGGATTTCCAAGAGAATTCATTGAATGTATGTCTTGGTTTGGGGACTAGTGTAATAAAGGCAACGAGGATGTCAATGCTATGAATGTTAGCTGTTTGGTATTTTCTTGTTTGGTGCATATTTGGTATGCTCATATTAGTTTGTAAATGGCCTTTAAATGTTGGTTTATTCTTGGATTTGATAATTGACCCGTGATGCTTGATTACATAGGAAACATGCATTTAGAATTCACTATTGATAATAAAGATGCTTTGATGTTGTTATTGTCATGTGGTCTTGATGGTTGAAGTACATTTGAGTTGTATGTATAATTAAAAGCATGTTGGAATGTTTTGGAAGGTTTAAAAAGAGTTAAACCAGCATTTTGAGAGACTGCAGACTGAAGCGTATCAGTACACTTAGTATTGTATCGATACATCCTTCATAGTTTGGAGGGGTGTACTGATACACGGGGGCGTATCGATACCCTTTTTGGCCACTAGTCGAGGGTGTATCGATACAGCGCTCGAGTGTACCGATATGGCCCTTATAATGTTGGGTTTGGGAGGTTGATCGTCTGGGGCGTATTGATACCCTCCCTAAGGGTACCAATACATTGTTAGTTAAATTGGTTGGATGGCATATTTGAATGTTCTTAATCTTTACGTTTTAGTCCATGATTCTTATGGATGCAATTAAATGAGTTTTAATGGTTAATTTGAGGTAAGTTTATACAAAGATACATAAAATGAGTTTAATTTAAGGTTGGTAAACCAAATTTGGGAAAAACCCTTGGAATTTGTTAAGTTTATAAAATGGTCCCTGAAACTGAAATTTGTAATGATCGATGAGGATTTGAATTTTTGTTTGATCCACTCCTTGTTGAACACATAGGAATATAATTTTCATCTAGACAAGATAAAAAGAAAAAATAAGGTCGTTTATTGAGGTAAACCTTCTCGATTCACTTCAATATTCCTTGTGTGACCCGTTCGGTTTGGTGTATCGGCTAGGCCGGGTCGAGGGGGTTACAAAATTTAACTGATTAAGGAATGGTAACCCTAAACGCTTGATCCATTGGATATCACTTAATCACTAATCTGCCTTAACCGAATAGTCTTGTCCCGTCCCAAGGAAATTCGTTGCTCCATGATGATGCACCCTTTCAATCTGTGCCTCGCGAGGGGTAGTCGAAGGCCTTAGTATGGCCCTCACAATACGGTGAAGGGTCTGACGCATTTGGGAGAAATAATTGACCCCACTACCCCTCTCGTCTTTCGACATCTCATCAGTTTCAGGAACATAATCCTCATCGTAAGTCCTCTCACGGGAGCCCTAACTCTCTTCTTGATCACGTGCTCTTCTAGGCATGGTTACTTTCTGCACAAGCAAACAAATAAGGTTACACCACCGAATATTCAGCTTAAATTGAGTACAAATTCGACTTATGGACATGTATTCACTAGACACATCTTTTTGACTCTCTATAATCTTGGGGCTTTCCTAGAACAGACTAAACAAAGACTATGATACCACCAAATGTGATGCCTTAAACTCAACTTCACATTTGGGCCTCAAGCCCAAACCAAACGTGAAAGTTTCCAACTATATTTAGCCCAAATCACAAGCATTTCCATAAATCCATCACCGTTTTGAAAAAAGTACAATACAAAATAGTTAAATCGTTTAAATGGGAGCTCCAATTTAAAACAAGTAAAAATCATTCGACATGATCAAATAAATCAAAAATAAGAGTTACAGACAAATCAAGGGTCCTATGAATTCATTGCTCGACAAGCCTAAGTATTGTACTCTTGATCACATCAATGAGCTGAAGTCCTACACCGATGGGCTCCTTCAACGCAATGATGCAACCTAAAAACCTGCCAATAGAAACAATTATTTCGAACACTGAGTTCAAAAAGCTTAGTGGATACAGCTCTACTTTACCATGCTTCATGCAAATCATAAGTATAAGCACGTAGTGAGAAATTATGACATGACATGGAAAACAAGTATGATATTAACACAACTCATACACACATAGTATGACATCAAAACATCTCATAACAATCATATCCACAAACATGGAGCGAGACTCGAGGCATACAGCAACAGAAATGTACACTCAAGCGAGACCCGGGGCCACGCAGCATCGAGAACATTCACTTTATACTCGGAATCCCCCATCGAGTATCTTTGAATGAGACTCGGGGCCACACATCATCGGGAACGTACATTCCGAAATATATCTCACAATGGTGTTGCAACACTCTCACTGGTATTCAGATCCCACCAAACAAGTGCCCACAACAACATCACACAATCATACCATCATATGGTTGCTATCAACATATAAGTCAAATAAGGCATTTATCGAGTTCTTAAGTTTTATGCTCGAATATAAGGAAATTTCTCAGTTTCTCAATTTTACAACGTATTCTAGGCCATTAGTGGTCTATCGGATCGAACGATATAATTTTTTAGCCTTCCAGGTTAAAATCAACAATTTTTGGCAAATTCCCCAGTGGGTACCAATACTAAACCAAGTGTACCTATACACCTCTTTGGGTATCGATACCCATTCTATGCGTACTGATACTCGGCTTAACATGGAAGAGGGTTGACCGTTAACATGGAAGAGGGTTGACCGTTAACTCCGTACTGTTTTGATACCCTTTCGGTACCGATACCATTGTTTGCTACTAGAAATTTATGAAACAAGGGGTACCGATACGGCTCAAGCTCGTACCGATACTCCCTTCAAAATTTTCATGTGTTCATCATTCAACACATATGGTACCAGTATAGGCTCCTCGTGTATCGGTACCAAAACTCAAAAACGACTTTCAAGGCTCTGGAAATGACTTCTCAAGCCCCCAAAACATAACCTTTAACCCTTCAACTCAAGTTATTAGGGTAGTTTAGTACCATTTTTATGAGTTATTAACACAAAATCCGAGTTTCACCATTAACACCCATATCTAAGCATTTACACCCAAATCATCAAACCAAGCATAAAAGGCATCATCCTTAGGTTGTGCATTAAACAAAAGGAGTTGGAAGTGTACTAACCTTCCTCCAATAGTTGAAAAGGAACCTCCTTGCCACAAGGCTCAAACCTTCCCTCTTCCTTGAGCTTTAGAGTATTCTCCAACCAATTTCACTACAAGGAGATGTTGGAAAACGTGTTACAACATTGTTGGAAGGTTAAAAGATACAAATAAAAGAACTTTCGTTGAGTGGATCAAATGATCTATATAAACCAATAGGGGGTGAATTGGATTTTTAGACTTTTTGGTAGTGGAATTTTCCAACAATTCCACTAATTGCACTTCCCCTTTTCTAGGCTATGGAGGTAACTGTTACAATATCGGTCAAATTTTGTACCCAAAATTTGACCCAATCCTCACACAAGAATTACAAAGAAGATGATGGATAAACAAGTTTCTCTCAATACAAAAATGTAGCCCAATTACAAGCATTCAACCCAATTGAAAGGATAAGAATGGAAATTATAATTTCACAATTGGTGTTTACAAGAAATAATGGGATTTAGGCTCAATTGCTTGGATATAATGGTTGGATGTTTGGTTTGAGACAATAGTTGTTTTTGAAGCTTTTTGAGGTCCCTTTTATACCTTCTCGTTGAATTCTAGCCGTTGGGGTTGTTGCATTCATCAATAGAACCGTTGGGATGTTATCTTCCCTCCATAAATGCAGTCTGCAACCACCCATTTCGAAATACCCGATCCTGTTTCGAAACAGACCAAAAAAGAAAGAGTCGTTGGGGTGTATTAAATAGACCGTACCGAAACGGGCACGATCGTTTCGATACGATTAAGAGCCGTTCCGAAACCCGTTTCGGAACACTTAGCTACTATCAAAGCCCGTATCGAAACAGATTGAAAGTGTTTCGATACGCCTTAACAACCAGTGTAAAAAGGGTTAAAAACTTCAACAGTCATATTTTTAAAACACAGTTTGAATGTCGTTTCGAAACGTTTGAAGTCGTTTTGATATTATCGTATCGAAACAGGTCAAACTGTTCTGATGTTTTTCACCCGTTTCGAAACAAAGGTTCACAGTTTCAAAAATGTTTCGAAACCCGTTCCGAAACACAAGTTCACAGTTTCAAAAGTGTTCTGGAACGCCTAAAGCCGTTCCGAAACGGTGACTCGAAAATCATTGTTTTGGCTTCAAAAACACTAAGAAAAGTTTTGAGAACTTGATTTTTTAACTTAACCATTTTCCTTTAAATATATATAGAGATTTGAGGACTTAAAAGTTTGTTTTATCTCTTTCAAATTAGTCCTTAAATTCTTTAGTTATATCAAAATTAATTATCAGTTTCACAATCTCCCCCTTCTTGATGTAACAAAACTAAAGTTATAATTTTTAAGAGTTTTGATCTTTTGAATAAATTATAACCCCCCCTCAATTTAAGATGGGTTTTAAATTTTTGAAAAGATTTAAAATTGAAGTTTTAAATCTCAAAACCACTTAAAACAAATTTTTGGCTCTTATATTTTCTGCCCCTTTTTGTTAGATCAAAAAGCATAATAAACAAGGCTCAAAGAGAGGAAACAAGGTTTAAAGCAATAAGCAACATAATATAAATTCAGATAATCCAAATCCAAACAGAAAGCGTAAACAATAATGTTCAAAGCTCAATCCCAAACAAAATAATCAAAGCATAGGTTCATGAAACATACAGAAATAAAGGTTCAAACTTAATCCTAATATGATAGTCTAATATGCGATGTAATAAAAAGTTCCTAAGCCTCGTCATCGTCACCATCAACATCGGAGGAGTCATCATTGTCCCTAGCTTGAGAGCGACGAAAGGTCATCCATTGACCATAAAAGGTGGAGAATGACAAGTCCATTGATTGTTGTTGATTCTCAAGGGAGATGAGACAATTTTCCACGGATTGCAAGAGATTATTAATAGTACCAAGACCTACCTCCATTGTGTTGAACTGCTCGCTGAGAAAAGCCATAAGACCTTCATTGTTGTGACCCGGAGCTTGAGGTTGTCATTCAACTTGTTGTAGAGGAGCATGCCTATCAACTCGTTCCCATTGGCCATTAATGTTGTAGTGGAACTCGGATTTGTGGAGAGAAGCTTCACCAAACTTTTTCTTATGGGGTTCCGGAGAGTCATAAGTGCAATCAAAGTTGAGCGTCCCAAAGATAGAGCTCAAAACAGTCCCATATGTGAAGGATTTGAGAGCATCGGTTTCATGAAGCTTCACATTGTTGACCATCTCGGCGAACATAATCTTAACAAGATTTTGGCGCTCTCTACGGCGAAAACACTCAAGCCAAAAATAATCAACTTGACAAACGTGAGAGAATTTACCTCCGGGGGGGGCGAATAAACCACGAGATCATCAAGTGGAGGAACCTATCATGAGCATCCAAGGTAAGCACGGAACCGGTGTGAAAACCAAAATGAGTCTCATTCTCGATGTCTTCGTTCTTAAGGCCTAGAGTAGTCTCTAAAAAGGGTATGTCTATGACGAAACTCTTCCCCAAGAGATAGAACTCACTGCCAACAACTTCGGAGTGATCCTCATTATCAACAAGCTGAGCATTCGAGTAGAAGATGAGAACCATATGCTTGTAGACCACATCTAGTATGTTCAAGAGAGCCATGAAGTTCCATTCTTGTAGACGCTCTAGATAACGGAAGGCAAAATGCTTCGAATCAAGGAACGGAAAATCAACTGCATGTTCGCGATGAACGGCCATCTCCTTGACATAAGTGAAACGTTCCCTCATCTCTGTAGTCCGAAGACTTTTGAGAAATAGTTGGGTGAGAATAGGACGGATATCGGCATCACTCGCTTGACCCGTCTTACGCTTCTTGTTAACATTCTCCATTGAAAAACTCCTAAAAGCATAAAGCAAGCAATTTTGAAATTAAAATGTATGCATGAATATCCTCAATTCAATCTAATAACAAATCCCATTTAGGTTTAGAAAAGATTTTAGAAAAAAAAATTAAGAGAAAAACAACTTTTGAAAAACAAAAAAAAATATGAGTAAAAAATAATATATTCGAACCAAAGAATTTAAGATTTTGAAATTCTTTTACAAGTTTTGAAACGCCCAATATTCAAAAACATATAATCTATACAAAATTAAAATTTTCTAACCTTAAAATCGAATTAAATCAAAGGAAAAAGAAAAAAGTAGAAAATATACCTTAGAAGGGGATTTTGAATGAATGAGTTGAAAATCTTGCACAATATTGATGAGGCTTTCTTAAACTTGTGTTTGTGTGAAAAAACCCTCAGGATTTGATGAAAAACAATGAGGTTTAGAGGGTTTTTATAGGGAAAATCGATTTAGGGTTTTTAGGGTTTTGAAAGAGTTTTAATTAAAGTGAATTTTAACATTAAAATCCCTCTTTAAAGTTGTCTGCATACCCGTTTCGGAACAGGCTCGATCGTTTCGGAACGTGGGTACCGAAACGTTGTGTAACACCTGGGTTTGGGGGTCGAGTGAAATTAAATTATTAAAATATAATTATAGGCTTCATTTTTCAAAACAAATAAATATATGTTGAGATTGTTTTAAATAAAACCAAATGAGCATGGGTTTCACACTATTATAATTACCCATTTTCATTAAGGGTAAAATGTCCTTTGACTTTTAAAATAAAACAAAACAATAAAAGTTGCTTTTTACTCATCTTCCCCCCCCTTCTCTTCAAACCAATGACATATTTTCCCCTCCATTGGAAGTTACTATTCCATCTCCTTCTCTCTTGATTCTTGAAGATTTTTGAAAGGTAATGATGTTTTTGAGTTGTCCTTATCTTCCTCTCCATCCCTATACCATTAGTTTTCAATAAAACTAATTATATTGCATTTTAAGGTTTTTGGGTTTTGAAATAAAAATTATAACTTTGATAGCTTTTAGTTAAGCTTTTGATTTTTTTGTTGTTAAATATGTTATTTACTATTCAAAAGGTCCAACATATATAATTTTTACATGGTTTTATAATGATTTTCGGATATGGGTTTTAGAGGGGTTTTAGGTGGTTCAAAAGATGGTTTTTGAGGCTGTTTAGTGTGGGAAATTGATGGCTGATGATTGTATGATGTTTAAGGGTTAATTTTGAAGCTTATGAGTATGATAAAAGTGTTGGAATCGATGGTTAATTGATGGGTGTTTGGGTTGCTCAAAAATGCTAGTTTGGTGTGTGTTCTTAGTTGGCTAATTGCTTGAAAATGTGTCACGGGTTTGCTTCGGTGATTGATGACTAATTGTTGATGTTTTTGCTTGTGTTGGATTGCTTAGAACCAAGGTTTTGTGTTGTTGAGACATCGGGAACTACTCCGGGAAGCTTACAAGATTAATTGGCTAGAGTTGTTGAGCTTGGAGTAGTAGGTGAGTGGTTCTTCGGTTTTTAATTGGTTTTCAAAATGTTTGGTTCGAGCACATAGACCTATGTCGGGCTCGGTAAACCCACCTAGAGTTTGGATTAGATTGGTAGTCTAATCTCAAGCTTTAGTTTAGAAGACTGTGGTTGAACTTTGAATCTTGTGTGTATGCCTCATGTATTAAATGTGATTGATGTTACTATGCATTTTGTGGATATGTGTAATGATGAGGCATGAGGTTTTATTTATGCATTATGATATGCATGTTGGTTTTGAAATGTGGGTTGCATGATTGTAAACCATGGTGGATACATGCTTGGCACGAGAAATGGTAAGGATATTGTGTTATGATGAGCTTGTGATAAGTTAGTATTGGCACTAGTATGCTTGGAAACAAATGATCGATTATTAGAATGTTAGTGTGCACACGAGTGTCGAAATGCGCGCGTGGTCTTGGGGATGGTAGTCACAAAGATGGAGTATAGGTACACCCAAAAATCTTCATTTATATTTTAGTCGGTGATGAGTGGAATCCCATCAACGGGGCATGAGGATGAGTAGAATCCCCTCCGCGTGAAACGGTGATGAGTGGAATCCCACCGTAAGGTACTGTAATGGTTAAGTTGTTGGATGTGTGTTCCAACAGTTGTTATTCGCGTATTCGGGTCATAGCTAGGTGTCAATACGGTTTGTTAAATGTGTTTCATATGGTTGTATTATGCATATGTTGAGCATAGCATGATTTATGAGGTTACGTTCATGCATTTCATATATTTGATTCATGTGGTTCCGAAGGTGAGGAAACATGCATTCATCCTTGGTTTTGTTGCTCGTGCTTGGACCCTGCATTGTCGAGGTTGTTTTATGAGCTTGCCCTCACTAAGCTTTGCGCTTACGCTCTCCTTTGTTCGACAATGGAGATCTATAGTTCGTGGGTTGCTTGTCCGAGGAGAAGGGCCTCCAAGTGTGCTATTTTCTACCTTCAAGTATGGACTTTTAAGTTATTTAGTGTAATAGCTAAGCAATGAGGTTCGAGTACGTTGTTTGTGTTAAGGAGCTTGTTAAGACTCCTTAAGTATGTTGATGTTTTGGTTGTGTCTGTTTGTGCCATGTATGTTGGCCATGTGCCTTTATCTTTATGCTTATGTGTATGTTTAAAAGCATGTGAACCTTGCTTGTTATACCTTGGTGAATTCTTGAATTCCTTTGGTTAACCTTTATATATGTATGAGTTAAGTGTTTGATCATGCTTGTAATAGGGTGTACGCATATTGTGTCTTGCTTCTTGAAGTCTTTGGGGTCGTTTGGGATCATTTGGAGATGCTTAAAACTGGTTTTGGAAACACACAGACTGCAGACGTTTCGGAACGGGTAAGGTGGTTTCGGAACGGGTATGGTTCCAGGGATACCCGTATCAGAATGCATTCCGGTACGGTTTGAAACTGTGAACCCATGTTCCGATACGCGTACCGAAACAGTTTTGCTACTGTAAGGGTCTGTTCTGAAACGTGTTTCGAAACGCCTAGGCGAAATGGACCCCTGTACCGAAACGGGCAAGCCTGTTTCGAAACACAAGCCTAAATTTGTGCTTTTGGAATCTTCAAAGGTCCTCAAGTGCTGGGCTTAGTCCCTATTGATGTTAGCTTCCTTGTGAGCCATGTTCTTGGTCGTTTATATGTGTTTTGGTCGCGTTGCAAGAAATCGGATTAATTTGAAAATTGGTAAATTTAAATTAACTTATGCTCCTTGTCTCGCCCTGTCCTTGTTTTCCGCTGTCGTTTGTCACACATAGAACTAACTAAGTATTTAGACAAGATAATGTTAAAAGAAGTTTTCTAGGGTTGCTAACCGAAGGGGAGCCTTAATGGGTTTCACTTCGGTTTTCCGCGTGTGACCCAATCGGACCGGCCAGCCGCCCAGGCCGGGACGAGGGGGTTACACGTTGACTGACGTTTCAAGTCCAGTTGACCGCTCCAATACGGCTTTGAACGTATGGAATCCTCGTTGACCCGTATCGAAACTCGTTTCGATACACCCATTGGTAGTGGAAAAATCGTTTTGAAACCCTTTTAAGGCATTTCGAAACACCCTTCTCACATATATATCTTTTAAGGCACCCGTATCGAAATAGTTGGACCCGTTTCGAAACACCTAGGACTGGAAGTGCAGATGAGGCTCTAATTTTACAGAGAAATTGATTTTATGAAGTCCTAATATGAATGAATGACATGAATGAGTAGGAAAGACATGTATAAACAAAAACATACTCCCCCTAACTATTAGCATGGATGAAATTAGGAGTAAAAACACATAAACATGGCATTTTTAAGAAATCAAGCAATTTAAGCAGAAAAAGGGTCCTAAAAGGTCAAGAAAGGCTAGTTAGACCTAACTCTCTCCCAAGGGACCAAAAACGCTCTTTATCTAAAGGCTTTGTAAAGATGTCCGCTAGTTGGTTTAAGGTGTCAACGTACTCTACAACAACATCTTCCTTAAGGACATTATCTCTAATGAAATGATGCCTTATCTCTATATGTTTGGTTCTAGAGTGTTGGATGAGATTTTTTTTAAGCATATGGCACTAGTGTTATCACACTTAAGGGGTATGGTTTCAACTTCAATACCATAATCTAAGAGTTGTTGCTTCATCCAAAGGACTTGAGCACAACAACTCCTAAGGATATGTACTCCACTTCGGTGGTAGAAAGAGTTACACTATTTTGTTTCTTAGAGAACCAAGATATGAGCATACTACCTAAGAATTCACATGTTCCCGAAGTACTCTTCCTATTTGTTTTACATCCCCCATAATCCGCATTCGAATAAGCATGACAGTTTAGTCTCTAGGGTACCAAAGACCTAAACAAAGGGTATCTCTAAGGTACCTAAAGATTCTCTTAACGGCTATAAAGTGAGACTCTCTAGGACTAGCTTGAAACCTAGCACACAAGCAAACACTAAACAAAATAGCAGGTCTACTTGCGGTAAGGTAAAGCAAAGATCCAATCATAGAGCGAAAAAGCTTAGAGTCAACACACTTACCTCCTTCATCTTTGTGAAGCTTTTTAGATGAGCTCATAGGTGCGGCTTGAGGCTTTGCGTTCTCCAAGCCGAACTTCTTGAGCATATCCTTGATATACTTTGCTTGATTGATGAAGGTTCCATCCTTCCTTTGCTTGATTTGGAGCCCCAAAAAGAATGAGAGCTCACTCATCATGCTCATCTCGAATTCATCATCCATTAACTTAGCAAACTCATTGCAATGACACTCATTAGTAGATCCAAAAATAATATCATCAACATATATTTGTACTACTAAGATGTCATTTTTATACCTTTTTATGAAAAGTGGTGTCCACCTTACCTTTTTCAAAACCTTTTTCAATCAAAAGGTTTGAAAATCTTTCGTACCAAGCTCTAGGAGCTTGTTTTAAACCATAAAGTGCTTTAGTATGTTTTAAAACATGATTTGGAAATTTTGAGTCTTCGAAACCCGGTGGTTGTTCCACATACACTTCCTCATTTATAAAACAATTTAAAAATGCACTTTTAACATCCATTTGAAAAAGCTTAAAGTCATGATAACATGCATATGCAAGCAAAATCCTAACAACTTCCATTCTATCTACGGGTGCATAGGTTTCATCAAAATCTATTCCCTCTTCTTGGGTGTAACCTTGTGCTACTAATCTAGCTTTATTTCTCACAATGTTACCACTCTTATCTAGTTTGTTCCTAAAGACCCATTTAGTTCCTATAGTAGATTGATTACTAGGCCTATCAACTAATGTCCAAACATTACTTCTCTCAAATTTATTTTGTTGGGTCACGTCGGCACGCCCCGTGGTGCAACGGAAAAATTAATCCGACGTAATCCACCAAGGATCCATATACAGGAACGAATCCGGAGTGAAAAGATTAAGAGTTACCTTTTAAAACTCTAGAAACTAGAAAACCGGCGGTATGTCGGAATAACCACGTCAAGTAAAACCGGAATCGTCACAGGTTCGCAACGACCTCTACGGAGTCCACCCGAACAAAATGAACAAAGTTTCTGCCTCTCTAACACTTAGGGATAAATTTCGACAGGTTTGAACACCTTCCAGAGAGAAGTCAAAATCCCTCCAGGGATTCCTGAGAGAGTCTGAAATCGACCAGGGGTTCTACCGGGACTTGGATTCGAACTAGAAAATCGCCAGGTATTTTCCAGGGGCAAGAGGAACACTAGAAAATATCGAACAACTTCTCAGAAGAAATCTGGGACTTGTCAAAAATTCCAGAGGGGAATTCCCAGGGATATGTCGAAATTTGAAAGGAGGAATAAGGATGATTTGGTTGTTAGCCCTTGTCCCTTTAAATAGTATTCAAAGACTTAATTCTAGTTGAATTCCTTAAATCCAAGTTCGACCAAAATTCATAGAATCTAATTCTACTTGAAATTGTTTTATATTAAATATACATTATATTTAATAATATTAAATGAAATATATATATATATATATAATTATGTAGAATCTTATTCTACATAAAACATGGATTTAAATATACATTATATTTAATCCAAATATATATATATATATATTTATTATATAGAATCTCATTCTACATAAACTTGGATTTAAATATATATTTTTAATTATGTAGAATCTAATTCTACATAAACTTTGAATTAAATATACATTATATAAATTCTAAATATATATTTAAATTTCAAGAATCTTATTCTATAATATTTAAGTCTCTAAATATTTTCTATACTCTAAATAATATATGATAAATACAATATTTATCCAATATTATTCTCATTTAAGGGAGTTGCCGATTTCCTCTATCCCATAGGGGATTTTCGGCAACCTCCCTAAAATAGGGAGTATGATTTCCAATTTTTTTGTTCGTTTCATTCGAAGGGTGTGACCCTTGTAGGTTCATGCAACGTTAGCAGCAAAATTAGAATTGTTCTAATTTTACAAACAATGAGTGGCATTTAGCAATACATCATTGCTACCTAAGTTGCATGAAGTCATGGTTTGACTTTCCTAATTCCTGAATAAACTTCCTTTATGTATTTCAACCTTTTGTCCTTTATATCTTAGATGAACACAAGTCATGGGATAGTCACACTTGTGTTGTCCATCTAGTGTTTCTTGATGTCTTGAGTAGATTATGATAAACGGATCTCTAAGATATTTCATATCATAATATTCAAGTCTTGAAATGCATTTTCAAATCTCACTCAATCAAGTGGCCGAAGATATTTCTCCCATTATGTAGGAGGGAAAAATCCTTTCTTGATCAACCATATTTCACTAAATAGGTCATCACGTATCCAATTATCAATCTTTATAATGTAGTCAGTTACGACACACGTTTGACTATGTCAAAATACGTAAATCTTTATTTTGAAATCATGTTGATCTCAAGTCTGAGGATTATACATATGTTTATCATGAGCAATGTTGTGACTGTCATATAATTACCCAAGAAACATGCTCATAGCGGGTCAATCCAATATGTTGTTCTCTAACAAATACTTATGTGTTGATTTTGACATCTCTATGTCAATGACAACGCTTGTCATCAACCACATATTAGTCTTTATATATTATCACTGTCCATACCCTTAATAATATTCGACTAAGGATCCTATTTAACAATAATCGGATTATTGTATGAACATTATTATCCAATGGTTAGTTTGATGCACAGAAACATACCAAATGATAATAACGACAATGCCATTACTTGATAAATCTAGTAAAATAGTATATCTATTCAATCATCATATGATTGGTCTTTGGGCATACTCCAACAATCTCTCAGTAGCACTAAGACCAATCATTCTCGTATCTAATATGATATGGCTTATTGTAACTGACATGCTTATATTGTGTCAAAAGCTTTGTCAGGGAGTTGACAAAGTTATCAACTTTGTGCGTATGTTGCATACTTTCACATCTCCGAGATATAAGTATTTAGAATATGTTTGGATTTATTGATGAGATATGGGTTTTATTTTCTTACACAAAGGTTTCATCATAAAAGAGTTATGTAGCATCTAATATGCTGGGAACAACCCTTAGTTCAGAAGTGAACCCTTTAGATCCAAACATCCTTCTTTATTGCTATGTCGATTGTAATACATTCAGCCTATGTTGTAGAGTTAGATATTGTCTCATGTTGCTAACTCACAGTATCTTTTATTAATGCAAAATGTATTGCGATCTTTAGTTCCTTTTGATGAGTATGTCATACAATACTTAGGAAAGTAACAATGCTCCCACTAGCCCTTTTGAAAACAAGACTTCCCTTTGTTTTTAGATAAACCAAACCGTTTGATTGTATCTTCTGAACCGAATATCCCAACTTTAAGAAACTTGCCTTAGTCTATGGATAGACCTTTGTAGCTTACATACCTTCCAAGCATTTACTGGAGTGACAAAAACATTCTGGATGTGTCATGTACACATCTGTTTCAAGTTTTCCCTTAGGAAAGTGGTTTTGACATTCCTTTATTCTATTTCATAATCATTGTATGTAACTACCTGCAAGTGAGATTAAGATGAATTAAACACAGCTACAAGGAAGATGCTTTATCATAGTCTATACTATGAAGTTTGTCGAAAACTTTTAGCGACGAATCATCCTTTGTATGTTTTATCATTCATGTCGGTTTTTCCTTTTTTAAAAACTCATCCATACCTCTTAGGTTTTACCCTTTTAGGTAACCAAAGTCTATACTTGGTTATAGACATGGAGTCCATCTCATATCTCATGGCTCTTAGCCATTTCTCGAATTTTGGGCTCACCATTGCTTTCTGATAAGACCTAGTCTTTATCTTGATCCGAAAAGAAGAGTGTTTCCATGTACGGATAGTGAGAAATCCATATTTCTCAAGTATATGGTATTCTCTTAAGGATCAACACAATGGTTGTATTTTGTTCCAATGTTCCTTGATCATTTGTTGAACTTTCTCAATCTTTGGTTCATAAATGTGTTGTCTAAAATTTCTTCACATTCCAAAATCCATTTTTCCTTTTGTGAGAGGTAATCTCTTTCGAGAGAAACTCTCATTTGAGAAACAAACATTTTTTTCTCGTTGAAAAATGAATCCCTTAATGATAAGTATTCTCTTTCGGGATAAACTATCGTTTGAGCAACAAATATTTTGTTCTCGTTAAAGTTGAAGAAATAATCTCTTTGTGAGAATTAATCTCTTTCAAGATAAACTCTCGTTTGAGAAACAAACGCTTTGTTCTCGTTAGGATAAACAACAAATGAAGTTTTTAAGGATCGAACTTTGTAAACATTTTAACATGTAAGTAACCTTAAAACTTCGAAGTTATTCTAGAACAATTCTTAGTCCATATCTTATATGACGTTTCGAAAAAAACACGATTAAGTATGAGAGTTGTTTTTCTAGTGTGTAATGAAGTCGAAAATGACTTGTTCTGAATCAAAACATGTCTAACATATTTGATTCTCTTTCATAGACTTTTCGCTCCACTTGTGGGATTTAATTATGGGACAATCCCATATTCTTTGAAAGTTCATCAAACTTTAAATATTCTTGAATTTGATCTCATCAAATTACCTTAATACTTTCTATGAGTTTGAGATTAGTCATTTGTTTTATTCATCTTATAAATATTATTGATTTGATCAGTTTAAAGATCATTGATTCGTTGTGCCATAAGAGATTAAAAGAATAACATTTATTTAAATAATCTCAAAATTAAAAATATCTTGTCCTTACAAGATAACTAAAACTTAGGCACAAAATAATAATCTTAAAAACTAAAACAAATCTATTTAAGCAAAAACACATGTCCTAATGGATAATGTAGCAACTCTTGCTTTATTTCCATTCGCAGGTCTATGTCTATTCTGATGCCTTCACTTTAGAAGCCTCTTAGGTTGATGCCTCACTCGTTTTTGCTTTCTTGACTTCTTGTAGGTGTGTGGGGCAGTTTCTCTTCCAATGTCCGGTCTTGCCGCGATGGAAACATTTTCCATCCTTCTTGATTCCCTTCTTAGGTTTCAATGCCTCCTTTCCATCGGTTTTGGTCTTACCATCACCTTTAGACTTGGCTGCCGAATTACCTTTCTTCTTTCCCTTGCGGACAATCAGAACAGGTTTAGGTCCTACCTTCTTCAGGTCGATTTCAGCAGTTCTCAACATGCCGAGCAACTGTGGCAGCGTCTTGTTAATTTCATTCATATTGAAATTAAGGACGAACTGATTGAAACTATCCGGCAACGATTGCAGGATGACATTAGTAGCTAATTCGTCTTTCAGCGGAAAGCTAAGCTTCTCCAATGTTTGGATGTAGCCCATCTTTTTGATGACGTGAGCTCCTACAGAGATCCCTCACTCATCTTGCATTGAAAAAGAACTTTAGAGGTCTCGTACTTCTCTTGACAAGCTTGCCCTTCATAAATCTCCTTGAGATTTTGAATCATATCATAATCTACCATGTCCTCATGTTGCTTCTGAAGCTCAGGGGTCATGTAGGCAAGCATAAGACAACCGACATCCAACATGTTGTCCATGTGTTTCTTAAACTTGTCTTTGTCAGCTCTGGAAGCAGTGGCAACTGGTTCATCAAGAATAGGTTCTTCAATGACATATTCCTTCTTTTCCTGTTTGAGAACAATTCTCAAATTGCGGAACTAGTCAAGGAAGTTTATGCCATTGAGCTTATCCTTCTCAAGGATAGATCACAGAGATAGAGTATTATTTTCCATTAATTCTACAACAAAGAAAATATGCTACATAAGTTTTACTAAATTTTAAAATTTATATATAGGTCTATACTATAAATTTACTCCCACTATTTTAGGAAATGGTTATTTACCTTCTCAAGGATAGATCACAGAGATAGAGTATTATTTACCTTGTATTATCAGCTTTGGCCAGTCTTTTAGGAAATGGTTATTTCGGTAAGTAACACATGACTAATTACATCTCATGTAATTCCTCATCTTTTGGTGAACAACTCTTGTTCTTTAAATCATCTTATGATTATCCAAAAGTTTTAACCACTAGGTTTTCTAATCCTATTAGAAAAACTCAGCTAAGTCAATACCAATATCTCAACCGGCGAATATCACTAGCTTATTCTTCGCATTTAACTAAGATAGATAAATGTGACATTTCTTTGGCAAAGCATGCATTATATCGATCGAATTTTAACGAGGGTAAATATTGGATGGTTAAAACAGACTTAGAATTATAGTGAGGGATTTACTTAATTATCTCATCATTTTAACATTGATCCTATCAATAGAACTATGTTTAATCATGTTTATAAAACATCCATTGCATCACATACAAGGTCAATATAAGCGGTAAATAAATATGCAATGATTATTGCCCTTCTTAACCTAAGGCGACCCATCCCAAGCCAATGCGAGGACCATTCTACTAAAGATAGAATCTGATTCTGAAACGACTGGTCCACCAGTGAAAGGCCCACCACGTTGCTATGTTGGTCCTTGCTTTAGCTCCATGAGTAATTACAATTTTCAGAAACTCGCGTTACATGCGAGGGAGTGAGATGAGAAGAGAAGTATAATAGAAGATAGAGAAAGGCACAACACGCAGGTCGTATTTATAAAAACAAAAACTATAACACTATGGGCTATAATCATGCAAAACAAACACCGTGCAATCTAACATGCATTTCAAACATCGTGCGAACAAAGTAACGACGTTTTTACGGAGTTTTAAATTGATTATCCCTATGTTGCGGTTAATGGGCCAAAGAAGGATCATGAGGTTTCATAAACCATTTGCGTTAACGAACAAATGCACCAGGTAGGTCAACATGAAAGAGACGTGGCGCACTAGGAACACTTAAGTACCAGGTCTTTAATGATGCCAATCCTAGACATGCATTTTTCATAACGTCTAACCATAACTCTTATGGATTCACCGTGAAAGATAGTTTGATAACTTTTATCAAATTAGAAGCCCTTTCAGAGATTTCATAAATCTATGAAACTACGAACAACTACTTGTTCTCTAGACTAACTATTACTCTCAACATGTTAACATTTAACATTGAAGCAACCTAACATAGTTGTGATTAACTATTAATCATTCAGTGATAATCAAAATAAGTCTTTATTAGGTGTGATACGATAAATGATAAATATCTAATTCGAATCAAACAGCATGCATCTTATACATAAACATCACCCAAGAATTTAAATCCGAATTCGTATGATACAAGTGGCTTTGATACCACTGTTGGGTCACGTCGGCACGCCTCGTGGCGCAGCGGAAAAATAAATCTGATGTAATCCAGCCATGATCCATGTACAGGAACGAATCTGGGGTGAAAAGATGAAGAGCTACCTTTTAAAACTCTAGAAACTGGAAAACCAATGGTATGTCGGAATAACCACGTCAAGTAAAACGAGAATCATCATAGTCGCAACGACCTATACGGAGTCCACCCGAACAAAACGAACAAAGTTTTCGCCTCCCTAACACTTAGGGATAAATTTCGACATGTTTGAACACCTTCAAAGGAGAAGTCGAAATCCCTCCAAGGATTCTTGAGGGAGTCTGAAATCGACCAAGGGTTCTACCGGGACTTGGATTCGAACTAGGAAATCACCAGGTATTTTCCAGGGGGCAAGAGGAACACCAAAAAATATCGAACAGCTTCTCAGAAGAAATCTAGGGCTTGTCGAAAATTCCATAGGGGAATTCCTAGGGATATGTCGAAATTTGCAATGAGGAATAGGGATGATTTGGTTGCTAGCCCTTGTCCCTTTAAATAGTATTCAGAGACTTAATTCTAGTTGAATTCCTTAAATCCAAGCTCAACTAAAATTCATAGAATCTAATTTTACTTGAAATTGGTTTATATTAAATATACATTATATTTAATAATATTAAATGGAATATATATATTTAATTATATAGAATCTTATTCTACATAAAACATGGATTTAAATATACATTATAATTAATCCAAATATGTATATATTTTTATTATATAGAATCTCATTCTATCTTTACTTGGATTTAAATATATTCAAATATATATTTTTAATTATGTAGAATCTAATTCTACATAAACTTGGAATTAAATATACATTATATAAATTCCAAATATATATTTAAATTTCTAGAATCTTATTCTATAATATTTAAGTCTCTAAATATTTTCCATACTCTAAATAATATCTGATAAATACAATATTTATCCAATATTATTCCCATTTAAGGGAGTTGTCGATTTCCCCTATCCCATAGGGGATTTTCGGCAACCTCCCTAAAATAGGGTGTATGGTTTCCATTTTTTTGTTCGTTTCATTCGAAGGGAGTGACTCTTGTAGGTTCATGCAACGTTAGCAACAAAATTAGAACTGTTCTAATTTTACAAACAATGAGTGGCATCTAGTAATACATCATTGCTACCTAAGTTGCATGAAGTCATGGTTTGACTTTCCTAATTCCTTAATAAACTTCCTTTATGTATTTCATCCTTTTGTCCTTTATATCTTAGATGAACACAGGTCATGGGATTGTCACACTTGCGTTGTCCATCTAGTGTTTCTTGATGTCTTGAGTAGATTATGATAAACGAATCTCTATGATATCTCATATCATAATATTCGAGCATGGCCATGCATTTTCTAATCTCACTCAATCAAGTGGCCGAAGATATTTCTCCCATTATGTAGAATGCACAAATCCTTTCTTGATCAACCATATTTCACTACATAGGTTATCAGGTATCCAATCATCAGTCTTTATAATGTAGTCAGTTACGACATACGTTTGACTATGTCAAAATACGTAAATCTTTATGTTGATCTCAAGTCTGAGGATTATACACATGTTTATCATGAGCAGTGTTGTGCCTGTCACATAATTACCCAAGAAACATGCTCATAGCGGATCAATCCAGTATGTTGTTCTCTAACAAATACTTATGTGTTTATTTTGACAACTCTATGTCAATGACAACGCTTGTCATCAACCACATATTAGTATTTATATATTAGCACTGTCCATACCCGTAATAATATTCGACTAAGGATCTTATTTAACAATAATCATATTATTGTATGGACATTATTATCAAATGGTTAGTTTGATGCACAGAAACATACCAAATGATAATAACGGCAATGACATTACTTGATAAATCTAGTAAAATAGTATGTCTATTCAATCATCATATGATTGGTCTTTGGGCATACTCCAACAGATTTAACTCATATTGCATAGCCATAATCCAAAAGTCATCTTTTAATGCTTCTTTTATATTCTTAGGCTCTATGCATGATATAAATGCAACATGGTTCATAAGCTTAAGAGAAGATCTAGTGGTTACCCCCTTGGATGGGTCACCCAAGATTTCACCACCTTTGACATAGTTGAACTCCCTTGGGTAGCTCACTTCCTTTTCCTCAAGAGCCAAGTCCTTCAAGGCCTCAAGAGGTGGATCTTGTGTATCCTCTTCTTTTGTTGGAATCTCATCCTCCTTTGAATTTTGTCCTCCATCAAATGCATTAATGATTCCTACATCATCATCATCACAAGAATCCTTCCTTGGAAGGAGGTTATCATCGAATACAACATGTATAGACTCTTCTACTACTAAAGTTCTCTTGTAAAATACAAAATAAGCTTTAGAGTTTAAGGAATATCCTATGAAAATAGCTTCATCACTTTTTGCATCAAATTTACCTAAGTTATCTTTTCCATTATTTAAAACAAAACACTTGCAACAAAATGGATGAATATAGCCAATGTTAGGCATTTTAGATTTTAAAATCTCATATGGTGTTTTCTTTAAAAGTGGCCTAATCATTACTCGATTTACAATGTAGCATGCGGTGTTTGTGGCTTCCGCCCAAAAATATTTAGGTAAATTGTTTTCACAAAGCATGGTTCTAGCCATTTCTTGTAAAGTTCTATTTTTCCTCTCAACTAGCCCATTTTGTTGAGGAGTTCCAGGAGCCGAAAAAATGTGGCTAATACCATTTTCATTTAATAACTCTTCAAACCCTATATTTATAAATTCGGTTCCATGATCACTTTTAATATGAAAAATTCTAAGTTCAAGATCATTTTAGGTTAATTTTGAAAATGTGATGAATTTTTCTCAAGCCTCATCTTTAGTACTTAAAAATAGAACCCAAGTAAATCTAGAAAAATCATCAAAAAATACAAATGCATAAGATTTACCACCAGAGCTCATAGTCCTAATAGGCCCAAATAAATCCATGTGAATAAGTTGTAAACACCTACTTGTAGAAACATCATTAATGGATTTCAAGGATGACTTATGTTGTTTACCCTTAGAGCATGCATCACAAATTTTGTCATTTGAGAACTTTGTTGACTGAATCAGTGATCGAACTAAACCAAGAGAGGGGTGAATTGGATTTTTAATGTTCTTGGTGGAGGAAATTGCAAATAAAAAAGATTGACAAGGAATTTTAGAGTGGTTCAAGTTCCAAATGAACTCTACATCCACTACCTTAGCTCCACTAAGGATTTGCAACAACTCCACTAATTTGACCCAATCCTCACACAATTAAAACAAAGATTTTTTTGGCTAAACAAGTATCTCCCAATACATAAACTAGCCCAATTACAAGCACTCAACCCAATTGAAATGATAAGAATGAAAAATACAATTGGGGTTTCTAGACAATAATGGTAATTAGGCACAAATGCTTGGATTTGATGTTTGGATGTTTGCTTTAGGATCAATAGTTGTTGCTGGCTTTTAGAGGTCCCTTTTATACCTTCTCATTGATTTCTAGCCGTTGTGGTTGTTGCATTCATCAGTAGAGTCGTTGGGGTGTTATCTCACCTCCATAAATGCAGTCTACAACCAACCGTTTAGAAACGCCCGACCCTGTTCCGAAACAGACCAACATAGAAAGAGCCGTTGGGGTGCATTAAAGAGCCCGTATCGAAACGGTCTGACCTGTTTTGATACGCTAAGAGCCGTTTCGAAACTTGTTTCGAAACATTTTCCACTGTCAAGGGTCGTATCGAAACGACTTGAAATCATTTCGATACGCCTTAACGGTTTGTTAAAAATCAGTTAAAAACTTGGAATGGTCATATTTTTCAAATCAAATGAAGAACCGTTTCGAAACACTAAATGTCGTTTCGATACAGTTTCTAAATGTTCTAAAGCCATTTCGAAACTTGTTTCAAAACACGAGTTGGTTGTGTTGAAAACGTTTCGATACCCATTTTGAAACATGGGTTGGCAATGTTGAAATCGTTTCGGTACCCGTTTCGAAACATAGGTCACAGTTTCAGAACTGTTTCGAAACGGCACGGTGACTCGAAAATCACTGTTTTGGCTTTTAGAACACTTAGAAAATATTTTATAAACTTAGTTTTTAACTTAGGCATATTCTTTAAATCATATAGGGATGTTTGAGGACTTAAAAATTCGTTTTCACATTTTCAATTTAGTCCTTAGGTTCTTTAGTTATATCAAAAATAAAATATCGGTTTCACAATCTCCCCCTTTTTGATATAACAAAACCAAATTTAGAATTTTTAAGAGTTTTGAAAATTTTGAATGCATTCTAACTCCCCCTCAATTTAAGATAGGTTTTTTTTAAGTTTTAAAAAGATTTAACTTTGAAATTCAAGGTTTAAAACTTAAAAACACTTTAAACATTTAAAATGAATTTTTGGCTCTTAGATTTCTTCTCCCCCTTTTTGTTAGATCAAAAACAACAAACAAGGCTCATAAAGAAGAGATAGGGTTAATAGCAATAAGCAATAAGAAACAATAATATTAATTCATAAAATTAAAATATCCAAAACATAAATCTTCAACAATAAGTACAAAGCATAATCCCAAATAGAAATCAAAAGCATAGGTTCATAAAACATAATGGGAATAAACATGCAAACTTAATCCTAAAATGCATTGCTAATATGATATGTCATGAATATCCTAGGCCTCGTCGCCACCATCATCATCCGAGGTCTCATCATCACTCTTGACTTGAGATTGACAAAACTTCATCCATTGGCCATAAAAGGTGGAGAAGGACATATCCATAGCCGAGTGTTGATTCTCAAGGGATTGGAGTCGATCCTCTACATTTTGCAAACGTGTATTGATAGCACCAAAGCCCGAAGCCATGTTAGTGTTCATGGCGTTGAACCGCTCGGTAAGGAAAGCCGTGAGAGCTTCATTTTTCGCAACTTGAGCTTGTGGTTGAGGTTCAACGGGAGGAGGAGGCGGAGGAGGTGCTTCCCTATCAACACATTCCCAATGTCCATTGTTTACATAGCAAAAACCGGACTTACGGAGAGAGGACTCACCAATTTTTGACTTGCGAGGTCCCGGAAAGTCGTAGGTGCAATCAAGATTAAGCTTGCTAAAGATGTGACTTAAGATTGTTCCATAAGTGAAGGATTTCAGTGCATCAGTGTCACGAAGCTTAACATTGTTAACCATTTCGGCAAATATGATCCTAACTAGATTAGGGCGCTCACCATGACGGAAACACTCAAGCCAAAAATAGTATACTTGACGGATGTGAGAATATTTACCTCCGGAGGGACGAAGGAACCATGAGACCATCAAATGGAGGAAACGATCGTGCGCATCCAAAGTAAGCACCGAGCCAGTGTGAGAACCAAAGTGATTCTCATTCTAAATTCCTTCATCCTTAAGAGAAAACATAGACTCCAAGAGAGGGATATTAATGACAATCTTTCTCCCCAAAATAGAAGAGTCAAGCCCAACAATTTCGGAGCTTTCTTCATCATTGATAAATTGAGCATTGGAGTAAAAGAGAAGTACCATGTGTTTGTAGTAAATGTCCGGGATACTCAAAAGACCAAGGAAACTCCATTCTCTCAAATGGTCGAGGTAACGGAAAAGAAAGCGCTCGTAGTCAAGAAAATTGAGATCAATAACGCGCTCATGACGAACTTCGTATTCTTTGACATAACCAAATAGATCCCTTATATCTTTAGTGCGAAGACTTTTTTGAAAAAGATGAGTGAGATTAGGACGAATACTCGATTCGCTGGCTTGACCGATATTAAGCTTTTTGTTAACATTCTCCGAAGCCATCCTAAAAACATTAAGCAAGCAAAAAAAATTAAGTGTATGCATGAGATTTTGTAATTCAATCCAATGATAAATCTCTCTTAGTTTTAAAAACAAGTTTTAAAATCAAATAAACAAAAAAAACAAAACAAAAAATATTTTAAGAGAAAAACAATAAAGAAAATTACGAGAGAAAAATTATATATTCGAATCAAAAAATTGAAGATTTTGAAAAAAAATTTACAAGATTTGAAAAAACCAAGTATCAAAACATATAAACTATACAAAAATAAAATTTTCTAACCTAAGATTCGAATACAAATTGAAGGAAAAAGAAAAAGATGAAAAATACCTTAAATTGGGATTTTGGATGAATGGATGAAATCCTTGCACAATATTTTTGAAGCTTGCTTAGACTTGTGTTTAAGAGAAAAACCGCTCAAGATTTGGTGAAAAACAAAGAGGTTTAGAGGGTTTTTATAGGAAAAATTCGAGTCTAGGGTTTTTAGGGTTTGGCAGAGTTTTAATTTGTGTTAAACTTTATCATTAAAAGCCCCTTTAAAGCAGTCTGTGAATCTGTTTCGAAACGGTCTCGACCGTTTCGAAACGTGGGCATGAAAGATTGACCGAATTTTCAACTTTAGCTGACCGTTTTAATACGGGTTTGACCGTATCGAATCCCCGTTGACTCGTATCAAAACATGTTTCAATACACCCCTTGGCAGTAGCCAAAATGTTTCGAAACCCTGTTAAGGCGTTTCGAAACGCCCTTCTCTCAGATAGGAATTTAAAGCATCTGTATCAAAACAGGTTGACCCGTTTTGATACACCTGGGCCTGGAAGTGCAGATGAGGCTCTAAAAGTGCAGAAAAATGAATTTTTCTAAGGCCTAACTTGCATGAATGACATGAATGAGCAGCAAAAACATATGCAAACATAAACATACTCCCCCTAGCTATAGGCATGGATGAAATTAGGAGACAAAACACATAAACATGGCATTTCACAAGATCAAGCAATTTTAAGAACAAAAGAGGTCCTAAAAGATCAAGATAGGCTAGCTAGACCTAACTCTCTCCTAAGGGACCAAAAAAGCTCTTTCTCTAAAGGTTTTGTAAATATGTCCGCTAATTGATTTAAGGTGTCTACATACTCTATAATCACATATTCTTTAAGGACATGATCTCTAATGAAATGATGCCTTATTTCTATGTGTTCGGATCTAGATTGTTGGATGGGATTTTTTGTCAAACATATAGCACTAGTGTTATCACATTTAAGGGGTATGGTTTCAACTTTAATATCATAATCTAAGAGTTGTTTCTTCATCCAAAGAACTTGAGCACAACAACTCCCTAAGGATATGTACTCGGCTTCGGTGGTAGATAAAGCTATACTATTTTGTTTCTTAGAGAACCAAGATATGCACATACTACCTAGGAATTGACAAGTTCCCGAAGTACTTTTCCTATCGATTTTACATCCCTCATAATCCGCATCCGAATAAGCATGAATGTTGAAGGTGGAGTCTCTAGGGTACCAAAGACCTAGACAAGGAGTATCTCTAAGGTACCTAAAGATTCTCTTAACGGTTATAAGGTGAGACTCTCTAAGACTAGCTTGAAACCTAGCACACAAGAAAACACTAAACAAGATATTCAGTCTACTTGCGGTAAGGTAAAGCAATGATCCAATCATAGAACGGTAAAGCTTAGAGTCAACACACTTACCTCCTTCATCTTTGTCAAGCTTTGTAGATGAGCTCATAGTGTGGCTTGAGGCTTTGCATTCTCCAAACCAAACATCTTGAGCATATCCTTTATGTACTTTGCTTGATTGATGAAGGTGTCATCCTTCTTTTGCTTGATTTGGAGTCCCAAAAGGAATAAGAGCTCCCCCATCATGCTCATCTCGAATTCACCTTGCATTATCTTAGCAAACTCTTTGCAATGACATTCGTTAGTAGAACCAAAAATAATATCATCAACATAAATTTGAACTACTAAGATGTCATTTTTATACATTTTTATAAAGAGTGTAGTGTCCACCTTACCTTTTTCAAAACCCTTTTCAATTAAAAAGTTTGAAAGTCTTTCATACCAAGCTCTAGGAGCTTGTTTTAAACCATAAAGAGCTTTAGTGAGTTTGAAAATATGATTTGTAAATTTTGAGTCTTCAAAACCCGGTGGTTGTTCCACGTACACTTCCTCATTTATAAAACCATTTAAAACGCGCTTTTAACATCCATTTGAAAAAGCTTGAAATTATGATAACATTCATATGCAAGCAACATCCCAATGGCTTCCATTCTAGCTACGAGTGCATAGGTTTCATCAAAATCTATTATCTCTTCTTGAGTGTAACCTTGTGCTACTAGTCTAGATTTATTCCTCACAATGTTACCACTCTCATCTAGCTTGTTCCTAATGACCCATTTAGTTCCTATGGTAGATTGATTACTAGGCCTATCAACTAATGTCCAAACTTTACTTCTCTCAAATTGATTTCACTCTTCTTGCATAGCCATAATCCAAAAATCATCTTTCAATGCTTCTTGTATATTCTTAGGCTCTATGCATGAGATAAATGCAACATGATTCATTAATATAAGAAAAGATCGAGTGGTTACCCCATTGGATGGATCACCCAAGATTTCACCATCTTCGACATAGTTGAACTCCCTTCGGTAACTTACTTCCTTTTCCTCAAGAGCCAAGTCCTTCAAGGCTTCAAGAGGTGAATCTTGTGTGTCCTCTTCTTTTGTTGTTGGAATCTCATCCTCCTTTGAAGTTTGTCTTCCATCAAAGGCATTTATGATTCCTACATCATCATCATCACATGAATACTTCCTTGGTAGGAGGTTATCATCGAATACAACATGTATATATTCTTCTACTACTAAAGTTCTCTTGTTAAATACTCGATAGACTTTAGAGGTTAAAGAGTATCCTATGAAAATAGCTTCATCACTTTTTGCATCAAATTTACCTAAGTTGTCTTTTCCATTATTTAAAACAAAACACTTGCAACCAAAAGGATGAAAATAGCTAATGTTAGGCTTTTTAGATTTTAAAATCTCATAAGGTGCTTTCTTTAAAATTGGCCTAATCATTACTCGGTTAACAATATAGCAAGCAGTGTTTGTGGCCTCCGCCCATAAATATTTAGGTAAATTATTTTCACAAAGAATGGTTCTAGCCATTTCTTGTAAAGTTCTATTTTTCCTCTCAACTACCCCATTTTGTTGAGGAGTTCGAGGAGTCAAAAAATTGTGGCTAATACCATTTTCATTCAAAAAATCTTCAAACCCTAAATTTTTGAAACTTGGTTCCACGATCAATTCTAATATGAGAAATTCTAAGTTCAAGATCATTTTGGGTTAGTTTTGAAAATTTGATGAATTTTTCTAAAGCCTCATCTTTAGTACTTCAAAATAGAACCCAAGTAAATCTAGAAAATCATCAACAAGTACAAATGATTAAGATTTACCACCCAAGCTTAGTCCTAATTGGCCCAAATAAATCCATATGGATAAGTTGTAAACATCTACTTGTAGAAACATCATCAATGGATTTAAAGGAAGACTTATGTTGTTTTCCCTTAGAGAATGCATCACAAATTTTATCGTTTGAGAATTTAATCTTGGGTAAACCTCTAACTAGATCAAGGGAAACTAGTTTTTCTAAAACACTAATGCTAGCATGTCCTAGTTTCCTATGCCACAACCATGCATCATTTTCATTTTGTGCTACTAAGCATGCATGAGATGCATGTATGTCATCTAGATGCGCCATGTATATGTTCCCTATGCGATGACCTATGAGCATAGTATTATTAGATTTAATGTCAACAATTTTGCACCCATTTTTATCAAATAGAACATTAAATCCTTTATCACACAGTTGACTTCTGCTCAATAAGTTATGTTTAAGACCATCGACATACAAGACATTTTCAATGAGAATGGTAGAGTGATTACCTATGGAGCCAATACCTTTAATGTGGCCTTTGGAGTTGTCACCAAATGGCACCACTCCTCCACTTTTTGGCTTTAGATCCATGAATCTACTCTTATCTCCGGTCATATGCCTTGAGCATCCACTATCAAGGTACCATGAGTTTTGACTTTGTTCTTTGGCCTTGTAGCAATGCTCCCCTACAAACAAATATATTAAGCTTTTGTTTTTGGTACCATAATCATTTTGGGTCCATGAGTGTTAGCTCCCAAAACCTTGGATCCCTTAGGAATCCAAGATGACATAACAACAATGTTATTTGATTTTACAGGTTCCTTAGGAACCCATACACTTCTAATCCTTTTAGTTCTATTATGTCTAGGAAAGCTACCTTGTTTGTCGTAATTAGTCTTTTTCTTAAGTTGGTTTGTTTTTGAAGATTCACCTATTTCATGCTTGACTCATCATATGCATCATTTAATTCATCATACGTAAAATCTAAAGAAGATGAGTTAGAGGTTACCATGGAGGAATCTTCCTCAAGTGCCATGAGGCAAAGGTTGGCCAGTTCTTGTTCGTCGTCCTCGGATGACTCCTCATCACTCCAAGTAGCAAGCTTGTCTTTGATCTTCTTCTTCTTCTCAAAGCCCTTCTTCTTGAGTTGAGGGCACTCCGAAAGTATGTGCCAAGGTTTATTGCACTCGAAGCAAATTATTTGATCTCTTGCTTCTTCTTTGTTCTTACCTTTGAAGTCCATTTTTCTTTGGATTTTTCTTCCCCGGTTGGACCTCATAAAGCGTGATAATCGTTTTGCTATCATAGCCAATTCTTCTAGCTCATCCTCCTCACTAGAAGAGCTCTCCTCAAGTAGTGAGGCTTTGAGAGCTATTCCCATTTTCTTCTTCTTTTCAACCTCTAGCTTTTATACTCTCTTCTCTTCTTTCTTCTTCTCTTCTTCCCTTCCTTGCTTCATAATCTCATGAGTAAGGAGAGAACCCACTAGTTCAACAAACTTTAAAGTCTTCAAATTTTTAGCTTTTATGATGGCGGTTCTTTTCCCATCCCAAGATTCAGGAAGTGAATAGAGTAGCTTCCGGACAAGCTTGTCTTCCGGTATTGTCTCTACAAATCCTTTGAGCCCATTGACTATGGTGGAGAAACGATCAAACATCTTGGACACCGTCTCATCGGGCTCCATCTTGAAATTTTCATAACTAAGATTGAGAATTCCAATCTTAGTTTCCTTGACATCATTGGTTCCCTTATAGGTAGTCTCAAGAGTTTCTCATACTTATTTGGCACTCTCAATGGATGATACTTTGGAATAGATGTCCAGGCCGAATGAACAAAAGAGCATGTAGAGAGCTTTGTCATTTATTTGGATCTTTCGCCTTTCTTCTTCACTCATCTCCACCTTTTTCTTCAAAACCATCTTCTCTTCACTATCTTGCTTCAATGGAATGTAGGGGCCATCTTCAATTACATCCCAAACCAAGTAGTCATTGGACTTGATGAAGAGGCGCATTCTATTCTTCCAAAACAGATAGTTGTCACCATTGAAGAATGGTGGTTTTGTAGTGGATTGAGACTCATACATGCCCGAACCGGAGGTAGAAGTCATCTTTTGATTTTTGGATGATCACACTCTTCCTAGGAACTCCTCTTGTGGTTGTTAATCCTCAAAAAGGTAGGCTATAATACCAATTGTTGAGTGGATCGAATGATTGAACTAAACCAAGAGAGGGTGAATTGGATTTTTAATGTTCTTGGTGGTGGAAATTGTAAATAAAAAGATTGACAAGGAATTTAAGAGTGGTTCAAGTTCCAAATGAACTCTACATCCACTACCTTAGCTTCACTAAGGATTTGCAACAACTCAACTAATTGCTCTTCCCCTTTTCTAGGCTAAGGAGGTAACCCTTACAATTTTCGGTCAAATTTTCTACCCAAAATTTGACCCAATCCTCACACAATTAAAACAAAGAATTTGTTGGCTAAACAAGTATCTCTCAATACATAAACTACCCAATTACAAGCACTCAACCCAATTGAAATGATAAGAATGAAAAATACAATTGGGGTTTCTAGACAATAATGGGAATTAGGCACAAATGCTTGGATTTGATGTTTGGATGTTTTCTTTAGGATCAATAGTTGTTGCTGGAGCTTTTAGAGGTCCCTTTTATACCTTCTCATTGATTTCTAGCCGTTGTGGTTGTTGCATTCATCAATGGAGTCGTTGGGGGTGTTATCTCACCTCCATAAATGCAGTCTGCAACCAACCGTTTCGAAACGCCCGACCTTGTTTCAAAACAGACCAAAATAGAAAGAGTCGTTAGGGTGCATTAAAGAGCCCGTATCGAAATGGTCTGACCCATTTCGATACGCTAAGAGACGTTTCGAAACTTGTTTCGAAACATTTTGCCACTGTCAATGGTCGTATCGAAACGGCTTGAAATCATTTCGATATGCCTTAACAGTTTGTTAAAAATCAGTTAAAAACTTGCAACGGTCATATTTTTCAAATCAAATGAAGAACCGTTTCGAAACACTGAATGTCGTTTCGATATGGTTTCTCTATGTTCTAAAGCCGTTTCAAAAGTTGTTTCGAAACACGGGTTGGAAGTGTTGAAAACGTTTCGATACCCGTTTCAAAACATGGGTTGGCAGTGTTGAAATCGTTTCGATACCAGTTTCGAAACACAGGTTCACAGTTTTAAAACTGTTTCGAACTGCCTTAGGCCGTTTCGAATCGGTGACTCGAAAATCACAGTTTTGGCTTTTAGAAGACTTAGAAAATATTTTATAAACTTAGTTTTTAACTTAGGCATATTCTTTAAATCATATATGGATGTTTGGGGACTTAAAAATTCGTTTTCACATTTTCAATTTAGTCCTTAGGTTCTTTAGTTATATCAAAATTAAAATATCGGTTTCACAAACTTAATCTTTGGTTAACCTCTAACTAGATCAAGGAAAACTATTTTTTCTAAAACGTTAATGCTAGCATGTCCTAGTTTCCTATGTCATAGCCATGCATCATTTTAATTTTGAGCTACTATACATGCATGTGATGTATGTATGTCCTCTAAATGCACCATGTAAATATTGCCTATGTGATGACCTATAAGCATAATATTATTTGATTTAATGTCAACAATTTTGCACCCATTTTTATCAAATAAGACATTAAACCCTTTATCACATAATTGGCTTATGCTCAATAAATTATGTTTAAGACCATCGACATATAAAACATTTTCAATAAGAATAGTAGAGTGATTACCTATAGAGCCAATACCTTTAATGTAGCCTTTGGAGTTGTCACCAAATGTCACTACTCCTCCACTTTTTGGCTTTAAGTCCATGAATCTACTCTTGTCTCCGGTTATATGCCTCGAGCATCCACTATCAAGGTACCATGAATTTTGACTTTCTGCTTTGGCCTTGTAGCAATGCTCCCCTAACAAAGAGTGATATTAAACATTTGTTTTTGGTACCCAAATCATTTTGGGTCCATGAGTGTTAGCTCCCAATAGCTTTGTTCCCTTAGGAATCCAAGGTGACATAGCAACAATATTATTAGATTTGACAAGTTCCATAGGAACTCATACACTCTTAATCTTTTTAGTTCTATTATGTCTAGGGAAGCCACTTTGTTTATAGTTATTAGTCTATCTCCTAGGTTGGTTTGTTTTAGATGATTCACCTTTTTCATGCTTCACCTTGCCAACATTTTTGAAAGACTCTTTGAGCTTGTTAAGCTCATCTAACACCTTTTGGTGTTCACTATTACATTGAGAAAGAAGATTATTTAGGTCTACATTTTCATCTTGGAATAATTTAAGTTCATCTTTCAAACCTAAAATCTTTTTCTCAAATTTTAAGTTAGCTTGAGAAAGTGAGTCATTTTTATCATTTAATTCTGAAATAATTTTCTTATTTCTAATGACCGACTCTTTGTACTTCTCAACTAACTCATCATAAACCTCTTGCAACTCATCATATGCATCATGTAATTCATCAAATGTAAAGTTAAAATATGATGAGTTAGAGGTTACCATGGAGGAATCCTTCTCAAGTGCCATGAGGCAAAGGTTGGCCACTTCTTGTTTGTCATCCTCGGATGACTCCTCGCCACTCCAAGTAGCAAGC
The DNA here is from genome assembly GCA_958450335.1 of Hibiscus tridactylites. Classification (NCBI taxonomy): domain Eukaryota; kingdom Viridiplantae; phylum Streptophyta; class Magnoliopsida; order Malvales; family Malvaceae; genus Hibiscus; species Hibiscus tridactylites. Next base: position 47,092,263 of record OY288266.1, read on the forward strand.
TTGGCTTTGAGCTTCTTCGTCTTCTCAAATCCCTTCTTCTTGAGTTGAGGGCACCCCGAACGAATGTGACTTGGCTTTTTGCACTCGTAGCAAATGATTTGATACCTCTCTTCTTCTTTGTTTTTTCCCTTGAAGTCCATTTTTCTTTGAATCTTCCTTCCTCGATTAGACCTCATGAATCGTGAGAATCTTTTAGCTATCATAGCCAATTCTTCTAAATCATCCTCCTCACTAGAAGTGCTCTCCTTATGTAATGAAGCTTTGAGAGCCACTCCTATCTTCTTCTTCTTTTCATCTTCCCTTCCTTGCTTCATTATCTCATGAGTAAGGAGAGAACCCACTAGCTCATCAAATTTTAGTGTCTTCAAGTTTTTGGCCTCGATGATGGCGGTTCTCTTTCCATCCCAAGATTTGGGAAGTGAGTAGTGTAACTCCCTTAGCCCGGCCTAGACGGTTGACCCGAACTACGAAGATTACACGGGGAAAACCAAAGTCAACCTTGATTAACGACCTTTTTTTCTTTTTAACCTTGTCTAAATGCATATTAACCCTAGGTGTACTCTTGAGAGAAACATATTCAAAAATCACAGCAATCGGAAAACAATAAGGGACTCAATTGCACAACATACGAATTTAGGGACCAAATTGCAAATTCTGGAAATTACGAGGACTTTACCAATTTTTGAGTTACCATTATGAAATTTATCATGTTTCATGCTTCTCTGCCAAATTTCATCTTAAACGGACATTCCAAACTCAAGCAATTGCATATACAAAGATCAGGACTAAAACGTGAAGATTTCAAAACATAAAACCATGTAATTCAGTGCCCAACGGTCGAGTGTTCCGAAACGGAGGATGACCGTTCCGAAACGCGGGACCGTTTTGCAACCTGTTCAAAAACGGGGCTTGGCAGTAGCAAAAACGTTTCGGAACGGCTCTACCCGATACGAAACGCCAAGGCCATTTCAGACCCCTGTTTCGAAACAGTAGCACCCGTTCCGATACGACCTGCCCAGAAATCCAGAAATTATCTGGTATAACAAACTTTCGACCCTTCAAACGCATCCCTATGACGCCCAAATGATGCCAACAAGTCATCACGCGCTAAAGGAACATAAAAGCATCATCAAATCACATCCATAGCATCGATTAGGGAAAACCTCAAACTATAGGCATGCAACCTAATACTCAACACCAACCAAACATCAAGTCATCAAAGCAAACACCAAAGTGGCCAATTTCATATCCAAAACATCTCCCAAAAACACAATCTAGGTTCCCGTTGCCAAATACCAAAAGCTAATAGTGTTGTGAAAATAGTCACCATACATGAGCTTAGACTTTCACTTGGATCCTTGACCTCCTTGCTTCCCTTAAAGCACTTCAATGCTCTGCATTATTGGTTCAAGAAAGAGAGAGCGTAAGCACGTATGCTTAGTGAGAAATGCTCTAATAAAACAACACAATAATGCACTTTGTAAAAACAACTTTTAAAGGCCTTTAATTTCAAAACATCATTTATCATGCATTTATCCATACAAACCAAGCATCTCATGCTTAATTACATCAACATGTCATATTGGCTTTCAAGTGATAATACATAACCATTTTTCAACACAAAACACAATCGGATACTCAGATTACAAGCGTTGTCCCATACGCTCCATACACACTACCAAACACTCAAGGTGGAGTTTACCGGTACAATCACAACCCCTCAACACCCGTGATGGAGTCTACGGTACAATTACAACCCCTCCACATCACTCATTGGTAGTTGTATAACATCACTAACGAGAACACGGGACACACAACACAAGATCCTCACATGGCATTTTAACCACCATTATGATCTTATACATCTCGTTAGTGTTCTTGGATGGAGTTTATGGTACCATTAAAACCCCTCAACATCCAAGGCGACTTTATTCACGGTGCACCCAATCCTATAGCCGGCTAACTATATCCGATTCAACTAATTTTAAACCAACACATCACTTGCCAATATACATCATTTACCATCATCAATCCACTGTTTTAAAGCATTTAACAAAGCCATTAAATAATCATGCATCACAATGCATCAAACCACATTTATCAATGTTCAAATCAAGGATCTCTTACCTTGAGCATCCTCCAACACATGGCTTACAAAACCAACATTAAACATGCTAAAATATGCTTTCAAAACAGAATTTAAACATGCAAAATAAACACATTGCATTCAACCATCTTATGGTTCTTCGAAAAGAGAGTTTCTCCGAAAACTTACTCTTGAGCTTAGCTAAGTTGTTTAGACTTAAACTAAGCTCCCATAACCTTAAAACATTGGTTTCAAAGCTGAAAACCAAACTTCACTCAGCAATTCCGTTTCGCAAGCTTGCCGAAACACCAATCAAACCTCCGGATCAACACCACAAGGATCCGAAGATGTCTCCCATGTTTTAAACACATCAAAGCAAAGGATTAATGCATCATCATGCATTAAAATCTTCAGCCAAAACACCTAAACTCGCTGCTCTCATCAAAACTCACATTTCGGCCACCAAACACAACCGAAATCACATCCAAACACCTCTACAACATTACCCAGCCAAGATCCATCACTTCCAATCATTAATAGACGTCAATTAACATCAAAAAAGGACCTAATCACTTCCCTATACCTCCAGCTATAGTAGAACATCAAAATCACCCCAAAAACGATCATTAACTCAAGTAAAAACTTAGGAAATCAACCTATTCAGGATTGCATTGATTAAACCTCAATTACACATTATTTAGACATCCAAAATACATCAAAAAGACATCTCAAAACAGAGCTCAATCATTTAATACGAATTTCTTCAAAATTAAATCCAAATCTTGCATTCTAAGCCAAAATCAAGATCACAACATCAAAACCTTTAATAAAACTCAATTTAAGGATTGAGAACTTGGGAATTTCAGTAAAGAACTGAGTATTTAGAGTAGAAGGACGTTCATACCTCTAAATGTGGATTTCTCCTTGTTTAGAGCCAAAATTCTTGAAAATTCAATAAGCAAATGATGAGGATTTGGTGTAGAAATGATTAGAAATCATTTAGAGATTGAAATCTCAACTTTAGGTGTGAAAATCAAAGGAAAAGTGGCTGTGGAAATGTGTTTGGCTGAGGGAAAATTGAGAGAAAATGAAATGGGGAAATTTTGGAAAAAGTTAGTTATGAAACCAAAATACCTCTTTTCCCTCTTTTCTTTTTATTAAATAACATTAAATGAGTCTTTAAAATTTAAGAAAAATCTGGAGAAACCCTCCCTTGGGTAAATTAGCTCCTTAAAGATTCAAAGTTTCAATCCTTTTAAAACAGTCACTGTTGCGTGTAAAATAGACTATCGCAATTGTAGTGCAAGTGTACACGACGCAAGTAGTAAAGTGATACGAAGTATCGGATATCGTCTCCACAGGGATTGGGCTAATGACTTCACCTTGATTTACTACACGAAGTAAAGGAAATAATTTAGAAGATTGTCACGAGAATAATATGATAAAAACGTAAATAAAAGGATTGGAATATCAAGATAGAGAGAAGGGGCCGGTATTGAATTGCTCGGTAGTGCAGGTATTGAATTGCTTAGAATCTCCAGTTATGTCGTCGCTCCCGTCGCCGACAGCACCTGTCGCGGCGTCTGTCCGTTAGCTGTTGCGGCAGCAGACACTAACTCCGTACTTCAAGCTTGGCAAGAATCCCAGATCTGCCTTGCCCTATCCCTAGGTACAAGTCTGTCGATGAACACGTCTTTGATGATACCTCCCGGCGTGAATCGAAGGAAGAACACCGATGTGTATGAATTCTTCCTTAGCCACTTAACCTCACCTTATCCCTAAGCACGAGATGGTTCAACTATAAACTAGAGAACGCGCTTTTATCTCTTTCGTATACTTAACTCTCCCGATGCTAAGTAAATAGATAACCTCACAATGCTCTCCCGATGCTCTTGCAAGATATTAAAACCAAGATAAAAGAACTTGAAGTTTATTTTATTGAACTTGAAAAAATCCTAAAACAAAGCAACCCTTGCAACTACTTTACAAAACAACCCGTAGCCCTAGGGGGAATTTAGAACATGTCGGTGACGGGTGGACGGCAGGGTTTTGGTTTCGGTTATGGGGTAATCGGTTATGCCTCTAGGTTAAATCTATGCCCTTATATAAGCTTTGGGCTCAAGTTATCTAAGGTAACAAGGATTACAACTTTAATTAAAAGTAAGATTCTAATAAAGACTAAATCTCTAAAGTCTCCTACTTTCCAGCCGCATCCTAGCTTTTAGGAATTTCCTCTCTTTGAGCTTTGGCTTGACATATCTTTTGATCCGGGGCTCGGAAAAATATTTGGCTTTCACACGACAGACGAGCAGATTTTTCTCTATCTATCGAGGTCCACTTGACTTTTCCTCTTCATAAATCTGCTGTCACCTTGCTGTCGTGACAGGTTCGTCTTCTTCAGCTGCTAGTCCAGTTCAGCTTTCCTGCTTATCTGTCCTGCGCCTGCCTTCATTGTCAACCATGGCAGTTACCTGCAAAATACACCATCTTTTAGTAGAATCCGTGCCTTTTATATAATTGTGATGTTTTATTGAAAACTAACCTAAATGCAATGCAATGATGCTTGACAGAAATATGGGTTAAAAAGGGTGTAAATAATAGAACTTTTACACACTCAACACACCCCCAAACTCAAGTCTTTGCTTGCCCTCAAGCAATCAAGACTTAAAAGAAAAATGAAAATTTTTGTGTTGGCCTTCAAACAGTGAACTGTCCCTTCACCTGTCGCTCATTCTCTATGGCAGCAGCATCCTGTCGGAAGGATTAGGATCTATCCGGAATCTCCCTATAGCTCTCGTGCAGTGTGTGCATGCTTGTGAACAGTTATATGCTAAGACTCTCTTAGTTTCACTAGAATATTCAACTCCTTAACTCGAATCTTTATGCCAAAGTTTATTTTTTTAGAAGGCACATTTTCATGCTTCTTTTTCTTCTATTTTTTTCAAGCTAAATTTTTCTAGAGCCAGTTTTGGGCACCTCTAGTTAGCTTCCTAGAGCCGGTTTCGGGCACCTCTAGGTTTAATTTTCTTTTGCTAACTTCTTTCCTAGAGCCAGTGTTAGGCACCTCTAGGGGCTATTCAAGTTCTAAGCTTCCTATTCTAGTTTGGCTAAAAGAAATCTAAGCAATATAATAGTCACAAAAGTGTTTAAGTTTTCAGAATTATAGAAAGGCTCTAAACTTTCTCCTTAACCTGTCCTAAAGATGCTGCCACGACTAAGCCGTCATGACAGGTAAGTTAACTCCACAGTTTTAAGCCAACAGTTTTAGTTTTCTGATTTTTTTTTTAAGATGAACTAAATAAATAATAAGACACAAAAAATTAATAAAAGATGTACTAAGACTCCATTAGAATGGAGGGTTGCCACCCCCAAACTCGAGGGTTGCATTGCCCTCAATGCAAAATGACACAAAAATTAAAGAAAGACAAGATAAATAAAAGTACATCACAAAAATATAAGGGCAGGCAACAATAAGAGGAGAAAAAGAAATAAAAACTTAAATTTTATTCGATGTCCTCGCTGCTGCTGCTGACGCGGATCTGATGGCGGCGTCTGCGTTGTGGAGGTGGCTGCGCAGGTTCCGGAGCAGGTTGATCAGCAGGTTCTTCATCCGGTTGGGGGACAGGGTCGTCAGCAGGTTAAAGGGCAGGTGGCTCCACTAGCCTGATGTCGGAACTGCTGCTGCTGTCCCATGAGCTGCTGGTTATGATGGCTTTGGACAGCCTTCTCTTGTTTGCCACGTGCTTAATGCGTTTGACTCGCATGAAGTCGCTCTCCAAATTCCGCCGGACAAGAGGGCTGTCATCAGTGGCAGCTCACTTGGTTCCTCGAGGGGAGGTGTCTGTCGGTGGGCTGCCGGCTGCCGTCGGGGCAGGGGATGGTGTGGAAGTGGCAGATTGTGTATGGGGAGAGACAGGTGGTGTGGGAGTGGGGGAGGGGATATTGAAATAATGGGCGGGGAAGGTGGGGAAGATGACATCCGGAAAATTCAAAGTATTAGTGATGAAATTTACCGTTGCATTTGAGAAGTCACGGATGAAAGTCATCAAACCCATCTGGCGCTCCTCTACCCTCAGTATGGCAGCAAGGATGTGGGCGTTCTGATCTGCCGGAGCGGTGTTGGTGGCAGCTTCTGGGGCAGGTTCGGTGGCTGGTTCATCATCGGACTCAGCAGGAGGGGCGTTTGGATCGAAGGCGTTGAGGGGCGATACGACTATGATCTCCATGAGGCTGGAGATGTTGTTGTCTGTCCATCCGCTGCCCGTCTTGATTTTGTCTGAAGGCTCCTCCGGTACGGCAGCGCAGCGGCAGAGGGCGGTGATAGTGAACGGAAGGCAGAGTCGTGAGTCCGAGCGGAAGGCACAATCAAGGATGCTGTCCCGCATGTACCTGCCCACATTGATGGGCCTGTCGTGCATAATAGAGTGGATAAGGGCCAGCCGCTGTCGGTTGACTGTTGTATGGTGGGACGAAGGCAGGATGCGCTTTTTGATAAAAGCGTTCCATAGTTTTGCCTCAGGGAGTAGCTGCCCCCTATTGACAGAGTGGGGGTTCTTCTTACTGGTGCTCCATGTTGTTCCAGCCTCTGTCAGCTCCCTCATGACAGCATCATGTCCAGCAGTGTCGAGGGTGTCCCAAAATTGTTGGTGAGCATTATCATTGGGGCCAAAGAAGAGGCCGAACACATGGTTGATGCTGCTAGCGCTGAAGGGAACTGTCACTCCTCGGACGGTGACAGATGTCGCCGTCTTGCTTTCGATCGCCGCATAAAATTCCCGGACCAAAGTATCATTAAGCTCTGCCGGCTGCTCGGCAAAGTCCTCCCATAGTTGTGTCGTTATGGCCTTCATAATGAACGGCCGGAGTCCAAAAAGAGGCGCATCTCTGTTGTAAATGAAGCCACGCTCCTCCCATAGCTCCTTTTTGGTGAATGGCGATGCTGCTGCTGAAGAAGAAGCGGCAGCAGTGTTTTGACGGGTTTGTCGTGAGGACATTTTGGTTGCAAGGGCTGAAAAAGAGAAAATAGATAAAACTAGAGGAGAATAACAAGAGAGAAAATCGGAAGTGATGAAAAATGAAAATGGGAAGGGGTTTATATAGCTGTTGGGTATCTGCCCATTTAATGCCGCAACGGCAGGCGGGAATAACGGGGCGGCAGATTGAATGTAGCGTGTCTGACACGTCTGACATGCATTAATGCGTCTGCTTTGCGTCTGTCGCACGCTTCTGCATCTGCTGTGCGTCTGTTGACAGCCTGTCAAATCCGTCTGCGCCGGCAGCCGAAACGACAGGTTACCATAAATGGGCTTTATTGGGCTGGTGGATGAGCGGTGGGCTTGGGCCACTTCTTCTTTCTCACTTGACTCCTTTATTTCCTAAAAACTGAAATTATAAAAACAGAACATTATTCGAATAAAATAAATCTAATTCCTAATAAATAATATTAATAATAAAAATAAGAATAAATATAAAAAATTAGGTTAAATTAGGGATGCCTTGTGGGGCATCACCTAAAGTAACCACTTCCTGTATTCCTGGGGCTTTAGTCCCTTGATAGTGCTTGAGGCGTTGTCCATTGACTTTGAATTGGTGCCCGTCCTTTAGTGATTGAATTGTAATGGCACCATGGGGAAAAACTTGAACTACTTGGAACGGGCCAGACCATCTAGATTTGAGCTTCCCTGGAAAGAGTTTCAACCTAGAATTAAACAACAACACAAGCTGCCCTGGGCAGAACTGTCGTGGCAGCAACTTCTTGTCATGCCACTTCTTAGTCTTTTCCTTGTAAATCCTTGCATTGTCGTAGGCCATTGTCCGTATTTCATCGATCTCATTCAAATCTAACAGCCTTTTATGGCCTGCCTTGTCCAAGTCCATGTTTACTGCCTTGATCGCCCAATATGCCTTGTGTTCTATCTCGACAGGCAAGTGACAGGTTTTCCCATAAATCAAACGGTATGGAGACATGCCCAATGGAGTCTTGAAAGCTGTTCTGTATGCCCATAATGCATCATTCAGAAGCAAAGACCAATCTTTCCTAGTTGGTTTAACCATTTTTTCAAGAATGTTCTTCACTTCCCTATTGGATATCTCAGCCTATCCATTGGTCTGTGGGTGGTATGCTGTCGCGATCCTGTGCTTGACACCATATTTTCTCAAGGCGGCAGCAATTACCCTGTTGTCAAAATGTCTCCCTTCATCACTGATAATCGCCCTAGGGATGCCAAATCTAGAAAAGATGTTTTTGTGCAAAAACTTTTGGACCGTTTTGGCATCATTCTTTTGAGTTGCGATTGCTTCTACCCACTTGGAGACATAATCCACTGCTAGGAGGATGTAAAGATTTCCACACGAAGATGGAAAAGGTCCCATAAAATCAATCCCCCAAACGTCGAAGATTTCGACTTCTAAAATATTCTGCAGTGGCATCTCGTTTCTCCTCGAGATGTTACCTGTCCGCTGGCACCTGTCACAGGTTTTGTAAAATTCCTGTGCGTCCTTATACAGTGTCGGCCAGTAGAACCCTGACTGCAGCACCTTGGCAGCAGTTTTATTGCCTCCTAAGTGTCCTTCATATTGTGAAGCATGACAGTGATGGAGAATGTCTTCTTGTTCTTCTTGTGGTACGCATCTCCTTATAACCTGATCTGCGCACATTTTGAAAAGAAGAGGTTCGTCCCAATAATAATGTTTAACATCATTTTGAAACCTCTTCCTGGCTTGATAAGTAAGATCAGAAGGTAATATTCCGCTAACTATAAAATTAACGAAATCAGCATACCAGGGAAGGTTAGAAGACTTACATGCCGCCATGGCTGTCGCGACAGCTATTGCGGCAGCAAAGAGCTGCTCATCTGGGAAGGTCTCAAGTATGTGTGTCTCATCAATGGGTCGACTCTGTCCCATCTCCAACCTCGACAAGTGGTCTGCCACCTGGTTTTCTGTCCCCTTTTTGTCTTTGATCTCAAGGTCGAATTCTTGTAATAGCAAGATCCACCGTATCAATCTCGGCTTGGCATCCTTCTTTGCAAATAAGTACTTGAGGGCAGAATGGTCGATGTGCACTATTACTTTCGTCCCAAATATGTAAGAACGAAACTTGTCGATGGAGAACACCACAGCTAACAGCTCCTTTTCTGTGGTGGTATAATTCACTTGGGCATCATTCAATGTTTTGCTGGCATAATATATGACATGAAACAGCCTGTCCTTGCGCTGCCCAAGTGCTGCCCCGACAGCATAGTCACTAGCATCACACATAATTTCAAACGGTTGTGTCCAGTCTGGTGGCTGTACTATGGGGGCTGTCACTAGCTTTTCCTTCAGAACCTTGAATGCTTCAGTACATTCTTCATTAAAGTCAAAGGGTCGGTTCTGCTCTAAGAGATGACATAGGGGTTTCGTGATTTTTGAGAAATTGGCAATGAATCTCCTATAAAAACCAGCATGCCCTAGAAAACTTCTAATGCCCTTGACTGTTGTTGGCGGCGGCAGCTTCTCTATGACCTCTATTTTTGCCCTGTCGACTTCTATCCCACGACAGCTAATCTTATGGCCTAAAGCTATCCCTTCATGTACCATAAAATGGCATTTTTCCCAATTAAGAACAAGATTAGCTTTTTCACATCTTTCAAGTACCTTTTGAAGGTTGCCGAGGCAGCTCTCAAAATCGTCTCCAAAGACGGAAAAATCATCCATGAAGATCTCAAGGAAGTCTTCTACCATGTCGGAGAATATGGCCATCATGCATCTTTGAAAGGTGGCAGGTGCGTTACATAGACCGAACGACATCCTCCTAAATGCGTATGTTCCGTAGGGGCATGTGAAAGTTGTTTTCTCTTGGTCTTCTGGTGCAATAGCGATTTGATTATATCCTGAATAACCATCAAGAAAACAATAGTAAGGTTTACCCGCTAATCTATCAAGCATTTGATCAATAAAGGGTAAAGGAAAGTGGTCCTTTCGGGTAGCTTTGTTAAGCTTCCGATAGTCCATACAAACCCTCCAACCGGTCACAGTCCTGGTTGGGATTAACTCGTTGTTTTCGTTGGTTATCACAGTCAGGCCTCCTTTCTTGGGAACACATTGTACCGGGCTTACCCATTTGCTGTCGGAGATGGCGTAAATAATACCAGCATCTAACCATTTAATTATTTCTTTACGCACTACCTCCTTCATTGCAAGGTTTAACCGCCTTTGGGCATCAATAGTCGGCTTATGATCTTCCTCTAGTAGGATTTTGTGCATACAGATTGCCGGACTAATGCCCTGAATGTCTGCTATCGTCCATCCTATCGCCCTTTTATGCTGCCTTAACATGTCGATCAGCTGTCGTTCCTGTTCCTGCAGCAGCTTAGCAGAGATGATTACAGGCAGTGTGTCATCACAACCAAGATAAGCATATTTAAGCTGCCCTGGCAGGGGCTTAAGTTCTAAGGCAGGTGGTTCAACAGTAGAGGGCTTTTGGATTAAATGGTTATCCGAAGTGTAATTCAAAGGTTCGAATAACTTACCTGGACGATGGTCTAACCAGTTTACCTCCTCATGACCTTCAGTATCAGATGTATCGGATTCAGAGGGGTCACTGTCGTCGGTGTTGTCGTCATCGCTGTCGTCGTCACTGTCATGACAAGCTTGTAGGTGGCTGTTGCAGCAGTGCCCAAATTTTATATCTCGGCAGTCCGACCTGATGCAGGGTTGATCAAAGGTCACCTCAATGATGGCCTTGCATTCCTCGTCCACATCGGCATGTTTCATTGCTTGGAGAACATTCAACTTAATTTCTTGATCGTTCACGCGCATGGTGAGTTCTCCTTTCTCCACATCAATCAATGATCTTCCCGTGGCTAAGAAGGGTCGCCCTAGGATGACTGGTGCGTTCTCATCTGCCTCACAATCTAAAATAAGAAAGTCAGCAGGAAAAATAAGTTTATCCACTCTTACCAAAATATCTTCAATTTTTCCCTCGGGGTGAACGTAAGAGCGGTCGGCTAGCTGTAGGGTAACTGTCGTGGGCCGCGCCTTACCAATACCTAGTTTCTGAAAAACAGATTTGGGCATTAGATTAACACTAGCACCAAGATCACAAAGTGCTTTACCCACAAATTTATCGCCGATTACGCAAGGTATGAGGAAGCTCCCCGGATCCTTCTTTTTCTGGGGTGGCTGCCGATGAAGAATACTCATGCAACCTTCTTGCATCCTTACCGTTTCAAATTCCCTAAGTTTAGATTTTTTAGACATGACATCCTTGAGAAATTTAGCATAACCGGGCATCTCCCTAACATCATCTAACAACGGAATGTTAATATGAACCTGTTTAAAAATATCATAAATTTTTTTGAGTTGAGATTCATGCTTAGCTTGCTGTATCCGTTGAGGGAAGGGTGGTGGGGGGCGATAATCAGCAATGCGTCCTTCCCACTGCATGCGAATCTGAGGACGATAATCATCCTTTTTCTCCTTTGTCGCTTCTGCTGTCGTGACAGGCTCATCGGCAGCAGTCTGTTTGTCACCTGTCGGGGCAGCTTCCTCGGCAGGTTTATCCAAGGCAGGTTCCTTTTCTGTATCAACTTCTTTTTCCGGCCCTGGTAGCTTTTTCCCACTCCTAGTAGTAATTGCCTTACATTGCTCATGTGGGGGCGGTCTAGCATTTTCAGTATTGCTAGGGAAACCTCCATTCTGCCTCGGTTTAATATGCTGCGACACCTGACCCATTTGTGTCTCTAGAGATTTCAAGGTGGCCTCATGGTTTGTCATTCTCATCTTAATTTCATCCATAAAATTTTCCGTCTTTTTGACAAACTGATTAATATTATCCATATACGTGCCAGTCTGGGACATAAAGGTGGCCAGAGTCTGCTCCAATACACTACTCGTGGTAGGTGGTGGCTGCTGTTGTTGCTGAGGCGGCAGGTTCTGCGGCAGGTTCTGCGGCTGCAGTTGCTGTCGCGTCAACAATCTAGGACCCCCCTGATTCTGATTATATGCTTGCGGATTTAGGGCATTGTTAGGATTACTCCAGGAAAATTTGGGATCTTTCCTCCAATTAGGGTTGTAGTTGTTGGAATTGTAGTTTGGCTTGTAATTTCCAACATATTTTCCCTCTTCTATATTTATAGGGCACTCTTCACTACTATGATTTCCTTCACAAGTAGCACAAATTTCCTCGACAGCAAATCCTCGTAAGTCCTCTTCACTCAATAAGTGTTTCATTGCTTTAGTAAGGAATGCTACCTGAGATTTCATAGTGCTGTCAGCCTCATAGTCTTTGACAGCAAGTACCCGTTTACTCCCTCTTCTAGCTGTCGGAAACTGCTCCTCATTCTTGGCTAGATTTTTTAGAACTTGCAATGCCTCGTCTGGATCTTTATCCAATAATAGTCCATTTGCTGCAGAATCAATGCGAATGCGAGTTTGTAAGTTAACAGCATTATAGAATTTTGTTACCTGATTCCAGACAGGGAATCCATGCATTGGGCAGTTCCGAAGAAGAGTAGTAAATCTGTCCCAAGCCTCGTGCATCGGCTCGTCATCTTCCTGTTGAAAAGTAGCAATTTCGTTACGTAATCGCTCAGATAAATGCGAAGGATTAAAACGAGATAAAAATTCACGAGTTAGATCTGCCCAAGTCATAATAGAACCCGGTGTAAGTTTATTCCACCAAGTTTTAGCTCTGTCCCTCAATGAATGGGGGAATAACCGAAGCCTCAGTATCTCCGGACTAACTCCTGGTATCTTAAACGAACCACAGATCTCCTAGAACGTTTTGAGATGCTCCCTAGCATCTTCTGTCGCAGAACCACTAAACTGTCCAGCGTTGTTGATCATACTAAACATGACAGGCTTAAGCTCGAAGTTGTCAACATCAATATCCGGCAGCGTGGTCTCCAGCTCTACATGATCGTTCAGCATGTAGTCACGACATGACCGTCGTCTATCTGCCCCAGGCGGGTCGCCGACAGGCGGTATGTCTCCTCCAGCAGGCTGGTTACGGGCCATCTGCTCTAGCTGTTCTTCAAGGTATTCGTTCCTGTCTAAAAGGTGGCGAATCTGTTTCTTGAGATTGAATGATCGTTCAATTTCCGGATCTAACTTATACTCAGGATCTTCGCCTCTTTTCGATCTGCGCATAAACAAGAGAACCTCGTGAAAAGCAAGAGTTGAAAACACAAAAGAAAAATTAAAGAAAAATAAAAATAAAAACGAAAATAAAAATAAAAATAAAAGCAAAAAGTGCAATAAAAGAAAGATGTAGTTATGTTGCCAATCCCCGGCAACGGCGCCAAAAACTTGTTGCGTGTAAAATAGACTATCGCAATTGTAGTGCAAGTGTACACAACGCAAGTAGTAAAGTGATACGAAGTATCGGATATCGTCTCCACAGGGATTGGGCTAATGACTTCACCTTGATTTACTGCACGAAGTAAAGGAAATAATTTAGAAGATTGTCACGAGAATAATATGATAAAAACGTAAATAAAAGGATTGGAATATCAAGATAGAGAGAAGGGGCCGGTATTGAATTGCTCGGTAGTGCAGGTATTGAATTGCTTAGAATCTCCAGTTCTGTCGTCGCTCCCGTCGCCGACAGCACCTGTCGCGGCGTCTGTCCGTTAGCTGTTGCGGCAGCAGACACTAACTCCGTACTTCAAGCTTGGCAAGAATCCCAGATCTGCCTTGCCCTATCCCTAGGCACAAGTCTGTCGATGAACACGTCTTTGATGATACCTCCCGGCGTGAATTGAAGGATGAACACCGATGTGTATGAATTCTTCCTTAGCCACTTAACCTCGCCTTATCCCTAAGCACGAGATGGTTCAACTATAAACTAGAGAACGCGCTTTTATCTCTTTCGTATACTTAACTCTCCCGATGCTAAGTAAATAGATAACCTCACAATGCTCTCCCGATGCTCTTGCAAGATATTAAAACCAAGATAAAAGAACTTGAAGTTTATTTTATTGAACTTGAAAAAATCCTAAAACAAAGCAACCCTTGCAACTACTTTACAAAACAACCCGTAGCCCTAGGGGGAATTTAGAACATGTCAGTGACGGGTGGACGGCAGGGTTTTGGTTTCGGTTATGGGGTAATCGGTTATGCCTCTAGGTTAAATCTATGCCCTTATATAAGCTTTGGGCTCAAGTTATCTAAGGTAACAAGGATTACAACTTTAATTAAAAGTAAGATTCTAATAAAGACTAAATCTCTAAAGTCTCCTACTTTCCAGCCGCATCCTAGCTTTTAGGAATTTCCTCTCTTTGAGCTTTGGCTTGACATATCTTTTGATCCGGGGCTCGGAAAAATATTTGGCTTTCACACGACAGACGAGCAGATTTTTCTCTATCTATCGAGGTCCACTTGACTTTTCCTCTTCATAAATCTGCTGTCACCTTGCTGTCGTGACAGGTCCATGACAGGTTCGTCTTCTTCAGCTGCTAGTCCAGTTCAGCTTTCCTGCTTATCTGTCCTGCGCCTGCCTTCATTGTCAACCATGGCAGTTACCTGCAAAATACACCATCTTTTAGTAGAATCCGTGCCTTTTATATAATTGTGATGTTTTATTGAAAACTAACCTAAATGCAATGCAATGATGCTTGAATGCAGCAAAAATATGGGTTAAAAAGGGTGTAAATAATAGAACTTTTACACACTCAACAGTCACCAACTTTTCAAAAATTACATTTTAGTCACTAACTTGAAATGTCATATTTCCAAACCCTATTTTGTAAAATTGATTTCACCACTCTCTTATATATAATAAAAGATGATTTTTAGATATTTTTCCATATTTTTAATGCATCTCGAACTAGGCTTTCCCTAAAACAACCTTTTATATTCGAACCATAATTTAAACCGGTCCGGTTTAGACCCTAAACTTCCAAGCCCAAAATTGGGGTGTTACAACTCTCCCCCCCCCCCCTTAATAAATTTCGTCCTCGAAATTTACCTAGAGGAAAAAGGTACGGAAACTGCTTCAACATGTCATCCTTTCGTTCTCACGTGGCTTTCTCAGCACCACGATGCTTCCACAACACCTTTACCAACTCAATGGTCTTGCCTCGAAGAACTTTACTATCCGAATCCAGAATCTCCACTGGTTCCTCATCATACGTCAAATCCAGATTCAACTCCACTTCCTCCACAGGCATCACATGAGAAGGATCCGATCTATACTTCTGAAGAATAGAAACATGAAACACATCATGAATCTTTTCTAGCTCTTGCGGTAACCTCAACTTGTACGCAACAGGACCCATACGCTCAATCACCTCGTATGGTCCAATGTACCTAGGGCTCAACTTACCCTTTCGTCCAAACCTCATCACCTTTTTCCAAGGCGAAACTTTCAAAAACACACGGTCACCCACCGCATACTCAATCTCCTTACGCTTCAAATCCGCGTAAGACTTTTGCCGATCAAAAGCTGCCTTCAATCGCTCACAAATGAGCTTCACCTTCTCGGTGGTTCCTTTCAACAAAGCTAGCATCGAAACTAACTTCTGACCTGTTTCATCCCAACAAAGAGGAGTCCTACACTTCCTCCCGTACAAAGCTTTATAAGGTGTCATTTGAATACTTGCCTGATAACTATTATTATAGGCAAACTCTACCAAAGGCAAATGTTTCTCCCAAGAACCCTGAAACTCGATCACGCAGCACCTCAACATATCCTCCAACACCTCGATAACACGCTCAGACTGTCCATCCGACTGCGGATGATAAGATGTACTGAAATTCAACCGTGTACCCAAAGCCTGATGCAAACACTGCCAGAAACGCGAGGTAAACCTCAGATCTCTATCCGACACAATCGACTTTGGCACACCATGCAACCGAATTCACAATCACCCACACCAAATTCTTCTTCGATGGCGACAAATGCAAACCAGACACGAAGTCCATGGTAATCCTCTCCCACTTCCACTCAGGAATCCTCAATGGTTGCAACAACCCTGAAGGAAATTGATGCTTAGCCTTAACTTGCTGACATACCATGCACTTGCGCACAAACTCAGCAACATCTTTCTTTAAACCCACCCAATAGTACTCATCAGGAAGATCACGGTACATCTTAGTACTACCAGGGTGCATAGCAAAAGGACTACTATGAGCTTCAGTCAGAATAGCACGCCTCAAATCAGCATCATTAGGCACTACTATCCGGCTTCCAAAGCATAAAACTCCATCATCATTAAAGCAGAAATCCGATGGCCTATCCTCCGCAATATCCTGAACATGTGGCACCAAGGAATCATCCAACAACTGCTTTTCCTTAATCAACTGAACCAAGGATGGTTTCACTTGCAACTCATCCACAAGATCACCATCACGCGAAATGCTCAAACTGGAAAACATAGCCCTCAACTCAACAGCTACCTTCCTACTCAAGGCATCCGCTACAACATTTGCTTTACCCGGATGGTACTCGATCGTCAAATCGTAATCCTTAAGCAACTCCACCCAACGTCGTTGCCTAAGATTTAACTCCTTCTGAGACATCAAATACTTCAAGCTCTTGTGGTCCGTGTACACAGTACACTTCTCACCATACATGTAATGTCTCAAAATTTTCAAAGCAAAAACCACCGCAGCTAACTCAATGTCATGCGTAGGATAATTGCGCTCATGCACCTTCAACTGACGCGATGCATAAGCCACCACCTTACCCTCTTGCATCAACACACATCCCAAACCAACGTAGGACGTGTCACTATACACCACAAACTCTTTCCCTGATTCAGGTTGAACCAAGATAGGAGCTTGCGTCAAAGCTGCCTTAAGCTTCTCAAAAGCCTGTTGTCTCGCTTCCGTCCACTCATACTTAACATCCTTCTGCAACAACTTCGTCAAAGGTGCAGCAATCTTTGAAAACCCATCCACGAACCTCCGGTAGTACCCCGCCAAACCAAGGAAACTACGGACTTCATGAACAGACTTAGGAGGCTTCCAATTCATTACTGCCTCAATCTTCTGAGGATCAACACGTATTCCTTCAGCAGAGACCACATGACCAAGAAACACAACTTCTCTAAGCCAGAACTCACACTTGCTCAGCTTGGCATAAAGCTAATTATCCAACAAAGCCTGTAACACAATTCTCAAATGCCCTTCATGCTCCTCCTCAGTACGAGAGTACACGAGAATATCATCAATGAACACCACAACAAATTTATCCAAGTATTCATTGAACACTCTATTCATCATGTCCATGAAAGCTGCAGGAGCATTCGTCAAACCAAACGGCATCACAAGAAACTCATAATGCCCATACCTCGTTCTGAAGGCTGTCTTAGGCACATCCACATCCTTCACCTTCAGCTGATAATACCCTGACCTTAAGTCAATTTTAGAGAACACAGCCGCTCCCCGAAATTGGTCAAAAAGATCATCAATTCTCGGTAATGGATACCGATTCTTGATAGTCAACTTGTTAAGCTGACGGTAATCAATGCACATTCTCATAGTGCCATCCTTTTTCTTCACAAACAAGACCAGTGCACCCCAAGGTGACACACTCGGCCGAATGAAACCACGATCAAGCAACTCCTGAAGTTGCATCTTCAGCTCTTTCAACTCTTTAGGTGTCATTCGATAAGGAGTAATGGACACTGGAGTTGTGTTTTCATACAGCTCAATCCTAAACTCCACTTCGCGATTAGGAGGCAATCCAGGCAACTCCTCCGGAAACACACCATGAAACTCTCGCACAGTCCTGATATCTTGCACTCGTAACTCCTTAGAGCTAGGATTCATCACAAAGGCTAGGTGAGCTTCACAACCTTGCCTCAGCATCCGGCTCGCTTCCAATGTGGACACCACATTGGCAAGAAACTTCACATTCTCACCCACCACCACTACCTCATAATCATCTGCAAGCTTCAACGAAACTCGCTTATTCTCGAAATCCACTACAGCTTGATGCTCAACAAGCCAAACCATACCAAGGGTTACATCAAAACCATAGAAAGGCAATTCCATAAGATCAACATGAAAAACATGGTCTTGCACAACCAAAGGACACCTTCTATAAAGCTTTCGTGTCACAACAGTCTCACCAAAAGAACTAGTTACATGCATACCAACATCCAAAGACACAACTGGCAAACCAAGCAATTGTGCATGTTCACGCAATATGTATGAGTGTGTAGATCCAGAATCAATCAAGGAAAGTAATGACAAGGATTGCAAAGTGAAAGTACCTGCAATCACATCCGTGTCATTCCTCCCCTCCCTCTGAGCATACACTCTGGCCTGGCCACCACCCTCAGGCTGAACAGCTACCACATGTGCCACATTCCTTCCACCATCCTCCTTGCGCTGGAAGTTACCACAGCCGCGCCCACGGCCTCTCTGTGGTGCAACAACTCCATGAGCACGTCCCTGACCACTACCGGCCAACAGAGGACACTCCTTCTTCATGTGATTCGCCGAACCACAGTTCCAACACGAATTACCGATCACCACAATTGGAGCTTGTACCTCCCTCGCTGCTCGAGGACAATCACGCCTCAGATGACCACGCGATCCACATGTCCAACATGTGTTCTGATCAGCTCTCGCCTTATCTCCCTGAATAGGCGCACCTTGCCCTCCACCACCACGCCTAGCTGAAGACTGATACTTCCGATCACGTCCTCTCTTGTTCCGTCCGCCACCGGAACTATACTCAGCAGCCCGCACCAGGACCAACACCTCTAGAAGATAAACTCAAATTCAACTCAATATCTTTCGCTCTACCAACCAGCACATCAAAGTTAGTGTACTCAGCAGCCAGCATATAGGTCTTCACTTCCATCACCAAACTATAACGGAAACGTTCACACCTCTCTCGCTCATCAGGGACAAGCTCAGGTGCGTACTGACTGAGTAAGAGAAACTGAACCTCGTACTCAGCCACTGACATGCTCCCTTGAGTAAGAGACATGAATTCCCTTTTCTTTTCATCTAGGTACCGCACACCCAGATACCTCCTCTTGAACGCGTTCAGAAAGAACGTCCAAGTCACATCAGCATCCTCCATTCCGGAGATAGTGGTTGTCCACCAGGTATACGCATCGTCATGCAACAACGATATTACACAGCCCAGCTTCTGCACTTCATTGTAGTTCATTTGTCCCAAAATTCTCTTGGTACTTTCCAACCAAGACTCGGAACCCTCAGCAGACAAACCCATGAACTCAGTCCCTCCCAGACTGCGCAAGCGTTCCAGAGGTAGTCTAGCATTAGCATCTCCCTGATGCTCAGCTCCATGAGCTCTAGCTCCCGCCGCCTGAAAGGCTCTAGCAATAGCCTGAATCAGCATTGACATGTCAGGAGCAGCTTGCCCCTGCCCAGCTTCAGGTCCAGCGACCCCAGCACCAGCACTAACACTGGCTCCCTCACCCCCAGCACCACCACCACCGGGTGGAGGAGGTAAATCCACCACATTTTCAGCATTCTCTTCGTTCTTATTTTGAGACATAGCTCGCGTATTAATCCTCATCTCTCTACGAGGTCCCATTTACTATACAATGCAATCACAAATGCAATAAACATAGTCAGGCTCAGCAAGGTAAGCAATCCAAGTACTCAAGCTCATTTCCAATTAAAAACAAATCATTTCATTAGCTTTGATATGGCAATGGGTCCCTCTAACATGCTTCACCACAGCATACACCACAATTGCAACATACTTACAATTCATACATCATACATTCACTCAACAAGTATACAAGCAATCATACACTTATCACCCACATAACCATTCCCAAATACTCGTGAACTCAGCTCTGATACCACCAAATGTAATCCCCTTAGCCTGGCCTAGACGGTTGACCCGAACTACGAAGATTACACGGGGAAAACCAAAGTCAACCCGAAAGTCAACCTTGATTAACGACCCTTTTTTTCTTTTTAACCTTGTTTAAATGCATAATAACCCTAGGTGTACTCTTGAGAGAAACATATTCAAAAATCACAGCAATCGGAAAACAATAAGGGACTCAATTGCACAACATACGAATTTAGGGACCAAATTGCAAATTCTGGAAATTACAAGGACTTTACCAATTTTTGAGTTACCATTATAAAATTAATCATGTTTCATGCTTCTCTACCAAATTTCATCTTAAACTGACATTCCAAACTCAAGCAATTGCATATACAAAGATCAGGACTAAAACGTGAAGATTTCAAAACATAAAACCATGTAATTCAGTGCCCAACGGTCGAGTGTTCCGAAACGGAGGATGACCGTCCCGAAACGCGGGACCGTTTCGCAACCTGTTCCAAAATAGGGCTTGGCAGTAGCAAAAACGTTTCGGAACGGCTCTGCCCGTTTCGAAACGCCAAGGCCATTTCAGACCCCTGTTTCGAAACAGTAGCACCCGTTCCGATACAGCCTACCCAGAAATGCAGAAATTATCTGGTATAACAAACTTTCGACCCATCAAACGCATCCCTATGACGCCCAAATCATGCCAACAAGTCATCACGCGCTAAAGGAACATAAAAGCATCATCAAATCACATCCATAGCATCGATTAGGGAAAACCTCAAACTATAGGCATGCAACCTAATACTCAACACCAACCAAACATCAAGTCATCAAAGCAAACACCAAAGTGGCCAATTACATATCCAAAACATCATAGGCATCAAGCCAAGCTTAGGGAGTCCAAAACATCTCCCAAAAACACAATCTAGGTTCCCATTGCCAAATACCAAAAGCTAATAGTGTTGTGAAAATAGTCACCATACATGAGCTTAGACTTTCACTTGGATCCTTGACCTCCTTGCTGCCCTTAAAGCACTTCAATGCTCTGCATTATTGGTTCAAGAAAGAGAGAGCGTAATCACGTATGCTTAGTGAGAAATGCTCTAATAAAACAACACAATAATGCACTTTGTAAAAACACCTTTTCAAGGCCTTTAATTTCAAAACATCATTTATCATGCATTTATGCATACAAACCAAGAATCTCATGCTTCAATACATCAACATGTCATATTGGCTTTCAAGTGATAATCCATAACCATTTTTCAACTCAAAACACAATCAGATACGCGGATTACAAGCGTTGTCCCATACGCTCCACACACACTACCAAACACTCAAGGTGGAGTTTACCGGTACAATCACAACCCCTCAACACCCGTGATGGAGTCTACGGTACAATTACAACCCCTCCACATCACTCATTGGTAGTTGTATAACATCACTAACGAGAACACGGGACACACAACACGAGATCCTCACATGGCATTTTAACCACCATTATGATCTTAGACATCTCGTTAGTGTTCTTGGATGGAGTTTACGGTACCATTACAACCCCTCAACATCCAAGGCGACTTTATTCATGTTGCACCCAATCCTATAGCCGGCTAACTATATCCGATTCAAGTACTTTTAAACCAACACATCACTTGCCAATATACATCATTTACCATAATCAATCCACTATTTTAAAGTATTTAACAAAGCCATTAAATAATCATGCATCACAATGCATCAAACCACATTTATCAATGTTCAAATCAAGGATCTCTTACCTTGAGCATCCTCCAACACATGGCTTACAAAACCAGCATTAAACATGCTAAAATATGCTTTCAAAACAAAATTTAAACATGCAAAATAAACACATTGCATTCAACCATCTCATGGTTCTTCGAAAAGAGAGTTTTTCCGAAAACTTACTCTTGAGCTTAGCTAAGTTGTTTAGACTTAAACTAAGCTCCCATAACCTTCAAACATTGGTTTCAAAGCTGAAAACCAAACTTCTCTCACCAATTCCGTTTCGCAAGCTTGCCGAAACGCCGATCAAACCTCCGGATCAACACCACAAGGATCCGAAGATGTCTCTCTTGTTTTAAACACATCAAAGTAGAGGATTAATGCATCATCATGCATTAAAATCTTCAGCCAAAACATCTAAACTCGCTGCTCTCATCAAAACTCACATTTCGGCTACCAAACACAACCGAAATCACATCTAAACACCTCTACAACATTACCCATCCAAGATCCATCACTTCCAATCATTAATAAACATCAATTAACATCCAAAAAGGACCTAATCACGTCCTTATACCTCCAACTATAGTAGAACATCAAAATCACCCCAAAAACGATCATTAACTCAAGTAAAAACTTAGGAAAATCATCCTATTCGTGATTGCATTGATTAAATCTCAATTACACATCATTTAGACATCCAAAATACATCAAAAAGACATCTCAAAACAGAGCTCAATCATTTAATACGAATTTCTTCAAAATTAAATCCAAATCTTGCATTTTAAGCCAAAATCAAGATCACAACATCAAAACCTTTAATAAAAATCAATTTAAGGATTGAGAAGTTGGGAATTTCAGTAAAGAACTGAGTATTTAGAGGAGAAGGACGTTCATACCTCTAAATGTGGATTTCTCCTTGTTTAGAGCCAAAATTCTTGAAAATTCAATAAGCAAATGATGAGGATTTGGTGTAGAAATGGTTAGAAATCATTTAGAGATTGAAATATCAACTTTAGGTGTGAAAATCGAAGGAAAAGTGGCTGTGGAAATGTGTTTGGCTGAGGGAAAATTGAGAGAAAATGAAATGGGAAAATTTTGGCAAAAGTTAGTTATGAAACCAAAATACCTCTTTTCCCTCTTTTCTTTTTATTAAATAACATTAAATGAGTCTTTAAAATTTAAGAAAAATCTGGAGAAACCCTCCCTTGGGTAAATTAGCTCCTTAAAGATTCAATGTTTCAATCCTTTTAAAACAGTCACCAACTTTTCAAAAATTACATTTTAGTCACTAACTCTAAATGTCATATTTCCAAACCCTATTTTGTATAATTGATTTCACCACTCTCTTATATATAATAAAAGATGATTTTTAGATATTTTCCATATTTTTAATGCATCCCGAACTAGGCTTTCCCTAAAACCACCTTTTATATTCGAACCATAATTTAAACCGGTCTGATTCAGACCCTAAACTTCCAAGCCCAAAATTGGGGTGTTACAAGTAGAGTAGCTTCCGGACAAGTTTGTCTTTCGGAATTGTCTCTCCAAAACCTTTTAGCTCGTTGACGATAGTTGAGAAGCAATCAAACATCTTGGACACGGTTTCGCCAGCCTCCATCTTGAAATTCTCATAACTAAGATTGAGAATTCCAATCTTTGTCTCCTTCACATCACTAGTTCCTTCATTGGTTGTCTCTAGTGTATCTTATACTTCCTTGGCACTTTCAATGGAGAAGACTTTGGAGTAGATGTCGGGACCGAAAGAGAAAAATAGCATGTGAAAAGCTTTATTATTGATTTGGATCTTCTTCCTCTCATCTTCATTCATCTCAATCTTCTTCTTTAGAACCAATTTTTCTTCATCATCCCTCTTGGAAGGAATATAGGGACCATCTTCAATGACATCCCAAACTAGCTAATCGTTGGATTTGATGAATAGGTGCATCCGGTTCTTCCAAAAAGGATAGTTGTCACCGTTGAAGAATGGCGGTCTTGTGGTTGATTGAGACTCGTACATGCTTGACCTGGAGGTAGATGTCATGGCTAGATTTATGGACGATCACACTCTTCCTAGGAACTCCTCTTGTGGTTGTTAATCCTTCAAAGACGTAGGCTCTGATACCAATTGTTGAGGGGATCAAATGATCAATATAAACCAAGAGGGGGTGAATTGGATTTTTAGACTTTTTGGTTGTGGAATTGACAAATAAAAAGATAGACAAGAGGATTTATAGTGGTTCAAGTTCCAATCGAACTCTACATCCACTACCTTAGCTTCACTAAGGATTTTCCAACAATTCCACTAATTGATCTTCCCCTTTTCTAGGCTAAGGAGGTAACCGTTACAATATCGGTCAAATTTTCTACCCAAAATTTGACCCAATTCTCACACAAGAATTACAAAGAAGATGATTTCTAAACAAGTATCTCTCAATACAAAAATATAGCCCAATTACAAGCACTCATTCCAATTGAAAGGATAAGAATGGAAATTACAATTTCACAATTGGGGTTTACAAGAAATAGTGGGATTTAGGCTCAATTGCTTGGATTTGATGTTTGGATGTTTTCTTTGAGATCAATAGTTGTTGCTAAAGCTTTTAGAGGTTCCTTTTATACTTTCTAATTGAATTCTAGCCGTTGGGGTTGTTGCATTCATCAATAGAGTTGTTGGGATGTTATCTTCCCTCCATAAATGCAGTCTGCTACCACCCGTTTCGAAACGCCCGATCCTGTTTCGAAACAGACCAAAAAAGAATGAGTCATTGGGGTGTATTAAATAGACCGTACTGAAACGGGCACGATCATTTCGATACGATTAAGAGTCGTTTCGAAACCCGTTTCGAAACACTTAGCTACTATCAAAGCCCCTATCGAAACGGATTGAAAGTGTTTCGATGCGCCTTAACGACCAGTATAAAAATGGTTAAAACTTCAACGGTCATATTTTTAAAACACGGTTTGAATGTCGTTTCGAAACAAAGGTTCACTGTTTCGAAACCCGTTCTGAAACACAGGTTCACAGTTTCAAAAGTGTTCTGGAACGCCTAAAGCCGTTCCGAAACGGTGACTCAAAAATCACTGTTTTGGCTTCAAAAACACTTAGAAAAGTTTTGACAAAAATTTGTTTAAATATATTGAGAGGTTTGAGGACTTAAAAATTTGTTTTATCTTTTTCAAATTAGTGCTTAATTTCTTTAATTATATCAAAATTAATTATCGGTTTCACAACTTTACAATAGGAAATGGAGTTAGATCTTCCATTCACGTTCTTCCTCTTCACCCCCACCAAAACTCATAATTTTCCGCTCTCTACCAAAATCCTCCATTCTTACCTTAAAAAATAGACCGCTTGATGTAGATTACAACGTCCTCACGCACAAATCAGAGATTCTCACTAGAAATGACAAAGATTTCACCTTTGCCTTGAGCTCTCAAGAAAAAGGAGAAGAGAAAGTGAAGAAGACGAAGATGATATCACCTTCTTTCAATCTGCAGACCAATTAAGTTTACACCCCTTGCTCACTTAAAAAAAGGGTGATTTACCCGTTATCCCTCTCATCATCTTCTCAACTCACATGTTGACTCAAAAGCCCAAGCCCAACATAAGATAAAAGCCTACTAAGGCCCTCTTAAGAATCCAACGAGACTTGACTCTCTGCCTAATGAATAACGTTTTCGGTGAACCGACCCACGGATTTCAAAATTTTCCAACCGAACCCCAAAGTCTAACTAGTGTCACATTTATAACTCGTGTTGGTCATAGTTTTGATAACTCATTTCGTTCATAGTTTTGGTAACTCGTTTCTTCTTCTTTTTTCTATGACAAGAATAAATTTTGATTTGTTATACGTAAATATGTGTATTTTTCAAGGAACACTCTAAAACTGACCTAAAATATCTGATGGATCAAATAACGTCACATTTGGACCACCAAAATGATCAACGACTTAAAACTTCAAAAATAAAATAATTTAAAAAATGGTAAATCTTAAAACTGAAATTAGTTAATATAAAAAAACATATTAAAATTAGTTTATGTATAAAGTTTGAAGATTCAAAATGTAGACAATATAAACCAATATCATAAAGTATAAATCCAGAGTTACATGTTGAAATTATAATGCAAGGGTTCTATAATACGCACGCCTTTTAAAAGTAAATAAGTACAATACCTTGAAAAATTAGCTGCTGAAACTTCTGAAATGATGTTGACGTCCCAAACAAGACTAACCTACTAACCTAAGCAGGGAAGTAAGTACAAATAATGGACTTTGCAAGTTCAGTAATACACAACTATTCTACTAAAACAACACAAAGCATGTATTGCATGCAAGTTGAGCATAAATATGACATAAGCATTTAAAACATAACATGATTCAAAATGCAAACTAACATATATTTATTTGATACTTAACATAATGCTATTACAAAGTTATGAGTTCATCAACATTTGTTCGGTTCTTGAAGCTGAACTATGGAATGCTTATTTAGGTTTATTGACCGCATGGAATTATGGTTTTTGAAGAATCGTCTTTGAACTGAAAGTTTGGATGCTTTACGTATTCTACGGATCGATAAAGATTAGCTTGAGAAATGTGCTTTGGCTTGGCATTTGTTTGATCTACGACAGCGGTCTTGGGAGGTGAAGTTGAGCCATACACCACATACGGTAAATGCGGTTGTGGATGGCCTTGCCAAACTCGCTAGTCAGATAATTTGGAGGTGTTGCATTTTGATGTACCCCAGATTTAATTCTACTGCTTCATAAGGATTTGGATAGGAATTGTTATGTTTTTAGTTGTTATATTAGCTTTATGCTCTATGTATTTTAGATGTTTGATTGCTTTGATTGTAATTACTTCCATGTGTACTCTTTTTCTTCCAGTTAGATTTAGGGAGGTATTTTAATGAGTCATATGTGAGTAATCCCTCTTATCAAAAAAAAAAAGTTATGAAGGGCATAGAATGAATTTGAACATAATATGTATATAAGTATAAGTATGTTTACTAGTGATCAACACATACAGATCATAACAGAGATATCATCGCAAACAAAAGCAATCATCCATACATATATACAATTAAATACTTAGAGTTAACATATGCGTTCTTATAGTTTTGTGTCCTAAGTAAAAGTAATGTCATGACCCCGATAACAGGCTAATAATTTGGATAGAGTTCCGTGTCTAGTCTTAGTTCCGAATTTGGCTTAAGAAAAATCTATAAAACATTTTTATTTTTGTAAAAAAAGATTTATGGATAATAAATTCTCGAATATTTTATTATTAAAAATACAAGTTTTTGAATAGTTCCGAAAATAATTTAGAAATATATTTTAGCCTTAGTTAAGGTTTAAAAAATAGAAGTTGAATTGGTTTAAAGAATGCTTTAATTATAGTATTTTTAAAGAAAATGACTAAATTGAAAAGAACCAAACCTTGTAAGGTCTTTTGTTCATCTTTTTCCTAAAGTCATTCCCATTTAAATGTTTTCCTCTCTTTTTCCTTCTACAATTAAATTAGAAAAATAAAACTATATTTTCATTTCTTGTTTCTCAATTTCACCTAAACATTTTCAATTTCTCTCAAAATTTCATTTTCTTCTTCAAAACTCTACAAAGTTTTTCAAGTCATTTTAATAAAATCCAACTCCAATTCGATTTTCATCCAAAATTGAGGTAATATTCTAATCTTTTATCACCTCAAGAGTTGTTCTTGCTTTCTAGATCATGATTTAGTTCACAAATTTAAATATTTTGCTTTAACGTGTTTTTTATCAACCTTGGTGATTTTCAAAATTCTTATTAATTCTTGAGTTTCTAAATCAGTTTAGGTTTGCTTTTATGTGAATAAGTGATTTCTAATCTTACTTATATAAATTAAAACATATTTTGTAAGATTGGATGAAAGATCAAAGGTGTTCCGAAGAAAGATTTTGTGGTTTTTCATAAATCTGAGAATTAGGTAATTTTTTTATCAAAGTTGATTCTATATTATTTTTATGAATAAAAGAAGCATTAGACATAATTAATTTGAGCCATGAGCTAATACAACTAGATTTTGATTTTTATGAGCTAATTTTAGGTGTTTAGGGAAGCATGCTTAGATCAACGTTTCTTTGCACGTTTGATTGATTCAAGCATCTGATGGTGTTAATATGTGATATAATGTGTTTGAAGTTGGAGAATTATGCTTGTCATCTTTAAGTCAAGTGAAGGGAAAAGTAAGGCTAGATTAAGCTCTAATGGGACGTTAGAGTTTTCGTTGGTGAGTGTTCTTGACTCTTTATGTTAATTAGAAGCTTGGGAATAGGCTAAACTCATGTTCTAAGTTTCGGAGTAAGTATTTCTTTGCTTTTGCCCCTTTTCGGTGTTGAAATGTGCATGAAAATGAAGGTTGTGTTATGTTTTGATTTTCATCATGTTGTATTGGTTTTACTACTAATTTAATGCACATGTTATGTTTTGGAAATAGCAAGTATGTTAAATGGATCCATGAGACACTTTGTTGGCACTTAAGTAGTGACCTAGTTGTGTAAATGACAAGTTAAACTTGTAAATAAAAGCATGGTGTTTATGTTCAATAAATGTGCATTAAAACAATAAGTAATCATGTTAATAAGAATTTATTAACTTTTTTGTTACTCTTGGTGCCATTGGATATAATTTTCATGCCATAGGATTGAGTATACTCTTATGTTCTTAAACTTTGAGATGGATATAGAGATCCATGAGAATTGAGATAGCAAAATGATATGGGAATGCTAAGTATTCAAAGGGACATTATTGGTGCGGTGCAGGAGTGTTAGCTTCAAGCTACACTAATTCAAGGGACATGTGATAACTCCCTAAAATAAGTTATATTTAGCACTTTTATGTCGTATTTTTTTAGCTTAGCCTTTTGATTATGTTTTGCATTGAAGCAGGTATTCCATGTTATTTAGGTTTTTGTAACTTTGATTAGAAATAAGGTGAATTTAGTTGTTTTTGGTTGTTTTTGTGGTCACTTTATGTCTCCACGTTGCTATGTGATATTTTAGCTTGTTTTCTAAATGTGCATGAGGCATAAAGGCTTATGTGATTGTTGTCGCTCTGAGATACCGTAACATTACTCGACTATGTGTCCAAGCCATGATAGGACGATGATGCCAGATTCTCGCCACATTTCCATCTTTCAATTTTGTTAGAGAAGATTCACATGAATGCATTAGTTACAAAAATTAAGAAAATGGAAAATTAGAAAAAATCTGATTGGAGACAATATTGACCTTGGAGAAGAATATCACGTGAACCCCAAGGCAGTTCGAAATTTTCATTTTTCTCTCTTTCTTTTCACGTGTTGAACTTTTTCCAATTTCCTCTCCATTCGTACCATCTTCAACCTTGAGCCAAACACCATGGGAGCTTTAGGAGAACTTTCCATGGCAGCTTGATAGGAACGACACCGTCAATGACCATCAAAACTTGAAAAAGTCTAGCCCCTAAGCTAGGAATCCAAGTGCTTCAAGATTTCTTTGAGCTTCGGGAAAACTTAGTTCATTGTTATTTGTTGTTTAAACTTTTATTTTTATTTTAGGGTTAACTACTTTGATAGTCACTTTTGTTTTCCTTCAGTACAGAATTGGTCACCGATTTTGAAAAACGACTAGTAATGTCACTTACGTTTTTGGGTGTAAACTTTTGGTTACTCGGTCATTTGGTATCGTTAAACATTTACGGCAAATCTGATTTGACACAATAAAAAGAATGATAAATTACCTAAATAGTCCTTAAACTATTACTTCACTCATATTTTGACTATCAAAATAAAAACAATTTGTATAATTACACATTTAATCCTTCATATTTAGAATTTTTTTTTATTTTTTCTCCCCTTTACCATCTTCTATATATTACATAGATGTATCCACTCAGATTCCCATCTGTTTTCTTCCCAAACAAAACCAAATTCTTGTCCAATCACATTTCAACTCCAAGTGCTCATGAATGAATAAAAAAAGGACCTTTTAGAACAGCCCACATTGTATCTATGTAAAAGTAAAATCTGCAACATAAATTCAAAATAGAGTATATATCATACGAGAAACTCGCCCATCACGGTTGTCCCTTTTCTGACTCGAGTTTGAAAGCTTCTTTGATCTCATCTACAGCTTCATCCTATATCAAAGAAGTCACACATCAATCAGAGAACACCACATTCAAGCAAAATGCAAATCAACTTGCAATGTGATAATTTTATCAAAAGTTAATCTATTTTGGATAGTTGACTTTCGACACAACATTTTTAATACAATAAATAAAGCAGAAAGATTTTAAAGGCCATGGTAGAAGAACTCAATAAAGAGTGAGAAAGAGACAATGATGACTCAAACGTCGAAAGAGTCAGATTGTTCTGAAGAAGTTGCATGATCAATGTACTATCCTTGTAGGACTCCTCGCCCAATGTATCCAACTCAAAAATAGCCTTATCAAATGCCTGCCAAATGAAGAACATGTCATTTTTTGATAGAAGACAAACAATCTTTAGATATTCAATTCATCTCCTTAAAAATATTTCAAGATCTTCACATAAGCACAATCTAAAACCTATGCATTACATATGGGGTGAAATTAATAACCATATAACTTTTTATGAAAGTCAGAACACAATCACTAACAAGCTATAATGTGGAGATATAGTCACTCCTTCAAACTTCTATAAAGAAACATATTATATGAACATGAAGCGTGGGGATATATTCACTCCTTCGAAATTCTATTAAGTTCAGTGTCCATACAATAACAAGTATTAATCAAATTCGCAAATTATATTCAGGAGTTAAAAGGTTCTCAAACCAGCAACTCACATAGATATATTTAGAATTGGGGTTATGATTACATTATAGCAATTTACTATAGTATCCTAAACAGATATAGTTATAGTAAGATAAATATAATAAACAACATAATCTAGTTCATAACCTGTTACAAGTCCATAAGGACAAAATTACACAAGAAACCAACATAAATTAGAAGATGTGTAACCCCTCGTCTCGGTCTGGATGACTAGCCATTCCGAGTAGGCTACACGAGAAAAACCGAAGTGAAACCCGTTAAGGTCCCGCCTCGTCTAGCAACACTAGAAAAAAATTATTTTAACATCTTGTCTAGATGAATCATTTAATCCTAAGTGCGAAACGACAGCAGAAAAACAAGGGCAAGATAATGCAGACGGAACGTAAGTTAATTTAAATTTACCAAGTGTCAAGTTAGTTCAATTTCTTACACATGCATCCAAACCAAACATAAACGATGCGAACAGGGCTCACAGGAAAGCTTGCAACAAACAGGACCCAAGCCCAACACTTGAGGACCTTTAAAGATGCCAAAAGCCCACTTTACATGCATGTGTTTTAAAACAGGCTTACCCGTTTCGATAAACGGGCCCCAGTTTTAAAAGCCAGACCAGCCATACCGATACGGCTCACCTCGTTTCGGTACAAGGGTCCATTTTGCCTAGGCGTTCCGAAACACGTTCCGGAATAGGCCTTCACTTAAGCAAAACTGTTTAGATACGCGTATCAGAACAGAGGCTCACAGTTTAAAACCATACCGAAACACGTTCCGATACGGGTATCTCTGGAACCACACCCGTTTCGAAACCACCTCACACATTCCGAAACGCCTACAGTCTGTGTGTTTCTAAAAACCAGTTTCTGCATCTCTAAAAGTTCCCAACATGCCTCAAACATCAAGAAACAAGATACAACATGCACACACATACTCTAGAGGCATTCACCCTACTTCAAACATTCTCAAACACTTAACATACATGAGAAGGCCATTCATATAAAGAATCAAGCATTCACCAAAATACATTGCATAACAAGGCTTACATGCCTTAAAACAAAACACATAAACATCATAGAACATGGTCATAAGCCTTCAAGACACAAAGCTTTTAGGCAACAACATAAACATGGTTTACAATCCACATCGAAGGCATTAACATAAAAAACCAACACATATGAGTCTAACAACGCTCATACAATACACATAGCATCCCTATTGCTAAATTACCACATTATTTACTAAACTATACTTGAGCAACTACTATAAGCTTGGAAGCCCTTTCCTTGCTCCTTGCTAACTCCACGTTAATAATCTGCATTGTCGAAAACGAGAGCGTAAGCTAAAAGCTTAGTGAGGGTGCTCTAAAATCAAAGCAACGACAATGCAGGGTTCAAGCATATTATCCTTAAGACAACTCAAAAGCATACATATGCACCAACATAGCAACATAGCTAACATCACAAGAATGCATTAACATGGCATCTTACCTCATGTTATGCTCAACAAGATATAAGAATTATCTTAACAACAACCACGCATGAACAAGTATATTGGCAACTATTAGCTTACTCGGATATGCGGATAACTTCCGTTGGGATTCTCACCCCCAACGTACTCACAATAATATTACCTTCGGTGGGATTACACTCATCATTAGACCTGACAAACTTGACCCGAGACCCGAAACCCAAACCGAATTACCCGAACCGAAACCTGATTTTGACCCGAACATGATGATCCGAAGTTGACCCGAAACCCGAAATAAACCGAACTGAACCGAACCGAACCGAAATTTTTTGTTGAACCGAAATAGACCCGAACCGAAATGGACCCGAACCAATTTGACCCGAACCGAATGCTACCCGAACCGAAAGCTGAACCGAATATCGACCCGATTTTAACCCGATTTTGACCCGATTTTAACCCGAATATCTATTTTTAACAATATAATAAATAATAAAAAGAACACCGATGAACACCATTAATTTTTTTTTTAATTTTAAAAATTTGAAGGACTAAAATTATAATTAAATTTATCTCTTACAAAAAATCAAATTTAATAGTTACTTTATAATATTTTTTTAATTGGTTATAATTAAACGTGTATAACAATATAAGTATAATTACAAAAAAAACTAAAACATGTATATAATCTAGAAGAGATAGGGTGACATGATATTGTGTGTTGATTAAGTTTGAGTTCGAGTTAATTTTAAATTTTACAAAAATATAATTATAAAAATTATAAATAAATATGATATGAGTCAATTTTAGATAAGAATATAATTTTATGAAATAGATTGGACAAAAATAACATATATGACCCCTAAAAAAGATTTGTAGGGGCTTAATTAAACACTAAACTCATAAACCCTAAATTTCATCCTTAAGCTTAAGCCGTAGAAATTAATATAAAACCAATAACCCTAAACCATTAACACTAAGGCCTAAACCATAAACCATAAACTAAAATTAGAGATAATTTTTACAATCTTACCATAAAATATAGCTAAAACCGAAATTAGAGACCAACTTGACAATTTGAAAGTATAGAAATTTGAGATCTTGGTGACCAATTTTATAATTTCACCATAAAATATAGCATAAAATTGAAATTGTGGACTAAATTGACAATTTGGAAGTGGAGAAATTTGAGAGTCCAATGACCAATTTTATAATTATACCATATAAATAAATATGGGTCAATTTTGGCTAAAAATTAAATCTTGGAAATTAAAATGAACAAAAATATCATTATATTAAATTAATAGACTATATTACAAAGATTAGTTAATTTCGACTAAAAGTAAATTTTTAGAGACTAAATATCACTACGGGAAGGGGATTTCTATATCCGAAGTCTAAACCGTGGGGATACTTGTGACTAAATTAAATTAAACTAAAACTTAAAGTTGACTAAAATGTAACATTTTAAATGCAACGTGACCTAAAAAGTAATTAATCTCTAGCTTAAAAAATTGGTGGCTTATTTCCCTCCAAAATTTTGTCTTTTGTCTCTATTTTTTCTAATTGTCTTTTTCTTTTTTTTTCAATCTAGCTTAAAAAATTGGTGGCTTATTTCCCTCCAAATTTTTGTCTTTTCCCTCTTTATTTTTACCAATTGTCTTTCTCTTTTTTCTTTTTTCTTAAAATTTAATTGAGTTTTAATTTAGATTAATTTAATTGAAATTTCACATTTAGTTTTATAATTATTTTAATTATTTATGTGATTTATGCTTTTTTAGATTTTAGTTAGCTCAATTAGATCCTAAGTTTAATAAATTAATTCATTTCAGAAAATATTATTATTATTATTATTATTATTATTATTATTATTATTATTATTATTACATATAATAAACTTTGATTTAATATAATCATACAAAAAAATTTGATATGGATACATGAAGCTTTGATTTAAATATTTAATCAAATTCAAATGCATAGATTAACAAGTTGAATCGGAATTAATCTCATACATCAATAACTCTAAACTAAACCATAAATACTAAACATCAAACCTCAAACCTTTAACCCAACTCAAATCGAATTGACCCGAAAATATAAATGTTGACCCGACCCGAAATCGACCCGATTTTGACCCGACCCGAAAGCGACCGATCCGATATTGACCCGACCTGAAAACAACCGATCCGATTTTGACCTGATCCAATACCCGAACCGAATCCGACTCAACACAGACCCGAATTAGACCCGAACCCGAACCGAACTGACCCGAACCGAATCTAAACCGATTCTAGATAGACCCGAAATGACCCGAACCGAAATGACCCGAACCGAACCCGAACCGAATGACCCGATTGCCACCTCTACTCATCATCAGTCCTTGCATGGATGGGATTACACTCATCATCACATGCCTTATGGATGGGATTCCACTCATCATCACATAATAATATATAATTTTCGATGGAATATTACATCACCGTAATCCTCTTTGATGACTTTACGCCACCAGGGCCATGCCCGAATTTGACTCAATCGTGTGCACACTTTCATCCTAATGATCGATCATTTATACCCGGTAATTAACTAGTGCCAATCATACTTTCAAGTCACCCCATGATAATCCATCATGCATTTTAACATATCAAACACCCCATACATCAATGTATATAACAACATACATAATCAACACATGCTTCACAAGTCTACATCATGCATATTGAGCAAAACTCATAAAACACACAAGAAGTTAAGCTACCGACTTAACTTCTACCTTGGATTGGCCTACCAAGCACAATCCAAATCCACAACCATACACATGAACCAATTTAAAAACCATTTTAAACGATTCCACTCACCACACTTCCTTAAGCAAACCGAGAAAAGCCAAATCAAGCCTTCACACCTTCCGGAATCGTGCCTGAAGCTTCTCCAACGGTTCCCCTTGGTTCTAACCAATCAAAAACAACTCATTACTCAACCAAAACATCACAAAACACTGTCACAACCCCAAACTACAACCACAAGCCAAATTCTTACAATTTCAAGCCAAAACCAACACCAAAAATCCCATTTTGGTACTCTCCAACAACCCAGCAGAAAACCAATCATTCCAACACTCAAAACATCATTAAACACCTTCAAAACAACCTTCTAGTATCACTATAACACCAGCCCAACTCCCTTTCACAAAACCACTCCAAAAACTCAAGTTTTGACCCTTTTAAAATACCCCCAAAAACCCATTTCGAGAATTTTGATAAAAACCCACCATTTTAAGTTATAATGTACCTTAGGGCAAGATTAGATCATATCTTAACTCTACAAATCAAAAGAAAAACGAAAAGCCATTAAAGTTTTATCCTTTTCTTTCAAAAATTTGAAAACTTGATATTCTCAACAATGGTGTTTTCCAAAAACTAAAACCATCAATCTGCTAGGAATGAAGAGGAGAAGTCAAAAATAGTCTTACCTTGATGAAAACACTTGAAATGAGGGAGAGATTTGATGGAATTGTGGTTGGGGTTTTAGGGAGAGATTTTGACGTGAAATAGTTTGGAGGAAGAAGATGAATAGTGAAAAGCCCCCTTTTCACTAATCTTAATTCATTTACTTTAAAATTTACCAAATTGTCATTAATGAAAGTCAAACATTTCTAAATTTAAAAGCAATCCCCATTTTAATTAAAACGAGCCCAATGACTCGAACCCGACTCACACACTCAACTCCCGACCCTAAAACTCAGGTGTTACAACTCTTCCCCACTTAAGGAATTTCGTCCTCGAAATTACCTGACTAAAGGAGATAAGGAAACTGCCTTTCTATATCCTCCTTTCTCTCCCAACTGGCCTCGTTCACTCATCGACCTTGCCACCTCACTTTGACCAACTCAATTGATCTACCACGCAACACTTTGCAATCTGAAGCTAAGATCTCAACTGGTTTCTCATCATACGTCAAATCCGGATTCAATTCAATCTCTTCCACATGCATAACATGCGACGAATTTGATCTATACTTACGAAGCATCGAAACGTGAAACACGTCGTGAATCTTCTCTAGCTCGGATGGCAAAAGTAACTGGTAAGCAACCGGACCAACTCGCCTCACAATCTAATACGGTCCAATGTACCTCGGACTCAACTTCCCTTTTCTGCGAGACTGCATAACTTTCTTCCACGGAGAGACTTTCAAGAACACTATATCTCCCATGGAATACTAAACTTCTTTCCTTTTCAAGTCGGCATAGGACTTCTGCCTATTCGAAGCTGCCTTCAAACGATCACAAATCAACTTCACCTTATCAGTAGTCCCCTTAAGCAAATTCGGCATCGGTAACAACTTCTGACCTGCTTCGGCCCAACAAATCGGTGTTCTACATTTTCTA
The DNA here is from genome assembly GCA_958450335.1 of Hibiscus tridactylites. Lineage (NCBI taxonomy): Eukaryota > Viridiplantae > Streptophyta > Magnoliopsida > Malvales > Malvaceae > Hibiscus > Hibiscus tridactylites. Next base: position 47,128,543 of record OY288266.1, read on the forward strand.
CCATATAAAGCTTCATACGTAGCCATCTGAATGCTTGACTGAAAAATGTTATTATAAGCGAAATCAACTAAAGGCAAGTACTTCTCCCAAGTACCCTGAAAATCAATGATGCAACAACACAACATATCCTCTAAAATCTATATAACTATCTCTGACTGACCATCTGACTGAGGATGATACGAAGTGCGGAAATTCAATCGGGTACCCAAAGCTGTATGCATATCTCTATAAGACACAATCGACTTCGGCACACCATGTAGTCTCACAATCTCACCGGTATACAAATCGGCCAATCTATCTAAGGAGGAAGTCGTATTGACAGCTAAGAAGTGAGCACACTTCGCGAAACAGTCAACTATAACCCAAACTGAGTTCTTCTTCGAAGGAGTCAAAAGCAAACCCGAAACAAAATCCATGGTGATATTTTCCCACTTCCATTCCGGAATTCTCAACGGTTGCAACAAACCTGAAGGAACCTAATGTTCTGCCTTCACTCTCTGACTTACCATACACTTACTTACAAAGTTGGCCACGTCTCTCTTCAAACCAACCCAAAAGTACTCATTCTTCAAGTCACGGTACATCTTCGTACTACCGGGATGCATAGAAAATGGGCTACTGTGTGCTTCGCTCAAGATCGTACGTCTCAAATCACTGTCATCTGGCACAACTATCCTACCTCTGAAACACAAGACCCCATCAACACTGAAACTATAGTCTAATTGTCTACCCTCGGCTATGTCTTGTACGTGAGGTGCCAAAGATCTATCTAAGAGTTGTTTCTCTCGAATCAACTGACCTAATGTAGGTCTAACCTGAAGCTCGACCACTAAACCACCATCACCGGACAAACTTAAACTAGCAAACATGACTCTCAACTCGACGTCTACCTTTCTACTCAAAGCATCTGCCACCACATTGGCCTTACCCAGATGGTATTCAATCGTAAGATCATAGTCCTTCAATAACTCTAGCCACCTACGTTGTCTAAGGTTCAACTCTCGTTGTGTCATGATATACTTCAGACTCTTGTGATCCGTGTACACTGTGCATTTTTCACCATACAAATAATGTCTCCAAATCTTCAAGGCAAACACAACTGCATCTAACTCTATGTCGTGTGTCGGATAGTTACACTCATGAGTCTTCAACTGTCTTGAGGCATAAGCCACCACTCTTTTATCTTGCATGAGAACACAACATAACCCTACATATGAAGCATCATTGTAGACTACATACTCTTTCCCCGACTCTGGCTGAAGCAAAATTGGTGCATTAGGCAAAGCTTCTTTCGATTTCTCAAAGGCTTGCTGTCTCGCATTTGACCACTCATACTAAACATTCTTCTGAAGCAACTTCGTCAAAAAAGCGGCTATCTTCGAGAAACCTTCCACAAACCTTCTATAGTATCCGGCTAAGCCTAGAAAACTACGAATCTATGTTACATACTTCGGTTGCTTCCACTCAATAATGGCTTCTATCTTCTTCGGATCGACTCTAATCTCATCGGCTGACACTACATGTCGTAGGAAGACTACTTCTCGACTCCAGAACTCGCACTTACTCAATTTTGCATACAACTGGTTGTCTAACAAAGTCTGTAAAACCAACCTCAAATGTCGGTCATGATCTTCCTCGATACGCGAGTACACCAAAATGTCATCTATGAAAACAACTACGAATTGGTCTAAGTACTAATGGAAGACCCTATTCATCATATCTATGAAAGCAATCGGTGCATTAGTCAACCCAAACGGCATGACTAAGAACTCATAGTGACCATATCTAGTCCTAAAAGCTATCTTCGGTACATCAACCTCTTTTACCTTCAACTGGTAATACCCAGATCTCAAGTCAATCTTCAAAAAGACTGATGCCCCTCTCAACTGATCGAACAAGTCATCAATACGCGGCAAAGGATACTTGTTCTTCACTGTAAACTGATTCAACTGTCTATAGTCAATGCACGTATTAACTCAACCTGACGAACCGTATCTCATACTCGGTCACTGTCAAGTTCCCCTGAAGCAATGCCATAAACTCTCTCTTCTTCTCATCGAGATAACGGGGACCCAGATACTTCTTGCAGAAAGCTGACTCAAAGAACTCCCAAGTGATCTCGTCATCTGGCATGCCCGTAGTAATGGTGACCCACTAAGTGTAGGCATCACTCTAAAGCAAAGATACAACATACCCTAGTCTGTGTGCTCCGGTACAGCCCATCTGTGACAAAATACGAACAATCTTGTCAAACCAAGTCTCAGATCTCTCAGGTGCTAACCCTCTTAACTCTTCGCCTCCCAAACTGCGAAGTCTCTCAAGTGGCAAACCGGTGCCCTCACCTTGAGGTTGTGCCACTGTCTGGCCCCTAGCCACTGCTGCCTGAAAAGCCCCGGATATCGCCTGAACTTGTGGTGCCAAATCTATCACGGCCGGTCCTTGGCCAGCCCGAGGTCCTACACCCTCGGCTCTCGCCTCACCTCCCTCTTGACGAGGAGGAGAAGGAGGAGGTGGAGGAGCATGCGCCTCAACAACTGGCTCAACTCCTGGAGATGCTGCTCGTGGTTCTGGATGAACCATCCTAGGCCTGCCTCAAGGTCTCATCTCACAACTAGCAAGATAACAACTACAACAAACAAACACATAAGGATTAAGTTAGAAAAGGCAAGGTTCCAATTGTGCTCAAGTGTATTCCTTTACAAAATCTTTTCAAATAAGTAATAGTAGCAATGGGAACTCGACACTACGCCTCAACACAACCATCATGCTAACACATGCTTTCAAACAACGTACTAACAAGCAATCATCAAGCATACATGGCAAAACATTCACTGAGACATAGCAGCAACATAACACTTCAAACTTACCTCACTTACCTACCCGAGGTCTCGGAAACCTCAAACTCTGATACCAACAAATGTAACCCCCTCGTCCCAAGTAGGATACACAGGGAAAACCGAAGTGAAACCCGTTAAGGTCCCGCCTCGGTTAGCAACCCGAGAAAATTTTTCTTTTAACATCTTGTCTAGATTAACCATTTAATCCTAAGTGTGAAACGACAACGGAAAAACAAGGACAAGACCATGCAGACGGAACGTAAGTTGATTAAAATTTACCAAGTGTCAAGTTAGTTCGATTTCTTACACACGCGTCCAAACCAAACATAAACAATGCGAACAAGGCTCACATGAAAGCTTGCAACAAACATGACCCAAGCCCAACACTTGAGGACCTTTAAAGATGCCAAAAGCCCATATTACAGGCCTGTGTTTCGAAACAGGCTTGCCCGTTTCGATACACGGGCCTCAGTTTTAAAAGCCAGACCAGCCGTACTGATACGGCCCACCTCATTTCGGTACAGGGGTCCATTTTGCCTAGGCGTTCCGAAACACGTTCCGAAACAGGCCTTCACAGAAGCAAAACCGTTTCGATACGCGTAAAGGAACAAGGGCTCACAGTTTAAAACCGTACCAAAACATGTTCCGATACAGGTACCCCTAGAACCACACCCGTTCAGAAACCACCTCACACGTTCCGAAACGCTTGCAGTCTGTGTGTTTCTAAAAACTAGTTTCTGCATCTCCAAAAGTTCCCAACATGCCTCAAACATCAAGAAACAAGATACAACATGCATACACATACTCTAGAGGCATTCACCCTACTTCAAACATACTCAAGCACTTAACATACATGAGAAGGTCATTCATATAAAGAATCAAGCATTCACCAAAATGCATTGCATAACAAGGTTTACATGCCTTAAAACAAAATACATAAACATCATAGAACATGGTCATAAGCCTTCAAGACACAAAGCATTTAGGCAACAACATAAGCATGGTTTAGAATCCACATCGGAGGCATTAACATCAAAAACCAGCACATATGAGTCTAACAACGCTCATACAATACACATAGCATCCCCATCCTAAATTACCATATTATTTACTAAACCATACTTGAGCAACTACTATAAGCTTGGAAGCCCCTTCCTTGCTCCTTGCTAACTCCGCGCTAATGATCTGCATTGTCGAAAATGAGAGCGTAAGCTAGAAGCTTAGTGAGGGTGCTCTAATATAAAAGCAACGACAATGCAGGGTTCAAGCATATTACCCTTAAGACAACTTACAAGCATACATATGCACCAACATAGCAACATAGCTAATATCACAAGAATGCATTAACATGGCATCTTACCTCATGTTATGCTCAACAAGATATAAGAATTATTTTAACAACAACCACACATGAACAAGTATATTGGCAACTATTAGCTTACTCGGATATGCAGATAGCTTCCGTTGGGATTCTCACCCCAACGTACTCACAATAACATTACCTTCGGTGGGATTACACTCATCACCGGTCCTTGCATGGATGAGATTACACTCATCATCACATTCCATACGGATGGGATTCCACTCATCTTCACGTAATAATATATAATTTCCGGTGGAATATTACTTCACCGTACTCCTCCTTGATGACTTTACGCCACCAAGGCCACGCGCGAATTTGACTCAATCGTGTGCACACTTTCATCCTAATGATCAATCATTTATACCTGGTAATTAACTAATGTCAATCATAATTTCAAGTCACCCCATGATAATCTATCATGCATTTAAACATATCAAACACCACATACACCAATGTATATAACAACATACATAATCAACATATGCTTCAGAAGTCTGCATCATGCATATTGAGCAAAACTCATAAAATACACAAGAAGTTAAGCTACCAACTTAACTTCTACCTTGGATTGGCCTACCAAGAACAATCCAACCCCACAACCATACACTTGAACCAATTTAAAAACCATTTTAAATGATTCCACTCACCACACTTCCTTAAGCAAACCGAGAAAAGCCGAATCAAGCCTCCACACCTTCCGGAATCGTGCCCGAAGCTTCTCCTACGGTTCCCCTTGATTCTAACCAATCAAAAACAACTCATTACTCAACCAAAACATCATAAAACATTGTCACAAGCCCGAACTACAACCACAAGCCAAATTCTTACAATTTCAAGCCAAAACCAACACCAAATATCCCATTTTCGTACTCCCCAACAACCAGTAGGAAACCAATGATTCCAACACTCAAAACACCATTAAACACCTTCAAAACAACCTTCTAGTATCACTTTAACACCAGCCCAACTCCCTTTCACAAAACCACTCTAAAAACTCAAGTTTTAACCCTTTTAAAATACCACCAAAAACCCATTTCGGGATTTTTGATAAAAACCCACCATTTTAAGTTATAATGTACCTTAGGGCAAGATTAGATCATATCTTAACTCTACAAATCAAAAGCAAAACGAAAAGCCATTAAAGTTTCATCCTTTTCTTTCAAAACTTTGAAAACTTGAAATTCTCAACAATGATGTTTTCCAAAAACTAAAACCATCAATGTGCTAGGAATGAAGAGGAGAAGTCAAAAATAGTCTTACCTTGATGAAAACACTTGAAATGGGGGGGGGGGGGGAATTTAATGGAATAGTGGTTGGGGTTTTAGGGAGAGTTTTTGACGTGAAATAGTTTGGAGGAAGAAGATGAATAGTGAAAAGCCACATTTTCACTCATCTTAATTCCTTTACTTTAAAATTTACCAAATTGCCATTAATGAAAGTCAAACCTTTTTATATTTAAAAGTAATGCCCATTTTAATTAAAACGAGCCCAACGACTCGAACCCGAATCACACACTCAACTCCCAACCTTAAAACCCGGGTGTTACAAGAAAATAAACACTTGTTTTGCGATATTGCAAGGATCAGACGAGTTTAGGATTTCGTAGTAGAAAACAAAGAAGTTAAGAGCAAGTCCCACCATACCAACTTGTTATTATACAAATGGGAAGAAAAGAAATGGGAAGATGAGTGGATACATCTATGTAAATATAGAAGATTGTAGAGGGGAGAAAAATAAAAAAAATTATAAATATGGAGGATTAAATGTGCAATTATACAAATTATTTTTATTTCGGTGGTCAAAATATGAGAGAAGTAATAGTTTAGGGACCATTTAGTTAATTTATCCTTCTTTTTATTGTGCCAGATCAGATTGGCGTTAACGTTTAACGTCACTAAACGACTGAGTGACAAAAAATTTATGCTCCGAAAACGTAAGTGACCTTACTGATTGTTTTTTAAAATTAGTGATCAACTCTGTACTGGGGGAAAACAAAAGTGACTATCTCAGTAGTTAACTTTTTATTTTATTTTGACAATGGACATCAACAAGAGTTGTCTATGATTCATTATTTTTTTTTACTTTAATGAATTTACCGTTGATTATACTAGGTTGTGATTGTTTGTGCATTATGTGGGCATATAGGACTTGTGTAGTGGATAGTGAGTTTAAACTTTTATTTTTATTTTATTTTGTCACGTCACTATCTCACCATTAAAGGATGTTTATTATCTACATACGAGGATGTACATGTGTAGTGGATAGTGAGTTTGACCGAGAGGTGGAATTTGCATTAAGTTGAGTTGGGAGCATCAATTTCCAGTATAGCCACATAGTGGGAGCATTATTTTTGAAGCCCTGATCATTGTCAACGTTACTTAGTTAATTTCTACAATATCAATACGATAGCAATACTTCCGATCCATGTTGGATCCGATACTTCCACTGTTTATTTTATCAAAGTGTATACTTTCACTACTTTGTGTCGACATTACACCTATGATCAAATTTTTGGCGACGTTAGCAAAGACCGGCAACTTCTATTTGTTTTGTTATTGTTTGTTTTAGTTTAGTTTACTAAATTTTGTTTTCTTTGTTTACATTTTGTAGGCATACTGGTGCATGACTCGGAGCTCAAATCAGAATTTATAGCCTTTTGATCCTGAAATTGGAAGATCTATAAGCAAGCTCCGAAATGAAGATCGAACCATGGCCAACAAAGACAGTAGAGTCACTGACGGTAACCCGTGTTAGAGTATGCTCAAAGACCAATCATAAGATGATTGTAAATGACATTTGTTTTTAACCTTGTTTATTAATACAGATGCATTGCCATTATTATTTTCAGTTACTATTATGTGTGCATAAATAAACTAAATTATAATAAAGTCCTTAGAATAATATGGTTATTCTTAGAAGTCCTTAGTCGAGTATTATTGTGGGCATGGAAAACAATAATGAATTAAGACTAATATTTAGTTGATTGATGACAAAGTGTTGTCATTGACATGGAGATGTCAAAATCAATACATAACTATGTGTTAGAGAACAACATACTTGACTGACCCGCTATGAGCATGTTTCTTGGATTATTATATGACAATCACAACATTGCTCATAGTGATAACTACATGTATGATCGTCATACTTGAGATCATCATTATTTTGAACACCGTGAGTGACATATTTTGATACAGTCAAACATGTGTCGTAACTGACTACACTATAAATACTGATATTGGATATGTTACAATCTATGTAGCGAGATATAGTTGATCAAGATATGATTTGTCCCTCCTACATAATAGGAGTAATATCATAGGCCACTTGATTGAGTGAGACTAGAAATGCATGGTCATGCTCGAATAAGTTGATATGAGATATCATAGTTATTCGTTTGTAATAGTCTACTCAAGATATCAAGAAATATTAGATGGATTATACAAGCGTGACTGTTCCATGACTTGTGTCCTATCTAGATATAAAGGACAAAAGGATGTAATACATGAAAAAGAGTTAATCACTAAAAGGTTATGTCAAATCGTGATTTCATGTAACTTATATGACAATGACATATTGCTAGATGACAATCATTGTTTGTAATATTGGAAATGTTCTAATATTTACTACTAACGTTACATGAACCTATATGGTCATACCCACGGTTGAAATGAGCATAGATTAAACGAATTATATATGTACAAATTTATTGTGCACGAATTTAGTTAAATTAATATATATATATATATATATTTGATATATATATATATATATATAATTTAACTATAGAATAAATATTAAAGGAAAATAATTATTGTAATTATGACATGTTTAATATATAAATAATATAATTCGATTTAAATCAATATATTGAAATTCTAATTAAAGTTGAGTTGAGATTATATATATATATATAGGGTTTTATTTTGATGCACAAGCTGTGTAAATTTTTTTACACAATCCTTTTATAAAAATTAAAATCTAAATCACAAACCCTAGCAACCTAAAACCTAAACCTTAAGCCCTAAACTCTAAATTCTAACCATAAACCTTAAATTATATACCCTACATACTAAACCCCTAAACCCTAACCTAAAATCCTAAACCCTAAACCCTAAAATTTAAGGGCTTGTGTAAACTTTAGTTTACACAAGCTTGTGCATCAAAGTATTTTCCATATATATATATATATTGAAATCATAATTAAGTTGAATTGGAATTATATATATATATATATATATATATATATATATATATATATATATATATATATATATTGAAATCTTAATATGAGTTGAATTAGGATTACAAATGTTATATAAAGGCATGAGAGATCTAGCATTCATTAATATTTTTTTTGGAAAACTCCTCTAAATACTTTAGAGAGTTTTATATGCTCGTTTCAAGTAGGTGAACTAAGTAGAGGTCGGAGCATTATCGTTGCGGTTTAGGAATCGACATCCTGGAATCGTGATTGGATATTTATCTTCTCCAAATTCATAATTCCAGATTTTAAATATGTAATTCTTTACCATTATTCACCCTAATTTGTTCCTCGTACATAGATCTCTGGTAATGATCCTCGGATCATTTTTTCGATGCGACATGGGGTGTACCGGCATGACCCTACAGTGGTATCAGAGCCACTTGTACGATAAGAATTTGAGTTTTAATTACTTGGGTGATGTAATTGTATGAGATACATGTTATTTTCAATTTATTTAGCAAATTTATGATATTTGTATTAACAAATCGATTCAATCACGGTTAACTTGTTAATCTAGTTAAAAGATGTTCCTAAAATTGATGATTAAAAGTTAATCATCATGATCTTTGTCGTTAGGGTTTGAAATATTATGTGTTAATTGTTATCATATTCAATATGAAGTTTTAGGGCTGATAGTATTTTGCACGGGAACAAAAGTTGTTCCAAACAAAAAACCTTATGGATTAAGAATCTTGAAAACACGAATATGTTGATTAAACTTATCAAATCGTGAGATTTTCCCCCGTAGGTCATATGCACATATCGATAATTTTTAATAATCAAGATAAAAACAAGTGTATGTTTATGATTGATATGCACGGTGTTTGAAATGCATGGTTATAACCCAATAGCTCATTTAGTTTGATTTATAAAGTTTTATAAGTACGACATGTGTGTCGTGCCTCTCTCTAGTTCTATTGTAATTCTCTTCTTATCTTACTCCCTCATATGTAAAACGAGTTTCTGAAATTGTAATCTATATGAAGAAGCATGGACCAGATGAACAAAAAGATGCTTGAGAAGTGATTTTATCCTTAGAATAATTTGGTTCTCTTATTGGCTTGGGAAGGGCCACCTTAGGATATGGGCTATAACTATTGCATTGATATTTACTACTTTTCATGTATGTGATAAAATGAATGTATGAGATGCATGCTAGTTAATTGATAAGATCAAATGTTAAATGATGAGATGATATTCAAAAAACCCCCTCAATAAAATATGAAGTCATTTATTGCCTCCCAATGTTAACCCTGGTTAAAGTCTAGATCGATACAATGTAGGTTCTGCTAAAGCGATGTACTTGTATCTATCTTAGCCAAACGCGAAGAATAAGCAACTGATATTCGCTGGTTGTAATATTGGTTAAAGACTTAACTATGTTACTCTAATAAGATTAAAAACCTAAAGGCTAGTTATTTGGATAATCATAAGATGATTTTGAACAAGAGTTGTTCACCAAAACAAGAAGTTACATAAGATGTAATAAGCAAATGTTGCTTACCTAAATAAACCACAATCTTAAGAGAAAAGCCAAAGCTGACTTAAGAGAATTTGATCCTTACCCACTAGAAAAACTTTACAGAAAGTATTTTCAACATTAATAGTTGAGGGTTATTGATTTTAATAAAAATAATTTGGGAGTATAAAGCCATTTTATAAACAAACTTGGTAAACGTACTCAAAATTCATATTTTATTGTTGTAGACTTATTATGGAAAATACAAATTTGTTATCATTGCGATCAATCCTTGAGAAGGAAAAGTTGAAAGGGGTAAACTTCCTTCACTGGTCACTATAAGGAAAACGTTTCCATTGCAATAAGACATGTCATTGTAGGAAGAACTGCCCCATTTATCTTGAAAAGTCAAAAACGCAAATGAAAGCGGAGCGTCCGCCTCAGATATTTATGTTATTGATATTAATTTATCAACACCTACTTATTGGGTATTGGATATCGATTGTGGTTCTCATATTTTTACATTTGTACAAGGACTACAAAAGAGTAGAAATCTAAGAAAATGAGATGTGGACCCACGAGTTGGTAATGGAGCAAGAGTTGTCGCATTAGCTATAGGAACATATACTTTATCGTTGCCTGGTGGACTTAATTTATGTTTAAAGGGTTGTTATTTTGTGCCTAGTTTGACTAAAAACATCTTTTCGATTTCTTGTTTAGACAAGATTGGCTTTGAGATGATTATTAAGACTAATTGTTGTTCTTTTTATCTTGATAATGTTTTCTACGGTGCGACACAATTAATAAATGGCCTTTATATTTTGGATCGTGAAAATTCCATTTACAACATAAATATGAAAAAGATAAAAAAAACAAATGACTCTAATTAAACTTATCTTTGACATTGTCGCTTGGGTCACATAAGTGAAAACACATTTCAAAACTTTATAAATATGGATTTTTGGATTCATTTGTTTTCGAACAACTTGATGTATGCGATCTTGATTATTGGGAAAGATGACCAAAGCTCCTTTTAATAGTAAAAGTGAGCGAGTAAGTGATTTATTGGGTTTAGTACACAGTGATGTTTGTCATCCAATAAATACACAATCTAGAAGAGGGTTTCAATACTTCATTACTTTCATAGATGACTTCAGTAGATATAGGTACATTTACCTAATGCATCATAAATATGAAGCCCTTTAAAAGTTCAAGAAATTTAAAAATAAAGTGCAAAATGTTGGGTCACGTCGGCACGCCCCGTGGCGCAGCGGAAAAATAAATTCGACGTAATCCAGCCAGGATCCATGTACAGGAACGAATCTGGGGTGAAAAGATGAAGAGTTACCTTTTAAAACTCTGGAAACTGGAAAATCAACGATATGTCGGAATAACCACGTCAAGTAAAACCGGAATCGTCACAAGTTCGCAACGACCTCTATGAAGTTCACCCGAACAAAACGAACAAAGTTTCTGCCTCCCTAACACATAGGGATAAATTTCGACAGGTTTTAACACCTTTCAGGGAGAAGTCAAAATCCCTCCAGGGTTTTCTAAGGGAGTCTGAAATCGACCAGAAGTTCAACCGGGACTTGCAATCGATCAAGGGAACCTTCAGGGATTTTCCAAGGGGCAAGTAGAACACCAGAAAAATATCGAACAACTTCTCAGAGATCTTTCTCGGATATGTCGAATTCTAGTGGGGAATCCCTAGGGGTGTTGTCTAAATCTTCAAGAGGAGGAAGAGGGATGATTTGGTTGCTAGCCCTTATCCCTTTAAATAGTATTCAGAGACTTAATTCTAGTTGAATTCCTTAAATCCAAGTTCAACCAAAATTCATAGAATCTAATTCTACTTGAAATTGGTTTATATTAAATATACATTATATTTAATAATATTAAATGAAATATATATATATTTAATTATGTAGAATCTTATTCGACATAAAACATGGATTTAAATATACATTATATTTAATCCAAATATATATATTTTATTATATAGAATCTCATTCTATCTTTACTTGGATTTAAATATATTTAAATATATATTTTTAATTATGTAGAATCCAATTCTACATAAACTTAGAATTAAATATACATTATATAAATTCCAAATATATATTTAAATTTCTAGAATCTTATTCTATAATACTTAAGTCTCTAAATATTTTCCATACTCTAAATAATATCTGATCAATACAATATTTATCCAATATTATTCTCATTTAAGGGAGTTGCCGATTTACTTAATTATCTCACCATTTTAACATTTTAACATTGATCCTATCAATAGAACTATGTTTAATCATGCTTATAAAACATCCATTGCATCACATACAAGGTAAATATAAGCGGTAAATAAATATGCAATGATTATAGCCCTTCTTAACCAAAGGCGACCCGTCCCAAGCCAATGGGAGGACCATTCTACTGAAGATAGAACCTGCTTCTAAAACACCTGGTCCACCAGGGAAGGCCCACCACGCTACTATGTTGGCCCTTGCTTTATATCCATGAGTAATTACAATTTTTAGAAACTCGCGTTACATGCGAGGGAGTGAGATGAGAAGAGAAGTACAATAGAAGATAGAGAAAGGCACAACACGCATGCTGTATTTATAAAAAACCAAAACTATAAAGGCTATGGGCTATAACCATGCAAAACAAACACCGTGCAATCAAACATGCATTTCAAACATCGTGCGAACAAAGTAACGACGTGTTTACGGAGTTTTAAACTGATTATCCCTATGTTGCGGTTAATGGGCCAAAGAAGGATCACGAGGTTTCATAAACCATTTGTGTTAACGAACAAATGCACCATGTAGGTCAACATGAAAGAGAGGTGGCACACTAGGCACACTTAAGTACCAGGTCTTTGATGATGCCAATCCTAGACATGCATTTTTCATAACGTCTAACCATAACTCTTATGGATTCACCGTGAAAGATAGTTTGATAACTTTTATCAAATTAGAAGCCCTTTCAGAGATTTCATAAATCTATGAAACTGCGAACAACTACTTGTTCTCTAGACTAACTATTAGTCTCAACATGTTAACATTTAACATTGAAGCAACCTAGCATAGTTATGATTAACTCTTAATCATTCAGTGATAATCGAAATAAGTCATTATTAGGAGTGATACGACAAACGATAAATATCTAAATCGAATCAAACCGCATGCATCTCATACATAAACATCACCTCAAGAATTTAAGTCCGAATTCATATTATACAAGTGGCTCTGATACCACTGTTGGGTCACGTCAGCACACCCCGTGGCGCAGTGGAAAAATAAATCCGACGTAAGCCAGCCAGGATCCATGTACAGGAACGAATCCTGGGTGAAAAGATGAAGAGTTACCTTTTAAAACTCTGGAAATTGGAAAACCGACGGTATGTCGGAATAACCACGTCAAGTAAAATTGGAATCGTCACAGGTTCGTAACGACCTCTACGGAGTCCACCCGAACAAAACGAACGAAGTTTCTGCCTCTAGAACACTTAGGGATAAATTTCGACAGGTTTGAACACCTTCCATGGAGAAGTCGAAATCCCTCCAGGGATTCCTGACGGAGTCTGAAATCGACCAGGAGTTCAACCAGGACTTGCAATCGAGCAAGGGAACCTTTAGGGATTTTCCAGGGGCAAGTAGAACACTAGAAAAATATTGAACAGCTTCTCAGAGAGCTTTCTGGGATATGTCGAATTCCAGTGGGGAATCCCTAGGGGTGTTGTCGAAATCATCAAGAGGAGGAAGATGGATGATTTGGTTGCTAGCCCTTGACCCTTTAAATAGTATTCAGACACTTAATTCTAGTTGAATTTCTTAAATCCAAGTTCAACCAAAATTCATAGAATCTAATTCTACTTGAAATTGATTTATATTAAATATACATTATATTTAATAATATTAAATGAAATATATATATATATTTAATTAAGTAGAATCTTATTCTACATAAAACATGGATTTAAATATGCATTATATTTAAGCCAAATATATATATTTTTATTATATATAATCTCATTCTATCTTTACTTGAATTTAAATATATATAAATATATATTTTTAATTATATAGAATCTAATTCTACATAAACTTGGAATTAAATATACATTATATAAATTCCAAATATATATTTAAATTTCTAGAATCTTATTCTATAATACTTAAGTCTCTAAATATTTTCCATACTCTAAATAATATCTGATAAATACAATATTTATCCAATATTATTCGCATTTAAGGGAGTTGCTGATTTCCCCTATCCCATAGGGGATTTCGGCAACCTCCCTAAAATAGGGAGTATGGTTTCCAATTTTTTTGTTCGTTTCATTCGAAGGTTGTGACCCTTGTAGGTTCATGCAATGTTAGCATCAAAATTAGAACTGTTCTGATTTTACAAACAATGAGTGGCATCTAGCAATACATCATTGCTACCTAAGTTGCATGAAGTCATGGTTTGACTTTCCTAATTCCTGAATAAACTTCCTTTATGTATTTCATCCTTTTGTCCTTTATATCTTAGATGAACACAAGTCATGGGATAGTCACACTTGCGTTGTCCATCTAGTGTTTCTTGATGTCTTGAGTAGATTATGATAAACGAATCTCTATGATATCTCATATCATAATACTCGAGCATGGCCATGCATTTTCTAATCTCACTCAATCAAGTGGCCGAAGATATTTCTCACATTATGTAGGAGGGACAAATCTTTTCTTGATCAACCATATTTCACTACATAGGTCATCGTGTATCCAATCATCAGTCTTTATAATGTAGTCAGTTACGACACACATTTGACTATGTCAAAATACGTAAATCTTTATGTTGAAATCATGTTGATCTCAAGTCTGAGGATTATACATATATTTATCATGAGCAATGTTGTGACTGTCACATAATTACCCAAGAAACATGCTCATAGCGGGTCAATCAAGTATGCTGCTCTCTAACAAATACTTATGTGTTGATTTTGACATCTCTATGTCAATGACAACGCTTGTCATCAACCACATATTAGTCTTTATATATTATCACTGTCCATACCCGTAATAATATTCGACTAAGGATCTTATTTAACAATAATCGTATTATTGTATGGACATTATTATCCAAAAGTTAGTTTGATGCACATAAACATACCAAATGATAATAACGACAATGCCATTACTTGATAAATCTAGTAAAATAGTATGTCTATTCAATCATCATATGATTGGTCTTTGGGCAAACTCCACCACAAAACCAACTATGAAAAAGCATTAAGGCTTTCGATCAGATTGAGGAAGAGAATACTTAAGCTTAGAGTTTGGTGACCTTCTTAAAGAATGTGGGATTGTAACCCCCTCAATCCAGTTTGAGTGATAGACCAAACCGAACGGATCACACGGGGATTATTGAAGTAAACCGGGAGGTTTACCTCAATAAACAACCTTATTTTTATATTTTTATCTTGTCTCGATGCTCATTATAATCCTAAGTGTTTAACATCGCAACAGAACAATTTACAAAATGATCAGCAACAATTTGGAACTCAATTACAACCAATTACATTTTAGGGACCATCTTATAAATTAAAAAAAAATATAGGTACTTCTTCACTTTTAAAGTTATCGGCCTTTAATTAAACATATTTCATGCATCTCTGTCAAATCTCAGCTTAAAATAATCATCCATGCTCATTTAATTACATCTACAACATTCAAGAACTAAAATGTAAAGAAATAGAACTTCAGAATATTCTATTAACTAACGTAACAACTTGTTGTTTCGGTACAGGATGCCTTGTATCAAAACAGGTTCAAATGGCTCAGAACACATGCCTATATCAAAACACCCTTTGAGGTGTTTCGAAACAAAGGTTTCCAGTAGCAAAACGTACTGGAACAGACCTTCTTGTTTCGAAA
The DNA here is from genome assembly GCA_958450335.1 of Hibiscus tridactylites. Lineage (NCBI taxonomy): Eukaryota > Viridiplantae > Streptophyta > Magnoliopsida > Malvales > Malvaceae > Hibiscus > Hibiscus tridactylites. Next base: position 47,144,393 of record OY288266.1, read on the forward strand.
CCCTTAGGCAGTTTCAAGCTCAACTTTTCGGTATAAGCTCGAGTGTAATGAAACACATGGGCTTGCAATGACACTTTTTGCTACTTTTCACACTTTAATCCATACATAACCATTCCAACATGCTTCCAACATGCATACAACATATTTACAAAATCAAACCATAGTCATACATGGTAGAAACATCAACATATCATATCCATATGCATCAAAGGAACCTATAGGCATGCAACCTATGCAAAATAACCACTTAAGAGTCAAAACACAAACCAAGGCATAAGCCAACAATTAAAGGCCATTTACAAGTTATTAAGGGCATTTCAAACTTGCCACAAACCACAGAGTTTCAAAACACATATCCCAAAACAAGGTATTCTCACATTCCCAACTATTATTACTAATAAGAAAATGTAAAATCATACTTTAGCTTAATCCCACTCCTTGGAATCCTTCTTGCCTTTTTGTTGTCCAAGTATGCTAACTCTCTACATTGTTGGAAAAAGAGAGCGTAAGCTGTAACCCCCTTAACCCGGCCCAGACGGTTGACCCGAATTAAGAAAGTCACACGGGGAAAACCAAAGTCAACCCGAAAGTCAACCTTGATTAACGACCCTTTTTTTTTCTTTTTAATTTTGTCTAGATGCACATTAACCTTAGATGTGATCATGCAAACAGCATACTCAAAGATCACAAACATCAGAGATCAAACAGGGACCCAATTGAACAATTTACAACTTTATGGACCAAATTGTAAATTCTGAAAACTTTAAGGACTTAGCCAGATTTAAAGTTACCAACTTAAAATTAATCAGGTTTCATGCTTCTCTGCCAAATTTCAGCTCAAACGGACATCCCAAACTCATACAATTGTACAAACAAGTTTCAGGACCAAAAAGCAAACATTCTGAAACATTTAACCGCCCATATCAGCCCCTAACGGTCACCCGTTCCGAAACAGGCAGAGCCCGTTTCGAAACACGGGGCCGTTCCGCAACACGTACCGCAACGGGGGACTGGCAGTAGCCAAACCGTTCCAGAACGGTGGCACCCGTTTCGGACGCCTGGGTTCATGCAAGGCACCCGTTCCGAAACGGTGTCAACTGTTCCGAAACGCCCTGCCCAGATTGCAGCATTTTGCTCAATCAAACACACAATTGACCATCCAATCATGCTCCAAAAGCCACCAAACTTTACCAACATGCAATTCAACATAAATGAGACATACTTGCATCATCAATTCATCAAAATAACATCATATATGAAAAGCCCCAAATCTAAAGGCATGCTTCCTACACAAGCAACCATTTAAGCACAACCTTTCCAAAACAATCTCATTAAAGCCAAATCATGATTCAGCAACATCAACAACATAAAAACAACCTTGTCCAAACATAAACGATCACATACACATTAACCCAAGAGATTCTACCCCCATTGCCTTTATTAACTATAGCTATTCACCGAGACATACATCTCAATTGGAGTCCACCTTGAATCCCTTGCTCCTTGCTGTCCAAACTTCAAGAATCTGCATTGATGGATAAAAAGGAGCGTAAGCACATAATGCTTAGTGAGGAATGCTCAAAACCAAAACACCATCAATGCAGCGGGTCATAAAATCACTTTTAAAACAAACCCGATTTGTTTACCAAGCAAAGTTTGAAAACTCCTTTTCAATAACATGCTTAAACCATGCATTGCACATACATGAAACCAACCCTTAGCTTAGCAAGCTAAGAAAACCTTTTCAAAGCACAACTTACAAAATCATCCATTTAATCATTCCATGCATAAACACCATATGCAAAGCTAAATTCAAAACCTTGGGAAACACTTCCATTTCATATCATACCTTTCTTATACTTAAAAACCATTCAAGCAAGAAACCCTTTAAAATCATTTACTCAATCAATCCAACACATGCATTAACCAAAGGCAACTCATGAACTACAACATCATTATCACATGCCTTTTAAAACAAGTCTTAACAAGACTCCAATGCATTAAAGAGATTTCATGCACACGTGCATCATTTACCAAATGACAAACACCACTTGTTCAACTTAACAAGTAAACATGCATTCACAAGCATTATACACTTCCCATGCAACCATGCATCTTTTCAAGCATCTCATGCTTCTTTATGATCAAGAACATTACATTGGCTTCCAAGTGATCAACCACATCCACTTTTCAACTCAACACCCGATCGGATACGCGGATCCCGAGCGTTGTCCCTACGCTCCATACACCCTACCAATCCAAGGTCTCCCAAATGGACTTTTAAACACCATTTGACCTTACAAGCCTAAGGTTCCCATGTATGGACTTTTAAACACCATACAACCTTAGCTTTTCCCGAGGTTCCCATGCATGGACTTTTAAACACCATACAACCTCAACATGCACAAGGTTCCCATGTTTGGACTTTTAAACACCATACAACCTTTGCATAACCGATTGGTAGTTGTATAACATCACTAACGAGATCCGGGACACCCCACACAAGATCCACACATGGACTTACACTGCCATTGTGATCTTAACAAGCACAAGGTTCCCATATATGGACTTTTAAACACCATATAACCTTTGCTCAACCAAGGTCCTCGAATGGGCATCAACCTCCATTATGACCTTAACCATCTCGTTAGGATACTTGAAGGGAGTTTACCGGTCCACTCTTGACCACTCCACCTCCAAGGCGACTTAATTCACGGTGCACCCAATCCTATAGCCGACTAACTATATCCGATCAACGAACCAAGAACCACTTTCATCACTTGCCAATATAACCATCTTACCATGATAATTCAATGATTCACATGCATAATCATAATGCAAAAACCATCATTTATCTTAACCAAGAACCAACCATGGACTTACCAACACCATGTTGTTCTTAAATAAACAAGGCTTACACAAGAACTTTCAACCACCTTTGTAACCTTAAGCATCACTTACCAATGTACATCATTAACAACAATAATCCACTGTTTTTAAGCATCACACAAAAGCCATTAAACAACATGCAACACCATGCATCAAAACCACAATTTCCATGTACAAAACCAAGGATCTCTTACCTTGAGCATCCTTCACATATGACTTCCAAAACCAGCATTAAACCATGCTTAAAATATGCTTTCAAACAGATTTAAACCATGCAAAACACATGCATTGCAACCATCAACCACAACTGCTTAAAAGCCAATTCATAACACAAACCAAGAAAAAAATCCATTTACTTACTCTTGAGCTTAGCAAAGTTGTTTAGACTTAAACTAAGCTCCCAAAACCTTCAAACCTTGGTTTAAAAGCTGAAAACCCAACTTCACTCATCGATACACAAAACAAGGCTAGCCAACAAGCCTTCCAAGCATCCGAAAACCTTCCGCAACACCTTCAAAGCTCACGGATCAAACTCCCCTGTTTCAAGCACACAACAACAGAGGATTAATGCATCATTATGCATTAAAAACACCAGCAACAAGACCCAACTCGCTGCTCAACACAAATCCAACAATTTGGCTACCAAACACAACCGAAATCACCTCCAAACACTTCCAAAACTTAACCCAGCCAAGATCCATCACTTCTAACCATTTTTAAACATCAATTAACATCCAAAATGATCACAAACACGTCCTTATACCTCCAGGTATAACAGATCACCAAAAACACTCCAAAAACAACCAAAAACTCAAGCCAAACTTAGGAAATTCAACCTATCCGGGATTGCATTAATTAAACCTCAACTTCTAATCAATTTAGCATTCATTTAACATCATTTTGACACTTCAAAACACTGCCCAAACAGATCACACGAAAATTCCACCAAAATCACCAAATCTTGCATTTTAAGCCAAAATCAAGATTTCAATTGAAAAGCCATTAACAAAACACGAATAAAGGATTGAGAACTTAGGAATTTCAGTAAAGAACTGAGAGTTTAGAGGAGAAGGACGTTCTTACCTCCAAACTTGAGTTTCTTCTTTTTAGAGCCAAAAAGCTTGATGAAACAACTTGCAAATTGAGAGGTTTTGTTGTAGAGATGATTAGGAATCAAAAGAGAGTTGAAATGAGTGATTTAGATGACAAAATCAGAGAAGAAAATCTGGAGAAATGTGTTTGGGTGGAGAGAAAATGAGAGAAAGGAAAATTGAGAGAAAATAGAAAAGTTAGTTATAAAATGGTAAAATGATTTTCCCTCCGCATTTCATAAACTTTAAAATCAGAATAAAGCCTTAAAATATCTTAGAAAAATCTGGAGAAACTCTTTTTGGAATAATAGCTCCTTAAAGATTCAAAGTTTCAATCCTTTATAAAACTGTCACCGAACTTTCAAAAATTACATTTTGGTCACTAGCCAAAATGTCAACCTTCCGAACCTCATTTTCCAAAATTGATTTCACAGTTCACTTAAATATATTAAAAGATGATTTTAGAACATTTTTCCATATTTTTAATGCAACCCGAACTAGGCTTTCCTAAATTCACTCTTATATATTCGATCAGCACTTTGACTGAACCGGTCAACGCCCAAAACTTCTGAGCCCAAAACCGGGGCGTTACAACTCTCCCCCCTTAGGAAATTTCGTCCTCGAAATTTCAACCGGCAAAAAGAGAACAACAACCTTCTCAAAGCAACACATAAGGCAACACAAAAGCCTCAACCATCACTGAACACTTTCCACACAAAAACTTCCACCAAACTTAGCACCACCACACACTGTTCACTAAATCCAGAACACACAAAGATAACCACAACTTGCCCTTTCACATTTCCAGACTGTACACAGCCCCAACATCAAACTGAAAACTTCAACTCTTACAGCACACATCACTGTAACACACAACTCCCAAGACCTGTTTGCACAGAGACAACAACCAATCCAATTCAGCCACTATGCAAACTTCTCTGCTTCTAAAACTCTTGCAAACTCCCAAACCTCTTCCAAGGATTTTTCCCAACAAGCAAAAATCCTTAAGCAACAACTGCTTACCCAAACTCCTCAACGAATGCTGATAATCCTTCACATCTGCCGCTAACATTACCATAACAGCTCACCAGGATTACTCACCCAGATTCCAAGAATTACAACACAACCCCAACTCGACTCCGCCAGCCATTCCACACACCACCAACTGACTTCAAACGGAACTTTCTTAACCACAACCAGCCAACCACTTCTCACAAGAACCCAAACAACCAACAAAAGCCTTCGATCTTTCATAATCCTTCCACTTCAAACTTCAACCATAACACTTGTCTTACTAGGACATCGCCCAACCTGCCATACATACCAACTCCTCAACTTCTCAAAGGTTACTAAGAACCAACACTTACAAACACAACCCTTCCACAACAGCTTAAAAGCTAAGCTACCTCAGCACTTGGAAACCCAACCACTAAACTGCAACATCACTTAGCACCAAGGAACTACCACTTCCTTTTAGCTATACAAACCACTTAACCGATTCTACTTCAACCGGTACTCCTTACCACCAAACCACTAAACTCTTTAAGCAACAAACACTATCCTTCCACCAACATGCTATACCACACTCATCACTACTAGCAACTAGCTTAATATACTCCACTACTTCTAACTCTCACCCAGCACCAAAACAACCTCTAAAAACCCATCATCCAACCTAACCCAACCACCATACTAACAGATTCGATTAATTATTAGCGAGTGTGAACATCGTATGCATGATCACCAACATGCCCTATCAATGCCTGATGTACATGTATGCAAAACCTCTAATGTCATGCCACATGTATGCATGGACCAACATATATAATACAGCATATAACAATGATTTTAACTGTGCATGAATGCCAGTTCACACCCTCCAATAACATCCTCAAATCCGTCTAAGAACAACCTCCTACCTCACTTCTAACTTATCTAACTCCATCATACCAACAACCATTAACCACAAGATACTCACTAAACCTTCTTCACACCAAAGATGCTTCCAAAACTACAACTATTACCCCAACATGCTAGCAACAAGACTAAACTTACCACGCAAGAAAAACCAACTGAAACCATACTAAGGTAACTAGAGCAAAGATTACTTAACAAGGTTACCTGAAAACACAACACCACCCTGAAGATTCATCAGACGAGCTCTCTTCCTTGCGAAACCATCATCCTCCTGCCGCACCACTGCAGCACCAGCTAGCACACTAGGGTCACCACCAACTCCTTGCGGTAAAGAACCTTGGCTGTTCCGAGCCAACCTCAAACAATCACGTCTCATGTGTCCAGCAGACCCACATTCCCAGCAATTCTCATTTCCCAAATTCTTCACAACCTTCTGCTCTTTCTGCCACCTCTGAACCTTGCCTCGGCCGTGCCCACGACGTTTCAAAGACCCTTTGGCTAACACCAAAGCTGACTTCACTCCATGAGGACAATCACGCTTAACATGCACTTTAGAACCACAATTCCAGCAAACACCTGCGCCCCAACAACCTCCAACATGGGGCCTTTCACAACGGTCACATACCGGTGGCTGAGCTTCCACTCCTTGCTCAAGCAACACTTGCTCCACAACAGCACTACCTTCACCTTGCTCAATCCTTGGAAACTTCTCTCCAAGATACCTTTCACAAAAAACAGATACAAAGAAATCCCAATCAATATCAGGGATATGTGACGCCACCGCCACAGATGTCCACCAAGCACATGCATCCTCCAACATCAAAGAAACAACACTCCCCAGCTTACAGGCATAATCACAGCCCTCCTGATCCAAAATCAGAACCACATTGGCCAACCAGGCCTCAAACATCTCCGGTGAAGAACCATGGTACTCCACATCACCCAAATCAAGCAAACGCTGCTTCGGCAAACTCACACATTCCACAGCCAGCACATCCACTGACTTTACCTTTACCTCAGCCTGAGATGTTCCCAACATCTCCTGAACAACAGATGATGAACTCTTCATCACAGAACCAGCTTCTTTCCCTTGCCTTACCACCTCAACTCCAGGCACAGAAGACTGAAACAAAACACCTCTACAGAAAGGTGAATTCCAAGCCTTAACAACCTGCCCCAAGGCAGCAACCATCTTACTCAATTGCCATTCTTCCGTCGACTTTGCCATACTACTAACAACAACAAATAATCACAACAAACAAACAAACCAGTTAGACCAGCTTTAAGCAAGGATTCAAACTCCAACTCCAAATAACACAATAGCTATATTAATAAGGCAATGGGTATCCCGAATCCTCCCCTTTACATGACATAACAGTCATCACAAACATGGATATCACAACATCAAGCATATCAAACAACATACTTTGATCATGCTTACATCAACAGCATCCATTTGCATCAGCATATTATCAACATAACATACTCATTACACTTCCATCATGCATAACATCAGTTCACATCATCAGCACATATCCACATAAGCTCAACCAAGATTCATAACCATAAAACATGCTTGAAAACATCAGCAACATGCTCAGAAACATCAACAATTTGCTCAGAAACACGTGTTTCAACCAACTTTCAACCACACATCAAGGTAAACATCAAACACACATCACAACAACTTACCGTTTTCCCCAAGCATTCGCAACTCAGCTCTGATACCACAAAATGTAACCCCCTTAACCCGGCCCAAACGGTTGACCCGAATTAAGAAAGTCACACGGGGAAAACCAAAGTCAATCCGAAAGTCAACCTTGATTAACGACCCTTTTTTTTCTTTTTAATTTTGTCTAGATGCACATTAACCTTAGATGTGATCATGCAAACAGCATACTCAAAGATCACAAACATCAGAGATCAAACAGGGACCCAATTGAACAATTTACAACTTTAGGGACCAAATTGTAAATTTTGAAAACTTTAAGGACTTAGCCAGATTTAAAGTTACCAACTTAAAATTAATCAGGTTTCATGCTTCTCTGCCAAATTTCAGCTCAAACGGACATCCCAAACTCATACAATTGTACAAACAAGTTTCAGGACCAAAAAGCAAACATTCTGAAACATTTAACCGCCCATATCAGCCCCCAACGGTCACCCGTTCCGAAACAGGCAGAGCCCGTTTCGAAACACGGGGCCGTTTCGCAACACGTACCGCAACGGGGGACTGGCAGTAGCCAAACCGTTCCGGAACGGTGGCACCCGTTTCGAACGCCTGGGTTCATGCAAGGCACCCGTTCCGAAACGGTGTCAACTGTTCCGAAACGCCCTGCCCAGATTGCAGCATTTTGCTCACTCAAACACACAATTGACCATCCAATCATGCTCCAAAAGCCACCAAACTTTACCAACATGCAATTCAACATAAATGAGACATACTTGCATCATCAATTCATCAAAATAACATCATATATGAAAAGCCCCAAATCTAAAGGCATGCATCCTACACAAGCAACCATTTAAGCACAACCTTTCCAAAACAATCTCATTAAAGCCAAATCATGATTCAGCAACATCATCAACATAAAAACAACCTTGTCCAAACATAAACGATCACATACACATTAACCCAAGAGATTCTACCCCCATTGCCTTTATTAACTATAGCTATTCACCGAGACATACATCTCAATTGGAGTCCACCTTGAATCCCTTGCTCCTTGCTGTCCAAACTTCAAGAATCTGCATTGATGGACAAAAAGGAGCGTAAGCACATAATGCTTAGTGAGGAATGCTCAAAACCAAAACACCATCAATGCAGCGGGTCATAAAATCACTTTTAAAACAAACCCGATTTGTTTACCAAGCAAAGTTTGAAAACTCCTTTTCAATAACATGCTTAAACCATGCATTGCACATACATGAAACCAACCCTTAGCTTAGCAAGCTAAGAAAACCTTTTCAAAGCACAACTTACAAAATCATCCATTTAATCATTCCATGCATAAACACCATATGCAAAGCTAAATTCAAAACCTTGGAAAACACTTCCATTTCATATCATACCTTTCTTATACTTAAAAACCATTCAAGCAAGAAACCCTTTAAAATCATTTACTCAATCAATCCAACACATGCATTAACCAAAGGCAACTCATGAACCACAACATCATTATCACATGCCTTTTAAAACAAGTCTTAACAAGACTCCAATGCATTAAAGAGATTTCATGCACACGTGCATCATTTACCAAATGACAAACAACACTTGTTCAACTTAACAAGTAAACATGCATTCACAAGCATTATACACTTCCCATGCAACCATGCATCTTTTCAAGCATCTCATGCTTCTTTATGATAAAGAACATTACATTGGCTTCCAAGTGATCAACCACATCCACTTTTCAACTCAACACCCGATCGGATACGCGGATCCCGAGCGTTGTCCCTACGCTCCATACACCCTACCAATCCAAGGTCTCCCAAATGGACTTTTAAACACCATTTGACCTTACAAGCCTAAGGTTCCCATGTATGGACTTTTAAACACCATACAACCTTAGCTTTTCCCGAGGTTCCCATGCATGGACTTTTAAACACCATACAACCTCAACATGCACAAGGTTCCCATGTATGGACTTTTAAACACCATACAACCTTTGCATAACTGATTGGTAGTTGTATAACATCACTAACGAGATCCGGGACACCCCACACAAGATCCACACATGGACTTACACTGCCATTGTGATCTTAACAAGCACAAGGTTCCCATATATGGACTTTTAAACACCATATAACCTTTGCTCAACAAAGGTCCTCGAATGGGCATCAACCTCCATTATGACCTTAATCCATTTACTTACTCTTGAGCTTAGCAAAGTTGTTTAGACTTAAACTAAGCTCCCAAAACCTTCAAACCTTGGTTTAAAAGCTGAAAACCCAACTTCACTCATCGATACACAAAACAAGGCTAGCCAACAAGCCTTCCAAGCATCCGAAAACCTTCCGCAACACCTTCAAAGCTCACGGATCAAACTCCCCTGTTTCAAGCACACAACAACAGAGGATTAATGCATCATTATGCATTAAAAACACCAGCAACAAGACCCAACTCGCTGCTCAACACAAATCCAACAATTTGGCTACCAAACACAACCGAAATCACCTCCAAACACTTCCAAAACTTAACCCAGCCAAGATCCATCACTTCTAACCATTTTTAAACATCAATTAACATCCAAAATGATCACAAGCACGTCCTTATACCTCCAGGTATAACAGATCACCAAAAACACTCCAAAAACAACCAAAAACTCAAGCCAAACTTAGGAAATTCAACCTATTCGGGATTGCATTAATTAAACCTCAACTTCTAATCAATTTAGCATTCATTTAACATCATTTTGACACTTCAAAACACTGCCCAAACAGATCACACGAAAATTCCACCAAAATCACCAAATCTTGCATTTTAAGCCAAAATCAAGATTTCAATTGAAAAGCCATTAACAAAACACGAATCAAGGATTGAGAACTTAGGAATTTCAGTAAAGAACTGAGAGTTTAGAGGAGAAGGACGTTCTTACCTCCAAACTTGAGTTTCTTCTTTTTAGAGCCAAAAAGCTTGATGAAACAACTTGCAAATTGAGAGGTTTTGTTGTAGAGATGATTAGGAATCAAAAGAGAGTTGAAATGAGTGATTTAGATGACAAAATCAGAGAAGAAAATCTGGAGAAATGTGTTTGGGTGGAGAGAAAATGAGAGAAAGGAAAATTGAGAGAAAATAGAAAAGTTAGTTATAAAATGGTAAAATGATTTTCCCTCCACATTTCATAAACTTTAAAATCAGAATAAAGCCTTAAAATATCTTAGAAAAATCTGGAGAAACTCTTTTTGGAATAATAGCTCCTTAAAGATTCAAAGTTTCAATCCTTTATAAAACTGTCACCGAACTTTCAAAAATTACATTTTGGTCACTAGCCAAAATGTCAACCTTCCGAACCTCATTTTCCAAAATTGATTTCACAGTTCACTTAAATATATTAAAAGATGATTTTAGAACATTTTTCCATATTTTTAATGCAACCCGAACTAGGCTTTCCTAAATTCACTCTTATATATTCGATCAGCACTTTGACCGAACCGGTCAACGCCCAAAACTTCTGAGCTCAAAACCGGGGCGTTACATAAGCACAATTGCTTAGTGAGAGATGCTCAAAACAAACCAACCACAAGAATGCATTTTAAAATCATTTTCATTTAGAAATCTCTATCTCATCATGCTCTTTCTATCTCATGCTTGAAATCATTTTCAAAGAAAAACCACATCATTTAAACCACATGTACCATCTATCTCATGCATTCATCAAAATGCAAAGTCTCAAGGCAAAGCCTTACATGCTTAAATCTGACAAAGCATATCTCAAATCATATTCTCATATGCAAAACACAATGCATAAATTCATTTATAAACAAGGTACATGTGAATCTCATATATTGGCATTTAGCAACATTACTCAGATATGTGGATAGCTTGACTAAAATGTCAAGCCCTACCCCGATGGAATCTCACATCAATGAAATCTCTTGGCGGCATCTCTCATCGCCACAAAGCTTGATCCAATCGCTCATCATCAAGACCTACCATGGTGGAATCTCTCATCACCACACTCTCACTTTGGAACGGGATGACACTACCCCCATTGCCCAAACCAAACAATACATACAAATTTTGTATATTATAATGCACTTCTCATCCTATTGGTCTACCAATTATATCTGATAATAATAATCTCATCCCATACCAATATATTCATTTTAGACATCATTACCTATTGTTTTTCAATGCATCATTTTAAATCATTCTCATCCCATTTCAAAAGCATATACAATGCATAGAATTTTCTCAAATAGTTTTATCTCATTGAAATATCAATTCTATCTCATGGGATCATTAAAATCATCATATCACTTCTCAAAACATGCATAAAACGGTAGGTGTAAATCTATCTTCAAAACAAGAGCGTGATCATAAAACCAATGGAATAATAACTAAGAAACGAGAGAGAAACATATTATACTTACTTCCAGATTTAGGTTAGTGTTTCAAACTCAACCTAAACCCGCAAACCATGCTTTCAAGTCTTTGAATGGCTTTTAAAACTGATTCCACTCACCGACAATGCCACACTCGCTTTACCGAAACGTAATCAAGCTTCCGGAGTTCCCGGAACTTCATCAATCTCATATGATATATTCTTCCATGTTTATAACACACAAGAATAGAGGATTAATGCATCTCAATGCATTAAAACCACTAGAAAAAAAAGCTGCCTCGCTGCTATTTCCAAAAACACCAAAACGGTTATCTGAAACAACCGAAAACACCTTCGATTACTCTCCAAACTCAACTCAGCCAAAACCCAATACTTTCATCCACTTTTAGTCATCAAATAACATCTAAAAAAACTTAATATCGTCCTTATACCTCCAACAACATCGGGACCACATAAACATCACAAAATCCCCAAATCTAACCATCTATCAACCATAGATCCAAACCAATTCGGGATTATTATGATAGAACTTTTATTTCAACATCATTTAAAATCCAAATCTTGATTAATAATAGCCTTAAATCAAGTAAAACAGTAGCATTAAGAAAATCACAAGATCTCTTCAATAATTTTCAATTTAACCAAATTTCCATGATTAATTCATCAAAACAACTTAGAAAACATATGTAAAGGATTGTTAACTTGGGAATTTCAGTGAAGAACTAATCATTAGAGGAGGAGAACGAACCTTACCTCTAATGGATGAAATCTCTCTCAATTGGATGTGTTTTTCTTGAAAAGAAACAGAAGAAAACATTAAGGATTTGCAAATCAAGGTTAAATAATCTTTTAGAAATCAAAAACTCAGTAAATCAAGAGCATTACCTCAAGTTTCCTGAAAATCGAGAGTGTTTGGCTGAGAGAAAACTTTGAGAGAAAATAGAATGAGAGAAAATGACGTAAAATGTGTTTTTAATGAAATAACTAAATTTTCTTTTATTTAAACCCTTTTAATCCCGAATTAAAACCTCTGAAAATTATCCTAATTAAGAGAGAAATCTGATAAAAATCATTTATATAATTAATAATAATTTTAATCATTTTCTCATATTTTTATCTTAACCCAAACCTTGATTTTACTTAACCGCTTTTGAAAACTCAGATCTCTAGTCTACGCTTTACGAACATCGAATTGAACTCAAATTCTTCTAGACCCATAATCGGGGCGTTACAACTCTCCCCCAATTAGGAAATTTCGTCCTCGAAATTTTACCTGATGGAAAAAGATACAGAAACTGCTTCTTCATGTCATCCTTCCTTTCCCAAGTGGCTTCTTCAACACCACAATGTCGCCACAAGACCTTGACCAGCTCAATAATCTTACCACGAAGAACCTTGTTGTCTGAATCCAAGATCTCAACTAGTTCTTCATCATATGAAAAATCAGGATTCAACTCAATCTCCTCAACTATCATAACATGAAATGGATATGATCTATACTTCCAAAGCATGGATACGTAGAAAACATCATATATCTTGTTCAACTCGGAAGGCAATCTCAACCTATAAGAAACAGGTCCAACACGCTCTAGCACCTCATACGGATCAATAAATCTCGGACTCAACTTGCTTTTCCACCCAAATCTCATCACCTTCTTCCATGGTGAAACCTTCAAAAAACACTTTATCTTCCACAGCAAACTCAATCACCTTATGTAGTGCCCTTAAGCACATTAGGCAAAGAAACCAACTTATGCTCTGCTTCTACCCAAAAAAGAGGCGTTCTACACTTCCTTCCATAGAAGACCTCATAAGAAGTCATTTGAATGCTCGCTGATAACTATTATTGTAAGCAAACTCTACCAAAGGCAAATGTTTCTCCCAAAAACCTTAGAAATCAATGATGCAAAACCTCAACATATCCTCCAAAACTTGGATAACTTATTCGGACTAGCCATCAGTCTAAGGATGATACGATATACTAAAACTCAAACGCGTACCTAACGCTTGATAAAGGCACTCCCAAAACCTTGCTGTGAAACGTAGATCTCGATATGAAACAATGGACTTAGGCACTCCATACAACCTCACTATCTCAGAGATGTACAAATCTGCCAACTTTTCTAACGTATACGTAGTTTGCACCGCTAGAAAATGTGCACACTTCGTAAAACGATCAACAATCACCCAAATGGAATTCTTTTTGGACGATGTCAAAGGCAAACTCGTCACGAAATCCATTGTGATTCTCTCCCATTTCCATTCTGGAATCTTCAAAGACTGCAACAATCCTGAAGGAAATTGATGCTCAACTTTAACACGTTGACAAACCATGCAATTACTAACAAAATCAGCAACGTCCTTCTTCAAACCAACCCAATAGTACTCATCCTTCAACCCACAATACATCTTTGTACTACCAAGATGCATAGAAAAATGACTGTTATGATCCCCAGTCAGAATAGTGCGCCTTAGCTCAACATCCTCCGGCACAACTATTCTACTCTTAAAACATAAAACACCATCATCATTAAAACAAAAGTCTGTTGGATTTCCTTCCACAATGTCCCGAACATGCGGTACCAACGAATCATCCAACCACTGTTTCTCCTTAATCAACTCCACCAACGAGGGTTTCACTTGTAACTAAGCCACTAAACCACCATCTCGTGATATACTCAACTGAGCAAACATCATCCTTAACTCTACAACCACCTTCCTACTCAAGGCATCGGCTACAACATTAGCCTTCCCGGGATGATACTCGATCGTCAAGTCGTAATATTTAAGCAACTCAAGCCACCTTCATTGCTTAAGATTCAACTCTTTTTGGGACATCAAGTACTTCAAACTTTTATAGTCTGTGTACACCGTACACTTTTCACCACAAAGGTAATGCCTCTATATTTTCAAGGCAAACACCACTGCAGCCAACTCAATGTCATGCGTAGGGTAATTACGCTCGTGCACTGTTGAGTGTGTAAAAGTTCTATATTTTACCCCCTATTTAACCCATATTTCTGCTGCATTCAAGCATAATTCATTGCATTTAGGATGGATTTCACTTATACATCACAATTATATCAAATGGCACAGTTTCTACTGAAATTTGTTTCTTTTTGCAGGTAGCTGCTGTAACAGATGGAGGGCAGTGAAGAAGCAGAGCTGGAACTGGACTGCAGGCGAGAAGGACGATGCTGCCATGGCCGCTGCCATAGCAGCCAAGGACGACAGCAATGGTGAAAGGAAGAAGTGAAGTGGGCCTCGACAGAAAGAGAAAATTAAGCCGGTCTGTCGTGGAGCACCCTTATATTTTTCTAAGCCCTATATCAGAATGAAGGCCAAGCCCAAAGTTCTAGGAAGAAACTCCAAGCATGAAGGAAGGAAGAATTAAAGACATATTCTTTAAAGATTTAGTCTTTAATAGAGTTGTACTTTAAATTAAACTTGTATTCTTGTCATATTAGAAAACTTGAACCCAAGGCCTATATAAAGGCATGTAATTCGACCTAGGGAAGGATATCTTACTCTCTAGGCTTCTCTTCTAAACCCTAGTCGTTTTCCCCTTCTCATCATGTTCTAAACTTCCACTAGGGCTAAGGGTTGATTTGTAAAGTAGTTGCAAGGATTGCATTTGTTTTTAGGAATTTTTATGTTCAATAAAATAGACTTCAAGTTTGCTTATTCTGGTTTTCAACATCTTGCAAGAGTATCGGGAGAGCATTGTGAGATTACACATTTACTTAATATCGGAAGAGTTAAGTATACGAAAGGAATAAGTACGGGTTCTCCAGTTTATGGTTGAACTATCTCGGACCTAAGGATAGGACGAGGTTAAGTGGCTAAGGAAGAATTCAACAACATCGGTGTTCATCATTCGATTCACGCCGGGAGGTATCATCAAAGACGTGTTCATCAACAGAATTGGACCTAGGGATAGGCCAAGGCACAACAGGGATTCTTGCCAAGCTTGAAGTACAGAGTTGTGTGATCGTTGCCGCGACAAACAACAGACCGCTGTCGCGACAGGTGTTGTCGCGACAGGCGCAACGATAGAACAGAGATTCCTAGACTTTGCAACACCTACACTACTTAGCAATTCAATACCGGCCCATTCTCTCTATCCTGATTTCTGTACTCTTTATTTGCAGTATTCGTTATTATCTCGTGACAAACATTTAAACTCTTTCTTTTTCCCTCTCGTGCAGTAATTCCAGGTTAAAGCTATTGGCCCAGTTCATGTGGAGACGATATCTGATACTTACGTATCACTTTACTACTTGCGTCGTGTACACTTGCACTACATTGCGATAGACACTTTTACACGCAACAAGTTTTTGACGGTGTTGTCGGGGACTGGCAACATATCTTTACCCTACCTTTTACTGCATTTTTTTATTTTCTGTTTTTACTTGGATTGTTCAACTTGTACCTTTCACAAGGTCTTTTGTTTGCATATGCGCAGATCTCAACAAGGAAAAGAACCTGAGCACCAGTTAGATCCTGAAATCGAACGAACGTGCAATCTCAGGAAAAGAGTCCTACTCCTTGTAGAAAGAAAGGAATACCTAGAGGAACAATTAGAAGAAATGGTGAACGAAATGCACGAAGAAAGAAGGAACAACCAAGGGAAACCCCAGGGTCCTGAAGATCCTGCCAGAGATGGGAGGACCGAACAACCTGCCGAACCTCCTGCCGCTGCCGCACGCCGGTCATGCAGAGACTACATGATCAATGATCATGTGGAACTAGAAACCACCCTGCCAGACGTAGAAGCTGAAAATTTCGAGCTGAAACATGTCATGTTCAGCATGATTAATAATGCTGGCCAATTTAGTGGTGCTACTACAAAGGATGCTAGGGAGCATCAGAAGACGTTCCAAGAAATTTGTGGTTCGTTTAGACTACCAGGAGTTAATCCGGAGATAATGAGGCTTCGGTTATTTCCTCATTCATTGAGAACAAGGCGAAAAGTTGGTGGAATAAACTAACGTCAGGTTCAATACGCACTTGGGCATATTTAACTCGTGAATTTTTGTCTCGTTTTAATCCTTCAGATTTATCTGAGCGATTACGTAACGAAATTGCTACTTTCCAACAGGAAGATGGCGAGCGAATGCACGAGGCATGGGACAGATTTACCACCCTACTGAGAAACTGCCCAATGCTTGGATTCCCCGTTTGGAACCATGTAATTAAATTTTATAATGCTGCCAACTTACAGACTCGTATGAGAATTGATTCAGCAACAAATGGATTGTTGTTGGACAAAGATCCAGAAGACGCAATGGTAGTATTAAAAAACCTAGCGAAGAACGAGGAACAATTTCCTGCAGCAAGAAGAGGGGGTAAACACGTACTAGTTGTGAAAGATTATGAGGCCGACAGTTCTCTAAAAACACAGGTGGCGTATCTCACAAAGGCAGTGAAAAAGCTCTTGAAAGAAGATTCACAACCTGTCTACTCCGCTGAAGAGGTATGTGAAACTTGTGATGGGAATCACAGTTCGGAAGATTGTCCACTACAGTTAGAGGAAGGGATGTATGTTGGGAACTACAACAAACAGAACTACAATTCCAACAACTACAATCCCAATTGGAGAAAGGATCCCAAGTTCTCTTGGAGCAACCCTAACAATGCCCTGAATCCTCAAGCACATAACACTCAGAATCAGGGGCGACCTAAATTATTGACTCGGCAGCAACCGCAGCAGCAGCCGCAACAACCACCAGCTGCCACAACTAGTATACTGGAGCAGACTTTGGCTACGTTTATGTCCCAAACAGGAACTTGCATTGAGAACATGAATCACTTCGTCAAGAAGACTGAGTCATTCATGGATAAAACAGATATGCGGATGACCAACCATGAAGCTACTCTGAAATCACTGGAGACACAGATGGTTCAGGTTTCCCAGCATATTAAACCGAGGCAGAATGGAGGATTTCCTAGCGATACTGAAAACGCTATACAACCCACACATGAGCAGTGCAAAGCCATCATGACAAGGAGTGGGAAGAAATTACCAGGGCCAGAGAAGGAAGCTGAATCAGTTAAGGAACCAGCCCTGGAGTCGACTGCCGAGAACGCTACCCCAGCAGACGACAAACAGCTTGTTGCCGATGAACCTGTCATGACAGCAGAAGGGATAGAGGAGAGGGATGAAGAACCTAAGCCTCCTCAGATCTGAATGCAGTCGGAAGGACGTATTGCAGATTATCGTCCTCCACCTCCTTTTCCTTAGCGATTATAGAAGTTGAAACATGAATCCCAGCTTAAGAAAATCTATGATATTTTTAAGCAGGTTCATATCAATATCCCGCTATTAGACGCTATCAAGGAGATGCCCGGTTATGCCAAATTTCTCAAGGCTGCCATGTCGAAGAAATCCAGACTTGGGGAATTTGAAACGGTTAAAATGACAGAGGGATGGATGAGTATTCTCACAAGCATCCACCCCAGAAGAAGAAGGATCATGGGAGCTTCATCATCTCGTGCATAATCGGAGATAAATTTGTGGGTAAGGCACTGTGTGATCTTGGTGCTAGTATAAATTTAATGTCCAAATCAGTTTTTCAGAAATTAGGTATTGGAAAAGCTCGGCCCACAACAGTCGTATTGTAGCTGGCAGACCGCTCTTACGTTCAACCAGAAGGGAAAATTGATGATATTCTGGTAAGAGTGGATAAATTTATTTTTCCTGCTGACTTTCTTGTTTTAGATTGCAAAGCATATGAGAATGCACCAATCATCCTGGGGCGACCCTTCTTAGCCACAGGAAGATTACTGATTGATGTGGAAAAAGGAGAACTCACTATGAGAGTGAACGATCAAGAGATCAAGCTGAATGTTCTCCAGGCAATAAAACATGCTGATGCAGAAGAAGAATGCAAGGTGATCACTAAAGTTATCCTTGACCAACCCTGCATCAGGTCGGGCTGCTATGACATCAAAATTGGCCACTGCCCCAGCAACCATTTAGAAGACTGTCACGGCAGCGACGACGACAGCAGCTCCTCAGAATCTGATATATCTGATACTGGAGATCAAGAGGAGGTAAGCTGGATAGGCAATCGTCCAGGTAAGTTATTCGAGCCCTTAAACTATACCTCGAATGAACATATAGTCCAAAATCCATCAACTGTAGAGCCACATGTTCTAGATCTTAAGTCCCTGCCAAGGCAGCTTAAATATGTTTTCCTTGGTTTAAATGATATGTTGCCTGTAATCATCTCTTCCAAGTTGATGTAGGAACAGGAACAGCAGCTGATAGGGATGCTGCAGCAGCACAAAAAGGCTATTGGATGGACGATAGCTGATATCCAAGGCATCAGTCTAGAACTATGCATGCATAAAATCCTCTTAGAAAATGATCACAAGCCGACCATAGATGCCCATAGACGTCTAAACGATGCTATGCGAGAGGTGTTCGTATGGAGATCATTAAATGGCTAGATTCTTTAATAATTTATGCCATCTCAGATAGCAAGTGGGTGAGTCCGGTGCAGTGCGTTCCTAAGAAAGGAGGAATAACCGTGGTAACCAATGAAGAAAACAAGTTAATCCCAACCAGAACTATGACCGGTTGGAGGGTTTGTATGGACTACCGGAAGCTTAACAAGGCTACCTGGAAGGACCACTTTCCCCTGCCTTTTATTGATCAAATGCTTGATAGATTAGCGGGAAAGCCTTACTACTGTTTTCTTGATGGATACTCAGGTTACAACCAAATACCCATTGCACCGGAGGATCAAGAGAAGACGACATTCACTTGTCCATATGGTACTTACGCTTTTTGGAGGATGCCATTTGGACTTTGCAATGCACCAGCAACCTTTCAGAGGTGTATGATGGAAATATTCTCCGACATGGTGGAGGATTTCCTGGAGATATTCATGGATGATTTCTCCGTCTTTGGAGACAATTTTGAAAGCTACCTAGGCAACCTACAGAAAGTGCTCGAGAGATGTGAGAAAGCAAACTTGGTATTGAACTGGGACAAATGTCACTTCATGGTGGATGAAGGGATAGTCCTAGGCCACAAAGTAAGCTGTCGCGGCATAGAAGTCGACAGAGCTAAGATCGAGGTAATTGAAAAGCTGCCGCCACCCATCACAGTCAAGGGAATCAGGAGTTTCTTAGGGCATGCTAGTTTTTATCGGAGGTTTATCGCGAACTTTTCGAAGATCACCAAACCCTTGTGCCATCTTCTGGAGCAGAATCGTCCCTTCGACTTCAACACCGAATGTACTGACGCATTCAAGGTTCTGAAAGAAAAGCTGGTAACAGCCCCAATAGTACAACCACCATATTGGAAACTGCCATTTGAGATCATGTGTGATGCTAGTGACTATATTGTCGGGGCAGCACTTGGACAGAGGAAGGACAAGCTCTTCCATGTTATATATTATGCCAGCAAAACACTGAATGACGCCCAAGTTAACTACACCACAACAGAGAAAGAACTGTTAGCTGTGGTGTTCTCAATTGACAAGTTTTGTTCATACATACTTGGAACGAAGGTCGTAATCCACACAGACCACTCTGCATTAAAGTATCTATTCGCCAAAAAGGATGCAAAGCCTAGATTGATACGTTGGATTTTACTACTGCAAGAATTTGACCTTGAGATCAAGGACAAAAAGGGGACAAAGAATCAAGTTGCAGATCACTTGTCAAGACTAGAGAAAGGAAAGAGTCTCCCAGTAGACGAGACACAAATACAGGAGACCTTCCCTGACGAGCAGCTGTTCGCTGCCGCAAGCACTGCCGCGACAGCCATGGCGGTAGGTAAGTTTTCTGAACTCCCCTGGTATGCTGATTTCGTTAATTATTTAGTTAGCGGAATAACTCCTCCTGACCTTAACTATCAAGTTAGGAAGAAGTTCCAAAATGATGTTAAGCATTATTATTGGGACAAAACTTTTCTTTTCAAATATTGTGCAGATCAGGTTATAAGGAGATGCGTACCACAGGATGAACAGGAAGCTGTGCTTCATCACTGTCATGCTTCACAATATGGAGGACACTTAGGTGGTAACAAAACTGCTACCAAAGTTTTGCAGACTGGATTCTATTGGCCGTCACTATTCAAGGATGCCAGACATTCTACAAAAACTGTGACAAATGTCAACGGACTGGAAATATCTCAAGAAGACATGAGATGCCGATGCAAAACATTCTTGAAGTCGAGATCTTCGATGTTTGGGGGATTGATTTTATGGGACCATTCCCAGCTTCATGTGGGAACTTATATATCCTCCTGGCAGTAGACTATGTGTCCAAATGGGTAGAAGCGATCGCGACTCAGAAAAATGATGCCAAGACAGTTTAGAGGTTTTTGCATAAAAACATATTTTCCCGATTTGGCATCCCCAAGGCGATCATCAGTGATGAAGGGATGCATTTTGACAATAGGGTTATAGCTGTTGCCTTAAAAAAGTATGGTGTCAAACATCGGATCGCAACAGCATACCACCCTCAGACCAATGGACAGGCTGAAATATCCAACAGAGAGGTCAAGAACATTCTTGAAAAGATGGTTAAGCCAACTCGAAAGGACTGGTCTCTACACCTCAATAATGCATTAGGGGCCTACAGGACAGCATTCAAAACCCCATTGGGAATGTCACCCTACCGGTTGATTTATGGGAAAACATGCCATCTACCTGTTGAGGTTGAGCATAGAGCAAACTGGGCCATCAAGGCAGTGAATATGGCTTTGGAGAAGGCAGGACAAAAAAGGCTACTTGATTTGAATGAGATAGAAGATATTTGAGCAATGGCCTATGACAACGCAAGGATTTACAAAGACAAGACAAAGAAGTGGCATGATAAGAAGTTGCTGCCACGACAATTCTGCTCAGGGCAGCTTGTGTTGTTGTTCAACTCTAGTTTGAAACTCTTCCCAGAGAAGTTGAAATCTAGGTGGTTCAGCCCTTTCCAAGTGGTGCAAGTTTTTCCCCACGGTGCCATCACAATCAGATCTTTAAAAGACGGGCACCAATTTAAAGTCAACGGACAAAGATTGAAGCATTATCAGGGGACTGAAGCCCCAAGAATGCAGGAAGTAGTTACTTTAGGAGATGCCCCTCCTAGCATCCCTAATTTAACATAATTTTATTTTTATTTATTATTTATTTATATATATATTAGGTAATTAGAATTATTTTATTTTTAGGAACTAAGTTTTTATTTTATTATTTTTAGGAAATAAAGGAGACAAGGAGAAGAGGAAAAGTGAATTCAGCCCATCATCTTTCCATCAGCCCAAAAAGCCCAACTTAGGAGCCTGTCGTTACAGCTGCCGCGACAGACACGGAAAATCCAGCCTGTCAACACGCTGTCGTGGCAGACATGCAAACGCGCAGCAGACACGAAAACGCGTGACAGACGCGTCAGAAACCGCGTAACAACTGGCCCCATTATTCGCGCCTGCCGTTACAGCTCCAACGGGCATCAAACTCCCCCTCTATATAAACCCCGTTTTCACTATTCATTTTTCACTCACTTTTACTCTCTCTACTTGTTTCCTCAAGAATTTTATTTTCTTTCCACAGTCCTTGCAATATGAGTAGAAATATCTGTCGTAGTGTTGCCTCAGGATCTGCCTCAGCAGCATCCACTCCAAGCTCCTTCTAGGTCTGAGATATGTGGGAGGAGAAAGGCATCATTTACACCATCAGAACGGAGAACCTTTGGCTACAACCGTTCATAGCCTGCAAAATAAGAGCCCTACAGTGGCAGATGTTTGCCGAGCAGCCAGAGAAAATTAACGTAACTCTCGTCTGAGAATTTTATGCTGCCACCGACAGCAGGGAAGCGGTAGCAGTAACGGTCCGAGGAAAAAAGGTACCTTTTGAGCCCGAATACATCAACACACTCTATGGGTTCTATGTTGGGAGAAAGGAAGACGACCACCAAAGATTTGTCGAAAGCTTAGAGCCGGCAGATTACGATGCTGTGATGGCAGAACTCACATATAAGGGTTCCGAGTGGAATACCGATCCTAAACATCCAAGGACTGTAAAACAAGTTCAACTCACTCAGGAGGCAAAGCTTTGGAATGCATTCATCAAGAAGCGGATTATGCCCTCCTCGCACAACACGCCGGTAGACCAACCCAGGTTACCCCTCATCCATTCAATTTTAAATGAGAGGCAAATTAACGTTGGTAGATACGTTCGGGAGGGAATATTGGATTGTGCGTACTGGCCGTCAGGACCACTCTTCTACCCATACCTCATTACTGCCCTCTGCCGCAAATTTAAGAGTCCGAGGAAAAGGATGGACAGAAAGAAACATCCTCAGCTTGATGGAACTCAAAGCTGCCACGCCCCTGTCATCCTTCGACCCCACTGCCGCGGCAGGTGAGCCAACAGAGCCCACCCAAACCGAATCTGCCGCCACAGAATCCAGGCAGCCAACTGCAGCAGCTCCTCCAGCAGACACCTCAACTCAAATCCTTGATGCCCTACAGAAAATGGAAGAACGACAGCTGGGCCTCATGAGTTTCATTCGGGACTTCAGCACAGCAACGGTACACTTCATTAAAACTACTCCTAATTTTCCTGATGTACTGTTCCCTGCCTTCCCCGACCATTATTTTGCTACACCCACACCTGCTCATACCCCTACACCTGCTGCCACACCAAGAACGCCATTTGTCGCGTCCACTCCGACTCCGGCCACAACAGTTGCAGGCGGCAGCCGCACAGCAGAACCATCTGTCAGGGGAGCCAAGAGGAAAGAGCCCATGTCCGACCTAGACAGGTATATTACAGGTTTCTCTTCCTCCGAAATTTGGGCAGCATCCGATGATGAGGCCTATGTTAAGAGGAATCTGTCCAAGGAGTTCACCCCGGTGAAACGGCAGAAACCAGGTCCCGGAGTCGAACCAGCAGACAAAGAAAAATCTGAAGGCGGGAGCAGCAGTGGTAGCAGCAGCAGCAGCTCCGAGGAGGTTCAGGTATTGGAGAAACCACCCCATATCTCCCCAGCCCGCATCCAATCTCCACGAGAAGCCAAGACCAAGACCACCTCTGCTTCTCCCATCCATCTGCTGGCTTTGACAAGGAAAGTCACTGCCCTCCGGCATATTTGTATCAGCAGCAGCAGCAGCGGCGACGATGACATCCCTTGAAAATTTAAGTTTCTTTTCTAATATCGTTGTCTGCCATTTTGTTATATTTTGTGATGTTGTATTTATTTTTCTTTTTTCATTTCTATCATTTGCATTGAGGGCAATGCAACCCTTGAGTTTGGGGGTGTCATCCCTCCATTAATGAAGTGTCTTTAAGTTTAAAAATTGTGTATTTTACTTAGTTTATTTTTGCTAAAAATGAAAATTTGGCTTAAGTCTTTGAACTGAACTTACCTGTCGTGACAGCCTCTGTCGTGGCAGTGCCTGTAGGATAGTTTTAGGAGCAGTTTAGAGTCTTACTATAGTTCTAAATCTTAAACACCATATGTGACTTTTATATTGTCTAGAACTCTGCTAGTAAACTAGAATAGAAAGCTTAACGCTTGAGTTGCCCCTAGAGGTGCCTAACACTGGATCTAGGAAAAGAAGTTAAGAAAAATAGACTCAATACACCTAGAGGTGCCCGAAATCATCTCTAGGAAGTTAGCTAGAGGTGCCTTAAACCGGCTCTAGTCAAAATTAAGCTTGAGAAAATAGAATCGAGTCTAAATAAAAACTAAAGGAACCTAAGAATTGCCTCCAAAAAGATGAAAATTGGCATAAAAATTCAAGTTAGAAGCTTAGCTATTCTAGTAAACTAAGGGAGTCTTGGCATATAATTGTTCAAAAGCATGCACACACTACACGAGAATTATAGCAAGGTTCCGGATGAATCCTAAATTATCCAACACGGTGTTGCTCACAATAGGGAACGAATGGTAGGTAAGGAAAAGTTCATTGTTTTAAGCTAAACAAAAATTTTGTTTTTTAGGTCTGAATTGCTTAAGAGCAAGCAAAAACTTGAGTTTGGGGTGTGTTGAGTGTGTAAAAGTTCTATATTTTAACCCATATTTTCGCTGCATTCAAGCACAATTATATCAAATGGCACAGTTTCTACTGAAATTTGTTGCTTTTTGCAAGTAGCTGCTGTAATAGATGGAGGGCAGTGAAGAAGCAGAGCTGGAACTGAACTGCAGACGAGAAGGACGATGCTGCCATGGCCGCTGCCGTAGCAGCCATGGACGACAACAATGGTGAAGGGAAGAAGTAAAGTGGGCCTCGAAAGAAAGTGAAAATTAAGTCGGTCTGTCGTGGAGCACCCTTATATTTTTCTAAGCCCTAGATCAGAATGAAGGCCAAGCCCCAAGTTCAAGGAAGAAACTCCAAGCAAGAAGGAAGGACGAATTAAAGACATATAAGGCATGTATTCTTGTCATATTAGAAAACTTGAACCCAAGGAAGAAACTTGTATTCTTGTCATATTAGAAAACTTGAACCCAAGGCCTATATAAAGGCATGTAATTCAACCTAGGGAAGGATATCTTACTCTCTAGCCTTCTCTTCTAAACCCTAGTCATTTTCCCATTCTCATCATATTCTAAACTTCCCCTAGGGCTAAGGGTTGATTTGTAAAGTAGTTGCAAGGATTGCATTTGTTTTTAGGAATTTTTATGTTAAATAAAATAGACTTCAAGTTTGCTTATTCTGGTTTTCAACATCTTGCAAGAGTATCGGGAGAGCAATGTGAGATTACACATTTACTTAATATCAGGAGAGTTATGTATACGAAAAGAATAAGTATGGGTTCTCTAGTTTATGGTTGAACTATCTCGGACCTAGGGATAGGACGAGGTTAAGTGGCTAAGGAAGAATTTAACAACATCGGTGTTCATCCTTCGATTCACGCCGGGAGGTATCATCAAAGACATGTTCATCGACAGACTTGGACCTAGGGATAGGCCAAGGCACAGCAGGGATTCTTGCAAAGCTTGAAGTACAGAGTTGTGTGATCGCTGTCGCGACAAACAACAGACCGCTACCGCGACAGGTGCTACCGCGATAAGCGCAACGACAGAACAGAGATTCCTAGACTTTGCAACACCTACACTACTGAGCAATTCAATACCGGCCCATTCTCTCTATCCTGATTTCTTTACTCTTTATTTCCAGTATTCGTTATTTTCTCGTGACAAACATTTAGCTCTTTCTTTTTCCTTCTCGTACAGTAATTCCAGGTTAAAGCTATTGGCACAGTCCTTGTGGAGACAATATTCGATACTTACGTATCACTTTACTACTTGTGTCGTGTACACTTGCACTACATTGCGATAGACACTTTTACACGCAACAAATTTTTGGCGCCGTTGCCGGCGACTGGCAACATATCTTTACCCTACCTTTTACTGCATTTTTTTTATTTTATGTTTTTACTTGGATTGTTCAACTTGTACCTTTCACAAGGTCTTTTGTTTGCTTATGCGCAGATCTCAACGAGGAAAAGAACCTGAGCACCAGTTAGATCCTGAAATCGAATGAACGTGCAATCTCAGAAAAAGAGTCCGCCTCCTTGTAGAAAGAAACAAATACTTGGAGGAACAATTAGAAGCAATGGTGAACGAAAGGCACGAAGAAAGAAGGAACAACCAAGGGAATCCCCAGGGTCCTGAAGATCCTGCCGGAGATGGGAGGAACGAACAACCTGCCGATCCTCTTGCCACTACTGCACGCCGGTCATGCAGAGACTACATGATCAATGATCATGTGGAACTAGAAACCACCCTACCAGACGTAGAAGCTGAAAATTTCGAGCTAAAACCTGTCATGTTCAACATGATTAATAACGCTGGCCAATTTAGTGGTGCTGCTACAGAGGATGCTAGGGAGCATCTGAAGGCGTTCCAAGAAATCTGTGGTTCGTTTAGACTACCATGAGTTAATTCGGAGATACTGAGGCTTCGGTTATTTCCTCATTCATTGAGGGACAGGGCGAAAAGTTGGTGGAATAAACTAACGCCGGGTTTAATATGAACTTGGGCAGATTTAACTCGTGAATTTTTGTCTCATTTTAATCCTTCACATTTATCTGAGCGATTACGTAACGAAATTGCTACTTTTCAACAGGAAGATGACGAGCGAATGCATGAGGCATGGGACAGATTTACCACCCTACTAAGAAACTGCCCAATGCATGGATTCCCCGTTTGGAACCAGGTAATTAAATTTTATAATGCTGCCAACTTACAGACTCGTATGAGAATTGATTCAGCAGCAAATGGATTGCTGTTGGACAAAGATCAAGAAGACGCAATGGTAGTATTAAAAAACCTGGTGAAGAACGAGGAATAGTTTCCTACAGCAAGAAGTGGGGGTAAACGTGTACTAGTTGTGAAAGATTATGAGGCCGACATTTCTCTAAAAACACAGGTGGCATATCTCACAAAGGCAGTGAAAAAGCTCTTGAGAGAACATTCACAACCTGTCTACTCCACTGAAGAGGTATGTGAAACTTGTGATGGGAATCACAGTTCGGAAGATTGTCCACTACAGTTAGAGGAAGAGATGTACGTTGGGAACTACAACAAACAGAACTACAATTCCAACAACTACAATCCCAATTGGAGAAAGGATCCCAAGTTCTCTTGGAGCAACCCTAACAATGCCCTGAATCCTCAAGCACAGAACACTCAGAATCAGGGGGACCTAGATTACTGACTCGGCAGCAACCACAGCAACAGCCACAACAACGAGCAGCTGCCACGACTAGTATAATGGAGCAGACTTTGGCTACGTTTATGTCCCAAACAAGAACTTACATTGAGAGCATGAATCACTTCGTCAAGAAGACTGAGTCATTCATGGATAAAACAGAGATGCGGATGACCAACCATGAAGCTACTCTGATATCACTAGAGACACAGATGGGTCAGGTTTCCCAGCATATTAAACCGAGGCAGAATGGAGGATTTCCTAACGATACTGAAAACGTTAGACAACCCACAAATGATCAATGCAAAGCCATCATGACAAGGAGTGGGAAGAAATTACCAGGGCTAGAGAAGGAAGCTGAATCAGTTAAGGAACCAGCCCTGGAGTCGACTGTCGAGAACGCTGCCCCGGCAGACGACAAACAGCTGGCTACCGATGAACCTGTCACGACAGTAGAAGGGACCGAGGAGAAGGATGAAGAACCTGAGCCTCCTTAGATCCGAATGCAGTGAGAAGGACGCATTGCAGATTATCATCCTCCACCTCCTTTTTATCAGCGGTTACAGAAGTTGAAACAGGAATCCCAGCTTAAGAAAATCTATGATATTTTTAAGCAGGTTCAAATCAATATCCTGCTGTTAGACGCTATCAAGGAAATGCCTGGTTATGCCAAATTTCTCAAGGATGCCATGTCGAACAAATCCAAACTTGGGGAATTTGAAACGGTTAAAATGACAGAGGGATGCATGAGTATTCTGCACAAGCATCCACCCTAGAAGAATAAGGATCCTGGGAGCTTCATCATCCCGTGCATAATCGGAGATAAATTTGTGGGTAAGGTACTTTGTGATCTTGGTGCTAGTATAGATTTAATGCCCAAATCTGTTTTTCAAAAATTAGGTATTGGAAAAGCTCGGCCCACAACAGTCGTACTGCAACTAGCAGACCGCTCTTACGTTCATCTAGAAGGGAAAATTGAAGATATTCTGGTAAGAGTGGATAAATTTATTTTTCCTGCTGACTTTCTTGTTTTAGATTGCGAAGCAGATGAGAATGCACCAATCATCCTGGGGCGACCCTTCTTAGCCACAAGAAGATTACTAATTGATGTGGAAAAAGGAGAACTCATTATGAGAGTGAACGATCAAGAGATCAAGCTGAATCTTCTCCAGGAAATAATACATTCTGGTGCAGAAGAAGAATGCAAGGCGATCACTGAAGTTATCCTTGACCAACCCTGCATCAGGTCGGGCTGCCATGACATCAAAATTGGCCAATGCCTCAGCAGCCATTTAGAAGACTGTCACGGCAGCGACGACGACAACAGCTCCTCAGAATCTGATATATCTGATACTGAAGATCAAGAGGAGGTAAACTGGATAGGAAATCATCCAGGTAAGTTATTCGAGCCCTTAAACTATACCTCGAATGAACATATAGTCCAAAAGCCATCCACTGTAGAGCCACCTGTTCTAGATCTTAAGCCCCTGCCAGGGCAGCTTAAATATGTTTTCCTTGGTTTAAATGATAAGTTTCCCGTAATTATCTCTTCCAAGTTGATGCAGGAACAGGAACATCACCTGATAGGGATGCTGCAGCAGCACAAAAAGGCTATTGGATGGACGATAGCTGATATCCATGGCATCAGTCTGACACTATGCATGCATAAAATCCTCTTAGAGGATGATCACAAGCCGACCATAGATGCCTAGAGACATCTAAACGATGCTATGCGAGAGGTAGTTCGTAAGGAGATCATCAAATGGCTAGATGCTGGAATAATTTTTGCCATCTCGGATAGCAAGTGGGTGAGCCAGGTGCAGTGCGTTCCTAAGAAAGGAGGAATAACTGTGGTAACCAATGAAGAAAACGAGTTAATCCCAACCAGGACTGTGACCGGTTGGAGGTTTTGTATGGACTACCGGAAGCTTAACAAGGCTACCCGGAAGGACCACTTTCCCCTGCCTTTTATTGATCAAATGCTTGATAGATTAGCGGGAAAGCCTTACTACTGTTTTCTTGATGGATACTCAGGTTACAACCAAATAGCCATTGCACTGGAGGATCAAGAGAAGATGACATTCACTTGTCCATACGGTACTTACGCTTTTCGAAGGATGCCATTTGGACTTTGCAATGCACCAGCAACCTTTCAGAGGTGTATGATGGCAATATTCTCCGACATGGTGGAGGATTTCCTGGAGATATTCATGGATGATTTCTCCATCTTTGGAGACAATTTTGAAAGCTGCCTAGGCAACCTAAAGAATGTGCTCGAGAGATGTGAGAATGCAGAAAGTAGTTACTTTAGGAGATGCCCCTCCTAGCATCCCTAATTTAACCTAATTTTATTTATTATTTATTTATATATATTAGGTAATAAGAATTATTTTATTTTTAGGAACTAAGTTTTTATTTTATTATTTTTAGGAAATAAAGGTGAGAAGGAGAAGGGAAAAGTGAATTCAGCCCACCATCTTTCCATCAGCCAAAAAAGCCCAACTTAAGAGCCTGTCGTTACATCTACCGCGACTGACACGGAAAATCCAGCCTGTCAACACGCTGTCGCGGCAGACACGCAAATGCGTAACAGACGCGCAACAGACACAGAAACGCGTGATAAACGCGTCAAAAACCGCGTAACAACTGGCCCCGTTATTCGCCCCTGCCGTTACAGCTCCAACGGGCAGCAAACTCCCCCTCTATATAAACCCCGTTTTCACTATTCATTTTTCACTCACTTTTACTCTCTCTACTTGTTTTCTCAAGAATTTTATTTTCTTTCATTTTCTTTCCACAATCCTTGCAATATGAGTACCAGAAATACTCGCCTTAGTGTTGCCTCAGGATCTGCCCCAGCAACATCCACTCCAAGCTCCTTCTAGGTCTTAGATATGTGGGAGGAGAAAGGCCTCATTTAAACCACCAGAACAGAGAACCTTGGGCTACAACCGTTCATAGCTCGCAAAATCAGAGCCCTACAGTGGTAGATGTTTGCCGAGCAGCCGGAGGAAATGAACGTAACTCTCGTCCGAGAATTTTATTCTGTCATCGACAGCAGGGAAGCGACTGCAGTAACGGTCCGAGGAAAAGAGGTACCTTTTGAGCCTGAATACATAAACACACTCTATGGTTCTATTTTGGGAGAAAGGAAGACGGCCACCAAAGATTTGTCGAAAGCTTAGAGCCGGCAGATTACGATGCTGTGATGGAAGAACTCACAGACGAGGGTTCCGAGTGGAATACCGATCCTAAACATTCAAGCACGGTAAAACGAGTTCAACTCACTCCGGAGGCAAAGCTTTGGAATGCATTCATCAAGAAGCGTATTATGCCCTCCTCGCACAACACACCGGTAGACCAACCCAGGTTAGCCCTCATCCATTCAATTTTAAATGAGAGGCAAATTAACGTTGGTAGATACGTTCGGGAGGGAATATTGGATTGTGCGTACCGGCCGTCAGGACCACTCTTCTACCCATACCTCATTACTGCCCTCTGCCGCGGCTACAATGTACCGGAAGCTGCCGAGGATTTAAGAGTCCGAGGAAAAGGATGGACATAAAGAAACATCCTCAGCCTGATGGAACTCAAAGCTGCCACGCCCCTGTCGTCCTTCAACACCACTGCCGCGGCAGGTGAGCCAACAGAGCCCACCCAAACCGAACCTGCCACCAGAGAATCCAGACAGCCCACTACAGCAGCTCTTCCAGCAGACACCTCAACTCAAATCCTTGCTGCCCTGCCGAAAATGGAAGAACGGAAGCTGGGCCTCATGAGTTTCATTCGGGACTTCAGCACAGTAATGGTACACTTCATTAAAACTACTCTTAATTTTCCTGATGTACTGTTCCCTGCCTTCCCCGACCATTATTTTGCTGCACCCACACCTGCCCATACCCTTACACTTGTTGCCACACCAAGAACGCCATATGTCGCGTCCACTGTGACTCCGGCCACAACAGCTGCAGGCGGCAGCTGCACAGCAGAAACATCTGTCAGGGGAGCCAAGAGGAAAGAGCCCATGTCCAATCTAGACAGGTATATTGCAAGTTTCTCTTCCTCCGAAATTTGGGCAGCATCTGATGATGAGCCCTCTGTTAAGAGGAATCTGTCCAAGGAGTTCACCCCGGTGAAACGGTAGAAACCAGGCCCCGAAGTCGAACCAGCAGACAAAGAAAAATCTGACGGCTGCAGCAGCGCAGTAGCCGCAGCGATAGAAGCAGCAGCAGCAGCTCCGAGGAGGTTCAGGTATTGGAGAAACCACCCCATATCTCCCCTACCCGCATCCAACCTCCACAGGAAGCCAAGACCAAAACCACCTCTGCCTCTCCCATCCATCTACCGGCACCAACAAGGAAAGTCACTGCCCGCCGGCAGATTCGTATTAGCAGCAGTAGCGGCGACGACAGCCCTTGAAAATTTAAGTTTCTTTTCTTATATTGATGTCTGCCATTTTGTTATATTTTGTGATGTTGTTTTTATTTTTCTTTTTTAATTTCTGTCATTTGCATTGAGGGCAATGCAACCCTTGAGTTTGGGGGTGGCATCCCTCCATTAATGAAGTGTCTTTAAGTTTAAAAATTGTGTCTTTTACTAAGTTTATTTTTGCTAAAAATGAAAATTTGGCTTAAGTCTTTGAACTGAACTTACCTACCGTGACAACCTCTGTCGTGGCAGTGCCTTTAGGATAGTTTTAGGAGCAGTTTAGAGCTTTACTATAGTTCTAAATCTTAAACACCATTTGTGACTTTTATATTGTCTAGAACTCTGTTAGTAAACTAGAATAGAAAGCTTAACACTTGAGTTGCCCCTAGAGGTGCCTAACACTTGCTCTAGGAAAATAAGTTAAGAAAAATATACTCAATACACCTAGAGGTGCCTGAAACCGGCTCTAGGAAGTTAGCTAGAGGTGCCCGAAACCGGCTCTAGTCAAACTTAAGCTTGAGAAAATAGAATCGAGTCTAAATAAAAACTAAAGGAGCCTAAGAATTGCCTCCAAAAAGATGAAAATTGGCATAAAATTCATGTTAGAAGCTTAGCTATTCTAGTAAATTAAGGGAGTCTTGGCATATACTTGTTCACAAGCATGCACACACTACACGAGAATTATAGCAAGGTTCCGGATGAATCGAAAATTATCCAACAGGGTGTTGCTCACAATAGGGAACGATGGTATGTAAGGAAAAGTTCATTGTTTTAAGCTAAACAAAAATTTTGTTTTTTTAGGTCTGAATTGCTTGAGGGAAAGCAAAAACTTCAGTTTGGGGGTGTGTTGAGTGTGTAATAGTTCTATATTTTACCCCCTATTTAACCCATATTTCTGATGCATTCAAGCATAATTCATTGCATTTAGGATAGATTTCACTTATACATCAAAATTATATCAAATGGCACAGTTTCTACTAAAATTTGTTGCTTTTTGCAGGTAGCTGATGTAACAGATGGAGGGCAATGAAGAAGCAGAGCTGGAGCTGGACTGCAGACAAGAAGGACGATGCTGCCATGGCCGCTGCCGTAGCAGCCAATGACGACAGCAATGGTGAAGGGAAGAAGTGAAGTGGGCCTCGACAGAAAGAGAAAATTAAGTCGGTCTATTGTGGAGCACCCTTATATTTTTCTAAGCCCTAGATCAGAATGAAGGCCAAGCCCAAAGTTCAAGGAAGAAACTCCAAGCAAGAAGGAAGGACGAATTAAAGACATATGCTCTAAAGATTTAGTCTTTAATAGAGTTGTACTTTAAATTAAACTTGTATTCTTGCCATATTAGAAAACTTGAACCCAAGGCCTATATAAAGGCTCTAAAGATTTAGTCTCTAAAGACATATGCTCTTCTAAACCCTAGTCGTTTTCCCCTTCTCATCATGTTCTAAACTTCCCCTAGGGCTAAGGGTTTATTTGTAAAGTAGTTGCAAGGATTGCATTTGTTGTTACGAATTTTTCTGTTCAATAAAATAGACTTCAAGTTTGCTTATTCTGGTTTTCAACATCTTGCAAGAGTATCGGGAGAGCATTGTGAGATTACACATTTACTTAATATCGGGAGAGTTAAGTATACGAAAGGAATAAGTACGGGTTCTCCAGTTTATGGTTGAACTATCTCGGACCTAGGGATAGGACGAGGTTAAGTGGCTAAGGAAGAATTCAACAACATCGGTGTTCATCCTTCGATTCACGCCGGGAGGTATCATCAAAGACGTGTTCATTGACAGACTTGGACCTAGGGATAAGCCAAGGCACAGCAGGGATTCTTGCCAAGCTTGAAGTATAGAGTTGTGTGATCGCTGCCACGACAAACAACAGACCGCTGCTGCGACAGGTGCTGCCGCGATAGGCGCAACAACAGAATAGAGATTCCTAGACTTTGCAACACCTACACTACTGAGAAATTCAATACCGGCCCATTCTCTCTATCCTATTTTCTTTACTCTTTATTTGCAGTATTCGTTATTATCTCGTGACAAACATTTAAACTCTTTCTTTTTCTCTCTCGTGCAGTAATTCCATGTTAAAGCTATTGGCCCAGTCCCTGTGGAGACGATATCCGATACTTACGTATCACTTTACTACTTGCGTCGTGTACACTTGCACTACATTGCGATAGACACTTTTACACGCAACATGCACCTTCAACTGCCGAGATGCATAAACTACCACCCTATCTTCTTGCATCAACACACATCCCAAACCAACATAAGATTTATCACTATAAACCACAAATTCTTTACTCGATTAAGTTTGAATCAAGATAGGAGCTTGCGTCAACGCTTCCTTAAACTTCTCAAAATATTGTTGTCTAACCTCTGTCCATTCAAACTTAACATCCTTCTGTAACAACTTTGCCAAAGGAGCAACAATCTTTAAGAAACCATCCACGAACCTACGGTAGTATCCGGCCAAACCAAGGAAACTACGCACCTCATAAACCGTATTAGGTGATTTCCAATTCATCACCGCTTTAACCTTTTAAGGATCAACTCTAATCCTTTCGTCCGACACCACATGACCAAGGAAAATAGCTTCCCTAAGCCAAAACTCGCACTTGCTCAACTTGGAATAAATTCGTTTCTCCAACAAAACTTGCAACACAATCTGTAAATGCTTTTCATGGTCATCCTCGCTACGAGAGTACACGATGATATCATCGATACACAACCACAAACCTATCCAAAAACTCATGGAACACACGATTCATCATATCCATGAACGTAGCAGGGGCATTAGTCAAACCGAAAGGCATCACCGAAAACTCATAATGCTCGTACCTTGTTCAAAAAGCAGTGTTAGGCACGTCCACATCTTTTACCTTCAACTGGTAATATTCGGATCTCAA
Organism: Hibiscus tridactylites; assembly: GCA_958450335.1. NCBI lineage: Eukaryota > Viridiplantae > Streptophyta > Magnoliopsida > Malvales > Malvaceae > Hibiscus > Hibiscus tridactylites. The sequence goes on from OY288266.1 coordinate 47,179,358, forward strand.
ATCAATCGTAGAAAACACCGAAGAACCTCAAAACTGATCAAAAAGATCATCAATCATTGGCAAAGGATACTTGTCCTTGATTGTCAACTTGACACATACGCAATGAACCATCTTTCTTCTTCATAAACAAGACCGGTGCACCCCAAGGTGAAGCACTAGGCCTAATGAAACCTCGATCAAGCAACTCTTGAAGTTGCATCATCAACTCCTTTAACTCCTTTGGTGCTATTCGATATGGTGCAATAGACACTAGAGTCGTATTTTCATACAACTCAATTCCAAACTCAACCTCTCTGTTCGGTGGCAAACCATGCAACTCTTCCAGAAATACACCTGAAAACTCACATATTGTACGAATGTCTTGCACTCGCACCTCCTTTGTACTTGGATTTATCACATAAGCTATGAAAGCTTCACATCCCAAACGCAACAACATACTCGCTTCAAGAGATGAAACCACATTAGATAAGAATTTCACATTCTAACCTATGACTACAACCTCATAAACATCAGCAAGTTTCAACGAAACTCGCTTGGTCTCAAAAACAACCACTTCCCTATGATCAGTTAACCAATCCATACCAAGAATTACATCAAAACCATAGAAAGGAAACTCCATAAGATCAACCTCAAACACATGACCTTGAATAGACAAAGGACACCTCATATACAACTTCCTTGTAACAATCGTTTCACCAAAAGAATTGGTTACACGCATACCAACATCTAATAACTCAATAGGCAAACCAAGCATTTATGCATTCTCGTGCAAAATGTATGAATGAGTAGAACCAGAATCAATCAAAGAAAGTAATGACAAGGATTTCAAAGTAAAAGTACCTACGATCACATCTGTGTCATTCCTTCCCTCTCGATGTTCATACACCCTAGCCTGTCCACCTCTCTCAGGCTGACCAACAACAACATGAGCAACATTCCTCTATCCATCATCTCTACGCTAAAAATTACCACGACCGTACCCATGGCCTCTTTGTACCTCAACAGCTCGCACCGGAGCTTGTCCATCTCTAACCGATTGTGGAAAATCATGATTCATATGTCCACGTGATCCATATTTCCAACATATAACCAGATTACCCCCAACACTCTCTCATGTGCCTCCTACCACACCGGTTACATTCTTGAGTATGGATAAAGGCATTTTGGCCTTGATAACCACGACCAGGGTTACCACCACCCCGCCTAGGATCCGGTTGATACCTTTGATCCTTATGCTTCTTATAAAGATCCTTTCCATCATCATACTCAGCAGTCGTTTTTCCAGAGCTAGAACCACCCGAACGAGCAGCCAAACCCAAATTGTGCTCAATGTCCTTAGCTCGCATGGCTAAGACATCAAAGTCGGTGTAGTCTGAAGCCAACATGTAGGTCTTGATGTTGCGTGTAAAAGAGTCTATCGCAATAGAGTGGAAGTGTACACGACGCAAGTAGTAAAGTGATACACGAAGTATCGGATGTCGAATCCACAGGGACTGAAAATAGCTTTATCCTTGGATTGCTGCACAAAAGAGAAAGAAGAGAGTTTAATTGTTTGTACGGAAATATTGAAGAATACTAAAGTTAAAAGATTAAAAGATTCAAGGTAAAGAAATAGGTCGGTATTGATTTGCTCAGTAGTGTTGGTGTTGCACTGTATAGGACTTCTTGTTCTGTCGTCGTTTCTGTCGCGGTAGCACCTGCGGCGGCAGCAGTCTGTTGTTGTCGCGGCAGCGATCACACAACTCTGTGCTTCAAGCTTGGCAAGAATCCCTGTTGTGAGTCATCCTATCCCTAGGTCCAAGTTTGTCAATGAACACGTCTTAGATGATACCTCCCGGCGTGAATCGAAGGATGAACACCGATGTTGTTGAATTCTTCCTTAGCCACTTAACCTCGTCCTATCCCTAGGTCCGAGATAGTTCAACCATAAACTAGAGAACCTGTACTTATTCCTTTCGTATACCTAACTCTCCCGATATTAAGTAAATGAATAATCTTACAATGATCTCCCGATACTCTTGTAAGATGTTGAAAACCAGAATAAGCAAACTTGAAGTTTATTTTATTGAACAGAAAAATCCTAAAAACAGTACAATCCTTGCAACTACTTTACAGAACCAACCCTTAACCCTAGGGGAAGTTTAGAACATGATGAGAAGGGGAAAATGACTAGGGTTTTGGGGAAGACGGCTAGAGAATGAGATGTCCTTCCCTAGGTCGAATTACATGCCTTTATATAGGCCTTGGGTTCAAGTTTTCTAATATGGCAAGAATACAAGTTTAAACTAAAGTACAACTCTATTAAAGACTAAATCTTCAGAGTAGATGCCTTTAATTCGTCCTCTTTTCTTGCTTTGGGTTTCTTCCTTGAACTTTGGGCTTGGCCTTCATTCTGATCTAGGGCTCAGAAAAATATACGAGTGGCCCACGGTAGACCGGCTTGAATTCCTCTATCTGTCGAGCTCCACTTCACTTTTCCCTTCACCATTGTTGTCGTCATTGGCTGCCACGGCAACGTCTTCCTTCTCGACTTCAGTCTTGAGTTCCAGCTTTGCTTCTTCACTGCCATAAGTCTGCCACAGCAGCTACCTGCAAAATCAGCCAAAATCAGTAACAATTGTGCTAATTTATATAATTGTGATGTATATGTGAAATCTATCCTAAATGCAATGAATTATGCTTGAATGTAGCAGAAATATGGGTTAAATAGGGGGTAAAAAGTAGAACTTTTGCACACTCAACACTTGACATCCTTCATCAAACCATAGCGAAAATGATCACATCTCGTTTGTTCATCGGAAACCAACTCAAGAGCATACTGGCTCAACTGAACAAACTGAACTTCGTATTCGGAAAGAATCATGTTTCCTTTCACCAAGGACATAAATTCACTCTTCTTCTCATCTAGATAGCGAACACCCAAATACTTTCTCTCGGAAGCATTTCCAAAGAACTCCCAATTCACATTGGCAGGTTCTATTCCTGCAGTGATAGTCATCCACCACGTATAAGTATCTTCGTGAAGCAAAAAGACAACACATCCCAACTTTTGCACATCGTTGCAACTCATCTGACCAAGAACCCTTCGGGTGCTCTCAAACCAAGCCTCGGAACCCTCAAGATATAGACCTCTAAACTCATATCCACTTAAATTGCGTAAACATTCTAAAGGTAAGCCAACATTAGCAACAGGCTGAGGTGCGCCCACATGCATCCCCGCTATCGCTGCCTGAAAAGCCCCAGCTATAGCCTGAATCAATAGTGTCATATCAGCAACAACTTGCCCTTGCGTTGCTTGAGGTCCAACACCTCCATCACCAGCTCTCGCTCCAGCTCCATCATCACCAAGAGGAGGAGGAGGCAGCAAATTCTCAACATTCTCATGAATGTCATTCTCAACCACGTTACGCACGTTGTCTCTAAGTTCTCGTATCAGTCCCATTATCAAAACAATATAGCTAAAAAGAATGCAACAATAAAAACAATTACGCTAGCCAAAGCAAGAATCTAAGGTGCTCAAGTTTTACTTTTCAAAACCAAAATTCTCTTTACATTAGTAATAATATGGCAATGGGTACCCTTAAACTCTACCCCAACAACATATAGCAAACATATTTCATGTTAACAAACGTCGTGCATCTCACACATATCAATTAATGATCAAAACATGGCATAATCACTCACCGAGCATATCATTCAACAAGAATTCATCCAAACAATAACATCACATCAACCTTACCTACCAATTCTTTTGTAACTTGTCTGTAATACCACCAAATGTAACCCCCTCGACTCGATCTGGGTGAGAGAACAAACTAAACGGATCACACAGGGAATATTGAAGTAAACTAGGAGGTTTACCTCAATTAACAACCCTATTTTTTCATTTTTATCTTGTTTAGATGCTCATTATAATCCTAAGTGTTTAACATCGCATCGGAACAATTTACAAAACGATCAGACTACAATTTGGAACTCAATTACAACCAATTACATTTTAGGGATCATATTGTACTTTTAACAAAATACATGGACTTCGTCACTTTTAAAGTTACCGGACTTAAATTAAACATATTACATGCATCTCTGTCAAATCTAAGTTCAAAATAATCACCCATGCTCATTTAATTGCATCCACAACATTCAGGGGCTAAACCGTAAAGAAACATAACTTCAGAATATTCCATTAACTAACGTAACAGCTTGCAGTTTCGGTACATGATGTCATGTATCGAAACATGTGTATCGAAACAGGTTTAAGTGGGTCGGAACATGGGCTTGTATCAAAACACCATTTGAGGTGTTTCAAAATAGAGGTTTCCAGTAACAAATCATACCGGAACAGACCTCCATGTTTCGAAACCCTTATGCCATTTCAGGCTCATTGTTTCGGTACAAGCTTGAGTGTACCAAAACACTTGGGCCTATAATGACACTTTTTGCTGATTTTTCACACTTTAATCCATACATAACCATTCCAACATAAATACAACATATTTACAGCATCAAACCTTAATCATACATGGCAGAAACATCAATATATCATGTCCATATGCATCAATGGAACCTATGCAAAATAGCCACTTAAGAGTCAAAACAGAAACCAAGGCATAAACCGACAATTAAAGGTCATTTACAAGTCATTAAGGGCATTTTAAACTTTTCACAAACCAGGGAGTTTCAAAATACATCTCCCAAAACAAAAAGGTATTCTCCTATTGCCAACTATTATTACTGATAAGCAAATGTAAAACCATACTTGAGTTTAATGCCACTCCTTGGAATCCATCTTGCCTCTTTGCTACCCAATTATGCTAATTCTCTACATTGTTGAAAAAAGAGAGCGTAAGCACAATTGCTTAGTGAGGGATGCTCAAAACAAACAAACCACAACAATGCATTTTAAAACCATTTCTCATTTATCTCATCATGCTCTTTCTATCTTATGCTTGAAATCATTTTCAAAGCAAAACCACATCATTTAAACCACATGTAGCAACTATCCCATGCATTCATCAAAATGCAAAGTCTCAAGGCAAAGCCTTACATGCTTAAATATCATAAAGCATTTATCAAATCATATTCTCATATGCAAAACACAATGCATAAATTCATTTATAAACAAGGTACATGTGTATCTCATATATTGGCATTTAGCAACATTACTTAGATATGCGTATAGCTTGACTAAAATATCAAGTCCTAGCACGGTGCAATCTCACATCATTGGACTCTCATGATGACATCTCTCATTGCCACAAAGCTTAATGCAGTACCATGGTGGAATCTCTAATCACCACACTCCCACTTTGGAACGGGATGACACTACCCCCATTGCCCGAACCAAAGAGCGCGTACAAATTTTGTATATTATAGTGCACTTCTTATCCTATTGGTCGACCAATTATATTCGGTAGCAATAATCTCATCTCATGCCAATATATTCATTTTAGACATCATTACCTATAGTTTTCAATGCATCATTCTAAAACATTCTCATCCCATTTCAAAAGCATATACAATGCATAGCATTTTCTCAAATAGTTCTATCTCATTGAAATATCAATTCTATCTCATTGGATCATTAAAATCATCATATCATTTCTGAAAACATGCATAAAATAGTAGGTGTAAATCTATCTTCAAAACAAGAGCATGATCATAAAACAAATGGGATAATAACTAATAATTGAGAGCGAAACATCTCATACTTACTTCTGGATTTAGGTTAGTGTTTCGAACACAACCTAAACCCACAAACCTTTCTTTCAAGTCTTTGAAAGGCTTTTAAAACTAATTCCACTCACCGACAACGCCACACTCACTTTGCCGAAGCGTAATCAAGCTTTTGGAGCTCCCGGAACTTTATCAATGTCGTCTGATATATTCTTCCATGTTTATAACACACAAGAGCAGATGATTAATGCGTCTCAATGCATTAAAACCAATAGCAAACAAAGCTACCTCGCTTCTCTGCCCAAAACACGAAAACGGCTATCTGAAACAACCGAAAACACCTTCTATTTCTCTTCAAACTCAACCCAGGTAAAACCTAACACTTCCATCCACATGTAATCATTAAATAACATCTAAAAACAACTTAATTTCGTCCTTATACCTCCAGTAACATCAAAACCACATAAACATCACAAAATCCCCAAATCTAACCATCTATCAGCTAGAGATCCAAACCAATTCGGGATTATTATGATAAAACCTTTATTTCAACATCACTTAACATCCAAATCTTGATTAATAACAGCCTTATATCAAGTAAACAATAACATTATGAAAATTACAAGATCTCAATAATAATTTTCAATTTAACCAAATTTTCAAGATAAATTCGTCAAAACATATGTAAAGGATTGATAACTTGGGAATTTCAGTAAAGAACTGATCATTAGAGGAAGAGAACGAACATTGCCTCTAATGGATGAAATCTCTCTCAATTTGTTGAGTGGATCGAAAGATCGATATGAACCAAGAGGGGGGTGAATTGGAAATTTAAAGGTTTTGTGGTGGAAATTGCAAATTAAAAATAATGACAAAGGATTTTAGAGTGAATCAAGTTCCAAATGAACTCTACATCCACTACCTTAGCTTCACTAAGGATTTGCAACAATTCCACTAATTGCTCTTCCCCTTTTCTAGGCTAAGGAGGCAACCCTTACAATTTCGGTTGAATTTTCTACCCAAAATTCAACCCAATCCTCACAACAAGAGAACAAAGAAATTTGTTGGCTAATGAAGCATCTCTCAATACAAATGATAGCCCAATTACAAGCACTCAACCCAATTGAACAAGATAAGAATGAAAATTACAATTGGGGTTTCTAGATAATATGAAATTTTGCACAATTGCTTGGATTTGATGAATAGATGTTTTCTTGAAGATCAATAGTTGTTGCTGATGCTTTTAGATGTGTCTTTTATACCTCCTCATTGATTTCTAGCCGTTTGGGTGGTTGGGAACATAAATGGAGCCGTTGGAACCCTCTCTTACCACCATAAATGCACTTCTGCAGCTATGCGTATCGATACGCGGGAAGGTGTATCGATACCTGTCTCAGAAAAGAAAGAGACGTTGTGTGCAATAAATAAGGGGTATCGATACGCGCGTAAGCGTATCGGTACGGGGTATCGAAATGGTAAAGGCCGTATCGATACCTTTTTCTCAACTTAGCTCACTATCGATATCTGTATCGGTACGGGGGTTAGGCGTATCGATACGGGTCAACGACCTTTTAAAGTTTGGTTACCAACCAACTGACACCAACGGTCATATTTTTTAAACCGACTCATATTTAAAAATTATAAAGCTCGTATCGATATGAGGGTTTGCCGTATCGGTACACTATTCAAACTCTTTAGGTTTTAACACAGGGGCGTATCGATACGAGGGTTTGCCGTATCGATACGTGTTCCGACAGTAACCAAGTTTGGCAAAAAGGTATCGATACGCTTGGCAGTGTATCGATACACCTGAACGATTTTCAATGATTTTGCCTTGGAACACTTAGAAAATATTTTGAGTTTGAGTTTTACAAATCAATTTTAAAGAGTTGGTGTTTTAAAACTTATTAAGGGACTTACAAAAACAATTTTAAGTTTTTAAAATTGATCCTTAAAGATCTAATTATATCAAAATCAAACATAGGTTTTACAATCTCCCCCTTTTTGATATAACAAAACTAAAACTTAAAATTTTTGTCATTTTGAAAAATTCTTTACAAAGTTAACTCTCCCTTAATATAAGATTGGTAACCTTTGAGTTAAAATCAAAATATTTGAAGTGTGAGCTAGTTTCTCTCCCCCTTTTTGTTAGATCAAAAAATCTTGAGACAATTAAGTGCATAATGAAGGCAAAGGTATAAATAAGCAACATAATTTTATTCATCATAGCAACATACTTAAAATCCAAAAAAAAAAACAGAAAATCAAAGAATAGGTTTAATCCTAAAACAAGCTTAATCCTAAGAACATAAAGCAAAGGTGCATAAAATAGAAAATCCTAAATGATATGCATGACATGCAAGAAGAAACGTCTAGGCATCGTCTTCGTCATCTTCATCATCTTCATCATCAACTCCCGTTGGCTCATTATCCCGCATGCTATTACGCCACTCATCATGGAAAGCGGCAATGGAAATATTCAAAGAATTGTGCCCGCTTTCAAGGGATGTGAGGCGATTCTCCATACCCGTCATCCTTGTATCAAAGGTAGTTTCCATGGAAGTAAGACGAGTATTCATGTCCGTGCGCAACCCGGTAAATTGCTCATTGAGATAGGTCATGAGAGCATCCATGGAGGGTTGTGGGACATGAGGAGCTTGAGGAGCTTGAGGCTCTTCAAAAACGGCGGCGGCCTCCGGTGGTAACTCGGCAAGACATACCCATTCACCATTAAGATAATGAAATTTTTCCCGAGCAAGAGATCGCTCATCAATGGGATCGGTGAGGGGAGTTGGGTAGTCATAAGAGCAATCAATATCCTTTTTAAGAAAGAAATAACTCAAAGTCGTACCATATGTAAAGGAGGTGACGAGAGTTGTGTGACGATTTTGCATGAGGTAGACGATCTCCGCGAACATGAGTCGAGCAAGATTTGGGCGCCTTTTCTCACGGAAGCACTGAATCCAAAAATCATCCACTTGATGCATGGTGGAATATTTTCCTCCGGAGGGACGAAACCACCAAGACACCATCAAATGTAGGATCCGGTCTTGAGCATTTAGGGCGGTGACGGATCCACTAAGAACATGCCCCAAAGCATGCTCATCATCAAGGCCTTCATCCTCTAATTTGAAAACCTCACAAATGGATTTGACATCAAGGATGATTTTCTTCCCCATGAGGAAAGAGCTAATTGCAACAACTTCCCCATCACGAGTAATACATTTGGCATTAGCATAGAAAATCAAAACCAAAAGGCGATAGAAAAAAACGGGAATAGAGATGAAATCCATGAAGTTCCATCGACGAAATAACGGAAGATATTCAAACTTAAAACGCTCAGAGTCGAGAAAAGGAACGGATATTACCCTTTCGGCATGGATCTTATAATTCTCATATTGACGAAAATGAGTTAGACCCGAGTTGCCATCAAAGCATTGCTCATAGATGATTGAGTAGTTCGGACGAGCAATGGCTCCAAGGGTGGATGATTCACCGGCTTGAGAAACCCTTGAACGCTTCCTCGAAGGTTCTTTTGGTGCCATGATCTAAAAGAGAAATTAAGCAAAAGGATTTCTTCAATTTGAGTAAAAATCAAGGTAAAAAAATTTTGAGAAGAATTTGAAGAAAAGTTTTGAAAAACAAAAAAATTTAAAAGAAAAGATGAAACAAAACAAAAAAAAATTGAAGAAAAACTAGCACAATAGATGAGAGAGAGAGCACAAAGCTTTGCTTGATTCAAAAACTCTTTTAGATTTGAGTTGAGGTGTGAAAAATATGAAGGAGGAAGGGCCTTTTTATAGGCAAAAACGGCTAGGGTTAATTAGGTTTTGAAGAGTTTTAATTTAGGTAAAAGTTGAACTCATTAAAAGCCAAATTTAATGTCATCAGCGCAATCGAGTATCGATACGCCTGAGGGTGTATCGATACGGGGGTAGAATCGTCTTTTCCGCAAAAATGCCCGTCGGAAAGTCGTATCGAAACGGAGGGGTCCGTATCGAAACGACCCATATCGATACGAGATTAATCGTATCGATACCCGTGAAGCGAAGAAAATTCTGGGAAATAGAATGAAGAACACGTATCGATACGCGTAGAGCCGTATCGATACCGTATGCCCAGAAATGCATATTTGGTTCAAAGAACAACCAAAGGCTCGAACTTAACATCTCCTAAAGGTATGCAAATGATGAATGAGTAGTTCTAAGCATATTTTAATAGAAGCATACTCCCCCTAACTATAGGCATGGATGAAATTAGGAGTCTAAACACATAAACATGGCATTTCACAAGATCAAGCAAATTTAAGCACAAAAGAGGTCCTAAAAGGTCAAGATAGGCTAGCTAGACCGAACTCTCTCCTAAGGGACCAAAAACGCTCTTTGTCTAAGGGTTTTGTAAATATGTCCGCTAATTGATTCAAGGTGTCTACATACTCTATAACCACATCTTCCTTAAGGACATGATCTCTAATGAAATGATGCCTTATTTCTATGTGTTTGGTTCTAGAGTGTTGGATGGGATATTTTGTTAAACATATTGCACTAGTGTTGTCAAATTTTAGGGGTATGGTTTCAACTTTAATTCCATAATCTAAGAGTTGTTGCTTCATCCAAAGGACTTGAGCACAACAACTACCTAAGGATATGTACTCGGCTTCGGTGGTAGATAAGGCTACACTACTTTGTTTCTTAGAGAACCAAGATATGAGCATACTACCTAAGAATTGACAAGTTCCCGAAGTACTTTTCCTATCGATTTTACAACCCCCATAATCCGCATCCGAGTAAGCATGAAGGTTGAAGGTAGAGTCTCTAGGGTGCCAAAGACCTAAACAATGAGTATCTCTAAGGTACCTAAAGATTCTCTTAACGGCTATAAGGTGAGACTCTCTAGGACTAGCTTGAAACCTAGAACACAAGCAAACACTAAACAAGATATTCGGTCTACTTGCGGTAAGGTAAAGCAATGATCCAATCATAGAACGATAAAGCTTAGAGTCAACACACTTACCTCCTTCATCTTTGTCAAGCTTTGTAGATGAGCTCATAGGAGTGGCTTGAGGCTTTGCATTCTCCAAGCCAAACTTCTTGAGCATATCCTTTATGTATTTTGCTTGGTTTATGAAGGTGTCATCCTTCTTTTCCTTGATTTGGAGTCCCAAAAAGAATGAGAGCTCCCCCATCATGCTCATCTCAAATTCACCTTGCATTAACTTAGCAAACTCTTGACAATGACATTCATTAGTAGAACCAAAAATAATATCGTTAACATAAATTTGAACTACTAAGATGTCATTTTTATACATTTTTATAAAAAAGTGTAGTGTCCACCTTACCTTTTTCAAATCCCTTTTCAATTAAAAAGTTTGAAAGCCTTTCATACCAAGCTCTAGGAGCTTGTTTTAAACCATAAAGAGCTTTGGTAAGTTTGAAAACATGATTTGGAAATTTTGAGTCTTCAAAACCCGCTGGTTGTTCCACATACACTTCTTCATTTATAAAACCATTTAAAAATGCGCTTTTAACATCCATTTGAAAAATCTTGAAATTATGATAGCATGCATATGCAAGCATCATCCTAATGGCTTCCATTCTAGCTACGGGTGCATAGGTTTCATCAAAATCTATTCCCTCTTCTTGAGTGTAACCTTGTGCTACTAGTCTAGCTTTATTTCTTACAATGTTACCACTCTCATCTAGCTTGTTCCTAAAGACCCATTTAGTTCCTATTGTAGATTGATTACTAGGCCTATCAACTAATGTCCAAACATTACTTCTCTCAAATTGATTTAACTCTTCTTGCATATCCAAAATCCAAAAGTCATCTTTCAATGCTTCTTTAATATTCTTAGGCTCTATGCTTGAGATAAATGCAACATGATTCATTAATCTAAGAGAAGATCGAGTGGTTACCCCCTTGGATGGATCACCCAAGATTTCACCATCTTTGACATAGTTCAACTCCCTTGGGTAGCTCACTTCCTTTTCCTCAAGAGCCAAGTCCTTCAAGGCTTCAAGAGGTGGATCTTGTGTGTCCTCTTCTTTTGTTGGAATCTCATCCTCCTTTGAAGTTTGTCCTCCATCAAAGGCATTTATGATTCCTACATCATCATCATCACAAGAATCCTTCCTAGGAAGGAGGTTATCATCGAATACAACATGAATAGATTCTTCTACTACTAAAGTTCTTTTGTTAAATACTCGATAGGCTTTAGAGGTTAAAGAGTAACCTATAAAAATAGCTTCATCACTTTTTGCATCAAATTTACCTAAGTTGTATTTTCCATTATTTAAAACAAAACACTTGCAACCAAAAGAGTGAAATAGCTAATGTTAGGCTTTTTAGATTTTAAAATCTCATAAGGTGTTTTCTTTAAAATTGGCCTAATCATTACTCGATTTACAATATAGCAAGCGGTGTTTGTGGCTTCCGCCCAAAAATATTTAGGTAAATTGTTTTCACAAAGCATAGTTCTAGCCATTTCTTGCAAAGTTCTATTTTTCCTCTCAACTACCCCATTTTGTTGAGGAGTTCGAGGAGCCGAAAAATTATGGTTAATACCATTTTCATTTAAAAAATCTTCAAACCCCAAATTTTGAAACTCGGTTCCATGATCACTTCTAATATGTGAAATTTTAAGTTCAAGATCATTTTGGGTTAATTTTGAAAATGTGATGAATTTTTCCAAAGCCTCATCTTTAGTACTTAAAAATAGAACCCAAGTAAATCTAGAAAAATCATCAACAAGTACAAAGGCATAAGACTTACCACCCAAGCTCATAGTCCTAATTAGCTCAAATAAATCCATATGGATTAGTTGTAAGCATCTACTAGTAGAAACATCATTAATGGATTTAAAGGAAGATCTATGTTGTTTACCCTTTAAGCATGCATCACAAATTTTATCATTTGAAAATTTTATCTTGGGTAAACCTCTAACTAGATTAAGGGAGACTAGTTTTTCTAAAACACTTATGCTAGCATGTCCTAGTTTCCTATGCCACAACCATGTATCATTTTCATTTTGTGCAACTAAGCATGCATGAGATGTATGAATGTCATCTAGATGCACCATGTATATGTTCCCTATGCGATGACCTATGAGCATAATATTATTAGATTTAATGTCTACTATTTTGCATCCATTTTTATTAAATAAAACATTAAATCCTTTATCACACAATTGACTTATGCTCAATAAATTGTGTTTAAGACCATCGACATATAAGACATTTTCAATGAGAATAGTAGAGTGATTACCTACGGAGCCAATACCTTTAATGTGGCCTTTGGAGTTGTCACCAAATGTTACTACTCCTCCGCTTTTTGGCTTTAGATCCATGAATATACTCTTGTCTCCGATCATGTGCCTCGAGCATCCACTATCAAGGTACCATGAGTTTTGACTTTGTGCTTTGGCCTTGTAGCAATGCTCCCCCTACAAACAAAGATATTAAACTTTTGTTTTTGGTACCCAAATCATTTTGGGTCCATGAGTGTTAGCTCCCAAAACCTTGGTTCCCTTAGGAATCCAAGATGACATAGCAATAATATTATTAGATTTTACAAGTTCCTTAGGAACCCATACACTTCTAATTCTTTTAGCTCTACTATGTCTAGGATAGCTACCTTGTTTGTAGTAGTTAGTCTTTTTCTTAGGTTGGTGTGTTCTAGAGGATTCACCTATTTCATGCTTGACACTACCAACATTTTTCAAAGACTTTTTGAGCTCATTTAGCTCACCCAACACCTTTTGGTGTTCACTATTACATTGAGATAAAAGATTATTTAGATCAACATTTTCATCTTGAAAGAATTTTAGTTCATCTTTTAATCCTAATATCTTTTTCTCAAATTTTGAATTAGCTTGAGTGAGTGAGTCATTTTTCTCATTTAGTTCTAAAATAATCTTTTTATTCCTAATGACCGACTCTTTATATTTCTCAACTAATTCATCATGGACCTCTTGTAACTCATCATATGCATCATTTAATTCTTCAAAATCTAAAGTAGATGAGTTAGAGGTTACCATGGAGGAATCTTCCTCAAGTGCCATGAGGCAAAGGTTAGCCACTTCTTGTTCGTCATCCTCTGATGACTCCTCATCACTCCAAGTAGCAAGCTTGGCTTTGAGCTTCTTCTTCTTCTCAAAGCCCTTCTTCTTGAGTTGAGGGCACTCCGAACGTATGTGGCCGGGTTGTTTGCACTCAAAGCAAATGATAGGATCCCTTCCTTCTTCCTTGTTCTTGTTTTTGAAGTCCATCTTTCTTTGGATTTTTCTTCCCCGGTTGGACCTCATAAAACGTGAGAATTGTTTGGCTATCATAGCCAATTCTTCAAGTTCATCCTCCTCACTAGATGAGCTCTCTTCATGTTGTGAAGCTTTAGCCTTGAGAGCTATTCCCATCTTCTTCTTCTTCTCAACCTCAAGCTTTTCTACCCTTTTTTCTTCTTTCTTTTTCTCATCTTCCCTTCCTTTCTTCATGATCTCATGAGTAAGGAGAGAACCCACAAGCTCATCAAGCTTCAAAGTTTTCAAATTATTTGCTTCAATGATAGCGGTTCTCTTCCCATCCCAAGACTCGGGAAGTGAATAGAGTAGCTTCCGGACAAGCTTATCTTCCGGTATGATTTCTCCAAAACCCTTTAGCCCATTGACAATAGTGGAGAAACGATCAAACATCTTTGACATCGTCTCATCGGGCTCCATCTTGAAATTTTCATAACTAAGATTGAGAATTCCAATCTTAGTTTCTTTAACATCGTTTGTGCCTTCATAAGTAGTCTCTAGAGTGTCCCACACTTCTTTGGCACTTTCGATGGATGAGACCTTTGAATAGATGTCCGGACCGAAAGAACAAAATAGCATGTGGAGAGCTTCATCATTGACTTGAATCTTTTTCCTCTCCTCTTCACTCATCTCCACCTTCTTCTTCAAAACCATCTTGTCTTCACCATCTTGCTTCAATGGAATATAAGGGCCATCTTCAATGACATCCCACACTAGGTAGTCATTTCACTTGATGGAAAGACGCATTCTATTCTTCCAAAAAGAATAGTTATCACCATTAAAGAAGGGAGGCTTTGTGGTGGATTGTGACTCGTACATGCCCGAACCGGAGATTGAAGCCATCTCTTGATATTTGATGATCACACTCTTCCAAGGAACTCCTCTTGTGGTTGTTAATCCTCAAAGAGGTAGGCTCTGATACCAATTGTTGAGTGGATCGAAAGATCGATATAAACCAAGAGGGGGTGAATTGGAAATTTAAAGGTTTTGTTGTGGAAATTGCAAATTAAAAATAATGACAAGGGATTTTAGAGTGGTTCAAGTTCTAAATGAACTCTACATCTACTACATTAGCTTCACTAAGGATTTGCAACAATTCCACTAATTGCTCTTCCCCTTTTCTAGGCTAAGGAGGCAACCCTTACAATTTCGGTTGAATTTTCTACCCAAAATTCAACCCAATCCTCACAACAAGAGAACAAAGAAATTTTTTGGCTAATGAAGTATCTCTCAATACAAATGATAGCCCAATTACAAGCACTCAACCCAATTGAACAAGATAAGAATGAAAATTACAATTGGGGTTTCTAGACAATATGAAATTTTGCACAATTGCTTGGATTTGATGAATAGATGTTTTCTTGAAGATCAATAGTTGTTGCTGATGCTTTTAGATGTGTCTTTTATACCTCTTCATTGATTTCTAGCCGTTTGGGTGGTTGGGAACATAAATGGAGCCATTGGAACCCTCTCTTACCACCATAAATGCACTTCTGCAGCTATGCGTATTGGTACGCGGGAAGGTGTATCGATACCTGTGTCAGAAAAGAAAGAGTCGTTGTGTGCAATAAATAAGGGGTATCGATACGCGCGTAAGCGTATCAGTATGGGGTATCGAAACGGTAAAGGCCGTATCGATACATTTTTCTCAATTAGCTCACTGTCGATATTTGTATCGCTACGGGGGTTAGGCGTATCGATACAGGTCAACGACCTTTTAAAGTTTGGTTACCAACCAACTGACACCAACGGTCATATTTTTTAAATCGACTCATATTTAAAAATTATAAAGCCCGTATCGATACGAGGGTTTGCCGTATCGGTACGCTATTCAAACTCTTTAGGTTATAACACAAGGGTGTATCGATACTTGTTCCGACAGTAACCAAGTTTGGCAAAAAGGTATCGATACGCTTGGCAGTGTATCGATACACCTGAACGATTTTCAATGGTTTTGCCTTGGAACACTTAGAAAATATTTTGAGTTTGAGTTTTACAAATCAGTTTTAAAGAAGTTGGTGTTTTAAAACTTATTAAGGGACTTACGAAACAATTTTAACTTTTTCAAATTGATCCTTAAAGATCTAATTATATCAAAATCAAACATAGGTTTTACACAATTGGATGTGTTTTTTTTTTAAAAAAAAGGGAAACAATAAGGATTTGCAAATCAAGGTTAAAGAATCTTTTAGAAATCAAAAACTCAGTAAATCAAGAGCATTACTTCAAGTTTCTTAAAATGGAGAGTGTTTGGATGTGAGAAAACTTTGAGAGATAATAGAATGAGAGAAAATGATGTAAAATATGTTGTAATAAAATAACTAAATCTCCTTTGTCGTGGCCATTTTTTTAACTCGTTTGTGGAAAAATAGCTTGACGATTAGGGTTATGAAAATTGGGGTTTCCCATTTTAATTTTGATCTTGAAATTAAGGGTTTTTTCATTTTAATCAAATTTCCTTTATGTTCTTTAAAAATCGTTTTGGATTCACCACCGGCCACTTTGGTAGACTGGACACCATAAAAAGCGAACCAGAGATTCTTTTAATAAAATTCGGGTTCTGGAGTCGGTTACGTGTAGGGAAGGGTTAGTACCCCTACAAACGCCCGTTGTCGGTACCTTATTAATTCCACGTGGAATTTTGGCATTTCGAACATTAATTTGAATTTAACTAAATCTTTTAATTGTAAAATAGATTTTATTCCAAATGGGGATATCCTTTTGTAAGAAAATACATTTTGGACGAATATAATTATGAAACGTCCAGTTACATTAGGAAACTTCAATTTATATTCAAAATGTACCTCAACACAAAAGGTTTTTATGCTTGTCAAATTATTGCCTTGTTCATTTTAAGTAAATCTAATTTAGGCTCGATCAATTTAATTAATTAAGAATCTAAGAATACTATTAATTTTTTGTCATAAATGATAACATTCAAATAATTTGGACACTACCTTTAATGGGTCCAAAAGTAATAATATTCTTAATTTATGGTGACACTAATTGTTTATCTTATTTTTTATTTTTATTTAAATTAACTATGTGATTGTCATTTTCTAAGTTGAAATGAAACATTGAATTTATTACTTAAATATTCCCTTAATTAACATCACATTACAATGTGATACTAATTAATTTAGAATATTTGAGCTTTATTCAACATTCATTTATTTTCTAAAATGTCCTTTCTTAGAAATTTAATTAAATTTAATTAGAGAACTTAACCCTAAAAGGCTCTAATTTAATTACACTAGATGAATTAAATTCTCCTAAATAAGTTTACTACATGTATATTTTAAAAGTATGCATACAATATAAATTAAACAATTAAACAAAAATATTTAAACTAATTTTAGGACTGAATTGCATTAAATTGGAAGCTAGAAGCCTGAATTACAAAGAAACGGTGGCCAAAATGAATTACAATTACAAGTATCAGAAAAAAAAATCCTCAATCGTTAGGGTACTTGGATGGAGTTTTCGGTACAATCGCAACCCCTCAACATCCAAAGCGACTTGTTTATAATGCACTCAATCCTATAGTTGGCTAATTATATCCGATTTCATTTACAAAACACTTTGCATAACATCACTTGCCAATATAATCCATATTTCATGCATACCTCACTGTTTTTCCAAAGCATTCATGATAAGCCACAACACAAGCATTAAAACCATGCTTCATACCTCATGCATCATCACATGCATACAAGGATCACTTACCTAGTGCATCCTTAAACCATATGGCATCATCAAACACATTTCATAAACTCAAAACATGCTTTAAAATAGTAGGTTAACACAATTAAATCAAGTGCATTCAAAATCTCACAATAGCACAATCCGAGAGAGAAATTCATTTTACTTACTTCCGAACTTAGTAAAGTGTTTCAAGCTCTTACTAAGTTCCCAAAAACCTTTTCTAAAACGTTTACATGCTGGAAACCAAGTTCCACTCACCGACTTGCGAAACCACACTTGCCGACACGACTATCGATCGTCTGAAGCCTCCAAAATCACTTTGTTTGATTCCGAAATGCTATCCCCTGTTTTCAACATATTAAAACAGGGGCTCAATGCATTAAAATGCATCCAAAACACCAGCTATCAAAAGAAAAACTCGCAGCCCTACTCTAAAGCATCAAATCACCCATCCGAAAGAACCGAAAACTCAATCGATTGACCTTTAACCTCAGCCCAACCTTTACCCAACACATTCAACACATCTTAGGCATAAATTAACATCCAAAAACAACCTAAAACCATCTTTATACCTCCAGCAACTCAGATTCCACATTACACCCCAAAAACCTAACTATAAACACCTTAAAAACCAAAGATCTCAAGGATTTCGGGATTAATATGATTTAGGCTACATTTCAACATCATTAACCTTCCAAAACTCATTTAGAAATCATCTCAAACAAACCAAATCAACACAACTCCGAAAATCACATTTTTAATCATCTTTTTTAACAAGATTTCAACATTTTATTAAAGTAATAACAAAAACTCAATCAAAAACATTAATAAAGAGTCAAATATCTTTAGAATTTCATTAAAGAACCTTGATTAAAGGGTTGGCATGAATTTTACCTCCAATCCTTGCTTCTCTTCTAATTTGGCAAGTTTAGCTTCAAAGAATCTTGAAGAAAATTGAGAGAAATCTCAAAGATGAAATTGGAAATCAAGAGAGGATTTGAGAATGAAGAAAATCTGGAAATTGAGAGAAAATGGAGAGTGTTTGGCTGAAGTGAAAAACAAGAGAATGAAAAATGATCGTCAAAACTTTTAACCGATTAACTACCTCCCTAATTTAATTAATTAAAGTCATTTTAATTTTTAATAAAACATTTAAAACACATGTCAAATTAGAGAAAATGACTAATTGCCAAGTAGCTCCCTAAAGATTCTAAGATTTTGACTCTTCTTGTAAAACACACTTTTCCAAACTTTTAAATCTTTACATTTTGGTCACTACCCAAAATGTATACTTTCATAAACCTGTTTTGCAAAATTGATTCAACCAATATCTTCAATATAATTTTTCGAGATTTTAAGAATTTTTATCATAGTTTTATCCCATCCCGAACCTGAATTCCCTAAACCACCATTTACGACTCAAACAACCGATAATCGGTTCCACCGGCCTAACCCAACACGCAAAACACCTAGGCCCAAAACCGGGGCATTACAATTATGATTAAAATCAATATAAAACTTAGCAAAATCAGTCCAATTCAATTCTCAATTAATTTCATCAATTAAACCACCATTAAAACTCAATTAAATCAAGATATCAACATTTATTAATCAAATCAAGTTAGAAACTAAAACAAAAGAGTCAAGAACTTAAGAATTTCAATAAAGGACCTTTTATTAGCGGAGAATTAAGAAGATCGCCTCTAACAAGTTGCTTTTCCCTTGATTGGCTTGAAAGCTTCAAGAAATCCAATGAGATTTGTTGTAGAAAATTAAAGATCACTTTAGAAAATCAAAAAGGAAATCAAATCAATTGATTCCTCATCATTTTTATAAAAGAAATTTAGTTTTCTAAGTGAGAAAGTTGAGAGAAAAGATGAGAGAAAAAGAGAAGTTATGCAAGAAAATGATTTGGCTTTTTAGGAATTCTCTTTATTATAATTAATAAACCTTTTTAAAATTATTATAAAATTATTAAAAATAAGGGAAAAGCTTATTAAAGAACTTTGGTGTAATAGCTCTCTAAAGATTCTAAGTTTTGACTCCTTTTTAATTTAATCACCAAACAACTTTATAAATTTTACAATTTAGTCACCACTTTAAAAATGTCAATTAACCCAATTTATTTTTGTCAAATTAAGTTCATCAAAACCTTTAAAATATTATTTTAATATTTTAGAACATTTTCCACATTTTTATTTCGCCTGAAAATCATTTAATCCGATTAAATTCCTAAAACTAGATTGACTGCCTAACCTGATTCGCCCGAACCATTTAAACAAACAGGCTAACTTCTTGACCCAAAATCGGGGGCGTTACAAGTTGGATGCAAATGGTTATTTCAGGTTAAAAAGAATCTTGATGGTTCCATTGCAAGATACAAAGCATGTTTGATTGCTAAATGGTTCTCCCAAATACCGGGGCAGGACTTCAAGGACACGCTTAGTCCGGTTGTGAGGTTTACAACCCTCAATATTAATATATCCTTGGTTGTTACGAATGGATGCTAATTACGGCAAATTTACGTAAATAACGCCTTTCTCAAAGGCCAGTTAAACGAAGTAGTCTACATGCAACAACCCTAGGGTTTGTTCAAACCTCAACTGATGGTACAACACTTGTGTGCGGTCTCAACAAAGCTTTATATGGTCTTCGACAAGCACCACACAAATGGTATACTAAACTTCGTACTCATTTAATTGAAATTGGATTTCGTGAGTCAGGGGATGGTGCATCTCTGTTTATTTGTGACAAAGAAAGTGTTGTTGCGTACTTGTTAGTGAACCTAGATGATATCATTGTCACTGGCCCTTTCTAGACTGAAAGTGAGAATGTGATTGTCAGTCTTAACACAAAATTCGCTTTGAAAGATCTAGGTGAACTTCAATACTTTCTTGGTATTGAAGCAAAGAGAAGTGAGACATCTATCCAACTTAGTCAAAGAAAATTTGTTTTGGAATTACTTAAAAAAACCCAACATGAGTCTAGCTAAGCCTTATCCCACACCCATGTTACCCTCAGCTAAACTTGCTAAAGATGATGGCAGCCCCTTAGTTGATCCACATTAGTATCGCATCATTGTAACAGCTCTTTTTTATGTTTTCCACACTTGGCCGGACATCACGTTTAATGTCAACAAAGTTGCTCAAATCATGCACAAACTTGGGAAAGGACATCTCTCAGCTGCCAAGCAAATCTTGAGATATATTGCTAGTACTGTGAATTTTGGGTTGATTGTTTATGCGTCAACAATAGGAATAACTAATGTGGTAGCCTTTGCCGATGCTGACTGGGGTAGCAATTTGGACGATCGATGTTGCACGACTGATATTGTGTGTATATTGAAAATTGTCTTGTATCGTAGTGCTTGAAAAACAGAAATCTGTTTCTCGATCAATGACTGAGGCCGAATATAGGAGCATTGCCAATGTAATTTCTGAAGTGACATGGATCACTGTAGTTTTTAACGATATGAGGTTCAATGTACTCATGTAATTGTCATATGGAATGATAACACAAGTGCAGTAGCTCTATCTGCGAATCTTGTCCTTCACTCTCAATCAAAGCATGTCGAGCTCGACATTAACTTTGTCCGAGAAAAGATAGCTCAAGAAAAACTCCAAGCCAATTATGTGTCGTCTAAGATCAAGTTGCAGGCGGACTAACAAATCCTCTGTCCAAGTCTTATTTCCACATGTTTAGGCATAAGATGTGTGTGCAACCTGCTACCAGTGATTGTTGAATATTTTGAAGGCAGAAGCTGGATGGTGCATGGAGTAGGGACGGAACCATGTAAGGTGTGGGAGGGGTTGTTGCCCCTTTCAAATTTTTTGGTATAACTATATTTTTACCCTTTTTAGTTTAAATGTTAATTAAATAAAGCTTTTGCTCTCTCCAAATTTTTAGATTTAAAGGCTTAATAGACTTATGACCCTCCCAACATTAAATTCTGGCTTCGTACCTGGCATGGAGAATATTGAGCATTGTATCCATTGGCTCGTTGATTAGTTGAGTTGTTGGTCCTGTTAAGTGTAACTACAATCTGTTACACATTAGTTGGGCATTTGGCCCATTGTCAAAACCCGTTATAGCTAACTGATTGGTTTAAACAATACCAATATAGTTAGTTTATGTCGGGCTATATAAACTAAGAAGCTATCAAAGCTCTGGCCTATCTTTCAAATGTATGAGGCCTACATTTCATTATCTCTTTTCTCTAATTTATTTGTAACAAATTTGTAAACGTTTTTCTCTCTCTTAGAAAGTTCTAGTCTCGTAGTTCAACACATTGTAATTATATGAATGTCCTTCTAACGGGGTGCCATGTTTAGGGTAACTAGGTTACGATGGTTTCGCAGTATAGCCCTCACTTTCAGATGGTAGAATCTGCTGACGGGTTAAATGAATTAGATAGTCATCATGTCGATAGTAAAATGATTTCTTAACAAAACCGTGTCTTGGACCTTCCAAAGACTCCATGGCTCTATGTTTGGAAGAGTAGAGGAAGAGGAGTTGCTAATGACTTGAGAGCAGAGATATAACAACTTCGAATACAAATACAAATGTATCATAGTCTAGTTGGTTATCAGCCCATTTTAGCCTCTCCCATACACCATTGTGTTTGACATTGTAAACTCTTTCAATATATTTTCCTGTTTTGCATCCTCGTCCCTTCTTAAGCTAATAACCTGCAATTTCTGATAATTCCATGGCCTTGACAGCTTTTTTAGTACTACTTTTCAACTATTTTCCAACACTTGCTCTACCTCAATCTGCTGAATCATCTTCCATGGATTCAATGCAAGCGAAACCAATCTTACCAGAGATGGAGATTCTTCTTTTACCGCATCCTTTGCTTTTTACGATAGTCGCAGCAATCCCAAGCAATGAGCAGGGAGCCGGAGGACCCTTTCAGTTTTTATTTTTGGTCAAATAGAATTTTAGTTTTCTATCGGTTTAAACTTAAGCCAAATTAGACATTCATCTTTCCGATTTTCTAGATTAAATATTTAAAAAATTCCTATCATTTTGAGCTAACATAATTTCCGTCTCCCAATATTTGATATTAACTCAGGCCTTGACAATGAGATCGAATAAATAAATAAAAAATACTTTTGAAAGCAAAAATCAAATGGTTTTGTTAACTCTATTTTCTATATGTTTAGTGAATAGTTAAAAAGTTAAAATGGATACCCGAGATAATTTTTAAAACTAAAAAATTTATTTGGAAGAAAAGAGTACACCTAATAATTAAAAATAGATGGGATCCGAAAGTACATCTAATCATTTCTTTTCATGCACTATATCATATGTCTATACATAGCAAAAGCAAACCTCTATTATTTACATCTCCATTCTGCAGAAGCCGCTACAATTGATGAAAGCAATTTCTTCTGCTTTGCACTAGCTTTTGGTTGTATGATATTGGTTGGCCTTTCCTTGATTGGATTTCTTACGCTACAAAGCTTGTGCTTCATCCGCCAAGGCAACAACATTTCAAACCCACAACCCTTTGGGGAGGACAGTGAGGATCGCTTTATTACTGCTTGGGAAACACATGGTGACTGATCCGAATAATTGCAGAGGTAGGGAAGCTTTGTTTTGGACATGTTTAGGGCAGATGATGCAGCCAATGCTATGGCGTCCGGGAGGAAGCGTTCAATTATGAAACTTGGAGATGGACAATCACTGTGCTCTAAACTCATAGCTAAGTTCAAGCCATCCAAGTCACTAGGCTCCATGCTCTTTGATGATCCATGCAACTTTTCTGTTTTCTCAACAATGTCAATTGCTTCTGTTAGTGACAACACTTCCACAGCATCTGAGAATACATCATCGTTGTCCTCGTTATTATCGTAGTCATCCACATCGGCATCACAACCTTCATCATGACTGTGATCATAATCCACATTAGTTGCCTCTTTTGGTGGACGCCATCTGCCTGGTGGGGGTTTCGGACGAGGCGTTTCGGCTTCATCTGCGTTGTTGCTTCTTTCCGAATTCTTGGGCTTGCCAGGAACCTGTTCCCAGCAAAACGGAATCCAATTACTCGAATCTTTGCATCCCACAAAGGAATTGGTGCAAGAAACTTCATCGCTAATGTATCCACCAGCAGGTCGCCTTGTCGTTAAGAGTGGTGCATTTAGGTTGAGCTTTCTGGGGCGTTTCCTTTCCATAGCTTCATTCATTCCTTGTCCCATATAGAGAAATATGGTTCTGGAAGTGAAGGATTCATTGGAGTAGGCGGGGAAAAAGCGAATAGGTGACTTGAGATGCATATGATCATATGAACGAAGAGATGATAAAGGAGTGGTTGTATGAAATAATTGTGAAGCAACTGAAACTATGGGGATCTCGTGCAGTGTATTAAAATTTAAAACCGATATTTTTCACTTTATAAGGGTCACAGGTTGGACGGAAAAGGCCCTTACCCTTCTATGGTGAATTCATAAAGTGAAGCAAGATGTTAACATTTGCTGGAAGCCTGTAATCATCCAAAAACCATGTGGCACAACATTAAACTACTGAAGTTGGCAGCTATGGCAAGAGAAAGGACAAATTTGTCTTTATGATCCCTTCGGTATCGAAAGATTTAGAGTTTTAGTTTTTCTAGTGTTGAGTATAGACAAATAGCATGGATATCGAATATAACTGTACCGTTTGGGAATGAACCCCTACGATATTGCCAAAAGAAAAAGCTTAACACAGTGTAAAATCTCCAGACTGGATTGACTTCTGCAGTTTCATTTACATTGTTCTTTCGACTGTAGGCATTGGCAAAGCCCCTTCAAGAGTATTACAAAGAGCAGCACGCAGTAGCATGCTTGGATGTTTTACATATATATTGGTCCAATACTTAATACAGAAAACACATATTTACAAACTACAATGTCCAGTAATTTTTCCCTTTTCACCTTTTCTATCACACCAAGCACTACCCTTTTCTTTCCTCCTAGGTTCCATATCTCCATGACAGTGCTTCTGAATTTCCCAGGGATCCATCCAACAATTACGGTGCCCCTTCCTCGTAATCAAAAAAAATACTAGAATGAAAGAGGGTGGAAAAAATCAGATTGCCCATAGGTCTATGAAGAGAGGAAATGACTATGGGGATTCTGACTTTCTCACTTTTCCTCTTTAACCAGCTCACATACTTTATTATATAGCTCGAGAGTATCTGCATGGTTGGGATCAAGACATAGGGCTGCTTCACAGTCTCTTATGGCGGACATATAATCACCCATCGAGTCATGGAATGCAGCTCGAAGATGTAATAGCTGCAGGTCTGGCTTGAAAGCTAGTGGTTTTGTGAGCTCTGCAATTGCTTCATTTTCTTTATGATCATCCATTAGAACTGGAAAGACAGAAACTTCATGTTAGAGGCTGAAAAATCTATCTCCATATGCAAATATGACCTCAGTATTCAGGATTGAGAACAAATAACAAGCAATTATTGTACTTTAAACTTGAATTTCTTATGGATTAAATATGGCAGAAGACAAGGAATCAACTTCTTAAATTTTATCCAATGATTTCTTTCTGTCTTTCCATTTGGATCAATAACATTTGAACATTTTAAATGATAAATGATGACGAATAACATTTATATTGATGTAACTTAACATAAATCTTGATCATTAAAGCACCTCATATCGATTTTCAGAAGAAAAAAAAGCACTTCATATCAAGATGGATATCCTTTTGCCAAATGCTATATAAGCAAAACAAGACAAGGTACAAAGGAAGTTCTTAATTTTATTCATTTAAATCTGAGAATCGAGAACCCTATGCTTTTATGCCAATAAGAAAAATGAAAATACAACACACGGGAATAAATGTAACTCTCAAACATTAAAGATCAAGGCTTCAATATAGTCAAAGATACAGGAAATAAACAATGAGCTAAGCTGATGGAAAAGAATAGCTTAGAAGAAGGTAAGAAAGATGTAAAACCATGGAAAATTAGTTTACTCAACCTTAAAATTTATCTAGAATTAACTAATGCTACATTTGGTAGGAGTACTATTTTTTCCTCATGTTTTAGTATATGATATAGCAAATAAACTAATTTCAATTAGTAATTTTTAGCCACTCACATGACTTGGTTTGAACAAAGAGAAGATTTTTTTATCTACTTATTTTGAAGAGGTATTATTTTTTGCTTGAGTTTTTACTCACCCTTCTTATTTCAAGTTTAAATTTGTACTAATCCTACTTTATGTTATGACAAACTATTTTAATACTTGTGTAATAATTCAGTTTTTCCTTATGTTAATACTTATGTAACCACAAGAGGCATATGCATCTATTGTGTTGGATCTACCACTACAACTAATAGCAATCTAATGTTAAGTTTTGTAGGAGTGTCATTTTTTCCTCATGTTTTAGTACATGAGTTGCAATAAACTAACTTCATTTGTTAAGTTTTAGCCATTCACATGACTTAATTTGAGCAAAGATAAGGAATATATATCGTTTATTTGAAGAGGTATTATTTTTTACTTGTGTTTTGACTCGTCTTTCTAATATCAAGTTTAGATTTGTAGTAATTCTTCTTTATATTGTGAAAAATTATCTTAAAACTGTAAGATAGTACGTGTAAGTATGGCAATATATTATGTATCTTGTACTTATGGAAAGTTAATTTTTAGTAGGATATCTTTAGAGATTATATCTACGGTGGTATCTTGTAAATTTACTATAGAATATTTAGTTATCTAGAATACTAAGTCAGTCTTTGTATATATTCCAACTATTCCTATGAATAAAATTAAGAGATAATTTCCTACAATTCTACATGGTATCAGTTTAGGTCAATCCTTTCCTTTTATTCACTTTTCCTTCTTCGATTGATTTTCTTTCTTCTTGATGGACCAAGAAAACTCAGAACTTAGTTCTCCAACCATCAACCGTTCTTCTGATTTCACTTTGTCTGATACCTCTCTTTCCCCAATCACATCCTATAAACTCAATGGCAACAACTACCTTCCTTGGTCTCAATCAGTTGGGCTATATATTACTGGAAGAAGAAAAGTTCCCTATCTCTCAGACTCAGAATCTATTCCTGCTACATCTGATCCTGCCTACTCCAATTGGTTGAGTGAAAACACTATGATTATGTCTTGGTTGATTAACTCCATGGTCCTTGAGATTAGAGAAAATTTTATGCTCTACAAAACTGCAGCTGAGATCTGGAGTGCAGCACGCGACACCTACTCGAGTGTTGATAACACACGTGAACTGTTTGGTGTTGAGAATGAGATCAAGGATCTCAGACAAAAGAGAGATGAATGTTGCTCAGTACTTTGGAGTTCTCACTAAGTGTTGGCAACAACTCGATCTTTTTGAAGCAAATGAATGGAAATGCAATGACGATATCAGTTTCTACAACAAGCTTAAGAATCAAAGAAGGCTCTTTCAGTTTTTGTCTGGTTTGAATGGAGAATTTGATAGTACCAGGGGAAGAATCTTGGCTACGAAGCCTCTTCCATTGGTTCGGAGGCTTTTTAAGAAGTTAGGAGGGAGGAAAGCAGGCGATCCTTGATGGTGCCACCAGCGGTTCAAGCAGATGCTTCTACTCTTCTTACACATTCCACCTCTGGAAGTGTGCAGAAAAAGGGAAGACCTTGGTGTACCCACTGCAAAAATGCTGGTCATGTGTTGGAGACATGTTGAAAGCTGCATGGGAAACCAGCAAATTGGAATCCCTCTCCATCCAAATTTCAGAAGGCAGCCAATCTTGTTTCTACTGAGACTTCGACCAGCAGCTTTAGCAAACAACAAATTGAGGAACTCCAACAACTCTTTAGTCGCCTCTCATCTACCCCTCCATCAACAGCCTTGACAGCCACTGAAGGTAAAATTTCCTCCTTGCATCCTGTCCATTCCTTATAGTGGATAGTCGATTCTGGTGCCTCTGACCATATGACAGGGAATCCCAAGCTCTTTCAGTCTTTCTACAGCAACAGTCCTCCTTGCTCCATTAAGATTGCTGATAGTTCCCTCTCTAAAGTACTAGGAAGAGGTTCAGTTCGAATCAGTGACAAAATAGTTCATCCTAATGTTCTCTATGTCCCTAGTCTGACTTGCAATTTGTTATCTGTCAGTGCATTGGTTAAAGATGTTAACTGTGGTGTTGATTTTGGAGTTTTTGGTTGTGTTTTTCAAGAACAAAGCTCGAAAGTGGTGACTGGCAATGCTAGGTTGTGTAATGGACTCTATATCCTTGATGCTTTACCCGTTTCCAGTTCTTCTTGCTCCAGTGGCCTTCATATCTCTGTTTTATCTTCTAGTTTACTTTCCAATAATGTGCTGATGTGGCATTTTAGATTGGATATCCCAATTTCCATTACCTCAAAATGTTGTTTCCCAAGCTATTTATCAATAAAAATCCTTCTTCTTTTACATGTGATGTGTGTCAAATGGCTAAACATACAAGACATACTTATGTTTCTTCACCCTTTAAACCTACTACACCCTTTTTGACTATACATAGTGACATTTGGGGCCCTTCTAAGGTCAAGAGTCTTTCCGGATCTAGATGGTTTGTGTCCTTCGTAGAAGATTACTCTAAGACCACTTGGACATTCTTAATGAAAGAGAAATCTGACATTGAACACATCTAAGACTTTTTATGCAATGGTCCAGACTCAATTTGCTACCCCAATTAAAATTTTAAGGAGTGATAATGGGAGTAAGTATCTTAGCAAGTCTCTTGGGTAATTTTTTAGGGAAAAAGGCATCTTTCATCTTACTTCTTGTGTCAACACACCTCAGCAAAATGGTGTCGCTGAAAAGAAAAATAGAAATCTTCTAGAAGTCACTCGATCTCTCTTATTTTCTGCTAATGCTCCTAAGTATCTTTGGGGATGCACTTCTTACAGCAACCTACCTCATCAATAGGATGCCCAGCAAAACTCTAGGTTTTAAGGTTCCTTCACAAATCCTTCAGCAACATTTTCCTCACTTTAAACCTTTCTTTTCTGACCTTCCTTTTAGAGTTTTTGGATGCACAACCATTGTTCATGTGCACAACCAACATAGAGGTAAACTAGATCATATATCTTTAAGATGTGTCTTTCTAGGGTACTCATCGACTCAGAAGGGTTACAAATGTTACTCTCTCACTACTAGGAAAACCTATGTCTCTTTTGATGTTACCTTTTTCGAACACCAACCTTATTTAGACAGGACTGTTATTCTGGGGAGACTTACAGGGAATTTCAGTCCTTGTGTGATCTACAATCTTTTCCTATCTTGCTTATCCTTGATGGTGAAACCACTAATACTCCAACACAACCTTCACAACAGTTTGGTCCCTTGAATGAAGTTGTTGTTGTTGTCCCTAATAATCCAGTCACTAATCCAGTAGATACACCTTCCCCACAACAGCCTAGTCCTTCGAAAAGTTCCAGCCCTAATACAACACCTCCTCGAACTCTTAAAACTATATCACATTTATCCCCAAATTTTTTTTACTCCTCAAACTGTAGACAAACAACTCAATGTTTATACCAAAAAGAAAAGAACTCTCCCTGAGGCTATTATTCAACCTAATACTTGCCAAGAGCTAATTTTGAGCACTGTTACTGTCGAAACAGGAGGTAATGGTATTACTCAAGACTCTACTATTGTTGCTTTAGATGATTTTCCCATTGCTATTAGAAAGGGAGTAAGAAAATGCACTGCTCATCCTATTAACAGATTTGTGGCCCATGGAAAACTGTTATCTGGTTTTAAAGCCTTTACAACTAGTCTTGACAGTGTACAAATTCCCAAGACAGTAGAAGAAGCTCTCGAAAGTCCTGAGTGGAGGAAGGCAGTACAAGAGGAGATCAAAGCACTGCAAAAGAACAATACTTGGAGCCTAACTAATCTACTAGAAGGGAAGAGAGTTGTTGGGTGCAAATGGGTGTTTACAGTAAAGTATCACTCAAATTGAAGTGTTGACAGATACAAGGCAAGGCTTGTAGCTAAGGGATTTACTCAATCTTATGGAGTTGACTAGCAAGAAACCTTTGCACCAATGGCCAAGTTAAATACCATCAGAGTATTACTTTCAGTTGTTGTTAGTAAAGACTAGAAATTGCACCAACTGGACATTAAGAATGCATTTCTTAATGGAAACCTTGAGGAGGAAGTATACATGGAGATTCCACCAGGTTTGAAGGAAATATCAACAAAGAGGACAGTATGCAAGTTAAATAAATCCTTATATGGATTAAGCCAATCTACTAGAGCTTGGATTGATCGATTTGCTAGGGCTATGGTTCAGAATGGATTCCAGCAAAGTCAGGCATACCATACCTTGTTCAAAAAGGTTGCACCAAATGGTAGGATAACCTTTCTAATAGTTTATGTTGATGATATAATTATTACTGGGAATTTTTTGGAAGAGATAGAGAAACTGAAGACTGCCCTCGCAAAGGAGTTCGAAACAAAAGACATGGGAAGCCTTCGATACTTCTTGGGAATAGAGGTAGCAAGGTCTAATGAAGGGTTAGTCATTAACCAGAGGAAATACATTTTGGATTTACTGACAGAAACCAAAATGCTTGAGTGCAGGCCATCTGAGACTCCAATGGAACAAGGATTGAAATTCAGTAAAGATAGAATGGGAAATTCTGTGAACAAAGAGCCCTATCAAAGGCTGGTAGGAAAACTAATTCACTGAGTATAGTAAGTCAACATATGAGTGATCCTCGAGAAGAGCATATGGAGGTAGTAAACAAGATTCTAAGGTACTTAAAATTTACACCAGGATCTGGGCTTATTTTCAGGAAAAGTCAAGACAGAACAGTTAAAATCTACACAGACTCAAGCTGTGCAGGTGAATTGACAGATAAAAGATCTGTAAGTGGCTATTGTACATTTGTGTGGGGTAACTTAGTCACTTGGAGAAGCAAAAAACAGGCTGTGATATCTAGAAGCAGTGTAGAAGCAGAGTTTAGAGCCATGGCTCTTGGTATATGTGAGGGAATATGGATTAGAAAACTCATTACTGAACTAGAACTGAATGAAAAAGCAGAGTTTGAAGTTTATAGTGACAGTCAATCAGCAATGAGCATAGCAAGGAATCCAATTCAGCATGACAAAACGAAACATATTGAAATAGATAGACATTTTATCTATGAAAAGGTCAACAGTGGGACTGTGAAGCTTAACTACATTCCTACCACGAGTCAAATTGCTGATGTTTTCATCAAGGCACTTCCAAGAGTGACCTTTGATGGTTTTTTATCCAAACTGGCTGTATACAACATATACACACCAGTTTGACGGGGAGTGTAGGATAGTACGTGTATGTATGGGAATATATTATGTATCTTGTACTTATGGAAAGTTAATTTTTAGTAGGTATCTTTAGAGATTATATCTAGGGTGGTATCTTGTAAATTTACTATAGAATATTTAGTTACCTAGAATAATAAGTCAGTCTTTGTATATATTCCTACTCTTCCCATGGATAAAATTAAGAGAGAATTTCCTACAATTCTACAAAAACTCATGTAATAATTAAGTTTTTCCTTGTGTTAATTACATATGTAACCAAACATAGCATAAAAGCGTAAGTGTCGCAGTGAATTGCAATTCCACAACGCATAATCAAAATCAAGGTTAAATGCAGCAATTACAAACAAAGTTGTTGGGATAAAGTAGTAAAAACCGTGGTCAAGGAATTTACCTGCTGCTCTATATCTGTATGGATATGTCCTCAAGGGATCTAATTGTGTAGCCATAGCAAGATCACTCTTTGCCATGTCCCGGTCAGAATATTCTGAACGCTTCTCATAAGCTGATGCATTGTTGCGTGCCTTCTCTATAAGCTTAGTCATCTCATCATATGCAGCTTTTCGCTGATTTTTTAGATGAAATACACGTGCTAGACCCTGATGTGCCCGTGTATGCTTAATGTTTAATGCATTCGTGTAACAATCAGCAGCAAGATCTAGCTTTTCACAGTCTACATACACACTACCTAAATTATTCAGTGCCTGCAGAAATGTGGAATCACTCAGAACCGAAAACCAATTCATTGCACTTACATAGCTAGGTTTTTTCTAGAACTAAATAGCTGGAGTTAAAATTGCTCCAAAAATACTCACTTGTCCTTTCCGAAGTCCATCTGACGGGCATCTAAGAGCATCCAGAAGAAGTTGGATAACATATGCTGAGGACTCTTGATCAAGACTAGTATCTGCTAAAGCATATGCTTTGAGGAAAAAAGCTTCAAATGATCTCTGGATGGAGATTGACTCCTCTGCTTTAGCTAGTGCTTCTTCACAGTAACCGGTATCATACAATATCCATCCTTCGTAGACAAGCTTTTCATGTTCTGAGGTAGAATGGTTTCTAGCCAACCGTAGACTACGCATTGCAGCCTTTTGACAATTTAACCTACAGCATCCAGTAGCAGCAAACAATCGGAAGTTAGAACTGATAGAATATTAAGGTGATTGCATTCCGTCACTGTTTGAATTGAAACCAAAGTAGTGTAGAAAGAAGTTATATGCCTCATTTATCAGGATCAATACCATTGAGAAACAACCACAAGTGCCATCCTTAGAGATTGCAAGTTCTATGACTATGACTGCAACTCACATGTACAACACATTTGATACAGTACACTTAACATGTAAAATACAAGTTAACTTATTTAATAGTATTCACCCATAAGTTATATAACTAAGAAAGACTAGTTAATCTCAAAAATAAATTGTACTAATACTATGAAGCAAATGAGGAATGGAATTCAAACAACTATAGAATATTTTGAGGCTAAGAACCATTGTGAAAATAATGGAATAGAGGTTGTTTTTATTTACATCTCCTAATAGTGGTAATTAGGCTGCACATAGTGATGAATCAAATTTACAAAATGTACCATATGATATCACCATGACAACAATCAGGCTGGCATTTTCTCAACTCTCAACAGTAAACTTATTACAATGTCATGTAGATTTTATTTTAATTTGGACGTAGTTAACACTTAATGCAGAAACCATCCTGCCTTTAAATGGGCAGACACCTACATCTCAAAATAATAAAGAAGAAAACATCGCTTGGCTTATCATAAGTTCATAGTGTTAATCTTCGATCTAGTTCGAAAAGGAAAACGAACATTCATTTATCCAAGGACATAAAGTAGTTCATCTTCACTAGAAAGCAATAATGCAAGTTCTTCCATAGAGTTAAAAACAAATTTTAATCTATTGGAACAAATCTATAAAGAAATCTCCATTCAACAGAAACAGCAAAAGGACATTTTACTCAACCAGTGAAAGAGTTTGTCATGTTACCTTAAAAGAAGGAGAGACTGCCTGAACCATAGAAGGCTTTTTCCAGGGTCATTTGCCAACATATGGTGTACAACAGCTAGGGAACCAAGATCATCGACAGAAGACCAGCGGTCATACAATTGCATCCAGCAATCAGCCTGACTCCACTGTTGAACAGAAGGACGTAGGATCTCCACCAAGTGGTCACCATGCATTTTCCCATAAAACATCATGTAATTTGGTTCCAGGGTCAAAAGTGCCCGAACATCTCTAAGAGCTCTTTCATAGTCCTCCATAGCAATCGAAATCCAGGCACGTAACTCAAGGCAGTCAGGGGATACCTTGAAACTGATTATTTTACTAATTTCTGAGATGGCTGCTCCAATCTTGTTGTTCTCCAACAATGAAACAGCTCGATACTTGTATGGAAAAGAAAGTGTTGGATCCAATTCTGTTGCAATCTCTAGATCTGACATCTTCTCCTTCCCATCACAATATACAGAACGTTCTTGATGCATCCACCCAACTGGCTTATATTCTGAGATGAGTGAGTTAATAATCTTGTAAGCTGAATACCTGTGGCCCCGCATGAACTTGGCTCTTGCTACACCCACTTTTGAATATATATGACCCGACTCACAAGCTGTCTCAAACCAACTTTGAGCATCTTTGTACTCTTTTCTCTCAAACATCACAACACCTAACTGGTGATACGCAAGTTGTTTCTGCCAACTTTCCATTGCGCACTCCGTTAACCTCTCTAGAAGCATCACAGTAGTGTTAGCTTTCATATCTTCCTCCATTGCAATTTGGCTCAAGAAGAAATATAACAAAAAGGAAGCATGCCCAACCAGAGCCAATCTTTCTTTTGCATCCGGACCACAAAAATATTTCATCACATTAGGACTGTGCAATGAATTTGGGAGCTCCCTTAAAAAGACCTGCAAGCAAGCTGCCACAAGAAGATACGCATTTTCCTTCAATCCATACTCAATTAACAGCAGTGCATCCTCCATATCATTTACCAAAGATGCTAAATAAGAATCGCAAGCGGACTTCAAATTGTCGCAACAAAACATATTTGAGAAAGAAAGAAGCTCCAAAATAATCCGTGGATCAAAAGAATCTAATCTTTTGGTCCTGCTATATAATTCAGCAGCTTTCATACACTCGACTGAAATACCGTTCTGGGTAAAATTTATCTTCTCTCTTTTAGACTCCTTGAAACCACCGTACAACAATGTCCTAAAAGGTATCGACAAGGAAGCAATATTGGACCGTATACACCTAATCTCGTCATCTCCAATGAAAAATGACAAATCCCCATAATCATCAGAAGTGGAGCATTCCTCATCCTCAATTGAAAAGTCATCCTCAATTTCCCCTCGAGGAGTCTTAGAACAATTACAAGGATCATAAATAAATTCTGGGTTATAACCAGCTATCAAGGTAGCCTTAGGGCACTCGATGTTTCTTCCACAACAATTCATTGAATTTATGCCAACAAGCTCATCCTCCCTCCTCTCATACCTCAACCACGCTGCTAACACAATCTTGGAATGCACATCAACGCCATGCTGCCTGGCGGCTCGAAGAGTTCTCCGTAACAGCTTTGGATCAGATAAGCCCTTAAAAATTGCACATTGCTCAAGATACATTCCAGATTTCTCAAATTGAGGACACCTCTCAATCCTACGGTACACATCAGCAAGAGTTTCGATAAAATCAACAAACTTTAGGCATGGTTCGATCTGGGGCTCGAGGAGATCGGAGGCAGGGAGGCCGTAAGGAAGCAAGGTTTCATTTACAAAACCAATGGTCACCTTAGACGATTGGTAATTGTGAACAGATTTAGGACGAACCGAATTAACAGTAAGATGGTCCTGAAGCTGGTGGAAGAGTTTTTCACCCACATCTCCACAACCACCACCGGCGTTGTTAACAGCATAAACTTGCGTGCCTTTACATCTATCTAAAACCTTTAAACTACGCATTGTGGAAAATTTATTACGATGCATCTTTGTCAAGATCAAAGGGCAGAATTTCTTCAACGGTACAAAAATAAAAAATTCAACAAGGTTTCAGACCACCCAAAAAAATGAAGATCCAGAAATGGGTGTTGAAAAAAAACAATAGAACCAACGATAAAACAAATTTACCTGCAGAAAACCAGAGCTTCTAATGCAGAAGCTGGAAACCCAATGCTAACGCAGGCTCAATTGGACATTAACAAAGAAAAGGGGAGGGGGTTTCTGGGATTTCTGCCTGTTTCCTTTAATTTTTCTTTTACTTTTTCACGAGAAATAGAGAGAAAGTCGAGAAAAAAAATACATAATAATGAAAACAGAGATTTAAGGGAAGAAATAACCAGAAAACGACAAGCCGGGAGTTGTTTGAGAAGTGGAGGTGGCTGTTGAAACGGCCAACAACACACTCTCTCTCTCTATCGACCTGTTTTTCTTTTCCCTGTCTTTGAACGCCTATATTTGATAATTCATTTTTCTTTTTTGGGGGGTTTTCTCTGTTTCTCCAAATTTGATGGGAGTTGAATTGTTTGTTATATTATATATTTTTTTCTGTGTTGTTGTGTATGGTTAGAAGTTAAAGTTAAAACCAAACCATGTCCGAAACAGGGATTTTTTTTTTTGATCAAAAATGTCCGAAACAGGGATTAATGTATTGTGCGTGTGCTGTCTGAATCTGAAGTAGAGGAGAACCGCTAAAGTTGCGCCCTAGCTGTCTTTCACGCCTATCTTCTTTCTAAATTCTAATATTTCTTTCTTTTCTTTTTCTTTGCCTTCAAATTCTAATCTTATCTTCTTTAATCATTGTTTTTAAACTTCTATTTTTTATTTGCTCCTCAGTCGATTATTTTTGTTGCAATGTTTATTTTTTTCTCCTAATCTAAATTTAAATAGCGTAATTTATACGGTATTTATTATTTTATAAAAATAGTAATAAAGAATATATACTATCATAAAATTATGTCTTTCAATAATATTATTCTAATGTATGATTATTTTATATATTATAGATTTGAGGTGTTTTAAGTCTTTCAACTTTTTTACCCTTAATTAAATTATGTATTCTGCAACTTCATCAATTCACTCTTTTAGCTAATGTTAACGGTAAAGTTCAATTTGTCTTTGAAATTAGTTTGTGTCTTGTGTAGTGTCACAACATTATCACTTGAATTCTTTTAAAAAAATTCTAATAAAATTTCTAAAAGTGATTAAAAATCTGTAATGTCGTGTGAGAGAATTGTAGGGTTTC
Source organism: Hibiscus tridactylites (assembly GCA_958450335.1). Classification (NCBI taxonomy): domain Eukaryota; kingdom Viridiplantae; phylum Streptophyta; class Magnoliopsida; order Malvales; family Malvaceae; genus Hibiscus; species Hibiscus tridactylites. Next base: position 47,215,586 of record OY288266.1, read on the forward strand.
ATGTGAAAGTAATATCTTAAGGCAAAATATTGTTAAGACTCAATGGTCAAATTGATTAAAGGACTTAAGGCTTTGTTTAGCATTACTTTTCAAACTAGCTTTTGGTTCCAAAAGCTGATTTCAGGCTAAAAGTTGTGCTAAACAGTTCAGTTTTGGAGAAAAAACAAATTTTGAAAAGTGATTTTGAGAGCTAAATTACAATTTTAACCTTCATTTGCTATTGTGTTTATTTATAATTTATAAATTGGATGAGTCTACCACGTGCGACGAACACCGCTGAACACCACTAATTATGAATGTTGAGTGTGTAAAAGTTCTATTATTTACCCTCTATTTAACTCATATTTCTGCTGCATTCAAGCATAATTCATTGCATTTAGGTTAGATTTCAGCTATACATCACAAATATATTAAATGACACAGTTTCTACTAAAATTGGTTGCTTTTGCAGGTTGCTACTGTAGCAGATGGAGAAGCAAGCGCTGGGCAGTGATGCAGAAAAGCTGGAACTGAATGAACAGTCGAGGAGGACGATGATGCCACGGTCGCCGCCGTGGCAGCCAAGGACGACATCAGTTTTTAGGAGAAGAAGCAAAGTGGGCCTCGACAGAAAGAGAAAATTAAGCCCATCTGTCGTGGACTACCCTTATATTTTTCCAAGCCCTAGATTAGAATGAAGGCCAAGCCCAAAGTTCAAGGAAGAAACTCCAAGCAAGAAGGAAGGACGAATTAAAGAAATATTCTCTGAAGATTTAGTCTTTAATAGAGTTGTACTTTAATTTAAACTTGTATTCTTGCCATATTAGAAAACTTGAACCCAAGGCCTATATAAAGGCATGTAATTCGACCTAGGAGAGGACATCACCTATCTCTAGACTTCTTCCCAAAACCCTAGTTGTTTTCCCTTTCTCAACATGTTCTAAACTTCCCCTAGGACCACGGGTTGATTTGTAAAGTAGTTGCAAGGATTGCTTTGTTTTAGGAATTTTTCTGTTCAATAAAATAAACTTCAAGTTCTCTTATTTTGGTTATTAACATCTTGCAAGAGTATCGGGAGAGCATTGTGAGATTATCTATTTACTTAATATCGAAAGAGTTAAGTATACGAAAGGAATAAATGCGGGTTCTCTAGTTTATAGTTAAACTATCTCGGACCTAGGGATAGGACGAGGTTAAGTGGCTAAAGAAGAATTCAGCAACTTCGGTGTTCATCCTTCGATTCACGCCGGGAGGTATTATCAAAGACATGTTCATCGACAGACTTGGACCTAGGGATAGGCTAAGGCACAACAGGGATTCTTGCCAAGCATGAAGTACAAAGTTGTGTGATCGCTGCCGCGACAAACAACAGACCGCTGCCGCGACGGGGACGACGACAGAGCAGATATTCCTAGACTTTGCAACACCTACACTGCTGAGCAATTCAATACCAGGCCAGTCTCTCTATCTTGATTATTTTAATCCTATTTTCCAGTATTCTTTATTATTTTCGTGACAACAACTTAAACTATTCTCTTTACTTTCGTGCAGTAATTCAAGGTGAAGCTATTGGCCTAGTCCTTGTAGAGACGATATATGATACTTCAGTATCACTTTACTACTTGCGTCGTGTACACTTGCACTACATTGCGATAGACACTTTTACACGCAACAAGTTTTTGACGCCGTTGTCAGGGACTGGCAACATCGCTTTACCCTACCTTTTACAGTATTTGTTTTATTTTTCTGTTTTACTTGGATTGTTCAACCTATACCTTTCACAAGGTCTTTTGTCTACATATGTGCGGGTCTCAACGGGGGAAGGAACCTGAATACCAGTTAGATCCTGAACTCGAACGAACGTTCAATCTCAAGAAAAGAGTATGTTACCTCGTTGAAAGGAACGAATACCTAGAGGAACAACTCGAAGCAATGGAGAACGAAAGACTTAAAGAAAGAAGGGACAACCAAGAGAATCTTCAGGATAATAACAATCCTGCTGGAGGGAATGACCCTCATGTCACTGCCGCACGCCGGTCATGCCGAGACTACATGCTCAATGATCATGTAGAACTAGAAACCACCCTGTCAGATGTAGATGTTGACAACTTTGACCTGAAACCTGTTATGTTCAGCATGATTAACAACGCTAGCCAATTCAGTGGTGCTGCTACAGAGGATGCTAAGGAGCATCTGAAAACGTTTCAGGAAATTTGTGGTTCCTTTAGACTACCAAGAGTTAATCCGGAGATATTGAGGCTTCGGTTATTTCCTCATTCATTAAGGGACGGGGCAAAGACTTGGTGGAATAAACTTACGACGGGTTCAATTCGAACTTGAGCAGATTTAACTCGTGAATTTTTATCTCGTTTTAATCCTTCACACTTATCTGAGCGATTACGTAACAAAATTGCTACTTTTCAACAAGAAGATGATGAGCCAATGCACGAGGCCTGGGACAGATTTACCACTATTCTAAGAAATTGCCCGATGCATGGATTCCCCGTTTGGAACCAGGTAACAAAATTTTATAATGCTGCCAATTTATAAACTCGTATTAGAATTGATTCAGTAGCAAATGGATTACTGCTGGACAAAGACCCAGATGAGGCAATGGCAGTATTGAAAAATCTGGCGAAGAATGAGGAATAATTTCCGACAGCAAGAAGAAGGGGTAAAACAGTTCTAACTGTAAAAGATTACGAGGCCGACAGCTCATTAAAATCACAGGTGGCATATCTCACTAAGGCGATGAAAAAGCTCTTGAAAGAAGATTCACAGCTCGTTTACTCTACTGAAGAGGTATGCGAAACTTGCGATGGAAATCACAGTTTAGAGGAATGTCCAATACAGTTAGAAGAAGGGATGTATGTTGGGAATTACAATAAGCAGAATTATAACTCCAACAACTACAATCCCAACTGGAGAAAGGATCCCAAGTTCTCTTGGAGCAATCCTAATAATGCTCTGAATCTTCAAGCACAGAATAATCAGAACCAGGGAGGACCTAGATTGCTAACTCGCCAGCAACCGCAGCAGTAGCAACAACAGCCACCAGCTGCCACAAATAGTATACTGGAACAGACTATGGCTACGTTTATGTCTCAAACAAGAACCTAAATTGAGAACATGAATCACTTTGTCAAGAAGACAGAAACTTTCATGGACAAAACAAAGATGCGGATGACCAATCATGAAGCTACTCTGAAATCATTAGAGACACAGATGGGTCAGGTTTCCCAGCATATTAAACCAAGGCAGAATGGAGGATTTCCTAGCGATACTGAAAATGCTAGACAGTCCATACATGAGTAGTGTAAAGCCATCACTACTAGGAGTGGGAAGAAACTACCAGGGCCAGAGAAAGAAGTTGAATCAGTTAAGAAACCAGCCTTGGATTCGTCTGTCGAGGAAGCTTCCCCGACAGGTAACAAACAGCCTGCTGCCGATGAGCCTGTCACGACAGTATAAAGGACAGAGGAGAAAGATGATGAACCCAAACCTCCTCAGATCCGTATGCAGTGGGAAGGATGCATTGTTAATTATCGTCCCCCACCTTCTTTTTCCCAACGGTTACAGAAATTGAAACATGAATCACGACTTAAGAAAATTTATGATATTTTTAAGCAGGTTCATATCAACATTCCATTGTTAGATGTCGTTAGGGAGATGCCCGGTTATGCCAAATTTCTCAAGGATGCCATGTCGAAGAAATCCAGACTTGGGGAATTTGAAACGGTTAAGATGACAGAAGGATGCATGAGTATTCTGCACAAACATCCACCCTAGAAGAAGAAGGATCCTTGGAGCTTCATCATACCATGCGTAATCGGAGACAAATTTGTTGGTAAGGCACTTTGTGATCTTGGTGCTAGTATAAATTTAATGCCCAAATCTGTTTTTCAGAAATTAGGTATCGGAAAAGCTCGGCCCACAACAGTAATTATGCAGCTGGCAGACCGCTCTAACGTTCATCAAGAAGGAAAAATTGAAGATATTCTGGTAAGGGTGGATAAGTTTATTTTTCCTGCTAACTTTCTTGTTTTAGATTGTGAAGCAGATGAAAACGCACCAATCATCCTGGGGTGACCCTTCTTAGCCACGGGAAGATCACTGATTGATGTGGAAAAAGAAAAACTCACCATGAGAGTAAACGATCAAGAAATTAAGTTGAATGTTCTCCAAGCAATGAAGTATGCTGATGCAGAAGAAGAATGCAAGGCTATCACTGAAGTTACCCTTGACCAACCCTGCATCAGGTCGGGCTGCCACGACATAAAAATTGGTCACTGCCTCGACAGCCACTTAGAAGACTGTCATGACAGCACCGACGACAACAACTCCTCAGAACCTGAAACATCTGATACTGAAGATCAAGAGGAGGTAAATTGGATAAGCAATCGTCCAGGTAAGTTGTTCGAGCCTTTAAACTATACCTCGGATAACCATGTAATTCAAAAGCCATCAACTGTTGAGCCCCCTGTTATAGATCTTAAGCCCCTGCCAGGGCAGCAAAAATATGTTTTCCTTGGTTTAAATGATACGTTACCCGTAATCATCTCTTCCAAGTTGATGGAGGAACATGAACAACAGTTAATAGGGATACTGCAGCAGCACAAGAAGGCTATTGGATGGACGATAGCTGATATCCAAGGCATCAGTCTGGCATTATGTATGCATAAAATTCTTTTAGAGGATTATCATAAGCCGACCATTGATGCTCAAAGACGTCTGAACCATGCTATGCAAGAAGTGGTGCGTAAAGAGATAATCAAATGGCTAGATGCTGGAATAATCTACGCCATCTCGGATAGCAAATGAGTGAGCTCGGTGCAATGCGTTCAAAAGAAATGAGGAATAACCGTGGTAACCAATGAAGAAAACAAGCTAATCCCAACCAGGACTGTGACCGGTTGGAGGGTTTGTATGGACTACCGGAAGCTTAACAAAGTTACTCGAAAGGACCACTTCCCTTTACCCTTTATTGATCAAATGCTTGATAGATTAGCGGGTAAACCTTACTATTGCTTTCTTGATGGTTACTCAGGTTACAATCAAATAGCAATCGCACCGGAAGATCAAGAAAAGGCGATGTTCACATGCCCTTATGGAACTTATGCTTTTCGGAGAATGCCTTTTGGACTTTGTAATGCACCAACCACCTTTCAAAGGTGCATGATGGCAATATTTTCCGATATGGTGGAGGATTTCCTAGAAATATTCATGGATGACTTTTCAGTCTTTGGAGACAACTTTGAAAGCTTCCTAGGCAACCTACAGAAGGTGCTCAAGAGATGTGAAAAAGCAAATTTGGTATTGAACTGGGAAAAGTGTCACTTCATGGTGGATGAAGGGATAGTCCTTGGTCATAAAATTAGTTGACATGGCATAGAAGTCGACAGAGCTAAGATAGAAGTGATTGAAAAGCTGCCGCCACCCACTACAGTCAAGGGAATCAGAAGTTTCTTAGGACATGCTGATTTTTATCGGAGGTTCATCGCGAACTTCTCAAAGATCACCAAACCCTTATGCCATCTTCTGGAGCAGAACCGACCCTTCGACTTTAACGCTGAATGTACTGAGGCATTCAAGGTTCTGAAAGAAAAGCTGGTAACAGCCCCAATAGTACAGCCACCAGATTGGACACTGCCGTTTGAGATCATGTGTGATGGTAGTGATTATGCTGTCGGGGCAGCACTTGGGCAGCGGAAAGATAAACTTTTTCATGTCATATACTATGCCAGCAAAACACTGAACGACGCCCAAGTGAACTACACCACCACAGAGAAGGAACTATTAGCTGTGGTATTCTCCATTGACAAGTTTTGTTCTTATATACTTGGAACGATGGTCATAGTCCACACAGACCACTCTGTATTGAAATATCTGTTCACCAAAAAGGATGCAAAGCCTCGACTAATACGTTGGATTCTGCTACTACAAGAATTCGACCTTGAAATCAAGGACAAAAAGGGGACAGAGAATCAAGTTGCAGATCACTTGTCAAGGTTGGAGAAGGGAAAGAGTCTACCGGCAAACAAAACAAACATATTGGAGACCTTTCCTGATGAGCAGCTGTTTGCTGCCACAATAACTGCCGCGACAGCCATGACGGCAGGTAAGTATTCTGAACTCTTCTGGTATGCTGATTTCGTTAATTTCTTAGTTAGCGGAATAACTCCTTCTGAACTTAATTATCAAGCTAGGAAGAGGTTCCAAAATGATGTTAAGAAATATTATTGGGATGAGCCTCTTCTTTTCAAAATTTGTGCAGATCAGGTTATAAGGAGATGCGTACCACATGATGAACAGGAAGATATACTCCATCACTGTCATGCTTCACAGTATGGAGGACACTTGGGAGGTAACAAAACTGCTGCCAAGGTTTTGCAGTCGGGATTTTATTGCCCGTCACTGTACAAAGATGCTCAACTATTCTATAAGAACTGTGACAAGTGTCAATGAACTGGAAACATCTCAACGAAACACGAGATGCCGCTACAAAATATTCTTGAAGTCGAGATCTTCGACGTTAAGGGGATAGATTTTATGGGACCATTCCCATCCTCATGTGGGAACTTATATATCCTCATGACAGTAGATTATGTGTCCAAGTGGGTTGAAGCAATCGCCACTCAGAAGAATGATGCCAAGACGGTTCAAAGGTTTTTACATAATTTTTTTCCAGATTTGGCATCCCTAAGGCGATCATCAGTGATGAAGGGAGGCATTTTGACAACAGGGTTATAGTTGCTGCCTTGAAAAAGTATGGTGTCAAACATCGAATTGCAACAGCATATCACCCCTAGACCAATGGACAGGCTGAAATATCCAACAGAGAGGTCAAGAACATTCTTGAAAAGATGGTTAAGCCAACTCGGAAAGACTGGTCTCTACACCTCAATGATGCATTATGGGCCTACAGGACATCGTTCAAAACTCCATTGGGAATGTCTCCTTATCAGCTGATTTACGGGAAAACGTGTCATTTACCTGTCGAGATAGAGCACAGAGCATACTGGCAATCAAGGCAGTTAATATGGACTTGGAAAAAGCAGGGCAGAAAAGGCTACTTGATCTAAACGAAATTGAAGAAATTCGAACAATGGCTTATGACAACGCAAGAATCTACAAGGATAAAACCAAGAAGTGGCATGACAAGAAGTTGCTGCCACACAGTTCTGCCCAAGGAAGCTTGTGCTGTTGTTTAACTCTAGGTTGAAACTCTTCCCAGGGAAGCTGAAATCTAGATTGTCTGGCCCATTCCAAGTGGTTCAGGTTTTTCCCCACGGTCCATCACGATCAGATCTTTAAAAGACGGGCACCAATTCAAAGTCAATGGACAACGATTAAAGAATTATCAGGGGATTGAAGCCCCAAGAATGCAGGAAGTGGTTACCTTAGGAGATGCCCAACCTGGCATCCCTAATTCAACCTAAATTTTATTTTTAATTATTTTTATTATTTATTATTTATATATTAGGAAATTAGATTTATTTTATTTTTAAGAAATAATGTTTTTTATTGTTTTTAGGAAATAAAGGAGACAAGAAGAAAAGGAGAAGTGAATTCAGCCCAACATCCTTCCATCAGCCCAAAAAGCCCAATTTTGGAGCATGTCGTTACAGCTGCCGCGACAGACGCGAAAAATACAGGCTGTCGACACGCTGTCGCGACAGACACGCAAACGTGTAACAAACGCGCAGCAAACACAGAAATGTGTGACAGACGCATCAGAAACCGCGTAACAGCTGGCCCCATCATTCGCGCCTGCCGTTACAGCTCCAACGGGCAGCAAACTTTTCTCTATATAAACCCCGTTTTACTATTCATTTTTCACTCAGTTCTACTCTTCTTACTTGTTTTCTCTCATATTTTCACTTGCTTTCATTTTCTTTTTTACACAATCCTTGCAACCATGTCTTTTAGAAACACCCACAGGAGTGCTGCTTCAGGCTCCACCCCGACAGCATCAACCCCACGATCCTTCCAGATTCGTGACATGCGGGAGGAGAAAGGCTTTATCTACACTTCCATGGAAGGGAATTTGGGACTGCAGCCGTTCATCGCCAGGAAAATTAAGGCCCTACAGTGGCAGATGTTCGCGGAACAACCAGAGGAGATGAATGTGTCTCTGGTCAGAGATTTCTATGCTGCCATCAGCAGCAGAAACGCGACAACAGTCACCGTTAGAGGGAGAGAGGTGCCATTCGAGCCAGAATATATCAACACTCTATACGGGTTTTATGTGGGCAGCAACGAGGATGGTCACCAGCAATTTTTGGACAGCTTAGACCCTGCTGCCTACGATGCTGTCATGGCAGAGCTCACGGATGAAGGTATTCAGTGGAACACTAATCCTAAGAACCCGAGGACGGTGAAGAGAACGCAACTCATCCCGGAGGCTAAACGGTGGAATGCTTTCATTAAAAAGCGAATCATGCCATCCTCGCACAATACCACTGTCGACCAACCCAGGTTAGCCCTCATTCATTCTATTTTGCATGAGAGGCCTATTAATGTGGGCAGCTACATCCAGGAGAGTATTTTGGAGTGTGCAAACCGGCCGATAGGACCACTCTACCTTCCCTATCTCACGACAGCCCTCTGCCGCGGCCATCATGTACCAGAAGCTGCCACTGGTCTACGAGTCCAAGGGAAAGGTTGGACTGAGAAAAATATACTCAGTTTGATGGAACTTACTGCTGCCACCCCGCTGTCATCTTTCGACCCCACTGCCACGGCAGTAGAGACGACAGAATCGACAGACACTAAGCCTGCTACCGCAGAACCCAGGCAGCGTACAGCAGCAGCACCTCCGAACGACACCTCATCCCAGATCCTTGTTGCCATACAAAAGATAGATGAACGACAACTCGGTCTCATGAGCTTCATCAGGGATTTCACTACAGCTACGATACAATTCATTCAAACTTCTCTTAATTTCTCTAATGCTGTATTTCCTACCTTTCCATCCCAATATTTTGCTGCCACCACCCCTGCCCATACCCCTACACCAGCTGCCACACCCAAGACGCCTTCTGCAGCGTCCACACCAACTCCTGCCACGACAGCTACAAGCAGCAACCACGCAGCTGAAACCTCTGCCCGTGGAACCAAGAGAAGAATGCCCTCAGAAGAACTCGATGCATTCATAGTCAGTTTCTCCTCTTCCTCAATCTGGGAGGAATCCGACGACGAACCCTCTGTCAAGAGGAATTTGTCCAAGGAACTCATACCAGTGAAGCAGCAGAAGACAATGGCAGACAAAAACAAGAAAGATAGCGGCAGCAGTAGTGACAGCGATAGCAGCAGCAACAGCTCCGAGGTGCAGGTAGTGGAGAAACCTCCTCACATCTCCCTTACCCATATTCAACCGCCAAGGGAGGCCAAAACGAAGAACACATCTGCCTCCCCCATCCGCCAGCCAGTTAAGAAGGCCCCTGCCCGCCGATAGATCCGACTAAGCAGTAGCAGCGGCGACAACGCTTAAATTTTAAGTTTCTTACCTTATTTTGCTGCCTGCCTTTATATATTTTGTGATGTACTTTTATTTTCCTTTTTGTCATTTGCATTGAGGGCAATGCAACCCTTGAGTTTGGGGGTGGCATCCTTCCATTAATGGGAGTCTTATTTAGTTTAAAATCGTGTCTTTTACGTAGTTTATTTTGGTTAAAAAACAAAAAAAAAAGATGAAAGTTTTGGCTTAAGTCTTTGAACTGAACTTACCTGCCATGACAACTCTGTCGTGGCAACGCCTTTAGGATAGTTGTAGGAGCAGTTTAGCCTTACTATAGTTCTGAAACTTAAACACTATTTGTGACTGTTATACTGCCTAGAACTCTACTAGTTAGCTAGAATAGGAAGCTTAGCACTTGAATAGCCCGTAGAGGTGCCTAACACTGGCTCTAGGAAAAGAAGTTTAGCAAAATAGACTTCATACACCTAGAGGTGCCCGAAACCGGCTTTAGGAAGTTAGCTAGAGGTGCCCGAAACCGGCTCTAGTCAAACTTAAGCATGAGAAATTAAAATCGAGTCTGAATAAAAACAAAAGGAGCCTAAGAATTGCCTCCAAAAATATGAACTTTGGCATAAAAATTCAAGTTAGAAGCTGAAATATTCTAGTGAAACTAAGGGAGTCTTGGCATATAATTATTCACAGGCATGCGCACACTACATGAGGGCTATAGAAAGGTTCCGAACGAATCCTAAATTATCCGACAAGGTGCTGCTGTCAATAGAGAATGAATGGAAGGTAAGGGAAAGTTCACTGTTTTAAGCCAAAACAAATTTTTTTTCTTCTGTTTTTCTCTTTTAGTTCTGAATTGCTTGAGGGCAAGAAAAAGCTTGAGTTTGGGGGTGTGTTGAGTGTGTAAAAGTTCTATTATTTACCCCCTATTTAACCCATATTTCTGCTGCATTCAAGCATAATTCATTGCATTTAGGTTAGATTTCAGCTATACATCACAAATATATTAAATGACACAATTTCTACTAAAATTGGTTGCTTTTGCAGGTTGCTGCTGTAGCAGATGGAGAAGCAGGCACTGGGCAGTGATGCAGAAAAGCTGGAACTGAATGAGCAGTCGAGGAGGACGATGTTTCCACGGTCGCCGCCGTGGCAGCCAAGGACGACAGCAGTTTTTAGGAGAAGAAGCAAAGTGGGCCTCGACAGAAAGAGAAAATTAAGCCCATCTGTCGTGGACTACCCTTGTATTTTTCCAAGCCCTAGATCAGAACGAAGGCCAAGCCCAAAGTTCAAGGAAGAAACTCCAAGCAAGAAGGAAGGACGAATTAAAGAAATATTCTCTGAAGATTTAGTCTTTAATAGAGTTGTACTTTAATTTAAACTTGTATTCTTGCCATATTAGAAAACTTGAACCCAAGGCCTATATAAAGGCATGTAATTCGACCTAGGAGAGGACATCACCTATCTCTAGCCTTCTTCCCAAAACCCTAGCCGTTTTCCCTTTCTCAACATGTTCTAAACTTCCCCTAGGGCCACGGGTTGATTTGTAAAGTAGTTGCAATGATTGCTTTGTTTTAGGAATTTTTCTGTTCAATAAAATAAATTTCAAGTTCTCTTATTCTGGTTATTAACATCTTGCAAGAGTATCGGGAGAGCATTGTGAGATTATCTATTTACTTAATATCGGGAGAGTTAAGTATACGAAAGGAATAAATGCGGGTTCTCTAGTTTATAGTTGAACTATCTCGGACCTAGGGATAGGAAGAGGTTAACTAGCTAAAGAAGAATTAAGCAACATCGGTGTTCATCCTTCGATTCATGCCGGGAGGAATTATCAAAGACATGTTCATCGACAGACTTGGACCTAGGGATAGGCCAAGGCACAACAGGGATTCTTGCCAAGCTTGAAGTACAGAGTTGTGTGATCGCTGCCGCGACAAACAACAGACCGCTGCCGCGACGGGGACGACGACAGAGGAGATATTCCTCGACTTTGCAACACCTACACTACTGAGCAATTCAATATCAGCCCATTCTCTCTATTTTGATTATTTTAATCCTATTTTCCAGTATTCTTTATTATTTTCGTGACAACAACTTAAACTATTCTCTTTACTTTCGTGCAGTAATTCAAGGTGAAACTATTGGCCTAGTCCCTGTGGAGACGATATCTGATACTTCAATATCACTTTACTACTTGCGTCGTGTACACTTGCACTACATTGCGATAGACACTTTTACACACAACAATGAACATTGTTGAACATCATTAAATTAATTAATAAATATTTAAAATTTCAAGGACCCATCAAATATTTAATAATTACTTTAAAAAATTGAATTAAATTATTTAAATATTATTTCAATTGAACCCTCATTATTTCCGTATTTCTATTGAACCCTCATTATTTAAATATTATTTCAATTTGACCATATTCTTTATAAAAAATAATTTAACCCTCAACCTAAATCACTAAACTAATAAACCTTAAACCCTTAAACTCTTAAACCTATACCCTAAACAAATTTAGAAAAGGTATAACTTTGAGAGTTAAATGAAATGAAAAACTTGAATGATCATTCATTTGAGTCGGGACCTATCAATATAATCACACACTTACCTACCCTATCCCAAATCAATTACTCGTGTTTTTTTCTTTCCAAAACAAAATCAGTTTAATTCTTTCTATAATTTCCAAAAAACACAACTTAGTTTTTCTTAAACCTATTCAATAGGATATCCTTTTATGTTATTCTTTTTCTTTCCAATAGTTGTTGATGTAGCTTTAGAGACTTATTTTTATACCTTCTCATTGATTTCTAGCCGTTTGGGTGGTTGAGATCATCAATAGAGTCGTTGGGGCTCTCTCTTCCCTCCATAAATGTAGTTCTACAACTACCCATATCGGAACACGGGGACACTAAAAAAAAGAGTCGTTATGTGTAAAAAGGGCCCTATCGAAATGGTTATAGGCTGTATCGAAACAATAATGGTAAAAAGAAGGCTGTATCAAAACGGATAAGGGTTGTATCGAAACGTTTTGAAACTGTAAACTAGTGTTTCGAAATAGCTTAGGGGCTGTACCGAAACACTTAACCAAATTTTTAAAAATCAATTTCTGACAAGTAACGGCTAGTTCATTTAATGTCCAATTATAAAATTACTTAATCCATGTATTAAAACGGGTGGGAGTCGTTTCGAAACAATACTAAAAAATCAAAAGCCCAGATGAAGGCCGTATCGAAACGGTTGTGAGCCGTTTCAGAACAGATGTCTCCAGTGACAAAACGTATCAAAACACTTTGAGGGTGTTTTGAAATGCCTGAGCGATTTTGTATATTTTGGCCTTGAAACACTTAGAAAAATTTATGGGGTTTAAGTTTTGACTTCAAACCTTTTTAAGTATAAATTATACTTGTCAAAATCAAGTATTTTGACTACACAAAAATTATTTTCTTTGTAATTAGTCCTTGAATCACTTGTTATATCAAAATCAAATATTAGTTTTACAGATTTTAAAATGTTAGTTGTAAGATTTTAGTGCTCATCATTGGTGTCAAAAAGTGCTTTTAAGAAGATAAATGTCCATTTTGGACATGATATTGTAATATATATATATATATATATATATATGATATTCAAATTCTCTAATGTTATAATATATGAAATATATCAGCTTAAATTATTATAAAAATATAAAAATATTTTTATTAATAAATATGTTTTTAACAATTATACGTGTTCTATGAAAATATAACAAATCTAAAATATTTTATTTAAAAAACTTGACATGAACATATATATATAATTTTAAAATTAAAAAATAATTATTAATTATACAATTATATCTTCGTAAAGAATTATAAATTTATAAGAAAAACTATATTACTGAACACCACTAATGATGAACATTACTGAACACCATTAAATTAATTAATAAAGATTTAAAATTTCAAAGACCCATCAAATAATTAATAATTAGTTAACAAAATTCAATTAAATTATTCTTTATATATCTTAAAATTTTATTTTTTAACAAGGGTAAACTATATTTTTAGTACCTCACCTATTTCTGTATTTCTATTGAACCCTCATTATTTCAATTTGACCCTATTCTTTATAAAAAAATAATTTAACCCTTAACCCTCAACATAAAACCCTAAACTATTAAACCTTAAACCCTTAAACCCTTAAACCTATACCCTAAACAAATTTGGAGAAGGTATAACTTTGAGAGTTAAATTTTTTTTTTGCAAGTTTTCACTTGATAGAGAGTTAAAAGGTTGTCCACTAGAGAGTAGCACCGCCTCTCTAACTTTGTGGTTTTCTACTGTCAACTTGGGTGACGCTGCTTCTTCCTTTTGAAGCAGTAACCACCCCAAATCTTTTTATTTGTTTTTACGTCTTTTCTTTAGATTTATTTTTTTAATAAACATCGGCCGTAGTTTTGCTGTGAGCCTTCGAACGGTTTTATTTTGGAAAGAACACGAAAAGGAGTTAAAACCAAGAAACATCAAAGCATACAAATCCAAACCTTGATCATTTAGAGTCAAATCTTTGTACCCAACTCAATTGAGTTTTTCATTGTAATTTTTATTGAGAGTTTGAGGTGTGATTGATTGTAATTGAGTAAACATAAACCTTTGAGAGGTAATTGTAAGGTTTACCAAATTCTATCTGTGTAAAGAGTGTGTTGGATTAAGCTTTCGGTAAAAAGCTTAATCGATCTTGTAGGGTTTCCTCCTCATCCAAGAAAATGGGAAGAATTAATTAGTGAATTGGTTGAAAATCCTTAGTGGGAGTTAAGGTAGTGGATATAGAGTTCAATTAGGAACTTGAACCATTATAATTTGCCTTGTGTGAAATATTTCATTCATCCAATTTCCCCCTTCAAATTTTATTCGCCAATTCACCCACTCTTAGTCATTTGCAGTAGATTGATCAACTTAACAATTGGTATCAGAGCTACACTCATTGGAAGGATTACATCCCTCTTGAGTCGATTCTAGGAGAGTTTGATCAACTACAAATTGAAGCAATGACATCCATCTCCGGCCCCAACCTCTATGAGTCTCAATCCACCACCAAACCACCATTCTTCAATCGGGATAACTACCCATATTGGAAGAACCGGATGCATCTCTTCATCAAATCCAACGACTAAATGGTATGAGACGCTGTAAAAGACGGACCAAGCATTCCTATGAAGAGAGATAGTGAAGGAAGATTAGTCCCAAAGATCAATACCGAGATGGCCGACGAAGATAGAAGACGGTTGCAAATCAATTGTAAAGCCTTGCATATGATCTTTTGTGTTCTCAATCCTGATATCTATTCAAAGGTGTTTTCCATCGAAAGCACCAAGGAAGTTTGGGATACCCTCAAGACGACATATGAGGGAACTAGCGATGCTAAAGAGACGAAGATCGGGCTGCTCAATTTAAGCTATGAAAATTTCAAGATGGACCTCGATGAAAGCGTCTCCAAGATGTTTGATCGGTTCTCGGTCATCGTCAACGGATTAAAGGGATTCAGTGAAGTCATTCCCAAAGACAAGCTAGTTAGGAAACTCTTATATTCTCTTCCAAAATCTTGGGATGGAAAAAGAACGATCATCATCGAAGCTAGAGATTTGAAGACACTCAAGCTTGATACCCTTGTTGGATCTCTACTCACTCATGAGTTCATGAAACAAGGGAGGGAAGAAGAGAAGAAGAAAGAAAAAAATAAGGTTGAGAAGAAGGAGGTTGAAAAAGAAGAAGATTGTAATCGCACTTAAAGCTCCATACAACGATATCGATTCTACTGAAGAGGAAGATGAGGAGATGGCCATGCTGGCCAAAAGATTCACACGATTTATGAAGTCCAATAGAAGAAGAAAATTCAATAGAAAAGGGGACTTCAAGAATAGGAGTAAATAAGAAGAGAAGGACCAAATCATTTGTAATGAGTGTAAGAAGATCGACCATATCCGATCTGAGTGCCCTCAATTGATAAAGAAAAGCTTTGGGAAGAAGAATAAGCTCAAAGCTCAAGGCTCAAGGCTCAAGGGGCAACTTGGAGTGACGAGGAGTCGTCCGAAAAGGAGGAGGAAGTGGCCAACCTTTGTCTCATGGCATTTAAAGAGGAACCAATGGTAAACCCCTAACTCATCATATCTTACTTACATTGAATTATATGATGCCTATGATGAGTTACAAGATGTTTTATGACGAGTTGGTTGAAAAATAAAAAAAGTCTATTTTGAAAAATAAGAAAAATATTTCCGATTTGAAAAATCAAAATGAGTCTTTTTCAAAAACCAATTCCGAATTGGAAAAGAAGGTTTTGTATTTGATTAATCATTCAAATGATCTCAAAAAGAAAAATCTTGATTTAGAAAAACTTCTTTCCGATTTTCAAGATTATCACACCAAGGAGGTAGATAATCTTAAAAATTCTCTTGCTATTGGAAAAATGATTTTGAAAAAGGATGTTCTTCAAAAACCCAATATGTTAAGAGAAAACCATTTTCCCCCAAACAAAGAAGCTTTCAAAAGCAATCTAAAGTAAAAAGAATTATGAGTGTATAAGTTCCTAAGGAACTCATTGTTTCTAATAATGTAAATGATATTGCTTCTTGGATTCCTAAGGGAACCAAGATTTTGGGAGCTAACCCTCATAGACCCAAAATGATTTGGGTACCAAAATCAAGAAACTAATCTTTGTTTGTAGGGGGAGCATTGCTACAAGGCCAAAGCTTCAAGTCAAAACACATGGTACCTTGATAGTAGATGCTCGACACACATGACCGAAGACAAGAGTAGATTCTTGGAGCTTAAACCAAAAAGTGGAGGGTGTGTGACATTTGGTGACAACTCCAAATGGAACATTGAAGGCATAGGCTCCATTGGTAATCTCTCATCTACATTCATTGAAATTGTGTTATATGTCAATAGTCTAAAACATAATCTTTTGAGCATTTGTCACCTTTGTGATAAAGGTTTTAATGTTCACTTTGATAAAAATTGGTGTAAAATTGTGAACATTAAAACAAATAAAATAATGCTCATTGGTCATGGCATATGAAATATTTATATGGTGAATTTATATGACATACATTCATCCCATTCATGTTTAGTTGCAGGTGATGAGAATGATGCATGGTTGTGTTATAAGAAACTTGGGCATGCTAGCATAAGTGTTTTAGAAAATTTAGCTTCCCAAAACTAAAATTTTCATTAGATAAAATATGCGATGCTTGTGCTAAAGGTAAACAAAAGAGAACTTCATTTAAACATATTAATTGTGTTTCAACTAGTAGGGTATTACAACTAATCCACATGGATTTATTTGGGCCTATTAGAACTATGAGCTTGGGTGGTAAATCATATGTATTTGTATCGGTAGATGACTTTTCTAGATACTCTTGGGTGGTAAATCATATGAGATTTTAAAATGCGAAAAATCTAACATTAGTTATTTCCACCCTTTTGGTTGTAAATGTTTTGTTTTAAACAATGGAAACGACAACTTAGGTAAATTTTATGCCAAAAGTGATGAAGCAATATTTTTGGGTTATTCCCTAAACTTTAAAGCCTACCGTGTATTTAATAAAAGAACTTTGGTTGTTGAAGAGTCTATACATGTTGTTTTCGATGATAACCTCCTTCCGAGGAAGGATTCTTGTGATGATGATGATGTAGGGATCATTGAAGCCACTGATGGAGGACAAACATCAAAGGTGGATGAGATTCCAACCAAAGAAGAAGATGCACAAGATCCACCTCTTGAAGCCTTGAAGGACTTGGCTCTTGAGGAAAAGGAGGTGGCATATCCAAGGGAGTTCAACTATGTCAAAGGTGGTGAAATCTTGGGTGATCCATCCAAGGAGGGTAACTACTAGATCATCTCTCAAACTAATGAACCATGTTGCATTTATTTCATGCATTGAGCCTAAAAATATTAAAGAATCATTAAAAGATGATTTTTGGATTTTGGCCATACAAGAAGAACTTAATCAATTTGAGAGAAGTAAAGTACGGACATTAGTTGAAAGGCCTAGTAATCAATCTACCATAGGAACTAAATGGGTATTTAGGAATAAACTAGATGAGAGTGGTAACATAGTGAGAAACAAGGCTAGGCTTGTTGCTCAAGGTTACACTCAAGAAGAGAGAATTGATGTTGATGAAACATATGCACCTGTATCTAGAATGGAAGCTATTAGGATGCTTCTAGCATTTGCATATTACCATGATTTCAAACTCTTTCAAATGGATGTAAAAAAGTGCTTTTCTAAACGGTATTATAAATGAAGAAGTGTATGTTGAACAACCACCGGGTTTTGAGAATCCTAACTTTCCAAATCATGTTTTTAAATTAACCAAAGCTCTTTATGGTTTAAAACAAGCTCTTAGAGCTTGGTACGAAAGGCTTTCAAACTTTTTGATTGAAAAAAGTATCGAAAAAAGGCAAGGTGGACACTACATTTTTCATAAAAAGATATTGTAATGACATCTTAGTGGTACAAATTTATGTTGATGATATCATTTTTGGTTCTACTTGTAACCCCCTTAACCCGGTCTAGACGGTTGACCCGAATTAAGAAGTTTACACAGGGAAAACCAAAGTCAACCCGAAAGTCAACCTTGATTAACGACCCTTTTTTTTCTTTTAAAATATTGTCTAGATGCACATTATCCCTAGATATGATCATACAATCAGCATACTCAAAGATCATAACCATTAGAGAACATTCAGGGACCCAATTGCACAAATTAAGACTTTAGGGACCAAACTGTAAATTCTGAGAATAATAAAGACTTAACTCAAATTAAAGTTACCAATATATAATTAATCATATTTCATGCTTCTCTGTCAAATTTCAGCTCAAACGGACATCTCAAACTCATTTAATTGCAATAACAAGGTTTAGGACTAAAATGCAAACATTTCAAAACATATAACCAACAATTTCAGTGCCCAACGGTCAAGTGTTTCGGAACAGGGAAGACCCGTTCCGAATCGCGGGACCGTTCCGAAACTGGTACCGAAACAGGGTCTGGCAGAGGCCAAACCGTTCCGGAACAGTTCCTTCCGTTTCGGAACGCCCAGGCCATTTCAGGCCCCCGTTCCGATACGGTAGCACCTGTTCCGAAACAAGCTGCCCAGATTGCAGAAAAATTGCTGGTTTAACACACAATAGACCCATCAAACATGCTCCAAAAGCCACCAAAATATACCAGCAAGTCATTCAACATACAAGGAACATAATTGCATCAACCAAACATCAACATGACATCAATTATGAAAATCCCCAATTCTATAGGCATGCATCCTACTTAGAAAACCATTCAAGCATCAATATACCAAAACCACATCACAAAGGCCAATTACAAGTTCCAACATTGTCAACATCATAAATCCAACTTAGGGAGTCCAAAACATCTCCCAAAACAACAACATAGGTCCCCCATTGCCAAATACCCAAAAGCTAATAGTTTTGAGAAAATATTCACCATACATGAGCTTAAAACCTTCACTTGGATTCTTGGCTTCCTTGCTGTCCCAAAATGCACTTCAATGCTCTGCATTATTGGTTTAAGAAAAGAGAGAGCGTAAGCAAAAGCTTAGTGAGGAATGCTCATTTAAAACCACTCAATAATGCATTTATAAAACACCTTTATAAACCTTAAATCAATCATCATTTGCTCATGCACTAAAGTATTTAAAACAAGCAATTCATGCTTCAAATTCATTACATGTCATATTGGAAACAAGTGATACATCAACATAAGATCCACGCATGGACTTTTAAACACCATTGTGATCTTATAATTTCCAAGGACCACACATGGACTTTTAAACACCATTGTGTCCTTAACAAGAATCATCCATGGACTTTTAAACACCATGACAAGAACCACACAAGGACTTTTAAACACCTTTGTGTCCTTAACAAGAATCTCCCAAGGACTTTTAAACACCTTGGAGTTCTTAAGTAACAAGGCTTACACAAGGAATTTTAACCACCTTTGTAACCTTAACCAAGAACCAACCATGGACTTTTAAACACCATGTTGTTCTTAAATAAACAAGCCTCACACAAGGAATTTTAACCACCTTGGTGATCTTAACCAAGAACCAACCATGGACTTTTAACCACCATGTTTTTCTTAAATAAACAAGGCTCACACAAGGACTTTTAACCACCTTTGTGACCTTAACCATCACTTGCCAATATGCATCATCAACCACAATATTCCACTGTTTTAAAGCATTTAACAAAGCCATAAACATCATGCATCTTTAAGCATCAAACCACATTATAACAATGTTCAAAAACAAGGATCTCTTACCTTGAGCATCCTTCAACACATGGCTTATAATCTCAGCAAATAAACATGCTAAATATGCTTTCAAAACAGGATTTAGAACATGCAAACAAACCACATTGCATACAACCAATCCATGGTTCATCACCAAGAGAGTTTTTCCGAAAACTTACTCTTGAGCTTAGCTAAGTTGCTTAGACTTAAACTAAGCTCCCAAACCTTCAAAACACTGGTTTCAAAGCTGAAAACCAAAATCCACTCACCGATTCCGTTTCGCCACTTGCCGAAACACCAATCAAGCTTCCGGATCACCACCACTAGGATCCAAAGATGACTCCCCTGTTTTAAACACATAAAAGCAGAGGATTAATGCATCATCATGCATTAATAACTTCAATGAAAGCACCTAAACTCGCTGCTCTCATCCACACTCCATTTTCGGCTACCAAACACAACCGAAAATGCATCCAAACAACTTCACAACACTACACAGCCATGATCCATCAAAACAAATCATCTTTACACATCAATTAACATCAAAAAAGGATCTAACATCACCCTTATACCTCCAGCTATAATAGATCATCAAGATCACTCCAAAAACCATCAAGAACTCAAGCTAAACTTGGGAAAATCAACCTATCCGGGATTGCATTAATTAAACCTCAACTTCTCATCAATTTAACATTCATTTAACATCAAAAAGACACCTCAAAACACTGCCCAAACAGATCACATGAATTTTAACCAAAAATCAACCAAATCTTGCATTTAAAAGCCAAGATCAAGAACACAACCTTAAAACCTTTTATAAAACACAAATTAAGGATTGAGAACTTGGGAATTTCAGTAAAGAACTGAGAGTTTAGAGGAGAAGGACGTTCTTACCTCCAAACTTGAGTTTTCTCCCTTTTTGGAACCAAATTCTTGAAAATCCACTTAGCAAATGCAAAGGTTTTGTTGAAGAGATGATTGAAGATCAAAAGAGGATTGAAATGAGTTATTTAGGTGACAAAATCAGAGGGAAAAGCTCTGGAGAAAAGGTGTTTGGTTTGAGAGAAAAGATGAGAGAAAATGAAAATGGAAGATTTGAGAGAAAAGTTAGTTATGGCCAAAATATCTTCCCTCCACTTTTCTTTTATTTAAAAACCATTAATTAATCATTTAATACTTTAGAAAAATCTGGAGAAACTCCCATTGGGTAAATAGCTCCTTAAAGATTCAAAGTTTCAATCCTTTTTTAAAACAGTCTCACGGTTTTCAAAAATTACATTTTGGTCACCAACCAAAATGTCACACTTCCAAACCTTATTTTGTAAAAATGATTCCACCATTCCCTTATATATAATAAAAGAGGATTTTAAGACATTTTTCCATATTTTTAATGCAACCCGAACTAGGCTTTCCTAAATTCACCTTTATATATCCGAACCGCACTCCGACCGAACCAGTCTGAATCCCAAAACTCCTAAGCCCAAAACCGGGGCGTTACAACTCTCCCCCCCTTAAGAAATTTCGTCCTCGAAATTTACCTGAAGGAAAGAGATACGGAAACTGCTTCAGCATGTCATCCTTCCGTTCCCACGTGGCTTCTTCAACACCACGATGCTTCCACAACACCTTTACCAACTCAATGGTCTTGCCACGAAGAACCTTGCTATCCGAATCCAGAACCCTCACCGGTTCCTCATCATAGGTCAAATCCGGATTCAATTCCACTTCTTCCACATGCATCACATGCGAAGGATCCGATCTATACTTCCGAAGCATAGAAACATGAAACACATCAAGAATCTTCTCCAACTCTTGAGGTAGCCTCAACTTGTACGCAACAGGACCCACACGCTCAATCACCTCGTATGGTCCAAAGTACCTAGGGCTCAACTTACCCTTTCGACCAAACCTCATCACCTTTTTCCAAGGCGAAACCTTCAAAAACACACGGTCACCCACCGCACACTCAATCTCCTTACGCTTCAAATCCGCGTAAGACTTTTGCCGATCAGAAGCTGCCTTGAAACGCTCACAAATGAGCTTCACCTTCTCGGTGGTTCCCTTCAACAAAGCCGGCATCGAAACCAACTTCTGACCCGTTTCAGCCCAACAAAGAGGAGTCCTACACTTCCTCCCGTACAAAGCTTCATAAGGTGCCATTTGAATACTTGCCTGATAGCTATTGTTATAGGCAAACTCTACCAAAGGCAAATGTTTCTCCCAAGAGCCCTGGAACTCAATCACGCAGCACCTCAACATATCCTCCAAAATCTGGATAACACGCTCGGACTGACCATCCGACTGAGGATGATAAGATGTACTGAAATTCAACCGTGTACCCAAAGCTTGATGCAAACACTGCCAAAAACGCGATGTAAACCTCGGATCTCTATCCGAAACAATCGACTTTGGCACACCATGCAGCCGCACAATCTCAGCAATGTACAGCTCCGCAAGCTTATCCAAAGAATACGTAGTATGCACAGGCAAGAAATGCGCACACTTCGTCAGGCGATCCACAATCACCCACACCGAATTCTTCTTCGATGGTGACAAGGGTAAACCAGATACAAAATCATGGTAATCCTTTCCCACTTCCATTTAGGGATTCTCAACGGTTGCAACAACCCTGAAGGAACCTGATGCTCAGCCTTAACTCGCTGACACACCATGCACTTGCTCACAAACTCAACAACATCCTTCTTCAAACCCACCCAATAGTACTCATCACGAAGATCACGATACATCTTAGTACTACCTGGGTGCATAGCAAAAGGACTACTATGACCTTCAGTCAGAATAGCACGCCTCAACTCAGCATCATTGGGCACTACTATCCGACTCCCAAAACACAACACACCATCATCATTAAAACAGAAATCCGAAGGCCTACCCTCCGCGATATCCTGAACATGCGGTACCAAGGAATCATCCAACAACTGCTTTTTCTTGATCAACTGAACCAAAGATGGTTTCACTTGCAACTCAGCCACAAGACCACCATCACGCGAAATACTCAAACTGGCAAACATAGCCCTCAACTCAACAGCTACCTTTCTACTCAAAGCATCCGCTACAACATTAGCTTTTCCAGGGTGATACTCAATCGTCAAATCATAATCCTTGAGCAACTCCACCCAACGTCGCTGCCTAAGATTCAACTCCTTCTGAGACATCAGATACATCAAACTCTTGTGATCCATGTACACAGTACACTTCTCACCATACAGGTAATGCCTCTAGATCTTCAAAGCAAAAACCACCGCAGCCAACTCAATGTCATGCGTAGGATAATTGCGCTCATGCACCTTCAACTGCCGCGATGCATAAGCCACCACCTTACCCTCTTGCATCAACACACATCCCAAACCAACATAGGACACATCGCTATACACCACAAACTCTTTCCCTGATTCAGGTTGAACAAAGATAGGAGCTTGCGTCAATGCTGCCTTAAGCTTCTCAAAAGCTTGTTGTCTCGCTTCCGTCCACTCATACTTGACATCCTTTTGCAACAACTTTGTCAAAGGTGCAACTATCTTAGAGAATCCATCCACAAACCTCCGGTAGTATCCCGCCAAACCAAGGAAACTACGAACCTCATGAACAGACTTAGGAACCTTCCAATTCATCACCGCCTCAATCTTCTGAGGATCAACACGAATCCCTTCAGCAGAAACCACATGCCCAAGAAACACCACTTCACTAAGCCAGAACTCACACTTGCTCAGCTTGGCATAAAGCTGATTCTCCAACAAGGCTTGCAACACAATACTCAAATGCTCTTCATGCTCCTCCTCAGTACGCGAGTACACAAGGATATCATCAATGAACACCACAACAAACTTGTCCAGGTATTCATGAAACACACGATTCATCATGTCCATAAAAGCTGCAGGAGCATTTGTCAAACCAAATGGCATCACAAGGAACTCATAATGCCCATACCTTGTCCTGAAAGCTGTCTTAGGCATATCCACATCCTTTACCTTCAACTGGTAATACCCTGACCTCAAGTGGTAATATCCACATCCTTTACCTTCAACTGGTGATACACTCGGCCGAATGAACCCACGATCAAGCAACTCTTGCAATTGCGTCTTCAGCTCCTTCAACTCTTTGGGTGCCATTCTATAAGGGGTAATGGACACAAGAGTTGTATTCTCATACAGCTCAATCCCAAACTCCACCTCGCGATTAGGAGGCAATCCAGGCAACTCCTCAGGAAACACACCAGGAAACTCTCGCACAGTCCTGATATCTTGTACACGCAACTCCTTAGAGCTAGGATTCATCACAAAAGCTAGATAAGCTTCACAACCTTGCCTCAGCATCCGGCTAGCCTCCAACGTAGACACCACATTGGCAAGAAACTTCACATTCTCACCAACCACAACAACCTCATAATCATCCGCAAGCCTCAACGAAACTCGCTTATTCTCACAATCCACAACAGCTCGGTGCTCAGCAAGCCAATCCATACCAAGGATTACATCAAAACCATAGAAAGGCAACTCCATAAGGTCAACAGGAAAAACATGATCTTGAACAACCAAAGGACATCTTCTATAAAGCTTTCGAGTCACAACAGTCTCACCAAAAGAACTAGTGACGCGCACACCAACATCCAAAGACTCAACAGGCAAACCAAGCAATTTAGCATGCTCACGCAATATGTATGAGTGCGTTGATCCAGAATCAATCAAGGAAAGTAATGACAAGGATTGCAAAGTAAAAGTACCTGCGATCACATCCGCGTCATTTCTCCCCTCTCGCTGAGCATACACCCTGGCTTGGCCGCCACCCTCAGGCTGAATAGCCACAACATGAGCCACACCCCGACCACCTTCCTCTCTCCGCTGGAAGTTACCACGGCCGCGCCCACGACCTCTCTGTGGTGCAGCAACAACAGGAGCACACACTTGGCCACCAGCCAACATAGAACACTCTCTCCTCATGTGATCCGTAGATCCACAGTTCCAACACGCATTACCAGCTGCCACAACCGGAGCTTGCACCTCCCTCACAGCACGCGGACAATCACGTTTCATATGGCCACGCGAACCACATGTCCAACATGCACTCGGATCAACTCTAGCGTTGCCTCCCTGAGCAGGCGCACCACCACCTCACTTAGCTGAGGACTGATACTTCTGATCACGTCCCCTCTTGTTCCTTCCACCACCGGAACTATATTCAGCTGCTCGCTTACCAGCACTAGAACCAGCACTCTTAGAAGATAAACCCAAGTTCATCTCAATGTCCTTGGCTCGGCCTACCAGCACATCAAAATCATCATACTCGGTAGCCAGCACATACATCTTTACATCCGTCACTAAACCATAACAGAACCTTTCACACCTCTCCCGCTCATCCGGAACAAGCTCAGGTGCGTACTGACTGAGTCGAACAAACTGGACCTCATACTCAGCCACAGACATGCTCCCCTGGGTAAGAGACATGAACACCCTCTTCTTTTCATCTAGGTACCTCACACCTAGATACCTTCTCTTGAATGCGTTCTGAAAGAATGTCCAAGTTACGTCAGCTTCCGCCATCCCAGCGATAGTGGTTGTCCACCATGTATAAGCATCATCCTGTAGCAAGGATACTACACAGCCCAGCTTCTGCACATCAGTGCAACTCATCTGACCCAAGATTCTCTTGGTACCCTCTAACCAAGACTCCGAACCTTCAGCAGACAACCCTCTGAACTCAGTCCCTCCCAGACTGCGCAGACGTTCCAAGGGTAGTCTAACTCCAGCATCTCCCTGATGCACAGCTCCTTGAGCTCCAGCTACTACTGCTTGAAAAGCTCCAGCAATAGCTTGTATCAACACCGTCATGTCAAGAATAGCTTGCCCTTGACCAGCTTCAGGTCCAGCGACCCCAGCACCAGCTGCAGCTCCAGCTCCTTCACCCCCAGCATCACCACCACCAGGTGGAGGAGGTAAATCCACCGTACTTTCAATATTCTCTTCATTCTCATTCTCATTTTGAGCCGTAGCTTGCACATTACTCCTTAACTCTCTACGAGGTGCCATACTCTAACAATGCAATCACAATGCAAATAAACAAAATCAGGCTCAGCTAGGTAAGCAATCCTAGTACTCAAGCTCATTTTCACTTAAAAACAAAATCATTACATTAGCTTTGATTTGGCAATGGGTACCCACAACATGCTTCATCACAGCATACACCTCAATTGCAACATATTTACAATTCACCCAGCATGCTTTCACTCAACAAGCATACAAAGAATACATACTTTAATCATGCACATAATCACTCCCAATTACTCGAGAACTCAGCTCTGATACCACCAAATGTAACCCCCTTAACCCGGTCTAGACGGTTGACCCGAATTAAGAAGTTTACACGGGGAAAACCATAGTCAACCCGAAAGTCAACTTTGATTAACGACCCTTTTTTTTCTTTTAAAATCTTGTCTAGATGCACATTATCCCTAGATATGATCATACAATCAGCATACTCAAAGATCATAACCATCAGAGAACATTTAGGGACCCAATTGCACAAATTAAGACTTTAGGGACCAAACTGTAAATTCTGAGAATAATAAGGACTTAACTCAAATTAAAGTTACCAATATATAATGAATCATATTTCATGCTTCTCTGTCAAATTTCAGCTCAAACGGACATCTCAAACTCATTTAATTGCAATAATAAAGTTCAGGACTAAAATGCAAACATTTCAAAACATATAACCAACAATTTCAGTGCCCAACGGTCAAGTGTTTCGGAACAGGGAAGACCCGTTCCGAAACGCAGGACCGTTCCGAAACTGGTACCGAAACAGGGCCTGGTAGATGCCAAATCGTTCCGGAACAGTTTCTTCCGTTTCGGAACGCCCAGGCCATTTCAGGCCCCCGTTCCGATACGGTAGCACCTGTTCCGAAACAGGCTGCCCAGATTGCAGAAAAATTGCTGGTTTAACACACAATAGACCCATCAAACATGCTCCAAAAGCCACCAAAATATACCAGCAAGTCATTCAACATACAAGGAACATAATTGCATCAACCAAACATCAACATGGCATCAATTATGAAAATCCCCAATTCTATAGGCATGCATCCTACTTAGAAAACCATTCAAGCATCAATATACCAAAACCACATCACAAAGGCCAATTACAAGTTCCAACATTGTCAACATCATAAATCCAACTTAGGGAGTCCAAAACATCTCCCAAAACAACAACATAGGTCCCATATTGCCAAATACCCAAAAGCTAATAGTTTTGAGAAAATATTCACCATACATGAGCTTAAAACCTTCACTTGGATTCTTGGCTTCCTTGCTGTCCCAAAATGCACTTCAATGCTCTGCATTATTGGTTTAAGAAAAGAGAGAGCGTAAGCAAAAGCTTAGTGAGGAATGCTCATTTAAAACCACACAATAATGCATTTATAAAACACCTTTATAAACCTTAAATCAATCATCATTTGCTCATGCACTAAAGTATTTAAAACAAGCAATTCATGCTTCAAATTCATTACATGTCATATTGGCAACAAGTAATACATCAACATAAGATCCACGCATGGACTTTTAAACACCATTGTGATCTTATAATTTCCAAGGACCACACATGGACTTTTAAACACCATTGTGTCCTTAACAAGAATCATCCATGGACTTTTAAACACCATGACAAGGACCACACAAGGAATTTTAAAAACCTTTGTGTCCTTAACAAGAATCTCCCAAGGACTTTTAAACACCTTGGAGTTCTTAAGTAACAAGGCTTACACAAGGAATTTTAACCACCTTTGTAACCTTAACCAAGAACCAACCATGGACTTTTAAACACCATGTTGTTCTTAAATAAACAAGCCTCACACAAGGAATTTTAACCACCTTGGTGATCTTAACCAAGAACCAACCATGGACTTTTAACCACCATGTTTTTCTTAAATAAACAAGGCTCACACAAGGACTTTTAACCACCTTTGTGACCTTAACCATCACTTGCCAATATGCATCATCAACCACAATATTCCACTGTTTTAAAGCATTTAACAAAGCCATAAACATCATGCATCTTTAAGCATCAAACCACATTATAACAATGTTCAAAAACAAGGATCTCTTACCTTGAGCATCCTTCAACACATGGCTTATAATCTCAGCAAATAAACATGCTAAATATGCTTTCAAAACATGATTTAGAACATGAAAACAAACCACATTGCATACAACCAATCCATGGTTCATCACCAAGAGAGTTTTTCTGAAAACTTACTCTTGAGCTTAGCTAAGTTGCTTAGACTTAAACTAAGCTCCCAAACCTTCAAAACACTGGTTTCAAAGCTGAAAACCAAAATCCACTCACCGATTCCGTTTCGCCACTTGCCGAAACACCAATCAAGCTTCCGGATCACCACCACTAGGATCCAAAGATGACTCCCCTGTTTTAAACACATAAAAGCAGAGGATTAATGCATCATCATGCATTAATAACTTCAATGAAAGCACCTAAACTCGCTGCTCTCATCCACACTCCATTTCGGCTACCAAACACAACCGAAAATGCATCCAAACAACTTCACAACACTACACAGCCATGATCCATCAAAACAAATCATCTTTACACATCAATTAACATCCAAAAAGGATCTAACATCACCCTTATATCTCCAGCTATAACAGATCATCAAGATCACTCCAAAAACCATCAAGAACTCAAGCTAAACTTAGGAAAATCAACCTATCCGGGATTGCATTAATTAAACCTCAACTTCTCATCAATTTAACATTCATTTAACATCAAAAAGACACCTCAAAACACTGCCCAAACAGATCACACGAATTTTAACAAAAAATCAACCAAATCTTGCATTTAAAAGCCAAGATCAAGAACACAACCTTAAAACCTTTTATAAAACACAAATTAAGGATTGAGAACTTGGGAATTTCAGTAAAGAACTGAGAGTTTAGAGGAGAAGGACGTTCTTACCTCCAAACTTGAGTTTTCTCCCTTTTTGGAACCAAATTCTTGAAAATCCACTTAGCAAATGCAAAGGTTTTGTTGAAGAGATGATTGAAGATCAAAAGAGGATTGAAATGAGTTATTTAGGTGACAAAATCAGAGGGAAAAGCTCTGGATAAAAGGTGTTTGGTTTGAGAGAAAAGATGAGAGAAAATGAAAATGGAAGATTTGAGAGAAAAGTTAGTTATGGCCAAAATATCTTCCCTCCACTTTTCTTTTATTTAAAAACCATTAATTAATCATTTAATACTTTAGAAAAATCTGGAGAAATTCCCATTGGGTAAATAGCTCCTTAAAGATTCAAAGTTTCAATCCTTTTTAAAATAGTCTCACAGTTTTCAAAAATTACATTTTGGTCACCAACCAAAATGTCACACTTCCAAACCTTATTTTGTAAAAATGATTCCACCATTCCCTTATATATAATAAAAGAGGATTTTAAGACATTTTTCCATATTTTTAATGCAACCCGAACTAGGCTTTCCTAAATTCACCTTTATATATTCAAACCGCACTCCGACCGAACCGGTCCGAATCCCAAAACTCCTAAGCCCAAAATCGGGGCGTTACACTACTAATGAATGTTATTGCAAAGAATTTTCTAAACTAATGCAAGGTGAGTTCGAGATGAGCATGATAGGGGAGCTCTCATTCTTTTTGGGGCTCCAAATCAAACAAAGGAAGGATGGCACCTTCATCAATCAAGAAAAGTACGTGAATGATATACTCAAGAAGTCGGCTTGGAGAATGTGAAGCCTTAAGCCACTCCTATGAGCTCTTCTATAAAGCTTGACAAAGATAAAGGAGGTAAGTGTGTCGATTATAAGCTTTATAGATCTATGATTGGTTCTTTGCTTTACTTTACCGCAAGTAGACCGAATATTATGTTTAGTGTTTGCTTGTGTGCTATGTTCCAAGCTAGTCCTAGAGAATCACACTTAGTATCCATTAAGAGAATTTTTAAATACCTCATAGACACACCTAACTTAGGTCTTTGGTATCCTAAGGATTCTTCCTTAGGCCTTCATGCTTATTCGGATGCGGATTATGATGGATGCAAGATAGATAGGAAAAGTATGCTCGTATCTTGGTTCTCTAAGAAACAAAATAGCGTAGCCTTATCTACCACCGAAGCGGAGTACATATCCTTAGGGAGTTGTTGTGCTCAACTCATTTGGATGAAGTAATAACTCGTAGATTATGGTGTTCAAGTAGATGCAATACCCCTTAGGTGTGACAACACTAGTGCCATTTGTCTCACTATGTAACGCCCCGGTTTTGGGCTTAGGAGTTTTGGGCGTTGACCGGTTTGGTCAAAGTGTTGTTCGAATCTAAAAAGGTGAAATTAGGAAAGCCTAGTTCGGGTTGCATTAAAAATATGGAAAAATGTTCTAAAATCATCTTTTAATATAATTAAGTGAACTGTGAAATCAATTTTGGAAAAAGAGTTTTGGAAGTGTGACATTTTGGCTAGTGACCAAAATGTAATTTTCGAAAGTTTGGTGACTGTTTTATAAAGGGTTGGAACTTTGAATCTTTAAGGAGCTATTATCCCAAAAGTAGTTTCTCCAGATTTTTCTAAGATATTTTAAGCTATATTCTGATTTTAAACATATTAAAAGTGGAGGGAAAGCCATTTTGGCTATTTTGGATAACTAACTTTCCATTTTCTTTCTCTCATTTTCTCTCAACCCAAACACTTTCTCTCCAGAGAATTTGATCTGATTTTCTCACCTAAATTCCTCCTTTCAACTCTCTTTTGATTCCTAATCATAGTATCTACAAAACCTCTTCATTTGCTACTTGATTTATCAAGGTTTTTGATTCCAAAAAGAGGAGAAACTCAAGTTTGGAGGTAAGAACGTCCTTCTCCTCTAAACTATCAGTTCTTTACTGAAATTCCTAAGTTTTCAATCCTTAATTGATGTTTTATTAAAGGATTTTGAGTTGTGAAATGGATCTTGGCTTATAATGCAAGATTTGGTGATTTTTGATGATTTTCGTTAGATCTGATTAATCTGTGATTTGAGATGTGTTTTTGATGTTAAATGAACTCTAAATTGATAAGGAATTGAGTTTTGATTAATGCAATCTCAGATAGGTTGAGTTTCCTAAGTTTAGCTTGTGATTCTTGTTTGTTTTTGAGGTGATCTTGTGGATCTGATGTTGCTGGAGGTATAAGGATGTTAATAGGTTCTTTTTAGATGTTAAATGATGTTAATAGATTTTTGGTTTTGATGGTTTGTGGCTGGGCTTTGTTGAGAAGTGGTTTGGATGCATTTTCGGTTGTGTTTGGTGGCCGAAAATGGAGGTTGGATGAGAGCAGCGAGTTAGGTGCTTTCATTGAAGCAATTAATGCATGATGATGCATTAATCCTATGCTTTGATGTGTTAAAACAGGGGAGGCATCTTTGGATCCAAGAGTTGTTGATCCGGGAGCTTGATTTGGTGCTTTGGCAAGAGGCGAAGTGGAATCGGTGAGTGAAATTGGGTTTTCGGCTTTGAAACCAATGTCTTGGGAGCTTAGTTTAAGTCTAAACAACTTTGCTAAGCTCAAGTGTAAGTTTTTCGGAAATACTCTCTAGTGGTGGCCATGATTTTGTTGTGATGCAATGTGGTTAATTGCATGTTTTAAATACTGTTTTGAAAGCATGATTTAGCATGGTATTTGCTGTTTTTGTAAGCCATATGTTGAAGGAAGCTCAAGGTAAGAGTTCCTTGTTTTTGTGCATTGATAAAATGTGGTTTGATGCTTTTAAATGCATGATGAATATGGCTTGGTTTAATGCTTTAAAACAGTGGATTAAATGATGAAAATGATGTATATTGGCAAGTGATGTTTTGAAAAGGTTAAGGTCACTAAGGTGGTTAAAAGTCCTTGAGTGAGCCTTGTTTACTTAAGAACATCAAGGTGGTTAAAAGTCCTTGGATGATTCTTGCTACGGACACAAAGGTGGTTAAAAGTCCTTGTGTGATCCTTTCCATGGTGTTTAAAAGTCCATGGGGCCAAGGTGTTTAAAAGTCCTTGGGGCCAAGGTGTTTAAAAGTCCTTGGGGTGAAACTTGCTACGGACACAAAGGTGGTTAAAAGTCCTTGTGTGGTCCTCATTCATGGTGTTTAAAAGTCCATGGCCAAGGTGTTTAAAAGTCATTGGGGCCAAGGTGTTTAAAAGTCCTTGGGGTGAAAGTTGATGAACTTGTTTTAAAGAAATGGAACTTATCACTTGTGGCCAATATGACATATATGATATGAAGCATGAGATGCTTGTTTAAAGTATGCTTTTGAGCATGTGAAATTGATGATTTGAAGCATGATTTATAAATGTTTTATAAATGCATTATTGAATGGTTTTATTGAGCATTCCTCACTAAGCTTTGGCTTACGCTCTCTTTCGTTTTCTTAAATCAATAATGCAGAACACTAGAGTGCTTTGAGGGCAGCAGGGAGGGCAAGTATTCAAGTGAAAGAAAAGCTCAAAGTATGTAGGTTTTATTAAGCACATTTTAGCTTTTGGTAATTTGGCAATGGGGGACCTATGTGTATGTTTTGGGAGAGGTTTTGAACTCCCTAAGTATGTTGAATGTTGTTGAGAATGCTGGATTTTGTGTTTGGCCTTTACATGCTTGAATTGGAAGTTTGTGCTTGAATGGTTTGCTTGTGTAGGAAGCATGCCTTTAGATTTGGGGCTTTTTGCATATGAAGTTATTTTGTTGATTTGTTGATGCATGTAAGTCTCATATATGTTGAATTGCATGCTGGTAAATTTTGGTAGCATTTGGAGCATGTTTGAATGATCGATTGCATGTTTAAGTGAGCTTTATGCTGCAATCTGTGCAGGGTGTTTCGGAACAGTGCACACCGTTCCGGAACGGGTGCCTTGAATGAACCCAGGCGTCCGAAACGGTAGGCACCGTTTCGAAACGGTTTGGCTACTGCCAGCCCGTGTTTCGGTACGCGTTGCGGAACGGCCCGTGTTTCGAAACGGGTTCTGCCTGTTCCAGAACGGGTGACCATTGGGGGCTGACATTGGCAGTTAAATGTTTTGAATTGTTTGCGTTTTGGTCCTAAATCTTGTTTGTGCAATTGTATGAGTTCGGGAAGTCCTTTTGAGCTGAAATTTCACAGAGAAGCATGAAAACTGACTAATTTCAAGTTGGTAACTTTAATTTGGGTTAAGTCCTCCTATTTATTAGAAATTACAATTTGGTCCCTAAAGTTGTAATTTGTTCAATTGGGTCCCTGTTTGATCTCTGATGCTTGTGATCTTTGAATATGTTGTTGAGTGATCACAATTAGGTTAATGTGCATCTAGACAAGTTTAAAAAGAAAAAAAAGGGTCGTTAATCAAGGTTGACTTTCGGGTTGACTTTGGTTTTCCCCGTGTGACTTTCTTAATTCGGGTCAACCGTCTAGGCCGGGTTAAGGGGGTTACATTTGGTGGTATCAGAGCTGAGTTCTCGAGTAATTGGGAATGAATGTATGCATGATTGAAGTATGTTTGCCTTGTATGCTTGTTGATCGAAAGCATGTTTAGTGGCATGTGATTTGGATGCAATTGAGTTGTATGCTGTGATGTAGCATGATGTGGGTACCCATTGCCAAATCGAAGCTAATGAAATGTTGTTGATTTTGAATAAATTGAGCTTGAATACTTGGATTGCTTACCTTGCTGGGCCTGACTTTGTTTTATTTGCATTGTGATTGCATGGTAATAGTATGGCACCACGTAGAGAGTTACGAGGTAGTGTGCGAGCTACGGCTCCTAATGAGAACGAGAACGAGGAGAACACGGGTAGTGCGGTGTTACCCCCTCCTCCACCTGGTGGTGGTGCTGGAGGTGAGAGAGCTGAAGCTGCAGCTGGTGCTGGAGCTGCTGGACCAGAGGTTGGTCAGGGGCAAGCTATGCCTGATATGTCTATGTTGGTACAAGCTATTGCGGGTGCTTTTCGAGCAGCAGTAGCTGGAGCTCAAGGAGCTGGGCATCAGGGAGATGCTGGAGTTAGACTACCTTTGGAGCGTCTGCGCAGTCTTGGTGGGACTGAGTTCAGGGGTATGCCAGCTGAGAGTTCTGAAGCTTGGCTAGAGAGTACCAAGCGTATCTTGGGTCAGATGAGCTGCACGGATGTGCAAAAGCTGGGTTGTGTTGTGTCCTTGCTGCAGGACGATGCGTATACGTGGTGGACGACCACTATAGCTGGAATGGTTGATGCTGATGTTACTTGGACATTCTTTCAGAATATGTTCAAGAGGAGGTATCTTGGAGTGAGATATCTTGATGAGAAGAAGCGTGAATTTATGTCTCTTACCCAAGGGAGCATGAGTGTGGCTGAGTATGAGGTGCAGTTTGTGCGACTCAGTCAGTATGCACCGGAGCTGATACCTGATGAGCGGGCAAGGTGCGAGAGGTTCTGTTATGGTCTTGTGACGGATGTGAAAATGTATGTGCTGGCCACTGAGTACGATGATTTTGATGTGTTGGTGGGCCGAGCCAAGGACATTGAGATGAACTTGGGTTTATCTGCGAAAGGTGCTGGAGCGAGTTCTGGCAAGAGAGCTGCTGAGTATAGTTCCGGAGGTGGACAGAACAAGAGGGGACGTGATCAGAAGTATCAGTCCTCAGCCAAGAGAGGTGGTGGTGCACCTGCTAGAGGAGGCAACGCTAGAGCTGATCCGAGTGCTTGTTGGATCTGTGGTTCACTGTGTCACATGAAGCGTGACTGTCCTCGTGCTGTGAGGGAGGTGCAAGCTCCTGTTGTGGCAGCTGGAAATGGATGCTGGAATTGTGGTTCTGTAGACCACTTGAGGCGGGATTGTCCGAGGTTGGCTGGTGATCAGGTGCGTGCTCCTGTTGTTGCTGCACCGCAGAGAGGTCGTGGGCGCGGCCGTGGTAATTTCCAGAGGCGAGAGGAAGGAGGTCGTGGAGTAGCTCATGTTGTGGCTATTCAGCCTGAAGGTGGAGGCCAAGCTAGGGTGTATGCTCAGCGCGAGGGAAGGAATGATGCGGATGTGATTGCAGGTACCTTTACTTTGCAATCCTTGTCATTGCTTTCTTTGATTGATTCTGGATCTACGCATTCATACATTTTGCGTGAGCATGTTGAATTGCTTGGTTTGCCTGTTGAGTCTTTGGATGTTGGTGTTCGTGTCACTAGTTCTTTTGGTGAAACTATTGTGACTCGAAAGCTTTATAGAAGGTGTCCCTTGGTTGTTCAAGAACATGTTTTTCATGTTGATCTTATGGAGTTGCCCTTCTATGGTTTTGATGTGATCCTTGGTATGGATTGGCTTGCTGAGCATCGTGCTGTGGTAGATTGTGAAAATAAGCGAGTTTCGCTGAAGCTTGCGGATGATTATGAAGTTGTTGTGGTTGGTGAGAATGTGAAGTTTCTTGCCAATGTGGTGTCTACCTTGGAGGCGAGTAGGATGCTGAGGCAGGGTTGCGAAGCTTATCTAGCTTTTGTGATGAATCCTAGCTCTAAGGAGTTGAGGGTGCAAGATATCAGGGTTGTGAAGGAGTTTCCTGGTGTGTTTCCTGAGGAGTTACCTAGTTTACCTCCTAATCGCGAGGTGGAGTTTGGAATTGAGCTGTATGAGAATACAACTCCTGTGTCCATTACTCCCTATAGAATGGCACCTAAGGAGCTGAAGGAGCTGAAGACGCAGTTGCAAGAGTTGCTTGATCGTGGTTTCATCCGGCCGAGTGTGTCACCTTGGGGAGCACCGGTCTTGTTTGTGAAGAAGAAGGATGGCACTATGAGGATGTGCATTGATTACCGTCAGCTGAACAAGTTGACTATCAAGAATCGGTATCCTTTGCCGAGGATTGATGATCTCTTTGATCAATTTTGGGGAGCTACTGTGTTCTCTAAGATTGACTTGAGGTCAAGGTATTATCAGTTGAAGGTGAAGGACGTGGATGTGCCTAAGACAACTTTCAGGACAAGGTATGGGCATTATGAGTTCCTTGTAATGCCGTTTGGTTTGACAAATGCTCCTGCTGCTTTCATGGACATGATGAACCGTGTGTTTCATGAATACCTGGACAAGTTCGTTGTGGTGTTCATTGATGATATCCTCGTGTACTCGCGTACTGAGAAGGAGCACGAAGAGCAGTTGAGGATTGTTTTGCAAGCTTTGTTGGAGAATCAGCTTTATGCTAAGCTGAGCAAGTGTGAGTTCTGGCTTAAGGAGGTGGTGTTTCTTGGGCATGTGGTCTCAGCAGAGGGGATTCGTGTTGATCCTCAGAAGATTGAGGCGGTGATGAACTGGAAAGTTCCTAAGTCTGTTCATGAGGTCCGTAGTTTCCTTGGTTTGGCGGGATACTACCGAAGGTTTGTGGATGGTTTTTCCAAGATTGTTGCTCCTTTGACGAAGCTGTTGCAAAAGGATGTTAAGTATGAGTGGATGGAAGCGAGACATCAGGCTTTTGAGAAGCTTAAGGCGGCTTTGACGCAAGCTCCTATCTTGGTTCAGCCTGAATCAGGGAAAGAGTTTGTGGTCTATAGTGATGCATCCTATGTTGGTTTGGGATGTGTGCTGATGCAAGAGGGTAAGGTTGTGGCTTATGCATCGCGGCAGTTGAAAGTGCATGAGCGCAACTATCCTACGCATGACATTGAGCTGGCTGCAGTGGTTTTTGCTCTGAAGATCTGGAGACATTATCTGTATGGTGAGAAGTGTACTGTGTACACGGATCACAAGAGTTTGAGGTATCTGATGTCTCAGAAGGAGTTGAATCTTAGGCAGCGGTGTTGGTTGGAGTTGCTCAAGGATTATGATCTGACGATTGAGTATCATCCTGGAAAAGCTAATGTTGTTGCGGATGCCTTGAGTAGGAAGGTAGCTGTTGAGCTGAGGGCTATGTTTGCTAGCTTGAGCATATCGCGAGATGGTGGTCTTGTTGCTGAGTTGCAAGTGAAACCATCTTTGGTTCAGTTGATCAAGGAAAAGCAGTTGCTGGATGATTCCTTGGTGTCTCATGTTCAGGATATCGCGGAGGGTAGACCTTCGGATTTCTGCTTTAATGATGATGGTGTGTTGTGTTTTGGGTGTCGGATAGTAGTGCCTGCTGATGCTGAGTTGAGGCGTGCTATTCTGACTGAAGGTCATAGTAGTCCTTTTGCTATGCACCCTGGTAGTACTAAGATGTATCGAGATCTTCGTGATGAGTACTATTGGGTGGGTTTGAAGAAGGATGTTGCAGAGTTTGTGAGCAAGTGTTTGGTGTGTCAGCGAGTTAAGGCTGAACATCAGGTTCCTTCTGGGTTGTTGCAACCGTTGAAAATCCCTGAATGGAAGTGGGAAAGGGGGACCATGGATTTTGTATCTGGTTTACCTATGTCTCCTTCGAAGAAGAATTCTGTTTGGGTGATTGTGGATCGCTTGACGAAGTGTGCGCATTTCTTGCCTGTGCATACTACGTTTTCTTTGGATAAGCTGGCAGAGCTGTACATTGCTGAGGTTGTGCGGCTGCATGGTGTGCCTAAGTCGATTGTGTCGGATAGGGATCCGAGGTTCACATCGCATTTCTGGCAGTGTTTGCATCAAGCTCTGGGTACAAGGTTGAATTTCAGTACATCCTATCCTCCTCAGTCGGATGGTCAGTCTGAGCGGGTTATCCAGATTTTGGAGGATATGCTGAGGTGCTACGTGATTGAGTTCCAAGGTTCTTGGGAGAAGCATCTGCCTTTGGTTGAGTTCGCTTATAACAATAGTTATCAAGCGAGTATACAGATGGCACCTTATGAGGCTTTGTACGGGAGGAAGTGTAGGACTCCTCTTTGTTGGGCTGAAACTAGTCAAAGGTTGGTTTCGATGCCGGCTTTGTTGAAAGGGACCACCGAGAAGGTGAAGCTCATTTGTGAGCGGTTGAAGGCAGCTTCTGATCGGCAAAAGTCTTACGCAGATTGGAAGCGTAAGGAGATAGAGTATGCGGTGGGTGACCGTGTGTTCTTGAAGGTTTCGCCTTGGAAGAAGGTGATGAGGTTTGGCCGAAAGGGTAAGTTGAGCCCTAGGTACATTGGACCATATGAGGTGGTTGAGTGTGTGGGTCCTGTTGCGTATCGGTTGAGGTTACCTCAAGAAGTGGAGAAGATTCATGATGTGTTCCATGTTTCTATGCTCCGGAAGTATAGATCTGATCCTTCAGATGTGATGCCTGTGGAAGAAGTGGTTTTGAATCCGGACTTGACCTATGATGAGGAACCGGTGAAGGTTCTGGATTTGGATAGCAAGGTTTTTCGTGGCAAGACCATTGAATTGGTGAAGGTGCTGTGGAAGCATCGAGGTGTTGAGGAAGCCAATTGGGAGCGGAAGGAAGACATGCTGAAGCAGTTTCCTTATCTCTTTCCTTCAGGTAAATTTCGAGGACGAAATTTCTTAAGGGGGGAGAGTTGTAACGCCCCGGTTTTGGGCT
This sequence comes from Hibiscus tridactylites, assembly GCA_958450335.1. Lineage (NCBI taxonomy): Eukaryota > Viridiplantae > Streptophyta > Magnoliopsida > Malvales > Malvaceae > Hibiscus > Hibiscus tridactylites. The sequence goes on from OY288266.1 coordinate 47,253,778, forward strand.
TAGGAGTTTTGGGCGTTGACCGGTTTGGTCAAAGTGCTGTTCGAATCTAAAAAGGTGAAATTAGGAAAGCCTAGTTCGGGTTGCATTAATGTAACCCCCTTAACCCGGTCTAGACGGTTGACCCGAATTAAGAAAGTCACACGGGGAAAACCAAAGTCAACCCGAAAGTCAACCTTGATTAACGACCCTTTTTTTTTCTTTTTAATCTTATATAGATGCACATTAACCCTAATTGTGATCACACAACATCATACTCAAAGATCACAAACATCAGAGATCAAACAAGGACCCAATTGAACAAATTACAGCTTTAGGGACCAAATTGTAAATTCTGATAAGTATGAGGACTTAGTACAAATTAAAGTTACCATCTTGAAATTAGTCAGGTTCCATGCTTCCCTGCGAAATTTCAGCTCAAAAGGACTTCTCAAACTCATTTAATTGCATAAACAAGATTCAGGACCAAAACGTAAACAAAACAAAACATAAAAGATACTTTTAACCGAATTAACAGACAGGTATCGATACGCCTGGTGTCGTATCGATACGCGGGGAAGGCAGTAACCAAACTCTCAACACGGTATCGATACGAGTCTCCCCGTTTCGATATGGCATTCATACGGTATCGATACTAGTTCCCTCGTTTCGATACGGCATTCATACGGCATCGATACCCTAACAATCGTACCGATACGCCTGGGCAGAATTGTGCATATTTGGCTCAGGCGTATCGATACGCAAGCCCGAGTACCGATACCCCTGCCTGGAATTGACTCGAAAACAACATCAAACATGCTTCAAACTTCAAATTAACAACACCAAACCATATCACATAATCAACCAACATGCAAGGACCTTAATTGCATCACCAATTCAATATAAAACCATCACATAAGAAAAACCCCAATTTAAGTGGCATGCTTCCTATTTAAGCTATCCATTCAAACTCCAAACTTGCAAAACAAGCATATAAGGTTCCAAACCAAAAACCAACGATCTCAACAACATTCAACATACTTAGGGAGTCTCAAACACCTCCCAAAACATACACATAGGTCCCCCATTGCCAAATCAACCAAAAGCTAAAAGTACTTATAAAACCTTCATACATTGAGCTTTACTTGAACTTGATTGCTAGCCCTTCCTTGCTACCCCTCAAGATACTCTATTGCTCTGCATTATTGAATTAAGAAAACAAGAGAGCGTAAGCAAAAGCTTAGTGAGGTGTGCTCTTTAAAAACCATTCAATAATGCAATTAAACCATTTATAAAACATGCTTATAATCAACCTTTGTACATGCTCAAAAGCATACTTTAAGACAAGCAATTCCATGCTTCAAAATACATTTAAACAAGCATCACATGCTTCAACATAATCTTAAAACAAGCATCTCATGCTTCATAAAATTCTTAACATGTCATATTGGCTCAAGTGATACATTTCATTTATTAAAAACAAGTTCAACAACTTTCCCCAAGGACTTTTAAACACCTTGGCCATGGACTTTTAAACACCATGAATGAGGACCACACAAGGACTTTTAACCACCTTTGTGTCCAATGCTTGAATCACCCCAAGGACTTTTAAACACCTTGGCCCCAAGGACTTTTAAACACCTTGGCCCCATGGACTTTTAACCACCATGGAAAGGAGCACCTAAGGACTTTTAACCACCTTAGTGTCCGCAACAAGAACCATCCAAGGACTTTTAACCACCTTGATGTTCTTAAATAACAAGGCTCACTCAAGGACTTTTAACCACCTTAGTGACCTTCACTTTTACAAAACATCACTTGCAAATATACATATTTCACATCATATAATCCACTGTTTTAAAGCATTAAACCAAGCCATTTCACCATGCATTTCAAAGCATCAAATCCACATTTAAACAATGTATAAAATCAAGGAACTCCTACCTAGAGTTACCTTCAACACATGGCTTAAAACATCAGCAAATATCATGCTATATCATGCTTACAAAACAGTAATTTAATCATGCAAATCATCATTTTGCAACACACCAAAACATGGCCACCACTTAGAGAGAAATCCGAAAACTTACACTTGAGCTTAGCAAAGTTGTTTAGACTTAAACTAAGCTCCCAAAACCTTCAAACCTTGGTTTTAAAGCTGAAAATCCATTTTCACAAATGCACTCACCAAATTCCACTTTGCTTCAACCAAAGCACCAAATCAAGCCTCCGGATCAACAACTCTCGGATCCAAGGATGCCTCCCCTGTTTCAACACATTAAAGCAGAGGATTAAGGCATCATCATGCATTAATTGCTTCAATGAAAGCATCAAAACTTGCTGCTCTCACATAACCTCCATTTTCGGCCACCAAACACAACCGAAAATGCATCCAAAACACTTCCAAACAAAGCCCAGCCATAAACCAGCAAAACCTCACTTCCATTAACATCATATAACATCTAAAAACAACCTATTAACAACCTTATACCTCCAGCAACAATAGATCACCAAGATCACCACAAAAACTACCTTAAAACACAAGCTAAACTTAGGAAACTCAACCTATCCGGGATTGCATCAATCAAAACTCATTTCCTTATCAACTTAGAGATCATTTAACATCAAAAACACCTCTCAAATCACAGATTTAACAGATCAAACGAAAATCATGTGAAATCATCAAAATCTTGCATAATTAGCCAAGATCTATAAATCAACTTAAAAGCCTTTAATTAAACATCAATTTAGGATTGAAAACTTAGGAATTTCAGTAAAGAACTTGAAGTTCAGAGGAGAAGGACGTTCTTACCTCCAAACTTGAGTTTCTCCTCTTTTTGGAATGAAAATCCTTGATGAAACTTGTAGAAATTGAAGAGGTTTTGAAGATTCAATGATTAGGGATTAAATGAGAGTTGAAAGGAGGAATTTAGGTGATAAAATCAGAAATAAAACTCTGGAAATGGAGTGTTTGGGTTGAGAGAAAAAGAGTGAAAGAAAATGAGAAGTTGAGAAAATAGCAAAAAATGAGATTTCCCTCCTTTATGAAATCTTTAAAATCAGAATTATAACTCAAAATATCTTAGAAAAATCTGGAGAAACTCCCTTTGGGTAAATAGCTCCTTAAAGATTCAAAGTTTCAACCCTTTATAAAACAGCCACCAAACTTTCAAAAATTACATTTTGGTCACTAGCCAAAATGTCACCCTTCCAAAACTCATTTTCCAAAATTGATTTCACAGTTCACTTAATTATATTAAAAGATGATTTTAGAACATTTTTCCATATTTTTAATGCAACCCGAACTAGGCATTCCTAATTTAACCTCTTACGATTCGAACAGCACTTTGACCAACCGGTCAACGCCCAAGACTTCTAAGCCCAAAACCGGGGCGTTACAACTCTCCCCCCTTTTAAGAAATTTCGTCCTCGAAATTTACCTGAAGGAAAGAGATAAGGAAACTGCTTCAGCATGTCTTCCTTTCGCTCCCATATGGCTTCCTCAACACCTCGATGCTTCCACAGCACCTTCACCAACTCAATGGTCTTGCCACGAAGAACCTTGCTATCTGAATCCAGAACCTTCACCGGTTCCTCATCATAGGTCAAATCCGGATTCAATTCCACTTCCTCCACAGGCATCACATGCGAAGGATCAGATCTATACTTCCTGAGCATAGAAACATGAAACACATCATGAATCTTCTCCAGCTCTTGAGGTAACCTCAACCGATACGCAACAGGACCCACTCGCTCAACAACCTCATACGGTCCAATGTACCGAGGGCTCAACTTACCCTTCCGACCAAACCTCATCACCTTCTTCCAAGGCGAAACCTTCAAAAACACACGATCACCCACCGCAAACTCTATCTCCTTACGCTTCAAATCCGCGTAAGACTTCTGCCGGTCAGAAGCAGCCTTCAACCGCTCACAAATGAGCTTCACCTTCTCGGTGGTTCCTTTCAACAAAGCTGGCATCGAAACCAACTTTTGACCAGTTTCAGCCCAACAAAGAGGAGTCCTACACTTCCTCCCATACAGAGCCTCATAAGGTGCCATCTGTATACTTGCCTGAAAACTGTTGTTATAAGCGAACTCAACCAAAGGCAGATGCTTCTCCCAAGAACCTTGGAACTCTATCATGCAGCATCTCAACATATCCTCCAAAATCTGAATAACCCGCTCAGACTGACCATCCGACTGAGGATGATAGGATGTACTGAAATGCAACCTTGTACCCAAAGCTTGATGCAAACACTGCCAGAAACGCGATGTGAACCTCGGATCCCTATCCGACACGATCGACTTAGGCACACCATGCAGCCTCACAATCTCAGCAATGTACAGCTCTGCCAGCTTATCCAAAGAAAACGTAGTATGCACAGGCAAGAAATGCGCACACTTCGTCAAGCGATCCACAATCACCCAAACAGAATTCTTCTTTGATGGAGACAAAGGTAAACCAGATACAAAATCCATGGTAACCCTCTCCCACTTCCATTCAGGGATTCTCAACGGTTGCAACAAACCAGAAGGAACCTGATGTTCAGCCTTAACTCGCTGACACACCAAACACTTGCTCACAAACTCCGCAACATCCTTCTTCAAACCCACCCAATAGTACTCATCACGAAGATCACGATACATCTTAGTACTACCAGGGTGCATAGCAAAAGGACTACTATGACCTTCAGTCAGAATAGCATGCCTCAACTCAGCATCAGCAGGCACTACTATCCGACTACCAAAACACAACACACCATCCTCATTAAAGCAGAAATCCGAAGGTCTACCCTCCGCGATATCCTGAACATGAGACACCAAGGAATCATCCAACAACTGCTTATCCTTGATCAACTGAACCAACGAAGGTTTCACTTGCAACTCAGCAACAAGACCACCATCTCGCGATATGCTCAAGCTAGCAAACATCGCCCTCAACTCAACAGCTACCTTCCTACTCAAAGCATCCGCAACAACATTAGCCTTTCCAGGATGATACTCAATCGTCAAATCATAATCCTTGAGCAACTCCAACCAACGCCGCTGCCTAAGATTCAACTCCTTCTGAGACATCAGATACCTCAAACTCTTGTGATCCGTGTACACAGTACACTTCTCACCATACAGATAATGCCTCCAGATCTTCAGAGCAAAAACCACTGCAGCCAGCTCAATGTCATGCGTAGGATAATTGCGCTCATGCACCTTCAACTGCCGCGACTCATAAGCCACAACCTTACCCTCTTGCATCAGCACACACCCCAAACCAACATAGGATGCATCACTATAGACCACAAACTCTTTCCCTGATTCAGGCTGAATCAAGATAGGAGCTTGCGTCAAAGCCGCCTTCAGCTTCTCAAAAGCTAGCTGTCTCGCTTCCGTCCACTCATACTTAACATCCTTCTGCAACAGCTTCGTCAAAGGAGCAGCAATTTTAGAAAAACCATCCACAAACCTCCGGTAGTATCCTGCCAAACCAAGGAAACTACGAACCTCCTGAACAGACTTAGGAACTTTCCAGTTCATCACCGCTTCGATCTTCTGAGGATCAACACGAATCCCCTCGGCCGAAACCACATGTCCAAGAAACACCACCTCTCTAAGCCAAAACTCACACTTGCTCAACTTAGCATAAAGCTGATTCTCCAACAAAGCTTGCAGCACAATCCTCAAATGCTCTTCGTGCTCCTCCTCCGTACGCGAGTACACGAGGATATCATCAATGAACATCACAACGAACTTGTCCAGGTATTCATGAAAAACACGATTCATCATGTCCATGAAAGCAGCAGGAGCATTTGTCAACCCAAACGGCATCACAAGGAACTCATAATGCCCATACCTTGTCCTGAAAGCTGTCTTAGGCACGTCCACATCCTTCACCTTCAACTGATAATACCCTGACCTCAAGTCAATCTTAGAGAACACAGCAGCTCCCCGAAATTGATCAAAGAGATCATCAATCCTCGGCAAAGGATACCGATTCTTGATAGTCAACTTGTTCAGCTGACGGTAATCAATGCACATCCTCATAGTGCCATCTTTCTTCTTCACAAACAAGACAGGAGCACCCCAAGGCGACACACTCGGCCGGATGAAACCACGATCAAGCAGCTCTTGCAACTGCGTCTTCAGCTCCTTAGGTGCCATTCTATAGGGAGTAATGGACACAGGAGTGGTATTTTCATACAACTCAATTCCAAACTCCACCTCACGATTAGGAGGTAAACCAGGCAACTCCTCAGGAAAAACATCAGGAAACTCCTTCACAACCCTGATATCTTGCACCCTCAACTCCTTAGAACAAGGATTCATCACAAAAGCCAGATAAGCCTCACAACCCTGCCTCAGCATCCTGCTCGCCTCCAAGGTAGAAACAACATTGGCAAGAAACTTCACATTCTCACCAACCACCACCACTTCATAATCATCCGCAAGCTTAAGCGAAACCCGCTTATTCTCACAATCCACAACAGCACGATGCTCAGCAAGCCAATCCATACCAAGGATCACATCAAAACCATAAAAGGGCAACTCCATAAGATCAACATGAAAGACATGCTCTTGAACAACCAAAGGACACCTTCTATACAGCTTACGAGTCACAACAGTTTCACCAAAAGAACTAGTGACTCTAACACCAACATCCAAAGACTCAACAGGCAAACCAAGCAACTCAGCATGCTCATGCAAAATGTATGAATGCGTAGATCCAGAATCTATCAAAGAAAGCAATGACAAGGATTGCAAAGTAAAGGTACCTGCAATCACATCAGCATCATTCCTTCCCTCGCGCTGAGCATACACTCTCGCCTGGCCTCCACCCTCAGGTTGAATAGCCACAACATGAGCTACTCCGCGACCACCTTCCTCACGCCTCTGAAAATTACCACGGCCGCGTCCACGACCTCTCTGCGGTGCTGCAACAACAGGAGCACGCTCTTGGCCACCAGCCATCCTCGGACAATCTCGCCTCAAGTGGTCAGCAGAACCAAAATTCCAGCACTCATAACCAGCTGCAGCAACAGGAGCTTGCACCTCCCTTCCAGCACGAGGACAGTAACGCTTCAAGTGACCACGGGAACCACAAATCCAACAAGCACTAGGGTCAGCTCTAGCATTACCACCCCTAGCAGGCGCACCTCCACCTCTCTTAGCTGAGGACTGAAACCTCTGATCGCGTCCCCTCTTGTTCCGTCCACCTCCGGAACTATACTCAACAGCTCTCTTCCCAGAACTCGCTCCAGCACCCTTCGCAGACAAACTCAGATTCATCTCTATGTCCTTGGATCGACTAACCAACACATCAAAATCATTGTACTCAGCAGCCAACATGTAGGTCTTTACTTCCGTCACCAAGCCATAGCGGAACCTTTCGCACCTCTCTCGCTCATCAGGTATCAGCTCCGGTGCATACTGACTGAGGCGTACGAACTCTACTTCGTACTCAGCCACACTCATGTTCCCCTGGGTCAGAGACATGAATTCACGCTTTCTCTCATCCAGATATCTCACTCCCAGATATCTCCTCTTGAACGCATTCTGAAAGAATGTCCAAGTGATGTCAGCTTCAGCCATTCCAGAGATTGTGGTCGTCCACCACGTATAAGCATCGCCTTGCAGCAAAGACACAACACAACCCAACTTTTGCACATCAGTGCAGCTCATCTGTCCCAAGACACGCTTGGTACTCTTTAGCCAAGCTTCCGACCTCTCAGCTGACATACCCCTAAACTCAGTCCCACCAAGACTGCGCAGACGCTCTAAGGGTAGTCTAGCACCAGCATCTCCCTGATGCCCAGCTCCTTGAGCTCCAGCTACTGCTGCTCGAAAAGCACCCGCAATAGCTTGTACCAGCACAGACATGTCAGGCATCGCTTGCCCCTGACCAACCTCAGGTCCTGCAGCTCTAGCACCAGCTGCCTCAGCTCCAGCTCTTTCCCTCTCCGCACCACCACCACCAGGTGGAGGAGGAGGTAACACAGCACTACCCGTATTCTCTTCATTCACATTCCCTTCCGGGGTCGTAGCTCTCACGCTACTCCTTAACTCTCTACGTGGTGCCATACTTTTACCATGCATAACAATACAAAATAAAACAAGTCAGGCCCAGCAAGGTAAGCAATTTCAAGTATTCAAGCTCAATTTCATTAAAATCAACTCATTTCATTAGCTTTTGTTTGGCAATGGGTACCCTCAACATGCTACATCAAGCATACATCTCAATTGCATCAACATCTCAAGCCACTGATCATGCTTTCAAATAACAAGCATACAGAACATACATACATCAATCATGCATACATTCATTCCCAATTACTCGCAAACTCAGCTCGGATACCACCAAATGTAACCCCCTTAAGCCGGTCTAGACGGTTGACCTTGATTAACGACCCTTTTTTTTTCTTTTTAATCTTATCTAGATGCACATTAACCCTAATTGTGATCACACAACATCATACTCAAAGATCACAAACATCAGAGATCAAACAGGGACCCATTTGAACAAATTACAGCTTTAGGGACCAAATTGTAAATTCTGATAAGTATGAGGACTTAGTACAAATTAAAGTTACCATCTTGAAATTAGTCAGGTTCCATGCTTCCCTGCGAAATTTCAGCTCAAAAGGACTTCTCAAACTCATTTAATTGCATAAACAAGATTCAGGACCAAAACGTAAACAAAACAAAACATAAAAGATACTTTTAACCGAATTAACAGACTGGTATCGATACGCCTGGTGTCGTATCGATACGCGGGGAAGGCAGTAACCAAACTCTCAACACGGTATCGATACGAGTCTCCCCGTTTCGATACGGCATTCATACGGTATCGATACTAGTTCCCTCGTTTCGATACGGCATTCATACGGCATCGATACCCTAACAATCGTTCCGACACGCCTGGGAAGAATTGTGCATATTTGGCTCAGGCGTATCGATACGCAAGCCCGAGTACCGATACCCCTGCCTGGAATTGACTCGAAAACAACATCAAACATGCTTCAAACTTCAAATTAACAACACCAAACCATATCACATAATCAACCAACATGCAAGGACCTTAATTGCATCACCAATTCAATATAAAACCATCACATAAGAAAAACCCCAATTTAAGTGGCATGCTTCCTATTTAAGCTATCCATTCAAACTCCAAACTTGCAAAACAAGCATATAAGGTTCCAAACCAAAAACCAACGATCTCAACAACATTCAACATACTTAGGGAGTCTCAAACACCTCCCAAAACATACACATAGGTCCCCCATTGCCAAATCAACCAAAAGCTAAAAGTACTTATAAAACCTTCATACATTGAGCTTTACTTGAACTTGATTGCTAGCCCTTCCTTGCTACCCCTCAAGATACTCTATTGCTTTGCATTATTGAATTAAGAAAACAAGAGAGCGTAAGCAAAAGCTTAGTGAGGTGTGCTCTTTAAAAACCATTCAATAATGCAATTAAACCATTTATAAAACATGCTTATAATCAACCTTTGTACATGCTCAAAAGCATACTTTAAGACAAGCAATTCCATGCTTCAAAATACATTTAAACAAGCATCACATGCTTCAACATAATCTTAAAACAAGCATCTCATACTTCATAAAATTCTTAACATGTCATATTGGCTCAAGTGATACATTTCATTTATTAAAAACAAGTTCAACAACTTTCCCCAAGGACTTTTAAACACCTTGGCCATGGACTTTTAAACACCATGAATGAGGACCACACAAGGACTTTTAACCACCTTTGTGTCCAATGCTTGAATCACCCCAAGGACTTTTAAACACCTTGGCCCCAAGGACTTTTAAACACCTTGGCCCCATGGACTTTTAACCACCATGGAAAGGAGCACCTAAGGACTTTTAACCACCTTAGTGTCCGCAACAAGAACCATCCAAGGACTTTTAACCACCTTAATGTTCTTAAATAACAAGGCTCACTCAAGGACTTTTAACCACCTTAGTGACCTTCACTTTTACAAAACATCACTTGCCAATATACATATTTCACATCATATAATCCACTGTTTTAAAGCATTAAACCAAGCCATTTCACCATGCATTTCAAAGCATCAAATCCACATTTAAACAATGTATAAAATCAAGGAACTCCTACCTAGAGTTACCTTCAACACATGGCTTAAAACATCAGCAAATATCATGCTATATCATGCTTACAAAACAGTAATTTAATCATGCAAATCATCATTTTGCAACACACCAAAACATGGCCACCACTTAGAGAGAAATCCGAAAACTTACACTTAAGCTTAGCAAAGGTGTTTAGACTTAAACTAAGCTCCCAAAACCTTCAAACCTTGGTTTTAAAGCTGAAAATCCATTTTCACAAATGCACTCACCAAATTCCACTTTGCTTCAACCAAAGCACCAAATCAAGCCTCCGGATCAACAACTCTCGGATCCAAGGATGCCTCCCCTGTTTCAACACATTAAAGCAGAGGATTAATGCATCATCATGCATTAATTGCTTCAATGAAAGCATCAAAACTTGCTGCTCTCACATAACCTCCATTTTCGGCCACCAAACACAACCGAAAATGCATCCAAAACACTTCCAAACAAAGCCCAGCCATAAACCAGCAAAACCTCACTTCCATTAACATCATATAACATCTAAAAACAACCTATTAACAACCTTATACCTCCAGCAACAACAGATCACCAAGATCACCACAAAAACTACCTTAAAACACAAGCTAAACTTAGGAAACTCAACCTATCCGGGATTGCATCAATCAAAACTCATTTCCTTATCAACTTAGAGATCATTTAACATCAAAAACACCTCTCAAATCACAGATTTAACAGATCAAACGAAAATCATGTGAAATCATCAAAATCTTGCATAATTAGCCAAGATCTATAAATCAACTTAAAAGCCTTTAATTAAACATCAATTTAGGATTGAAAACTTAGGAATTTCAGTAAAGAACTTGAAGTTCAGAGGAGAAGGACGTTCTTACCTCCAAACTTGAGTTTCTCCTCTTTTTGGAATGAAAATCCTTGATGAAACTTGTAGAAATTGAAGAGGTTTTGAAGATTCAATGATTAGGGATTAAATGAGAGTTGAAAGGAGGAATTTAGGTGATAAAATCAGAAATAAAACTCTGGAAATGGAGTGTTTGGGTTGAGAGAAAAAGAGTAAAAGAAAATGAGAAGTTAGTTGAGAAAATAGCAAAAAATGAGATTTCCCTCCTTTATGAAATCTTTAAAATCAGAATTATAACTCAAAATATCTTAGAAAAATCTGGAGAAACTCCCTTTGGGTAAATAGCTCCTTAAAGATTCAAAGTTTCAACCCTTTATAAAACAACCACCAAACTTTCAAAAATTACATTTTGGTCACTAGCCAAAATGTCACCCTTCCAAAACTCATTTTCCAAAATTGATTTCACAGTTCACTTAATTATATTAAAAGATGATTTTAGAACATTTTTCCATATTTTTAATGCAACCCGAACTAGGCTTTCCTAATTTAACCTCTTACGATTCGAACAGCACTTTGACCAACCGGTCAACGCCCAAGACTTCTAAGCCCAAAACCGGGGCGTTACAATTAAAAATATGGAAAAATGTTCTAAAATCATCTTTTAATATAATTAAGTGAACTGTGAAATCAATTTTGGAAAAAGAGTTTTGGAAGTGTGACATTTTGGCTAGTGACCAAAATGTAATTTTCGAAAGTTTGGTGACTGTTTTATAAAGGGTTGGAACTTTGAATCTTTAAGGAGCTATTATCCCAAAAGTAGTTTCTCCAGATTTTTCTAAGATATTTTAAGCTATATTCTGATTTTAAACATATTAAAAGTGGAGGGAAAGCCATTTTGGCTATTTTGGATAACTAACTTTCCATTTTCTTTCTCTCATTTTCTCTCAACCCAAACACTTTCTCTCCAGAGAATTTGATCTGATTTTCTCACCTAAATTCCTCCTTTCAACTCTCTTTTGATTCCTAATCATAGTATCTACAAAACCTCTTCATTTGCTACTTGATTTATCAAGGTTTTTGATTCCAAAAAGAGGAGAAACTCAAGTTTGGAGGTAAGAACGTCCTTCTCCTCTAAACTATCAGTTCTTTACTGAAATTCCTAAGTTTTCAATCCTTAATTGGTGTTTTATTAAAGGCTTTTGAGTTGTGAAATGGATCTTGGCTTATAATGCAAGATTTGGTGATTTTTGATGATTTTCGTTAGATCGGATTAATCTGTGATTTGAGATGTGTTTTTGATGTTAAATGAACTCTAAATTGATAAGGAATTGAGTTTTGATTAATGCAATCTCGGATAGGTTGAGTTTCCTAAGTTTAGCTTGTGATTCTTGTTTGTTTTTGAGGTGATCTTGTGGATCTGATGTTGCTGGAGGTATAAGGATGTTAATAGGTTCTTTTTAGATGTTAAATGATGTTAATAGATGTTTGGTTTTGATGGTTTGTGGCTGGGCTTTGTTGAGAAGTGGTTTGGATGCATTTTCGGTTGTGTTTGGTGGCCGAAAATGGAGGTTGGATGAGAGCAGCGAGTTAGGTGCTTTCATTGAAGCAATTAATGCATGATGATGCATTAATCCTATGCTTTGATGTGTTAAAACAGGGGAGGCATCTTTGGATCCAAGAGTTGTTGATCCGGGAGCTTGATTTGGTGCTTTGGCAAGAGGCGAAGTGGAATCGGTGAGTGAAATTGGGTTTTCGGCTTTGAAACCAATGTCTTGGGAGCTTAGTTTAAGTCTAAACAACTTTGCTAAGCTCAAGTGTAAGTTTTTCGGAAATACTCTCTAGTGGTGGCCATGATTTTGTTGTGATGCAATGTGGTTAATTGCATGTTTTAAATACTGTTTTGAAAGCATGATTTAGCATGGTATTTTCTGTTTTTGTAAGCCATATGTTGAAGGAAGCTCAAGGTAAGAGTTCCTTGTTTTTGTGCATTGATAAAATGTGGTTTGATGCTTTTAAATGCATGATGAATATGGCTTGGTTTAATGCTTTAAAACAGTGGATTAAATGATGAAAATGATGTATATTGGCAAGTGATGTTTTGAAAAGGTTAAGGTCACTAAGGTGGTTAAAAGTCCTTGAGTGAGCCTTGTTTACTTAAGAACATCAAGGTGGTTAAAAGTCCTTGGAAGATTCTTGCTACGGACACAAAGGTGGTTAAAAGTCCTTGTGTGATCCTTTCCATGGTGTTTAAAAGTCCATGGGGCCAAGGTGTTTAAAAGTCCTTGGGGCCAAGGTGTTTAAAAGTCCTTGGGGTGAAACTTGCTACGGACACAAAGGTGGTTAAAAGTCCTTGTGTGGTCCTCATTCATGGTGTTTAAAAATCCATGGCCAAGGTGTTTAAAAGTCCTTGGGGCCAAGGTGTTTAAAAGTCCTTGGGGTGAAAGTTGATGAACTTGTTTTAAAGAAATGGAACTTATCACTTGTGGCCAATATGACATATATGATATGAAGCATGAGATGCTTGTTTAAAGTATGCTTTTGAGCATGTGAAATTGATGATTTGAAGCATGATTTATAAATGTTTTATAAATGCATTATTGAATGGTTTTATTGAGCATTCCTCACTAAGCTTTGGCTTACGCTCTCTTTCGTTTTCTTAAATCAATAATGCAGAACACTAGAGTGCTTTGAGGGCAGCAGGGAGGGCAAGTATTCAAGTGAAAGAAAAGCTCAAAGTATGGAGGTTTTATTAAGCACATTTTAGCTTTTGGTAATTTGGCAATGGGAGACCTATGTGTATGTTTTGGGAGAGGTTTTGAACTCCCTAAGTATGTTGAATGTTGTTGAGAATGCTGGATTTTGTGTTTGGCCTTTACATGCTTGAATTGGAAGTTTGTGCTTGAATGGTTTGCTTGTGTAGGAAGCATGCCTTTAGATTTGGGGCTTTTTGCATATGAAGTTATTTTGTTGATTTGTTGATGCATGTAAGTCTCATATATGTTGAATTGCATGCTGGTAAATTTTGGTAGCATTTGGAGCATGTTTGAATGATCGATTGCATGTTTAAGTGAGCTTTATGCTGCAATCTGTGCAGGGTGTTTCGGAACAGTGCACACCGTTCCGGAACGGGTGCCTTGAATGAACCCAGGCGTCCGAAACGGTAGGCACCGTTTCGAAACAGTTTGGCTACTGCCAGCCCGTGTTCCGGTACGCGTTGCGGAACGGCCCGTGTTTCGAAACGGGTTCTGCCTGTTCCGGAACGGGTGACCGTTGGGGGCTGACATTGGCAGTTAAATGTTTTGAATTGTTTGCGTTTTGGTCCTAAATCTTGTTTGTGCAATTGTATGAGTTTGGGAAGTTTTTTTGAGCTGAAATTTCACAGAGAAGCATGAAAACTGACTAATTTCAAGTTGGTAACTTTAATTTGGGTTAAGTCCTCCTATTTATCAGAAATTACAATTTGGTCCCTAAAGTTGTAATTTGTTCAATTGGGTCCCTGTTTGATCTCTGATGCTTGTGATCTTTGAATATGTTGTTGAGTGATCACAATTAGGGTTAATGTGCATCTAGACAAGTTTAAAAAGAAAAAAAAGGGTCGTTAATCAAGGTTGACTTTCGGGTTGACTTTGGTTTTCCCCGTGTGACTTTCTTAATTCGGGTCAACCGTCTAGGCCGGGTTAAGGGGGTTACACACTAAGAATCTCATCCAACACTCTTGAACCAAACATATAGAAATTATACATCATTTCATTAGATACCATGTTTTGAAAAATGATGTTGTTCTAGAATATGTTGATACCTTGAACCAATTAGCGAATATATTTACCAATCCTTTAGACAAAGAGCGTTTTTGGACCCTTAGGAGAGAGTTAGGTTTAACTAGCCTTTCTTGACCCTTTTAGGTCCCACATGGCCAATATTTTGCTTGAAACTGGTTGCTATTCATGCTTATGTTAATTTATATCATTTTGCTTCTATACATGTTGTTAAGGGGAGTATGCATAAATTTTAGCCATTAAATCTTGTTCATATATCATTCACATGCATTTAGGCTCGATCTAAGTTGGATCTTTGGACATGAAACTGCCCAAACTGTAGTTTCTGGTAAGGGTGTATTGAAACAACTAAATCTGTTTTGATACGGGCTTAATTTAGGGTGATTCCAGTAGCGAATCGTATAGAAACAGGCTCTTTGCATTTTGATACGGGTTCGTGGTGTCTTTCTGAAACAGGGTCAACCTATATCGAAACGAGTCTGGCACCGAAACGGCTCAATAGCATTTCGAAATTGGCATTCCGATACGCCAAGTGGCGTATCGAAACACGATCACGCAAATTGCTTTAAATAGGCTTTAAAAGGTATCAAACTTTAATTAAAACGCCAACTCTTTTTCCTATCAAACCCTAATCGCAAAACCCGTATAAAAAGCCTTCAAATCACTTGATTTTTCACATCAAAACCTAATTTTTTTGTTGGTTTTCAATCTACATATCAAGGCTAGAGCTTTGCAAACAATTTGGTGCATCAATCATCCCCCATTCATCCTTATCCCATATCAAGGTATAAAACCTTTTTCTTTTTCTTTTTCAATTTTTGTTTCAATTTATAGGTTGTTTTTAATTCCTTTTTGTATAAAACATATACATATAGTATATTTTTTCAAGTTTTTGTCAAAAGTTTTCAAAATCTAAATTTTTTATTCGAATATAAATATATATCGTATACTGTTTTAATCTATTTTTTAAATTTCTTTTTTCACCAAAAAATTATTTTATGTTCACATATATTTTAAAAATTGTATTGTATAGTTTTTATCAATACCTTGATTATCGGATTGTATATTAGATTGAATTTGGTTGATTTACGCATACATATGTTTTTGTCTTAATTTCATTCCAGATTTCAAACATGACTTCTAGGAAGAGAGTTAGAACCAATGAGGCTGGTGAGAGCTCCAACGTTGATGACGATTTTACTCGTCCAAATCTTAATTTGCTCTACCAAAAGTCTATTCACAACAAAGAAGCCTACACCAATTTTAAGCTATTCTAAGATCATGCTATTCAACGTGAGCATATCGTTTCTCTTCTCTTTTTGGATTTCGAGCGTTTTCAATTTCGCTCTCTTGATCTATTGAGACATTGGGATTTTATGACTTTTTTTAGCTTACCCGGTACCTTGTACCGTAACATGGTGCTTCTATTTTATGCCAATGCTCGTTGCATCTCCAATGCCGGTCAAGTGGTTGCTATTGAGTCCTATGTCATGGGAAAGACGTTTAGGATTAATCTGAAAGTTTTGGTCAACGTGTTCAGGCTTGAAGATGAGGGAATCTTGGATGAGAACTCGTTGGGTCATACCCTTGGTGGCTCGGTCATGGTTCTTGATGCTCATGATCGCATCCTACATCTCATGATCTTGTGGTGGTTTCTCCCTTCCGGAGGCAAGTTCTCTTACATTAGGCAAGTTGATGATTTTTGGATTCGGTGCTTTCGTGAGGGAAAACAACCAAATCTCTGTCAAATCATGTTTGCTGAGATGGTGTACCTTGTCCAAAATCGCAACTCATATCTTGTGACATCATTCACCTATGGCACGAATTTGAGCTACTTGTTCTCTAAGTTGGGAATTGATTGCTTGCTTGATTATCTGAAACCTCTCAAAGATCCCATCGATGAGCGCTCCCTTCTCCGAAGAAAATTCCATTATATTAATGGAGAATGGACTCGTGTTGAGAATCCTCCACCCATTGCTGCCCCCGAACATCCACCTCAAGTTCCTCCGCAAAACAACAAAGCCCTCATGACCTTCCTTACCGAGCAATTTAACGGCATACGCACTCACATGGACTCCAGCTTTGCTACTATTGATACTCGCCTCACTACCATGGAGGGACGTATAAAAAATGTTGAGAATCACCTCACCTCGGTTGAAACTCAACAAACTTCAATGGACATGTCCTTTACCGGTTTCTATGGCGAAAAGAGACAATTCCGTAGAAGCAATGCCAATGATGAATATGCGAAGATGGTGAGCCTTATATCGTTGCATTCCATCGCATCTCATCTAGCGTAGGATTTCCCTATTTTTATGCACCCTTTTATGTTTATATTTTAAGACCTATGCTTTGATTTATGTTTAGATGTTATGCTTTGGATATTATGTTTTCGAATTTATTAACTTAATTTGCTTTGTTTTTAATGCTTAATGAAATTATGTTGCTTTACTTGTGGTTTGACTTGTGCTATAGTGCTATATTCCTTCAATGATTTTGATCTAACAAAAAGATGAGAAGGGTTAAGCTAAAATTTTTAAATCTTTTTTAAAACCTAGCTTAAATTTAGGGGGAGTTTAATTAAAAATTTACTTTGATTTTGTTATATCAAAAAGGGGGAGATTGTAAAACTAATATTTGATTTTGATATAACAAGTATTTCAAGGACTAATTACAAAGTAAATAAATTTTTAAGTAATCAAAATACTTGATTTTAACAAGTACAATTTATACTAAAAATGGTTTGAAGTTAAAACTTAAACCTCATAAAATTTTCTAAGTGTTTCAAGGCCAAAATATACAAAATCGCCCAGGCGTTTCGAAACACCCTCAAAGTGTTTCAATGCGTTTTGCCACTAGAGACATCTATTTCGAAACGGCTCACAATCGTTTCGATATGACCTTCATATGGGCTTCTAATTTTTTACTATCGTTTCGAAATGGCTCCTACCCGTTTCGATATAGAGGTTAAGTAATTTTAAAATTGGACATTAAATGAACTAGCCGTTACTTGTTAGAAACTGATTTTTAAAGATTTGGTTAAGTCTTTCGATACATTCCTAAGCTGTTTCAAAACACCAGTTTACAGTTTCAAAACGTTTCGATACAACCCTTATTTGTTTTGATACGACCTTCTTTTTGCCCTTACTATTTCGATACGGCCAATAACCGTTGCGATACATGCCTTTTTTACATATAACGACTCTTTCTTTTTTGAGTGTCTGTTTCGATATAGGGGTCTCGTGTTCCGATACGGGTAGTGGCAGAACTGCATTTATGGAGGGAAGAGAGAGCCCCAATGACTCTATTGATGATCTCAACCACCCAAACGGCTAGAAATCAATGAGAAGATATAAAAACAAGTCTCTAAAGCTACAACAACAACTATTGATCCTTCAAGCAACATCAAAACATACAAATCCAAACCTTGATCATTTAGAGTCAAATCTTTATACCCAACTCAATTGAGTTTTTCATTGTAATTTTTGTTGAGAGTTTGGGGTGTGATTGATTGTAATTGAGTAAACATAAACCTTTGAGAGGTAATTGTAAGGTTTTCCAAATTCCATCTTTGTAAAGAGTGTGTTGGATTAAGTTTTGGGTAGAAAGCTTAATCGGTCTTGTAAGGTTTCCTCCTCATCCAAGAAATGGGGAAGAATCAATTAGTGGATTGGATGAAATTCCTTAGTGGGAGCTAAGGTAGTGGATGTAGAGTTCATTTAGGAACTTGAACCACTATAAATTGCCTTTTGTCAAATATTTCATTCATCAAATTTCTCCATTCAAATTTTAATCGCCAATTCACCCCCTCTTGGCAATTTGCAATCGATTGATCAACTAAACAAAATCCCTTTTCAAAATATCTTTCTAACAACACTTTTAAAAATCACTTTTCAAAATCAATGTTAAACTAGACCTTAAGTTATTCAATTTGTCTGTTTGAGGGCATAATTGATTCAATATCTCTAGTATAAGTGACTTAATTGAATGTAAAAAATTGCAGCCTATATTATATTCAATTATCATGTTTGGTTCATTTAGTAGAAATATAATATTTTGGCATTTGATTGGTAGAATCTAAGATTATTTACAAGTAAATTTCACTAAATGATCTGTGTGATGTATGGTTTTTTCGTTAAACAAGTTTAACCTTCGACATTATTGTCACGAGTTATTACATTAGTTTTAAAAATAGTTTGTCATAACATGAAGAACTAAGTAGAAATCCAAATTTGAGAGTTAGAAAGATGGATAAAAACTCAAGTAAAATTTAATAATTTTTTAAAATAAATAATATATATTCATTCTCTTTGTTAAAATTAAGACATGAAGAAAAAACAACAAAAACTTTTTTAATAGTTATTTATGAAAATGACTCCAGCCAGTGTTATTTAGAAACATGACCCCAAAATCGCCCACGTAAGGTGACATCGCATTATGGGAAACACGCACCATGACCTCGCGTTGTACACGTCGAGAGGTTTTTCTGACGTAGGCCATCTTTTCATATTCAGCAATTTAAAATTACTGGATAAGACTTCTCAGTTTCCAAATGCGAGGTCCACAAGATTTTGAAGAGGCATATTAATTTATCGCGGTAATCACTACGCAGACCTCACTTTTGGCACATAGCGAGGTCCAAAAGAAAAATAAATTTATGCGATTTTCAATGGATTTTCAAGTGAATCATCGCGCTTATTTCAACAGACCTCGCGTTTTTTAGATAAAGAGGTCTATTGATGTTGCTTCGTATGGGGTGTGAGGTCTCCTATAAATAGGTCCCATTCCATCAACTTTTATCATATCAAAATCTCTTCTATTGTTCCCTTCCTAAACATGAATAAGAAGATCAACAACAACATCGTAAGATCTCTTCCGGAACATCTATTGTCAGAAATTCTAAGGCATGTTGCATCGAATTCCATCACTGATTTTGTCAATGCCCGATTATGTTGCAAGGCTTTTCACAGAGCATCAAACTACGATCAAATATTCAAGAATGTATCAATGGAGAAATTTAACTTCGTCCCATGGCGTAAAAGTGAAAGAGTTATTTTTTGAAAAGATGCATAGTTGCCAAGAACGTTTAAGCATTATATAGGAAAGGAATGGTCGTTTGTTCCAGTCGAAGGGAACTAGAATATGGTCTTCATTGTTTGAAAAAAACGACAGAAAAAGGTCACGTCGAAGCCGTATATGCCTACGAAATTATCTTGATTTGTTTGTGAGGTGATCTAAGGAAACAGTGGATTTAAATTGTGTCATCTCTCAACCTCGTGAATTCTAGTAAAGAGGTTCAAGAACCATTGCTAATAGTTGTTCTAAAGTTGAGAGGCTTTTGTAACCCCCTTAGCCCGATCTAGACGCCCGACCTAAACTAAGAAGATTACACAGGGAAAACCGAAGTCAACTTGTAAAAGTCAACCTCGATTAACGAACCTTTTTTTACATTATCTTTTCTAGATGCAAAATATTAACCTATGTGAATAACATGTACCCATAGAAGAAAACGACGCAGCGGTCGGAGTTCATTAAGGAGTACAATTGCATACATTTAACTTTTAGGGACTAAATTGTAAATTTTCAGAATTACGAGGACTAACCAGAGTTTAGAGTTACCAAACCAAAATTAATCATGTGTCATGCCAGCATGCCAAAACACAACTCAAACGGAACATCCAAACTCAATTAATTTAACATACGAACATTCATGGGTCAAATTGCAAGAAAGACAAACCTGGAACAATTCAAAATCCAAGTTCAACGGTCACCTATTCTGGAACGATGAACCCCATATCGGAATGGTCGTTTCGATACTCGGGTACGTTCCGAAACTAGTTCTGAAACTAGGCTTCAAAGTAGCCAAATGTTCCAGAACGATCGCACCCGTTCCGAAACCACCTGGCCAATACAGGCTTTCGGTTCGAAACGAATGAGGGCGTTCCGAAACGTCCTGCCCTGCAACAACAGACTTTGCTGATTTTATATAACTTCCCTCACCCGAAAACATTCTCACACATGTTACAACCCACATACAACTTGTATTCACATCATAGTCCATTAACAAGAAGCACACGCTAGGACGTAGCATCATTCATGCAAGCATTCGATCTATAGGCATGCTTCCTAGACTTCAAAACCATAAAAAAGCTAAAAACCACATTCATGCAAAATTCAATCCTCAAAGGCCATTTACAACCCAAAATAAGCAACCATTATATCTCAGCTATGAAATCAATAATGAAACCTTCAAACCAAGGTTCTAATCCCCCATTGCCAATTCTACTTATTAAAATTCTCCAAAGTTCATACTTGAGTTCGAGTGACAACTGTAGAAAGGTACTGAAAAGAGTCTCAGTTTGAGTACTCTAATTTATGTTCTTTATTTGATAAAGAAAGACCATATTTATAGATTACAAGAGAGAGCCTAAACTAGGAAAAAGGAATTACAAATAAATTACAAGAATCTAATTCCTTATTTACAGGTATTAACAAGATATTAGGAAGATAATTGCTAACTAATAGCAAATTGATATTAGGGAATTTACATCCCTAATTTTTTGCAATCACACAATCCACACCCCCTCCAGCTGGAGAGTATATATTATATAATACCAGCATGCATGTAAACTCATCAAAGGTTACTCTAGGAAGTTCCTTGGTGATTATGTCTGCAAGTTGATCTTTAGAAGAAACAAAATTCAGTTTTACCATACCACTATTGACTTTCTCTGAAATGAACTGTCTATCAATTTCCACATGTTTAGTCCTATCATGATGGACTGGATTTCTCACTATACTGATGGCAGATTGACTATCACTGTATAGTTCAAACTCTTTAGAGTCACTGAAGCCCAATTCAACAAGTAACCTTTGTAACCATATTCCCTCACACATTCCAAGTGAAATAGATATATACTCAGCTTCAGCACTGCTCTGAGACACAACAGACTCCTTTTGCTCCTTCAAGTTACCAAATTGCCGCAAACAAAAGTGCAATACCCACTGGTGGATCTTCTATCTGTCAGTTCTCCAGCCCAGCTAGCATCAGTGAAGACTTTTACTGATATGTCATTGGTTTTCTTGAAAATTAGCCCATGGTCAGGTGTCATCTTTAGGTATTTTAGTATTCTGTTGACAGCTTCAAGATGCTCCTTTCGAGGGTCACTCAAATATTGACTAACAATGCTCACAGGAAAAGATATATCACGTCTAGTAAGAGAAATATAAATTAATTTCCCAACTAACCTTTGATACAATCCCTTATTAACTGGACTTCTAAGAACATCCTTCTTCAGTTTTAGATTGAACTCCATAGGAGTCTCAGCTGGTTTGTAGCCTTTCATCCCAGATTCAGATAACAAGTCTAGGATATATTTTCTCTGGTTAATTACTAGACCAGCTTCTGATCTCGCAACCTCCATGCCAAGGAAGTATCTTAAAGTACCAAGATCCTTGGTTTCAAATTCACTTGCAAGCAATTTCTTTAAATTTCCAATTTCTTCATTGTCATCACCAGTGATGATGATATCATCAACGTACACAATGAGGATTGCTTTCTTCTTTTCTGATCCCTCTTTGATGAACAAGGTGTGGTCGGTTTGGCCTTGCTTGTACCCATTCTTCACAATAGCCATTGCAAATCGATCAAACCAAGCCCTAGGAGACTGTTTCAATCCATACAGTGACTTCTCAAGTTTAGAAACTTTCTGTTTATCAGAATGATATCCCAACCCCCGTGGAATTTCCATGTATACATCTTCTTCAAGATTACCATTCAAGAATTTATTCTTGATGTCAAGTTGATGTAATTTCCAGTCCTTGTTAACTGCCAAAGACAAAAGAACTCTCACTATATTCAGCTTTGCTACTGGAGCAAATTCTCCTTGTAGTCTATCCCATAGGACTGAGTAAATCCCTTGGCCACCAATCTTGCCTTATAACGTTCAATGCTCCCATCAGATCTATACTTGACAGTAAAAATCCACTTGCAACCCACTGGCCTTTTTCCTGGTGGAAGATTAGTGATTTTCCAGGTTTTATTGTCTTCTAGTGCCTTTATCTCTTCTTCAACAGCCTTCTTCCATCTTATGTCTTTCATTTCTTCCTCTATTGTTTCTGGAATGAAAGTGTTATCAACACTAGAAGTGAAGGCTTTAAAGGAAGGCTTTAAGTTTCCATATGCCACAAACTTCTGAATAGGATGTGTTGTACACTTCCTTACACCTTTTCTCTGTGCAATAGGAAAATCATCAGTATCCACAGTCGGAGCAATACTTTGAGAATTTTTCATACCTTGTAGATTCTCTGAGGCTGTAGGAGTAGGTTCCAGCTCTTGGAAGTTACCAGGTTGTATGTTGGTCTCTTTATTGGGCTTTGTTCTCCTTTTATAGACACTGATCTCTTTGGCCTCAAGTTGCTCTGGTTGGGTTCTTTGTGGTGTGCGAGGTGTACTTGGAGGCTCCAAGACAGTAGTTTCAATGGAGTTAGGAATGATGGAAGATTCATTGGTTTTAGCAATAACAATGGGTTCAGGTTCAGAAGAAATAATAGTGGGAATTTTAGTGATAGGAAAAATGTCAAAAGCTTGGAATTCACTTAAGCTCTCCCTCTGAATTTCATGCTTGGTATAATATGGCTTTTGTTCAATGAAGGTGACATCCATTGAGGTATAGGTTCGTTTAGTTATGGGAGAGTAACATTTGTAGCCCTTCTTAGTAGAAGAATAACCTAAGAAGATGCATTTTAAGGCTCTAGGATCTAACTTAGACCGAGAATGAGGATGAGGATAAATGTGAACAAAGACAGTGCATCCAAAAACTTTTACTGGGATAGAGGAAGAGAGGGGCTGAAAATGAGGAAAGGATTGAAGAAATAGATTTCTAGGTGTTTTAAAATTAAGAGGTTTACTAGGCATCCTATTGATGAGGAAGGTTGCTGTAAGGATGGCTTCCCCCCAATAAAATTTAGGCACATTAGTAGAGAACATAAGAGACCTAGCAACTTCTAACAGATGTCTATTTTTCCTCTCGGCAATGCCATTTTGTTGAGGAGAATCTACACAAGAAGTTATATGAACAATCCCCTTTTCTTGAAGAGAATCCCCCAAAGCTCTAGAAAAATAATCACTACCATTATCAGTATGAAGGATCTAAATTTTGCTTTGAAATTGAGTTTCTATTAGACTATGAAATCTCTCAAACACTTTTTCAGTTTCTGACTTTTCTCTCATAAGAAATGTCCAAGTGAGCCTAGTGTGATCATCGACAAAAATGATGAACCATCTAGAACCATCAATATTCTTAACTTGGGAAGGGCCCCAAATGTCACTATGTATGGTGGAAAAAGGTTTAGAGGTTTTATATTTAGAGGGAGGATAAGTGTTCTTTGTATGCTTAGCAAGAGGACAAATTTCACAAGAAAAAGATTGAAGATATTTACCGATAAACAATTGTGGTAGCAATTTGGCAAGATATTGAAAACTAGGATGCCTTAATCTGTAATGCCATAAAAGAACATTTTTTGAGGATTCTGATATATTGGAAAACAAGGAAAATGATAAATAGAGCTTGAGTGTGCTTGTCCACTTTGAGAAGGTTGCCCTTGAAGAATGTAGAGGCCACCACACAACCTAGCACTGCCAATCACTTTCCCCGAGTCCAAAGCCTGTAATTTACAACCAAGAGGTGAAAAATTAGTTGTGCATTATAGGTCAGCAGAAATTTTACTGACTGAGATGAGATTACAAGATAATTTAAGAACATATAACACATGTTACAATATTAAATTCGGAGATATTTTAACAGAGCCACTTCCTAATATGGAGGAGAAAGAGCCATCATCAATCTTTATTTGAGAGGAGATTCATGAAGACTGAAATGTATGGAAGAGGGAGGCATTGCCAGTCATATGATCTGAGGCTCTTGAATCCACAATCCACTCGAAACAGTCAGTAGTACTAGCCATGGACGCAAAAAATGGACTACCTCCTGGGATTATAGCAGCACTGGTCGATGAAGATTTTTCTGGAATTTTTATAGAAGTAATTTGGGTGGTGGAGATATCTGATGTGTCATCAAGAATAGGATTTTGTTCTGTTTCAGAACTGATTTTAGCGAAAGTAGAAATATCAACCATGTTGAGAGTTGATAGGATCGAGAAATTAGACTGATACCATGTAGAAAGGTACTGAAAAGAGTCTCAGTTTGAGTACTCTAATTTATGTTCTTTATTTGATAAAGAAAGACCATATTTATAGATTACAAGAGAGAGCCTAAACTAGGAAAAATGAATTACAAATAAATTACAAGAATCTAATTCCTTATTTACAGCTATTAACAAGATATTAGGAAGATAATTGCTAACTAATAGCAAAATGATATTAGGGAATTTACATCCCTAATTTTCTACAATCACACAATCCACAACAACTTAGGCGCCTTCACTTGCTACTCCTTGGCCCTCAAGCTTAGCTATCTGCATTGTTGGGAAAAGAGGAGCGTAAGCACACCTGCTTAGTGAGGGAAAACTCAAGAATACACCAACAATGCAATTTTTAAAACAAAAATCAAACCATTTCATGCTCACTCACAAATAATGCTTTCAAAACCAAAGCAAATCATTCTTAAATCATGTTCCTCGTGTATCATTAATCACATGCATTGCTCTCAATGTAAATCCACATTAAGCCTCACTTGCTTAATTCACATGCATAGAATCCTCCTATGCAATAACTCAACATCAAGCATCTCATGCACAATAAATCATGATGCTTCCATTTTAAAACATGATACATGGGCAACATCGATAACACACATATATTGGCATTTAACATCCGTCATAGGCTCACCCCTATCCGTTACGATGGACTCACCTCCATCACTTTCTTAAACAATATCGGATACACGAACTCACATAGGCTCACCCCTAAACTCAATGATGGCTCACCCCATCTTAATGGCTACGAATGGAATTAGGTTCACCCTAACCCATAGTGATAAGCTCACCTCTATCACTCACAATAGGCTCACCCCATATTACGTCACGTAGCTAGGCGCACGTACGATTTATAGATTATAGTGCACTCACATCCTATTGGTCGACCAACGTATCCGAGTATTAAGAATAGATCAAACCATGCCAATACATCCTTAAAAACCATGTTAACTCATTGTTTTCAATGCATCATAAAAAATCTTCACATATCACAAATTAGACATGTATTTAAATAGAAAAAACCATTTCATACAAGATCATACCATCTTGTATTCAAACCAAACCTTTACATGGGATAAACACAAGCAAAACCATTCTTAAATCCATGCATAACAGTGAGTAACAATCATCATCAAAACATGAGCATGATATACCATGAAATCCATTTCAAAACTGTAAACCGAGAGAACAAGAACCATACTTACGTCCGAGATTAGCTAAGCCTTTCAAGCTTACACTAACTTCCCAATACCTCATATCCAAGCTTACAAAGCTCTAAAAACATATCCACTCACCGACAACGCGAAACCTTGCTTGCCGACACGGAAATCACTCCTCCAGAACCTCCACAACCAACTCATTTGTCTCTAGATCAAGATCCCCCTGTTTTCATATCATCAAAACAGAGATCCAAATGCATTAAAATGCATTTCAACACCAGAAACTAAACAAAAACTCGTTGCTCACCCAAACTACACCAATGTACCCATCCGAAACAACCGAAAACTCAACCGATTGCTTCCTAAACCAATCCCAGCCATCATACATCACTTTCAATCATTTATAAACACCTAAATACACCTAAAATCAACCTAAAACCATCCTTATACCTCCAGCATCAAAACCTCATCATTTCACCTAAAAAATTCAACTAAAACTATCATAAAACTCAGAGATCTCAAGGATTTCGGGATCTATATCATTAAAACACTTTCTCAACAACATAATCAACTCAAAACTCAATTAGAATCTATCCAAAACAGAGCTCATCAAAAAAATTCCGAAAATCAAGAATTAAGTCACCATTTAGTAAGATTTTGATCTTAAATCATAAATATTATCAAAACTCAGTTAAAAAATTGAGAGTAAAAAATATTGGGAATTTCAATAAAGAACCTTGATTAGAGGTTGAGAACGAGATTTAACTCCAATCCTTACTTTCCTCAATGAATTACAAGTTTTTGCTTCAAAAATCTTGAAGAAATTGAAAAGGATTCTTTGGAACTGAAAGAGAAACCAAGAGAGAGTGTTTGGGAGAAAAGAAATCTGGAGAAAATGATTTAGAAGAGTGTTTGGATGATAATGAGAAGAGAAAAGTTTTGAAATCAATTAAATAAAAACCATTTTAAACACATGTCATATTAAGGAAAGGCTTAATTGCATACAGCTCCCTAAATATTCTAAGACTTTGACTATCCCTTTTGAAAATTGCATTTTTCATAGTTTTGAAACTTTACATTTTTATCACTACCCAAAATGTACCACTTCTGAAACTCTTTTTGAAAAATTGATTTGACCAACCTTTTAAACATATTTTTAGAGGATTTTAGAAAATTTTACCACATTTTATCCTATCTTGACACTTGATTTCCTTAAATCACCTTACACGATTCGAACTGTTTCCGACCGGTCCGATGTCTAAAACATCTAGGCCCAAAACCAGGGCATTACAATTCTCCCCCACTTAGGAAATTTCGTCCTCGAAATTTTACCTTAAGGAAAAAGGTGCGGAAACTACTTTAGCATTTGCGCCTTGCTCTCCCAAGTGGCCTCCTCAACTTCTCGGTGTCGCCACAACACCTTCACAAGTTCTATCGTCTTGCCACGAAGAAATTTGCTGCTCACATCCAGAATCCTCACTGGTTCCTCATCATAAGACAGACCCAGATTCAACTCTATCTCCTCAACATGCTTCACATGAGAAGGATCCGATCTGTACCTCCGCAACATCGAGACATGAAACACGTCATGAATCTTTTCCAACTCGGAAGGTAATCTCAACCGAAATGCCACTGGACCAATACGCTATACAACCTCGTAAGGTTCAATGAACCTCGAGCTAAGCTTACCCTTACACCCAAATCCCATCACCTTCTTCCAAGGCGAAACCTTCAAGAACACACGTTTGCCAACTGCGAACTCAATCTCCTTACGTTTTAGATCCGCATAAGACTTTTACCGATCCGATGCTGCCTTCAAACGCTAAAAAATGAGCTTCACCTTCTCGGTGGTTCCTTTCAACATAGCCGACATCGAAATCAACTTTTGCCCCGCTTTTGCCCAACAAAGTGGGGTTCTACATCTTCTCCCATACAAACCTAGTTTCGGATGTTTTAAAAATATGAAAAAATATCTAAAAATCCTCATTTATTATGTAAATGATTTTGGTAAAAACAATTTTACAAAATGACCTTTGGGAATATTACATTTTGGTATAGTGACCAAAATGCAGTTTTTGCAAAAGTTGGCTAGTGATTGTTTTGTAAAGGATTGAAACTTTAAGGAGCTAATTTAACTATTTGACTTTCAACAGATTTCTCCTTAATTTGGGAGCTTTTAATTATGATTTTATTAAATAAATAAAAAAGGGAATTAAAAGAAAATCAAAGGTTGACTTTTTATAACCATATGTACGATAGATTTTCTCTTTTCATTTTCTCTCAAATTCCATTCAGCCAAACACTTTTCTCTCATCAAAGAACCTCTGATTTCCATCTTGTTTGCTGAAATTTCGTCTTTTGAAAGATTTCCTATCTTTGTTTCATCAAATCTTTTTGATTTTACTTTGGATTTTCAAGGAAACTTGCCCAAATTAAAGAGAGATCAACCATTAGAGGTAAGCTTCATTCTTCTCCTCTAATGATCAGTTCTTTACTGAAATTCCCAAGTTATCAATTCTTTGTTAATAGTTTTTGAGTTGTTTTAATGTTATAAAGAAGAAATAGTTGCTAAATTCAAGATTCTTGATGAGATCTTGGTGATTTTCGTATTTCTATGTTAAGCTCTGATTTGAGGTTGATTTTTAACATATTTTGGATGTTATTTGGTGTCGAGAATGAGGTTTTAACAAATTATTCCCGAATAGGTTTGGGTTCCTAAGTTTGAGATGCTAGAATTGTGGTTTTTGAGGTGTTTTTGGTGATCTACTATTGTTTGAGGTATAAGGTCATGTTTATGATGATTTTTGTTGTTGACTGAGGTTTAGAAAAGGTTAGAATTGATAGATCTTGGCTGGGCTTTGATTTGAGAAAGTTTGGAAGTGATTTCAGTTATTTCAGATAGCCGAAATGCTAGTTTTGAGTAAACCAGCGAGTTAGAATGAGTGGCTGGTGATTTTAATGCATGATGATGCATTAATCCTCTGCTCTTATGTGTAATGAATAGGGGAGACATCTTCGGACACGTTTGGTGTTGAATCAGAAGTGCCGGAAGCTTAGAAATCGTTTCGGCAAGAAGCGAAAAGTTATCGATGAGTGTAAATGGTTTTAGACGTCCTTGAGGGACAAAGAAACAAGTTATGGGGATTTAAGATTGGCTTGAAACACCATCCTAAGTCCGGAAGTAAGTATGTTTAGATTTGCTCTCGAAATGTTGATGATGCCCCTAAATGCGTTTGACATGCTCTTGTTTTGAGATAGACAAATTCCTATTGTTTTATGCATGATTTATGACATGAAATGATGTTTCAAATTGATCCCATGGGACATAATAACATTGCAAAGATTTTTGAGATTTTGGTTAAATGCTATGCATGAATTATGGTTTTGAAATGGGATGAGAATGATTTAGATATGTTGCATCAAAATAGTAGGTGAGATAATGATTTAATGTAATATATTGGGGGTAGTGCCATCCTGATCCAAAGTGAGAGTCTGATGATAAGAGATACCATCGAAGTAGGTCTTGGTGAAACACCCAAGCTTTGTGGAGAAGATAGATACCGCCATGAGAGTCTGGTGGCGAGATCCCACCGGGGTAGGACTTGGCCTCGAGTCAAGCTATCCGCATATCCGAGTAAAGATAGAATATGAAATGCCATTATATAAGAATGAACTTTGATTCACATGTACCAATGATAGAAATGATTTTATGCAATGAGAAATGTATATGAGATTTTGAGATTATGAAATGCTTTTGTATATCAAGCATGTGTGGCCTTGCCATGAGATTTGCATTGGTTGAATGCATGAGATAGATAGCTGGTACATGTGGTTTTCAAAAGATGTATTGCTTTGAAATGGATTTCAAGCATGAGATAGAAAGAGCATTGTTTTAGAAATGGATTTCAAGATAGAGTTTTAAAAGCTTGCATTGTTGTGTTGGTGTTTTTAGAGCATGCTTCACTAAGCTATTGTGCTTACGCTCTCTTTTACCAACAATACAGATAATCGAGACATTTTCGGCAGTAAGGAGGCTTTAAGGAATTCAAGGATTGTTAAGCTCAAGTATGGTGTTATACTTTTACCTTAGTAATGATAAATTGCAATGGGATTTTATTGGTTTGTTTTGGGAGATGTGTTTTGGACTCCCTGATGTGGATGCAAGTAGTATGTGCCTATTTGGTTTGTAGAAGGCCTTTATAATGGTTTTGATGCTTTATCTTGCCTTTCAGTATGCTAATGGTTTGTGGTTCAAGAATGCTCTAATGTATGCCTTGCAATGCTTGTGATGATCTATCAAATGTTTACCATGTGCTTAGAAATGCATGCTTATATGTTAGGGTTGATGCTATAACCATATCCACATGTTTTGGTGATGATTTGTTGAAGTTTATTATGAATTTGGGGCTGTTCGTGGGACATTTCTGGTATGCGCATCGGTACTCGGGCTTGCGTATCGACATGCATAAGCCAAACTTGTGCCTTTTTGTACAGGGGTATCAGTATGAATGAAGAGTGTTTCGATACGGGTAAGCCAAGTTTGAAGGGCGTATCGATACGCGAGAGAGCATATCGATGCCCTTTCTGCGAGTTTGGTCATTGCCTTCCCGCGTATCGATACGGTCCCTAAACTTCATGTATGCAATTGGATGGGTTTGAATGGTCTGTTTATGATGAAAATTACATTTTGCAGGGAATAATGGTTACCTTAAAATCTGGAAGGCCCTTGTAATTTGCAAAAATTACATTTTGGTCCATAATGTCTAATTTGCGTAATTAAACCCTAAACGAATTCTGATCGCTGTGCCATTTCTTCCTATGCTCTTGGTGATCACATAGGATTTAATTTACATCTAGAAAAGATAAAAAGAAAAAAAGGGTCGTCAATCGGAGTCATCTTTAACGAGTTGGCTTCGGTTTTCCCCGTGTAATCACCTCGGTTCGGGTTAACCGTCTAGACCAGGCTAAGGGGGTTACAAAATTCGTGTTCTGGAAAATGCGAGTTCTAATTTTGTGTGGCCCACGTCGGACGAAATTTGCTATGTGTAGAACGCGAGGTCCTATGCAACTAAATATGTTATTTAATTTTTATTAGTATTTAATAATTCAAATTTATGTAATTTTTGTTTGTTTGTGTAAAACAACTTTCTTACCATTTAATCCAAAAAAACTATGTTATATCGTGGTAGATTGATAACCATATAAAAAGTATACATTTTATACCTTTTTACTTAGGTTATTGCTTGGTTGTAAGCTCATTTCATTGCATATAGTTGCATTTAGTTCATATAGTTGCATATGGTGGTGTTTGCTTGGTTTATTTTATATATGTATGAAATCAATGTTGCTTTGAGGAAGGTTTGTTTTGGTGTGGTGATGTGCAGGATAGTTATGGAGTAGTGCAGGGCAAAGGCAATATGTTGCGGCATTTTGGACGACATTCTGGGCGCACAAGAAAATAAAAGATGAGATATTTTGCAACCCCACACGTGATTCCACCAGCCAGCTATGCCACACATGTGAAGGGAATATTCCCTAGGGCACACAAAGAATAAAGGGCACAAAACCCCAATAGCCCCTAATATATAAAGGATAAGACACCCACATTATAAGGAGAGCTGAAAAAGATGATTTGTGAGCTAAGAGGGAGAGAGGAGAAAAGGTGGCCCCTTTCCTTCTTCTCCTTCATTGTGCTTCATCCATTGTTGCAGCTCCAAAGGGAAGATCTGCTTTCCTATGAGAAAAGCAACATGTAACCCCCTTAGCTCGGCCTAGACGTTTGACCCGAACTACGAAGATTACACGGGGAAAACCAAAGTCAACCCGAAAGTCAACCTTGATTAACGACCTTTTTTTTCATTTTAATCTTACCTAAATACATGTTAACCCTAAGTGAGTACTCACGAATCATGATTGAGAATGGCACATCGATCGAATAACATTTAGGGACTTGATTGCACTTTACACAAGCTTAGGGACCAAAATGTAATTTTTGTAAATTAGAGGGACTTCATGGATTTTAGGATTACCATTATAAAATTAATCATGTTACATGCTTCTCTGCCAAATTTCATCTTAAAAAGACATCTCAAGCTCAAGCAATTGCAATCACAACATTTAGGACTAAAATGTAAAGCATGCAGTCTCAAAACAATTCAAATCTGGGTCCAACGGTAACCCGTTTTGGAACGCCTACTCACCGTACCGAAACACTGCATCGGAACAGTGTTGAGTGTTTCAGTATGCGGGTATGTTCCGAGACCAGTTCCGAAATATGGCATTCCAGTAGCCAAATTGTTCTGAAACAACCTCGACCGTTTCAAAACACAAAGGCCATTTCAGCCCCCCGTTCCGAAACACTAGAGGGTGTTTCAATACGACCTGCCTAGAAACAACAGCTCTTGCTGGTTTTTCAACCTTCAACACACTCAAACATGCCCCAAAGACCCCCGAATTATACCAGCAAGTCTTCATACATATAAGGAACATATTTCGGACATCCTAACACAAACATAGCATCAAACACAAATTCTCATTAGTTTAGAGGCATGCTCCCTATTCACATAACCAAAATAAGCAATCCAACCTCAAACCAAACAATTAAGGCCGTTTACAACTCAAACAAGCTAACACAAACATGCCACAACCTTAGAGAGTTCAACATATCTCCCAAATATAATTCTTGGTTTCCCATTGCCATTATATCAAAACTAAAGTGTGTGAAAACTTCACCATACATGAGCTTGAACTTCCTTGGACGATCTTAACTTCCTTGATGCCCGAAAACACCTCAATTATCTGTATTATTTGTAAAAGGGAGAGCGTAAGCACAAATGCTTAGTGAGGCTTGCTCTAAAGAAAACCAACACAATAATGCATATCTTGAAAACACTTTCTCAAAAGCTTTTAAACCACATGCCCATTCTATCTCATTCTTGGAAACCTTTCAAAGCATTTTCTCATTGAAAACACATGTACCTTCATTCTATCTCATGCATTAAACCAATGCAAACCTCATGGCAAAGCCATACTCATGCTTGTACTCTAAATCATTTCATAAACAAACCACATATGTATTTCTCATAGCATAAACCATTTCATCAAAGGTACATGTGAATCAAAAACCATTACATATTTCATATTGGCATTTCACATCTCATTATTACTCGGATATGCGGACATCTCACTAGACACTTCCGGTGGCATCTCTCATCACCGTACTCAATCGTCTAGCAACATAGTTTCCGGTGGAATCTCACATCACCGTACTCACATGGCGGAATCTCTCATCGCCACAAAGCTTGGGTATTTCACCAAGTCCTACCCGATGGAATGCCCATCATCGGTTCTCTCCCTTTGGCTTAACCAAAGAGCACGTACGAATTTTTAGTTTATAGTGCACTCTCATCCTATTAATCGATCAATTATATCCGATAAGTATCTCAACATCGACGCCAATATATTATGTTAAAACATCATCTCACCTATTGTTTTTCATGCTATAATTCTAAAACATTCTCATCTCTTTTCAAAACCATAACATTTGCTACACTTTAACATAAAAGCTCAAATCTCAACTATGCAACATGTTACTTCATGAAATCATTTCAAGCATCATCACATGCTATAAAATATGCATAAAAACAGTAGGAATTTATCAATCTTAAACCATGAGCATGTAAAAGCATTTTAGGGGCAATCACCACATTCAAGAGAGCCATTTAGCCAATACTTACTTCCAGACTTAGGAAGGTGTTTCAAACCTTTCCTGAATCCACAAACCTTGATTCTTTGTCTCTCAAGGACTTCTAAAACCATACGCACTCACCGATTACGTTTCGCTTGCTCGCCGAAACGCTATCTAAGCTTCTGGATCAACTCCAAAGGTGTCCGAAGATGTCTCCCCTGTTATAAACACATAAGAGCAGAGGATTAATGCATCATCATGCATTGAAATCATCAACCACACACCTAAACTCGCTGCTCTACACAAAAACCACATTTCAGCTACCAAACACTACCAAAATCACCTCCAAACTCTTCCAAAACCAAACCCAGCCAAGATCCATCACTTCTAATCATTTCTAAACATCAATTAACATCAAAAACCAACACAACCACGTCCTTATACCTCCAGCTATAACAGAATACCAAAATCACCCCAAAAACCATCATTCTAACAAGAAAAACTTAGGAAAAACAAACCTATTCGGGATTGGGTTGATAAAACCTCATTTGTAACATCAATTAACATCCAAAATACATTAGAAACCCATCTCAAAACAGAGCCCAATCAATCACCACGAAAATCTTCAAGATCTCTTCCAAAATCTTGAGTTTTAAACCAATTTCTTGTTTCTAACATTAAAACCACTTAAAAATCATAAATAAAGGATTGATAACTTGGGAATTTTAGTAAAGAACAAATCATTAGAGGAGAAGGACGAAGCTTACCTCTAATGGATGATTTCTCCTTGATTTGGGCAAGTTTTCTTGAAAGTTCAATGTTGAAAGGAATTTGAGAGAAAATAAAATGAGGGAAAATTTGTTAAAAGTTGTTATGAAAAGTCAAAGGTGGTTTTGTAACCCCCTTAGCCCGGCCTAGACGGTTGACCCGAACTACGAAGATTACACGGGGAAAACCAAAGTCAACCCGAAAGTCAACCTTGATTAACGACCCTTTTTGTCTTTTTAAACTTGTCTAAATGCATATTAACCCTAGGCGAACTCTTGAGATAAGCATACTCAAAAATCACAACAATTGGAAATCAATTAGGGACTCAATTGAACAACTTACGAATTTAGGGACAAAATTGTAAATCCTGGAAATTACGAGGACTTAGCCAATTTTTAAGTTACAATTATGAAATTAGTCATGTTTCATGCCTCTCTGTCAATTTTCATTTCAAACGGACACTCCGAACACAAGCAATTGCATAAGCAAAGTTCAGGACTAAAACGTGAAGATTTCAAAACATATAACCATCAGTTTCAGTGCCCAACGGTCGAGTGTTCCGAAACGGGGAAGGACCATTCCGAAACGCGGGACCGTTTCGAAACCTGTTCTGAAATAGGAATTGACAGTGGCAAAAACGTTTCGGAACGGCTCTACCGGTTTCGAAACGCTAAGGCCATTTCAGGCCCCTGTTCCGAAACGGTAGCACCAGTTCCGATATGGGCTGCCCAGAAATGCAGAATTTTTCTGGTTTATCACCCTTTCGACCCAACGAACACATACATATGACCTTCTTTTCATGCCAACAAGTCAACAAACATTAAGGGAACATATTAGCATCATTTAAACTCAATCATGGCATCATTCAAGGAAAAGCCCAAATCTATAGGCATGCATCCTATAACGAAAATCATGCAATCATCAAATCACCAAAACCAAATACCAAATAGCCAATTACAAATCCAAAAGCACCATAGGCATCAAGCCAAACTTAGGGAGTCCAAACATCTCCCAAAAACACATCCTAGGTTCCCATTGCCAAATATCAAAAGCTAAAAGTGTTGTGAAAATAGTCACCATACATGAGCTTAAACTTTCACTTGATCCTTGACCTCCTTGTTGCCCTTTAAGCAATTCAATGCTCTGCATTATTGGTTCAAGAAAGAAAG
The DNA here is from genome assembly GCA_958450335.1 of Hibiscus tridactylites. Classification (NCBI taxonomy): domain Eukaryota; kingdom Viridiplantae; phylum Streptophyta; class Magnoliopsida; order Malvales; family Malvaceae; genus Hibiscus; species Hibiscus tridactylites. Next base: position 47,289,500 of record OY288266.1, read on the forward strand.
AGCGTAAGCCCAAATGCTTAGTGAGGAATGCTCTAATACAACAACACAATAATGCACTTTGTAAAAACACCTTTCCAAGGCCTTTAGTTTCAAAACAACCTTTATCATGCATCAATGCATACAAAACAAGCATCTCATGCTTCAATTCATCAACATGTCATATTGGCTTTCAAGTGATAATCCATAACCATTTTACAACTCAAAACACAATCGGATACGCGGATTACAAGCGTTGTCCCATACGCTTCATACACAATACCAATATCAAGGTGGAGTTTACCGGTACAATCACAACCCCTCAACACCCGTGATGGAGTCCACGGTACAATCACAACCCCTCCACATCACTCATTGGTAGTTGTATAACATCACTAACGAGAACACGGGACACACAACACAAGATCCACACATGGACTTTTAACCACCATTGTGATCTTAACCATCTCGTTAGTGTACTTGGATGGAGTTTACGGTACAATCAAAACCCCTCAACCTCCAAGGCGACTTTATTCACGGTGCACCCAATCCTATAGCCCGCTAACTATATCCGATTCAAGTAATTTTAAACCAACACATCACTTGCCAATATACATCATTTAACATCATCAATCCACTGTTTTAAAGCATTTAACAAAGCCATTAAACCAACATGCATCACTATGCATCAAAACAACATTTATCAATGTCAAACCAAGGATCTCTTACCTTGAGCATCCTTCAACACATGGCTTACAAAACCAACATTAAACATGCTTATATATGCTTTCAAAACAGAGTTTAAAACATGCAAATTAAACACATTGCATTCAACCATCTCATGGTTCATCAAAAGAGAGTTTTCCCGAAAACTTACACTTGAGCTTAGCTAAGTTGTTTAGACTTAAACTAAGCTCCCATAACCTTCAAACATTGGTTCCAAAGCTGGAAACCAAACTTCACTCACCGATTCCGTTTCGCAAGCTTGCCGAAACACCGATCAAGCTTTCGGATCAACACCACAAGGATCCGAAGATGTCTCCCCTGTTTTAAACACATCAAAGCAGAGGATTAATGCATCATCATGCATTAAAATCTTCAGCCAAAGCACCAAAACTCGCTGCTCTCATCAAAACTCATATTTCGGCTACCAAACACAACCGAAATCACATCCAAACACCTCCACAACACTACCCAGCCAAGATCCATCAATTCTAAACATTCTTAGACATCAATTAACATCCAAAAAGAACCTAATCACGTCCTTATACCTCCAGCTATAGCAGAACATCAAAATCATCCCAAAAACCACCATTAACTCAAGCAAAAACTTAGGAAAATCAACCTATTCAGGATTGCATTGATTAAACCTCAATTACACATCATTTATTCATCCAAAATACATCAAAAGACATCTCAAAACAGAGCCCAATCATTTAATACGAATTTCTTCAAAATTAAATCCAAATCTTGCATTTTAAGCCAAAATCAAGATCACAACAGTAAAACCATTTATAAAACTCAATTAAAGGATTGAGAACTTGGGAATTTCAGTAAAGAACTGAGTATTTAGAGGACAAGAACGTTCATACCTCTAAATGTGAGTTTCTCCTTGTTTAGAGCCAAAATCTTGGAAAATTCAATAAGCAAATGATGAGGTTTTTGTGTAGAAATGATTAGAAACCATTTGGAGATTGTAATCTCAACTTTAGATGTGAAAATCAGAGGAAAAGAGGCTGGGGAAATGTGTTTGGCTGAGGGAAAAGGTGAGAGAAAAAGAAATGGGAAAATTTGACAAAAGTTAGTTATAAAACCAAAATATCTATTTTCCCTCCTTTCCTTTTATTAAATAACATTAAATAAATATTTAATATTTAAGAAAAATCTGGAGAAACCCTCCCTTGGGTAAATTAGCTCCTTAAAGATTCAAAGTTTCAATCCTTTTAAAACAGTCACCAACTTTTCAAAAATTACATTTTAGTCACTAACTTGAAATGTCATATTTCCAAACCTCATTTTGTAAAATTGATTTCACCACTCTCTTATATATAATAAAAGAGGATTTTTAGATATTTTCCATATTTTTAATGCATCCCGAACTAGGCTTTCCCTAAAAACAACTTTTTATATTCGAACCGAAATTTAAACCGGTCCGGTTCAGACCCTAAACTTCCAAGCCCAAAATTGGGGTGTTACAACTCTCCCCCTTAAGAAATTTCGTCCTCAAAATTTACCTGAAGGAAAAAGGTACGGAAACTGCTTCAACATGTCATCCTTCCGTTCCCACGTGGCTTCCTCAACACCACGATGCTTCCACAACACCTTTACCAACTCAATGGTCTTGCCTCGAAGAACTTTACTATCCGAATCCAGAATCTTCACTGGTTCCTCATCATAAGTCAAATCTGGATTCAATTCCACTTCTTCCACAGGCATCACATGAGAAGGATCCGATCTATACTTCCGAAGCATAGAAACATGAAACACATCATGAATCTTTTCTAACTCTTGCGGCAACCTCAACTTGTACGCAACAGGACCCACACGCTCAATCACCTCGTATGGTCCAATATACCTAGGGCTCAACTTACCCTTTCGGCCAAACCTCATCACCTTTTTCCAAAGCGAAACTTTCAAAAACACACGGTCACCCACCGTATACTCAATCTCCTTACGCTTCAAATCCGCGTAAGACTTTTGCCGATCAGAAGCTGCCTTCAATCGCTCACAAATGAGCTTCACTTTCTCGGTGGTTCCTTTCAACAAATCTGGCATCGAAACCAACTTCTGACCTGTTTCAGCCCAACAAAGAGGAGTCCTACACTTCCTCCCGTACAAAGCTTCATATGGTGCCATTTGAATACTTGCCTGATAACTATTATTATAGGCAAACTCTACCAAAGGCAAATGTTTCTCCCAAGAACCCTGAAACTCAATCACACAGCACCTCAACATATCCTCCAACACCTAGATAACACGCTCAGACTGTCCATCCGACTGCAGATGATAAGATGTACTGAAATTCGACCGTGTACCCAAAGCCTGATGCAAACACTGCCAGAAACGCGATGTAAACCTCAGATCTCTGTCCGACACAATCGACTTTGGCACACCGCGCAGCCGCACAATCTCAGCAATGTACAGCTCCGCAAGCTTATCCAAAGTGTACGTAGTGTGCACAGGCAAGAAATGCGCACACTTCGTCAGGCGATCCACAATCACCCACACTGAATTCTTCTTCGATGGCGACAAAGGCAAACCAGACACGAAGTCCATGGTAATCCTCTCCCACTTCCACTCAGGAATCCTCAACGGTTGCAACAACCCTGAAGGAAACTGATGCTCAGCCTTAACTCGCTGACATACCATGCACTTGCTTACAAACTCAGCAACATCTTTCTTTAAACCCACCCAATAGTACTCATCACGAAGATCATGGTACATCTTAGTACTACCATGGTGCATAGCAAAAGGACTACTATGACCTTCAATCAGAATAGCACGCCTCAACTCAGCATCATTGGGCACTACTATCCGACTCCCAAAGCATAAAACTCCATCATCATTAAAACAGAAATCTGATGGCCTATCCTCCGCAATATCCCGAACATGTGGCACCAAGGAATCATCCAACAACTGCTTTTCCTTAATCAACTGAACCAAGGATGGTTTCACTTGCAACTCAGCCACAAGACCACCATCATGCGAAATGCTCAAATTGGCAAACATAGCCCTCAACTCTACAGCTACCTTCCTACTCAAGGCATCCGCTACAACATTAGCTTTACCCGGATGGTACTCGATCGTCAATTCGTAATCCTTAAGCAACTCCACCCAACGTCGTTGCCTAAGATTCAACTCTTTCTGAGACATCAGATACTTCAAACTCTTGTGGTCCATGTACACAGTACACTTCTCACCATACAAGTAATGTCTCCAAATCTTCAAAGCAAAAACCACCGCAGCTAACTCAATGTCATGCGTAGGATAATTGCGCTCATGCACCTTCAACCAATGCGATGCATAAGCCACCACCTTACCCTCTTGCATCAACACGCATCCCAAACCAACATAGGACGCATCACTATACACCACAAACTCTTTCCCTGATTCAGGTTGAACCAAGATAGGAGCTTGCGTTAAAGCTGCCTTAAGCTTCTCAAAAGCCTGTTATCTCGCTTCCATCCACTCATACTTAACATCCTTCTGCAACAACTTCGTCAAAGGTGCAACAATCTTTGAAAACCCATCCACGAACCTCCGATAGTATCCTTCCAAACCAAGGAAACTACGGACTTCATGAACAGACTTAGGAGGCTTCCAATTCATAACTGCCTCAATCTTCTGAGGATCAACACGTATTCCTTCAGCAGAGACCACATGACCAAGAAACACAACTTCTCTAAGCCAGAACTCACACTTGCTCAGCTTGGCATAAAACTGATTCTCCAACAAAGCTTGCAACACAATTCTCAAATGCCCCTCATGCTCCTCCTCAGTACGAGAGTACACGAGAATATCATCAATGAACACCACAACAAATTTATCCAAGTATTCATGGAACACTCTATTCATCATATCCATGAAAGCTGCAGGATCATTCGTCAAACCAAACGACATCACAAGAAACTCATAATGCCAATACCTCGTTCTGAAAGCTGTCTTTGGCACATCCACATCCTTCAACATCAGCTGATAATACCCTGACCTTAAGTCAATTTTAGAGAACACAGCTGCTCCCCGAAACTGATAAAAAAGATCATCAATTCTCGGTAATGGATACCGATTCTTGATAGTCAACTTGTTAAGCTGACGGTAATCAATGCACATTCTCATAGTGCCATCCTTTTTCTTCACAAACAAGACCGGTGCACCCCAAGGTGACACACTCGGCCGAATGAAGCCACAATCAAGCAACTCCCGAAGTTGCGTCTTCAGCTCTTTCAACTCTTTAGGTGCCATTCGATAAGGAGTAATGGATACTGGAGTTGTGTTTTCATACAGCTCAATCCCAAACTCCACCTCGCGATTAGGAGGCAATCCAGGCAACTCCTCCGGAAACACACCAGGAAACTCTCGCACAGTCTTAATATCTTGCACACGCAAATCTTTAGAGCTAGGATTCATCACAAAGGCTAGGTAAGCTTCACAACCTTGCCTCAGCATCCGGCTCGCTTCCAACGTAGACACCACATTGGCAAGAAACTTCTCATTCTCACCAACCACCACCACCTCATAATCATCCGCAAGCTTCAACGAAACTAGCTTATTCTCAAAATCCACAACAGCTCGATGCTCAACAAGCTAATCCATACCAAGGATTACATCAAAACCATAGAAAGGTAATTCTATAAGATCAACATGGAAAACATGATCTTGCACAACCAAGGGACACCTTCTATAAAGCTTTCGAGTCACAACAGTCTCACCAAACGAACTAGTTACACGCATACCAACATCCAAAGACTCAACAGGCAAACCAAGCAATTGAGCATGTTCACGCAATATGTATGAGTGTGTAGATCCAGAATCAATCAAGGAAAGTAACGACAAGGATTGCAAAGTGAAAGTACCTACGATCACATTCGTGTCATTCCTCCCTTCCCTCTGAGCATACACTCTGGCCTGGCCACCACCCTCAGGCTGCACAGCTACCACATCAGCTACATTCCTTCCACCTTCCTCCCTGCGCTGGAAGTTACCACGGCCGCGCCCATGACCTCTCTGTGGTGCAACAACTCCAGGAGCACGTCCCTGACCACCACCGGCCAACAGAGGACACTCCCTCCTCATGTGATCCGCCGAACCACAGTTCCAGCACGAATTACCGGTCACCACAACAGGAGCATGCACTTCCCTCGCTGCTCGAGGACAATCACGCCTCAGATGACCACGCGATCCACATGTCCAACACGTGTTCTGATCAGCTCTCGCCTTATCCCCCTGAACAGGCGCACCTTGCCCTCCACCACCACGCCTAACTGAAGACTGATACTTCCGATCACGTCCTCTCTTGTTCTGTCCACCACCGGAACTATACTCAGCAGCTCGCTTGCCCGCACTAGGACCAGCACCTTTAGAAGATAAACCCAAATTCAGCTCGATGTCTTTTGCTCTACCAACCAGCACATCAAAGTCAGTGTACTGAGCAGCCAACATATAGGTCTTCACTTCCGTCACCAAACCATAACGGAAACGTTCACACCTCTCGCGCTCATCTGGAACAAGCTCAGGTGCGTACTGACTGAGTCGGACAAACTGAACCTCGTACTCAGCCACTGACATGCTCCCTTGAGTAAGAGACATGAATTCCCTTTTCTTTTCATCCAGGTACCACACACCCAGATATCTCTTCTTGAACACGTTCAGAAAGAACATCTAAGTCACATCAGCATCCTCCATTCCGGAGATAGTGGTTGTCCACCAAGTATACGCATCTTCATGCAACAGCGATATTACACAGCCCAGTTTATGCACTTTATTGCAGTTCATTTGCCCCAAGATCCTCTTGGTACTTTCCAACCAAGACTCAGAACCTTCAGCTGACAAACCCCTGAACTCAGTCCCTCCCAGACTACGCAAGCGTTCCAGAGGTAGTCTAACATTAGCATCTCCTTGATGCCCAACTCCATGAGCTCCAACTACCGCCGCCTGAAAGGCTCCATCAATATCCTGAATCAGCACTGTCATGTCAGGAGCAGCCTGCCCCTGCCCAGCTTCAGGTCCAGCGACCCCAACATCAGCACCAGCACAAGCTCCCTCACCCCCAGCACCACCACCACCAGGTGGAGGAGGTAAATCCACCACATTTTCAGCATTCTCTTCATTCTCATTTTGAGCCATAGCTCACAAATTAATCCTCGTCTCTCTACGAGGTCCCATTTACTAAACAATGCAATCACAAATGCAATAAACAAAGTCAGGCTCAGCAAGGTAAGCAATACAAGTACTCAAGCTCATTTCCAATTAAAAACAAATCCTTTCATTATCTTTGATATGGCAATGAGTCCCTCTAACATGCTTCACCACAGCATACAGTACAATTGTAACATACTTACAATTCATACATCATACTTTCATTCAACAAATATACAAAGCAATCATACACTTATCACCCACATAATCATTCCCAATTACTCGAGAACTCAGCTCTGATACCACCAAATGTAACCCCCTTAGCCCGGCCTAGGCGGTTGACCCGAACTACGAAGATTACACGGGGAAAACCAAAGTCAACCCGAAAGTTAACCTTGATTAACGACCTTTTTTTTTCTTTTTAAACTTGTCTAAATGCATATTAACCCTAGGCGAACTCTTGAGATAAGCATACTAAAAAATCACAACAATTGGAAATCAATTAGGGACTCAATTGCACAACTTACGAATTTAGGGACCAAATTGTAAATCCTGTAAATTTCGAGGACTTAGCCAATTTTTAAGTTACCATTATGAAATTAGTCATGCTTCATGCCTCTCTGTCAAATTTCATTTCAAACGGACACTCCGAACACAAGCAATTGCATAAGCAAAGTTCAGGACTAAAACGTGAAGATTTCAAAACATATAACCATCAGTTTCAGTGCCCAACGGTCGAGTGTTCCGGAACGGGGAAGGACCGTTCTGAAACGCGCGACCGTTTCGAAACCTGTTCCGAAACAGGGCTTGACAGTGGAAAAATCGTTTCGGAACGGCTCTACCCGTTTCGAAACGCTAAGGCCATTTCAGGCCCCTATTCCGAAACGGTAGCACCCGTTCCGATACGGGCTGCCCAGAACTGCAGAATTTTTCTGGTTTATCACCCTTTCGACCCAACGAACACATACATATGACCTCATTTTCATGCCAACAAGTCAACAAACATTAAGGGAACATATTAGCATCATTTAAACTCAATCATGGCATCATTCAAGGAAAAGCCCAAATCTATAGGCATGCATCCTATAACGAAAATCATGCAATCATCAAATCACCAAAACCAAATACCAAATGGCCAATTACAAATCCAAAAGCACTATAGGCATCAAGCCAAACTTAGGGAGTCCAAACATCTCCCAAAAACACATCCTAGGTTCCCATTGCCAAATATTAAAAGCTAAAAGTGTTGTGAAAATAGTCACCATACATGAGCTTAAACTTTCGCTTGGATCCTTGACCTCCTTGCTGCCCTTTAAGCACTTCAATGCTCTGCATTATTGGTTCAAGAAAGAAAGAGCGTAAGCCCAAATGTTTAGTGAGGAATGCTCTAATACAACAACACAATAATGCACTTTGTAAAAACACCTTTCCAAGGCATTTAGTTTCAAAACAACCTTTATCATGCATCAATTCATACAAAACAAGCATCTCATGCTTCAATTCATCAACATGTCATATTGGCTTTCAAGTGATAATCCATAACCATTTTACAACTCAAAACACAATCGGATACGCGGATTACAAGCGTTGTCCCATACGCTTCATACACAATACCAATATCAAGGTGGAGTTTACCGGTACAATCACAACCCCTCAACACCCGTGATGGAGTTTACGGTACAATCACAACCCCTCCACATCACTCATTGGTAGTTGTATAACATCACTAACGAGAACACGAGACACACAACACAAGATCCACACATGGACTTTTAACCACCATTGTGATCTTAACCATCTCGTTAGTGTACTTGGATGGAGTTTACGGTACAATCACAACCCCTCAACATCCAAGGCGGCTTTATTCACGGTGCACCCAATCATATAGCCCGCTAACTATACCCGATTCAAGTACTTTTAAACCAACACATCACTTGCCAATATACATCATTTAACATCATCAATCCACTGTTTTAAAGCATTTAACAAAGCCATTAAACCAACATGCATCACTATGCATCAAAACCACATTTATCAATGTCAAACCAAGGATCTCTTACCTTGAGAATCCTTCAACACATGGCTTACAAAACCAGCATTAAACATGCTTATATATGCTTTCAAAACAGAGTTTAAAACATGCAAATTAAACACATTGCATTCAACCATCTCATGGTTCATCAAAAGAGAGTTTTCCCGAAAACTTACACTTGAGCTTAGCTAAGTTGTTTAGACTTAAACTAAGCTCCCATAACCTTCAAACATTGGTTGCAAAGCTGGAAACCAAACTTCACTCACCTATTCCGTTTCGCAAGCTTGCCGAAACATCGATCAAGCTTCCGGATCAACACCACAAGGATCCGAAGATGTCTCCCCTTTTTTAAACACATCAAAGGAGAGGATTAATGCATCATCATGCATTAAAATCTTCAGCCAAAGCACCAAAACTCGCTGCTCTCATCAAAACTCACATTTCGGCTACCAAACACAACCGAAATCACATCCAAACACCTCCACAACATTACCCAACCAAGATCCATCAATTCTAAACATTCTTAGACATCAATTAACATCCAAAAAGAACCTAATCACGTCCTTATACCTCCAGCTATAGCAGAACATCAAAATCATCCAAAAAACAACCATTAACTCAAGCAAAAACTTAGGAAAATCAACCTATTCGGGATTGCATTGATTAAACCTCGATTACACATCATTTATTCATCCAAAATACATCAAAAAGACATCTCAAAACAGAGTGCAATCATTTAATACGAATTTCTTCAAAATTAAATCCAAATCTTGCATTTTAAGCCAAAATCAAGATCACAATAGTAAAACCATTTATAAAACTCAATTAAAGGATTGAGAACTTGGGAATTTCAGTAAAGAACTGAGTATTTAGAGGAGAAGGACGTTCATACCTCTAAATGTGAGTTTCTCCTTGTTTAGAGCCAAAATCTTGGAAAATTCAATAAGCAAATGATGAGGTTTTGGTGTAGAAATGATTAGAAACCATTTGGAGATTGTAATCTCAACTTTAGATGTGAAAATCAGAGGAAAAGAGGCTGGGGAAATGTGTTTGGCTGAGGGAAAAGTTGAGAGAAGAAGAAATGGGAAAATTTGACAAAAGTTAGTTATAAAACCAAAATATCTATTTTCCCTCCTTTCCTTTTATTAAATAACATTAAATAAATCTTTATTATTTAAGAAAAATCTGGAGAAACCCTCCCTTGGGTAAATTAGCTCCTTAAAGATTCAAAGTTTCAATCCTTTTAAAACAGTCACCAACTTTTCAAAAATTACATTTTAGTCACTAACTTGAAATGTCATATTTCCAAACCCCATTTTGTAAAATTGATTTCACCACTCTCTTATATATAATAAAAGATGATTTTTAGATATTTTTCCATATTTTTAATGCATCCCGAACTAGGATTTCCCTAAAAACCACCTTTTATATTCGAACTGAAATTTAAACCGGTCCGGTTCAGACCCTAAACTTCCAAGCCCAAAATTGGGGTGTTACATGTTTTCTAATTTAATCACCTTCACTTTCTTTAATTAAAACATTAATTAAATCACCCAAATTAAGGAAAAATCTGATGAAAATATTATGGTAAAATTAGCTCCTTAATGATTCAAAGTTTCAATCCTTTACAAAACAGTCACTACTTAACTTTGCAAAAACTGCGATTTGGTCACTACACCGAAATGTAGTGTTTCCAAACCATATTTTGTAAAATTGATTTCACCATTCTCTTTTATATATTAAATGAGGATTTTTAGATATTTTTCTATATTTTTAAAGCATCTAGGCCCAAATTTGGGGTTTTACACAACAGGTTTAGGGTGGTTCACGGTAGTCCAAGGTGGCTTGGGAGTTTTCTTTACTCTTAGATGCTCTTTGCTCTTGCATTTTTATTCTAAAATGGATTGTTTTAAACATATGATTATGGATGATATTTACCCGGCCATTAACTAACTTTAACTGGCATGGGTTTGTTTTGGATGATTATGTTTTAGTTTTTAACATATGCTCTTTCATTATCCAGTTCCTTACATGCTTTGTTCACTATTTTATTGCCTTAAGTTTGTCAGAGCTTTCGAGAGTTAACCTTTACATATGTATTTGATAACTTAATATTTGAGAGAGTTAAGCTTAGATCTACGTGGACAATGGGGTTTGATGTTGAGAGGTAAATCCCTAACTCACCTTAGAAATAAGGATAGAGTTTTAACGACTAAAATGAGTATAACTTCCTCGATAAGTGTAACCCCCATAGCCCGGCCTAGACGCTTGACCCGAACTACGAAAATTACACGGGGAAAACTAAAGTCAACCCGAAAGTCAACCTTGATTGACGACCTTTTTTTTCTTTTTAATCTTTTCTAGATGCACATTAAGCCTATGTGAACACTCAAGAATCGTGGGAGAGAAAGGCACAATGATCGAAAATCATTTAAGGACTCAATTGCATAAATTACACTTTTAGGGACCAAAAGGTAATTATTATAAATTAGGAGGACTTAATAGATTTTAAGCTTACCAATATTTAATTAGTCATATTACATGCTCCTCTGGCAAATCCCAGCTTAAAAAAACATCCCAAGCTCAAGCAATTGCATCCACAACATTCAGGACTAAAACATAAAGCATGAAAACATAAAAAAATTCAAATCAATATCCAACGGTCAACAGTATCGGAACACCCACCATTCGTACCGAAACTCCCGTATCGAAACGGTGTTGACCGTTTAGGTACTCGGGTGGGTTCCGAGACCGGTATCGAAACATGCCTCTCCAGTAGCCAAACTGTTCCGAAACAGCTTCAACTGTTCTGAAACACTATGACCATTACATGCCCTCGTTTCGAAACAGTTGAGGGTGTTTCGATACACTTTGCCCAATGACAGTAGAAATTACTGGTTTTTCACCTTTTAAACCAATCAAACATGCCTCAAAGAGCATCAAATCATACCAACAACTCATTTGGATACTAAGTAACATATTTAAGACCCTTAAGCTAGAGCATGGCATCAAACACAAAGACATTCAATCTAAAGGCATGATTTCTAGTCACAAATCCAAATATGAGCTCTCAAACCTCAAACCAACCAATAGGACCATTTACAACTGATAAAAGCCATCACAAACATGCCACAAACTTAGGGAGTTCAAACACATCTCCCAAGTACAACCTTGAAGTCCCATTGCCTAATATCAAAACTAAAGTGTATAAAAACATCACCATACATGAGCTTTGCACTTCCTTGGACGTTCTTAACCTTCTCGCTGCCCAAAACACTTCAATTATCTGCATTATTGGTTAAAGAGAGCGTAAGCACACTTGCTTAGTGAGGCATGCTCTAAAGAAAACCAACACAATAATGCATTAATCAAAACACTTTCTCAAAAGCTTTTTCAACAACATGCTCATTCTATCTCATGCTTGAAAACCATTTCAAAGCAACTCTTCCTTGAAAACACATGTACCTCAATTCTATCTCATGTATTTAAACCAATGCAAATCTCATGGCAAGGCCATACACATGCTTGTACAAACCAAAGCATTTCATATACAAATCTCATATGCATTTCTCATAGCATAAATCATCTCATAAATAGGTACATGTGATTCAAAAGCATTTTCATATATTATATTGGCATTTCACATCTCATTACTACTCGGATATGCAGAAAACATTCTCAAACCACTAGACGCTTCTGGTGGAATCTCACATCACCGTACTCATTTGACTAGTAACATAATTTCAGGTGGAATCTCACATCACCGTACTCATATGGCGGAATTCGCCACAAATCTTGGGTATTTCACAAAGTCCTACTCGATGGAATGCCCATCATCGGTCTCTCCCTTTGGATTAAACCAAAAAGCACGTACAAATTTTTAGTTTATAGTGCACTTTCATTCTATTGATCGATCAATTATATTGGGTAAGTATCTCATCTTCTATGCCAATATATTATGTCAAAACATTATCTGACCTATTGTTTTTCATGCAACATTTCTCAAACCTTTCTCATCTCATTTCAAAACCATAACATTTGCCATACTTTATAACAAAAGTTTAAAACTCAACAATGCAACATGTTATTTCATGAAATCATTTCAAGCATCATCTCGTGCTACAAGTCATGCATAAAAACAGTAGGAATTTATCTATCTCAAACCATGAACATGTAAAAGCATTTTAGGGGCATCCACCACATATAAGAGAGCAATCTATCAATACTTACTTCCGAACTTAGGAAGGTGTTTCAAACATTTCCTAAATCCCCAAACCTTGTTTCTTTGTCACTCAAGGACTTTTAAAACCATTCGCACTCACTGATTGTGTTTCGCTTGCTCGCCGAAACGCTATCTAAGCTCCCGGATCAACACCAAAGGCGTCCGAAGATGTCTCCCCTGTTTATAACACATAAGAGCAGAGGATTAATTCATCATCATGCATTGAAATCATCAGCCACACACCTAAACTCGCTGCTCTACTCAAGAACCTCATTTCGGCTACCAAACACAACCGAAATCATCTCCAAACTCTTCCAAAACAAAGCCCAGCCAAGATCTATCACTTCTAATCATTTCTAAACATCAATCAACATAATAAATCACCACAAACTCGTCCTTATACCTCCAGCTAGGAAAGAACACCAAAACCACCCCAAAAACCACCATTCTAGCATGCAAAACTTAGGAATCCAAGCCTATTCGGGATTTGTTTGATAAAACATCATTTATAAAATCACTTAACATCCAAAATACATTATAAAACAATCTTAAAATAGAGCCTAACCATCAACCACGAATATCATCAAGATCTCTCCAAAAACCTTGAGTTTTAATACAATTTCTTGTTTCTAACATTAAAGCAACCCAAAAATCATTAACAAAGGATTGATAACTTGGGAATTTCAGTAAAGAACTGATCATTAGAGGAGAAGGGTGAAGCTTACCTCTAATGGTTGATTTCTCCTTGAATTGGGCAAGTTTTCTTGAAAATCCAATGTAAAAACATCAGGATTTGATGAGGAAAAGATTAGGAATCAGAAGGAGATTGAAATCTCATCAAAAGCAATGAAAATCAGAAGCTAGTTGATGGAGGAAATGTGTTTGGCTGAAAAGAAATTGAGAGAAAATGAAATGAGAGAAAATTGATGAAAGGTAGTTATTAAAAGTCAAAGATAGTTTTCCTTTTAATTAATCTTTATTTCCTTTAATTAAAACATTATTAAAATCACCCAAAATAAGAAGAAATCTGATTAAAACATTTTGGTAAAATTAGCCCCTTAAAGATTCAAAGTTTCAATCCTTTACAAAACAGTCACTACTTAACTTTTGCAAAAACCACGATTTGGTCACTACACCAAAATGTAGTATTTCCAAACCTTATTTTGTAAAATTGATTTCACCATAATCAATTATATAATAAATGAGGATTTTTAGATATTTTCCATATTTTTAAAGCATCCCGAACTAGGTGTTCCCTAAATCACCCTTTAAGATTCGAACCGTTCTCGATCGGTCCGATTCGAACTCTAAAACATCTAGGCCCAAATTTGGGGTGTTACAAATCTCCCCCTCTTAATAAATTTTGTCCTCGAAATTTACCTCGAGGAAAAAGGTGAGGAAATTGCTTATTCATGTCTTCCTTTCTTTCCCACATGGCTTCCTCCACACCACAATGTCTCCACAACACCTTGACCAACTCAATGGTCTTACCACGAATAACCTTACTATCCGAATCCAAAATCTCAACAGATTCCTTATCATATGTCAAATCCGGATTCAACTCAACTTCCTCCCCAGGCATAACATACGAAGGATCCGATCTATACCTCCGAAGCATGGATACATGAAACACATTATGTATCTTTTCTAACTCTTGTGGCAGCCTCAGCTTATAAGCAACAAGACCCACACGTTTTATCACCTCTTATGGTCCAATGTATCTCGGGCTCAACTTGCCCTTCCGACCAAATCTCATCACCTTCTTCCAAGGTGAAACTTTCAGAAACACACAGTCACCCACCGCAAACTCTATCTCCTTACGCTTCAAATCAGCGTAAGACTTTTGCCGATCTGATACTGCCTTCAACCGCTCACAAATGAGCTTCACCTTCTCGGTAGTTCCTTTCAACAAAGCTGGCATCGAGACCAACTTTTGTCCCTTTTTCAGCCCAGCAAAGAGGAGTTCTGCACTTCCTCCCGTACAAAGCTTCATAAGGTGCCATTTGAATACTTTCCTGGCAACTATTATTATAAGCAAATTCCACCAAAGGCAAGTGCTTCTCCAAAGAGCCTTGAAACTCAATAACACAACACCTCAACATATCCTCAAGCACTTGGATAACAAACTCTGACTGTCCATCCGTCTGCGGAAGATAAGAAGTACTGAAATTCAGCCTTGTACCCAATGCTTGATGCAAACACTCCCAAAACCTTGCAGTGAACCTCAGATCTCTATCGACACTATAGATTTTGGCACGCCATGCAAACCTACAATCTCAGCAATGTACAACTCTACAAGCTTATCCAAGGTGTACGTAGTATGCACAGGCAAGAAATGCGCACACTTCGTAAGGCGATCCACAGTCACCCAAACAGAATTCTTCTTTGATGGCGATAGAGGCAAACCATACACAAAGTCCATGGTGATCCTCTCCCATTTCCATTCAGGGATCCTCAACGGCTGCAACAACCCCGAAGGAAACTGGTGTTCAGCCTTAACCTGTTGACAAACCATACACTTCCTCACATACTCAGCGACATCCTTCTTCAATCCCACCCAATAGTACTCATCCTTCAGATCACGATACATCTTTGTACTACCAGGGTGCATAGGAAACAGACTACTATGAGCTTCGGTTAGAATAGTGCGCCTCAACTCAACATCATTTGGCACCACTATCCGACTCCCAAATCATAGAACACCATCGTCATTAAAATAGAAATCCGATGGCCTATCTTCCGCGATATCCTGAACATGTGGCACCAAAGAATCATCCAACAATTGTTTATCCTTTATCATCCAGATTAGAGATGGTTTCACTTGCAATTCAGCAACAAGACCACCATCTCGTGATATGCTCAAGCTAGCAAACATCGTTCTTAACTCCACCGCCACTTTCCAGCTCAAAGCATTAGCCACAACATTGGCTTTCCCCAGATGATACTCGATCGTTAGATCGTAATCCTTAAGCAACTCCACCCATCGCCGCTGCCGAAGATTCAACTCTTTCTGAGACATCAGATACTTCAAACTCTTGTGATCCGTGTGCACAATACACTTCTCACCATAAAGGTAATGTCTCCAGATCTTTAGAGCAAAAACCACTGCAGCCAACTCAATATAATGTGTAGGATAATTGTGCTCATGCACTTTCAACTATCGTGATGCATAAGCCACCACCTTACCCTCTTGCATTAACACACATCCCAAACCAACATAGGATGTGTCACTATACACCACAAACTCTTTCCCTGATTCAGGTTGAACCAAGATAGGAGCTTGCGTCAAAGCTATTTTTAGCTTCTCAAAAGCTTGTTTTCTCGCTTCCGTCCACTCATACTTAACATCCTTTTGCAACAAATTCGTCAAAGGGGCAACAATATTAGAAAATCCATCCACAAACCTCCGGTAGTATCCTGCCAACCCAAGGAAACTACGGACTTCATGAACAAACTTAGGAGGCTCCCAATTCATCACCGCCTCAACCTTCTGGGGATCAACTCGAATCCCTCCGACCAAAACCACATGACCAAGGAAAACAACTTCCTTCAGCCAAAACTCACATTTGCTCAGCTTATCATAAAGCTGATTTTCCAACAGCGCCTGCAAAACAATCCTCAAATGACCTTCATGCTCCTCCTCTGTACGAGAGTACACAAGGATATCGTCGATGAACACCACAACGAACTTGTCCAAGAATTCATGGAACACCCTTTTCATCATGTCCATGAATGCAGCAAGAGCATTCATCAAACCAAACGGCATCACAAGGAACTCAAAATGCCCATACCTCGTTCGAAAGGCTGTTTTTGGCACATCCACATCCTTCACCCTTAACTAATAGTACCCTGACCTTAAGTCATTCTTTGAAAACACAGCCGCTCCCCGAAACTGATCAAAAAGATCATCAATCCTCGGCAAAGGATACTTTTTCTTGACGGTCAACTTATTCAGCTGACGATAATCGATGCTCATTCTCATCGTGCCATCTTTCTTTTTAACAAACAAGACCGGTGCACCCCAAGGTGACAAATTAGGCCGAATAAAGCCACAGTCAAGCAACTCCTGATGTTGCGTCTTCAACTCCTTCAACTCTTTGGGTGCCATGCAATAGGGAGCAATGGACACCCGAGTTGTGTTATCATACAACTCAATTCCAAACTCAACCTCTCGACTAGGTGGCAAACCAGGTAATTCCTCCAGAAACACCCAGGCAACTCACACACGGTCCTTATATCCTATACGCGCACCTCCTTTGAACTAGGATTCATAACAAAGGCTAGGTAAGCCTCACAACCTTGCCACAACATCCGGCTTGCTTCCAACGTCGACACCACATTAGCTAGAAACTTCACATTTCCTCCCACCACCACCACCTCATAATCATCCGCAAGTTTCAACGAAACTGGCTTGCTTTCAAAATCCACAATGGCTCTATGCTCCACAAGCCAATCCATGCCAAGGATTACATCAAAACAATAGAATGACAATTCCATGAGATCAACAAGAAACACATGATCTTGCACCTTTAAGGGGCACCTCATATACAATTTTCTTGTTACAACCGTCTCACCAAAGGAACTAGTCACATGCATACCAACATCCAAAGACTCAACAGGCAAACCAAGCATTTGAGCATGTTCACACAATATGTATGAGTATGTAGATCCAAAATCAATCAAAGAAAGTAATGACAAGGATTGCAAAGTAAATGTACCTGCGATCACGTCCGTGTCATTCCTTCCCTCACGATGGGCATACACTCTAGCCTGACCACCACCCTCAGGTTGGACAGCCACCACATGCGCCACATTCCTTCCACCCTCATCCCTACGCTGAAAATTACCACGGTCGCGCCCACGACCTCTCTGTGGCTCAGCTGCTCTCACCGGAGCCTGTCCCTCTCTCAGCGGCTGAGGACAATCTTTCTTCAGATGCCCTCGATTACCATAGTTCCAGCATGTCCCAAGGTTACCCCAACACTCACCAGCGTGCCTCCTACCACACCGGTTACACTCGGGTGTCCTCAAGAAAGCATTATGTCCTTGTTGACCTCTATAAGGGTTACCACCCCGCGCCTAGCATCAAAATGCGGCTTCCTATCCTTATGCTTCTTGTTGCGATCTCTACTATAATTGCGTTCTGCAGCTCGCTTCCCCGAGCCAGAACCTCTTGCTCGACTCGCCAAGCCAAGATTCAACTCAATGTCCTTGGCTCTAGTGACCAAGACATCGAAATCAGTGTAATCGGTTGCGAGCATATAGGTTTTCACGTCCGCTACCAGCCCATAACGGAACCGTTCAAACCTTTCCCTCTCGCTAGGAATTAGCTCAGGTGCATATTGGCTAAGGCGAACAAACTGAATTTCATACTCAGCTACAAACATGCTCGCTTGCACAAGAGACATAAACTCCCTCTTCTTCTTGTCGAGGTAGCGAACTCCCAAATATTTTCGCTTGAACGCATTCAAAAAGAATGTCCAAGTCACTTCATCATCCTCCATTTCGGAGATAGTGGTCGTCCACCACGTATATGCATCACCATGCAGTAGTGACACGATGCATCCTAGCTTCTGAACATTATTGCAGTTCAGTTATCCAATAATCCTCTTGGTTCTCTCCAACCAAGACTCAGAACCTTCCGGTGTCAAACATCTAAACTCAGTCCCTCCTAGACTGCGGAGACGCTCCAATGGCAATCTCACATTAGCACCATCCTAAGGTGCAGCTCCATGAGCTCCAGCTATTGTTGCCTGGAAAGCTCTAGCAATAGCCTGTATCGGCACAATCATATCAGGAGCAGCTTGCCCCTGAGCTCCCTCGGGTCCACCAGCACCAGCCCCAGTTGCACCACCACTAGGTGGTCCACTAGGGGGAGGAGGAGGTAAATCCTCAGCGTTCTCTATATTTTCATTCTTAGCCATAGAACGGTTATTGATTCTCAGCTCTCTACGTGGCCCCATAATAAAAACAATGTACTGACAAAAATGCAACAAACACAATTAGGCATAATAAGACAAGTAATCCAAGTACTCAAGCTCATTTTTGAAACCATTTGTTCTCATTAGTAATGATATGGCAATGGGATCCCCAACCACAATCCAAACATAGCATAGCATCACAAATTCATCTCAATTGAATCATACATCAATATTCATACATCATACTTTCACCGAAAAGTCACAATCATACATAACCGTATACAATAACAACATACCAAGCCCCAATTATTCAATAACCTGGCTCTGATACTGACAAATGTAACCCCCTTAGCCCGGCCTAGACGCTTGGCCCGAACTACGAATATTACACGGGGAAAACCAAAGTCAACCCGAAAGTCAACCTTGATTAACAACCCTTTTTTCTTTTTAATCTTTTCTAGATGCACATTAGGCCTATGTGGACACTCAAGAATCATGGGAGAGAAAGGCATAGCGATCGGAAATCATTTAGGGACTCAATTGCATAAATACCACTTTTAGGGACCAAAAGGTAATTTTTAGAAATTAGGAGGACTTAATAGATTTTAAGCTTACAAATATTTAATTAGTCATATTACATGCTCCTCTATCAAATCTCAGCTTAAAAGGACATCCCAAGCTCAAGCAATTGCATCCACAACATTAAAGACTAAAACGTAAATCTTGAAAACATAAAACAATTCAAATCAACATCCAACGGTCAACAGTATCGGAACACCAACCCTTCGTACTGAAACGCCCGTATCGAAACGGTGTTGACCGTTTCAATACTCGGGTGCGTTCCGAGACCGGTATCGAAACAGGCCTCTCCAGTATCCAAACTGTTTCAAAACAACTTCAACCGTTCCGAAACACTATGGCCATTACAAGCCCCCGTTTCGAAACAATTGAGGGTGTTTCAATACACTTTGCCCAGTGACAACAGAAATTGCTGGTTTTCACCTTTTAAACAAATCAAACATGCCTCAAAGAGCATCAAATCATACCAGCAACTCATTTTGATACTAAGGAACATATTTAAGACCCTTATGCTAGAGCATGGCATCAAACACAAAGACATTCAATCTAAAGGCATGCTTCCTAGTCACAAATCCAAATATGAGCTCTCAAACCTCAAACCAACCAATAGGACCATTTACAACTAATAAAAGCCATCACAAACATGCCACAAACTTAGGGAGTTCAAACACATCTCCCAAATACAACCTTGAAGTCTCATTGCCTAATATCAAAACGAAAGTGTATAAAAACATCACCATACATGAGCTTTGCACTTCCTTGGATGTTCTTAACCTTCTCGCTGCCCAAAAACACTTCAATTATCTACATTATTGGTAAAAGAGAGCGTAAGCACACTTGCTTAGTGAGGAATGCTCTAAAGAAAACCAACACAATAATGCATTAATCAAAACACTTTCTCAAAAGCTTTTTCAACAACATGCTCATTCTATATCATGCTTGAAAACCATTTCAAAGCAATTCTTCCTTGAAAACACATGTACCTCAATTCTATCTCATGCATTTAAACCAATGCAAATCTCATGGCAAGACCATACACATTCTTGTACAAACCAAAGCATTTCATATACAAATCTCATATGTATTTCTCATAGCATAAATCATCTCATAAATTGGTACACGTGATTCAAAAGCATTTTCATATATTATATTGGCATTTCACATCTCATTACTACGCGGATATGCGGACAACATTCTCAAACCACTAGACGCTTCCGGTGGAATCTCACATCACCGTACTCACTTGTCCAGCAACATAATTTATGGTGGAATCTCACATCACCGTACTCACATGGGGGAATCTCTCATCGCCATAAAGCTTGGGTATTTCACCAAGTCCTACCCGATGGAATGCCTGTCATCGGTCTCTCCCTTTGGATTAAACCAAAGAGCACATACGCGTTTTTAGTTTATAGTGCACTCTAATCCTATTGATCGATCAATTTTATCCGATAAGTATCTCATCTTCTATGCGAATATATTATGTCAAAACATTATCTCACCTACTGTTTTTCATGCAACATTTCTCGAATCTTTCTCATCTCATTTCAAAACCATAATATTTTCCATGCTTTATAACAAAAGGTTAAAACTCAACAATACAACATGTTATTTCATGAAATCATTTCAAACATCATCTCATGCTACAAGTCATGCATAAAAACAGTAGGAATTTATCTATCTCAAACCATGAGCATGTAAAAGCATTTTAGGGGCATCCACCACATATAAGAGAGTAATCTAGCAATACTTACTTCCAAAATTAGAAAGGTGTTTCAAACATTTCCTAAATCCCCAAACCTTGTTTCTTTGTCCCTCAAGGACTTCTAAAACCATTCGCACTCACCGATTACGTTTCGCTTGCTCGCCGAAATGCTATCTAAGCTCCCAGATCAACACCAAAGGCGTCCGAAGATGTCTCTCATTTTTATAACACATAAGAGCAGAGGATTAATGCATCATCATGCATTGAAATCATCAGCCACACACCTAAACTCGCTCCTCTACTCAAGAATCTCATATCGGCTAACAAACACAACCGAAATCATCTCCAAACTCTTCCAAAAAAAGCCCAGCCAAGATCTATCACTTCTAATCATTTATAAACATCAATCAACATCCAAAACCACCACAAACTCATCCTTATACCTCCAGCTATGACAAAACACCAAAACCACCCAAAAAACTACCATTCTAGCATGAAAAACTTAGGAATATAAGCCTATTCGGGATTTATTTGATAAAACCTCATTTATAACATCACTTAACATCCAAAATACATTAGAAAACAACCTTAAAACTGAGCCTAACCATCAACCACAAAAATCATCAAGATCTCTCCAAAAACCTTGAGTTTAATACAATTTCTTGTTTCTAACATTAAAGCAACTCAAAAATCATTAACAAAGGATTGGTAACTTGCAAATTTCAGTAAAGAACTGATCTTTATAGGAGAAGGACGAAACTTACCTCTAATTGTTGATTTCGCCTTGAATTGGGAAAGTTTTCTTGAGCATCTAATGTAAAAACAAGAGGATTTGATGAGGAAAAGATTAGGAATCAAAATGAGATTGAAATCTCATCAAAAGCAATGAAAATCAGAGGCTAATTGATGGAGGAAATGTGTTTGGCTGAAAAGAAATTGAGAGAAAATGAAATGATTGAAAATTGATGAAAGGTAGTTATGAAAAGTAAAAGATAGTTTTCCTTTTAATTAATCTTTATTTCCTTTAATTAAAACATTATTAAAACCACCCAAAATAAGGAGAAATCCGATTAAAACATTTTGGTAAAATTAGCTCCTTAAAGATTCAAAGTTTCAATCCTTTACAATATAGTCACTACTTAACTTTTGCAAAAACTGCGATTTGTTCACTACACTGAAATGTAGTATTTCCAAACCTTATTTTGTAAAATTGATTTCACCATAATCAATCATATAATAAATGGGGATTTTTAGATATTTTTCCATATTTAAAGCATCCTGAACTAGGTGTTCTCTAAATCTCCCTTTAAGATTCAAACCATTCTCAACCGGTCTGATTCGAACTCTTAAACATCTAGGCCCAAATTTGGTGTGTTACAATAAGTAGCTTACTAGGGTTCACGCTGATAGTTATTGTCGTAGCGTTCTAGCTGTGAGGTTCCTTGCTAGAGATAGTTTAGGAACACCTTAGTAAACTCCGTCGAGCATAGTATAAGCTGGAAAGTGTTAGAGATTCATGAAAACTAGGCATAAGAATCCTTGATAAATCCAGGTCTCATTATTCAACTCCATTATTTATTACATCTTTTGCTACAACATTTCCTTCATATGATCATATCAACTCTTTCATTTATATTTAGTTTTTGTTTTGTGTGCTTGAACTTGACTTAATTTACCTCTAATCCCTATGGAGACGATCTTACTTATCACTATCATTACTTTTTCATTGTGTATACTTGCACCGTTTGCGTATCATTTATAGTACACCCTTACATGCAACAAGTTTTGGCATCGTTGCCGTGGATTGGCAACTAATGATTTTAAGTTTATTTTTTTGCACCATTTTATTTCGTCTTTTTGTATAGATTTATTTGATGTTTATGTTTACCTTTTGTAGGTGTTGTGCTATTACAAGACCCAAAGAACCATTAGTACATGTAGTCCCTTAAATCGAACACCTTTTTTGTCAAAGAAGACATATACAAGAAGCTCTCAAAATCATGAATAGTGGTCAAAACCGTGGAGGTCAACCAGGTGACGATCTAGAGGATCCTAATGATGCAGCAAATCCTGGAGCTATAGCTCGTCCATGAGTTCTTAGAGATTATTTAGCACCCATCTTGGATGATCTAAACCCTGGGATTGTAGCTCCAGAGTTTTAGAAAGCACACTTCCAGCTCAAACCGGTGATGTTCAACGTGTTGAACTCTATTGGACAGTTTGGTGGTACACCTCAGGAGGATGTAAGGAAGCATATAGGTGCTTTTCTGAAGGTGTGTGACTCATTTTGATAGCAAGGTGTGCATGAGGATGTGCTGAAATTAAAGTTATTGTCATACTCATTGAGAGATCGAGCAAGGGCGTGGCTTAGTGGAGCACCTTCCGGCTCGATGAAATCATGGATAGACCTGTGCAAGAGCTGATGACGAGTCGATGTACCAGTGCTGGGACAAATACGAGGGACTGCTTCACAAACGTACAAACCACAGATTTCACGATTGGACGCAAGTTGTGATGTTCTACAGTGGTATCAATGCTCCCACGAGGATTGTAACATCCCCCAAATTGCGTCGAAAAGTTAGCTAACTTAAAACATTGTGTAGAGTATCAAAGTGATTAAAAGATACTTTTTTACAATTTTAAAGAAAAGTATTAAAATAGAAGGAAATGAAAATGGATGACCAATTGTTAAGGACCAAAATAATCATAATTGTAAAATAATGATTTGTAACATCCCCAATGGTCCTCAACGGCTACAAATTCATTTGGGAGTATATAAAGGACCTCCAAGCATCAAGAAATGACTAATGTTTCAATTGTTACAACATTATGATGAAAAATTGTGTCTAGAGCTTTAATTGTAAATTCCTTGTATAGACAACACTAGTGAGCTTAATATTGTCAAATTTGCTCTAGTGTTTAGGTTTTGAGTGAGAGCTAAATAGTGCAAACAATTACCTATTAGAGGGATTTCAAGTTTTCTTTATAATTTCTCTTGTAAAGAGGGTTTGCTCAGGCTTTGGGTTAGAAAACTTCGAGTGTGTAAAGGTTGCCTCCTTAGCCTAGAAAAGGGGAAGAAATTCAAGAGTGAATTTGTTGAAATCCTTAGTGGGAAGCTAAGGTAGTGGATGTAGGTGCTTGTTAGAAGGCCGAACTACTATAAATCCTTGTGTCTTATTGTCCAATTTTCACCTCCCACTAAAATACCCAAGTATCCAACTTCTCCACAGTTGGCGAGCTAGAACGGTTAAAGGAAATCGAGCGCCTAAAAGTCCAACACGGTTACTGAGGTTAATTCCTATGTGTCAATAGCAAATTATTTTCAATTCTCAACAACCTTTTTACATTAAATCTTACTTGTAAAATTATATTATTAAATAAACCTTGCTATTTGTAGAACGCGAGGTCTAGTGCCATGTCAAATCTAGCAGTTTTCTGGTCCTGACACGTCGAATCTATATGGAAGTAACATTTTGCAAAACGCGAGACACGTATGTATAAATAGAAGTTAGGCTAGATTGTAACCCCCTCAGCCTGACCTAGCCACCAGACCGACCTAAGGCGGTCACACGGGACTAACCTAAGAAAGACCCGAAGATTTTTCTTCGAGTAGAAACCCTAGAAGAGGAACAAGCCTCTAAAGTTATCTTTTCTACATGCACTTATTAAAACATAGGTGTGGAACACTCGCAGCGGATAAAAACACGATAAAACGAACCTCGAACTGGTAGACAAGCATGCATGGACTAAAATGAAATTCTAGCATACAATATGGACATAATATGAAATTAAGGTTGCCATCTTGCAATTAGTCAGTTTTCATACTAGTATGCCAAATTGCAAAATAAAATGACCACCCAAACTCATACAATTGATAAAACATCAACCAGGGACCAAAACACAAGAAAACAGAACTTGGGAGATGCCTTTAACTAACTTAACTGACAGGCGTTTCGAAACACCACTTCCCGTTTCGAAACAGGGTTTCAAAATCAGGTTTTCTAGAGGCAAACTATTCCAAAACACCAAGGGACGTTTCGAAATAGCTAGGAAAATTTCATGCCCGTTTCGATACTGTCGAGCCCGTTTCGGAACTCATGTGCACAATTTGGTTCAAAAAGGGTCTTAGGCATCTCCGAAGCTTTTCGAAACCATTCCAACAACATACAAAAAGAAAAAGGTCAACAAAACATGAATTTCACAGGCAAAGGAACTTAACAACATCAAACAAGAGCATTTCAACACTTTGATTTTACAGGAACGAAACATATGAAGATCCATAATTGCATAAGAGGTCAAAACTTAAGTTAAGCTTAAAACATCGAAACCAAACTTTACACAATTTCAAGGGAACATAAAAAACTTGTCTCAACAAAAAGGGAGTACCACAAATGCTCCCAACACTCATAAAGGTATAGCCCTATTGCTACTACACTACTATTGGAATAAACCATACTTGAGCTAAGATTTGGACTCTTGGACACCTCCCTTGCTCCCTTGTTGTCCCGAAAGGTTTAACGATCTGCATTGCTGGAAAAGAGAGCGTAATGTCACACCCCACCAAGGTGCACCAGGACCGACCAAGGAGTGCCCCCTAGGTGCGCCAAGACCAACCGAGGAGTACCCCCTAGGCGCACTCGAGCCAACCAAAGAAAAATAAAGTGCCTTGGACGTTTTAAGGCCAAGTATGAACCAAGAAAGGTTCTAGATCGGCCTAGAGAGGCCCACAACTCTCTCAAAACGTTGCCACAAGGTTCTAGGAGGTTCCGGGACGTTTCAAACTCATCTAGGCTCAACCAGGAGGACCTAGAAGACTCTAGAAGGCTCAGGATAGCTCGGGACTAGTCTGGAGATCTCCGAAACATTCTAGAAGCTTATATATAAGTGAAGATCTATATGGAGTTATCTAGAACACTTGATACATATATAGATAAGTATGGACTTATCTAGTATAGTTTAGATCCCTTAGATATTTTGGGAGGCAAAATAATAGTTGTTGGATCAAATCGATCATGGTCGTTTATTGAGGAGGTGGGAGCCTATAAATAGGGCCACCCCTCTCATTTGTAAACCGTCCAATAATCCTACAATCCACAAGTTTCCTTTCTCTTGTAAGCTTTTAAGCTTTAATACAAAGCTTCCTTTCAAAGTTCCTTGCCTTCTTTACTTGTGTTTGCTTGTTTGTCATAGCGTTGCGCGAGTAAGGCTTGCTAACATTGTGCCAGGAGTGTGATAACTGCATAAATATCCTTGTTTCATACCTTTTTTCTATAGCATTTGCCTGTTCTTGAGTTCATCCCATAGCATTTAAACTGCATTTAGGTTGCATTTTCTTTTTCTGGGTGCATAATTATCTCTCCTGCTTATTAGTCTATATTGAGGGGTACTGCTTGGGAGGTTGGTTTTTGTTTTGTAGTGCGCAGGAAAGGAGTTAAGAGAAAGTCGGTGTCGGGAATTGCTATAACATGATGGAAGTGGACATTGGCCAGCACATGAGATACATGTGAGCTGCAGAAACATGTGAACATGCAGAAAAGGACGATATGACATGTGCAGCAGCCGGTGCCCACCTGCAGACTGTCTCCCTTGTCCCCTCGTGGCAGACCTTGTCGGTGGATATTCCTTGGGAATATCAAGGCATATTTAGGGCACCAAACCCTAGAAGCCTTCACTATATAAAGGGAAGAGAAGCTTGGAGCAAAGTGTGGTATTTTGAGTGTTGCAAAAGAGAGGCGGAAGAGAGAGAAAATGAGAGAGAAGTTTCTACCTTCATCTTCTCCAGCTTGGTGTCCTCCATTGTTGAAGCTCCAAGGAGTGGCCTCACCGGCCTCGAGAGAGGCGGTGGGCCTAAGACAGTCGGGCAGTCCATGGTGGAGAGGGAGTTTACCTTTCTTTCTGTCGCTATAGCAATTTCTTGTTATATCTTTATATTTGGTGATGTTATCGTAATGATATATTGGATGATATTGCCCAGCCACGAACTGTTTTAGGTGGCTTGGGTTTGTTGGATGATTTTATTTTGAGTACTTTTTAATGCATGCTATGGCTTCTTCAGTGTTTATCATGATTCTATGCTTTACTTATGCATTTATCACTTCCTTAAAGTTGTAAGAGCTTAATGTTGTAAGTGCTTTGAGAGATAGGACCTACCTTAAGCGCCTTCGAGAGTGGCCGTTCTTTAAGTGTATGCTGGGGTTAGTAATCGAGAGAGCTAGCCCTAGAACCCTCATAAGCAATGGAGTGACTGTTGAGAGGTAGACTATAACCTACCATAGAGATAAGCGATAGGTTTCAAGTGCTAAAAAGGATAGTACATGAAGGGTAGGGGAGTGCTAAGAGTTTACGCCGAGAGCTATGGCTGTAGCATTTTTGACTCCCAGTTTTCTGGCTAGAGATAGTTTAGGACCATTCTTAGTAAATCTCGCCTAGCATAGAAGATAGCCGAAAAGCCTTAGCATTGGTAAGAATCTTGATTTAGATTGTCCATCATTCCCAGCCAGTCATTCCGTAGTGAGTTTCACATACGAAAGGGGTCATGTTTATCATATTGTTATCTCATCTTTTTCTGCACTGTTTTGCTTCATCATTATTATATCTCATTTCCTTTACTAAGCATTGTCATCTGCAAAAAGTTCAAGCTTTATTGTTACAGTGACCGTGAATACCTCCAATCCCTGTGGAGAGGATACTCACTCATCACTTTATTACTCATTCGACGTGTATACTTGCACCATTTGCATATCATTTATAGTCATTGCACGAATGCAACAAGTTTTTGGCGCCGCTGCCGGGGATTAGCAATTGGTTGTTTAGGTTTTTGTTTATATTGTTTGTTCTTTTTGTTTTAGTATAAACTTATTTTAGGTTTTTTGTTTTTTTTTCAGGTGTCTTGCTAGTGTATGACCATAAGGCGACCTAGAGGACCCTTGCAATCACCTATTTATGAGATCGAGCATTTCTTGAGACTTAGGAGACGTGTTCGATGAGACGAGACTAGAAACATGAACGAAGAAATACCACCACCTCAAGGTAACGGAGATGCTATGGCAAATGGCCAGGGAGTAGCAGCTCGGCCACGAGCTATTAGGGATCATTTAGCTCCTATCTTGGACGATCTCTATCTCGGAATAGTAGCTCCAAAAATTTAGGCAGCCTAGTTCGAGCTTAAAGCTGTTATGTTCAACATGTTGAACACTATTGGTCAGTTTGGAGGTATGCCTCACGAAGATGCAAGACAACATATCCGTGCTTTCTTGGAAGTTTGTGACTCGTTCAGACAACAAGGAGTGCACGAGGATGTGCTAAAGCTTAAATTGTTTCCATATTCTTTATGTGATCGTGCTAGAGCATGGCTAAGTAGAGTGCCAGCTGGATCAATGGAGACTTGGACAGATCTATGCAAAAGTTTTTTGCTACGGTACAATTCACCAAATAGAAACACTCGGTTGAGAAATGATATTGCTTCTTTTCGTCAAACTAATGATTAATCCATGTGTGAGTGCTGGGATCGATTCAAGGGATTATTGAGGAAGTGCACAAATAATGGTTTTCATGATTGGCCTCAAGTGGTTAGGTTCTATAATGGAGTAAATGCTCCTAAAAGGATGGTGCTAGATGCTTCAACAAATGGGACCTTGTTAGACAAATCATCAGAGGAATAATTTGACATTCTGGATAGGGTAGACAACAATGATTAACAGTTTCCGACCACAAGGCTTGGAACGGGGAGGAGAGCCCAAGTAGCTCGAGACAGTGAAGTTGATGACTCGGTAGCCACCCAGTTAGCTGCTATCACAAATATGCTAAAGACCCTCCAACGTCCCAACGATGTCAAGGAAGTGAAGTCCACAACCTCATGTCTCATATGCGATGGAAATCATCATTTGAGTGAATGCCCTGACAATCAAGAGTTAGCCAACTATGTGGGGAATTATAACCGCAACAACAATCCATACTCTAATACCTACAACCCAGGATGGCGTCAGCATCCAAATTTCAGTTTGGGTAATCAAGGGCATATTAATTCTGCACAGCCAACACCACAACAAAATCTAATCGAAGCACCATATTCTAACTAGAAGATGCCATGGCAAGGTCACAAGGGAGCAGCTTCGTCATCGAACAATTCGCTAGAGACTACATTCAAAGAATTTATGGCTTTGACAAAAGATTTCATGGGAACCACGAAAGTTTTGCTACATGATAATGCAACAAACATCAAAAATCAAGGAGCCTTATTGCAAAGCCATAGTCCATCTCTCCGAGCCTTAGAAACACAAGTTGGTCAGATAGCTCAAACCTTGCATGCACGTCCACAAGGAAGTCTACCTAGTGACACTGAAGCCACTAAGCACCATAACAAGGAACAATGCAGCGCACTCACATTAAGGAGTGGCAAGGAAATTAGCAAAGAAGACAAGTTTGGGGGAAACGAGAAGGAGGACTCTCAGCCCAACTTGCCTCAGGAAGAAGATAACTTATAAGATTCTCTAATTGAAGAGAGGTGTGAGGATGTCGTAGCAAAAGAAACACCGGAGGAGGAGCCTTCTTTTGCTACAACAAAAGATGTAACTCCACCAGTTCAAACATATGAAGCTAGACCCCACCTCATTTTCCTCAACGATTCAAGAAGCAGAAAGAAGACCTTCAGTTCTAGAAATTTCACAAAAAAGAGGAAGGTCGAGAAGCAAGAGACTGACGCTATACCAGAAGAATGATATTCTATGTGGAGCAAGTTGCCACCTAAGAAGAAGGACTCATGTAGTTTTGCTATCCCATATTCTATTGGTGACAAGTTTGTTGGAAGAGCACTTTGTGATTTGGGATCGAGTGTCAACTTAATGCCCAAGTCAATATTTTTGAAACTGGGAATTTGAGAGGCACAGCCCACCAAGGTTGTGCTACATCTAGCCGATCATTCTCATGTTCGTTTAGAAGGGATAGTTGAAGATGTTGTGGTAATAGTGGACAGATTTATCTTTCCAGTCGACTTCTTAATCCTCGACTGTGAAGCTGATAGCAACACACCCATTATCTTGGGTAGGCCATTTTTAGCCACCGGGTGAGCTTTGATCGATTGTGAGAAGGGTGAATTCACGATGCGAGTGGCTGATCAAACAGTCACGATCAATATTCATGATACCCTCAAGTATGCAGACAACCCAGGATTATGCCAATATGTAGATGCTACAACACAGAATATGTTTGATGAGTTTTGTTGTAGCAATAAGATGCAAATGGAGGAGTTCGAAGCACTCTGCGAGGATGATGATTCAGAGCAAGAAGATCTCTCAAGGGAACTGGAGCGGTCTAGTTGACTCGAGGCTAGACCAGGTACGCACTTTGAACCTCTTGATTTTTCAGAATTTATACCTCCTAAACCTTCCCTTGAGCATGCACCTTCTTTAGAACTAAAGCCTTTGCCATCGCATGTTAAATATGTTTACTTAGGGAGCAATGAAACTTTCCCTGTGATAATCTCATCTAGTCTCACACCTAAGCAAGAAACTAGTTTAGTAAATATGTTGTTACATCATAAAAGAGCAATAGGGTGGACTATGGCTGATTTGAAGGGTATAAGCCCTGCTATTTGTATGCACAAAATTTTGCTTGATGATTGTCACAACAATTCAGTTGAGCCTCAGAGGAGACTAAACCCAATTATGAAGAAAGTAGTGATGAAAGAGATAATCAAGTGCCTGGATGCTGGAGTAATCTACCCGATATCCGATAGCTCATGGGTCAGCCTGGTGCAGTGTGTACCGAAGAAGGGAGACGTGACCGTGGTAAGAAACGAGAAGAATGAGCTATTGCCTACTAGAACCGTCATGGGGTGGAGGATTTGCATGGACTATAGGAAGCTCAACAAGGGGACCAAGAAGGACCATTTTCCCCTCTCCTTCATTGATCAAATGTTGATCGACTAGCGAGCAAGGAATTCTACTGCTTCCTTGATGGGTATTCTAGGTACAATCATATCGCTATAGCATACAAAGACCAAGAAAAGACGACTTTCACATGTCCCTATGGAACTTATGCGTTCTATAGAATGCCCTTTGGTCTCTGCAATGCTCCAACAACATTTCAGAGATGTATGTTGGCTATCTTTTCAGACATGGTCGAGGATTTTTTAGAAATTTTCATGGATGACTTCTCGGTCTCCGGGGATAACTTCGACACATGCTTGGGTAATCTTGCCAAGGTCCTAAAGAGGTATGAGGAAGCTGACTTGGTGCTCAATTGGGAAAAATGTCATTTCATGGTAACGGAAGGAACGATCTTGGGCCACAAGATTTCGAAGCAAGGGATAGAAGTTGACAAAGCAAATGTTGAGGTCATTGAAAAACTACCTCCCCCCACTAATGTCAAGGGAGTAAGAAGCTTCTTAGGGCATGCTAGTTTCTATCGGAGATTCATCAAAGATTTTTCGAAGATCTCAAAGCCACTATGCAGTTTTCTACAGCAAAATCAACCATTTGTGTTCGACAAAGATTGCTATAGCGCGTTTCAAGAACCGAAGGAGAAGCTTATCTCAGCACCAGTTGTCATTCCACCTAATTGGAACAAGCCGTTTGAGATGATGTGTGATGCAAGTGACTACGCCGTTGGTGCAACACTTGGACAACTCCGAGGTAAACTCTTTCATGTTATTTATTATGCTAGTCACACTTTTAATGATGCAGAAATCAATTACACCACTACTGAAAAAGAAATGCTTGTTGTAGTATTTGCCTTCGATAAGTTTAGGTCATACTTAATAGGCACCAAAGTCATAGTTCATACTGATCATTCAACCATTAAGTACTTAGTGACTAAAAGGGATGCTAAACCTAGACTTATTAGGTGGATACTCTTGCTTTAGGAATTTGACTTAGAGGTTAAAGATAGGAAAGGATGTGAGAACCAGGTATCTGACCATTTGTCTAGGCTAGAAAATTGTATCACGTAGGGTAATGGAACTGAAATTAAGGAGGAATTCCCTGATGAGAAACTTTTAGCTGCTAGAGCAATTCCGTGGTATGTTGATATTGTTAATTATCTTGTTAGTGGCATTTTGCCTCCTGATTTATTTAGCCAAGGACTCAAGAAATTCAGACATGATACAAGATTCTACTATTGGGATGAACCCTACTTGTTCAAGCAATGTCCTGATCAGATTATAAGAAGATGTGTTCCAGAAGAAGAATACCATAGCATTCTGTACCACTGTCATTCATTACCATGTGGAGGGCATTTTGGTGGTGCTAGAACTGCTGCAAAAGTTCTTCAAGCAAGCTTCTTTTGGCCTACACTTTTTAAGGACGCAGACGAGTTCTACAAGACTTGTGATAGATGCCAAAGAACGGGAACATCTCCAGGCGAAATGAAATGTCATTCCAATATATTTTCTAGCAGTCGACTACGTGTCAAAATGGGTGGATGCTGTTGCCACGCCAAGGAACGACTCTAAGACAGTCATGAAGTTTCTTCACAAGAACATCTTCACTAGATTTGGATAACCCCGAGCCATCATCAGTGATGAAGGAACTCACTTTGACAACAAGCTCATTGCTAAAGCATTACATCGCTATAGAGTCAGACACAAGATTGCTACTGCATATCATCCGCAGACAAACGGACAAGATGAAGTTTCCAACCGAGAAATCAAGCAAATCTAGGAGAAGGTGGTGAATCCCAAGAGAAAAGACGGGTCCCCCAAGTTGGATGAAGCACTATGGGCATATAGGACAGCCTTCAAGACGCCTTTAGGCATGTCACCCTTCAAGCTTGTATTTGGCAAGAAGTGCCACTTACCCGTAGAGCTTGAGCACAAGGCTTATTGGGCAATCAAGAAGCTCAACATGGATGCCCAACTTGCTGGTGAAAGGAGATTGCTAGAGCTTAACGAGATGGAGGAATTCAGAGCCCAAGCATATGAGAATGCTCGCATTTACAAGGAGAAAACCAAGAAATGGCATGACAAACACATTTTGCCAAAGCATTTCTCAGAAGGACAACAAGTGCTTCTCTACAATTCCAGGCTAAATATTTTTCCTGGAAAGCTGAAATCGAGGTGGTCCGTGTAACACCCCAATTTTGGGCTTAGAAGTTTAGGGTATGAACCAAACCGGTCTGATTTTCGGTTCAAATATAAAAGGAGGTTTTAGGGAAAGCCTAGTTCGGGATGCTTTAAAAATATGGGAAAATATCTAAAAATCCTCTTTTAATATATATAAGAGAGTGGTGAAATCAATTTTACAAAATAAGGTTTGGAAGTGCGACATTTTGAAATAGTGACTAAAATGCGATTTTTGAAAAGTTCAGTGGTGACTGTTTTGTAAGGATTAAAACTTTGTATATTTAAGGAGCTAATTTACCCAAGAAAGGATTTCTCCAGATTTTTCTTAGATTTTAATGATTAAATCAATGTTTAATTAATGAAATGAAAAGGTGGAAAACCATATTTTAGATTTTCATAACTAACATTCTTAAAACTTTCTCATCTCATTTTCTCTCAAAATTCCCTCAGCCAAACACATTTCTACAGCAACATTTCTATTGATTTTCACACCAAATGACGGGGTTTCAATTATCAATTGATTCCTAATCCCTTCTACATCAAATCCTACTGTTTTGCTTATTGGATTTTCAAGGAAATTGTCTCTAATCAAGGAGAAATCTACATTTAGAGGTAAGGATGTTCTTCTCCTCTAAATACTCAGTTCTTTACTGAAATTCCCAAGTTCTCAATCCTTAAATTAAGTTTTATAAAAGGTTTAATGTTGTGGTCTTGATTTTGGCTTAAAACTCAAGATTTGGAAGAAATCTTGAAGAAATTCGTGGTGATTGTTTGGGCTCTATTTTGAGATGGTTTTTAAATGTATTTTGGATGTTTAATGATGTGTAATTGAGGTTTGATCAATGCAATCCAAAATAGGTTGAATTTCCTATGTTTTTGCTTATGAAAATGATGGTTTTTGGGGTGATCTTGGTGTTCTGTCATAGCTGGAGGTATAAGGACGAGTTTGGGTTCATTTTGGATGTTAATTGATGTTTAGGAAAGTTTAGAAGTGATGGATTTTTGCTGGGTTATGTTGTGGAAGAGTTTGGAAGTGATTTCGGTTTTGTTTGGTAGCCGAAATGTTAGTTTTGGTGAGAGCGACGAGTTTATGTGTAATGGATGAAGATTTTAATGCATGATGATGCATTAATCCTCTGCTTTGATGTGTTTAAAATAGAGGAAACATCTTCGGATACTTGTGGTGTTGATCCTGAATTGGTGAGTGGAGTTGGATTTCCAGCTTTGTACCGAAAGTTTGAAGGTTTGGGAGCTTAGTTTAAGTCTAATCAACTTAACTAATCTCAAGAGTAAGTTTTCAGGAAAACTCTCTTGTATGAGCCATGGAGTGGTTCGATGCATTTGTTGATAAATTGCATGTTTAAATTCTGTTTTGAAAGCATGTTTTAGCATGGTTAATGCTTGTTTTGAAAGCCATATGTTGAAGGATGCTCAAGGTAAGAGATCCTTGGTTTGATATTAGTAAATGTGGTTTTTATGCATAGTGATGAATGATGGTTTAATGGCTTTGATTAATGCTTTAAAACAGTGGATTATTGATGATAAATGATGTATATTGGTAAGTGATGTGTTGGTTTTAAAGTACTTGAATCGGATATAGTTAGCCGGCTATAGGATTGGGTGCACCGTGAATAAAGTCGCCTTGGATGTTG
Organism: Hibiscus tridactylites; assembly: GCA_958450335.1. Lineage (NCBI taxonomy): Eukaryota > Viridiplantae > Streptophyta > Magnoliopsida > Malvales > Malvaceae > Hibiscus > Hibiscus tridactylites. The sequence continues at coordinate 47,324,500 of OY288266.1, forward strand.
AGGGGTTGTTATTGTACCGTAAACTCCATCCATGTACACTAACGAGATGGTTAAGATCACAATGGTGGTTAAAAGTCCATGTGTGGATCTTGTGTTGTGTGTCCCGTGTTCTCGTTAGTGATGTTATACAACTACCGATGAGTGATGTTGAGGGGTTGTAATTGTACCGTTAAACTCCATCACGGGTGTTGAGGGGTTGTGATTGTACCGGTAAACTCCACCTTGTGTGTTCGGTAATGTGTATGAAGCGTATGGGACAACGCTTGTAATCCGCGTATCCGATTGTGTTTTATGTTGTAAATGGTTATGGTTTATCACTTGGAAGCCAATATGACATGTTGATGTTAATGAAGCATGAGATGCTTGATGTGTATGCATTGTTGCATGAGAAACGGTGTTTATGTGTTAAAAGGCTTTGTGAAAAGTGTTTTATAAAATGCATTATTGTGTTGTTTCTTTAGAGCATGCCTCACTAAGCATTTGTGCTTACGCTCTCTCTTGAACCAATAATGCAGATAATTGAGGTGTTTGAGGGCAGCAAGGAGGCTAAGAATCCAAGAGAAACCTAAGCTCATGTATGGTGATGTTTTCACAACATTATTAGTTTTTGATATTTGGCAATGAGAACCTAGGATGTGATTTGGGAGATGTTTTGGACTCCCTAGTTGTGGCATGATGCCTTAAATGATTTGGATTTGTAAATGGCCATTTTGATGCTTGTTTGATGCTTTGATGGTTGTTTGGCTTTGGATTCTAGGATGCATGCCTATAGAATTGTGGATTTCCTTAATTGATGCCATGAATGTGTTTTAATGTTGCAAACATGTACCTTATATGCATGATGACTTGTTGGCATGATTAGGAAGTCATTAGGGTGTGTTTGAGTGGTTTAAAGTAAGTAAAACCAGTAAATTATGCAACTTATGGGCAATCCGTATCGGAACAGGCACTAGCGTTTCGAAACGGGGGCCTGTAATGGCCTTTGAGTATCGAAACGGATAGAGGCCGTTCTGAAACGTTTTGGCTACTGCCAGGCCCTGTTCCGATACAGGTTTCGGAACGAACCCGCGTTTCGGAACGGTCAACCCCGTTCCGAAACAGATGACCGTTGGGCACTGATTTGAATGGTTAAAGGTTTGCAAGCTTTACCTTTTAATCCTGAAAATTGTATTTGCAATTGCTTGAATTTGAGATGTCTGTTTGAGGTGAAATTTGGCAGAGAAGCATGTAATATGGTTAATTAAGTAATGGTAACCTTAAAATCAGTTAAGTCCTCCATCTTTCCAGAATTTACAATTTGGTCCCTAACTTTTGTATGTTGTGCAATTGAGTCCCTTATTGCAATTTGATCGCTGTGCTTTTCAAGTATGTGATTCTCAAGGGTACACTTAGGGTTAATTTGCATCTAGACAAGTTCTAAAAATAAAAAAGGGTCGTTAATCAAGGTTGACTTTCGTGTTGACTTTGGTTTTCCCCGTGTAATCTTCGTAGTTCGGGTCAACCGTCTAAGCCGGGCTATGGGGGTTACAGTCCGGGCCATTCATCATTCACAAGGTGTACCCTCATGGTGAAGTGGATATGAAGAAGTTGGACGATGATGAAGTCTTCAAAGTCAATGGCCAACGCCTGAAGGTGTACAGTGAAGCTCCTATCCTAAGAGACAAGTCATACCTGGATCTTCACGATCTTTGAAAGTTTGCATCTCCAACCCTATCTTTTATGCTATAGCATGTCCATAAATAATGCTTTTCTTTTTAGTCTAGTTTTATGTTATCTTCGCTTTTAATTTTCATATCTTTTCACGTGACTCTCGTACAAAGGCTTTCTCTTTCCTAGTACAATGCCAGGTACAAAGGCTGGGGAGCATGCCATCTAAAGGGTTGGTAGCAAAGGGAGAAGGACATGGATTTTGTTTTTATCCTATTTTGGAGGGATGAAAGAAAAGGGGAGAGAAAAAGATAAAGGTGGTTTTATCCGAAAAGTGGGGAGTTGAATTAAAAGAGAGAGAGAGAAAAAACAAAAAGCGTGAGAGAGAATATTCATCTACTTAATGAGGAGAAACCCTAGCCACATAAACCCAAATTCTCTTTCCATCCGTCTGCCATTGCATTAACTCTAGAAAATTTTCTCTCTCCCTTAAAGCCGACACACGTCCCCATCACCTCCCATCTCCCATTAACTCATCAGTTTTCCCCACCTTTTTCAACTCCCAACATTTTCATCATCATTTGTCCCCTCACCTTCTTCATCTTCTTCAAACACTCAAAAACTTTCCCCCCATCTTTTCGATTCTCTCCCAAACACAGAAAACCTTCACCATTTTCTTTCCTACACAAACTCACTCCGTCCCATTTTCAGCAAAAACTCTATGGCCCGTTGCAAAAATGCCCCTGAGACTTCTGACCGTCCCACACAACGTCCAGTCCTAGAAATTCCCAAATTTCTTGACGAGGCAGCAAATGAGAGATGGGCAAAGCTCAAGGACAAAAACATTCTTCCAGAACTAGGATTCAAATACCCCCAAGAGGAAGAAGATCAGTTTGACCAGTCCATAATGGACGTCATTGGCACCCATGGATGGAAAAACTTTGCTGCCCATCCTGAAGAAATTTGCACATCACTGGTGAAGGAGTTTTATGCTCATCTGACGAGCCCAACCCAGTCCACAGTTCACGTGCGTGGAGAGCAGATAAAATTTACTGATACAGCAATCAACAAGTTCTACGGGCTGAAACATACTGTGGACCGTCACACTTCTTTTTGTGATGACAATGGACGCGCAGACGCAACGAGAGGTGCTGGAGGACATTTGCTTTCAGGGAACGGTGCTGGATAATAACAAGTCAGTTGAGAGAGGACGCCTCAAACCTGAGGCTAAGGTATGGAATCACTTTGTGAGGCGTAAGCTTATGCCCACACTACACATTGCTATCGTCCATATATCTCGACTATTTCTCATTCGTTCCATAATACATGGTAGACAAATTGATATAGGAAAGATAATAGTGGATGAGGTATATGCTTGTTTAAAACGGCCCCGTAGCCCCCTTGTTTTTCCTAATCTAATCATTGCCTTGTGCAAAAGGATGGATGTATTCATAGACGATCTTGTAGATACATCTGTTTCAGGAAAGACAGGTTTGACCCTAGCACTTGTGACGGAACTCCGGGGATTTAACGAAGACATGCCTCAGCAAGCATTTAAGGGTGGAGCTAGAAGTTTTGCTGCAGCAAGAGTGGCAGCACTGGTGGCAACTACAAAGGAACTGAGCTCTGAGCTCAACCTGATGAAGGCACATCAGCGGGTGTACTTCAAATACGCCTAACACCGTGATAGTGCCATAGCATCCTGCCCGAGGAAACTCCTGCCGGATCAGAATGTCTCTTTTCCAGTATTTCCAATGGATTTATTGCAATCCCTCGCCCCTGCTATAGCACAAACAATGTCTCCCAGTGAACCTAGCTCCGTCCCACCTGCTGCAAAGAGAAAGACTCCACGAAAGAAAGCACCAACAACTCCAACTGCCCAGTCAGAGCAAGTAACTCCATCTGTCCAGCCTACTGTTAAAGAAATTGATCCAGCAACCTCTCCAGCCAAGAAGAGGAAACGCACCAGAAAGGCAACCAATCTTAAACCTTCAAGACCAGCAAACCCACTCCCATAGCCAGAGCACGTACCAAATGATTCTGAGGAAACCACTAAGAAGGAAACTGCTACAGCACATGCAACTGAGCCGACTCCAGCACAATCAGAGGATGCTACAACATCCAAACTGAAAACTCGCATCAAGCACATGGTTGGACATGCCAGGCCCTCATCGAGTGCTCAATTAGTCTCATCCGAGAGTGTGGATGATATGGCAGACCCACACCACTACTCCGAGACGTTGAGAGACAACACCAGCAGCACCACCTAGCCTCTGCACCCATGAGGTACTAACCTTTTTCTTTTCAATTTTTCATTTTCATGGCATATAGTGTAGATTAGTCTATGCATTGCCGACACTGCATTTCTCGAGTTTGGGGGTGTTAGTGTTCATAGTTAATATTTTGCTTTAGCATATGCATTATAGAATAGAACAAAATTTTTACTATGAAATTTTGTTTAGTCTAGACACATCCTATGAACATATTTATGATGTCCGACGACGAAATTGCTAAGTCCTGAATTAAAGTAGAAAATACACAACTAGTTGAGATCTGTAGAACTGACTTTAGGATCTAGTTGTTAAAAAAAAAATTACACAGCTGCTCTCTTTCTATAAGTAAGTTTGTTAGAATTTTTTTTTCAGGAAGAACCCTTGTAAACTCTTATATGTAGACTCTAGAGAACTTAAAAGAAACAAGCTAGACGACCCTGTGCTAAAACAAACGAATAAATGCTATGACATATCTGCAGAAGGACACTCAGCTTTACTATAGCTTTTTCAGTATCAAATAATAATAATAATAATAATAATAATAATAATAATAATAATAATAATAATAATAATAATAATAATAATAAAGCCTTGCTATAGCATATGAGTGAATGAAAGTTGTCACAGATGACTCTGCCTACTAGCTCGGGGGTGAGAGGTTTGCTCCCTGCTCATCTAGAGTTAAGGACGACAGGTGTGATGAGCTGACACCCTTCGTAGCAGAAAACTTATATCTTTGGGAGTCTAAAAATTAGAAAAGAACTAGAGAACATAGTTAGGGTATAACTAGGGAGCTTCCTTGAAAATTTGTCTCACCAGCTTAAGTATAGGAGGAGGGCAGCCACGCACACACGCACACAACTTAGTACTAAGGAATGTTCTTAAGGATCTCATGTATGGTTGTTCTTTTGTTCTGTTCTATTCATTGCTTGAGGACAAGAAATAGCTTAAGTTTGGGGTGTAATAACTGCATAAATATCCTTGTTTTCATACCTTTTTGCTATAGCATTTGCATATTCTTGAGTTCATACCTTAGCATTTAGACTGCATTTAGGTTGCATTTAGGTTGCATTTTCTTCTAGGTGCACAGGAAAGAAGTTAAGAGAAAGCCGGTGCCGGGAATTGCTATAGCATGACGGAAGTGGACATTGGCCAGCACGTGAGATACACGTGAGCTGCAGAAACATGTGAACATGCAGAAAAGGACGATCTGACACGTGCAGCAGCTGGTGCCCAACTGCAGACTGTCTCCCATATCCCCTTGTGGCAGACCTTGTCGGTGGATATTCCTTGGGAATATCAAGGCATCTTTAGAGCACCAAATCCTAGAATCATCCACTATATAAAGGGGAGAGAAGCTTGGAGAAAATTGTGGTATTTTGAGTGTTGCAAAAAAGAGGCGGAAGAGAGAGAAAAGGAGAGACAAGTTTCCACCTTCATCTTCTCCAACTTGATGTCCTCCATCATTGAAGCTCCAAAGAGTGGCTTCACCAGCCTCGAGAGAGGCGGTGATCCTAAGACCGTCGGGCAGTCCATGGCGGAGAAGGAGTTTACCTTTCTTTTTGTCACTATAGCAATTTCTTGTTATATCTTTATATTTGGTGATGTTATCGCAATGATATGTTGGATGATATTGCCCAGCCACAAACTGTTTTAGGTGGCTTGGGTTTGTTGGATGATTTTATTTTGAGTACTTTTTAATGCATGCTATGACTTTTTCAGTGTTTATCATGATTCTATTATTTGCTTATGCATTTATCACTTCCTTAGAGTTGTAAGAGCTTAGGGTTGTAAGTGCTTTGGGAGATAGACCCTACCTTCAGCACCTTCGAGAGTGGTCGTTCTTTAACTGTATGTTGGGGTTAGTAATCGAGAGAGCTAGCCCTAGAACCCTCATAAGCAATGGAGTGACTGTTGAGAGGCAGACTCTAACCTACCTTAGAGATAATTGATAGGTTTCAAGGGCTAAAAAGGATAGTACGTGAAGGGTAGGGGAGTGCTAAGAGTTTACGTCGAGAGGTATGGTTGTAGCATTTCTGACTCCCAGTTTCCTGGCTTGAGATAGTTTAGGAGCATTCTTAGTAAATTCGGCCTAGCATAGAAGATAGCTGAAAAGCCTTAGCATTGTTAAGAAGCTTGATTTAGATTGTCCATCATTACCAGCAAGTCATTCCGTAGTGAGTTTCACATACGAAAGGGGACCTGTTTATCATATTGTTATCTCATCTTTCTCTGCACTGTTTTGCTTCATCATTATTATACCTCATTTCCTTTACTATAGCATTGTCATCTGCAAAAAGTTCAAGCTTTATTGTTACAGTGACCGTGAATACCTCAAATCCCTGTGGAGACGATACTCACTCATCACTTTATTACTCGTTCCATGTGTATACTTGCACCATTTGCGTATCATTTATAGTCAATGCACGAACGCAACAGAGTGTTAGCGCCGCACGGATCATCGAGAGAAAGATAAGTTTGTGACAGTTGGTATCAGAGCATGTTCGAGACTCGAGACATGGCGAAATCGGGCAAGAACAACGTGGTAAGCTCTTCTGACACGGAGGTCATGCATGAGCAATGAGGGCACGAGGAGATGGTTGATCCTAAAGTGACGAGGCAAAGGGCCAAGTCAAAGGATATGATCTCTAGCTTGGAGTCACGCTTGACTCACATCAAGGAAAGCGTCGAGGGCATGAGTGCCCAAGTGGACGACCTTCAAGATCGAGTAGAAGGCCTTGAGGCGAAGGATGACTAGCTTCACACGGCCATGAAGGCCATGACGGTGAAGCTAGAGGAGACCCTGCGTGCGAAGATGGGGCAAATTCGCGATCTTCTTATGGGGGAGCTCTCGAGGGTTTGTGAGTCTCTTCAACAAGAGCTTGACAAAGCTCGTGCTCAGGTGGAGGCACTACAAGGCGACACATCCTTGTGCAAACGTGCTTTGGCAGCGGGGCCAAGCACTACCGGGAGGCTAGAAGGGTCGAGGTGCTCAAGTCTCCAACCTTTGCGGGATCATGTGACGCTAAAGAAGTTGACAACATCTTGTATGGCTTAGAAAAATACCTTGATATGGTTGGTATTGTGGACGAGGCATCCAAGATTCAAACTGCCTCACTTTATCTTACCGACACCACTATGTTATGGTGGAGGAGAAGGCGCTTGGACATCAAGATAGGAACGTGCACCATCCCTACCTTCAATGATTTTAAAAGGGAACTTAAATGGAAGTTCTATTTGGAAAACAACGAAGATGAGCCAAGAGCTCGATTGCATCGGCTCAAGCAAACGGGGAGCATCGAGACTACGTCAAGGAGTTCACAAGTTTGGTGCTTGAGATCCCCGATCTCTCCGAGAAAGATTCGCTCTTTAACTTTTTCGATGGACTCCAACAATGGGAAACGAGTGAGATAAGGAGTTGAGTGGTGCAGAACCTAGCCGATGCCATTGTTGTGGCCGAGAGTCTCATCGACTACCTTAGCCAAAAGGAGTCCATCCCCAGGTCAAAGGATGATAGGGATGGGCATGCAAAAGGTGGGGGAGAGAGGAGCCATCTCAAGGAAGGTCACGAGGAGGATAAGTCTAAGCATCGAGACTCGTCTCCTTGGAAGGGCAAGTCCAAAGACTATTATGGTGCGAGGAAGTCACCACCCAATAACTGCTTCATCTGTGATGGTGACCATTAGGTGCAGGAATGCTCACAACGCCCTTACTTCGCTCTTAGCCAAACACCAGGAAGGTAGTGACACTGGCAATGTCAATGAGGGTGCACAGATGGGATCCATGAAACTGCTTTCAGCACTACGATCGGTTGAGGACACCGATAGGAACGAGGGAAGTTACATCCTTAATGGACATGGCGCCGAGGGACTTAAACCAGGGTCGATGCTCAAGGTAGAGCAAGAAGATGACCAACCATCTCCAAATGCCAAAGGTAAGGCCGAGCCATCAACCAAGCTTGCTAGGGGAAAGCAAGGTTGTGTCGACGAGGTCAAGACCAAGAAAGGGGATCGTGGCAACGGGAAGGCTAAGTACATGCTGCAAGGGAAGGTATGCACAAGGTTGAAGTGCTACCTACGTGATGGACCTCATGTAATGAGGTTATGGCCCAAGAGAAAACTACTTGTTTCCATCATCAAGGGAGTCGATGTAACAAGAAGGCTTGACAAAGGCGTTGATCAAGCCAAGCCATCCAAGGGGTTGGGTGAGCACGAGGGGAGAAAGGGTTCCTAGTCCAACATGACGAGAGCTAAAGTGGTCCAACTATGAGTGCGACCCGGTGTGATTGCCTAGGGACAAGCTGTCAAGCCGAGGGTGAAGAAGAGGTGAGCGGGGAGACGAAGGAAGTACGTCGACAACACCCTAGCAACCCAGCCTAGACGCAACGAGGGCATCGCGAGATCAGGTGAAGGAGAATGTCACGCCCCACCAAGGTGCACCAGGACCGATCAAGGAGTGCCCCTACGTGTGCCAAGACCGACCGAGGAGTGCCCTCTAGGTGCACTCGAGCCAACCAAGGCAAAATGAAGTGACTTGGACGTTTTAAGGCCAAGTATGACCAAGGAAGGTTCTATATCGGCCTAGAGAGGCCCAAAACTCTATAAAAACGTTACCACGAGGTTCTAGGAGGTTCCAGGACGTTCCACACTCATCTAGACTCAACCGAGAGGACCTATAAGACTCTGGAAGGCACGGGACTAGTCTGGAGATCTCCGAAACATTCTAGAAGCTTATAGATAAGTGAATATATATAGGGAGTTATCTAGAACACTTGAGACATATGTAGATAAGTATGGACTTATCAATAATAGTTTAGGTCCCTTAGATATTTTGGGAGGCAAAATAATAGCCGTTGGATCAAAATGATCATGGTCATCCATTGAGGAGGTGGGAGCCTATAAATAGGGCCACCCCACTCATTTGTAAACCATCCCATAATCCTATAATCCACAAGTTTCCTTTCAAAGTTTTGAGAAGCTTTTAAGCTTTAATACAAAGCTTCCTTTAAAAGTTCCTTTCCTTCTCTACTTGAGTTTGCTTGTTTGCCATACTGTTGCGTGAGTAAGGCTTGCTAACATTTTGTCGGTAGTGTTAGCGCCGCACAGATCATCGGGAGAAAGATAAGTCTGTGACAGTAAGATAGAGAGCTTAGTGAGCGTTGCTCAAAACCAAAGCAACAACAATGCAATTTTTAAAACATATAATTCGTTTATTAAAGCAAAACCTCCCTTCAAATCATTTCCTTACAATAAAACAATAAACAAGATAGAATTACAACACATGGCATATCCTCAAGACAAAACCACAATACTACAATTCATGCATTATCGATGCAAAATAACCATAGCTTACCAACTAGTACAAACCATGCATTACCGATGCATGTCAAAACATAACTTACCAACTCAAGATCAATCACCATGCCAAAACATAGCATAAACATAATGAGAACAACACATGTACATTGGCCACAAGTGAATCTAGGATGTCATTACCCGTAGAGCCCAAGGTGATAGCACTACGCCTATCACTCTCAAATCGGATATACAGACACCTTGAAGGCACTACCCCTATCAAGTCACATGCATTACCGATGCATAAAACTCACTCCGGCCGAGAAGCTACTACCCGCAGAGCCCATTGGTGATAGCACTACCCCTACCACTCACATCACAATATCACTACCCCTATTGTGAAATCGAAGGATACCACACACGCGAATTTTGTATTATAGAGTTCTCCACATCTTATTGATCGATCAACATATCCGATATATATAACCATCACATGCCAATATACAATTTGCCTCCAGAACCACTCATTAATGTCAAAGCAAAAACATGATCACAATATCCCATTACAAAGCATGTACAATGCATGTCATTTCTCAACATAATTTCGTAACTTTGAAATCATGACATCATCTCATGGGATTTCATACAACAACATTTTAAACAACTCATTATGCATGAAACGGTGGAATTTATCATAATCATCCATGCTATCGCATCATCGTCATCTTAAATCAAAATAATCGAAAACAAGGTGAAAACAAGGGCAAAAACACCGAAACTTACACTTGAGCTTAGATTGGTATCTCGGACACCATCCAAACCTTTTAAAACATGTCCTTAACCACGTTAAGGCTTTAAAAGCATTTCCACTCACCAACAAACCACAAACTCAAGTCGAAACATCGATCTAAGACGGCGGATCACCAAAAAATACGTTCGATGATTCTGAAACCAAAAACCCATGTTTTTAACCATTACAAAACAGAGCATTAGACTTAATTTCAAATCCAAAACTTGCTGGAAAATAGAGACTCATCACCTAGCAATAATCGGCCATCAAAACATATCCGAAATAAGCCGAAAACATTGAAATAATCAACCCAAACAATCTCCAGCCAAAACCCAGCAAAATTATCATCATAAATACATCTATTAGCATCCAAAAACATTAACCCATCATCACATAACCACCAGCTGCTGATTTCTCACAAATCCAAGCCAAAAACCCCAAAAATATCAATCCAACACTTCATCAACTTAACCAAATCCGGGATTCTTTTGATTAACCCACTATCTCAACATGTTTCAACATCAAAAAAAATCCTCACAGCAATCTAAAACCCAGCAAAACCTGATCAAACAATGAAACTCACTAAACAAGCATTTTTAGCTTGATTTCTCACTTATTCATAAATATATTTGCAAAACCTTTAATCTAAAATAATAAAAGAATCAATAACATGAGAATATCAATAAAGAACCTTACATTAGAGGAGAAAAACGCAGCTCACGTCTAACGGTAGAGTTTTTTTTTGCTCAAACGTATGATTTTATTAAGAGGAAAATCATATTTAACACCCAAACTCGGGCCTCAATAAAAACCTCCCTACACCTAGTTGGAGGAAAAGAGTACCCGAGAAGGACAAAAGAAACGAACTCCTAACCATACAACTCACACACACCCCTCGGACATCACTAACCAAGGCAAACCTTCCCCAAACATCCAAGCCGCACCACAACCCCATCACTGCCTGCACGCGAACCCCAACAATGGCTGCCATGCTACAGACCCACGCACAACCAAACCCGACGGTCCACGCCCCCTTTAGCCAATTTGTCGGCAATGCCATTCGCCTCTAATGGTAGAGTTTTCCCTTGATTTTGAAGAAAAGCTTAAGAAATCTAAGAGAAAGCAATTGGGTTTTAGAAGAAAATCATAAGGAAAGACTTTGATGATTAGAAATAAACTTAAAAGGATGTTTACCTTTTAAAACTTGCTCCTAAAATAGTGTTTGGTTGAAGAGAGAATGAAGAAAAGCCTTTTGGAATTTTTTAACGTCAAAACTTGAAATGCCCTTTTATAATATGAATTAAAAATCCTTTTAAAATTACTTTTAGGAATAAAAATAAATAAGGGAAAAGTATGAAATTAGACTTGGTTAATTATCTCCTTAAAGATTCAATGTTTTGATTCTTTTACAAAACAATCACTAAAAACAGTTTTGAAAATTTGCATTTTAGTCACTAGACCAAAATGTCATAATTTCGGACATCATTTCCCAAAATTGATTTCGCACACAACATATATATATATATATATATAATATAAGGATTTTAGAAATTAATTCCACATTTTTAAGAACACTCGAGGGCAGTTTTCCCCGAACTCACCCCAAACTACCCGAACTTCAAAAACAGATTCGGCCAACTCTAAAACCATCATCAAAACTCCTAAGCCCAAAATCAGGACGTTACAACTCTCCCCCACTTAAAGAATTTCATCCTCGAAATTTACCTGATGGAAAGAGATGCAGAAACTGCTTCTTCATGTCGTCTTTTCTTTCCCAAGTGGCTTCTTCCACGCCACGTCGTTGCCATTTCACTTTTACTAACTCAATGCTTGTACCACACAACACCTTGCTGTCCGTAGCCAAGATTTTTACTGGTTCTTCATCGTAAGACAAATCTGGATTCAACTCAATCTCCTCAGTAGGCATAACGTGAGACAGATCTGATCTATACTTTCAAAGCATTGAATCATGGAACACATCATGTATCTTTTTTAACTCGGATGGCAACCGCAATCTGTAAGCAAGGGGACCAATTCATTCAACTATCTCATACGAACCAATAAACCTCATACTCAGTTTACCTTTCCTACCGAATGTCATCACTTTCTTCCAAGGTGAAACTTTCAGAAACACTTTCTCACCTACCGCATACTCTATCTCGCGATGTTTCAAATCTGCATAGGACTTTTGACGATTCGTAGCTGCTTTCAGGCGATCACAAATTAATTTTACCTTCTTCGTAGTACCCTTAAGCATATCCGGCAAAGATAGCAACCTTTTTCCCGCTCTAGCCTAACAGACATGTGTTTTACACTTCCTACAATACGAAGCTTCATAGGGAGCCATTTTAATGCTTGCATGATAACTGTTATTATACGCAGACTCTACTAACGGTAGATGTTTCTCACATGTACCCTTAAAACCAATGATACAACACCGCATCATATCCTCTAACACTTGAATTACTCTTTTTGACTGACCATCAGTCTTCGGATGATAAGATGTGCTGAAATTCAAATGAGTACCCAAAGCATCATGCAGTCATTTCCAAAGTCTAGCTGTGAACCTCGGATCTCTATCTGATACAATAGGTTTCGGTACACCATGCAATCTCACTATCTCCTTGATGTACAACTCAGCAAACTTATCCAATGTGTGCGTAGTATGAAGAACTATAAAGTGTGCGCATTTCATGAGATGATCAACAATTACCCAAACTGAATTCTTCCTAGAAGGTGTCAAAGGCAAACCTGGTACAAAATCCATGGTAATTCTTTCCCACTTCCATTCCGGAATTCTCAACGATTGCAAGAAACCCAAAGGTAATTGATGTTCAGCCTTCACATGCTGACAAACTAGACATTTACTCACATACTCTGCCACATATTTCTTTAACCCAATCCAATAGTATTCATCTTTTAAACCACGAAACATCTTTGAACTACTCGGATGCATAGCGAACAGACTACTATGTGCTTCGGTCAAAATGATACGTCTCAACTTAATGTCATCCGGTACCACTATCCTATTTTTGAAACATAGAACACCCACAGTACTGAAATTGAAATTTTTTGGTTTACCTTCCGCAATATCTTGAACATGAGATGGTAACGTACTATCTTGCAACTGTTTCTCTTAGATCATCTGAATCAATGAAGGTTTCACTTGTAGTTCGGCCACTAACCCACCATCATGAGACAAACTCAGTCTAGCAAACAATGCTCGCAACTCGACTGTCACCTTTCTACTCACAGCATCAGCCACTACATTGGCTTTCCCTAGATTGTATTCAATCGTAAGGTCGTAGTCATTCAATAACTCTAGCAATCTTTGCTGCTTGAGATTCAATTCTCTCTGCGTCATCAAGTATTTCAAACTCTTGTGATCCGTATATATTGTACATTTCTCACCATAAAGCAAACACAAATGCAGCCAACTCTATATCATGAGTAGGATAATTGTGCTCATGTGTATTCAACTGTCTCGATGCATACGCTACCACTCGTTTTTCTTGCATTAGCACACAACCTAGACCAACATACGATGCATCAATGTAGATCATGTAGTCTTTCCCTGTCACATGTTGCACTAAAACATGAGCTTTCGTCAAAGCTTCTTTCAATTTCTTAAAGAATTGTTGTCTTGCTTATGTCCACTCGAAACAAACATCCTTTTGCAATAACTTGGTCAAAGAAGCACAACTTTAGAAAAGCCTTCTATGAAACGTCGATAATAACCAGCCAAACCTAAGAAACTGCGGATTTCAGTTACCGATTATGGTTTCATCCAACTCACTATTGCTTCAATTTTCTTAGGATCCACTTTGATTCTGTAACGCCCCAGTTTTGGGCTTAGGAGTTTTGGGATTCGGACCGGTTCGGTCGGAGTGCGGTTCGAATATATAAAAGTGAATTTAGGAAAGCCTAGTTCGGGTTGCATTAAAAATATGGAAAAATGTCTTAAAATCCTCTTTTAATAAATATAAGAGAGTGGTGAAATCAATTTTACAAAATGAGGTTTGGAAGGGTGACATTTTGGCTAGTGACCAAAATGTAATTTTTGAAAACTGTGTGACTGTTTTAAAAAGGATTGAAACTTTGAATCTTTAAGGAGCTATTTACCCAATGGGAGTTTCTCCGGATTTTTCTAAAGTATTAAATGATTTATTATTGGTTTTTAAACAAAAGAAAAATGGAGGGAAGATATTTTCCTAATTCCAACTAACTTTTCCATATTTCCATTTTCTATTTTCTCTCATCTTTTCTCTCAAGCCAAACACAATTCTCCAGAGCTTTTCCTTCTGATTTTGATATCCAAACATGAGATTTTAATCTTCTTTTGATCTCTAATCATCTCTTCAACAAAACCTCACCATTTGCTAATTGGATTTTCAAGATTTTGGTTCTAAAAAGGGAGAAACTCAAGTTTGGAGGTAAGAACGTCCTTCTCCTCTAAACTCTCAGTTATTTAGTGAAATTCCTAAGTTCTCAATCCTTAATTTGTGTTTTATAAAAGGTTTTAAGGTTATGTTCTTGATCTTGGCCTTTAAATGCAAGATTTGGTGATTTTTTGTTAAAATTCGTATGATCTGTTTAAGCAGTGATTTGAGGTGTCTTTTTGATGTTAAATGAATTTTAAAATGATGAGGAATTGAGGTTTAATTAATGCAATCCCGGATAGGTTGAATTTCCTAAGTTTAGCTTGAATTCTTGGTTGTTTTTGGAGAGATCTCGTTAATCTGTTATAGCTGGAGGTATAAGGGTGATGTTAGATCCTTTTTGGATGTTAATTGATGCTTAAGGATGCTTAGATTTGATGTATCTTGGCTGGGTTATGTTGTGGAGTTTTTTGGATGCATTTTCGGTTGTGTTTGGTAGCCGAAAATGGAGTGTGGATGAGAGCAGCGAGTTTAGATGCTTTCATTGAAGATGTTAATGCATGATGATGCATTAATCCTCTGCTTTTATGTGTTTAAAACAGGGGAGTCATCTTTGGATCCTAGTGGTGGTGATCCGGAAGCTTGATTGGTGTTTCGGCAACAGGCGAAACAGAATCGGTGAGTGGATTTTGGTTTTCAGCTTTGAAACCAGTGTTTTGAAGGTTTGGGAGCTTAGTTTAAGTCTAAGCAACTTAGCTAAGCTCAAGAGTAAGTTTTCGGAAAAACTCTCTTGGTGATGAACCATGGATTGGTTGTATGCAATGTGATAGTTTGTATGTTTTAAATTCTGTTTTGAAAGCATATCTAGCATGTTTATTTGCTGAGATTATAAGCCATGTGTTGAAGGAAGCTCAAGGTAAGAGTTCCTTGTTTTTGAACATTGTTTTAATGTGGTTTAATGCTTAAAGATGCATGGTGTTTATGGCTTTGTTAAATGCTTTAAAACAGTGGAATATTGATGTTAATGATGCATATTGGCAAGTGATGGTTAAGGTCACAAAGGTGGTTAAAAGTCCTTGTGTGAGCCTTGTTTATTGAAGAACATCAAGGTGTTTAAAAGTCCTTGGATGGTTCTTGGTTAAGATCACCAAGGTGGTTAAAATTCCTTGTGTGAGGCTTGTTATTTAAGAACAACACGGTGTTTAAAAGTCCATGGTTGGTTCTTGGTTAAGGTTACAAAGGTGGTTAAAATTCCTTGTGTAAGCCTTGTTATTTAAGAACATCAAGGTGTTTAAAAGTCCTTGGATGATTCTTGTTAAGGACACAAAGGTGTTTAAAAGTCCTTGTGTGGTCCTTGCCATGGTGTTTAAAAGTCCATGGGGTTAAGGACACAATGGTGTTTAAAAGTCCATGTGTGGTCCTTGGAAAGTATAAGATCACAATGGTGTTTAAAATTCCATGTGTGGATCTTATGTGGAATGTATCACTTGTTTCCAATATGACATGTTATGAACTTGAAGCATGAAATGCTTGTTTTAAATGTTTATGAGCATGTATAAATGTTGCTTGAAGAATGGTTTATAAATGTGTTTTATAAATGCATTATTGTGTGGTTTTAAATGAGCATTCCTCACTAAGCTTTTGCTTACGCTCTCTCTCTTTTTCTTAAACCAATAATGCAGAGCATTAAAGTGCATTGGGGGCAGCAAGGTGGTGAAGAATCCAAGTGGTGAACTAAGCTCAAGTATGGTGAAAGTTTCTTAAACACTATTAGCTTTTGGGTATTTTGCAATGGGGGACCTATGTTGATGTTTTGGGAGATGTTTGGAACTCCCTAAGTTGGTTTAATGTTGTTAATAATGTTGGAACATGTAATTGGCCTTTGTGAGGTGAATTTGGTATTTTGATTCTAGAATGGTTTTCAAAGTAGGATGCATGCCTATAGAATTGGGGATTTTCATAATTGATGCCATGTTGATGTTTGGTTGATGCAATTATGTTCCTTGTATGTTGAATGTCTTGCTAGTAAAGTTTGGTTGCGTTTGGAGCATGTTTGATAGGTCAATTGCATGATAAACCATCAAATTTTCTGCAATCTGGGCAGCCTGTTTCGGAATAGGTGCTACCGTATCGGAACGGGGGCCTGAAATGGCCTGGGCGTTCCGAAACGGGAGGCGCTATTCCGGAACGAATATGCCGCTGCCAGGCACTATTTTGGTACCTGTTGCGGAACGGTCCCGCGTTTCGGAACGGGTCTTCCCTGTTCCGAAACACTCGATCGTTGGGCACTGAAATTGTTGGTTATATGTTTCGAAATGTTTGCATTTTGGTTCTGAAACATGTTTATGCAATTCTATGAGATTGAGATGTCCGTTTGAGCTGAAATTTGACAGAGAAGCATGAAGGATGATTTATTTCAAGTTGGTAACTTTGAATTATATTAAGTCCTTATAATTTTCAGAAATTACAATTTGGTCCCTAAAGTCTTAACTTGTGCAATTGGGTCCCTGAATGTTCTCTGATGGTTATGATCTTTGAGTATGTTGTTTGTATGAACTTGTTTAGGGATAATATGCATTTAGATAAGTTTTGAAAAGAAAAAAGGGTCGTTAATCAAGGTTGACTTTTGGGTTGACTTTGGTTTTCCCCGTGTAATCTTCTTAATTCAGGTCAACCGTCTGGACCGGGTAAGGGGGTTACAGATTCCCTCGGCTAACACAACATGTCCTAGGAAGACTACTTCCCTAATCCAGAACTCACATTTGCTAAACTTGGCATATAACTGATTATCTAGAAAAGTTTGCAACACTAACCATAAATGCTTATCATGATCTTCCTCGATGTGAGAATATATCATAATATCATCAATGAACACTACAAAAACTAATCTAAATACTCATGGAATACCCAATTCATTATATCCATAAAAGGGGCTAGCGCATTAGTTAGACCAAAGGGCATAACCAAGAATTCATAATGGCCATAACGAGTGCAAAAAACTGCCTTTGGTATATCTGCCTCATTTACCTTTAGTTGATAATAATCGGATCTCAAATCTATCTTAGAAAAAACTAAAGCATCTCACAGCTGATCAAACAAATTATCAATCCTCGACAAAAGATACTTATTCTTCACTGTCATCTTGTTTAACTATTGATAGTCTATAAACATTCTCATACTACCATCCTTCTTTTTAACAAACAAAACTGGTGCTCCCCATGGCGAAATACTCAGACGAATGAAC
Organism: Hibiscus tridactylites; assembly: GCA_958450335.1. NCBI lineage: Eukaryota > Viridiplantae > Streptophyta > Magnoliopsida > Malvales > Malvaceae > Hibiscus > Hibiscus tridactylites. Next base: position 47,342,127 of record OY288266.1, read on the forward strand.
CCTCAGTCTAACAATTCCTGAAGATGTGTTTTCAACTCTTTCAATTCTTTCAGAGCCATTCGGTACAGAGTAATGGATATAGGAGAAGAATCAACATATGTCTCAATAGCAAACTTAATCTCTCGATCAGGTGGTAGACCAAGCATTTCTTCCAGAAATACATCGAGAAAATCACAAATTGTTCTAATGTCTTTCGGTCGGGCTTCAGTCATATTCGGATTTATAACATAAGCTAAATATGTCTGACAACCATGGTCCAAAAATTTCTGAGCTTCTGGCACTAAAACAACATTAGGCAAGAACTTAACATTCTTGCCAACTACCACTACCTCGTAATTGTCAGATAGCTTCAACAGTACTCGTTTTATCTCAAAGTCTACCATAGCTTTGTGCTCAATGAGCCAATCCATACCTAAAATCACATTAAATCCATAGAATGATAATTCCATCATATCCACCGGAAACACATGACCTTGAACCAGTAGTGGACATCTTCGATATACCTTTCTAACCACAACTGTTTCGTCGAAAGAACTAGTAACATTCATACCCACATCCAATATTTCACACGGTATGTCTAGCAACTAGGCATGCTCACTCAAAATATAGGAATGCGTAAAACCGGAATCAATCAAAGAGAGCAATTTCAACGACTGTAACATAAAATTACTTGCAATAACTTCTGTGTCGTTCCTACCCTCGAGATGCGCATAAACTCTAGCTGGTCCACCTCCGTCAGGCTAAACCGCGACAATGTGCGCTATGTTTCTCTGACCTTCGTTCCTAGGCTGGAAGTTTCCTCGGCCGCACCCACGACCTCTCTGATGCTCGGCAACTCGTACAGGAGCCTGACCATCTCTAACTGGATGTGAACAATCTCTCTTTAGGTGTGCTCAAGATCCACAATTCCAACATGTACCATAAGTACCCCAACACTCTCCATAATGTCGTCTCCCACATTTAACACACTCGGGGAGTGGATTAGCAACTCATTGGCCCTGATGGCCATGTCTTGGGCTACCACCACCTCGCCTATGAACACCATAATGCCTCCTATCCTTGTGCCTCTTGGCACTATGTATGTCCCACTCAGTAGGCCTTTTTCCTAAACTGGAACCACCGCCTCGAGATGCTAAGACCAAGCTCTGCTCGATATCTTTGGCCCCAGTGACCAAGACATCAAAGTTCATGTAATCGGAAGCTAACATGTAAGTCTTCACATCATTGATCAAGTCATAACGGGAACGCTCACACTATTCCCTCTTAGTGGGAACCAACTCTGAGGCGTACTGACTTAACTAGACGAACTACACCTTATACTCTGATACTATCATACTACCCTAAACCAGTGCCATAAACTCTCTTTTCTTCTCATCTTGATATCTAGGTCTGAGATAGTTCTTCCGGAAGGCAGTTCAGAAGAAACCCTAAGTAAGATCAGTTGTAGGCATCCCGGTAGTAACAGTAGTCAACCAAGCATATGCATCGCCTTGAAGCAAAGAAATGACACACCCTAACTTTCGTGCATTAGTGCACTCCATCCGACCCAAGATACAAACAATACTCTCGAGCCAAGCCTCAGAACCCTCCGACGATAAACCATGGAACTCAACTCCACCCAAACTACGAAGTCTCTCGAGGGGTAAACCACCCCTCTCAAAATACTCTGAATATAGCCTGTATCAAATGAGTCATATCACTTCGGCCTGACCCTAGCCTCCATGAGGTCTAACACCTCCATTATCAGATATACCACCACCCGGTGGAGGAGGAGGCTAGTTCTCCTCTCGCACATCCTAAACATTCCCACCACCAGTACTACCAACAGTAGGTCCACGCCTCAATCTCATCTTACCACACCAGAGATAACAATCTAGCAACACAACAATACACAACAGAAATGGTTTGGGTCAGCAATGGAAAGGGTCCAAGATGCTCAAGTCCTTATTTCAAAATCCACATTTCACAATAGTGTATAATAATGGGTACCTTTAACCACAACCTACGCAACATCAAAACTCCAAACACACTTACAAACATCGAACAACACAAACAACAAACAACCAAATCATACTTACCTCACTTACATTCCTGATTGCTCGATAAACTTGGCTTTGATACCAACAGATGTAACCCCCTCAGCCCGGCCTAGCAACTAGACTGACCTAAGGCGGTCACACGGGACTAACTGAAGAATGACACGAAGATTTCTCTTCGATTAGCAACCCTAAAAGAGGAACAAGCTTTTAAAGTTATCTTTTCTAGATGCACTTAGTAAAACTTAGGTGAGGAACAATCGTAGTGGATAAAAACACGATAAAATGAACCTCGAACTAGCAGATAAGCATACAAGGACTAAAACGCAATTCTAGCATAAAACAGGGACCTTATATGAAATTAAGGTTACCATCCTGTAATTAGTCAATTTTCATACATGTATGCCAAAATGCAGCACGAAACAACCACCCAAACTCATACAATTGATAAAACATGAATTATGGACCAAAACGCAAGAAAACATAACTTGGGAGATGACTTTAACTAACTTAACTGCCAGGCGTTTCGAAACACCACTACCCATTTCGAAACAGGGTTTCAAAACTAGGTTTTCCAGAGGCAAACTGTTCCAAAATACCAAGGGACATTTCAAAATAACTAGGCAAATTTCATGCCCGTTTCGATAAGGTCGAGCCCGTTTCAGAACTCTTGTGCACAGTTTGGTTCAAAAAGGGTCTTAGGCATCTCCAAAGATTTTCAAAACCATTTCAACAACATACCAACAACAAAGGGTCAACAAAACATGCATTTCACAGGCAAATGAATTTAACAACAACAAACAAGAACATTTCAACACTTTGATTTTAAAAGAACGAAACATATGAAGATCCATAATTGCATAAGAGGTCAAAACATAAGTTAAGCTTAAAACAACGAAACCAAACTTCACACAACTTCAAAGGAACATAACAAACTTGTCTCAACAAAAAAGGAGTTCCACAAACGCTCCTAACACTCATAAAGGTCTAGCCCCATTGCTACTACACTACTATTAGAATAAAGCATACTTAAGCTAAGATTTGGACTCTTGGACACCTCCCTTGCTCCCTTGCTGTCCCGAAAGGTTTAGCGATCTACATTGTTGGAAAATAGAGCGTAAGCTAGAGAGTTTAGTGAGCGGTGCTCAAAACCCAAGCAACAACAATGCAGTTTTTAAAACATATAATTCGTTCATTAAAACCAAAACCTCCCTTCAAATCATTTCCTTACAATAAAACAATAAACAAGCTAGAATTACAACACATGTCATATCATCAAGACAAAACCACAATACTACAATTCATGCATTACCGATGCAAAATAACCATAGCTTACGAACTCGTACAAACCATGCATTACCGATGCATGTCAAAACATAACTTACCAACTCAAGATCGAACACCATGCCAAATGTAATTCCTCAATTTTAGGCTTAGGTGTTTTGGTGAGATGGATTGGGCTGTTGGAACCGGTGTCGATTGTTTGAACCGTTAAAAGGTGGTTTCGGGAAATTAAGATTCGGGATGGGATAAAAATATGATAAAAATTCCTAAAATCTTCTAAAATGGTGTTTTAGAGTTTGGTCAAATCAATTTTATAAAATAGGTTTTCTAAAGTGTACATTTTGGGTAGTGACCAAAATGTTAAGATTTAAAAGTTTGAAAAATGTGTTTTTCAAGAAGAGTAAAAAATCTTAGAATCTATAGGGAGCTACTGGAAATTATGTTTTTCCCCTAATTTGGCATGTATTTTAAATGTTTATTAAATAATTAAAAAGGTTTTATTTAATTAAATAAAGTTAGTTAATCGGTCGATGAAATTTTTGACGAGCTTTTCATTTCTCACTTTCACTTCAGCCAAACACTCTCCATTTCCTCTCAATTTTCTAGGAATCCTTTTCTCTCAAATCCTCTCTTGATTCCTATATTTTCTTTATTGATTTCTTCCATTTTCCTTCAAGTTTCTTCAAGCAAATCTTACCAAATTAGAGGAGAAGCAAGGATTGGAGGTAATTTTCGTGCTATCCCTCTAATCTAAGTTCTTTAATGAAATCCCAAAGATAGTTGACTTTTTAGTACTGATTTTGATTGAGATTTTGTTGTTAGATTGTTTAACTCTTAAAATCTTGATTCAAGAATAGATTTTAAGGTGATTTTCAGAGTTTGATCTAAATGGTTGGTTTGAGATTGTTTCTAAATGAGTTTTGAAAGGATTTATGTGTTGAAGTGGAGTCTTAATCACATAGATGCTGAAATCCTTGAGATCCTTAGTTATTGAAGTGATCTTAGGTGAGTTTTTTAGGTGATTTTGAGGAATTTGAGTTGTTGGAGGTATATGGATGGTTTTAGGTTGTTTTTGGTTGTTGATTAATGCCTAAATTGCTTTGGATTAGTTGGGTAATGGCTGGGCTGAAGTTAGAGGTCTATCGATTGAGTTTTCGGTTGTTTCGGATGGGTGTTTTGGTGCTTTAGAGCATGGCTGCGGGTTTTCTTGTGAGTGTTGGTGTTTTGGATGCATTTTGATGCATTGAACCTCTATTTTGATGTGTTAAAAACATGGGATAATATTCCGGAAGCAAATGAAGTGTTTTTTGAGGCTTTATATGATCAGTAGTTGCGTCGGCAAGCATGGTTTCGTAAGTCGGTGAGTAGAATTTGGTTTTCTAGCGTGGAAACGTTTTAGAAAAGGTTTTGGGAACTTAATAAGAGCTTGAAATGCCTTATCAAGTTCGGAAGTAAGTGAATCGAAATTTCTCCCTCGGTTGTGCTAGTTTTGGGCCTTTGGTTGCACTTGATTTTAATTGCATTTACCTACTATTTTAAAGCATGTTTTTTAGAATATAAATTGTGTACGATGTTGCCATATGGTTTAAGGAAGCACTAGGTAAGTGGTTCTTGTATGCATGTGCTAATGCATGAGGTTTTAAGCATGATTTAATGCTTGTTGATGGCTTATCATGAATGCTTTGTAAAAACAGTGAGTTATGCATTAGTTATGGGTTATATTGGCAAGTGATGTTGAATAAAATGTGTTACAAGTAAAATCGAATATAGTTAGTCGGATACAAGATTGAGTGCACTATAAATAAGTCGTTTTTGATGTTGAGGGGTTGTGATTGTACCGAATACTCCATCCAAGTACCCTAACGATTGAGGATTGTTTAAGGTTGCAACTGTTGAGGGTAGTTCTCTAGTGCGAACCTTGTGTGTTTCCCGTCTCGCATTAGTAGATTATACATCTACCGATGAGTGGTGTTGAGGGGTTGTGATTCTACCGAATACTCCTCCACGGGTGTCACAACGATGAAGGGTCGCTCTTGTGTGTGAACCTTGAAATGCCAGTAGAGTGAATGAAGGGTATGGCACAACCCTTGGTAACCCATGTATCTGATATATGTTTTTGAGATTGTTGTTTATCACTTGTGAGTCAATATAATGAAATGAAACAAGGTGGAAAATGTTGTTAATGCATAATTTGAAAGATGCATGTTTTGGTTTAAGCTTAGCATAAATGTGATTATGCTTGGAAGGCTTGTATTATGAGTAGCAATGGTTTAATTGCTGGATTTATATGTATCATGTTACATGATGTTTATTACAATGGTTTTGAGGATAAAGTGCATGTTTTGTCAAAGGAAGCTTGATGGTTTTGAAAAGAGTGAAAATGGTTATGTGCATTGATGATGTTTTTGGTTTGAGTAACCCTCATTAAGTGTATGCTTATGCTCTCTTTGTTCATCAATGCAGTCAATTTATGCTTTGGAGGCAACACTTGCAAGCGGATCGATGGAAGACTTTGATTGAAGGTAAGCTTTTGTGTTGGAGTAGTGTAATAAAAGCAATGGGGGTGTCCAATGCTTTGAATGTTGTTGGTTTGGTATTTTCTTGTTTTGTGCAAGTTTAAGATGCATATTTGGACTTGTAAATGGCCTTTGTGTTTGGTTTTATGCTTGCATTTGGATTTTAACCTTTTGGTGCTTTTAACTTCTAGGAAGCATGCCTTTAGTTCCGTAGCTTATGAAATGATGCTATGATATCGCTTATGCTTCGTATATGTGGTCATTGATGTGTAGTTAACTTGCCAATATGTTACGGCATGTGTCGAGATGGTTTCGGGGGGCTTAAAGTGACTTAAACAGATTTTAGAAAATTGCAGGCCCAAGTGTTTCAAAACACCCTTGCATGTTTCGAAGCGGTGGCCTTAATGGCCTTGGTGTTTCGGAACATTTTTGCCTCTGTGAACCATCGTGCCGAAACATGTCTTGAAAAGTTTAGAAACGAGCCCGCATATCGAAACGGTTAGCTGTGTTTCGAAACGACTGTTCCGATACTGGGTTTTCTGTTCCAAAACGTTTGACCGTTGGACTTGTTTTTGAGTTGTTCTGAGTTTCTGTTTCTTACGTTTTGGTCCCTATTTGCCTTGTATGCAATTGGATGAGTTCAAAATGTCATTTTGAGATGAGATTTCACCGAAAAGCATGAAATAAACCTAATTAAAGGTTGGTAACTTGGTTTTTCTAATAACCCTTATAATTTATGAAAATTACAAAATGGTCCCTAAATCTTAATCGACTTTAATCGAGGGGCGATTACGTTGGGGTTTTATTCGCTGCTTGTGAACGAACACATAGGAACCTAAGTTGCATCTAGACAAGATAAAAATAAAAAAGGTCGTTTATTGAGGTAAACCTTTCCGGTTTACTTCAATACTCCCCGTGTGATCCGTTTAGTTCGGTCTAACGGCCAGACCGGGTCGAGGGGGTTACATTTGGTGGTATCAAAGCCAGGTTACGAAAAGTTGGGATGATGGTAAGTTGTTGGGAAGTGACGTTATTGTAATCATGTATGTTTTTGTGATGTTTTCTTTGATCGATGAATGTTAAAGCATGGTAAGGTTAAGTATGTGATAATGATGTGATTTATATGAAGATTGAACATGAATACAAGTTGTTATGATGTTTGATTGTGTTGAGTCTTGATGTTTGAGTTGCTTGATGGTTGAGATATGTATGTAGTATGCGTGCTATGTTGGGGGAAATTGGGATGCACATTGCCTTATTACCTTGTGAAATGTTTTAAGTTGAAATCAAAGTCTTTGATCCTTTCTTGGAGTTGGCCTGAGCAATTTGTTTTGTTTGTTTTTTAAGTTGTTATCATGCATTAAAAATAATAGCACAGTAAACCGAGGAGAGAGTAGAGATCTGGTATGATTGTTGTTGCCTTTGGGCAAGAAATATAGGAGTGTGTAAAGTCTCATGGGGCTAGACGTCCCGGTGTGCCTCGATGTAAGTACAACCTGTGTTGGTTGGGTAAGTGTTGGATTGTATGGCGCCATGTATATAGGCGATGTTTGGAGCTTGTGAAGCTGCTAATGCTAAGGTGCATGTGATTGCACTAGCTGGTTGATGTTTGTGAGCTGTGGTTAGCGCTTACGCAGGTCGAGTAGAAGTTGAGCTTGAAGGTTGGCACTGGAGCTATCCAGAGAGTGGATGACATGTATGAATAAGATTGTGGAATAAATGGAGTATAGTAATGCCCATAGTGTAAAGATGGGTTGTATCCTGGTTATATAGAGATGTGTTTAGTTGGTGGACAACTTTGGTTGTGGGCATAAAACCTAATATTGTGTTCTGAGAGTTCTTTTGAACAGTTAAAAGGAGAAGTATCTGGGGGTTACATACTTGAACAATTGGAAATGTGAATTTGTTGTTTGGGTTTCGAAATCGTGAGTTGTACTTGAGTTAGGGTACAAATTGTGTAGTTTGAGCATGTGTGCTCCTGAATTGGAATTGGATGTGAGACATCGTTGTGTTGGCACCTTTATGGATTGGTGCCTGTTGATAAGCCATAATTGTTGATTTACTAGGTACATTGTTTTCGACGTGTTGGCAACACGGGCGAGGTATTTTAGCGGAACCTGAGTTTAATAGCTCATGCGAGAGGTTCAAGCGCTAGGAAGTGAGTTGTGAACTCTAGTTTAATGGTAGCCAGTGTACAAATGATCATGTTTTATGAGTATCGCCTGGGTTCAGGTGAGGCTGTAGTACTGTTAGATGTGTGGTTCACGGGAGCACTTGAGGAGGGATTTCCCTCGTGCGGCTCATTGAGGTGCAGGCTCCTCTAGCTGGAGCTAATTCATGTTGGAACTGTGGGTATGCTGGCCATATGGGGCTTGAGTAACGTTTGATACCTATTAAGTAGGTGGATCGTATGACCATGTTAGGCGAGCCTTTCCACATTTGATCGGTGGGGTATAGCTTTTCACGCATGTTGTTGTAAGTTTCTTTGGAAGTTGTGACTCGAATGTTTGTTGCAGAGGTGTTAGATGTGGGGTAAGAGTGGTTAGTTTCTTTGGTGAAATTGTTAGTACAAGAAAACTGGATAGAGATGTTTATTATCTACTCAAGGTCATGAATTTTCAGTTGACTTGATGTAACTACTTTTTTATGGTTTTAATGTGATTCTTGGGATGGATTGGTCGGATAAGCACCGAGCTGTAGTAGATTTTGATGTTAAGCGAGTAACCCTAAAGTTTGCGGATGATTACGAGGTAGTAATCGTAGGCGAGAACATGAAGTTCCTGTTTAATGCAATTTCGGCTCTTGAAGCGAGTCAGATGATGGAGTTGGGATGCGAGGCTTTCTTGGCGTATGTGATGAATCTTGGCACGAAGGAAGTGCGTGTGCAAGACATATGAATTGTATGCGAGTTTCCCGGTGTCTTTCCAGAAGAGTTGCCTGGGTTGCCACCAAATCGAGATGTTGAGTTTGTTATCGAGTTGTATGAGAATAAGACTCATGTGTCCATTTCTGCTTGCCGCATGGCACCTAAGGAGTTGAGGGAGTTGAAGATGCAACTTCAGGAGTTGCTTGACTGAGGGTTCAAAAGGCCAAGTGTATTGCCTTAGGGTGCACCGACCTTGTTTGTAAAAAATAAAGATGATATGATGCGTATGTGCATAGATTATCGGTAACTGAACAAGTAGACGAGTAAGAACAGGAATCCTTTACCGAGGGTCGATGATTTGTTTGACCAATTTCGTGGTGCTTTGGTGTTTTTGAAGGTTGATTTGAGGTCAGGGTATTAACGGTTGAAGGTTAAAGATGTGGATGTACCCAAGACAGCTTTTCAGACTAGGTACGTGCATTATGAGTTTTTGTTGATGTCGTTTGGCTTGACAAATGCACCGGTTGCTTTCATGGTTATGATTAATAGGGTGTTCCATGAGTTTTTGGATCAATTTGTTGTTGTGTTTATCGATTATATTCTTGTGTACTCATGTACTGAGGAGGATCATGATAAGCACTTGAGGATTGTGTTACGAGTGCTGTTGGAGAATCAGCTTTATGCTAAGCTGAACAAGTGCGAATTTTGGCTCAAGGAAATGGTTTTCCTTGGACATGTGGTGTCAGCCGAAGGTATTCGGGTTGATCCACACAAGGTTGAGGCGGTGATGAGTTGGAAGACGCCTAAGTTAGTGATGGAAGTGCGTAGTTTCCTTTGGTTGGTTGGTTACTACCGAAGGTTTGTCGAAGGTTTCTCTAAGATTGTTCTCCTTTGACCAAGTTGTTGCAAAAGAATGTTCGCTTCGAGCGGATGGATGTTAGGCATCAAGCTTTCGAGAAGTTGAAGGAAGATTTGACGCAACCTCATGTCTTAATTCAACTAGAATCGGGTAAAGAGTTTTTAGTTTATAGTGATGCATCATATGTTGGTTTGGGTTGCATGTTGATGCAAGGTGAAAAGGTTGTATCTTATGCATCTAGACAGTTGAAGGTGCATGAACGCAATTACCCTACGCATGATCTTGAGCTCGCGACGTTGGTTTGTGCTTTGAAGATTTGGAGACATTACCTTTATAGTAAAAGGTGTGTGGTTTATACTGACCATAAGAGTTTGAAGTATCTTATATCACAGAGGGAGTTGAATCTTAGGCAATGAAGGTGGTTAGAGTAGCTTAAGGATTACGATCTGACCATTGAGTATCATCCAGGAAAGGCCAATGTTGTGGCTGATGCTTTGAGTAGGAAGGTAGCTGTTGAGCTGACAACTATGTTGCTCGTTTAAGTATATCGCGTGATGGTGGCTTGATAGCCGAGTTATAAGTGAAACATTCCTTGATTCAGTTGATTAACGAGAAGCAGTTGATGGATGATTCGTTAGTATCTCATGTCTGAGATATAGCTGATGGTAAGGTTACGGATTTCTGTTTTAATGATGATGGGGTTTTATGTTACAAAAGTCGGATAGTGGTGCCGGAAGATGTTAGGTTGAGGTGCATAATTTTGACTGAGGCTTATAGTAGTCCTTTTGCTATGCACCCTATTAGTACTAAGATGTATCGTGGCATGAAGGATGAATACTATTGGGTAGGATTGAAAAAGGATGTTGCATATTTGGTAAGCAAGTGTATGGATTGCCAACGGGTGAAGGCTGAGCATCAGTTTCATTCCGGTTTGTTACGACCCTTGAGGATATCGAAATGGAAATGGGAAAGGATTACGATGGATTTCGTGTCCAGGTTGCCTTTGACATTGTCAAAGAAGAACTTAGTGTCGGTGATTGTGGATCGTCTTACAAAGTGTGCACATTTCTTGGCTGTGCATATTACGTATACGTTGGATGAGTTGGCAAAGTTGTATATTGTTGAGATTGTGCGTTTGCACGGTGTGCCCAAATCCATATAGTCGGATAGAGATCTGAGGTTCATAGCGAGATTTTGTGAATGTTTACATCAAGTGTTGGGCACGCGGTCGAATTTCAGCACTTCATGTCATCCTCAGTTGGATGGACAATTGGAACGAGTTATCCAGGTGCTGGAGGATAGGTTGTGATGTTGTGTGATTAATTTCCAAGGTTCTTGGGAAAAGTATTTGCCTTTGGTTGAGTTTGCCTATAATAATAGTTTTCAGGCGAGTATACAAATGGCACCGTATGAGGCCTTGTATGGAAGGGAGTGTAGAATGCCTCTTTGTTGAGCTGAGGCAGGGCAAAAATTGCTTTCCTTGCTGGATATTCTCAAGGGAAAAACTAAGAAAGTTAAGCTAATATGTGAGAAGTTGAAGGCTGCATCGGATCGTCAGAAGTCTTACGCGGATTTAAAGTGTAAATGGATTGAGTTCGCGGTTGGGGATCACATGTTCCTTAAGGTATCGCCTTGGAAGAAGGTGGTTATGTTTGGACGTAAAGGAAAGCTTAGTCTGAGGGTTGTTGGATCTTATGAGGTTGTGGAACGGGTTGGTCATGTACCTTATCGGTTGAGGTTGCCTCCCAAATTGGAAAAGATTCAGGATGTGTTTCATGTATCTATGTTACGGAGGTATAGATCGGATCCTTCGCATGTGATGCCAATTGAGGAAGTTGAGTTGAATTTGGATTTATCCTATGATGAGGAATCAGTGAGAATTCTAGATACGAGCAGCAAAGTTCTTCATGGCAAGACGTTTGAGCTTGTGAAGGTATTGTTATGGCATTGAGGAGTTGAAGAGGTTGCGGGGGAAAGTAAGATGGATGGGTTGAGTCAGTTATGTGCCTTTCACCTTCAGGAAAAATTTCGAGGACGAAATTTCCTAAGTGGGGGAGAGTTGTAACACCCCGATTTTGGGCTTAGGTGTTTTGGTGAGACGGGTTGGGCCGGTGGAATCGGTGTCGGTTGTTCGAACCGTTAAGAGGTGGTTTAGGGAAATCAAGGTTCAGGATGGGATAAAAATATGATAAAAATTCCTAAAATCCTCTAAAATGATGTTTAAGAGGTTGGTCAAATCAATTATACAAAACGGGTTTTCTAAACTGTACATTTTGGGTAGTGACCAAAATATAAAGATTTAAAAGTTTGAAAAATGTGTTTTTCAAGAAGAGTCAAAAATCTTAGAATCTTTAGGGAGCTACTTGGCAATTATGTTTTTTTCCCTAGTTATGCATGTGTTTTAAATGTTTATTAAATAATTAAAAAGGTTTTATTTAATTAAATAAAGAAAGTTAGTTAATCGGTTGATGAAATTTTTGACGAGCTTTTCATTTCTCACTTTCACGTCAGCCAAAAACTATCCCTTTCCTCTCAATTTTCTAGAAATCCTTTTCTCTCAAATCCTCTCTTGAGTCCTATCTTTTCTTTATTGGTTTCTTCCATTTTCCTTCAAGTTTCTTCAAGCAAATCTTGCCAAATTAGAGGAGAAGCAAGGATTGGAGGTAATTTTCGTGCTACCCCTCTAATCTAAGTTCTTTAATTAAATTCCAAAGATATTTGACTCTTTAATACTGATTTTGATTGAGGTTTTGTTGTTAGATTGTTAAACTCTTGAAAACTTGATTGAAAAATAGATTTTAAGGTGATTTTTGGAGTTTGATCTAAATGACTGGTTTGAGATTGTTTCGAAATGAGTTTTGAAAGTTTTTTGGTGTTGAAGTGGAGTCTTAATCATATAGTTCCCGAAATTCTTGAGATCCTTAGTTTTTGAAGTGCTTTTGGGTGAGTTTTTGAGGTGTTGTTGAGGAATTTGAGTTGTTGGAGGTATATGGATGGTTTTAGGTTGTTTTTGGTTGTTGATTAATGCCTAAATTGATTTGGATTAGTTGGGTAATGGCTGAGCTAAAGTTTTCTTGTGAGTGCTGATGCTTTGGATACATTTTGATGCATTGAACCTCTATTTTGATGTGTTGAAAACAGGGGATAATATTCCAGAAGCAAATGAAGTGTTTTTGGAGGCTTCAGATGATCGGTATTTGTGTCGACAAGCATGGTTTCGCGAATCGGTGAGGTTTTAAGTGGTCCTTGTATGCATGTGTTTATGCATGAGGTTTTAAGCATGGTTTAATGCTTGTTAATGGCTTATCATGAATGCTTTGTAAAAATAGTGAGTTATGCATGAGTTATGGGTTATATTAGCAAGTGATGTTGAATAAAATGTTTTATAAGTGAAATCCGATATAGTTAGCCGGCTATGGGATTGAGTGCACTATAAACAAGTCCCCTTGGATGTTGAGGGGTTGTGATTGTACCGAATACTCCATCCAAGAACCCTAACGATTGAGGATTGTTAATGCATAATTTGAAAGATGCATGTTTTGGTTTAAGCTTAGCATAAAGGTGATTATGCTTGGAAGGCTTGTATTATTAGTAGCAATGGTTTAATTGCTGGATTTATATGTATCGTGTTTCGTGATGTTTATTACAATGGTTTTGAGGATAAAGTGCATGTTTTGTCAAAGGAAGCTTGATGGTTTTGAAAAGAGTGGAAAATGGTTTTGTGCATTAATGATGTTTTTAGTTTGAGCAATCCTCACTAAGCTTGTATGCTTATGCTCTCTTTGTTCATCAATGCAGCCAATTTAAGCTTTGGAGGCAGCACTTGCAAGCGGATCGGTGGAAGACTTTGATTGAAGGTAAGCTTTGGTTTTGGACTAGTGTAATAAAGGCAATGGGGGTGTCCAATGCTTTGAATGTTGTTGGTTTGGTATTTTTTGGTTTTGTGCAAGTTTAAGATGCATATTTGAACTTGTAAGTGGCCTTTGTGTTTGGTTTTATGCTTGCATTTGGATTTTAGCATTTTGGTGCTTTTAACTTCTAGGAAGCATGCCTTTAGTTTCGTAGCTTATGAGAATGATGCTATGATGTTGCCTTTTGGTGCTTTTTGTGAGAATGGTTTCAAATTTTTCCAAAACATTTTTCAATTATTATATCAAAACACTTAGTTCTACACATAGGAACCTAAGTTACATCTAGACAAGATAAAAACAAAAAATTGGTCGTTTATTGAGGTAAACCTTCCCGATTTACTTCAATACTCCCATGTGATCCGTTCGGTTCGGTCAATTGGCTAAGCCGGGTCGAGGGGGTTACCCCAAAACATAGCATAAACATAATGAGAACAACACATGTATATTGGCCACAAGTGAATCTGGGATGCCACTACCGGCAGAGCCCAAGGTGATAGCACTACTCCTATCACTCTCAAATGGAATATACGGACACCTTGATGGCACTACCCCCATCAAGTCGCATGCATTACCAATGCATACAACTCATTTCGGTCGGGATGCTACTACCCGCAGAGCCTGTTGGTGATAGCACTACCCCTACCACTCGCATCGCAATAGAACTACCCCTATTGTAAAACTGAAGGATACCACACGCACAGAATTTGTATTATAGAGCTCTCCACATCCTATTAATCGATCAACATATCTGTTATATATATAACCATCACTTGCCAATATACAATTTACCTCCAAAACCATTCATTAATGTCAAAGCATAAACATGATCACAATATCTCATTACAAAGCATGTACAATGCATGGCATTTCTCGACATAATTTCGTAACTTTGAAATCATGACATCAACTCATGAGATTTCATGCAACAACATTTTAAACAACTCATTATGTATGAAAACAGTGGAATTTATCATAATCATCCAAGCTATCGCATCATCATCATCGTAAATCAAAACAATCGAAAACAAGGTGAAAACAAGGGCGAAAACACTCAAACTTACGCTTGATCTTAGATTGGTCTCTCGGACACAATCCAAACCTTTTAAAACATTTCCTTAACCACGTTAAGGCTTTAAAATCATTTCCACTCACCAGCAAACCACAAACTCAAGCCGAAACACCGATATATGCCGCCAAATCACCCAAAAATGTGTCTGATGATTCCGAAACCAAAACCCTTGTTTCTAACCATTACAAAACAGAGCATTAGACTTTATTTCAACACAAAAACTTGCTAGAAAACAGAGACTCGTCATCTAGCAATAATCGACAATCAAAACATATCTAAAATAAGCCGAAAACAGCGAAATAATCAACCCAAACAATCTCCATCCAAAACCCAACAAAATTATCATTATAAATTTATCTATTAGCATCCAAAAACATTAACCCATCATCACATAATCATCAGCTACTGATTTCTCACAAATCCAAGCTAAAACCCAAAAAATATCAATCTGAAACTTCATCAATTTAACAAAATCCGGGATTCTTTTGATTAACCCACTATCTCAACATGTTTCAACATCAAAAACAATCCTCACAACATTCTAAAACCCAGCAAAACCTGATCCAACAATGAAACTAACTAAACAAGAATTTTTAGCTTGATTTCTCACTTATTCATAAATATATTTGCAAAACCTTTAATCTAAAACAATAAAAGAATCAATAACATGGGAATATCAATAAAGAACCTTACATTAGAGGAGAAAAACGTAGCTCACTTCTAATGTTAGAGTTTTTCCTTGATTTTGAAGAAAAGCTTGAGAAATCTAAGAGAATGCAATAGGGTTTTAGAAGAAAATCATAAGGTAAGACTCTGATGATTAGAAATCAACTTAAAATGATGTTTACCTTTGAAAACTTGCTGCTAAAATGGTGTTTGGTAGAAGAGAGAAGGAAGAAAAGCCTTTTGAAAATTTTTAACGTCAAAACTTGAAATGTTATAAAACCCTTTTAAAATATGAATTAAAATCCTTTTAAAATCACTTTTAGGAATAAAATAAATAGGGGAAAAGTCTGAAATTAGACTTCGCTAATTAGCTCCTTAAACAATCATTGTTTGATTCTTTTACAAAACGGTCACTAAAATAGTTTTGAAAATTCGCATTTTAGTCACTAGTCCAAATGTCATAATTTCAGGCATCATTTCCCAAAATTGATTTCACACACAACATATGTATAATATATAAGGATTTTAGAAATTAATTCCACATTTTTTAGAACACTCTAGGGCAGTTTTCCCTGAACTCACCCCAAACTACCCGAACTCCAAAAACATATTCAGCCAACTCTAAAACCATCATCAAAACTCCTAAGCCAAAAATCGAGGTGTTACACATATAGACAAACTCAGTCACCAGCTTTTACTTGCAATGAACCAATTTTTTTCTAAACTGTTGTTGATTATCATCATATCTGAAGAAAAAACGTCACCCAAATGGCAACAACCCGGAGTCAAAGCTCTTACCATTGCAGCTGATGATGGGAGTGGGTCGCAACTGCAACCTTTGGGGGGACATCAAAATCCTCAGTTGTCCACATCGTCAAAGCATGTTTAGGGGTACAATAGGATGGGTCAAACGTTGCTAACCTCGACCCGATTATGTACAAGATGCCATCTTTGACCAGGATCATTGGCCTAATTGCCATAATCTATTTTCTTCATTTTATGTGGCCTAACTACCATTATCTAGTTTCTCCATTTTATGTATTTGTTTGAAAAGTAATAAACTTAAATTGTTATTTCGAACCTAAAAAAGCTTCGACGCCATTTTTCACGCGCTTGTTACACCTGCTAATTAGAATTACATATCAGATATAATTGTAATTATTTATCATCTAAATATTACATCTACAATTACAATTCTCAGTTTTAAATAATGGTTACTTATAATTACATCTACAATTCACTTAAAACATTTGCTGCTTCTCTCAAAGAATTTATTTATAGACGGTGGAATTTCAGATTTTAGTTATAATTAAAAAATAGACCCCACGCACTATATATAGTGAGGTCTAATGTACTTCTCCTGCCACATCAGGAATCTCTGCATACCTCGCGTTTTGTGGAACGCGAGGTCCATTTAAAACGTGATCAAATACCTCATATTTTGGGGAGCGCAAAAGTTTGACTATATAAGGTAGAAACGAGGGTAACCGAACCCACCAGTATTTGCTCTCGCTTGAGAAAAAATTGTATCAGATCTGAAGTGAATATACAATTGTTGCTATAATGGCAACATATCACGTTTCAGGGAAATTGTTTAAGAAATTTATTTCCTTGATATTGCAATCTGTTGGTATAAGTATTTGCATTTATACGGTGACTACATTATTTTGGTCGATTAATAATATAGGCGATATGTTTCTTCCATGTTTTGGTTGAATCACTACGGCAGATTGCAATATAAGGAATGAGTTGTTCAAGACCATCGCATATAACATTGTTGGAGACATATGTGTCATGGATGATGCTGATTATCGGGTACTCACGAAATCCACGAATCTAGTTGTAAAGTGCTCATAAGTATTATATTTTGTATGCAGTCCATCTTATATTATGTCTATTCTTAAGTGCATTTTAGACATATTCAGGTACATGCATGCATTATTTACAGTATTCTTTACTTTACCATGTTTCTATTGAATATCTTAGATTTTGGTAAGAAAAGATATTGTTTTAATTTAGTTTTAGTTTCAGATGCTAGAAGCCGTCAGGAGGAGGAGAAATCAGAGGAGCGGATGCTGAGGCAGCAAACCAAGGAGTTATACTGAAGCAGTTCAACACAGAGAGAGATGCTGTCGAGTAGCTGCCGCCACCATATCTGCCACCCAGGGCAGCAACTTGAGGAATTGGTGAATTGGAGTGCAATCGGTAGAGCATAATTTGTTGAGTCCATTGAACCCATCCACTAAATTTTCTAATGCCGGAAACAGCGGACAAAGCCGTAGAAGAAGAAGATCAAGGCTTGCTTGAGGCGCAAGGCAAGGACAAGAGAAGTCCAAATTAAAGTCAAAGAAGTCAGATTTAAAGATTGCATTTAATATAAAAGCTACTTTATAATGAGGAAGAATTCTACTCCAAGGAGGACTTAACCTAGGCCATGCCCTATATATACTTGTTCATATTTTTTTATTTTAAAGATCTTAGAATACGATAGTCGACATAGCTTAGTTTCTCTTGTGTTTTCTTGCTGTCATTATGTTCTCAATTATCTAGGGTTTGGATTGTCTTGTAAATTAGTTGTGAGAACGCTTGTTTAGGTTAAAGTTTGTGATTGCAATAAATTCAAGGTTTGCTTATTTCATGTTCTTCATTGTTTTCAATTGAGTTCGAAAGAAGGATTGTGAGCAGTCCATTTGTTTTGCATCGAGAGAGTCAAACTCACGAAAGAAGTAAGCACGATCTCATCCATATCAGGTGTTGATCAATCTAGCATAGACATAGGTTAGGGTTTAAGGCGGCTAAAAGAAGGTGAACAAAAGGTTGTTGTTCATTGTATGATTCACGCCGACATGTATTATCTACAGCGATCATGAACAGTATTCTAACTTAGACATAAGTAAAATCATTCTTGAAATGTTCTGCCGAGCCTTAAAGGTTTACGGAGTTTGTCACCGAGCAAATCATCTGTTCAACTTGCCGAGGCAACAAAAAGTTGTTGAAGCACCAATCTGCCATCTTCTGCGAGGCAGCAAAGTCTGGCAGCGCAATACAACTTGACTTATTCAACGCAATTTCACACTACAAAACAGCATAACCTGACCCATTCTATCAATATGATTTCTCTCTTAAATTACTTGTGTTTATTTACTTTTCTTTTAAACAAACTGGAATTTACTTGTGCATTTAAATATTCTTTGTGCAGGGATTTACATTCGAATTCGGTTGTCCAATCCTCATGGGAGACGATTTCTTTTATACTATAACTTGACAAGAGTGTGCACTTGCGATCATAATTGGAGAATGCCCAAATGCTCTACAAGTTTTTGGCGCCGGTGCGGGGGATTGACAAAATTATATTTGTCTTTATTTTTTTACACTTATCTTTATTTTTTGCATTATTTTATTCAGTTTTTGTTTTGTTTAAAAAATCAAGTGCAATACAAGTTCAAGGGCATCAACATGTCAAGAAAAACAACTCGAGAGTTGATGTGGGAAAATTCTTGCAATTTTTGTAAAGGAAATCATGAGTTTGAAAGTTGCCATCATCTTTTCGGTGAATACATGGACAAATCGAGATGGTACCAACGACAAGATTCTTCATGGTACGATCAACAAGCACAAATTTTTCCTACGATAACAATTTTGTTGTCGTAGCAGCAGACATGCCCTGGCAATGTAGTCCTTCTCAAGAGCAAACAAAATCCTTGGAAGAAACGCTTCAAGCTTTCATTGCATTAACTCAAGAATTGTCAACTTCTATGGTCGCAAGAATCGCCAAGGTGGATGCACTTTTGAGCAATTCAGTCCTCATTAATACCATGGATGAACATGATGCCTCGGCAACCATTGATCACCAAACACTATGTTCCATGGACACTTACATCCCAAGGCAAGAAGACAAGGAGCAATACAAAGAACACATTGATGAGCCTATGCAATAGATTGCCCTATTAAGGACTGAAGAACCTGAACAGAGATATGCCTCGGCAGCTACACCTTCCTCGGTAGCTGATGAATCTGTAGATTGCTCTTATCTACCTTTTCTTGGGCAATTGAACGACGACATAAAAGGGGCAACACGATGGAAATACTTTGTTAACGGAATATGAGACGGTAATAGCTGAACCTTTTGAATTCTTTGAAAAATCACCTTTTCCATTGCAGGTATTTCTTGGGGAACCAACACCGATAGAGTTGATTCTAACAAAATCTCTACTGATGGAGATGGTTGAGAGACCTAAAGAAAATGATGTTCACAAAGCTCTTCATAAAATTGAGTTTTCCCTTGACCTGCACTGCATTATGACAGAAGATTGCCACAACAATCGGTTGCCTCCGAAGCAAAGGCTACTTTCCACCATAACAAACTTCGACAAGAATAAGGTAAGTACATGGTTGGATATTGATATGATTTTTTCTAATCACATATTCAAGCCTCCAGGAAAAGCAACAAGGTGGAAGGTACACATGGACTACAAGGAAACAAGGAAGAAAGGAACCTCTACCATGATAATGCAAAAGCAAGCAATAGCAAACACAATGGTCCACCCTTTTATGGGCAAAATAATCACTCGATGGAGGGTGCAGGTGGATTACAAGAAGTATCGAAAACGACCCCCTAAAGTTCGAATATACAAGGGAGTAGTTACTATAGGAGATGCATGTGAATGCACTCCTAGAGTAACATGATTTTTATTTTTATTTTTTTATCTTCCATATTTTTTATGCTTTCGTAGACTTAGAATTTTAAATTTTCAGTTTTTTTTCTCTCTGCATTTTATAATTTTATTTTGTTTTTGTTTTAGGAAGGATTTCAAGAATCAAGAGTCCAAGAAGAGAACCCATCTACCAAAGCCCAACAACAGCCTAACATTTACCCGCCCACCAACCCACCAATGTGCATAATTTAATGCTGAGACGACAGCCTCTCCCAACAGCCATTTAAACTCTCCAATTCCATCCATCCACAATCACTTTCACCTCCTTGCTATTTCTTGAATTCTCTTTGATCTTGCAATCTTACCAATTTTTTGGTTTATTTCTTCTTCTTGCAAATAAAATTCAACCGTCTCACAATCTATCAATGGCCACAACCAGCAGTCAACCAGACCTCTAGAGAATTTCGACAGAGGCAGTCGAGCAACATCATCGATGGAAGTTTGCCACCTGACAATATTGATACTCTCGCCTAGCTCCTGCCGCCCGGCAGTACTGATGCTGTCGCTCAGCCCCAATCAGAGAAAAAAGGCAGACAACACGGGAAGCAGCTGACGCACCAGGACCTTCTGACTCCGGCTACCTCAAGGACTTTCTCTCAGACGACTCCGTATGGCAGGACTAGGTGCATACCATTACAAGGAAGCTCGAACCATCCTTCTCCCCACGAGCAAAGAGAACACACTCGTCCACCGAAGTCTACCCCGACAGTGAAGATAGCGATGAACACGAGGTGACACAGAAGGCTCAACCCAGTCTACCCTCCCGCTAACAGCCGCCGAGGGTGGCCATGCGCTTCAAGATGGCAGCACGAAAGAGGGTGATCATTGGCAACAATGACAACTCCTCCGAATCATCTCCATCATCTAACAGCAACTAAGTCTAAGTTTTCTTTCCCTGTCTCATGTTTATTTTTCAATTTCAGTTCTATTTTTTTTATTCTATACATTGAGGGCAATGCCCATCTCGAGTTTGGGGGGATTAGCACTCATTTATTGTTTAGGCATACTTAGATCATATAGTTGCATATGTATTTGACTTTAAGTTAATCAAAAGAAAAATTTGTTAGAACTTGTGCCTATGATAGGATAGCCGATTTTAAATTTTTTGCACCATAAAAAATGAACTTAATTTTGGGGAAAACATGAAGACAACTTAGAATTTTTTTTATAATTGCCAAAAATCATAAACACTACTGTTACTTGCCGAATTTGAGTGAATTTCTTATAAACACTGCATGCTTGAATTATTTGTAAAATTCTAACATGGTTGCGGGAATCTGCCGCGGCTGCCAACAAACATAAAAAAAAGCACTGCCACAGCAGGAACATAAAAAGAAGAAATATATGATGTGTCATTCTAGAGGTGCCCGAAACGGGCTCTAGAAAGAATCAAGTGCCAAGGACACTCTGTTGCTATCAAAGTCCAGGAATCTGAAATTTTTTAAAGTGATGGACAAATTAGCATAAGTGAATGAAAGTCTTCATGAGATGACTCTACTCAATGGGTTTGGGGTTTTTTGTTTGCTCCTATCTTAATTTTAGACCTAAAGAGTAGTTGTAATGAGCTAAAACCCTTACTGGCATGATTATAAATCGTTCTTAATTGTGCTGCCTCGGCAGCAACCTTATATTACCTCGACAACAATTTTGTTTACTTAGAATATTCTTCATATTCAGCCTGTACACAGTTTTTGCACACACTACATTGCATTATAGTTTAATTATTAGGTAATTCATGTTATTCTCCTTTCACTAATCTAATGATAGGTGACACAGCCTTGAGGTGCGGATTAAAGTTTAAAACAGATTTTTCTTTCTGATTATTGCAAGGGCAAGTATGTTTAGGATTGCATTGCTTGAGGACAATCAATAGTTCGCGTTTGAGGTCTGTAAAGTGCTCATAAGTCTTTTATTTTGAATGCATTACATCTTATATTAATGATATTCTTAAGTACATTTTAGGCATATTTAGGTACATGCATGCATTATTTACAATATTCTTTACTTTACCATGTTTCTATTGAATATCTTAGATTTGGTAAGAAAATATACTGTTTTAGTTTAGTTTTAGTTTCAGATGCTAGAAGTTGTCAAGAGGAGGAGAAATCAGAGGATTGGATGTTGAGGCAGCAAACCAATGAGCTATACTGAAGCAGCTCAACACGGAGAGAGATATTGTCGAGTAGCTATCGTCACCATATCTCCCACCCAGGGCAGCAACTTGAGGAATTGGTGAATTAGAGTGAAATCAGTAGATCATAATTTGTTGAGTCCATTGAGCTCATCCACTCAATTTACTAATACCGGAAACAACAGGTAGAGCCGCCAAAGGAGAAGATCAAGACTTGCTTGCGGCACGAGGTAACGACAAGAGAAGTCCAAGTTAAAGTCAAAGAAGTCAGATTTAAAGATTGCATTTAATGTAAAAGCTACTTTATCATGAGGAAGACTTCTACTCCAAGGAGGACTTAACCTAGGTCATGCCCTATATATACTTGATCATATTTTGTATTTTAGAGATCTTAGAAGACGATAGTCAGCATAGCTTATTTTCTCTTGTGTTTTATTGTCGCCATTATGTTCTAAATTCTCTAGGGTTTGGGTAGTGTTGTAAAGTAGTCGTGAGAACACTTGTTTAACTTCAAGTTTTTTATTGCAATAAATTCAAGGTTTGCGTATTTCATGTTCTTTATTGTTTTCAATTGATTCGAAAGATCGATTGTGAGCAATCCTTTTGTTTGGCATCGAGAGAGTCAAACTCACAAAATAAGTAAGCACGATCTCATCCATACCAAGTGTTGATCAATCCATCCAATACATATGTTAGGGTTTAAGGCGGCTAAAAGAGGACAAATTAAAGGTTGTTGTTCATTGTAAGATTCAAGGTGACGAGTATTATTTGCAGCGGGCATCAACAGTATTTTGACTTAGACATAAGCAGAATCATTCTCAAAATGTTCTGCCGAGCCTTGAAGGTCTGCCGAGTTTGCCACCGAGCAAATCATTTGTTCCACCTGCCGAGGCAGCAGAAAGTTGTTGAAGCATCAATCTGCCATCTTCCGCCGAGGTGGCAAAATCTGTCAGCACAATACAACTTGACTTATTCAACGCAGTTTCACACTACAGAACATCATAACCTAGCACATTCTATCAATCTGATCTCTCTCTTAAATTGCTTGTGTTTATTTACTTTTTCTTTTAAACAAACTGGAATTTACTTGTACATTTAAGTATTCTTTGTACAGGGATTTAAATTCGAATTTGGCTGTCCAATCCTCATGAGAGACGATATCTTGTATACTATAACTTGACAAGAGTGTGCACTTGCGCTCATAATTGGAGAACACCCAAACGCTCTACACTAGTCCTCAACTGCCCACATCGTGGATGGAGGTTTAGGGCTCCAACAACTTGAACGATCTATGGCGCCATTTGTCTACATTTTAGGGCTCCAATAATTTATTTTCTTCATTTTATGTATTTGTTTCAAATTAATAATTTCATCATGATTATAATTACAATTACAAAACGCCTAAAATTTTTAGCTTCTTATTTTTAATTACTATTCTTTTTAATTACACTTATACGCCTCTAATACTACACCTCTAAGCTTAAGGATTACGCGAATGCGACTTCCCGGATAAACCCATCAAACATGATTCACAAGGCATTTTACCTTTTTATTCATGCCCAAAACCAAGCTTTGGAACAATTTTCAGGGTCATTTTTATATTGTTTAAAAAGTCTGTTATGTGCTAATATCAGTCTCAAATGAAAGATAAGTTACAATACTAGGCCTTTAACCTAAAATATTACGAAGTTTATTCAAATAATAACCTAGGAAAACACCTCCAATATGCCTACCAAGCCATTTCAACTTCTTATTCTTGGAGAAAAAAACTAGCGTTCGAACCATTTTCAACGGGCTTTTTATACAATGTGCAATGTATCGTACGTGGCAATATCGGTCTCAAATGGAAGATAAGTTCTAATACTACGTCTCTAAGCTTAAAAATTATCAAAATTATTAGGCTAATGGCACGATAAAATGCCTCGAACATGCCTAAACACCCTTGTATTTCATCATGGATTTCAAGGACCTCGCTATGTGTAAAGCGTGAGGTCCATAAAGTAATTACTGCGATACATAAATATGCCTCTTCAAAATCTCGTGGACCTCGCGTTTTGGAAACCGCGAGGTCTTATTTAGTAATTTTAAATTATAGAATATGAAAAGGTGGCCCACGTTGGACGAACCTCGCTATGTGTACAACACGAGGTCATATTGCGCGTTTCCCAAAATGTGAGGTCGCCTTACGTGGACGATTTGAAGGTCATTCTTCTAAATAACATTGGTTTGGGGTCATTTCGTAAATAACTATTAAAAATGGTTTTTCATATAATAATGCCAAAAACAACACTCTTACTAAACACAACTTAAGAAATATGTTGGTATAAAAGTTTATACAACTCTTTTCATTGTATTCTACCTAATATTTATATTTATCATATTATTAATACAATCATTGAATTGATTTGGGCAGTTCGACTCTAACATTTTTAGACTATTTTTTGACATATTTTGTTTATATTGGCTGTGATTTTTTTAAATGAATATTTATTTTGTAATATGCATGTATGTCTTACGGTCCATGTTCGAGGTGCAAGGGTGCCCCTCCCAACAATGTCATCTTATAGTTTGAACTAGTGTCCTCTCCTTAGGAGTGCAATGTGCCTTGCCAATGAATCAAACACTTGTCAGTAGATTAGTTCACATAAGTTGTAAAGACCCGAGTTATGAGTTAGTAGTTTGGTTAGGAGAATCAAGTATTATTTTCTAAATTTTACATACTTGACCCCTAAATTTTTTAGTCTCTACAATTTAATCATTATTTTTTTGAAATTTCTCAATGTATCCCAAAATTCAAATTTAAGCCAATTAAAATTCTAAATTATCACCACCAAAAATTCCAACCCCAGTTTTGGGGTGCGATAGTTGTTGTGAGTAATGGGCAAAAAGAAGATACTAACAAAGGTAAAACTCTTTATTTGTCATATAAGTAGGGTAAGTTATGATCGATTCGATTTAAAAAAATTTGAGTTAGTCGAGTTGACGAGTCATATTTTATGACTCAAACTTTATTTGAAATTTTTTTATTCAAGCCGTGTTTATGAAATTCGAGTCGAATTTTCAAATTTCTATACAAATTTAATTGTAAGTTTTTATAATGTTATAGTACAAATTGATTTTAATTTAGACGAATATATATATATATGGGAGATAGGATCCATTTACACAATGTAAAACTTTTTAAGTTTTACACGTTTTTTGGATCGTTGGATGGGTGAAACGGATGGCTGAGATTAACAGTACAATATGTGAAGATGATCACTTTGAAAAAAAAAATTAAGGAGTTAATCTCAGCCATCCATTTCCCCCATCTAACGATCCAAAAAACGTGTAAAACTTAAAAAGTTTTACACTGTGTAAGTGGATCCTAACTATATATGTATATATATATATATATTCATTTTTCACATGTTCCATTAAGATTTGTAATGTTATTTAATAAAATAAATTTCACCTAAAATTCTAAAATATATTTATAATATTATTTTTAGATAAGAAAGTTTGTGTAACACCCTAAATTCGGATGTCACATTTGGGCCTTAAGCCCAACCAGTTTCCATAAAAATTCTCAACTCGATTTAGCCTAAACAAGGAATGTCTAAAAACATTAAATCCAATATTTGAAACATAGATAAACAATTTAAATCATTACAAAGTAGCTCCACTTTAATCATTACAAACTCCACCACGTAAGGTCCTATATATACACAGCCCACTAAACACAAGTATCGTACTCTGAAAATCACCACGTGCTAGAATCCCGTACTGATAGTGCTCCGCGATTTGACGATCAACCTATGCACATAAACAATGATTCCGAGCGCTGAGCTTACAAAGCTTAGTGATACACATCTACTCTACTATACTTCATGCTAATCATAAACATAAGCATGAAAACTAGTACGAGCAATAATTAGAGATAAATAAACACGTGGCGCTACTGCTAGTCACCTAAACACATTCTCTCATCATGCAAAGCATCATACATGGCACACAAGGCCCAACCGTACTCGAGATCTCACCAAATCAACCGAGCAAAACACACAAAGCATAACCACAAACCTGGAGTGAGAATCGATGTCACATAGCCTTGGGAACATACACCCATACTTGATATCTCTCGTTGAGTATCTTCAAATGAGGCATGGTGTCACATAGCTCTAGGAACGTACATTCAACATCTCTAACCATGGTGTTGCAACACTCTCACACTAGGTATCCGGATCCCATCAATCAAAGGTGAATCAACCAACCAAGTGTCATGTAATGCCTCGGTTTTGGGCCTAGGAGTTTCTAGGTTGATTAAACGATCCAATAGACTAAGATTAGAGATTAGAGTCGTATTCGGGATAAAAATCAGAATAAATATTTTTGTATGAGAAAATATATGAGAAAAGAATCCTAAAGTCATTATTTAATATATGAATAATTTTGGTGAAGTCAATTTTTGAAAAGTGTAATTTGGAAATTGGACATTTTGGCTGGTGACCAAAATGTAAAGAGTGAACAGTTGTTTTTAGTAACTATTTTGGAAAAAGGTCAAATCTTACAATCTATAAGGAGATATTTTTCCAAATGTTTTAATCTGATTTTTCTCTCAATTTAGATTATTTTAAATGACTTTTAATTAGTGAATTAAATGGGATTTAATTAAATAGATAGTTATTTTCCTAAATCCACTTTTGACGTAACTTTTCTCTCTAATTTTTTTCTCTCAAAATTTCATCAGCCAACATTGTCTTTCTTGTCAAAGATTTCAGGCAGTGTTCTTGATTTCTTAAATTCTTGATTTCTAATGGATTCTTCAATCTTATTTTCCAAAATCTAATTTTTTTTCCTTTGTTTTTCAAGAGCAAAACATCCAATTGAGAGGAAATTCACTCATTAGATGTAAGGTTCATTCTTCTCCTCTAATGAATGGTTCTTTAGTAAAATTCCAAAGTACTTGATCATTGTTTAATGTTTTCTAATGAGTTTTAATTATTTAATTATGGAAAATTGGTTTAATTGATGAAATTAGGTGATTTTCGTTTTGGATCTATTTTGTTGGTTTCTTGACTGGATTAGAACATGATTTTGGTGTTTTATAATGTTAATAAGTAGGTTTTAACATTAGAATCCTGAAACTAAGTGAATCTCGAATTTTCTAGGTTGTTAGTTATGATTTTTTGAGGAGTTATGGATGTTTTACAGATGCTGGAGGTATAATGTAACCCCCTCGACCCGGCCTAGATGCCCAATCGAACCGAACGAGCTACATTGATTTTGCCGAAGCAACCCCGTGAAAAGATTACTCGAATTACGTCCATTTTTTCATTTTATCTTATATAGATGCAATTTATTAACCTATATTGTACATGCTAGCAGCGGTTCAAATCTCATATAAATTGGACACTGATAAGGCAATCAATTACGAACATGAACATAAAGGGACCAAATTGCAAATCTTAGAGAACTATGAGGACTTAGCCTAATTTTAGGTTACCAATCCTCAATTAATCAGGTTTCATGCTTCCATATCAAATTTCAACCCAAAATGACCATCTAAATTCATACATTTCCATTCACAATAATCAGGGACCCAAATGTAAGAATTAAAAACTTCAAATAACACTTTAACCATAAAAACGGCTACCCGTATCGATACACGAGTAAGTGTATCGATAAACATAAACATTCATCTAATTCCAGTAGCTCAAAACTGTACCGATACAGTCCCTTGCGTACTGATACCTTCAGCCAAAAACACTAAGGTTGTACCGAAACAATAACCCGTGTACCAAAACACCATACCAAATTATGCTTACCCGTATCGGTATAGGAGCTCGTGTACTGATACACATGGACCTGAAATGTCCCAATTTCCTTGTTTTTTATGCTTTCAAGGATTCAATTACATTCCAAACATACCTTAATCATAACATAAACGTATCATGGACTAAATCATGCCAAAATATCAAAAGATTAGAAACCAAACATGGCACCATATTTCACACAAGGTTCTATAGGCATGCAACCTAAAATCAATACATTCAAGGTATGAATTATCAAATCAAAGCAACAACCAAACATAATAGGCCTTTTACAACTTCAAAATAACCATATAAACTTGCTCAAACAGGGAGTTTAACAAACACAATCCAAAATAACAATGAACCCCATTGCTTTTATTACTACTAGTCTAGTTTGGAAACCATACTTTCAAGTATCAAGTCCTTTGAGTTATTCCTTGCTTTCTTGCTGCCTCCGACCTCTAGTTCTTTGCATTGATGGAAAAAACGAGAGTAAGAACACTAGGCTTAGTGAGGAGTGCTCAAAACCACACACCATCAATGCATTCAAAACCGGTTAATAAGATCATTTGAAATTTCATTTCAAAATCCTCGTCATCATTTAAAACAATATCATGTCTTTCAAACCATGCACTTAATCATTTCCAAAATCAACATACTAAACCATATTCAACATGTATCATGTACCAACAACAAAATCTCATTTCCTAACACTCAATTTAAGCTTTCTCATGCATAAAAAACCATATGCAAGGCTTAAAGAGTAAACATGTATAAATCCATATTATATAACATATTCCATCAACATGATACATAAACAATTATATTGGCTTACAAGTGATCTCAAACCAAGTCCCATTTACCAAAATCTTTACATCGCATACATGGATTCAACAAGTGTCCTCTCAACACTTCAAGCCATCTCAACCATAATTACGATATGGTCACAACCGTGGTATATTCACAACCGGATACAATCACAACCCCGAGGAGACCAACCCCAATCACCAGTTAGACGCTTAATCCACTAACGAGAATTTTTGGCACCATATAACCCATCAACCGTTAGGATATTTGGATGAAGTATTTGGTACACCATATAAACCTCTAAACATCCACTAACGGGAATTTTCGATACCATATAAACTTCCATTTAATCTTTAACCATTAACTCAACAATGTAGACCGACTTCAACTTTCATCATAAGTCGAGACTAAATCCACTTGAATGAGTGCATCAAATGTCATTGCATCCATACAACTTTCGTTGTAGAAACTCGTTAATATGACTCGTCACTGCATTCGTCATTGTCATTGACTGGTTTTAACATTCTCATGCGAAACATAAATCAAATCCAACAATTAAAGCATAAGAAAAAGCTAACACTGATATGTATTAAACTAAGAAAATGGTTTAAACAAGTTCAACAAGGTCCATAAAATTAAACAAGTGATTAAATGAGCACAAATATAAAGTAAATCTAAAAAAAACATCAAAATAGAGAGAAGTTTCAGAAGATAACAATATATTTCCTCAATTCAGCACTTAACTCCTTTTTACTTCAGATAAATCTGCCTTACCACATCCTGGATCTCTGAAAAATAAGCTTAAGAAGCAATGGAAGGAGGATAAAAGCTCAGAGATTGAAGATGATATGAAAAATGGGAATATTGTGACTCTCTCTCTCCTCCAAAATAGTCATTTTATAGTCCACCCAAGGAAGGACAATTGTCCTGTAGCTTATTTGCGTGCCAAGCATCGTACATAATTTGTTGTAACAAACTGAAAAACTGGCATATTCGTCCTTATCCTCAAGTAGACTAGACAGTTGACAGATGCAGTGTCGAATGGTTGCAGTGGTGAAAACTTCCTCTGCAGGGACATTAGCAATGCAGAGACAACAAGACAGAAATATACAAAACTCGAGCCACTGGAACTAAGTTAGAAAACATGCATAAATAGACTTGAAAATGAAGAAATTGATGTAATGGATGCCAATGTGGGGACAATAAGACCTATAAATTAAGGGAAAATACATGCTCTTGAAAGAGATATCACTTTTGTAGTTGCAACAAGGAAACTTAGGAATTATTTTCAGGTACATCAAGTGGTGGTTTTGTTGGATCAGCCACTCAAGGATATTTTGAACAGAGTAGACATGTGGGGAAGAATGTTGAAGTGAGACATTGAGCGGAGTGAATTCAGGATTGATTATCAGCTAATGAGGGAAATTAATGCTAAGGTTTTGGTTGATTTTGTGGCAAAGTGCACAGTTATCGCACATAGTTAGTTTTAGTCAACTTTCACCTTAGGTGTGAAAGCGTCAACTACGAACATTTCGAGTGCGAAAGTAAGATATGTGGATTTGTAGCAAGCAAACCCAAAGTGTAGAGATCAAGTTTCTACTGATCCTTAGCCCTGGACATTGCACATAAATGGGTTTGTAGGTAATAATGGAGTAGGAGGGGGTGTTGTTAGTAGAGCCTAATGCAAGCGAAGAATAATAGTATGTTAACTTTGTGTTCTCGATTTCTAATAGAAAGATTAGAGCTAGCCTTAAGATTTGATGTCAAGATTTTGTACATTTTTACAAACTCACAGCTATTGGCGAAGCCATTGTGAGGAGAGTACGAGGTTTATGATGAGGTCCTACCTAAGTATCATTAAATGGTGATAGGTCATAATTATCATTATTATTAGAACATATTTATTTCATATAATAATTGGTAATATATATTTATTTTATTTAACAATCAAGTTCCAAATAAGATTGTTAGCTAAATTTTTTACGTACTCAATAAAACAAATACCTAGATAGGAGAATGTTAGAGCTGATGCTTTGGAAAGATTGGCGATAGCTTTGGAGGTCCAAAAAAGATGATTTTTTTATGGAATATAAAGAGCATCCAGTGCATACTCCAGTTCGATAAGTTTATGAACTAGACACATGTGACATGTGGATGGCCCTAGAAATTAGATATCTTCAAGAGGGAGTGCTACCTGAAGGAAAGGGGCAACAAATGAAATTTTGCAAGAAAGTAGTTAGGTATACCTTGATAAAGAGCATTTTGTACAAGAAAAGATTCATTCAGTCACTAATGAGGTGTTTGGGTCTAGAAGAAGCCAATTATGTGTTACAGGAAGTTCATGAAGGCAAATGCTAACATCATTTGGATTCGCAGGTGTTAGCACAAAAAGTTATAGGGCATGACTTTTACCGGCCAATGGTGCAATAAGACGTAAAGGCGTTGGTTTCAAAATATGTACCCTGCCAACATTCTGCATCAATTTCGAGGCAGCATGCTAGATTTCTAAGCTCTATTACAAGTCCATGGTTGTTCGCAGTCTGGGGTATGGATATATTAGGATCATTTCCATTAGTTGCGGGCAAAAAAAAAATAGTTGTAGTCATCAATTATTTCACAAAGTGGACGAAAGCTAAACCATTGGCAACAATAACAAAAAATAGATGGAGAATTTTTCTTTCAAATTCCATTATATATAGCTATGGGATCCCTAGTGTGGTGATAATTGACAATGGTACTCAATTCTAAAAGAACATCAAAAAGTTTTGTGATAATCTCTCTATTACATTAGCTCAATGTTTAGTGAAAACTCCACAGACTAATGGACAGGCAGAGACGGCGAACAAAAATTTTCTGTAGGGACTAAAAAAAGCAGGAGCCGTTAAAGGCCTGGGTGGAT
Source organism: Hibiscus tridactylites (assembly GCA_958450335.1). Lineage (NCBI taxonomy): Eukaryota > Viridiplantae > Streptophyta > Magnoliopsida > Malvales > Malvaceae > Hibiscus > Hibiscus tridactylites. The sequence continues at coordinate 47,373,678 of OY288266.1, forward strand.
GAGCTCCTTGGGATATTGTGGGCTATAAGAACACCCCACATTATGGCATAGGTAAAATCGTAAATAGTTTCATTTAATTTAAAAAAAAATATTTTTAGGTCAGAGTTCAATTCATAAATAAGTAGTGGAACATGTCTTAAGTATAAGTTATCCCAAAGTAGATGAAACACATTTTAATTTAACAAATAGAACTAAGGCGGACATCCCGACAAAGATAAGTATACCAACATACAGGACTACCAACTATGATGACCAAAATAATGAAGTGGGATTAAGACTAAATCTGGACATGCTTGAAGAAATCAAATCTCAAGGTGAGATACATGTAGAGGTAAGAAATCAAAGGGTTGTAAGATATTACAATGCCCGAGTAAGAAGTAAAGAATTTCAAGTCAGAAACCTGATATTGAGAAACATAGAGGCTAGTAAGTTGCCAACAGAAATGGAAAAAATGGCCCCAGCGTGGGAAGGTCCCTATAAAGTCCACAAGGTGTTAAACAATGACGCTTACCAGTTTATGGACATGGATGGCAAAAAAGTTCCTCGCACGTGGAATGCAAGACATTTAATGAAGTTCTTTGTGTGATATGTTGACAAAACTCATTATGAATAATCAAATCATTAATATTCTATGTATCGCAGGATTTGCTTCAGAAAATTTATTTCCATTCATTTAAGCATCTACCACTTTTAATAAGTTTGCTTCAAAAGTTCGCTAAAGTGTCTTGCCACTTTTAAAAAGTGTCTTATAATATTCATTTAAGCGTCTGTCACTTTAAGAAGTGTGCTACAAAAGTTCTCTTTTATATTCATTTAAGCGTCTGCTAATTTTCAAAAAGTGTTCTTCAAAAGTTCAATTTTCTTGTCACTTCCAAGAAGTGTGTCTTGTTATATTCATTTAAGCGTCTGCCACTTTTAAAAAGTGTGCTTCAAAAGTTCGTTGAAGTGTCTAGTCACTTTTAAGAAGTGTGTCTTATTATATTCATTTAAGTGTTCGTCACTTTTAGAAGTGTGCTTCAAAAGTTCTCTTAAATGTCTTGCGAATTTTAAGAAGTGTGCCTTGTTATATTCAATTAAGCGCTCTCCACTTTTAAGAAGGGTGCCTTGTTATATTCAATTAAGCATCCTCCACTTTTAAGTAGCGTGATTTAAAAGTTCACTTAAATGTCCTGTCACTTTTAAAAAGTGTGCCTTATTATATTTATTTAAACGACTGTCACTTTTAAGAAGTGTGCTTCAAAAGTTCGCTTAAGTGTTTGACACTTTTAAGAAGTGTGCCTTATTATATTGATTTAAACGTTCATCACTTTTAACAAGTGTAATTTAAAAATTCACTTAAGTGTCCTGTCACTTTTAAAAATTGTATCTTGTTATTTTCATTTAAGTGTTCGCCACTTTTAAGTAGTGTGCTTCAAAAGATCATTTAAATGTCCTACCACTTTTAATAAGTGTGCCTTGTAAATTAATAACTTGGGACCACGTAATTTTATTAATTTAAAGATGTATTAGTTAATCGATAAATTAATAATTTTTTAATTTATTTTTTTTTCCGATTCAACGAACCTACATTATTCTTCATGAATAAAATATATACATTAAATTGACTAATTGAATGATGTTCATGTACAATGTGACTAATTAAATATAATACATGCCCCTAACAAATAAAGTTCATTATAGTTCGTAGTACTAGTTAAAACTTAATGCAAGTTCATGTATGGTAATGAAATCAACCACTATAAAAACACGTCAAACATTCCCAATTAGTCAATCCAAATCAAAACCAACCAACCATGGCTTCACATCTAAAATGTGTCCAAAAATCAACCATAGAAAATTTTAAGAAGAACCAAACAACAATATAATCATATTATACTAATTTGTTCTAGTTATTGTAATTTTATAGAATTATTAATTTATAATATTGAAGGGACCATAAATTTATATAAGGGCCTTCTGGAAAATTATTATCTTATTAGTTTATTGAAATTATTAATTTTAACATTGGGCCCAAGTCAGGACCGAAAAAAATTATTATTTTAAAAATGTTATTAATTTATCGAGTATTAATTTATAGAGGTTTTATTGTATATGGATATACATATTTTCATGAAAATACTAAATTTTCATTTAAAGCGACATAAGTTGTACAAAATAGGAAAACCAAACAAATCAAAACACTACAGAACAAATAATCAATGATTGCTGGTAACTTCATCAGCATTCTCACCCTTTTCCTTCAGCGTATATGTTGTTGTTAAAGGAGTATTCGGTTCAGAAATCGAAAAAATGACAGTAGATTTCTTCTCCACTACAAAAGAAGTCTAAGAGCGTCCGCAATGATTCTTTATGTCCAAGTCCACTGATTACTCATACATTGAATTAAAATCCACGTTTGAAACATTAAATGGACCATGTTCCACTTGGAAGTCAAAGATTACATTATCCTGTGTTGATACAATTAGTAACAAACTTCTTCTAGAAAGAGCTAGCTGTCAACACCTCGTTGCAGCAGGAATCATTGGCCATATTTATGTTATTTCATGTAACAAACCTGTTGTGCTGGCAGTACCAACTGTCATTCCTTTTCGTGTATTTAAGCACATGCATTGAATGAATGAGATCATCCCTTTTCAGCCAATTCTTCTTGTAACGTCCCGGTTTTGGGCTTAGGAGTCTTGGGCGTTGACCGGTTGGTCAAAGTGCTGTTCGAATCGTAAGAGGTTAAATTAGGAAAGCCTAGTTCGGGTTGCATTAAAAATATGGAAAAATGTTCTAAAATCATCTTTTAATATAATTAAGTGAACTGTTAAATCAATTTTGGAAAATGAGTTTTGGAAGGGTGACATTTTGGCTAGTGACCAAAATGTAATTTTTGAAAGTTGGTGGCTGTTTTATAAAGGGTTGAAACTTTGAATCTTTAAGGAGCTATTTACCCAAAGGGAGTTTCTCCAGATTTTTCTAAGATATTTTGAGTTATAATTCTGATTTTAAAGATTTCATAAAGGAGGGAAATCTCATTTTGCTATTTTCTCAACTAACTTCTCATTTTCTTTCTCTCTTTTTCTCTCAACCCAAACACTCCATTTCCAGAGAATTGATTCTGATTTTATCACTTAAATTCCTCCTTTCAACTCTCATTTAATCCCTAATCATTGGATCTTCAAAACCTCTTCAATTTCTACAAGTTTCATCAAGGATTTTCATTCCAAAAAGAGGAGAAACTCAAGTTTGGAGGTAAGAACGTCCTTCTCCTCTGAACTTCAAGTTCTTTACTGAAATTCCTAAGTTTTCAATCCTAAATTGATGTTTAATTAAAGGCTTTTAAGTTGATTTATAGATCTTGGCTAATTATGCAAGATTTTGATGATTTTCGTTTGATCTGTTAAATCTGTGATTTGAGAGGTGTTTTTGATGTTAAATGATCTCTAAATTGATAAGGAAATGAGTCTTGATTGATGCAATCCCGGATAGGTTGAGTTTCCTAAGTTTAGCTTGTGTTTTAAGGTAGTTGTTGAGGTGATCTTGGTGATCTGGTGTTGCTGGAGGTATAAGGTTGTTAATAGATTGTTTTTAGATGTTATTTGATGTTAATGGAAGTGAGGTTTTGCTGGTTTATGGCTAGGCTTTGTTTGGAAGTGTTTTGGATGCATTTTCGGTTGTGTTTGGTGGCCGAAAATGGAGGTTATGTGAGAGCAGCAAGTTTAGATGCTTTCATTGAAGCAATTAATGCATGATGATGCATTAATCCTCTACTTTAATGTGTTGAAACAGGGGAGGCATCCTTGGATCCGAGAGTGGTTGATCCGGAGGCTTGATTTGGTGCTTTGGTTGAAGCAAAGTGGATTTTGGTGAGTGCATTTGTGAAAATGGATTTTCAGTTTTTACACCAAGGTTTGAAGGTTTTGGGAGCTTAGTTTAAGTCTAAACAACTTTGCTAAGCTCAAGTGTAAGTTTTCGGATTTTCTCTCTAGTGGTGGCCATGACTTGATGTTTTGCAAAGTGATGATTTGCATGTTTTGATTACTGTTTTGAAAGCATGTTTTAGCATGGATTTTGCTGATGATATAAGCCATATGTTGTAGGTAACTCTAGATGAGAGTACCTTGCTTTTATACATTGTTTAAATGTGGAATAATGCTTTAAAATGCATGATGAAATTGGCTTGGATTAAATGCTTTAAAACAGTGGATTAAATGATGATTATGATGTATATTGGCAAGTGATATTTTGAAAATGTTAAGGTCACTAAGGTGGTTAAAAGTCCTTGAGTGAGCCTTGTTACTTATGAACATCAAGGTGGTTAAAAGTCCTTGGATGGTTCATGTTGCGGACACTAAGGTGGTTAAAAGTCCTTAGGTGATCCTTTCCATGGTGTTTAAAAGTCCATGGGGCCATGGTGTTTAAAAGTCAATGGGGCCAAGGTGTTTAAAAGTCCTTGGGGCCAAGGTGTTTAAAAGTCCATGGGGTGATTCAAGCATTGGACACAAGGTGGTTAAAAGTCCTTGTGTGGTCCTTATTCATGGTGTTTAAAAGTCCATGGCCAAGGTGTTTAAAAGTCCTTGGGGCCAAGGTGTTTAAAAGTCCTTGGGAAAGTTGGTTGAACTTGTTTTATGAAATGAAATGTATCACTTGAGCCAATATGACATGTTAAGTATGTAAGAAGCATGAGATGCTTGTTTTGATATATGATATGAAGCATGTGATTGCTTGATTTAAAGTATGCTTTTGAGCGTGTGCAAGGATTGGTTTTAAGCATGATTTATAAATGGTTTTAATTGCATTATTGAATTGTTTTAATGAGCATGCCTCACTAAGCTTTTGCTTACGCTCTCTACGTTTTCTTAATTCAATAATGCAGAGCATTAGAGTACTTAAAGGGGCTGCAAGGAAGGGCAAGCAATCAAGTTCAAGAAAAGCTCTAAGTATGGAAGGTTTTGTTAAACATTTAGCTTTTGTATGTTTTGGCAATGGGGGACCAATATGTATGTTTTGGGAGGTGTTTGAGACTCCCTAAGTATGATGAGTGATGTTTAAAATGCTGGTTTGTGGATTGAACCTTATATGCTTGTTTTGCAAGTTTGATGCTTGAGTGGCTAGCTTGTGTAGGAAGCATGACCATGGAATTGGGGCTTTTTGCATATGATGTTGGTTTGTTGATTTGTTGGTTCCTATAAGTCTTTTATATGTTTAATTGCATGCTGGTAAAGTTTGGTGATGTTTGGAGCATGTTTGAATGACCAATTGCATGATTTGGTATGCTTGTTTGCTGAAATCTGAGCAGGCGTTTCGGAACAGTATGCACCGTTTCGGAACGGGTGCCTTACACGAACCCAGGCGTCCGAAACGGTGTGCACCGTTTCGAAACGGTTTGGCCTCTGCCGAGCCACGTTCCGGAACCCGTTTCGGAACGGCCCGTGTTTCGGAACAGGGTCAACCTGTTTCGGAACGGTCGACCGTTAGGGGGGCTGACATGGTAGTTATATGTTTTGAATTGTTTACGTTTTGGTCCCGAATCTTGTATGATCAATTGCATGAGCTGTGGATGTTCTTTTGAGTTGAAATTTCACAGAGAAGCATGAAACCTGACTAATTTCAAGATGGTAACTTCAATTTGGGTTAAGTCCTTTTATTTACCAGAAATTACAATTTGGTCCCTAAAGTTGTAATTTGTTCAATTGGGTCCCTGTTTGATCTCTGATGTTTGTGATCTCTTAGTATGTTGTTTGTATGATCACACATAGGTTAAATGTGCATCTAGATAAGATTAAAAAGAATAAAAAAGGGTCGTTAATCAAGGTTGTCTTTCGGGTTGACTTTGGTTTTCCCCGTGTGACTTTCTTAATTCGGGTCAACCGTCTAGGCCGAGTTAAGGGGGTTACATTTGGTGGTATCAGAGCCGAGTTGGCGAGTGATTGGGAATGAATGTATGCATGATTAAAGTATGTATGCCTTGTATGCTTGTTGTTTGAAAGCATGATCAGTGGCTTGTGATGTTGATGCAATTGAGTTGTATGCAATGATGTTGCATGTTGAGGGTACCCATTGCCAAACAAAAGCTAATGAAATGAAGTTGATTTTGATGGAATTGAGCTTGAATACTTGGATTGCTTACCTTGCTGGGCCTGACTTGTTTTATTTTGCATTGTGATTGCATGGTAAAAGTATGGCACCACGTAGAGAGTTAAGAGGTAGTGCGCGAGCTACGGCTCCCAACGAGAATGAGAATGAAGAGCACACTGGTAGTGCTGTGTTACCCCCCTCCTCCGCCTGGTGGTGGTGCTGGAGGTGAGCGAGCTGAAGCTGCAGCTGGTGCTGGAGCTGCTGGACCAGAGGTTGGTCAGGGGCAAGCTATGCCTGACATGTCTGCTTTGGTACAAGCTATTGCGGGTGCTTTTCGAGCAGCAGTAGCTGGAGCACAAGGAGCTGGGCATCAGGGAGATGCTGGAGTCAGATTGCCTTTGGAGCGTCTGCGCAGTCTTGGAGGGACTGAGTTTAGAGGATTGTCAGCTGAGAGTTCTGAGGCTTGGCTGGAGAGTAACAAGCGTATCTTGGGTCAGATGAGCTGCACGGATGTGCAAAAGTTGGGCTGTGTTGTGTCCTTGCTGCAGGATGATGCTTATACGTGGTGGACGACCACCATAGCTGGGATGGCTGAAGCTGATGTTACCTGGACATTCTTTCAGAATGTGTTTATGAGGAGATATCTGGGAGTGAGATATCTGGATGAGAAAAAGCGGGAATTCATGTCTCTTACCCAAGGGAGAATGAGTGTAGCTGAGTACGAGGTGCAGTTTGTACGGCTTAGTCAGTATGCACCGGAGCTGATACCCGATGAACGGGCGAGGTGCGAGAGGTTTCGTTACGGTCTTGTGACGGATGTTAAGATGTATGTGTTGGCAGCTGAGTACAATGATTTTGATGTGTTGGTTAGTCGATCCAAGGACATAGAGATGAATCTGAGTTTGTCTGCGAAGGGTGCTGGAGCGAGTTCTGGGAAGAGAGCTGCTGAGTATAGTTCCGGAGGTGGACGGAACAAGAGGGGACGCGATCAGAGGTTTCAGTCCTCAGCTAAGAGAGGTGGAGGTTCACCTGCTAGGGGTGGCAATGCTAGAGCTGACCCTAGTGCTTGTTGGATTTGTGGTTCCCGTGGTCACTTGAAGCGTGACTGTCCTCGTGCTGGAAGGGAGGTGCAAGCTCCTGTTGCTGCAGCTGGTTATGAGTGCTGGAATTGTGGTTCTGCTGGAGGCCAAGAGCGTGCTCCTGTTGTTGCAGCACTGCAGAGAGGTCGTGGGCGCGGCCGTGGTAATTTTCAGAGGCGTGAGGAAGGTGGTCGCGGAGTAGCTCATGTTGTGGCTATTCAACCTGAGGATGGAGGCCAGGCGAGAGTGTATGCTCAGCGCGAGGGAAGGAATGATGCTGAAGTGATTGCAGGTACCTTTACTTTGCAATCCTTGTCATTGCTATCTTTGATTGATTCTGGATCTACGCATTCATACATTTTGCGTGAGCATGCTGAATTGCTTGGTTTGCCTGTTGAGTCTTTGGATGTTGGTGTTCGTGTCACTAGTTCTTTTGGTGAAACTGTTGTGACTCGAAAGTTGTATAGAAGGTGTCCTTTGGTTGTTCAAGAGCATGTCTTTCATGTTGATCTTATGGAGTTGCCTTTCTATGGTTTTGATGTGATCCTTGGTATGGATTGGCTTGCTGAGCATCGTGCTGTTGTGGATTGTGAGAATAAGCGGGTGTCGCTTAAGCTTGCGGATGATTATGAAGTTGTTGTTGTTGGCGAGAATGTGAAGTTTCTTGCTAATGTTGTGTCTACCTTGGAGGCGAGCAGGATGCTGAGGCAAGGTTGCGAAGCTTACCTAGCTTTTGTAATGAATCCTAACTCTAAGGAGCTGAGGGTGCAAGACATCCGTGTTGTGAAGGAGTTTCCTGGTGTTTTTCCTGAAGAGTTGCCTGGTTTACCTCCTAATCGTGAGGTGGAGTTTGGGATTGAGCTGTATGAGAATACAACTCCTGTGTCCATTACTCCCTATAGAATGGCACCTAAGGAGCTGAAGGAGCTGAAGACGCAGTTGCAAGAGCTGCTTGATCGTGGTTTCATCCGGCCGAGTGTGTCGCCTTGGGGTGCTCCTGTCTTGTTTGTGAAGAAGAAAGATGGCACTATGAGGATGTGCATTGATTACCGTCAGCTGAACAAGTTGACTATCAAGAATCGGTATCATTTGCCGAGGATTGATGATCTCTTTGATCAATTTCGGGGAGCTGCTGTGTTCTCTAAGATTGACTTGAGATCAGGGTATTATCAATTGAAGGTGAAGGATGTGGATGTGCCTAAGACAGCTTTCAGGACAAGGTATGGGCATTATGAGTTCCTTGTGATGCCGTTTGGGTTGACAAATGCTCCTGCTGCATTCATGGACATGATGAATCGTGTTTTTCATGAATACCTGGACAAGTTCGTTGTGGTGTTCATTGATGATATCCTCGTGTACTCGCGTACTGAGGAGGAGCACGAAGAGCATTTGAGGGTAGTGCTGCAAGCTTTGTTGGAGAATCAGCTTTATGCTAAGTTGAGCAAGTGTGAGTTTTGGCTTAAGGAGGTGGTGTTTCTTGGACATGTTGTTTCAGCTGAGGGGATTCGTGTTGATCCTCAGAAGATTGAGGCGGTGATGAGCTGGAAAGTTCCTAAGTCTGTTCATGAGGTCCGTAGTTTCCTTGGTTTGGCGGGATACTACCGGAGGTTTGTGGATGGTTTTTCTAAAATTGCTGCTCCTTTGACGAAGCTGTTGCAGAAGGATGTTAAGTATGAGTGGACGGAAGCGAGGCAGCAAGCTTTTGAGAAGCTGAAGTTGGCTTTGACGCAAGCTCCTATCTTGATTCAGCCTGAATCAGGGAAAGAGTTTGTGGTCTACAGTGATGCATCCTATGTTGGTTTGGGGTGTGTGCTGATGCAAGAGGGTAAGGTTGTGGCTTATGCGTCGCGGCAGTTGAAGGTGCATGAGCGCAATTATCCTACGCATGACATTGAGCTGGCTGCAGTGGTTTTTGCTCTGAAGATCTGGAGACATTATCTGTATGGTGAGAAGTGTACTATGTACACGGATCACAAGAGTTTGAGGTATCTGATGTCTCAGAAGGAGTTGAATCTTAGGCAGCGGCGTTGGTTGGAGTTGCTCAAGGATTATGATTTGACGATTGAGTATCATCCTGGTAAAGCTAATGTTGTTGCGGATGCTTTGAGTAGGAAGGTAGCTGTTGAGCTGAGGGCGATGTTTGCTAGCTTGAGCATATCGCGAGATGGTGGTCTTGTTGCTGAGTTGCAAGTGAAACCATCTTTGGTTCAGTTGATCAAGGAAAAGCAGTTGTTGGATGATTCCTTGGTGTCTCATGTTCAGGATATCGCGGAGGGTAGACCTTCGGATTTCTGCTTTAATGAGGATGGTGTGTTGTGTTTTGGTAGTCGGATAGTAGTGCCTGCTGATGTTGAGTTGAGGCATGCTATTCTGTCTGAAGGTCATAGTAGTCCTTTTGCTATGCACCCTGGTAGTACTAAGATGTATCGTGATCTTCGTGATGAGTACTATTGGGTTGGTTTGAAGAAGGATGTTGCAGAGTTTGTGAGCAAGTGTTTGGTGTGTCAGCGAGTTAAGGCTGAACATCAGTTTCCTTCTGGTTTGCTGCAACCGTTGAAAATCCCTGAATGGAAGTGGGAGAGGGTTACCATGGATTTCGTATCTGGTTTGCCTTTGTCTCCATCAAAGAAGAATTCTGTTTGGGTGATTGTGGATCGCTTGACGAAGTGTGCGCATTTCTTGCCTGTGCATACTACGTTTTCTTTGGATAAGCTGGCAGAGCTGTACATTGCTGAGATTGTGAGGCTGCATGGTGTGCCTAAGTCGATTGTGTCGGATAGGGATCTGAGGTTCACATCGCGTTTCTGGCAGTGTTTGCATCAAGCTCTGGGTACAAGGTTGCATTTCAGTACATCCTATCATCCTCAGTCGGATGGTCAGTCTGAGCGGGTTATTCAGATTTTGGAGGATATGTTGAGATGCTGTGTGATAGAGTTCCAAGGTTCTTGGGAGAAGCATCTGCCTTTGGTTGAGTTCGCTTATAACAACAGTTTTCAGGCAAGTATACAGATGGCACCTTATGAGGCTCTGTATGGGAGGAAGTGTAGGACTCCTCTTTGTTGGGCTGAAACTGGTCAAAAGTTGGTTTCGATGCAGGCTTTGTTGAAAGGAACCACCGAGAAGGTGAAGCTCATTTGTGAGCGGTTGAAGGCTGCTTCTGACCGGCAGAAGTCTTACGCGGATTTGAAGCGTAAGGAGATAGAGTTTGCGGTGGGTGACCGTGTGTTCTTGAAGGTTTCGCCTTGGAAGAAGGTGATGAGGTTTGGCCGGAAGGGTAAGTTGAGCCCTCGGTACATTGGACCGTATGAGGTGGTTGAGCGAGTGGGTCCTGTTGCGTATCGGTTGAGGTTACCTCAGGAGTTGGAGAAGATTCATGATGTGTTTCATGTTTCTATGCTCAGGAAGTATAGATCTGATCCTTCGCATGTGACGCCTGTGGAGGAAGTGGAATTGAATCCGGATTTGACATATGATGAGGAACCGGTGAAGATTCTGGATTCAGATAGTAAGGTTCTTCGTGGCAAGACCCTTGAGTTGGTGAAGGTGCTGTGGAAGCATCGAGGTGTTGAGGAAGCCACATGGGAGCGGAAGGAAGACATGCTGAAGCAGTTTCCTTATCTCTTTCCTTCAGGTAAATTTCGAGGACGAAATTTCTTAAAGGGGGGGAGAGTTGTAACGTCCCGGTTTTGGGCTTAGGAGTCTTGGGCGTTGACCGGTTGGTCAAAGTGCTGTTCAAATCGTAAGAGGTTAAATTAGGAAAGCCTAGTTCGGGTTGCATTAAAAATATGGAAAAATGTTCTAAAATCATCTTTTAATATAATTAAGTGAACTGTGAAATCAATTTTGGAAAATGAGTTTTGGAAGGGTGACATTTTGGCTAGTGACCAAAATGTAATTTTTGAAAGTTGGTGGCTGTTTTATAAAGGGTTGAAACTTTGAATCTTTAAGGAGCTATTTACCCAAAGGGAGTTTCTCCAGATTTTTCTAAGATATTTTGAGTTATAATTCTGATTTTAAAGATTTCATAAAGGAGGGAAATCTCATTTTGCTATTTTCTCAACTAACTTCTCATTTTCTTTCTCTCTTTTTCTCTCAACCCAAACACTCCATTTCCAGAGAATTGATTCTGATTTTATCACTTAAATTCCTCCTTTCAACTCTCATTTAATCCCTAATCATTGGATCTTCAAAACCTCTTCAATTTCTACAAGTTTCATCAAGGATTTTCATTCCAAAAAGAGGAGAAACTCAAGTTTGGAGGTAAGAACGTCCTTCTCCTCTGAACTTCAAGTTCTTTACTGAAATTCCTAAGTTTTCAATCCTAAATTGATGTTTAATTAAAGGCTTTTAAGTTGATTTATAGATCTTGGCTAATTATGCAAGATTTTGATGATTTCACATGATTTTCGTTTGATCTGTTAAATCTGTGATTTGAGAGGTGTTTTTGATGTTAAATGATCTCTAAATTGATAAAGAAATGAGTCTTGATTGATGCAATCCCGGATAGGTTGAGTTTCCTAAGTTTAGCTTGTGTTTTAAGGTAGTTGTTGAGGTGATCTTGGTGATCTGGTGTTGCTGGAGGTATAAGGTTGTTAATAGATTGTTTTTAGATGTTATTTGATGTTAATGGAAGTGAGGTTTTGCTGGTTTATGGCTAGGCTTTGTTTGGAAGTGTTTTGGATGCATTTTCGGTTGTGTTTGGTGGCCGAAAATGGAGGTTATGTGAGAGCAGCAAGTTTAGATGCTTTCATTGAAGCAATTAATGCACGATGATGCATTAATCCTCTACTTTAATGTGTTGAAACAGGGGAGGCATCCTTGGATCCGAGAGTGGTTGATCCGGAGGCTTGATTTGGTGCTTTGGTTGAAGCAAAGTGGATTTTGGTGAGTGCATTTGTGAAAATGGATTTTCAGTTTTTACACCAAGGTTTGAAGGTTTTGGGAGCTTAGTTTAAGTCTAAACAACTTTGCTAAGCTCAAGTGTAAGTTTTCGGATTTTCTCTCTAGTGGTGGCCATGACTTGATGTTTTGCAAAGTGATGATTTGCATGTTTTGATTACTGTTTTGAAAGCATGTTTTAGCATGGATTTTGCTGATGATATAAGCCATATGTTGTAGGTAACTCTAGATGAGAGTACCTTGCTTTTTATACATTGTTTAAATGTGGAATAATGCTTTAAAATGCATGATGAAATTGGCTTGGATTAAATGCTTTAAAACAGTAGATTAAATGATGATTATGATGTATATTGGCAAGTGATGTTTTGAAAATGTTAAGGTCACTAAGGTGGTTAAAAGTCCTTGAGTGAGCCTTGTTACTTATGAACATCAAGGTGGTTAAAAGTCCTTGGATGGTTCATGTTGCGGACACTAAGGTGGTTAAAAGTCCTTAGGTGATCCTTTCCATGGTGTTTAAAAGTCCATGGGGCCATGGTGTTTAAAAGTCCATGGGGCCAAGGTGTTTAAAAGTCCTTGGGGCCAAGGTGTTTAAAAGTCCATGGGGTGATTCAAGCATTGGACACAAGGTGGTTAAAAGTCCTTGTGTGGTCCTTATTCATGGTGTTTAAAAGTCCATGGCCAAGGTGTTTAAAAGTCCTTGGGAAAGTTGGTTGAACTTGTTTTATGAAATGAAATGTATCACTTGAGCCAATATGACATGTTAAGTATGTAAGAAGCATGAGATGCTTGTTTTGATATATGATATGAAGCATGTGATTGCTTGATTTAAAGTATGCTTTTGAGCGTGTGCAAGGATTGGTTTTAAGCATGATTTATAAATGGTTTTAATTGCATTATTGAATTGTTTTAATGAGCATGCCTCACTAAGCTTTTGCTTACGCTCTCTACGTTTTCTTAATTCAATAATGCAGAGCATTAGAGTACTTAAAGGGGCTGCAAGGAAGGGCAAGCAATCAAGTTCAAGAAAAGCTCTAAGTATGGAAGGTTTTGTTAAACATTTAGCTTTTGTATGTTTTGGCAATGGGGGACCAATATGTATGTTTTGGGAGGTGTTTAAGACTCCCTAAGTATGATGAGTGATGTTTAAAATGCTGGTTTGTGGATTGAACCTTATATTCTTGTTTTGCAAGTTTGATGCTTGAGTGGCTAGCTTGTGTAGGAAGCATGACCATTGAATTGGGGCTTTTTGCATATGATGTTGGTTTGTTGATTTGTTGGTTCCTATAAGTCTTTTATATGTTTAATTGCATGCTGGTAAAGTTTGGTGATGTTTGGAGCATGTTTGAATGACCAATTGCATGATTTGGTATGCTTGTTTGCTGAAATCTGAGCAGGCGTTTCGGAACAGTATGCACCGTTTCGGAACGGGTGCCTTACACGAACCCAGGCGTCCGAAACGGTGTGCACCGTTTCGAAACGGTTTGGCCTCTGCCGAGCCACGTTCCGGAACCCGTTTCGGAACGGCCCGTGTTTCGGAACAGGGTCAACCTGTTTCGGAACGGTCGACCGTTAGGGGGGCTGACATGGTAGTTATATGTTTTGAATTGTTTACGTTTTGGTCCCGAATCTTGTATGATCAATTGCATGAGCTGTGGATGTCCTTTTGAGTTGAAATTTCACAGAGAAGCATGAAACCTGACTAATTTCAAGATGGTAACTTCAATTTGGGTTAAGTCCTTTTATTTACCAGAAATTACAATTTGGTCCCTAAAGTTGTAATTTGTTCAATTGGGTCCCTGTTTGATCTCTGATGTTTGTGATCTCTTAGTATGTTGTTTGTATGATCCTACATAGGTTAAATGTGCATCTAGATAAGATTAAAAAGAATAAAAAAAGGGTCGTTAATCAAGGTTGTCTTTCGGGTTGACTTTGGTTTTCCCCGTGTGACTTTCTTAATTCGGGTCAACCGTCTAGGCCGGGTTAAGCGGGTTACACTTCTTCATGTTATCACTGTAAACCTAGATACCATAGTCAACATGGTATCAATCGCCAACCATCCTGGGATCTTCACCTAACCCTTTCCCTCCATGCCTTCCTCTACAGATCCTCCGCCCTCTGATGATGACCCACCCACTGGTGGTTCATCCAACTCTAACCAATTCAGCACCCTGTTTACCAACAAACGCATCAACCGTATACTCGATGAATCCAACTTCCTCAAGCGGAAACATCAAGTTCTTTTAGTCGTTCGCAGCTCTCATCTGGAGAAACTGCTTACTGGTGCACTGAAACCTCCTCCGGCAAGAATCACCACTGCCAACGGTACTGTCACTGAAAATGAAGCTTATGAAGTGTTTATTGCGCAAGATAGCGCATTAGCCTCCTGGTTATTGTTTACCATCAGCTCTAATCTTCTCTCCGAGTTCGTAGGAGCTGATACAGCTGCTGATATCTGGGCCACTGTCCTCAGGTATTTCTCTAGCCGTTCCACCACCATTGTAATGAGTCTGCATTACAAACTCAGATCATTGAAGAAAGGAGATAGTAGCATGAGATCTTATGTTGCTCAAGTCAAAGAGATTGCTAACTCCCTTGCATCATGTGGCAGTCCCATCTCAGATCTTGAGAAAATTGCTACCATCTTAAATGGCCTCCCAGCTAACTACCAACCGTTTGTTGCGGTCATCACCTCTAGCCAACAACCTTTTACCCTTGATGCTGCCATCTCCGTACTCTTCGATGCTGAAACACAACTTCATAGCTTCAATCTATTACCTGATTTTTCCTCCAGTATCAACATTGCTCAGGCTCAACAATTTTCTCATGACAATCGTCCTTCAACCTTTACTGATCGACCCTATCGTACTCCATCTTCCTCTCGAGGTCGTGGTCGCTTTGGACGCCCAAGACTTCAATGCCAATTATGTGTCAAACTTGGTCACCTAGTCGACCGATGCTGGCACAGGTTCGATGAAACCTTTGCAGGGATCACTGCCAGAGACAAGCCTCCTTCTCCTGACACTACCATTGTCAACTTATGCTCCTTTGACTCTGGTCAAGCATCTTACAGCTCAAAGCCTGCGCACAATGCTCCCTCCCATGGACCTTCTCCTCAAGTCAACCTCACCACCACTCCTAGTCCCTAGTTTGCTGACTCGGGTGCATCCCATCATGTATCACCCACAGTTTTGATTACTCAGGCCCTGGTAATATTATGGTTGGTAATGGTGCTTCACTTGATATTACTCATCTTGGTCAATCTTCTTTGATTTCACCCTCTTGCTCGCGTGTTCTATTATTGAATGATGTTTTGCACGTTCCTAGTATAACCAAAAATCTGGTTTCGGTGTCCAAGCTTTTTAAGGATAACAAGGTTTTTCTGGAGTTTCATGCTCATTCATGTGTGGTTCGTGATGAAGCAACTGGGACAATACTACTAACAAGGGTTGAAGATGATGGTTTATATCGTTTTAGCTCATCTTTTCCTACAGTTTGTAATAATCAGATTGAAGTTAATCATGTCAGTAAAGTTAGCAATATGTATCAACTATGGCATCGTCGATTGGGCCATCCATCCCATGAAACTTTACTCAAAGTTTGTCGAGCTTGTAATGTCTCCTTATCTAATGAAGATATTTCTGCTACACCTCTTTGTATTGCTTGTCAAATGGGAAAACACCATAAACTACCTTTCTCTTCCTCTGAAAGCATATATGAGAAATCATTCGAGCTTATATATACGGATCTCTGGGGCCCTGCTCATATTGCATCCCAAGGCTACTATTACTACATCTCCTTCATTGATGCACATACCCGACACTGTTGGCTTTACCTCCTTAAAACCAAGTCTCAAGCTCTTCCACCTTTTCAGGACTTTGTTAAGATGATTCATACTCAGTTCAACACCATTATTAAGTCTGTTCAGAGTGACTGGGGTGGCGAATTTCGAAGCTTCACCAACTTTCTTCAAGACTCTGGCATTCTTCATCGAATAACCTGCCCTCATACTTCTCAGCAAAACAGTGTAGCTGAAAGAAAGCACCATCACATTCTTGAATTGGCTATTACTCTTCTTGCACAGGCCTCTCTTCCATTTCAGTATTGGTCATTTGCAGTCACAACAGCTGTTCGATTGATCAACTATTTACCTACAAAGGTGCTTCACAATCTTTCACCATTTGAGAAATTGTTTGGAAAGAAGCCCAACTATGATACTCTTTGTGTATTTGGATGTCTCTGCTTCCCACACCTCAGGCTGTTTCAGCAACACAAGCTACTCTATCATTCTTCACCTTCCACACTTCTGGGGTATAGCCCAAATCATCGAGGCTATCAATGTCTTCCCCCTAATGGTAAGGTATACACATCACGCCATGTCACCTTTGATGAAACTACCTTTCCCTTTGCCTTCCTTCCCAAGACAACTACCACCTCTCCACACTCACATCTACCTATACCAACTATACTCACTGTTGCCCAATTACTCAATCCAACACATCCTTCACCTACTTCCTTAGACCCTTCATCTAACACACCACCACCTCCCTCTCCAGAGATATCTTCCCCTCCTATTGATCACCACTCAGATCATGATACATCTCCTCCACAACCTTCATCCTCACCTACAACCACTATACCATCAATACAACCCCATACTTCATACCTCTCCCCTTCTACTGACACTACTCCCATAAATACCAATTCTCCTATCCCACCTATTATATTTGGTTCCTTTACTCCACCTCAACCCTCTTCTCCTCCTACTGTAGATCCCAACCCCGAACCAATCAGTTCCAATCCTAATCCCACTAAACACAACCTTGACCACAATGCCACCGCTCTTCCATCTCACTCCATGATAACCCGTAGTAAAGCAGGCATATTCAAACTGAAACTATACCTCACTGTTGAGTGGATCGCAAGATCAATATAAACCAAGAGGAGGTGAATTGGAAATTTAATGGTTTTGTGGTGGAAATTGCAAATTAAAAATAATAGACAAGGGATTTAGAGTGGTTCAAGTTCCAAATGAACTCTACATCCACTACCTTAGCTTCACAAAGGATTTGCAACAATTCCACTAATTGCTCTTCCCCTTTTCTAGGCTAAGGAGGCAACCCTTACAATTTCGGTTGAATTTTCTACCCAAAATTCAACCCAATCCTCGCACAAGTGAACAAAGAAATTTGTTGGCTAATAAGGTATCTCTCAATACAAATGTTAGCCCAATTACAAGCACTCAACCCAATTGAACAAAATATGAATGAAGATTACAATTGGGATTTCTAGACAAATAGGAATTTTGACACAATTGCTTGGATTTGATGAATAGGTATTTTCTTGAAGATCAATAGTTGTTGTTGTAGCTTTTGGATGTGTTTTTTATACCTCCTCATTGATTTCTAGCCGTTTGGGTGGTTGGGAACATAAATGGAGCCGTTGGAACCCTCTCTTACCACCATAAATGCACTTCTGCAGCTAACGGTATCGGTACGCGGGAAGGTGTATCGGTACATGTCTCAGAAAAGAAAGAGCCATTGTGTGCAATAAATGAGGGGTATCGATACGCACGTAAGCGTATCGGTACGAGATATCGAAACGGTAAGGGCTGTATCGATAACTTTTTCTGAACTTAGCTCACTGTCCAAATCCGTATCGGTATGGGGGTTAGGCGTATCGATAGGGGTCAACGACCTTTTAAAGTTTGGTTACCAACCATCTGACACCAACAGTCATACTTTTAAACCGACTTAATATTTAAAAATTATAAAGCCCGTATCGATACGAGGGTTAGCCGTATCGGCACGCTATTCAAACTCTTTGAATTTAACACAGAGGCGTATCGATACGAGGGTTTAGGGTATCGATACAGGTTCCGACAGTAACCAAGTTTTGCAAAAAGGTATCGATACGCTTGGTAGTGTATCGATACTCCTGGACGATTTTCAATGGTTTTGCCTTGGAACACTTAGAAAATATTTTGAGTTTGAGTTTTATAAATCAGTTTTAAAGTGTTGGTGTTTTAAAAACTTATTAAGGGACTTATAAAAACAATTTTTAGTTTTACAAATTTATCCTTAAAGATCTAATTATATCAAAATCAAACATAGGTTTTACAATCTCCCCCTTTTTGATATAACAAAACTAAAACTTAAGATTTTTGATATTTTTGAAAAACCTTTACAAAGTTAACTCCCCCTTAATATAAGCTTGGTAACATTTGAATTAAAATGAAAATATTTGAAGTGTTAGCTAATTTCTTCTCCCCCTTTTTGTTAGATCAAAAAATCTTTGACACAATTAAGTGCATAAAGAAATCAAAGGTATAATAAGCAACATAGATTTTATTCATCATAGCAACATACTTGAAATCCAAACAAAAGCAAAAGAGAAATCAAAGCATAGGTTTTAATCCCAAAACAACCTTAATCCTAAGAACATAAAGCATAGGTGCATAAAATAGAAAATCCTAAATGATATGCATGACAAACAAGAAGAAACGTCTAAGCATCGTCTTCTTCGTCTTCATCATCTTCATCATCTTCATAATCATCTCCCATAGGCTCATTAGTGCGCATACTATTACGCCACTCATCATGGAAAGCGGCAATGGAAATATTCAAAGAATTGTGCCCGCTTTCAAGAGATGTGAGGCGATTCTCCATACCCGTCATCCTAGTATCAAAGGTAGTTTCCATTGAAGTAAGACGAGTATTCATGTCCATGCGCAACCCGGTAAATTGCTCATTGAGATAGGTCATGAGAGCATCCATGTTGGGTTGTTGGACTTGAGGAGCTTGAGGAGCCTCTTCGAAAACGGCGGCGGCTTCTGGTGGTAGCTCGGCAAGACGTACCCATTCACTATTAAGATAATGAAATTTTGCTCGAGCAAGAGATCGCTCATCAATGGGATCGGTGAGAGGAGTTGGGTAGTCATAAGAGCAATCAATATCTTTTTTTTAAGAAAGAAATAACTCAAAGTCGTACCGTATGTGAAGGAGGTGACTTGAGATGTGTTACGATTTTGCACGAGGTAGACGATCTCCGCGAGCATGAGTCGAGCAAGATTTGGTCGCCTTTTCTCACAGAAGCACCGAATACAAAAATCATCCACTTGACGGATGGTGGAATATTTTCCTCCGGAGGGACGGAACCACCAAGACACCATCAAATGTAAGATCCGGTCTTGAGCATTTAGGGCGGTGACGGATCCATGAAGAACATGCCCCAAAGCATGCTCATTGTCAAGGCCTTCATCCTCTAATTTGAAAACCTCACAAATGGATTGGACATCAAGAATAATTTTCTTCCCCATGAGGTAAGAGCTAATAGAAACAACTTCCCCATTACGACTAATACATTTGGCATTAGCATAAAAAATCAAAACCAAAAGGCGATAGAAAAAACCGGGAATAAAGATAAAATCCATGAAGTTCCATCGACGAAATAAAGCTAGATATTCAAACTTAAAACGCTCGGAGTCGAGAAAAGGAACGGAGATTACCCTTTCGGCACGGATCTTATAATTCTCATATTGACGAAAGTGAGCTAGACCCAAATTGCCATTAAAGCATTGATCATAGATGATGGAGTAGTTTGGACGAGCAATGTAACGCCTCGGTTTTGGGCTTAGGAGTTTTGGGTGTTGACCGGTTTGGTCAAAGTGTTGTTCGAATCTAAAAAGGAGAAATTAGGAAAGCCTAGTTCGGGTTGCATTAAAAATATGGAAAAATGTTCTAAAATCATCTTTTAATATAATTAAGTGAACTGTGAAATCAATTTTGGAAAATGAGTTTTGGAAGGGTGACATTTTGGCTAGTGACCAAAATGTAATTTTTGAAAGTTTGGTGACTGTTTTATAAAGGGTTGAAACTTTGAATCTTTAAGGAGCTTTTATTCCAAAAGTAGTTTCTCCAGATTTTTCTAAGATATTTTAAGGATTTATTCTGATTTTAAAACATATCAAAAGTGGAGGGAAAGCCATTTTGGCCATTTTGATAACTAACTTCCTATTTTCCTTTCTCTCATTTTCTCTCAACCCAAACACTTTCTTTCAAGAGAATTGTTTCTGATTTTCTCACCTAAATCCCTCCTTTCAACTCTCTTTTGATTCCTAATGAACATATCTACAAAACCTCATCATTTGCTACTTGATTCATCAAGGTTTTTGATTCCAAAAAGAGGAGAAACTCAAGTTTGGAGGTAAGAACGTCCTTCTCCTCTAAACTATCAGTTCTTTACTGAAATTCCTAAGTTTTCAATCCTTAATTGATGTTTTATTAAAGGCTTTTGAGTTGTGAATTGGATCTTGGCTTATAATGCAAGATTTTGTGATTTTTGATGATTTTCGTTTGATCTGTTAAATCTGTGATTTGAGATGTGTTTTTGATGTTATTTGGACTCTAAATTGATAAGGAATTGAGTTTTGATTAATGCAATCCCGGATAGGTTGAGTTTCCTAATTTTAGCTTGTGATTCTTGTTTGTTTTTGAGGTGATCTTGTGGATCTGATGTTGCTGGAGGTATAAGGATGTTAATAGATTCTTTTTAGATGTTAAATGATGTTAATAGATGTTTGGTTTTGTTGGTTAATGGCTGGGCTTTGTTGAGAAGTGGTTTGGATGCATTTTCGGTTGTGTTTGGTGGCCGAAAATGGAGTGTGGATGAGAGCAGCGAGTTTAGGTGCTTTCATTGAAGCAATTAATGCATGATGATGCATTAATCCTCTGCTTTGATGTGTTAAAACAGGGGAGGCATCTTTGGATCCAAGAGTTGTTGATCCGGAAGCTTGTTTTGGTGCTTCGGCAAGAGGCAAAGTGGAATCGATGAGTGGAATTGGGTTTTCGGCTTTGAAACCAATGTCTTGGGAGCTTAGTTTAAGTCTAAACAACTTTGCTAAGCTCAAGTGTAAGTTTTCGGAAATACTCTCTAGTGGTGGCCATGATTTGATTGTTGTGCAATGTGGTTAATTGCATGTTTTAAACTCTGTTTTGAAAGCATGATTTAGCATGGTTAATGTTGTTTTTGTAAGCCATATGTTGAACGAAACTCAAGGTAAGAGTTCCTTGTTTTTGAACATTGATTAAATGTGGTTTGATGCTTTTAAATGCATGATGAATATGGCTTGGTTTAATGATTTAAAACAGTGGATAAATTGTTGATAATGATGTATATTGGCAAGTGATGTTTTGAAAAGGTTAAGGTCACTAAGGTGGTTAAAATTCCTTGAGTGAGCCTTGTTTACTTAAGAACATCAAGGTGGTTAAAAGTCCTTGGATGATTCTTGCTACGGACACAAAGGTGGTTAAAAGTCCTTGTGTGATCCTTTCCATGGTGTTTAAAAGTCCATGGGGCCATGGTGTTTAAAAGTCCATGGGGCCAAGGTGTTTAAAAGTCCTTGGGGCCAAGGTGTTTAAAAGTCCTTGGGGTGAAACTTGATACGGACACAAAGGTGGTTAAAAGTCCTTGTGTGGTCTATTCCATGGTGGTTAAAAGTCCATGGGGCCAAGGTGTTTAAAAGTCCTTGGGGAGAAAGTTGATGAACTTGTTTTTGAAGAAATGGAATTTATCACTTGTGGCCAGTATGACATGTTATGATATGAAGCATGAGATGCTTGTTTAAAGTATGCTTTTGAGCATGTGTAAATGTTGATTTGAAGCATGATTTATAAAGTGTTTTATAAATGCATTATTGAATGGTTTTATTGAGCATTCCTCACTAAGCTTTTGCTTACGCTCTCTTTCGTTTTTCTTAAATCAATAATGTAGAACATTAGAGTACTTTGAGGGCAGCAAGGAGGGCAAGCATTCAAGTGAAAGTAAAGCTCAAAGTATGGAAGGTTTCTTAAGTACATTTCTAGCTTTTGGTAATTTGGCAATGGGGGACCTATGTGTATGTTTTGGGGGAGGTTTTGAACTCCCTAAGTATGTTGAATGTTGTTGAGAATGTTGGTTTTTGAGTTTGGCCTTTACATGCTTGAAATGGAAGTTTATGCTTGAATGGTTTGCTTGTGTAGGAAGCATGCCTATAGATTTGGGGCTTTTCATATGTGATGTTTTTTGCTGAATTGTTGATGTATGTATGTCTCATATATGTTGAATTGCATGTTGGTAAAGTTTGGTGGTAATTGGAGAATGATTGGATGTTTAATTGCATGTTTAAGTATGCATTTTGGGGCAATCTGTGCAGGGCGTTTCGGAACAGTGCCTGCCGTTTCGGAACGGGTGCCTTAAACAAGCCAAGGCGTCCGAAACGGGAGAGACCGTTCCGAAACGGTTTGCCTACTGCCAGCCCGTGTTCCGGTACGCGTTGCGGAACGGCCCGTGTTTCGAAATGGGCTCTGCCTGTTCCGGAACGGGTGACCGTTGGGGGCTGACATTGGCAGTTAAATGTTTTGAATTGTTTGCGTTTTGGTCCTGAATCTTGTTTGAGCAATTATATGAGTTCGGGAAGTCTTTTTGAGCTGAAATTTCACAGAGAAGCATGAACTCTGACTAATTTCAAGTTGGTAACTTTAATTTGGGTTAAGTCCTCCTATTTATCAAAAATTACAATTTGGTCCCTAAAGTTGTAATTTGTTCAATTGGGTCCCTCTTTGATCTCTGATGCTTGTGATCTTTGAATATGTTGTTAAGTGATCACAATTAGGGTTAATGTGCATCTAGACAAGATTAAAAAGAAAAAAAGGGTCGTTAATCAAGGTTGACTTTCGGGTTGACTTTGGTTTTCCCCGTGTGACTTTCTTAATTCAGGTCAACCGTCTAGGCCGGGTTAAGGGGGTTACAAGCAATTTCTCCAATGGTGGAAGATTCACCGGCTTGGGAAACCCTTGAACGCTTCCTCAAAGGTTCTTTCGGTGCCATGATCTAAAAGAGAGATTAAGCAAAAAAAATATTCTTCAATTTGAGTAAAAATCAAGGTAAAAAAAATTTGAGAAAAAATTCAAGAAAATTTTTGAAGAAAAACAAAGGTTTTGATAAAAAGATGAAACAAAATAACAAAGCAAAACAAAAAAAATTGAAAAAAAAAGAGATTACCTTGATAGAAACTTGGAAGATTGAAGAAAAACTAGCACAAAGATGAGAAGGAGAGCACAAAGCCTTGCTTGATTCAAAAACTCTTTTAGATTTGAGTTGAGGTGTGAAAAATATGAAGGAGGAAGGGCCTTTTATAGGCAAAATCGGCTAGGGTTTTTAGGTTTTGAAGAATTTGAATTTTGGTAAAAGTTAATCTCATTAAAAGCCATATTTAATGCCATCAGCGCAGTCGAGTATCGATACGCCCGAGGGTGTATCGATACGGGGATAGAATTGTCTTTTCCGCAAAAATGCCCGTTGGAAAGTCGTATCGAAACGGAGGGGTCCGTATCGAAACGACTTGTATCGATGCGAGATTAATCGTATCGATACCCGTGAAGCGAAGAAAATTCTGGTAAACTGAATGAAGAACAGGTATCAATACGCGTAGAGCCGTATCGATACTATAAGCCCAGAATTACATATTTGGTTCAAAGAACAACCAAAGGCTCGAACTTAACATCTCCTAAAGGTATGCAAATGATGAATGAGCAGTTCTAAGCATATTTCAACAGAAGCATACTCTCCCTAACTATAGGCATGGATGAAATTAGGAGTCTAAGCATACAAACATGGCATTTCACAAGATCAAGCATATTTAAGCACGAAAGAGGTCCTAAAAGGTCAAGATAGGCTAGCTAGACCTAACTCTCTCCTAAGGGACCAAAAATGCTCTTTGTCTAAGGGTTTTGTAAATATGTCCGCTAATTGATTCAAGGTGTCTACATACTCTATAACCACATCTTCCTTAAGGACATGATCTCTAATGAAATGATGTCTTATTTCTATGTGTTTGGTTCTAGAGTGTTGGATGGGATTTTTAGTTAAACATATTGCACTAGTGTTGTCACATGTTAGGGGTATGGTTTCAACTTTAATTCCATAATCTAAGAGTTGTTGCTTCATCCAAAGGACTTGAGCACAACAACTCCCTAAGGATATGTACTCGGCTTCGGTGGTAGATAAGGCTACACTATTTCGTTTCTTAGAGAATCAAGATATGAGCATACTACCTAAGAATTGACAAGTTCCCGAAGTACTTTTCCTATCAATTTTTCAACCCCCATAATTCGCATCCGAGTAAGCATGAAGGTTGAAGGTAGAGTCTCTAGGATACCAAAGACGTAAACAAGGAGTATCTCTAAGGTATCTAAAGATTCTCTTAACGGCTATAAGGTGAGACTCTCTAGGACTAGCTTGAAACCTAGCACACAAGCAAACACTAAACAAGATATCCGGTCTACTTGCGGTAAGGTAAAGCAAAGATCCAATCATAGACGATAAAGCTTAGAGTCAACACACTTACCTCCTTCATCTTTGTCAAGCTTTGTAGATGAGCTCATAGGAGTGGCTTGAGGCTTTGCATTCTCCAAGCCAAACTTCTTGAGCATATCCTTTATGTATTTTGCTTGGTTGATGAAGGTACCATCCTTCTTTTGCTTGATTTGGAGTCCCAAAAAGAATGAGAGCTCCCCCATCATGCTCATCTCAAATTCACCTTGCATTAACTTAGCAAATTCTTGACAATGACATTCATTAGTAGAGCCAAAAATAATATCATCAACATAAATTTGAACTACTAAGATGTCAGTTTTATACATTTTTATAAAAAAGTGTAGTGTCCACCTTACCTTTTTCAAATCCTTTTTCATTCAAAAAATTTGAAAGTCTTTCATACCAAGCTCTAGGAGCTTGTTTTAAACCATAAAGAGCTTTGGTAAGTTTGAAAACATGATTTGGAAATTTTGAATCTTCAAAACCCGGTGGTTGTTCCACATACACTTCTTCATTTATAAAACCATTTAAAAATGCGCTTTTAACATCCATTTGAAAAAGCATGAAATTATGATAACATGCATATGCAAGCAACATCCTAATGGCTTCCATTCTAGCTACGGATGCATAGGTTTCATCAAAATCTATTCCCTCTTCTTGAGTGTAACCTTGTGCTACAAGTCTAGCTTTATTTCTTACAATGTTACCACTCTCATCTAGCTTGTTCCTAAAGACCCATTTAGTTCCTATTGTAGATTGATTACTAGGCCTATCAACTAATGTCCATACATTACTTCTCTCAAATTGATTTAACTCTTCTAGCATAGCCATAATCCAAAAGTCATCTTTCAATGCTTCTTTAATATTTTTAGGCTCTATGCATGAGATAAAAGCAACATGGCTCATTAATTTAAGAGAAGAACGAGTGGTTACCCCCTTGGATGGATCACCCAAGATTTCACCATCTTTGACATAGTTCAACTCACTTGGGTAGCTCACTTCCTTTTCCTCAATAGCCAAGTCCTTCAAGGCTTCAAGAGGTGGATCTTGTGTGTCCTCTTCTTTTGTTGGAATCTCATCCTCCTTTGAAGTTTGACCTCCATCAAAGGCATTTATGATTCCTACATCATCATCATCAGAAGAATCCTTCCTAGGAAGGAGGTTATCATCGAATACAACATGAATAGATTCTTCTACTACTAAAGTTCTTTTGTTAAATACTTGATAGGCTTTAGAGGTTAAAGAGTAACCTATAAAAATGGCTTCATCACTTTTTGCATCAAATTTACCTAAATTGTCTTTTCCATTATTTAAAACAAAACACTTGCAACCAAAAGGGTGAAAATAGCTAATGTTAGGCTTTTTAGATTTTAAAATCTCATAAGGTGTTTTCTTTAAAATTGGCCTAATCATTACTCGATTTACAATATAACAAGCGGTGTTTGTGGCTTCCGCCCAAAAATATTTAGGTAAATTGTTTTCACAAAGCATAGTTCTAGCCATTTCTTGCAAAGTCCTATTTTTCCTCTCAACTACCCCATTTTGTTGAGGAGTTTCAGGAGCCGAAAAATTATGGCTAATACCATTTTCATTTAAAAAATCTTCAAACCCGAAATTTTGAAACTCGGTTCCATGATCACTTCTAATATGTGAAATTTTTAGTTCAAGATCATTTTGGGTTACTTTTGAAAATGTGATGAATTTTTCCAAAGCCTCATCTTTAGTACTTAAAAAGAGAACCCAAGTAAATCTAGAAAAATCATCAACAAGCACAAAAGCATAAGACTTACCACCCAAGCTCATAGTCCTAATTGGCCCAAATACATCCATGTGGATTAGTTGTAAGCATCTACTAGTAGAAACATCATTAATGGATTTAAAGGAAGACCTATGTTGTTTACCCTTTGAGCATGCATCACAAATTTTATCATTTGAAAATTTTATCTTAGGTAAACCTCCAACTAGATTTAGGGAGACTAGTTTTTCAAAACACTTATGCTAGCATGTCCTAGCTTTCTATGCCACAGCCATGCATCATTTTCATTTTGAGCAACTAATCATGCATGAGATGTATGAATGTAATCTAGATGCACCATGTATATGTTTTCGATGTGATGACCTATGAGCATAATATTATTAGATTTAATGTCTACAATTTTTCATCCATTTTTGTCAAATAAAACATTAAATCCTTTATCACACAATTGACTTATGCTCAATAAATTGTGTTTAAGACCATCGACATATAATACATTTTCAATGAGAATAGTAGAGTGATTACCTATGGAGCCAATACCTTTAATGTGGCCTTTGGAGTTGTCACCAAATGTCACTACTCCTCCACTTTTTGGCTTTAGATCCATGAATCTACTCTTGTCTCCGGTCATGTGCCTCGAGCATCCACTATCAAGGTAGCATGAGTTTTGACTTTGTGCTTTGGCCTTGTAGCAATGCTCCCCCTACAAACAAATATATTAAACTTTGGTTTTTGGTACCCAAATCATTTTGGGTCCATGAGTGTTAGCTCCCAAAACCTTGGTTCCCTTAGGAATCCAAGATGACATAGCAATAATATTATTAGATTTTACAAGTTCCTTAGGAACCCATACACTTCTAATTCATTTAACTCTACTATGTCTAGGGTAGCTACCTTGTTTGTAGTAGTTAGTATTTTTCTTAGGTTGGTGTGTTCTAGAGGATTCACCTATTTCATGCTTGGCACTACCAACATTTTTCAAAGACTTTTTGAGCTCATTTAGCTCACCCAACACCTTTGGTGTTCACTATTATATTGAGATAAAAGATTATTAAGATCAACATTTTCATCTTGAAAGAATTTTAGTTCATCTTTTAATC
The DNA here is from genome assembly GCA_958450335.1 of Hibiscus tridactylites. Taxonomy (NCBI): domain Eukaryota; kingdom Viridiplantae; phylum Streptophyta; class Magnoliopsida; order Malvales; family Malvaceae; genus Hibiscus; species Hibiscus tridactylites. Next base: position 47,400,926 of record OY288266.1, read on the forward strand.
CTAATATCTTTTTCTCAAATTTTGAATTAGCTTGAGTAAGTGGGTCATTTTTCTCATTTAGTTCTAGAATAATCTTTTTATTCATAATGACCGACTCCTTATATTTCTCAACTAATTCATCATATACCTCTTGTAACTCATCATATGCATCATTTAATTCTTCATAATCTAAAATAGATGATTTAGAGGTTACCATGGAGGAATCTTCCTCAAGTTCCATGAGGCAAAGATTAGCCACTTCTTGCTCGTCATCCTCCGATGACTCCTCATCACTCCAAGTAGAAAGCTTGGCTTTGAGCTTCTTCTTCTTCTCAAAGCCCTTCTTCTTGAGTTGAGGGCACTCCGAACGTATGTGGCCGGGTTGTTTGCACTCAAAGCAAATGATAGGATCCCTTCCTTCCTCTTTGTTCTTACTTTTGAAGTCCATCTTCCTTTGGATTTTTCTTCCCCGGTTGGACCTCATAAATCGTGAGAATCATTTGGCTATCATAGCCAATTCTTAAAGTTCATCCTCCTCACTAGATGAGCTCTCATCATGTTGTGAAGCTTTAGCCTTGAGAGCAATTCCCATCTTCTTCTTCTTCTCAACCTCAAGCTTCTCTACTCTTTTCTCTTCTTTCTTCTTCTTCTCATCTTCCCTTCCTTGCTTCATGATCTCATGAGTAAGGAGAGAACCCACAAGCTCATCAAGCTTCAAAGTCTTCAAATTCTTTGCTTCGATGATAGCGGTTCTCTTCCCATCCCAAGACTCGGGAAGTGAATAGAGTAGCTTCCGGACAAGCTTGTCTTCCGGTATGATCTCTCCAAAGCCCTTTAAACCATTGACAATTGTGGAGAAACGATCAAACATCTTTGACACCGTCTCATCGGGCTCCATCTTGAAATTTTCATAACTAAGATTGAGAATTCCAATCTTAGTTTCTTTAACATCATTGGCGCCTTCATAAGTAGTCTCAAGAGTGTCCCACACTTCTTTGGCAGTTTTAATTGATGAGACCTTTGAATAGATGTCCGGACCTAAAGAACAAAATAGCATGTGGAGAGCTTTATCATTGACTTGAATCTTTTTCCTCTCCTCTTCACTCATCTCCACTTTCTTCTTCAAAACCATCTTGCCTTCACCATTTTGCTTCAATGGAATATATGGCCCATCTTCAATGACATCCCACACTAGATAGTCATCTGACTTGATGAATAGACGCATTCTATTCTTCCAAAAAGAATAGTTATCACCGTTGAAGAAAGGAGGCTTTGTAGTGGATTGTGACTCGTACATGCCTGAACCGGAGGTTGAAGTCATCTCTTGATATTTTGATGATCACACTCTTCCAAGGAACTCGTCCTGTGGTTGTTAATCCTCAAAGAGTTAGGCTCTGAAACCAATTGTTGAGTGGATCACAAGATCGTTATAAACCAAGAGAGGGGTGAATTGGAAATTTAAAGGTTTTGTGGTGGAAATTGCAAATTAAAAATAATAGAAAAGGGATTTAGAGTGGTTCAAGTTCCAAATGAACTCTACATCCACTACCTTAGCTTCACTAAGGATTTGCAACAATTCCACTAATTGTTCATCCCCTTTTCTAGGCTAAGGAGGCAACCCTTACAATTTCGGTTGAATTTTCTACCCAAAATTCAACCCAATCCTCACACAAGTGAACAAAGAAATTTGTTGGCTAATAAGGTATCTCTCAATACAAATGATAGCCCAATTACAATCACTCAACCCAATTGAACAAAATATGAATGAAGATTACAATTGGGATTTCTAGACAAATAGGAATTTTGGCACAATTGCTTGGATTTGATGAATAGGTGTTTTCTTGAAGATCAATAGTTGTTGTTGTAGCTTTTGGATGTGTCTTTTATACCTCCTCATTGATTTCTAGCCGTTTGGGTGGTTGAGAACATAAATGGAGCCGTTGGAACCCTCTCTTACCACCATAAATGCACTCTTGCAGCTACCGGTATCGGTACGCGGGAAGGTGTATCGGTACCTGTCTTAGAAAAGAAAGAGTCGTTGTGTGCAATAAATGAGGGGTATCGATACACACGTAAGTGTATCAGTACGGGGTATCGAAACGGTAAGGGCCGTATCTGTAACCCCCTTAGCCCGGCCTAGACGGTTGACCCGAACTACGAAGATTACGCTGGGAAAACCAAAGTCAACCCGAAAGTCAACCTTGATTAACGACCCTTTTTTTCCTTTTTAAACTTGTCTAGATGCACATTAACCCTAGGTGTACTCTTGATATAAGCATACTAAAAAATCACAGCAATCGGAAAACAATAAGGGACCCAATTGCACAACATACGAATTTAGGGACCAAATTGTAAATTCTGGAAATTAAGAGGACTTTACCAATTTTTAAGTTACCACTTTGAAACTAGTCATGTTTCATGCCTCTCTGCCAAATTTCACCTTAATCGGACATCTCAAACTCAAACAATTGCACATACAAAAATCAGGACTAAAACGTAAAGCTTGCAAACCTCAAAACCATTCAAATCAGTGCCCAACGGTCAAGTGTTTCGAAACGGGTCTAGGACGTTCCGAAACACCCCTTGGCAGTAGCCAAAGTGTTTCGAAACACCTCTACCCGTTTCGAAACACCCAGGCCAAATCAGGCACCTGTTTCGAAACAGGCAAGGGTGTTTCGAAACACCCTGCCCAGAAACAGCAGATAGGCCTGTTTTAACACATCTAAACCCCATCGAACATGCTCCAAATCAATCCTCAACAAAGCAACAACATGACAAGCATCATAACTACCAAATTGCATTAAAATCTAGATACGAAACAACTCCTAGATGCACCAACTCATTCAACACATCCAACCCTTAATCATGCTTTTAAAACAAGAAGCATAGCATAACAACTTATGAATAAGAAGATTCAAACGTTGCAAGCGTTAAACCACATAGTTCAAAATCATAAACCAAACTTGTCCAACATACACAATCTCATTAAACATCAACATAAAAGACTCTCCCCCCATTGCCTTTATTATCTATAGCTATTAATCGAGACATACATCTCAAGTGGAGCTCTCCTTGAATCCCTTGTTTCTTGCTGTCCAAACTTCAATTATCAGCATTGATGGAAAAAAAGGAGCGTAAGCACATAATGCTTAGTGAGGAATGCTCTAAACCAAAACACCATCAATGCAGCGAGTCATAAAACCTCTTTTAAAAGTAAACACATTTCGATAAACCAAAGCAGTGTTTGAAAACCCCTTTTTAAACAACATGCTTTAAATCATGCATTGCTCAAACATGGAAACCAACCCTTAGCTTAGAAAAGCTAAGTAACTCACTTCAAAGCACATCCTTGCAAAACCATCAATTTAACCTTTCCATGCATGAACATCATATGCAAAGTTAAATACAAGTTCCTTGGAAAACACTTCCACTTCACATTATACTTTTCTCATATTTGGAAATCATCTCAATGCAAGAAACCTTTGAAAACCACTTACTCCTTCAATCTATCTCATGCATTAAACAAATGCCACATATGAACCACAAAATCAACATTTGCATTACATGCCTTTTAAAACAATCCTTCACAAGACTTAAATGCACTAAAGAGATTCCCATTCACATATGCACCATTCTTAATATAAGATAAACACTTGTACAAGCTTAACAAGTAATTCATGCATTCTTGGAACATTACACACTTTCCATGCAACCTTGCATCATTTCAAGAATCTCATGCTTCATTACATCCAAGAACATTATATTGGCTTCAAAGTGATAATTCACAAACCATCACAACACAAGACACAATCGGATACGCGGATTACAAGCGTTGTCCCACACGCTCCATACACACTTCCGAACAACACAAGGTGGAGTTTAGCGGTACAATCACAACCCCTCAACACCCGTGATGGAGTTTAACGGTACAATCACAACCCCTCAACATCACTCATCGCAAGTTGTATAATACACTAGCGAGAGCCGGGACACATCACAAGGCTTACACATGGAAGCTACCACAACCATTGTAATCACCTTAACCAAGCTCACACACGGGAGCAACCCTCCACCGTTGTGACGCTTAACAAAGTCCACCCACGAGAGCCACCCTCCATCTTGGTGACTTTTAACAAGGTTCACCCACGAGAGCCATCCTCCATCGTGGTGGCACTTAACCAAGCCTGTAACGCCCCGGTTTTGGGCTCAGAAGTTTTGGGCGTTGACTGGTTCGGTCAAAGTGCTGATCGAATATATAAGAGTGAATTTAGGAAAGCCTAGTTCGGGTTGCATTAAAAATATGGAAAAATATTCTAAAATCATCTTTTAATATATAAAAGTGAACTGTGAAATAAATTTTGGAAAATGAGGTTCGGAAGGTTGACATTTTGGCTAGTGACCAAAATGTAATTTTTGAAAGTTGCGGGACAGTTTTATAAAGGATTGAAACTTTGAATCTTTAAGGAGCTATTATTCCAAAAAGAATTTCTCCAGATTTTTCTAAGATATTTTAAGGCTTTATTCTGATTTTTAAGTTTATGAAATGTGGAGGGAAATCATTTTAACCATTTCCTAACTAATTTTCCATTTTCTCTCAATTTTCCTTTTCTCTCATTTTCTCTCCACCCAAACACATTTCTCCAGATTTCCTTCTCTGATTTTGGCATCTAAATCACACATTTCAACTCTCTTTTGATTCCTAATCATCTCTACAACAAAACCTCTCAATTTGCAAGTTGTTTCATCAAGTATTTTGGCTCTAAAAAGGAGAAATTCAAGTTTGGAGGTAAGAACGTCCTTCTCCTCTAAACTATCAGTTCTTTACTGAAATTCCTAAGTTTTCAATCCTTAATTTGTGTTTTGTTAATGGCTTTTCAATTGAAATCTTGATTTTGGCTTAAAATGCAAGATTTGGTGATTTTGGTGAAATTTTCGTGTGATCTGTTTGGGCAGTGTTTTGAAGTGTCAAAATGATGTTAAATGAATGCTAAATTGATTAGAAGTTGAGGTTTAATCAATGCAATCCCGGATAGGTTGAATTTCCTAAGTTTGGCTTGGGTTTTTGGTTGTTTTTGGAGTGTATTTGGTGATCTGTTATACCTGGAGGTATAAGGATGTGTTTTGTGATCATTTTTGGATGTTAATAGATGTTTAAAAATGGTTAGAAGTGATGGATCTTGGCTGGGTTAAGTTTTGGAAGTGTTTGGAGGTGATTTCGGTTGTGTTTGGTAGCCAAATTGTTGGATTTGGGTTGAGCAGCGAGTTGAATCTTGTTGCTGGTGTTTTTAATGCATAATGATGCATTAATCCTCTGTTGTTATGTGCTTGAAACAGGGGAGTTTGATCCGTGAGCTTTGAAGGTGTTGCGGAAGGTTTTTGGATGCTTGGAAGGCTTGTTGGCTAGCCTTGTTGTGTGTATCGGTGAGTGAAGTTGGGTTTTCAGCTTTTATACCAAGGTTTGAAGGTTTTGGGAGCTTAGTTTAAGTCTAAACAACTTTGCTAAGCTCAAGAGTAAGTGATTGGATTTTCGCTCTTGAATTGTGTTGTGAAATTGGCTTTTAAGCAATTGTGGTTGATGTTTGAAATGCATGTGTTTTGCATGGTTTAAATCTGTTTTGAAAGCATATTTTAAGCATGGTTTAATGCTGGTTTTGAAAGCCATATGTGAAGGATGCTCAAGGTAAGAGATCCTTGGTCTTATACATTGAAAACGTGGATTTGATGCATGGTGTTGCATGATGTTTAATGGTTATGTGTAATGCTTTAAAATAGTGAATTAAAGATGGTAAATGATGGTTTTTGCATTATGGTTATGCATGTGAATCATTGGACTATTGTGGTGAGGTGGTGATAATGGCAAGTGATGTAAGTGGATTCTTGGTTCGTTGATCGGATATAGTTAGCCGGCTATAGGATTGGGTGCACCGTGAATTAAGTCGCCTTGGAGGTGGAGTGGTCAAGAGTGGACCGGTAAACTCCCTTCAAGTATCCTAACGAGATGGTTAAGGTCAAAATGGAGGTGTTGCCCATTCGAGGACCTTGGTTGAGCAAAGGTTATATGGTGTTTAAAAGTCCATATAGGAGAACCTTGTGCTTGATGAGATCACAATGGCGGTGTTAAGTCCATGTGTGGATCTTGTGTGGGGTGTCCCGGATCTCGTTAGTGATGTGATACAACTACCAATCGGTGAATGCAAAGGTTGTATGGTGTTTGAAAGTCCATACATAGGAACCTTGTGCATGTCAAGGTTGTATGGTGTTTAAAAGTCCATACATGGGAACCTTGGGAAAAGTCAAGGTTGTATGGTGTTTGAAAGTCCATACATGGGAACCTTGGGAAAAGTCAAGGTTGTATGGTGTTTGAAAGTCCATACATGGGAACCTTGGGAAAAGTCAAGGTTGTATGGTGTTTGAAAGTCCATACATGGGAACCTTGGGAAAAGTGGAGGTTGTATGGTGGTTGAAAGTCCATGCATGGGAACCTCGGAAGAAGCTAAGGTTGTATGGTGTTTAAAAGTCCATACATGGGAACCTTAGGCTTGTAAGGTCAAATGGTGTTTAAAAGTCCATTTGGGAGACCTTGGATTGGTAGGGTGTATGGAGCGTAGGGACAACGCTCGGAATCCGCGTATCCGATCGGGTGTTGAGTTGAAAAGTGGATGAGGATGATATTGGAAGTCAATGCAATGTTCTTGATCATAAGGAAGCATGAAATGCTTGAAAGGATGCATAATTGCATGAGAAGCATGAGATGCTTGAAAAGATGCATGGTTGCATGAAAAGTATATAATGCTAGTGAATGCATGTTTACTTGTTGGGTTTAACAAGTGTTGGTTATCATTTGGTAAATGATGCATGTGAGCATGGAAACTTTTAAGTGCATTGGAGTCTTGTTAAGACTTGTTTTAAAAAGGCATGTGGTGATGATGATGTGATTCATAAGTTGTCTTTGTTAAATGCATGAATTGGATTGTTTGATTAATGGTTTAAAAGGGGTTTCTTGCTTGAAATGATGTTCAAGTTTATGAATGGGTAATATGAAATGGAAGTGACTTCCAAGGTTTTAATTTAGCTTTGCATATGGTGTTTATGCTTGAAAAGGTTTACTTAGCTTGCTAAGCTAAGGTTTGATTTCATGTGTGTGCAATGCATGGTTTAAGCATGTTGTTGAAAAGGGTTTTCAAACATGGTTTTGGTAACAAATCGGGTTTGTTTTTAAAGTGATTTTAATGACCCGCTGCATTGATGGTGTTTTGGTTTTGAGCATTCCTCACTAAGCATTATGTGCTTACGCTCCTTTTTGTCCATCAATGCAGATTCTTGAAGTTTGGACAGCAAGGAGCAAGAGATTCAAGGTGGACTCCAATTGAGATGTATGTCTTGGTGAATAGCTATAGTTAATAAAGGCAATGGGGGTAGAATCTTTCGGATTGATGTTTTTGTGTTCGTATATGTTCGAACAAGTATGTTTTAATGTTGGTGATGTTGCTGAATCATGTATTGGCTTTAATGAGATTGAATTGGAAAGTTTGTGCTTAAATGGTTGCTTGTGTAGGAAGCATGCCTATAGATTTGGGGCTTTTTGCATATGAAGTTAAATTGTTGATTTGATGATGCCTACAAGTTATATATATGTGGAATTGCATGCTGGTAAACTTTGGTGACTTTTGGAGCATGTTCGAATGTTTAATTGCATGTTTTAGAATGCATTTTGCTGCAATTTGTGCAGGGCGTTTCGGAACAGTTGACACCGTTTCGGAACGGGTGCCTTGCATGAACCCAGGCGTCCGAAACGGGTGCCACCGTTCCGGAACGGTTTGGCTACTGCCAGACCCCCGTTGCGGAACGCGTTGCGGAACGGCCCCGAGTTTCGAAACGGGCTTTACCTGTTTCGGAACGGGTGACCGTTGGGGGCTGACATGGGCGGTTAAATGTTTCAAAATGTTTGCATTTTGGTCCTGAAATTTGTTTGTGCAATTGTATGAGTTCGGGATGTCCGTTTGAGCTGAAATTTGGCAGAGAAGCATGAAACCTGATTAATTTTAAGTCGGTAACTTAAAATCTGGTTAAGTCCTTAAAGTTTTCAGAAATTACAATTTGGTCCCTAAAGTTGTAATTTGTTCAATTGGGTCTCTGTTTGACCTCTGATGTTTGTGATCTTTGTGTATGATGTTTGTGTGATCACAATTAGGGCTAATGTGCATCTAGACAAGATTTAAAAGAAAAAAAAAGGGTTGTTAATCAAGGTTGACTTTCGGGTTGACTTTGGTTTTCCCCGTGTGACTTTCTTAATTCGGGTCAACCGTCCGGGCCGGGTTAAGGGGGTTACAAAGCCCACCCACGAGAGCCATCCTCCATCGTGGTGACACCAATTTCCTCAATCGCTAGGATTCTTGGATGGAGTTTACGGTACAATTACAACCCCCTCGACATCCAAGGCGACTCAATTCACGGTGCACCCAATCCTATAGATGGCTAACTATATCCGATTAAAGTAACCAAGAACCACTTACATCACTTGCCAATATAACCATTTTACCACATTAATCCATTGTTTTTACAAGCATAACCAAAATGCCAAAACCACCAATTACCATCATCACTTCACTGTTTTGAAGCATTAAACATAGCCATTAAACAACATGCAACACTATGCATCAATTCCACAATTCCAATGTACAAAACCAAGGATCTCTTACCTTGAGCATCCTTGACACACGACTTTCAAAACCAGCATTAAACCATGCTTTCAAAAAAGAATTTAAACATGCAAATCACATGCATTGCATCCAACAATCACAAGTGCTTTAAAAACCAATTCATAACACAAACCAAGAGAGATATTCCATTTACTTACTCTTGAGCTTAGCTAAGTTGCTTAGACTTAAACTAAGCTCCCAAAACCTTCAAACATTGGTTTTAAAGCTGAAAACCCAACTTCACTCACCGATACACAAAACTAGGCTAGCTAACAAGCCTTCCAAGCATCCAAAACCATCAACGCCACCTCTATTGCTCACGGATCATTCTCCCCTGTTTCAAGCACATAACAACAGAGAATTAATGCATCATCATGCATTAAAAACACCAGCAACACACCTAAACTCGCTGCTCTTCATAAACCCAACATTTCGGCTACCAAACACAACCGAAATCACATCCAAACACTTCCAAAACTTAACCCAGCCAAGATCCATCACTTCTAACCATTTTTAGACATCAATTAATATCCAAAATGATCCCAAACACGTGCTTATACCTCCAGCATTAACAAAACACCAAGATCACCCCAAAAACCACCATTTTCACAAGTAAAAACTTATGAAAATCAACTTATTCGGGATTGCATTGATTAAACCTCAATCACACATCATTTAAACATCCAAAATACATCAAAAAGACATCTCAAAACAAAGCCCAATCATCCAATACGAATTTCTTCAAAATTAAATCCAAATCTTGCATTTTAAGCCAAAATCAAGATCACAACATTAAAACCTTTAATAAAACTTAATTGAAGGATTGAGAACTTGGGAATTTCAGTAAAGAACTGAGTATTTAGAGGAGAAGGACGTTCATACCTCTAAATGTGGATTTCTCCTTGTTTAGAGCCAAAATCCTTGGAAATTCATTAAGCAGATGATGAGGATTTGATGTAGAAATGATTAGGAATCATTTAGGAATTGAAATCTCAACTTTAGGTGTGAAAATCAAAGGAAAAGTTGCTGTGGAAATGTGTTTGGCTGAGGGAATTTTGAGAGAAAATGAAATGGGAAAATTTTAGTAAAAGTTAGTTATGAAACTAAAAATATCTTGTTCCCTCTTTCCTTTTTATTAATTAAACATTAAATGAGTCTTTAAAAATCAAGAAAAATCTGGAGAAATCCTCCCTTGGGTAAATTAGCTCCTTAAAGATTCAAAGTTTCAATCCTTTTAAAACAGTCACAAACTTTTCAAAAATTACATTTTAGTCAGTAACTCAAAATGTCATATTTCCAAACCTCATTTTGTAAAATTGATTTCACCACCCTATTATATATATTAAAAGAGGATTTTTAGATATTTTTCCATATTTTTAATGCATCCCGAACTAGGCTTTCCTTAAAACCACCTTTTATATTCGAACCGAAAATCAGACCGGTCCGGTTCAAACCCAAAACTTCTAAGCCCAAAATTGGGGTGTTACAACTCTCCCCCTCTTAGGACATTTCGTCCTCAAAATTTCAACCGGCGAAAAGAGCACAACCAAACTTCTCAAGTCAACCCACAAGGCAACACAGAAGACTTAACCACCACTGAACACTCTCCACACAAAACTCCACCAAACCCAACACCACCACATACTGTTCACGAATTCCAGAACACTCAGATGTTAACCACATCTTAACCTTTCACACCTCCGGACTGCACATAGCCCCAACAACAATCTGAAGAACCTCCAAACTTTTACAGCATACACCACCTTAACTCATAACTCCCAAAACTCGTACACACGGTGACACCAACCCATCCAGTTCAGCCACCATGTGACCCACAACCTTTACTGCTTCTAAAACCCCTTGCAAAACTACTCAACCTCTTCCAAAGGTTACCACATCAAGGAAAAATTTCTTAAGCATCAACTGCTTACTCAAACTTCTCAACGTATTGACGACATTCCTTCACAACCGCCATTATCACTACCATAACGGCTCACCAAAACTACTCACACAACATTCAAAAAATCTCGTCACAAAAACACCAACCTTGACTCCGCCAGCTGTTCCACATACCACTAGCTGACTTCATAAGGGATTTACTTATACACAACTAGCCAATCACTTCTCACAAGAACCCGACCAACCAACAATTGCCCTTGAACTTATATTGCCTTTCCACGTTAAGCTTTGACTACATTACTAGCCTTACCAGGACACCGCCCATTCTATACATACATATTAAGATTACGAAACTTCGATTCACCCCAGGCCAACCTTTCCTACAACCCCTAACACAACCTCTTCTCAACTCCTCAAAGATTGCTACGAGCTATCACCTACAAAAACAACCCTTCTATTACAACATCAATGCCAAGTTACCTCAGCACTTTGGAAACACATCCACTAACCTGCAACATCACTTAACACAGAGAACCACCACATCTATCAGCTATTCAAAACTACCCTAACCGATTATAACTTCAACCGGTAATCTCCTCACCACCACACCGCTAAACTCTTTAAGCGCCAAAACACTTTCCTTCTGCCAACATGCTATATCCCACTCACTATTACTGACAGCTCGCTTAACACCCTCCATTGCTTCTAACACTCTCCTAGCACCAAAACAAATTTCTAAAACCCATCATTCAACCTAACCCTATCATAACACTCACGGACCCAACTAGCTACTAGCAGGTGTGAACGTACGTATGCATGATCACCAATATGCCCTATCAATGCATGTGTACATGTATGCAAAACCTCTAATGTCATGTCACATGTATGCATGGACCAGCACATATATATAATATAGAATATAACAATGGTTTTAACTGTGCATGTATGTCGGTTCACACCCACCAATAACATCCTCAGGATCCGTCTAAGAACAACCTCCTATCTCACTTCCAACTTGTCCAAACCTACTATTCCAATAACCCATTAACCACGAAATACCCACTAATACCCTCTTCACACTAAAGTTGTTTTCAAAACAACACCGACTACTACCCCAAACATGCTAGCGATAAGACCAAACCACTACGCAAGGGAAAACCAAACCGAAACCAAACTAAGATAACTCAGGTAAATGTTACTTAACAAGGTTACCTACAAACACCTCACTGCCCCGGAGCTTCAACAGTCGAGCTCTCTTCCTCGCAGAACCATCATTCTCCAGCCGTACCGATGCAGCATCAGCTAACACATTAAGGTCATCACCATCTCCCTGCGGTAAAGAACCATGGCTACCCCGAGCCAACTTCAAATAATTTCGTCTCAAATGCCCAACAGACCTACAATTCCAACAAGATTCTTTCCCCAAGCTTCTCATACCTTTCTGCTCTTCCTGCCACCTTCGAACTTTGTCTCGGCCGTGCCCACGACCCTTCAGACACCCTTTTGCTACCACTAAAGATGATCTCACCACTTGAGGACAATTTTGCTTCACATGCTCCTTAGAACCACAGTTCCAACAAACTCTCGCGCCCCGACAACCTCCAACATTACACCTTCCACAACGGCCACACTTCGGCAACCGAGCTACAACTCCTTGATCATACTGCACTTGACCTACATCTGCACCACCACCCAGACTTCGATTCAAGCAAAACCTTCTATCACGTAGCCTCTTACGCTGACTGCTCCAGAGGTCAGTACCCACAACTCTCTTGCTTAAATTTTTTTCACCCTCATAAACTGAAACCACATCCTCACGTTGCTTAACCCTTGGGAATTTCTCTGCAAGGTACCTTTCATAAAAGGCAGACACAAAGAAGTCCCAATCTATGTCGTGGATATGCGTTGCCACCGCCACAGATGTCCACCAGGCACAGGCGTCCTCCAACATCAATGAGACAACACTTCCTATCTTACAAGCGTAGTCACAACCTTCCTGATCCAAAATCAGAATTACATTGGCCAACCAGGCCTCGAACGTCTCAGGTGTCGAACCATGATACTCCATAGCTCCCAAATCATGTAAACGTTGTTTCGACAAACTCGCATGTCCCACAACCAGCACGTCTACAGGCCTCACCTTCACCACAGCCTGAGATGTTCCCAACACCTCTTGAACAATAGGTGATGAACTCTTCATCACAGAACTAGCTTCTTCCTCCTGCCTCACTACCTCAACTCTAGGCACAGAAGACTGAGACGAAACACCTCCACTAAAAGGTGAATTCCACGCCTTAACAACCTGCTCTAAAGCAGCAACCATCTCACCCAACTGCCATTCTCTCATCGATTTCACCATGCTATTAACAACAAGCTATCATAACAAACAAACAAAACGATCAGGCCAGCTTCAAGCAAGGATTCAAGACTCCAATTCCAACATAACACAATAGCTATAATAATAAGGCAATGGGTATCCCAAATTCTCCCCTTTTACATGACATAATAGTCAATAAAAACATGGATATCACAACATCGAGCATATCAATCAACATACTTCGATCATGCTCTCATCAAACAACATTCACTCGCAACAGCATAACATCAACATATCATACCCATTACACTTTCATCATTCATAAAATCAGCTTACTTCACCAGCATATCATCAGCACAAATTCCACATTAGCTCAAAGAAGATTCACAATAAAAAAGCATGACAAAATCATCAACAATTCGCTCACAGACATACATTTCAACCGACTTTCAACCACACATCAGAATAAACATCAAACACATATTATAACAATTTACCATTTTCCCAAGCATTCGCAACTCAGCTCTGATACCACTAAATGTAACCCCCTTAGCCCGGCCTAGACGGTTGACCCGAACTACGAAGATTACACGGGGAAAACCAAAGTCAACCTGAAAGTCAACCTTGATTAACGACCCTTTTTTTTCTTTTTAAACTTGTCTAGATGCACATTAACCCTAGGTGTACTCTTGATATAAGCATACTCAAAAATCACAGCAATCGGAAAACAATAAGGGACCCAATTGCACAACATACGAATTTAGGGACCAAATTGTAAATTCTGGAAATTAAGAGGACTTTACCAATTTTTAAGTTACCACTATGAAACTAGTCATGTTTCATGCCTTTCTGCCAAATTTCACCTTAATCGGACATCTCAAACTCAAACAATTGCACATACAAAAATCAGGACTAAAACGTAAAGCTTGCAAACCTCAAAACCATTCAAATCAGTGCCCAACGGTCAAGTGTTTCGAAACGGGTCTAGGCCGTTCCGAAACACTCCTTGGCAGTAGCCAAAGTGTTTCGAAACACCTCTACCCGTTTCGAAACACCCAGGTCAAATCAGGCACCTGTTTCGAAACAGGCAAGGGTGTTTCGAAACACCCTGCCCAGAAACAGCAGATAGGCCTGTTTTAACACATCTAAACCCCATCGAACATGCTCCAAATCAATCCTCAACAAAGCAATAACATGACAAGCATCATAACTACCAAATTGCATTAAAATCTAGATACGAAACAACTCCTAGATGCACCAACTCATTCAACACATCCAACATTTAATCATGCTTTTAAAACAAGAAGCATAGCATAACAACTTATGAATAAGAAGATTCAAATGTTGCAAGCGTTAAACCACATAGTTGAAAATCATAAACCAAACTTGTCCAACATACACAATCTCATTAAACATCAACATAAAAGACTCTCCCCCATTGCCTTTATTATCTATAGCTATTAACCGAGACATACATCTCAAGTGGAGCTCTCCTTGAATCCCTTGCTTCTTGTTGTCCCAACTTCAAATATCATCATTGATGGACAAAAAGGAGCGTAAGCACATAATGCTTAGTGAGGAATGCTCAAAACCAAAACACCATCAATGCAGCGAGTCATAAAACCTCTTTTAAAAGTAAACACATTTCGATAAACCAAAGCAGTGTTTGAAAACCCCTTTTTAAACAACATGCTTTAAATCATGCATTGCTCAAACATGGAAACCAACCCTTAGCTTAGAAAAGCTATGTAACTCACTTCAAAGCACATCCTTGCAAAACAATCAATTTAACCTTTCCATGCATGAACATCATATGCAAAGTTAAATACAAGTTCCTTGGAAAACACTTCCACTTAACATTATACTTTTCTCATATTTGGAAATCATCTAAATGCAAGAAACCTTTGAAAACAACTTACTCCTTCAATCTATCTCATGCATTAAACAAATGCAGCATATGAACCACAAAATCAACATTTGCATTACATGCCTTTTAAAACAAGCTTTCGCAAGACTTCAATGCACTAAAGAGATTCCCATGCACATATGCATCATTCTTAATATAAGATAAACACTTGTACAAGCTTAACAAGTAATTCATGCATTCTAGGAACATTACACACTTTCCATGCAACCTTGCATCATTTCAAGCATCTCATGCTTCATTACATCCAAGAACACTATATTGGCTTCCAAGTGATAATTCACAAACCATCACAATACAAGACACAATCGGATACGCGGATTACAAGCGTTGTCCCACACGCCCCATACACACTTCCGAACAACACAAGGTTGAGTTTACCGGTACAATCACAACCCCTCAACACCCGTGATGGAGTTTAACGGTACAATCACAACCCCTCAACATCACTTATCGGAAGTTGTATAATACACTGGCGAGAGCCAGGACACATCACAAGGCTTACACATGAAAGCTACCACAACCATTGTAATCACCTTAACCAAGCTCACACACGGGAGCAACCCTCCACCGTTGTGACGCTTAACAAAGTCCACCCACGAGAGCCACCCTCCATCGTGGTGACTTTTAACAAGGTTCACCCACGAGAGCCATCCTCCATCGTGGTGACACCAATTTCCTCAATCGCTAGGATTCTTGGATGGAGTTTACGGTACAATTACAACCCCCTCGACATCCAAGGCGACTCAATTCACGGTGCACCCAATCCTATAGCCGGCTAACTATATCCGATTAAAGTAACCAAGAACCACTTACATCACTTGCCAATATAACCATTTTACCACATTAATCCATTGTTTTTACAAGCATAACCAAAATGCCAAAACCACCAATTACCATCATCACTTCACTGTTTTGAAGCATTAAACAAAGCCATTAAACAACATGCAACACTATGCATCAATTCCACAATTCCAATGTAAAAAACCAAGGATCTCTTACCTTGAGCATCCTTCACACATGACTTTCAAAACTAGCATTAAACCATGCTAAAATATGCTTTCAAAATAGAATTTAAACATGCAAATCACATGCATTGCATCGAACAATCACAAGTGCTTTAAAAACCAATTCATAACACAAACCAAGAGAGATATTCCATTTACTTACTCTTGAGCTTAGCTAAGTTTCTTAGACTTAAACTAAGCTCCAAAAACCTTCAAACATTGGTTTTAAAGCTGAAAACCCAACTTCACTCACCGATACACAAAACTAGGCTAGCCAACAAGCCTTCCAAGCATCCGAAACCATCAACGCCACCTCTATTGCTCACGGATCATTCTCCCCTATTTCAAGCACATAACAACAAAGAATTAATGCATCATCATGCATTAAAAACACCAGCAACACACCTAAACTCGCTGCTCTTCATAAACCCAACATTTCGGCTACCAAACACAACCGAAATCACAGCCAAACACTTCCAAAACTTAACCCAGCCAATATCCATCACTTCTAACCATTTTTAGACATCAATTAACATCCAAAATGTTCCCAAACACGTCCTTATACCTCCAACATTAACAAAACACCAAGATCACCCCAAAAACCACCATTTTCACAAGTAAAAACTTAGGAAAATCAACCTATTCGGGATTGCATTGATTAAACCTCAATCACACATCATTTAAACATAAAAAATACATCAAAAAGACATCTCAAAACAGAGCCCAATCATCCAATACGAATTTCTTCAAAATTAAATCCAAATCTTGCATTTTAAGCCAAAATCAAGATCACAACATTAAAACCTTTAATAAAACCTAATTTAAGGATTGAGAACTTGGGAATTTCAGTAAAGAACTGAGTATTTAGAGGAGAAGGATGTTCATACCTCTAAATGTGGATTTCTCCTTGTTTAGAGCCAAAATCCTTGGAAATTCATTAAGCAAATGATGAGGATTTGATGTATAAATGATTAGGAATCATTTAGGAATTGAAATCTCAACTTTAGGTGTAAAAATCAAAGGAAAAGTTGCTGTGGAAATGTGTTTGGCTGAGGGAATTTTGAGAGAAAATGAAATGGGAAAATTTTGGTAAAAGTTAGTTATGAAACTAAAAATATCTTTTTCCCTCTTTCCTTTTTATTAATTAAACATTAAATGAGTCTTTAAAAATAAAGAAAAATCTGGAGAAATCCTCCCTTGGGTAAATTAGCTCCTTAAATATTCAAAGTTTCAATCCTTTTAAAACAGTCACGAACTTTTCAAAAATTACATTTTAGTCACTAACTCAAAATGTCATATTTCCAAACCTCAATTTGTAAAATTGATTTCACCACCCTATTATATATATTAAAAAAGGATTTTTAGATATTTTTCCATATTTTTAATGCATCACGAACTAGGCTTTCCTTAAAACCACCTTTTATATTCGAACCGAAAATCCGACCGGTCCGGTTCAAACCCAAAACTTCTGAGCCCAAAATTGGGGTGTTACAGTATCGATACCTTTTTCTGAACTTAGCTCACTGTCCAAATCCGTATCGGTATAGGGGTTAGGCGTATCGATACGGGTCAACGACATTTTAAAGTTTGGTTACCAACCAAATGACACCAACGGTCATATTTTTAAACCGACTTAATATTTAAAAATTATAAAGCCCGTATCGATACGAGGGTTAGCCGTATCGGTACGCTATTCAAACTCTTTGAATTTAACACAGGGGCGTATCTTTACGAGGGTTTAGGGTATCGATACGGGTTCTGACAGTAACCAAGTTTTGCAAAAAGGTATCGATACACTTGGTAGTGTATCGATACTCCTGGACGATTTTGAATGGTTTTTCCTTGGAACACTTAGAAAATATTTTGAGTTTGAGTTTTATAAATCAGTTTTAAAGTGTTGGTGTTTTAAAAACTTATTAAGGGACTTATAAAAACAATTTTAAGTTTTACAAATTGATCCTTAAAGATCTAATTATATCAAAATAAAATATAGGTTTTACACTCACTGAAGCTAGTAAAGATGGTATACCTAGCACAGTTACTGAAGCTCTTTCTTCACCAGAATGGAAAGAAGCCACTCTTGCAGAATACAATGCCCTATTAAAACATGGAACCTGGACTCTTGTCACTCCATCATCAGACTGCATCCCAGTTGGCTACAAACGGATCTTCAAGTTGAAACACAATGCAGATGGCACCATTTCCAGACATAAAGCCCGACTCGTTGCTAAAGGCTTCTCTCAACTTCCTGGTACATACTTTGTTGATACATTCAGCCCCGTGGTCAAATTCAACACAATTAATGTGATTCTCTCCATTGCTACTACAAACAACTGGCCCTTGAGACATGTTGATATAAACAATGCCTTCCTATATGGTGACCTTCAAGAGGATGTTTACATGCTTCAACCTCCAGGTTTTGAAATTGTTGCACCTGATGGCTCGAAGCTTGCGTGCAAATTGCACAAGGCACTATGTGGCTTACGCCAAG
Source organism: Hibiscus tridactylites (assembly GCA_958450335.1). NCBI lineage: Eukaryota > Viridiplantae > Streptophyta > Magnoliopsida > Malvales > Malvaceae > Hibiscus > Hibiscus tridactylites. The sequence continues at coordinate 47,419,242 of OY288266.1, forward strand.
CACCTCGCAGCTGGAATTCCAAACTTCGAGATTGCTTACTCAATGTTGGCTTTCTAGCTCAGGAGCTGATACCACTTTATACATTCGACTCTCAGCCAACACTGTCACCTATGTTTTTACTTATGTCGATGATATAGTAATCACCAGCTGTTCAACTGCATCAATTGATAATGTTGTGTCTCTTCTTGCTGCAAATTTCTCTCTTAAGGATCTGGGTGCTCTTCAATACTTCCTTGGACTCGAGGTAAGTCGCACACCTACCAATCTGTTCCTATGTCAACGAAAGTAAACAATAGAATTACTTTCTCGTTCGCAAATGGATAAAGCAAAAGGTGCCTCCACACCAATGCTTCCTTCTGATACTCTGACTCAACATGCTAGCTCTCCAATTGAAGATGCTTCAGGCTATCGAAGCATTGTTGGCTCTCTTCTTTATCTCTGTCACACACGCCCCGACATCACATACAGTGTACATCGTGTGGCTCAGTACATACATCATCCCTATGAGAGACACCTTGCTGCAGTTAAACGTATCCTAAGATACCTAGCTACCACTCTTCATTTTGGTTTGGTGTTCACACCATCCACTCAGCCTTCATCACTCGTTGCCTTTGCGGATGCTGACTGGGGCAGCTGTCCTGATGATCGACGCTCTACCACAGGCAATTGTGTCTATCTTGGTAATAACATCGTTGCTTGGACATCTAAGAAACAAAAGGTGGTCTCGCAATCCACAATGGAAGCAGAATATCGCAGCATTGCTGACACTGCATCAGAAATTACCTTGTTACGTGCTCTTCTTCATGATCTCGGAATCAAACAAGCAAAAGCTCCAATCATCTGGAGTGACAGTACAACTGTTGTTGCCCTAAGCATCAATCCTGTAATTCAAGCACAGTCCAAGCACGTCGACTTGGATGTCCATTTCATTCGCGAAAAGGTGACAACCAAAGACCTCGTTGTCAATTATGTTCCAGCACCCTTTAAGACAGCCGATGGCTTCACCAAGCCACTCACCACATCCTTCTTCACCTTGTTTCGGCGCCGACTCAATGTTGTCCAGCTCGAAGACGTTCTCCAGGAGACCAAAAAGTAGGAAAGATGTTGATACAATTAGCAACAAACTTCTTCTAGAAAGAGCTAGCTGTCAACACCTCGTTGCAGCAACAATCATTGGCAATATTTCTGTTATTTCATGTAAAAAAACCTGCTGTGCTGGCAGTACCAGCTATCATTCCTTTTCGTGTATTTAAGCACATGCATTGAATGAATGAGATCATCTTTTTTCAGCCAATTCTTGTTCATCTTATCACTGTAAACCTAGCTATCATAGTCAACATCCTGCCCTTGCTTTTAGAAGCGGATGATGCATCTAAGGCTTTCCTAGCACCATCTTCAACCTTCAAAACAATCTCTCTTCCATGAAAAACTTTTACTTGTTCCATCTCACCTTTCGAACACTTGATTTCTTTTTTCAAGCCATCACTTTGGTTGAATGCTCCAATGTCAAGCTTGAAATTTCATTCTCATGCTCACTGCGAAGGTTGGAGATGTCTACAGAATGTTTGGCTGTCAGTTTTATTATGCGAGTATGATTAATCTCTTTTTTTTCTCCTCCAATTGATGTATATGGGCCCGTAGCTTCAAATTTTCTTCCTTTGAGGATTTTAAAGACTCCTCAATCGACCTTATCTTTTCAATGAGAGATAATTCCATGACACCTGAATTCTCCATATATGCCTGTAGCTCTTTATTTTCCTTCTCAAGCATCTTCACAGAGTCCCCCAAATGAGATTGCGCAAGAAAAAAACTCATGAAGAAGACCTCAACCTCCATCAATCAGGATGCTATACTACATTCGTGGCAAACTTGTCAAGCACATCTATAGGGAACAATGGAGACATTCTTCCTAAAGTAGTCTTAGGATGAGAAAAAATGTTCGCACCAGTACCTCCCCTCAAAGGATAGAAATCTGCACAAGGTCTTAATGTTGGTTTGCTTGAAGAGGGAGCTCGAGAGGCCAAGGGTGTTGGGCTCGAATGATCAACAGAATACACCAAGAGGGGGTGAATTGGCCTCCGAGTAAAATTGGTGGAAGCAATTAAAAATAAAAATTTTGCATAATAATTTATAGTTGTCCAACTTCTAAAAAAGTCTACATCCACTACATTAGCTTCTCCACTAATGATTTTCCACAAATCCACTAAATTTGTTTTTCTTTTTTCTAGGCTCAATGAGATAACCTTTACAAACCCTTAAAGCTTATACCCCAAGAGAATACAAATTTAGCAAACAATGAAAAACCTCACAAAAAAAATTGTGTTTGCAAGTTTAAGCTCTCACCCAAAACCTAACACTTGAGCAAATCTAACAATTAAGCTCAGATGTGTGTTCTACAATAAAAATGTCAATTAAAGCTCAAAACATTTTCTCTACACATGAATGTTAGCAATGATGTTTCTTTTTATTCCATGGCTGCTTGAAGCTTGCTCTTAAATCCTTTAATGAGTTTGTGGTCATTACTAGCCATTGAGTTGATTTGGAGCCATTGAGGACTTAATTTTCAGCATTAAATCCAGTTTTGCAACCTTGGGTATCGATATCTTCCTTAAAATAGAAAGAGTTGTTCCAACATTTAAGCAAGGGGTATCGGTACACGATACTTGAGATCGGTACATGTCTTGCGTATCAGTACAGGAACAGCCTTATTGATATGCAAATTGTTCACTGGAATTCTTAAAGCCTTCCTCGCATCGGTACACATATCATCATACCAGTACGAGTGTCTGCATATCTGTACTGAGAGTTGAGTATCGGTACAGACACACTGTTTTTGACACTTGGACTATCTTGAAACTATTTAAACATGTTAAAAACACTTTTAAAGTATTTTAAACATATTTTTTAAGTTAATGGACTTTTGAAATATTTTTGCAAATTTAAATTAAGTCCAATAACATTGTTTTAAGTTATATAAAAAGTAATATCTCAACAACAGGGCCAGAGGAAGGACTAAGAGCAGTAATAGAGGAGAGCAAGTAACAACAATAGAGACATGCATGGAGGATGTTGGGCTCGCAATTGAAGGGTAAGAGGTCGTGGTCGTATGAACAATTGTGGTGCCACTAGGAGTTGTAATGTGTTGTTCTAAAAGAAATCAACAAATTTAAATCAAGACTAAAAGTCTGATAAATAGTATAATGTAAGATAAAGAGAGATAAATTAGACAACATACACGAGGAAGAAGTAAAGGTGCAGATGGAAATTGGAAGGCAAGCAGAAGTAAATTTAAGTATCTCAACACAAGCTTTTAGCCTATTTTCCTTCTGGTTAGCTTGATTTGAAAGTGGAGTCCTTGTAGATGTCAGCCTTCTCATTTGCTCAGACATCAATTGAGTTACCACTCCAGTGGGATCAATATTGCTCGGAACCGTAGCTGTAACCCTCTTAACCCGGCCTAGACGGTTGACCCGAATTAAGAAAGTCACACGGGGAAAACCAAAGTCAACCCGAAAGTCAACCTTGATTAACGACCCTTTTTTTTCTTTTTAATCTTGTCTAGATGCACATTAACCCTAATTGTGATCACACAACATCATGCTCAAAGATCACAAGCATCAGAGATCAAACAGGGACCCAACTGAACAAATTACAACTTTAGGGACCAAATTGTAATTTCTGATAAATAGGAGGACTTAACCCACATTAAAGTTACCAACTTGAAATTAGTCAGATTTCATGCTTCTTTGTGAAATTTCAGCTCAAAAGGACTTCACGAACTCATACAATTGCACAAACAAGATTCAGGACCAAAACGCAAACAATTCAAAACATTTAACCGCCAATGTCAGCCCCCAACGGTCACCCGTTCCGGAACAAGCAGAACCCGTTTCGAAACACGGGCCGTTCCGCAACGCGTACCGGAACACGGGCTGGCAGTAGCCAAACCGTTCCGGAACGGTCCCTTCCGTTTCGGACGCTTGGGCAAGTTTAAGGCACCCGTTCCGAAACGGTAGGTACTGTTCCGAAACACCCTACATAGATTGCCCCAAAATGCATACTTAAACATGCAATTAAACATCCAATCATGCTCCAATTACCACCAAACTTTACCAACATGCAATTCAACATATATCAGACATACATGCATCAACAAAACAGCAAAATAACATCATACATGAAAAGCCCCAAATCTATAGGCATGCTTCCTACACAAGCAAACCATTCAAGCATAAACTTCCATTTCAAGCATGCAAAGGCCAAATTCAAAAACCAACATTCTCAGCAACATTCAACATACTTAGGGAGTTCAAAACCTCTCCCAAATCATACACATAGGTCCCCCATTGCCAAATTACCAAAAGCTAAAAATGTACTTAAGAAACCTTCCATACTTTGAGCTTTACTTTCACTTGAATGCTTGCCCTCCTTGCTGCCCTCAAAGTACTCTAATGTTCTGCATTATTGATTTAAGAAAACGAAAGAGAGCGTAAGCAAAAGCTTAGTGAGGAATGCTCAATAAAACCATTCAATAATGCATTTATAAACACTTTATAAATCATGCTTCAAATCAACATTTACACATGCTCAAAAGCATACTTTAAACAAGCATCTCATGCTTCATATCATAACATGTCACCCCAAGGACTTTTAAACACCTTGGCCCCAAGGACTTTTAAACACCTTGGCCCCATGGACTTTTAACCACCATTGAATGGACCACACAAGGACTTTTAACCACCTTTGTGTCCGTATCAAGTTTCACCCCAAGGACTTTTAAACACCTTGGCCCCAAGGACTTTTAAACACCTAGGCCCCATGGACTTTTAAACACCATGGAAAGGATCACACAAGGACTTTTAACCAGCTTTGTGTCCGTAGCAAGAATCATCCAAGGACTTTTAACCACCTTGATGTTCTTAAGTAAACAAGGCTCACTCAAGGACTTTTAACCACCTTAGTGACCTTAACCTTTTCAAAACATCACTTGCCAATATACATCATTATCAACAATTTATCCACTTTTTTAAAGCATTAAACCAAGCCATATTCATCATGCATTTAAAAGCATCAAACCACATTTAATCAATGTTCAAAAACAAAGAACTCTTACCTTGAGCTTCCTTCAACATATGGCTTACAAAAACAGCATTAACCATGCTAAATCATTCTTTCAAAACAGAGTTTAAAACATGCAATAAACCACATTGCACAACAATCAAATCATGGCCACCACTAGAGAGTATTTCCGAAAACTTACACTTGAGCTTAGCAAAGTTGTTTAGACTTAATCTAAGCTCCCAAGACATTGGTTTCAAAGCCGAAAACCCAATTTCACTCACCGATTCCACTTCGCCTCTTGCCGAAGTACCAAATCAAGCTTCCGGATCAACAACTCTTGGATCCAAAGATGCCTCCCCTGTTTTAACACATCAAGGCAGAGGATTAATGCATCATCATGCATTAATTGCTTCAATGAAAGCACCTAAACTCGCTGCTCTCATCCACACTCCATTTTCGGCCATCATACACAACCGAAAATGCATCCAAACCACTTCTCAACAAAGCCCAGCCATAAACCATCAATACCAAACATCTACTAACATCATTTAACATCTAAAAAGAACCTATTAACATCTTTATACCTCCAGCAACATCAGATCCACAAGATCACCTCAAAAACAATCAAGAATCACAAGCTAAACTTAGGAAACTCAACCTATCCGGGATTGCATTAATCAAAACTCAATTCCTTATCAATTTAGAGTCCAAATAACATCAAAAACACATCTCAAATCTCAGATTCAACAGATCAAACGAAAATCATCAAAAATCACCAAATCTTGCATTACAAGCCAAGATCCAATTCACAACTCAAAAGCCTTTAATAAAACATCAATTAAGGATTGAAAACTTAGGAATTTCAGTAAAGAACTGATAGTTTAGAGGAGAAGGACGTTCTTACCTCCAAACTTGAGTTTCTCCACTTTTTGGAATCAAAAACCTTGATGAATCAAGTAGCAAATGATGAGGTTTTGTAGATATGTTGATTAGGAAGCAAAAGAGAGTTGAAAGGAGGGATTTAAGTGAGAAAATCAGAAACAATTCCCTGGAAAGAAAGTGTTTGGGTTGAGAGAAAATGAAAGAAAGGAAAATAGGAAGTTAGTTATCAAAATAGCCAAAATGGCTTCCCCTCCACTTTTGATATGTTTTAAAATCAGAATAAATCTCAAAATATCTTAGAAAAATATGGAGAAGCTACTTTTGGAATAATAGCTCCTTAAAGATTCAAAGTTTCAACCCTTTCTAAAACAGTCACCAGACTTTCAAAAATTACATTTTGGTCACTAGCCAAAATGTCACACTTCCAAAACTCATTTCCCAAAATTGATTTCACAGTTCACTTAATTATATTAAAAGATGATTTTAGAACATTTTTCCATATTTTTAATGCAACCCGAACTAGGCTTTCCTAATTTCACCTTTTTAGATTCGAACAACACTTTGACCAAACCGGTCAACGCCCAAAACTCCTAAGCCCAAAACCGGGGCGTTACAACTCTCCCCCCTTAAGAAATTTCGTCCTCGAAATTTACCTGAAGGAAAGAGATAAGGAAACTACTTCAGCATGTCTTCCTTCCGCTCCCACGTGGCTTCCTCAACACCACGATGCTTCCACAGCACCTTCACCAACTCAATGGTCTTGCCACGAAGAACCTTGCTATCCGAATCCAGAACCTTCACTGCTTCCTCATCATAGGTCAAATTCGGATTCAAAACCACTTCCCCCACAGGCATCACATGCGAAGGATCAGATCTATACTTCCGGAGCATAGAAACATGGAACACATCATGAATCTTCTCCAACTCTTGAGGTAACCTCAACCGATACGCAACAGGACCCACACGCTCAACCACCTCGTATGGTCCAATGTACCTAGGGCTCAACTTACCCTTCCGGCCAAACCTCATCACCTTCTTCCAAGGCGAAACCTTCAAGAACACACGGTCACCCACCGCATACTCTATCTCCTTACGCTTCAAATCCGCGTAAGACTTCTGCCGATCAAAGGCTGCCTTCAACCGCTCACAAATGAGCTTCACCTTCTCGGTGGTCCCTTTCAACAAAGCCGGCATCGAAACCAACTTTTGACCAGTTTCAGCCCAACAAAGAGGAGTCCTACACTTCCTCCCGTACAAAGCCTCATAAGGTGCCATCTGTATACTCGCCTGATAACTATTGTTATAAGCGAACTCAACCAAAGGCAGGTGCTTCTCCCAAGAACCTTGGAACTCAATCACGCAGCACCTCAACATATCCTCCAAGATCTAGATAACCCGCTCAGACTGACCATCCGACTGAGGATGATAGGATGTACTGAAATGCAACCTTGTACCTAGAGCTTGATGCAAACACTGCCAGAAACGCGATGTGAACCTCGGATCCCTATCCGACACAATCGACTTAGGCACACCATGCAGCCGCACAATCTCAGCAATGTACAGCTCTGCCAGCTTATCCAAAGAAAACGTAGTATGCACAGGCAAGAAATGAGCACACTTCGTCAGGCGATCCACAATCACCCAAACAGAATTCTTCTTCGAAGGAGACAAAGGAAAACCAGATACAAAATCCATGGTAACCCTCTCCCACTTCCATTCAGGGATTTTCAACGGTTGCAACAACCCTGAAGGAACCTGATGTTCAGCCTTAACTCGCTGACACACCAAACACTTGCTCACAAACTCTGCAACATCCTTCTTCAAACCCACCCAATAGTACTCATCACAAAGATCACGATACATCTTAGTACTACCAGGGTGCATAGCAAAAGGACTACTATGACCTTCAGTCAGAATAGCACGCCTCAACTCAGCATCAGCAGGCACTACTATCCGACTCCCAAAACACAACACACCATCATCATTAAAGCAGAAATCCGAAGGTCTACCCTCCGCGATATCCTGAACATGAGACACCAAGGAATCTTTCAGCAACTGCTTTTCCTTGATCAACTGAACCAAAGATGGTTTCACTTGTAACTCGGCAACAAGACCACCATCTCGCGATATGCTCAAGCTAGCAAACATAGCTCTCAGCTCAACAGCTACCTTCCTACTCAAGACATCCGCAACAACATTAGCTTTTCCAGGATGATACTCAATCGCCAGATCATAATCCTTGAGCAACTCCAACCAACGCTGCTGCCTAAGATTCAACTCCTTCTGAGACATCAGATACCTCAAACTCTTGTGATCCGTGTACACAGTACACTTCTCACCATACATATAATGTCTCCAGATCTTCAGAGCAAAAACCACTGCAGCCAACTCAATATCATGCGTAGGGTAATTGCGCTCATGCACTTTCAACTGCCGCGATGCATAAGCCACCACCTTACCCTCTTGCATCAGCACACATCCCAAACCAACATAGGATGCATCACTATAGACCACAAACTCTTTCCCTGATTCAGGCTGAACCAAGATAGGAGCTTGCGTCAAAGCTGCCTTAAGCTTCTCAAAATCCTGCTGTCTCGCTTCCGACCACTCATACTTAACATCCTTTTGCAACAGCTTTGTCAAAGGAGCAGCAATCTTGGAAAAACCATCCACAAACCTTCGGTAGTATCCTGCCAACCCAAGGAAACTACGGACCTCATGAACAGACTTAGGAACCTTCTAGTTCATCACCGCCTCAATCTTCTGAGGATCAACACGAATCCCCTCAGCTGAGACCACATGCCCAAGAAACACCACCTCCTTAAGCCAGAACTCACACTTGCTCAGCTTAGCATAAAGCTGATTCTCCAACAAGGCTTGCAGCACAATCCTCAAATGCTCTTCGTGCTCCTCCTCAGTATTCTAGTACACGAGGATATCATTAATGAACACCACCACGAACTTGTCCATGTATTCATGAAACACACGGTTCATCATATCCATGAAAGCAGCAAGAGCATTTGTCAAACCAAACGGCATCACAAGGAACTCATAATGCCCATACCTTGTCCGGAAAGCTGTCTTAGGCACATCCACATCCTTCACCTTCAACTGATAATACCCTGACCTCAAGTCAATCTTAGAGAACACAGCAACTCCCCGAAATTGATCAAAGAGATCATCAATCCTCGGCAAAGGATACCGATTCTTGATAGTCAACTTGTTCAGCTGACGGTAATCAATGCACATCCTCATAGTGCCATCTTTCTTCTTCACAAACAAGACCGATGCTCCCCAAGGTGACACACTCGGCCGGATGAAACCACGATCAAGCAACTCTTGCAACTGCGTCTTCAGCTCCTTCAGCTCCTTAGGTGCCATTCTATAGGGAGTAATGGACACAGGAGTTGTATTCTCATACAGCTCAATTCCAAACTCCACCTCGCGATTAGGAGGTAAACCAGGCAACTCCTCAGGAAAAACACCAGGAAACTCCTTCACAACTCGGATATCTTGCACCCTCAACTCCTTAGAGCTAGGATTCATCACAAATGCTAGATAAGCCTCGCAACCTTGCCTCAGCATCCTGCTCGCCTCCAAGGTAGACACCATATTGGCAAGAAACTTCACATTCTTGCCAACCACAACAACTTCATAATCATCCGCAAGCTTCAGCGAAACTCGCTTATTTTCACAATCTACCACAGCACGATGCTCAGCAAGCCAATCCATACCAAGGATCACATCAAAACCATAAAAGGGCAACTCCATAAGATCAACATGAAAAACATGTTCTTGAACAACCAAGGGACACCTTCTATAAAGCTTTCGAGTCACAACAGTTTCACCAAAAGAACTACTGACACGAACACCAACATCCAAAGACTCAACAGGCAAACCAAGCAATTCAGCATGCTCACGCAAAATGTATGAATGCGTAGATCCAGAATCAATCAAAGAAAGCAATGACAAGGATTGCAAAGTAAAGGTACCTGTAATCATATCCGCATCATTCCTTCCCTCACGCTGAGCATACACCCTAGCTTGGCCTCCACCTTCAGGCTGAATAGCCACAACATGGGCTACTCCACGACCACCTTCGTCTCGCCTCTAGAAATTACCACGGTCGCGCCCACGACCTCTCTGTGGTGCAGCAACAGCAGGAGCACGCACTTGATCACCAGCCAACCTAGGACAATCTCGCCTCAAGTGGTCTGCGGATCCACAATTCCAGCATCCATTACCAGCCGCTGCAACAGGAGCTTGCACCTGTCTCACAGCACGAGGACAGTCACGCTTCATGTGACCACGTGAACCACAGATCCAACAAGCACTAGGATCAGCTCTAGCGTTGCCTCCTCTAGCAGGTGCACCACCACCTCTCTTAGCTGAGGACTGATACCTCTGATCACGTCCCCTCTTGTTCCGTCCACCTCCGGAACTAAACTCAACAGCTCTCTTGCCAGAACTTGCTCCAGCACCTTTCGCAGATAAACCCAAGTTCATCTCAATGTCCTTGGCTCGGCCCACTAACACATCAAAATCATCATATTCGGTGGCCAGCACATACATTTTCACATCCGTCACAAGACCATAACGGAACCTCTCGCACCTTGCCCGCTCATCAGGTATCAGCTCAGGTGCATACTGACTGAGTCGCACAAACTGCACTTCATACTCAGCCACACTCATGCTCCCTTGGGTAAGAGATATGAATTCATGCTTCTTCTCATCAAGATATCTCACTCCTAGATATCTCCGCTTGAATACATTCTGAAAGAATGTCCAAGTCACATCAGCTTCCACCATTCCAGCTATAGTGGTCGTCCACCACGTATACGCATCGTCCTGCAGCAAGGACACAACACAACCCAGCTTTTGCACATCCGTGCAGCTCATCTGACCCAAGATTCGCTTGGTACTATCTAGCCAAGCTTCAGAACTCTCAGCTGACATACCCCTGAACTCCGTCCCACCAAGACTGCGCAGACGCTCCAAAGGTAGTCTAACTCCAGCATCTCCCTGATACCCAGCTCCTTGAGCTCCAGCTACTGCTGCTCGAAAAGCACCCGCAATAGCTTGAACCAACATAGACATATCAGGCATAGCTTGCCCCTGACCAACCTCTGGTCCAGAAGCTCCAGCACCAGCTGCAGCTTCAGCTCTTCCTCCCTCAGCACCACCACCAGGTGGAGGAGGAGGTAACACCGCACTACCCGTGTTTTCCTCGTTCTCATTCTCATTAGGAGCCGCAGCTCGCACACTACCTCGTAATTCTCTACGTGGTGCCATACTATTACCATGCAATCACAATGCAAATAAAACAAAGTCAGGCCCAACAAGGCAAGCAATCCAAGTATTCAAGCTCAATTTCATTCAAAATCAACAACATTTCATTAGCTTCGATTTGGCAATGGGTACCCACATCATGCTACATCACAGCATACAACTCAATTGCATCCAAATCACAAGCCACTAACATGCTTTCGATCAACAAGCATACAAGGCAAACATACTTCAATCATGCATACATTCATTCCCAATTACTCGAGAACTCAGCTCTGATACCACCAAATGTAACCCCCTTAACCCGGCCTAGACGGTTGACCCGAATTAAGAAAGTCACACGGGGAAAACCAAAGTCAACCCGAAAGTCAACCTTGATTAACGACCCTTTTTTTTCTTTTTAATCTTGTCTAGATGCACATTAACCCTAATTGTGATCACACAACAACATGCTCAAAGATCACAAGCATCAGAGATCAAACAGGGACCCAATTGAACAAATTACAACTTTAGGGACCAAATTGTAATTTCTGATAAATAGGAGGACTTAACCCACATTAAAGTTACCAACTTGAAATTAGTCAGATTTCATGCTTCTCTGTGAAATTTCAGCTCAAAAGGACTTCACGAACTCATACAATTGCACAAACAAGATTCAGGACCAAAACGTAAACAATTCAAAACATTTAACCGCCAATGTCAGCCCCCAACAGTCACCCGTTCCGGAACAGGCAGAACCCGTTTCGAAACACGGGCCGTTCCGCAACGCGTACCGGAACACGGGCTGGCAGTAGCCAAACCGTTATGGAACGGTCCCTTCCGTTTCGGATGCCTGGGCAAGTTTAAGGCACCCGTTCCGAAACGGTAGGTACTGTTCCGAAACACCCTGCACAGATTGCCCCAAAATGCATACTTAAACATGCAATTAAACATCCAATCATGCTCCAATTACCAGCAAACTTTACCAACATGCAATTCAACATATATGAGACATACATGCATCAACATAATAGCAAAATAACATCATACATGAAAAGCCCCAAATCTATAGCCATGCTTCCTACACAAGCAAACCATTCAAGCATAAACTTCCATTTCAAGCATGCAAAGGCCAAATTCAAAAACCAACATTCTCAGCAACATTCAACATACTTAGGGAGTTCAAAACCTCTCCCAAATCATACACATAGGTCCCCCATTGCCAAATTACCAAAAGCTAAAAATGTACTTAAGAAACCTTCCATACTTTGAGCTTTACTTTCACTTGAATGCTTGCCCTCCTTGCTGCACTCAAAGTACTCTGATGTTCTGCATTATTGATTTAAGAAAACAAAAGAGAGCGTGAGCAAAAGCTTAGTGAGGAATGCTCAATAAAACCATTCAATAATGCATTTATAAACACATTATAAATCATGCTTCAAATCAACATTTACACATGCTCAAAAGCATACTTTAAACAAGCATCTCATGCTTCATATCATAACATGTCATATTGGCCACAAGTGATAAATTTCATTTCTTTAAAAACAAGTTCATCAACTTTCACCCCAAGGACTTTTAAACACCTTGGCCCCAAGGACTTTTAAACACCTTGGCCCCATGGACTTTTAACCACCATTGAATGGACCACACAAGGACTTTTAACCACCTTTGTGTCCGTATCAAGTTTCACCCCAAGGACTTTTAAACACCTTGTCCCCAAGGACTTTTAAACACCTTGGCCCCATGGACTTTTAAGCACCATGGAAAGGATCACACAAGGACTTTTAACCACCTTTGTGTCCGTAGCAAGAATCATCCAATGACTTTTACCACCTTGATGTTCTTAAGTAAACAAGGCTCACTCAAGGACTTTTAACCACCTTAGTGACCTTAACCTTTTCAAAACATCACTTGCCAATATACATCATTATTAACAATTTATCCACTGTTTTAAAGCATTAAACCAAGCCATATTCATCATGCATTTAAAAGCATCAAACCACATTTAATCAATGTTCAAAAACAAGGAACTCTTACCTTGAGCTTCCTTCAACATATGGCTTACAAAAACAGCATTAACCATGCTAAATCATGCTTTCAAAACAGAGTTTAAAACATGCAATAAACCACATTGCACAATAATCAAATCATGGCCACCACTAGAGAGTATTTCCGAAAACTTACACTTGAGCTTAGCAAAGTTGTTTAGACTTAAACTAAGCTCCCAAGACATTGGTTTCAAAGCCGAAAACCCAATTTCACTCACCGATTCCACTTCGCCTCTTGCCGAAGCACCAAATCAAGCTTCCGGATCAACAACTCTTGGATCCAAAGATGCCTCCCCTGTTTTAACACATCAAGGCAGAGGATTAATGCATCATCATGCATTAATTGCTTCAATGAAAGCACCTAAACTCGCTGCTCTCATCCACACTCCATTTTCGGCCACCAAACACAACCGAAAATGCATCCAAACCACTTCTCAACAAATCCCAGCCATAAACCATCAAAACCAAACATCTACTAACATCATTTAACATCTAAAAAGAACCTATTAACATCCTTATACCTCCAGCAACATCTGATCCACAAGATCACCTCAAAAACAATCAAGAATCACAAGCTAAACTTAGGAAACTCAACCTATCCGGGATTGCATTAATCAAAACTCAATTCCTTATCAATTTAGAGTCCAAATAACATCAAAAACACATCTCAAATCTCAGATTCAACAGATCAAACGAAAATCATCAAAAATCACCAAATCTTGCATTACAAGCCAAGATCCAATTCACAACTCAAAAGCCTTTAATAAAACATCAATTAAGGATTGAAAACTTAGGAATTTTAGTAAAGAACTGATAGTTTAGAGGAGAAGGACGTTCTTACCTCCAAACTTGAGTTTCTCCACTTTTTGGAATAAAAAACCTTGATGAATCAAGTAGCAAATAATGAGGTTTTGTAGATATGTTGATTAGGAATCAAAAGAGAGTTGAAAGGAGGGATTTAGGTGAGAAAATCAGAAACAATTCTCTGGAAAGAAAGTGTTTGGGTTGAGAGAAAGGAAAATAGGAAGTTAGTTATCAAAATAGCCAAAATGGCTTTCCCTCCACTTTTGATATGTTTTAAAATCAGAATAAATCTCAAAATATCTTAGAAAAATCTGGAGAAGCTACTTTTGGAATAATAGCTCCTTAAAGATTCAAAGTTTCAACCCTTTATAAAACAGTCACCAAACTTTAAAAATTACATTTTGGTCACTAGCCAAAATGTCACCCTTCCAAAACTCATTTCCCAAAATTGATTTCACAGTTCACTTAATTATATTAAAAGATGATTTTAGAACATTTTTCCATATTTTTAATGCAACCCGAACTAGGCTTTCCTAATTTCACCTTTTTAGATTCGAACAGCACTTTGACCAAAACGGTCAACGCCCAAAACTCCTAAGCCCAAAACCGGGGCGTTACAGTAGCAGTACTCGCGGAGGGGAGATGAGTAGGATACGTAGCATTCGAAGTAAGGTTCATAGTTGTGCTGGTAATGGCGGGTTTTCTTCTAGGACCAAAAATAGCTGAAATTGTGAGAGAACTATCAGAATTCTCTAGAGGTATTAAAGATACGTTCGCAGCCAATTATCAGTAGGGCTGAATGGAGGGGCATTATCAGTTATCACTGCTCCCACCAACTTTGTTTTTTTATCCCAATGGAGAATCCTCATTCCTATACTTTCACTTGCGTACATGACATCCAACATGCTGATGAAGGAAGTACATAGGTTCCTCAACCACCCCAAACAAAATTAATCATGCGGCGGATGAGTGACTGTTGCCATAGGGACATGCTTCCTTATGGTGATGAGTGTTCTCCAGTAACAAGGTTGGAGCAATATTCCTTTCAACATCATCCCACCAATTGGCACTCTTCTCCATCAAACAATGGCACCACATATTTCTAATAGTGCACACTTCTTCATACCTTGAAGGAGGCCCCGCTTGCACTCTCTTAATTTATGACATCTCACTCGGTGACACGTTGCTATGTTTCCCACAGCTACTCCTACCGAGTTTGCACCAAACAAAGGGAAAGGGAAATTGACAAAATCTTCTTTCATCTCCATTTGAATATTACATGCCACAGTTGCTGTAAAGAGTAACCGTTACATAACCCTTAGCGGTATCACCAGCAGGCAGCAGCACTAACGTTGTAAAATTTTTAAAATACGTTCACCAAGGGTTCTTCCTTATAAAGCCTGCAATTGAGGAAGTAAGTCATCAACACCCACCAGCCAGACCTACATAATTTCCCCTGAGCTATCCCGAACCAATTTAACCACTCCACAAAGAAAGGATGGAGTGGCATATGGAATTCTTCCTTAGATGTGTACAGCGGAACAAAGAACCAAGGATTTTCCCATCGTTTATATCATTGAGACGGTGAAACACCCTGGGCCTGGGTTCATTAAATTTGTATTGGAAATGAACCCAACAAAACAACCCTCTACATCCAATAGTCGGAACATCTTCTTCCCCGTCGTGCAACACTCATAGTCATCGCTTATCACCACGACTAAACTACTCTCGGGAGCCATTGATAGAGCAATAGAAATGGGTAAACAAGAGTTGAGTAAAAGAAATAGAAATTACCTAGTCAAATTTAAATGGAAAAAGTGACGATGGAACATGAATATTTTTTAAATGAAGATTTATAGTCACAACCGACATTATTTATAAACCCTATTAAAATTCTCTCAAACAATTCATCATATACAATTAAACGATCCGTTTTCCATGAGTAGAACAATTCGTTTTATCTAACGGACACGTGACTATAAACAACAACAGTTAGTCATAATAAGGTAATAATACTCTATGTCAGTAATAATAAATACAATATCTCAACCATACAAAACAATAAACCCACATGCACAAAAAATTAAGCCAAAATTTAAATTTCAGTTAAAACCAAAATTAATTCAAAATAAATACACCAACCATTCTAGAACACCGCTCCAATACCAAGCCTCACGAAAGTCACTTTATAACATTTCTCACTTGTGGGAAGTGTAAGCCCCTGTGAACTTCGACCATGCGAACTTCCCATAATGCGAACCTTTAGATGTGTGGACAACCACCTACAAGTTGCCGCGAACATAACATGCGGACGGTTATTGGAGAAATTTTGTTAGTTGTAAAAACATAACATGTGGACGGTTATTTCAGACCGTGTGGCAACTCACATGGTTCTCCTTAATGAAAAATTGAACTATACCATCACATCCTAGAACATCTAATCAACAACCGTGCCACGCCAACTCTTTATGGACACCTGTCCAAACTCTTATAAGGAACCGTGCAACATAGAGTAACCAGACATGTATTCTTCTTCAACCTAACCAAACTAAAAACCCTTCACCTACACCATCCGAGCAACCTTCTTCCACCATCCAAGAGCATTGTTCATTCTACCAGTCAACACAACTATACTTTGGATTTTCTCGATATTAAGAACTTCGCCTTTTTCATTATTCTTTTAGGGAATATTTGAAACATGAGGAATGTCTTTATTCATGATTGCAAGCTTCAACCAGCCGCATGGTGTTCGAAAATGCAAGGGTACTGTATTAAGACTTTTGCATGGCACATGTAAGTTCAACCATGCCCGTTAATAAAGCTAAAATGATGCTATGATTGAGGCCTATAACATGAACGATCAAGGTAAACATTGACGGTGCTTATCTAAAAATGAATTGATCGACTGCAATTTGGTTGTTGCGCGCGACCATATCAACGTGGTAATTGTAGGTGTTAGTATATGTGCTGAGCTGGAAAACTCTAGAATTTGTCAAGATGGTTTTTGATTCTGTTAGACGTAGTTAAATCTGTTATAAGTTGTTACTCTTCTTGATCAAAGAGTCTTGTGTTGTATATAAGAGAATGAATTCTCTTCTCGTAAATCAATTTACATTTGACAGAATTAATAACAATCATTCGTTTCCTTCAAGAATCTCTTCTTCCCTTTAACTTCTATCATAGTATCATAGGTTTCTTCCATTGCAGAAACATCTTCCAAGCCTTTCACGAACAAGTTGATTTCTTTGCGGCTTGATGATTCGAACTACCTTCTTTGGAAGCAACAAGTGTTGTTTACCATTGAAAGTCTTGCTCTTGAAGATCATATTGATGGTTCGCTAGTTGTGCCTCCACAACGTGTAGCCGGAGATGGTGGTCGTCAAGTCTTGAATCCCGAGTATGTGAAGTATAAGCAACAAGACAGTGCTCTCTGTTCTTGGCTGCTTTCTTCCATCGGTCCGTCAATTCTGCCTTCTTTAGTGAATTGCAAGAACGCGTTGGATATTTGGGAAAAAGTAAAGCTCAATTTCTCGGTCACTTCTACTACTCGAATCATGCACTTGCATTGTTCCTTGAAGAACATTCGCAAACGAGATCAATCTATGCGTGAATATCTTGCACAGATCCAGGGGATATGTGACAGACTTGCTGCCTGTGGGAACCCTTTGTCGGAGACTATGCATATTTCGACTATTCTTTCCGGGCTTCCGCCGGAGTATGAACCGGTGGTGGCAGTTATTACGTCTAGTCAGATGCCGTATAAGTTTGATGGTGTTACTAGTGTGTTACTTGACACAGAGTCCCGGCAACTTGAGTTTTTGGCTCAAGGCTCTGTGGTCAATATGGTGCAAGGGTCTTCGTCTGATGGGTCTCGTTCTCAAGGCCCATTTCCGAGCCCATATTCTATTAATACTCAGGGTTTCTTTAGGTTTTCTCAGAATAGTTCTCGTGCCGCTCCTCAAGGTTTTCGGCCGCCGCTCTACAATGGTCGTGGTGCTTTCCGTGGTCGTGGTGGTGGTACAACCTTTGGTGGTCGTGCACGGCCACAGTGTCAAATATGTGGTAAACTTGGACACTTGGCCAGCCGTTGTTTCTTTCGTTTCGATCAGAGTTACGATGGTCTTGGCTTCTCGTCTGCTAATCAAGTTTCGTTCTCTGAGGAGTATTCTGAAGATTTGGGTTCCCAGACGGTTTCGCAAGGTTCATCGTTTGCTGGTGCTTCCCAGAATCCAACTGAGTCCGTGGTTGCTAATGTTGCCGCCGTCATTGAGGATTTTTGATATGGTGATGCTGCTTGGTATCCCGACTCCGGTGCGACGTCTCATTTGACTCCTGATGCAAGTAATATCGTCTCCTCTTCTCCTTATTATGGTCCTGGTAGGGTTTCTGTTGCCGATGGCTCTACTGTATCTATTTCTAAGGTTGGTTCTTCTGTGATTAAATCTGATGCTAGGCCTTTAATTTTAAACAATCTTCTGCATGTTCCTCTTATCAAAAAGAATCTGCTTTTTGTATCTCAGTTTACAAAGGATAACAATGTGTCTATTGAATTTTTCCCTAACTCATGTGTTGTGAAGGATTTGAAAACGCAGCAGCTGATTCTTCGCGGTTTGCAAAGTGAGGGTCTTTACAGGTTTGAGTCTTTAGATGGTTGTTGTTTGTCTGGGTCTAAGGATTCTGATAGATTTTCTTCTAGTAATTCTGTGTTTCAGTCTGCAGTTTGTAATGAGTTTTCTGATGTTTTGTCTGTTTCTGGTTGTGTTGTATGGCACAGAAGGCTTGGACACCCTTCTAGTGAAGTCTTGCATAAGTTGTCCCACATTTGTAATATTTCTGATGTTAATAAAAATGAAATTTTTTTCTGTGAAGCTTGTAAGTTAGGTAAATGTCATAAGTTAAGTTTTCAACCATCTTTATCTGTTTATAGCTCTCCTTTACAGCTTGTTCAAGTAGATGTTTGGGGTCCTGCACACTTGCTTTCTAATAATTGTGCCTTTTATGTCAGTTTTCTTGACTCTGCAACCAGGTATACCTGGATTTATTTTGTTGCTAGGAAGTAAGATGTTAAAAATGTTGTGATTAATTTTCATAAAATGGCTGAACGGCAGTTTGATTGCAAGCTTAAATGTATTCAATCAGACCGTGGTACTGAGTTTAGGTCTTTAGAAAGTTATTTTGTTGACAATGGGATTCAGTTTCAAAGAACATGCCCCTATACCTCTGAACAGAATGGTAGGGTAGAAAGGAAACATAGGCACATTGTTGAATTAGGGCTTACTTTAATGGCTCAAAGTGGTATTCCTTTTAAGTTTTGGTCAGATGCCTTTTACACCTCTGTTTATCTCATTAATAGGTTACCTACCAGAATTCTTAATGGAATTTCACCTTATGAAAAGCTGTTTAATTGTCAACCCAACTATAAGTTTCTAAAAATATTTGGTTGCCAATGTTTTCCCCTAACTAGGCCTTAAAACAAGAATAAGATGCAATTTAGATTTGTTTCTTGTATCTTCTTAGGTTATAGTTCTGTTCAACATGGATATAAGTGTTTAACACCTGATGGAAAAGTCATTGTTTCAAGACATGTTCAGTTTAATGAACATTGTTTTCCTTATCTGCAGGATAAGGTTTCTGCTTCTGAAAAGGACAATGCCGAGCTTTACAAGTTCAAATTTGTTCAACCTTCTCTGGTTTCTGTTCATCCTTCTACTTCTGATCATAATTCTCCTAGTGCTTCTTCTTCTGTTTCTATTTCCAACAGTAACCTTGACACTAATTCTTTTTCATCTCATCCTAATACCTTGTCTTCTCCTCTTCATAATACTGTTTCCCCTGTTCATCATGATGTTTCTCATAATCCAGCTCTTTCTTTACCCGTTCAGGATGATCAGACTAATTTGTTTCCTCTTCAGAATGTTGATTCTTCCTCTCAGTTTAGTGTTTCTCCTGTTCAACTTGCTTCTTCTATTGCTCAGGATGGTTTGGTTCCTCCTTCAGCTGATGTTTCTCTATTGAATGGAGATGGTCGTTCTGTTGTGCACTCTGATGCTCATATATCCTCTGACTTGCCTGATGATCCTTCTAATACTCAGTCTTCTCATGATGCTTCCATTGCTTCTTCTGATGGTCACTCTGTTAGTGAGTCTTCTACTTCTGGGACACTTCTTAAAACTTCTATCCCTTCTCATTCAATGGTCACTAGGTCCAAAGCAGGCATCTTTAAGCCCAAAGTCTTTCTTGTTGAATCTGTTAGTGATCTACCTAAGGATGTTCATCAAGCCATGACAACTCCTGAATGGAAAGATGCAGTTCTTAAGGAGTTGAATGCCTTGATTGATAAGGGCACTTGGGTTCTGAAACCTCTTCCTAAAGATTGTGTTCATATAGGATGTAAGTGGCTTTTCAAGATTAAACAGAATCCAGATGGGAGTGTTGCTCGTTACAAAGCCAGGCTTGTGGCTAAGGGTTTTTCTCAACAGGCTTAGTTTGATTACTCTGAGACATTCAGCCCAGTTGTGAAGCCTGTCACTGTTAGGATTTTGCTCAGTGTAGCTCTTAGTAATGGCTGGATATTAAGGCAGATAGATGTAGATAATGCATTTCTCAATGGAGATTTTCTTGAAGAAGTTTACATGCAGCAGCCTCCAGGCTTTGAGCAAGAAGGTCCTTCAGGTCAACAGTTGGTCTACAAGCTTGAAAAATCGTTGTATGGCCTTAAGCAGGCTCCAAGAGCTTGGTTTGACAAGTTCAGAAGTCATCTAGTTCATCAGTTAGGTTTTACTGCATCTTTAGCTGATTCTTCCTTGTACTTCAGAAGTAAACAAGGTAATACTGTGTTCATCATGGTATATGTCGATTACATTGTAGCCACTGGCAATAATCCTGAAGAAGTAGATGCAGTCATCAAAGCCATTAATGAGGTTTTTTCTCTGAAAGATTTAGGCAGGTTGTCTTTCTTTCTTGGTATGAATATTCAACTTGTAGATTCAGGGGTTATCTTAAATCAGAAGAAACTCATTCTAGAGTTACTTGAGAAAACACAGATGCTTGAGTCAACACCCTCTTCTACTCTTATGGTCACATCTCCTCAGTTGTCTCTCACTGATGGGGATCCTTTTTTTGACTACACCTTATATAGGCAGGTTGTTGGTACTTTGCAGCATATATCTACTACCAGACCTGATATTCAGTTTTCGGTTAATAAGCTAAGTCAATTTATGCAATCTCTGCTTGATAAACACTGGAAAGCAGTTAAACGTGTGTTGAGATATCTAAAAGGCACGTTAGATCATGGTTTATATTTTTCTTCTTCTAACTCACCTACAACATTGGTTGCCTATGCTGATTCTGACTGGGGAACCTGCATAGATGACAAAAGGTCAACGGGAGGACATTGCATCTTCCTTGGTGGTAATCTGGTTGCTTGGAGTTCGAAGAAACAAGGAGTTGTTTCGCGTTCTTCCACAGAAGCAGAATTTCGAAGTCTTGCAGATGCTATGTGTGAATCCATTTGGGTCAAATCTCTCCTTACTGAGCTAGGTATTGGTTTGGCTTCTACACCAGTTATTTGGTGTGATAACACAAGTGCTATAGCACATTCCTCTAATCCTGTTCATCATGCTAAGTTGAAGCATGTAGAACTTGATCTCAGTTTTGTCCGAGAAAAGGTCAATGATGGGTCTTTCCTCATTAACTATGTGCCTGCAGCTAATCAAGTAGCTGATGTCTTAACAAAACCTTTGTCATCAGCTTTCTTTCTTCATCTCAGACAGAGTTTGAAGGTTTTCTGTCCAGAAGAGTTGAGACTAATGGCTTCTCAGCAACAGGTCATCTAATTTTTCATATCAGTCGAGGATAAGTTGTATCTATTTCAACAAATCAGAGAAAGAGGAAGAATAGGAAGCATGTTAGTATATGTGCTGAGCTTAGTATATGTGCTGAGCTGGAAAACTCTAGAATTTGTCAAGATGGTTTTTGATTCTGTTAGACTTAGTTAAATCTGTTATAAGTTGTTACTCTTCTTGATCAAAGAGTCTTGTGTTGTATATAAGAGAATGAATTCTCTTCTTGTAAATCAATTTACATTTGACAGAATTAATAACAATCGTTCGTTTCCTTCAAGAATCTCTTCTTCCCTTTAACTTCTATCAGTAGGGCATGCTTGTAAGCTGGAAAAATATTCTCGATCCAGTGATGGCCAGTGGCTGGGGTGGA
This sequence comes from Hibiscus tridactylites, assembly GCA_958450335.1. NCBI lineage: Eukaryota > Viridiplantae > Streptophyta > Magnoliopsida > Malvales > Malvaceae > Hibiscus > Hibiscus tridactylites. The sequence continues at coordinate 47,441,519 of OY288266.1, forward strand.
AGCTTTCACTAAGGGCATTCGTCTAGCCATTGAGAAACAATGGGACTCAATGATTATCGTAGGGGATGTAGTTGGTATACTGAATAGAATATCAATGATATGTCTTCATTTACATGAAGCTAATGGAATGACTAGAGCTAACTCATTGATTCAGGTATGCTATGTCAATCGAATTGCGAACAATGTTGTTCATACTTTTACGCATGGAGCCTTAAATTATACCTCATATGTAAGGGTGTTCATGATGGCCTAACCGTACCGTTTAGCTTAAACGACCAGTCAATTGTTATAACGATTATTGAATTTTATTAATTGTAACTTAACCGTTAAGAAGGTTAATCGTTTTAGCTATTAACGGTTAACTGTTATTAACGGTTCGGTTACATGTTAGCATATAATCTATTGCAACTTTTTCGCTTGTTTACTGTTTTTTTCCGACAATAATGAAATTATCTTATCGATAAATATTATATTAATATTATATTATAAGAGGGCATCGAGATTGACGTAGCCAATCTTGTGGACAAAATATATGTATAAATAATTTAATAACAATTAACATATAGGTTAACAATTAACCATCATTTTTAACGGTTTATTTAATCGAAATTGTTTAATCTTAACGGTTCGGCTAATTAACTTGTAAATGTAACGGTTATATAGATTAATGGTTATAGTTTAACATGCTCACAGGTGTGGTTCGATTATGAGTTTCCTAGTTATATTTCAAATGATGTACTAAGTGATATGTTTATAGCTAATTTATGATATTATCCTTTTCTCAAAAAAAAAATCAAAATGTAACAATGAAAAATTATTACTTTATTACCATATTTTAAAATATCAAAATCGACCATATTTATATATCTATTCAAGTAGGAATTAAATATATTTTCCATATTAAACTGCAAGTAGGAATTGGGAATTGTACGTGATTGATCATATTTTTTCCTTGAACTTTTCCAAAAAAAATTATTTAAGCCTTTAAATTTTTCTAATTTTACCCTTAAAATTTTATTAAATAGAACCAATTTGCGCAAAAGTAGGAATTTTTTAAATATTTTTTTATACTTTTTGTACATTTATTCATTTATTTTGTTTTCAAATTTTATAATTTCTAATATTTTTTTATACTTTTTCGTAAGTTCATTTAATTTGATAATAAATTAGAAATTCAAGGATTAAATGAGAAAAAGTTGAAGGTTAAAATGAGTTTTTGTAAAGTTTGAGGGCCTAAAATGTCATTAGACCAATTATATATTGAGTAGTGTATGTTAGATTTATTATGTATATATGTATGTAGAGAGAGAAAGATATTTAGATTAACAGAAAGTATTTCATGTGCTGGAACATAAGGAGTGGTCACAATAGAAAAAGAAGGTGATGTTCATATTAGGTGGCTTGCGTTCAACAAGTTTCAACAAGCATTTTGATTCCAAAAAGTGGAGAAACACAAGTTTGGAGGTAAGAACGTCCTTCTCCTCTAAACTATCAGTTCTTTACTGAAATTCCTAAGTTTTCAATCCTTAATTGATGTTTAATTAAAGGCTTTTAAGTTGATTTATGGATCTTGGCTTATTATGCAAGATCTTGATAATTTTTGGTGATTTTCGTTAGATCTGAGTAATCTGTGATTTAAGAGGTGTTTTTGATGTTAAATGATATCTAAAATGATGTGGAATTGAGTCTTGATTGATGCAATCCCGGATAGGTTGAGTTTCCTAAGTTTAGCTTGTGTTTTAAGGTAGTTTTTGAGGTGATCTTGGTGATCTGTTGTTGCTGGAGGTATAAGGTTGTTAATAGGTTGTTTTTAGATGTTATATGATGTTAATGGAAGTGAGGTTTTGCTGGTTTATGGCTGGGCTTTGTTTAGAAGTGGTTTGGATGCATTTTCGGTTGTGTTTGGTGGCCGAAAATGGAGGTTGGATGAGAGCAGCGAGTTTAGATGCTTTCATTGAAGCAATTAATGCATGATGATGCATTAATCCTCTGCTTTGATGTGTTGAAACAGGGGAGGCATCTTTGGATCCAAGATTGGTTGATCCGGAAGCTTGATTTGGTGCTTTGGCTTGAAGCAAAGTGGAAATCGGTGAGTGAGTTTGTGGAAATTGGATTTTCAGCTTTAAAACCAAGGTTTGAAGGTTTTGGGAGCTTAGTTTAAGTCTAAACTACTTTGCTAAGCTCAAGTGTAAGTTTTCGGATTTTCTCTCTAGTGGTGGCCATGACTTTGATGTGTTGCAAAATGATGATTTGCATGTTTTAATTACTGTTTTGAAAGCATGTTTTAGCATGGATTTTGCTGATGATATAAGCCATATGTTGAAGGTAACTCTAGGTAGGAGTACCTTGCTTTTATACATTGAAATAATGTGGTTTGATGCTTTTAAATGCATGATGAAAATGGCTTGGTTTAATGCTTTAAAACAGTGGATTAAATGATGAATATGATGTATATTGGCAAGTGATGTTTTGAAAAGATTAAGGTCACTAAGGTGGTTAAAAGTCCTTGAGTGAGCCTTGTTACTTAAGATCATCAAGGTGGTTAAAAGTCCTTGGATGAGTCTTGTTGCGGACACTAAGGTGGTTAAAAGTCCTTAGGTGATCCTTTCCATGGTGTTTAAAAGTCCATGGGGCCAAGGTGTTTAAAAGTCCTTGGGGCCAAGGTGTTTAAAAGTCCTTGGGGTGATTCAAGCATTGGACACAAAGGTGGTTAAAAGTCCTTGTGTGGTCCTTATTCATGGTGTTTAAAAGTCCATGGCCAAGGTGTTTAAAAGTCCTTGGGGCCAAGGTGTTTAAAAGTCCTTGGGAAAGTTGTTGAACTTGTTTTAAGAAATGAAATGTATCACTTGAGCCAATATGACATGTTAAGTATATTATGAAGCATGAGATGCTTGTTTTAATGTTTATGTTGAAGCATGGGATTGCTTGTTTTAAGTATGCTTTTGAGCATGTGCAATGGTTGAATTTAAGCATGATTTATAAATGGTTTTAATTGCATTATTGAATTGTTTTTAATGAGCATGCCTCACTAAGCTTTTGCTTACGCTCTCTACGTTTTCTTAATTCAATAATGCAGAGCATTAGAGTACCTTGAGGGGCAGCAAGAAAGGGCAAGCAATCAAGTTCAAGTAAAGCTCAATGTATGAAGGTTTTATAAGTACATTTGGCTTTGTGTGATTTGGCAATGGGGGACCAATGTGTATGTTTTGGGAGGTGTTTGAGACTCCCTAAGTATGTTGAATGTTGTTGAGATTGCTGGTTTTCGAATTGGAACCTTATATGCTTGTTTTGGAAGTTTGGTGTTTGAATAGCTAGCTTGTGTAGGAAGCATGCCTATAGAATTGGGGCTTTTTGCATATGATGTTAGATTGCTGTTTTGATGATTCCTATAAGTCTTAAATATGTTGAATTGCATGCTGGTAAAGTTTGGTGACATTTGGAGCATGTTTGAATGATCAATTGCATGTTTTGGAATGCCAATCTGCTGCAATCTGTGCAGGCGTTTCGGAACAGTATGCACCGTTTCGGAACGGGTGCCTTACATGAACCCAGGCGTCCGAAACGGTGTGCACCGTTTCGAAACGGTTTGGTCTCTGCCAAGGTCGTGTTTCGGAACGGGGTTGATTGGTTTCGGAATGGCCCGTGTTTCGGAACGGGGTCGATCGGTTTTGGAACGGCCGACCGTTAGGGGCTGACATTGGCAGTTATATGTCTTGAATTGTTTACGTTTTGGTCCTGAATCTTGTTCGTTCAATTGCATGAGCTTGGGAAGTCCTTTTGAGCTGAAATTTCACAGAGAAGCATGAAACCTGATTAATTTCAAGATGGTAACTTTAATTTGGGTTAAGTCCTTTTAATTATCAGAAATTACAATTTGGTCCCTAAAGTTGTAATTTGTTCAATTGGGTCCCTGTTTGATCTCTGATGTTTGTGATCTTTGAGTATGATGTTTGTGTGATCACAATTAGGACTAATGTGCATCTAGACAAGATTAAAAAGAAAAAAAAGGGTCGTTAAACAAGGTTGACTTTCGGGTTGACTTTGGTTTTCCCCGTGTGACTTTCTTAATTCGGGTCAACCGTCTAGGCCGGGTTAAGGGGGTTACATTTGGTGGTATCAGAGCTGAGTTTGCGAGTAATTGGGAATGAATGTATGCATGATTGAAGCATGTTTGCCTTGTATGCTTGTTGTGTGAAAGCATGTTCAGTGGTTTGAGATGTTGACGCAATTGAGATGTATGCTATGATGGTGCATGTTGAGGGTACCCATTGCCAACCAAAAGCTAATGAAATGAAGTTGATTTTGAATGAAATTGAGCTTGAATACTTGGATTGCTTACCTTGCTGGGCCTGACTTGTTTTATTTTGCATTGTAATTGCATGGTAAAAGTATGGCACCACGTAGAGAGTTAAGAGGTAGTGTGCGAGCTACGGCTCCCAACGAGAACGAGAATGAAGAGAATACGGGTAGTGCTGTGTTACCCCCTCCTCCGCCTGGTGGTGTTGCTAGAGGTGAGCGAGCTGAAGCTGCAGCTGGTGCTGGAGCTGCTGGACCAGAGGTTGGTCAGGGGCAAGCTATGCCTGACATGTCTATGCTGGTACAAGCTATTGCGGGTGCTTTTCGAGCAGCAGTAGCTGGAGCTCAAGGAGCTGGGCATCAGGGACATGCTGGAGTCAGATTACCTTTGGAGCGTCTGCGCAGTCTTGGTGGGACTGAGTTCAGAGGTATGTCTACTGAGAGTTCGGAAGCTTGGCTAGAGAGTACCAAGCGTATCTTGGGTCAGATGAGCTGCACGGATGTGCAAAAGTTGGGCTGTGTTGTGTCCTTGCTGCAGGACGATGCGTATACGTGGTGGACGACCACCATAGCTGGGATGGCTGAAGTTGATGTTACTTGGACATTCTTTCACAATGCGTTCAAGAGGAGATATCTTGGAGTGAGATATCTGGATGAGAAAAAGCGTGAATTCATGTCTCTTACCCAAGGGAGCATGAGTGTGACTGAGTATGAAGTGCAGTTCGTACGGCTCAGTCAGTATGCACCGGAGCTGATACCTGATGAGCGTGAGAGGTGCGAAAGGTTCCGTTATGGCTTGGTGATGGAAGTAAAGACCTACATGTTTGCTGCTGAGTACAATGATTTTGATGTGTTGGTTAGTCGATCCAAGGACATTGAGATGAACTTGGGTTTAGCTGCGAAAGGTGATGGAGCAAGTTCTGGCAAGAGAACTGTTGAGTATAGTTCCGGAGGTGGACGGAACAAGAGGGGACGTGATCAGAAGTATCAGTCCTCAGCCAAGAGAGGTGGTGGTGCACCTGCTAGAGGTGGTTTTGCTGGAGCTGAACCAAGTGCTTGCTGGATCTGTGGTTCGCGTGGTCACATGAACCGTGACTGTCCTCGTGCTGTGAGGGAGGTGCAAGCTCCTGTTGCGGTAGCTGGTAATGGATGTTGGAACTGTGGTTCTGTTGACCATCTGAGGCGAGATTGTCCGAGGTTGGCTGGTGGCCAAGATCGTGCTCCTGTTGTAGCTGCACAGCAGAGAGGTCGTGGGCGCGGCCGTGGTAATTTCCAGAGGAGAGAGGAAGGTGGTCGCGGAGTAGCTCATGTTGTGGCTATTCAGCCTGAGGGTGGTGGCCAAGCGAGGGTGTATGCTCAGCGCGAGGGAAGGAATGATGCTGATGTGATTGCAGGTACCTTTACTTTGCAATCCTTGTCATTGCTTTCTTTGATTGATTCTGGATCTACGCATTCATACATTTTGCGTGAGCATGCTGAATTGCTTGGTTTGCCTGTTGAGTCTTTGGATGTTGGTGTTCGTGTCACTAGTTCTTTTGGTGAAACTGTTGTGACTCGAAAGCTCTATAGAAGGTGTCCCTTGGTTGTTCAAGAACATGTCTTTCATGTTGATCTTATGGAGTTGCCTTTTTATGGTTTTGATGTGATCCTTGGTATGGATTGGCTTGCTGAGCATCGTGCTGTTGTGGATTGTGAGAATAAGCGGGTTTCGCTTAAGCTTGCGGATGATTATGAAGTTGTTGTGGTTGGCGAGAATGTGAAGTTTCTTGCTAATGTTGTGTCTACCTTGGAGGCGAGTAGGATGCTGAGGCAGGGTTGTGAAGCTTATCTAGCTTTTGTGATGAATCCTAGCTCTAAGGAGTTGAGGGTGCAAGATATCAAGGTTGTGAAGGAGTTTCCTGGTGTTTTTCCTGAAGAGTTGCCTGGTTTACCTCCTAATCGCGAGGTGGAGTTTGGAATTGAGCTGTATGAGAATACAACTCCTGTGTCCATTACACCCTATAGAATGGCACCTAAAGAGCTGAAGGAGCTGAAGACGCAGTTGCAAGAGCTGCTTGATCTTGGTTTCATCCGGCCGAGTGTGTCGCCTTGGGGTGCTCCTGTCTTGTTTGTGAAGAAGAAAGATGGCACTATGAGGATGTGCATTGATTACCGTCAGCTGAACAAGTTGACTATCAAGAATCGGTATCCTTTGCCGAGGATTGATGATCTCTTTGATCAATTTAGGGGAGCTGCTGTGTTCTCTAAGATTGACTTGAGGTCAGGGTATTATCAGTTGATGGTGAAGGATGTAGATGTGCCTAAGACAGCTTTCAGGACAAGGTATGGGCATTATGAGTTCCTTGTGATGCCGTTTGGTTTGACAAATGCTCCTGCTGCATTCATGGACATGATGAATCGTGTGTTTCATGAATACCTGGACAAGTTCGTTGTGGTGTTCATTGATGATATCCTCGTGTACTCGCGTACTGAGGAGGAGCACGAAGAGCATTTGAGGATTGTGCTGCAAGCCTTGTTGGAGAATCAGCTTTATGCTAAGCTGAGCAAGTGTGAGTTCTGGCTTAAGGAGGTGGTGTTTCTTGGGCATGTGGTCTCAGCTGAGGGGATTCGTGTTGATCCTCAGAAGATTGAAGCGGTGATGAACTGGAAAGTTCCTAAGTCTGTTCATGAGGTCCGTAGTTTCCTTGGTTTGGCGGGATACTACCGGAGGTTTGTGGATGTTTTTTCCAAGATTGCTGCTCCTTTGACGAAGCTGTTGCAAAAGGATATTAAGTATGAGTGGACAGAAGCGAGACAGCAGGCTTTTGAGAAGCTGAAGGCGGCTTTGACGCAAGCTCCTATCTTGATTCAGCCTGAATCAGGGAAAGAGTTTGTGGTCTATAGTGATGCATCCTATGTTGGGTTGGGGTGTGTGCTGATGCAAGAGGGTAAGGTTGTGGCTTATGCGTCGCGACAGTTGAAGGTGCATGAGCGCAACTATCCTACGCATGATATTGAGCTGGCTGCAGTGGTGTTTGCTCTGAAGATCTGGAGACATTATCTGTATGGTGAGAAGTGTACTGTGTACACGGATCACAAGAGTTTGAGGTATCTGATGTCTCAGAAGGAGTTGAATCTTAGGCAGCGACGTTGGTTGGAGTTGCTCAAGGATTATGATCTGACGATTGAGTATCATCCTGGTAAAGCTAATGTTGTTGCTGATGCCTTAAGTAGGAAGGTAGCTGTTGAGCTGAGAGCTATGTTTGCTAGCTTGAGCATATCGCGAGATGGTGGTCTTGTTGCTGAGTTGCAAGTGAAACCATCTTATGTTCAGTTGATTAAGGAAAAGCAGTTGCTGGATAATTCCTTGGTGTCTCATGTTCAGGATATCGCGGAGGGTAGACCTTCGGATTTCTGCTTTAATGAGGATGGTGTGTTGTGTTTTGGTAATCGGATAGTAGTGCCTGCAGATGTTGAGTTGAGGAGTGCTATTCTGACTGAAGGTCATAGTAGTCCTTTTGCTATGCACCCTGGTAGTACTAAGATGTATCGTGATCTTCGTGATGAGTACTATTGGGTGGGTTTGAAGAAGGATGTTGCAGAGTTTGTGAGCAAGTGTTTGGTGTGTCAGCGAGTTAAGGCTGAACATCAGGTTCCTTCTGGTTTGTTGCAACCGTTGAAAATCCCTGAATGGAAGTGGGAGAGGGTTACCATGGATTTTGTATCTGGTTTGCCTTTGTCTCCATCAAAGAAGAATTCTGTTTGGGTGATTGTGGATCGCTTGACGAAGTGTGCGCATTTCTTGCCTGTGCATACTACGTTCTCTTTGGATAAGCTGGCAGAGCTGTACATTGCTGAGATAGTGAGGTTGCATGGTGTGCCTAAGTCGATTGTGTCGGATAGGGATCCGAGGTTCACATCGCGTTTTTGGCAGTGTTTGCATCAAGCTCTAGGTACAAGGTTGCATTTCAGTACATCCTATCATCCTCAGTCGGATGGTCAGTCTGAGAGGGTTATTCAGATTTTGGAGGATATGTTGAGATGCTGCGTGATTGAGTTCCAAGGTTCTTGGGAGAAGCATCTGCCGTTGGTTGAGTTCGCTTATAACAATAGTTATCGGGCGAGTATACAGATGGCACCTTATGAGGCTCTGTATGGGAGGAAGTGTAGGACTCCTCTATGTTGGGCTGAAACTGGTCAAAAGTTGGTTTCGATGCCTGCTTTGTTGAAAGGGACTACCGAGAAGGTGAAGCTCATTTGTGAGAGGTTGAAGGCTGCCTCTGATCGGCAAAAGTCTTACGCGGATTTGAAGCGTAAGGAGATAGAGTATGCGGTGGGTGACCGTGTGTTCTTGAAGGTTTCGCCTTGGAAGAAGGTGATGAGGTTTGGCCGAAAGGGTAAGTTGAGCCCTCGGTACATTGGACCATATGAGGTGGTTGAGCGTGTGGGTCCTGTTGCGTATTGGCTGAGGTTACCTCAGGAGTTGGAGAAGATTCATGATGTGTTTCATGTTTCTATGCTCCGGAAGTATAGATCTGATCCTTCGCATGTGATGCCTGTGGAGGAAGTGGTTTTGAATCTGGATTTGACCTATAATGAGGAGCCGGTGAAGGTTCTGGATTCGGATAGCAAAGTTCTTCGTGGCAAGACCATTGAGTTGGTGAAGGTGCTGTGGAAGCATCGAGGTGTTGAGGAAGCCACGTGGGAGCGGAAGGAAGACATGCTGAAGCAGTTTCCTTATCTCTTTCCTTCAGGTAAATTTCGAGGACGAAATTTCTTAAGGGGGGAGAGTTGTAACGCCCCGGTTTTGGGCTTAGGAGTTTTGGGCGTTGACCGGTTGGTCAAAGTGCTGTTCGAATCTAAAGAGGTTAAATTAGGAAAGCCTAGTTCGGGTTGCATTAAAAATATGAAAAATGTTCTAAAATCATCTTTTAATATAATTGAGTGAACTGTGAAATCAATTTTGGAAAATGAGTTTTGGAAGTGTGACATTTTGGCTAGTGACCAAAATGTAATTTTCGCAAGTTTGGTGGTTGTTTTATAAAGGGTTGGAACTTTGAATCTTTAAGGAGCTATTAATCCAAAAGTGGTTTCTCCAGATTTTTCTAAGATATTATAAGCTATTTTCTGATTTTAAAGATATCAAAAAGGAGGGAAAAGCTCATTTGGCAATTTTCTCAACTAACTTCTCATTTTCCTTCTCTCATTTTCTCTCAAACCAAACACTACATTTCCAGAGATTTGTTTCTGATTTTCTCACCTAAATTCCTCCTTTCAACTCTCATTGATTCCAAATCAACATATCTTCAAAACCTCTTCAATTGCTACAAGTTTCAACAAGCATTTTGATTCCAAAAAGTGGAGAAACACAAGTTTGGAGGTAAGAACGTCCTTCTCCTCTAAACTATCAGTTCTTTACTGAAATTCCTAAGTTTTCAATCCTTAATTGATGTTTAATTAAAGGCTTTTAAGTTGATTTATGGATCTTGGCTTATTATGCAAGATCTTGATGATTTTTGGTGATTTTCGTTAGATCTGAGTAATCTGTGATTTAAGAGGTGTTTTTGATGTTAAATGATCTCTAAAATGATGTGGAATTGAGTCTTGATTGATGCAATCCGGATAGGTTGAGTTTCCTAAGTTTAGCTTGTGTTTTAAGGTAGTTTTTGAGGTGATCTTGGTGATCTGTTGTTGCTGGAGGTATAAGGTTGTTAATAGGTTGTTTTTAGATGTTATATGATGTTAATGGAAGTGAGGTTTTGCTGGTTTATGGCTGGGCTTTGTTTAGAAGTGGTTTGGATGCATTTTCGGTTGTGTTTGGTGGCCGAAAATGGAGGTTGGATGAGAGCAGCGAGTTTAGATGCTTTCATTGAAGCAATTAATGCATGATGATGCATTAATCCTCTGCTTTGATGTGTTGAAACAGGGGAGGCATCTTTGGATCCAAGATTGGTTGATCCGGAAGCTTGATTTGGTGCTTTGGCTTGAAGCAAAGTGGAAATCGGTGAGTGAGTTTGTGGAAATTGGATTTTCAGCTTTAAAACCAAGGTTTGAAGGTTTTGGGAGCTTAGTTTAAGTCTAAACAACTTTGCTAAGCTCAAGTGTAAGTTTTCGGATTTTCTCTCTAGTGGTGGCCATGACTTTGATGTGTTGCAAAATGATGATTTGCATTTTTAATTACTGTTTTGAAAGCATGTTTTAGCATGGATTTTGCTGATGATATAAGCCATATGTTGAAGGTAACTCTAGGTAGGAGTACCTTGCTTTTATACATTGAAATAATGTGGTTTGATGCTTTTAAATGCATGATGAAAATGGCTTGGTTTAATGCTTTAAAACAGTGGATTAAATGATGAATATGATGTATATTGGCAAGTGATGTTTTGAAAAGATTAAGGTCACTAAGGTGGTTAAAAGTCCTTGAGTGAGCCTTGTTACTTAAGATCATCAAGGTGGTTAAAAGTCCTTGGATGAGTCTTGTTGCGGACACTAAGGTGGTTAAAAGTCCTTAGGTGATCCTTTCCATGGTGTTTAAAAGTCCATGGGGCCAAGGTGTTTAAAAGTCCTTGGGGCCAAGGTGTTTAAAAGTCCTTGGGGTGATTCAAGCATTGGACACAAAGATGGTTAAAAGTCCTTGTGTGGTCCTTATTCATGGTGTTTAAAAGTCCATGGCCAAGGTGTTTAAAAGTCCTTGGGGCCAAGGTGTTTAAAAGTCCTTGGGAAAGTTGTTGAACTTGTTTTAAGAAATGAAATGTATCACTTGAGCCAATATGACATGTTAAGTATATTATGAAGCATGAGATGCTTGTTTTAATATTTATGTTGAAGCATGGGATTGCTTGTTTTAAGTATGCTTTTGAGCATGCGCAATGGTTGAATTTAAGCATGATTTATAAATGGTTTTAATTGCATTATTAATTGTTTTTAATGAGCATGCCTCACTAAGCATTTGCTTACGCTCTCTACGTTTTCTTAATTCAATAATGCAGAGCATTAGAGTACCTTGAGGGGCAGCAAGAAAGGGCAAGCAATCAAGTTCAAGTAAAGCTCAATGTATGAAGGTTTTATAAGTACATTTTGCTTTGTGTGATTTGGCAATGGGGGACCAATGTGTATGTTTTGGGAGGTGTTTGAGACTCCCTAAGTATGTTGAATGTTGTTGAGATTGCTGGTTTTCGAATTGGAACCTTATATGCTTGTTTTGGAAGTTTGGTGTTTGAATAGCTAGCTTGTGTAGGAAGCATGCCTATAGAATTGGGGCTTTTTGCATATGATGTTAGATTGCTGTTTTGATGATTCCTATAAGTCTTAAATATGTTGAATTGCATGCTGGTAAAGTTTGGTGACATTTGGAGCATGTTTGAATGATCAATTGCATGTTTTGGAATGCCAATCTGCTGCAATCTGTGCAGGCGTTTCGGAACAGTATGCACCGTTTCGGAACGGGTGCCTTACATGAACCCAGGCGTCCGAAACGGTGTGCACCGTTTCGAAACGGTTTGGTCTCTGTCAAGGCCGTGTTTCGGAACGGGGTTGATTGGTTTCGGAACGGCCCGTGTTTCGGAACGGGGTCGATCGGTTTCGGAACGGCCGACCGTTAGGGGCTGACATTGGCAGTTATATGTCTTGAATTGTTTACGTTTTGGTCCTAAATCTTGTTCGTTCAATTGCATGAGCTTGAGAAGTCCTTTTGAGCTGAAATTTCACAGAGAAGCATGAAACCTGATTAATTTCAAGATGGTAACTTTAATTTGGGTTAAGTCCTTTTAATTATCAGAAATTACAATTTGGTCCCTAAAGTTGTAATTTGTTCAATTGGGTCCCTGTTTGATCTCTGATGTTTGTGATCTTTGAGTATGATGTTTGTGTGATCACAATTAGGACTAATGTGCATCTAGACAAGATTAAAAAGAAAAAAAAGGGTCGTTAATCAAGGTTGACTTTCGGGTTGACTTTGGTTTTCCCTGTGTGACTTTCTTAATTCGGGTCAACCGTCTAGGCCGGGTTAAGGGGGTTACAAATATCATCAGACACTACCTTGTAATCACCTTAAGACTATTCAGAAGTATATCATGCATTGATAGTGAAAATTTGTATTTCATTAGTGATGTATATAATATGCGATTTAGATTTTACGAATTGTAAGTTAATATTTGAGGTTTATGTTGAGTTGATCAAACAATTGCAAATGGCCAAGATGGGGTGAATTGGCAATAAAAATTTTGGTGGGAAGAATGAGTGAAAAATAAAAATTGACACAGGTAGTTATAGTGGTATAAGTTCTCCAAATGAACTCTACATCCACTACCTTAGTTCCCACTAAGGATTTTCAACCAATTCACTACTTGAAATCTTCCCCTTTTCTTGGATGAGGAGGTAACCTTACAAATTCGATTAAGCTTTCTACCCAAAGCTTAATCCACTCAATTTACAAGAGAAGTTTTGGTAAACTCAAATGATTCCTCTCAAAGGATAAATGTCTACCCAATTACAATTTTGATCACCCCAAACTCACAATACAAAATGACAATTGAAAACACTAGAGTTGGGTACAAGAATTTGACTTTGAATAGCACAAGGGTTTGGATTTTTGCTTTGATGATGGTTGTTGGTTGAATAGTTGTTGCTGACCTTCAAAGGACTTCAATTTATACCTCCTCTATTAATTCTAGCCGTTTGGGTGGTTGAGAACTTGAATAGAGCCGTTGGAACCCTCTCTTACCACCATAAATGCACTTCTGCAGCTACCCGTATCGGTACTCGGGGAGCCGCATGAATACATGTCTCAGATAAGAAAGAGCCGTTGTGTGCAATAAATAAGGGGTATCGAAACGCACCTAGGCGTATCGATACGTGGTATCGAAACGGCTAAGACCGTATCGATACCTTTTTCTCAACTTAGCTCACTGTCGATTTCCGTTTCGATATGAGGGTTTACCGTATCGATACGGGTCAACTACTAATTTAAAATTTGGTTACCTAACCAACTAACACCAACGGTCGAAATATTTAAAAGACTTGAATTGAAAATTCGTTAAAACTGTATCGATACGGGTGAAGACGTATCGATACGCCATTCAAACTCTTTTAGACTTTTACGAAGGAGCGTATCGATACAGATTGAATCTATTTCGATACGGTGTTTCGATACTTTTAAGTGCGTATCGAAACGAGTTCCGACAGTGGCGAACTTTGTAAAAAAGGTATCGATACGGCTGGAAGCGTATCGATACACCTGGACGATTTTCAATAGTTTGGCCTTGGAACATTTAGAAAATATTTTGAGTTTGAGTTTTTCAAATCAGTTTTAAAGTGTTGGTGATTTAAAACTTATTAAGGGACTTATAAATTTTTTTTATGTTTTTCAAATTGATCCTTAAAGATTTAATTATATCAAAATCAAACATAGGTTTTACAATCTCCCCCTTTTTGATATAACAAAACTAAAACTTAAAATTTTTGACACTTTGAAAAACTTTGCAAAAATTAACTCCCCCTTAATATGAGCTAGGTAACTTTTAAGTTGAAATCAAAATTTTTAAAGTGTTGTGAGCTAGCTTCTCTCCCCCTTTTTGTTAGATCAAAATTATTGAGACAAAGTAAGTTGCATAACATAGGCAAAGGTATAAATAGGCAACGTAAATAGCATTAACTTCAAAATAAAGCATAACATCAAACTTAAAAATCCAACAAAAACATAAAATCAAAGCATAGGTGTAATAATAAAACGAACTTAGTCCTAAGAACATGAAACAAAAGTGTATAAATTGAAAAATCCTAGATGATATGCATGAGATGCAATGAGAATCTACTAGGCATCATCATCGCCTTCTTCATCATCTTCATCGTCAACTCCAATTGGATCATCATTCCTCATGCTATTGCGCCACTCATCATGGAGAGCGGAGAGGGAAATATTCAAAGAATTATGACCGCTTTCAAGAGAGGTTAGGAGATTCTCCATGTTCGTCATCCTTGTGTCAAAAGATGTTTCAAGAGCGGTAAGACGATTTCCCATATCCGTGCGCAACCCGGTGAATTGCTCATTGAGGAATGTCATAAGAGCATCCATGAAGGGTTGAGGAGGAGGTGGAGGAGCTTGATCACCTTGAGGTTCTTCAAATATTGCCGCGGCCTCGGGTGGTAGCTCAGAAAGACGTAACCAATTACCATTAAAATAATGGAACTTACCCCGTGCAAGAGATCGTTCATCAATAGGATCAGTGAGGGGAGTTGGGTAGTCAAACGAGCAATTAATATCCTTTTTCAAAAAGAAATAGCTTAAGGTCGTACCATAGGTGAAAGAGGTGACGAGAGAGGTGTGGCGGTGTTGCACAAGATAGACAATCTCCGCAAACATGATTCGAGCAAGGTTTGGACGCTTTCTCTCACGGAAGCAACGGATCCAAAAATCATCCACTTGACAGATGGTAGAGTATTTTCCTCTAGAAGGCCTAAACCCCCAAGACACCATCAAATGGAGGATCCGATCTTGAGCATTGAGAGAGGTGATAGAGCCACTAAGAACATGGCCTAAAGCATTCTCAACATCAAGGCCTTCATCCTCCAAATTAAAAACTTCACATATAGATTTGACATCAAGTAGAATTTTCTTGCCCATGAGATAAGAAGTAACTCCGGTAACAACCCCATTACGTACACAACATTTGGCATTAGTGTAAAAAATCAAAACTAAAAGACGGAAGTAAAACCCGGGAATGGAAATAAAATCCATAAAATTCCAAAGATGGAGCAAAGGGTGATATTCAAATTTAAATCGCTCCGAGTTAAGAAAAGGAATCGATATTACCCTTTCCGCACGAATCTTGTAGTTTTCATATTGACGAAAATATGTGACAGCCGCGGGGTTTTCAAAAGATTGTTCATATATTTGGGTGTAGTATGGACGTGTAACAACTCCGAGATTAGATGATTCACCAGTTTGAGAAACCCGAGATCTCTTCCTAGATTCCTTGGGTGCCATGATCTAAAAAAAATTATGCATTGAGATTTCTTCAATCAAGTTAAAAAAAATTTGGAAAATAAAATTTGAAGAAGAAATTTTGAAAAAACAAAAGTTTGTTAAGAAGAGGAATATAAAGACAATACAAAAACAGAAAAAGAAGAAAAAGAAAAAAACATGTTTATTATTTTTTAATAAATCCAAATTCTATTCATAATACCATCTAGAGAGAAAGAGAATAGGGAACTTTAGGGCATCTCTAAAATATAGCAAGTTAGTGTACGACTAATAAATGGTGGGATGTGTAACCCCCCTTAGCCCGACCTAGAAGTTTGACCCAAACTATGAAGATTACACGGGGAAAACCAAAGTCAACTCGAAAGTCAACATTGATTGACGACCTTTTTTTCTTTCTAATCTTTTCCAGATGCACATTATACCTATGTGAACACTCAAGATTCACTTGGGAGTAAGGCACAGCGATCAGAAAACATTTAGGGACTCAATTGCATAAATTATGAGTTTAGGGACCAAAATGTAATTTTTAGAAATTATAAGAACTTTGCAGATTTTAGGTTTACCAACATGTAATTAGTCATATTACATGATTTTCTGTCAAATTTCAGCTTAAAAAGAAATCCCAAGCTCAAACAATTGCATCCACAACATTCAAGACTAAAACGTAAAACATTGAAACTTAAAACAATTCAAAATCCTCAACCAACGGTCATCCATTTCGAAACACCAATCCCTCGTACCGAAACGATGTTGAACGTTTCTGTACTCGGGTGTGTTTCGAGACCGGTATCGAAACATGCCTCACAGTAGCAAAAATGTTTCGAAACAACTTCAACCTTTCCGAAACACTATGGCCATTACATGCCCCCGTTTCGAAACTGTTGAGGGTGTTTCGATACACTTTGCCCAGTGACATCAGAAATTGCTGGTTTTCACCTTTAAAACCATTCAAACATACTTCAAAGAGCATCAAATCATACCAACAACTCATTTTGATACTAAGGAACATATTTAAGGTCTTTAAGTTAGAGCATGGCATCAAATTCAAAAACATTCAATCTAAAGGAATGCTTCCTAGTCACAAATCCAAATATAAGATCTCAAACCACAAACCAACCAATAGGACCATTTACAACTCATATAAGCCATCACAAACAACCACAAACTTAAGGAGTTCAAAACACATCTCCCAAATACAACCTTGAAGTCCCATTGCCAAATATCAAAACTAAAGTGTATAAAAACATCACCATACATGAGCTTTGCACATCCTTTGATGTTCTTATACTTCTTGCTACCCAAAAACACCTCAATTATCTGCATTATTGGTAAAAGAGAGCGTAAGCACATTTGCTTAGTGAGGCATGCTCTAAAGGAAACCAACACAATAATGCATTCTTTAAAAACACTTTCTCAAAAGTTTTTTCAAAAACATGCTCATTCTATCTCATGTTTGAAAACCATTTGAAAGCAACTTCTCATTGAAAACACATGTACCTCAATTCTATATCATTCATTTAAACCAATGCAAATCTCATGGCAAGGCCACACATGCTTGTAAAACCAAAGCATTTCATATAAAAATCTCATATGCATTTCTCATAGCATAAGTCATCTCATCAATTGGTACATGTGATTCAAAAACATTTTCATATATTATATTGGCATTTCATATCTCATTATTACTCGGATATGCGGACAACATTCTCAAATCACTAGACGCTTCCGGTGGAATCTCACATCACCGTACTCACTTGTCTAGTAACATAATTTCTGGGGGAATCTCACATCACTGTACTCAAATGGCAAAATCTCTCATTGCCACAAAGCTTGGGTATTTCACCAAGTCTTACCCGATGGAATGCCCATCATTGGTTCTCTCCCTTTGGATTAAACCAAAGAGCAAGTACGAATTTTTAGTTTATAGTGCACTCTCATCCTATTGGTCGATCAATTATATCCGGTAAGTATCTCAACATCTATGCCAATATATTATGTCAAACCATCATCTCACCTATTGTTTTTCATGCTACATTTCTCAAATCTTTCTCATCTCATTTCAAAACCATAACATTTTCCATTCTTTAAAACAAAAGCTCAAAACTCATCAATGCAACATGTTATTTTAATGAAATCATCTCAAGCATCATCTCTTGCTACAAATCAAGCATAAAAACAGTAGGAATTTATCTATCTCAAACCATGAGCATGTAAAAGCATTTTAAGGGCAACCACCACATATAAGAGAGCAATCTAGCCAATACTTACTTCCAGAATTAGGAAGGTGTTTCAAACCTTTCTTAAATCCCCAAACCTTGTTTCTTTGTCCCTCAAGGACTTCTAAAACCATTCACACTCACTGATTACGCTTCGCTTGCTCGCCGAAACGCTATCTAGGCTCCCGGATCAACACCAAAGGCGTCTGAAGATGTCTCCCCTGTTTATAACACATAAGAGCAGAGGATTAATGCATCATCATGCATTGAAATCAGCAGCCACACACCTAAACTCGCTGCACAACTGAAAAACCTCATTTCGGCTACCAAACACAACCGAAATCATTTCCAAACTCTTCCAAAACAAAGACCAGCCAAGATCTACCACTTCTAAACATTTCTAAACATCAATCAACATCAAAAATCACCACAAACTCGTCCTTATACCTCCATCTATGACAGAACACCAAAACCACCCCAAAAACAATCACTCTAGCATGCAAAACTTTGGAATCCAAACCTATTCGAGATTTGTTTGATAAAATCTCATTTATAACATCAATTAACATCCAAAATACATTAGAAAACAACCTCAAATCAGAGCCTAACCATCAACCACGAAAATCATCCTGATCTCTCCAAAAACCTTGAGCTTTAATACAATTTCTTGTTTCTAACATTAAAGCAACTCAAAAATCATTAACAAAGGATTGATAGCTTTTGAATTTCAGTAGAGAACTGATCATTAGAGGGGAAGGACGAAGCTTACCTCTAATGGCTGATTTCTCCTTGAATTGGGCAAGTTTTCTTAAAAATCCAATGTAAAAACAAGAGGATTTGACGAGGAAAAGATTAGAAATCAAAAGAAGATTGAAATTTCATCAAAAGCAATGAAAATCAAAGGATAATAGCTAGTGGAAATGTGTTTGGCTGAAAAGAAATTGAGAGAAAATGAAATGAGAGAAAATTGATGAAAGGTAGTTATGAAAAGTCAAAGATAGTTTTCCTTTTAATTAAGCTTTATTTCCTTTAATTAAAACATTATTAAAATCACCCAAAATTAGGAGAAATCTGATTAAAAACATTTTGGTAAAACTAGCTCCTTAAAGATTCAAAGTTTAAATCCTTTACAAAACAGTCACCATTTAACTTTTGCAAAAACTGCGATTTGGTCACTACACCGAAATGTAGTATTTCCAAACCTTATTTTGTAAAATTGCTTTCACTATAATTATTCATATAATAAATGAGGATTTTAAGATATTTTCCATATTTTTAAAGAATCCCGAACTAGGTGTTCCCTAAATCTCCATTTAAGATTCGAATCGTTCTCGAATGGTCCGATTCGGACTCTAAAACATCTAGGCCAAACTTTGGGGCGTTACAACTCTCCCGCTCTTAAGAAATTTTGTCCTCGAAATTTATCTGGAGGATAAAGGTAAGGAAATTGCTTCTTCATGTCTGTCTTCCTTTCCCACGTGGCTTCCTCAACACCACGATGTCTCCACAACACTTTGACCAGCTCAATGGTCTTACCACGAAAAACCTTACTATCTGAATCTAAAATCTCAACAGGTTCCTCGTCATATGCCAAATCTGGATTCAACTCAACTTCCTCCACAGGCATAACATGCGAAGGATCCGATCTATACCTCCGAAGCATGGATACATGAAACACATTTTTTTATCTTCTCTAATACTTGAGTTAGTCTCAGCTTATAAGCAACATGACCCACACGTTCTATCACCTCGTATGGTCCAATGTACCTCGGACTCAACTTGCCCTTTCGGCCAATTCTCATCATGTTCTTCCAAGGTGAAACTTTCAGGAACACACGGTCAACCACTGCAAATTCTATCTCCTTACGCTTCAAATCCGCGTAAGACTTTTGCCGATCCGATGCTGCCTTTAACCGCTCACAAATGAGCTTCACCTTCTGGGTGGTTCCTTCCAACAAAGCCGGCATCGAGACCAACTATTGTCCCGTTTCAGCCCAGCAAAAAGGAGTTCTGCACTTCCTCCTTTACAAAGCTTCATAAGGTGCCATTTGAATACTTGCCTGGTAACTATTATTATAAGCAAACTCCCCCAAAGGCAAGTGCTTGTCCCAAGAGCCCTGAAACTCAATGACACAACACCTCAACATATCCTCAAGCACTTGGATAACACGCTCCGACTGTCCATCCGTCTGCGGATGATAAGAAGTACTGCAATTCAGCCGCGTACCCAATGCTTGATGCAAACACTCCCAAAACCTTGTAGTGAACCTCGGATCTTTATCCGACACAATAGATTTTGGTACACCATGCAAGCGTACAATCTCACCAATGTACAACTCTGCAAGCTTATCCAAGGTATACGTAGTATGCGCAGGCAAGAAATGCGCACACTTTGTAAGGCGATCCACAATCACCCAAACCAAATTCTTCTTTGATGGTGATAAAGGCAAACCAGACACAAAGTCCATGGTGATCCTCTCCCATTTCCATTCAGGGATCCTCAACGGCTGCAACAACTCTGAAGGAAATTGGTGTTCAGCCTTAACCCGCTGACAAACCATACATTTGCTCACATACTCAACGACATCTTTCTTCAATCCCACCCAATAGTACTCATCCTTCAGATCACGATACATCTTTGTACTACCAGGGTGCATAGCAAACGGACTACTATGAGCTTCGGTCAGAATAGTGCACCTTAACTCAACATCATTTGGCACCATCATCCGACTCCCAAAACATAGAACACCATCATCATTAAAACAAAAATCTGATGGCCTATCTTCAGCGATATCCTGAACATGTGGCACCAAAGAATCATCCAACAACTGCTTGTCCTTTATCAACTGAACAAAAGATGGTTTCACATGCAATTCATCAACAAGACCACCGACTCCAATATGCTCAAGCTAGCAAACATTGCTCTTAACTCCACCGCCACTTTCTTGCTCAAAGCATCAGCCAAAACATTGGCCTTCCCTGGATGATACTCGATCGTCAGATCGTAATCCTTAAGCAACTCCACCCAATGTCATTGCCTGAGATTCAACTCTTTCTGAGACAACATATACTTCAAACTCTTGTGATCCGTGTACACAATACACTTCTCACCATAAAGATAATGTCTCCAGAACTTTAGAGCAAAAACCACCGCAGCCAACTCAATACCATGCGTAGGATAATTGCGTTCATGCACTTTCAGCTGTCGCGATGCATAAGCCACCACCTTACCCTCTTGCATTAACACACACCCCAAACCAACATGGGATGCGTCACTATACACCACAAACTCTTTCCCTGATTCAGGTTGAACCAAGATAGGAGCTTGCGTCAAAGCTGCTTTTAGCTTTTCAAAAGCTTGCTGTCTCGCTTCCGTCCACTCATACTTAACATTCTTTAGCAACAACTTCATCAAAGGGGCATCAATCTTAGAAAATCCATCCACAAACCTCCGGTAATATCCTGCCAACCCAAGAAAACTACAGACCTCATGAACGGACTTAAGAGGCTTCCAATTCATCACCGCCTCAACCTTCTGGGGATCAACTCGAATCCTTTCTGTCGAAACCACATCACCAAAGAAAACAACTTCCTATAGCCAAAACTCACATTTGCTCAGCTTAGCATAAAGCTGATTTTCCAACAGCGCTAGCAAAACAATCCTGAAGTGACCCTCATGCTCCTCCTAAGTACGAGAGTATACAAGGATATCATCGATGAACACCACAACGAACTTGTCCAAGAATTCATGGAACACCCTATTCATCATATCCATGAAAGCAGCAAGAGCATTCATCAAACCAAACGGTATCACAAGAAACTCTTAATGCACATACCTCGTTCTGAAGGCTGTTTTCGGCACATCCACGTCCTTCACCTTTAACTGATAGTACCCTAACCTCAAGTCAATCTTTGAAAACACAGCCGCTCCAAGAAACTGATCAGAAAGATCATCAATCCTTGGCAAAGGATACTTGTTCTTGATGATCAACTTATTCAGATGACGATAATCGATGCACATTCTCATCGTGCCATCCTTCTTTTTAACAAACAAGACCGGTGCACCCCAAGGTGACACACTAGGCCGAATGAAGCCACGGTCAAGCTACTTCTGAAGTTGCGTCTTCAACTCCTTCAACTCTTTGGGTGCCAAGCGATAGGGAGCAATGGACACCGAAGTTGTGTTCTCATACAACTCAATTCCAAATTCAACCTCTCGACTAGGCGGCAAACCAGGTAATTCCTTCGGAAACACTCTAGGGAACTCACACACGGTCCTTATATCCTGAACGCAGGCTAGGTAAGCCTCAACACCTTGCCGCAACATCTGACTTGCTTCCAATGTAGACACCACATTAGCTAGAAACTTCACAATCTCTCCCACCACCACCACCTCATAATCATCTGCAAGTTTCAACGAAACTCACTTGCTTTCAAAATCCACAACGACTCTATGCTCAACAAGCCCATCCATGCCAAGGATTACATCAAAACCATAGAATTGCAATTCCATAAGATCAACAAGAAACACATGATCTTGCACCTTTAAGGGACATCTCCTATACAACTTTCTTGTTACAACCGTCTCACCAAAGGAACTAGTTACAAGCATATCAACATCCAAAGACTCAACAGGCAAACCAAGCATTTGAGCATGTTCACGCAATATGTACGAGTCTGTAGATCCAGAATCAATTAAAGAAAGTAATGACAAGGATTGAAAAGTAAAGGTACCTGGGATCATGTTCGTATCATTCATTCCCTCACGATGAGCATACACTCGAGCCTGACCAGCACCCTCAGGTTGGACAGCCACGACATGCGCCACATTCTTTCCACCCTCATCTCTGCGCTAAAAATTACCACGACCACACCATGACCTCTTTGTGGCTCAGCTGCTCTCACCGGAGCTTGTCCCTCTCTGAGCGGATGAGGACAATCTTTCTACATATGCCCCCGATAACCACAGTTCCAACATGTCCCAAGGTTACCCCAACACTCACCAGCGTGCCTCCTACCACATCGGTTACACTCAGAAGTCCTCAAGAAGACATTAGGTCCTTGTTGACCTCTACCAGGGTTACCACCCCCGCGTCTAGCATCAAAATGTTGCTTCCTATCCTTATACCTCTTGTTGCGATCCCTACCATAATCGCGTTCTGTAGCTCGCTTCCCCGAGCTAGATCCACATGTTCGGCTCGCCAAACCAAGATTCAATTCAATGTCCTTGGCTCTAGTGACCAAGACATTGAAATCTGTATAATCAGCTGCAGCATATAGGTTTTCACGTCCGCTACCGACCCATAACGGAACCGTTCACATCTTTCCCGATCACTAGGGATCAGCTATGGCGCATATTGGCTAAGGCGAACAAACTGAATCTCACATTCAGCCACAAACATGCTCCCTTGCACAAGAGACATAAACTCCCTCTTCTTCTCATCGAGGTAGCGAACTCCCAATTATTTCCGCTTGAACGCATTCAAAAAGAATGTCCAAGTCAGTTCATCATCTTCCATTCCAGAGATAGTGGTCGTCCACCACATATATGCATCACCATGCAGTAGTGACATAATGCATCCCAGCTTCTGAACATTATTGCATTTTAGCTTTCCAAGAATTCTCTTGGTGCTCTCCAACCAAGACTCAGATCCTTCCGGTGACAAACCTCTGAACTCAGTCCCTTCTAGACTGCGGAGACGCTCCAACGACAATCTTACATTAGCACCATCTTGATGTGCAGGTCCATGAGTTCCGGCTACTGCTGCCTGGAAAGCTCCAGCATTAGCCTATATTAGCACGGTCATATCCGGAGCAGCTTGCCCCTGACCTCCCTCAGGTCCAGCAACCCCAGCACCAACTCCAGCCCCAGCTCCGGAATGAGAACGTAGAGAATGCTCCACCAGGGGAGGAGGAGGTAAATCCTCAGCATTCTCTACGTTCTCATTCTCAGCCAAGGAAAGAGTATTGATTCTCAACTCTCTACTTGGCCCCATAGTAAAAACAATGCACTGACAACAATGCAACAAACACAATTAGGCATAACAAGGTAAGTAATCCAAGTACTCAAGCTCATTTTTAAAACCATTTCTTCTCATTAGTAATGATATGGCAATGGGATTCCCAACTATACTCCAAACATAGCATAGCATCACAAATGGATCAACCATCACTATTCATCCCCCATACCTTCACCGATAAATCACAAACATATATAACCACATACAATAACCACATACAAAGCCCCAATTATTTGATAACCTGGCTCTGATACCAATAAATGTAACCCCCTTAGCCCAGCCTAGACGTTTGACCTGAACTATGAAGATTACACGTGGAAAACTAAAGTCAACCCGAAAGTCAACCTTAATTGATGACCCTTTTATTCTTTTTAATCTTTTCTAGAAGCACATTATACCTATGTGGACACTCAATATTCACATGGGAGTAAGGCACGGTGATCAGAAAACATTTAGGGACTCAATTGCATAAATTACGAGTTTAAGGACCAAAATGAAATTTTTAGAAATTATAAGAACTTTGCAGATTTTAGGTTTACCAACATGTAATTAGTCATATTACATGCTCTTCTGTCAAATTTCAGCTTAAAAAGACATCCCAAGCTCAAGCCATTGCATCCACAACATTCAGGACTAAAACGTAAAACATGGAAACTTAAAACAATTCAAAATCCTCAACCAACAGTCAACCGTTTCGAAACACCAATCCCTCGTACCAAAACGGTGTTGAACGTTTCGGTACTCAGGTGTGTTTCGAGACCAGTATCAATACAGGTCTCACCAGTAGCCAAATTGTTTCGAAACAGTCTCAACTGTTCCGAAACACTACGACCATTACAAGCCCTCGTTTCGAAACTGTTGAGGGTGTTTAAATACACTTTGCCCAGTGACAGCAGAAATTGCTGGTTTTTCACCTTTAAAACCATTCAAACATACTTCAAAGAGCATCAAATCATACCATCAACTTATTTTGATACTAAGGAACATATTTAAGTTCTTTAAGCTAGAGCATGGCATCAAACACAAAAACATTCAATCTAAAGGCATGTTTCCTAGTCACAAATCCAAATATAAGCTCTCAAACCACAAACCAACCAATAGGACCATTTACAACTCATAAAAGCCATCACAAACAACAACAAACTTAGGGAGTTCAAAACACATCTCCCAAATACAACCTTGAAGTCCCATTGCCAAATATCAAAACTAAAGTGTATAAAAACATCACCATACATGAGCTTTGCACATCCTTGGATGTTCTTATACTTCTTGCTACCCAAAAACACCTCAATTATCTGCATTATTGGTAAAAGAGAGCGTAAGCACATTTGCTTAGTGAGGTATGCTCTAAAGGAAACCAACACAATAATGCATTCTTTAAAACACTTTCTCAAAAGTTTTTTCAAAAACATGCTCATTCTATCTCATGCTTGAAAACCATTTGAAAGCAACTTCTCATTGAAAACATGTGTACCTCAATTCTATCTCATGCATTTAAACCAATGTAAATGTCATGGCAAGGCCACACATGCTTGTAAAACAAAACCATTTCATATAAAAATCTCATATGCATTTCTCATAGCATAAATCATCTCATCAATTGGTACATGTGATTCAAAAGCATTTTCATATATTATATTGGCATTTCATATCTCATTATTACTCGGATATGCGGACAACATTCTCAAATCACTAGACACTTCCGGTGGAATCTCACATCACCGTACTCACTTGTCTAGTAACATAATTTCCGGGGGAATCTCACTTCACCGTACTCACATGGCATAATCTCTCATCGCCACAAAGCTTGGGTATTTCACCAAGTCCTACCCGGTGGAATGCCCATCATCAATTCTCTCCCTTTGGATTAAACCAAAGAGCACATACAAATTTTTAGTTTATAGTGCACTCTCATCCTATTGATCGAGCAATTATATCCGGTAAGTATCTCAACATCTATGCCAATATATTATGACAAAACATCATCTCACCTACTGTTTTTTCATGCTACATTTCTCAAATCTTTCTCATCTCATTTCAAAACCATAACATTTTCCATGCTTTAAAACAAAAGCTCAAAACTCATCAATGCAACACGTTATTTCATGAAATGATCTCAAGCATCATCTCATGCTACAAATCATGCATAAAAACAATAGGAATTTTTCTATCTCAAACCATGAGCATGTAAAAGCATTTTAGGGGAAACCACCACATATAAGAGAGCAATCTAGCCAATACTTACTGCCAGACTTAGGAAGGTGTTTCAAACCTTTCCTAAATCCCCAAACCTTGTTTCTTTGTCCCTCAAGAACTTCTAAAACCATTCGCACTCACCGATTATGTTTCGCTTGCTCGCCGAAACGCTATCCAGGCTCCCGGATCAACATCAAAGGCGTCCGAAGATGCCTCCCCTATTTATAACACATAAAACCAGAGGATTAATGCATCATCATGCATTGAAATCATCAACCACACACCTAAACTCGCTACTCTACTCAAAAACCTCATTTTGGCTACCAAACACAACCGAAATCATCCCCAAACTCTTCCAAAACAAAGACCAGCCAAGATCTACCACTTCTAAACATTTCTAAACATCAATCATCATCAAAAATCACCACAGGCTCGTCCTTATACCTCCAGCTATGACAGAACACCAAAACCACCCCAAAAACCATCACTCTAGCATGCAAAACTTAGGAATCCAAACTTATTCGGGATTTGTTTGATAAAACCTCATTAATAACATCAATTAACATCAAAAATACATTAGAAAACAACCTCAAATAAGAGCCTAACCACCAACCACGAAAATCATCAAGGTCTCTCCAAAAACCTTGAGTTTTAATAAAATTTCTTCTTTCTAACATTAAAGCAACTCAAAAATCATTAACAAAGGATTGATAACTTGGGAATTTCGGTAAAGAACTGATCATTAGAGGAGAAGGACGAAGCTTACCTCTAATGGATGATTTCTCCTTGAATTGGGCAAGTTTTCTTGAAAATCCAATGTAAAAAGAAGAGGATTTGATGAGGAAAAGATTAGGAATCAAAAGGAGATTGAAATCTCATCAAAAGCAATGAAAATCAAAGGATAATAGCTGGAGGAAATGTGTTTGGCTGAAAAGAAATTGAGAGAAAATGAAATGAGAGAAAATTGATGAAAGATAGTTATGAAAAGTCAAAGATAGTTTTCCTTTTAATTAAGCTTTATTTCCTTTAATTAAAACATTATTAAAATCACCCAAAATAAGGAGAAATCTGATTAAATTTTTTTTGGTAAAATTAGCTCCTTAAAGATTCAAAGTTTCAATCCTTTACAAAACAATCACTATTTAACTTTTGCAAAAACTGCGATTTGGTTACTACACCGAAATGTAGTATTTCCAAACCTTATTTTGTAAAATTTCTTTCACTATAATTATCCATATAATAAATGAGGAGTTTTAGATATTTTTCCATAGTTTTAAAGCATCCCGAACTAGGTGTTCCCTAAATCTACCTTTAAGATTCGAACCGTTCTCGACCGGTCCGATTCGGACTCTAAAACATATAGACCCAAATTTGGGGCGTTACAGGATGTTAGAACCGTCAGATGGAAAACTTCTAATTTTTATTGTTAGATTCCCATTAAAAATAGGCAGAAACAGGAAAAGATCGTTGCCGGTAAGTATCGGGACGTTGTATGAAGTTTCGCAACTATATGGGGAAAAAATTGTGTTCCAACATAAAAAGATAAAATGACGCATATGTTTCGGAACTATGAAACATGTACCGGAACCAATAGTTAATAGTTTAAACTCAAATTGTTAGTGAAGTATTTGACAAGTAAAGTTGGAAGAAGATATCTTTGAATTTGATATTGTGTAACGAAACAATCATATGTGAAAGTATCATTTAAGGGTTAACGCATAACAATTGACATTTTATTCTCATATCGGTACTTTTGTACTTGTTGCGGAACCTGTAGAAAAAAGTGTAAACTAGAAATGCTTAAAGTGACTTTAAGGAAATATGTTTGTGTAGTAAATTTTGGAACTCACGTATAAGTACCAAAACCTAGACAAAGGTATGTTGGATAGATAAAAGTTCTGAAACTATGGAAGTGAAGGAAGTAGATAATATATTTCTTAATTGGAGAGTATCAGAATGTGTCTACGAGTTTTGCAACCTGAAGTAGAAGAGATATTTCAATTTTTTGTAGGTTTTTAAAAAGCCCTCATTAGAACGAGAATCGAACCTTCTATTTCTCGACTGAAAACCAGCATAAACCTCTGAAGCTTCATTTCAGTCATTGTAATGGATCAAAACCATAACTTAGGTCTGCAACTGAACATGTGCAATCGTCTCCATCGCGAAGGAAACAAACCAAAACCCTAAGGTTTGTTTATTTGCAAAATAATTGAAATCTAGGGGATTGCTTTTCTAAAATTTGGTATGGAATTGCATTTCGCGTTGGAGAAAATCTGTTTAAACTGAATATAGTCCGAGTTGGGATTTTATATATTTGTTTTGAGAATGGTACAAAATCGGTTTGAACCAAAAAAAGGTTAGATTTGTATGTATTGAGGATGGGTTTATTTATGAGTGAGTAAGTTTGCTTCTGCACTGATTCAAGTGAAGATTTAATTCTTAGAATGAGTACTGCAAATCTGAATCCCATTTTTAACGAAGATGCTAATAGAATTGGTAAAGAATTTGGTGATATAGATGGTAATGATGAAGTTACTAAGGAAGTTGTTGATAAAGATTGTAATGCTAAAGAAGATGGTAATGAAGCTGCTCCATCTAAGATGTTGGCCATATATGACAAGGGGTACGGGAAAAAAACATGTCCTCCCTTAATAAAATTTTAGTTTTAGTAAGTTGATATTGTTCTTATTGAAATGAAATGCAGAATGAATGAATACCTTTATTTTTTATTGTTTTACAGTAAAGGTGAATGTATAAGGATGAAGCAAAGAGAGGAAAAAATGTCTAATAAGGTAGGCTTCTGTTGATTATTATGTGTAATAAATGTTAAATTCATTTGAATTCGTCATTCGTAGGTTAGTAAAGAGTTAGGTAAGAAAGCACGTAAAGTTAAGGAAGTTGCGGAAGTCATGGAAGTAGACGAAGGTAGCAAAGCTTTGAAGAAACCTAAGGTAATACGTTATGAGTCATTTTATTAATCATTTATTATGTGGAAGGTGAATCTTGAATATTTATTTAATTTGCAAGGTTGCTTTCGCGGAGTATGACGTTGCGAGATGCAACAATGGTGGTACAACGAGGGATATGATGTCAGATATGCTTCAACAAATAATGTCAGAGGTGGAAGGGGTAAAAGAGGTTGACAATATGGTAAAGGAGAAGTAAATTAAATGTGAGGAGCAAATAATGTCTAAGGTGAATAGGCTAAAAGAGGTTGTCAGTATGGAAACTGAGAAGCAAATAAAAGTTGAGGAGAAATTGGACAATATAAGGGGGTAGATGATAAGAAGTTTGGAGAGAAATTGAGTTTTCTCTCTAAAGACGTCGTAGAAGTGTGGGCCAACATGACCTGCTTGAAGCAAAGGTTGGTAGATAAGATAAATGATGTTGAAGTCAAAATCAACGGTGTTCATCAGGCTATCGAAGCATATTTGTACGAAATAAAAGGTAGTTTGCGGCATATGTCAAGGGATATGAAGGATGATAGGGCAAATATTGTGAATGCATTTCTCGTATTTTGATGGGGGAGACGTCACAGACAATAGAAAGTACTTCGTCTTTAAAATTTAAAACATTTGAAGGTGGATCTAGGCGTTGGTTAAATTTAGATGGAAACAATGATTGTTAAGACCGTTGAAGAATCAGGTAAAAGCAACAAACCTTATTTAAATAAAGATCCTTATCATCTTTTTCTTATCTTGACAAGTGTAATGTTACATTGTAGGATTTCCAGTTATCCACTAGGTTAGTCGAAAATCCCATAGAACTTGAAAAAGATAAGCATGGAAGTTAATTTGGTATAATTATGTTGTGTAGTAATTACCATTCAATAGAATGGTAAGCGTTGGTTGTGTTTTAGTGTTGTAATAACAAATGGCAACCGCCATATGCATTGAACATGATTGGGCTTTTATCCCATCGAAGTGAACATTGAAAATTAGACTATTTTTGGCCATTAAATGTTGTACCTTAATGGTTATGCAATTATTATTTTTGGTGACATAATTTATGATTTTTGTTGTTATCATCAAAGGTTGAGAATGAGTCAATAGAACTTCCATATGTTGTACTATCAGATAGACTTCATGACGAAGAATGAGCCTATTGTGATTATTTATGGAAGAACACGTTGACGCAAGAGTAAGCCTTCTATTCTAAAAATAGATGTTGTATTGTGAAATTTAAAATAAAATAAATAACACAATGTTTGTATGCAGCTAAATGGTCATTAAATTCGACAACATTTGTTGCATTGATAGAGAAGTTGACACGTTACGACCCAATAAATACCCTGACAAAATGGTTAGTGTAATAAATAGTGCGTATGGTTTGAAATTATACGAAACATTTGTAGCCTATTTTTCTAAATGGTGAATATTGTTTTGTATATTTGCAAGAT
The DNA here is from genome assembly GCA_958450335.1 of Hibiscus tridactylites. Classification (NCBI taxonomy): domain Eukaryota; kingdom Viridiplantae; phylum Streptophyta; class Magnoliopsida; order Malvales; family Malvaceae; genus Hibiscus; species Hibiscus tridactylites. Next base: position 47,471,606 of record OY288266.1, read on the forward strand.
TATTGACATGGTGTAACGCCCTAGTTTTGGGCCTGGATGTTTTAGACATCGGATCGGGCCGGTGGGAAACAGTTTGAATCATATTAGGTGGTTTAGGAAAATCAAGAATCGGGTAAGGATAGAAATATGGTAAAATTTGCTAAAATTTCTAAAATCATGTTTAAGGGGTTGGTCAAATAAATTTTACAAAATAAGCTTTGGGAGTGGTACATTTTGTGTAGTGACCAAAATGTAAAATTTCAAAACTATGGAAAAATGCAATTTCAAAATAGGAGTCTAAAATCATATAATCTTTAGGGAGATATGGTGCAATTACACCTTCCTTAAATTGACATGTGTTTTAAATGAGTTTATTTTAATTGATTAAAATGAATTTTTAATTATATTAATTAGTTAAATGGTTATTTGAGAGACTTCATTTTACGTAACTAATTTTTAATCCTCATTTCAACCAAACACCTTTCTAAAAGACTTTTCTCCAGATTTCTTTTCTCTCAAACATTGTCTCTTTAGTTCTCATCATTTTCTAAGGATTCTTTTCAAGATTTTCAAGATCTGTGAAGGAAAAACTTGTCAATCTTTAACGAAGGCAAGGATTGGAGGTAAATCCCGTTCTCAACCTTCAATCTAGGTTCTTTATTGAAATTTCTTAGATCTTTGGCTCCTAGTAGATCAAAATCTTGCAAAATCATGGTTTAAATCTTGATTTTCGAAGTGTTATTGATGAGCTTTGTTTTGAGTTGTTTATTATGTTGAAAAAGGGCTTTGATAATATAGATCTCGAAATCCTTGAGATACTTGAGTTTCTTGATTGTTTTAGTTGGGTTTTTGAGGTGTTTTGATGATGTTATGCTTGCTGGAGGTATAAGGAAGGGTTTAGGTTGTTTTAGATGTGTGTTGATGATTGTTAATGATCGGAAGTGATGTATGTTGGCTCGGCTTTGTTTAGGAAGCAATCGATTGAGTTTTCGGTTGTTTCAGGTGGGTAAATTGGTTTAGTTTTGGCGAGCAACAAGTTTGTGTTTAGTTGATGGTGTTGAAATGCATTTTAATGCATTTGGATCTCTGTTTTGATGCTCTGAAAACATGGGATCTTGATCTGGAAGCAAGCGAAGCATTTTTGGAGGCTTCAGACGGGTGATCATCGCATCGGTAAGCGAAGTTTTGCATATCGGTGAGTGGAAATGGATTTTCCAGCTTTGTAATTCTTTGAGAGTGGTGTTGGGAGCTTAGTGTAAGTTTGAAACATTTAGCTAAGCTCAAAAGTAAGTAAATCGAAAGTCTCTCTCGGAATGTGCTATGTTTTTGTTGGAAATGCACTTGAATAGATGTAGATTTATTACTGTTTAAAGCATGTTTTGAGCATTGACGATGCTGGTTTTTAATGCCATTTTGTTAAGGATGCACAGTGTAAGTGATCCTTGGATTTATGAGATTAATGCATTTGGTTTAAGCATGTTTATGCTTGTGTAAATGGCATTGTTATTTATGCTTATAAAACAGTGAAATAATGATGTTAAATGATTATATTGACAAGTGATGGAAATGGTTTTTGGTTACTTTAATCGGATATAGTTAGCCGGCTATAGGATTGGGTGCACCGTGAATAAAGTCGCCTTGGATGTCGAGGGGTTGTAATTGTATCGTACAATCCATCCAAGTACCCTAACGATTGAGATTAAGATGACAACGGTGGACGATTTTATCCCGTGTGTGGATCTTTTGGTACGTGTCCCGTGCTCTCGTTAGTGGAATTATACAACTACCGATGAGTGGTGTTGAGGGGTTGTGACTATATCGTTAAACTCCACCACGGGTGTCACAACGGTTGATGGTTTCATCCCATGTGTGAGCCTTGAGGTTCCAGTAATGTGTATGAAGTGTGTGGAACAACACTTATAATCCGCGTATCCGATTGTGTAAATTGTTGGTTTTGATATGGATTGTTAATGATCACTTGCGAGCCAATATAATGACGTTGAGAAATGAATTAAGCATGTGATGCTTGGAATGTATGCTTGAATGCATGTAATGCTTGGTTTAAGCATGTGCAAAGGTTTTTGCTGTTATTTTAATGATGCGATGAGCATGTGGTTTTGAAAGTGCATTGATGCTTTAAAAGTTCATGTTTTAAAGGAAGGCATATGTTGGCAAATGATGATGTTTTGGTTATATAAAATGCATTTATGAATGTTTGGTTACTAGCAGTCCTCACTAAGCTTTATGCTAAAGCTCATTTGTTTCATCAATGTAGAGAATTAAGCATTTGAGGCAGCAAGAGAGCAAGGGGAAATCCAAGTATTTGACTAAGCAATGTGTAACCCCCTTAGCCCGGCCTAGACGCTTGACCCGAACTATGAAGATTAGACGGGAAAAACCAAAGTCAACCCGAAAGTCAACCTTGATTAACGACCCTTTTTTCTTTTTTTCTTTTCTAGATGCACATTAAGCCTATGTGAAAACTCAAGAATCATATAAAAGAAGGGCACAGCGATCGGAAATCATTTAGGGACTCAATTGCATGAACTACACTTTTAGGGACCAAAATGTAATTTTTAGAAAATACAAGGACCTTGCAGAATTCAAGATTGCCAATATGTAATTAGTCATTTTACATGCCTCTCTGTCAAATTTCAGCTTAAAAGAACATTCTAAGCTCAAGCAATTGCATCCAACGCTCGTATCGAAAAGGTGTTGACCGTTTCAATACTCGGGTGCGTTCCGAGACTGGTATCAAAACAAGCCTCTCCAGTAGCCAAATAGATCTAAAACACCTTTAGCCGTTCCGAAACACTATGGACATTACATGCCCCTGTTTGAAACAGTTAAGGGTGTTTCGATACACCCTGCTCTATAACAACAGAAAATATTGGTTTTCACCTCTTAACCCACTCAAACATGCTTCAAATCATACCATATCATACCAACAACTTGTCTAGATATTAGAGATCATATTTAGGAAACTTAAGCTAGAGCATGTCATCAAACACATGAACATTCCATCTATATGCATGCTTCCTAGCCACAAAACAAAATATAAGCATTCAAACCTCCAACCAAACCATTAGGACCATTTACAACCCATAAAAGCCATCTCAAACATACCACAAACTTAGAGAGTTCAAAACACATCTCCCAAATACAACCTTAGAGTCTCATTGCCAAATATCAAAACTAAAGTGTATAAAAACATCACCATACATGAGCTTTGCTCTTCCTTTGATGTTCTTAACCTTCTTGCTGCCCAAAAACGCTTCAATTATCTGCATTCTTGGTAAAAGAGAGCGTAAGCACATTTTCTTAGTGAGGCAAGCTCTAAAGAAAACCAACACAACAATGCATTATTCAAAACACTTCCTCAAAAGCCTTTTTCTACAACATGCTCGTTCTATCTCATGCTTGAAAACCATTTCAAAGCAAATCTCTATTGAAAACACATGTACCTCATTTCTATCTCATGCATTTAAACCAATGCAAATCTCATGGCAAGGCCATACACATGCTTGTGAAAACTAAAGCATTTCATATACAAATCTCATATGCATTTCTCATAGCATAAATCATCTCATCAATAGGTACATGTGAATCAAAAGCATTTTCATATATTATATTGACATTTCACATCTCATTATTACTCGGATATGCGGAAAACATTCTCAAACCACTAGACTCTTCCGGTGGAATCTCACATCACCGTACTCACTTGACTAGTAACATAAATTCCGGTGGAATCTCACATCACTGTACTCATATGGCGAAATCTCTCATCGCCACAAAGCTTGGGTATTTCACCAAGTCTTACCCGATAGAATGCCCATCATCGGTCTCTCCTTTTGGATTGAATCCAAAGAGCACGTAAGAATTTTTAGTTTATAGTGCACTCTCATCCTATTCATCGATCAATTATATCCAGTAAGTAGCTTATCTTCTATGCCAATATATTATGTCAAAATATCATCTCACCTACTATTTTTAATGCAACATTTCTCAAAGCTTTCTCATCTCATTCAAAATCATAACATTTGCCGTGCTTTAAAACAAAAATCTCAAAACTCATCAATGCAACATGTTATATTATGAAATCTTTTCAAGCTTCATCTCGTGCTACAAATCATTCATAAAAATAATAGGAATTTATCTATCTCAAAAAATGAGCATGTAAAAGCATTTTAGGGGCAACCACCACATATATGAGAGAAATCTAGCCAATACTTACTTCCGCATTTAGAAGGCGTTTCAAACCTTTCCTAAATCCCCAAACCTTGATTCTTTGTCCCTCAAGAACCTCTAAAACCAATCGCACTCACCGATTACGTTTCGCTTGCTCGCTGAAACGCTATCTAAGCTCCCGGATCAGCACCTAAGGCGTCCGAAGATGTCACACCTATTCATAACACATAAGAGCAGAGGATTAATGCATCATCATGCATTGAAATCATCAGCCACACACCTAAACTCGCTGCTCTACTCAAGAACCTCATTTCAGCTACCAATAACAACCAAAATTATCTCCAAACTCTCCTAAAACAAACCCCAACCAAGATCTATCACTTCTAATCATTTCTAAACATCAATCAACACCAAAAACTACCACAAACTCGTTCTTATACCTCCAGCTATAACAGAACACCAAAACCACCCCAAAAACCACCATTCTAGCATACAAAACTTAGGAACCCAAGCCTATTCGGAATTTTTTTGATAAAACTTCATTTATAACATCAATTACCATCCAAAATACATTAGAAAACAACCTCAACACAAAGCCTAACCAACAACCACGAAAAGCATCAAGATTTCTCCAAAAACCTTGAGTTTTAATACAATTTCTTGTTTCTAACATTAAAGCAACTAAAAAATCATTAACAAAGGATTGATAACTTGGGACTTTTAGTAGAGAACTTATCATTATAGGAGAAGGACGAAGCTTACCTCTAATGACTGATTTCTCCTTGATTTGGGCAAGTTTTCTTGAAAATTCAATGTAAAAACAATAGAATTTAGTGAGGAAAAGATTATGTATCAAAAGGAGATTGAAATCTCATCAAAAGGAATGAAAATCAGAGGCTAATTGATGGAGGAAATGTGTTTGGCTGAAAAGAAATTGAGAGAAAATGAAATGAGAGAAAATTGACGTATGATAGTTATGAAAAGTCAAAGATAGTTTTTCCTTTTAATTATCTTTATTTCCTTTAATTAAAACATTATTAAAATCACCCAAAATAAGGAGAAATATGATTAAATTTTTTTTGGTAAAATTAGCTCCTTATAGATTCAAAGTTTCAATCCTTAACAAAACAGTCATTATTTAAGTTTTGCAAAAACTGCGATTTGGTCACTAGACCGAAATGTAGTATTTCCAAACCTTATTTTGTAAAATTGTTTTCACCATAATCATTCCTATAATAAATGAGGATTTTTAGGTATTTTTCCATATTTTTAAAGCATCCCAAACTAGGTGTTCCCTTAATCTCCGTTAGAGATTCGAACCGTTCTCGACCGATCCGATTCGAACTCTAAAACATCTAGGCCCAAAATCGGGACGTTACACAATGTATGTGGTTTTAATTTAGTGTAATAAGAGGCAATGGGAGGGATTTCCACTCATGTGTTGTTTGGCGATGTTAAACTCCTTGAGCATGTTTGGTTTATGTTTTGGTTATGTAACTGGCTTTATTTTGGTTTATGGTCTTAAAATTTGGTTTTTGGCTATGCTATGTTTTGAGTTTAAAAGCATGCTTGAGTAGCTATTACCTCACCTTGAATTATCATGCTTGTTTCTTATGTTAAGTTGTTTGTTAATGCTTATGTGTTTGATAAGTTGTTTATAACATGTATGGTTGATTAGGACTTGCTTAGATGTTGTTGAATGTGTTTTGAGGGCTGTTAGAAATGCAATTATAGTAAGCGTATCGATACTCGGGGTTGAGTATCGGTACGCTAAGGCAGATTTTAGGCTATCCAGTACAGGGGTATCAGTACGTATTGCCTGCGTATCGATACACATAGGCCAAGTTTGAAGGTCTTACCAATACACGGAGAAGCGTATCTATACGCTCTTCCAATCTTTTGCTACTGTCAACCCGAGTATCGATAATGGCTAAGGTTTACCGATACGGGGTCGTTAATTTCTATTAATGGAAACTTTTTAAGTTTTGATTTGTTGCATTTTGGTCCCTGGTTGTTGTATGTTCAATTGGTTGTTGTATGTTACGTAACTAATAGAGAATTGGTAACTTTAAATTCTGAAAAGACCCTGTAATTCTTAGAAATTACAGTTTAGTCCCTAAAGTTGTATTTTAAGCAATTGAACCCCTAATCGAACTTCGATCGCTGTGCCGTTCTCTTCTAAGTGTCTTGTTGATGACATAGGATCTTAATGTATATTTAGAGAAGATAAAAAGATAAAAAGGGTTGTTAATCAAGGTTGACTTTAACGAGTTGACTTCGGTTTTCCCCGTGTAATCTTCTTAGTTCGGGTCGGGCGTCTAGGCTGGGCTAAGAGGGTTACATTTGTTTGTATTAGAGCCAGGTTACAAAAGAATTGGGGGTGATGGTAAGTGAAATTGGTATGTTTTGATGGTTGATGGAATGTTGAATATCATGTTGTTTGATAAAGCATGTTTTTGGTTGAATATTGGTGTTTATGCCATGATTGGTTGTTATGAATCATATGTGAGTAAAATATGATTGTATGATGATGATGTGCTGAGTATGTGTGTTGATTGAGGATGAAAAAAAGCATGCTGGATATGATATGCTATTGTTTGTTATGTTATGCTTGAGGGAAATCGGGTTGTCCATTGCCTTATTACACTAGTTAAATGTTTTTGTGAACTTGGATTCTTGCTTGAGGCTGCCCTAAATCATGGTTTGATTTGTTTTTGTTGTTATGCCTTATTAAAAATAGCACAATGGGTCTGAGGAGAGAGCTTAGGTCGAAGATGATTGTGTTTGCGGCTAAGCTGAGCAATCAGGGTAATCAAGGGGCTGAGGTTCCACCTAGTGGAAACCTACCTCCTTCTCCGCCATCACTAGGAGGTGGAGAGCCGGAGCAATAAGGACATGCTGGTCCAGTTTTGGGTGATCTAGCGCCGCTGGTTCAGGCGATCACCGGAGCGTTTTAGGTTGCGGTAGCTAGACCGCAAGTTTAGGCACCTGCTACTGGGCAGGTGGGTTTGCCTTTGGAAACGCTGAGGAGTTTGGGAGCTGATGAGTTCCATGGTATGTCTCCTGAGGCATCAGAGGCATGGGTGGCTAGCACGACCGGTATTATGGATCAGATGGGATGTAGCGATGTGCGCAAGCTGGGATGAGCAGTTTCTTTGCTCCAAGGTGACACTTATAGTTGGTGGACGACTATCACCGCTGGAATGGAACCCAATGAGGTAGATTGGGAGTTCTTCATAAGCGCCTTTAAGAGGAAGTATCTTGGTGTGAGATTCTTGTATGAGAAGAAGCGCGAGTTCACGTCGCTTGTTCAGGGAAATCTATCTATGGCTGAGTACGAGGTCTAGTTCGTACGTCTAAGCTAGTATGCACCTGAGTTGATGCCGAGTGAGAGGCATCGTTGTGATCGCTTCCGATATGGGATGGTGCAGGAAGTCAAGACCTATATGTTGGCTTCAAACTACACGAATTTCAATATGCTCGTAAGTTGGGCTAAGGGCATCAAGTAAAACTTGGGTCTGGCCTCTCGTGGCGGTGGTTCTAGCTCTGGTAAGAGAGCAGCTAAGTTTAGTTCCGATGGTGGACAGAACAAGAGAGGCCGAGATAAGAGATATCTGCCTGCTGCTAGGCGGGGTAACGTTGGGCATGGTGCACTGGTTCAGGGAAACAAGATGAGGGTAGAACAGAACACGTGCTGGACGTGTGGGTCAAGGGACCATCTGAGGCGATATTGTCCTCGTGCAGCTAGAGGGGCACATGCTCATGTTGTGGTGACTGGGAATTCTTGCTGGAACTGTGGTTCAGAAGATCATATGAGGTGTGAGTGTCCTCTATTGGCAGGTAGAGGCCTGGGACGTGCACCTGCTGTGGCTGCATCTCAGACAGGCCATGGGTGTGGCTGAGGAAATTTTCAGAGGAGAGATGAGGGTCAGCATGGTATCACTCATGTAGTAGCATTTCAGCCTGAGGGAGGCAGTCCTACGAGGGTCTATGCTCAGCGCGAGGGGCGCAAAGACACTGATATCATTGCAGGTACCTTTATTCTACAATCCTTATCATCGTTGGCATTGATTGATTCTGGATCTACGCATTCTTATATCTTGAGTGAGCATGCACATTTGCTTGATATACCTATTGAGTTTCTTGAAGTAGGGATGCAAGTGACTAGTTCTTTTGGTGAGACTGTAGTCACTAGGAAGTTGTATCGGAGGTGTGTCTTATCTGTTCAGGGTCATGTTTTTCTTGTTGATTTGATGGAGTTACCCTTTTATGGTTTTGATGTGATCCTTGGTATTGATTGATTTTCTGAGTATAAAACAATGGTTGACTTTGAAGTTAAGCAAATCACCTTAAAGCTTGCTGATGATCATGAAATGGTGATAGTAGGCGAGCTTGTGAAATTCTTGTCTAATGTGGTTTCGGCTATGGAAGGAAGTCGTATGATAAGGTTGGGTTGTGATTCTTATCTTTCTTATGTGATGAATCCTAGTACACAGGATGTACGTGTGCAGGACATCAGAACCGTTTGCGATTTTTCGGGTGTCTTTCCGGAAGAATTGCCTGGGTTGCGCCACACAGAGAAGTAGAGTTTGGTATCGAGTTGTATGCGAATATAACTCCAGTGTCCATTTCTCCTTATCGCATGGCACATAAATAGTTGAAGACGCAACTTCTTGAGTTGCTTGATCGAGGGTTCATCCAATCGAGTGTTTCACCGTGGGGAGCACCTGTGTTGTTTGTAAAGAAGAAACATGGGACAATGCATATGTGTATAGATTATCGGCAACTGAACAAGTTGACGATCAAGAACAAGTACCCCTTGCCAAGGATTGATGATCTCTTTAATCAATTTCGAGGAGCCTCGGTGTTTTCTAAGCTAGACTTAAGGTCAGTGTATAACCAGTTGAAGGTGAAAGATGTGGACGAACCTAAGACATCATTTCGGACGAGGTACAGACATTATGAGGTCTTGGTGATGCTGATTGGTTTGACCAACGCACATGTTGCTTTCATGGATATGATGAATCGTGTGTTCTATAAGTTCTTGGATCATTTTGTGGTGGTGTTCATCGATGACATCCTTGTGCACTCTCGTACCATGGAGGATCGTGATAGACACTTAAGGATAGTTTTGCAAGTATTGTTGGAGAACCAATTGTATGCTAAGCTGAGCAAGTGTGAGTTTTTGGCTTAGGGAGGTGGTGTTTCTTGGACATGTGGTATCAGCCGAGGGTATTTGTGTTGATCCGCATAAAGTAGAGGCTGTGATGAGTTGGATGGTGCCTAAGTCAGTGACGAAGGTGCAAAGTTTTCTTGGCTTGGCTGGATATTACCGTAGGTTTGTCGAGGGTTTCTCGAAGATCGTTGTACCTTTGACCAAGTTGTTGCAGAAGAATGTTCGCTTTGATTGGACAGATGCGAGGCAACAAGCTTTTGAGAAGCTGAAGGAAGCTTTGACGCAAGCTCCTGTCCTGATTCAACCTGAGTCTGGTAAGAAGTTGTGGTCTATAGTGATGCGTCCTATGTTGGTTTGGGCTTTGTGTTGACGCATGAGGGTAAGGTAGTAGCATATGCATCTAGGCAGTTGAAGGTGCATGAGCGTAACTACCCTTCTCTTGATCTTGAGCTTGCGGCTATTATGTTTGCCTTGAAGATCTGGAGGCATTATCTGTATGGCGAGAAGTGTGTGGTGTTCACGGATCATAAGAGCTTGAAGTATGTTATGTCTCAGAAGGAGTTGAATCTCAAGCAACGTTAATGGGTGGTTTTGCATAAGGATTATGATCTGTCGATCAGGTATCATCCTGGGAGGGCCAATGTTGTGGCCGATGCTTTGAGCAGGACACTGGCTGTGGAGTTGAGGGTGATGTTTGCTCGCTTGAGCATATCGCGAGATGGTGGTCTTGTTGCTGACTTGTAAGTGAAACCATCCATTATCCAGTTGCTTAAGGATAAGTAGTTGCGTGATGATTCTATTGTCCCTCACGTTCAGGATATTGCGAATGGAAAGCCTTTATATTTCAGTTTTAATGATGATAGTGTTTTGTGTTTTGGAAGTCGAATAATGGTGTCGAATGATGCTGAGTTGAGGCGCACTATTCTGACTGAAGCTCATAGTAGTCCTTTCGCTATGCACCCTGGTAGTATAAAGATCAATCGTGATTTGAAGGAAGAGTACTACTGGGTGGGGTTGAAAAAGGATTTTTCCGAGTTCGTTAGCAAGTGTATGGTGTGTTAGCGAGTGAAGGTTGAACATCAGGTACCTTCTGGGTTGTTGCAACCTTTGAGAATCCCAGAATGGAAATGGGAAAGGATTACCGTGTATTTCGTGTCTAGGCTGCCTTTGTCTCCATCGAAGAAGAATTATGTTTGGGTGATTGTTGATCGCCTTACGAAGTGTGCACATTTCTTGACCGTGCATACTACGTATACCATGAATAAGCTGGCAGAGCTATATATTCCTGAGATTGTGCGGTTGCACGGTGTGCCAAAATCTAAAGTGTCGGATAGAGATCTGAGGTTCACATCAAGGTTTTGGGAATGTTTGCATCAGGCCTTGGGTACACGGTTGAATTTCAGTACTTCTTATCATCCTCAGACGGATGGACAGTCAAAACATGTTATCGAGGTGCTTGAGGACTTGTTGCCATGATTTGTTATTGATTTTCAGGGTTCTTTGGAGAAACATCTATCGTTGGTTGAGTTTACTTATAACATTAATTATCAGGCAAGCATTCAAATGGCTCCATACGAGGCTTTGTATGGGAAAAAGTGTAGAACGCCTCTTTGTTGCGCAGAGACAGGGTAGATATTGATTTCGAAGCCAGCTATGTTGAAAGGAACCACCTAGAAGGTGAAGCTCATTTGTGAGTGTTTGAAGGCAGCATCAGATCGACAAAAGTCTTAAGCGGATCTGAAGCGTAAGGAGATTGAGTTTGCGGTTGGTGAACGTGTGTTTTTGAAAGCTTCTCCTTGGAAGAAGGTGATGAGATTTGGGTGTAATGGTAAGCTTAGAATGAGGTTTATTGGACCTTATGAGGTTGTGGAGCGTACTGGTCCTGTGGCATATCGATTGAGGTTGCCTCCTGAGTTGGAAAGGATTCATGATGTGATTAATGTATCGATGCTGAAAAGGTATAGATCGGATCCTTCGCATGTGATGCTTGTCGAGGAAATATAGTTGAATTTGAATTTGTCTTATGATGAGGAATCAGTGAAGATCCTGGATTCGAGCAGCAAAGTTCTTCGTGGCAAGACGATAAAGCTTGTGAATGTGTTGTGGTTACACCGAGGAGTTGAGGAGGCCACTTGAGAAAGCAAGGCGGACATGCTTGAGCAGTTTCCACACCTTTTTCCTTTAGGTAAAATTTCAGGGATGAAATTTCCTAAGTAGGCGAGAGTTGTAACGCCCTGGTTTTGGGCATGGATGTTTTAGACATCAGATCGGGCTAGTCAGAAATGATTCGAATTGTATTAGGTGGTTTAGGGAAATCAAGGATCGGGTAAGGATAAAAATATGGTAAAAATTGCTAAAATCATGTTTAAGGGTTTGGTCAAATCAATTTTACAAAATAAGCTTTGGGAGTGGTACATTTTGGGTAGTGACCAAAATGTAAAGTTTCAAAACTGTGGAAAAATGCAATTCCAAAAGAGGAGTAAAAAATATTAGAATCTTTAGGGAGCTATGGTGCAATTACACCATCCTTAAATTGGCATGTGTTTTAAACGAGTTTATTTTAATTGATTAAAAAGGATTTTTAATTATATTAATTAATTAAATGGTTATTTAAGAGATTTCATTTTACGTAACTAATTTTCAATCCTCATTTCAGCCAAACACCTTTCTAAAAGACTTTTCTCCAGATTTCTTTTGTCTCAAACACTCTCTCTTTAGTTCTCATCATTTTCTAAGGATTCTCTTCAATATTTTCAAGATTTGAGAAGGAAAAACTTGTCAATCTTTAAGGAAGGCAAGGATTGGAGGTAAATTTTGTTCTCAATCTTCAATCTAGATTCTTTATTGAAATTCCCAAGATCTTTGGCCCCTAATTGTTGTTTTTGGCTGAGTTTTGATTATTGTTTGATTTAAGATCAAAATCTTGCAAAATCATGGTTTAAATCTTGATTTTCGGAGTGTTATTGACGAGCTCTATTTTAGATTGATTTTAATTGAGTTTTGAGTTGTTTATTATGTTGAAAAAAGGGCTTCGATAATATAGATCTCGAAATCCTTGAGATCCTTGATTTTCTTGATGGTTTTAGTTGGGTTTTTTGAGGTGTTTTGATGGTGTTATGCTTGCTGGAGGTACAAAGAAGGGTTTAGGTTGTTTTAGATGTGTTTTGATGATTATTAATTGTTGGAAGTGATGTATGTTGGCTGGGCTTGGTTTAGGAAGCAATCAATTGAGTTTTTTGTTGTTGCGAATTGGTAAATTGGTGTAGTTTTGGTGAGCAACGAGTTTGTGTTTAGTTGCTGGTGTTGAAATGCATTTTAATGCATTTGGATCTCTGTTTTGATGCTCTAAAAATAGAGGATCTTGATTCGGATGCAAGCGAAGTATTTTTTGATGCTTCGGAAGGGTGATCTTCGCGTCGGCAAGCGAAGTTTCATGTAACAGTGAGTGGAAATGGATTTTCCAGCTTTGTAACGCTTTGAGCGTTGTGTTGGGAGCTTAGTGTAAGTTTGAAACACTTAGTTAAGCTCAAAAGTAAGTGAATCGAAAGTCTCTCTCAGAATGTGCTATGTTTTTGTTGGAAATGCACTTGAATTAGATGTGGATTGATTACTGTTTTAAAGAATGCTTTGAGCATTGATGATTCTGGGTTTTAATGCCATTTTGTTAAGAATGCACATGGTAAGTGATCCTTGGATTTATGAGATTAATGCATTTGGTTTAAGCATGTTTATGCTTGTGTAAATGGCATTGTGATTTATGCTTGTAAAACAGTGAAATAATGATGTTAAATGATTATATTGGAAAATGATGGAAATGGTTTTTGGTTACTTTAATCGGATATAGTTTGCCGTCTATAAGATTGGGCGCACTGATAATAAAGTCGCCTTGGATGTCGAGGGGTTGTAATTGTACCGTACACTCAATCTAAGTACCCTAACGATTGAGATTAAGATCACAACGGTGGATGGTTTAATCTCGTGTGTGGATCTTGTGGTATGTGTCTCGTGCTCTCGTTAGTGGAATTATACAAATACCGATGAGTGATGTTGAGGGGTTGTGATTGTACCGTTAAGCTCCACCACGAGTGTTACAACAGTTGATGGTTTAATCCCATGTGTGAGCCTTGAGGGTCCGGTAGTGTGTATGAAGCGTGTGGGACAACGCTTGTAATCCACGTATTCGATTGTGTAAATTGTTGGTTTTGATATGGATTGTTAATGATCACTTGCGAGCCAATATAGTGATGTTGAGAAATGAATTAAGCATGTGATGCTTGGAATGTATGCTTGAATGCACGTAATGCTTGGTTTAAGCATGAGCAAAGGTTTTTGCTGTTATTTTAATGATGGTATGAGCATGTGGTTTTGAAAGTGCATTGATGCTTTAAAAGCACATGTTTTAAAGGAAGGCATATGGTGGCAAATGATGATGTTTTGGTTCTATAAAATGCATTGATGAATGTTTGGTTACTAGCGGTCCTCACTAAGCTTTATGCTTACGCTCATTTGTTTCATCAATGCAGAGAATTAAGCATTTGAGGCAGCAAGAGAGCAAGGGGAAATCCAAGTATTTGGCTAAGCAATGTATGTGGTTTTACTTTAGTGTAATAAGAGGCAATGGGAGGGATTTCCACTCATGTGTCGTTTGGCGATGGTAAATCCCTTGAGCATGTTTGGTTTACGTTTTGGTTATGTAACTAGCCTTATTTTGGTTTATGGTCTTATAACTTGGTTTTTAACTATGCTATATTTTGAGTTTAAAAGCATGCTTGAGTAGCTATTACCTCACCTTGAATTATCATGCTTGTTGCTTATGTTAAGTTGTTTGTTGATGCTTATGTGTTTGGTAAGTTGTTTATAACACATATGATTGATTAGGACTTGCTTAGATGTTGTTGAATGTGTTTTAAGGGCTGTTGGAAATTCAATACTGGTAAACATATCGATACTTGGGGTTGAGTATCGGTACGCTAAGGCATATTTCAGGCTTTTTGGTACAGGGGTATCGGTACGTATTGCCTGCGTATCGATACACCTAGGCCAAGTTTGAAGGCCGTACCAATACACGGAGAAGCGTATCTATACGCTCTTCCAATCTTTTGCTACTGTCAACCCAAGTATCGATAAGGGCTAAGGTGTACCGATACGGGGTCGTTAATTTCTATTAATGGAATCTTTTTAAGTTTTGATTTGTTGCATTTTGGTCCCTGGTTGTTGTATGTTCAATTGGTTGTTGTATGTTACATAACTAACAAAGGATTGGTAACTTTAAATTCTAAAAAGTCCCTGTAATTCTTAAAATTTATAGTTTAGTCCCTCAAGTTGTATTTTAAGCAATTGAACCCCTAATCGAACTCCGATCGTTGTGTCGTTTTCTTCTAAGTGTCTTGCTGATTACATAGGATCTTAATGTACATCTAGAGAAGATAAAAAGAAAAAAAAAGATCGTTAATCGAGGTTGACTTTAACGAGTTGACTTCAGTTTTCCCCGTGTAATCTTCTCAGTTCAGGTCGGGCGTCTAGACTGGGCTAAGGGGGTTACACATGGTCTCCGTGTGCGAGGCTCGCAAGGAGGCGATGGAAAAAAATGAATGTCGGCCCTTTATGCCTTGTTATCTTGATGTATGTTTTTTTGTTACCATCTTATATAGTGCTTATACCATAGGTCATTTTTGATTAATTGTTTTCGATTGTAAAACTAACAAACTTATTAATTGTTGCGTACCCAAAAAGGAAAGGCATTACATGCCACAACGTCATTGTTTGCAGAGTCTTATGTTGGTACAATGAAGTATTGTGGGAACTTTGTTGGCGCTGATATAGTAAGTAGAAATGGGATAAATGATTTAATTGTTAAATGGGTTATAGGTTTTACAATTTGTTTGAGGATAAGGTAAATTTTAATTTGGTTGAGGAGATAAAATTTTGCAGGTATTCATCCCCATGAATGATTTATGGGATTGGTACTTGTGTGTCTTGTATATGGAACATGGGGAAGTTTGGATAGTAGATAGCCTACTGGATACTAATGAGAGGCAACATAGGGAGGAAGCAGTTAGGAAAATGGTGAGAACATATCCATTTGCCATGTTACCTTGTTAGTTATTAGCATTGTATGTTATTAATGTCTATGAATGAATCTTGTACTATGTTTTCATTATTATTCATGTAGGCACTTTTGCAAAATTTACTTAGTATGAGGACTTCATGAAGGTGTTTAGAAAACAGAAGGTGGCATTCGAGAAGCTGAAATTTGAATGTCCCAAAGTAAAAGAAGAATATAGGCATTAAGCTTTCCATATACCTTGTATTGTTATCATGAAATTAGTAATTAAATGAATAGAACCGCATCGAACTTGTTAGAGAGGACAATGGTATGCTCGTCATTGCATGAATTAAAAGCATACGAGCAGGTACCCAAATCAGTGATCTGCCGCATATCGTAAGTGAATGATTATCAATCTTGTTTCATTTATAATCAAACGTTGAATGCTTAAGATGAAAGGGAATTGTGTACAAACATATTTACTTATTTCCAAGTATAGGGACTTAGAGAATGTGACATGATGCAATTGCTATACTAGCTATGTGTACATGATGCAAACATGAACATGTTTGCGTTGTATCGTGGTGTGGAAGAACATAAGAAATCGATATAGGGAAATGACATGGGAAAGAATGCAAAGCATCTGAGAAGTATTACTCGACTTCGGTATTCACGTGAAACCATAGAGGAATGCGTTAGGTTCATATCTAAACCATTATCTTTTCACAATTATATCATATTAATTCGATATGCAATCATAGTTATTGACTTCTATTATAGACTAACAAAATTGGGTTTTTGGATAATTTATAATATGAGTTATGCAACTTGGTCCCCATTTTCGCTTGGATTGACAACATATTCTACATGGATTTATAACCCTCAGACAACTTTTTTTTGAGAAATTTTCATCGGTCCCATCTTGACGGAGGATATGTTTAAATTTTTAAAAATGTTAGTGTCAACTAATCGTACTTAATTCAGGTGATCTTATACTTGCAAGAAGGCTTGTGCAGATGTGCAAATTGTGAGCGGTTGATCTTCGTTGGTGCAGATCTGGAAGTGTCCCCCTTTTTTGTGAGAAAAAATATTGTTGTAATGTACATCCCGTATAGAGGTTTTATGTATTTGTACACTAGTTTCGAACTTTGCACCCTACATTTTACATTTTATGACTTTAAATATTCAAAACTATAGGTGCGAGTATGCAAAGTTGTAAAGCGAAAGTTAAACTAGAATCTTTAAGAAATCATGTTACATTTGAGGTTTGACGTGATACCTTCGCTATTGTATTTGCAAACGTTCAATATGCGTGGTATTATAAGGAAATGTCACTCCAAATGGATTTTGCAAGGCATGTTTGTGCATTACTAGTAACGTCTTACCCTGAAGTGCCATCTAAAATAATTCCTAAACTGCAACCTTATCTCCTATCAATAATAAAACCAATTCGGTAAAAGAAAAACAAAACAAAACAAAGTTAAAACCCAAGAAATCCTTTCGTTTCTTCTTACCCTATCATTGGCCCGGACTTTCCTTCACAGTCCAAGAATAAGTACCTATGCACGCAGACTCATAGGCGGTTCATACTACTAGAAAAAATTACATGACTTTTGAAATATTTTTCCATGGTTAGAACACCCAAAAAATCTTCTTCCCGGATTGTTATCTGACCAGGATGTCTTCAACACAATATGCTTTCTATAGCTGCAGGTTGGAATTTCGTTCGCCTTAGAGACAGAACCCATCAAACCACTTTTGTTTCTTCCTTCTTCTTCATGTATTTTTAGCGGACAGAGTGACCTTGCGGGTTTTTTATGTTGATAGTTGAATTTACAGTTTGGTATTTTTAGGGTATTTTATTGGGATGTTTGTAATTGAGGATATTATTTCTAAATGAGAAGACAATTTCGGGCGGGAACTAGAATTTGAACTCAAACTGAAATCGTCAGGCAATTAAACTGAGACGACAATGTTGTGCCTAATGGTACAACTGATAAGACTTATCTGTTGGTAACGTATCGAAACGAGAAATAGAGATTCAAAACTGACACTGATAAGATGCTTGCTTATTATTAGTATGCTTCTTTTTATATGTAAAAAAAGTTGTGAACATCGGATACGGAACTCATAAATACATGTTTGGTACTAATGATCTAAAACTGAAAATGTGAGAAGAAAAGGTAATAGTTTAGGTTGAAAGTTCAAGAGTTTCAAACGAATTTGGCGTTGTGTCGGTACTACGAAACGAAGCGACAACTTCCAAGAGTAAGTCATGGCTCGGCACGTTCTGGCCTATATATACCCCCACAAAGTGTATTGTAATTCATCTTATTTCTTCATCTACTTTGAGAGATCGACATGGGTTTGATTGCATGTATTCGAAGGGAGTTCCGTACTAATGCCTTAGTGATTACAGTGTAATATGCACAAAATTTTTGTTTTTAGGCACTTTATAATTACCACGATTCTCAATCCCTTAATGATTTGAAGCCGTTGTGGGAGCCATCTGGTCGTATCACCAAAGGTTGTCGTATTCGATTCAGGAGACGGTGGAGGAGAATGTGAAGATGGCAGACTAGGGTTGCTCATCATTTCAGGAGGCTGGTTGCTGCGGCGGGTTACTATGAGTCACCGGACCATGATTTCTCAATAAGGAGAGGGAAGATGAGTGGAGCTTGCGTAGGGAAGTGAAGGTTGCCCGGTAGATTTCCTTGTGTAGTTCTGTTGCATTTAAAAGGAAAATATCATGGAACTAGAAATCCAAAATAGTAGAGTAATTTGGGGAAACTGAGACGTCATGTAACGCCCTGGTTTTAGGCTTAGGAGGCTTTAAGTATGACTCGTGGTTTGTAGGACCTAGACTAGAGATTCGTGTTAGTTTGGGAGTGGTTCAAGGAAAACAAGGTTCGAGATATGACAAAATTATGGGAAATTCCTAAAATCCTCTCTCTCTCTCTCTCTCTCTCTCTCTCTATATATATATATATATATATATATATATATATATATATATATATATATATATATAAAGGTTTTGTGAAGTCAATTTTGGAAAATGACTTTTGGAAGATTGACATTTTTATTTGGTGACTAAATTGTAAAAAGTGCAAAATCTGTTTTTAAGGAATGTTTTGAAAGATGACTAAAACTTAGAATCTTTAGGGAGCTAATATATATTTAATGGGCATTTTCTTTAATTGGTCATTTAAAATGTGTTTTATTAAAAAGAAAAAAATGAAATTTTATTAAAAAGGGATTTTATTAATTAGTCTTTTCCAAATCTATTTTGATGTAACTTCATTTTCTCTCATTTTTCTACACCCAAACACATCATTTTCTCTCAAACTTCCAGAGATTTTCATCTTTGCACTTGACTTTGATTTCAAATGATTTCCTAGATGATTCTTCCATTTATCTCAAAGGATTCTTGATGATATTGTAACAAATCTTGTCAATTGAAGGAATAGGCAAGGGTTAGAGGTAATTTTTGTTCAACTCCTCTAATCAATGTTCTTTAATGGAATTCCCAAGTCTTTGGTTCTCTAATTGTGTTTAATAACAAGGTTTTATAATCTATTTGATGAAAATGGTTAGATCAAGCTTTGAAAGATAATTTCTCAAGATTTTCATAATGGTACTGTTTTGGTTAGTTTTAGATTGATTTTAATCATGATTTGGATGTGAAATGATGTTGAAATAAAGGTTTTATCATAGTAATCCCGAAATAGAATGGATCTCTAGCTGTTTAGGTTGTTAGATTTGGGTTTTTGTGGTGATAATGTGGTTTTGGTGTTGCTGGAGATATAAGGATGCAAATAGATTGATTTGGGATATTAATTGATGATTAAAATTGGATGAAAGTGTTAGGTGTTGGCTGGGTTGAGTTTGTAGAGTAATTGAAGGTGTTTTCGGTTGTTTCAGATAGGCGTTTTGGTGTTTTTGGGCAGAACATCAAAATCGCTTTGGTTGCTGGTACTTTTATGCATTGAGATGCATCAATCCTCTTTTCTTGTGTGGTATAAATATGGGAGAACTTATCAGAAGAGATCGATGAAGTTTCGGGAGCTCCGGAAGCTTGTTTACGCTTTGGTAAAGCAAGCGAGGCATTTTCGGTGAGTGAAACTGGTTTTAAAGCCTTTCAAAGACTTGAAAGCAAGGTTTGGGGTTTAGCTTGAGTTTGAAACACTAATCTATTCGTGGAAGTAAGTTTGAGATGTTTCGCTCTCGTTTCTTGGTTTATTCCATTGATTTTTAGGATCATGTTAATGTTTTGAAGATAGAATTTTACCTACTGTTTCATGCATGCTTTGAGAAAAGTTTTGATGATTTATGTGATCCCATGAGACAGAATTGTGATTTTGTAGAGCTAGAATTTGATGAGAAAAATGCTATGCATTGTTTATGCTTTTGAAATGGGATGAGACATGGTTTATGTTTATGCATTGAAAAACAGTAGGTAATGATGTTTAAAATGAGTATATTGGCATGAGATGAGATTATTTTCATCAGATATAATTGGTCGACCAATAGGATGAGAAGTGCACTATAATATTTAAAATTCGTACGTGCTCTTTGGTTCGATCAATGAGGGTAGTGCCATCTCGTTCCAAAGTGAGAGTGTGGTGATGAGAGATTCCACCACGGTAGGTCTTGATGATGTGAGATTCCATCAAGCTTTTTGGCGATGAGAGATATCACCATGATACTTCGGTGATGTGAGATTCCATCGAGGTAGGACTTGACGAGGTGAGATTCCGTCAAGCTATCTGCATATCCGAGTAATGTTGCTAAAATGCCAATATATGAGATTCACATGTACTTTGATTATAAATGATTTTTATGCATTGTGTTTTGCATATGAGAACATGATTTGAGAAATGCTAATGATAAACAAGCATGAGAAAGCTTTGCTTTGAGACTTTTCATTTTGATTAATGCATGGGATAGATGGTACATGTGGCTTAAATGTTGTGGCTTTTGCTTTGAAAATGGTTTCAAGCATGGAATAGAAAGAGCATGATGAGTTAGAGATTTCTAAATGAGAAATGGTTTTAAAATGCATTGTTGTTGTTGGTTAATGTTTAGCATCCGTCACTAAACAATTGTGCTTACGCTCCCATTTTTCCAACAATGCAGAGAAATAGCATACTTGGGCAGCAAAGAGGCAATAAGGATTCTAAGGAGTGAGGCTTAGCTCAAGTATGGTTTTATGTTTACCTATTAGTAATAATAGTTTGCAATTGGAGGATGCCTTAATGTTTTGGGAGAATATGTTTTGAAACTCCCTGTTTTGTGGCAAGTTTGTTTATGCCTTTGATGTCTTGTAAATGACCTTTACTTGTTGTTATTTGCCTTGGTTTGTGTTTTGGCTTTTGAGTGGTTATTTTGCATAGGTACCATGCCTATAGATTTCCTTAATGCTTATTGCCATGCTATGATGTTGGAATTGCCATGTATGACTGTGGTTTGATGTTTAGACATGTTGTATGCATATTAGAAGGTTATTGGAATGATTTAGATTGGATTAAAGTGTGAAATCTCAGAAAAAAGTGTCATTACAGGCCCAGGTGTTTCGGTACTCCTAAGCTTGTACCGAAACAATGTGCTTGAAATGGTTTAAGGGTTTCGAAACAGGTAGGGTGCGTTTCGATACACTTTGCTACTAGAATTCCCTATTCCAAAACATCCTAGAGGCTATTTCGATACACTTTGATACTAGAATTCCCTGTTCCGAAACACCCTAGAGGCTGTTTCGATACGAGCCCGAGCTTTGAGACACTCGCACCTGTTCCGAAATGGGCGTTTCGATACATGGCAACCTGTACCGAGATACCTAACAGTTAAGTTTGTTATTGGAATCTTCTGAAGTTATGATTCTTTATGTTTTGGTCCCTGAATGTTGTGGATACAATTAAATGAACATGGATGATTGTTTTGAGGTGAGATTTGCCAGAGATGCATGTAACGTGACTAATTAAAGTTTGGTAACTTAATAAGTGAATAAGTTCTTGTAATTTGGTAAAATTACAAAATGGTCCCTAAAATATGTTTGTATGCATTGAGTCCCTAAATGTTGCCTGATCGAGTTGCAAATCATTCCGCTATGATGCTTATCACATAGGATAATAATGAGCATCTAGACAAGATAAAATATAAAAAAAATATGATCGTTTATTGAGGTAAACTTCTCGGTTTACTTCAATATTCCCTAAAATATACTTGAAACGCTCTAAATTGAGAAAAGGAATGGAAATTATCCTCTCCGGTCGAATCTTGTAGTTTTGAAAAGATCTAAAATAGTTGAGTTCATCGGGAGTACGAAAGCACCTTGATAGATTAGGGTCAAATTTGGACGAGTTCCATCGCCGGGATTTGATCCTTCGCCAACTTCGCTAGTAGTACGTGCTCTCTTTTTAGGTGCCATAGTCTAGAAAAAATTAATCAAAACAATGTGTGCATGAATTAGTTTTCACATTCAACCCCATGGATAAATCAATAATCAAGGTAAAAAAATTGAAAGACAAAACAAAACAAAACAAAATTGAAAAAATCGATTGATAGAACAAACAAAACAAACAAAATTTGAAACAAAAATAATAAAGAAAATAGAAAGAAAATAAGTTTTTATACCTTGATATTGAGAGAGGGAGGAAAGTATGAAGATTTTTCACCAAATTGACGGAGAGCCTTAGACTTGGCTTGATTTTGAAAAACCTTCCAGAAACTTTAAGTTGTGTGATGAAAATATGAAGGGTTGAACGCCCTTTTATAGGTAAAAATCTATTAGGGTTTTGAAAAAGAGTTCTAGTAATAGTGAATTCTTTTAATGCCCAATTAAAGCTTTTGCACGATCGAGTATTGATACGCCTAAAGGCGGTATCGATACGGGGGTACAATGGTAATTCCTTGGAACCACATATCAAGGAACCGTATCGAAACGCTCAGAACTCGTATCGAAACATATTTAACTATATCGATACCCGCAAGAGAGAAAATGCAATCTGGAAAGCTAATGAAGTATGCGTATCGATACGCATAAGGTCTTATCAATACCTTATGCTCAGAAATACATTTTTGGTCTTTAGAACAACCAAAGGCTAAACTTTAACATCTTCTAAATGTATGTAAATGATATATGAGCAGATCTAAGCATGTTCTAATAGAAGCATACTCCCCCTAGCTACAAGCATGGATATCATCAAGATCAGCACCACATAAAACATGAATTTTCATAAGATCAATCAATTTTAACCACAAAAAGAGTCCTAAAGGGCCAAGATAGGCTAGTTAGACTTAACTCTCTTCTAAGGGACCAAAAATGCTCTTTGTCAAAATGCTTGGAAAAGATGTCCGCTAATTGATTTAAGGTGTCAACATACTCTATAACAACATCTTGCTTAAGGACATGATCTCTAATGAAATGATGCCTTATTTTTATGTGTTTGGTTCTAGAGTGTTGGATGGGATTTTTGGTGAGACAAATAGCACTAGTGTTATCACACTATAGGGGTATGGTTTCTACTTAAACTCCATAATCTAAGACTTGTTGCTTCATACAAAGGATTTGAGCACAACAACTCCATAAGTATATGTACTCGGCTACTATGGTAGATAAAGCTACACTATTTTGTTTCTTAGAGAACCAAGATATGAGCATACTACCTAGGAATTGGCAAGTGCCAGAAGTACTTTTCCTATCTGTTTTACAACCCCCATAATCCACATCCGAATAAGCATGAAGGTTAAACGTTGAGTCTCTAGGGTACCAAAGACCTAAAGAAGGAGTATCTCTAAGGTACCTAAGGATCCTTTTACGGACTATAACGTGAGACTCTCTAGGACTAGCTTTAAACCTACTACACAAGAAAACACTAAACAATATATCTGGTCAACTTGCAGTAAGATAAAGCAATGATCCAATCATAGAGCGATAAAGCTTAGAGTCAACACACTTACCTCCTTCATCTTTGTCATGCTTTTTAGATGATCTCATTAATGTAGCTTGAGGCTTTGATGCTCCAAGCCAAACTTCTTGAGCATATCCTTGATGTACATAGCTTGATTGATGAAGATGTCATCCTTCATTTGTTTGACTTGGAGTCCCAAAAAGAATGAGAGCTCCCCCATCATGCTCATTTCAAATACACCTTGCATCAACTTAGAAAAATCATGACAAATCAATTCATTAGTAGAACCAAATATAATATTATCAACATAAATTTGAACTACTAATATATATTTTCAATTGTTTTTAATAAAAAGTGTTATGTCCATCTTTCCTTTCTCAAAACCTTTTCCAACTAGAAAACTTGAAAGTCTTTCATACCAAGCTATAGGAGCTTGTTTTAAACCATACAAAGCTTTTGACAATTTAAAAACATGGTTTGGAAAAATTGGATCTTCAAAACCCGGTGGTTATTCCACATACACTTCTTCATTTATAAAACCATTTAAAATTCACTTTTGACATGCATTTGAAAAAGATTGAAATCATGATAACATGTATATGCAAGCAACATCCTGATAGCTTCCATTCTAGCTACGAGTGCATAGGTTTAATCAAAATCTATTCCCTCTTCTTGAGTGTAACCTTGAGCAACTAGCCTAGCTTTGTTTCTCACTATGTTACCACTCTCGTGTAGTTTATTCCTAAATACCCATTTAGTTCCTATAGTAGATTGATTACTAGGCCTTTAAACTAATATCCATACATTACTCCTCTCAAATTGGTTTAATTCTTCTTGCATAGCCAAAATCCAAAACTAATCTTTTAATGCTTCTTTGATATTTTTAGGTTCTATTCATGAAAGAAAGGCAACATTATTCATTAATTTGATAGTGGATCTAGTAGTTACCTCTTGGATGGATCACCCAAGATTTCGCCACCTTTGACATAGTTGAACTCTCTTGGGGTAAGATACCTCCTTTTCATCAAGAGCTAGGTTCTTCAAGGATTCAAGAGGTGGATCTTGTGCATCTTCTTCTTTAGTTGGAATCTCATCCACCTTTGACGTTTGTCCTCCATCAATAGCATCAAGGATCCATACATCATCATCATTACAAGATTCGTTCCTCGGAAGGAGGTTATCATCGAAAACAATATGTATAGACTCTTCTACTACTAAAGTTCTTTTATTAAATGCACGATGAGCTTTAGAGTTTAAAGAATACCCCAAGAAAATAGCTTCATCACTTTTAGAATCAAATTTACCTAAGTTGTCTTTTCCATTGTTTAAGACAAAACACTTGCAACCAAATGGATAAAAATAGCTAATGTTAGGCTTCTTAGATTTTAAAATCTCATATGGTGTTTTCTTTAAAATTGGCCTAATCATTACTCGATTTACAATGTAGAAAGCGGTATTTGTGGCTTCCTCCCAAAAGTATTTAGGTAAAGTGTTTTCACAAAGCATGGTTCTAGCCGTTTCTTGTAAAGTCCTATTTTTCCTCTCAACTACCCCATTTTGTTGAGGAGTTCGAGGTGCCAAAAAATTGTGGCTAATACCATTTTCATTTAAAAACTCTTCAAAACCTAGATTTTGAAACTTGGTTCCATGATCACTTCTAATGTGAGAAATTTTAAGCTCAAGATCATTTTGAGTTAATTTAGAAAATGTGATGAATTTTTCTAAAGCCTCATCTTTTGTACTTAGAAATAGAACCCAAGTAAACATAGAATAGTCATCAACAAGAACAAAAGCGTACGATTTACCACCCAAGCTCATAGTTCTAATAGCCCCAAACGATCCATATGAATAAATTGTAAAAATCTACTAGTAGAGAAATCATTAATGACTTAAAGGATGATATATGTTGTTTACCTTTAGAGCTTGCATCACATATTTTATCATTTGAGAACTTAATCTTGGGTAAACCTCTAACAAGATTTAGGGAAACTATTTTTTTCTAAAACACTAATGCTAGCATGTCCTAGTTTCCTATTCCATAACCATGCATCATTTTTATTTTATGCAACAAAACATGCATAGGATGTATGAATGTCATCTAGATGCACCATATGTATGTTTCCTATTCGATGATCAATGATCATTATTTTATTAGATTTAATGTCAACAATTTTACACCCATTTTTATCAAATAAGACATTAAACCCTTTCTCACACAATTGACTAATGCTCAACAAATTATGTTTTAGACCATTGACATACAACACATTTTCAATGAGTATGGTAGAGTGATTACCTATGAAGCCAATACCTTCAATGTGGCCTTTGGAGTTGTCACCAAATGTCACTACTCCTCCACTTTTTGGCTTTAATTCCATTAATCGACTCTTGTCTCCGGTCATGCGCCTTGAGTATCCACTGTCAAGGTACCATGAGTTTTGGCTTTGTGCTTTGGCCTTGTAGCAATGCTCCCCCTACAAACAAATAATTTAGGCTTTTATATTCGGTACCCAAATCATTTTGGGTCCACGAGTATTAGCTCCCAAAAGCTTGATTCCCTTATGAATCCAAGGTGACATGGTATCAACATTATTATATTTTACAAGTTCCTTAAGAATCCATACACTTCTAATTCTTTTAGTTTTAGTATGCCTATAGGAGCCACTTTGTTTGTAGTTAAAATTCATTCTCTTAGGTTGGTTTGTTCTAGATGATTTACCTATTTCATTTTTCAAAGGACCAACACTCTTGAAAGAATTTTTGAGCTCACTGAGCTCATCTAACACCTTTTTGTGTTTAATGTTACATTGAGAAATAAGATTATTTAAATCTAAATTTTCTTTTTCAAAGTTTGCGAGTTCATCTTGTAGACCTAAAATCTTTTTCTCAAATTCCAAGTTAGCTTAAGAAATTAAATCATTTTTAGCATTCAAATCCGAAATGACTCTTTTACTTTTCAAAACGGACTCCTTATACTTCTCAACTAACTCATCATACACCTATTGTAACTCATTATATGCTTCATGTAATTCATCATAGGTAAAATCAAAAGTAGATGAGTTAGAGCTTACCTTAGAATCCTCCTCAATAGCCATGAGGCAAAGGTTGGCCACTTCTTGTTCCTCATCCTCGAATGATTCCTCATCACTCCAAGTAGCAAACTTTGCTTTGAGCTTCTTCTTCTTCTCAAAACCCTTTTTCTTGAGTTGAGGACACTCGAAACAGATGTGACTCGATTTCTTGCACTCAAAGCATATGATCGGATCATTTTCTTCTTCTTTGTTCTTGGCCTTGAAGTCCATCTTTCTTTGAAACTTTCTACCTCGGTTGGACCTCATGAACTGTGAGAATCTCTTAGCTATCATAGCCAATTCTTCAAGATCTTCCTCATCACTAGAAGTGCTCTCCTCATGTAGAGAAGCTTTGAGAGCCACACCTAGTTTCTTCTTCTTGTCTACCTCAAGCTTCTCCACTCTTCTTTCTTCTTTCTTCTTTTATTCTTCCCAGCGACGGATCTATGTTGAGGGTCGGAAGGGCAATTGCCCCCCTCAACTTTGATGGTCTAATTACATTTTAGGCCATTGATAGTTTTGGAACTATTTCAGTTAAGTCCTTGCCCCTCCTAAAATTAACTGGTAAAATTTGTTTTTAGGACCTTCTTAGTTTTAAAATTAATTAAATTAAGCATTGACCCTAAATTTTTATGGTTTAATTGCTTTTAAGAACTTCTAACTTTAAAATTAGTGAAATTAAATCGTATATTCTTTAAATTTTTATGCCCTAGTTACTTTTTAAAATCTTGTTCTTTCCAAAGTTAAACATCTTGCCCCCCTCATGATTCAATCCTGGCTCCGTCCCTGCTTCTTCCTTTCCTTGCTTCATGATTTCATGAGTTAGGAGAGAACCAGCTAGCTCATCAAGCTTTAGAGTCTTCAAGTTATTTGCCTCAATGATAGCGATTCTTTTCCCATCCAAAGACTCGGGAAGAGAGTAGAGTAGCTCTGGACAAGATTTTCCTCCGGGATGATCTCTCCAAAACCTTTTAGCCCATTGACGATGGTTGAAAAGCGATTAAAAATCTTAGATACAGTTTCATCGGTCTCCATGTAACCCCCTTAACCCAGCCTAGACGGTTGACCCGAATTAAGAAAGTCACACGGGGAAAACCAAAGTCAACCCGAAAGTCAACCTTGATTAACGACCATTTTTTTTCTTTTTAATCTTGTCTAGATGCTCATTAGTCCTATTTGTGATCACACAAACATCATACTCAAAGATCACAACCATCAGAGATCAAACAGGGACCCAATTGAACAAATTACAACTTTAGGGACCAAATTGTAATTTCTGATAATTAAAAGGACTTAACCCAAATTAAAGTTACCAACTTGAAATTAATCAGGTTTCATGCTTCACTGTAAAATTTCAGCTCAAAAGGACCTTCCAAGCTCATGCAATTGAACATACAAGATTCAGGACCAAAACACAAACAATTCAAAACATATAACTGCCAATGTCAGCCCCTAACGGTCGGCCGTTCCGAAACCGATCGACCCCGTTCCGAAACACGGGCCGTTCCGGAACCGATCGACCTCGTTCCGAAACACGGCCTTGGCAGAGACCAAACCGTTTCGAAACGGTGCATACCGTTTCGGACGCCTGGGTTCATGCAAGGCACCCGTTCCGAAACGGTGCATACTGTTCCGAAACGCCTGCACAGATTGCAGCAGATTGGCATTCCAAAACATGCAATTGATCATTCAAACATGCTCCAAATGTCACCAAACTTTACCAGCATGCAATTCAAACAATCCAATTCATGCATTAAACAAAGACAACTAATGAATCACATCATCATCACCACATGCCTTTTTAAAACAAGTCTTAACAAGACTCCAATGCATTTAAAAGTTTCCATGCTCACATGCATCATTTACCAAATGTTAACCAACACTTGTTAAACCCAACAAGTAAACATGCATTCACTAGCATTCTATACTTTTCATGCAACCATGCATCTTTTCAAGCATCTCATGCTTCTCATGCAATTATGCATCCTTTCAAGCATTTCATGCTTCCTTATGATCAGAACATTGCATTGGCTTCCAATATCATCCACATCCACTTTTCAACTCAACACCCGATCGGATACGCGGATTCCGAGCGTTGTCCCTACGCTCCATACACCCTACCAATCCAAGGTCTCCCAAATGGACTTTTAAACACCATTTGACCTTACAAGCCTAAGGTTCCCATGTATGGACTTTTAAACACCATACAACCTTAGCTTCTTCCGAGGTTCCCATGCATGGACTTTCAACCACCATACAACCTCCACTTTTCCCAAGGTTCCCATGTATGGACTTTCAAACACCATACAACCTTGACTTTCCCCAAGGTTCCCATGTATGGACTTTTAAACACCATACAACCTTGACATGCACTAGGTTCCTATGTATGGACTTTCAAACACCATACAACCTTTGAATTCACCGATTGGTAGTTGTATCACATCACTAACGAGATCCGGGACACCCCACACAAGATCCACACATGGACTTAACACCGCCATTGTGATCTCAACAAGCACAAGGTTCTCCTATATGGACTTTTAAACACCATATAACCTTTGCTCAACCAAGGTCCTCGAATGGGCAACACCTCCATTATGACCTTAACCATCTCGTTAGGATACTTGAAGGGAGTTTACCGGTCCACTCTTGACCACTCCACCTCCAAGGCGACTTAATTCACGGTGCACCCAATCCTATAGCCGGCTAACTATATCCGATCAACGAACCAAGAATCCACTTACATCACTTGCCAATATAACCGCCTTACCACAATAGTCCAATGATTCACATGCATAACCATAATGCAAAAACCATCATTTACCATCTTTAATTCACTGATTTAAAGCATTACACATAGCCATTAAACATCATGCAACACCATGCATCAAATCCACATTTTCAATGTAGAAAACCAAGGATCTCTTACCTTGAGCATCCTTCACATATGGCTTTCAAAACCAGCATTAAACCATGCTTAAAATATGCTTTCAAAACAGATTTAAACCATGTAAAACACATGCATTTCAAACATCAACCACAATTGCTTAAAAGCCAATTTCACAACACAATTCAAGAGCGAAAACCATTCACTTACTCTTGAGCTTAGCAAAGTTGTTTAGACTTAAACTAAGCTCCCAAAACCTTCAAACCTTGGTTTAAAAGCTGAAATCCCAACTTCACTCACCGATACACAAAACAAGGCTAGCCAACAAGCCTTCCAAGCATCCGAAAACCTTCCGCAACACCTTCAAAGCTCACAGATCAAACTCCCCTGTTTCAAGCACACAACAACAGAGGATTAATGCATCATTATGCATTAAAAACACCAGCAACAAGATTCAACTCGCTGCTCAACCCAAATCCAACAATTTGGCTACCAAACACAACCGAAATCACCTCCAAACACTTTCAAAACTTAACCCAGCCAAGATCCATCACTTCTAACCATTTTTAAACATCAATTAACATCTAAAATGATCACAAACACGTCCTTATACCTCCAGGTATAACAGATCACCAAAAACACTCCAAAAACAAATAAAAACTCAAGCCAAACTTAGGAAATTCAACCTATCCGGGATTGCATTGATTAAACCTCAACTTCTAATCAATTTAGCATTCATTTAACATCATTTTGACACTTCAAAACACTGCCCAAACAGATCACACGAAAATTTCACCAAATTCACCAAATCTTGCATTTTAAGCCAAAATCAAGATTTCAATTAAAAAGCCATTAACAAAACACAAATCAAGGATTGAGAATTTAGGAATTTCAGTAAAGAACTGATAGTTTAGAGGAGAAGGACGTTCTTACCTCCAAACTTGAATTTCTCCTTTTTAGAGCCAAAATGCTTGATGAAACAACTTGCAATTTGAGAGGTTTTGTAGATGAGATGATTAGGAATCAAAAGAGAGTTGAAATGTTTGATTTAGATGCCAAAATCAGAGAAGGAAATCTGGAGAAATGTGTTTGGGTGGAGAGAAAATGAGAGAAAAGGAAAATTGAGAGAAAATGGAAAATTAGTTAGGAAATGGTTAAAATGATTTCCCTCCCTATTTCATAAACTTAAAAATCAGAATAAAGCCTTAAAATATCTTAGAAAAATCTGGAGAAATCCTTTTTGGAATAATAGCTCCTTAAAGATTCAAAGTTTCAATCCTTTATAAAGCTGTCCCGCAACTTTCAAAAATTACATTTTGGTCACTAGCCAAAATGTCAACCTTCCGAACCTCATTTTCCAAAATTGATTTCACAGTTCACTTTTATATATTAAAAGATGATTTTAGAACATTTTTCCATATTTTTAATGCAACCCGAACTAGGCTTTCCTAAATTCACTCTTATATATTCGATCAGCACTTTGACCGAACCGGTCAACGCCCAAAACTTCTGAGCCCAAAACCGGGGCGTTACAACTCTCCCCCCCTTAGGAAATTTCGTCCTCGAAATTTCAACCGGCGAAAAGAGAACAACAACCTTCTCAAAGCAACACACAAGGCAACATAACAGCCTCAACCAACACTGAACACATTCCACACAAAGCTCCACCGAACCCAACACCACCACATGTTGTTCATAAAACCCAGAACACACAAGATAGCCACAACTTAACCTTTTACTTAACCGAACTGTACACAGCCCCAACATCAACCTGAAGAACTTCAGCTCTTACAGCACACATCACTGTAACACACAACTTCCAAAACCTGTTTACACAGTGACAACAACCAATCCAAAACAGCCACTATGCAAACCTTTCTGCTTCTAAAACTCTTGCAAACTCTCAAACCTCTTTCAAGGATTTTCCCAACAAGCAGATATCCTTAAACGTCAACTGGTTACTCAAACTCTTCAACAAAAGCTGATAATCCTTTACACCTACCGCCAACATCACCATAACAACTTACCAGGATTACTCACCCAAATTCCAAGAATTACAACATAACCCCAACTTGACTCCACCAGCCGTTTCAAACACCACCAGCTGACTACAAGAAATTCACATACTCACAACCAGCCAACCACTTCTCACAAGAACCCAAACAACCAACAAAAGCCTTCGATCCTTCATAATCCTTCCACTTCAAACTTCAACCATAACACTTGCATTACCCGAACATTGCTTATCCAAAACACATATAACAGCTTCTGAACTCCTCAAAGGTTGCTAAGAATCAGCACATACCAACACAACCCTTTCACAACAACCTAAAAGCTAAGCTACTTCAGCACTTGGAACACAACCACAAAACTGCAACATCACTAGCACCAAGGAACTACCACTTCCTTTTAGCTATTCAAACCACTAAACCGATACTAACCTCAACCGGTACCCTTCACCACCAAGCCACTAAACTCTCTTTAAGCAACAAACACCATCCTTTTACCACAGGCTATACCACTCTCACCATCACTAGCAACTAGCTTAATATTACTTCTAACCCTCACTCAGCACCAAAACAACCTCTAAAAACCCATCATCCAGACCAACCACCACACTAACAGATTCGATTAGTCATTAGCGAGTGTGAACATCGTATGCATGATCACCTACATGCCCTATCAATGCTTGATGTACATGTATGCAAAACCTCTAATGTCATGCCACATGTATGCATGGACCAACATATATAATATAGCATATAACAATGACTTTAACTGTGCATGAATGCCAGTTCACACCCACCAATAACATCCTCAAATCCGTCTAAGAACAACCTCTTAACTCACTTCTAGCTTATCTAACTCCATCATACCAACAACCATTAACCACGAGATACTCACTAAGCCTTCTTCACACCAAAGATGTCTCCAAACAACTACAACTATTACCCAAACAAGCTAGCAACAAGACTAAACTTATCACGCAAGGAAAACCAACAGAAACCAAACTAAGGTAACTAGAGCAAAGATTACTTAACAAGGTTACCTGAAAACACAACACCACCCTGAAGACCCATCAGACGAGCTTTCTTCCTCGCGGAACCATCATCCTCCTGCCGCACCACTACAGCACCAGCTAGCACACTAGGGTCACCACCAACTCCTTGCGGTAAGGAACCTTGGCTGTTCCGAGCCAACCTCAAACAATCACGTCTCATGTGTCCAGCAGACCCACATTTCCAGCAATTCTCTTTTCCCAAACTCCTCACAACCTTCTGCTCTTTCTGCCACCTCTGAACCTTGCCTCGGCCGTGCCCACGACCTTTCAGAGACCCTTTGGCTAACACCAAAGCTGACTTCACTCCATGAGGACAATCACGCTTAACATGCATTTTGGAACCACAATTCCAGCAAGCACCCGCACCCCAACAACCTCCAACATGGCGCCTTTCACAACGGTCACACATCGGTGGCTGAGCTTCCACTCCTTGTTCAAACAACACTTGCTCCACAACAGCACCACCTTCACATTGCTTAACCCTTGGAAACTTCTCTCCAAGATACCTTTCATAAAAGGCAAATACAAAGAAATCCCAATCAATATCATCAATATGTGACGCCACCGCCACAGATGTCCACCAGGCACACGCATCCTCCAACATCAGAGAAACAACACTCCCCAACTTACAGGCATAATCACAGCCCTCCTGATCCAAGATCAGAACCACACTGGCCAACCAGGCCTTAAATGCCTCAGGTGTCGAACCATGATATTCCACAGCACCCAAATCAAGCAAATGCTGTTTCGGCAAACTCACACATCCCACAGCCAGCTCATCCACTGACTTTACCTTTACCACAGCCTGAGATGTTCCCAACACCTCCTGCTCAACAGATGATGAACATTTCATCACAGAACCAGCTTCTTTCCCTTGCCTTACCACTTCAACTCCAGGCACAGAAGACTGAGACAAAACACCTCTACAAAAGGGTGAATTCCATGCCCTAACAACCTGCCCCAAGGCAGCAACCATCTCACCCAACTGCCATTCTTCCATCGACTTTGTCATACTACTAACAACAACAAACAATCACAACAAGCAAACAAACCAGTTAGACCAGCATTAAGTAAGGATTCAATCTCCAACTCCAAAATAACACAATAGCTATATTAATAAGGCAATGGGTATCCCGAATCCTCCCCTTTACATGACATAACAGTCAACACAACATGGATATCACAACATCAAGCATATCAAACAACATACTTTGATCATGCTTACATCAAACAACATCCACTTGCAACAGCATATTATCAACATAACATACTCATGACACATTCAACATGCATAACATCAGCTCACAACACCAGCACATATCCACATAAACTCAACCAAGATTCATAACCATAAAGCATGCTTGAAACATCAGCAACATGCTCAGAAACATCAACAATTTGCTCATAATCATCATCAGCATACTCAGAAACACCAACAGCATATTCAGAAACACGTGTTTCAACCAACTTTCAACCATACATCAAGGTAAACAACAAACACACATCACAACAACTTACCGTTTTCCCCAAGCATTCGCAACTCAGCTCTGATACCACCAAATGTAACCCCCTTAACCCGGCCTAGACGGTTGACCCGAATTAAGAAAGTCACACGGGGAAAACCAAAGTCAACCCGAAAGTCAACCTTGATTAACGACCCTTTTTTTTCTTTTTAATCTTGTCTAGATGCTCATTAGTCCTATTTGTGATCACACAAACATCATACTCAAAGATCACAACCATCAGAGATCAAACAGGGACCCAATTGAACAAATTACAACTTTAGGGACCAAATTGTAATTTCTGATAATTAAAAGGACTTAACCCAAATTAAAGTTACCAACTTGAAATTAATCAGGTTTCATGCTTCACTGTGAAATTTCTGCTCAAAAGGACCTTCCAAGCTAATGCAATTGAACATACAAGATTCAGGACCAAAACGCAAACAATTCAAAACATATAATTGCCAATGTCAGCCCCTAACGGTCGGCCGTTCCGAAACCGATCGACCCCGTTCTGAAACACGGGCCGTTCCGGAACCGATCGACCCCGTTCCGAAACACGGCCTTGGCAGAGACCAAACCGTTTCGAAACGGTGCATACCGTTTCGAACGCCTGGGTTCATGCAAGGCACCCGTTCCGAAACGGTGCACACTGTTCCGAAACGCCTGCACAGATTGCAGCAAAATGGCATTCCAAAACATGCAATTAATCATTCAAACATGCTCCAAATGTCACCAAACTTTACCAGCATGCAATTCAACATATATATGACTTGTAGGCATCATCAAATCAACAATTTAACTTCATATGCAAAAAGCCCCAAATCTATAGGCATGCTTCCTACACAAGCAACCATTTAAGCACAAACTTCCCAAACCAATCTCATTATAGCCATTTCATGATTCAGCAACATCAACAACATTAAAACATACTTGTTCGAACATATACGAACACAATAACATCAATCCGAGAGATTCTACCCCCATTGCCTTTATCAACTATAGCTATTCACCGAGACATACATCTCAATTGGAGTCCACCTTGAATCCCTTGCTCCTTGCTGTCCAAACTTCAAGAATCTGCATTGATGGACAAAAAGGAGCGTAAGCACATAATGCTTAGTGAGGAATGCTCAAAACCAAAACACCATCAATGCAGCGGGTCATTAAAATCACTTTAAAAACAAACCCGATTTGTTACCAAAACCATGTTTGAAAACCCTTTTCAACTACATGCTTAAACCATGCATTGCACACACATGAAATCAAACCTTAGCTTAGCAAGCTAAGTAAACCTTTTCAAGCATAAACACCATATGCAAAGCTAAATTAAAACCTTGGAAGTCACTTCCATTTCATATTACCCATTCATAAACTTGAACATCATTTCAAGCAAGAAACCCCTTTTAAACCATTATTCAAACAATCCAATTCATGCATTAAACAAAGACAACTTATAAATCACATCATCATCACCACATGCCTTTTTAAAACAAGTCTTAACAAGACTCCAATGCATTTAAAAGTTTCCATGCTCACATGCATCATTTACCAAATGTTAACCAACACTTGTTAAACCCAACAAGTAAACATGCATTCACTAGCATTATGTACTTTTCATGCAACCATGCATCTTTTCAAGCATCTCGTGCTTCTCATGCAATTATGCATCCTTTCAAGCATTTCATGCTTCCTTATGATCAAGAACATTGCATTGGCTTCCAATATCATCCACATCCACTTTTCAACTCAACACCCGATCGGATACGCGGATTCCGAGCGTTGTCCCTACGCTCCATACACCCTACCAATCCAAGGTCTCCCAAATGGACTTTTAAACACCATTTGACCTTACAAGCCTAAGGTTCCCATGTATGGACTTTTAAACACCATACAACCTTAGCTTCTTCCGAGGTTCCCATGCATGGACTTTCAACCACCATACAACCTCCACTTTTCCCAAGGTTCCCATGTATGGACTTTCAAACACCATACAACCTTGACTTTCCCCAAGGTTCCCATGTATGGACTTTTAAACACCATACAACCTTGACATGCACAAGGTTCCTATGTATGGACTTTCAAACACCATACAACCTTTGCATTCACCGATTGGTAGTTGTATCACATCACTAACGAGATCCGGGACACCCCACACAAGATCCACACATGGACTTAACACCGCCATTGTGATCTCAACAAGCACAAGGTTCTCCTATATGGACTTTTAAACACCATATAACCTTTGCTCAACCAAGGTCCTCGAATGGGCAACACCTCCATTATGACCTTAACCATCTCGTTAGGATACTTGAAGGGAGTTTACCGGTCCACTCTTGACCACTCCACCTCCAAGGCGACTTAATTCACGGTGCACCCAATCCTATAGCCGGCTAACTATATCCGATCAACGAACCAAGAATCCACTTACATCACTTGCCAATATAACCACCTTACCACAATAGTCCAATGATTCACATGCATAACCATAATGCAAAAACCATCATTTACCATCTTTAATTCACTGTTTTAAAGCATTACACATAGCCATTAAACATCATGCAACACCATGCATCAAATCCACATTTTCAATGTATAAAACCAAGGATCTCTTACCTTGAGCATCCTTCACATATGGCTTTCAAAACCAGCATTAAACCATGCTTAAAATATGCTTTCAAAACAGATTTAAACCATGCAAAACACATGCATTTCAAACATCAACCACAATTGCTTAAAAGCCAATTTCACAACACAATTCAAGAGCGAAAACCATTCACTTACTCTTGAGCTTAGCAAAGTTGTTTAGACTTAAACTAAGCTCCCAAAACCTTCAAACCTTGGTTTAAAAGCTGAAATCCCAACTTCACTCACCGATACACAAAACAAGGCTAGCCAACAAGCTTTCCAAGCATCCGAAAACCTTCCGCAACACCTTCAAAGCTCACGGATCAAACTCCCCTGTTTCAAGCACACAACAACAGAGGATTAATGCATCATTATGCATTAAAAACACCAGCAACAAGATTCAACTCGCTGCTCAACCCAAATCCAACAATTTGGCTACCAAACACAACCGAAATCACCTCCAAACACTTTCAAAACTTAACCCAGCCAAGATCCATCACTTCTAACCATTTTTAAACATAAATTAACATCTAAAATGATCACAAACACGTCCTTATACCTCCAGGTATAACAGATCACCAAAAACACTCCAAAAACAACCAAAAACTCAAGCCAAACTTAGGAAATTCAACCTATCCGGGATTGCATTGATTAAACCTCAACTTCTAATCAATTTAGCATTCATTTAACATCATTTTGACACTTCAAAACACTGCCCAAACAGATCACACGAAAATTTCACCAAATTCACCAAATCTTGCATTTTAAGCCAAAATCAAGATTTCAATTAAAAAGCCATTAACAAAACACAAATCAAGGATTGAGAACTTAGGAATTTCAGTAAAGAACTGATAGTTTAGAGGAGAAGGACGTTCTTACCTCCAAACTTGAATTTCTCCTTTTTAGAGCCAAAATGCTTGATGAAACAACTTGCAATTTGAGAGGTTTTGTAGATGAGATGATTAGGAATCAAAAGAGAGTTGAAATATGTGATTTAGATGCCAAAATCAGAGAAGGAAATCTGGAGAAATGTGTTTGGGTGGAGAGAAAATGAGAGAAAAGGAAAATTGAGAGAAAATGGAAAATTAGTTAGGAAATGGTTAAAATGATATCCCTCCATATTTCATAAAGTTAAAAATCAGAATAAAGCCTTAAAATATCTTAGAAAAATCTGGAGAAATCCTTTTTGGAATAATAGCTCCTTAAAGATTCAAAGTTTCAATCCTTTATAAAACTGTCCTGCAACTTTCAAAAATTACATTTTGGTCACTAGCCAAAATGTCAACCTTCCGAACCTCATTTTCCAAAATTGATTTCACAGTTCACTTTTATATATTAAAAGATGATTTTAGAACATTTTTCCATATTTTTAATGCAACCCGAACTAGGCTTTCCTAAATTCACTCTTATATATTCGATCAGCACTTTGACCGAACCGGTCAACGCCCAAAACTTCTGAGCCCAAAACTGGGGCGTTACACTCCATCTTGAAATTCTCATAGTTAAGATTGAGAATTCCAATCATTGTTTCCTTCACATTGCTTGTCCCTTCATAGGTTGTCTCAAGAGTATCCCACATATCTTTAGCACTTTCGATGGAAGAGACCTTGGAGTAGATGTCTGGTCCAATAGCACAAAATAGCATGTGAAAAGCCTTGTCGTTGATTTGAAGCTTCCTTTGATCATCTTCACTAATTTCTATTTTTATTTTCGGCACAAGTCTTCCTTCATCATCTCTTTTCATCGGAATGATGGAACCATCCTCTATAGCATCCCAAACAATGAAATCAATTTACTTTATGGAGAGGCACATCCGGTTCTTCCAATAAGGATAGTTGTCACCATTGAAGAAAGGCGATTTGGTGATCGATTGAGACTCATACATGCTAGAGCCGGAGGTAAATGCCATGGCTTGCTTTGTTGATGCTCACACTCTTCCTAGGATCCCCTCTTTCGATTGTTAATCCTTCAAAGAGGTAGGCTCTGATACCAATTGTTGAGTGGATCAAAGGATTGATCAAAGCCAAAAGAGGGTGAATTGGGTTTTTAAAATTTTTGAAGTGAAGTGGAATGAATAAAAATGATGAACAAGGCAATTATAGTGGCTCAAGTTCCAAATGAACTCTACATCCACTACTTAGCTCCCACTAAGGATTTTCTAACAATTCCACTAATTGATCTTCCCCCTTTCTAGGCTTAGGAGGAAACATTTACAAAACCAGTTATTTTTCTACCAAAAATTGACCAAACACTCACTTTGTTACAAAGAAGAAATTGAAGGCAATAATAATATATCTTAATAAAAATTTGCCCCTGTGAATACAAGCACTCAACCCAAATTGAAATACAAGATAAGAATTACACTTAATACAATTTGGGATTTTACAAGAATGAGAATTTTGGCACTTGAGCTTGTATTTTGTGTATGGATGTTTCTCTTAGATTCAATAGTTGTTGTTGGTCCTCAAATGGCTTCTTTTTATACCCTCTTCATGGATTATAGCCGTTTGGGTGGTTAGGGAATTGATTATAGCCATTGGAACCCTCTCTTTCCACCATAAACGCACTTCTACAGCCTACCGTATCGGTACTCGAGGAAGCGTATCGATACTTGTCTCAAAAAAGAAAGAGTCGTTGCACAAATATAAGAGATGCGTATCAATAACCGTTCAGGCGTATCGGTACGGGTTAGGGAACAGTTTCGATACGGGTAAGACCATATCGATACAATTTTTCCAACATAGCTCACTGGTGGAAATCGTATCGATACATGTAAGAGCGTATTGATACTCATTAACCCCCTCTATATGGGTGAAACCGTATCGGTACTCGATTCAAACTCCTTGGGATTTTATAGGGAGAGCATATCGATACAGATGGAATCTATTTCGATACTCTGTTTCGATACGGTAAGGAGCATATCGAAACGTTTCTCTTTAGTAACCAAGTTTCTAAAAAAGGTAATGATACAGTAAGAAGCGTATAGATAGTCATAAATGTTTTTGATCAATTTGGCCTTGGAATAATTAGAAAAAGTTTAGGTGTTTGCGTTTTTCACGCTAGAGCAAAGCCTTGTTGATTTGAAACCTTTTGAGGGACTTAAAAAATTCATTTCAAGTTTTACAATTTGGTCCTTAAAACAATTTGTTATATCAAAATCAAACATAGGTTTTACAAACTGTGATTAAAAGTATCAACCTTTTATTAAGGGGGCAAAACTTTCAGCCCTTCAAAGTGAGACAAAAGATTCTTTCCCCATAATAGAAGGCTGCACATGAAACAGGAAATTTACAATAGAAAAATGATTTTCACGAGGATATGGTGTTGTTTGTGCTGCCGACGCTACCATGTGAGGCTGCATGTGCATTGTCACGATGGATGCAATCACACACTGCCACAACTGAGAGAGGAAAACCCTTTCAAAGTTGCCCTCCATGATGTCGGATCCCGATGTAGTTCCAAACACCATGGCGAGTCTCCTAACGTTATTCCAAACAACAAAAAACATAGAATGTGATCATATCTTCCTACCAAGGAAATAAAGTTCACGTTGAATACTATTTTTGTTGATGTTCATCCCCACAAATTGGCTAATAAAAGTCTTTCAAATATCATTGTTTGTCGACAAGAAAAAACCTAAAAACATATACCCCTTCTCTAGTATGAACACAATGAAGTCCCTGTACAATTGCCATCACCTCCAATAAAAACATAAACCTCACAAATAATACTTACAGACGAAGACAACAAAGGAAAGAATTGTGAATGAGGGTTTGACAATATTGACCCTAAAGGAGTCCTATTTATAATATAAACAAGAATATCGAACCATACATTTAGGATATATTTATAATAGAAAAAGGATTTTGACGGAGATATGGTCCTTTATTTGTAGTCCTTACATATAAACATGTTTTGGTACACATTTCGTTATAAATAAACCAAAATTCTTTACAATTTAGATTAAAATTTATGTTGGATGAGGGGTTTTGAAATTTGTTAACCAGTTCCCGAACGGAATTATAAAACTTATTTTGAAGATGTTCTGCCCAATGCAACAAATTACAAGATATTGAAAAGACGTGTATTTAATGGGAACATGAGTCTTTTGAAATTTGAACCAAGAAGTTTTACTTTTTATTGAACATACCAAATAATATTTTAAAAAAATTTAATCTTTTGATATTAGAACTGAAAAGGCAGTTTTTGGCGGGAACATTAAACTTTACGTCATTCGAACCACTAAATATCTGTTTCAATACGTGTGCATTGCAATTTAATGGATATCGTCAATGAAAATATAATAATTTAGGTTTTTTATAAAAGTTTGAGACTGTATATATTGACGTTATGTAACGCCCCGGTTTTGGGCTTAGGAGTTGTGGGCGTTGACCGGTTGGTCAAAGTGCTGTTAGAATCTAAAGAGGTTAAATTAGGAAAGCCTAGTTCGGGTTGCATTAAAAATATGGAAAAATGTTCTAAAATCATATTTTAATATAATTAAGTGAACTGTGAAATCAATTCTGGAAAATGAGTTTTGGAAGTGTGACATTTTGGCTAGTGACCAAAATGTAATTTTCGCAAGTTTGGTGGCTGTTTTATAAAGGGTTGGAACTTTGAATCTTTAAGGAGCTATTAATCCAAAAGTGATTTCTCCAGATTTTTCTAAGATATTATGAGC
The DNA here is from genome assembly GCA_958450335.1 of Hibiscus tridactylites. Taxonomy (NCBI): domain Eukaryota; kingdom Viridiplantae; phylum Streptophyta; class Magnoliopsida; order Malvales; family Malvaceae; genus Hibiscus; species Hibiscus tridactylites. The sequence goes on from OY288266.1 coordinate 47,512,738, forward strand.
TATTTTCTGATTTTAAAGATATCAAAAAGGAGGGAAAAGCTCATTTGGCAATTTTCTCAACTAACTTCTCATTTTCCTTCTCTCATTTTTCTCTCAAACCAAACACTACATTTCCAGAGATTTGTTTCTGATTTTCTCACTTAAATTCCTCCTTTCAACTCTCATTTGATTCCAAATCAACATATCTTCAAAACCTCTTCAATTGCTACAAGTTTCATCAAGGTTTTTCATTCCAAAAAGTGGAGAAACACAAGTTTGGAGGTAAGAACGTCCTTCTCCTCTAAACTATCAGTTCTTTACTGAAATTCCTAAGTTTTCAATCCTAAATTGAAGTTTAATTAAAGGTTTTTAAGTGTTGAATTGGATCTTGGCTTATTATGCAAGATTTTGATGATTTTTGGTGATTTTCTTTAGATCTGAGTAATCTGTGATTTAAGAGGTGTTTTTGATGTTAAATGATCTCTAAAATGATGTGGAATTGAGTTTTGATTGATGCAATCCCGGATAGGTTGAGTTTCCTAAGTTTAGCTTGTGTTTTAAGGTAGTTTTTGAGGTGATCTTGGTGATCTGTTGTTGCTGGAGGTATAAGGTTGTTAATAGGTTGTTTTTAGATGTTATATGATGTTAATGGAAGTGAGGTTTTGCTGGTTTATGGCTGGGCTTTGTTTAGAAGTGGTTTGGATGCATTTTCGGTTGTGTTTGGTGGCCGAAAATGGAGGTTGGATGAGAGCAGCAAGTTTAGATGCTTTCATTGAAGCAATTAATGCATGATGATGCATTAATCCTCTGCTTTGATGTGTTGAAACAGGGGAGGCATCTTTGGATCCAAGATTGGTTGATCCGGAAGCTTGATTTGGTGCTTTGGCTTGAAGCAAAGTGGAAATCGGTGAGTGCATTTGTGGAAATTGGATTTTCAGCTTTAAAACCAAGGTTTGAAGGTTTTGGGAGCTTAGTCTAAGTCTAAACAACTTTGCTAAGCTCAAGTGTAAGTTTTCGGATTTTCTCTCTAGTGGTGGCCATGGTTTTGTTGTGATGCAAGATGATGATTTGCATGTTTTATTTACTGTTTTGAAAGCATGTTTTAGCATGGATTTTGTTGATCATGTAAGCCATATGTTGAAGGTAACTCTAGGTAGGAGTACCTTGCTTTTATACATTGAAATAATGTGGTTTGATGCTTTGAAATGCATGATGAAAATGGCTTGGTTTAATGCTTTAAAACAGTGGATTAAATGATGAATATGATGTATATTGGCAAGTGATGTTTTGAAAAGATTAAGGTCACTAAGGTGGTTAAAAGTCCTTGAGTGAGCCTTGTTACTTAAGATCACCAAGGTGGTTAAAAGTCCTTGGATGAGTCTTGTTGCGGACACTAAGGTGGTTAAAAGTCCTTAGGTGATCCTTTCCATGGTGTTTAAAAGTCCATGGGGCCAAGGTGTTTAAAAGTCCTTGGGGCCAAGGTGTTTAAAAGTCCTTGGGGTGATTCAAGCATTGGACACAAAGGTGGTTAAAAGTCCTTGTGTGGTCCTTATTCATGGTGTTTAAAAGTCCATGGCCAAGGTGTTTAAAAGTCCTTGGGGCCAAGGTGTTTAAAAGTCCTTGGGAAGTTGTTGAACTTGTTTTAAGAAATGAAATGTATCACTTGAGCCAATATGACATGTTAAGTATATTATGAAGCATGAGATGCTTGTTTTAATGTTTATGTTGAAGCATGAGATTGCTTGTTTTAAGTATGCTTTTGAGCATGTGCAAAGGTTGATTTTAATCATGTTTATAAATGGTTTTAATTGCATTATTGAATTGTTTTTAAAGAGCATGCCTCACTAAGCTTTTGCTTACGCTCTCTTCGTTTTCTTAATTCAATAATGCAGAGCATTAGAGTACCTTGAAGGGCAGCAAGAAAGGGCAGGCAATCAAGTTCAAGTAAAGCTCAATGTATGAAGGTTTTATAAGTACTTTTTAGCTTTTGTGTGATTTGGCAATGGGGGACCAATGTGTATGTTTTGGGAGGTGTTTGAGACTCCCTAAGTATGTTGAATGTTGTTTAGAATGCTGGTTTTTGGAGTGGAACCTTATATGCTTGTTTTGGAAGTTTGGTATTTGAATAGCTAGCTTGTGTAGGAAGCATGCCTATAGAATTGGGGCTTTTTGCATATGATGTTAGATTGCTGTTTTGATGATTCCTATAAGTCTTAAATATGTTGAATTGCTTGCTGGTAAAGTTTGGTGACATTTGGAGCATGTTTGAATGATCAATTGCATGTTTTGGAATGCCAATCTGCTGCAATCTGTGCAGGCATTTCGGAACAGTATGCACCGTTTCGGAACGGGTGCCTTACATGAACCCAGGCGTCCGAAACGGTGTGCACCGTTTCGAAACGGTTTGGTCTCTGCCAAGGCCGTGTTTCGGAACGGGATCGACCGGTTTCGGAACGGCCCGTGTTTCGGAACGGGGTTGATCAGTTTCGAAACGGCCGACCGTTAGGGGCTGACATTGGCAGTTATATGTTTTGAATTGTTTACGTTTTGGTCCTGAATCTTGTTTGTTCAATTGTGTGAGCTTGGGAAGTCCTTTTGAGCTGAAATTTCACAGAGAAGCATGAAACCTTATTAATTTCAAGATGGTAACTTTAATTTGGGTTAAGTTCTTTTATTTATCAGAAATTACAATTTGGTCCCTAAAGTTGTAATTTGTTCAATTGGGTCCCTGTTTGATCTCTGATGTTTGTGATCTTTGAGTATGATGTTTGTGTGATCACAATTAGGATTAATGTGCATCTAGATAAGATTAAAAAGAAAAAAAAAGGTCGTTAATCAAGGTTGACTTTCGGGTTGACTTTGGTTTTCCCCGTGTGACTTTCTTAATTCGGGTCAACCGTCTAGGCTGGGTTAAGGGGGTTACATTTGGTGGTATCAGATCTGAGTTTGCGAGTAATTGGGAATGAATGTATGCATGATTGAAGTATGTTTAGCTTGTATGCTTGTTGTTTGAAAGCATACTTAGTGGCTTGTGATGTTGATGCAATTGAGATGTATGTTGTGATGTTGCATGTTGAGGGTACCCATTGCCAAACAAAAGCTAATGAAATGATGTTGATTTTGAATGAAATTGATCTTGAATACTTGGATTGCTTACCTCGCTGGGCCTGACTTGTCTTATTTTGCATTGTGATTGCATGGTAAAAGTATGGCACCACGTAGAGAGTTAAGAGGTAGTGTACGAGCTACGGCTCCCAATGAGAATGAGAATGAAGAGAACACGGGTAGTGCTGTGTTACCCCCTCCTCCGCCTGGTGGTGGTGCCGGAGGTGAGCGAGCTGAAGCTGCTGCTGGTGCTGGAGCTGCTGGACCAGAGGTTGGTCAGGGGCAAGCTATGCCTGATATGTCTATGCTGGTACAAGCTATTGCGGGTGCTTTTCGAGCAGCAGTAGCTGGAGCTCAAGGAGCTGGGCATCAGGGAGATGCTGGAGTCAGATTACCTTTGGAGCGTCTGCGCAGTCTTGGTGGGACTGAGTTTAGAGGTATGACTGCTGAGAGTTCGGAAGCTTGGCTAGAGAGTACCAAGCGTATCTTGGGTCAGATGAGCTGCACGGATGTGCAAAAGTTGGGATGTGTTGTGTCCTTGCTGCAGGACGATGCGTATACTTGGTGGACGACCACCATAGCTGGGATGGCTGAAGTTGATGTTACTTGGACATTCTTTCAGAATGCGTTCAAGAGGAGATATCTAGGAGTGAGATATCTGGATGAGAAAAAACGTGAATTCATGTCTCTAACCCAAGGGAGCATGAGTGTGGCTGAGTATGAAGTGCAGTTCGTACGACTCAGTCAGTATGCACCGGAGCTGATACCTGATGAGCGAGAGAGGTGCGAAAGGTTCCGTTATGGCTTGGTGACGGAAGTAAAGACCTACATGTTGGCTGCTGAGTACAATGATTTTGATGTGTTGGTTAGTCGATCAAAGGACATTGAGATGAACTTGGGTTTAGCTGCGAAAGGTGCTGGAGCAAGTTCTGGCAAGAGAGCTGCTGAGTATAGTTCCGGAGGTGGACGGAACAAGAGGGGACGTGATCAGAAGTATCAGTCCTCAGCCAAGCGAGGTGGTGGTGCACCTGCTAGAGGAGGTTTTGCTAGAGCTGAACCAAGTGCTTGCTGGATCTGTGGTTCGCGTGGTCACGTGAAGCGTGACTGTCCTCGTGCTGTGAGGGAGGTGCAAGCTCCTGTTGCGGCAGCTGGTAATGGATGTTGGAACTGTGGTTCTGTTGACCATCTGAGGCGAGATTGTCCGAGGTTGGCTGGTGGCCAAGATCGTGCTCCTGTTGTTGCACCGCAAAGAGGTCGTGGGCGCGGCCGTGGTAATTTCCAGAGGAGAGAGGAAGGTGGTCGCGGAGTAGCTCATATTGTGGCTATTCAGCCTGAGGGTGGAGGCCAAGCGAGGGTGTATGCTCATCGCGAGGGAAGGAATGATGCTGATGTGATTGCAGGTACCTTTACTTTGCAATCCTTGTCATTCCTTTCTTTGATTGATTCTGGATCTACGCATTCATACATTTTGCGTGAGCATGCTGAATTGCTTGGTTTGCCTGTTGAGTCTTTGGATGTTGGAGTTCGTGTCACAAGTTCTTTTGGTGAAACTGTTGTGACTCGAAAGCTTTATAGAAGGTGTCCCTTGGTTGTTCAAGAACATGTCTTTCATGTTGATCTTATGGAGTTGCCTTTCTATGGTTTTGATGTGATCCTTGGTATGGATTGGCTTGCTGAGCATCGTGCTGTTGTGGATTGTGAGAATAAGCGGGTTTCGCTTAAGCTTGCAGATGATTATGAGGTTGTTGTGGTTGGTGAGAATGTGAAGTTTCTTGCTAATGTTGTGTCTACCTTGGAGGCGAGTAGGATGTTGAGGCAAGGGTGCGAAGCTTATCTAGCTTTTGTGATGAATCCTAGCTCTAAGGAGTTGAGGGTGCAAGATATCAAGGTTGTGAAGGAGTTTCCTGGTGTTTTTCCTGAAGAGTTGCCTGGTTTACCTCCTAATCGCGAGGTGGAGTTTGGAATTGAGCTGTATGAGAATACAACTCCTGTGTCCATTACTCCCTATAGAATGGCACCTAAGGAGCTGAAGGAGCTGAAGACGCAGTTGCAAGAGCTGCTAGATCGTGGTTTCATCCAGCCGAGTGTGTCGCCTTGGGGTGCTCCTGTCTTGTTTGTGAAGAAGAAAGATGGCACGATGAGAATGTGCATTGATTACCTTCAGCTGAACAAGTTGACTATCAAGAATCGGTATCCTTTGCCGAGGATTGATGATCTCTTTGATCAATTTCGGGGAGCTGCTGTGTTCTCTAAGATTGACTTGAGGTCAGGGTATTATCAGTTGAAGGTGAAGGATGTGGATGTACCTAAGACAGCTTTCAGGACAAGGTATGGGCATTATGAGTTCCTTGTGATGCCGTTTGGGTTGACAAATGCTCCTGCTGCTTTCATGGACATGATGAATCGTGTGTTTCATGAATACCTGGACAAGTTCGTTGTGGTGTTCATTGATGATATCCTCATGTACTCGCGTACTGAGGAGGAGCACGAAGAGCATTTGAGGATTGTGCTGCAAGCCTTGTTGGAGAATCAGCTTTATGCTAAGCTGAGCAAGTGTGAGTTCTGGCTTAAGGAGGTGGTGTTTCTTGGGCATGTGGTCTCAGCTGAGGGGATTCGTGTTGATCCTCAGAAGATTGAAGCGGTGATGAACTGGAAAGTTCCTAAGTCTGTTCATGAAGTCCGTAGTTTCCTTGGTTTGGCGGGATACTACCGGAGGTTTGTGGATGGTTTTTCCAAGATTGCTGCTCCTTTGACGAAGCTGTTGCAAAAGGATGTTATGTATGAGTGGACGGAAGCGAGACAGCAGGCTTTTGAGAAGCTGAAGGCGGCTTTGACGCAAGCTCCTATCTTGATTCAGCCCGAATCAGGGAAAGAGTTTGTGGTCTATAGTGATGCATCCTATGTTGGTTTGGGGTGTGTGCTGATGCAAGAGGGCAAGGTTGTGGCTTATGCATCGCGGCAGTTGAAGGTGCATGAGCGCAACTATCCTACGCATGATATTGAGCTGGCTGCAGTGGTGTTTGCTCTGAAGATCTGGAGACATTATCTGTATGGTGAGAAGTGTACTGTGTACACGGATCACAAGAGTTTGAGGTATCTGATGTCTCAGAAGGAGTTGAATCTTAGGCAGCGACGTTGGTTGGAGTTGCTCAAGGATTATGATCTGACGATTGAGTATCATCCTGGTAAAGCTAATGTTGTTGCTGATGCCTTGAGTAGGAAGGTAGCTGTTGAGCTGAGAGCTATGTTTGCTAGCTTGAGCATATCGCAAGATGGTGGTCTTGTTGCTGAGTTGCAAGTGAAACCATCTTTGGTTCAGTTGATCAAGGAAAAGCAGTTGCTGGATGATTCCTTGGTGTCTCGTGTTCAGGATATCGCGGAGGGCAGACCTTCGGATTTCTGCTTTAATGAGGAAGGTGTGTTGTGTTTTGGTAGTCGGATAGTAGTGCCTGCAGATGTTGAGTTGAGGCGTGCTATTCTGACTGAAGGTCATAGTAGTCCTTTTGCTATGCATCCTGGTAGTACTAAGATGTATCGTGATCTTCGTGATGAGTACTATTTGGTGGGTTTGAAGAAGGATGTTGCAGAGTTTGTGAGCAAGTGTTTGGTGTGTCAGCGAGTTAAGGCTGAACATCAGGTTCCTTCTGGTTTGTTGCAACCGTTGAAAATCCCTGAATGGAAGTGGGAGAGGGTTACCATGGATTTCGTATCTGGTTTGCCTTTGTCTCCATCAAAGAAGAATTCTGTTTGGGTGATTGTGGATCGCTTGACGAAGTGTGCGCATTTCTTGCCTGTGCATACTACGTTTTCTTTGGATAAGCTGGCAGAGCTGTACATTGCTGAGATAGTGAGGTTGCATGGTGTGCCTAAGTCGATTGTGTCGGATAGGGATCCGAGGTTCACATCGCGTTTCTGGCAGTGTTTGCATCAAGCTCTGGGTACAAGGTTGCATTTCAGTACATCCTTTCATCCTCAGTCGGATGGTCAGTCTGAGCGGGTTATTCAGATTTTGGAGGATATGTTGAGATGCTGCGTGATTGAGTTCCAAGGTTCTTGGGAGAAGCATCTGCCTTTGGTTGAGTTCGCTTATAACAATAGTTATCAGGCGAGTATACAAATGGCACCTTATGAGGCTCTGTATGGGAGGAAGTGTAGGACTCCTCTTTGTTGGGCTGAAACTGGTCAAAAGTTGGTTTCGATGCCTGCTTTGTTGAAAGGGACCACCGAGAAGGTGAAGCTCATTTGTGAGAGGTTGAAGGCTGCCTCTGATCGGCAAAAGTCTTACGCGGATTTGAAGCGTAAGGAGATAGAGTATGCGGTGGGTGACCGTGTGTTCTTGAAGGTTTCGCCTTGGAAGAAGGTGATGAGGTTTGGCCGGAAGGGTAAGTTGAGCCCTCGGTACATTGGACCATATGAGGTGATTGAGCGAGTGGGTCCTGTTGCGTATCGGCTGAGGTTACCTCAGGAGTTGGAGAAGATTCATGATGTGTTCCATGTTTCTATGCTCCGGAAGTATAGATCTGATCCTTTGCATGTGATGCCTGTGGAGGATGTGGTTTTGAATCTGGATTTGACCTATGATGAGGAACCGGTGAAGGTTCTGGATTCGGATAGCAAGGTTCTTCGTGGCAAGACCATTGAGTTGGTGAAGGTGCTGTGGAAGCATCGAGGTGTTGAGGAAGCCACGTGGGAGCGGAAGGAAGACATGCTGAAGCAGTTTCCTTATCTCTTTCCTTTAGGTAAATTTCGAGGACGAAATTTCTTAAGGGGGGGAGAGTTGTAACGCCCCGGTTTTGGGCTTAGGAGTTGTGGGCGTTGACCGGTTGGTCAAAGTGCTGTTAGAATCTAAAGAGGTTAAATTAAGAAAGCCTAGTTCGGGTTGCATTAAAAATATGGAAAAATGTTCTAAAATCATCTTTTAATATAATTAAGTGAACTGTGAAATCAATTTTGGAAAATGAGTTTTGGAAGTGTGACATTTTGGCTAGTGACCAAAATGTAATTTTCGCAAGTTTGGTGGCTGTTTTATAAAGGGTTGGAACTTTGAATCTTTAAGGAGATATTAATCCAAAAGTGATTTCTCCAGATTTTTCTAAGATATTATAAGCTATTTTCTGATTTTAAAGATATCAAAAAGGAGGGAAAAGCTCATTTGGCAATTTTCGCAACTAACTTCTCATTTTCCTTCTCTCATTTTTCTCTCAAACCAAACACTACATTTCCAGAGATTTGTTTCTGATTTTCTCACTTAAATTCCTCCTTTCAACTCTCATTTGATTCCAAATCAACATATCTTCAAAACCTCTTCAATTGCTACAAGTTTCATCAAGGTTTTTCATTCCAAAAAGTGGAGAAACACAAGTTTGGAGGTAAGAACGTCCTTCTCCTCTAAACTATCAGTTCTTTACTGAAATTCCTAAGTTTTCAATCCTAAATTGAAGTTTAATTAAAGGTTTTTAAGTGTTGAATTGGATCTTGGCTTATTATGCAAGATTTTGATGATTTTTGGTGATTTTTGTTAGATCTGAGTAATCTGTGATTTAAGAGGTGTTTTTGATGTTAAATGATCTCTAAAATGATGTGGAATTGAGTTTTGATTGATGCAATCCCGGATAGGTTGAGTTTCCTAAGTTTAGCTTGTGTTTTAAGGTAGTTTTTGAGGTGATCTTGGTGATCTGTTGTTGCTGGAGGTATAAGGTTGTTAATAGGTTGTTTTTAGATGTTATATGATGTTAATGGAAGTGAGGTTTTGCTGGTTTATGGCTGGGCTTTGTTTAGAAGTGGTTTGGATGCATTTTCGGTTGTGTTTGGTGGCCGAAAATGGAGGTTGGATGAGAGCAGCGAGTTTAGATGCTTTAATGCATGATGATGCATTAATCCTCTACTTTGATTTGTTGAAACAGGGGAGGCATCTTTGGATCCAAGATTGGTTGATCCGGAAGCTTGATTTGGTGCTTTGGCTTGAAGCAAAGTGGAAATCGGTGAGTGCATTTGTGGAAATTGGATTTTCAGCTTTAAAACCAAGGTTTGAAGGTTTTGGGAGCTTAGTCTAAGTCTAAACAACTTTGCTAAGCTCAAGTGTAAGTTTTCGGATTTTCTCTCTAGTGGTGGCCATGGTTTTGTTGTGATGCAAGATGATGATTTGCATGTTTTATTTACTGTTTTGAAAGCATGTTTTAGCATGGATTTTGTTGATCATGTAAGCCATATGTTGAAGGTAACTCTAGGTAGGAGTACCTTGCTTTTATACATTGAAATAATGTGGTTTGATGCTTTGAAATGCATGATGAAAATGGCTTGGTTTAATGCTTTAAAACAGTGGATTAAATGATGAATATGATGTATATTGGCAAGTGATGTTTTGAAAAGATTAAGGTCACTAAGGTGGTTAAAAGTCCTTGAGTGAGCCTTGTTACTTAAGATCACCAAGGTGGTTAAAAGTCCTTGGATGAGTCTTGTTGCGGACACTAAGGTGGTTAAAAGTCCTTAGGTGATCCTTTCCATGGTGTTTAAAAGTCCATGGGGCCAAGGTGTTTAAAAGTCCTTGGGGCCAAGGTGTTTAAAAGTCCTTGGGGTGATTCAAGCATTGGACACAAAGGTGGTTAAAAGTCCTTGTGTGGTCCTTATTCATGGTGTTTAAAAGTCCATGGCCAAGGTGTTTAAAAGTCCTTGGGGCCAAGGTGTTTAAAAGTCCTTGGGAAGTTGTTGAACTTGTTTTAAGAAATGAAATGTATCACTTGAGCCAATATGACATGTTAAGTATATTATGAAGCATGAGATGCTTGTTTTAATGTTTATGTTGAAGCATGAGATTGCTTGTTTTAAGTATGCTTTTGAGCATGTGCAAAGGTTGATTTTAATCATGTTTATAAATGGTTTTAATTGCATTATTGAATTGTTTTTAAAGAGCATGCCTCACTAAGCTTTTGCTTACGCTCTCTTCGTTTTCTTAATTCAATAATGCAGAGCATTAGAGTACCTTGAAGGGCAGCAAGAAAGGGCAAGCAATCAAGTTCAAGTAAAGCTTAATGTATGAAGGTTTTATAAGTACTTTTTAGCTTTTGTGTGATTTGGCAATGGGGGACCAATGTGTATGTTTTGGGAGGTGTTTGAGACTCCCTAAGTATGTTGAATGTTGTTTAGAATGCTGGTTTTTGGAGTGGAACCTTATATGCTTGTTTTGGAAGTTTGGTATTTGAATAGCTAGCTTGTATAGGAAGCATGCCTATAGAATTGGGGCTTTTTGCATATGATGTTAGATTGCTGTTTTGATGATTCCTATAAGTCTTAAATATGTTGAATTGCTTGCTGGTAAAGTTTGGTGACATTTGGAGCATGTTTGAATGATCAATTGCATGTTTTGGAATGCCAATCTGCTGCAATCTGTGCAGGCGTTTCGGAACAGTATGCACCGTTTCGGAACGGGTGCCTTACATGAACCCAGGCGTCCGAAACGGTGTGCACCGTTTCGAAACGGTTTGGTCTCTGCCAAGGCCGTGTTTCGGAACGGGATCGACCGGTTTCGGAACGGCCCGTGTTTCGGAACGGGCTTGATCAGTTTCGGAACGGCCGACCGTTAGGGGCTGACATTGGCAGTTATATGTTTTGAATTGTTTACGTTTTGGTCCTGAATCTTGTTTGTTCAATTGTGTGAGCTTGGGAAGTCCTTTTGAGCTGAAATTTCACAGAGAAGCATGAAACCTGATTAATTTCAAGATGGTCACTTTAATTTGGGTTAAGTTCTTTTATTTATCAGAAATTACAATTTGGTCCCTAAAGTTGTAATTTGTTCAATTGGGTCCCTGTTTGATCTCTGATGTTTGTGATCTTTGAGTATGATGTTTGTGTGATCACAATTAGGATTAATGTGCATCTAGATAAGATTAAAAAGAAAAAAAAGGGTTGTTAATCAAGGTTGACTTTCGGGTTGACTTTTGTTTTCCCCGTGTGACTTTCTTAATTTGGGTCAACCGTCTAGGCCGGGTTAAGGGGGTTACACGTTAAAAACATTTAATGGTTAATATGAAAGAAATGGATGGAAAACAATATAAAAGGAAAGTGTCAGTGAAAAGAGTCATTTATATTGGGAACATGCGTCTTTAAAATCTACTAACACGCCGAATTTAAATTACACCTTCCTCTTTTCGGTACGTGAAGTATCCCGATTAACAATTACATTTATGGTGTCGTGTAGTATAACAACAGAAAAGGCAGTTCGGAGTGAGAAATGTAACTAGTAAGGAACAGAGGGAAATGGGTTTGGAAGCATTCGAAATGTAACCTAACCTGAAATCACAGTCGCTATTAATTATTTCGTTTTCATGGTATTGGTAACGGTGATTCTAACATGAAATTTATTTTTGGTTGTTGCTATTTTTTTTTTCATTTTAGAACCTAAGATGTAATCTGTACACTAACCCTAGTGATGTAAATTTAAATTGGTTTCGATACATTTTAAGGGAAATTGAAATCTGCACTACAACATATAATATTTTAGGTTTCATGGCCAAGGCTCCAATCTGTATGTGTAGACGTTCAATACTATTTCTATTAATAAGGTTTATTAAAACTGCTAATATTCCTTTAGCAAACATTAAACTTGTTCATTCTTAAATAATATGATAATATTACCGCGACTACTTATTATTTTAGTATTGACATAATGCAAATTTATTATTCATTTATTATTTAAATCGTGCTTCGAAAGCTGAGGTATAATTAATGGGGTACCACATCATTCCTAACGTTAGTCAAAGCCAAACAGAGCTAAAATACATAATTAAATTCAGGGATTAGGTTTAAAGTATAACTTGTTAAAATGTTAAATATATCATAAGGGTTTCAGTACATATAATTGGAATCTTAAAGGGTTTCGGTACATATAATTGGATTCTTAAAATTGAAATCAATAGTAAAACATCTGATATCTTAGGTTTCACCTAAACTAGTTTCGACACTGTATATGCATACCTTCCATACTCTTATTATTATACTCTTTGTTCCTTCAGCTGCCGTTTAACTTTTCATTCTCATGGACATAAGCATTTATCATATTACTTTGCTCCAAATAATTAATTTGTACCCAAATAATTTTAATCTGGTGCTATTTATGTTCATTTTAGTTCTACGTGGAGCCATGTATAACATTGGGTGTCTGTTGACACCCCAAATTTTTTAGAATTTTCTTTTTCCCATATAAATTGTATATACTAAATTTAAAATATATATAAATGACACCATTTTATAAATATAATGACACCCCTTTATAAATAAAATGACCCCCCTTAAATATTGTTAAGTGTGTAAAAGCACTATCATTTCAACTTTTTTCTATGACAATTATTGCTAAATCTACACCCATTTGAGTCACATTGTAGCCCTACATGCATCAATCACATTGATCTTATCTTTGTTATGTTTGATCCTTATATTTAGTTTATTTGATGAAAAAGATGCTAATGATGTATGTGTTTGGTGCGTATGCAGATTTCGTTACTCACTGCCCGAGCAAGCACTGCCGCAGCAGTGAAAGAAAGAAAGGAGCGACGCAGAATTATCTCTCGATGGTCCAGATCAAGCTAGCTATGGATGTCAATTTCTACTGAAGGAAGATGAACCATGAAACCGAGCCCTGCTAAGTAGAAAAGACATACAGATCATTACCGAGGCAATTTTCGAGCCACTGCCGAGGCAATGACCTGACCCACTGGACAATTGAGAAAATATACAAAGCGGAGTGCATTTTGAAGAGCATGAAAAGCTAAATTTTTCTATGCACTTTGCATGAAGACCGGACTGCGAGAAAATCATGAAAACGCCAAAGGAAGGTCAAGAGAAGATTCCACACAAATGAGAGGATTTTAAGGAAGAAAGATATAATACTTTAAAAGAAGACCTTTTCTTTTAATGTATTTAATTTTAACTTAACTTCCTCCTCAAGAAGGACTTAACCTAGACCTCCTATATAAATAAGAAGCCAAAAACTGCCATTGAGAGCAAATTTAGCTTGGAGAACATGACATAAGTCACTCCAAGATTCTATTGACCATGTTGGAATGCTATTTAACCAGGTTTTTCCCTATCCCTCAACGAATAGGGTAACAATTTTAGCCTCAAAATTTCCTCGTGGACTCCTTGTATTTTGAATGAATTGCAAATCTGCAGGAAGGATTTGAGGTGTTGTCTAGCATATTCAGTTGCAGAACTGCCAAATTGTCCAATGGTATTGATCATGTTGAACATTACTAGTTTTAGTTCAATGTAACCCCCTTAACCCGGCCTAGACGGTTGACCCGAATTAAGAAAGTCACACGGGGAAAACCAAAGTCAACCCGAAAGTCAACCTTGATTAACGACCCTTTTTTTTCTTTTTAAACTTGTCTAGATGCACATTAACCCTAGTTATGATCATACAGACAACATGCTCAAAGATCATAAACATCAGAGATCAAACAGGGACCCAATTGAATAATTTACAACTTTAGGGACCAAAATGTAATTTCTGCAAATTACAGGGACTTAACTCAAATTAAAGTTACCAACTTGTAATTAGTCAGGTTTCATGCTTCTCTGTCAAATTTCAGCTCAAACGGACATCCCAAACTCATACAATTGCACAAACAAGATTCAGGACCAAAACGCATACATTTCAAAACATATAACTGCCAATGTCAGCCCCCAACGGTCAGGTGTTCCGAAACAGGGAGAACCTGTTTCGAAACGCGGGACCGTTGCGCAACGGGTTTCGAAACGAGGGCTGGCAGAGGACTTTCCGTTTCGGAACGATGTCTTCCGTTTCGGACGCCTGGGTTTCTACAAGGCACCCGTTCCGAAACGGTAGCTTCCGTTCCGATACGGCCTGCTCAGAAAGTAGGAAACTGCTAGCTTAAACACACAATTGACTTACCAAACATGCTCCAAATGCAACCAAACATTACTAGCAAGACACTCAACATGTAAGGAACATAAAAGCATCATTCAATCATCCTAAAAGCATCCAATATGAAAAGCCCCAAATCTAAGGCATGCTTCCTACTTAGCAAGCCATTCAAGCATTAAAAACTCCAAACCAACCACATAATGGCCAATTACAAAATCCAGCAATATTAACAACATTAAACAAACTTAGGGAGTTCAAAACATCTCCCAAAACATCCACATAGGTCCCCCATTGCTAAATGCCAAAAGCTAAAGTGTTAAGGAACCTTTTCATACTTGAGCTTAACTTCCAATTGATTGCTTGCCTTCCTTGCTGACCTCAATGCACCTTAATGCTCTGCATTATTGGTTTAAGAAAAATAGAAAGAGAGCGTAAGCAAAAGCTTAGTGAGGAATGCTCGTTAAAACCCTTCAATAATGCATTCATAAAAGTCTTTTATAAACCATGCTTCAAGCAACATTAACCATGTTCTTAAACATTTAAAACAAGCATCTCATGCTTCAAGTATCATTAATCATGCTCATAACATTTCAACAAGCATCTCATGCTTCATGTTTATAACAAGTCATATTGGCAACAACTGATACATTTCACATAAGATTCACACATGGACTTTTAAACACCATTGTGATCTTATCCCCATGGACTTTTAAACACCATGGACCCATGGACTTTTAAACACCATGGAAAGGACCACACAAGGACTTTTAACCACCTTTGTGTCCTTAACAAGAATCTCCCAAGGACTTTTAAACACCTTGGAGTTCTTAAGTAACCAAGGCTTACAAAAGGACTTTTAAACACCTTGAGCCTTAACCAAGAACCAACCATGGACTTTTAAACACCATGTTGTTCTTAACCTTTCCAAGATCCACACAAGGACTTTTAACCACCTTTGTGATCTTAACCAAGAACCATCCAAGGACTTTTAACCACCTTGATGTTCTTAAATATACAAGGCTCACACAAGGACTTTTAACCACGTTTGTGACCTTAACCATCACTTGCCAATATGCATCATTATCATCAATATATCCACTGTTTTAAAGCATTAAACCAAGCCATAAACATCATGCATCTTTAAGCATTAAACCACATTTAAACAATGTTCAAAAACAAGGAACTCTTACCTTGAGCTTCCTTCAACACATGGCTTAAAATCTCAGCAAATAAACATGCTAGATATGCTTTCAAAACAGATTTAAAATCATGCAAACAACACATTGCATACAACCAAAAACCATGGCCATTACCAAGAGAGTTTTTCCGAAAACTTACTCTTGAGCTTAGCTAAGTTGCTTAGACTTAAACTAAGCTTCCAAACCTCCAAAACACTGGTTTCAAAGCCGAAAACCAAAATCCACTCACCGATTCTGTTTCGCCTCTTGCCGAAACACAAATCAAGCTTCCGGATCACCACCACTTGGATCCAAAGATGACTCCCCTGTTTTAAACACATCAAAGCAGAGGATTAATGCATCATCATGCATTAATAGCTTCAATGAAAGCACCTAAACTCGCTGCTCTCATCCACACTCCATTTTCGGCTACCAAACACAACCGAAAATGCATCCAAACAACTCCTCAACAATGCCCAGCCATAAACCTTCAAAACTAAACATCCTTTAACATCATTTAACATCTAAAAAGGACCTAATAACATCCTTATACCTCCAGCAACATCAGATCCACAAGATCACCCCAAAACAACCAAGAATCACAAGCTAAACTTAGGAAATTCAACCTATTCGGGATTGCATTAATTAAAACTCAATTCCTTATCAAATTAACATTCATTTAACATCAAAAACACACCTCAAATCACTGCTTTAACAGATCAAACGAAAATTCATCAAAAATCACCAAATCTTGCATATTAAGTCAAGATCCATCATACAACTTTAAAACCATTTATAAATCATCAATTAAGGATTGAGAACTTAGGAATTTCAGTAAAGAACTGAGAGTTTAGAGGAGAAGGACGTTCTTACCTCCAAACTTGAGTTTCTCCTCTTTTAGAACCAAAAAGCTTGAAGAATCAAGTAGCAGATGGTGAGGTTTTGTTGATGAGATGATTAGCAATCAAAAGAGGATTGAAAAGAGAGATTTGAGTGACAAAATTAGAAGAAAAACTCTGGAGAAAAGGTGTTTGGGTTGAGAGAAAATGAGAGAAAGGAAAATGAGATTTTAGGAAAAATTAGTTAGAAATAACTTCCCTCCACTTTCCTTTTGTTTAAAAATCAGAATTAAATCATTAAATATCTTAGAAAAATCTGGAGAAACTCCCTTTGGGTAAATAGCTCCTTAAAGATTCAAAGTTTCAATCCTTTCTAAAACAGTCACGCAGTTTTCAAAAATTACATTTTGGTCACTAGCCAAAATGTCACCCTTCCAAACCTCATTTTGTAAAATTGATTTCACAGTTCACTTATATATATTAAAAGAGGATTTTAGAACATTTTTCCATATTTTTAATGCAACCCGAACTAGGGTTTCCTAATTTCACCTTTTTATATTCGAACAGCACTTTGACCGAACCGGTCAACGCCCAAACTTCCAAGACCAAAACCGGGGCGTTACATTCAAAGTGGGCAGCTTCTATTTCAGGTGTGACAACTCTTGGATTCAGTCCGTTTAGATATTCTTCTAAGTAATCTCGGACGGTTGAGTTTCCTACTGGAGCAAATTGCAGTGGCAGGATTTCTCCATCTCTTGCCGTGGCATTCTGATTACTGTCGGATATCCAATTTCATCGACATTCTCATTACTAGGTCTATGTGTCATTTAATGGGTTCTTTGGCAAGTACGATCGATTTCTGGATCAAGTTCATATAATGGGTTATTTGGGTTCGCCCTGGTCATCAACCAATGCAAAACCAAATTTGATTAGCGCTTGAAAAACAAAAAAATAAAAGGTTCAAGAAAATAAAATTAAAAGTTGCTATAGCCAATCCCCGACAACAGCTCCAAAAACTTGTTGCGTGTGTAAAGTGCCCCGTAATTGTGCAAGTATACACGTCTCAAGTAATAAAGTGATGAGTATTAAGTATTGTCTCCACGGAGATTGATGAAACCTTCAATGTTATCATCTCGCACTGAAAAGGAAATAAAAGTAAAGAACACAAGTGCTTGATTGGGTTTTTTAAGTAATCTAATAGAAAGAAAATAAAATAAGCCAGTAAACTAAAAATTGAGTAATCAGGATGAGAGAATATGCCAGATTATATTGCGTCGTAGTGTGGAAACCAATTGAATTGTATCGGTTTTTGAATGCAACAAACACCGGATTGCCTCGGCAAAGACCAAAGTAACTACCGCGGCAACGAGTTAAGCAACTGTCGCAGCAATGAACAACGTCAAGGTTCGGCAAAGTGTCCTTCATTGGATCCTCCTTATCCTTATGTCAAAATTATGCTGATGTGTAGGCCTTGATAATACCTCCCAGCGTGAACAAAGGATGAACACCAACCAATCCTACGCTTTTTTTAGCCATTGAAACTCGAACTTATCCCTAAGCTAAGTTAGTTTTCACAGGTTGGGATGAAAACCATGCTTATTTGTTTCATGAGTCTAACTTTCAAGATATTAGACAAGTAGATAGTTAACGAGATCCTCACCCAATTCACTCGCAAACAAGATAAATAATAAAGAATAAGCAAACCTTGAACTAAAATTGCATTAACAAAAACTTAAACAAAATCCAATCGTTTTCTCACAACTACTAAACAATACAATCTAAACCCTAAGAAGAAATTTATAACATAATTCTACAAATTTAACTAATAAATTGCGTAATGAAATCACTTCTTTTCGGCAGGCTGATGATAAATCCATATACGAAGCTTGGGAGCGATATAGAGAGTTGTTACATAAATGGCCCTTACATGGATTCCCATTGTGGAAACAGGTGAAAATGTTCTATAATGTAGTAAAAACACAAACGATGATGATTGTAACCCCCTTAGCTCAGTCTAGACATTTAACCCGAACTACGAAGGTTACACGGGGAAAACCAAAGTCAACCCGAAAGTCAACCTCGATTTACGACCCTTTTTTCCTTTTTATCTTATCTATATGCTCATTATTAACCTATGTGTTCAGAAAGACACTCAGAAGGAAACAATACAGCGATCGAAGTTCAATTAAGGGTTCAATTGCATACAATTAACTTTTAGGGACTAAACTGTAATTTTTATAAATTACAAGGAATTTCAGGATTTTAAAGTTACCAACCTTCAATTAGTCATGTAGCATGCCTACATAAAAAAATTCAACTCAAACGGACCATCCAAACTCATTCAATTAAGCATACCAAAATTCGGGACCAAAACGTAAGAAATAGAAACTTGCAACAGTTCAAGATTTAAATGTAACGGTCAGGCGTTTCGATACGGATGGCCCTTTACCGAAATGGTCGTTTCGAAATAGGGTTGACCATTTCGATGCTCAGGTACGTTCCGAGACCCGTATCGAAACACCCTCCTCCAGTAGCAAAACTGTTTCGATACGACCCCACCCGTTGTGAAACCTCTTAGCCATTACAGGCCACTGTTCCGAAACAGGCATGGGCGTTCCGATACGCCTTGCCCTGCAACAGCACACTTTGCTGGTTTCTCATGCTTTTTCACATTTAAATCATTCCCGAGACATGCCACAATATACATACTACATGCATACACACCAACAATCATGATTTCGAGGCATTAGCTATAACAAGGCAACCAACATGCAAGTATAGGTACTAAAGACATGCTCCCTAATCCACCAAATCGATGACAAGCCAAAACCATCATCCACATCCAAAATCAGTCCATAAAGGCCAATTACATCTCAAAAGTAACTATCAAACATGCTCAAAGTAAAGGGAAAATATTCTCGACCATACAATAGCATAATTCCCACCCATTGCCTTTTATTACACTGAGGAAAAGCCACATACTTTGCTAGATTAAAAGCTTGGATTTCCCTTGCTTACTTGCTGCCTTCAAAAACTAGTTATCTGCATTGATGAAACAAAAGAGTGTAAGCACAAAGCCTAGTGAGGGTCGCTAAAAAACATTCATCAATGCTTATCTCATAACTTGTAAAACCAACACTTTACATCTCATGCCATTTTATAAAACACGTCTTCTCAAGACCTCAATGCACTTTCTAACCACATACACCTATGCATCATTTTAAAACAATAAATAAACCTTTGCTCATGCTTTAACAAGCATCTCATGCATTCTTGCATCATGCACAAATATCTCGTGCATCCTTGCATCATATACAAGCATCTCGTGCCTCACAGTATTCATTTACATTATATTTGCTCGCAAGTGATAATCCATAAATCATTTCAACACAAGCCACAATCGGATACGCGGATTACAAGCGTTGTCCCTCATGCTTCATACAAACTACCGGACTACACAAGGTAGAGATTAATGGCACAATCACAACCCCTCAACACCCGTGATGGAGATTAATGGCACAATCACAACCCCTCAACATCACTCATCGGTAGTTGTATAATTCCTCTAACGAGAGTATGGGACACATACACAAGACTCACACACGGGACTAACCATTCACCGTTGTGACCTTAACCTCAATCGTTAGGGTACTTGGATGGAGATTACGACACAATCACAACCCCTCAACATCCAAGGCGACTTTATTCACGGTGCACCCAATCCTATAGCCGGCTAACTATATCCGATTAAAGTAACCAAAAACCATTTTCATCACTTGTCAATATAATCATTTAACCACATTAATCCATTATTTTACAAGCATAACCACAATGCCATTTCCACAAGCATAACATGCTTAATATCATATGCATTCAGCACATGCAAACCAAGGATCACTTACCTAGTGCATCCTTAACATAATGGCATTAAAAAAGAATTAAACCATGCTTAAACATGCTTAAAAAGAGTAAACAATCCACACTCAACTCAAGTGCAAATTCATCAAACAAAGCACATTTCCAAGAGAGGGATTTCCGAATCACTTACTCTTGAGCTTAGCTAAGTGTATCAAACTTACACTAAGCTCCCAAGACCACACTCAAAGCGTTACAAAGCAAGAAATTGCATTTCCATTCACCGATACGCGAAGCCTTGCTCGCCGACACGAAATTACCCCTCCTGAGCCTCCAAAATCACCTCATTTGCTTTCGGATCAAGATCCCTTGTTTTCACATTATCAAAACAGAGATCTAAATGCATTCCAACACCAGCAACAATTCACAAACCCATTACTCACCCAAACTACACCAAAATACCCTTCCAAAATAACCGAAAACTCAATCGATTGCTTCCTAAACTAAGACCAGCCATAATACATCACTTCCAAACAATTCTCAACATCAAAACATATCTAATAAACAACCTAACTCATCCTTATACCTCCAGCAAGCAAGATTCCACCATTTCACCCCCAAAATATCACTTAAAACTACCAAAAATCTCATGGATTTCAAGGATTTCAAGGATTTCGGGATCTATGTTATCAACACATCATTTTAACATATAAATAAACTTAGAACTCAATTAAAATCAATACAAAACAGAGCTCAACTCATCAAGTCCGAAAATTAAGATTTCATCAACAATTTCACAAGATTTTGATCTCAAATCAAAACTATTTTGAAAACCCAGTCAACAATAGTATTTGGAAGACAAATATCTTGGGAATTTCAATAAAGAACTTTTATTAGAGGTTGAGAACGAGATTTATCTCCAAACCTTGCTTCCCTCAATATATGACAAGTTTTCCTTGCAAGAATCTTGGAGAATTAAGAAAGATCTCTTGAAAATGATTTAGGAAATGTTAAGAGAGTTATTGAGAGGAAGAATTCTGGAAAAAGATGAGAGAAAATTGTGTTTGGCTGAAAATGAGAGAGAATTGGTAGTTACGTAAGTGAAAATCTCATTAACTACCTTTTCATTAATTAATATAAAAATCGAATTAAAATCATTTAATTAAAAACCCTTTTAAATCACATGTCGTATTGAGAAAAGGTCAAATTGACTTTAAGCCCCCTAAAGATTCTAAGACGTTGGCTTCCACTTAAAAAATCACATTTTTCCTAGTTTTGAAACTTTACAATTTGGTCACTACTCAAAATGTCCCATTTCCGAAATCTATTTTGTAAAATTGACTTGACCAACCTCCTATACATATTTTTAGAGGATTTTAGCAATTTTAATCACAATTTTATCTTCTCCTGATCCTTGATTTCCTTAAATCACCTTACACGATTCGAATTGTTCCGATCTGATGTCTAAAACATCCAGGCCCAAAACCAGGGCGTTACAACTCTTCCCCACTTAAGAAATTTCGTCCTCAAAATTCTTACCTGATGGAAAGAGATGCGGAAAATGCCTCAGCATGTCCGCCTTGCTTTCCCATGTGGCCTTCTCAACTCCTTGGTGTCGCCACAACACCTTCACAAGTTCTATCGTCTTGCCACGAAGAACTTTGCTACTCTCATCCAGAACCTTCATAGGTTCCTCATCATACGACAGATCCAGATTCAACTCTATCTCCTCAATAGGCATTATATGCGAAGGATCCGATCTGTATTTCCGTAACATGGAGACATGAAACACATCATGTATCTTCTCCAACTCTGCAGGCAATCTCAACCGATATGCCACAGAACCAATACGCTCTACAATCTCATAAGGTCCAATGAACCTTGGGTTAAGCTTACCCTTACGCCCAAACCTCATCACCTACTTCCAAGGTGACACCTTAAAAAACACACGTTCGCCAACCGCGAACTCAATTTCCTTACGCTTCAAGTCCGCTTAAGACTTTTGCCTATCTGATGTTGCTTTTGAACGTTCACAAATGAGCTTCACCTTCTCGGTGGTTCCCTTCAACATAGCCGGCATCGAAATCATCTTTTGCCCTGATGAGTGATGAATTGAGTCCGATGTTCACAACACTTGACATTACGAATTTTCAAATCCTTGTGAATCGGGCCATCGCTACTAAATCTAAGATGCGGATTGCCAAGAAACGAAAGAGTGGATTCCAAACTGATAAGAAGCGGAAGAGTGACGACAAGTCTCGGTGGTCTAAGAAGCCGAAACATCAGAAAGAATCATCCTCCACCTATATACCATCTACCCGGAATAATTTCCAACCCCAACACTCCAACAAGATGGCTATTCCGGTTATTTCCGTCAACAGTACTGGAAATGTCGACAGACCTCCTGTTTGCAAATTATGTTAGAAGAATCACTTTGCCCAATGTCGAGCCCAGGCGAACCTCTGTTATGCTTGTGGCGCTGACGATCATTACATCCGAGACTGTCCAAAATGAAATGATCAATATTTTGTTCGAATGGCTAACCAATGTTCTGTGTCGTCTAGCCGAGGCAAACATCCGAAACAAAATCAGTCGAACAATCCCAGGAAAGGCAAGGCTGCCCAATCAAAAGCCACCACTTATCAGGAGTACTAAGTGATATGACCATCAAGAACAAGGACCCGGAGAAGTACCCAAGTGGCCCCATTACACGTGCACGGGCCAAGGAGTTTCAGTCAGCCATGGAAAGCTTGTTTACAACAAGCCATGAACGTGAGAAAGAAGAAATAATAAGGGAGGAATGCCTTACCTTGCTCATGCATGCATTTGCATGAGAATTTAAGTATTTCAAACTTCCATTGCATTGATAAAGTGTGCTCGCCATTAAAGCATGCACTTCATTTATAGTTTTAGTTTAGTTAGGGAAGTAGTTTAATTTTGTATCTTAAATCATTCTTTAAACTACTTCATTCATGCATTTAGTTAAATTCAATAAAGTTAGTTCTTTAGTTAAACTAGTTCATTCATTTAACTAGTTCACTCAATTAACTAACTTTTTAATTGTTTCATGCATCTATTATTTTAAGTTTGAATAAATCCTTTGTGTGTGTCTAGGTTCATGTGACGTGTGCATTAAAGTAGAGACTTTTCAACTTCAACTTGGAAACAAGTCATTGATGACCATCTTTACTCATGCAAACAAGGCAATTGAAGGCAATTCAAGGATGAATTCTTTTCATCTTTTCAAGGCTGTTCATCTTCTTAGAGTAACAAAGCATTTAAGCTTCATAATTCACCTATTCAAGGTTGAAATTATGAACCAATGAAGGCCATTCACGTTCAAGAGAAGGGACATGCAATAATCAGCATTCAAAATATGCATTCAAGGCCTTTATTTATCATTTTTGAAGGCTGATCATATTCCACAAATGGGCAAGCAATGAAGGCTGGTTTAATATCATTTAATCATCAAATTAAGTGATAAAATCATCAAGGAATTCAAAGAGACAAGCTGATTTGGATGTGTGTGATGTCTACATTCATCTTATGTCCACATTCATTCTCTTTTATCCATTTGCATGCAAAATGAAGCAGCCCAAGAGTCACCACTCCATTTGGACGAATTTAAGGCTAAATTCATCTCAATTTAAAGCAAAATTCATCCACCAAAAGGATAACAAAGAAACATTTCATTTATTTGTATTCAATAGCATTTAGATGAGCATTCATCTCTCTTTTGTGTGACTTTTCATATGGTGCCTAGCCACACTATAAATAGGCACCTTAGGTTCATTTGTAAGGACTTTTATTTTGGAGAATATAAACCTTTGAAAGATTGCTTTCATCTTGTTCTTGCGAGAACTCTATCGGCTTCAAGTTGTGCTTGTAGTCTTCTATCCATTTCATTTTACTATAGCGTTGGTTCCAAGCTCTCTTATAGCTTGTGGGTCACGTTCCACACTCCTGCACCTCGACTCCATCAAAGTATATTGTTGGTTCCTAGCTCGTTATAGCTAGCGGGTCACAATTCGCTATCCTTGCAACCATACAAATCCACGCCGCCTTTAGCATCTCCCATCTCTCGTTTGATTTACACCTTTCCATGATTATCATCCTCCATCCTTAGCCACCATACTATCCAAATTACCTATCCAATTCCTTTCTTCATTAATTTATTTATTATATTGTTATTCATCTCACATGTATGTTTTATGGTATCTCAGAGTTCAAAGCGTAGCAAATAATATTTCTTACTAGAATCACGATCGAGCACATCTATATGACTCGGGTCACATTACCGGGTTCATATCAATTGGTATCAGAGCAAGGTTGATTCAGTAAGATAGTCGTTGTCTCTCTTCTGAAAAAAAAAAGAAAAAAAATCAAAAAAAAATTTAGAGAAAGTTAAAGAGGGAGGGGGCATCGTATTCTCTATTCTTCTTTAAAAAAATCTTACATAATTTTTCTTTTGCTACTATTTTGTCATCTTTACCAACTCTCACAATTTAACTTTTTTTTGTTGCCACTTTTTCTTATCCTACCTTCCAAATTCTTTTCGCCAAGTTTTGTTTTTTCAGCCGAATTCTACAAGCCATTTGCAAGCCTTGAGGAAGTTCTTAAAAGGACTTGATTGAGAGCAAGAGTGGAAAAAGGCAAGAGTGCACATCAAGGGTAAAAGCCATCTCGAGTGAAACACGAGTGTGAGTGCATTTTCTTGGAGTGGAATAGGTGAGGTTTTGTGTTTGTGAGGTTTTAAATTTTTTTATTTTTGTTACTAATAATGTCTCAAAATTCTGTGAGAAAATCTGTTGGAGGAAGTAATAATGTTAATGTAGATGCAACTAACTCCAATCTTCAAGATATTATCCGAGAGATGGACAGGTTGTTGCAACAAAGGTTGGGGTCGATGCAAGAACTATTAGATCATTTTGAGGAAAGATCTCAACGAAGGCATAATTCAGATCTTGAGGAAGAGTATGAGGGAGAGGTGGACGAAGAACTCATAGACGAGCGAGCCTCCTAGCAAAGTTTGAGGCGTCAAGAACCTAGGTACCAAAGAGCTTGGCCAAGAGTTGATGATAATCTTAGCAACATCAAAATAACCATTCCTCATTTCCAAGGAAGAACGGATCCTGAAGCCTATCTTGCATGGGAAAAAATGTTGAGCACATCTTTGAGTGCCACAACTACTCCGAGCTTAAGAAGGTAAAACATGCAGCCATTGAATTTACACATTATGCACTAATATGGTGGGATTAGTTGACATCTAGTAGGAGACGCAATGCCGAACATCCAATTTCTACTTGGAATGAGATGAAGGCCGTTATGCGTAGGATGTTCGTTCCAACTCACTATCATAGGGAGTTGTTCAACAAGCTTCAAAATCTCACCCAAGGCAACCGTAGTGTTGAGGACTACTTTAAAGAGATGGAAGTAGCCATGATCCGAGCTAACATTGATGAGGATCGAGAAGCCACCATGGCAAGATTTCTATCCGGCCTTGACCCAAATATTGCGGTCGTCATTGAGTTGCAACATTATGTGGAGATCGAAGACATGGTGCATACCATAAAAGTGGAAAAGCAACTTAAACAGAAGGGTTCTACAGGAACCTATGGGGAGCATCATCAAATTGGGGGCAAAGTTCTTACAAACGGAGTCCTCCAATACCACCCAATGAAAGAGGCGCACCACCCAAAGGAAGCAAGGCCATTGCCGAAACTAGCAAAGGTAAGGCTCTGAATGTTCCAAACCGTTCCAGAGATATACAATGCTTCAAGTGCTTGGGAAGAGGGCATATTGCAAGCCAATGCCCAAATCGCAACGCCATGCTTCTTCGTGATGATGGAGAGGTTGAATCGGAACAAGAGGAGGAAGATGAAGTTGCTGCCATACAAGAAGATGAAGGTGATGATATAGAGTATGCAGCAGAATAAGAGGCCCTTATTGTGAAAAGGAGCCTAAGTGTGCAAGCGAGTGAAGGGAATGAGCAACGCGAGAATATCTTTCATACTCGCTGCCATGTTAATGGAAAGGTATGCTTTGTCATTATTGATGGAGGTAGTTGTACTAATGTTGCTAGTACTCTTATGGTAGAAAAACTTGGATTAGCAACCACAAAGCATCCACATCCCTACAAGCTGCAGTGGCTTAATGACGGAGGAGAACTCAAGGTTACCAAGAAAGTTCTTGTTGCTTTCTCCATTGGAAAGTATAAGGATGATGTTCTTTGCGATGTTGTTCCGATGCACGCTGGCCATTTACTACTTGGGAGGCCATGGAAATTCGATAAACGAGTCATACATGATGGATATACCAATCGGTATACACTCACCCATGGAGTAAGAAATATTACCTTAGCCTCTCTTTCACCAAAACAAATTCACAAAGATCAAATACATTTGAGAGAAAGTATTAAAAGAGCCAAAGAGAGAGAATCAAAAATGACGGTAAAAGCAAGTGAGAGTAAGCAAAGTGAGGGTGCGAAAATGAGTGTTTTTACCAAAGAAAGAGAGTCGAGAAAGTGTTTGCTGTCGGGAAAGGAAATACTTATGCTTGTGTACAAGGAAAGTTTATTGAACACTAACCAACTTGATCACACTTTGCCTTCTTCTATTGTGTCTTTGTTGCAGGAATTTGACGAATTATTTCTGGAGGAGATACCAAGTGGGCTGCCACCAATCCGTGGAATTGAACATCAAATAGATTTCATTCCCGGTGCTATCATTCCTAACCGTCCAGCTTACCGAAGCAATCCCGAGGAAACCAAGGAGTTACAAAGGCAAGTAGCTGAACAAATGGCCAAAGGCTACGTGAGGGAGAGCCTTAGCCCATGTTCTGTTCCGGTATTACTTGTGCCAAAGAAGGATGGAACTTGGCGCATGTGTGTAGATTGTCGAGCGATAAACAAAATTACGGTAAAGTATCGCCACCCTATTCCCCGTTTGGATGATATGTTAGATGAGCTTAGTGGTTCTAACCTTTTCTATAAGATTGATCTTAAGAGTGGTTATCACCAAATAAGGATGCGTGAAGGTGATGAATGGAAAACATCATTTAAAACAAAGCAAGGACTCTATGAATGGTTGGTTATGCGTTTTGGCTTAACTAATGCACCAAGTACTTTCATGAGGTTAATGAACCATGTTCTTAGACCGTTTTTGGGTAAATTTTGTGTGGTTTATATTGATGACATCTTAATCTATAATAAATCAATGGAAGAACATGTTCAACACTTGCGGTCAGTTTTGTTGGTTTTAAGAAAGGAGAAGTTATATGCTAATTTAGACAAGTGTACATTTAGTACTGACAAAGTTGTCTTTCTTGGTTTTGTTGTCAGTTCTAAAGGCTTAGAGGTTGACAAAGAGAAGGTTAAAGCCATTGAAGAATGGCCACGACCAGCAAGCATTTCCCATGTTAGGAGTTTCCATGGACTTGCAAGCTTTTACCGAAGATTTGTACCAAACTTCAGCACCATTGACGGCCCTTTAACTAGTGTCATCAAGAAGAATGCTAACTTTTTCTGGGGGGGAGACCAAGAGAAATCTTTTAATGAAATTAAAGAATGTTTAATTCATGCCCCTTTGCTTACCTTACCTGATTTTAACAAAACGTTTGAAATTGAATGTGATGCATCAGGTGTGCGAATTGGAGCGGTATTATCTCAAGGTGGACGTCCTATATCATATTTCAGTGACAAATTAAGTGGAGCTACGTTGAATTATCCAACATATGATAAGGAGATGTATTCCCTTGTTCGCGCAATGGAAACATGGCAACACTATCTATGGCATAAGGAGTTCATTATTCACACCGATCATGAGGCATTGAAGCACATTCGGGGGCAACATAAACTCAACAAACGACATGCCAAATGGGTGGAGTTTCTTGAATCTTTTCCCTATGTCATCAAATATAAGAAAGGTAAGGAGAATATAGTTGTCGATGCATTGTCTCAGAGGTACGCTCTTCTAAACACCTTAGAATCTAAGTTGTTGGGTTTTGTTTTCATTAAGGATTTATACGAATCTGATTCTGATTTTGAAAAAATTTACAAAGCTTGTGTGAAAGGCACGTTTGAAAACTATTATAGGGACAATGGGTTCCTATTCAAGGAAGGAATACTTTGTATTCCACAAGGTTCCACACGTGAATTACTTATCAAAGAAGCCCATGGAGGAGGCTTAATGGGACATTTTGGAATAGCAAAGACTTTGGCCATACTTCAAGAGCATTTATATTGGCCAAAGATGAGACGAGATGTAGAGAGGTTATGTGAACGTTGCATCACTTGCAAGAAGGCTAAGTCTAAAGTCATGCCACATGGACTCTACACGCCACTACCTATTCTAGAAGCACCATGGATGGACATTTCAATGGATTTTGTGCTAGGGTTTCCACGCACAAAGAATAACAAAGATTCCACCTTTGTAGTAGTGGATAGATTTTCCAAAATGGTTCATTTTATTCCTTGCAACAAGACTAATGATGCCTTACATATTGCTAACTTGTTTTTCAGGGAAGTCTTGAGATTACATGGTGTGCCAAGAACTATCGTTTCCGATCGAGATGTGAAGTTCTTAAGCCACTTCTGGAGAGCCCTATGGAGTAAGATTGGAACACTAAGCTGCTATTTTCCACCACTTGTCACCCTCAAACGGATGGCCAAACCGAAGTGGTGAATCGATTACTCTCCATGATGCTTAGGAGCATTATTAAGAAGAATCTAAAGACATGGGAAGAGTGCTTACCACATGTGGAGTTTGCATATAACCGATCAGTCCATACCACCTCGAGACACACTCCTTTGGAAGTTATGTATGGGTTCAATCCATTATCTCCGATGGACTTATTGTCATTACTCGCTGATCAAATTGTGAATAAAGATGGACTTAACAAAGCTGAATTTGTTAAGAAACTTCATCAGCAAGTGCGAGATAATATTGAAAAGAAAACCAAGCAATATGAGCAGCAAGCAAACAAGGGTCGAAGGAGAGGTGTCTTTGAGCTGGGAGATTGGGTGTGGTTGCACATGAGAAAAGAAAGGTTTCCAGCCCAACGGAAATCTAAATTGATTCCTCGAGGAGATGGCCCATTTCAAGTAGTTAAAAGGATCAATGATAATGCTTATCAATTAGACCTCCCAGGTGAGTTTAATGTTAGTGCAACCTTTAATGTTTCTTATTTATCTTCTTCTGATGTAGGTGACGATTTGGGGACAAATCGCTTTAAAGAGGGAGGGACTGATATGACCATCAAGAACAAGGACCCGGAGAAGTACCCAAGTGGCCCCATTACACGTGCACGGGCCAAGGAGTTTCAGTCAGCCATGGAAAGCTTGTTTACAACAAGCCATGAACGTGAGAAAGAAGAAATAATAAGGGAGGAATGCCTTACCTTGCTCATGCATGCATTTGCATGAGAATTTAAGTATTTCAAACTTCCATTGCATTGATAAAGTGTGCTAGCCATTAAAGCATGCACTTCATTTATAGTTTTAGTTTAGTTAGGGAAGTAGTTTAATTTTGTATCTTAAATCATTCTTTAAACTACTTCATTCATGCATTTAGTTAAATTCAATAAAGTTAGTTCTTTAGTTAAACTAGTTCATTCATTTAACTAGTTCACTCAATTAACTAACTTTTTAATTGTTTCATGCATCTATTATTTTAAGTTTGAATAAATCCTTTGTGTGTGTCTAGGTTCATGTGACGTGTGCATTAAAGTAGAGACTTTTCAACTTCAACTTGGAAACAAGTCATTGATGACCATCTTTACTCATGCAAACAAGGCAATTGAAGGCAATTCAAGGATGAATTCTTTTCATCTTTTCAAGGCTGTTCATCTTCTTAGAGTAACAAAGCATTTAAGCTTCATAATTCACCTATTCAAGGTTGAAATTATGAACCAATGAAGGCCATTCACGTTCAAGAGAAGGGACATGCAATAATCAGCATTCAAAATATGCATTCAAGGCCTTTATTTATCATTTTTGAAGGCTGATCATATTCCACAAATGGGCAAGCAATGAAGGCTGGTTTAATATCATTTAATCATCAAATTAAGTGATAAAATCATCAAGGAATTCAAAGAGACAAGCTGATTTGGATGTGTGTGATGTCTACATTCATCTTATGTCCACATTCATTCTCTTTTATCCATTTGCATGCAAAATGAAGCAGCCCAAGAGTCACCACTCCATTTGGACGAATTTAAGGCTAAATTCATCTCAATTTAAAGCAAAATTCATCCACCAAAAGGATAACAAAGAAACATTTCATTTATTTGTATTCAATAGCATTTAGATGAGCATTCATCTCTCTTTTGTGTGACTTTTCATATGGTGCCTAGCCACACTATAAATAGGCACCTTAGGTTCATTTGTAAGGACTTTTATTTTGGAGAATATAAACCTTTGAAAGATTGCTTTCATCTTGTTCTTGCGAGAACTCTATCGGCTTCAAGTTGTGCTTGTAGTTTTCTATCCATTTCATTTTACTATAGCGTTGGTTCCAAGCTCTCTTATAGCTTTTGGGTCACGTTCCACACTCCTCCACCTCGACTCCATCAAAGTATATTGTTGGTTCCTAGCTCGTTATAGCTAGCGGGTCACAATTCGCTATCCTTGCAACCATACAAATCCACGCCGCCTTTAGCATCTCCCATCACTTCTTTGATTTACACCTTTCCATGATTATCATCCTCCATCTTTAGCCACCATACTATCCAAATTACCTATACAATTCCTTTCTTCATTAATTTTTTTATTATATTGTTATTCATCTCACATGTATGTTTTATGATATCCCAGAGTTCAAAGCGTAGCAAAGAATATTTCTTATTAGAATCACGATCGAGCACATCTATATGACTCGGGTCACATTACCGGGTTCATATCACCGAGCCCCAGCCCGTGTCTATCACATTCGTGGCAAGGAAGAAGAAGAATGTCCCGATGTCATTATGGGTACGGTTGAACTTAACCTTAAACCTTTTTACACATTGATAGACTTGGGATCGACCCATTCATTTATATGCTCATACTTGTTAGATGAACTTAAATTGAAACTTGGAACTGTACAAACTGGGCTAATTGTTTCGAACCCTATAGGAGGTAGTATGCCTATAAATTTGATTTGTAAAGACTGTCAGATAATAATCTGAAATGTACCATTTCTTTGTAATTTGTATGTATTACCCAAATGTGAATTTGATATAGTTTTAGGACTAGATTGGTTAGGAAAACATGAAGCCTGGGTAGACTGTCAAAACCGTAAGTTATATTTACGGGGTTTAGGAAAAGAATCCATCCTATTTATAGACAAGAAACTGATCTCTATTTTCGCCGCTATGGCACTACAAGACGAGCTTGATTTCGGTTTACTTGAAATGCTTGTTGTATGTAAATTTTCCGATGTTTTTTCCGAAGAACCCCCTGGCCTTCATCCAACTCGGGAAGTTGAATTCAAGATCAAAGTTCAACCCGGAACTAATCTTGTGTCCGTTACACCTTATCGGGTGGCACCTGTTGAACTCAAAGAACTAAAGAAGCAAATTCAAGAACTCGAGGATAAAGGATTCATCTGACCTAGCATCTCTCCCTGGGGTGCTCCTGTCCTATTCGTGAAAAAGAAGGACGGTACTATGCGGCTTTGTATCGATTACCGACAACTTAATAAAGTAACCATCAAGAACAAGTATCCGCTACCGAGAATCAAAGACTTGTTCGATCAACTCAAACATGCAGTCCTGTTCTCCATGATTGATCTTCGGTCTGGTTACTATCAAATGAGGGTGAAAGAAGAAGATGTGCCCAAAACAACTTTCCGAACTCGATATGGACATTACGAGTTCCTAGTTATGCCATTCGGTTTAACGAATTCCCCTGCTGCGTTCATGAACATGATGAATCGAGTATTCAAGCCGTATCTTGACAAGTTCATGGTTGTTTTCATTGACGACATCCTTGTATACTCTCAGAACAAGGAAGACCATGCAGATCATCTTCAAATTGTGCTTCAAACGCTTTGAGATTGCCAATTATACGCCAAGTTCACTAAATGTGAATTTTGGTTATCCGAAGTTTTATTCCTCGGACACATCATTTCGGTCGTTAGAATCAAAGTCGATTCAAAGAAAATTGAAACTATCCTTGATTGGAGACCTCCGAGAAATGTGAGCGAAGTCCGATGTTTCCTCGGATTAGCCGGCTATTACCGAAGATTTATGAAAGGATTTTCCACTATTGCCGCACCATTAACCAAACTCCTCCGTAAGGATATAAACTTTGAGTGGTCAGAAAAACAGCAACGAAGTTTTGATAAACTCAAGCAAACATTGACACACGCTCCTGTTCTTATTCAACCCGAATTGGGCAAAGAATTCATAGTGTACAACGATGCATCACACTCGGGCCTAGGTTGTGGTATGATGTAAGAAGGAAACATGATTGCATATGCCTCCTGGCAACTGAAGCAACACGAATTAAATTATCCTACTCACAATCTCGAGCTTGCGGCCATTGTGTTCGCGCTCAAAATTTGGCGACACTAATTGTATGATGAAAGATGCAAGTTGTTCACTGATCACAAAAGCATGAAGTATTTACTCACTCAAAAAGATCTGAACCTTAGACAAAGAAGATGGTTAGAGTTTCTCAAAGACTATGACCTGACCATCGATTATTATCCCGGAAAACTCATTGTCGTTGCCGACGCTCTGAGTCGAATACCAAACCTCTGTAAGTTACTCGAAATCCTCAAAAATTCGAAAACGATCAATCTTCAAATTTAAAATGATCATTCGAATTCCTTCTTGATAGTCAAGGAAGAATTCGAACACTTTCTTGTTTAGCAAGAAATCCTTCAAATGAAATTTTGTAACCTAAGTAACGTCTTCAATTTATTTATTCGTAGTTTCTTTGGCTATCAATGCTTATTTCCGGCTATGCAAGGCTCGGAATTATCTGAATGAACTTCAAGTTCAATCTACTCTGATCACCAGGATCAAAGAACTTCAACTAATTGATCAGGAATTTTAGAAAATCAATTCTAAGCTAGCGTCTAATCCTGACTTCTCTGTTAAGTCAAACGGTCTTCTATACTTCAAAGATCATATATGTGTCCCTAATAACAAAGAATTACAAGATGAAATCCTACAAGAAGCCCACCAAAGTTCTTTTTCAATCCACCCTGGATCAGTTAAGATGTACAAGGATCTCAAGCCCTTGTATTGGTGGCCAGGAATGAAAACGGCTATCAACGACTCTGTAGCAAAATGTCTGAACTGCCAACGAGTTAAAGTCGAGCACCAAGTCCCTACTTGTTTGCTCCAACCTCTCAAATTTCTGCACTGGAAATAGGAACGGATCACAATGGATTTCGTAACCGGTCTTCCTTGTTCGCCAAGAAAGTGCAACGCTATCTAGGTGATTGTTGATCGTTTCACCAAGTCGGTACACTTGATTTCGGTGATAATGAATCTCAGTCTTGAAACCTTGGCTGAATTATACATCCGAGAAGTAAATCGTTTACATGGAGTTCCAATCTCAATAGTCTTTGATCGAGATCCCCGATTCACAGCTCGATTTTTGAAGACTCTACATAAAGCTCTCGGAACTAAACTGAATCTTAGCACAATTTTCCATCCGCAAAGTAAAGGTCAATTCGAACGAGTAATTCAAATTCTGGAAGACATGCTCAGAGCTTGTATCATTGACTTCAGAAAGAACATGAAGAAATCGCTACCTTTGGTAGAATTCGCCTACAAAAATAGCTTCCAATCTTCGATTCAAATGGCTCCTTTCGAAGCGTTGTATGGCAGAAGATGTCGAACACCTCTGTGTTGGTCTGAACTCGGTGATAATAAAGTTTTGGGACCACAATTGCTTCGGGAAACTGAAGAACAAGTTCAAATAATTCATTCTCGGTTGAAGCAAGCCTTTGATCGTCAAAAGTCTTACGCTGATCTGAAACGTAGATACATTCAACATGAAGTCGGAGATAAAGTGTTCCGCAAAGTTTCCTCATGGAGGAAAGTATTCCGATTCGGCAAAAGAGGGAAGCTAAGTCCTCTGTTTATCGGACCATTTGAAGTAGTCGAAAGAATTGGTCCTGTAGCTTATCGACTCGCTCTTCCTCCCGAGTTTAATAAGATACACAATGTCTTCCATGTCTCAATGCTCAGAAGATATCGATCTGATTCGTCTCACGTTCTTGAGCCTGAAGAAGTTGAGCTCAATCCCAGTCTTTCATACGAAGAAGAACCCATCCCAATCCTCGATCGAGAAGTCAAGAGACTTCGAAATAAAAGTGTTCCTCTTGTCAAAGTTCTTTGGAGGAATCACAACGTCGAAGATGTAACCCCCTTAACCCGGCCCGGACGGTTGACCCGAATTAAGAAAGTCACACGGGGAAAACCAAAGTCAACCCGAAAGTCAACCTTGATTAACGACCCTTTTTTTTTCTTTTAAATTTTGTCTAGATGCACATTAGCCCTAATTGTGATCACACAAACATCATACACAAAGATCACAAACATCAGAGGTCAAACAGGGACCCAATTGAACAATTTACAACTTTAGGGACCAAATTGTAATTTCTGAAAACTTTAAGGACTTAACCAGATTTTAAGTTACCAACTTAAAATTAATCAGGTTTCATACTTCTCTGCCAAATTTCAGCTCAAACGGACATCCCGAACTCATACAATTGCACAAACAAATTTCAGGACCAAAATGCAAACATTTTGAAACATTTAACCGCCCATGTCAGCCCCCAACGGTCACCCGTTCCGAAACAGGTAAAGCCCGTTTCGAAACTCGGGGCCGTTCCGCAACGCGTTCCGCAACGGGGGTCTGGCAGTAGCCAAACCGTTCCGGAACGGTGGCACCCGTTTCGGACGCCTGGGTTCATGCAAGGCACCCGTTCCGAAACGATGTCAACTGTTCCGAAACGCCCTGCACAGATTGCAGCAAAATGCATTCTAAAACATGCAATTAAACATTCGAACATGCTCCAAAAGTCACCAAACTTTACCAGCATGCAATTCCACATATATATAACTTGTAGGCATCATCAAATCAACAATTTAACTTCATATGCAAAAAGCCCCAAATCTATAGGCATGCTTCCTACACAAGCAACCATTTAAGCACAAACTTTCCAATTCAATCTCATTAAAGCCAATACATGATTCAGCAACATCACCAACATTAAAACATACTTGTTCGAACATATACGAACACAAAAACATCAATCCGAAAGATTCTACCCCCATTTCCTTTATTAACTATAGCTATTCACCGAGACATACATCTCAATTGGAGTCCACCTTGAATCTCTTGCTCCTTGCTGTCCAAACTTCAAGAATCTGCATTGATGGACAAAAAGGAGCGTAAGCACATAATGCTTAGTGAGGAATGCTCAAAACCAAAACACCATCAATGCAACGGGTCATTAAAATCACTTTAAAAACAAACCCGATTTGTTACCAAAACCATGTTTGAAAACCCTTTTCAACAACATGCTTAAACCATGCATTGCACACACATGAAATCAAACCTTAGCTTAGCAAGCTAAGTAAACCTTTTCAAGCATAAACACCATATGCAAAGCTAAATTAAAACCTTGGAAGTCACTTCCATTTCATATTACCCATTCATAAACTTGAACATCATTTCAAGCAAGAAACCCCTTTTAAACCATTAATCAAACAATCCAATTCATGCATTTAACAAAGACAACTTATGAATCACATCATCATCACCACATGCCTTTTTAAAACAAGTCTTAACAAGACTCCAATGCACTTAAAAGTTTCCATGCTCACATGCATCATTTACCAAATGATAACCAACACTTGTTAAACCCAACAAGTAAACATGCATTCACTAGCATTATATACTTTTCATGCAACCATGCATCTTTTCAAGCATCTCATGCTTCTCATCCACTTTTCAACTCAACACCCGATCGGATACGCGGATTCCGAGCGTTGTCCCTACGCTCCATACACCCTACCAATCCAAGGTCTCCCAAATGGACTTTTAAACACCATTTGACCTTACAAGCCTAAGGTTCCCATGTATGGACTTTTAAACACCATACAACCTTTGCTTCTTCCGAGGTTCCCATGCATGGACTTTCAACCACCATACAACCTCCACTTTTCCCAAGGTTCCCATGTATGGACTTTCAAACACCATACAACCTTGACTTTTCCCAAGGTTCCCATGTATGGACTTTGAAACACCATACAACCTTGACTTTTCCCAAGGTTCCCATGTATGGACTTTGAAACACCATACAACCTTGACTTTTCCCAAGGTTCCCATGTATGGACTTTTAAACACCATACAACCTTGACATGCACAAGGTTCCTATGTATGGACTTTCAAACACCATACAACCTTTGCATTCACCGATTGGTAGTTGTATCACATCACTAACGAGAT
The DNA here is from genome assembly GCA_958450335.1 of Hibiscus tridactylites. Lineage (NCBI taxonomy): Eukaryota > Viridiplantae > Streptophyta > Magnoliopsida > Malvales > Malvaceae > Hibiscus > Hibiscus tridactylites. The sequence continues at coordinate 47,549,026 of OY288266.1, forward strand.
CCGGGACACCCCACACAAGATCCACACATGGACTTAACACCGCCATTGTGATCTCATCAAGCACAAGGTTCTCCTATATGGACTTTTAAACACCATATAACCTTTTCTCAACCAAGGTCCTCGAATGGGCAACACCTCCATTATGACCTTAACCATCTCGTTAGGATACTTGAAGGGAGTTTACCGGTCCACTCTTGACCACTCCACCTCCAAGGCGACTTAATTCACGGTGCACCCAATCCTATAGCCGGCTAACTATATCCGATCAACGAACCAAGAATCCACTTACATCACTTGCCATTATCACCACCTCACCACAATAGTCCAATGATTCACATGCATAACCATAATGCAAAAACCATCATTTACCATCTTTAATTCACTATTTTAAAGCATTACACATAACCATTAAACATCATGCAACACCATGCATCAAATCCACATTTTCAATGTATAAGACCAAGGATCTCTTACCTTGAGCATCCTTCACATATGGCTTTCAAAACAAGCATTAAACCATGCTTAAAATATGCTTTCAAAACAGATTTAAACCATGCAAAACACATGCATTTCAAACATCAACCACAATTGCTTAAAAGCCAAATTCACAACACAATTCAAGAGCGAAAATCCAATCACTTACTCTTGAGCTTAGCAAAGTTGTTTAGACTTAAACTAAGCTCCCAAAACCTTCAAACCTTGGTATTAAAGCTGAAAACCCAACTTCACTCACCGATACACACAACAAGGCTAGCCAACAAGCCTTCCAAGCATCCGAAAACCTCCCGCAACACCTTCAAAGCTCACGGATCAAACTCCCCTGTTTCAAGCACATAACAACAGAGGATTAATGCATCATTATGCATTAAAAACACCAGCAACAAGATTCAACTCGCTGCTCAACCCAAATCCAACAATTTGGCTACCAAACACAACTGAAATCACCTCCAAACACTTCCAAAACTTATCCCAGCCAAGATCCATCACTTCTAACCATTTTTAAACATCTATTAACATCCAAAAATGATCACAAACACATCCTTATACCTCCAGGTATAGCAGATCACCAAATACACTCCAAAAACAACCAAAAACCCAAGCCAAACTTAGGAAATTCAACCTATCCGGGATTGCATTGATTAAACCTCAACTTCTAATCAATTTAGCATTCATTTAACATCATTTTGACACTTCAAAACACTGCCCAAACAGATCACACGAAAATTTCACCAAAATCACCAAATCATGCATTTTAAGCCAAAATCAAGATTTCAATTGAAAAGCCATTAACAAAACACAAATTAAGGATTGAGAACTTAGGAATTTCAGTAAAGAACTGATAGTTTAGAGGAGAAGGACGTTCTTACCTCCAAACTTGAATTTCTCCTTTTTAGAGCCAAAATGCTTGATGAAACAACTTGCAAATTGAGAGGTTTTGTTGTAGAGATGATTAGGAATCAAAAGAGAGTTGAAATGTGTGATTTAGATGCCAATATCAGAGAAGGAAATCTGGAGAAATGTGTTTGGATGGAGAGAAAATGAGAGAAAAGGAAAATTGAGAGAAAATGGAAAATTAGTTAGGAAATGGTTAAAATGATTTCCCTCCACATTTCATAAACTTAAAAATCAGAATAAAGCCTTAAAATATCTTAGAAAAATCTGGAGAAATTCTTTTTGGAATAATAGCTCCTTAAAGATTCAAAGTTTCAATCCTTTATAAAACTGTCCCGCAACTTTCAAAAATTACATTTTGGTCACTAGCCAAAATGTCAACCTTCCGAACCTCATTTTCCAAAATTGATTTCACAGTTCACTTTTATATATTAAAAGATGATTTTAGAATATTTTTCCATATTTTTAATGCAACCCGAACTAGGCTTTCCTAAATTCACTCTTATATATTCGATCAGCACTTTGACCGAACCGGTCAACGCCCAAAACTTCTGAGCCCAAAACCGGGGCGTTACAGAAGAAGTGAAGTGGGAACTTGAGGAGACGATGAAAAAGCAATATCCTCATTTGTTCTATTCAGGTAAAATTCGAGGACGAATTTTCTTGAAGGGGGGAGGAGTTGTAACACCCTAAAAACCACCCTAGTTAGAATTATAGAAAACGACAAGGGTAGCGTAAACAATTTACAATTTAGTTAAGATTATAATGAAACCATATAAATTAAACTCTATTAAGTTACAAATGAAGTAAGAATAATATATATGTTCATGTGTAAACTTATAAGTATTTGAATCTAATATGTAATAACATGTATGTCACATATGTTAGATTAAAGTTTAAATAAGACCAAATTAATGTTATTATAAGTAAAATATATAACTAATATACGTATATAATTAGATATATATCGATAGTGGCTGATAAATTAAAATTATTATAAGAATAAAATACATGTAATTCCACTTAGTGGAAATAAACGTGGAGAACAAAGGAACCATGTGTCCTTTACTAAGCCATATTCGGCCATTAAGGCTTAAAATCAAACAAGTGTAAACCCAAAGCCATTATCATATTCCACCTTCTTCATTCATCTTCTTCTCCGAGAATTAAGAGAAATTAGAGAAGAAATTTGCTGGAAATTAAATGGAAAATACATGCATGTTGATTCCATAGCTCAAGTAAGTGTTTGTTAGTCATTTGATGTTGTTCTTGAGATTTAAGGTATATTTTGATGATTTTGATTATGAATGGTTGCTGTAAATAAGGTTAGAATTAAGTCATCAAGTTGTTTGATAGCTGGGTACATGTTAGAATAGCCAAATTTCTTGAAATTTAATATGGACATGAACATAGATTGAATCTACCCAGATTAGGGTTCATGCATTGCCCTGTTTTGAACTTGAATTTCGAATGGGTTAGGGTTTTAATTAGGAAAACTTTTGTAAATAAAAGTTGTAGAGCTGAATGAGTACTATAATAAAATGGTCTCTTGAGTATGAAAACGACATAGGAAGTGGCTGGAAATTGAATTACAAAAAGACTTCTCAGAATTGAATGAATTTGGAAACTGCTTAGGTTAAATTGTAATTTTGAAAATGTTTAAGGGTTTAAATGATACCAATAAATTTTGTAAAATTTTTTTAGAAACATGGGAGGTATTTTATGAATGAAAAATAAATGGTTTAGCTTTAATTATATATCAATTGATAGTTTAAATATCATTAGAACACATAGAAGATCAAAATGAACTAGTTTGTAAGGATTGATAATTTGAGGACTTACATGCCCTGTTTTTGTGGTTTCTGGAACATAATTATTATGTTAATATATTTAGGTAAATGTGGTTAAAAGCTCAATATTAATGGTGTAGTGAAACATAAGTTATAAATGCACTAAAGTCACAAATTAAGCATAGGCAGATTAGGTTTTTGAAAATGGCCTATGTTCAAGTAATAAACTCTATTGATAGGAAAATGATAAAAATATTTTCTATAAATAGTTGAAAAGGTATGTTTATTAGCTTTCTAGAATGGTAAAGAACTCCTTATTTGAAGTTGTGAGTAAAAAGATATGGCCAGTTTAGTATAGGTTACTCAAACTACCAGTTTAGGGGGCAAATTCACTTGTCTAGGTGATTATGCTTAAGTAAATGAATTTATATGTTCGAATTAATTACTAATGGATATTGTATATGATACTTTATGATTTAAGATCACATTGGTGAAGAACTTCAAGAAGATTCATGGAGTGATCAAGCAAAGATAAGGGGGAAACGAATCATCATCAAGGATAACAACTAAGCTTGGAAGTATTTGTGAGTGTAGCATTGCTTAAGTGTTAGGATTAATATCCTAACCTTTATGTTTTTGATTATCAGATAACATGAATGAAGCATGTAATGAATTTAATAATGATTGGTAAAATTTAAAATGATAAGAAAGAAGGATTAAAGGCATGGATATTGACTTAAGTGTATATTGCTTGTTAGATAAGCTTGCTTAGCGTAAATATGATTAGTTGCTATGATGTGTTGATTGCTTGAGCTATGTGAAATGAGACTAAATGATAAGCTTTGCTACTGGTTTTTGATGATTATAAAATGAAAATGATCTCATGTGCTTTCTGGAATTTTATGTTATCATGATGCTTGATTGATTATATGTGTATGCCTATTGAAATGGTTAAATGCCTTTGAAATTATGAATGATTGGCAAGTGAATGTTCTTGTTAATAAAGAAAGATAAGTAAAGTCCTTGGTTTGATTAGTGTCTATAGGTATAAGGGCATGCCTTAGAGTCATTGAGCTCCTCTGATCTTTGTTATAGGATGGTGGTTAGTCACCTATAAACTTGATAAGGTGGTTAGTCACCTTGATAATTGAATGGTGGTAAGTCACCATTGATGCCTATACATCCTCTGTTATAAGTTGAAATGAGAAATGGATACTTTGAGTATCTAATGTTACATGTTACATGAATACTTGATTACCTAATTCACTAATCCTCCAAGGCAAAACATGATTAGAACAATGATATATGTTTAAATGAACAACTTGGGTATTAGCCCTTATGATATGGAATGAATATGTGTACTTGGTTGAGATTTAAAATGAACTATGTTGTGATGTGAAACTATGAAATGTTTCTGCCAAGATGACAATGAGATTATATGTTGTTTGCTGTTCAATTTAGCTTGAATTGTACATTTGCTTGCTGCCCAAATTTGGCTTGAATTGTATATGTTGCTTGATGTCCAATTTGGTATGAAATGTATATGCCCAAATTGGTGTGTTTTAAATGAAATGGTTGCTGCCCAATACGTCATTGTACATGTAAATGCTTGCTGCCCTATTGGTTAGTACATGAAAATAGCTATGTTAACTTGGTTTTGATAGACTAGCTAGGTATTCCAATACGTGCTAAGCCTAGCTAAGTAACCTTAATGATTGAATAAGACTTTAAAAGATTGAACCTAGTAATGTTTAGGGCTTCCTCACTAAGTACTTTAAGTGTACTTATCACTCTATTGTTTCCTTCTTCCAAATAACATGTCCGTTGATATCCGAAAGCCATCTGTTTTGTTCCGAGAGCTTCGCAAGCCAAGAACAAGTATGATATAATCTTACTTAGTATCCTAGTTGGTGGCATAGTCTAAGTTAGTTTGTCATGCATTATGGAATATGTAATTGATAAGTTTGGTTTGTATAAGACTAAGACATGTTATATTATGTAATGACTTGATGAATGTTTATGTAAATATGGATATGAGATGAATGTTCTATGTTTAAAGTTAACTAAGCTTAGTTTGAATTTGAATAATTTAAGGGGTTCATGTGTTTGTAGGATTTGGATGTTTGAGTATTGAATTGATATTAAGCTTGAATATACTAAATGATATATATATATATGCATGATGAATTCGGATGAATTAGCATGAGTAAGTTGAGTTCTATGTTTGATTAGGAGCTTGCATATATGTTTGTTTTGTTTCTTGTTATAATTCAAATGGTAAGGTTGATAGCATCAATGTATGTATACATAATTAGGAACTAAAATGATAGATATGTTTATATATATATATATATATATATATAGGTATTATTTCGAATGAATCACATGTATATAAGATTACTAGTCGAATGTTTAAATGAGATTGGTTAGGTTGTTTATTAGTTCATATATGAGATATAAGCATGTAATTAGGTTATATTTAAGTGTAGCTGAATGTATACAAACATATAATAGATTGATTGTTTGTTCTTGATTGTTTAAATGTATACACGATCGAGTTATGTATTAAGTCATGTTATATGTTAGTTAATAAGTTAGATCACATGTTAAGAAAAATTTAAAATGGCCCACTTTAGTCTAAATGATCTGGTGTATATGTTTGTATGATCAATTCTTATTCTGTTATAAGTTGTATATTTAATTGACTATTATGGTTTGCCAAGCATGTGTATTTTGTTATATGTTTCTTGTTGTTCGAATGTGACATCTCTCGTTCTTAACCGGGCGAGGGGTGTTACACGCTTGCAAAACAATTCTTAAGTGCATATCATGATCCTCCTCGGTACGCGAATACACAAGGATATCATCGATGAACACCACCACAAATTGATCCAAGAATTCATGGAATACATGATTCATCATGTCCATGAAAGCAATAGGTGCGTTAGTCAGACCAAACGACGTCACTAAGAATTCATAATGTCCGTACCTCGTCCGAAAAGTTGTTTTAGGTACGTCCACAACCTTCTCCTTCAACTGATAATACCCCAATCTCAATATCTTAGAAAACACTGAGGCTCCCCGGAACTGATCAAAGAGATCATCAATTCTAGGCAAGGGATACTTGTTCTTGATCGTCAACTTGTTCAGTTGCCGATAATCTATGCACATTCTCATTGTCCCATCTTTCTTCTTTATAAGCAAGACCGGTGCACCCAAAGGTGACACACTCTTTTAACTCTTTTAACTCCTGCAATTGCGTTTACAACTCTTTTAACTCTTTGGGTGCCATGTGATAAGGAGAAATGGACACTTGAGTTGTATTCTCGTATAACTCTATACCAAACTCAACTTCCCTATTTGGTGGCAATCCAGGCAATTCTTCCAGAAAGACACCCGGAAAATCGCGAACAGTTCGGATGTCCTGCACATGCACATCCTTGGTGCTAGGATTCATCACATAGGCAAGGTAACCCTCGCAACCTAACCTCATCATTCGGTTTGCTTCCAAACCCGAAATCACATTCGACGAGAATTTCACGTTCTCGCATATTACCACTACTTCATAATCACCGGCTAACTTTAAGGTGACTCGCTTGACCTCAAATTCAACCAACGCCCTATGCTCCGACAACCAATCTATGCCAAGGATTACATCAAATCCGTAGAAAGGTAACTCCATCAGATCTACCAGAAAAACATGACTTTGCGTAGACAAAGGGCATCTCCTATACAACTTTCTAGTGACTATAGTCTCACCAAAAGAACTAGTCACTTGCATCCCTACTTCAAGCAACCCAACAGGTATATCAAGAAAATGTGCATGCTCACTCAAGATATAAGAATGCGTGGATCCAGAATCAATAAGAGCCAGCAAAGATAAAGACTAGAGAGCAAAGGTACCTGCGATGACATCAATATCATTGCGCTCTTCGCACTGAGCATATACCCTCGCTGGTCCACCTCCCTCAGGTCGAACAACTACAACATGAGCAATACCTCGTTGCCCCTAATCTCTCCTCTGAAAGTTTCCACGGTCGCGCCCACGGCCTCGCTAAGGTGCAGCTACCACAAGAGCACGTCCCTAGCCACCACCAGCCAACAAAGGACACTCTTTTCTCATGTGATCCATCGAACCACAATTCCAACAAGAATTCCATGTCACGACCACAGGAGCCTGAACCTCTCCAGCCGCCCGAGGACAATCTCGCCTCAAATGATCCCTCGAACCACATGTCCAGCATGTATGCTGCTCAGATCTCACACGACCTCCCTAGGTCTGACCACCTCGACTCGGAGTACCACACCTTCCCTCAGGCTGATGTCTCCTATCACGCCCTCTTTTGTTCCGTCCACCTCCGGAACTGTACTCAGCTGGTCTCTTACCAGAGCTAGGACCAACACCTCGGGAGGACAAACCCAAATTCTGCTCGATGTCCTTTGCCCGACAAACAAGCACGTCAAAATCAATATAGTTTGCAGCCAGTATATACGTCTTAACTTCTTGTACCAACCCGTACCGGAAGCGATCACATCGGTGCCACTCACTAGGTACCAGCTCAGGAGCATACTGGCTCATGCGTACGAACTAGACCTCGTACTTAGCCACAGATAGGTTACCCTGAACAAGCGTCATAAATTCCAGTTTCTTTTCATCCAAGTATCTCACCTCTAGATACTTCCTCCTGGAGGCACCTTTGAAAAACTCCCAATCAACCTCATTGGGTTCCATACCAGCCATGGAAGTCGTCCACCAGCTGTTGGCATCGCCTTGCAACACGGATATTGCGCATCCTAGCTTGCGCACATCATTACAGCCCATCTGATCCATGATACGGATCGTCCTCGCTAACCAGGCCTCGGATGCCTTAGGAGACATACCAAAGAACTCTACAGCTCCTAAGCTCCTCAACCTTTCCAACGGTAAGCTCGCCTGCCTAGTTGCTGGGCCCTGAACATGCGCTCCGGCAACATCATCCTGAAATGCTCCGGTGATCGCCTGAACTAATGGCGCCAAATCACCCAACCCAGGACCAACAAGTCCTTGCTGCACCTACTCCCCACCTCCAGGTGGTGGCGGAGGAGGTAGATTCCCACCAATAGGGACATCAGCCCCTTGCTCACCCTGGTCACCCTGCTCAGCTGTAGGTATTATCGTATTGGACCTCAACTCCCTTTTAGGTCCCATTATGCTAATTAAAACAAAACAAAACAACAAAACAAATCAAACCACTTAGGCCAGCTGCAAGCAAGTATCCAAGTTTACAAAACATTTAGTTAGTGAATCCAAGTTTACCCCAATTTCCCTCAACATAACATACATGAAACACCATGCTCAACATGCTTTTCATCATCCAAAATCAGCACATAACAGCATTGCATCATTGCCACACAATCACATTCATTCCACATGCGATTCACATAGATCAAGCATATCATAAACTTCAAAATTCAACCAATCGCATGCTTTTCAAACATCATACTTCAACACATGCCAATTTCACATACTAACATTTCCGATTCTTTTGTAACCATACTCTGATATCAACAAATGTAACCCCCTTAACCCGGTCTAGATGTTTAACCTGAACTATGAAGGTTACACGGGGAAAACCAAAGTCAACCTGAAAGTCAACCTCAATTTACGACCTTTTTCCATTTTTATCTTATATAGATGCTCATTATTATCTTATTTGTTCAGTAAGACACTCAGAATTAAACGATACAACGATCGGAGTTCAACTAAAGGTTCAATTGCATACAATTAACTTTTAGGGACTAAACTATAATTTTCATAAATTACAAGGACTCAAATGTAACCCCCTTAGCCCGGCCTAGACAGTTGACCTGAACTACAAAGATTACACGGGGAAAACCAAAGTCAACCCGAAAGACATCTTTGATTCACAACCCTTTTTTCCTTTTTAATCTTGTCTAGATACATATTAACCCTAAGTGAGTACTAACAAAACATATTTGAGAAAGGCACAACGATCGGATTACATGTAGGGACTCAATTGCACTTTTCACAAGTTTAGGGACCAAAATGTAATTTCTGTAAATTAGAAAGTCTTCAATGATTTTAAGGTTACCAATATGAAATTAGTCTTGTTACATGCTTCTCTTCCAAATTTCATCTTAAATGAAGATCTCAAACTCAAGCAATTGCAAAATCAACATTTGGGACTAAAATGTAAAACTTGCAAACTTCAACACCATTCAAATCTGTGCCCAACGGTCACTTGTTTCGAAACATTCACCTTCCGTATCGAAACGTGGATCGAAACAGCGTTGACCGTTACGATACGCGGGTTGGTTCCAAGACTGGTTCCGAAACTTGGCATTCCAGTAGCCAAATTGTTTCGAAACATCCCTTAGCGTTTCGAAACACAAAGGTCATTTGAGGCCCCCGTTTCGAAACACTAGAGGGTGTTTCGATATGGTTTGCCCAGATTCAGCAACAAAAGCCGGTTTTTCATGCATAAACACATTCAAACACATCCAAAAGACTCCCCAAACATACCAACAAGTCACCAAGCCTATAAGGTACATATTTGGAACTCCTAAACACCTTCCTAGCATCAAACTTGCAATCTCACAAATCTAGAGGCATGCATCCTAATATCAAATCCAAATAGGGGAAATCAAACCTCCAAACAAGAAATTAAGGCCATTTACAATTCCAATCAACCATGGCACACATGCCACAACCTTAGGGAGTTTAACACATCTCCCAAAACAAATCCTAGGTTCCCATTGCCAATTTATCAAAACTAATAGTGTATGAAAACGTCACCATACGTGAGCTTGGACTTCCTTGGATGAACTTAGCTTCCTTGATTCCCTTAGACACCTCAATTATTTGCATTAGTGGTAAAAGAGAGCGTAATGTCACGACCCGCCTATTTTCTCCCACAAGTCCAAACCGAGGTTCGAGACTCTCCTTGGGCCATTTTGACGCCAGCTAGCACCAAGGAGGATATCACAAGGGACATGGACGGCCAAGCACTTAGAGGAACCAGCCACAACGTTCTAGAAAGGTTCGGGACGTTCTATCCAAGTCTAGACAAACCCGAGAGGCACCAGAAGGCCCAGAAGGCTCGGGAAAGCTCAGGAAGGATCGAGACTACTCTAGAAGACCCTGGAGTTCTCTAGAACATGTTGGATAGTTGTAGATATCTATAGATATGTATAGAATACTCTAGAATGATATGGATGTATACTAGATATTTTTGGAGGCAAAACCATAATCGTCGGATCAAATAGATCCTAGCCGTCCATTAGGGAGGAGGGTGCCTATAAATAGGGCCACCCCCTCATTTTGTACTCAACTTAGAATACCAAGCATTGTAAGCATTCAAGCTCTCTTGTAAGCTTCCTTTCTTAAGCTAATACAAGTTTCCTTACTTGTAAATCCCCTAGCCTTCTCTTGTGTTTGTTTAGCCAAGTGTTGCGAGGGGCTTCAAGGCTTGTTAGCATTGCCGAGAGTTTCTAACGCCGCACGGATCGGGTTTGAGAGAATACGTCCGTGACAGTAAGCACAAATGCTTAGTGAGGCATGCTCTAAAGAACCCAACACAATAATGCACTTTTAGAAAAACGCTTTCATCAAAGCTTTAAAACAACATGCTCATCTCTTTCTAATGCTTGAAAACTTCAAAGCAAAACTCATTGAAATCACATGTACCTTCATTCTAACTCATGCATTAAAACCAATGCAAATCACATGGCAAGGCCATTCACATGCTTGTATTATCAAAGCATTTCTAAAAAAAATCATATGCATAACTCATAGCATAAACCATTTCATCAAAGGTACATGTGTAACAAAAACCATTTCATGATTTATATTGGTATTTAACATCTCATTAATACTAGGATATGCGGACAAATCTCTACACTAGACTCTTCCGGTGGAATCTCACATCACCGTACTTACTTTTCTAGCAATACAACTTCTGGTGGAATCTCTCATCACCGTACTCACATGGCGGAATCTCTCATCGCCACAAAGCTTGGGTGTTTCACCAAGTCCTACCCGATGGAATGCCCATCATCGAAAAATCTCCCTTTGCCTTAACCAAAGAACACGTACGAATTTTTAGTGTATAGTGCACTCTCATCCTATTGATCGATCAATTATATCCGGTAAGTTTCTCAACATCTATGCCAATATAATGTGTAAAAATATCATCACACCTACTGTTTATCATGCAAAATAACTCAAGGTTTTCTAATCACATTTCAAATCATAAATCATACTTTGCTTCAAACCAAAAGCTCAAATCTATTCAATGCAACATGTCATCTCATGACATCTCTACAAGCATAATCTCATGCTTCGAAACATGCATAAAAACAATAGGAATTTAACAATCTCAAACCATTCTAAAATGTTGTATTTCCAAACCGTATTTTGTAAAATTGATTTCACCACTTTCTTATATATATTAAAAGAGGATTTTTAGATATTTTTCCATATTTTTAAAGAATCTCGAACTAGGCTTTCCCTAAAACCTCCTTTTATATTCGAACTGAAAATTAGACTGGTCCGGTTCAGACCCCAAACTTCTAAGCCCAAAATTGGGGTGTTACAACTCTCCCCCCTAAAGAAATTTCATCCTCGAAATTTACCTGGAGGAAAGAGGTACGGAATCTGCTTCTTCATATCATCATTTCTTTCCCACGTGGCCTCCTCAACACCACGATGCTTCCACAACACCTTAACAAATTCAATGGCCTTGCCTCAAAGAACTTTACTGTCCGAATCCAGAATTTCAACCAGTTCCTCATCATAGGTCAAATCTGGATTCAACTCCACTTCCTCTATAGGCATAACAAGCGAAGGATCTGATCTATACCTCCGAAGCATAGAGACATGAAACACATCATGAATCTTTTCCAACTCTTGCGGCAACCTCAGCTTATACGCAACAAGACCCACACGTTCAATCACCTCGTATGGTCTAATGTACCTAGGGTTAAACTTACCCTTCCGGCCAAACCTCATCACCTTTTTCCAAGGCGAAACCTTCAAAAACACACGGTCACCTACCGCAAACTCAATCTCCTTACGCTTCAAATCCGCGTAAGACTTCTTTCGATCAGAAGCTGCCTTCGATCGCTCACAAATGAGCTTCACCTTCTCGGTGGTTCCTTTCAACAAAGCTGGCATTCAAACCAACTTCTAACCTGTTTCAGCCCAACAAAGAGGACTTCTGCACTTCCTCCCGTACAAGGCTTCATAAGGTGCCATTTGAATACTTGCCTGGTAGCTATTGTTATAAGCAAACTCCACCAAAGGCAAATGTTTCTCCCAAGAGCCCTGAAACCCGATCACACAACACCTCAACATATCTTCCAGCACTTGGATAACACATTCAGACTGTCCATCCGACTGTGGATGATAAGAAGTCCTGAAATTCAGCCGTGTACCCAAATCTTGATGCAAACACTCCAGAAACTCGATGTAAACCTAGGATCTCTATCCGACAGTACAGACTTTTGCACACCATGCAACTGCACAATCTCAGCAATGTACAGCTCTGCAAGCTTAACCAAAGTATACGTAGTATACACAGGTATGAAATGCACACACTTCGTTAGGCGATCCACAATCACCCACACGGAATTCTTCTTCGATGGAGACAAAGGCAAACCAGACACAAAGTCCAGGGTAATCCTTTCCCACTTCCACTCAGGAATCCTCAACGGTTGCAACAATTCAGAAGCAAACTGATGCTCAGCCTTAACTCGCTGACAAACCATGAACTTACTCACATACTCTGCAACATCTTTCTTTAATCCCACCCAATAGTACTCATCCTTAAGATCACGATACATCTTTGTACTACCAGGGTGCATAGCAAAAGAACTACTATGAGCTTCAGTCAGAGTAGCACGCCTCAACTCAGCATCATTTGGCACTACTATCCGACTCCCAAAACATAGAACTCCATCATCATTAAAACAAAAATCTGATGGTCTATCCTCAGCAATATCCTAAACATGTGGCACCAAGGAATCATCCAACAGCTGCTTATCCTTTATCAACTGAACCAAAGATGGTTTCACTTGCAATTCAGCCACAAGACCCCCTTCTCGCGAAATACTCAAGCTGGCAAACATAGCCCTCAACTCCACTGCCACTTTTCTACTTAAAGAATCCGCTACAACATTAGCTTTTCCCAGATGGTACTCGATCGTCAGATCGTAATCTTTAAGCAACTCCACCCAACGTCGTTGCCTAAGATTCAACTCTTTTTGAGACATCAAATACTTCAAACTTTTGTGATCCGTGTACACAACACACTTCTCACCGTACAGGTAATGTCTCCAAAGATTCAAAGCAAAGACCACCACAGCCAACTCAATATCATGTGTAGGATAATTGCGCTCATTAACCTTCAACTGGCGCGTTGCATAAGCCACCACCTTACCCTCTTGCATCAACACACCCCCCAAACCAACATATGATGTGTCGTTGTACACCACAAACTCTTTCCCTAATTCAGGTTGAACCAAGATATGAGCTTGCGTCAAAGCTGCCTTAAGCTTCTCAAAATCATGTTGTCTCGCCTCTGTCCACTCATACTTGACATCCTTCTGCAACAACTTCGTCAAAGGTGCAGATATCTTTGAAGATCCATCCACGAACCTCCTATAGTATCCTGCCAACCCAAGGAAACTACGAACTTCATGAACAGACTTAGGAGGCTTCCAATTCATCATCGCCTCAATGTTCTAAGGATCAACACGATTCCCCTCAGCAGAAACCACATGACCAAGGAAAACAACTTCCCTAAGCCAGAACTCACACATGCTCAACTTAGCATAAAGTTGATTCTCCAACAAAGCCTGCAACACAATCCTCAAATTCCCCTCATGCTCTTCCTCAGTACGAGAGTACACAAGGATATCATCAATGAACACCACAACAAACTTGTCAAAATATTCATGGAACACTTTATTCATCATGTCCATAAAAGCTGCAGGAGCATTCGTCAAGCCAAACAACATCACAAGGAACTCATAATGCCCATACCTCGTCCTAAAGGCTATTTTTGGCACATCCACATCCTTCACTTTGAGCTGGTAATAACCCGACCTTAAGTCAATCTTAGAGAACATAGCCGCTCCCCGAAATTGATCAAAAATATCATCAATCCTCAGCAAAGGATACCGATTTTTGATAGTCAACTTATTCAGCTGACAGTAATCGATGCACATTCTCATAGTGCCTTCCTTCTTCTTCACAAACAAGACCAGTGCACCCCAAGGTGTCACACTCGGCCGAATGAAACCACGAACAAGCACTTCATGAAGTTGCGTCTTCAGCTCTTTCAACTCCTTAGGTGCCATTCGCTAAGGAGTAATGGACACTGGAGTTGTGTTTTCATACAACTCAATTCCAAACTCCACCTCTCGACTAGGAGGCAATCCAGGTAACTCCTTCGGAAACACACCAGGAAACTCTCGCACAGTCCTGATATCTTGAACTCGCAACTCCCTAGAGCTAGGATTCATAACAAAGGCCAAGTAAGCATCACAACCTTGCCTCAGCATACGGCTCACTTCCAATGTAGACACCACATTGGCAAGGAACTTCACATTCTCACCAACCACCACTACCTCATAATCATCCGCAAGTTTCAACGAAACCCGCTTGTTCTCAAAATCCACCACAACTCGATGTTCAACAAGACAATCCATACCAAGGATTACATCAAAACCATAGAATGACAATTCCATGAGATCAACAAGAAAAACATGGTTTTGCACTACCAAAGGACATCTTCTATAAAACTTTCGTGTCACAACGGTCTCACCAAAGGAACTAGTCACAGGCATACCAACATCCAAAGACTCAACAGGTAAACCAAGCAATTGAGCATGTTCACGCAATATGTATGAGTGTGTAGATCCAGAATCAATCAAGGAAAGTAATGACAAGGATTGCAAAGTAAAGGTACCTGCGATCACATCCGTATCATTTCTACCCTCTCACTGAGCATACTCTCGAGCCTGGCCGACACACTCAGGTTAGACATCCACCACATGCGCCACATTCCTCCCACCATCATCTATGTGCTGGAAGTTACCACGGCCGCGCCCACGACCTCTCTGTGGTGCAATAACCCCAAGAGCACGTCCCTGACCACCACCGGCCAACAAAGGACACTCCCTCCTCATGTGGTCTGCCTAACCACAATTCCAGCACGAATTACCGGTCACTACAACAGGAGCTTGAACCTCCCTCGCTGCTCGAGGACAATTACGCCTCAAATGGCCACGCGATCCACACGTCCAGCACGTGTTCTGATCAGCTCTCATCCTATCTCCCTGAACAGGCGCACCATGCCCTTCATTACCACGCCTAGCAGAAGACTGATACCTCTTATCTCGTCCTCTCTTGTTCCGTCCACCACCGGAACTATAATCAACGGCTCTTTTGCTCGAGCTGGAACTAACGCCTCTGAAAGGCAGACCCAGATTCTGCTCAATGTCCTTCGCTCTACTCACCAGCACATCAAAATCCGTGTACTCAGCTGCAAGCATAAAGGTCTTCATGTATGTCACCAAACCATATCGAAAGTGTTCACACCTCTCCCGTTCATCAGGGATAAGCTCATGTGCGTACTGACTAAGACGGACAAACTGGATCTCATACTCAGCCACCGTCAAGCTTCCTTGCACAAGAGACATGAATTCTCTTTTCTTCTCATCTAGGTATCGCACACCTAGATACTTTCGCTTGAATGCGTTCATAAAGAACGTCCAAGTCACATCAACTTCCTCCATTCCGGAGATAGTGGTCGTCCACCAAGTATACGCATCATCATGTAACAGTGATACCACACAACCTAATTTCTGCACATCGTTGCAGTTCATTTGTCCCAACATCCTCTTGGTGCTTTCCAGCCAAGATTCGGAACCCTTAGGAGATAAACCTCTGAACTCAGTCCCTCCCAGAATGCAAAGACGTTCCAAAGGCAATCTCACGTTAGCATCACCCTCATGCGCAGCTCTGTGAGCACCAGCTACTTTTGCCTGAAAGGCTCCAGCAATAGCCTGTATCAATACAGTCATGTCAAGAGCAGCTTGCCTCTGCACAGCTTCAGGTCCAGCGACCCCAGCACCAGCACCAACACCAGCATTTTCACCTCCAGCACCACCACCACCGGGTGGTCCACCACCAGGGGGAGGAGGTATATCCACAACATTCTCTATGTTTTCCTCGTTCTCATTATGAGCCATAGCTCTCGTATTCATCCTCATCTCTCTACGAGGCCCTATTTACAAGAAAAGTAATGCACTGACACAAATGCAATAAACATAATTAGGCTCAACAAGGTAAGTAATCCAAGAACTCAAGCTCATTTTCCAAAAAACAATTCCTTTCATTAGTTTTGATATGGCAATGGGTTCCTCTAACATGCTTCAACATAGCATAGCATCATAATTGCAACATATTATACAATTCATACCACATACTTTCACCCAATAGACATTTCATGCAAAAACACTTACATCACCCACATAACCATTCCCTTTTACACGAGAACTCAGCTATGATACCACCAAATGTAACCCCCTTAGCCCGGCCTAGACGGTTAACCCGAACTACGAAGATTACACGGGGAAAACAAAAGTTAACCCGAAAGTCAACCTTGATTAACGACCCTTTTTTTCTTTTTAGTCTTATCTAGATACACATTAACCCTATGTGAGCATGCATAAAACATACAAGTGAAAATCACATAAATCGAACAACATGAGGGACTCAATTGCGCAAAATACAAATATTAGGGACCAAAATATAAATTCATGAAATTAGGAGGTCATGACTGATTCTAAGATTTCTAATATTTATTTAGTCGTATTTCATGCTTCCCTATAAAATTTCACTTTAAACGGACATCTCGAACTCATATAATTGCAATTACAACTTTCGGGACAAAAACGTAAAGCTTGCAAACTTGAACATCATTAAATTAGTGCCCAACGGTCACCTGTTTTGAAACGGTGTTGACCGTTCCGAAACACGGGTTTGTTTCGAGACTTGTTTTGAAACAGGGCCTTCCAGTGGCCAAACCGTTTCAATACAGTCACCAGCCATTTCGAAACACCAACGCCATTATAGGCCCCCGTTTCGAAACGCCTATGAGTGTATTGATACGAGTTGCCCATAAGCTGCAGATTTTGCTGGTTTAACATACATAAAACCACTCAAACACATCCTAATGACTTCCTAATCGTGTGAACAAGTCATCATACATATAAGGTACATGTTTGCAACTTCAAAATACATTCATAGCATGAAACATGGAATTCCACAAGTCTATAGGCATGCATCCTAATATCCAAAACCAAACAACCAACAAAACACCAAATGAAGCATCAAAGGCCAATTACTAATCCCAAAACATCAAAGGCATCATGCCACAACTAGGGAGTCCAAAACATCTCCCAAAACACATCTTAGGTTCCCATTGCCAAAATATCAAAATCTAATAGTGTTATAAAAAACATCACCCTACATGAGCTTAGTTTCCCTCGGACTCTTAGCCTCCTTGTTGCGCTCAAACACTTCAATTATCTGCATTATTGGTTCAAGAGAGAGAGCGTAAGAACAATTTCTTAGTGAGGCATGCTCTAAGAAAACAACACAATAATGCATTTTAGAAACCACTTTCAACAAAGCTTTCTAAACACATGCTCAACACATTTCATGCAACCTTGCATACTTTACAAGCATTTCATGCTTAATTAAAATCAACATGTCATATTAGCTTTCAAGTGATAATCAATAACCATTCACAACACAAAACACAATCGGATACGCTGATTACAAGTGTTGTCCCATACGCTTCATACACACTACTGAACACACAAGGTGGAGATTACCGGTACAATCAAAACCCCTCAACACCCGTGATGGAGTTTAACAGTACAATCACAACCCCTCAACATCACTCGTCGGTAGTTGTAAAACTCCACTAACGAGAACACGGGACACATAACACAACATCCACACACGGACTTTTAACCACCGTTCTGATCTTACCTTTCTCGTTAGTGTACTTGGATGGAGTTTATGGTACAATTACAACCCCTCAACATCCAAGGCGACATTATTCACGGTGCACCCAATCCTATAGACGGCTAACTATATCTGATTCAAGTACTTTAAAACCATTACATCACTTGCCAATATACACCATTTATCATCAACAATTCACTCTTTTAAAGCATTAATCAAAGCCATTTAACATCATGCATCATTATGCATCAAAACCACATTTACACTATGTCAAACCAAGGATCTCTTACCTTGAGCATCCATCAACATATGGCTTTCAAAACCAGCATTTACCATCCTAAAACATGCTTTCAAAACAGAATTTAAACATGCAAATTATAACCAATGCATCAAACCACTTCATGGCTCATCCAAGAGAGTTTCTCCGAAAACTTACTCTTGAGTTTAGTTATGTTGCTTAGTCTTAAACGAAGCTCCCAAAACCTTCAAACATTTGTTTCAAAGCTGGAAATCCAACTTCACTCACCAATTCCGTTTCGCAAGCTTGTCGAAACGCCGATCAAGCCTCCGGATCAACACCACAAGTGTCCGAAGATGTTTCACCTGTTTTAAACACATCAAAGCAGAGGATTAATGTATCATCATGCATTAAAATCTTCAGCCAACACTCTTAAACTCGCTGCTCTACCTAAAGCTAACATTTCGGCTACCAAACACAACCGAAATCACCTCCATACTCTTCCAAACCTTATCCCAGCAAGGATCCATAACTTCTAACCATTTCTAAACATCAATTAACATCCAAAATGAACCTAAACTCGTCCTTATACCTCCAGCTATAACAGAACATCAAGATCACCCCAAAAACCAACATATTCATAAGCAAAAACTTAGGAAACACAACCTATTCGGGATTGCATTGATAAAACCTCATTTATACAGCTTTAGACATCCAAAATACATTTAAGAATCATCTCAAAACAGATCCCAAACAATCACAACGAAATTCTTCAAGATTTCCTTCAAATCTTGAGTTTTAAGCCAAAATCAAGTTCATATCATTAAAACCATTTATAAAATTTAAATTAAGGATTGATAACTTGGGAATTTCACTAAAGAATTGAGTATTTTGAGGAGAAGAACAACCTTACCTCTAAATGTTGATTTCTTTTTGATTTGAGCCAATTTTCTTTAAAACCCAATAAGGAAATCAAAAGGATTTGATGTAAGATGGATTAGGAACTAATTGATGATTGAAATCTCATCAATTGAAGTGAAGATCAATGAAAAAGTTGCAGGAGAAAAGTGTTTGGATGATGGAATTTTGGGAGAAAAACAAAATGAGAAAATTTATGAAAAGTTAGTTATGAAATTCCAAAAAGTGGTTTCCCTTTTTCATTTAATTAATTAAACATTAATTAAATCACTTAAATTAAGGAAAAATCTGGAGAAATCATTTTTGGGTAAATTAGCTCCTTAAAGATTAAAAGTTTCAATCCTTACAAAACAGTCACCACTAAACTTTTCAAAAATCGCATTTTAGTCACTATTCCAAAATGTTGTATTTCCAAACCTTATTTTGTAAAATTCATTTCACCACTCTCTTATATATATTAAAAGAGGATTTTTAGATATTTTTCCATATTTTTAAAGCATCCCAAACTATGCTTTCCCTAAAAACTCCTTTTATATTCGAAATGAAAATCAGACTGGTCCGGTTCAGACCCTAAACTTCTAAGCCTAAATTTGGGTTGTTACAAACACTCCTAAACTCGCTGCTCTAAGCAAACACAACATTTCGGCTACCAAACACAACCGGAATCATCTCCAAACTCTTCCAAAACTTAACCCAGCCAAGATCCATCACTTCTAATCATTTCTAAACATCAATTAACATCAAAAACAACTCTAAACACGTCCTTATACCTCCACCTATAACAGAACACCAAAAACACCTCAAAAACCACCATTCCCATAAGCAAAAACTTAGGTAACACAACCTATATGGGATTGGATTGATAAAACCTCATTTCTAACATCATTTAACATCCAAAATTCATTAGGGAACCATCTCAAAACAGAGCCCAATCAATTACAACGAAAAATCCACAAGATCTCTCCCAATCTTGAGTTTTAAGCCAAAAACTTGTGTCTAACATTAAAACCATTTATAGAACTTTAATAACGGATTGGCAACTTGGGAATTTCAGTAAAGAACTGAGTATTTAGAGGAGAAGAACATACTTACCTCTAAATGATGATTTCTCCTTGATTTGGGCCAAAATCCATTAAAATTTAATGTGGAAATCAAAAGGATTTGATGCAAGATTGATTAGGAACCAATGAGTGATGGAAATCTCATTAATTGAAGTGAAAATCAATGTGAATGTTGCTGGAGAAAAGGCGTTTGGATGATAAGATTTTGAGAGAAAAGGGAATGAGAGAAAATTAGAGAAAGGTAGTTATGAAAGTTAAAAAGTAGTTTTTCCTTTTCTTTTATTTAATTAAAACATTAATTAAATCACCCAAATTAAGGAAAAATCTGGAGAAAACCATTTTGGGTAAACTAGCTCCTTAAAGATTCAAAGTTTCAATTCTTTACAAAACAGTCACTACTAAACTTTGCAAAAATCGCAATTTGGTCACTACATCGAAATGTAGTATTTCCAAACCTTATTTTGTAAAATTGACTTCACCACTCTCTTGTATATATTAAATGAGGATTTTTAGATATTTTTCTATATTTTAAAGCATCCCGAACTAGGCGTTCCCTAAACCTCCTTTTATATTCTAACAGTTTCTCAGACCGGTCCGGTTAAGACCCTAAACTTCTAAGCCCAAAATTGGGGTGTTACAACTCTCCCCCTCTTAAGAAATTTCATCCTCGAAATTTACCTGGAGGAAAAAGGTAAGGAAACTACATCTTCATGTCATCTTTTCTCTCCCAAGTGGCTTCCTTAACACCACGATGCCTCCACAACACCTTAACCAACTCAATGGTCTTACCTCGCAGAACTTTACTGTTCGAATCCACAATCTCAACCGGCTCCACATCATAGGTCAAATATGGATTCAACTCCACTTCCTCCACATGCATAACATGTGAAGGACCCGATCTATACCTCCGAAGCATTGAGACATGAAACACATCATGAATCTTTTCCAACTATTGTGGTAACCTCAACTTATAAGCAACGAGACCCACACGTTTAATCACCTCGTATGGTCCAATATACCTAAGGCTCAACTTACCCTTCCGGCCAAACCTCATCACTCTCTTCCAAGGCGAAACCTTGAAAAAACACACGGTCACCCACCGCAAATTCAATCTCCTTACGCTTTAAATCCGCTTAAGACTTCGGTCGGTCAGAAGCTGCCTTCAACCGCTCACAAATGAGCTTCACCTTCTCGGTGGTTCCTTTCAACAAATTCGGCATCGAAACCAACTTCTGACCTGTTTCAGCCCAGCAAAGAGGAGTTCTGCACTCTTTCCCATACAAGGCTTCATAAGGTGCCATTTGAATACTTGCCTGGTAGCTATTGTTATAAGTAAACTCCACCAAAGGAAAATGCTTCTCCCAAGAGTCTTGAAACTCAATCACACGGCACCTCAACATATCCTCAAGCATTTGGATAACACGCTCAGACTGTCCATCCGACTATGGATGATAGGAAGTACTGAAATTCAACCGCGTACTCAAAACGTGATGCAAACACTCCTAAAAATGCGATGTAAACCTTGGATCTCTATCCGACACTATAGATTTTGGCACACCATGCAGATGCACAATCTCATCAATGTACAGCTCTGCAAGATAATCCAAAGTATACGTGGTATGCACAGGTAAGAAATGTGCACACTTCGTAAGGCAATCTACAATCACCCACACCGAATTCTTTTTCGATGGTGACAAAGGTAAACCAGACACAAAGTCCATGGTGATTCTTTCCCACTTCCATTCAGAAATTCTCAATGGTTGCAAAAACCCTGAAGGAAACTGATGCTCATCCTTAACCCGTTGACAAACCATACACTTACTCACATATTTCGCAACATCTTTCTTCAAACCCAACCAATTGTACTCATCCTTCATATCACGATACATCTTCGTACTACCAGGGTGCATAACATAAGGACTACTGTGAGCTTCAGTCAGAATAGTACGCCTCAACTCCGCATCATTTGACACTACTATTCGACTTCCAAAACATAGAACTCCATCATCATTAAAACAAAAATCCGATGATCTATCCTCATCAATATCCTGAACATGTGGCACCAAAGAATCATCCAACAACTGCTTATCTTTTATCAACTGAACCAGAGATGGTTTCACTTGCAGTTTAGCCACAAGACCTTCATCATGTGAAATACTCAAGCTGGCAAACGTAGCCCTTAACTCCACTGCCAACTTCCTGCTCAAGGCATCCGCCACAACATTAGCTTTTCTAGGATGGTATTCGATTGTCAGATCGTAATCTTTAAGCAAGTCCACCCAACGTCGTTGCCTAAGATTCAACTCATTTTGAGACATTAGATACTTCAAACTCTTGTGGTCCATGTACACAGTACACTTCTCACCATACAAATAATGTCCCCAAATCTTCAAAGCAAAAACCACTTCATCTAACTCAATATGATGCGTAGGATAATTGCGCTCATGCACCTTCAACTGTCGCGATGCATAAGCACCACCTTACCCTCTTGAATTAGCACACACCCCAAAAAAACTTAGGATGTGTCACTCTACACCACAAACTCCACCTCTCGACTAGGCGGCAATCCAGGTAACTCCTCTGGAAGCACTTCAGGAAACTCCCGTACAGTTCTGATATCTTGAACGCGCAACTCCTTTGAACTAGGATTCATCACAAAGGCTAGGTAAGCCTCGCAACCTTGCCTCAGCATCCGAATCGATTCTAATGTAGACACCACATTGGCAAGAAACTTCACATTCTCACCAACCACCACTACTTCGTAATCATCTGCAAGTTTCAGCGAAACTCGCTTGCGCTCAAAATCCACTACAGCTCGATGCTCAACAAGCCAATCCATACCAAGGATTACATCAAAACCATAGAATGGCATTTCCATGAGATCAATAAGAAAAACATGGTTTGCACTTTCAAAGGACATCTTCTATACAATTTTCGTGTTACAACTGTCTCACCAAAGGAATTAGTCACACGCATACCAACATCCAAAGACTCAACAGGTACACCAAGCATTTGAGCATGTTCACGCAATATGTACGAGTGTGTAGATCCAGAATCAATCATATAAAGTAATGACAAGGATTGCAAAGTAAAAGTACCTGCGATCACATCCGTATCATTCCTTCCCTCACGTTGAGGATACACTCGAGCCTGATCACCACCCTCAGGTTGAACAGCCACAACATGTGCTACATTCCTACCACCATCATCTCTGCGCTGAAATTTACCACGGCCGTGCCCACGGCCTCTCTGCGGCTCAGCTACTCTCATAGGAGCATGTCCCTCCTTCAAAGGCCGAAGGTAATGTTTCTTCAGATGTCCAAGATTTCCACAATTCCAGCATGTACCAAGATTACCCCAACACTCGCCACCATGACGTCTACAACAACGGTTAAACTCAGAAGCCCTCTGAACAGCATTAGGTCCTTGCTGACCTCTACCATGGTTACCACCTCCACGCCTGGCATCAAAGTGCAGCCTCCTATTCTTATGCCTCTTGTTGCGATCTCTACAATAATCGTGTTCAGTCTCTCTCTTCCCAGAGCTAGATCCACCCGCTCGGCTAGTCAAACCAAGATTCGACTCAATGTCCTTGGCTCTAGTGACCAAGATATCGAAATCTGTATAATCAGCCGCAAGCATAAAAATCTTCACATCCATTACTAATCCATAACGAAAACGTTCGCACCTCTCCCGCTCATTAGGGATCAGCTCAGGTGCATACTGACTAAGGCGGAAAAACTGAATCTCATACTCAGCCACGTTACTAATCCATAACGAAAACGTTCGCACCTCTCCCGTTTAGATATTTTTCTATATTTTTAAAGTATCCCGAACTAGGCGTTCCCTAAAACCTCCTTTTATATTCGAACCGTTTCTCAGACCGGTCCAGTTCAGACCCTAATCTTTAAGCCCAAAATTAGGGTGTTACAACTTTCTGGATTTTAAAGTTACCAACCTTCAATTCTTCATGTAACATGCTTACATGCCAGAATTCAACTCAAACAGACCATCCAAACTGATTCAATTAAGCCTACCAAAATCCGGGACCAAAACGTAAGAAACAGAAACTTGCAACAGTTCAAGATTTAAATGTAACGGTCAGGCGTCTCGATACGGATGACCCTGTACTGAAACATTCGTTTCGAAATAGGGTTGACCGTTTTGATGCTCGGGTACGTTCTGAGACCCGTATCGAAACGCCCTCCTCCAATAGCAAAACAGTTTCGATACGACCCCACCCGTTCCAAAACCTCTTAGCCATTTCAAGCCTCTGTTTCGAAACAGGAAATGGCGTTCCGATATGCCATGCCATGCAACAGCAAACTTTGCTAGTTTCTCATGCTTTTTCACATTTAAATCATTCCCGAGACATGCCACAACATACATACAACATGCATACACACCAACAATCATGATTTCGAGGCATTAGCTATAACATAGCAACCAACATGCAAGTATAGGTACTGAAGACATGCTCCCTAATACACCAAATCGATGACAAGCAAAAAAAAATCATCCACATCCAAAATCAATCCATAAAGGCAAATTACATCTCAAAAGTAACTATCAAACATGCTCAAAGTAAAGGGAAAATATTCTCGACCATACAATAGCATAATTCCCACCCATTGCTTTTTATTACAACGAGGTAAAGCCACATACTTTGCTAGATTAAAAGCTTGAATTTCTCTTGCTTACTTGCTGCCTTCAAAGCCTAGTTATTGCATTGATGAAACAAAAGAGCGTAAGCACAAAGCTTAGTGAGGGTCGCTAAATAACATTCATCAATGCTTGTCTCAGAACTTGTAAAACCAACACTTTACATCTCAAGCCATTTTATAAAACATGTCTTCTCAAGACCTCGATGCACTTTCTAACCACATACACATATGCATCATTTTAAAACATCAAATAATCATTTGCTCATGCTTTAACAAGCATCTCATGCATTCTTGCATCATACACAAATATCGCATGCATCCTTGCATCATATACTAGCATCTCATGCTTCACATTATTCATTTACATTATATTGGCTCGCAAGTGATAATCCATAAATCATTTCAACACAAGACACAATCGGATACGCGGATTACAAGCGTTGTCCCTCACGCTTCATACAAACAACCAGACTACACAAGGTGGAGATTAATGGCACAATCACAACCCCTCAACACCCGTGACGGAGATTAATGGCACAATCACAACCCCTCAACATCACTCATCAGTAGTTGTATAATTCCTCTAACGAGAGTATGGGACACATTCACAAGACTCGCACACGGGACTAACCATTCACCGTTGTGATCTTAACCTCAATCGTTAGGGTACTTGGATGGAGATTACGGCACAATCACTACCCCTCAACATCCAAGGCGACTTTATTCACAGTGCACCCAATCCTATAGCCGGCTAACTATATTCGATTAAAGTAACCAAAAACCATTTTCATCACTTGCCAATATAATCATTTAACCACATTAATCTAATGTTTTCCAAGCATAACCACAATGCCATTTCCTGTAACGCCCTGGTTTTGGGCTTAGGAGTTTTGGGATTCGGACCGGTTCGGTCGAAGTGCGGTTCGAATATATAAAAGTGAATTTAGGAAAGCCTAGTTCGGGTTGCATTAAAAATATGGAAAAATGTCTTAAAATCCTCTTTTATTATATATAAGAGTGTGGTGAAATCAATTTTACAAAATAAGGTTTAGAAATGTGACATTTTTGTTGGTGACCAAAATGTAATTTTCGAAAACTGTGAGACTGTTTTAAAAAGGATTGAAACATTGAATCTTTAAGGAGCTATTTACCCAATGGGAGTTTCTCCAGATTTTTCTAAAGTATTAAATGATTAATTAATGGTTTTTAAATAAAAGAAAAGTGAAGGGAAAATATTTTGGCCATAACTAACTTTTCTCTCAAATCTTTCATTTTCATTTTCTCTCATCTTTGCTCTCAAACCAAACACCTTTTCTCCAGAAATTTTCCCTATGATTTTCACATCCAAACATGAGATTTTAATCCTATTTTGATCTTCAATCATCTCTTCAACAAAACCTTTGCAATTGCTAAGTGGATTTTCAAGAATTTGGTTCCAAAAAGGGAGAAAACTCAAGTTTGGAGGTAAGAACGTCCTTCTCCTCTAAACTCTCAGTTCTTTACTGAAATTTCCAAGTTCTCAATCCTTAATTTGTGTTTTATAAATGGTTTTAAGGTTGTGTTCTTGATCTTGGCTATTAAATGCAAGATTTGGTTGATTTTGGTTAAAATTCGTATGATCTGTTTGGGCGGTGTTTTGAGGTGTCTTTGTGATGTTAAATGAATGTTAAATTGATGAGAAATTGAGGTTTAATCAATGCAATCCCGGATAGGTTGATTTTCCTAAGTTTAGCTTGTGTTCTTGGTTGTTTTTGGAGTGATCTTGATTATTTGTTATAGCTAGAGGTATAAGGGTGATGTTAGA
Organism: Hibiscus tridactylites; assembly: GCA_958450335.1. Lineage (NCBI taxonomy): Eukaryota > Viridiplantae > Streptophyta > Magnoliopsida > Malvales > Malvaceae > Hibiscus > Hibiscus tridactylites. The sequence goes on from OY288266.1 coordinate 47,575,936, forward strand.
TCCTTTTTGGATGTTAATTGATGTTTAAGGATGATTTGTTTTGATGGATTATGGCTGGGTAGTATTGTGGAGTTGTTTGGATGCATTTTCGGTCGTGTTTGGTAGCCGAAAATGGAGTGTGGATGAGAGCAGCGAGTTTAGGTGCTTTCATTGAAGATATTAATGCATGATGATGCATTAATCCTCTGCTTTGATGTGTTTAAAATAGGGGAGTCATGTTTGGATCCTATTGGTGGTGATCCGGAAGCTTGATTGGTGTTTCGGCAAGTGGCGAAACGGAATCGGTGAGTGGATTTTGGTTTTCAGCTTTGAAACCAGTGTTTTGAAGGTTTGGGAGCTTAGTTTAAGTCTAAGCAACTTAGCTAAGCTCAAGAGTAAGTTTTCGGAAAAACTCTCTTGGTGATGAACCATGGATTGGTTGTATGCAATGTGGTTTGTTTGCATGTTTTAAATCCTGTTTTGGAAGCTTATTTAGCGTGTTTATTTGCTGAGTTTATAAGCCATGTGTTGAAGGATGCTCAAGGTAAGAGATCCTTGTTTTTGAACATTGTTTTAATGTGGTTTGATGCTTAAAGATGCATGATGTTATGGCTTTGTTAAATGCTTTAAAACAATGGAATATTGTGGTTAATGATGCATATTGGCATGTGATGGTTAAGGTCACAAAGGTGGTTAAAAGTCCTTGTGTGAGCCTTGTTATTTAAGAACAACATGGTGGTTAAAAGTCCATGGTTGGTTCTTGGTTAAGATCACCAAGGTGGTTAAAATTCCTTGTGTGAGGCTTGTTTATTTAAGAACAACATGGTGTTTAAAAGTCCATGGTTGGTTCTTGGTTAAGGTTACAAAGGTGGTTAAAATTCCTTGTGTAAGCCTTGTTCACTTAAGAACTCCAAGGTGTTTAAAAGTCCTTGGGAGATTCTTGTTAAGGACACAAAGGTGTTTAAAAGTCCTTGTGTGGTCCTTGTCATGGTGTTTAAAAGTCCATGGATGATGTTAAGGACACAATGGTGTTTAAAAGTCCATGTGTGGTCCTTGGAAATTATAAGACCACAATGGTGTTTAAAAGTCCATGTGTGGATCTTATGTTCATGTATCACTTGTTGCCATTATGACATGATATGAACGTGAAGCATGATTTGCTGGTTTTAAATGCTTATGTGCATGTACAAATGATGTTAAACTAAGGTTTATAAATGAGTTTTACAAATGCATTATTGTGTGGTTTTAAATGAGCATTCCTCACTAAGCTTTTTCTTACGCTCTCTCTTTTCTTAAACCAATAATGCAGAGCATTGAAGTGCATTTTGGGGCAGCAAGGAAGCCAAGCATCCAAGTGAAGGTTTTAAGCTCATGTATGGTGAACATTTTCTCAAAACTATTAGCTTTTGGGTATTTGGCAATGGGGGACCTATGTTGTTGTTTTGGGAGATGTTTTGGACTCCCTAAGTTGGATTTTTGATGATAATAATGTTGGAACGTGTAATTGGTCTTTGTGATGTGATTTTGGTATATTGATGCTTGAATGGTTTTCTAAGTAGGATGCATGCCTATAGAATTGGGGATTTTCATAATTGATGCCATGTTGATGTTTGGTTGATGCAATTATGTTCCTTGTATGTTGAATGACCTGCTGGTAAAATTTGGTGGCATTTGGAGCATGTTTGATGGGTCAATTGTGCGATAAACCAGCAATTTTTCTGCAATCTTGGCAACCTGTTTCGGAACAGGTGCTACCGTATCGGAACGGGGGCCTGAAATGGCCTGGGCGTTCCGAAACGGAAGGAACTGTTCCGGAACGGTTTGGCCTCTGTCAGGCCCTGTTTCGGTACCAGTTGCGGAACGGTCCCGCGTTTCGGAACGGGTCTTCCCTGTTCCGAAACACTCGACTGTTGGGCACTGAAATTGTTGGTTATATGTTTTGAAATGTTTGCATTTTAGTCCTAAATCTTGTTATTGCAATTAAATGAGTTTGAGAAGTCCTTTTGAGCTGAAATTTGACAGAGAAGCATGAAATATAGTTAATTACATATTGGTAACTTTAAATTGGGTTAAGTCCTTATAATTTTCAGAATTTGCATTTTGGTCCCTAAAGTTGCATTTTATGCAATTGGGTCCCTGAATGTTCTCTGATGATTATGATCTTTGAGTATGCTGATTGTATGATCATATCTAGGGATAATGTGCATCTAGACAAGATTAAAAAGAAAAAAAGGGTCGTTAATCAAGGTTGACTTTCGGGTTGACTTTGGTTCTCCTCGTGTAAACTTCTTAATTCGGTTCAACCGTCTGGGCCGGGTTAAGGGGGTTACGTTTGGTGGTATCAGAGCTGAGTTCTCGAGTAATTGGGAATGTTTATGTGCATGATTAAAGTATGTATGCTTTGTATGCTTGTTGAGTGAAAGCATGTTGAGTGAATTGTAAATATGTTGCAATTGAGGTGTATGCTGTGGTGAAGCATGTTGTGGGTACCCATTGCCAAATCAAAGCTAATGTAATGATATTGTTTTTAAGTGAAAATGAGCTTGAGTACTTGGATTGCTTACCTTGTTGGGCCTGACTTTGTTTATTTGCATTGTGATTGCATTGTTAGAGTATGGAACCTCGTAGAGAGTTGAGGAGTAATGTGCGAGCTACGACTCAAAATGAGAATGAGAATGAAGAGAATGTTGAAAGTGCGGTGGATTTACCTCCTCCACCTGGTGGTGGTGATGCTGAGGGTGAAGGAGCTGGAGCTGCAGCTGGTGCTGGGGTCGCCGGACCTGAGGCTGGTCAGGGGCAAGCTGTTCCTGACATGACAGTGTTGATTCAAGCTATTGTTGGAGCTTTTCAAGCAGCGGTAGCTGGAGCTCAAGGAGCTGTGCATCAGGGAGATGCTGGAGTTAGACTACCCTTGGAACATTTGCGCAGTCTAGGAGGGACTGAGTTCAGGGGTTTGTCAGCTGAAGGTTCGGAGTCTTGGTTAGAGGGTACCAAGAGAATCTTGTGTCAGATGAGTTGCACTGATGTGCAGAAGCTGGGCTGTGTAGTATCCTTGCTACAGGATGATGCTTACACGTGGTGGAAAACCACTATCGCTGGGATGGCAGAAGCTGGCGTAACTTGGACGTTCTTTCAGAACGCGTTCAAGAGAAGGTATCTAGGTGTGAGGTACCTAGATGAAAAGAAGAGGGAGTTCATGTCTCTTACCCTGGGGAGCATGACTGTGGCTGAGTATGAGGTCCAGTTTGTAACGCCCCGGTTTTGGGCTCAGAAGTTTTGGGCGTTGACCGGTTCGGTCAAAGTGCTGATCGAATATATAAGAGTGAATTTAGGAAAGCCTAGTTCGGGTTGCATTAAAAATATGGAAAAATGTTCTAAAATCATATTTTAATATAGAAAGGTGAACTGTGAAATCAATTTTGGAAAATGAGGTTCGGAAGGTTGACATTTTGGCTAGTGACCAAAATGTAATTTTTGAAAGTTGCGGGACAGTTTTATAAAGGATTGAAACTTTGAATCTTTAAGGAGCTATTATTCCAAAAAGGATTTCTCCAGATTTTCTAAGATATTTTAAGGCTTTTTCTGATTTTTAAAGATTATGAAATGTGGAGGGAAATCATTTTCACCATTTCTTAACTAACTTTCTATTTCCTCTCAATTTTCCTTTTCTCTCATTTTCTCTCCACCCAAACACATTTCTCCAGATTTCCTTCTCTGATTTTGGCATCTAAATCACACATTTCAACTCTCTTTTGATTCCTAATCATCTCATCTACAAAACCTCTCAAATTGCAAGTTGTTTCATCAAGCATTTTGGCTCTAAAAAGGAGAAATTCAAGTTTGGAGGTAAGAACGTCCTTCTCCTCTAAACTATCAGTTCTTTACTGAAATTCCTAAGTTCTCAATCCTTGATTTGTGTTTTGTTAATGGCTTTTCAATTGAAATCTTGATTTTGGCTTAAAATGCAAGATTTGGTGATTTTGGTGAAATTTTCGTGTGATCTGTTTGGGCAGTGTTTTGAAGTGTCAAAATGATGTTAAATGAATGCTAAATTGATTAGAAGTTGAGGTTTAATCAATGCAATCCCGGATAGGTTGAATTTCCTAAGTTTGGCTTGAGTTTTTGGTTGTTTTTGGAGTGTTTTTGGTGATCTGTTATACCTGGAGGTATAAGGATGTGTTTGGGATCATTTTGGATGTTAATTGATGTTTAAAAATGGTTAGAAGTGATGGATCTTGGCTGGGTTAGGTTTTGGAAGTGTTTGGAGGTGATTTCAGTTGTGTTTGGTAGCCAAATTGTTGGTTTTGGGATGAGCAGCGAGTTGAGTCTTGTTGCTGGTGTTTTTAATGCATAATGATGCATTAATCCTCTGTTGTTGTGTGCTTGAAACAATGGAGTTTGATCCGTGAGCTTTGAAGGTGTTGCTGAAGGTTTTCGGATGCTTGGGAGGCTTGTTGGCTAGCCTTGTTTTGTGTATCGGTGAGTGAAGTTGGGTTTTCAGCTTTTAAACCAAGGTTTGAAGGTTTTGGGAGCTTAGTTTAAGTCTAAACAACTTTGCTAAGCTCAAGAGTAAGTGATTGGATTTTCGCTCTTGAATTATGTTGTGTTTGGTTTTAAAAGCTATTGTGGTTGATGATTGAGATGCATATGTTTTGCATGGTTTAAGTCTGTTTTAAAAGCATATATTAAGCATGGTTTATTGCTGGTTTAGCAAGCCATTTGTGAAGGATGCTCAAGGTAAGAGATCCTTGGTTTTGTGTGTGGTATTTGTGATTTTGATGCATAGTGGTGCATGTTGATCTATGGCTTTGTATGTTGCTTTAAAATAGTGAAATGATGATGATAAATGTTACTTTTTGCATATTGGTTATGCATGTGAATCATTGGAATAATGAGGTAATGGTTTTGCATATTGGTTATGCATGTGAATCATTGGACTAATGTTGTGATGGTTTTGCATTATGCTTATGCATGGGAAACATTGGATTAACATGGTAAGATGGTTATATTTGGGAAGTGATGAAAGTGGTTCTTGGTTCGTTGATCGGATATAGTTAGCCGGCTATAGGATTGGGTGCACCGTGAATTAAGTCGCCATGGAGGTGGAGTGGTCAAGAGTGGACCGGTAAGCTCCCTTCAAGTATCCTAACGAGATGGTTAAGGTCATAATGGAGGTGTTGCCCATTCGAGGACCTTGGTTGAGCAAAGGTTATATGGTGTTTAAAAGTCCATATGTGAGAACCTTGTGCTTGTTAAGATCACAATGGCGGTGTAAGACCATGTGTGGATCTTGTGTGGGGTGTCCCGGATCTCGTTAGTGATTTATACAACTACCAATCGGTTATGCAAAGGTTGTATGGTGTTTAAAAGTCCATACAAGGAGACCTTGTGCATGTTGAGGTTGTATGGTGTTTAAAAGTCCATGCATGGGAACCTCGGGAAAAGCTAAGGTTGTATGGTGTTTAAAAGTCCATACATGGGAACTTTAGGCTTGTAAGGTAAAATGGTGTTTAAAAGTCCATTTGGGAGGCCTTGGATTGGTAGGGTGTATGGAGCGTAGGGACAACGCTCGGAATCCGCGTATCCGATCGGGTTGTTGAGTTGAAAAGTGGATGTGGTTGATCACTTGGAGGCCAATGTAATGTTCTTGATCATAAAGAAGCATGAGATGCTTGAAAAGATGCATGGTTGCATGAAAAGAGTTTAATGCTAGTGAATGCATGTTTACTTGTTATGTTGAACAAGTGTTGATTATCATTTGATAAATGATGCATGTGTGCATGAAATCTCCTTAATGCATTAGAGTCTAGTTAAGACTTGTTTTAAAAGGCATGTGATAATAATGATGTTGTGGCTCATGAGTTGCCTATGGTTAATGCTTGTGTTGGATTGCTTGGATAATGATTTAAAAGGGGTTTTCTTGCTTGAAGTGATGTTCAAGGTTATGAATAAGTATTTTGAAATGGAAGTGTTTTCCAAGGTTTTTAATTTAGCTTTGCATATGGTGTTTATGCATGAAATGGTTAAATGGATGTTCTTGCAAGTTGTACATTGAGATGGTTTTCTTAGTTTGCTAAGCTAAGGTTTGGTTTCATGTAAGTGCAATGCATGGTTTAAGCATGATGTTGAAAAGGAGTTTTCAAACATGGTTTTGGTTTGATAAACCGGGTTGTTTTAAAGTGTTTTGTAACCCGCTGCATTGATGGTGTTTTGGTTTTGAGCATTCCTCACTAAGCATTATGTGCTTACGCTCCTTTTTGTCCATCAATGCAGATTCTTGAAGCTTGGACAGCAAGGAGCAAGGGATTCAAGGTGGACTCCAATTGAGATGTATGTCTCGGTGAATAGCTATAGTTAATAAGGGCAATGGGGGTAGAATCTTTCGGATTGATGTTTTTGTGTTCGTATATGTTCGGACAAGTATGTTTTAATGTTATTGATGTTGCTGAATCATGAATTGGCTATATTGAGTTTGGTTTGGAAAGTTTGTGCTTAAGTGGTTGCTTGTGTAGGAAGAATGCCTTTAGATTTGGGGCTTTTCATATATGATGTTAAATTGTTGATTTGATGCTGCCTACAAGTCATATATATGTTGAATTGCATGCTGGTAAAGTTTGGTGACATTTGGAGCATGTTTGAATGATTAATTGCATGTCTTGGAATGCCATTTTGCTGCAATCTGTGCAGGCGTTTCGGAACAGTGTGCACCGTTTCGGAACGGGTGCCTTGCATGAACCTAGGCGTCCGAAACGGTATGCACCGTTTCGAAACGGTTTGGTCACTGCCAGACCCCCGTTGCGGAACGCGTTGCGGAACGGCCCCGAGTTTCGAAACGGGCCTTGCCAGTTTCGAAACGGGTGACCGTTGGGGGCTGACATGGGCGGTTAAATGTTTCAAAATGTTTGCATTTTGGTCCTGAAACTTGTTTATGCAATTGTATGAGTTTGGGATGTCCGTTTGAGTATGTTGTTTGTATGATCACAACTAAGGTTAATGTGCATCTAGACAAGATTAAAAAGAAAAAAAAAAGGTCGTTAATCAAGGTTGACTTTCGGGTTGACTTTGGTTTTCCCCGTGTGACTTTCTTAATTCGGGTCAACCGTCTGGGCCGGGTTAAGGGGGTTACATTTGGTGGTATCAAAGTTGAGTTGCGAATGCTTCGGGAAAACGGTAAGTTGTTGTGATGTGTGCTTGTTGTTTACCTTGATGTGTGGTTGAAAGTTGGTTGAAACACGTGTTTCTGAGTATGCTGCTGGTGTTTCTGAGTATGTTGTTGATGTTTTTGAGTAAATTGTTGATGTTTCTGAGCATGTTGCTGAAGTATGCAAGCATGTTTTATGATTATGAATCTTGGTTGAGTTTATGTGGATATGTGCTGATGTTGTGAGCTGATGTTATGCATGATGGAAGTGTAATGAGCATGTTATGTTGCTATTATGCTGTTGCAAATGGATGCTGTTTGACGTAAGCATGATCAAAGTATGTTGTTTGATATGCTTGGTGTTGTGATATCTATGTTGTGTTGACTGTTATGTCATGTAAAGGGGAGGATTCGGGATACCCATTGCCTTATTAATATAGCTATTGTGTTATTTGGAGTTGGAGTTTGAATCCTTGCTTAATGCTGGTCTAACTGGTTTGTTTGCTTGTTGTGATTGTTTGTGTTGTTAGTTGTATTGCAAAGATGATGGGAGAATGGCAGTTGGGTAAGATGGTTGCTGCCTTGGGGCAGGTTGTTAAGGCATGGAATTCACCCTTTTGTAGAGGTGTTTTGTCTCAGTCTTCTGTGCCTGGGGTTGAGGAGTTAAGGCAGAATGATGGAGCTGGTTCTGTGATGAAGAGTTCATCATCTGTTGTTCAGGAGGTGTTGGGAACATCTCAGGCTGAGGTAAAGGTAAAGTCAGTGGATGAGCTGGCTGTGGGATGTGTGAGTTTGCCGAAGCAGCATTTGCTTGATTTGGGTGCTGTGGAATATCATGGTTCGACACCTGAGGCATTTGAGGCCTGGTTGGCCAGTGTGGTTTTGATCTTGGATCAGGAAGGCTGTGATTATGCCTGTAAGCTGGGGAGTGTTGTTTCTTTGATGCTGGAGGATGCGTGTGTCTGGTGGACATCTGTGGCGGTGGCGTCACATATTCCTGATATTGATTGGGATTTCTTCGTATCTGCTTTTTGTGAAAGGTATCTTTGAAGGGAATTTCCAAGGGTTAAGCAATGTGAAGATAGTGCTGTTGTGGAGCAAGTGTTGCTTGAGCAAGGGGTGGAAGCTCAGCCACCGGTGTGTGACCGTTGTGAAAGGCACCATGTTGGAGGTTGTTGGGGCATGGGTGTTTGCTGGAATTGTGGTTCTAAAATGCATGTTAAGCGTGATTGTCCTCTTGAGGTGAAGTCAGCTTTGGTGTTAGCCAAAGGGTCTCTGAAAGGTCGTGGGCACGGCCGAGGCAAGGTTCAGGGGTGGCGAAAAGAGCAGAAGGTTGTGAAGAGTTTGGGAAAAGAGAATTGCTGGAAATGTGGGTCTGCTGGACACATGAGACGTGATTGTTTGAGGTTGGCTCGGAATAGCCAAGGTTCCTTACCGCAAGGAGTTGATGTTGACCCTGGTATGTTAGCTGGTGCTGCAGTTGTGCCGCAGGAGGAGGATGGTTCCGCAAGGAAGAGAGCTCGTCTGATGAAGCTTCAGGGAGGTGTTGTGTTTTCAGGTAACCTTGTTAAGTAATCTTTGCTCTAGTTACCTTAGTTTGGTTTCTGTTGGTTTCCTTGCGTGGTAAGTTTAGTCTGGTTGCTAGCATGTTTGGGGTAATGGTAGTTGTTTGGGAACATCTTTGGTGTGAAGAAGGTTTAGTGAGTATCTTGTGGTTAGTGGTTGTTGGTATGATGGAGTTATATAAGCTAGAAGTGAGGTAGGAGGTTGTTCTTAGACGGATTTGAGGATGTTATTGGAGGGTGTGAACTGGCATTCATGCACAGTTAAATCATTGTTATATGCTATATTATATATGTTTGGTCCATGCATACATGTGGCATGACATTAGAGGTTTTGCATACATGTACATCAGGCATTGATAGGGCATGTAGGTGATCATGCATACGATGTTCACACTCGCTAATAACTAATCGAATCTGTTAGTGTGGTGGTTGGTTTGGATGATGGGTTTTAGAGGTTGTTTTGGTGCTGAGTGAGAGTTTGAAGTAATATTAAGCTAGTTGCTAGCAATGGTGAGAGTGGTATAGCCTGTGGTGGAAGGATAGTGTTTGTTGCTTAGAGAGTTTAGTGGTTTGGTGGTGAAGGGTACCGGTTGAGGCTAATATCGGTTAAGTGGTTTGTGTGGCTAAAAGGAAGTGGTAGTTCCTTGGTGCTAGTGATGTTGCAATTTTGAGGTTGTGTTTCCAAGTGCTGAGGTAGCTTAGTTTTTAAGTTGTTGTGATAGGGTAGTGTTGGTTCTTAGCAGCCTTTGAGGAGTCCATAAGCTGTTATGTGTGTTTTGGATAAGCAATGTTCTGGTAATGCAAGTGTTATGGTTGAAGTTTGAAGTGAAAGGGCTATGAAAGATCGAAGATTTTTGTTGGTCGTTTGGGTTCTTGTGAGAAGTGGTTGGCTGGTTGTGGTTAAGGAAGTTCCGTTTGAGGTCAGCTGGTGGTGTGTGGAGCGGCTGACGGATTCAAGTTGGGGTTATGTTGTAGTTCTTGGAATCTGGGTGAGTAATCCTGGTGAGTTGTTATGGTAATGTTAGCGGCATATGTGAAGGATTATCAGCATTCGTTGAGGAGTTTGGGTAAGCAGTTGATGCTTAAAGATTTCTGCTTGTTGGGAAAATCCTTGGAAGAGGTTTGGGAGTTTGCAAGAGTTTTTGAAGCGAAGAAGTTTGCATAGTGGTTGAATTGGATTGGTTGTTGTCTCTGTGTAAACAGGTCTTGGGAGTTGTGTGTTACAGTGATGTGTGCTGTAGGAGCTGAAGTTCTTCAGGTTGATGTTGGGGCTATGTACAGTCCGGTTTTGTGAAAGGATAAGTTGTGGCTATCTTTGAGTGTTTTGGATTTTGTGAACAGCATGTGGTGGTGTTGAATTTGGTGGAGGTTTTTTGTGGATAGTAGTTAGTGTTGGTTGAGGCTTTTGTGTTGCCTTATGTGTTGCTTTGAGAAGGTTGTGGTTCTCTTTTCGCCGGTTGAAATTTCGAGGACGAAATTTCCTAAGGGGGGGAGAGTTGTAACGCCCCGGTTTTGGGCTCAGAAGTTTTGGGCGTTGACCGGTTCGGTCAAAGTGCTGATCGAATATATAAGAGTGAATTTAGGAAAGCCTAGTTCGGGTTGCATTAAAAATATGGAAAAATGTTCTAAAATCATATTTTAATATAGAAAGGTGAACTGTGAAATCAATTTTGGAAAATGAGGTTCGGAAGGTTGACATTTTGGCTAGTGACCAAAATGTAATTTTTGAAAGTTGCGGGACAGTTTTATAAAGGATTGAAACTTTGAATCTTTAAGGAGCTATTATTCCAAAAAGGATTTCTCCAGATTTTCTAAGATATTTTAAGGCTTTTTCTGATTTTTAAAGATTATGAAATGTGGAGGGAAATCATTTTCACCATTTCTTAACTAACTTTCTATTTCCTCTCAATTTTCCTTTTCTCTCATTTTCTCTCCACCCAAACACATTTCTCCAGATTTCCTTCTCTGATTTTGGCATCTAAATCACACATTTCAACTCTCTTTTGATTCCTAATCATCTCATCTACAAAACCTCTCAAATTGCAAGTTGTTTCATCAAGCATTTTGGCTCTAAAAAGGAGAAATTCAAGTTTGGAGGTAAGAACGTCCTTCTCCTCTAAACTATCAGTTCTTTACTGAAATTCCTAAGTTCTCAATCCTTGATTTGTGTTTTGTTAATGGCTTTTCAATTGAAATCTTGATTTTGGCTTAAAATGCAAGATTTGGTGATTTTGGTGAAATTTTCGTGTGATCTGTTTGGGCTGTGTTTTGAAGTGTCAAAATGATGTTAAATGAATGCTAATTTGATTAGAAGTTGAGGTTTAATCAATGCAATCCCGGATAGGTTGAATTTCCTAAGTTTGGCTTGAGTTTTTGGTTGTTTTTGGAGTGTTTTTGGTGATCTGTTATACCTGGAGGTATAAGGATGTGTTTGGGATCATTTTGGATGTTAATTGATGTTTAAAAATGGTTAGAAGTGATGGATCTTGGCTGGGTTAGGTTTTGGAAGTGTTTGGAGGTGATTTCGGTTGTGTTTGGTAGCCAAATTGTTGGTTTTGGGATGAGCAGCGAGTTGAGTCTTGTTGCTGGTGTTTTTAATGCATAATGATGCATTAATCCTCTGTTGTTGTGTGCTTGAAACAATAGAGTTTGATCCGTGAGCTTTGAAGGTGTTGCGGAAGGTTTTCGGATGCTTGGGAGGCTTGTTGGCTAGCCTTGTTTTGTGTATCGGTGAGTGAAGTTGGGTTTTCAGCTTTTAAACCAAGGTTTGAAGGTTTTGGGAGCTTAGTTTAAGTCTAAACAACTTTGCTAAGCTCAAGAGTAAGTGATTGGATTTTCGCTCTTGAATTGTGTTGTGTTTGGTTTTAAAAGCTATTGTGGTTGATGATTGAGATGCATATGTTTTGCATGGTTTAAGTCTGTTTTAAAAGAATATATTAAGCATGGTTTATTGCTGGTTTAGCAAGCCATTTGTGAAGGATGCTCAAGGTAAGAGATCCTTGGTTTTGTGTGTGGTATTTGTGATTTTGATGCATAGTGGTGCATGTTGATCTATGGCTTTGTATGTTGCTTTAAAACAGTGAAATGATGATGATAAATGTTACTTTTTGCATATTGGTTATGCATGTGAATCATTGGAATAATGAGGTAATGGTTTTGCATATTGGTTATGCATGTGAATCATTGGACTAATGTTGTGATGGTTTTGCATTATGCTTATGCATGGGAAACATTGGATTAACATGGTAAGATGGTTATATTTGGCAAGTGATGAAAGTGGTTCTTGGTTCATTGATCGGATATAGTTAGCCGGCTATAGGATTGGGTGCACCGTGAATTAAGTCGCCTTGGAGGTGGAGTGGTCAAGAGTGGACCGGTAAGCTCCCTTCAAGTATCCTAACGAGATGGTTAAGGTCATAATGGAGGTGTTGCCCATTCGAGGACCTTGGTTGAGCAAAGGTTATATGGTGTTTAAAAGTCCATATGTGAGAACCTTGTGCTTGTTAAGATCACAATGGCGGTGTAAGACCATGTGTGGATCTTGTGTGGGGTGTCCCGGATCTCGTTAGTGATTTATACAACTACCAATCGGTTATGCAAAGGTTGTATGGTGTTTAAAAGTCCATACAAGGAGACCTTGTGCATGTTGAGGTTGTATGGTGTTTAAAAGTCCATGCATGGGAACCTCGGGAAAAGCTAAGGTTGTATGGTGTTTAAAAGTCCATACATGGGAACTTTAGGCTTGTAAGGTCAAATGGTGTTTAAAAGTCCATTTGGGAGGCCTTGGATTGGTAGGGTGTATGGAGCGTAGGGACAACGCTCGGAATCCGCGTATCCGATCGGGTTGTTGAGTTGAAAAGTGGATGTGGTTGATCACTTGGAGGCCAATGTAATGTTCTTGATCATAAAGAAGCATGAGATGCTTGAAAAGATGCATGGTTGCATGAAAAGTGTTTAATGCTAGTGAATGCATGTTTACTTGTTATGTCTAACAAGTGTTGATTATCATTTGATAAATGATGCATGTGTGCATGAAATCTCCTTAATGCATTAGAGTCTAGTTAAGACTTGTTTTAAAAGGCATGTGATAATAATGATGTTGTGGCTCATGAGTTGCCTATGGTTAATGCATGTGTTGGATTGCTTGGATAGTGATTTAAAAGGGGTTTTCTTGCTTGAAGTGATGTTCAAGGTTATGAATAAGTATTTTGAAATGGAAGTGTTTTCCAAGGTTTTTAATTTAGCTTTGCATATGGTGTTTATGCATGAAATGGTTAAATGGATGTTCTTGCAAGTTGTACATTGAGATGGTTTTCTTAGTTTGCTAAGCTATGGTTTGGTTTCATGTAAGTGCAATGCATGGTTTAAGCATGATGTTGAAAAGGAGTTTTCAAACATGGTTTTGGTTAGATAAATCGGGTTGTTTTAAAGTGTTTTGTAACCCGCTGCATTGATGGTGTTTTGGTTTTGAGCATTCCTCACTAAGCATTATGTGCTTACGCTCCTTTTTGTCCATCAATAGAGATTCTTGAAGCTTGGACAGCAAGGAGCAAGGGATTCAAGGTGGACTCCAATTGAGATGTATGTCTCGGTGAATAGCTATAGTTAATAAGGGCAATGGGGGTAGAATCTTTTGGATTGATGTTTTTGTGTTCGTATATGTTCGGACAAGTATGTTTTAATGTTATTGATGTTGCTGAATCATGAATTGGCTATATTGAGTTTGGTTTGGAAAGTTTGTGCTTAAGTGGTTGCTTGTGTAGGAAGAATGCCTTTAGATTTGGGGCTTTTCATATATGATGTTAAATTGTTGATTTGATGCTGCCTACAAGTCATATATATGTTGAATTGCATGCTGGTAAAGTTTGGTGACATTTGGAGCATGTTTGAATGATTAATTGCATGTCTTGGAATGCCATTTTGCTGCAATCTGTGCAGGCGTTTCGGAACAGTGTGCACCATTTCGGAACGGGTGCCTTGCATGAACCCAGGCGTCCGAAACGGTTTGGTCACTGCCAGACCCCCGTTGCGGAACGCGTTGCGGAACGGCCCCGAGTTTCGAAACGGGCCTTGCCTGTTTCGGAACGGGTGACCGTTGGGGGCTGACATGGGCGGTTAAATGTTTCAAAATGTTTGCATTTTGGTCCTGAAACTTGTTTATGCAATTGTATGAGTTTGGGATGTCCGTTTGAGTATGCTGTTTGTATGATCACAACTAAGGTTAATGTGCATCTAGACAAGATTAAAAAGAAAAAAAAAGGGTCGTTAATCAAGGTTGACTTTCGGGTTGACTTTGGTTTTCCCCGTGTGACTTTCTTAATTCGGGTCAACCGTCTGGGCCGGGTTAAGGGGGTTACACAGTTTGTTCGACTCAGTCAATACGCACCTGAGCTTGTTCCGGATTAGCGGGAGAGGTGTGAAAGGTTCCGTTATGGTTTAGTGACGGATGTTAAGATGTATGTGCTGGCTACCGAGTATGATGATTTTGATGTGCTGGTGGGCCGAGCAAAGGATATTGAGATGAACTTGGGTTTATCTGCTAAAAGTGCTGGTTCTAGTGCTGGTAAGCGAGCAGCTGAATATAGTTCCGGTGGTGGACGGAACAAGAAGGGACGCGATCAGAAGTATCAGTCCTCAGCTAAGCGTGGTGGTGGTGCGCCTGCTCGGGGAGGCAACGCTAGAGTTGATCCAAGTGCATGTTGGATATGTGGTTCGCGTGGCCATATGAAACGTGATTGTCCTCGTGCTGTGAGGGAGGTGCAAGCTCCTGTTGTGGCAGCTGGTAATGCGTGCTGGAATTGTGGATCTACGGATCACATGAGGAAAGAGTGTCATATGTTGGCTGGTGGCCAAGTGCGTGCTCCTGTTGTTGCTGCACCACAGAGAGGTCGTGGGCGCGGCCGTGGTAATTTCCAGCGGAGAGAGGAAGGTGGTCGGGGTGTGGCTCATGTTGTGGCTATTCAGCCTGAGGGTGGTGGCCAAGCCAGGGTGTATGCTCAGCGGGAGGGAAGGAATGACGCGGATGTGATCACATGTACTTTTACTTTGCAATCCTTGTCATTACTTTCCTTGATTGATTCTGGATCTACGCACTCATACATATTGCGTGAGCATGCTGATTTGCTTGGTTTGCCTGTTGAGTCTTTGGATGTTGGTGTGCGTGTCACTAGTTCTTTTGGTGAGACTGTTGTGACTCGAAAGCTTTATAGAAGATGTCCTTTGGTTGTTCAAGATCATGTTTTTCATGTTGATCTTATGGAGTTGCCCTTCTATGGTTTTGATGTAATCCTTGGTATGGATTGGCTTGCTGAGCATCGAGCTGTTGTGGATTGTGAGAATAAGCGAATTTCGTTGAAGCTTGCGGATGATTATGAGGTGGTTGTGGTTGGTGAGAATGTGAAGTTTCTTGCCAATGTGGTGTCTACATTGGAGGCGAGCCGGATGCTGAGGCAAGGTTGTGAAGCTTACCTAGCTTTTGTGACGAATCCTAGCTCTAAGGAGTTGCGTGTGCAAGATATCAGGACTGTGCGAGAGTTTCCTGGTGTGTTTCCTGAGGAGTTGCCTGGGTTACCTCCTAATCGCGAGGTGGAGTTTGGGATTGAGCTGTATGAAAATAGAACTCCTGTGTCCATTACCCCTTATAGAATGGCACCCAAAGAGTTGAAGGAGCTGAAGACGCAGTTGCAAGAGTTTCTTGATCGTGGGTTCATTCGGCCGAGTGTGTCACCTTGGGGTGCACCGGTCTTGTTTGTGAAGAAGAAGGATTGCACTATGAGAATGTGCATTGATTATCGTCAGCTGAACAAGTTGACTATCAAGAATCGGTATCCTTTGCCGAGAATTGATGATATCTTTGATCAATTTCGGGGAGCACCTGTGTTCTCTAAGATTGACTTGAGGTCAGGGTATTATCAGTTGAAGGTAAAGGATGTGGATGTACCTAAGACAGCTTTCAGGACAAGGTATGGGCATTATGAGTTCCTTGTGATGCTGTTTGGTTTGACAAATGCTCCTGCGGCTTTCATGGACATGATGAATCGCGTGTTTCATGAATACCTGGATAAGTTTGTTGTGGTGTTCATTGATGATATCCTCGTGTACTCGCGTACTGAGGAGGAGCATGAAGAGCATTTGAGGATTGTGTTGCGAGCTTTGTTGGAGAATCAGCTTTATACCAAGCTGAGCAAGTGCGACTTTTGGTTAAGTGAAGTGGTGTTTCTTGGGCATGAGGTTTCTGCTGAAGGGATTCGTGTTGATCCTAAGAAGATCGAGGCGGTGATGAATTGGAAGGTTCCTAAGTCTGTTCATGAGGTTCGTAGTTTCCTTGGTTTGGCGGGATACTATCGAAGGTTTGTGGATGGGTTTTCTAAGATTGCTGCACCTTTGACAAAGTTGTTGCAAAAGGATGTTAAGTATGAAAGGACGGAAGCGAGACAGCAGGCTTTTGAGAACCTTAAGGCAGCTTTGACGCAAGCTCCTATCTTGGTTCAACCAGAATCAGGGAAAGAGTTTGTGGTGTATAGTGATGCGTCCTATGTTGGTTTGGGATGTGTGTTGATGCGAGAGGGTAAGGTGGTGGCTTATGCATCGCGGCAGTTGAAAGTGCATGAGCGCAATTATCCTACGCATGACATTGAGTTGGTGGCAGTGGTTTTTGCTTTGAAGATCTGGAGACATTACCTGTATGGTGAGAAGTGTACTGTGTACACGGATCACAAGAGTTTGAAGTATCTGATGTCTCAGAAGGAGTTGAATCATAGGCAGCGACATTGGGTGGAGTTGCTCAAGGATTATGATTTGACGATTGAGCATCACCCTGGAAAAGCTAATGTTGTAGCGGATGCCTTGAGTAGGAAGGTAGCTGTTGAGCTGAGGGCTATGTTTGCCAGTTTGAGTATTTCGCGTGATGGTGGTCTTGTGGCTGAGTTGCAAGTGAAACCATCTTCGGTTCAGTTGATCAAGGAAAAGCAACTGTTGGATGATTCCTTGGTACCGCATGTTCAGGATATCGCGGAGGGTAGGCCTTCGGATTTCTGCTTTAATGATGATGGAGTGTTGTGTTTTGAGAGTCAGATAGTAGTGCCCAATGATGCGGATTTGAGGCGTGCTATTCTGATTGAAGGTCATAGTAGTCCTTTTGCTATGCACCCTGGTAGTACTAAGATGTATCGTGATCTTCGTGATGAGTACTATTGGGTGGGTCTGAAGAAGGATGTTGCTGAGTTTGTGAGCAAGTGCATGGTGTGTCAGCGAGTTACGGCTGAGCATCGGGTTCCTTCAGGGTTGTTGCAACCGTTGAGAATCCCTGAATGGAAGTGGGAAAGGATTACCATGGATTTTGTGTCTGGTTTACCCTTGTCACCATCGAAGAAGAATTCGGTGTGGGTGATTGTGGATCGCCTGACGAAGTGTGCGCATTTCTTGCCTGTGCATACTACGTATTCTTTGGATAAGCTTGCGGAGCTGTACATTGCTGAGATTGTGCGGCTGCATGGTGTGCCAAAGTCGATTGTGTCGGATAGGGATCCGAGGTTTACATCGCGTTTCTGGCAGTGTTTGCATCAAGCTTTGGGTTCACGGTTGAATTTCAGTACATCTTATCATCCTCAGTTGGATGGTCAGTCCGAGCGTGTTATCTAGATTTTGGAGGATATGTTGAGGTGCTGCGTGATTGAGTTCGAGGGCTCTGGGGAGAAACATTTTCCTTTGGTTGAGTTTTCTTATAACAATAGTTATCAGGCAAGTATTCAAATGGCACCTAATGAAGCTTTGTACGGGAGGAAGTGTAGGACTACTCTTTGTTGGGCTGAAACGGGTCAGAAGTTGGTTTCGATGCCGACTTTGATGAAAGGAACCACCGAGAAGGTGAAGCTCATCAGTGAGTGTTTGAAGGCAGCATCTGATCGGCAAAAGTCTTACTTGGATTTGAAGCGTAAGGAGATTGAGTATGCGGTGGGTGACCGTGTGTTTTTGAAGGTTTCGCCTTGGAAAAAGGTGATGAGGTTTGGCCTTAAGGGTAAGTTGAGCCCTAGGTACATTGGACCATACGAGGTGATTGAGCGTGTGGGTCCTGTTGCGTACAAGTTGAGGCTACCTCAAGAGTTGGAAAAGATTCATGATGTGTTTCATGTTTCTATGCTTCGGAAGTATAGATCGGATCCTTCACATGTGATGCCTGTGGAAGAAGTGGAATTGAATCCGGATTTGACCTATGATGAGGAACCGGTGAGGAATCTGGATTCGGATAGCAAGGTTCTTCGTGGCAAGACCATTGAGTTGGTAAAGGTGTTGTGGAAGCATCGTGGTGTTGAGGAAGCCACGTGGGAACGGAAGGATGACGTGCTGAAGCAGTTTCCTTATCTCTTCCCTTCAGGTAAATTTCGAGGACGAAATTTCTTAAGAGGGGGAGAATTGTAACGCCCCGGTTTTGGGCTTAGGAGTTTTGGGATTCGGACCGGTTCAGTCGAAGTGCGGTTCGAATATATAAAAGTGAATTTAGGAAAGCCTAGTTCGGGTTGCATTAAAAATATGGAAAAATGTCTTAAAATCCTCTTTTATTATATATAAGAGTGTGGTGAAATCAAATTTACAAAATAAGATTTGGAAGTGTGACATTTTGGTTGGTGACCAAAATGTAATTTTCGAAAACTGTGAGATTGTTTTAAAAAGGATTGAAACTTTGAATCTTTAAGGAGCTATTTACCCAATGGGAGTTTCTCCAGATTTTTCTAAAGTATTAAATAATTAATTAATAGTTTTTAAATAAAAGAAAAGTGGAGGGAAGATATTTTGGCCATAACTAACTTTTCTCTCAAATCTTTCATTTTCATTTTCTCTCATCTTTTCTCTCAAACCAAACACCTTTTCTCCAGAACTTTTCCCTCTGATTTTCACATCCAAACATGAGATTTTAATCCTCTTTTGATCTTCAATCATCTCTTCAACAAAACCTTTGCAATTGCTAAGTGGATTTTCAAGAATTTGGTTCCAAAAAGGGAGAAAACTCAAGTTTGGAGGTAAGAACGTCCTTCTCCTCTAAACTCTCAGTACTTTACTGAAATTCCCAAGTTCTCATTCCTTAATTTGTGTTTTATAAATGGTTTTAAGGTTGTGTTCTTGATCTTGGCTATTAAATGCAAGATTTGGTTGATTTTGGTTAAAATTCGTATGATCTGTTTGGGCAGTGTTTTGAGGTGTCTTTTTGATGTTAAATGAATGTTAAATTGATGAGAAATTGAGGTTTAATCAATGCAATCCCGGATAGGTTGATTTTCCTAAGTTTAGCTTCTGTTCTTGGTTGATTTTGGAGTGATCTTGATGATATGTTATAGCTGGAGGTATAAGGGTGATGTTAGATCCTTTTTGGATGTTAATTGATGTTTAAGGATGATTTTTTTTTAAGGATTATGGCTGGGTAGTATTGTGGAGTTGTTTGGATGCATTTTCGGTTGTGTTTGGTAGCCGAAAATGGAGTGTGGATGAGAGCAGCGAGTTTAGGTGCTTTCATTGAAGATATTAATGCATGATGATGCATTAATCCTCTACTTTGATGTGTTTAAAACAGGGGAGTCATCTTTGGATCCTAGTGGTGGTGATCCGGAAGCTTGACTGGTGTTTCGGCAAGTGGCGAAACGGAATCGGTGAGTAGATTTTGGTTTTAAGCTTTGAAACCAATGTTTTGTAGGTTTGGGAGCTTAGTTTAAGTCTAAGCAACTTAGCTAAGCTCAAGAGTAAGTTTTCGGAAAAACTCTCTTGGTGATGAACCATGGATTGGTTGTATGCAATGTGGTTTGTTTGCATGTTTTAAATCCTGTTTTGGAAGCATATTTAGCATGTGTATTTGCTGAGTTTATAAGCCATGTGTTGAAGGATGCTTAAGGTAAGAGATCCTTGTTTTTGAACATTGTTTTAATGTGGTTTGATGCTTAAAGATGCATGATGTTATGGCTTTGTTAAATGCTTTAAAACAGTGGAATATTGTGGTTAATGATGCATATTGGCAAGTGATGGTTAAGGTCACAAAGGTGGTTAAAAGTCCTTGTGTGAGCCTTGTTATTTAAGAACAACATGGTGGTTAAAAGTCCATGGTTGGTTCTTGGTTAAGATCACCAAGGTGGTTAAAATTCCTTGTGTGAGGCTTGTTTATTTAAGAACAACATGGTGTTTAAAAGTCCATGGTTGGTTCTTGGTTAAGGTTACAAAGGTGGTTAAAATTCCTTGTGTAAGCCTTGTTCACTTAAGAACTCCAAGGTGTTTAAAAGTCCTTGGGAGATTCTTGTTAAGGACACAAAGGTGTTTAAAAGTCCTTGTGTGGTCCTTGTCATGGTGTTTAAAAGTCCATGGATGATGTTAAGGACACAATGGTGTTTAAAAGTCCATGTGTGGTCCTTGGAAATTATAAGACCACAATGGTGTTTAAAAGTCCATGTGTGGGTCTTATGTTGATGTATCACTTGTTGCCAATATGACATGATATGAACGTGAAGCATGATTTGCTGGTTTTAAATGCTTATGTGCATGTACAAATGATGTTAAACTAAGGTTTATAAATGAGTTTTACAAATGCATTATTGTGTGGTTTTAAATGAGCATTCCTCACTAAGCTTTTGCTTACACTCTCTCTTTTCTTAAACCAATAATGCAGAGCATTGAAGTGCATTTTGGGGCAGCAAGGAAGCCAAGCATCCAAGTGAAGGTTTTAAGCTCATGTATGGTGAACATTTTCTCAAAACTATTAGCTTTTGGGTATTTAGCAATGGGGGACCTATGTTGTTGTTTTGGGAGATGTTTTGGACTCCCTAAGTTGGATTTATGATGATAATAATGTTGGAACGTGTAATTGGCCTTTGTGATGTGATTTTGGTATATTGATGCTTGAATGGTTTTCTAAGTAGGATGCATGCCTATAGAATTGGGGATTTTCATAATTGATGCCATGTTGATGTTTGGTTGATGCAATTATGTTCCTTGTATGTTGAATGACCTGCTGGTAAAATTTGGTGACATTTGGAGCATGTTTGATGGGTCAATTGTGCGATAAACCAGCAATTTTTCTGCAATCTAGGCAACCTGTTTCGGAACAGGTGCTCCTGTATCGAAACGGGGGCCTGAAATGGCCTGGGCGTTCCGAAACGGAAGGAACTGTTCTGGAACGGTTTGGCCTCTGCCAGGCCCTGTTTCGGTACCAGTTGCGGAACGGTCCCGCGTTTCGGAACGGGTCTTCCCTGTTCCGAAACACTCGACCGTTGGGCACTGAAATTGTTGGTTATATGTTTTGTAATGTTTGCATTTTAGTCCTAAACCTTGTTATTACAATTAAATGAGTTTGAGATGTTCGTTTGAGCTGAAATTTGACAGAGAAGCATGAAATATGACTAATTACATATTGGTAACTTTAATTTGAGTTAAGTCCTTATAATTTTCAGAATTTGCATTTTGGTCCCTAAAGTTGCATTTTGTGCAATTGGGTCCCTAAATGTTCTCTGATGATTATGATCTTTGAGTATGCTGATTGTATGATCATATCTAGGGATAATGTGCATCTAGACAAGATTAAAAAGAAAAAAAAGGGTCGTTAATCAAGTTTGACTTTCGGGTTGACTTTGGTTTTCCCCGTGTAAACTTCTTAATTCGGTTCAACCGTCTGGGCCGAGTTAAGGGGGTTACATTTCCACAAGCATAACATGCTTAATATTATATGCATTCAACACATGCAAACCAAGGATCACTTACCTAGTGCATCATTAACATAATGACATTAAAAACCAGCATTAAGCCATGCTTAAACATGCTTAAAA
This sequence comes from Hibiscus tridactylites, assembly GCA_958450335.1. NCBI lineage: Eukaryota > Viridiplantae > Streptophyta > Magnoliopsida > Malvales > Malvaceae > Hibiscus > Hibiscus tridactylites. Next base: position 47,597,418 of record OY288266.1, read on the forward strand.
ACAGTAAACAATCCACACTCAACTCAAGTGCAAATTCATCAAACAAAGCACATTTCCAAGAGAGGGATTTTCGAATCACTTACTCTTGAGCTTAGCTAAGTGTATCAAACTTACACTAAGCTCCCAAGACCACGCTCAAAGCCTTACAAAGCAGGAAATTGCATTTCCACTCTCCGATACGCGAAGCCTTGCTCGCCGACACGAAATTACCCTTCTGGAGCCTCCAAAATCACCTCATTTGCTTCCAGATCAAGATCCCTTGTTTTCACATCATCAAAACAGAGATGTAAATGCATTCCAACACCAGCAACAATTCACAAACCCGTTGCTCACCCAAACTACACCAAAATACCCTTTCAAAACAACCGAAAACTTAATCGATTGCTTCCTAAACCAAGCCCAGCCATCATACATCACTTCCAAACAATTATCAACATCAAAACATATCTAATAAACAACCTAACTCATCCTTATACCTCCAGCAATCAAGATTCCACCATTTCACCCCAAAATCTCACTTAAAACTACCAAAAAAACTCAAGGATTTTAAGGATTTCGGGATCTATGTTATCAACACATCATTTTAACATATAAATTAACTTAGAACTAAATTAAAATCAATACAAAACAGAGCTCAACTCATCAAGTCCGAAAATTAAGATTTCATCCACAATTTCACAAGATTTTGATCTCAAATCAAAACTATATTGAAAACTCAATCAAAATAGTATTTAGAACCCGAATATCTTCGGAATTTCAATAAATAACTTTTATTTGAGGTTGAGAACGGGATTTACCTCCAATCCTTGCTTCCCTCAATAGATGACAAGTTTTCCTTGCAAGAATCTTGAAGAATTAAGAAAGATCTTTTGAAAATTATCTAGGAAATGTTGAGAGAGTTTTTGGGAGGAAGAATTCTAGAAAAAGATGAGAGAAAATTTTTTTTGGCTGAAAATGAGAGAGAATTAGTAGTTACGTAAGTGAAAATCTCATTAACTACCTTTTAATTAATTAATATAAAAATCTAATTAAAATCATTTAATTAAAAACCATTTTAAATCACATGTCATATTGAGGAAATGTCAAATTGACTTTAAGCCCCCTAAAGATTCTAAGACTTTGACTTCCACTTTAAAAATCACATTTTTCTTAGTTTTGAAACTTTACAATTTAGTCACTACTCAAAATGTCCAATTTCCGAAATACATTTTGTAAAATTGACTTGACCAACCTCTCATACATATTTTTAGAGGATTTTAGCAATTTTTATCACAATTTTATCCTATCTTAATCATTGATTTCCTTAAATCACCTTACGCGATTCGAATCGTTCTCGACCGGTCCGATCCGATGTCTAAAACATCTAGGCCAAAAACCATAGCGTTACAATGATGCTTGATGCCTCGGCAAATGGCATGCTCCTAGACAAGCAACAAGAGGAAGCAATTGAGATCATGAATAGGCTGGCCACAAACGACTATCAATTCCCAACAGCCAGAAGAGGAGGAATCAGACGCCAACCCACAGTAAATGAAATAGAGTCCTCAGACTCGATTTCAACCCAAATAACCATCTTGACCACGTTGGTCATGAACATGCAAAAGCAAAATAATCACCAAGAGGTCAAGGTAATGGATCTATTTTCTGAAAACTGTGAAGGTAACCATGTTTCTTCTGAATGTCCACATAATCTAGAGTCGAGCTTTTACGTTGGAAACTACAACCGAAACAACAACTTGACGTCCAACACCTATAACTCGGCCTGGAAGAAACATCTGAACTTCTCATGGAGCAACCCCAACAACACACTCAATTAGAATAATCAGAATGCTCCAGCGCTGGGATTCCAACAGAACATGCCTCGACAATCAATGCCGCAGCAACAACTGCCACAAAAATCGATGTCGCAGCAACAACTCCCACAACAATCGATGCCGCAGCAGCAACCTATGCAATCTAGTTCTTTGGAAAACTCTCTCAATGCTTTTTTGTCTTAAACTAGTGCATATATGGCTAACACTGATAAATTCATAAAGAAAATTAATGCTTTTATGGACAAGGTTGTGATGAGGATGCAGAACCATGAAGCAACCCTAAAGTCATTGAAGAAACAAGTCAGGCAATTCACACAAATCCTGAATTCCAGACCGATGGGAGGATTTCCAAGCTATACTCAAGTCGCTAAGGGAGCAACTCATGAACAGTGCAAATCAATCAGTAAAAGTAGCGACAAATAGTTGAAGGATCCCCGAACTAATGAAAAGGAGGAAACAAAACCAAAGGAGCTTACTACCACAACAAAGCCTGACAACATTTCCTCGGTAATGCCCGAACCCACTGCCTCGGCAAAATCTGACCACACTACCGCGGAAAAGCCTGGAAAAGACACGTAGAAAAATCAGAAGGCTGTTGAACAACCAGATCACATGCCTCAGATCAAATTTCCATGCAAAGAACGGATCGAAGACATTTGACTCCCACTACCACTCTCACAGAGGCTAAAACGGTAGAAGCAAGATTACTAATTCAAAAGTTCCTAGACATCTTGAAGCAGGCCCACATCAACATACCTTTGGTAGAAGCAATAGAGAAAATGCTAAACTATGCCAAGTTCCTTAAAGACATGGTGTCTAAACGAACAAGAATTGGGGAATTTGAGACCGTTGCCACAACAAAAGGATGTATGGCCATGCTACACAATCGTACACCACATAAACGTAAAGATCATGGGAGCTTCACAATACCATGTGCAATCGGGAATCACTACGTGGGGAAGTTATTGTTTGACTTAGGAGCAAGCATAAATTTGATGCCCAAATCCGTTTTCTAGAAATTAGGAATTGGAAAGGCTAGACCCACCACAGTCATGCTCCAGCTGGCCGATTGTTCATATGTACGACTAGAAGGAAAATTGAAGACATACTGGTAAGAGTCGATAAGTTTATTTTTCCTGTTTATTTCCTTGTTCTAGATTGTGAGGCAGATGAGCATGCACCTATCATACTCGGGAGACCATTCCTAGCCACCAAGTGAATCTTGTTCGACATGGAAAAAGGATAGCTAACCATAAGGGTAAACAATCAACAAGTTAAACTCAATGTGTTCCAGACCCTTAAATGTGCTGACGATCAAGAAGAATGTCAAATGATTCAAGCAACCACTGAATTCTACTTTGACGGAGATGCACCATGTATGGGCCGACACTGGCGCGACAATGATTCTGGTTACTGCCTCGGCAATCACTTTGACGATTGCCTCAGAATTATCTCCACATCCTCCTTGACACCTGCTTCGGCAATGACTTGTCTGAATATGATGAAGCTAAAGAGACGGAGATTGAGATACAAGAGGAAGCCTACCGGATAGCATCTCGTTGAGGTAAGTATTTTGAACCCCTCAATTACTCTGGAGAGGAAAGAAAGGTTGAAAAACCTTCTATCGAGCAACCACCGGTTCTTGAATTAAAACAATTGTCTGAATAGTTAAAATATGTTTATTTGGGAACCAACGACCCATTGCTTGTAATTATCTCTTCTAAGTTGCAGCCTGAATAGGAACATGAACTGATCAACATGTTGCGGAAGCACAAGAGGACAATAGGGTGGACAATTGCTGATTTGCAGGGAATAAGCTCATCAATATGCATGTAATGTCCTGGTTTTCGCCTAGGTGTTTTACAAGTCGGGTAGGGTCGGTGGAACCGGTGTTTGTTGTTCGAACCATTAAAAGGTGGTATAGGGAAATCAAGGTTTAGGATGTGATAAAAATATGGTAAAAATTCCTAAAATCCTCTAAAATTATATTTAAGAGGTTGGTTAAGTCAATTTTTCAAAATGGGTTTTCAAAAGTGTACATTTTGGGCAATGACAAAAATATAAAGATTTAAATGTTAGGAAAAGGGTTTTTTTTTCAAGAAGAATCAAAATCTTAGAATATTTAGGGAGCTACTTTGCAGTTATGCCTTTTCTCTAATTTGGCATGTGTTTTAATTGTTTATTAAAATTAAAAAAGTTTTAATTAATTGATTTAATTAAGATTTTAGTTATTCGGTTAACAAAAATTTTGACGAGCTTTTCGTTTCTCTCTTTCACTTCAGCCAAACACTTTCCATTTTCTCTCAAATCTCCAGAATTTCTTTACACTCAAATCTTCTTTTGATTTCCATCTTTTCCTTGTTGATTTCTTCCATTTTTCTTCAAGTTTCTTCAAGCAAATCTTTCCAAACTAGAGGAGAAGCAAGGATTGGAGGTAAATTTCGTGCTAACCCTCTAATCTAGGTTCTTTAGTGAAATTCCAAAGATATTTGACTCTTTATTAATGAATTTAATTGAGGTTTTGTTGTTAGATTGATAAACTTTTGAAATCTTGTTAGAAAAATGGATTTTAATGTGATTTTCGGATCATGTTTGATTTGGCTGGTTTGAGGTTGTTTCTAAATGAGTTTTGAAATGTTTTTGATGTTAAACTGGAGTCTTAATCATAGAGATCACGAAATCCTTGAGTTTCTTGATTTTTGAGGTGTTTTCGTTGAGTTTTTGGGGTGTTCTTGAGGAATTCGAGTTGTTGGAGGTATAAGGATGGTTTTAGGATGTTTTTGGATTTTGATTAATGCCTAAAATGTGTTGGATGCGTTGGTTAATGGTTTTGATGAGGTTAGAGGTCAATCGATTGAGTTTCCAGTTGTTTCGGATGGGTGATTTGGTGCTTTAGAGCAAGGCTGCAGGATTTCTTGTGAGTGTTGGTGTTTTGGATGCATTTTAATGCATTGAACCTCTATTTTGGTGTGTTGTAAACAAGGGAAATTGTTCCGGAGGCAAACAAAGTGGTTTTGGAGGTTTCAAACAATCGATAGTTGCATCGGCAAGTGTGGTTTCGCAAGTTGATGAGTAGAACTTGGTTTTTCAGTGTGGAAAAGTTTTAGAAAAGGTTTTGGGAACTTAGTAAGAGCTTAAAACGCTTTACTAAGTTCAAAGGAAAGTAAAGTGAATTTCTCTCTCAGATTATGCTAGTTTTGAACCTTTGATTGAACTTGGTTTTAATTGCATTTACTTACTATTTTAAAGCATGTTTTGAATTTGTTAAATGAGGTTGATGACGCCATGTGGTTTAAAGATGCACTAGGTGAGTGATCCTTGTATGCATGTGTTGATGCATGAGGTTTGAAGCATAATTTAAGCTTTGGTGTTTTTCGTGTTTGAGCAAGTTTGATATTCCTTATTTGGTTGTTTAAATGGCCTTAAAGTTTTTGTTTATGCATTAAATTGGATTTTAGCCATTTTGTGTTTTTAACTCTTGGGAAGCAAGCCTTTAGTCTCATGGCCTTTGATAATGATGCTATATATGTTGTTGCCTATGCTTTGTGTAAGTCGGGTTTGATGAGTTTTTGAGTTGCCATCTTGGCTGGGCATGTGTCGGGACGGTTTCAGACATTTTAAATAGCATTTTGAAACATTACAGGTCCAGGTATTTCCAAACACCCTTGTTTGTTTCGAAACGGTGGCCTGAAATGGCTTTGGTGTTTCGAAACGGTGAGGCATGTTTCGAAACATTTTGCCTCTGCAAACCAGCATTCTGAAACAAGCTTGAGAAGTTTTGAAACAAACCCGCATATCGAAACAGTCAACTCTGTTTCGAAACTGTTTTTCCGATACCGGGCTCTCCGTTTCGAAACACCTGACCATTAAAGTAGTTTTCGAATTGCTCTAGGTTTCTTTTTCTAACGTTTTGGTCCATGTTTTCATTGTATGCAATTGAATAGGTTCCAGATGTCGTTTTGAGCTGAGATTTCACCGATAAGCATGTAATGAATCTAATTAAAGATTGGTAACCTGAAATTGGTAATACCCCTCCTAACTTATCAAATTTACAAAATGATCCCTAAACATTAGTTCGGTTATAATCGAGGGGCGAATGTGTTGTTGTTCAATCCGCTACTTGTGTGCGTACACATAGGAATATAAGTTGCATCTAGACAAGATAAAAAGAAAAAAATGGTCGTTTAGTGAGGTAAACCTTCCCAGTTTACTTCAATATTCCCCGTGTGATCCGTTCGGTTCGGTCTATCGGCCAGGCCAGGTCGAAGGGGTTACATTTGGTGGTATCAGAGCCAGGGTACGAAAGGATGGGATGATGTTAAGTTGTTGGTAAGTGACATTATTGTAATCATGTGTGTTTTGGTGATGTTTGCCTTGATCGTGAATTGTTAAAGCATGTTAATGTAGGTGTGTGATGGTGATGTGAAATATGTGATGAATGAATATGAGTGTGAGTTGTTCTGTGATGTTTGATTGGCTAAATCTTGATGCTTGAGTTACGTAATGGTTGTGATATGCATGTTGTATACTTTGTGCTATGCTGGGGGGGGGGGGGAAATCGGGATACCCATTACGTTATTACCTAGTGAAATGTTTTAAGTTGAAATTAAAGTCTTGGATCCTTGCTTGGAGCTGGCCTGAGCAATTTGTTTTCTTTGCTTTGTAAGTGGTTATCATGCCTTAAAAATAATAGCACAGTAAACCGAGGAAAGAGTAGCGATCTGGTATGATTGTTGTTGCCTTTGAGCAAGGAATAAAGGAGTGTGTAAAATCACCTGGTGGATAAGTACAACCAGTATTTGTTGGGTAAGTTATGGATTGTCTGGCGCCAGATATGTAAGAGATGTTTAGAGCTTGTGAAGTTGTTAATGTTGAAGTTCATGTGACTGCACTAGCTGGTGGATGTTTGTGAGCTACGAATATCGCTTACGTAATTTGAGTAGAAGTTGAATTCGAGGATTGTCACTGGAGGTATCAATGGAGTGGATGACCCGTATGAATAAGATTATGGAATAAATGGAGTGTAGTGATGCCCATAGCGTAAAGATGAGTGTATCTTGGTTATATAGAGATGTGTTTAATTGGTTGACAACTGGGGTCATGGCCATAGAACATGATGTTGTATTCTGATTGTTCTTTTGAACTGTTTTAAAGGAGAAGTATCTGAGGGTTAAATACTTGGTGACGAGAAATGTGAAATTGCGGTTCGGGTTTGAAATCGTAAGTTGTAGCGGAGTAAAGTGCAGATTGTTTAGTTGAGCATGTGTGCTCCTGGATTGGAATTGGATATTACACATTGATGTTTTGGCACTTTTGGATTGGTGCATGATGTTAAACAATATATGTTGATTTCTCTTGGCTACATTGTTCTCAACGTGTTGGCAACAAGGGCGAGGTATTTTAGCACAACCTGGGTTTAATGGCTCATGTGCGAGAGGTTCTAGTGCTAGGGTGTGAGTTGTGAACTCCAGTGTAGTGGTAACCAGTGTACGAATGGTCATGCTTTAAGAGTATCGCCTGGGTTGAGGTGAGGTTGTAGTAATGTTGGAAAAAGACAATGGGATCTGTAAGCCAAGGCTTGAGAAACGTTTGATACCTATTGAGTTGTGAACTCCAGTGTAGTGGTAACCACTGTACGAATGGTCATGCTTTAAGAGTATCGCTTGGGTTGAGGTGAGGCTGTAGTAATGTTGGGAAAATATAGTGGGATAAGTGTGCCAAGGCTTGAGTAACGTTTGATACCTATTAAGTAGGTGGATCCTATGACCATGTTAGACGAGCTTGTCCCGTTTGATCGGTGGGGTATAGCTTTTCGCGCTTGTTGTTGTAACTGCTTTGGAAGTTGTGACTCGAATGTTCGCTTCGGAGGTGTTAGATATGGGAGTGTGAGTAACTATTTTGTTTGGTGAAACTGTTGTTACAAGGAAAATAGTATAGGAGATCTCCTTTATCTTTTCAAGGTCATGTGTTTCATTTGATTTGATGGAAATAACGTTTTATGGTTTGGTGTGATTCTTGGAATAGACCGGTTGGTTGAGCATCAAGCTGTGATGGATTTTGATGTTAAGCGAGTCACTTTGAAGCTTGCGGATGATTACGAGGTAGTAATTGTTGGCGAGAACGTTAGGTTCTTGTCGACGCAATTTGGCTCTTAAGGCGAGTCGAATGTTTGGGTTAGGATGTGAAGCTTTCTTAGCGTATGTAATGAATCATGGTACGAAGGAAGTATATGTGCAAGACATACGAACTGTATGTGAGTTTCCGGGTGTTTTTCTGGAAAAGTTGTATGGGTTATCACCCCACCGAGAGGTTTAGTTTTGTATAGAACTGTTTGAGAATACGGCTCCAGTGTCCATTCCTCCTTTTTGCATGACACCTAAGGAGTTGAAGGGGTTGAGGACACAACTACATGAGTTGCTTTGTAACGCCCCGGTTTTGGGCTTAGTAGTTTTGGGCGTTGACCGGTTCGGTCAAAGTGTTGTTCGAATCTAAAAAGGCGAAATTAGGAAAACCTAGTTCGGGTTGCATTAAAATTATGGAAAAATGTTCTAAAATCATCTTTTAATATATATAAGTGAACTGTGAAATCAATTTTACAAAATGAGTTTTGGAAGGGTGACATTTTGGTTAGTGACCAAAATGTAATTTTTGAAAGTTGCGTGACTGTTTTAGAAAGGGTTGAAACTTTGAATCTTTAAGGAGCTATTATTCCAAAAAGAGTTTCTCCAGATTTTTCTAAGATATATTAAGATATATTCTAATTTTAAAACATATGAAAGAGGAGGGAAAGCCATTTTGGCCATTTTGGTAACTAACTTCCAATTTTCTTTTCTCTCATTTTCTCTCAACCCAAACACTTTCTCTCCAGAGAATTCTTTCTGATATTGTCACCTAAATCTATCCTTTCAACTCTCTTTTGATTCCTAATCATCATATCTACAAAACCTCATCATTTGCTACTTGATTCATCAAGGTTTTTGATTCTAAAAAGAGGAGAAACTCAAGTTTGGAGGTAAGAACGTCCTTCTCCTCTAAACTCTCAGTTCTTTACTGAAATTCCTAAGTTCTCAATCCTTAATTGATGTTTTATTAAAGGCTTTTAAGTTGTTTAATGGATCTTGGCTTAAAATGCAAGATTTGGTGATTTTTGATGAATTTTCGTTTGATCTGTTAAATCAGTGATTTGAGATGTGTTTTTGATGATTAATGAACATTAATTTGATAAGGAATTGAGTTTTGATCAATGCAATCCCGGATAGGTTGAGTTTCCTAAGTTTAGCTTATGATTCTAGGTTGTTTTTGGTGAGATCTTGTGGATCTGTTGTTGCTGGAAGTTTAAGGATGTTGTTAGGCTCTTTTTAGATGTTAAATGATGTTAAAGAATGTTTGGTTTTGATGGTTTGTGGCTGGGCTTTGTTGAGAAGTGGTTTGGATGCATTTTCGGTTGTGTTTGGTGGCCGAAAATGGAGTGTGGATGAGAGCAGCGAGTTTAGGTGCTTTCATTGAAGCTATTAATGCATGATGATGCATTAATCCTCTGCTTTGATGTGTTAAAACAGGGGAGTCATCTTTGGATCCAAGAGTTGGTGATCCGGAGGCTTGAATTTGTGCTTCGGCTAGAGGCGAAGTGGAATCGGTGAGTGAAATTGGGTTTTTGGCTTTGAAACCAATGTCTTGGGAGCTTAGTTTAAGTCTAAACAACTTTGCTAAGCTCAAGTGTAAGTTTTCGGAAATACTCTCTAGTGCTGGCCATGGTTTGGTTGTTGTACAATGTGGTTTATTGCATGTTTTAAATTCTATTTTGAAAGCATGATTTAGCATGGTTATTGCTGATTTTGTAAGCCATATGTTGAAGGAAGCTCAAGGTAAGAGTTCCTTGTTTTTGAGCATGGTTAAAATGTGGTTTGATACTTAAAAGTGCATGATGAATATGGCTTGGTTTAATGCTTTAAAACAGTGGATATTTTGATGATAATAATGTATATTGGCAAGTGATGTTTGAATAAGGTTAAGGTCACTAAGGTGGTTAAAAGACCTTGAGTGAGCCTTGTGGTTTCTAAGAACTTCATGGTGGTTAAAAGTCCATGATGATTCTTGTTAAGGTCACTAAGGTGGTTAAAAGTCCTTGAGTGAGCCTTGTTACTTAAGAACATCAAGGTGGTTAAAAGTCCTTGGATGGTTCTTGTTAAGGACACAAAGGTGGTTAAAATTCCTTGTGTGGTCCTTGCATGGTGTTTAAAAGTCCATGGGCCAAAGTGTTTAAAAGTCCTTGGGGCCAAGGTGTTTAAAAGTCCTTGGGAAGAGCACAAAGGTGGTTAAAAGTCCTTGTGTGGCTCTTGGAAACTATAAGATCACAATGGTGTTTAAAAGTCCATGTGTGAGTCTTATGTTGAACTTGTTTTAAAATGTTGAAACTTATCACTTGTGGCCAATATGACATGTTATGAAATGAAGCATGAATTGCTTGTTTAAATATGCTTTTGAGCATGTACAAATGATGATTTGAAGAATGATTTATAAAGTGTTTTATAAATGCATTATTGAATGGTTTTTATGAGCATTCCTCACAAAGCTTTTGCTTACGCTCTCTTCGTTTTCTTAAATCAATAATGCAGAACATTAAGGTGATTCGAGGGCAGCAAGGAAGGCAAGCAACCAAGGGGAAACTAAGCTCAAGTATGGAAAGGTTTTATAACACATTTAGCTTTTGGTATTTGGCAATGGGGGAAACTCATGTGGTTGTTTTGGGAGATGTGTTGTACTCCCTAAGTATGTTAATGATGTGGATATTGCTGGTTTTGTATTTGGCCATTACATGTTTGATTTGGAGGTTTTATGCTTGATTGGATTGCTTGTGTAGGAAGCATGCCATAGAATTGGGGCTTTTCATATGTGATGCTATTTTTATGATTGGTTGATGCTTATATGTCCCTTATATGTTGAATTTCATGCTGGTAAAGTTTGGTAGCATTTGGAGCATGTTTGGATGATCAATTGTGTGTTTGAGTAAGCAAAATGCAGCTTTTTGTGCAGGCTGTTTCGGAACAGTAACCCTCGTTTCGGAACAGGTGCCCTGAACCAGCCCAGGCGTCCGAAACGGGCGACACCGTTCCGAAACAGAATGGTCACTGCCAGCCCGCGTATCGGTACGCGTTGCGGAACGGCCCCGTGTTTCGAAACGGGCTCACCCTGTTTCGGAACAGCCGACCGTTGGGGGCTGACAATGGCAGTTAAATGTTTTGTATTGTTTGCATTTTGGTCCTGAATCTTGTTTGTGCAATTGTGTGGGTTTGGAATGTCGTTTTGAGCTGAAAATTTACAGAGAAGCATGAAACCTGATTAATTTCAAGATGGTAACTTTAATTTTGGTTAAGTTCTCATAATTATCAGAATTTACAATTTGGTCCCTAAAGTTGTAATTTGTTCAATTGGGTCCCTGCTTGATCTCTGATGTTTAAGATCTATGAGTATGTTGTTTGTATGATCACATCTAGGATTAATGTGCATCTAGACAAGAATTAAAAAGAAAAAAAAGGGTTGTTAATCAAGGTTGACTTTCGGGTTGACTTTGGTTTTCCCCGTGTGACTTTCTTAATTTGGGTCAACCGTCTAGGCCGGGTTAAGGGGGTTACATTTGGTGGTATCAGAGCTGAGTTCTTGAGTAATTGGGAATGAATGTGTGCATGATTGAAGTATGTATGCCTTGTATGCTTGTTGAGTGAAAGCATGTTGAGTGGTTTGTGATTTTGATGCAATTGAGTGGTATGCTGTGATGAAGCATGATGTGAGTACCCATTGCCAATTCAAAGCTGATGAAATGATGTTGATTTGAAATGAAATTGAGCTTGAGTACTTGGATTGCTTACCTTGCTGGGCCTAATTTTGTTTATTGCATTGTGATAGCATGGTAAAAGTATGGCACCACGTAGAGAGTTAAGGAGTAACGTGAGAGCTACGACTCCGAATGAGAATGAGAACGAAGAGAATGCGGGTAGTGCAGTGTTACATCCTCCTCCACCTGGTGGTGGTGGTGCTGAGAGGGAAAGAGCTGGAGCTGCAGCTGGTGCTGGAGCTGCTGGACCTAAGATTGGTCAGGGGCAAGCTATGCCTGATATGACGATGTTGGTACAAGCTATTGCGGGTGCTTTTCGAGCAGCAGTAGCTGGAGCTCAAGGAGCTGGGCATCAGAGAGATGCTGGAGTTAGACTACCTTTGGAGCGTCTGTGCAGTCTTGGTGGGACTGAGTTCAGGGGTATGTCTGCTGAGAGTTCTGAGGCTTGGTTAGAGAGTACCAAGCGAATCTTGGGTCAGATGAGTTGCACGGATGTGCAAAAGCTGGGTTGTGTTGTGTCCTTGTTGCAGGATGATGCTTATACGTGGTGGACGACCACTATAGCTGGAATGACTGAAGCTGATGTAACCTGGACATTCTTTCAGAATGTGTTTAAGGGGAGGTATCTTGGTGTGAGGTACCTGGATGAGAAGAAGCGTGAGTTCATGTCTCTTACCCAAGGGAGCATGACGGTGGCTGAGTATGAGGTGTAGTTTGTGCGACTCAGTCAGTATGCACCTGAGCTAGTACCTGATGAGCGGGCGAGGTGCGAGAGGTTCCGTTATGGTTTAGTGACGGACGTGAAGATGTATGTGCTGGCCACCGAGTATGATGATTTTGATGTATTGGTGGGCCGAGCCAAAGACATTGAGATGAACTTGGGTTTATCTTCTAAAGGTGCTGGAGCGAGTTCTGGTAAGAGAGCTGCTGAGTTTAGTTCCGGAGGTGGACGGAACAAGAGGGGACGCGATCAGAAGTATCAGTCCTCAGCTAAGAGAGGTGGTGGTGCACCTGCTAGAGGAGGCAATGCTAGAGCCGATCCGAGTGCTTGTTGGATTTGTGGTTCACGTGGTCACAAGAAGCGTGATTGTCCTCGTGCTGTGAGGGAGGTGCAAGCTCCTGTTGCGGCAGCTGGGAATGGGTGCTGGAATTGTGGATCTACGGATCATCTGAGGCGAGATTGTCCTATGTTTGCTGGTGGCCAAGTGCGTGCACCTGTTGTTGCTGCACCGCAGAGAGGTCGTGGGCGCGGCCATGGTAATTTCCAGCGGAGAGAGGAAGGAGGTCGTGGAGTAGCCCATGTTGTGGCTATTCAGCCTGAAGGTGGCGGTCAAGCGAGGGTGTATGCTCAGCGGGAAGGGAGGAATGATGCTGATGTGATTGCAGGTACCTTTACTTTGCAATCCTTGTCATTACTTTCCTTGATAGATTCTGGATCTACGCATTCATACATTTTGCGTGAGCATGCTGAATTGCTTGGTTTGTCTGTTGAGTCTTTGGATGTTGGTGTTCGTGTCACTAGTTCTTTTGGTGAGACTGTTGTGACTCGAAAGTTGTATAGAAGGTGTCCCTTGGTTGTTCAAGAACATGTTTTTCATGTTGATCTTATGGAGTTGCCCTTCTATGGTTTTGATGTAATCCTTGGTATGGATTGGCTTGCTGAGCATCGTGCTGTTGTGGATTGTGAGAATAAGCGAGTTTCGCTGAAGCTTGCGGATGATTATGAAGTTGTGGTTGGTGAGAATGTGAAGTTTCTTGCCAATGTGGTGTCTACCTTGGAAGCGAGTAGGATGCTGAGGCAAGGGTGTGAAGCTTACCTAGCTTTTGTGATGAATCCTAGCTCTAAGGAGTTGAGGGTGCAAGATATCAGAGTAGTGAAGGAGTTTCCTGGAGTGTTTCCTGAGGAGTTGCCTGGTTTACCTCCTAATCGTGAGGTGGAGTTTGGATTTGAGATGTATGAGAATACAACTCATGTGTCCATTACTCCCTATAGAATGGCACCTAAGGAGCTGAAGGAGCTGAAGACGCAGTTGCAAGAGCTGCTTGATCGTGGTTTCATCCGGCCGAGTGTGTCACCGTGGGGAGCACCAGTCTTGTTTGTGAAGAAGAAGGATGGCACAATGAGAATGTGCATTGATTACCGTCAGCTGAACAAGTTGACTATCAAGAATCGGTATCCTTTGCCGAGGATTGATGATCTCTTTGATCAATTTCGGGGAGCTGCTGTGTTCTCTAAGATTGACTTGAGGTCAGGGTATTATCAGTTGAAGGTGAAGTATGTGGATGTGCCTAAGACAGCTTTCAGGACAAGGTATGGGCATTATGAGTTTCTTGTGATGCCGTTTGGTTTGACAAATGCTCCTGCTGCTTTCATGGACATGATGAATCGTGTGTTTCATGAGTACCTGGACAAGTTCGTTGTGGTGTTCATTGATGATATCCTCGTGTACTCGCATACTGAGGAGGAGCATGAAGAGCATTTGAGGATTGTGCTGCAAGCTTTGTTGGAGAATCAGCTTTATGCTAAGCTGAGCAAGTGTGAGTTCTGGCTTAAGGAGGTGGTGTTTCTTGGACATGTTGTTTCTGCTGAGGGGATTCGGGTTGATCCTCAGAAGATTGAGGCGGTGAAGAATTGGAAGGTTCCTAAGTCTGTTCATGAGGTCCGTAGTTTCCTTGGTTTGGCGGGATACTACCGGAGGTTTGTGGATGGTTTTTCTAAGGTTGCTGCACCTTTGACGAAGTTGTTGCAGAAGGATGTTATGTATGAGTGGACAGAAGCGAGACAACAGGCTTTTGAGAAGCTGAAGGTGGCTTTGACGCAAGCTCCTATCTTGGTTCAGCCTGAATCAGGGAAAGAGTTTGTGGTCTACAGTGATGCGTCCTATGTTGGTTTGGGATGTGTGCTGATGCAGGAGGGTAAGGTTGTGGCTTATGCATCTCGGCAGTTGAAGGTGCATGAGCGCAATTATCCTACGCATGATATTGAGTTGGCTGCAGTGGTTTTTGCTCTGAAGATCTGGAGGCATTATCTGTATGGTGAGAAGTGTACGGTGTACACGGATCACAAGAGTTTGAGGTATCTAATGTCTCAGAAAGAGTTGAATCTTAGGCAGCGGCGTTGGTTGGAGTTGCTCAAGGATTATGATCTGACGATTGAGTACCATCTTGGAAAGGCTAATGTTGTTGCGGATGCCTTGAGTAGGAAGGTAGCTGTTGAGCTGAGAGCTATGTTTGCTAGCTTGAGTATATCGCGAGATGGTGGTCTTGTAGCTGAGTTGCAAGTGAAACCATCTATGGTTCAGTTGATCAAGGAAAAGCAGTTGCTGGATGATTCCTTGGTGTCTCATGTTCAGGATATCGCGGAGGGTAGGCCTTCGGATTTCTGCTTTAATGATGATGGTGTGTTGTGTTTTGGGAGTCGAATAGTGGTGCCTAATGATGCTGAGTTGAGGCGTGCTATTCTGACTGAAGGTCATAGTAGTCCTTTTGCTATGCACCCTGGTAGTACTAAGATGTATCGTGATCTTCGTGATGAGTACTATTGGGTGGGTTTGAAGAAGGATGTTGCAGAGTTTGTGAGCAAGTGTATGGTGTGTCAGCGAGTTAAGGCTGAGCATCAGGTTCCTTCAGGTTTGTTGCAACCGTTGAGAATCCCTGAATGGAAGTGGGAGAGGGTTACCATGGATTTTGTATCTGGTTTACCTTTTTCGCCATCGAAGAAGAATTCTGTGTGGGTGATTTTGGATCGCCTGACGAAGTGTGCGCATTTCTTACCTGTGTATACTACGTTTTCTTTGGATAGGCTGGCAGAGCTGTACATTGCTGAGATTGTGCAGCTGCATGGTGTGCCTAAGTCGATTGTGTCGGATAGGGATCCGAGGTTCACATCGCGTTTCTGGCAGTGTTTGTATCAAGCTCTGGGTACAAGGTTGAATTTCAGTACATCCTATCATCCTCAGTCGGATGGTCAATCTGAGCGAGTTATCCAGATTTTGGAGGATATGTTGAGGTGCTGCGTGATTGAATTCCAAGGTTCTTGGGAGAAGCATCTGCCTTTGGTGGAGTTCGCTTATAACAATAGTTATCAGGCGAGTATACAGATGGCACCTTATGAGGCTTTGTACGGGAGGAAGTGTAGGACTCCTCTTTGCTGGGCTAAAACGGGTCAAAAGTTGGTTTCGATGCCGGCTTTGTTGAAAGGAACCACTGAGAAGGTGAAGCTCACTTGTGAGCGTTTGAAGGCTGCCTCTGATCGGCAAAAGTCTTACGCGGATTTGAAACGTAAGGAGATAGAGTATGCGGTGGGTGACCGTGTGTTCTTGAAGGTTTCGCCTTGGAAGAAGGTGATGAGGTTTGGCCGGAAGGGTAAGTTGAGCCCTAGGTACATTGGACCATATGAGGTGGTTGAGCGTGTAGGTCCTGTTGCGTATCGGTTGAGGCTACCTCAAGAGTTGGAGAAGATTCATGATGTGTTCCATGTTTCTATGCTCCGGAAGTATAGATCTGATCCTTCGCATGTGATGCCTATGGAGGAAGTGGAATTGAATCCGGATTTGACCTATGATGAGGAGCCGGTGAAGGTTCTGGATTCGGATAGCAAGGTTCTTCGTGGCAAGACCATTGAGTTGGTGAAGGTGCTGTGGAAGCATCGAGGTGTTGAGGAAGCCAAGTGGGAGCGAAAAGAAGACATGCTGAAGCAGTTTCCTTATCTCTTTCCTTCAGGTAAATTTCGAGGACAAAATTTCTTAAGGGGGGGGAGAGTTGTAACGCCCCGGTTTTAGGCTTAGTAGTTTTGGGCGTTGACCGGTTCGGTCAAAGTGCTGTTCGAATCTAAAAAGGCGAAATTAGGAAAACCTAGTTCGGGTTGCATTAAAATTATGGAAAAATGTTCTAAAATCATCTTTTAATATATATAAGTGAACTGTGAAATCAATTTTACAAAATGAGTTTTGGAAGGGTGACATTTTGGCTAGTGACCAAAATGTAATTTTTGAAAGTTGCGTGACTGTTTTAGAAAGGGTTGAAACTTTGAATCTTTAAGGAGCTATTATTCCAAAAAGAGTTTCTCCAGATTTTTCTAAGATATATTAAGATATATTCTGATTTTAAAACATATGAAAGAGGAGGGAAAGCCATTTTGGCCATTTTGGTAACTAACTTCCAATTTTCTTTTCTCTCATTTTCTCTAAACCCAAACACTTTCTCTCCAGAGAATTCTTTCTGATTTTGTCACCTAAATCTATCCTTTCAACTCTCTTTTGATTCTTAATCATCATATCTACAAAACCTCATCATTTGCTACTTGATTCATCAAGGTTTTTAATTCTAAAAAGAGGAGAAACTCAAGTTTGGAGGTAAGAACGTCCTTCTCCTCTAAACTCTCAGTTCTTTACTGAAATTCCTAAGTTCTCAATCCTTAATTGATGTTTTATTAAAGGCTTTTAAGTTGTTTAATGGATCTTGGCTTAAAATGCAAGATTTGGTGATTTTTGATGAATTTTCGTTTGATCTGTTAAATCAGTGATTTGAGATGTGTTTTTGACGATTAATGAACATTAATTTGATAAGGAATTGAGTTTGGATCAATGCAATCACAGATAGGTTGAGTTTCCTAAGTTTAGCTTATGATTCTAGGTTGTTTTTGGTGAGATCTTGTGGATCTGTTGTTGCTGGAGGTTTAAGGATGTTGTTAGGCTCTTTTTAGATGTTAAATGATGTTAAAGGATGCTTGGTTTTGATGGTTTGTGGCTGGGCTTTGTTGAGAAGTGGTTTGGATGCATTTTCGGTTGTGTTTGGTGGCCGAAAATGGAGTGTGGATGAGAGCAGCGAGTTTAGGTGCTTTCATTGAAGCTATTAATGCATGATGATGCATTAATCCTCTGCTTTGATGTGTTAAAACAGGGGAGTCATCTTTGGATCTAAGAGTTGGTGATCCGGAGGCTTGAATTTGTGCTTCGGCTAGAGGCGAAGTGGAATCGGTGAGTGAAATTGGGTTTTCGGCTTTGAAACCAATGTCTTGGGAGCTTAGTTTAAGTCTAAACAACTTTGCTAAGCTCAAGTGTAAGTTTTCGGAAATACTCTCTAGTGGTGGCCATGGTTTGGTTGTTGTGCAATGTGGTTTATTGCATGTTTTAAATTCTGTTTTGAAAGCATGATTTAGCATGGTTATTGCTGATTTTGTAAGCCATATGTTGAAGGAAGCTCAAGGTAAGAGTTCCTTGATTTTGAGCATGGTTAAAATGTGGTTTGATACTTATAAGTGCATGATGAATATGGCTTGGTTTAATGCTTTAAAACAGTGGATATTTTGATGATAATAATGTATATTGGCAAGTGATGTTTGAATAAGGTTAAGGTCACTAAGGTGGTTAAAAGTCCTTGAGTGAGCCTTGTGGTTTCTAAGAACTTCATGGTGGTTAAAAGTCCTTGAGTGAGCCTTGTGGTTTCTAAGAACTTCATGGTGGTTAAAAGTCCATGATGATTCTTGTTAAGGTCACTAAGGTGGTTAAAAGTCCTTGAGTGAGCCTTGTTACTTAAGAACATCAAGGTGGTTAAAAGTCCTTGGATGGTTCTTGTTAAGGACACAAAGGTGGTTAAAATTCCTTGTGTGGTCCTTGCCATGGTGTTTAAAAGTCCATGGGCCAAGGTGTTTAAAAGTCCTTGGGAAGAGCACAAAGGTGGTTAAAAGTCCTTGTGTGGCTCTTGGGAACTATAAGATCACAATGATGTTTAAAAGTCCATGTTTGAGTCTTATGTTGAACTTGTTTTAAAATGTTGAAACTTATCACTTGTGGCCAATATGACATGTTATGAAATGAAGCATGAATTGCTTGTTTAAGTATGCTTTTGAGCATGTACAAATGATGATTTGAAGCATGATTTATAAAGTGTTTTATAAATGCATTATTGAATGGTTTTTATGAGCATTCCTCACTAAGCTTTTGCTTACGCTCTCTTCGTTTTCTTAAATCAATAATGCAGAACATTAAGGTGATTCGAGGGCAGCAAGGAAGGCAAGCAACCAAGGGGAAACTAAGCTCAAGTATGGAAAGGTTTTATAACACATTTAGCTTTTGGTATTTGGCAATGGGGGAAACTCATGTGGTTGTTTTGGGAGATGTGTTGTACTCCCTAAGTATGTTAATGATGTGGATATTGCTGGTTTTGTATTTGGCCATTACATGTTTGATTTGGAGGTTTTATGCTTGATTGGATTGCATGTGTAGGAAGCATGCCATACAATTGGGGCTTTTCATATGTGATGCTATTTTTATGATTGGTTGATAATTATATGTCCATTATATGTTGAATTTCATGCTGGTAAAGTTTGGTAGCATTTGGAGCATGTTTGGATGATCAATTGTGTGTTTGAGTAAGCAAAATGCAGCTTTTTGTGCAGGCTGTTTCGGAACAGTAGCCCTCGTTTTGGAACGGGTGCCCTGAACCAGCCCAGGCGTCCGAAACGGGCGACACCGTTCCGAAACAGAATGATCACTGCCAGCCCGCGTTGCGGAAAGGCCTCGTGTTTCGAAACGGGCTCACCCTGTTTCGGAACAGCCGACCGTTGGGGGCTGACAATGGCAGTTAAATGTTTTGTAATGTTTGCATTTTGGTCCTGAATCTTGTTTGTGCAATTGTGTGAGTTTGGAATGTCCTTTTGAGCTGAAAATTTACAGAGAAGCATGAAACCTGATTAATTTCAAGATGGTAACTTTAATTTTGGTTAAGTCCTCATAATTATCAGAATTTACAATTTGGTCCCTAAAGTTGTAATTTGTTCAATTGGGTCCCTGCTTGATCTCTGATGTTTATGATCTTTGAGTATGTTGTTTGTATGATCACATCTAGGATTAATGTGCATCTAGACAAGAATTAAAAAGAAAAAAAGGGTCGTTAATCAAGGTTGACTTTCGGGTTGACTTTGGTTTTCCCCGTGTGACTTTCTTAATTCGGGTCAACCGTCTAGGCCGGGTTAAGGGGGTTACATGCTTGACCGAGGGTCATAAGGCTAAGTGTTTCACCTTGGGGTGTACCGGTCTTGTTTGTAAAGAAGAAAGATGATGTGATGCGTATGTGCATAGATTATCGGCAACTGAACAATTTGACAATTAAGAACAAGAATCCTTTGTCGAGGGTCGAAGGTTTGTTTGACTAGTTTTGTGGTGCTTCGGTGTTTTTTAAGATTGATTTGAGGTCAGGGTACCATTAGTTAAAGGTTAAAGATGTGGATGTACCCAAAACAACTTTTCGGTCTAGGTATGGCCTTTATGGGTTCTTGGTGATGCCGTTTGGGTTGACGAATGCACCGGCTGTATTCATGGATATGATGAACAGGGTGTTCCATGAGTTTTTGGATCAGTTTGTGGTGGTGTTTATCAATGATATTCTCGTGTACTCGCTTACAGAAGAGGATCATGATAGGTGTAACCCCCTTAACCTGGCCTAGATGCCTGACCCGAACTAAGAAGATTACACAGGGAAAACCGAAGTCAACTCGTAAAAGTCAACCTCGATTAACGACCTTTTTTTCTTTTTATCTTCTCTAAATGCATATTATTAACATATGTGTTAAGCAAGACATTTAAAAAGAAACGACACAATGATCGAAGTTCGATTAGAGGTTCGATTGTATATAATTAATTATTAGGGACCAAATTGTAATTTCAAGAAAATAATGGAACTTTTCCGATTTTAAGGTTACCAATCCATGATTAATCATGTAATATGCCAACATGTCAAATTTTATCACCAACGGATCATTCAAACTCAAATTATTGCACAAACATTAATCAGGGACCACAATGCATAAATTCAAAACTTAAAAGATTCCAATAACTGAAAATAACTAACCTGTATCGATACACTTGGGCTTGTATCGATATGCGGGAAGACAATAGCAATAGGTAAAAAGGACGTACCGATACGCTTCCCCGCGTATTGGTACGACCTTCAAACTTTGCTTGGCGTATCGATACGCGGGCAAATCTTACTGATTCCCCCGTACCAAAAAGCTTAAGATTTTGTTTTAATGTATCGATACACCTCCCCGTGTATTGATACGCATACAAGATATTCACTTTCAACAGCCACTTGAACACATTTAACAATGCCTAAACATGTTCTAATCATCCATACAAGTAATAATCAATGTAGCAAACCAATATGCATCAAACATCAACCATATCATAAGCATCAACCATGGCAATTCAAAGTGAAACATTAGCTACTCAAGCATACCTTTAAAACATAAGTCATAACATAGCTAAAAACACCATAAGCGAAAATATAAACAATACAGAGGCCACATACAAAACCAAATAGGCAAACCATTATATCTCAGCTAAGAAATACCAAGATTAATCTTCCAAACAAAGGTTTTAACCCCCTATTGCCAAAAGCCACTTAATAAAAATTCTCCAAAGTTCATACTTGAGTTCGAGTGACAACTTAGGTGCCTTCACTTGCTACTCCTTGGCCCTCAACCTTAGCTATTTGCATTGTTTGAAAAAGGGGAGCGTAAGCACACTTGCTTAGTGAGGGTAAGCTCAAGAATACACCAACAAAGCAATTTTTAAAACACAAGTATTATCCATATCATGCTCAATCTCAATTCATGCTTCCAAAACCAAAGCAAACAATTCTTTAACCATGTTCCACATGTATCACTAACCATATGCATTGCTCCCAATGCAAATCCACATTGAGCCTCACTTGCTCAATTCACATGCATAGAATCAACCAATGCAACATCTCAACATCATGCATCTCATGCACAATAAACCACTATGCATTCATTAAAAACATAATACATGGGTAACATCAATAGCACATATATTGGCATAAAGCATCCGACATAGGCTCACCCCTATCTGTTATGATAGACTCACCTGTATCACCTTCATACACAATATCAGATACACGGACGCACATAGGCTCACCCCTAAAGTCAATGATGGCTCACCCCATCTTAATGGCTACGAATTGAATTAGGCTCACCCCTAACCCATAGTGATAGGCTCACCTCTATCATCTGCAATAAGCTCACCCCATATTACGTCACGTAGTTAGATACACGTACGATTTATAGATTATAGTGCACTCACATCCTATTGGTCGACCAACGTATCCGAGAATTTAAAATAGATCAAACCTTTGCCAATATATCCTTAAAACCATGTTAACTTACTGCTCTTAATGCATCACCAAAAATCATCACATATCCCAAATTAAACATCCTTTTAAATAGTAAAAATCATTTCATAGAAGATCGTACCATCTTGTGTTCAAACCAAACCTTTTCATGGGATAAACACAAGCAAAACCATGCTTAAAACCATGCATCACAGTGAGTAACAATTATCATCAAAACATGAGCATGATATACCACGAAGTCCATTTCAAAACTGAAAACTGAGAGAACCAGAAACCATACTTACTTCTGAGATTTGCTAAGGCTTTCAAGCTTACACTAACCTCCCAATACATTGTATCCAAGCTTAGAAAGCTTTAACAACATGTCCATTCACCGACAACGCGAAACCTTGCTTACCGATACGAAAATCACTCTTCCGGAGCCACAAAAAACGTCTCGTTTGCTTCCGGATTAAGATCCCATGTTTTCATATCATCAAAACAGTGATCCAAATGCATTAAAATGCATTTCAACACCAGCAAATAAATACAAACTCGTTGCTTACCAAAACCACACCAATTTACCAATCCAAAACAACCGAAAACTCAATCGATTGCTTCCTAAACCATGCCCAGCCAACATACATCACTTTCAATCATTTATAATCATCAAATTACATCTAAAAACAACCTAAGCTCATCCTTATACCTCCAGCAACACAACTTCATCATTTCACCTCAAAATGTCAACTAAAACTATAATAGAACTCAAGGATCTCAAGGATTTCAGGATCTATATCACTAAAACACTTTCTCAACAACATAATAATCTCAAAACTCAATTAGAATCCATCTGAAACAGAGCTCATCAAAACAAATTTGAAAATCAAGAACTAAATAACAATTTTGCAAGATTTTGATCTTAAACCATAACTATTATCAAAATTCAGTTAAAAACATCATTTGATAGACAATAATCTTGGGAATTTCAATAAAGAACCATGATTAGAGGTTCAGAACGGGATTTACCTCCAATCCTTGCTTTCCTCAATGGATGACAAGTTTTTCCTTCACAAATCTTGAAGAAATTGAAAATGATTCTTTGAAATGGTAGAGAAATCAAGAAGAGAAAGTTTGGGAGAAAAGAATTATGGAGAAACTAATTTAGTATGGTGTTTGGCTGAAAATGAGAAGAGAAAAGTAGTTACGTAACTTTTTTAATCAATTTAATTAAAAATCATTTTAAACACATGTCATATTAAGGAAAGGCTTAATTTCCATAAAGCTCCCTAAAGATTCTAAGACTTTGACTACCCCTTTTGAAAATTGCATTTTTCACAGTTTTGAAACTTTATATTTTGGTCACTACCCAAAATGTACTAGCTCCGAAACCCTTTTTGTAAAATTGATTTGACCAACCTCTTAAACATATTTTTAGAGGATTTTAGCAAATTTTCTCAAATTTTTAGCCTATCCCAATCCTTGATTTCCCTAAATCTCCTAACGCGATTCGAACTGTTTCCGACCGGTCTGATCCGATGTCTAAAACATCTAGGCCCAAAACCAGGGCATTAAAACTCTCCCCGACTTAGGAAATTTCGTCCTCGAAATTTTACCTAAAGGAAAAAGGTGTGGAAATTGCTTCAGCATGTCCGCTTTGCTCTTCCAAGTGGCCTCCTCAACTCCCCGGTGTCGCCACAACACCTTCACAAGTTCTATCGTCTTGCCACGAAGAACTTTGATGCTCACATCTAGAATCATCATTCGTTCCTCATCATAAGCAGATCCGAATTCAACTCTATCTCCTCAACGGGCATCATATGCGAAGGATCTGATCTGTATCTCCGCAACATGGAGACATGAAACATATCATGAATCTTTTTCTACCTCGGAAGGAAATCTCAACAGATATGCCACAGGACCAATACGCACTACAACCTCATAAGGTCCAATGAACCTTGGGCTAAGCTTACCCTTACGCCCAAATCTCATCACCTTTTTCCAAGGCGACACCTTCAAGAACACGCGTTCGCCAACTGATAACTCGATCTCCTTACGCTTTATATCCGCATAAGACTTTTGCCGATCCGATGTTACCTTCAAACGCTCACAAATGAGCTTCACCTTCTCAGTGGTTCCTTTCAACATAGCCGGCATCAAAATCAACTTTTGCCCAGTTTCTACCCAACAAAGTGGGGTTCTACATCTCCTCTCATACAAAGCCTCGTAAGGAGCCATCTAGATACTCGCATGATAACTATTGTTATACGCAAACTCAACCAACGGCAAGCGCTTCTCCCATGAACCCTGAAAATCAATTACGCAACACATCAACAAATCCTCAAGCACCTGGATAACACGTTCCGATTGCTCCGTCTGAGGATGATAAGAAGTACTGAAATTCAACCGTGTACCGAAGGCTTGAGGCAAACATTCCCAAAAAAGCGATGTAAACCTCGGATCCCTATCCGACACAATGGACTTTGACTCACCATGCAACCACACAATCATAGCAATATACAGCTCCGCCAACTTATCCAAGATATACGTAGTATGCACTGGCAAGAAATATGCACACTTTATAAGACAATCCACAATCACCCAAACCGAGTTCTTCTTTGACGTTGACAAGGGCAAACCTGATATAAAATCCATAGTAATTCTTTCCCACTTCCATTCCTGGATTCTCAAAGGTTGCAACAACCTAGAAGGAACCTAATGTTCAGCCTTCACTCGTTGACACACCATGCATTTGCTAACGAAATAAGCAACATCCTTTTTCAACCCCACCTAGTAGTACTCAACCTTTAGCTCATGGTACATCTTTGTACTACCAAGGTGCATAGCGAAAGGACTACTATGGGATTCCGTCAGAATAGTGCACCTCAACTCAACATCATTCGGCACCACTATTCGACTCCCAAAACACAAAACCCCATCATCACTAAAACTGAAATTCGAAGGCTTACCCTCTGGAATATACTGAACATAGGGAACAAGAGAATCATCTGACAACTGTTTCTCTTTGATCAATTGAATCATAGATGGTTTCACATGCAATTTAGCGATAAGACCACCATCTCGCGATATGCTCAAGCGAGCAAACATCGCCCTCAACTCTATATCCACTTATCTACTCAAAGCATCGACCACAATATTAGCCTTGCCTGGGTGATACTCGATCGACAGATCATAATCCTTAAGCAGCTCCACCCAATGACATTGCCTAAGATTCAACTCCTTATGAGACATTAGATACTTTAAGCTCTTATGATCCGTGAACACCACACACTTCTCGCCATATAGGTAATGCCTCCAAATCTTCAAGGAAAACACAACAGCCGCAAGCTCAAGATCGTGAGTAGGGTAGTTACGATCATGCATGTTCAATTGTCTAGATGCATAGGCTACCACCTTACCCTACTGCATCAACGCACAACCCAAACCGACAATGGACGCATCACTATAGACTACAAACTCCTTACAGACTCAGGTTGAATCAAGATAGGAGCTTGCGTCAAAGCTTTCTTTAGCTTCTCGAAAGCTTGCTGCCTCGCAACTGTCCACTCAAAACAAACATTTTTCTGCAAAAACTTAGTCAAAGGTGCAGCTATCTTCGAGAAACCCCTGACGAATCTACGGGAATACCCAACTAAACCAAGGAAACCTCGCACTTCTGTCACCGACTTAGGCACCTTCCAATTCACCACTACCTCAACTTTCTGTGGATCAACACGAATACCTTCAGCTGATACAACATGTCCAAGGAAGACCACCTCCCTAAGCCAAAACTCACATTTGCTTAGCTTAGCATACAACTGATTCTCCAACAACACTTGCAAAACTATCCTTAAGTGCCTATCATGATCCTTCTCGGTACGAGAGTACACAAGAATATCATCGATGAACACCACCACAAACTGATCTAAGAACTCATGGAATACACAATTCATCATGTCCATGAAAGCAGTAGGTACGTTGGTCAAACCAAATGACATCACCAGAAACTCATAATGCCCGTATCTCGTCCGAAAAGTCATCTAAGGTACATCCACATCTTTCACTTTCAACTGGTAATACCCTGACCTCAAGTCAATCTTAGAAAACACTGAGGCTCCTTGAAACTGATCAAAGAGATCATCAATCCTTGGCAAGGGATACTTATTCTTGATCGCCACCTTGTTCAGTTGGCGATAATCTATGCACATCTACATTGTGCCATATTTCTTCTTTACAAACAACACCGGTGCACCCCAAGGTGATACACTTGGTCGGATAAACCCTCGATCCAGCAACTCATGAAGTTGCGTTTTCAACTCTTTCAGTTCTTTATGTGCCATGCGATAAGAAGCAATGGACACCAGAGTAGTATTCTCATACAACTCGATACCAAACTCAACTTCTCTGTTTGGTGGCAACCAAGGAAATTCTTCAAGAAAGACACCAGGAAACTCACAAACGGTTCTAATATCATGCACTCATACATCTTTTGTGCCAGGATTCATCACCTAAGCAAGATAAGCCTCACAACCCATCCTTAGCATACGACTAGCTTCTAAGGCCGAAATCACATTAGACAAGAATTTCACATTCTCGCCTACTACCACCACTTCGTAATCATTGGCAAGCTTTAAGGTGACCCGCTTGGTATCAAAGTCAACCATCGATCTATGCTCAGACAACCTATCCATACCAAGGATCATATCAAATCCATAAATGGGTAATTCCATCAAATCAACAAGAAAAACATGACCCTAAACGATATAAAGGGCACCTCCAATATAACTTCCTAGTGACTACAGTCTCAGCAAAAGAACTAGTCACTTGCATTCCTACATCTAGCAACTCAACAGGTATATCAAGCAAATGCACATGCTCGCTCAAGATGTAAGAATGCGTAGATCTAAAATCAATCAAAGCCAACAATGATAAATACTGTAAAACAAAGGTACCTGCAATGACATCAGCATAGTTGCACTCCTCGCGCTGAGCATAAACCCTCGCAGGACCACCTCCTTCAAGCTAAACTGCCACAACATGAGTGATGCCACGATGTCCCTCATCCCTCCTCTGGAAATTACCCTGACCGCGCCCACGGCCTCTCTGAGGTTCCACAGCTCGCACTGGTGCCTGCCTCACCAACTGCGAACAGTCACGCTACACGTGACCCTGCACTCCATAGTGCCAGCAAGTCCCTGAGACACCCCAGCACTCCCCGGTGTGATGTCACCCACAACGATTGCAAACAGGTGAGCGAGCACCAACGTTCTTACCAGGCTGTCCTCAGCCCGTTCCATCACTACCACCTCGATAATGATCTCTTTGGTATCCTCTATCCCGAGGCTTTTTGCCATGATCACGCCCACCATCATGGTCAACACCTCTCTTCCCTAAACTAGAGCTTCCAGACCGAGCCTTCATCCTCAGATTCAGCTCTATATCCTTCGCTCGCGAGACCAGCACATCAAAGTTTGTCTACTAAGCCGCTAACACATACGTCTTAACTTCTCTTACCAATCAATATCGGAAACGTTCACACCTTGTCCGCTCGTCCGATACTAACTCAGGTGCATACTGGCTCAGCCTCACAAATTGCACCTCATATTTGACAATGGACATACTGCCCTACACTAAGGCCATGAATTCTCGTTTCTATTCATCCAGATAATGGACCCCTAAAAACATCTTCTTGAAAGCACTCACGAAAAAGGTCCAATCGATTTCATCCTAATCCATCCAAGCTGTGATAGTCGTCCACCACGTATACGCATCGCCATGCAACAACGACACTACACAACCCAACTTCTGAACATTGTTACAGTTCATCTGTCACAAGATTCGCTTGGTACTTTCGAACCAAGCCTCAGATCCCTCAGGAGTCAATCCTCTAAACCCAGCACCGCCCATATTGCGTAAGCACTCCAAAGGCAACCTAGGGTTGGCACCGTACTGTGGTGCGGCTACATGAAAACCAGCTACTGCCGCCTGAAAAGCTCTTGCAATAGCTTGTATCAAAACTGTGATATCTGGGACACCTTGTCCCAGTGCTCCCTCAGGTGCCACACCCCCTGCACCAGCTCCAGCCTCAGCCCTTGCCCCACCACCTATAGATGGTCCACCAGGGGGAGGAGGCGGTAGATTTGTGGCTTGCTCTTTCGGCTCATTCTCGACCACATTTCGGGCATTGCCCCTCGTCTCTCGTCTTGTACCCATGGTGAAAAAGATGTACTATAACACAAACACAACAATAAAATCAATCAGGCCTTTAGTAGCAAGGACCTAAGTCACTCAACTCATTTGCTTAAAACAAAATTTCACTATCAGTAGCTTTGGCAATGGGTACCCCAGTCATACCTTAAGCCCAACATAGAATTTTATAGCATATCATGATCAGCATGCTTTACATCATTCAACAATCAGCAAATATCAATATCACATCATCAACATATCAACATATTTAACTAACACATAATTCCCACCAATCAAGCACGACATAAGCTCCAATATTCAACCAATATCATGCTTTCTAAACAACATACCTCAATACATGCAAATTTCACTTACCAACACCCACAAATCTTTGTAAACCTCTCTTTGATACCAACAAATGTAACCCCCTTAGCCTGGCCTAGACGCTCTACCCGAACTAAGAAGATTACACAGGGAAAACCAAAGTCAACACGTAAAAGTCAACCTCAATTAAAGACCCTTTTTTTTCCTTTTTATCTTCTCTAAATGCGCATTATTAACCTATGTGTTCAGCAAGACATTTAGAAAGAAACGACACAGAGATCGAAGTTCAATTAGAGATTCGAATTGATATAATTTACTATTAGGGACCAACTTGTATTTCAAGAAAATACAATAACTTTTACGATTTTAAGGTTACCAATCCATGATTAATCATGTAACATGCCAACATATCAATTTTCATCACCAACGGATCTTCCAAACTTAAATTATTGCACAAACATTAATCAGGGACCATAATGCATAAATTCATAACTTACAAGATTCCAATAACTGAAAATAACTAACTCGTATCGATACACTTGGGCATGTATCGATACGCGGGAACACAATAGCAAAAGTTGGGAAGGGCGTATCGATATGCTTCCCCGCGTATTAGTATGACCTTCAAACTTGGCTTAGGCGTATCGATAAGTGGGCAAATCGTACCGATACCCCCGTACCGAAAAGCTTGAGATTTTGTTTTAATGTATCGATACACCTCCCCGAGTATTGATACGCATACAAGATATTCACTTTCAACAGTCACTTGAACACATTTAACAATGCCTAAACATGTTCTAATCATCCATACAAGTTATAATCAATGTAGCAAACCAATATGCATCAAACATCAACCATATCATAAGCATCAACCATGGCAATTCAAAGTAAAACATTAGCTACTCAAGCATGCCTTTAAAACATAAGTCATAACATAGCTAAAAACACCATGAGCGAAAATATAAACCATATAGAGGTCACATACGCCAAGGTTTTAACCCCCTATTGCCAAAATCTACTTATTAAAAATACTCCAAAGTTCATACTTGAGTTCAAGTGGCAACTTAGGTGCCTTCACTTGCTACTCCTCGGCCCTCAAGCTTAGCTATCTGCATTGCTGGAAAAAGATGAGCGTAAGCACACTTGCTTAGTACGGGTAAGCTCAAGAACACACCAACAAAGCAGTTTTTAAAACACAAGTATTAACCATATCATGCTCAATCTCAATTCATGCTTCCAAAACCAAAGCAAACCATTTTTTAACCATGTTCCACATGTATCACTAACTACATGCATTGCTCCCAATGCAAATCCACATTGAGCCTCACTTGCTCAATTCACATGCATAGAATCATCCTATGCAACATCTCAACATCATGCATCTCATGCACAATAAACCATTATGCATTCATTAAAAACATAATACATGGGTAACATCAATAGCATATATATTGGCATAAAACATCCGGCATAAGCTCTGCCCTAAACTCAATGATGGCTCACCCCATCATAATGGCTACGAGTGGAATTAGGCTCACCCCTAACCCATAGTGATAGGCTCACCGTTATCACCCGCAATAGGCTCACCCCATATTATGTCACGTAGCTAGACACATGTACGATTTATAGCTTATAGTGCACTCACATCCTATTGGTCGACCAACGTATCCGAGTATTTAAAATAGATCAAACCTTTGCCAATATATCCTTAAAAACCATGTTAACTCACTGCTCTTAATTCATCACCAAAAATCATCACATATCCCAAATTAATCATACCTTTAAATAGTAAAAATCATTTCATACAAGATTGTACCATCTTGTGTTCAAACCAAACATTTTCATGGGATAAACACAAGCAAAACCATGCTTGAAACCATGCATGACAATGAGTAACAATTATCTTCAAAACATGAGCATCATATACCATGGAGTCCATTTCAAAACCGAAAACCGAGAGAACAAGAAACCATACTTACTTCTGAGATTAGCTAAGCTATTCAAGACGACACGAAAATCACTCTTCTAGAGCCTCCAAAAACGTCTCGTTTGCTTCCGGATCAAGATCCTTTGTTTTTATAACATCAAAAAAGAGATCCAAATGCCTTAAAATGCATTTCAACACCAGCAACTAAATACAAACTCGTTGCTCACCCAAACCACACCAATTTACCCATCTGAAACAACCTAAAACTGAATCGATTGCTTCCTACCCAATGCCCAACCAACATACATCACTTCAATCATTTATAAACATCAAATTACATCTAAAAATAACCTAAACTCATCCTTATACCTCCAGCAACACAACTTCATCATTTCACCTCAAAAACTCAACTATAAGTATCATAAAACTCAAGGATCTCAAGGATTTCGGGATCTATATCACTAAAACACTTTCTCAACAACATAATCATCTCAAAACTCAATTAGAATCCATCTAAAACAGAGCTTATCAAAACAAATCCGAAAATAAAGAATTAAATCGCAATTTTGCAAGATTTTGATCTTAAACCATAAATATTATCAAAATTCAGTTAAAAACATTATTTGAGAGTCAATAATCTTGGGAAATTAAATAAAGAACCTTGATTAGAGGTTGAGAATGAGATTTACCTCCAATCCTTGCTTTCCTCAATGGATGACAATTTTGTAACGCCCCTGTTTTAGGCTTAGAAGTTTTGGGCTTGGACCGGTTCGGTCAAATTGTTGTTCGAATATAAAAGGGTGAAATTAGGAAAGCCTAGTTCGGGTTGCATTAAAAATATGGAAAAATGTTCTAAAATCCTCTTTTAATATATATAAGTGAACTGTGAAATCAATTTTACAAAATGAGGTTTGGAAGGGTGACATTTTGGCTAGTGACCAAAATGTAATTTTTGAAAACTGTGTGACTGTTTTAGAAAGGATTGAAACTTTGAATCTTTAAGGAGCTATTTACCCAAAGGGAGTTTCTCCAGATTTTTCTAAGATATTTAGTGATTTAATTCTGAGTTTTAAACAAAAGAAAAGTGGAGGGAAGTTATTTTCCATTTTCAACTAACTTTTCCAATTTTCCTTTTCTCTCATTTTCTCTCAAACCAAACATTCTTTCCAAAGCTTTTTCCTCTGATTTTGTCACCTAAATACCTCTTTTCAATTCTCTTTGGATTCCTAATCATCTCATCAACAAAACCTCACCAATTGCTAATTGGATTTTCAAGATTTTGGTTCTAAAAAGGGAGAAATTCAAGTTTGGAGGTAAGAACGTCCTTCTCCTCTAAACTCTCAGTTCTTTACTGAAATTCCTATGTTCTCAATCCTTAATTGATGTTTTATAAGTGGTTTTAAAGTTGTGTAATGGATCTTGGCTTAAAATGCAAGATTTGGTGATTTTTGAAGGATTTTCGTTTGATCTGATTGGGCTGTGTTTTAAGGTGTTTATTTGATGTTAAATAAATGTTAATTTGATAAGGAATTGAGTTTTAATTAATGCAATCCCGGATAGGTTGAATTTCCTAAGTGTAGCTTGTGATTCTTGGTTGTTTTTGGAGTGATCTTGTGGATCTGTTGTTGCTGGAGGTATAAGGATGTTGTTAGGTCCTTTTTAGATGTTAAATGATGTTTAAGGATGTTTAGTTTTGATGGATCTTGGCTGGGCAATGTTGTGGAGTTGTTTGGATGCATTTTCGGTTGTGTTTGGTGGCCGAAAATGGAGTGTGGATGAGAGCAGCAAGTTTAGGTGCTTTCATTGAAGCTATTAATGCATGATGATGCATTAATCCTCTGCTTTGATGTGTTTAAAACAGGGGAGTCATCTTTGGATCCAAGTGGTGGTGATCCGGAAGCTTGATTGGTGTTTCGGCAAGAAGCGAAACGGAATCGGTGAGTGAAATTTGGTTTTCGGCTTTGAAACCAGTGTTTTGGAGGTTTGGGAGCTTAGCTTAAGTCTAAGCAACTTAGCTAAGCTCAAGAGTAAGTTTTCGGATAAACTCTCTTGGTGATGGCCATGGTTTTGGTTGAATGCAATGTGGTTGTTTGCATGTGTTTAAATCTGTTTTGAAAGAATTTCTAACATGTTTATTTGCTGTGATTTAAAGCCATGTGTTGAAGGAAGCTCAAGGTAAGAGTTCCTTGTTTTTGAACATTGTTTAAATGCGGTTTGATGCTTAAAGATGCATGATGTTTATGGCTTTGTAAAATGCTTTAAAACAGTGGATTATTGTTGATTAATGATGCATATTGGAAAGTGATGTTAAGGTCACAAAGGTGGTTAAAAGTCCTTGTGTGAGCCTTGTTTATTTAAGAACATCAAGGTGGTTAAAAGTCCTTGGATGGTTCTTGGTTAAGTTCATCAAGGTGGTTAAAATTCCTTGGATGAGACTTGTGTACATTAAGAGCAATATGGTGTTTAAAAGTCCATAGTTGGCTCTTGTTACTTAAGAATATCAAGGTGTTTAAAAGTCCTTGGATGATTCTTGTTAAGGACACAAAGGTGGTTAAAAGTCCTTGTGTGGTCCTTGCCATGGTGTTTAAAAGTCCATGGGTCCATGGTGTTTAAAAGTCCATGGGGTTAAGGACACAATGGTGTTTAAAAGTCCATGTGTGGTCCTTGGTTATTATAAGATCACAATGGTGTTTAAAAGTCCATGTGTGAATCTTATGGGAAATGTATCACTTGTTGCCAATATGACATGAAATGAAATGGAAGCATGTATTGCTTGTTTTAAAAGATTAAAGAGCATGTGTAAAGTTGCTTGAAGATTGATTTATAAATGTGTTTTTATAAATGCGTTGTTGTATGGTTTTAAATGAGCATTCCTCACTAAGCTTTTGCTTACGCTCTCTCTCTTTTCTTAACCCAATAATGCAGAGCATTAAGGTGCATTGAGGGCAGCAAGGAAGGCAAGCAATCAAGTGGAAGCTAAGCTCATGTATGGGAAGGTTTTCTTAAACACCTTTAGCTTTTGGCATTTGGCAACGGGGGGCCAATGTGGATGTTTTGGGAGATGTTTTGAACTCCATAAGTTTGTTAAATGTTGTTAATAATGCTGGTGCATGTAATTGGCCATTATGTGATTGGTTTGGAGGTTTAATGCTTGAATGGATTGCTAAGTAGGAAGCATGCCTTTAGATTTGGGGCTTTTCTTATTTGATGCTATAATGATGATTGGTTGATGCATTTGTGCTCCTTATATGTTGTATGTCATGCTGGTAAAGTTTGGTTGCATTTGGAGCATGTATGGTAAGTCAATTGTGTGTTTTAGCAGCCACTTCTCTACAATCTGTGCAGGGCGTATCGGAACGGGAGCTACCGTTTCGGAACAGGTGCCCTGTAGTGGCCCAGGCGTCCGAAACGGAAGGTACCGTTCCGAAACAGAATTACCTCTGCCAGGCCTCGTTCCGGAACACGTTGCGGAACGGTCCCGCGTTTCGAAACAGGCTCTCCCTGTTTCGGAACACCTGACCGTTGGAGGCTGACATGGGCGGTTATATGTTTTGAAATGTTTGCATTTTGGTCCTGAACCTTGTTTTTGCAATTGTATGAGCTTGGGATGTTCGTTTGAGCTGAAATTTGACAGTGAAGCATGAAACCTGATTAATTACAAGTTGGTAACTTTAATTTGAATTAAGTCCTTATAATTTGCAGAAATTACAATTTGGTCCCTAAAGTTCTATTTTGTACAATTGGGTCCCTGTTTAATCTCTGATGGTTATGATCTTTGAGTATGCTGTTTGTATGATCATATCTAGGGTTATTGCGCATCTAGACAAGTTTAAAAAGAAAAAAAGGGTCGTTAATCAAGGTTGACTTTCGGGTTGACTTTGGTTTTCCCCGTGTGACTTTCTTAATTCGGGTCAACCGTCTAGGCCGGGTTAAGGGGGTTACAAATTTTTTGCTTCACAAATCTTGAAGAAATTGAAAAGGAATCTTTGAAATGGAAGAGAAATCAAGAAGAGAAAGTTTGGGAGAAAAGAATTATGGAGAAAATAATTTAGTATGGTGTTTAGCTGAAAATGGGAAGAGAAAAGAAGTTACGTAACTAAAATCTCCCAAATTGACTATTTAATTAATAAAATAAATAAAACCTTTTTAATCCAATTAATTAAAAAAAATTTAAACACATGTCATATTAAGGAAAGGCTTAATTGCCATAAAGCTCCCTAAAGATTCTAAGACTTTGACTCTCCCTTTTGAAAATTGCATTTTCACAGTTTTGAAACTTTACATTTTGGTCACTACCCAAAATGTACTACCTCCGAAACCTTTTTTGTAAAACTGATTTGACCAACGTCTTAAACATAATTCTAGAGGATTTTAGCAATTTTCCCAAATTTTTAGCCTATCATGATCCTTGATTTCCTAAAATCTCCTAACGCGATACGAACCATTTCCCACCGGTCCGATCCGATGTCTAAAACATTTTAGGTTCAAAACCAGGGCATTACAACTCTCCCCCACTTAGGAAATTTTGTCCTCGAAATTTTACCTGAAGGAAAAAGGTGCGGAAATTGCTTCAGCTTGTCCGCTTTTCTCCCCCAAGTGACCTTCTCAACTCCCCAGTGTCGTCACAACAACTTCACAAGTTTTATCGTCTTGCCACGAAGAACTTTTCTGCTCACATCCAGAATCCTCACTGGTTCCTCATCATAAGACAGATCCGGATTCAACTCTATTTCCTTAACAGGCATCATATGTGAAGGATCCGATCTGTACCTCCGAAATATCGAGACATGAAACACATCATGAATCTTTTCCAGCTCGGAAGGCAATCTCAACCGATATGCGACAGGACCAATACGCTCTACAACCTCATAAGGTCCAATGAACCTCGGGCTAAGCTTACCCTTATGCCCAAATCTCATCACATTCTTCCAAGGCGACACCTTCAAGAACATACGTTCATCAAATGCAAACTCTATCTCTTTACGCTTTAGATCCGCATAAGACTTTTGTCGATCCGATGCTGCCTTCACACGCTCACAAATGAGCTTCACCTTCTTGGTGGTTCCTTTCAACATAGCCGACACCGTAATCAACTTTTTCCCAGTTTCTGCCCAACAAAGTGGGGTTCTACATCTCCTCCCATACAAAGCCTCGTAAGGAGCCATCTAGATACTCGCCTGATAACTATTGTTATACGCAAACTCAACCAACGGCAAGTGATTCTCCCATGAACTCTAAAAATCAATGACACAACATCTCAACATATCCTCAAGCACCTGGATAACACGTTCCGATTGCACATCCGTCTGAGGATGATAAGAAGTACTGAAATTCAACCGTGTACCTAATGGACTTTGGCTTGATACAAACATTCCCAAAACCGCAATGTAAACCTCAGATCCCTATCCAACACAATGGACTTTGGCACATTGTAACGCCCTGGTTTTGGGCCTATATGTTTTAGACATCGGATCGGATCGATCGAGAACGGTTCGAATCGCGTAAGGTGATTTAAGGAAATCAAGGATTGGGATAGGATAAAAATGTGGTAAAAATGGATAAAATCCTCTAAAAATATGTTTAAGAGGTTAGTCAAGTCAATTTTACAAAACGGATATTAGAAATGGGACATTTTAAGTAGTGACCAAATTGTAAAGTTTCAAAATTGGGAAAATGTGATTTTTAATGTGGAGGCCAAAATCTTAGAATCTTTAGGAGGCTTTAAGTCAAGTTGACCTTTCCTCAATATGACATGTGTTTTAAAAGGCTTTTAATTAAATGGCTTTAATTTGATTTATATTAATTAATCAATATAGTTAGTTAATGTGAGATTTTCAATTACGCAACTACCAACTCTTTCTCATTTTCAGCCAAACACTAATTCACTCATCATTCTGCAGAATTCTTTCTCCCAAAATCTCTCTCAACATTTCCTAAATCATTTTCAAGAAATCTTTCCTAGATCTTCAAGGTTTTGCTAAGGAAAACTTGTCATTCATTGAGGGAAACAAGGATTGGAGGTAAATCTCGTTCTCAACCTCTAATCAAAGTTCTTTATTGAAATTCCTAAGATCTTTGGCTTCTAATTAATGTTTTTGGTTGAGATTTTAGTATAGTTTTGAATGGGATCAAAATCTTGTAAAAACATGGTTGAAATCTTAATTTCCGGACTTGTTGAGTTAAACTATGTTTTGTGTTGATTTTAATTGAGTTCTAAGTTGATTTATATGTTAAAATGAAGTGTTGATAACATAGATCCCGAAATCTTTGAGATCATTGAGTTTCTTGTTAGTTTTAAGTGAGTTTTTGGGGTGAAATGGTGGAATCTTGATTGCTGGAGGTATAAGGTTGGGTTAGGTTGTTTGTTTGATGTGTTTTGGTGTTTATATTGGGTTGGAAGTGATGTATGTTGGCTAGGTTTGTTTAGGAAGCAATTGATTGAGTTTTCGATTGTTTTGGATGTGTATTTTGGTGTAGTTATGTTGGGAAAAGAGTTGGTGAATGGTTGCTGATGTTGGTATGCATTTTAATTTATTTAGATATTTGTTTTGATGATGTGGAAATAAGGGATCTTGATCCAAAAGCAAACGAGGTGTTGTTGGAGGCTCCGGAAGAGTAATTTTTGTGTCGGCGAGCAAGGCTTCGCGTATCGGGGAGTGGAAATGCAATTTTCTTACTTTGTAACGCTTTGAGCGTGGTCTTGGGAGCTTAGTGTAAGATTGATACAGTTAACTAAGCTTAAGAAGAAGTGATTCGGAAATTTTGCTCTTGGAAATGTGCCATGTTTGATGAAATTGCACTTGAGTTAGGTGTGGATTTGATTATTGTTTTAAAGCATGTTTTAAGCATTAATGTTGTTGGATTTTAATGTCATTAGGTTAAGGATGGACTAGGTAAGTGATCCTTGGTTTTTCATATGAATATGCATATGATATTAAGCATGTTATGCTTGTGGAAATGGCATTGTGGTTATGCTTGAAAAACAATGTACTATTGATGTTAAACGATTATATTGGCAAGTGATGAAAATGATTTTTGGTTACACCGTGAATAAAGTCGCATTGGATGTCGAGGGGTTGTGATTGTGCCGTAATCTCCATCCAAGTACCCTAATGATTGAGATTAAGACCACAACGGTGAATAGTTTAGTTCCATGTGTGAGTCCTGTGTATGTGTCACATACTCTCGTTAGTGGATTTATACAACTACCGATGAGTGATGTTGAGGGGTTGTGATTGTGCCATTAATCTCCATCACGGGTGTTGAGGGGTTGTGATTATGTCATTGATCTCCACCTTGTATAGTCCGATAGTATGTATGAAGCGTGTCGGACAACGCTTTTAATCCGCGTATCCGATTGTAACTCTTGTTGGAATGGTTTATGGATTATCACTTGTGAGCCAATATAATGTTAAAAATTAATGTGAAGCATGAGATGCTTGTAAATGATGCAAGAATGCATGAGATGCTTGGTAAAGCATGAGCAAAGGTTTATTTGATGTTTTAGAATGTTTCATATGAGCATGTGTTTATAAAGTGCGTTGATGTCTTGAGAAGACATGTTTTATGAAAAGGCATGTGATAAAAGTGGTGGTTTTATAAGTCATGTGAAATGCATTTATGAATGTTGTTTAGCGATCCTCACTAAGCTATGTGTTTACGCTCATTTGTTTCATCAATGTAGATAATTGAGCATTTCAAGGCAGCCCAAAAGCAAGGGGACTCCAATGCTTTGTTTAAGAGATGTATGTGGTTCTCCCTTAGTGTAATAAGTGGCAATGGGTGGGATTTCTACTTCCTAATTTTGTTGGTGATGTTTGTTGTTTCAAGCATGTTTAGTTTTTGATGGTGGACTTGTATTTGGCCTTTAAATGGTTCTATGGTTTGTTTGTGGTGTTTTACCTTTTCTATAGCTTGGTATCTTAAGCATGCTTGGATAGCTCAAAAGTCATCATGGTATGAAGTGGTTGATGAGTGTATTTTGCGGTTGATAGTGTCTATAAGTCTATTAGATAGGTTATATCCAGTATGCATGTTTTGAGCTTGATTGAATGTGTTCTTGTATCTTTAAATGATGTTGGAATGAGCCAATATGGTACGCGTATCGATACACGGGGAAGTGTATCGATACGCTAAGGCAAAACTGAGGCATTTCTGTACAGGGGTATCGGTACGGATTGCCCGTGTATCGATACGCCCAAGCCAAGTTTGAATGCCATACCGATACGCGGGGAAGCTATTTGATACGCTCGTCCCTTCTTTAGCTACTGTCTTCCCGCATATATATACAGACTCAAGTGTATCGATACGGGTAGTTAAAATTCAGTTAAAAGTATCTTTGTAAGTCTTGAAAGGTTACGTTTTGGTCCTTGAATGATATTTTGCTAATTGGATTAGTTTGATTGATCGTTTTGAGTTGAATTTGGGCATGATGCCATGTTACATGATTAATTAAGATTCGATAACTTTAAAATCTGAAAAATCCCTGCAATTTCTGTAACTTACAAAATGGTCCCTAAAAGTCATAAGTATGCAAATGAACCCCTATTTGAACTCCGATTGTTGTGCTGTTTTCACCTAACCACTTCGCTGAACATATAGGATAATAATATGCATCTAGAGAGGATAAAAGAAAAAAAGGGTCATTAATCGAGATTGACTTTAATGAGTTGACTTTGGTTTTTCCCGTGTAATCTTCTTAGTTCGGGTTGGGCGTCTAGGCCTGGCTAAGGGGGTAACTTTTGTTGGTATCAGAGCCAGATTATGAAAGAATTAGGGATGTTGCTATGAGAAATTGATATGTGTGATGTTTGTTTTGTGAAAAGTATGCTATTGGTTGAAATTTGAAGCTTATGCCATGCTTGATTTAAGTGAATTACTTGTGGAATGGATATGATTGTGTGATGATGATGCAATGTTATTATGTGCTGAATTAGGATGATGAAAAACATTTTGAGCATGATGTGTCATTGTATGCTATGTCATGATGAGGGAAATCGGGGTGCCCATTGCCTTATTACAATAATCAAATGTTTTTTTTGTAAACTTGGATCCTCGCTTGAAGCTAGCTTAAATGGTTTGACTTGTGTTATTGTTGTGCTTTGTTTAAAATAGCACTATGGGTCCAAGAAGAGAATTGAGTTCGAATACAATAGTGCTTGCGGCTGAGCAGGATGACCAGGTTGATCAAGGGGATGATGTCCCTGCTAGTGGAAATCTACCTCCTCCGCCACCACATGGAGGTGGGGAGCATGTGCAACAAGGACATGCTGGTCCGGGTTTGTGTGATTTGGCGCCACTGGTTCAGGCGATCACCGGAGCATTTCAGGCTCCTGTTGTAGGAACGCATGTACAAGCCCCTGCAGTTGGGCAGGCGGGCTTACCGTTGGAGAGGTTGAGGAGCCTAGGAGCTGTGGAGTTCTTTGGTATGTCTCCTGAGGCTTTTGAGGTCTGGTTAACAAGTATGATCCGTATCATTGATCAGATGGGCTGTAATGATGTGCACAAACTGGGACGCGCAGTATCTTTGTTGCAAGGCAATGCCTACAGCTGGTGGCCGACTAACACGGCTAGTATAGAACCCAATAAGGTTGATTGGGAGTTTTTCAGAGGTGACTTCAGTAGGAAGTATCTAGGGGTGAGATACTTGGACTAAAAGAAACGTGAGTTTATGTCGCTTGTTCAGGGCAACCTTTTTGTGGCTGAATACGAAGTTCAATTTGTACGCTTGAGCCAGTATGCCCCTGAGCTGGTACCTAGTGAGAGGAACCGATGTGATCCCTTCCGGTACGAGCTAGTACAGGAAGTTAAGACATATATGCTGGCTGTAGATTATATTGACTTCGATGTGCTTGTGTGTCGAGCTAAAGGCATCAAGCAGAATTTGGGATTATCGTCTCGAGGTGTTGGTTCTAGCTCTGGGAAGAGAGCAGTTGAGTACAGTTCCGATGGTGGATGGAACAAAGGAGGCCGAGATAGGAGGCATCAGCTTGAGGGGAGGGGA
Source organism: Hibiscus tridactylites (assembly GCA_958450335.1). Taxonomy (NCBI): domain Eukaryota; kingdom Viridiplantae; phylum Streptophyta; class Magnoliopsida; order Malvales; family Malvaceae; genus Hibiscus; species Hibiscus tridactylites. Next base: position 47,637,638 of record OY288266.1, read on the forward strand.
GGTGCTCTGGGTTGAGGTGGTTAGGCTCAGGGAGGTCATGTAAGATCCGAGCAGCATACATGTTGGACATGTGGTTCGAGGGACCATTTGAGGCGAGATTGTCCTCGGGCAGCTAGAGAGGTTCAGGCTCCTGTTGTGGTGACAGGGAATTCCTGTTGGAATTGTGGTTCGACGGATCACATGAGGAGGGAGTGTCCTTTGTTGGCTGGTGAAGGCTAAGGACGTGCTCCTGTGGTAGCTGCACCTCAGAGAGTCTCTGGGCGCGACCGTGGGAACTTTCAGAGGAGAGACGAGGGGCAGTGAGATATTGCTCATGTAGTAGCAGTCTGACCTGATGGAGGTGGACCGGCAAGGATTTATGCTTAGCACAAGAAGCGCAATGATACCGATGTCATCGCAGGTACCTTTGTTCTTCAGTCTTTATCTTTGCTGGCTTTGATTGATTCTGGATCCACGCATTCTTATATCTTGAGTGAGCATGCACATTTGCTTGATATGCCTGCTGAGTTGCTTGATGTAGGAATGCAAGTGACTAGTTCTTTTGGTGAGATTGTAGTCACTAGGAAGTTGTATAAAAGATGCCCTTTATATGTACAAGTACATGTTTTTCTTGTGGATTTGATGGAGTTACCTTTCTACGGATTTGATGTACTCCTTGCCATGGATTGATTGTCGGAGCATAGGGCGGTGGTTGACATTGATTTCAAAAGAGTCACCTTAAAGCCGGCCGATGATTATGAAGTAGTGGTAGTAGGCGAGAATGTAAAATTCTTGTCGAATGTGATTTCAGCTTTGGAAGCAAACCGTATGAAGATGTTGGGTTGCGAGGCTTAGCTTGCCTATGTAATGAAACCTGGCACCAATGATGTGCGTGTGCAGGACATCCAAACTATTCGCGATTTTCTTGGTATCTTTCTGGAGGAATTGCCTGGGTCGCCACCAAACAGGGAAGTTGAGTTTGGTAAAGAGTTGTAGGAGAATACGACTCTGGTGTCCATTGCTCCTTATCGCATGGCATCTAAAGAGTTAAAAGAGTTGAAAACGCAATTGCAGGAGTTGTTGGATAAAGGTTTCATCCGGCCGAGTGTGTCACCTTGGGGTGCACCGGTCTTGTTTGTAAAAAAGAAGGATGGGACAATGCGGATGTGCATTGATTATCGGCAACTTAAGAAGTTGACGATTAAGAACATGTATCCCTTGCCTAGAATTGATGATCTTTTTGATCAGTTTCAGGGAGCTTCAGTGTTTTCTAAAATAGACTTGAGATCGGGGAATTGTAACCCTCTTAGCCCGGCCTAGACGATTGATCCGAACTATGAAGATTACACGGGGAAAACCAAAGTCAACCTGAAAGTCAACCTTGTTTCACGACCCTTTTTTTTCTTTTTAGTCTTGTCTAGATACATGTTAACCCTAAGTGAGTACTCACGAAACACGATTAAGAAAGGCACAACGATCGGATAACATATAGGGACTCAATTGCACTTTACACGAAATTAGGGACCAAATTGTAATTTCTGTAAATTAGAAGGACTTCATTGGTTTTAAGGTTACCGTTATGAAATTAGTCATATTACATGCTTCTCTGCAAAATTTCAACTTAAAAAGACATCTCAAGCTCAAACAATTGCAACTTCAACATTTGGGGCTAAAATGTAAAGCTTGCAAACATCAACACACTTCAAATCTGTGTCCAACGGTCACCCGTTTCGGAACACCCACCTGCCGTATCGAAACGCTGGATCGAAACGGTGTTGAACGTTTCGGTACGCGGGTGTGTTCTGAGACCAGTTCGGAAACATGGCATTCCAGTAGCCAAATCGTTTCGAAACAGCCTCCATCGTTTTGAAACATGAAGGCCATTGCAGGTCCCCATTCCGAAACGATATAGGGTGTTTCGATGCGGTTTGCCCAGAAACAGCAGCAACAGCTGGTTTTTCACTCATTTACCTATTCAAACACACCTCAACGACTCTCTAAACAAACCAACAAGTCAACATGCATATAAGGATCATATTTGGGTTGCTCAAACACAATCAAAGCATCCAACACAAAAACTTACTAGTCTAGAGGCATGTTTCCTAAAATCAAAACCCAAATAGGAAAACCAACCTCAAATCAGAAAATTAAGGCCATTTACAATCCAAGCAAACCAAAACATCATGCCACAACCTTAGGGAGTTCAATACATCTCCCGAATACAATTCTTGGTTTCCCATTGCCAATATATCAAAACTAAAGTCTATGAAAACTTCACCATACATGAGCTTGGACTTCCTTGGATGAACTTAGCTTCCTTGATGCCCGAAAACACCTCAATTATTTGCATTATTGGTAAAAGAGAGAGCGTAAGCACAAATGCTTAGTGAGGCATGCTCTAAAGGAAACCAACACAATAATGCTCACTTTTAAAACCTTTCTACAAAAGCTTTTGTACAACATGCTCATTCTAACACATCCTTGAAAACCATTCAAAGAAACTTCTCAATGAAACCACATGTACCTCAATTCTATCTCATGCATTTACCAATGCAAAACTCATGTCAAGGCCACACACATGCTTGTATCATCAAAGCATTTCTAAAACAAATCTCATATGCATATCTCATAGCATAAATCATTTTATCAAAGGTACATGTGTAACAAAAACCATTTCATCATTTATATTGGCATTTAACATCTCATTAATACTCGGATATGCAGACACATTTCTACGCTAAACTCTTCCGGTGGAATCTTTCATCACCGTACTCACTTGTCTAGCAACATGGCTTCCGGTGGAATCTTTCATCACCGTACACACATGGCGGAATCTCTCATCGCCACAAAGTTTGGGTATTTCACCAAGTCCTACCCGATGAAATTCCCATCATCGGAATATCTCCCTTTGGCTTAACCAAAGAGCACGTACGAATTTTTAGTTTATAGTGCACTCTCATCCTATTGATCGATCAATTATATCCGATAAGTTTCTCAACATCTATGACAATATAATGTGTTAAAACATCATCACACCTACTGCTTTCCATGCAATATTATTCAAAGGTTTCCTCATCACATTTCAAAACATAAATCATACTTTGCTTCAAACCAAAAGCTCAAATCTCTACAATGCAACATGCCATCTCATGACATCTCTACAAGCATAATCTCATGCTATAAATCATGCATAAAAACAGTAGGATTAATGCATAACATTAGGGATTGGAGCAATATAGGATCACGTTTCGCTTGAAGATGCTCCCCTGTTTTAGACACATAAAAGTGTCCGAAGATGCTCCCCTGTTTTAGACACATAAAAGTAGAGGATTAATGCATCATCATGCATTGAAATCTTCAACCAACACTCCTAAACTCGCTGCTCTACTTAAACACAACATTTCGGCTACCAAACACAACCGAAATCACCTCCAAACTCTTCCAAAACATACCTCAGCCAAGAGCCATCACTTATAATGATTTCTAAACATCAATTAACATAAAAAAACAACCCTAAACTCGTCCTTATCCCTCCAGCTATAACAGAACACCAAAATCACCCCAATAACAACCATTATCACAAGCAAAACCTTAGGAAAAACAACCTATTCGGGATTGGATTGATAAAACCTCATTTATAACATCATTTAACATCCAAAATACATTAGAAAACCATCTCAAAATAGAGCCCAATCAATTACCACAAAAATCTTCAAGATCTCTTCCAAAATCCTGAGTTTTAAGCCAAAATCTTGTTTCTAACATTAAAATCATTCATAAATCTTTAATAAAGGATTGAAAACTTGGGAATTTCAATAAAGAACTGAGTATGTAGAGGAGAAGAACAATCTTATCTCTAAAAGATGATTTCTCCTTGATTTGGGCAAGTTTCCATGAAAATACAATGTAGAAATCAAATGGATTTGTTGCAAGATTGATTAGGAATCAATGAGTGATGGAAATCTCATCAAATGAAGTGGAAATCAAAGTAAATTTTGCTTGAGAAAAAGTGTTTGGTTGATAGGATTTTGAGAGAAAATGAAATGAGAGAAAATTAGAGAAAACTGGTTATGAAAGTCAAAGGTAGTTTATCACCTTTATTTTATTTAATTAAATCATTAATTAAATCACCCAAATTAAGAAAAATCTAATGAAAACATTTTTGTTAAATTAGCTCCTTGAAGATTCAAAGTTTCAATTCTTTACAAAACAGTCACTACTAAACTTTCTAAAAACCGCGATTTGGTCACTACATCAAAATGTAGTATTTCCTATACTTATTTTGTAAAATTTATTTCACCATTCACTTATATATATTAAATGATGATTTTTAGATATTTTTAAAGCATCCCGAACTAGGTGTTCCCTAAAACTCCCTTTTATATTCGAACCGTTTCTCAGACTGGTCCAGTTCAGACCCTAAACTTCTCTGCCCAAAATTGGGGTGTTACAACTCTCCCCCTCTTAAGAAATTTTGTCCTTGAAATTTACCTGGAGGAAAAAGGTAAGGAAACTGCTTCTTCATGTCATCTTTTCTTTCCCACGTGTCTTCCTCAACACCATGATGCCTACACAACACCTTAACCAACTCAATGGTCTTACCTCGAAGAACTTTACTGTCCGAATCCAGAATCCGGCTCCTCATCATAGGTCAAATCTGAATTCAACTCAACTTCCTCCACGGGAATAACATGCGAAGGATCCGATCTATACCTCCAAAGCATGGAGACATGAAACACTGATGTATCTTCTCTAACTCTTGATGTAGCCTAAGCTTATACGCCACAGGACCCACACGTTCTATCACCCCATATGTCCAATATACCTAGGGCTCAACTTACCCTTCCAGCCAAATCTCATCACCTTCTTCCAAGGTGAAACCTTTAAGAACACACGGTCACCCACCACAAACTCAATCTCCTTATGCTTCAAATCCGCGTAAGACTTCTGTCAATCAGAAGATGCCTTTAACCGTTCACAAATGAGATTCACCTTCTCGATGGTTCCTTTCAACAAAGCCGACATCGAGACCAACTTCTGACATGTTTCAGCCCAACAAAGAGGAGTTCTTCACTTCCTACCATACAAGGCTTCATAAGGTGCCATTTGAATACATGCCTGGTATCTATTACTATAAGCAAACTCCACCAAAGGCAAATGCTTCTCCCAAGAGCCTTGAAACTCAATCACGCAACACCTCAACATATCCTCAAGCACTTGGAAAACATGCTCAAACTGTCCATCTGACTGTGGATGATAAGAAGTACTGAAATTTAGTCGCGTATGCAAAGCTTGATGCAAACACTCCCAAAACCGTGATGTAAACCTCGGATCTCTATCCGACACTATAGATTTTGGTACCCCATGCATACGTACAATCTCAGCAATGTACAACTCTGCAAGGTTATCCAAGGTATACGTGGTATGCACAAGTAAGATATGCGCACGCTTCGTAAGGCGATCCACAATCACCCACACCGAATTCTTCTTCAATGGCGACAAAGGTAAACCAGACACAAAGTCCATGGTGATTCTTTCCCACTTTCATTCAGGAATCCTCAACGGTTGCAACAACCCTGAAGGAAACTGATGCTCAGCTTTAACCCGCTGACAAACCATACACTTACTCACATATTCCGCGACATCTTTCTTAAAACCCACCCAATAATACTCATCTTTCATATCACGATACATCTTTGTACTACCAGGGTGCATAGCAAAAGGACTACTATGAGATTCAGTCAGAATAGTACGCCTCAACTCCACATCATTCGACACTACTATCCATCTACCGAAACATAAAACTCCAACATCATTAAAACAGAAATCTGATGGTCTACCCCTCAGCAATATCCTGAACATGTGGCACCAAGGAATCGTCTAACAACTGCTTATCCTTTAACAACTGAACCAGAGATGGTTTCACTTGCAATTCAGCCATAAGACCTCCATCTCGCGAAACGCTCAAGCTAGCAAACATAGCCCTTAACTCTACCGCCACTTTCCTGCTCAAGGCATCCGCCACAACATTAGCTTTTCCCGGATGGTACTCGATCGTTAGATCGTAATCCTTAAGCAACTCAACCCACCGTCGTTGCCTAAGATTCAACTCTTTCTGAGAAATCAAATACTTCAAACTCTTGTGATTCGTGTACACAATACACTTCTCACCATAAAGATAATGTCTCTAGATTTTCAAAGAAAAAACCACCGCAACTAACTCAATATCATGCGTAGGATAATTGCACTCATGCACCTTCAGCTGTCGTGATGCATAAGCCACCACCTTACCCTCTTGCATTAGCACACACCCCAAACCAACGTAGGACGCGTCACTGTACACCACAAAATCTTTTCCTGATTCAGGTTGAACCAAGATAGGAGCTTGCGTCAAAGCTGCCTTAAGCTTCTCAAAAGCTTGTTGTCTTGCTTCCGTCTACTCATACTTAACATCTTTTTGCAAAAACTTCGTCAAAGGAGTTGCAATCTTTGAAAATCCATCCACAAACCTCCGGTAATAGCCTGCCAACCCAAGGAAACTACGAACTTCATGAACGGACTTAGGAGGCTTCCAATTCATCACCGCCTCAATCTTCTGAGGATCAACACGAATCCCCTCAGTCGAAACCACATGACCAAGGAACACAACTTCCTTTAGCCAAAACTTACACTTGCTCAGCTTAGCATAAAGCTGATTTTCTATAAGCGCTTGCAAGACAACCCTAAAATGACCTTCATGCTCCTCCTCAGTACGAGAGTACACAAGGATATCGTCGATGAACACCACAACAAACTTGTCCAAGTATTCATGAAACACTCTATTCATCATGTCCATGAAAGCCGCAAGAGCATTCTTCATGCCAAACGACATTACAAGGAACTCAAAATGCCCATACCTCGTTCTAAAGGTTGTTTTCGGCACATCCACATCTTTCACCTTAAGCTGATAATATCCTGACCTTAAGTCAATATTGGAGAACACAGCCGCTCCCTGAAACTGATCAAAAAGATCATCAATCCTCGGCAAAGGATACCTATTCTTGATAGTCAACTTGTTCAGCTGACGATAATCGATGCACATTCTCATAGTGCCATCCTTCATCTTCACAAATAAGACCGGTGCACCCCAAGGTGACACACTTGGCCGAATGAAACCACGGTCAAGCAACTCCTAAAGTTGTGTCTTCAATTCCTTCAACTCCTTAGGTGCCATGCGATAGGGAGCAATGGACACTGGAGTTGTGTTTTCATACAGCTCAATTCCAACTCCAACTCTCGACTAGGCGACATTCCAGGTAACTCCTCCGGAAACACTCCAGGGAACTCACGTACAGTTATTATATCCTAAACGTGCAACCCCTTAGAACTAGGATTCATCACAAAGGCTAGGTAAGCCTCAAAACCCTACCACAACCACTACTTCATAATCAGTCGCAATTTTCAACGAAACTTGCTTGCTTTCAAAATCCACTACAGCTCGATGCTCAACAAGCCAATCCATACCAAGGATTACATCAAAACCATAGAATGGCAATTCCATGAGATCAACAAGAAAAACATGATTTTGCACCTTCAAGGGACATCTTCTATACAACTTCCGTGTTACAACCGTTTCACCAAAGGAACTAGTCACACGCATACCAACATCCAAAGACTCAACATGTAAACCAAGCATTTGAGCATGTTCACGCAATATGTACGAGTGTGTAGATCCAGAATCAATCAAAGAAAGTAATGGTAAGGATTGCAAAGTAAAGGTACTTGCGATCACATATGTATCATTCCTTCCCTCACGATGGGCATACACTCGAGCCTGGCCACCACCCTCAGGTTGAACGGCCACAACATTTGCTACATTCTTGCCACCATCATCTCTACGCTAAAAATTACCACGGCTGCGCCCACGACCACTTTGTGGCTTAGCTGCTCTCACCGGAGCTTGTCCCTCTCTCAGAGGCTGAGGACAATCCTTCTTCAAATGTCCACGGTTCCCACAATTACAGCATGTCCCAAGGTTACCCCAACACTCGCCACCATGCCGTCTACCACAACGTTTACACTCAGGAGTCCTCAGAACAACATTAGGTCCTTGCTGACCTCTAACAGGGTTATCACCCCCACGCCTAGCATCATAATGCAGCCTCCTATCCTTATGCCTCTTGTTGCGATCTCTACCATAATCGCATTCAGCTGCTCGCTTCCCAGAGCTTGATCCACCCGCTCGACTAGCCAGACCAAGATTTGACTCAATGTCCTTGGCTCTAATGACCAAGACATCAAAATCTGTATAATCAGTCGCAAGCATAAAAGTCTTCACATCCATTACCAACCCATAACGGAATCGTTCGCACCTCTCCCGTTCATTAGGGATTAGCTCAAGTGCATACTGACTGAGGCGGACAAACTGAATCTCATACTCAGCTACTGACATGCTGCCATGCATAAGAGACATAAATTCTCTTTTCTTCTCATCTAGGTAACGCACACCTAAATACTTCCGCATGAACGCATTCAAGAAGAACGTCCAAGTCACATCATCATCCACCATCCCAGAGATAGTGGTCGTCCACCACGTGTAAGCATCATCGTGCAGCAGTGATACAACACAACCCAGCTTCTACACATTATTGCAGTTCATTTGACCCAGAATCCACTTGGTGCTCTCCAACCAAGACTCAGATCCTTCCGGAGATAAACCCCTGAACTCAGTCCCTCCCAGACTATGAAGACGTTCCAAAGGCAACCTCACATTGGAATCATCCTGATGCACAGCTCCATGAGCTCCAGCTACTGCTACATGGAAAGCTCCAGCAATAGCCTGAATCAACATGGTCATGTCAGGAGGAGCTAGCCCCTGTGCACCCTCAAGTCCAGCGACCCCAGCACCGCACCAACACCCGCATTACCAACTCCAACACCACCACCACCGGGTGGCCCACAACCAAGAAGAGGAGGAGGTAAATCTTCAGCATTCTCATTTGCAGCAGTCGATCTAGTATTGATTCTTATCTCTCAACGTGGCCCCATTATATAGGAAACAATGCACTGACAAAAATGCAATAAACACAATTAGGCACAATAAGGTAAGTAATCCAAGTACTCAAGCTCATTTTCGAAAACAATTTCTCTCATTAGTTTTGATATGGCAATGGGATCCCTTATCGCACTCCAACATAGCATAACATCACAAACACATTACAATTGAATCCTACATCACTAATCACACATCATGCAATTACACATACATCAACCACATAAAAGCCCCAATTATATGAGACCTAAGCCCTGATACCACCAAATGTACCCCCCTTATCCCGGCCTAGACGATTGACTCGAACTATGAAGATTACACTGGGAAAACCAAAGTCAACCCGAAAGTCAACCTTGTTTCACGACCCTTTTTTTTTCTTTTTAGTCTTGTCTAGATACATGTTAACCCTAAGTGAGTACTCACGAAACAAGATTGAGAAAGGCACATCGACCGGATAACATATAGGGACACAATTGCACTTTACACTAAATTAGGGACCAAATTGTAATTTCCGTAAATTAGAAGGACTTCATTGGTTTTAAGGTTACCGTTATGAAATTAGTCATATTACATGCTTCTCTGCAAAATTTCAACTTAAAAAGACTTCTCAAGCTCAAGCAATTGCAACTTCAACATTTGGGGCTAAAATGTAAAGCTTGCAAACATCAACAAAATTGAAATATGTTTCCAACGGTCACTCGTTTCGGAACACCCACCTGTCGTACCGAAACGCTGGATCGAAACGGTGTTGACCGTTTCGGTACGCGGGTGTGTTCCGAGACCAGTTCTGAAACATGGCATTCTAGTAGCAAAATCGTTTCAAAACAACCTCTATCGTTTCGAAACACGAAAGCCATTACAGGTCCTCGTTCCGAAACGCTAGAGGGTGTTTCGATATGGTTTGGCCAGAACCAGCAGCAACAACTAGTTTTTCACTCATTTACCTATTCAAACACACCTCAACGACTCTCTAAACAAACAAAAAAGTCTACATACATATAAGGAACATAATTGGGTTGCTCAAACACAATCATAGAATCCAACACAAAAGCTTACTAGTCTAGAGGCATGCTTCCTAAAATCAAAACCCAATTAGGCAAACCAATCTTAACTTAAGAAATTAAGGCCATTTACAATCCAAGCAAACCAAAACATCATGCCACAACCTTAGGGAGTTCAATACATCTCCCAAATACAATTCTTGGTTTCCCATTGCCAATTTATCAAAACTAAAGTGTATGAAAACTTCACCATACATGAGCTTGGACTTCCTTGGATGAACTTATATTCCTTGATGCCCGAAAACACCTCAATTATCTGCATTATTGGTAAAAGAGAGAGCGTAAGCACAAATGCTTGGTGAGGTATGCTCTAAAGTAAACCAACACAATAATGCACACTTTGAAAACCTTTCTACAAAAGCTTTTGAGCAAAATGCTCATTCTAACACATGCTTGGAAACCTTTCAAAGCAACTTCTCAATGAAACCACATGTACCTCAATTCTATCTCAAGCATTTACCAATGCAAAATCATGGGAAGGCCATACACATGCTTGTATCATCAAAGCATTTCTAAAACAAATCTCATATGCATATATCATAGCATAAATCATTTCATCAAAGGTACATGTGTAAAAAAAACCATTTCATCATTTATATTGGCATTTAACATATCATTAATACTTGGATATGCAGACACATTTCTACGCTAGACTCTTCCGGTGGAATCTCGCATCACCGTACTCACTTGTCTAGCAACATGGCTTCAAGTGGAATCTCTCATCACCGTACTCACATGGTGGAATCTCTCATCGCCACAAAGCTTGGGTATTTCACCAAGTCCTACCCGATGGAATGCCCATCATCGGAATATCTCCCTTTGGCATAACCAAATAGCACGTACGAATTTTTAGTTTATAGTGCACTCTCATCCTATTGATCGATCAATTATATCTGGTAAGTTCTCAACATCTATGCCAATATAATATGTTAAAACATCATCACACCTACTGCTTTTCATGCAATATTATTCAAAGGTTTCCTCATCACATTTCAAAACATAAATCGTACTTTGCTTCAAACCAAAAGCTCAAATATCTTCAATGCAACATGCCATCTCATGACATCTCTACAAGCATAATCTCATGCTATAAATCATGCATAAAAACAGTAGGAATTTATCATTCTCAAACCATGCGCATGAAAAAGTTTTTTAGGGGGAAACACCACTTTTTAGAGAGCAATTCAAACCATACTTACTTCCGGATTTAGGAAGGTGTTTCAAACCTCTCCTAAATCCCCAAACCTTGTATTTTTGTCCTCATAGACTTCTAACCCAATCGCACTCACCATTTTACGTTTCGCTTGCTTACCGAAACACCAATTAAGCTTTCGAATCAACTCCAAAAGTGTCTAAAGATGTCTCCCCTATTTAGACACATAAAAGTAGAGGATTAATGCATCATCATGCATTGAAATCTTCAACCAACACTCCTAAACTCGCTGCTCTACTTAAACACAACATTTCGGCTACCAAACACAACCGAAATCACCTCCAAACTCTTCCAAAACATACCTCAGCCAAGAGCCATCACTTATAATGATTTCTAAACATCAATTAACATAAAAAAACAACCCTAAACTCGTCCTTATCCCTCCAGCTATAACAGAACACCAAAATCACCCCAAAAACCACCATTATCACAAGCAAAAACTTAGGAAAAACAATCTATTTGGTATTGGATTGATAAAACCTCATTTCTAACATCATTTAACATCCAAAATATATTAGAAAACAATCTCAAAACAGAGCCCAATAAATTACCACGAAAATCTTCAAGATCTCTTCCAAAATCTAGTTTCTAACATTAAAACCATTCATAAATCTTTAATAAAGGATTGACAACTTGGGAATTCCAGTAAAGAACTGAGTATTCAGAGGAGAAGAACAATCCTGCCTCTAAAAGATGATTTCTCCTTGATTTGGGCAAGTTTCCATGAAAATACGATGTAGAAATCAAATGGATTTGTTGCAAGATTGATTAGGAATCAATGAGTGATGGAAATCTCATCAAATGAAGTCGTTATGAAATGAGAGAAAATTATAGAAAAGTGTTTGGTTGATAGGATTTTTAGAGAAAATGAAATGAGGGAAAATTAGAGAAAATGGTTATGAAAGTCAAAGGTAGTTTATCACCTTTATTTTATTTAATTAAATCACCCAAATTAAGGAAAAATTTGATGAGAACATTTTTGGTAAATTAACTCCTTAAAGATTCAAAGTTTCAATCCTTTACAAAACAGTCACTACTAAACTTTGTAAAAACAGCAATTTGGTCACTACATCAAAATGTAGTATTTCCAATCCTTATTTTGTAAAATTGATTTCATCATTCACTTATATATATTAAATGAGGATTTTTAGATATTTTTCTATATTTTTAAAGCATGGCAAACTAGGTGTTCCCTAAAACTCCCTTTTTTATTCGAACCGTTTCACAAACAGGTCTGGTTCAGACCCTAAACTTCTAAGCCCAAAATTGGAGTGTTACAGGTATTATCAGCTGAAGGTGAAGGACGTGGACGTACCTAAGACAGCTTTTCGGACGAGGTACGAACATCATGAATTCTTGGTGATGTCGTTTGGTTTGACTAACGCGCCTATTGCTTTCATGGACATGATGAATCGTGTTTTCCATGAATTCTTGGATCAATTTGTGGTGGTGTTCATCGATGATATACTTGTGTATTCGCGTACTGAGGAGGATCATGATAGGCACTTGAAAATTGTTTTGCAAGCGTTGTTGGAAAATCAGTTGTATGCCAACCTGAGTAAGTGTGAGTTTTGGCTTAGGGAGGTGGTCTTCCTTGGACATGTTGTGTTAGTTGAGGGTATTCGCGTTGATCCGCATAAGGTAGAGGCTGTGATGAGTTGGAAAGTACCTAAATCAGTGACAGAGGTACGGGGTTTCCTTGTATTAGCTGGGTACTACCGTAGGTTTGTCGAGGGTTTCTCGAAGATAGCAACGCCTTTGACCAAGCTATTATAGAAAAACTTTCGCTTTGAGTGGACAGATGTGAGACAACAAGCTTTTGAGAAGCTGAAAGAAGCTTTGACGCAAGCTCTTGTTCTGATTCAACCCCAGTCTAGTAAGGAGTTTGTGGTCTATAGTGATGCGTCCATTGTTGGTTTGGGTTGTGTGTTGATACAGGAGGGTAAGGTAGTGGCCTATGCATCTAGGCAGTTGAAGGTGCATGAGCGCAACTACCCTACTCATTATCTTGAGCTTGCGGCTGTGGTGTTTACCTTGAAAATTTGGAGGCATTACATGTACGGTGAGAAGTGTGTTGTGTTCACTGATCATAAGAGTTTGAAGTATCTCATGTCTCAAAAGGAGTTGAATCTTAGGCAACGTCTCTGGGTAGAGTTGCTTAAAGATTATGATCTGACGATTGAGTATCACCTGGGTAAGGCTAATGTTGTAGCCGATGGTTTGAGCAGGAAAGTAGCTGTGGAGTTGAGAGTGATGTTTGCTCGCTTGAGCATATCGCGTGATGGTGGTCTTATTGCAGAATTGCAAGTGAAACCATCTCTGATACAGTTGAATAAAAATAAGCAATTGCTTGATGATTCTCTTGTTTCGCATGTTCAGGACATTGCGGAGGGTAGACCTTCGGATTTCAGCTTTAGTGATGATGGTGTTTTGTGCTTTGGGAGTTGAATAGTGGTGCCAGATGATGTTGAGTTGAGGCGCACTATTCTGACTGAAGCTCATAGTAGTCATTTTGCTATGCATCCTGGTAGTACGAAGATGTATCATGACTTGAAAGATGAGTACTACTGGGTGGGGTTGAAAAAGGATGTGGCTGAGTTCGTTAGTAAGTGCATGGTGTGTCAGTGAGTGTAGGCTGAACATCAGGTACCTTTTGGGTTGTTGCAGCCTTTGAGAATCCCATAATGGAAGTGGGAGAGAATCACCATGGATTTTGGGTCTGGATTGCGTTTGTCACAATCAAAGAAAAAATCAAATTGGGTGATTGTAGATCGGCTCACGAAGTGTGCACATTTTCTGCATGTGCATACTACGTATACCTTGGATAAGTTGGTTGAGTTGTACATAGTTGAGATTGTGCGGTTGCACGGTGTGCCAAATTCCATTGTGTTGGATAGAGAATCGAGGTTTACAGCGCAATTTTGGGAATGTTTGCATCAAGCCTTGGGTACACGGTTGAATTTCAGTACCTCTTATCATCCTCAGACGGATGGACAGTCGAAACGTGTGATCCAAGTGCTTGAGGACATGTTGAGATGCTCCGTGATAGATTTTCAGGGTTCTTGGGAGAAGCACTTGCCGTTGGTTGAGTTTGCGTATAATAACAGTTACCAGGCAAGTATTCAAATGGCTCCATACGAGGATTTGTATGGGAGAAGATTTAGAACCCCTCTCTGTTGGGCAAAAGCTGGGAAAAAGTTGATTTCGATGTTGGCTATGCTAAAGGGAACCACCGAGAAGGTGAAGCTCATTTGTGAGTGTTTAAAGGCAGCGGCGGATAGGCAGATGTCTTACGCAGACCTGAAGCGTAAGGAGATTGAGTTCGCAGTTGGCGAACGTGTTTTCTTGAAAGTATCGACTTGGAAGAAGGTGATGAGATTTGGGCGTAAGGGTAAGCTTAGCCCAAGCTTCATTGGACCTTACGAGATTGTGGAGCGCATTGGTCTTGTGGCATATCGGTTGAGATTGCCTGCGGAGTTGGAAAGGATACATGATGTGTTTCATGTCCCTATGTTATGAAGGTACAGATCAGATCCTTCGCATGTAATGCTTGTTGAGGAGATAGAATTGAATCCTGATCTGTCGTATGATGAGGAACCAATGAAGGTTCTCGATGTGAGTAGTAAAGTTCTTTGTGGTAAGACGATAATGCTTGTGAAGGTGTTGTGGCGACACCGAGGAGTTGAGGAAGCCACATGGGAAAGCAAGGCGGACATGCTAAAGCAGCTTCTCCACCTTTTTCCTTAAGGTAAGAATTTCGAGGACGAAATTTTCTTAGTGGGGGAGAGTTGTAACGCCCTGGTTTTGGGCCTAGATGTTTTAGATATTGGATCAGACCGGTCGAGAACGATTCGAATCGCGTAGTGTGATTTAAGGAAATCAATGATCGGGATAGGATAAAAATGTGGTAAAAATTGCTAAGATTTTCTAAAAATATGTTTAAGAGGTTGGTCAAGTCAAATATACAAAACGAATATTGGAAATGGGACATTTTGATTAGTGACCAAATTGTAAGGTTTCAAAAATGGGGAAAATGTGATTTTTAATGTGGAGGCCAAAATCTTAGAATCTTTAGGGGGCTTTAAGTCAATTTGACCTTTTCTCAATATGACATGTGTTTTAAAAGGCTTTTAATTAAATGAGTTTAATTGGATTTATATTAATTAATTAATATAGTTAGTTAATGTGAGATTTTCAATTACGTAACTACCAACTCTTTCTCATTTTCAGCCAAACACTAATTCACTCATCTTTCTCCAGAATTCTTTCTCCCAAAAACTCTCTCAACATTTCCTAAATCATTTTCAAGAAATCTTTCCTAGTTCTTCAAGGTTTTCCTAAGGAAAACTTGCAATTCATTGAGGGAAGCAAGGATTGGAGGTAAATCCCGTTCTCAACCTCTAATCAAAGTTCTTTATTAAAATTCCCAAGATCTTTGGCTTCTAATTAATGTTTTTAGTTGAGTTTTCATTATAGTTTTGATTGGAGATCAAAATCTTGTAAAAACATGGTTGAAATCACAATTTTCGGACTTGTTGAGTTAAGCTCTGTTTTGTGTTGATTTTAATGGAGTTCTAAGGTGATTTATATGTTAAAATGAATTGTTGATAACATAGATCCCGAAATCCTTGGGATCCTTGAGTTTCTTGTTAGTTTAAAGTGAGTTTTGGGGTGAAGTGGTGGAATCTTGATTGCTGGAGGTATAAGGTTGGGTTAGGTTGTTTGTTTGATGTGTTTTGGTGTTTATATTGGGTTGAAAGTGATGTACGTTGACTGGGCTTGGTTTAGAAAGCAATCGATTGAGTTTTCGGTTGTTTTGGATAGGTATTTTGGTGTAGTTTGGTTGGGCAACGAGTTTGTGAATCGTTGCTAGTGTTGGAATACATTTTAATGCATTTATATCTATGTTTTGATGATATGGAAACATGGTATCTTGATCCGGAAGCAAACGAGGTGTTGTTGGAGGCTCCGGAAGAGTAATTTCCATGTCGGCGAGCAAGGCTTCGCGTATCGGTGAGTGGAAATGCAATTTCCTGCTCTGTAACGCTTTTAGCGTGGTCTTGGGAGCTTAGTGTAAGTTTGATACACTTAGCTAAGCTCAAGAGTAAGTGATTCGGAAATCTCTCTCTTGGAAATGTGCCATGTTTGATGAAATTGCACTTGAGTTAGGTGTGGATTTGGTTACTGTTTTAAAGCATGTTTTAAGCATGAATGTTGCTGGATTTTAATGTCATTAGGTTAAAGATGCACTAGGTAAGTGATCTTTGTTTTTTCATATGAATATGCATATGATGTTAAGCATGTTATGCTTGTGGAAATGGCATTGTGATTATGCTTGAAAAAGAGTGTACTATTGATGTTAAATGGTTATATTGGCAAGTGATGAAAATGATTTTTGGTTAATTTAATCGGATATAGTTAGCCGGCTATAGGATTGGGTGCATAGTGAATAAAGCCGCCTTGGATGTCAAGGGGATGTGATTGTGACGTAATCTCTATCCAAGTACCCTAACAATTGAGGTTAAGACCACAACGGTGAATGGTTTAGTTTCGGGTGTGAGTCTGGCGTATGTGTCCCATACTCTCGTTAGTGGAATTATACAACTAGCGATGAGTGATGATGAGGGGTTGTGATTGTGCCATTAATCTCCATAATGGGTGTTGAGGGGTTGTGATTATGCTATTAATCTTCACCTTGTGTAGTCCGGTAGTATGTATGAAGTGTGTGGGACAATGCTTGTAATTCGTGTATCCGATTGTGTCTCTTGTTGGAATGGTTTATGGATTATCACTTGTGAGCCAATATAATGTTAAAGATTAATGTGAAGCATGAGATGCTTGTAAATTATGCAAGAATGCATGAGATGCTTGGAAAAGCATGAGCAAAGGTTTATTTGTTGTTTTAGAATGTTGCATATGAGCATGTGTTTATAAAGTGCATTGATGTATTGAGAAGACATGTTTTATGAAAAGGCATGTGATAAAAGTGGTGGTTTTATAAGTCATGTGAAATGCATTGATGAATGTTTTTTAGCGATCCTCACTAAGCTATATGCTTACGCTCATTTGTTTCATCAATGTAGAGAATTGAGCATTTCAAGGCAGCCCAAAAGCAAGGGGATTCCAAGACTTTGTTTAAGAGATGTATGTGGCTCACCCTTAGTGTAATAAGTGGCAATGGGTGGGATTTCTACTTCCTGATTTTGTTGGTGATGTTTGTTGTTTCAAGCATGTTTAGTTTCTGATGGTGGACTTGTATTTGGCCTTTAAATGGTTCTATGGTTTGTTTGTGGTGTTCTACCTTTTCCATAGCTTGGTATCTTAAGCATGCTTGGATAGCTCAAAAGTTATCATGGTATGAAGTGGTTGATGAGTGTGTTTTGTTGTTGATAGTGTCTATAAGTCTATTAGATAGATTATATCCAGTATGCATGTTTTGATCTTGATTGAATGTGTTATTGTATGTTTAAATAATGTTGGAATGAGCCAATCTGGTACGCGTATCAATACACGGGGAAGTGTATTGATACCCTAAGGCAAAACTGAGGCTTTTCTGTACAAGGGTATCGATACGGATTGCTCGCGTATCGATACGCCTAGGCCAAGTTTGAAAGCTGTACCGATACGCGGGGAAGCATTTCAATACGCTCGTCCCTTCTTTAGCTACTGTCTTCCCGCGTAACAATACAGACTCAAGTGTATCGATACGGGTAGTTAAAATTCAGTTAAAAGTATCTTTGTAAGTCTTGAAATGTTACATTTTGGTCCTTGAATGATATTTGGCTAATTGGATGAGTTTGATTGATCGTTTTGACCTGAATTTGGCCATGATGGCATGTTACATGATTAATTAAGATTCGGTAACTTTAAAATCTGAAAAGTCCCAACAATTTCTATAATTTACAAAATGGTCCCTAAAAGTCATAAGTATGCAAATGAACCCCTATTTGAACTCTGATTGTTGTGCCGTTTTCACCTAACCATTCGATGAACATATAGGATAATAATATACATCTAGAGAAGATAAAAGAAAAAAAGGGTCGTTAATCGAGGTTGACTTTAATGAGTTGACTTCGGTTTTCCCCGTAAATCTTCTTAGTTCGGGTTGGGCGTCTAGGCTGGGCTAAGGGGGTTACACACACCGTGCAACCGCACAATCTTTGCAATATATAGCTCCGCCAACTTATCCAAGGTATATGTAATATGCACTGGCAAGAAATGTGCACACTTTGTAAGACGATCCACAATCACCCAAACTGAGTTCTTCTTTGACGGTGACAAGGGCAAACCTGACACAAAATCTATAGTATTTCTTTCCCGCTTCCATTCCGGGATTCTCAAAGGTTGCAACAACCCAGAAGGAACCTGATGTTGAGCCTTCACTCGCTGACACACCATGAATTTGCTGACGAAATCAGCAACATCCTTTTTCAACCCCACCCAGTAGTAGTCAACCTTTAGCTCACGGTACATCTTTGTACTACCAGGGTGCATAGCGAAAGGACTACTATGGGCTTCCGTCAGAATAGTGCGCCTCAACTCAACATACAAGTAATGCCACAAAATCTTCAAGGCAAATACAACAACCGCAAGCCCAAGATCGTGAGTAGGGTAGTTACGCTCATGCACCTTCAATTGCCTAGATGCATAGGATACCACCTTACCTTCCTACATCAACACACATCCCAAATCGACAATGGACGCATCACTATAGACTACAAACTCCTTACCAGATTTAGGTTAAATCATTACAGGAGCTTGCATCAAAGCTTCTTTCAGCTTCTCAAAAGCTTGCTTCCTCGCAACTGTCCACTCAAAACGAACATTTTTCTGCAACAACTTAGTCAAAGGTGCAGCTATCTTCGAGAAACCCTCGACGAATCTACGGTAATACCCAGCTAAACCAAGAAAACTTTGCACTTCTGTCACCGACTTAGGCAGCTTCCAATTTATCACTGCCTCAACTTTCTATGGACCAGCACGAATACCTTCACCTGATACAACATGTCAAAGTAACACCACCTCCCTAAGCCAAAACTCACATTTGCTTAGCTTAGCATACAACTGATTCTCCAAGAATACTTGCAAAACTATCCTTAAGTGCCTATCATTATCCTTCTCAATACGAGAGTACACAAGAATATCATCGATGAACACCACGACAAACTGATCTAAGAACTCATGGAATACTCGATTCATCGTGTCCATGAAAGCATCAGGTGTGTTGGTCAAACCAAACGACATCACTAGAAACTCATAATGCCCGTACCTTGTCCGAAAAGTCGTCTTAGGTACATCCACATCTTTCACTTTCAACTGGTAATACCCTGACCTCAAGTCAATCTTAGAAAACATTGAGGCTCCTTGAAACTGATCAAAGAGATCATCAATCCTTGGCAAGGGATACTTATTCTTGATCGTCAACTTGTTCAGTTGGCGATAATCTATGCACATCCGCATTGTGCCATCTTTCTTCTTTACAAACAACACCAGCGCACCCCAAGGTTAAACACTCGGCCAGATAAACCCTCGATCCAGCAACTCCTGAAGTTGTGTTTTCAAATCTTTTAGTTCTTTAGGTGTCATGCGATAAGGAGCAATGGACACTGGAGTAGTATTCTCATACAACTCGATACCAAACACAACTTCTCTGTTTGGTGGCAACCCAGGAAATTCTTTCGGAAAGACACCCGAATAATCACAAATGGTTCTAATGTCCTGCACTCGTACATCTTTTGTGCCAGGATTCAACACATAAGTAAGATAAGCCTCACAACCCATCCTTAGCATACACCTTGCTTTTAAGGCCGAAATCACATTAGACAAGAATTTCACATTCTCGCCTACTACCACCACTTCATAATCATCGGCAAGCTTTAAGGTGACCCGCTTGGTATCAAAGTTAACCATCGCTCTATGCTCAGACAACCAATCCATACCAAGGATCACATCATATACATAAAAGGGTAATTCCATCAAATCAACAAGAAAAACATGACCCTGAAAAGATAAGGGACACCTCTGATATAACTTCCTAGTGACTACAGTCTCACCAAAAGAACTAGTCACTTGCATTCCTACTTCTAGCAACTCAACAGGTATATCAAGCAAATGCGCATGCTCGCTCAAGATGTAAGAATGCATAGATCAAGAATCAATCAAAGCCAACAATGATAAAGACTGTAGAACAAAGGTACCTGCAATGACATCAGCATCGTTGCGCTTCTCACGCTGACCATAAACCCTCGCAGGACCACCTCCTTCAGGCTGAACTGCCACAACATGAGCGATGCCACGCTATCCCTCATCCCTCCTCTTGAAATTACCCCGACCTCACCCACGACCTCTTTGAGGTTCCATAGCTAGCACTGGTGCATGCCTCACCAATTGTAACGCCCCGGTTTTGGGCTCAGAAGTTTTGGGAATTGACCGGTTCAGTCAAACTGCTGATCGAATATATAAGAGTGAATTTAGGAAAGCCTAGTTCGGGTTGCATTAAAAATATGGAAAAATGTTCTAAAATCATCTTTTAATATATAAAAGTGAACTGTGAAATCAATTTTGGAAAATGAGGTTCGGAAGGTAGACATTTTGGCTAGTGACCAAAATGTAATTTTTGAAAGTTGTGGGACAGTTTTATAAAGGATTGAAACTTTGAATCTTTAAGGAGCTATTATTCCAATAAGAATTTCTCCAGATTTTTCTAAGGTATTTTAGAGTTTTATTCTGATTTTAAAGTTTAAGAAAGTGGAGGGAAATCATTTTATCATTTTATAACTAACTTTTCTATTTTCTCTCAATTTTCCTTTTCTCTCATTTTCTCTCCACCCAAACACATTTCTCCAGATTTCCTTCTCTGATTTTGGCATCTAAATCACACATTTCAACTCTCTTTTGATTCCTAATCATCTCATCTACAAAACCTCTCAAATTGCAAGTTGTTTCATCAAGCATTTTAGCTCTAAAAAGGAGAAATTCAAGTTTGGAGGTAAGAACGTCCTTCTCCTCTAAACTATCAGTTCTTTACTGAAATTCCTAAGTTCTCAATCCTTGATTTGTGTTTTGTTAATGGCTTTTCAATTGAAATCTTGATTTTGGCTTAAAATGCAAGATTTGGTGATTTTGGTGAAATTTTCGTGTGATCTGTTTGGGCAGTGTTTTGAAGTGTCAAAATGATGTTAAATGAATGCTAATTTGATTAGAAGTTGAGGTTTAATCAATGCAATCCCGGATAGGTTGAATTTCCTAAGTTTGGCTTGAGTTTTTGGTTGTTTTTGGAGTGTTTTTGGTGATCTGTTATACCTGGAGGTATAAGGATGTGTTTGGGATCATTTTGGATGTTAATTGATGTTTAAAAATGGTTAGAAGTGATGGATCTTGGCTGGGTTAGGTTTTGGAAGTGTTTGGAGGTGATTTCGGTTGTGTTTGGTAGCCAAATTGTTGGTTTTGGGATGAGCAGCGAGTTGAGTCTTGTTGCTGGTGTTTTTAATGCATAATGATGCATTAATCCTCTGTTGTTGTGTGCTTGAAACAATGGAGTTTGATCCATGAGCTTTGAAGGTGTTGCGGAAGGTTTTCGGATGCTTGGGAGGCTTGTTGGCTAGCCTTGTTTTGTGTATCGGTGAGTGAAGTTGGGTTCTCAGCTTTTAAACCAAGGTTTGAAGGTTTTGGGAGCTTAGTTTAAGTCTAAACAACTTTGCTAAGCTCAAGAGTAAGTGATTGGATTTTCGCTCTTGAATTGTGTTGTGTTTGGTTTTAAAAGCTATTGTGGTTGATGATTGAGATGCATATGTTTTGCA
Organism: Hibiscus tridactylites; assembly: GCA_958450335.1. Classification (NCBI taxonomy): domain Eukaryota; kingdom Viridiplantae; phylum Streptophyta; class Magnoliopsida; order Malvales; family Malvaceae; genus Hibiscus; species Hibiscus tridactylites. Next base: position 47,659,721 of record OY288266.1, read on the forward strand.
TGGTTTAAGTCTGTTTTAAAAGCATATATTAAGCATGGTTTATTGCTGGTTTAGCAAGCCATTTGTGAAGGATGCTCAAGGTAAGAGATCCTTGGTTTTGTGTGTGGTATTTGTGATTTTGATGCATAGTGGTGCATGTTGATCTATGGCTTTGTATGTTGCTTTAAAACAGTGAAATGATGATGATAAATGTTACTTTTTGCATATTGGTTATGCATGTGAATCATTGGAATAATGAGGTAATGGTTTTGCATATTGGTTATGCATGTGAATCATTGGACTAATGTTGTGATGGTTTTGCATTATGCTTATGCATGGGAAACATTGGATTAACATGGTAAGATGGTTATATTTGGCAAGTGATGAAAGTGGTTCTTGGTTCATTGATCGGATATAGTTAGCCGGCTATAGGATTGGGTGCACCGTGAATTAAGTCGCCTTGGAGGTGGAGTGGTCAAGAGTGGACCGGTAAGCTCCCTTCAAGTATCCTAACGAGATGGTTAAGGTCATAATGGAGGTGTTGCCCATTCGAGGACCTTGGTTGAGCAAAGGTTATATGGTGTTTAAAAGTCCATATGTGAGAACCTTGTGCTTGTTAAGATCACAATGGCGGTGTAAGACCATGTGTGGATCTTGTGTGGGGTGTCCCGGATCTCGTTAGTGATTTATACAACTACCAATCGGTTATGCAAAGGTTGTATGGTGTTTAAAAGTCCATACAAGGAGACCTTGTGCATGTTGAGGTTGTATGGTGTTTAAAAGTCCATGCATGGGAACCTCGGGAAAAGCTAAGGTTGTATGGTGTTTAAAAGTCCATACATGGGAACTTTAGGCTTGTAAGGTCAAATGGTGTTTAAAAGTCCATTTGGGAGGCCTTGGATTGGTAGGGTGTATGGAGCGTAGGGACAACGCTCGGAATCCGCGTATCCGATCGGGTTGTTGAGTTGAAAAGTGGATGTGTTTGATCACTTGGAGGCCAATGTAATGTTCTTGATCATAAAGAAGCATGAGATGCTTGAAAAGATGCATGGTTGCATGAAAAGTGTTTAATGCTAGTGAATGCATGTTTACTTGTTATGTTGAACAAGTGTTGATTATCATTTGATAAATGATGCATGTGTGCATGAAATCTCCTTAATGCATTAGAGTCTAGTTAAGACTTGTTTTAAAAGGCATGTGATAATAATGATGTTGTGGCTCATGAGTTGCCTATGGTTAATGCATGTGTTGGATTGCTTGGATAGTGATTTAAAAGGGGTTTTCTTGCTTGAAGTGATGTTCAAGGTTATGAATAAGTATTTTGAAATGGAAGTGTTTTCCAAGGTTTTTAATTTAGCTTTGCATATGGTGTTTATGCTTGAAATGGTTAAATGGATGTTCTTGCAAGTTGTACATTGAGATGGTTTTCTTAGTTTGCTAAGCTAAGGTTTGGTTTCATGTAAGTGCAATGCATGGTTTAAGCATGATGTTGAAAAGGAGTTTTCAAACATGGTTTTGGTTAGATAAATCGGGTTGTTTTAAAGTGTTTTGTAACCCGCTGCATTGATGGTGTTTTGGTTTTGAGCATTCCTCACTAAGCATTATGTGCTTACGCTCCTTTTTGTCCATCAATGCAGATTCTTGAAGCTTGGACAGCAAGGAGCAAGGGATTCAAGGTGGACTCCAATTGAGATGTATGTCTCGGTGAATAGCTATAGTTAATAAGGGCAATGGGGGTAGAATCTTTCGGATTGATGTTTTTGTGTTCGTATATGTTCGGACAAGTATGTTTTAATGTTATTGATGTTGCTGAATCATGAATTGGCTATATTGAGGTTGGCTAGTGACCAAAATGTAATTTTTGAAAGTTGTGGGACAGTTTTATAAAGGATTGAAACTTTGAATCTTTAAGGAGCTATTATTCCAAAAAGGATTTCTCCAGATTTTCTAAGATATTTTAAGGCTTTTTCTGATTTTTAAAGATTATGAAATGTGGAGGGAAATCATTTTCACCATTTCTTAACTAACTTTCTATTTCCTCTCAATTTTCCTTTTCTCTCATTTTCTCTCCACCCAAACACATTTCTCCATATTTCCTTCTCTGATTTTGGCATCTAAATCACACATTTCAACTCTCTTTTGATTCCTAATCATCTCATCTACAAAACCTCTCAAATTGCAAGTTGTTTCATCAAGCATTTTGGCTCTAAAAAGGAGAAATTCAAGTTTGGAGGTAAGAACGTCCTTCTCCTCTAAACTATCAGTTCTTTACTGAAATTCCTAAGTTCTCAATCCTTGATTTGTGATTTGTTAATGGCTTTTCAATTGAAATCTTGATTTTGGCTTAAAATGCAAGATTTGGTGATTTTGGTGAAATTTTCGTGTGATCTGTTAGGGCAGTGTTTTGAAGTGTCAAAATGATGTTAAATGAATGCTAAATTGATTAGAAGTTGACGTTTAATCAATGCAATCCCGGATAGGTTGAATTTCCTAAGTTTGGCTTGAGTTTTTGGTTGTTTTTGGAGTGTTTTTGGTGATCTGTTATACCTGGAGGTATAAGGATGTGTTTGTGATCATTTTGGATGTTATTTGATGTTTAAAAATGGTTAGAAGTGATGGATCTTGGCTGGGTTAAGTTTTGGAAGTGTTTGGAGGGGATTTCGGTTGTGTTTGGTAGCCAAATTGTTGGATTTGTGTTGAGCAGCGAGTTGAGTCTTGTTGCTGGTGTTTTTAATGCATAATGATGCATTAATCCTCTGTTGTTGTGTGCTTGAAACAGGGGAGTTTGATCCGTGAGCTTTGAAGGTGTTGCGGAAGGTTTTCGGATGCTTGGAAGGCTTGTCGGCTAGCCTTGTTTTGAGTATCGGTGAGTGAAGTTGGGTTTTCAGCTTTTAAACCAAGGTTTCAAGGTTTTGGGAGCTTAGTTTAAGTCTAAACAACTTTGCTAAGCTCAAGAGTAAGTGATTGGGTTTTCGCTCTTGAATTGTGTTGTGTTTGGTTTTAAAAGCTATTGTGGTTGATGATTGAGATGCATATGTTTTGCATGGTTTAAATCTGTTTTGAAAGCATACTTTAAGCATGGTTTAATGCTGGTTTTGGAAGTCAGTTGTGAAGGATGCTCAAGGTAAGAGATCCTTGGTTTTGTACATGGTAATTGTGATTTTGATGCATGATGTTGCATGTTGATCTATGGCTTTGTATGATGCTTTAAAACAGTGGATTAATGAGGTAATGGTTTTGCATATTGGTTATGCATGTGAATCATTGGACTATTGTGATGATGGTTTTGCATTGTGATTATGCATATTTATCATTGGATTATCATGATAAGATGGTTATATTGGCAAGTGGTGAAAGTGGTTCTTGGTTCGTTGATCGGATATAGTTAGCCGGCTATAGGATTGGGTGCACCGTGAATTAAGTCGCCTTGGAGGTGGAGTGGTCAAGAGTGGACCGGAAAGCTCCCTTCAAGTATCCTAACGAGATGATTGAGGTCATAATGGAGGTGTTGCCCATTCGAGGACCTTGGTTGAGCAAAGGTTATATGGTGGTTAAAAGTCCATATGTGAGAACCTTGTGCTTGTTGAGATCACAATGGCAGTGTTAAGTCCATGTGTGGATCTTGTGTAGGGTGTCCCGGATCTCGTTAGTGATGTTCTACAACTACCAATCGGTGAATGCAAAGGTTGTATGGTGTTTGAAAGTCCATACATGGGAATCTTGTGCATGTCAAGGTTGTATGGTGGTTAAAAGTCCATACATGGGAACCTTGGGGAAAAGCTAAGGTTGTATGGTGATTAAAAGTCCATACATGGGAACCTTAGGATGTTGAGGTCAAATGGTGGTTAAAAGTCCATTTGGGAGACCTTGGATTGGTAGGGTGTAGGGAGCGTAGGGACAACGCTCGGAATCCGCGTATCCGATCAGGTTGTTGAGTTGAAAAGTGGATGTGGTTGATCACTTGGAGGCCAATGTAATGTTCTTGATCATAAAGAAGCATGACATGCTTGAAAAGATGCATGGTTGCATGAAAAGTGTTTAATGCTAGTGAATGCATGTTTACTCGTTATGTTGAACAAGTGTTGATTATCATTTGATAAATGATGCATGTGTGGATGAAATCTCCTTAATGCATTGGAGTCTAGTTAAGACTTGTTTTAAAAGGCATGTGATAATAATGATGTTGTGGCTCATGAGTTGCCTATGGTTAATGCATGTGTTGGATTGCTTGGATAATGGTTTAAAAGGGGTTTTCTTGCTTGAAGTAATGTTCAAGGTTATGAATGAGTAATTTGAAATGGAAGTGTTTTCCAAGGTTTTTAATTTAGCTTTGCATATGGTGTTTATGCATGAAATGTTTAAATGGATGTTCTTGCAAGTTGTATGTTGAGATGGTTTTCTTAGCTTGCTAAGCTAAAGTTTGGTTTCATGTATGTGCAATGCATGGTTTAAGCATGATGTTGAAAAGGAGTTTTCAAACATGGTTTTGGTTTGTCAAAACGGGTTGTTTTTAAAGTGTTTTGTAACCCGCTGCATTGATGGTGTTTTGGTTTTGAGCATTCCTCACTAAGCATTATGTGCTTACGCTCCTTTTTGTCCATCAATGCAAATTCTTGAAGCTTGGACAGCAAGGAGCAAGGGATTCAAGGTGGACTCCAATTGAGATGTATGTCTCAGTGAATAGCTATAGTTAATAAGGGCAATGGGGGTAGAATCTCTCGGATTGATGTTTTTGTATTTGTGTATGTTCGGACAAGTATGTTTTAAAGTTGTTGTGGTTGCTGAAACATGTTTTGGCTATATTGATTTTGGTTTGGAAAGTTTGTGCTTAAGTGGTTGCTTGTGTAGGAAGAATGCCTTTAGATTTGGGGCTTTTCTTATATGATGTTAAATTGTTGATTTGATGACGCCTACAAGTCATAAATATGTTGAATTGCATGCTGGTAAAGTTTGGTGACATTTGGAGCATGTTTGAATGATCAATTGCATGTTTTGGTATGCTTGGTTGCTGCAATCTGCGCAGGCGTTTCGGAATAGTATGCACCGTTTCGGAACGGTTGCCTTACATGAACCCAGGCGTCCGAAACGGTGTGCACCGTTTCGAAACGGTTTGGTCTCTGCCAAGGCCGTGTTTCGGAACGGGGTCGATCGGTTTCGGAACGGCCCGTGTTTCGGAACGGGGTTGATCGGTTTCGGAACGGCCGACCGTTAGGGGCTGATATTGGTAGTTATATGTTTTGAATTGTTTACGTTTTGGTCCTGAATCTTGTTTGTTCAATTGTGTGGGCTTGGGAAGTCCTTTTGGGCTGAAATTTCACAGAGAAGCATGAAATCTGATTAATTTCAAGATGGTAACTTTAATTTAGGTTAAGTCCTTTAAAATATCAGAAATTACAATTTGGTCCCTAAAGTTGTAATTTGTTCAATTGGGTCCCTGTTTGATCTCTGATGTTTGTGATCTTTGAGTATGTTGTTTGTGTGATCACAATTAAGTTTAATGTGTATCTAGACAAGATTAAAAAGAAAAAAAGGGTCGTTAATCAAGGTTGACTTTCGGGTTGACTTTGGTTTTCCCCGTGTGACTTTCTTAATTCGGGTCAACCGTCTAGACCGGGTTAAGGGGGTTACATTTGGTGGTATCAGAGCCAGGTTGCGAATGCTTGGGGAAAACGGTAGGTTGTTGTAATGTGTGATTGTTGTTTACCTTGATGTGTGGTTGAAAGTTGGTTGAAACATGTGTTTCTGAGTATGCTGCCGATGTTTCTGAGCAAATTGTTGATGTTTCTGAGCATGTTGCTGATGTATGCAAGCATGTTTTATGGTTATGAATCTTGGTTGAGTTTATGTGGATATGTGCTGATGTTGTGAGCTGATGTTATGCATGATGGAAGTGTACTGAGTATGTTATGTTGCTTTTATGCTGATGCAAATGGATGCTGTTTGATGTAAGCATGATCAAAGTATGTTGTTTGATATGCTTGATATTGTGATATCCATGTTGTATTGACTGTTATGTCATGTAAAGGGGGAGGATTCAGGATACCCATTGCCTTATTAATATGGCTATTGTAATATTTGGAGTTGGAGTTTGAATCCTTGCTTAATGCTGGTCTAACTGGTTTGTTTGCTTGTTGTGATTGTATGTTTGTTGTTGTTAGTAGTATGGCAAAGTCGATGAAAGAATGGCGGTTGAGTGAGATGGTTGCTGCCTTGGGGCAGGTTGTTAAGGCTTGGAATTCACCATTCTGTAAAGGTGTTTTGTCTCAGCCTTCTGTGCCTAGCGTTGAAGTGGTAAGGCAAGGGAAAGAAACTGGTTCTGTGATGAAAAGTTCATTATCTGTTGTTCAGGAGGTGTTGGGAACATCTCAGGCTGTGGTAGAGGTAAAGTCAGTGGATGTGCTGGCTGTGGGATGTGAGGGTTTGCCGAAGCAGCGTTTGCTTGATTTGGGTGCTGTGGAATATCATGGTTCTACACCGGAGATGTTTGAGGCCTGGTTGGCCAATGTGATTCTGATCTTGGATCGGGAAGGCTGTGATTATGCCTGTAAGCTGGGGAGTGTTGTTTCTCTAATGTTAGAGGATACGTGTGCCTGGTGGACATCTGTGGCTGTGGCGTCACATATTCCTGATATTGATTGGGATTTCTTTGTATCGGCCTTTTATGGGAGGTATCTTGGAAGGGAATTTCCAAGGGTTAAGCAAGGCGCGGGTAGTGCTGTTGTGGGGCAAGTGTTGCTTGGGCAAGGAGTGGAAGTTCAGCCACCGGTATGTGACCGTTGTGAAAGGCGCCATGTTGGAGGTTGTTGGGGCGCAGGTGTTTGCTGGAATTGTGGTTCTAAAATGCATGTTAAGCGTGATTGTCCACATGGAGTGAAGTCAGCTTTGGTGTTAGCCAAAGGGTCTCAGAAAGGTCATGGGCACGGCCGAGGCAAGGTTCGGATGTGGCAAAAAGAGCAGAAGGTTGTGAAGAGTTTGGGAAAAGAGAAATGCTGGAAATGTGGGTCTGCTGATCACATGAGACGTGATTGTTTGATGTTGGCTCGGAATAGCCAAGGTTCCTTACCGCAAGGAGTTGATGTTGACCCTGGTATGTTAGCTGGTGCTGCAGTTGTGCCACAGGAGGATGATGGTTCCGCAAGGAAGAGAGCTCGTCTGATGAAGCTTCAGGGAGGTGTTGTGTTTTCAGGTAATCTTGTTAAGTAATCTTTGCTCTAGTTACCTTAGTTTGGTTTCAGTTGGTTTTCCTTGTGTGGTAAATTTAGTCTGGTTGCTAGCATGGTTGGGGTAATGGTAGTTGTTTGGGAACATCTTTGGTGTGAAGAAGGTTTAGTGAGTATCTTGTGGTTAGTGGTTGGTGGTATGATGGAGTTAGATAAGTTAGGAGTGAGTTGGGGAGGTTGTTCTTAGACGGATTTGAGGATGTTATTGGAGGGTGTGAACTGGCATTCATGCACAGTTAAAGTCATTGTTATATGCTATATTATATATGTTGGTCCATGCATACATGTGGCATGACATTAGTGGTTTTGCATACATGTACATCAGACATTGATAGGGCATATAGGTGATCATGCATACGATGTTCACACTCGCTAAAAACTAATCGAATCTGTTAGTGTGGTGGTTGGTTTGGATGATGGGTTTTAGAGGTTGTTTTGGTGCTGAGTGAGAGTTAGAAGTAATATTAAGCTAGTTGCTAGCAATGGTGAGAGTGGTATAGCCTGTGGTGGAAGGATAGTGTTTGTTGCTTAGAGAGTTTAGTGGTTTGGTGGTGAAGGGTACCGGTTGAGGCTAATATCGGTTAAGTGGTTTGTGTGGCTAAAAGGAAGTGGTAGTTCCTTGGTGCTAGTGATGTTGCAATTTTGAGGTTGTGTTTCCAAGTGCTGAGGTAGCTTAGTTTTTGAGTTGTTGTGATAGGGTTGTGTTGGTTCTTAGCAGCCTTTGAGGAGTCCATAAGCTGTTATGTGTGTTTTGGATAAGCAATGTTCTGGTAATGCAAGTGTTATGGTTGAAGTTTGAAGTGGAAGGGCTATTAAAGATCGAAGGCTTTTGTTGGTTGTTTGGGTTCTTGTGAGAAGTGGTTGGCTGGTTGTGGTTAAGAAAGTTCCGTTTGAAGTCAGTTAGTGGTGTGTGGAACGGTTGATGGAGTCAAGTTGGGGTTGTAATGTAATTTTTGGAATCTGGGTGAGTAATCTTGGTGAGCTGTTATGGTAATGTTAGCGGCGGATGTAAAGGATTGTCAGCTTTTGTTGAAGAGTTTGAGTAACCAGTTGACGTTTAAGGATTTCTGCTTGTTGGGAAAATCCTTGGAGGAGGTTTGGGGGTTTGCAAGAGTTTTTGAAGCAGAGAAGTTTGCATAGTGGCTGAATTGGATTGGTTGTTGTCTCTGTGAAAATAAGTCTTGGAGTTGTGTGTTACAGTGATGTAGGCTGTAAGAGCTGAAGTTCTTCAGGTTGATGTTGGGGCTGTGTACATACCGGGTATGTGAAAGGTTAAGTTGTGGCTATCGTTGAGTGTTCTGGGTTTTGTAAACAGCATGTGGTGGTGTTGTGTTCGGTGGAGTTTTGTGTGGGAAGTGTTCAGTGTTGGTTGAGGCTTTTGTGTTGCCTTGTGTGTTGCTTGGAGTAGGTTGTGGTTCTCTTTTCGCCAGTTGAAATTTCGAGGATGAAATTTCCTAAGGGGGGGAGAGTTGTAACGCCCCGGTTTTGGGCTCAGAAGTTTTGGGAATTGACTGGTTCGGTCAAAGTGCTAATCGAATATATAAGAGTGAATTTAGGAAAGCCTAGTTCGGGTTGCATTAAAAATATGGAAATATGTTCTAAAATCATCTTTTAATATATAAAAGTGAACTGTGAAATCAATTTTGGAAAATGAGGTTCGGAAGGTTGACATTTTGGCTAGTGACCAAAATGTAATTTTTGAAAGTTGTGGGACAGTTTTATAAAGGATTGAAACTTTGAATCTTTAAGGAGCTATTATTCTAATAAGAATTCTCCAGATTTTTCTAAGGAATTTTAGAGTTTTATTCTGATTTTAAAGTTTAAGAAAGTGGAGGGAAATCATTTTATCATTTTATAACTAACTTTTCTATTTTCTCTCAATTTTCCTTTTCTCTCATTTTCTCTCCACCCAAACACATTTCTCCAGATTTCCTTCTCTGATTTTGGCATCTAAATCACACATTTCAACTCTCTTTTGATTCCTAATCATCTCATCTACAAAACCTCTCAAATTGCAAGTTGTTTCATCAAGCATTTTGGCTCTAAAAAGGAGAAATTCAAGTTTGGAGGTAAGAACGTCCTTCTCCTCTAAACTATCAGTTCTTTACTGAAATTTCTAAGTTCTCAATCCTTGATTTGTGATTTGTTAATGGCTTTTCAATTGAAATCTTGATTTTGGCTTAAAATGCAAGATTTGGTGATTTTGGTGAAATTTTCGTGTGATCTGTTTGGGCAGTGTTTTGAAGTGTCAAAATGATGTTAAATGAATGCTAAATTGATTAGAAGTTGAGTTTTAATCAATGCAATCCCGGATAGGTTGAATTTCCTAAGTTTGGCTTGAGTTTTTGGTTGTTTTTGGAGTGTTTTTGGTTATCTGTTATACCTGGAGGTATAAGGATGTGTTTGTGATCATTTTGGATGTTATTTGATGTTTAAAAATGGTTAGAAGTGATGGATCTTGGCTGGGTTAAGTTTTGGAAGTGTTTGGAGATGATTTCGGTTGTGTTTGGTAGCCAAATTGTTGGATTTGTGTTGAGCAGCGAGTTGAGTCTTGTTGCTGGTGTTTTTAATGCATAATGATGCATTAATCCTCTGTTGTTGTGTGCTTGAAACAGGGGAGTTTGATCCGTGAGCTTTGAAGGTGTTGCGGAAGGTTTTCGGATGCTTGGAAGGCTTGTCGGCTAGCCTTGTTTTGAGTATCGGTGAGTGAAGTTGGGTTTTCAGCTTTTAAACCAAGGTTTGAAGGTTTTGGGAGCTTAGTTTAAGTCTAAACAACTTTGCTAAGCTCAAGAGTAAGTGATTGGGTTTTCGCTCTTGAATTGTGTTGTGTTTGGTTTTAAAAGCTATTGTGGTTGATGATTGAGATGCATATGTTTTGCATGGTTTAAATCTGTTTTGAAAGCATACTTTAAGCATGGTTTAATGCTGGTTTTGGAAGTCAGTTGTGAAGGATGCTCAAGGTAAGAGATCCTTGGTTTTGTACATGGTAATTGTGATTTTGATGCATGATGTTGCATGTTGATCTATGGCTTTGTATGATGCTTTAAAACAGTGGATTAATGAGGTAATGGTTTTGCATATTGGTTATGCATGTGAATCATTGGACTATTGTGATGATGGTTTTGCATTGTGATTATGCATATGAATCATTGGATTATCATGGTAAGATGGTTATATTGGCAAGTGGTGAAAGTGGTTCTTGGTTCGTTGATCGGATATAGTTAGCCGGCTATAGGATTGGGTGCACCGTGAATTAAGTCGCCTTGGAGGTGGAGTGGTCAAGAGTGGACCGGAAAGCTCCCTTCAAGTATCCTAACGAGATGATTGAGGTCATAATGGAGGTGTTGCCCATTCGAGGACCTTGGTTGAGCAAAGGTTATATGGTGGTTAAAAGTCCATATGTGAGAACCTTGTGCTTGTTGAGATCACAATGGCAGTGTTAAGTCCATGTGTGGATCTTGTGTAGGGTGTCCCGGATCTCGTTAGTGATGTTCTACAACTACCAATCGGTGAATGCAAAGGTTGTATGGTGTTTGAAAGTCCATACATGGGAATCTTGTGCATGTCAAGGTTGTATGGTGGTTAAAAGTCCATACATGGGAACCTTGGGGAAAAGCTAAGGTTGTATGGTGATTAAAAGTCCATACATGGGAACCTTAGGATGTTGAGGTCAAATGGAGGTTAAAAGTCCATTTGGGAGACCTTGGATTGGTAGGGTGTAGGGAGCGTAGGGACAACGCTCGGAATCTGCGTATCCGATCGGGTTGTTGAGTTGAAAAGTGGATGTGGTTGATCACTTGGAGGCCAATGTAATGTTCTTGATCATAAAGAAGCATGAGATGCTTGAAAAGATGCATGGTTGCATGAAAAGTGTTTAATGCTAGTGAATGCATGTTTACTCGTTATGTTGAACAAGTTTTGATTATCATTTGATAAATGATGCATGTGTGCATGAAATCTCCTTAATGCATTGGAGTCTAGTTAAGACTTGTTTTAAAAGGCATGTGATAATAATGATGTTGTGGCTCATGAGTTGCCTATGGTTAATGCATGTGTTGGATTGCTTGGATAATGGTTTAAAAGGGGTTTTCTTTCTTGAAGTAATGTTCATGGTTATGAATGAGTAATTCGAAATGGAAGTGTTTTCCAAGGTTTTTAATTTAGCTTTGCATATGGTGTTTATGCATGAAATGTTTAAATGGATGTTCTTGCAAGTTGTATGTTGAGATGGTTTTCTTAGCTTGCTAAGCTAAGGTTTGGTTTCATGTATGCGCAATGCATGGTTTAAGCATGATGTTGAAAAGGAGTTTTCAAACATGGTTTTGGTTTGTCAAAACGGGTTGTTTTTAAAGTGTTTTGTAACCCGCTGCATTGATGGTGTTTTGGTTTTGAGCATTCCTCACTAAGCATTATGTGCTTACGCTCCTTTTTGTCCATCAATGCAGATTCTTGAAGCTTGGACAGCAAGGAGCAAGGGATTCAAGGTGGATTCCAATTGAGATGTATGTCTCAGTGAATAGCTATAGTTAATAAGGGCAATGGGGGTAGAATCTCTCGGATTGATGTTTTTGTATTTGTGTATATTCGGACAAGTATGTTTTAAAGTTGTTGTGGTTGCTGAAACATGTTTTGGCTATATTGAGTTTGGTTTGGAAAGTTTGTGCTTAAGTGGTTGCTTGTGTAGGAAGAATGCCTTTAGATTTGGGGCTTTTCTTATATGATGTTAAATTGTTGATTTGATGATGCCTACAAGTCATAAATATGTTGAATTGCATGCTGGTAAAGTTTGGTGACATTTGGAGCATGTTTGAATGATCAATTGCATGTTTTGGTATGCTTGGTTGCTGCAATCTGTGCAGGCGTTTCGGAACAGTATGCACCGTTTCGGAACGGGTGCCTTACATGAACCCAGGCGTCCGAAACGGTGTGCACCGTTTCGAAACGGTTTGGTCTCTGCCAAGGCCGTGTTTCGGAACGGGGTCGATCGGTTTCGGAACGGCCCGTGTTTCGGAACGGGGTTGATCGGTTTCGGAACGGCCGACCGTTAGGGGCTGACATTGGTAGTTATATGTTTTGAATTGTTTACGTTTTGGTCCTGAATCTTGTTTGTTCAATTGTGTGGGCTTGGGAAGTCCTTTTGGGCTGAAATTTCACAGAGAAGCATGAAACCTGATTAATTTCAAGATGGTAACTTTAATTTAGGTTAAGTCCTTTAAAATATCAGAAATTACAATTTGGTCCCTAAAGTTGTAATTTGTTCAATTGGGTCCCTGTGTATCTAGACACGGCCGGGTTAATCAATTTGGTCCCTAAAGTTGTAATTTGTTCAATTGGGTCCCTGTGCTGTTCAATTGGGTCTCTGATGTTTGTGATCTTTGAGTATGTTGTTTGTGTGATCACAATTAAGTTTAATGTGTATCTAGACAAGATTAAAAAGAAAAAAAGGGTCGTTAATCAAGGTTGACTTTCGGGTTGACTTTGGTTTTCCCCGTGTGACTTTCTTAATTCGGGTCAATCGTCTAGGCCGGGTTAAGGGGGTTACACCAATTGCGGACAGTCACGCTTCATGTGACCCTGCACTCCACAGTGCCAGCAAGTCCCTGAGACACCCTAGAACTCCCCGTGTGTGATGTCTCCCAAAACGATTGCAAACAGGTACGCGAGCACCAATCTTTTGCCCAGGCTGTCCTTGGCCCGTTCCACCACCACCACCTCGACGGTGATCTCTCTAGTATCTCTCTTCCTTAAACTAGAGCCTCCAGACGGAGCCTTCATCCTCAGATTCAACTCTATATCCCTCGCGAGACCAGCACATCAAAGTCTGTGTACTAAGCTGCTAACATATATGTCTTAACTTCTCTTACCAATCCATAGTGGAAATGTTCACACCTCGTCCCCTCGTTCGGTACTAATTCAGGTGTATACTGGCTCAGCCTCACAAATTGCACCTCATATTCGGCAACGGACATACTACTCTGTACCAATGCCATGAATTCTTGTTTCTTTTCATCTAGATAATGGACCCCAAAAACTTCTTCTTGAAAGCACTCACGAAAAAGGTCCAGTAGATTTCATTCTGTTCCATCCCAGCTGTGATAGTCATCCACCACGTATAGGCATTTCCATGCAACATCGACACTACACAGCCCAGCTTCTGAACATTGTTACAGTTCATCTGTCCCATGATTCGCTTGGTACTTTCGAACCAAGGCTCAGATCACTAAGGAGTCAATCCTCTAAACCCAGCACCGCCCAGACTGCGTAAGCGCTCCAAAGGCAACCCAGGGTTGCCACCCTGCTATGGTGCGGTTACATGAAAACCAACTATTGCCGCCTCAAAAGCTCTTGCAATAACTTGTATCAAAATTGTCATATCTGGGACACCTTGTCCCAGTGCTCCCTCAGCTGCCACACCCCCCGCACTAGCTCCAGCCTCAGCCCCTGCCCCACCACCTACAGGTGGTCCACCCGGGGGAGGAGGCGGTAGATTCTCATCTTGCTCTTCCGGCCCATTCTCGGCCACATTTCGGGCATTTTCCATGGTCTCGCGTCTTGGACCCATGGTGAAAAAGATGTTCTATAACGCAAACACAACAATAAAATCAATTAAGCCTTTAGTAGCAAGGACCTAAGTCACTCAACTCATTTGCACAAAACAAAATTTCTCTATCAATAGCTTTGGCAATGGGTACCACAGTCATCCCTCAAGCTTAACATAGCATTTTATAGCATATCATGCTCATCATTCTTTACATCATTCAACAATCAGCAAATATCAACATCACATCATCAACATATCAACATATTCAACTAACACATAATTCACACCAATCAAGCACGTCATAAGCTCAAATATTCAACCTATATCATGCTTTCTAAACAACATACCTCAATACATGCCAATTTCACTTACCAACACCCACAAATCTTTTTAAACCTGGCTCTGATACAAACAAATGTAACCCTTTAGCCCAACCTAGACGCCCGACCTGAACTAAGAAGATTACATAGGGAAAACCGAAGTCAACTCATAAAAGTCAAACTTGATTAACGACATTTTTTCCTTTTTATCTTCTCTAAATGCACATTATTAACCGATGTGTTCAACAAGACATTTAAAAAGAAACGACACAACGATCGAAGTTCAATTAGAGGTTCGATTGCATATAATTGACTATTAAGGACCAAATTTTAATTTCAAGAAAATACATAGACTTTTCCAATATTAAGGTTACCAGTCCATGATTAATCATGTAACATGCCAACATGTCAAATTTCATCACCAACGGATCATCCAAACTCAAATTATTGCACAAACATAAATCAGGGACCATAATGCATAAATTCAGAACTTACAAGATTCCAACAACTGAAAATAACTAACTCGTATCGATACACTTGGGTTTGATCGATACACGGGAAGACAATAGCAAAAGGTGGGAAGGGCGTATCGATACACTTCCCCGCATATCGGTACGACCTTCAAACTTGGCATGGGCGTATCGATACACGGGAAAATCGTACCGATACCCATGTACCAAAAAGCTTGAGATTTTGTTTTAATCTATCGATACACCTCCACGTGTATCGATACGCATGCCAGATATTCACTTTCAACAGCCACTTAAACATATTTAACAATGCCTAAACATGTTCTAATCATCCATACAAGTAATAATCAATGTAGCAAACCGATATGCATCAAACATCGACCATATCATAAGCATCAACCATGGCAATTCAAAGTGAAACATTAGCTACTAAAGCATGCCTTTAAAACATAAGTCATAACATAGCTAAAAACACCATAAGCGAAAACATAAACCATATAGAGGCCACATACAAAACAAAATATGCAAACCATTAATCTTCCAAACCAGGGTTTTAACCCCCCCATTGCCAAAATCTACTTATTAAAAATTCTCCAAAGTTCATAGTTGAGTTCGAGTGACAACTTAGGTGCCTTCACTTGCTACTCCTTGGCCCTCAAGCTTAGCTATCTGCATTTTTGGTAAAAGGGGAGCGTAAGCACACTTGCTTAGTGAGGGTATGCTCAAGAACACACCAACAAAGTAGTTTTTAAAACACAAGTATTAACCATATCATGCTCAATCTCAATTCATGCTTCCAAAACCAAAGCAAACCATTCTTTAACCATGTTCCACATGTATCACTAACCACATGCATTGCTCCCAATGCAAATCCACATTGAGCCTCACTTGCTCAATTCACATGTATATAATCATCCTATGCAACATCTCAACATCATGCACAATAAACTATTATGCATTCATTAAAAACATAATACATGGGTAACATCAATAGCACATATATTGGCATAAAGCATCCGACATAGGCTCACCCCTATCCGTTACGATAGACTCACCTCTATCACTTTCATACACAATATCAGATACACAGACTCACATAGGCTCTGCCCTAAACTCAATGATGGCTCACCCCATCTTAATGGCTACGAATGGAATTAGGCTCACCCCTAACCCATAGTGATTGGCTCACCTCTATCACCCGCAATAGGCTCACACCATATTACGTCACATAGCTAGACACACATACGATTTATAGATTATAGTACACTCACATCCTATTGGTCGACCAATGTATCTGAGTATTTAAAATAGATCAAACCTTTACCAATATATCCTTAAAAACCATGTTAACTCACTGCTCTTAATGTATCACCAAAAATAATCACATATCCCAAATTAAACATGCCTTTAATTAGTAAAAATCATTTCATACAAGATCGTACCATCTTGTGTTCAAACAAAACCTTTTCATGGGATAAACGCAAGCAAAACCGTGCTTGAAACCATGCATGACAATGAGTAACAATTATCATCAAAACATGAGCATGATATACCATGAAGTCCATTTCAAAACTGAAAACCGAGAGAACAAGAAACCATACTTACTTCTGAGATTATTTAAGCCTTTCAAGCTTACACTAACCTCCCAATACATCGTATCCAAGCTTACAAAGCTTTAACAACATGTCCACTCACCGACAACGCGAAACCTTGCTTGCCGACATGAAAATCACTCTTCCGGAGCCTACAAAAACGTCTCGTTTGCTTCTGGATAAAGATTCCCTATTTTCATATCATCAAAACAGAGATCCAAATGCATTAAAATGCATTTCAACACCAGCAACTAAATACAAACTCGTTGCTCACCCAAACCACACCAATTTACCCATTTGAAAAAACTGAAAACTCAATCGATTGCTTCCTAAACCATGCCCAGCTAATATACATCACTTTCAATCATTTATAAACATTAAACTACATCTAAAAACAACCTAAACTCATCCTTATTCCTCCAGCAACACAACTTCATCATTTCACCTCAAAAACTCAACTAAAACTATCATAAAACTCATGGATCTCAAGGATTTCGGGATCTATATCACTAAAACACTTTCTCAACAACATAATCATCTCAAAACTCAATTAGAATCCATCTAAAACTGAGCTCATAAAAACAAAACCAAAAATCAAGAATTAAATCACAATTTTGCAAGATTTTGATCTTAAACCATAACTATTATCAAAATTTAGTTAAAAACATCATTTGAGAGTTAATAATCTTGGGAATTTCAATAAAGAACCTTGATTAGAGGTTGAGAATGGGATTTACCTCCAATCCTTGCTTTCCTCAATGGATGACAAGTTTTTGCTTCACAAATCTTGAATAAATTAAAAAGGATTATTTGAAATGGAAGAGAAATCAAGAGAAAGTTTGGGAGAAAAGAATTCTAGAGAAACTGATTTAATATGGTGTTTGGCTGAAAATGGGAAGAGAAAAGTAGTTATGTAACTAAAATCTCCCAAATTAACTATTTAATTAATAAAATGAATAAAACCTTTTTAATCCAATTAATTAAAAATCATTTTAAACACATGTCATATTAAAGAAAGGCTTAATTGCCATAAAGCTCCCTAAAGATTCTAAGACTTTGACTCTCCCTTTTGAAAATTGCATTTTTCACAGTTTTGAAACTTTACATTTTGGTCACTACCCAAAATGTACTACATCCGAAACCCTTTTTGTAAAATTGATTTGACCAACCTCTTAAATATAATTTTAGAGGATTTTAACAATTTTCCCAAAATCTTTAGCCTATCCCGATCCTTGATTTCCCTAAATCTCCTAACGCGATTCGAACCGTTTCCAACTGGTCCGATCTGATGTCTAAAACATCTAGGCCCAAAACCAGGGCGTTACAATAGGCACTTGAGAATTGTGTTGCAAGTGCTGTTGGAGAATCATCTTTATGCTAAGCTGAGCAAGTGTGAGTTTTGGCTCACGGAAGTGGTTTTTCTCTGACATATGGTGTCAGCCGAAGGGATTCGGGTTGATCCACATAAGGTTGAGGCGGTGATGAGTTGGAAGACACCTAAGTTAGTAACGGAAGTGTGTAGTTTCCTTTGGTTAGTTGGATACTACCGAAGGTTTGTAGAAGGTTTCTCTAAGGTTGCTGCCCCTTTGAGCAAGTTGTTGCAAATGAATGTTCGCTTTGAGTGGACGGATGTTAGATAACAAGCTTTCAGGGAGCTGAAGGAAGCTTTGATGCAAGTTCCTGTTTTGATTCAACCAGAATTGGGTAAGGAGTTTTATTTTATAGTGATGTCACATATGTTGGCTTGGGTTGCGTGTTTAGATAGGGAGGGAAGGAAGGTTGTAGCTTATGCGTCTAAACGATTGAAGGTTCATAAGCGCAACTATCCTACTCGTGATCTTGAGCTCGCGACAATGGTGTTTTCTTTGAAGATTTGGAGACACTACCTTTATGGTGAAAGGTGTGTGGTTTATACCGACCATAAGAGTTCGAAGTATCTTATGTCTCAAAGGAAGTTGAATCTTAGGCAACGAAATTGGTTGGAGTTGCTTAAGGATTACAATCTGACCATTGAATATCATCTGGGAAAGGCCAATGTTGTGGCTGATGCTTGGAGTAGGAAGGTGGCTGTTGAGATGAGAGATATGTTTACTCATTTGAGTATATCGCGTGATGGTGGCTCGATAGCTGAGTTCCAAGTGAAACCTTCCTTGTTTTAGTTGATTAAGGAGAACCAGTTGTTGGATGATTCGTTGGTACCTCATGTTCAGGACATAGCTTATAGTAAGGCAACGAATTTATGTTGTAATGATGATGAAGTTCTATGTTTCAAAAGTCGAATAGTGGTACGGAAAATGTTGAGTTGAGGCGCACTATTTTGACTGAGGCTCATAGTAGTCCTTTTGCTATGCACCCTGGCAGTACTAAGATGTATCGTGGCTTGAAGGATTAGTACTTTTGGGTGGGTTGAAAAAGGATGTTGCTGATTTTGTAAGCAAGTGTATGGTTTGCCAACGTGTGGAGGCTGAGCATCAGTTTCCTTCCAGTTTGTTACAGCCTTTGAGGATACCAGATTGGAAATGGGAAAGGATTATCATGGATTTTTTGTCTGGTCTGCCTTTGACACCATCAGAGAAATGCTTTGTATGGGTTATTGCGGATCGTCTTACGAAGTGTGCGCATATTTTGGCTGTGCATACTACGTATACGTTGGATAAGTTAGTTGAGTTGTATACTGCAGAGATTGTGCGTTTGCACAGTGTACCCAAGTCTATTGTGTCAGATAGAGATCTAAGGTTCACACCGAGGTTTTGGGATGTTTGCATCAAGTGTTGGGTACGCGGTTGAATTTCAACACTTCATATCATCCTCAGTTGGATGGGCAGTCGGAACGAGTTATCCAGGTGCTGGAGGATATGTTGCGATGATGTGTGATTGATTTCCAATGTTCTTGGGAAAAGTATCTACTTTTGGTTGAGTTTGCCTATAGTAACAGTTTTCAGGCAAGGATACGAATTGCTCCGTATGAGGCCTTGAGTGAACACTTTTCTTGTCGGATATGCACAAGGGAACAACTGAGAAAGTGAAGCTCATATGTGAGCGGTTAAAGGTTGCATCAGATCATTATAAGTCTTACGTAGAATTAGAGCGTAAAGAGGTTGAATTTGCACTTGGAGATCGCGTGTTCCTTAAGGTATCGCCTTGGAAGAAGGGGATGAGGTTTGGTCGTAAGGGAAAGCTTAGTCTGAGGTTTGTTGGACCTTATGAGGTTGTGAAGCGGATTGGTTCTGTAGCTTATCAGTTGAGGTTGCCTCCCGAGTTGGAAAAGATTCATGATGTGTTTCATGTATCTATGTTGTGGAGGTATAGATCGGATTCTTCACATGTGATGCCAGTCGAGGAAATTGAGTTAAATCTGAATTTATCCTATGATGGAAAATCGGTGAGAATTCTGGATACGAGTAACAAAGTTCTTCGTGGCAAGACGACTGAGCTTGTGAAGGTATTGTTGTGACATTGAGGAGTTGAGGAGGTTGCGTCGGAAAGTAAGGTGGATGGGTTGAATCAGCTCCGTGCCTTTCTCCTTCAGGCAAAAATTTGAGGACGAAATTTCCTAAGTGGGGGAGAGTTGTAACGCCCCAGTTTTGAGCCTAGGTGTTTTGCAAGTCGGGTTGGGCCGTTGGAACTAGTGTTGGTTGTTCGAACCGTTAAAAGGTGGTTTAGGGAAATCAAAGTTCAAGATGGGATAAAAATATGGTAAAAATTCCTAAAATCCTCTAAAATTTTATTTAAGAGGATGGTTAAGTCAATTTTGCAAAATGGGTTTTCGAAAGTGTACATTTTGGGCAGTGACCAAAATGTAAAGATTTATAAGTTAGGAAAAAGGTGTTTTTTTCAAGAAGAATCAAAATCTTAGAATCTTTAGGGAGCTACTTGGCAAATATGCCTTTTCCCTAATTTGGCATGTGCTTTAAATGTTTATTAAATAATTAAAAAGGTTTTATTTAATTAATTAAGGAAAGTTAGTTAATCGGTTAATAAAATTTTTGACGAGCTTTTCATTTCTCACTTTCACTTCAGCCAAACACTCTCCCTTTTCTGTCAATTTTCCAGAAATCCTTTTCCCTCAAATCCTCTTTTGATTCCTATCTTTTCTTTATTGATTTCTTCCATTCTCCTTCAAGTTTCTTCAAGAAAATCTTGCCAAATTAGAGGAGAAGCAAGCATTGGAGGTAAATTTCGTGCTAACCCTCTAATTTAGGTTCTTTAATGAAATTCAAAAGATATTTGACTCTTTATTAATGAATTTAATTGAGGTTTTGTTGTTAAAATGATAAACTATTGAAATCTTGTTAGGAAAATGGAATTTAATGTGATTTTCGGATCTTGTTTGATTTGGCTGGTTTGAGATTGTTTCTAAATGAGTTTTGAAAGGTTTTTGGTGTTAAAGTGGAGTCTTAATCATAGAGATCCCGAAATCCTTGAGTTTCTTGATTTTTTAGGTGGTTTGGTTGAGTTTTTTGGGTGTTCTTGAGGAATTCGAGTTGCTAGAGGTATACAGATGGTTTTAGGATGTTGATTAATGCCTAAAATGTGTTTGATGAGTTGGGTAGTTGTAACACCCCAATTTTGGGCTTAGAAGTTTTGGGTTGAATCGGATCGGTCGGATTTTCGGTTCGAATATAAAAGGTGGTTTTAAGGAAAGCCTAGTTTAGGATGCATTAAAAATATGGAAAGATATCTAAAAATCCTCTTTTATTATATATAAGAGAGTGATGAAATCAATTTTGCGAAATGAGGTTTGGAAATAAGACATTTCGAGTTAGTGACTAAAATGTAATTTTTGAAAAGTTGGTGACTGTTTTAAAAGGATTGAAACTTTGAATCTTTAAGGAGCTAATTTACCAAGAAGAGTTTTCTCCAGATTTTTCTTAATATTAAAGATTTAATTAATGATTTTTAATAAAATGAAAAAGGGGGAAATAGATATTTTTTACTTCATAACTAACTTTTGTCAAAACATTCCCATTTCTTTTTCTCCCAGCCAAACACATTTCCCCAGCCACTTTTCCTCTGATTTTTACATCTAAAGATGAGATTTTAATCTCTAATTGATCTCTAATCATTCCTACACCAAATTCTCATCATTTGCTTATTGAATTTTCAAGAATTTTGGCTCTAAACAAGGAGAAACTCACATTTAGAGGTATGAACGTCCTTCTCCTCTAAATACTCAGTTCTTTACTAAAATTCCCAAGTTCTCAATCCTTGATTTGATTTTTACTAAAGGTTTTGATGTTGTGATCTTGATTTTGGGTTAAAATGCAAGATTTGGATTTAATTTTGAAGAAATTCGTAATAATTGATTGGGCTCTATTTTGAGATGTCTTTTTGATGTAATTTGGATTTCTAAATGATGTATAATTGAGGTTTGATCAATGCAATCTCGAATAGGTTGATTTTCCTAAGTTTTTACTTGTGAAAATGGTGGTTTTTGGGGTGATCTTGGTGATTTGTTAATGCTGGAGGTATAAGGACGTGTTTGGGATCATTTTGGATGTTAATTGATGTTTAAAAATGGTTAGAAGTGATGGATCTTGGCTGGGTTAAGTCTTGGAAGTGTTTGGAGGTGATTTCGGTTGTTTTTGGTAGCCGAAATGTTGGATTTGCAAAGAGCAGCGAGTTTAGGTGTGTTGCTGGTGTTTTTAATGCATTATGATGCATTAATCCTCTGTTGTTATGTGCTTGAAACAGGGGAGAATGATCCGTGAGCAATATAGGTGGCGTTGAAGGTTCCAAATGCTTGGAAGGCTTGTTGGCTAGCCTTGTTTTGTGTATCGGTGAGTGAAGTTGGGTTTTCAGCTTTAAAACCAAGGTTTGAAGGTTTTGGGAGCTTAGTTTAAGTCTAAACAACTTAGCTAAGCTCAAGAGTAAGTAAATGGAATTTCTCTCTTGGTTTGTGTTACGAATTGGTTTTTAAAGCACTTGTGATTGTTGGATGCAATGCATATGATTTGCATGTTTTAAATTCTGTTTTGAAAGCATATTTGAGCATGGTTTAATGCTGGTTTTGAAAGTCATGTGTGAAGGATGCTCAAGGTAAGAGATCCTTGGCTTTGTACATTGGAATTGTGGAACTTATGCATAATGTTGCATGTTGTTTAATGGCTTTGTTTAATGCTTCAAAAACAGTGAAATTGTGATGGTAATTTGTGGTTTTGGCATTTTGGTTACGCTTATAAAAACAATGGATTAATGAGGTAAAATGGTTATATTGGCAAGTGATGTAAGTGGTTCTTGGTTACTTTAATCGGATATAGTTAGCCGACTATAGGATTGGGTGCACCGTGAATTGAGTCACCTTTGATGTCGAGGGGGTTGTAATTGTACCATAAACTCCATACAAGAATCCTAGTGATTGAGGAAATTGGTGTCACCACGATGGAGGTTGGCTCTCGTGAGTGGGCTTGGTTTAGTGCCACTACGATGGAGGTTGGCTCTCGTGAGTGGGCTTGGGTTAGTGCCACTACGATGGAGGTTGGCTCTCGTGGGTGGGCTTGGTTTATTGCCACCGCGATGGAGGATGGCTCTCGTGGGTGAACCTTGTTAAAGTCACCATGATGGAGGATGGCTCTCATGGGTGGACTTTGTTAAGCGTCACAACGGTGGAGGGTTGCTCCCGTGTGTGAGCTTGGTTAAGGTGATTACAATGGTTGTGGTAGCTTCCATGTGTAAGCCTTGTGATGTGTCCCGGCTCTCGCTAGTGTATTATACAACTTCCGATGAGTGATGTTGAGGGGTTGTGATTGTACTGTTAAACTCCATCACGGGTGTTGAGGGGTTGTGATTGTACCGGTAAACTCCACCTTGTGTTGTTCGGAAGTGTGTATGAAGCGTGTGGGACAACGCTTGTAATCCGCGTATCCGATTGTGTCTTGTGTTTTGATGCTTTGTGAATTATCACTTGGAAGCCAATATAATGTTCTTGAATGTAATGAAGCATGAGATGCTTGAAATGATGCAAGGTTGCATGGAAAGTGTGTAATGTACCAAGAATGCATGTATTACTTGTTAGCTTGAACAAGTGTTTATTTTCTATTGAGAATGGTGCATGTGTGCATGAAATCTCCTTAGTGCATTGAAGTCTTGTGAAGGCTTGTTTTAAAAGGCATGAAATGCAAATGTTGGTTTTGTGGTTCATATGTTGCATTTGTTTCATGCATGAGTTAGATTGAAGGAGTAAGTGGTTTTTAAAGGTTTCTTGCTTGAGATGATTTTCAAGTATGAGAAAAGTATAATGTGAAGTGGAAGTGTTTTCCAAGGATCTTGTATTTAACTTTGCATATGATGTTCATGCATGGAAAGGTTAAATTGATGGTTTTGCAAGGATGTGCTTTGAAGTGAGTTACTTAGCTTTTCTAAGCTAAGGGTTGGTTTTCATGTTTGAGCAATGCATGATTTAAAGTATGTTGTTTAAAAGGGGGTTTTCAAACATTGCTTTGGTTTATCGGAATGTGTTTACTTTTAAAAGAGGTTTTATGACTCGCTGCATTGATGGTGTTTTGGTTTTGAGCATTCCACACTAAGCATTATGTGCTTACGCTCCTTTTTGTCCATCAATGCAGATATTTGAAGTTGGGACAGCAAGAAGCAAGGGATTCAAGGAGAGCTCCACTTGAGATGTATGTCTCGGTTAATAGCTATAGTTAATAAAGGCAATGGGGGGAGAGTCTTTTATGTTGATGTTTAATGAGATTCTATATGTTGGACAAGTTTGGTTTATGGTTTTGAACTATGTGGTTTAACGCTTGCAACGTTTGAATCTTTTTATTCATAAGTCGTTATGCTATGCTTCTTGTTTTAAAAGCATGATTAAGTGTTGGATGTGTTGAATGAGTTGGTGCACCTAGGGGTGGTTTTGTATCTAGATTTTGATGAAAATTGGTAGGTATGATGTTTGGCATGTTGTTGATTTATTGTGGAATGGTTTGGAGCATGTTTGATGGGGTTTAAAGGTGTTAAAACAGGTCTATCTGCTGTTTCTGGGCAGGGTGTTTCGATACACGCTTGCCTGTTTCGAAACAGGCCCTTGATTTGGCCTGGGTGTTCCTGAACGACTTAGACCCGTTTCTGAACACTTTGGCTACTGCCAAGGGGTGTTCCTCAACGGCCTAGACCCGTTTCGGAACACTTGACTGTTGGGCATATTTTTGAAATGTTTTCAGGTTTGCAAGCTTTACGTTTTAGTCATGATTTGTGTATGTGCAATTGCTTGAGTTCGAGATGTCCGTTGAATGTGAAATTTGGCAGAGAGGCATGAAACATGACTAATTTCATAATGGTAACTTAAAAATTGGTAAAGTCCTCTTAATTTTCAGAATTTACAAATTGGTCTCTAAATTCGTATTTTGTGCAATTGGGTCCCTTATTGTTTTCCGATTGCTGTGATTTTTGAGTATGGTTATCTCAAGAGTATGCCTAGGTTTAATGTGCATCTAGACAAGTTTAAAAAAAGGGTCGTTAATCAAGGTTGACTTTCGGGTTGACATTGGTTTTCCCCGTGTAATCTTCGTAGTTCGGGTCAACCGTCTAGGCCGGGCTAAGGGGGTTACATTTGGTGGTATCGGAGCTGAGTTGCGAATGCTTGGGGAAATGGTAATTGTTGTAATATGTGTTTGATGTTTATTCTGATGTGTGGTTGAAAGTCGGTTGAAGTGCGTGTTCTTGAGCGAATTGTTGATGTTTTTAACATGCTTTTTGGTTATGAATCTTCATTGAGCTAATGTGGATTTGTGCTGGTGATATGTTGATGATGTAAGATGATTTTATGAATGATGAAAGTGTGGTGGGTAGAATATGTTGATATTATGCTGTTGCGAGTGAATGTTGTTTGATGAGAGCATGATCGAAATATGTTGATTGATATGCTCGATATTGTGATATCCATGTTTTTATTGACTGTTATGTCATGTAAAAGGGGAGACTTCGGGATACCCATTGCCTTATTATTATAGCTATTGTGTTATTTTGGAGTTGGAGTTTTGAATCCTTGCTTAAAGCTGGTCTGATCGATTTGTTTGTTTTGTTATGATTGTTTGCTGTTAATAGCATGGTGAAATCGATGAGAGAATGGCAGTTAGGTGAGATGGTTGCTGCTTTAGAGCAGGTTGTTAAGGCGTGGAATTCACCTTTTAATGGAGGTGTTTCGTCTCAGTCTTCAGTGCTTGGAGTTGAGGTAGTAAGGCAGGAGGAAGAAGTTGGTTCTGTGAAGAAGAGTTCATCACCTATAGTTCAAGAGGTGTTGGGAACATCTCAGGCTAGGGCAAAAGTAAGGCCCGTAGAGGTGCCGGCTGTGGGATGTGCGGGTTTGTCGAAACAGCGTTTACATGATTTGGGAGCTGTGGAGTATCATGGTTCGACACCTGAGACGTTCGAGGCCTGGTTGGCCAGTGTAATTCTAATTTTGGATCAGGAAGGTTGTGAGTGTGCCTGTAAGCTGGGAAGTGTTGTCTCATTGATGTTGGAGGACGCTTGTGCCTGGTGGACATCTGTGGCGGTGGCATCGCACATCCACGATATAGATTGAGACTTCTTTGTGTCTGCCTTTTATGAAAGGTACCTTGGAGAGAAATTCCCAAGGGTTAAGCAACGTGAGGGTGTGGTTTCAGTTTATGAAGGTGAGAAAGGTTTAAGCGAGAGAGTTGTGGGTACTGACCTCGGGAGTGGTCAGCGTAAGAGGCTACGTGATAGAAGGTTTTGCTTGAATCGAAGTATGGGTGGTAGTGCAAATGTGGGGCAAGTGCTGTATAATCAAGTAGTGGTAGCTCAGTTACCGGTGTGTGACTGTTGTGGAAGGCGCCATGTTGGAGGTTGTTGGGGTGCGAGAGCTTGTTGGAACTGTGGTTCTAAGGAGCATGTGAAGCGAAATTGTCCTCAAGTGGTGAGATTAGCTTCAGTGGTAGCAAAAGGGTCTCCGAAGGGTCGTGGGCATGGCCAAGACAAGGTTCGAAGGTGGGAGGAAGGGCAGAAAGGTGTGAGGAGCTTGCGGAATGAATCTTGTTAGAATTGTGGGTCTGTTGGGCGTTTGAGACGAAATTGTTTGATGTTGGCTCGGGGTAGTCAGGGTTCTTTACCGCAGGGAGATGGTGATGACCTTAATGTGTTAGCTGATGCTGCAGCGGTGCGGCTGGAGAATGATGGTTCTGCGAGGAAGAGAGCTTGTCTGTTGAAGCTCCGGGGCAGTGAGGTGTTTACAGGTAACCTTGTTAAGTAACCTTTGCTCTAGTATCTTAGTTTGGTTTGAGTTGGTATTTCCTTGCGTAGTGGGTTTGCTCTCGTTGCTAGCATGTTTGGGGTAGTAGTTGGTGTTGTTTTGAGAACAACTTTAGTGTGAAGAGGGCATTAGTGGGTATTTTGTGGTTAATGGGATACTAGAGCGGTAGGGTTAGGCAAGTTGGAAGTGAGATAGGGGGTTGTTCTTAGACGGATCATGAGGATGTTATTGCTGGTCCATGCATACATGTGACATGACATTAGAGGTTTTGCATACATGTACACAGGCATTGATAGGGCATATTGGTTATCATGCATACATACGTTCACACTTGCTGATAGCTAATCGAGTCCGTTAGTGTTGTGATAGGGATAGGTTGGATGATGGGTTTTAAAAGTTGTTTTGGTGCTAGGAGAATGTTAGAAGTAATGGAGGGTATTAAGCGAGCTGTCGGTAATAGTGAGTGCGATATAGCATGTTGGCAGAAGGAAAGTGTTTTGGTGCTTAAAGAATTTAGCGATATGGTGGTGAGGAGATTACCGGTTGAAGTTAGAATCGGTTAGAGTGGTTGTGAATAGTTGGTAGAAGTGGTAGTTTCTTGGTGTTAAGTGATGTAGTAAAATAGTGGATGTGTTTTAGAGTGCTGAGGTAACTTGGCATTGATGTAGTAGTAGAAGGGTTGTTTATGTAGGTGATGGTTCATAGCAACCTTTGAGGAGTTGAGAAGAGGTTTTGTTGTGGGTTGTAGAAAAGGGTTATTTTGGGAGAATAGGAGTTTCGTAACCTAAATATGTATGTATAGGTTGGGCGATGTTCTAGCAAGGCAAGTGTTGTAGTCAAAACTTGAAGGGGAAAGGCAATGTAAGATCAAAGGTCATTGTTGGTTGGACGGGTTCTTGTGAGAAGTGGTTGGCTGGTTGTGAATAAGTAAATTCCGTCTAAAGACAGTTGGCGGTGTATGGAACGGGTGGCGGAGTCAAGGTTGGGGTTTTGTGATATGATTTTCGGATGTTAGGCGAGTAGACCTGGTAAGCCGTTATGGTGATGATAGGGGCGGATTTGAAGGAAAGTGTTGCGTATAAAAGAGTCTATCGCAATTGTAGTGCAAGTGTACACGACGCAAGTAGTAAGTGATACGAAGTATCGGATATCGTCTCCACAGGGATTGGGCTAATGACTTCACCTTATTTCACTGCACGAAGTAAAGAAAATAATTGAGAGTTGTCACGAGAATAATAAAGTAAAAACGCAAATAAAGGAATGGAGATATCAAGATAGAGAAAACGGGCTGGTATTGAATTGCTCAGTAGTGTAGGTATTGGATTGCGTAGGAACTCCAGTTCTGTCGTCGTGCCCGTCGCGGCAGCACCTGTCGCGGCGGCTGTCCGTTGGCTGTCGCGGTAGCAGACACACCAACTACGTACTTCAAGTTTGGCAAGAATCCCAGATCTGCCTTAGCCTATCCCTAGGTCCAAGTCTGTCGATGATCACGTCTTTGATGATACCTCCCGGCGTGAATAGAAGGATTAACACTGATGTGTATGAATTCTTCTTTAGCCACTTAACCTTGCCCTATCCCTAGGCACAAGATAGTTCAACTATAAACTAGAGAACTCGCTCTTATTTCTTTCGTATACTTAACTCTCCCGATGCTAAGTAAATAGATAACCTCACAAGGTTTTCCCGATGCTCTTGCAAGATATTAAAACCAAAATAAGAGAACTTGAAGTTTATTTTATTGAACTTGGAAAAATCCTAAAACAAAACAACCCTTGCAACTACTTTACAAAACAACCCGTTGCCCTAGGGGGAATTTAGAACATGTCGGTGACGGGTGAACGACAGAGGGGTTTAGGTTATCGGTTATGGGGTATTCGGTGCCTCCTAGGTTAAATCTATGCCCTTATATAAGCTTTGGGCTCAAGTATTCTAAGTTAACAAGGATTACAACTTTAATGAAAAGTAAGATTCTAATAAATGCTTAATCTCTAAGGATTCCTACTTTTCAGCCGCCTCCTTGTTTCATGGGAATTCCTCCCCTTGAGCTTTGGCTTGACATATCTTTTGATCCGGGGCTTGGAAAAATATTTGGCTTTCACACGACAGACGAGAAAATTTTTCTCTATCTATCGAGGTCCATTTTACTCTTCCTCTTCATTGGGCTGCTGTCACCTTGCTATCACGACAGGTCCATGGCAGCTTCATCCTCATCGTCTACTTGTCTAGTTCAGCTTTTCTGCTTCTCTGCCCTGCGCCTGCCTTCTTTGTCAACTATGGCAGCTACCTGCAAAATAAGCCATCTTTTAGTAGAATCCGTGCTTTTAATCTGTTTGTGATGTTTTACTGAAAACTAACCTAACTGCAATGCAATAATGCTTGAATGCAGCAGAAATATGGGTTAAAAAGGGTGTAAATAATATAACTTTTACACACTCAACACACCCCCAAACTCAAGTTTTTGCTTGCCCTCAAGCAATTAAGACCTAAAAGAAAAATTGAAAATTTTTGTGTTGGCCATCAAACAGTGAACTGTCCCTTACCCGTCGCTCATTCTCTATGGCGGCAGCAACCTGTCGGAAAGGTTAGGATCTGTCTGGAATCTCCCTATAGCTCTCGTGCAGTGTGTGCATGCTTGTGAACAGTTATAAGCTAAGACTCTCTTAGTTTCACTAGAATATTCAACTTTTTAACTCGAATTTTTATGCCAAAGTTTATTTTCTTGAAGACACATTTTCATGCTTCTTTTCTTTCTATTTTCAAGCTAAGTTTTTCTAGAGCCAGTTTTGGGCACCTCTAGTTAGCTTCCTAGAGCCGGTTTCGAGCACCTCTAGGTTTTTGAGTTTCTTTTGCTAAACTTCTTTCCTAGAGCCAGTGTTAGGCACCTCTAGGGGCTATTCAAGTACTAAGCATCCTATTCTAGTTTGGCTAAGAGAAATCTAAGCAATATAACAGTCACAAAGGTGTTTAAATTTTCAGAACTATAGAAAGGCTCTAAACTTCTCCTTAAACTGTCCTAAAGATGCTGCCACGACAGAGCCATCATGACAGGTAAGTTAACTTCACAGTTTTAAGCCAACAGTTTTATATTTTTTTGATTTTTTTAAGAAAACTTGAATAAATAAAAGACACAACAATTAATAAAAAGATGTACTTAAGACTCCATTAATGATGGAGGGTTACCACCCCCAAACTCGAGGGTTGCATTGCCCTTAATGCAAAATGACAGAAAAATATGAAGACAAGTACATCACAAAAGATAGAAGCATGCAGCAATAAAAGGAAAATAAAAACTTAAATTTTCAGTCGCTGTCCTCGCTGCTGCTGCTGACACGGATCTGACGACAGCGTCTGGGCTGTGGAGGAGGCTGGGCAGGTTCAGGGGCAGGTTGCTCCACGAGATGGACATCGAAACTGCTGCCACTGTCCCAAGTGCTACTGGTGGTGGTGCTAGCCTTGGGCATCAGTTTCCTATCTGCCACGTGTTTTATTCTCTTGACCGGCGTAAATTCCCTCTCTAAATTCCTCCTGATCAGAGGGCTGTCATCGGAGGCAGGTCTCTTCGTTCCTCTGGCAGGGGTGTCGGCCGGTGGACTGCCTGCTGCCGTCAGGGCAGGTGATGGGGTGGAGGCGGTAGAGTGGGAATGTGGGGAGGCAGGTGGTGTGGGGACAGGGGATGGGATATGGAAATAATGGGCAGGAAAAGTAGGGAACTGAACATCGGGAAAATTTAAAGTGTGGGTAATGAAGTTTATCGTCGAATTTTTGAAATCCCGGATGAAGGTCATCAATCCCATTTGTCTTTCCTCTACCCGTTGTAGCGCAGCAAGGATGTGGGCGGATTTGTCTGTCGGAGCGGTGGCGGCAGCAGGTTCAGGGGCAGGCTCCTCTGATGGTTCTTCTAGGGAGCCGGCTGGATTGAATGAAGAGATAGGTGTAGCCACTACCAGCTCCATGAGGCTGTTGATGTTGTTGTCTGTCCAGCCTCTACCCTTGATGAGTTTGTCGGAGGGTTCCTCGGGGACAGCAGCACGGCGGCACAAGGAGGTTATTGTGAACTGCAGGCAGAGGCAGGAGTCGGAGCGGAAGGTGCAGTCCAGGATGTTGTCCCTCATATAGCGGCCCACATTAATAGGCCTGTCGTGCATGATGGAATGAATAAGGGCAAGCCGCTGCTGGTTGACTATCGTATGGTGGGAAGAAGGCATGATGCGCTTTTTGATAAAAGCGTTCCAGAGTTTAGCTACAGGGAGGAGCTGCCCCCTTTTGATAGAGTGGGGGTTCTTTTTGCTGGTTGTCCATGTGGTTCCTTCCTCTGTAACCTCTGCCATAACAGCACCATAGGCGGCAGCATCGAGGGTGTCGAGAAATTTCTGGTGGGCATCATCATCGGGGTCAAAGTAGAGGCCAAACATGTGGTTGATGCTGTCAACTGTGAAGGGAACTTTCACTCCTCGAACGATGAGAGATGTTGCCGTTCTGCTGTCTATGGCAGCATAAAACTCCCGGACTAATGTGTCGTTTAGTTCTGCCGGTTGTTCAGCGAAGTGCTCCCATAGTTGAGCCGTGATGGCCCTTGTGATGAACGGCCGGAGTCCCATGTTGGATGTGCCTTTCGGATGTACACGAAACCCCGTTCCTCCCATAACTCCTTTGTGGCGAAGGGCGTTGCTGCTGCTGAAGAAGAAGCTGGGGCAGCACTACGGCGGGTCTGTCTAGACGACATGTTAGTTGCAAGGGTTGTGAAAAATGAAGAGAGCAAATAAAACTAGAGGAGAAAGCAAGGAAGAATAAGCAGAAGTGAGAAAAAATGAAAATGAAAACGGGGTTTTATAGCGGTCGAGGGTCTGCCCGTTTAATGCTGTAACGGCAGGCATGAATAACAGGGCGACAGATGGGATTTAGCGTGTCTGACGCGTCTGACACGCATTTATGCGTCTGTTACGCGTCTGCCACACGCTTCTGCGTCTGCCGTTTCCGTCTGTTGAAGCAGTTTCTTGTCATGCCACTTCTTAGTCTTTTCCTTGTAAATCCTTGCATTGTCGTCGGCCATTGTCCGTAATTCCTCAATCTCGTTCAGATCTAATAGCCTTTTCTGGCCTGCCTTGTCCAAGTCCATGTTCACTGCCTTGATTGCCCAATATGCTTTGTGCTCAATCTCGACAGGCAGATGACAAGTTTTCCCATAAATCAATCGGTATGGAGGCATGCCCAATGGAGTTTTAAAAGCTATCCAATATGCCCATAATGCATCGTTCAGAAGTAGAGACCAATCTTTCTTAGTTGGTTTAACCATCTTCTCAAGAATGTTCTTCACCTCCCTATTAGAAATCTCAGCCTGTCCATTGGTCTGTGGGTGGTATGCTGTCGCGATCCTGTGATTGACACCATATTTTTTTAATGGAGCAGCAATTACCCTATTATCAAAATGTCTCCCTTCATCACTGATAATCGCCTTAGGGATGCTAAATCTAGAAAAAATGTTTTTGTGCAAAAACTTTTGGACCGTTTTGGCATCATTCTTTTGAGTTGCGATTGCTTCTACCCACTTGGAGACATAATCCACTGCTAGGAGGATGTAAAGATTTCCACATGAAGATGGAAAAGGTCCCATAAATTCAATCCCCCAAACGTCGAAGATCTCGACTTCTAAAATTTTCTGTAGTGGCATCTCGTTTCTCCTCGAGATGTTACATGTCCGCTGGCATCTGTCACAGTGCTTGTAAAAGTCCTGTGCATCCTTATATAGTGTCGGCCAATAGAACCCTGACTGCAGCACCTTGGCAGCAGTTTTATTTCCTCCTAAGTGACCTCCATATTGTGAAGCCTGACAGTGATGGAGAATGTCTTCTTGTTCTTCTTGTGGTACACATCTCCTTATAACCTGATCTGCGCACATTTTGAAAAGAAGAGGTTCGTCCCAATAATAATGCTTAACATCATTTTGGAACCTCTTCCTGGCTTGATAATTAAGATCAGAAGGTAATATTCCGCTAACTATAAAATTAATGTAATCAGCATACCAGGGAAGGTCAGAAGACTTACCTGCCGCCATGGCTGTCGCGACAGTGATTGCGGCAGCAAAGAGCTGCTCATCTGGGAAGGTCTCCAGTATGTTTGTCTCGTCTATTGGTAGACTCTGTCCCTTCTCCAACCTTGACAAGTGATCTGCCACCTGATTTTATGTCCCCTTTTTGTCCTTGATCTCAAGATCAATCTCTTGTAATAGCAAGATCCATCGTATCAATCTAGGTTTTGCATCCTTCTTTGCGAACAAATACTTTAGAGCAGAATGGTCGGTGTGTATTATTACTTTCGTCCCAAGTATGTAGGAACGAAACTTGTCGATGGAGAACACCACA
Source organism: Hibiscus tridactylites (assembly GCA_958450335.1). NCBI lineage: Eukaryota > Viridiplantae > Streptophyta > Magnoliopsida > Malvales > Malvaceae > Hibiscus > Hibiscus tridactylites. Next base: position 47,692,415 of record OY288266.1, read on the forward strand.
GCTAACAACTCCTTTTCTGTGGTGGTGTAGTTCACTTGGGCGTCATTTAACGTCTTGCTGGCATAGTAGATGACGTGAAACAGCTTATCTCTGCGCTGCCCAAGTGCTGCCCCGACAGCATAGTCACTAGCATCACACATGATCTCAAATGGCTGTGTCCAGTCTGGTGGCTGTACTATGGGAGCTGTCACTAGTTTTTCCTTCAGAACCTTGAATGCTTCAGTACATTCTTCATTAAAGTCAAAGGGTCGGTTTTGCTCTAAGAGATGGCATAGTGGCTTTGTGATTTTCGAGAAATTCGCGATAAATCTCCGATAAAAACCAGCATGCCCTAAAAAACTTCTAATGCCCTTGACTGTTGTTGGCGGCCGCAGCTTCTCTATGACTTCAATCTTAGCCCTGTCGACTTCTATCCCACGGCAGCTAATCTTATGGCCAAGGACTATCCCTTCGTCCACCATAAAGTGACATTTTTCCCAATTTAGAACAAGATTAGCTTTTTCACATCTTTCAAGTACCTTTTGAAGATTGCCGAGGCAGCTCTCAAAATCGTCTCCAAAGACAGAAAAATCATCCATGAAAATCTCAAGGAAGTCCTCTACCATGTCGGAGAATATAGCCATCATGCACCTTTGGAAGGTGGCAAATGCGTTGCAGAGTCCAAACGGCATCCTCCGAAACGCGTATGTTCCGTAGGGGCATGTAAAAGTCGTCTTTTCTTGATCCTCTGGTGCAAGAGAAATTTGATTGTACCCTGAATAACCATCAAGAAAACAATAGTAAGGTTTACCCGCTAATCTATCAAGCATTTGATCAATAAAGGGCAAAGGAAAATGATCTTTTCGGGTAGCTTTGTTAAGCTTCTGATAGTCCATACAAACCCTCCAACCGGTCACAGTCCTGGTTGGGATTAACTCATTGTTTTCATTAGTTATCACGGTCATTCCTTCTTTCTTGGGAACACATTGCACTGGGCTCACCCATTTGCTGTCGGAGATGGCGTAAATAATACCAGCATCTAACCATTTAATTATCTCTTTACGCACTACCTCCTTCATCGCATGGTTTAACCGCCTTTGGGCATCTATAGTCGGCTTATGATCTTCCTCGAGGAGGATTTTGTGCATGCATAACACCGGACTAATGCCTTGAATATTTGCTATCGTCCATCCAATCGCCTTTTTGTGCTGCCTTAGCATGTCGATTAGCTGTCGTTCCTGTTCCTGCGACAGCTTAGCAGAGATGATTACGGGCAGTGTGTCATTGGAACCAAGATAAGCATATTTTAACTGCCCTGGCAGGGGCTTAAGTTCTAAAGCAGGTGGTTCAACAATAGATGGCTTTTGGATTACATGGTTATCCGAAGTATAATTCAAGGGTTCGAATAACTTACCTGGACGATTGCCTAACAAGTTTACCTCCTCCTGATCTTCAGTATCAGATGTGTCGGATTTAGAGGAGTCGCTGTCGTCGGTGCTGTCGTCGTTGCTGTCGTGACAGACCTGTAGGTGGCTGTCGCGACAGTGACCAAATTTTATATCACGGCAGCCCGACCTGATGTAGGGTGGATCAAAGGTCACCTCAATGATGGCCTTGCATTCCTCGTCCGCATTAGCATGTTTCATTGCTTGGAGAACATTCAACTTAATCTCTTGATCGTTTACGCGCATGGTGAGTTCTCCTTTCTCCACATCAATCAATGATCTTCCCGTGGCTAAGAAGGGTCGCCCAAGGATGACTGGTGCGTTTTCATCTGCCTCACAATCTAAGATAAGAAAGTCAGCAGGAAAAATAAGCTTATCCACTCTTACCAGAATATCTTCAATTTTTCCCTCAGGATGAACGTAAGAGCGGTAGGCCAGCTGCAGAGTTACTGTCATGGGCCGCGCCTTGCCAATACCTAATTTCTGAAAAAACAGATTTGGGCATTAGATTAACACTGGCACCAAGATCACATAGTGCCTTACCCACAAATATGTCGCCGATCACACAAGGTATGATGAAGCTCCCCGGATCCTTCTTTTTCTGGGGCGGCTGCCTATGAAGAATACTCATGCAACCTTCTGTCATCTTTACCGTTTCAAATTCCCCAAGTTTAGATTTTTTTCGACATAACATCCTTGAGAAATTTAGCATAACCGGGCATTTCCCTAACAGCATCTAACAACGGAATATTAATATGAACCTGCTTAAAAATATCATAAATCTTTTTAAGTTGAGATTCATGCTTAGCTTGCTGTATTCGTTGAGGAAAAGGTGGTGGAGGACGGTAATCAACAATACGTCTTTCCCACTGCATGCGAATCTGAGGACGGTAATCATATTTTTTCTCCTCTGTCGCTTCTGCTGTCGTGACAGGCTCATCGGCAGCAGTCAGTTTATCACCTGTCGGGGCAGCTTCCACGGCAGGTTTATCCAAGGCAGGTTCCTTTTCCGTTTCAGCTTCTTTTTCAGGCCCTGGTAGTTTCTTCCCACTCCTAGTAGTAATTGCCTTACATTGCTCATGTGGTGGCGGTCTAGCATTTTCAGTATTGCTAGGGAATCCTCCATTCTGCCTCTGCTTAATATATGGAGAAACCTGACCCATTTGTGTCTCTAGAGACTTCAAGGTAGCTTCATGATTTGTCATCCTCATCTCGGTTTTATCCATAAAGGTTTCCGTCTTTTTGACAAACTGATTCATATTCTCCATATACGTACCGGTCTGAGACATAAAGGTGGCCAGAGTCTGCTCCAATATACTACTCGTGGCAGGTGGTGGCTGTTGTTGCTACTACGGCGGCAGGTGCTGCGGCAGTTGCGGCGGCAGTTGTTGTCGCGTCAGCAATCTAGGTCCTTCCTGATTCTGATTATATGCTTGCGAATTCAGGGCATTGTTAGGGTTACTCCATGAAAATTTGGGATCCTTCCTCCAATTGGGATTATAATTGTTGGAATTATAATTCGGCTTGTAATTTCCAACATATTTTTCCTCTTCTATTTGTATTGGGCATTCATCCCGACTATGATTTCCCTCACAGACAGTACAAACTTTCTCGACAGCAAATCCTTGTAATTCATCTTCATTTAATAAGCGTTTCATTGCTTTAGTAAGGAATGCTACTTGTGATTTCATAGTGTTGTCGGCCTCATAGTCCTTGACAGCAAGTACCCGTTTACCCCCTCTTCTAGCTGTCGGAAACTGCTCCTCATTCTTGGCCAGATTTTTCAAAACTTGCAATGCCTCGTCTGGATCATTATCCAATAATAATCCATTTGCTGCAGAATCAATCCGAATGCGAGTTTGTAAGTTAGCAGCATTATAGAACTTAGTTACCTGATTCCAGACGGGAAATCCATGCATTGGGCAGTTCCGTAGAAGAGTAGTAAATCTGTCCCAGGCCTCGTGCATCGGCTCGTCGTCTTCCTGTTGAAAAGTAGCAATTTCGTTACGTAATCGCTCAATTAAATGCGAAGGATTAAAACGAGATAAGAATTTACGAGATAAATCTGCCCAAGTTCTAACTGAACCCGGCGTAAGTTTATTCCACCAAGTTTTAGCTCTGTCCCTCAATGAATGGGGAAATAACCGAAGCCTCAGTATCTCCGGACTAACTCCTGGTAGTCTAAACGAACCACAGATCTCCTTGAACATCTTGAGATACTCCCTAGCATCTTTTGTCACAGCACCACTAAACTGCCAGGCATTGTTGATCATACTAAACATGACAGGTTTAAGTTCGAAGTTGTCAACATCTATATCCGGCAGCGTGGTCTCCAGCTCTACATGATCGTTCAACATGTAGTCACGACATGACCGTCGTCCATCTGCTGCGGGCGGGTCACCGACTGGCGGGTGGTTATCGCCAAGGGGTGGTGTGTGACCGCCGGCAGGTTGGTTATGGCCCATCTTCTCTAACTGTTCCTCGAGGTATTCGTTTCTGTCTAAAAGTCGGCGAAGTTGTTTCTTGAGACTGAAGGAACGTTCGATTTCCGGATCTAATGGATACTCAAGATCTTCACCTCTTTTAGATCTGCGCATAAACAAGAAAACCTCGTGAAAAGCAAGAGTTGAAAGCACAAAAAAAAGAAAAAATAAAGAAAAATAAAAATAAAAACGAAAAGAAAAATAAAAATAAAAACGAAAAGTGCAATAAAAGAAAGATGTAGTTATGTTGCCAATCCCCGGCAACGGCGCCAAAAACTTGTTGCGTGTAAAAGAGTCTATCGCAATTGTAGTGCAAGTGTACACGACGCAAGTAGTAAGTGATACGAAGTATCGGATATCGTCTCCACAGGGATTGGGCTAATGACTTCACCTTATTTCACTGCACGAAGTAAAGAAAATAATTGAGAGATGTCACGAGAATAATAAAGTAAAAACGTAAATAAAGGAATGGAGATATCAAGATAGAGAAAACGGGCTGGTATTGAATTGCTCAGTAGTGTAGGTATTGGATTGCTTAGGAACTCCAGTTCTGTCGTCGTGCCCGTCGCGGCACCACCTGTCACATCGGCTGTCCGTTGGCTGTCGCGGCAGCAGACACACCAACTCCGTACTTCAAGTTTGGCAAGAATCCCAGATCTGCCTTGGCCTATCCCTAGGTCTAAGTTTGTCGATGATCACGTCTTTGATGATACCTCCCGGCGTGAATCGAAGGATGAACACCGATGTGTATGAATTCTTCTTTAGCCACTTAACCTTGCCCTATCCCTAGGCACAAGATAGTTCAACTATAAACTAGAGAACTCGCTCCTATTTCTTTCGTATACTTAACTCTCCCGATGCTAAGTAAATAGATAACCTCACAATGCTCTCCCGATGCTCTTGCAAGATATTAAAACCAAAATAAGAGAACTTGAAGTTTATTTTATTGAACTTGGAAAAATCCTAAAACAAATCAACCCTTGCAACTACTTTACAAAACAACCCGTGGCCCTAGGGGGAATTTAGAACATGTCGGTGATGGGTGAACGACAGAGGGGTTTAGGTTATCGGTTATGGGGTATTCGGTGCCTCCTAGGTTAAATCTATGCCATTATATAAGCTTTGGGCTCAAGTATTCTAAGTTAACAAGGATTACAACTTTAATGAAAAGTAAGATTCTAATAAATGCTTAATCTCTAAGGATTCCTACTTTTCAGCCGCCTCCTTGTTTCATGGGAATTCTTCTCCTTGAGCTTTGGCTTGACATATCTTTTGATCCGGGGCTTGGAAAAATATTTGGCTTTCACACGACAGACGAGCAGATTTTTCTCTATCTATCGAGGTCCATTTTACTTTTCCTCTTCATTGGGCTGCTGTCATCTTGCTGTCACGACAGGTCCATGGCAGCTTCGTCCTCATCGTCTACTTGTCTAGTTCAGCTTTTCTGCTTCTCTGCCCTGTGCCTGCCTTCTTTGTCAACTATGGAGCTACCTACAAAATAAGACATCTTTTAGTAGAATCCGTGCTTTTAATCCGTTTGTGATGTTTTCTGAAAACTAACCTAACTGCAATGCAATGATGCTTGAATGCAGCAGAAATATGGGTTAAAAAGGGTGTAAATAATATAACTTTTACACACTCAACACACCCCCAAACTCAAGTTTTTGCTTGCCCTCAAGCAATTAAGACCTAAAAGAAAAATTGAAAATTTTTGTGTTGGCCATCAAACAGTGAACTGTCCCTTACCCGTCGCTCATTCTCTATGGCGGCAGCAACCTGTCGGAAAGGTTAGGATCTGTCCGGAATCTCCCTATAGCTCTCGTGCAGTGTGTGCATGCTTGTGAACAGTTATAAGCTAAGACTCTCTTAGTTTCACTAGAATATTCAACTTTTTAACTCGAATTTTTATGCCAAAGTTTATTTTCTTGAAGACACACTCAACAGAAAGTCAGCAATACGTTGAGAAGTTTGGGTAAGCAGTTGATGCTTAAGGATTTTTGCTTGATGTGGTAACCTTTGGAAGAGGTTGAGCAGTTGTGTAAGGGTTTAGAAGCAGTGAAGGTTGTGGGTCACATGGTGGCTGAACTGGATTGGTTGGTGTCACCGTGTGTACGAGTTTTGGGGAGTTATGAGTTAAGGTTGTGTATGTTGTAAAAGTTGGAGGATCTTCAGGTTGTTGTTGAAGCTATGTGCAGTCCGGAGGTGTGAGAGGTTAAGATGTGGTTAACATCTGAGTGTTCTGGAATTCGTGAACAGTATGTGGTGGTGTTGGGTTAGTGGAGTTTTGTGTGGAGAGTGTTCGGTGGTGGTTAAGTCTCCTGTGTTGCTTTGTGGGTTGATTTGAGAAGTTTGATTGTGCTCTTGTCGCCGATTGAAATTTCGAGGATGAAATTTCTTAAGGGGGGGAGAGTTGTAACACCCCAATTTTGGGCTTAGAAGTTTTGGGTTGAATCGGACCGGTCAGATTTTCGGTTCGAATATAAAAGGTGGTTTTAAGGAAAGCCTAGTTCAGGATGCATTAAAAATATGGAAAAATCAATTTTGCGAAATGAGGTTTGGAAATAAGACATTTCGAGTTAGTGACTAAAATGTAATTTTTGAAAAGTTGGTGACTATTTTAAAAGGATTGAAACTTTAAATCTTTAAGGAGCTAATTTACCCAAGAAGAGTTTTCTCCAGATTTTTCTTAATATTAAAGATTTAATTAATGATTTTTAATAAAAGGAAAAGGGGGAAATATATATTTTTGACTTCATAACTAACATTTGTCAAAACTTTCCCATTTCTTTTTCTCTCATTTTTCTCTCAGCCAAACACATTTCCCCTGCCACTTTTCCTCTGATTTTTACATCTAAAGATGATATTTTAATCTCTATTTGATCTCTAATCATTCCTACACCAAATTCTCATCATTTGCTTATTGAATTTTCAAGAATTTTGGCTCTAAACAAGGAAAAACTCACATTTAGAGGTATGAACGTCCTTCTCTTCTAAATACTCAGTTCTTTACTGAAATTCCCAAGTTCTCAATCCTTGATTTGAGTTTTATTAAAGGTTTTGATGTTGTGATCTTGATTTTGGGTTAAAATGCAAGATTTGGATTTAATTTTGAAGAAATTCGTAATAATTGATTGGGCTTTGTTTTGAGATGTCTTTTTGATGTAATTAGGGTGTCTAAATGATGTATAATTGAGGTTTGATCAATGCAATCTCGAATAGGTTGATTTTACTAAGTTTTTACTTGTGAAAATGGTGGTTTTTGGGGTGATCTTGGAGTTTTGTTAATGTTGGAGGTATAAGGACGTGTTTTGGATCATTTTGGATGTTAATTGATGTTTAAAAATGGTTAGAAGTGATGGATCTTGGCTGGGTTAAGTCTTGGAAGTGTTTGGAGGTGATTTCGGTTGTGTTTGGTAGCCGAAATGTTGGATTTGCAAAGAGCAGCGAGTTTAGGTGTGTTGCTGGTGTTTTTAATGCATTATGATGCATTAATCCTCTGTTGTTATGTGCTTGAAACAGGGGAGAATGATCCGTGAGCAATGTAGGTGGCGTTGAAGGTTCCGAATGCTTGGAAGGCTTGTTGGCTAGCCTTGTTTTGTGTATCGGTGAGTGAAGTTGGGTTTTCAGCTTTAAAACCAAGGTTTGAAGGTTTTGGGAGCTTGGTTTAAGTCTAAACAACTTAGCTAAGCTCAAGAGTAAGTAAATGGAATTTCTCTCTTGGTTTGTGTTACGAATTGGTTTTTAAAGCACTTGTGATTGTTGGATGCAATGCATGTGATTTGCATGTTTTAAATTCTATATTGAAAGCATATTTTAGCATGGTTTAATGCTGGTTTTGAAAGTCATGTGTGAAGGATGCTCAAGGTAAGAGATCCTTGGCTTTGTACATTGGAATTGTGGAACTTATGCATAATGTTGCATGTTGTTTAATGGCTTTGTTTAATGCTTCAAAACAATGGATTAATGAGGTAAAATGGTTATATTGGCAAGTGATGTAAGTGGTTCCTGGTTACTTTAATCGGATATAGTTAGCCGGCTATAGGATTGGGTGCACCGTGAATTGAGTCACCTTGGATGTCGAAGGGGTTGTAATTGTACCATAAACTCCATCCAAGAATCCAAGTATCCGATTGTGTCTTGTGTTTTTATGGTTTGTGAATTATCACTTGGAAGCCAATATAATGTTCTTGAATTTAATGAAGCATGAGATGCTTGAAATGATGCATGTTGCATGGAAAGTGTGTAATGTACCAAGAATGCATGTATTACTTGTTAGCTTGAACAAGTGTTTATTTTCTATTGAGAATGGTGCATGTGTGCATGAAATCTCCTTAGTGCATTGAAGTCTTGTGAAGGCTTGTTTTAAAAGGCATGAAATGCAAATGTTGATTTTGTGGTTCATATGTTGCATTTGTTTCATGCATGAGTTAGATTGAAGGAGTAAGTGGTTTTTAAAGGTTTCTTGCTTGAGATTATTTTCAAGTATGAGAAAAGTATAATGTGAAGTGGAAATGTTTTCCAAGGATCTTGTATTTAACTTTGCATATGATGTTCATGCATGGAAAGGTTAAATTGATGGTTTTGCAAGGATGTGCTTTGAAATGAGTTACTTAGCTTTTCTAAGCTAAGGGTTGGTTTTCATGTTTGAGCAATGCATGATTTAAAGCATGTTGTTTAAAAAGGGGTTTTCAAACATTGCTTTGGTTTATCGGAATGTGTTTACTTTTAAAAGAGGTTTTATGACTCGCTACATTGATGGTGTTTTGGTTTTGAGCATTCCTCACTAAACATTATGTGCTTACGCTCCTTTTTGTCCATCAATGCAGATATTTGAAGTTGGGACAGCAAGAAGCAAGGGATTCAAGGAGATCTCCACTTGAGATGTATGTCTCGGTTAATAGATATAGTTAATAAAGGCAATGGGGGGAGAGTCTTTTATGTTGATGTTTAATGAGATTGTATATGTTGGACAAGTTTGGTTTATGGTTTTGAACTATGTGGTTTAACGCTTGCAACGTTTGAATCTTTTTATTCATAAGTCGTTATGCTATGCTTCTTGTTTTAAAAGCATGATTAAGTGTTGGATGTGTTGGATGAGTTGGTGCACCTAGGGATGGTTTTGTATCTAGATTTTGATGAAAATTGGTAGGTATGATGTTTAGCATGTTGTTGATTTATTGTGGAATGGTTTGGAGCATGTTTGATGGGGTTTAATGGTGTTAAAACAGGCCTATCTGCTGTTTCTGGGCAGGGTGTTTCGATACACCCTTGCTTGTTTCGAAACAGGCCCTTGATTTGGCCTGGGTGTTCCTGAACGGCCTAGACCCGTTTCTGAACACTTTGGCTACTGCCAAGGGGTGTTCCTGAACGGCCTAGACCCGTTTCGGAACACTTGACCGTTGGGCATATTTTTGAAATGTTTTGAGGTTTGCAAGCTTTACGTTTTAGTCCTGATTTTTGTATGTGCAATTGCTTGAGTTCGAGATATCCGTTTAAGGTGAAATTTGGCAGAGAGGCATGAAACATGACTAATTTCATAATGGTAACTTAAAAATTTGTAAAGTCCTCTTAATTTCAGAATTTACAAATTGGTCCCTAAATTCGTATTTTGTGCAATTGGGTCCCTTATTGTTTTCCGATTGTTGTGATTTTTGAGTATGCTTATCTCAAGAGTATGCCTAGGTTTAATGTGCATGTAGAAAAGTTTAAAAAAAGGGTCGTTAATCAAGGTTGACTTTCGGGTTGACTTTGGTTTTCCCCATGTAATCTTCGTAGTTCGGGTCAACCATCTAGGCCGGGCTAAGGGGGTTACATTTGGTGGTATCAGAGCTGAGTTGTGAATGCTTGGGGAAATGGTAATTGTTGTAATATGTGTTTGATGTTTATTCTGATGTGTTGTTGAAAGTCGGTTGAAGTGCTTGTTCTTGAGCGAATTGTTGATGTTTTTAACATGCTTTTTGGTTATGAATCTTCATTGAGCTAATGTGGATTTGTGCTGGTGATATGTTGATGATGTAAGCTGATTTTATGAATGATGAAAGTGTGGTGGGTATAATATGTTGATATTATGTTGTTGCGAGTGAATGTTGTTTGATGACAGCATGATCGAAATATGTTGATTGATATGCTCGATATTGTGATATCCATGTTTTTATTGACTATTATGTCATGTAAAAGGGGAGAATTCGAGATACCCATTGCCTTATTATTATAGCTATTGTGTTATTTTGGAGTTGGAGTTTTGAATCCTTGCTTAAAGCTGGTCTGATCGATTTGTTTGTTTTGTTATGATTGTTTGCTGTTAATAGCATGGTGAAATCGATAAGAGAATGGCAGTTAGGTGAGATGGTTGCTGCTTTAGAGCAGGTTGTTAAGGCATGGAATTCACCTTTTAATGGAGGTGTTTCGTCTCAGTCTTCAGTGCTTGGAGTTGAGGTAGTAAGGCAGTAGGAAGAAGTTGGTTCTGTGATGAAGAGTTCATCACTTATAGTTCAAGAGGTGTTGGGAACATCTCAGGCTGGGGCAAAAGTAAGGCCTGTAGACGTGCCAGCTGTGGGATGTGCGGGTTTGTCGAAACAGCGTTTACATGATTTGCGAGCTGTGGAGTATCATGGTTCGACACTTGAGACGTTCGAGGCCTGGTTGGCCAATGTAATTCTGATTTTTGATCAGGAAGGTTGTGACTGTGCATGTAAGCTGGGAAGTGTTGTCTCACTAATGTTGGAGGACGCTTGTGCCTGGTGGACATCTGTGGCGGTGGCATCGCACATCCACGATATAGATTGGGACTTCTTTGTGTCTGCCTTTTATGAAAGGTACCTTGGAGAGAAATTCCCAAGGGTTAAGCAACGTGAGGGTGTGGTTTCAGTTTATGAAGGTGAGAAAGGTTTAAGCGAGAGAGTTGTGGATACTGACCTCGGGAAGTGGTCAGCGTAAGAGGCTACGTGATAGAAGGTTTTGCTTGAATCGAAGTCTGGGTGGTAGTGCAAATGTGGGGCAAGTGCTGCATGATCAAGTAGTGGTAGCTCGGTTACTGGTGTGTGACCGTTGTGGAAGGTGCCATGTTGGAGGTTGTTGGGGCGCGGGAGCTTGTTGGAACTGTGGTTCTAAGGAGCATGTGAAGCGAAATTGTCCTCAAGTTGTGAGATTAGCTTCAGTGGTAGCAAAAAAGTCTCTAAAGGGTCGTGGGCACGACCAAGACAAGGTTCGAAGGTGGCAGGAAGGGCAGAAAGGTGTGAGGAGCTTGCGGAATGAATCTTGTTGGAATTGTGCGTCTGTTGGGCGTTTGAGACGAAATTGTTTGATGTTGGCTCGAGGTAGTCAGGGTTCTTTACCGCAGGGAGATGGTGATGACCTTAATGTGTTAGCTGATGCTGTAGCGGTGCGGCTGGAGAATGATGGTTCTGCGAGGAAGAGAGCTTGTCTGTTGAAGCTCCGGGGCAGTGAGGTGTTTACAGGTAACCTTGTTAAGTAACCTTTGCTCTAGTATCTTAGTTTGGTTTCAGTTGGTATTTCCTTGCGTAGTGGGTTTGGTCTCGTTGCTAGCATGTCTTGGGTAGTAGTTGGTGTTGTTTTGAAAACAACTTTAGTGTTAAGATGGCATTAGTGGGTACTTTGTGGTTAATGGGATATTAGAGCGGTAGGGTTAGACAAGTTGGAAGTGAGATAGGGGGTTGTTCTTAGACGGATCCTGAGGAGGTTATTGGTGGGTGTGAACCGACATACATGCACAGTTAAAACCATTGTTATATACTATATTATATATATATATGTGCTGGTCCATGCATACATGTGACATGACATTAGAGGTTTTGCATACATGTAAACAGGCATTGATAGGGCATATTGGTGATCATGCATACGTACGTTCACACTTGCTGATAGCTAATCAGGTCCGTTAGTGTTGTGATAGGGTTAGGTTGGATGATGGGTTTTAAAAGTTGTTTTGGTGCTAGGAGAATGTTAGAAGTAATGGAGGGTATTAAGCGAGCTGTCGGTAATAGTGAGTGCGATATAGCATGTTGGCAGAAGGAAAGTGTTTTGGTGCTTAAAGAATTTAGCGGTACGGTGGTGAGGAGATTACTGGTTGAAGTTAGAATCGGTTAGAGTGGTTGTGAATAGTTGGTAGAAGTGGTAGTTTCTTGGTGTTAAGTGATGTAGTAAGTTAGTGGATGTGTTTCAGAGTGCTGAGGTAACTTGGCATTGATGTAGTAGTAGAAGGGTTGTTTATGTAGGTGATGGTTCATAGCAACCTTTGAGGAGTTGAGAAGAGGTTTTGTTGTGGGTTGTAGAAAAGGGTTAGTCTAGAAGAATAGGAGTTTCGTAACCTAAATATGTATGTATAGGTTGGGCGATGTTCTAGTAAGGCAAGTGTTGTAGTCAAAACTTGAAGGGGAAAGGCAATGTAAGATCAAAGGCCATTGTTGGTTGGACGGGTTCTTGTGAGAAGTGGTTGGCTGGTTGTGAATAAGTAAATTCCGTCTGAAGACAGCTGGCGGTGTATGGAACGGCTGGCGGAGTCAAGGTTGGGGTTTTGTGATGTGATTTTTGGATGTTAGGCGAGTAGACATGGTAAGCCGTTATGGTGATGATAGCGGCGAATGTGAAGGAATGTCAGAAATACGTTGAGAAGTTTGGGTAAGCAGTTGATGCTTAAGGATTTTTGCTTGATGTGGTAACCTTTGGAAGAGGTTGAGCAGTTGTGCAAGGGTTTAGAAGCAGTGAAGGTTGTGGGTCACATGGTGGCTGAACTGGATTGGTTGGTGTCACCGTGTGTACGAGTTTTGGGGAGTTATGAGTTAAGGTGGTGTATGCTGTAAAAGTTGAAGGATCTTCAGGTTGTTGTTTGGGCTATGTGCAGTCCGGAGGTGTGAGAGGTTAAGATGTGGTTAACATCTGAGTGTTCTGGAATTCGTGAACAGTATGTGGTGGTTGGGTTGGTGGAGTTTTGTGTGGAGAGTGTTCGGTGGTGCTTAAGTCTCCTGTGCTGCTTTGTGGGTTGATTTGAGAAGTTTGGTTTTGCTCTTTTCGCCAATTGAAATTTCGAGGACGAAATTTCTTAAGGGGGGGGGGGAGAGTTTTAACACCCCAATTTTGGGCTTAGAAGTTTTGGGTTGAATCGGATCGGTCGGATTTTCGGTTCGAATATAAAAGGTGGTTTTAAGGAAAGCCTAGTTCGGGATGCATTAAAAATATGGAAAAATATCTAAAAATCCTCTTTTATTATATATAAGAGAGTGGTGAAATCAATTTTGCGAAATGAGGTTTGGAAATAAGACATTTTGAGTTAGTGACTAAAATGTAATTTTTGAAAAGTTGGTGACTGTTTTAAAATGTAACGCCCCGGTTTTGGGCTTAGGAGTTTTGGGCGTTGACCGGTTTGGTCAAAGTGTTGTTCGAATCTAAAAAGGTGAAATTAGGAAATCCTAGTTCGGGTTGCATTAAAAATATGGAAAATGTTCTAAAATCATCTTTTAATATAATTAAGTGAACTGTGAAATCAATTTTGGAAAATGAGTTTTGGAAGAGTGACATTTTGGCTAGTGACCAAAATTTAAATTTTTGAAAGTTTGGTGACTGTTTTATAAAGGGTTGAAACTTTGAATCTTTAAGGAGTTATTATTCCAAAAGTAGTTTCTCCAGATTTTTCTAAGATATTTTAAGGATTTATTATGATTTTAAAACATATCAAAAGTGGAGGGAAAGCCATTTTGGCTATTTTGATAACTAACTTCCTATTTTCCTTTCTCTCATTTTCTCTCAACCCAAACACTTTCTTTCCAGAGAATTGTTTCTGATTTTCTCACCTAAATCCCTCCTTTCAACTCTCTTTTGATTCCTAATCAACATATCTACAAAACCTCATCATTTGCTACTTGATCCATCAAGGTTTTTGATTCCAAAAAGTGGAGAAACTCAAGTTTGGAGGGGAGGCATCTTTGGATCCAAGAGTTGTTGATCCGGAAGCTTGATTTGGTGCTTCGGCAAGAGGCGAAGTGGAATCGGTGAGTGAAATTGGGTTTTCGGCTTTGAAACCAATGTCTTGGGAGCTTAGTTTAAGTCTAAACAACTTTGCTAAGATCAAGTGTAAGTTTTCGGAAATACTCTCTAGTGGTGGCCATGATTTGATTGTTGTGCAATGTGGTTTATTGCATGTTTTAAACTCTATTTTGAAAGCATGATTTAGCATGGTTAATGTTGTTTTTGTAAGCCATATGTTGAAGGAAGCTCAAGGTAAGAGTTCCTTGTTTTTGAACATTGATTAAATGTGGTTTGATGCTTTTAAATGCATGATGAATATGGCTTGGTTTAATGCTTTAAAACAGTGGATAAATTGTTGATAATGATGTATATTGGCAAGTGATATTTTGAAAAGGTTAAGGTCACTAAGGTGGTTAAAAGTCCTTGAGTGAGCCTTGTTTACTTAAGAACATCAAGGTGGTTAAAAGTCCTTGGATGATTCTTGCTATGGACACAAAGGTGGTTAAAAGTCCTTGTGTGATCCTTTCCATTGTGTTTAAAAGTCCATGGGGCCATGGTGTTTAAAAGTCCATGGGGCCAAGGTGTTTAAAAGTCCTTGGGGCCAAGGTGTTTAAAAGTCCTTGGGGTGAAACTTGATACGGACACAAAGGTGGTTAAAAGTCCTTGTGTGGTCCATTCCATGGTGGTTAAAAGTCCATGGGGCCAAGGCGTTTAAAAGTCCTTGGGGCCAAGGTGTTTAAAAGTCCTTGGGGTGAAAGTTGATGAACTTGTTTTTAAAGAAATGGAATTTATCACTTATGGCCAATATGACATGTTATGATATGAAGCATGAGATGCTTGTTTAAAGTATGCTTTTGAGCATGTGTAAATGTTGATTTGAAGCATGATTTATAAAGTGTTTTATAAATGCATTATTGAATGGTTTTATTGAGCATTCCTCACTAAGCTTTTGCTTACGCTCTCTTTCGTTTTCTTAAATCAATAATGCAGAACATTAGAGTACTTTGAGGGCAGCAAGGAGGGCAAGCATTCAAGTGAAAGTAAAGCTCAAAGTATGGAAGGTTTCTTAAGTACATTTTTAGCTTTTGGTAATTTGGCAATGGGGGACCTATGTGTATGTTTTGGGAGAGGTTTTGAACTCCCTAAGTATGTTGAATGTTGTTGAGAATGTTGGTTTCTGAGTTTGGCCTTTACATGCTTGAAATGGAAGTTTATGCTAGAATGGTTTGCTTGTGTAGGAAGCATGCCTATAGATTTGGGGCTTTTCATATATGATGTTATTTTGTTGAATTGTTGATGCATGTATGACTCATATATGTTGAATTGCATGTTGGTAAAGTTTGGTGGTAATTGGAGCATGATTGGATGTTTAATTGCATGTTTAAGTATGCATTTTGGGGCAATCTGTGCAGGGCGTTTCGGAACAGTGCCTGCAGTTTCGGAACGGGTGCCTTGAACAAGCCTAGGCGTCCGAAACGGGAGAGACCGTTCCGGAACGGTTTGGCTACTGCCAGCCCGTGTTCCGGTACGCGTTGCGGAACGGCCCGTGTTTCGAAACGGGTTCTGCCTGTTCCGGAACGGGTGACCGTTGGGGGCTGGCATTGGCAGTTAAATGTTTTGAATTATTTGCGTTTTAGTCCTGAATCTTGTTTGTGCAATAGTATGAGTACGGGAAGTCCCTTTTAGCTGAAATTTCACAGTGAAGCATGAAATCTGACTAATTTCAAGTTGGTAACTTTAATTTGGGTTTAAGTCCTCCTATTTATCAGAAATTACAATTTGGTCCCTAAAGTTGTAATTTGTTCAATTGGGTCCCTGTTTGATCTCTGATGCTTGTGATCTTTGAGCATGATGTTGTGTGATCACAATTAGGGTTATTGTGCATCTAGACAAGATTAAAAAGAAAAAAAAGGGTCGTTAATCAAGGTTGACTTTCGGGTTGACTTTGGTTTTCCCCGTGTGACTTTCTTAATTCGGGTCAACCGTCTAGGCTGGGTTAAGGGGGTTACATTTGGTGGTATCAGAGCTGAGTTCTCGAGTAATTGGGAATGAGTGTATGCATGATTGAAGTATGTTTGCCTTGTATGCTTGTTGATCGAAAGCATGATTAGTGGCTTGTGATTTGGATGCAATTGAGTTGTATGCTGTGATGTAGCATGATGTGGGTACCCATTGCCAAATCGAAGCTAATGAAATGTTGTTGATTTTGAATGAAATTGAGCTTGATTACTTGGATTGCTTACCTTGCTGGGCCTGACTTTGTTTTATTTGCATTGTGATTGCATGGTAATAGTATGGCACCACGTAGAGAGTTACGAGGTAGTGTGCGAGCTGCGGCTCCTAATGAGAATGAGAACGAGGAGAACACGGGTAGTGCGGTGTTACCTCCTCCTCCACCTGGTGGTGGTGCTGAGAGAGAAAGAGCTGAAGCTGCAGCTGGTGCTGGAGCTACTGGACCAGAGGTTGGTCAGGGGCAAGCTATGCCTTATATGTCTATGTTGGTACAAGCTATTGCGGGTGCTTTTCGAGCAGCAATAGCTGGAGCTCAAGGAGCTGGGCATCAGGGAGATGCTAGAGTTAGACTACCTTTGGAGCGTCTGCGCAGTCTTGGTGGGACTGAGTTCAGGGGTATGTCAGCTAAGAGGTCCGAAGCTTGGCTAGAGAGTACCAAGCGAATCTTGGGTCAGATGAGCTGCACGGATGTGCAAAAGATGGGTTGTGTTGTGTCCTTGCTGCAGGACGATGCGTATACGTGGTGGACGACCACTATAGCTGGAATGGTTGAAGCTGATGTGACTTGGACATTCTTTCAGAATGTGTTCAAGCGGAGATATCTTGGAGTGAGACATCTTGATGAGAAGAAGCGTGAATTCATGTCTCTTACCCAAGGGAGCATGAGTGTGGCTGAGTATGAGGTGCAGTTTGTGCGACTCAGTCAGTATGCACCGGAGCTGATACCTGATGAGCGGGCAAGGTGCGAGAGGTTCCGTTATGGTCTTGTGACGGATGTGAAAATGTATGTGCTGGCCACCGAGTATGATGATTTTGATGTGTTGGTGGGCCGAGCCAAGGACATTGAGATGAACTTGGGTTTATCTGCGAAAGGTGCTGGAGCAAGTTCTGGCAAGAGAGTTGCTGAGTTTAGTTCCGGAGGTGGACGGAACAAGAGGGGACGTGATCAGAGGTATCAGTCCTCAGCTAAGAGAGGTGGTGGAGCACCTGCTAGAGGAGGCAACGCTAGAGCTGATCCTAGTGCTTGTTGGATCTTTGGTTCACGTGGTCACATGAAGCGTGACTGTCCTCGTGCTGTGAGGGAGGTGCAAGCTCCTGTTGCAGCGGCTGGTAATGGATGCTGGAGTTGTGGATCCGTAGACCACTTGAGGCGAGATTGTCCTAGGTTGGCTGGTGATCAGGTGCGTGTTCCTGCTGTTGCTGCACCACAGAGAGGTCGTGGGCGCGGCCGTGGTAATTTCCAGAGGCGAGAGGAAGGTGGTCGTGGAGTAGCCCATGTTGTGGCTATTCAGCCTGAAGGTGGAGGCCAAGCTAGGGTGTATGCTCAGCGTGAGGGAAGGAATGATGCGGATGTGATTGCAGGTACCTTTACTTTGCAATCCTTGTCATTTTTTTCTTTGATTGATTCTGGATCTACGCATTCATACATTTTGCGTGAGCATGCTGAATTGCTTGGTTTGCCTGTTGAGTCTTTGGATGTTGGTGTTTGTGTCACTAGTTCTTTTGGTGAAACTGTTGTGACTCGAAAGCTTTATAGAAGGTGTCCCTTGGTTGTTCAAGAACATGTTTTTCATGTTGATCTTATGGAGTTGCCCTTTTATGGTTTTGATGTGATCCTTGGTATGGATTGGCTTGCTGAGCATCGTGCTGTGGTGGATTGTGAAAATAAGCGAGTTTCGCTGAAGCTTGCGGATGATTATGAAGTTGTTGTGGTTGGTGAAAATGTGAAGTTTCTTGCCAATGTGGTGTCTACCTTGGAGGCGAGCAGGATGCTGAGGCAAGGTTGCGAAGCTTATCTAGCTTTTGTGATGAATCCTAGCTCTAAGGAGTTGAGGGTGCAAGATATCCGAGTTGTGAAGGAGTTTCTTGGTGTTTTTCCTGAGGAGTTGCCTGGTTTACCTCCTAATCGCGAGGTGGAGTTTGGAATTGAGATGTATGAGAATACAACTCATGTGTCCATTACTCCCTATAGAATGGCACCTAAGGAGCTGAAGGAGCTGAAGACGCAGTTGCAAGAGTTGCTTGATCGTGGTTTCATCCGACCGAGTGTGTCACCTTGGGGAGCACCGGTCTTGTTTGTGAAGAAGAAAGATGGCACTATGAGAATGTGCATTGATTACCGTTAGCTGAACAAGTTGACTATCAAGAATCGGTATCCTTTGCCGAGGATTGATGATCTCTTTGATCAATTTCGGGGAGCTGCTGTGTTCTCTAAGATTGACTTGAGGTCAGGGTATTATCAGTTGAAGGTGAAGGATGTGGATGTGCCTAAGACAGCTTTCAGGACAAGGTATGGGCATTATGAGTTCCTTGTGATGCCGTTTGGTTTGACAAATGCTCCTGCTGCTTTCATGGATATGATGAACCGTGTGTTTCATGAATACCTGGACAAGTTCGTGGTGGTGTTCATTGATGATATCCTCGTGTACTCGCGTACTGAGGAGGAGCACGAAGAGCATTTGAGGATTGTTTTGCAAGCCTTGTTGGAGAATCAACTTTATGCTAAGCTGAGCAAGTGTGAGTTCTGGCTTAAGGAGGTGGTGTTTCTTGGGCATGTGGTCTCAGCTGAGGGGATTCGTGTTGATCCTCAGAAGATTGAGGCGGTGATGAACTGGAAAGTTCCTAAGTCTGTTCATGAGGTCCGTAGTTTCCTTGGTTTGGCGGGATACTACCGAAGGTTTGTGGATGGTTTTTCCAAGATTGCTGCTCTTTTGACGAAGCTGTTGCAAAAGGATGTTAAGTATGAGTGGACGGAAGCGAGACAGCAGGCTTTTGAGAAGCTTAAGGCGGCTTTGACGCAAGCTCCTATCTTGGTTCAGCCTGAATCAGGGAAAGAGTTTGTGGTCTATAGTGATGCATCCTATGTTGGTTTGGGATGTGTGCTGATGCAAGAGGGTAAGGTGGTGGCTTATGCATCACGGCAGTTGAAAGTGCATGAGCGCAATTACCCTACACATGATATTGAGCTGGCTGCAGTGGTTTTTGCTCTGAAGATCTGGAGACATTATCTGTATGGTGAGAAGTGTACTGTGTACACGGATAACAAGAGTTTGAGGTATCTGATGTCTCAGAAGGAGTTGAATCTTAGGCAGCGGCGCTGGCTGGAGTTGCTCAAGGATTATGATCTGACGATTGAGTATCATCCTGGAAAAGCTAATGTTGTTGCGGATGCCTTGAGTAGGAAGATAGCTGTTGAGCTGAGGGCAATGTTTGCTAGCTTGAGCATATCGCGAGATGGTGGTCTTGTTGCTGAGTTGCAAGTGAAACCATCTTTGGTTCAGTTGATCAAGGAAAAGCAGTTGCTGGGTGAATCCTTGGTGCCTCATGTTCAGGATATCGCGGAGGGTAGACCTTCGGATTTTTGCTTTAATGATGATGGTGTGTTGTGTTTTGGGAGTCGGATAGTAGTGCCTGCTGATGCTGAGTTGAGGCATGCTATTCTGACTGAAGGTCATAGTAGTCCTTTTGCTATGCATCCTGGTAGTACTAAGATGTATCGTGATCTTCGTGATGAGTACTATTGGGTGGGTTTGAAGAAGGATGTTGCAGAGTTTGTGAGCAAGTGTTTGGTGTGTCAGCGAGTTAAGGCTGAGCATCAGGTTCCTTCAGGGTTGTTGCAGCCGTTGAAAATCCCTGAATCGAAGTGGGAGAGGGTTACCATGGATTTTGTATCCGGTTTACCTTTGTCTCCTTCGAAGAAGAATTCTGTTTGGGTGATTGTGGATCGCCTAACGAAGTGTGCACATTTCTTGCCTGTGCATACTACGTTTTCTTTGGATAAGCTAGCAGAGCTGTACATTGCTGAGATTGTGCGGCTGCATGGTGTGCCTAAGTCGATTGTGTCAGATAGGAATCCGAGGTTCACATCACGTTTCTGGCAGTGTTTGCATCAAGCTCTGGGTACAAGGTTGCATTTCAGTACATCCTATCATCCTCAGTCGGATGGTCAGTCTGAGCGGGTTATACAGATCTTGGAGGATATGTTGAGGTGCTGCGTGATTGAGTTCCAAGGTTCTTGGGAGAAGCATCTGCCTTTGGTTGAGTTCGCTTATAACAATAGTTATCAGGCGAGTATACAGATGGCACCTTATGAGGCTTTGTACGGGAGGAAGTGTAGGACTCCTCTTTGTTGGGCTGAAACTGGTCAAAAGTTGGTTTTGATGCCGACTTTGTTGAAAGGGACCACCGAGAAGGTGAAGCTCATTTGTGAGCGGTTGAAGGCAGCTTCTGATCGGCAAAAGTCTTACGCGGATTTGAAGCGTAAGGAGATAGAGTATGCGGTGGGTGACCGTGTGTTCTTGAAGGTTTCGCCTTGGAAGAAGGTGATGAGGTTTGGCCGGAAGGGTAAGTTGAGCCCTAGGTACATTGGACCATATGAGGTGGTTGAGCGTGTGGGTCCTGTTGCGTATCGGTTGAGGTTACCTCAAGAGTTGGAGAAGATTAATGATGTGTTCCATGTTTCTATGCTCCGGAAGTATAGATCTGATCCTTCGCATGTGATGCCTGTGGAGGAAGTGGTTTTGAATCCGGATTTGACCTATGATGAGGAACCGGTGAAGGTTCTGGATTCGGATAGCAAGGTTCTTCGTGGCAAGACCATTGAGTTGGTGAAGGTGCTGTGGAAGCATCGAGGTGTTGAGGAAGCCACGTGGGAGCGGAAGGAAGACATGCTGAAGCAGTTTCCTTATCTCTTTCCTTCAGGTAAATTTCGAGGACGAAATTTCTTAAGGGGGGGAGAGTTGTAACGCCCCAGTTTTGGGCTTAGGAGTTTTGGGCGTTGACCGGTTTGGTCAAAGTGCTGTTCGAATCTAAAAAGGTGAAATTAGGAAAGCCTAGTTCGGGTTGCATTAAAAATATGGAAAAATGTTCTAAAATCATCTTTTAATATAATTAAGTGAACTGTGAAATCAATTTTTGAAAATGAGTTTTGGAAGAGTGACATTTTGGCTAGTGACCAAAATGTAATTTTTGAAAGTTTGGTGACTGTTTTATAAAGGGTTGAAACTTTGAATCTTTAGGAGCTATTATTCCAAAAGTAGTTTCTCCAGATTTTTCTAAGATATTTTAAGGATTTATTCTGATTTTAAAACATATCAAAAGTGGAGGGAAAGCCATTTTGGCTATTTTGATAACTAACTTCCTATTTTCCTTTCTCTCATTTTCTCTCAACCCAAACACTTTCTTTCCAGAGAATTGTTTCTGATTTTCCCACCTAAATCCCTCCTTTCAACTCTCTTTTGATTCCTAATCAACATATCTACAAAACCTCATCATTTGCTACTTGATCCATCAAGGTTTTTGATTCCAAAAAGTGGAGAAACTCAAGTTTGGAGGGGAGGCATCTTTGGATCCAAGAGTTGTTGATCCGGAAGCTTGATTTGGTGCTTCGGCAAGAGGCGAAGTGGAATCGGTGAGTGAAATTGGGTTTTCGGCTTTGAAACCAATGTCTTGGGAGCTTAGTTTAAGTTTAAACAACTTTGCTAAGCTCAAGTGTAAGTTTTCGGAAATACTCTCTAGTGGTGGCCATGATTTGATTGTTGTGCAATGTGGTTTATTGCATGTTTTAAACTCTGTTTTGAAAGCATGGTTAATGCTGTATTTGTAAGCCATATGTTGAAGGAAGCTCAAGGTAAGAGTTCCTTGTTTTTGAACATTGATTAAATGTGGTTTGATGCTTTTAAATGCATGATGAATATGGCTTGGTTTAATGCTTTAAAAGAGTGGATAAATTGTTGATAATGATGTATATTGGCAAGTGATGTTTTGAAAAGGTTAAGGTCACTAAGGTGGTTAAAAGTCCTTGAGTGAGCCTTGTTTACTTAAGAACATCAAGGTGGTTAAAAGTCCTTGGATGATTCTTGCTATGGACACAAAGGTGGCTAAAAGTCCTTGTGTGATCCTTTCCATGGTGTTTAAAAGTCTATGGGGACATGGTGTTTAAAAGTCCATGGGGCCAAGGTGTTTAAAAGTCCTTGGGGCCAAGGTGTTTAAAAGTCCTTGTGTGGTCCATTCCATGGTGGTTAAAAGTCCATGGGGCCAAGGTGTTTAAAAGTCCTTGGGGCCAAGGTGTTTAAAAGTCCTTGGGGTGAAAGTTGATGAACTTGTTTTTAAAGAAATGGAATTTATCACTTGTGGCCAATATGACATGTTATGATATGAAGCATGAGATGCTTGTTTAAAGTATGCTTTTGAGCATGTGTAAATGTTGATTTGAAGCATGATTTATAAAGTGTTTTATAAATGCATTATTGAATGGTTTTATTGAGCATTCCTCACTAAGCTTTTGCTTACGCTCTCTTTCATTTTCTGAAATCAATAATGCAGAACATTAGAGTACTTTGAGGGCAGCAAGGAGGGCAAGCATTCAAGTGAAAGTAAAGCTCAAAGTATGGAAGGTTTCTTAAGTACATTTTTAGCTTTTGGTAATTTGGCAATGGGGGACCTATGTGTATGTTTTGGGAGAGGTTTTGAACTCCCTAAGTATGTTGAATGTTGTTGAGAATGTTGGTTTCTGAGTTTGGCCTTTACATGCTTGAAATGGAAGTTTATGCTAGAATGGTTTGCTTGTGTAGGAAGCATGCCTATAGATTTGGGGCTTTTCATATATGATGTTATTTTGTTGAATTGTTGATGCATGTATGACTCATATATGTTGAATTGCATGTTGGTAAAGTTTGGTGGTAATTGGAGCATGATTGGATGTTTAATTGCATGTTTAAGTATGCATTTTGGGGCAATCTGTGCAGGGCGTTTCGGAACAGTGCCTGCCGTTTCGGAACGGGTGCCTTGAACAAGCCTAGGCATCCGAAACGGGAGAGACCGTTCAGGAACGGTTTGGCTACTGCCAGCCCGTGTTCCGGTACGCGTTGCGGAACGGCCCGTGTTTCGAAACGGGTTCTGCCTGTTCCGGAACGGGTGACCGTTGGGGGCTGACATTGGCAGTTAAATGTTTTGAATTATTTGCGTTTTAGTCCTGAATCTTGTTTGTGCAATAGTATGAGTACGAGAAGTCCTTTTGAGCTGAAATTTCACAGTGAAGCATGAAATCTGACTAATTTCAAGTTGGTAACTTTAATTTGGGTTAAGTCCTCCTATTTATCAGAAATTACAATTTGGTCCCTAAAGTTGTAATTTGTTCAATTGGGTCCTTGTTTGATCTCTGATGCTTGTGATCTTTGAGCATGATGTTGTGTGATCACAATTAGGGTTATTGTGCATCTAGACAAGATTAAAAAGAAAAAAAAAGGGTCGTTAATCAAGGTTGACTTTCGGGTTGACTTTGGTTTTCCCATTGTGACTTTCTTAATTCGGGTCAACCGTCTAGGCCGAGTTAAGGGGGTTACATAAAATGATTGGAACTTTGAATCTTTAAGGAGCTAATTTACCCAAGAAGATTTTTCTTCAGATTTTTCTTAATATTAAAGATTTAATTAATGGTTTTTAATAAAAGGAAAAAGTGGGAAATAGATATTTTTGACTTCATAACTAACTTTTGTCAAAACTTTCCCATTTCTTTTTCTCTCATTTTTCTCTCAGCCAAACACATTTCCCCAGCCACTTTTCCTCTGATTTTTACATCTAAAGATGAAATTTTAATCTCTATTTGATCTCTAATCATTCCTACACCAAATTCTCATCATTTTCTTATTGAATTTTCAAGAATTTTGGCTCTAAACAAGGAGAAACTCACATTTAGAGGTATGAACGTCCTTCTCCTCTAAATACTCAGTTCTTTACTGAAATTCCCAAGTTCTCAATCCTTGATTTGAGTTTTATTAAAGGTTTTGATGTTGTGATCCTAATTTTGGGTTAAAATGCAAGATTTGGATTTAATTTTGAAGAAATTCGTAATAATTGATTGGGCTCTGTTTTGAGATGTCTAAATGATGTATAATTGAGGTTTGATCAATGCAATCCTGAATAGGTTGATTTTCCTAAGTTTTTACTTGTAAAAATGGTGGTTTTTGGGGTGATCTTGGTGTTTTGTTAATGCTGGAGGTATAAGGACGTGTTTGGGATCATTTTGGATGTTAATTGATGTTTAAAAATGGTTAGAAGTGATGGATCTTGGCTGGGTTAAGTCTTGGAAGTGTTTGGAGGTGATTTCGGTTGTGTTTGGTAGCCGAAATGTTGGATTTGCAAAGAGCAGCGAGTTTAGGTGTGTTGCTGGTGTTTTTAATGCATTATGATGCATTAATCCCCTGTTGTTATGTGCTTGAAACAGGGGAGAATGATCTGTGAGCAATATAGGTGGCGTTGAAGGTTCCGAATGCTTGGAAGGCTTGTTGGATAGCCTTGTTTTGTGTATCAGTGAGTGAAGTTGGGTTTTCAGCTTTAAAACCAAGGTTTGAAGGTTTTGGGAGCTTAGTTTAAGTCTAAACAACTTAGCTAAGCTCAAGAGTAAGTAAATGGAATTTCTCTCTTGGTTTGTGTTACGAATTGGTTTTTAAAGCACTTGTGATTGTTGGATGCAATGCATGTGATTTGCATGTTTTAAATTCTGTTTTGAAAGCATATTTTAGCATGGGTTAATGCTGGTTCTGAAAGTCATGTGTGAAGGATGCTCAAGGTAAGAGATCCTTGGCTTTGTACATTGGAATTGTGGAATTTATGCATAATGTTGCAAGTTGTTTAATGGCTTTGTTTAATGCTTCAAAATAGTGAAATGGTGATGGTAATTGGTGGTTTTGGCATTTTGGTTACGCTTATAAAAACAATGGATTAATGAGGTAAAATGGTTATATTGGCAAGTGATGTAAGTGGTTATTGGTTACTTTAATCGGATATAGTTAGCCGGCTATAGGATTGGGTGCACCATGAATTGAGTCACCTTGGATGTCGAGGGGGTTGTAATTGTACCATAAACTCCATCCAAGAATCCTAGCGATTGAGGAAATTGGTGTCACCACGATGGAGGTTGGCTCTCGTGAGTGGGCTTGGTTTAGTGCCACTACGATGGAGGTTGGCTCTCGTGAGTGGGCTTGGTTTAGTGCCACTACGATGGAGGTTGGCTCTCGTGGGTGGGCTTGGTTTAGTGCCACCGCGATGGAGGATGGCTCTCGTGGGTGAACCTTGTTAAAGTCACCATGATGGAGGATGGCTCTCATGGGTGGACTTTGTTAAGCGTCACAACGGTGGAGGGTTGCTCCCGTGTGTGAGCTTGGTTAAGGTGATTACAATGGTTGTGGTAGCTTCCATGTGTAAGCCTTGTGATGTGTCCCGGCTCTCGCTAGTGTATTATACAACTTCCGATGAGTGATGTTGAGGGGTTGTGATTGTACCGTTAAACTCCATCACGGGTGTTGAGGGGTTGTGATTGTACCGGTAAACTCCACCTTGTGTTGTTCGGAAGTGTGTATGAAGCGTGTGGGACAACGCTTGTAATCCGCGTATCCGATTGTGTCTTGTGTTTTGATGCTTTGTGAATTATCACTTGGAAGCCAATATAATGTTCTTGAATGTAATGAAGCATGAGATGCTTGAAATGATGCAAGGTTGCATGGAAAGTGTGTAATGTACCAAGAATGCATGTATTACTTGTTAGCTTGAACAAGTGTTTATTTTCTATTGAGAAAGGTGCATGTGTGCATGAAATCTCCTTAGTGCATTGAAGTCTTGTGAAGGCTTGTTTTAAAAGGCATGAAATACAAATGTTGGTTTTTTGGTTCATATGTTGCATTTGTTTCGTGCATGTGTTATATTGAAGGAGTAAGTGATTTTTAAAGGTTTCTTGCTTGAGATGATTTTCAAGTATGAGAAAAGTATAATGTGAAGTGGAAGTGTTTTCCAAGGATCTTGTATTTAACTTTGCATATGATGTTCATGCATGGAAAGGTTAAATTGATGGTTTTGCAAGGATGTGCTTTGAAGTGAGTTACTTAGCTTTTCTAAGCTAAGGGTTGGTTTTCATGTTTGAGCAATGCATGATTTAAAACATGTTGTTTAAAAAGGGGTTTTCAAACATTGCTTTGGTTTATCAGAATGTGTTTACTTTTAAAAGAGGTTTTATGACTCGCTGCATTGATGGTGTTTTGGTTTTGAGCATTCCTCACTAAGCATTATGTGCTTACGCTCCTTTTTTTCCATCAATGCCGATATTTGAAGTTGGGACAGCAAGAAGCAAGGGATTCAAGGAGAGCTCCACTTGAGATGTATGTCTCGGTTAATAGCTATAGTTAATAAAGGCAATGGGGGAGAGTCTTTTATGTTGATGTTTAATGAGATTGTATATGTTGGACACGTTTGGTTTATGGTTTTGAACTATGTGGTTTAACGCTTGCAACGTTTGAATCTTTTTATTCATAAGTCGTGATGCTATGCTTCTTGTTTTAAAAGCATGATTAAGTGTTGGATGTGTTGAATGAGTTGGTGCACCTAGGGGTGGTTTTGTATCTAGATTTTGATGAAATTTGGTAGGTATGATGTTTTGCATGTTGTTGATTTATTGTGGAATGCTTTGGAGCATGTTTGATGGGGTTTAAAGGTGTTAAAATAGGCCTATCTGCTGTTTCTGGGCAGGGTGTTTCGATACACCCTTGCCTGTTTCGAAATAGGCCCTTGATTTGGCCTGGGTGTTCCTGAACGGCCTAGACCCATTTCTGAACACTTTGGCTACTGCCAAGGGGTGTTCCTGAATGGCCTAGACCCGTTTCGGAACACTTGACCGTTGGGCATATTTTTGAAATATTTTGAGGTTTCCAAGCTTTACGTTTTAGTCCTGGTTTTTGTATGTGCAATTGCTTGAGTTCGAGATGTCCGTTTAAGGTGAAATTTGGCAGAGAGGCATGAAACATGACTAATTTCATAATGGTAACTTAAAAATTGGTAAAGTCTTCTTAATTTTTAGAATTTACAAATTGGTCCCTAAATTCGTATTTTGTGCAATTGTGTCCCTTATTGTTTTCCGATTGCTATGATTTTTGAGTATGCTTATCTCAAGAGTATGCCTAGGTTTAATGTGCATCTAGACAAGTTTAAAAAAAAAGTCGTTAATCAAGGTTGACTTTCGGGTTGACTTTGGTTTTCCCCGTGTAATCTTCGTAGTTCGGGTCAACCGTCTAGGCTGGGCTAAGGGGGTTACAGTGTTTTATAAATGAAATCAGATATAGTCAGTCGGCTATAGGATTGAGTACACTATAAACATGTCGCCTTGGATGTTGAGGGGTTGTGATTGTACCGGATACTCCATCCAAGTACCCTAATGATTGAAGTTTGTTTAAGGTTGCAACGGTTGAGGGTAGCTCCCGAGTGCGAACCTTGTGTGTGTCCCGTCTCTCGTTAGTGGGTTATAGAACTACCGATGAGTTGTGTTGAGGGGTTATGACTGTACCAAATACTCTATCACGAGTGTCACAACGGTGGAGGGTCGCTCCCGTATGTGAGCCATGAGATGTTGGTAGCGTGTATGAAGGGTTTGGGACAACCCTTGTTAATCTGTGTATCCGATATGATTTTAAGAATGTTATTATCACTTGTGAGCTAATATAATGAAATGAAACATTGTGCAAAATGTTGTTAATGCATAAATTGAAAGATGCATGTTTTGGTTTAAGCTTACCATAAAGGTGATTATGCTTGGAAGGCTTGTTTTATGAGTAGCAATGGTTTAATTGTTGGATTTATATGTATCATATTACATGATTTTTATTACAATGGTTTTGAGGATAAAGTGCATGTTTTGTAAAAGGAAGCTTGAAGTTTTTGAAAAGAGTGACAAATTGTTTTGTGCATGGATGATGTTTTCGGTTTGAGCAATCCTCATTAAGCTTGTATGCTTATGCTCTCTTTGTTCATCAATACAGTCAATCTAAGCTTTGGGGGCAGCACTTGCAAGGGGATCGGTGGAAGACTTTGATTGAAGGTAAGCCTTGGTTTTGGAACTAGTGTAATAAAGGCAATGGGGTGTCCGATGTTATGAATGTTGGTTGCGTTAGTGTTTTGCATGTTTGAGCAAGTTTGATATGCATATTTGGTTGTGTAAATGGCCTTTAAGTTTTGGTTTATGCGTTAAATTGGATTTTAGCCTTTTGGTGTTTTTAACTCTTGGGAAGCAAGCCTCTAGTCCCATTGCTTTTGAGAATGATTCTATGTTGTTGCCTATGTTTCGTGTAAGTCGTCTTTGATGAGTTTTTGAGTTGCAATCTAGGTTAGGCATGTGTTGGGACGGTTTCAAATGCTTTAAATTGAGTTTAAATATCATTCTGAAACAAGCTTCATGGGTTTCAAAATGAACCCGCGTATTGTAACCCCCTTAGCCCGAAACACTATGGCCATTTTGGGCCCCTATTTCGAAACAAATAAGGGTGTTTCGATACACCCTGCCCTGCAACTGCATAATTTTCTGGTTTTTCAAATCTTTTCACACTCAAACATATCCCAAGTCATACCATAACATACCAGCATCATGTTTAGACTTAAAAGAACATATCTAAGAATCTTTAGCTAAGGCATGGCATCAAACAAATATCCAGTGAGTCTAAAGGCATGCTTCCTAGTCACAAAACCAAATATAGACTTCAAACCTCAAACCAAACCATGTAAGGCCATTTACTAACTTCAAAATCCAACACAAACATGCCACAAACATAGGGAGTTCAAAACACATCGCCCAAATACAACCATGAAGCCCCGTTGCCAAATATCAATACTAAAGTATGTGAAAACATCACCATACATGAGCTTTACACTTCCTTGGATGTTCTAAACCTTCTTGCTACCCGAAATCACTTCAATTATCTGCATTGTTGGTAAAAGAAAGCGTAAGCAAATTTTCTTAGTGAGGCAAGCTCAAAGAAAACCAACACAACAATGCATTATTCAAAACCCTATCTCAAAATCCATTTTCTACTACATGCTCATTCTATCTCAGGCTTGAAAACCATTTCAAAGCAAATCTCCATTTGAAAACACATGTATGTCTAATCTATCTCATGCATTTAAACCAATGAAAATCTCATGGCAAAGCCATACACATGCTTGTGAAAACTAAAGCATTTCATATTCAAATCTCAAATGCATCTCTCATGGCATAAATCATCTCAACATTGGGTACATGCGAATCAAATACATTTTTATATACTATATTGGCATTTCACATTTCATCTTTACTCGGATATGCGGATTAGCTTGACTCAAAGTCAAGTCCTACCGCGGTGGAATCTCTCATCACCGGACTCTCATGGCGGTATCTCTCATCGCCACAAAGCTTGGGTATTTCACCAAGTCCTACCCCGATGGTATCTCTCATCATCGGATTCTCACTTTGGATTGGGATGGCACTACCCCTATTGCCCAACTCCAAAGAGCATGTACGGATTTTAGTTTATAGTGCACTCTCATCCTATTGATCGATCAATTATATCCGGTAAGTATCTCATCTTCTATGCCAATATATTATATCTAAACATCATCTCGCCTACTATTTTTATGCAATATTTCTCAAGCTTTTCTCAACTCATTTCAAAATCATATTTCATGCTTTGCATCAAGTTAAATCTCATAACTCATCAATGTAACATGCTATCACATGAAATCTCTACAAAGCATCATCTCATGCTACAAATCATGCATAAAACAGTAGGAATTTGTTTGTCTCAAATCAAGAGCAAGTAAAAGCATTTTAGAGGCAACAACCACATGTTTGAGAGAAAATCTAGCCATACTTACTTCCGGACTTAGGATGATGTTTCAAAAAAATCCTAAATCCCCAAACCTTGTTTCTTTGTCCCTCAAGGACTTCTAAAACCATTCGCACTCACCGATTACGTTTCGATTGCTCGTCGAAAAGCTATCTAAGCTCTTGGCACTTCCAGATCAACACCAAAGGCGTCCGAAGATGTCTCCCCTGCTTAACACACATAAGAGCATAGGATTAATGCATCATCATGCATTGAAATCACCAGCCAACTAATCAAACTCGCTGCTCTACCAAAAGCATCATTTCGGCCACCAAAAACAACCGAAATCATCTCCAAACTCTTCCAAAACAAAGCCCAGCCAAGATCTATCACTTCTAAAATTTTCTAAACCTCAATCAACACCAAAAATCACCACAAACTCGTCCTCAAACCTCCAGCTACAACATAGCACCAAAACCACCCCAAAACCCACAAATCTAGCATGCAAAACTTAGGAATCCAAACCTAATCGGGATTTCTTTGATAAAACCTCATTTATAACATCAATTACCATCCAAAATACATTAGAAATCAACCTCAAAACAGAGTCTAACCAATAGTTACGAAAATCATCAAGATCTCTCCAAGAATCTTGATTTTGGCACAATTTCATGTTTCTAACATTAAAGCAACTCAAAAATCATTAACAAAAGGTTTGATAACTTGGGAATTTCAGTAAAGAACTGATCATTAGAGGAGAAGGACGAAGCTTACCTCTAATGGTTGATTTCTCCTTAATTTTGGCAAGTTTCCTTGAAAATCCAAAGTGAAAGCAAGAGGATTTGATGAGGAAAAGATTAGGAATCAAAAATAGATTGAAACGTCATTAAAAGGGATGAAAATCATAGGCTAATTGATGGAGGAAATTTGTTTGGCTGAATGGAAGTTGAGAGAAAATGAAAAGAGGGAAAAAGATCGTAAAGTAGTTGTGAAAGTCAAAATAAACTTTGTATCTTTTAATTTCCTTTATTAAATCATTATTAAAATACCCAAAGTAAAGAGAAATATGATTAAAAACATTTTGGTAAAATTAGCTCCTTAAAGATTCAAAGTTTCAATCCTTTACAAAATAGTCACTAGTGAACTTTTGCAAAAACTGCGATTTGGTCACTACACCGAAAAGTAGTATTTCCAAACCTTATTTTGTAAATTTCTTTTCACCATAATCATTCATATAATAAATGAGGATTTTTAGATATTTTTCCGTACTTTTAAAGCATCCCGAACTAGGTGTTCCCTAAATCTCCCTTAAAGATTCAAACTGTTCTCGGCCGGTACGATTCAAACTCTAAAACATCTAGGCCCAAAACCGGGGCGTTACAACTCTCCCCCTTTTAAGAAATTTCGCCCTCGAAATTTACCTTGAGGAAAAAGGTAAGGAAATTGCTTCTTCATGTCATCCTTCCTTTCCCATGTGGCTTCCTCAACACCACGCTGTCTCCACAAGACTCTTACCAGCTCGATGGTCTTACCTCAAAGAACCTTACTATCCGAATCCAGAATCTCAACCAATTCCTCATCATATGTCAAGTCTGGATTCAACTCAACCTCTTCCACAAGCATAACATGCGGCGGATCCGATCTATACCTCCGAAGCATGGATACATGAAACACATTATGTACCTTTTTCTAACTCCTGAGGCAGCCTCAGGTTGTAAGCAACATGACCCACACGTTCTATCACCTCGTATGGTCCAATGTATGTTGGGCTCAACTTGTCCTTCCGGCCAAATCTCATCACCTTCTTCCAAGGTGAAACTTTCAAAAACACACGCTCGCCCACATCAAATTCTATCTCCTTACGCTTCAAATATGCGTAAGACTTATGTTGATCTGATGCTTCCTTCAACCGCTGACAAATGAGCTTCACCTTCTCAATGGTTCGTTTTAACAAAGCCGACATCGAGACCAACTTTTGTCCCGTTTCAGCCCAACAAAGAGGAGTTCTGCACTTCCTCCCGTACAAAGCTTCATAAGGTGCCATTTGAATACTTGCCTGATAACTGTTATTATAGGCGAACTCCACCAAGGGCAAGTGCTTCTCCCAAGAGCCTTGAAACTCAATAACACAACACCTCAACATATCCTCAAGCACTTGGAGAACACGCTCCAACTGTCCATTCGTCTGTGGATGATAAGAAGTACTAAAATTCAGCCGCGTACCCAATGCTTGATGCAAACACTCCCAAAACCTTGTAATGAACCTCGGATCTCTATCCGACACTATAGATTTTAGCACTCTATGCAACCATACAATCTCAACAATGTACAATTCCGCAAGCTTATCCAAGGTGTACGTAGTATGCACAGGCAAGAAATGCGCACACTTCATAAGGCAATCCACAATCACCCAAATAGAATTCTTCTTTAATGGCGATAAAGGCAAACCATACCCAAAGTTCATGGTGATTCTCTCCCACTTCCATTCAGGGATCCTTAATGGTTGCAACAACTCATAAGGAAATTGATGTTCAGCCTTAACCCGCTGCCAAACCATGCACTTACTAACATACTCAGCGACATCTTTCTTCAATCCCACCCAATAGTACTCATCCTTCATATCACGGTACATCTTTGTACTACTAGGGTGCATAGCAAAAGGACAACTATGAGCTTCAGTCAGAATAGTGTGCCTCAACTCAACATCATTCGGCACCACTATCTGACTCCTAAAACATAAAACACAATCATCATTGAAACATAAATCTGATAGTCTACCTTCTGCAATATCATGAGCATGTGGCACCAAAGAATCATCAAACAATTGTTTGTCCTTTATCAACTGAACTAGAGATGGTTTCACTTGCAATTCAGCAACAAGATCATCATCCCGTGATATGCTCAAGCTAGCAAAAATCGCCCTTAACTCCACCGCCACTTTCCTGCTCAAAGCATCGACCACAACATTGGCCTTTCTCAGATGATACTCGATCGTTAGATCGTAATCCTTAAGCAACTCCACCCAACGATGTTGCCTACGATTTAAATGCTTCTGAGACATCAGGTACTTCAAACTTTTATGATCCGTGTACACAGTACACTTCTCACCATAGAGATAATGTCTCCAAATCTTTAGAGCAAAAACCGCTGCTGCTAGCTTAATGTCATGCGTAGGGTAATTACGCTCATGCACTTTCAACTGTCACGATGCATAAGCCACTACCCTACCCTCTTGCATCAACACACACCCCAAACCAACATAGGATGCATCACTATACACCACAAACTCTTTCCTTGACTCAGGTTGAACCAAGATAGGAGCTTGCATCAAAGCTGCCTTAAGCTTCTCAAAAGCTTGTTGTCTCACTTCTGTCCATTCATACTTAACATCCTTCTGCAACAATTTCGTCAAAGGGGCAAAATTATTAAAAAATCCTTCCACAAACCTCCGGTAGTAACCTACCAACCCCAGGAAACTACGAAATTCATTAACAGACCTAGGAGGCTTCCAATTCACCACCGCCTCGATCTTCTGAGGATCAACTTGAATCCCTTAAGCCGAAACCACATGGCCAAGAAAAACAACTTCCTTTAGCCAGAACTCACATTTGCTTAGCTTAGCATAAAGTAGATTTTCTAACAACGCTTGCAAAACGGTCCTCAAATAACCCTCATGCTCCTCCTTAGTACGAGAGTACACAAGGATATCATCGATGAACACCACGACGAACTTATCTAAGAATTCATGAAACACCCTGTTCATCATGTCCATGAAAGCAGCAGGAGCATTCGTCAATCCGAATGACATCATCAGAAATTCATAATGCTCATATCTCGTTCGAAAGGTTGTTTTCGGCACATCCACATCTTTCACCTTTAGCTGATAGTATCCTGACCTCAAATCTATCTTTGAAAACACAGCCGCCCCTCGAAACTGATCAAAAAGATCATCAATCCTCGGCAAAGGATACTTGTTCTTGATGGTCAACTTGTTCAGCTGACGATAATCAATGAACATCCTCACCATGCCATCTTTCTTGTTAACAAACAAGACCGGTGCACCCCAAGGTGACACACTAGGCCGAATAAAGCCTCGATCAAGCAACTCTTGAAGTTGCGTCTTCAACTCCTTCAACTCTTTGGGTGCCATGCGAGGGAACAATGGACACCGGAGTTGTGTTCTCATACAACTCAATTCCAAATTCAACCTCCCTACTAGGCGGAAAACCATGTAATTACTCCAGAAACACTCCAGAGAATTCACACATTGTCCTTATATCATGTATGCAAACCTCCTTTGTACAGGGATTCATAACAAACGCTAGATAAGCCTCACATCCTTGACGCAACATCCGGCTCACTTCAAGCGTAGACACCGCGTTAGATAGAAACTTGACATTTTCTCCCACCCCCACAACCTCATAATCATCCACAAGTTTTAGAGAAACTCGCTTGCTTTCAAAATCCACAACGGCTCTATGCTCAACAAGCCAATCCATACCAAGAATTACATCAAATCCATTGAATGGTAACTCCATAAGATCAACAAGAAATACAGGATCTTGCACCATTAAGGGGCATCTCCTAAACAATCTTCTTGTTACAATCGTCCCACCAAAGGAACTAGTCACACACATACCCACATCCAAAGACTCAACAAGCAAACCAAGCATTTGAGCATGTTCACGCAATATGTACAAGTGTGTAGATCCAAAGTTAATCAAAGAAAGTAATGACAAGGATTGCAAAGTAAAGGTACTTGCGATCACGTCCGTGTCATTCCTCTCATATCTAAGGGCATACACTCGAGCCTGGCCACCACCCTCAGGTTTAACAGCCACCACATGTGCCACATTCCTTTCACCCTCATCTCTACGCTGGAAATTACCACGGTCGCGCCCACGACCTCTTTGTGGCTCAACTGCTCTCATCGGAGCATGACCTTCTCTCAACGGTTGAGGACAATCTTTCTTCATGTGCCCTCGATTACCAAAATTCCAGCATGTACCAAGATTGCCTTAACACTCACTAGTATGCCTCCTACAACACCGGTTACACTCAAGAGTTCTCAAGAAAGCATTTGGTCCTTGCTGACCTCTCCTAGGGTTACCACCCCACGTCTAGCATCACCATGTGGCCTTCTATCCTTATGCTTCTTATAGCAATCTCTACCAAGATCACGCACTAGAGCTCGCTTCCCTGAGCTAGATCCTCGTGCTCGACTCGCCAAACCAAGATTCAGCTCAATGTCCTTGGCTCTAGTGACCAAGACATCGAAATCAGTATAATCTACTGCGAGCATAGAGGTTTTCGCATCCGCCACCAGCCCGTAATGGAATTGTTCACATCTTTCTCGCTCACTAGGAATCAGCTTAGGTGCATATTGGCTTAGGCGTACAAACTGCACCTCATATTATGCCAACGTCATACTCCCTTGCACAAGAGACATGAATTCCCTCTATTTCTCATCGAGGTAGCGAACTCCCAAAAACATTCGCTTGAACACACTCAAAAAGAATGTCCAAGTCACATCATCATCATTCATCCCCGATATGGTGGTTGTCCACCATGTATATGCATCACCGTACAACAAGGACACAATGCATCCCAATTTCTGAACATTGTTGCAGTTCAATTGTCCAAGTATCCTCTTGGTACTCTCCAACCAAGACTCAGAACCTTTCTGAGTCAACTGTAACGCCCCGGTTTTGGGCTCAGAAGTTTTGGGCGTTGGCCGGATCGGTCAAAGTGCTGATCGAATATATAAGAGTAAATTTAGGAAAGCCTAGTTCGGGTTGCATTAAAAATATGGAAAAATGTTCTAAAATCATCTTTTATTATATAAAAGTGAACTGTGAAATCAATTTTGGAAAATGAGGTTCGGAAGGTTGACATTTTGGCTAGTGACCAAAATGTAAATTTTGAAAGTTGCGGGACAGTTTTATAAAGGATTGAAACTTTGAATCTTTAAGGAGCTATTATTCCAAAAAGGATTTCTCCAGATTTTTCTAAGATATTTTAAGGCTTTATTCTGATTTTAAAGATTATGAAATGTGGAGGGAAATCATTTTTACCATTTCTTAACTAACTTTTCCATTTTCTCTCAATTTTCCTTTTCTCTCATTTTCTCTCCACCCAAACATAATTCTCCAGATTTTCTTCTCTGATTTTGGCATCTAAATCACTCATTTCAACTCTCTTGTGATTCCTAATCATCTCTACAACAAAACCTCTCAATTTGCAAGTTGTTTCATTAAGCATTTTGGCTCTAAAAAGGAGAAATTCAAGTTTGGAGGTAAGAACGTCCTTCTCCTCTAAACTATAAGTTCTTTACTGAAATTCCTAAGTTCTCAATCCTTGATTTGTGTTTTGTTAATGGCTTTTCAATTGAAATCTTGATTTTGGCTTAAAATGCAAGATTTGGTGATTTTGGTGAAATTTTCGTGTGATCTGTTTGGGCAGTGTTTTGAAGTGTCAAAATGATGTTAAATGAATGCTAAATTGATTAGAAGTTGAGGTTTAATCAATGCAATCCCGGATAAGTTGAATTTCCTAAGTTTGGTTTGAGTTTTTGGAGTGTTTTTGGTGATCTGTTATACCTGGAGGTATAAGGACGTGTTTGTGATCATTTTGGATGTTAATTGATGTTTAAAAATGGTTAGAAGTGATGGATCTTGGCTGGGTTAAGTTTTGGAAGTGTTTGGAGGTGATTTCGGTTGTGTTTGGTAGCCAAATTGTTGGATTTGGGATGAGCAGCGAGTTGAGTCTTGTTGCTGGTGTTCTTAATGCATAATGGTGCATTAATCCTCTGTTGTTGTGTGCTTGAAACAGGAGAGTTTGATCCGTGAGCTTTGGAGGTGTTGCGGAAGGTTTTCGGATGCTTGGAAGGCTTGTCGGCTAGCCTTGTTTTGAGTATCGGTGAGTGGAGTTGGGTTTCAGCTTTTAAACCAAGGTTTGAAGGTTTTGGGAGTTTAGTTTAAGTCTAAACAACTTTGCCAAGCTCAAGAGTAAGTGATTGGATTTTCGCTCTTGAATTGTGTTGTGTTTGGTTTTTAAAAGCTATTGTGGTTGATGATTGAGATGCATATGTTTTGCATGGTTTAAATCTGTTTTGAAAGCATATTTTGAGCATGGTTTAATGCTGGTTTTGAAAGCCATTTGAGAAGGATGCTCAAGGTAAGAGATCCTTGGTTTTGTATATGGTAATTGTGATTTTGATGCATAGTGGTGCATGTTGATCTATGGCTTTGTATGTTGCTTTAAAACAGTGAAATGATTATGGTAAATGTTACTTTTTGCATATTGGTTATGCATGTGAATCATTGGATTAAGGAGGTAATGGTTTTGCATATTGGTTATGTATGTGAATCATTGGACTATTGTAGTGATGGTTTTGCATTATGATTATGCATGTGAAGCGTTTGATTAACATGGTAAGATGGTTATGTTGGCAAGTGATGAAAGTGGTTCTTGGTTCGTTGATCGGATATAGTTAGCCGGCTATAGGATTGGGTGCACCGTGAATTAAGTCGCCTTGGAGGTGGAGTGGTCAAGAGTGGACCGGAAAGCTCCCTTCAAGTATCCTAACGAGATGGTTAAGGTCATAATGGAGGTGTTGCCCATTCGAGGACCTTGGTTGAGCAAAGGTTATATGGTGTTTAAAAGTCCATATGTGAGAACCTTGTGCTTGTTAAGATCACAATGGCGGTGAAAGACCATGTGTGGATCTTGTGTGGGGTGTCCCGGATCTCGTTAGTGATTTATACAACTACCAATCGGTTATGCAAAGGTTGTATGGTGTTTAAAAGTCCATACAAGGAAACCTTGTGCATGTTGAGGTTGTATGGTGTTTAAAAGTCCATGCATGGGAACCTCGGGAAAAGCTAAGGTTGTATGGTGTTTAAAAGTCCATACATGGGAACCTTAGGCTTGTAAGGTCAAATGGTGTTTAAAAGTCCATTTGGGAGGCCTTGGATTGGTAGGGTGTATGGAGCGTAGGGACAACGCTCGGAATCCGCGTATCCGATCGGGTTGTTGAGTTGAAAATTGGATGTGGTTGATCACTTGGAAGCCAATGTAATGTTCTTGATCATAAAGAAGCATGAGATGCTTGAAAAGATGCATGGTTGCATGAAAAGTGTATGATGCTAGTGAATGCATGTTTACTTATTAAGTTGAACAAGTGTTGATTATCATTTGGTAAATAATGCATGTGTGCATGAAATCTCTTTAATGCATTGGAGTCTTGTTAAGACTTGTTTTAAAAGGCATGTGATAATGATGTTGTGGTTCATGAGTTGCCTTTGGTTAATGCATGTATTGGATTGTTTGAGTAAATGATTTTAAGGGGCTTCTTGCCTAAATGATTTTTAAGTATACGAAGGGTATGTTGTGAAATGGGAATGTTTTCCAAGGTTTTGACTTAACTTTGCATATGGTGTTTATGCATGGAATGGTTAAATGGATGATTATGTCATTTATGCTTTGAAAAGGTTTTCTTAGCTTGCTAAGCTAAGGCTTGGTTTCATGTATGCGCAATGTATGGTTTAAGCATGATGTTGAAAAGGAGTTTTCAAACATGGTTTGGTTGTCAAATCGGGTTGTTTTGAAAGTGTTTTGTAACCCGCTGCATTGATGGTGTTTTGGTTTTGAGCATTCCTCACTAAGCATTATGTGCTTACGCTCCTTTTTGCCCATCAATGCAGATTCTTGAAGTTTGGACAGCAAGGAGCAAGAGATTCAAGGTGGACTCCAATTGAGATGTATGTCTCGGTGAATAGCTATAGTTAATAAGGGCAATGGGGGTAGAATCTCTCGGATTGATGTTTTTGTATTCGTATATGTTCGGACAAGTATGTTTTAATGTTGTTGATGTTGCTGAATCATGATTTGGCTATAATGAGATTGTTTTGGAAAGATTGTGCTTAATTGGTTGCTTGTGTAGGAAGCATGCCTATAGAATTGGGGCTTTTTGCATATGATGTTGTTCTGATGACATGTTGATGCTTGCAAGTCTTATATATGTTGAATTGCATGCTGGTAAAGTTTGGTGGCAATTGGAGCATGTTTGAATGATGAATTGCATGTTTTGGAATTGCATTTTGCTGCAATCTGTGCAGGCGTTTCGGAACAGTGTGCACCGTTTCGGAATGGGTGCCTTGAATGAACCCAGGCGTCCAAAACGGTATGCACCGTTTCGAAACGGTTTGGCTTCTGCCAGACCCCCGTTGCGAAACGCGTTGCGGAACGGCCCCGAGTTTCGAAACGGGCTCTGCCTGTTTCAGAACGGGTGACCGTTGGGGGCTGGCATGGGCGGTTAAATGTTTCAAAATGTTTACATTTTGGTCCTGGAACTTGTTTGTGCAATTGTATGAGTTTGGGATGTCCGTTTGAGCTGAAATTTGGCAGGGAAGCATGAAACCTGATTAATTCTAAGTTGGTAACTTAAAATTTTGTTAAGTCCTTAAAGTTTTCAGAATTTACAATTTGGTCCCTAAAGTTGTAAATTGTGCAATTGGGTCCCTGTTTGATCTCTGATGTTTGTGATCTTTGAGTATGCTGTTTGTATGATCACATCTAAGGTTAATGTGCATCTAGACAAGATTGAAAAGAAAAAAAAAAGGGTCGTTAATCAAGGTTGACTTTCGGGTTGACTTTGGTTTTCCCCGTGTGACTTTCTTAATTCGGGTCAACCGTCTGGGCCGGGTTAAGGGGGTTACATTTGGTGGTATCAGAGCTGAGTTGCGAATGCTTGGGGAAAACGGTAAGTTGTTGTAATGTGTGCTTGTTGTTTATCTTGATGTGTGGTTGAAGGTTGGTTGAAACATGTGTTTTTGAGCAATTGTTGATGTTTCTGAACATGTTGCTGATGTATGCAAGCATGCTTTATGGTTATGAATCTTGGTTGAGCATATGTGGATATGTGCTGATGCTGTGAGCTGATGTTATGCATGATGAATGTGTTATGAGCATGTTATGTTGCTATTATGCTGATGCAAATGGATGCTGTTTGATGTAAGAATGATCAAAGTATGTTGTTTGATATGCTTGATGTTGTGATATCCTTGTTGTGTTGACTGTTATGTCATGAAAAGGGGAGGATTCGGGATACCCATTGCCTTATTAATATAGCTATTGTGTTATTTGGAGTTGGAGTTTGAATCCTTGCTTAATGCTGGTCTAACTGGTTTGTTTGCTTGTTGTGATTATTTGTTATTGCTAGTAGTATGGCAAAGTTGATGGAAGAATGGCAGTTGGGTAAGATGGTTGCTGCCTTGGGGCAGGTTGTTAAGGCTTGGAATTCACCTTTCGGTAGAGGTGTTTTGTTTCAGTCTTCTGTGCCTGGAGTTGAGGTGGTAAGGCAAGGGAAAGAAGCTGGTTCTGTGATGAAGAGTTCATCATCTGTTGAGCAGGAGGTGTTGGGAACATCGCAGGCTGAGGTAAAGGTAAAGTCAGTGGATGAGCTGGTTGTGGGATGTGTGGGTTTGCCGAAGCAGCGTTTGCTTGATTTGGGTGCTGTGGAGTATCATGGTTCGACACCTGAGGCATTTGAGGCCTGGTTGGCCAGTGTGATTCTGATCTTGGATCAGGAAGGCTGTGATTAAGCCTGTAAGCTGGGGAGTGTTGTTTCTTTGATGCTGGAGGATGCGTGTGTTTGGTGGACATCTGTGGCGGTGGCGTCACATATTCCTGATATTGATTGGGATTTCTTTGTATCTGCTTTTTGTGAAAGGTATCTTGGAAGGGAATTTCCAAGGGTTAAGCAATGTGAAGATAGTGCTATTGTGGAGCAGGTGTTGCTTGAGCAAGGGGTGGAGGTTCAGCCACCGGTGTGTGACCGTTGCGAAAGGCGTCATGTTGGACGTTGTAGGGGCGCGGGTGCTTGCTGGAATTGTGGTTCCAAAGTGCATGTTAAGCGTGATTGTCCTCTTGGAGTGAAGTCAGCTTTGGTGTTAGCCAAAGGGTCTTTGAAAGGTCGTGGGTACGGCCGAGACAAGGTTCAGAGGTGGCAGAAAGAGCAGAAGATTGTGAAGAGTTTGGGAAAGCAGAATTGCTGGATATGTGGGTCTGCTGGACACATGAGACGTGATTGTTTGAGGTTGGCTCGGAATAGCCAATGTTCCTTACCGCAAGGAGTTGATGTTGACCCTAGTGTGTTAGCTGGTGCTGCAGTTGTGCCGCAGGAGGATGATGGTTCCGCAAGGAAGAGAGCTCGTCTGATGAAGCTTCAGGGTGGTGTTGTGTTTTCAGGTAACCTTGTTAAGTAATCTTTGCTCTAGTTACCTTAGTGTGGTTTCTGTTGGTTTTCCTTGCGTGGTAAGTTTAGTCTTGTTGCTAGCATGTTTGGGGTAATGATAGTTGTGGTTTGGAAACATCTTTGGTGTGAAGAAGGTTTAGTGAGTATCTTGTGGTTAGTGGTTGTTGGTATGATGGAGTTAGATAAGCTAGAAGTGAGGTAGGAGGTTGTTCTTAGACGGATTTGAGGTTGTTATTGGAGGGTGTGAACTGGCATTCATGCACAGTTAAAATCATTGTTATATATTATATTATATATGTTGGTCCATGCATACATGTGGCATGACATTAGAGGTTTTGCATACATGTACATCAGGCATTGATAGGGCATGTAGGTGATCAATCATACGATGTTCACACTCGCTAATAACTAATCGAATCTGTTAGTGTGGTGGTTGGTTTGGATGATGGGTTTTTAGAGGTTGTTTTGGTGCTGGGTGAGAGTTAGTGGTGGTGGAGTATATCAAGATGGTTGCTAGTGATAGTGAGAGTGGTATGGCCTGCTGGTAGAAGGATAGTGTTGGTTGCTTAAAGAGTTTAGTGGTTTGTATAGCTAAAAGGAAGTGGTAGTTCCTTGGTGTTAGTGATGTTGCAGTTTTGTGGTTGTGTTTTCAAGTGCTGAGGTAGCTTAGCTTTTTAGTTGTTGTGAAAGGGTTGTGTTGGTTTTTAGCAACCTTTGAGGAGTTCAGAAGCTGTTATGTGTGTTTTGGATAAGCGATGTTCTGGTAATGCAAGTGTTATGGTTGAAGTTTGAAGTGAAAGGGCTATGAAGGATCGAAGGCTTTTGTTGGTCGTGTGGGTTCTTGTGAGAAGTGGTTGGCTGGTTATGGTTAAGGAAGTTCCGTTTGAAGTCAGCTGGTGGTGGTGTGGAGCGACTGACAGATTCAAGTTGGGATTATGTTGTAATTCTTGGAATTTGGGTGAGTAGTCTTGGTGAGCTGTTATGGTAATGTTAGCGGTAGATGTGAAGGATTATCAGCATTCGTTGAGGAGTTTGGGTAAGCAGTTGATGCTTAAAGATTTTTGCTTGTTGGGAAAATCCTTGGAAGAGGTTTGGGAGTTTGCAAGAGTTTTAGAAGCAGAAAGGTTTGCATAGTGGCTGAATTGGATTGGTTGTTGTCTCTGTGTAAACAGGTCTTGGAAGTTGTGTGTTACAGTGATGTGTGCTGTAAGAGCTGAAGTTCTTCAGGTTGATGTTGGGGCTGTGTACAGTCCGGTTATGTGAAAGGTTAAGTTGTGGCTATCTTTGTGTGTTCTAGATTTAATGAACAGCATGCGGTGGTGTTGGGTTCGGTGGAGTTTTGTGTGGATAGTAGTCAGTGTTGGTTGAGGCTTTTGTGTTGCCTTGTGTGTTGCTTTGAGAAGGTTGTGGTTCTCTTTTCGCCGGTTGAAATTTCGAGGACGAAATTTCCTAAGGGGGGGAGAGTTGTAACGCCCCGGTTTTGGGCTCAGAAGTTTTGGGCGTTGGCCGGATCGGTCAAAGTGCTGATCGAATATATAAGAGTAAATTTAGGAAAGCCTAGTTCGGGTTGCATTAAAAATATGGAAAAATGTTCTAAAATCATCTTTTATTATATAAAAGTGAACTGTGAAATCAATTTTGGAAAATGAGGTTCGGAAGGTTGACATTTTGGCTAGTGACCAAAATGTAAATTTTGAAAGTTGCGGGACAGTTTTATAAAGGATTGAAACTTTGAATCTTTAAGGAGCTATTATTCCAAAAAGGATTTCTCCAGATTTTTCTAAGATATTTTAAGGCTTTATTCTGATTTTAAAGATTATGAAATGTGGAGGGAAATCATTTTTACCATTTCTTAACTAACTTTTCCATTTTCTCTCAATTTTCCTTTTCTCTCATTTTCTCTCCACCCAAACATAATTCTCCAGATTTTCTTCTCTGATTTTGGCATCTAAATCACTCATTTCAAATCTCTTGTGATTCCTAATCATCTCTACAACAAAACCTCTCAATTTGCAAGTTGTTTCATTAAGCATTTTGGCTCTAAAAAGGAGAAATTCAAGTTTGGAGGTAAGAACGTCCTTCTCCTCTAAACTATCAGTTCTTTACTGAAATTCCTAAGTTCTCAATCCTTGATTTGTGTTTTGTTAATGGCTTTTCAATTGAAATCTTGATTTTGGCTTAAAATGCAAGATTTGGTGATTTTGGTGAAATTTTCGTGTGATCTGTTTGGGCATTGTTTTGAAGTGTCAAAATGATGTTAAATGAATGCTAAATTGATTAGAAGTTGAGGTTTAATCAATGAAATCCCGGATAGGTTGAATTTCCTAAGTTTGGTTTGAGTTTTTGGTTGTTTTTGGAGTGTTTTTGGTGATCTGTTATACCTGGAGGTATAAGGACGTGTTTGTGATCATTTTGGATGTTAATTGATGTTTAAAAATGGTTAGAAGTGATGGATCTTGGCTGGGTTAAGTTTTGGAAGTGTTTGGAGGTGATTTCGGTTGTGTTTGGTAGCCAAATTGTTGGATTTGGGATGAGCAGCGAGTTGAGTCTTGTTGCTGGTGTTCTTAATTCATAATGATGCATTAATCCTCTGTTGTTGTGTGCTTGAAACAGGGGAGTTTGATCCGTGAGCTTTGGAGGTGTTGCGGAAGGTTTTCGGATGCTTGGAAGGCTTGTCGGCTAACCTTGTTTTGAGTATCGGTGAGTGGAGTTGGGTTTCAGCTTTTAAACCAAGGTTTGAAGGTTTTGGGAGTTTAGTTTAAGTCTAAACAACTTTGCGAAGCTCAAGAGTAAGTGATTGGATTTTCGCTCTTGAATTGTGTTGTGTTTGGTTTTTAAAAGCTATTGTGGTTGATGATTGAGATGCATATGTTTTGCATGGTTTAAATCTGTTTTGAAAGCATATTTTGAGCATGGTTTAATGCTGGTTTTGAAAGCCATTTGAGAAGGATGCTCAAGGTAAGAGATCCTTGGTTTTGTATATGGTAATTGTGATTTTGATGCATAGTGGTGCATGTTGATCTATGGCTTTGTATGTTGCTTTAAAACAGTGAAA
Organism: Hibiscus tridactylites; assembly: GCA_958450335.1. Taxonomy (NCBI): domain Eukaryota; kingdom Viridiplantae; phylum Streptophyta; class Magnoliopsida; order Malvales; family Malvaceae; genus Hibiscus; species Hibiscus tridactylites. The sequence goes on from OY288266.1 coordinate 47,736,463, forward strand.
TGATGATGGTAAATGTTACTTTTTGCATATTGGTTATGCATGTGAATCATTGGATTAATGAGGTAATGGTTTTGCATATTGGTTATGTATGTGAATCATTGGAATATTGTAGTGATGGTTTTGCATTATGATTATGCATGTGAAGCGTTTGATTAACATGGTAAGATGGTTATGTTGGCAAGTGATGAAAGTGGTTCTTGGTTCGTTGATCGGATATAGTTAGCCGGCTATAGGATTGGGTGCACCGTGAATTAAGTCGCCTTGGAGGTGGAGTGGTCAAGAGTGGACCGGAAAGCTCCCTTCAAGTATCCTAACGAGATGGTTAAGGTCATAATGGAGGTGTTGCCCATTTGAGGACCTTGGTTGAGCAAAGGTTATATGGTGTTTAAAAGTCCATATGTGAGAACCTTGTGCTTGTTAAGATCACAATGGCAGTGTAAGACCATGTGTGGATCTTGTGTGGGGTGTCCCGGATCTCGTTAGTGATTTATACAACTACCAATCGGTTATGCAAAGGTTGTATGGTGTTTAAAAGTCCATACAAGGAAACCTTGTGCATGTTGAGGTTGTATGGTGTTTAAAAGTCCATGCATGGGAACCTCGGGAAAAGCTAAGGTTGTATGGTGTTTAAAAGTCCATACATGGGAACCTTAGGCTTGTAAGGTCAAATGGTGTTTAAAAGTCCATTTGGGAGGCCTTGGATTGGTAGGGTGTATGGAGCGTAGGGACAACGCTCGGAATCCGCGTATCCGATCGGGTTGTTGAGTTGAAAATTGGATGTGGTTGATCACTTGGAAGCCAATGTAATGTTCTTGATCATAAAGAAGCATGAGATGCTTGAAAAGATGCATGGTTGCATGAAAAGTGTATGATGCTAGTGAATGCATGTTTACTTATTAAGTTGAACAAGTGTTGATTATCATTTGGTAAATGATGCATGTGTGCATGAAATCTCTTTAATGCATTGGAGTCTTGTTAAGACTTGTTTTAAAAGGCATGTGATAATGATGTTGTGGTTCATGAGTTGCCTTTGGTTAATGCATGTATTGGATTGTTTGAGTAAATGATTTTAAGGGGCTTCTTGCCTAAATAATTTTTAAGTATAAGAAGGGTATGTTGTGAAATGGGAATGTTTTCCAAGGTTTTGACTTAACTTTGCATATGGTGTTTATGCATGGAATGGTTAAATGGATGATTATGTCATTTATGCTTTGAAAAGGTTTTCTTAGCTTGCTAAGCTAAGGCTTGGTTTCATGTATGCGCAATGCATGGTTTAAGCATGATGTTGAAAAGGAGTTTTCAAACATGGTTTGGTTGTCAAATCGGGTTGTTTTGAAAGTGTTTTGTAACCCGCTGCATTGATGGTGTTTTGGTTTTGAGCATTCCTCACTAAGCATTATGTGCTTACGCTCCTTTTTGCCCATCAATGCAGGTTCTTGATGTTTGGACAGCAAGGAGCAAGAGATTCAAGGTGGACTCCAATTGAGATGTATGTCTCGGTGAATAGCTATAGTTAATAAGGGCAATGGGGGTAGAATCTCTCGGATTGATGTTTTTGTATTCGTATATGTTCGGACAAGTATGTTTTAATGTTGTTGATGTTGCTGAATCATGATTTGGCTATAATGAGATTGTTTTGGAAAGATTGTGCTTAATTGGTTGCTTGTGTAGGAAGCATGCCTATAGAATTGGGGCTTTTTGCATATGATGTTGTTCTGATGACATGTTGATGCTTGCAAGTCTTATATATGTTGAATTGCATGCTGGTAAAGTTTTGTGGCAATTGGAGCATGTTTGAATGATGAATTGCATGTTTTGGAATTGCATTTTGCTGCAATCTGTGCAGGCGTTTCGGAACAGTGTGCACCGTTTCGGAACGGGTGCCTTGAATGAACCCAGGCGTCCGAAACGGTATGCACCGTTTCGAAACGGTTTGGCTTCTGCCAGACCCCCGTTGCGGAACGCGTTGCGGAACGGCCCCGAGTTTCGAAACGGGCTCTGCCAGTTTCGGAACGGGTGACCGTTGGGGGCTGACATGGGCGGTTAAATGTTTCAAAATGTTTACATTTTGGTCCTGGAACTTGTTTGTGCAATTGTATGAGTTTGGGATGTCCATTTGAGCTGAAATTTGGCAGGGAAGCATGAAACCTGATTAATTCTAAGTTGGTAACTTAAAATTTGGTTAAGTCCTTAAAGTTTTCAGAATTTACAATTTGGTCCCTAAAGTTGTAAATTGTGCAATTGGGTCCCTGTTTGATCTCTGATGTTTGTGATCTTTGAGTATGCTGTTTGTATGATCACATCTAAGGTTAATGTGCATCTAGACAAGATTGAAAAGAAAAAAAGGGTCGTTAATCAAGGTTGACTTTCGGGTTGACTTTGGTTTTCCCCGTGTGACTTTCTTAATTCGGGTCAACCGTCTGGGCCGGGTTAAGGGGGTTACATCAACCCTCTAAACCCAGTCCCTCCCAGACTACGGAGACGCTCCAACGACAATCTCACATTAGCACCATCCTGTGGTGCAGCTCCATGAGCTCCAGCAGCTGCTACCTGAAAACCTCCCGTAATAGCTTGTATCAAAACAGACATATCAGGAGCAGCTTGCCCTTGAACTCCTTCGGGTCCAGCAACCCCAGCACCAACTCCAGTAGAACAAACCCCAGCTCCACCACCACCGGGTGGTCCACCAGGGGTGTAACGCCCCGGTTTTGGGCTTAGGAGTTGTGGGCGTTGACCGGTTGGTCAAAGTGTTGTTCGAATCTTAAGAGGTTAAATTAGGAAAGCCTAGTTCGGGTTGCATTAAAAATATGGAAAAATGTTCTAAAATCATCTTTTAATATAATTAAGTGAACTGTGAAATCAATTTTGGAAAATGAGTTTTGGAAGTGTGACATTTTGGCTAGTGACCAAAATGTAATTTTCGCAAGTTTGGTGGCTGTTTTATAAAGGGTTGGAACTTTGAATCTTTAAGGAGCTATTAATCCAAAAGTGATTTCTCCAGATTTTTCTAAGATATTATAAGCTATTTTCTGATTTTAAAGATATCAAAAAGGAGGGAAAAGCTCATTTGGCAATTTTCTCAACTAACTTCTCATTTTCCTTCTCTCATTTTCTCTCAAACCAAACACTACATTTCCAGAGATTTGTTTCTGATTTTCTCACCTAAATTCGTCCTTTCAACTCTCATTTGATTCCAAATCAACATATCCTCAAAACCTCTTCAATTGTTACAAGTTTCATCAAGGTTTTTCATTCCAAAAAGTGGAGAAACACAAGTTTGGAGGTAAGAACGTCCTTCTCCTCTAAACTATCAGTTCTTTACTGAAATTCCTAAGTTTTCAATCCTAAATTGAAGTTTAATTAAATGTTTTTAAGTGTTGAATTGGATCTTGGCTTATTATGCAAGATTTTGATGATTTTTGGTGATTTTCGTTAGATCTGGGTAATCTGTGATTTAAGAGGTGTTTTTGATGTTAAATGATCTCTAAAATGATGTGGAATTGAGTTTTGATTGATGCAATCCCGGATAGGTTGAGTTTCCTAAGTTTAGCTTGTGTTTTAAGGTAGTTTTTGAGGTGATCTGTTGTTGCTGGAGGTATAAGGTTGTTAATAGGTTGTTTTTAGATGTTATAAGATGTTAATGGAAGTGAGGTTTTGCTGGTTTATGGCTGGGCTTTGTTTAGAAGTGGTTTGGATGCATTTTCGGTTGTGTTTGGTGGCCGAAAATGGAGGTTGGATGAGAGCAGCGAGTTTAGATGCTTTCATTGAAGCAATTAATGCATGATGATGCATTAATCCTCTGCTTTGATGTGTTGAAACAGGGGAGGCATGTTTGGATCCAAGATTGGTTGATCCGGAAGCTTGATTTGGTGATTTGGCTTGAAGCAAAGTGGAAATTGGTGAATGAGTTTGTGGAAATTGGATTTTCAGCTTTAAAACCAAGGTTTGAAGGTTTTGGGAGCTTAGCTTAAGTCTAAACAACTTTGCTAAGCTCAAGTGTAAGTTTTCGGATTTTCTCTCTAGTGGTGGCCATGTTTTTGTTGTGATGCAAGATGATGATTTGCATGTTTTAATTACTGTTTTGAAAGCATGTTTTAGCATGGATTTTGCTGATGATGTAAGCCATATGTTGAAGGTAACTCTAGGTAGGAGTACCTTGCTTTTATACATTGAAATAATGTGGTTTGATGCTTTGAAATGCATGATGAAAATGGCTTGGTTTAATGCTTTAAAACAGTGGATTAAATGATGAATATGATGTATATTGGCAAGTGATGTTTTGAAAAGATTAAGGTCACTAAGGTGGTTAAAAGTCCTTGAGTGAGCCTTGTTACTTAAGATCATCAAGGTGGTTAAAAGTCCTTGGATGAGTCTTGTTGCGGACACTAAGGTGGTTAAAAGTCCTTAGGTGATCCTTTCCATGGTGTTTAAAAGTCCATGGGGCCAAGGTGTTTAAAAGTCCTTGGGGCCAAGGTGTTTAAAAGTCCTTGGGGTGATTCAAGCATTGGACACAAAGGTGGTTAAAAGTCCTTGTGTGGTCCTTATTCATGGTGTTTAAAAGTCCATGGCCAAGGTGTTTAAAAGTCCTTGGGGCCAAGGTGTTTAAAAGTCCTTGGGAAGTTGTTGAACTTGTTTTAAGAAATGAAATGTATCACTTGAGCCAATATGACATGTTAAGTATATTATGAAGCATGAGATGCTTGTTTTAATGTTTATGTTGAAGCATGAGATTGCTTATTTTAAGTATGCTTTTGAGCATGTGCAAAGGTTGATTTTAATCATGTTTATAAACGGTTTTAATTGCATTATTGAATTGTTTTTAAAGAGCATGCCTCACTAAGCTTTTGCTTACGCTCTCTTCGTTTTCTTAATTCAATAATGCAGAGCATTAGAGTACCTTGAGGGGCAGCAAGAAAGGGCAAGCAATCAAGTTCAAGTAAAGCTCAATGTATGAAGGTTTTATAAGTACTTTTTAGCTTTTGTGTGATTTGGCAATGGGGGACCAATGTGTATGTTTTGGGAGGTGTTTGAGACTCCCTAAGTATGTTGAATGTTGTTTAGAATGCTGGTTTTTGGAGTGGAACCTTATATGCTTGTTTTGGAAGTTTGGTATTTGAATAGCTAGCTTGTGTAGGAAGCATGCCTATAGAATTGGGGCTTTTTGTATATGATGTTAGATTGCTGTTTTGATGATTCCTATAAGTCTTAAATATTTTGAATTGCATGCTGGTAAAGTTTGGTGACATTTGGAGCATGTTTGAATGATCAATTGCATGTTTTGGAATGCCAATCTGCTGCAATCTGTGCAGGCGTTTCGGAACAGTATGCACCGTTTCGGAACGGGTGCCTTACATGAACCCAGGCGTCCGAAACGGTGTGCACCGTTTCGAAACGGTTTGGTCTCTGCCAAGGCCGTGTTTCGGAACGGGATCGACCGGTTTCGGAACGGCCTGTGTTTCGGAACGGGGTCGATCGGTTTCGGAACGACCGACCGTTAGGGGCGGACATTGGCAGTTATATGTTTTGAATTGTTTACGTTTTGGTCCTAAATCTTGTTTGTTCAATTGCATGAGCTTGGGAAGTCCTTTTGAGCTGAAATTTCACAGAGAAGCATGAAACCTGATTAATTTCAAGATGGTAACCTTAATTTGGGTTAAGTCCTTTTAATTATCAGAAATTACAATTTGGTCCTTAAAGTTGTAATTTGTTCAATTGGATCCCTGTTTGATCTCTGATGTTTGTGATCTTTGAGTATGTTGTTTGTGTGATCACAATTAGGATTAATGTGCATCTAGACAAGATTAAAAAGAAAAAAAAAGGTCGTTAATCAAGGTTGACTTTCGGGTTGACTTTGGTTTTCCCCGTGTGACTTTCTTAATTCGGGTCAACCGTCTAGGCCGGGTTAAGGGGGTTACATTTGGTGGTATCAGAGCCGAGTTTGCGAGTAATTGGGAATGAATGTATGCATGATTGAAGTATGTTTAGCTTGTATGCTTGTTGTTTCAAAGCATGTTCAGTGGCTTGTGATGTTGATGCAATTGAGATGTATGTTGTGATGTTGCATGTTGAGGGTACCCATTGCCAAACAAAAGCTAATGAAATGATGTTGATTTTGAATGAAATTGAGCTTGAATACTTGGATTGCTTACCTTGCTGGGCCTGACTTGTTTTATTTTGCATTGTGATTGCATGGTAAAAGTATGGCACCACGTAGAGAGTTAAGAGGTAGTGTGCGAGCTACGGCTCCCAATGAGACTGAGAATGAAGAGAACACGGGTAGTGCTGTGTTACCCCCTCCTCCGCCTGGTGGTGGTGCTGGAGGTGAGCGAGCTGAAGCTGCAGCTGGTGCTGGAGCTGCTGGGCCAGAGGTTGGTCAGGGGCAAGCTATGCCTGATATGTCGATGCTGGTACAAGCTATTGCGGGTGCTTTTCGAGCAGCAGTAGTTGGAGCTCAAGGAGCTGGGCATCAGGGGGATGCTGGAGTTAGACTACCTTTGGAGCGTCTGCGCAGTCTTGGTGGGACTGAGTTCAGGGGTATGTCTGCTGAGAGTTCGGAAGCTTGGCTAGAGAGTACCAAGCGTATCTTGGGTCAGATGAGCTGCACGGATGTGCAAAAGTTGGGCTGTGTTGTGTCCTTGCTGCAGGACGATGCATATACGTGGTGGACGACCACCATAGCTGGGATGGCTGAAGTTGATGTTACTTGGACATTCTTTCAGAATGCGTTCAAGAGGAGATATCTAGGAGTGAGATATCTGGATGAGAAAAAGCGTGAATTCATGTCTCTAACCCAAGGGAGCATGAGTGTGGCTGAGTATGAAGTGCAGTTCGTACGGCTCAGTCAGTATGCACCGGAGCTGATACCTGATGAGCGAGAGAGGTGCGAAAGGTTCCGTTATGGCTTGGTGACGGAAGTAAAGACCTACATGTTGGCTGCGAAAGGTGCTGGAGCAAGTTCTAGCAAGAGAGCTGCTGAGTATAGTTCCGGAGGTGGACGGAACAAGAGGGGACGTGATCAGAAGTATCAGTCCTCAGCCAAGAGAGGTGGTGGTCCACCTGCTAGAGGAGGTTTTGCTAGAGCTGAACCAAGTGCTTGCTGGATCTGTGGTTCGCGTGGTCACATGAAGCGTGACTGTCCTCGTGCTGTGAGGGAGGTGCAAGCTCCTGTTGCGGCAGCTGGTAATGGATGTTGGAACTGTGGTTCTGTTGACCATCTGAGGCGAGATTGTCCGAGGTTGGCTGGTGGCCAAGATCGTGCTCCTATTGTGGCACCACAGAGAGGTCGTGGGCGCGGTCGTGGTAATTTCCAGAGGAGAGAGGAAGGTGGTCGCGGAGTAGCTCATGTTGTGGCTATTCAGCCTGAGGGTGGAGGCCAAGCGAGGGTGTATGCTCAGCGCGAGGGAAGGAATGATGCTGATGTGATTGCAGGTACCTTTACTTTGCAATCCTTGTCATTGCTTTCTTTGATTGATTCTGGATCTACGCATTCATACATTTTGCGTGAGCGTGCTGAATTGCTTGGTTTGCCTGTTGAGTCTTTGGATGTTGGAGTTCGTGTCACTAGTTCTTTTGGTGAAACTGTTGTGACTCGAAAGCTTTATAGAAGGTGTCCCTTGGTTGTTCAAGAACATGTCTTTCATGTTGATCTTATGGAGTTGCCCTTTTATGGTTTTGATGTGATCCTTGGTATGGATTGGCTTGTTGAGCATCGTGCTGTTGTGGATTGTGAGAATAAGCGGGTTTCGCTTAAGCTTGCGGATGATTATGAGGCTATTGTAGTTGGCGAGAATGTGAAGTTTCTTGCTAATGTTGTGTCTACCTTGGAGGCGAGTAGGATGCTGAGGCAAGGTTGCGAAGCTTATCTAGCTTTTGTGATGAATCCTAGCTCTAAGGAGTTGAGGGTGCAAGATATCAAGGTTGTGAAGGAGTTTCCTGGTTTTTTTCCTGAAGAGTTGCCTGGTTTACATCCTAATCGCGAGGTGGAGTTTGGAATTGAGCTGTATGAGAATACAACTCCTGTGTCCATTACTCCCTATAGAATGGCACCTAAGGAGCTGAAGGAGCTGAAGACGCAGTTGCAAGAGCTGCTAGATCGTGGTTTCATCCGGCCGAGTGTGTCGCCTTGGGGTGCTCCTGTCTTGTTTGTGAAGAAGAAAGATGGCACGATGAGAATGTGCATTGATTACCATCAGCTGAACAAGTTGACTATCAAGAATCGGTATCCTTTGCCGAGGATTGATGATCTCTTTGATCAATTTCGGGGAGCTGCTGTGTTCTCTAAGATTGACTTGAGGTCAGGGTATTATCAGTTGAAGGTGAAGGATGTGGATGTGCCTGAGACAGCTTTCAGGACAAGGTATGGGCATTATGAGTTCCTTGTGATGCTGTTTGGGTTGACAAATGCTCCTGCTGCTTTCATGGACATGATGAATCGTGTGTTTCATGAATACCTGGACAAGTTCGTTGTGGTGTTCATTGATCATATCCTCGTGTACTCGCGTACTGAGGAGGAGCACGAAGAGCATTTGGGGATTGTGCTGCAAGCCTTGTTGGAGAATCAGCTTTATGCTAAGCTGAGCAAGTGTGAGTTTTGGCTTAAGGAGGTGGTGTTTCTTGGGCATGTGGTCTCAGCTGAGGGGATTCGTGTTGATCCTCAGAAGATTGAAGCGGTGATGAACTGGAAAGTTCCTAAGTCTGTTCATGAAGTCCGTAGTTTCCTTGGTTTGGCGGGATACTACCGGAGGTTTATGGAGGGTTTTTCCAAGATTGCTGCTCCTTTGACGAAGCTGTTGCAAAAAGATGTTAAGTATGAGTGGACGGAAGCGAGACAGCAGGCTTTTGAGAAGCTGAAGGCGGCTTTGACTCAAGCTCCTATCTTGATTCAGCCTGAATCAGGGAAAGAGTTTGTGGTCTATAGTGATGCATCCTATGTTGGTTTGGGGTGTGTGTTGATGCAAGAGGGTAAGGTTGTGGCTTATGCGTCGCGGCAGTTGAAGGTGCATGAGCGCAACTATCCTACGCATGATATTGAGCTGGCTGCAGTGGTGTTTGCTCTGAAGATCTGGAGACATTATCTGTATGGTGAGAAGTGTACTGTGTACACGGATCACAAGAGTTTGAGGTATCTGATGTCTCAGAAGGAGTTGAATCTCAGGCAGCGACGTTGGTTGGAGTTGCTCAAGGATTATGATCTGACGATTGAGTATCATCCTGGTAAAGCTAATGTTGTTGCGGATGCCTTGAGTAGGAAGGTAGCTGTTGAGCTGAGAGCTATGTTTGCTAGCTTGAGCATATCGCGAGATGGTGGTCTTGTTGCTGAGTTGCAAGTGAAACCATCTTTGGTTCAGTTGATCAAGGAAAAGCAGTTGTTGGATGATTCCTTGGTGTCTCATGTTCAGGATATCGCGGAGGGTAGACCTTCGGATTTCTGCTTTAATGAGGATGGTGTGTTGTGTTTTGGTAGTCGGATAGTAGTGCCTGCTGATGCTGAGTTGAGGCGTGCTATTCTGGCTGAAGGTCATAGTAGTCCTTTTGCTATGCACCCTGGTAGTACTAAGATGTATCGTGATCTTCGTGATGAGTACTATTGGGTAGGTTTGAAGAAGGATGTTGCAGAGTTTGTGAGCAAGTGTTTGGTGTGTCAGCGAGTTAAGGCTGAACATCAGGTTCCTTCTGGGTTGTTGCAAACGTTGAAAATCCCTGAATGGAAGTGGGAGAGGGTTACCATGGATTTCGTATCTGGGTTGCCTTTGTCTCCATCAAAGAAGAATTCTGTGTGGGTGGTTGTGGATCGCTTGACGAAGTGTGCGCATTTCTTGCCTGTGCATACTACGTTTTCTTTGGATAAGCTGGCAGAGCTGTACATTGCTGAGATTGTGAGGTTGGATGGTGTGCCTAAGTCGATTGTGTCGGATAGGGATCCGAGGTTCACATCGCGTTTCTGGCAGTGTTTGCATCAAGCTCTGGGTACAAGGTTGCATTTCAGTACATCCTATCATCCTCAGTCGGATGGTCAGTCTGAGCGGGTTATTCAGATTTTGGAGGATATGTTGAGATGCTGCGTGATTGAGTTCCAAGGTTCTTGGGAGAAGCATCTGCCTTTGGTTGAGTTCGCTTATAACAATAGTTATCAGGCGAGTATACAGATTAGGAAAGCCTAGTTCGGGTTGCATTAAAAATATGCAAAAATGTTCTAAAATCATCTTTTAATATAATTAAGTGAACTGTGAAATCAATTTTGGAAAATGAGTTTTGGAAGTGTGACATTTTGGCTAGTGACCAAAATGTAATTTTCGCAAGTTTGGTGGCTGTTTTATAAAGGGTTGGAACTTTGAATCTTTAAGGAGCTATTAATCCAAAAGTGATTTCTCCAGATTTTTCTAAGATATTATAAGCTATTTTCTGATTTTAAAGATATCAAAAAGGAGGGAAAAGCTCATTTGGCAATTTTCTCAATTAACTTCTCATTTTCCTTCTCTCATTTTCTCTCAAACCAAACACTACATTTCCAGAGATTTGTTTCTGATTTTCTCACCTAAATTCCTCCTTTCAACTCTCATTTGATTCCAAATCAACATATCTTCAAAACCTCTTCAATTGCTACAAGTTTCATCAAGGTTTTTAATTCCAAAAAGTGGAGAAACACAAGTTTGGAGGTAAGAACGTCCTTCTCCTCTAAACTATCAGTTCTTTACTGAAATTCCTAAGTTTTCAATCCTAAATTGAAGTTTAATTAAAGGTTTTTAAGTGTTGAATTGGATCTTGGCTTATTATGCAAGATTTTGATGATTTTTGGTGATTTTCGTTAGATCTGGGTAATCTGTGATTTAAGAGGTGTTTTTGATGTTAAATGATCTCTAAAATGATGTGGAATTGAGTTTTGATTGATGCAATCCCGGATAGGTTGAGTTTCCTAAGTTTAGCTTGTGTTTTAAGGTAGTTTTTGAGGTGATCTGTTGTTGCTGGAGGTATAAGGTTGTTAATAGGTTGTTTTTAGATGTTATAAGATGTTAATGGAAGTGAGGTTTTGCTGGTTTATGGCTGGGCTTTGTTTAGAAGTGGTTTGGATGCATTTTCGGTTGTGTTTGGTGGCCGAAAATGGAGGTTGGATGAGAGCAGCGAGTTTAGATGCTTTCATTGAAGCAATTAATGCATGATGATGCATTAATCCTCTGCTTTGATGTGTTGAAACAGGGGAGGCATCTTTGGATCCAAGATTGGTTGATCCGGAAGCTTGATTTGGTGATTTGGCTTGAAGCAAAGTGGAAATTGGTGAGTGAGTTTGTGGAAATTGGATTTTCAGCTTTAAAACCAAGGTTTGAAGGTTTTGGGAGCTTAGCTTAAGTCTAAACAACTTTGCTAAGCTCAAGTGTAAGTTTTCGGATTTTCTCTCTAGTGGTGGCCATGTTTTTGTTGTGATGCAAGATGATGATTTGCATGTTTTAATTACTGTTTTGAAAGCATGTTTTAGCATGGATTTTGCTGATGATGTAAGCCATATGTTGAAGGTAACTCTAGGTAGGAGTACCTTGCTTTTATACATTGAAATAATGTGGTTTGATGCTTTGAAATGCATGATGAAAATGGCTTGGTTTAATGCTTTAAAACAATGGATTAAATGATGAATATGATGTATATTGGCAAGTGATGTTTTGAAAAGATTAAGGTCACTAAGGTGGTTAAAAGTCCTTGAGTGAGCCTTGTTACTTAAGATCATCAAGGTGGTTAAAAGTCCTTGGATGAATCTTGTTGCGGGCACTAAGGTGGTTAAAAGTCCTTAGGTGATCCTTTCCATGGTGTTTAAAAGTCCATGGGGCCAAGGTGTTTAAAAGTCCTTGGGGCCAAGGTGTTTAAAAGTCCTTGGGGTGATTCAAGCATTGGACACAAAGGTGGTTAAAAGTCCTTGTGTGGTCCTTATTCATGGTGTTTAAAAGTCCATGGCCAAGGTGTTTAAAAGTCCTTGGGAAGTTGTTGAACTTGTTTTAAGAAATGAAATGTATCACTTGAGCCAATATGACATGTTAAGTATATTATGAAGCATGAGATGCTTGTTTTAATGTTTATGTTGAAGCATGAGATTGCTTATTTTAAGTATGCTTTTGAGCATGTGCAAAGGTTGATTTTAATCATGTTTATAAACGATTTTAATTGCATTATTGAATTGTTTTTAAAGAGCATGCCTCACTAAGCTTTTGCTTACGCTCTCTTCGTTTTCTTAATTCAATAATGCAGAGCATTAGAGTACCTTGAGGGGCAGCAAGAAAGGGCAAGCAATCAAGTTCAAGTAAAGCTCAATGTATGAAGGTTTTATAAGTACTTTTTAGCTTTTGTGTGATTTAGCAATGGGGGACCAATGTGTATGTTTTGGGAGGTGTTTGAGACTCCCTAAGTATGTTGAATGTTGTTTAGAATGCTGGTTTTTGGAGTGGAACCTTATATGCTTGTTTTGGAAGTTTGGTATTTGAATAGTTAGCTTGTGTAGGAAGCATGCCTATAAAATTGGGGCTTTTTGTATATGATGTTAGATTGCTGTTTTGATGATTCCTATAAGTCTTAAATATGTTGAATTGCATGCTGGTAAAGTTTGGTGACATTTGGAGCATGTTTGAATGATCAATTGCATGTTTTGGAATGCCAATCTGCTGCAATCTGTGCAGGCGTTTCGGAACAGTATGCACCGTTTCGGAACGGGTGCCTTACATGAACCTAGGCGTCCGAAACGGTGTGCATCGTTTCGAAACGGTTTGGTCTCTGCCAAGGCCGTGTTTCGGAACGGGATCGACCGGTTTCGGAACGGCCCGTGTTTCGGAACGGGGTCGATCGGTTTCGGAACGGCCGACCGTTAGGGGCGGACATTGGCAGTTATATGTTTTATATTGTTTACGTTTTGGTCCTGAATCTTGTTTGTTCAATTGCATGAGCTTGGGAAGTCCTTTTGAGCTGAAATTTCACAGAGAAGCATGAAACCTGATTAATTTCAAGATGGTAACCTTAATTTGGGTTAAGTCCTTTTAATTATCAGAAATTACAATTTGGTCCCTAAAGTTGTAATTTGTTCAATTGGATCCCTGTTTGATCTCTGATGTTTGTGATCTTTGAGTATGTTGTTTGTGTGATCACAATTAGGATTAATGTGCATCTAGACAAGATTAAAAGGAAAAAAAGGGTCGTTAATCAAGGTTGACTTTCGGGTTGACTTTGGTTTTCCCCGTGTGACTTTCTTAATTCGGGTCAACCGTCTAGGCCGGGTTAAGGGGGTTACAAGGGGAGGAGGAGGTAGATCCTCAACATTCTCCACATTCTCATTCTCGGCTGAAGCACATGTATTGAGTCTATGCTCTCTACGTGGCCCTATAATAAAACAATGCAACTGACAAAATACAATAAATCCAATTAGGCACAATAAGGCAAGTAATCCAAGTACTGAAGCTCATTTTTTAGAACAATTCTTCTCATTAGTAAAGATATGGCAATGGGATCCCCAACTATACCCTAAACACAGCATATAGTCTAAATTTCATCTCACTAGAACCAAACATCAACAATCATACATCATACTTTCACCGCAAAGTCACAAACATTCATAATCACATACAATAACCACTTACCAAGCCCCAAACATTCGCTAACCTGGCTCTGATACCAACAAATGTAACCCCCTTAGCCCGGCCTAGACAGTTGACCCGAACTACGAAGATTACACGGGGAAAACCAAAGCCAACCCCAAAGTTAACCTTGATTAACGACCCTTTTTTCCTTTTTATCTTTTCTAGATGCACATTAAGCCTATGTGATTACTCAAGAACCATAGGAGAGAAAAGCACAACGATCGAAAATCATTTGAGGCCTCAATTGTTATAATTACACTTTTAGGGACCAAAATATAAATTTTGGAAAGTATAAGGACTTTGCAGATTTTAAGCTTACCAATATGTAATTAGTCATATTACATGCCTCTCTGTCAATTTTGAGCTTCAGAGGACATTCCGAGCTAAAACGATTGCATGCACAACATCAGGACCAAAATGTAAAACATGAGAACTCAAACAATTCAAATTTGAAATCTAACGGTCAACCGTTTCGCAACACTGTTCTCCGTATCAAAACGCCCGTATCAAAATAGTGTTGACCGTTTCGATACTTAGGTGCGTTCCGAGACCAGTATTAGAACATGCCTCTACTGTAGCCAAAGTGTTCCGAAACATCTTCACCCTTCCCAAAACACTATGGCCATTTCGGGCCCCTATTTCGAAACAGATAAGGGTGTTTCGATACACTTTGCCCTGCAACTGCATAATTTTCTGGTTTTTCACATCTCTTCACACTCAAACATATCCCAAGTCATACCATAACATACTAGCATCATGTTTAGACATAAAAGAACATCTCTAAGAAGCTTTAGTTAAGGCATGGCATCAAACAAATATCCATTGAGTCTAAATGCATGCTTCCTAGTCACAAAATCAAATATAGACTTCAAACCTCAAACCAAACCATATAAGGCCATTTACTAAAGTCAAAAGCCAACACAAACATGCCACAAACGTAGAGAGTTCAAAACACATCTCCCAAATATAACCATAAAGCCTCATTGCCAAATATCAATACTAAAGTATGTAAAAACATCACCATACATGAGCTTTACACTTCCTTGGATGTTCTTAACCATCTTGCTGCCCGAAATCACTTCAGTTATCTGCATTGTTGGTAAAAGAGAGCGTAAGCACATTTTCTTAGTGAGGCAAGCTCAAAGAAAACCAACACGACAATGCATTATTCAAAACCCTTTCTTAAAATCCATTTTCTACAACATGCTCATTCTATCTCATGCTTGAAAACCATTTCAAAACAAATCTCCATTTGAAAACACATGTACCTCTAATCTATCTCATGCATTTAAACCAATGAAAATCTCATGGCAAAGTCATACACATGCTTGTGAAAACTAAAGCATTTCATATTCAAATCTCATATACATTTCTCATGGCATAAATCATCTCAACATTGGGTACATGCGAATCAAATACATTTTCATATATTTTATTGGCATTTCACATTTCATCTTTACTCGGATATGCAGATTAGCTTGACTCAAAGTCAATTCCTACACCGGTGGAATCTCTCATCACCGGACTCTCATGGCGGTATCTCTCATCGCCACAAAGCTTGGGTATTTCACCAAGTCCTACCCTGATGGTATCTCTCATCATCAGATTCTCACTTTGGATCGGGATGGCACTACCACCATTGCCCAACTCCAAAGATCACGTACGAATTTTAGTTTATAGTGCACTCTCAACCTATTGATCGATCAATTAAATCCGGTAAGTATCTTATCTTCTATGCCAGTATATTATGTCAAAACATCATCTCACCTACTGTTTTTATGCAATATTTCTCAAGCTTTTCTCATCTTATTTCAAAATCGTATTTCATGCTTTGCATCAAGTTAAAATCTCATAACTCATCAATGTAACATGCTATCACATGAAATCTCTGCAAATCATCATCTCATGCTACAAATCATGCATAAAACAGTAGGAATTTGTCTATCTCAAATCAAGAGCATGTAAAAGCATTTTAGGGGCAACAACCACATGTTTGAGAGGAAATCTAGCCATACTTACTTCTGGACTTAGGATGGTATTTCAAACAAATCCTAAATCCCCAAACCTTGTTTCTTTGTCCCTCAAGGACTTCTAAAACCATTAGCACTCACCAATTACGTTTCGCTTGCTCGTTGAAACGCTATCTAAGCTCTCGGCACTTCTGGATCAACACCAAAGGCATCTGAAGATGTCTCCCCTGCTTAACACAGATAAGAACAGAGGATTAATGCATCGTCATGCACTGAAATCACCAGCCAACTAATCAAACTCGTTGCTCTACCCAAAAGCATCATTTCGGCCACCAAAAACACCCGAAATCATCTCCAAACTCTTCAAAAACAAAGCCCAGCCAAGATCTATCACTTCTAAAAATTTCTAAACCTCAATCAACACCAAAAATCACCACAAACTCGTCCTCGAACCTCCAGCTACAACAGAGCACCAAAACCACCCCCAAAAACCACAAATCTAGCATTCAAAACTTAGGAATCCAAACCTATTCGGGATTTGTTTGATAAAACCTCATTGTTAACATCAATTACCATCCAAAATACATTAGAAATCAACCTCAAAATAGAGCCTAACCAATAGTTACGAAAATCATCAAGATCTCTCCAAGAATCTTGAGTTTTGGCACAATTTCATGTTTCTAACATTAAAGCAACTCAAAAATCATTAACAAAGGATTGATAACTTGGGAATTTCAGTAAAGAACTGATCATTAGAGGAGAAGGACGAAACTTACCTCTAATGACTGATTTCTCCTTAATTTGGGCAAGTTTCCTTGAAAATCCAAAGTGAAAACAAAAGGATTTGACGAGTAAAAGATTAAGAATCAAAAAGAGATTGAAATCTCATTAAAAGGGATGAAAATCAGAGGCTAATTGATGGAGGAAATTTGTTTGGCTGAGTGGAAGTTGAGAGAAAATGAAAAGAGGGAAAAAGATCGTAAAGTAGTTGTGAAAGTCAAAATAGATTTTTATCTTTTAATTCCCTTTATTAAATCATTATTAAAATACCAAAAATAAAGAGAAATCTGATTAAAAACATTTTGGTAAAATTAGCTCCTTAAAGATTCAAAGTTTCAATCTTTTACAAAATAGTCACTAGTCAACTTTTGCAAAAACTACGATTTGGTCACTACACCGAAATGCAGTATTTCAAAACCTTATTTTGTAAAATTGTTTTCACCATAATCATTCATATAATAAATGAGGATTTTTAGATATTTTTCCATAATTTTAAAGCATCCCGAACTAGGTGTTCCCTAAATCTCCCTTAAAGATTCGAACTGTTTTCGACCGGTACGATTCAAACTCTAAAACATCTAGGCCCAAAACCGAGGCGTTACACGTATCGAAATGGTCAACTCTGTTTTGAAATGGTTATTTCGATATGGGGCTCTCCGTTCTGAAACACTCGGCCGTTAAAGTAGTTTTTGAATTGCTTTGGGTTTCTGTTTCTTACGTTTTGGTCTTTGTTTTCCTTGTATGCAATTGAATGGGTTCCAGATGTCGTTTTGAGCTGAGATTTCATTGATAAGCATGTAATGAATCTAATTAAGGATTGGTAACCTAAAATTGGTAATACCCATCCTAACTTATCAAATTTACAAAATGGGCCCTAAATATTAGTTTAGTTATAATTGAGGGGTGAATGGGTTGTTGTTCAATTCCCTGCTTGTGTGCGCACACATAGGAATCTAAGTTGCATCTAGACAAGATAAAAAGAAACAAAAAGGTCGTTTATTGAGGTAAACCTTCCTGGTTTACTTCAATATTCCCCGTGTGATCCGTTCGATTCGGTCTATCATCCAGGCCGTGTCGAGGGGGTTACAATGCATGCACAAAATCCTTTTGGAGGATGATCGCAAACCTACCATTGAGGCTCAAAGGATACTTAACCATGCTATGAAAGAGGTAGTGAGAAAAGAAGTCATCAAATGGCTTGAAGCCGAAATCATCTACTCTATCTCCGACAGTACAATGTGTACCAAAGAAAGGTGGAATGACGGTGACAACCAATGAGAACGAGTTAATCCCAACCAGGACTGTGACCGTTTGGAGGTTTTTATGGATTATCGCAAGTTGAATAAAGCTACTAAAAAAGATCATTTTCCTTTACCCTTTATTGACCAAATGCTTGATCGACTTGCAGGTAAACCATTTTATTGTTTTCTTGATCGTTATTCAGGTTACAATCAGATTGCCATAGCACCGGGCGACCAGGAAAAGATCACCTTTACCTGCCCATATGGCATATATGCATTTAGAAAGATGCCATTCGGGCTCTGCAATGCCCTGGAAACCTTCTAAAGATGCATGATGGCAATTTTCTTTGACATGGTGGAAGATTTCCTGGAGATCTTCATGGACGATTTCTCAATATTCAGCAATGACTTTGACGATTTCCTCCGCAATTTGGAAAGGGTACTCACACGATGTGAGGAATCCAATTTGGTCCTAAATTGGGAGAAGTGCCACTTTATGGTGGATGAGGGCATAATACTCGGCCACAAGATCCCATCAAAGGGCATTGAAGTAGACAAGGAAAAAATAGATGTAATTGAGAAACTACCTCCATCAACTACAGTAAAAGGAATTCGGGGCTTCTTGGGACACGCAGGTTTTTATTGGATACTTATTGCAATTTTTTCTAAAATAATAAAACATTTTGTGTAATTTTCTTGAATAGGATAGGGCTTTTGACTTTAATGCCGAATGCACTAAAGCATTCGAGAAATTGAAACAAAAACTTGTGACCGCATCAATTGTAGTTCCACCATATTGGACATTTCCCTTTGAACTCATGTGCGACGCAAGTGATTATACCGTCGGGACAGTCCTTGGCCAAAGGAATGACAAAATCTTTCATGTGATCTACTATGCTAGTAAAACACTCAATGAGGCCTAAGTCAACTACACTACCATTGAAAAGGAGTTACTAGAGGTAGTCTTTGCCTTTGACAAGTTTTGATCATACCTAATCGGGACCAAGGTAACTGTTCGCACAGACGACTCAGCAATCAAATACTTGTTTTCCATAAAAGATGCAAAGCCTAGATTGATTTGATGGATTCTTCTACTAGAAGAATTCGATGTCAACATCAAGATAGAAAAGTGTTGTCTTGTGTGATGTACTATAAACGATACGCATATATGGTGCAAGTATACACGTCGAACAAGTAATAAAGTGGTAAGTGAGTATCGTCTCCACAGGGATTGGAGGTGTTTTGAGGTAAGCTTAAGCACACAAGTGTCATGAAATGTAAATGAAGAATGATGTGGCAATTCAAGACAAAGTGATGAATGTTGTAACAAATCAGAGCAGAGATATAAATATTGTAGCAAATAAAGGTAAAAAATAGCGTCTTGAAACCAGATAGACAAACAGGTCCTCTTACGTGTGTGAAACTCTCTTGGGAATGACTGGCTAGGCTGTCAGGTTTACCTATGTTTTACCTCTCTACTAGGATTTACCTCTCTAACTTAGTCTATGCTTGGCAGGATTTACTCAAGGTGCTCTTTAACTATCTCTAGCCAAGAAACTGGGAGCATGAAATGCTACAGCAATACCTCTCATGGTGAACTCTAAGACTCCCCTACCCTTAAAGGTCTATCTCTCTTAGCCATTGAAACCTAACACTTATCTCTAAGGTGGATTAGAGTTGTGCCTCTCAGCATCCAACTCCATTGTCTATGCAGGTTAAGGAAAGCTCTCTCGATCACTAACCTCAACTAACACATAAGGAAAGGCCAACTCTCAAGGTCTCTTACAACCCTAAGCATATAACAACATAGACAAAGCATAGATACGAGCAAGAAATAAATAAACATTCATCAAAGAGAATAAAACATAGTTCATCCAAACAAACCTACCCACCAAAATCAGTTCATGGCTGGGCAAATATCCGAAGTATCTTCGTTCATACAACCCATTTTTTTAGTTATAAAAGTAAATGATAAAGCAACAGAGAGGGAAGAGAAGAACTCCCAATCCGCGATGGACTTGCAACGCTACGAACCACCCTAGGCTTTCTGCCTCTCTCAAGGTCAGCAAGGTCAGGCCCTTGGAGCTTCTACGATGGAGAACAACAAGTGAGGAGGAAGAAGAAGAAAAGAGTCGCCTTTAGCTTTCTCTCCATAGCTTTTTTGTTACCTTTTCACGCTCTCCCTTTAATGAGGGTCTTGTGTCCTTTATATAGTGGATGCTCCTATGGTTTTGTGCCCTAATGATTCTTTGGCGTCCAGGGAATATTCCTTATACATTTGGGGCACAATCATACAAAAAGGGGCTCGCACATGTCGGCGATCAACGTGTGCGTGTTACTTTGTCTTTTTTCGCGCCCATAATTGATGTCCGATTTGCTATAGCATTTTCCTTCCTTGCCTTGCTTCAGCATCCGTCTGTACAACATCATACCAGCAAATACCCTTCAAGCAGCATCTAGTCTCATAAAATAAAGCCAAACCACCAACAAGTAGAGATACATGCAACTATATGCTCTAAATGCACCTACATGTTATGATATGACCTCGAGAACAAACAAATACTTAAGCAAAAAGGTGTAAAATATAAGCATTTTGACAAGTTATCACACCCCTAACTTAAGCTATTGCTTGTTCTCAAGCAATGAATAGAAAGAAACAAAGAAAATGTTGTGGCAAAA
Source organism: Hibiscus tridactylites (assembly GCA_958450335.1). Taxonomy (NCBI): domain Eukaryota; kingdom Viridiplantae; phylum Streptophyta; class Magnoliopsida; order Malvales; family Malvaceae; genus Hibiscus; species Hibiscus tridactylites. The sequence goes on from OY288266.1 coordinate 47,756,740, forward strand.
ATTTAGCTCGAGACAGATGTTATGGCAAAATTTTAACCCTCGGAAAGGTAAGGCTTTAATACTTAAGACATAATTGAGATTTTAAGAATGATTTCATAGGGTGAGATCCTCTGTTAGTGTGTGCATGATTGCATACAACTTAGGCTTAACAGTGCTAGAAAAATTTCTTAATAGAACTCAAGTTCATCCTAGTGTTTGAACTATTTTAGCTTAAGGTTTTACTCCCATAAGTGAACTATTTTTTTAAGAGGGGTGTCAGCGTATCACAACTACCATCCCTCACTCTAGATGAGTAGGGAGAAAACCTCTCATCCCCGAACTAGTAGGTAGAGTCATCCTGTGACAACTTTCATTCACTCATTTGATGTTGCTACCATTTATTTAAGATTGATTTCCAGGCAGTGCAACACAAAGCGGAGTGTTCCTCTAAAATATACCGCAGTATTTACTCACACTTTGCTATACTCTATTAGGCATGAGGGAGATTAGTTAAGCTGTTTTTTAAGCTCATTTCAGTTTAATTTCACAAAGATAAGCATAAGTTCTAAAAACAATTTCTCTAACACTTTCAAACCTAAAAAGTATACAATCCTGTATCAAAACAATTATTAAGCATCAAACCCTAAAATTTATTCTAGCAATCTCAATTGTCATACATCAATCCATAGCCATAAAAATATGTTCATCATTGGGTATCATTAACTTATTCATACAACTGTCATGGAGCCAAACAAAATGCCATAGCAAAATTTTTGTTTCTACCTATTAATGAAATGCAAATGCCTAACTAAAGGGCACTAACACCCCTAAACTTAAAGAGTGTAGTGTCCTCAATGGAACAAATAAAATGATATGCAAGTTACTAAATGCAATGAAAGATTAAGAAGTACCTCACTTCTTAGTGATGGCGGTCTTCATTGCTTTGTGCTTGACTCCGGAAGACTTAAAAGAGGCGATCGGCGGTTCAGCCTCTTCTTGCTCCGGTGGAGGGGTCTGCTCTTGTTCAGCTGGTGTTCCTTGGTTGGTGGAACTTGTGCTGGATTCATTTCCCTCGGCTGCTGTGCTCCAAACTCTACTGGCATTGTGCTTGCTTCTTATTCTCATCGATGGGGTAGCGCTCGGAGTTTGGGCTAGTAATTGCGCTGGCACAGAATGTGCAGGCTCATCATCCTCTTATCCAACTGTCAATCGGTTGAAAGGCTCAATGGATGGTTCCTTTACTGGAGAAACTTTGGTAGATTTTGTTGTTCTCTTTCTTTTCTTGGGTAGCAGGCTTGTTGTAGCATCATTGTCCTGGTTCTGTGAGGAAGGCTGAGTAGTAATGGGGCTCTTGTTGGGGACTGGCATCTTCTAGGTGCTAGGAGAAGGTTCCTTCGTGTGGGCCTTTAGAGATTCCGGGAAGGTTGGGAAGTCTATGCTGATATGGGACAGGATCTGCTTGAAATAGTCCTTCATAACAGCATCTCTGTCCTTAACGTAACCATAGAAAATGGCCTTGTCCTTACGCCTCTTGTCAACATCCTCTCGGAGACGATTTGTTGAGGCAACTAGGGCAGCAATTCTTGCTGCAGCAAATATTTTCGCACGTCCAGCCAGTGTCTCAACTGAAGCATCCTCATCGTATCCCTTGATAGAGGGGACCATTTAAGGTTTGATAGGACCTTTCCCTGAGTTTTTCGTATTATCAATAGGATCTTCAAACACTCCTTTCTCTCGATAGAGGGCCGTGATGAGGCTGGGAAAGATGAGTGGGCTAGACTTCCTTTTCAAACATGCATAAATCGTTATCGTGTGAGAAGTTGGCATGAGCCTATTCTTGACAAAGTGGATCGGTGTTCTTGGTGAAAGGTGTGTGGTGATTCTCTGAATTTTTCAAGCCAAAGAACTTGTTGATCTTGGCTACAGTGAACTTGTTTAATCTCCACGCACGTAAACATTGGACTGTGTAGGACGGGTAATATGGGCACAGAACTCTTGAACAATGGGTATGCAAAAGTTGTCAGGGTGAGGAACAAAGGTAGCTCATTTTTGGTTTGCGATGACATCCAAGACGTCCTTGTCGAACCCCTGTTCTCCTTCAGTTAGGAATGTGAAACCCTTCTCTCGTAGCAATTTCCGATCTTACAGACCTTGCAATCTTTCCTTGGCCTTGTCGTCAAAGAATTTCTTAATGACCACAGGCTTGGGTTGGCTACTACTCGACGCACCTTCTGCGCGCTTGCAACGCACCATTGTTAGGCAAAAAGAGGGTGAAGGTTTGTGAGATATGGGAGAAAAGTTTTTGTTAGGGTTTTTGAGCGGGTTGGAGAAGATGAAGTGGGAGGGTCTTTTGGTTTGCTTTGTTTCGATGTGATGAGAGAGGAAAGTAGTGGGAGTTGATGTGAGTTGAGGGGAGATAACTGACATGAATTGAAAAAGAGAGGGTCTTGGGGATTTTTGGGCGGCGTGTGTGAGGTAAGGACAAAAGGGGTTTTAAATGAAAAGGTGAAAAGTAGGAAAGAGAAAAGACCTAAGCAATAGTTGCTAGGGTTTTTTTTTTAATTAAAAGGTGAAGAGGTTAATTAATTCCCTCTCTTTTTTCCCTTTTTGAGCCAGCCTCCTCTGATGTTGGAAAAGCTTAATTGCTTAGTCCTTACACCCTTATAAAACAGAGGACTGATGCGCCGCTACACCCTGACCTGCCATCTGTGTCCTTAGGGTGCTCAGATGCAAACAAACAAACCTGACATTAAGGCATAATGGAACAAATGGACAAATGGGATTAAAAACCTAGAGTACGAAATAAAAATAAAGATTAAACTACATTATTTATGAACATAAAAACATAAAAATGTTGTAGCAAAATAGAAAAGAGAAAAGGTGGTGCAAACGCTTAAGCGTCATGGAGGATGAATGATGATTTGTCGCGCAGGAATGGGGCTCTATTGTACAGCTTCAGACGTTGTCCATTGACCTTGAATACCGTATCATCATAAAGCTTTTTAATGTCTACCGCACCATGGGCATAGACCTTGTGAACTAGGAAAGGTCCTGAACATTGTGACTTCAATTTTCCTGGGAAAAGCTTAAGTCTGGAGTTATAAAGGAGCACTTGTTGCCCTTCTGAGAAACGTCGCGGCAAAAGATGCTTGTCGTGCCATTTCTTTGTTTTCTTCTTGTATATGCATGCATTCTCATAGGCATGCGATCTGAACTCTTCCATTTCATTTAGCTCTAACATCCTTCTTTCTCTGGCCAGCTGTGCATCCATGTTAAGCTTCTTAATGGCCCAATAGGGCTTGTGCTCAAGTTCCACAGGTAGATGACAAGCTTTCCCATAAACAAGCTTGAATGGTAACATTCCCAACGATGTTTTGTATGTAGTACGGTAGGCCCAAAGAGCTTCATCAAGCTTAGGAGAGCAATCCTTCTTTTTTGGGTTAACCACTTTCTCAAGAATTTGCTTGATTTCTCTATTCAAGACTTCAGCTTGACCATTTTTCTGAGAATGATATGTTGTAGAAATCATATTCCTCACACCATACCTCTGTAATGCTTTAGCAATCAGCTTGTTGTCAGAGTGGGTTCCTTCATCACTAATAATTGCTCGTGATGCTCCAAATCTCGTGAAGATATTCTTATGAAGGAACTTCATGACGGTCTTGGAGTCATTCGTTGGAGTGGCAACTGCTTCAACCCATTTAGAGACGTAAACCATAGCCAATAGGATGTATAAATCTCAATAAGATGAGGAAAATGGTCCCATGAAGTCTATTCTCCATACATCAAAGAGTCCAACCTCCAAGATTCATTGCAAAGGCATTTCATGCCTCCTAGAAATGTTACCTGTCCTTTGGCAACGATCACATGATTGAAAAATACGTGCACATCCTTGAAGGGAGTGGGCTAATAGAATCCAAATTGTAGGATCTTTGCAGCGGTCCTAGCTCCTCCAAAATGTCTGCCACAAGAGATGAATGACAATGGAAAATGTATCTCTATGTGCTCTTCTTTGAGGACACACCCTCTAATGATCATGTAAGCACTTTGCTTGAACAAATATGGTTTATCCCAAAAATAGGATCTTGCGTCATGCCTGAATTTTCTTTGTCCCTGTCTATTCAAATCAGGAGGCAAAATACCACTAACGAGAAAGTTAACAATATCAGCATACCAAGGAATTGCTGCAGCATATAGTATTTTCTCATCAGGGAATTCCTCCATAATTTCCATTTCATCTTGTTTTTCACTATTGTTTTCTAGCTTAGAAAGATGGTCGGCAACTTGGTTTTCACACCTTTTTCTGTCCCTAACTTCCAAATCAAATTCTTGCAAGAGTAATATCCACCTAATAAGTCTAGGTTTAGCATCCTTTTTAGTCACCAAGTATTAAATAGCCGAATGATCAGTGTGAACAATGACTTTAGTGCCTATTAGATATGACCTAAACTTATCAAAGGCAAATACAATAGCCAACAATTCTTTTTCAGTAGTGGTGTAATTAGTTTGTACATCATTCAATGTGTGACTCGCATAATAAATAACATGAAAGAGTTTACCTCAGTGTTGTCCAAGAGCTGCTCTTATTGCATAGTCACTTGCATCACACATCAACTCAAAAGGTGAGCTCCAATTAGGTGGGACTACAACATGTGCTGAGGTAAGTTTCTCCTTCAATTCTTCGAAAGAGCTGAGGCATTTTTCATCGAATATGAAGGGATGATTTTCTTGTAGCAAATTACATAATGGCTTGGAGATCTTGGAGAAGTCCTTGATGAACCTTCTATAGAAGCCATCATGGCCCAAGAAACTTCTGATGCTCTTCAAATTTGTAGGAGGGGGCAGCTTCTCAATAACCTCAATCTTTGCTCAATCCACCTCAATGACATTCTTCTATATCTTGTGACCCAAAATTGTTCCTTCGGTCACCATAAAATGACATTTTTCCCAATTGAGTACCAAATCAGCTTCTTCACATCGCTTTAACACTTTGGCCAAATTTCCCAGACATGAATCAAAATCTTCCCCAGAGACTGAAAAATCGTCCATGAAGACTTCCAAAAATTCCTCAACCATATCAGAGAAAATAGCCAACATACACCATTGAAAAGTTGTTAGGGCATTGTAGATCCCATAAGGCATTCTTCTAAAAGCATAGGTACCATATGAACATGTGAATGTCGTCTTTTCTTGGTCCTCAGGTGCTATAGCAATCTGATTGTATCCTGAGTATCCGTCAAGGTAGCAATAGAATGCTTTGTCTGTCAATCTATCTAGCATTTGATCGATGAATGGGAGAGGGAAATGGTCCTTCTTGGCCGCTTTGTTAAGCTTCCTATTGTCCATGCAAATCCTCCATCCTGTTACTGTCATTGTTGGTAACAATTCATTCTCATCATTACTCACCGCGGTGATGCCTCCCTTCTTAGGCACACATTGGACTGGACTAACCCATGAGTTGTTCGATATGGGTTAGACTACATCAGCGCCAAGCCACTTGATTATCTCCTTCATCACCACTTTCTTCGTGATGGGGTTGAGCCTTCTTTGGGTTCAATGGAATTGCTGTGAAATCATCAAGAAATTTTTTGTGCATGCAAATTGTTGGGCTAATCCCCTTTAAGTCAGACATAGTCAAACCTAAAGCTCTTTTATGTTGCAATAGCATATTTATCAAACTAGCTTCTTGCTTAGGTGTAAGAGTAGATGAAATTATCACAGGCAAAGTTTCATTACAACCCAAATAAGCATATTTAAGACGATATGGCAAGGGCTTTAACTCTAATGTATGAGCATGCTCAAGTGAAGGTTTAGGAGGAATAAATTTGGAAAAATCAAGAGGTTCAAAGTGCGTACCTGGTTTGGCTTCAAGCAAGCTCGATTGCTCCACCTCTTCAGATAATTCATCAAATTCCTCATATTCGATCTTGCGGTCCTCCATATTGTCTTCCTCTTCGGTCTGCTCATATTCATCTATTTCTAAAAGATTGATGCGGAAAAAGTCTGCAGTCTCCCTTTTTGTTGTAGCATCCATGTACTAAAACTCTTCATACTCATCCACATATTTTAGAGTGTCGAAGACATTGATTGTCACTTCTTGATCAGCCACCCTCATAGTGAACTCACCCTTTTCACAGTCTATCAGAATTCTACTGGTTGCTAGAAATGGTCGCCCCAAAATAATGGGTGCATTATCATCCGACTCACAATCAAGAATAAGGAAGTCGACTTGAAAGATGAACTCGTCCAGCTTCACTACTACATCTTCTACTCTTCCTTCCAAGTGTACATGAGATCGGTCGGCCAATTGCAAGATAACCATAGTTGGCTTTACATCTCCTATGTCGAGCTTCATGAAGACTGACTTTGGCATGATATTGACACTAGATCCAAGGTCACACAAGGCTTTTCCCACATAGTTAACACCTATTGAACACGGTATAATAAAGCTGCAAGGATCATGTCCCTTAGAAGGAAATTTGCTCCACACAGAATAGCATTCATTTGTTGTAGCAACTGTCGCATACCACTCAATCTTTCTTTTCTTGGTGACGATGTCCTTGAGAAACTTAGCGTAACTGGGCATTTGATCAATGGCTTATAAGAATGGGACCTTAATATGCAGCTGGTCTAGAACATCAACGAATTTCCTGAATTTGAGATTCTCATTTTGTTTCTTCAATCGCTAAGGAAAAGGAGGTGGGGGTCTAACTTCTTCCTCTATCGATGCATGTTTCTCTTTTGTTGTAGCATTTTCCCTTTCATCAATAGTTTCATTCACTAAATCCCCGTCCTTCTCCTTCTCACAGGATGTTTAAGCTTGCAAATCTGGTTCCTTTTGCACTTCTTTAGGAGTAGAGTCTTCTTTCTTGTTCCCCCCAAACTTATCTTTAGAGTTAAGTTGGGTGCCACTCCCCAATCTGAGAGCACTACATTGTTCTTTGCCATGCTTCTTAGTGACTTCAGTATCACTAGGAAGATTTCCTTGAGGTCGCACATGTAATGCTTGAGCAATTTGACATACTTGAGTTTCCAACAATCGCAAGGATGAATTGTGACTTTGCAGCAAAGCTCCCTGATTTTTAATGGTCATGGAGTGATCTTGAAGCAAATGTATTAGTAGATGCCATAAATTCCTTCGTGGATGTCATGAAATCCTTGAGTGTAGCTTCCAATAAATTGTTGTTGGATGAAGATGCAAAACCCTTGTTGTTTTGCCACGACATATTCTATTGTGGTCCGTGTGACTCTCCCAGATTCTATTCATTTGTGTTCCCATAACTGTTATTCCTTTGATTTCCCCAAGAGAGATTAGGATGCTAACTCCATCCAGCATTATAGGTGTTCGAGTAGAGGTTGTTATTCTGATTGGAATTCCCTACAGAGTTAGCAGATTCTTGATTGTCCATGCACTCGCTCAAGTGGTGGTTTCCATTGCAACGAAGGCAAGTTGATGTCACTCTTACTTCCTTCACCTCACTAGGCTTTTGGAGATTCTTTAGCATGGTTGTGATAGCAGTCAATTGGGCTACTACCAAGGCATCCATATCCGTATCACGTGATACTTGACTTTTCCTCCCCATTCAAAGGCTTCCTTGGGTGACTTGTCTAGCAATGTCCCATTTGTTGAGGCATCTAGCATCATTCTGGTGGGAGCATTAACACCATTGTAGAATATAACCACTTGCGTCCAATCATGAAAACCTTGATTAGTGCACTTGCGCAATAATCCCTTAAATTTGTCCCAACACTCATACATTGATTCGTCATCATACTGGTGAAAGGATGCAATGTCATTCCTCAACTGAGTGTTCCTAATTGGTGGATTATACCGTAGCAAAAAGCTCTTGCACATATTTGTCCATGTTTCCAATGATTCGACTGGCACACCACTCAACCATTCTCGTGCTCGATCACGCAAAGAATAAGGAAAGAGTTTAAGTTTCAACACATCCTCGTGTACCCCTTGTTGACGGAAAGAGTCACACACTTCTAAGAAAGCACGAATGTGTTGACTAGCATCTTCATGAGGCAAGTCTCTAAACTGACCAATTGAGTTCAAAATGTTGAACATGATAGGTTTAAGCTCAAACTGGGCTGCCTGAATTTCGGGAGCAACAATTCCTGGATTAAGATCATCCAAGACAAGATTTAGATGATCTCTAATAGCTCTGGGTCTTGCTGGAGCATTTTGACCTTGGTCTCCAATTACTATAGCAGGTTCCCCTAGATTCTGAGCAACGTTCATGATTCTAATAGCTTCTTGTATACATCTCTGCTGACGAAATAGATGTTTGATTTAATGACTATAAGGTAATATAGGCTCATGATGTCTCCTTCGGCGCATGCAATAGCACAATACCTAAAAAGACAAACAAAAACAAGCTAAGAAAATATATACAAAAACAAAATAACCTAGTGCAAAGACTAAACCTAAAATAACAAATTGCCAATCCCCGACAACGGCGCCAAAAACTTGTTGTCTTACGTGATGTACTATAAATGATACACCGATATGGTGCAAGTATACACGTTGAACAAGTAATATAGTGGTAAGTGAGTATCGTCTCCACAGGGATTGGAGGTGTTTCGAGGTAAGCTTAAGCACACAAGTGTCTCGAAATGTAAATGAAGAATGATGTGGCAATTCAAGACAAGGTGATGAATGTTATAGCAAATCAGAGCGGAGATATAAATATTGTAGCAAATAAAGGTAAATGATAGTGTGCTGAAATTAGATAGACAAACTAGTCCTCTTACGTGTATGAAACTCTCTTGGGAATGACTGGTTGGGCTGTCAGGTTTACCTATGTTTTACCTCTATACTAGGGTTTACCTCTCTATTATAGTCTATGCTCGGCCGGATTTACTCAAGGTGCTCCTTAACTATCTCTAGCCAGGAAACTGGGAGCAAGAAATACTACAACAATACCTCTAAGCGTGAACTCTAACACACCCCCTACCCTTAAAGGTCTATCCCTCTTAGCCGTTGAAACCCAACACTTATCTCTAAGGTGGATTAGAGTTGTGCCTCTCAGCATCCAACTATATTGTCTATGCAGGTTAAGGAAAGCTCTCTCGACCACTAACCTCAACTAACACCTAAGAAAAGGCCAACTCTCGAGGGCTCTTACAACCCTAAGCAGATAATAACATAGACAAAGCATAGATACGAGCAAGAGATAAATAAATATTCATAAAAGAGAATAAATCATAGTTCATCCAAAGAGCCCTGGCCACCTAAATCAGTTCATGGTTGGGAAAATATCCAAAGTATCTTCGTTCATACAACCCATTTTTCCAGATATAAAAGTAAATGCTAAAGCAACAGAGAGAGAAGAGAATAACTCCCAATCCGCGATGGACTTGCAGCGCCATGAAGAGCCTTAGGCTTGCCGCCTCTCTCAAGGTTAGCAATGCTAGACCCTTGGAGCTTTTACGATGGAGGACACCAAGTAAGGAGGAATAAGAAGAAAAGAGTCGCCTTTAGCTTTCTCTCCCTAGCCTTTTTGTCACATTTTCACGCTCTCCCTTTAATGAGGGTCTTGTGTTCTTTATATAGTGGAGGCTCCTAGGGTTTTGTGCCCTAATGATTCTTTGGCGTCCAGGGAATATTCCCTATGCATGTGGGGTACAATCATACAAAAGGGGGCTCGCACATGTGGGCGATCAGCGTGTGCGCGTTACTTTGTCTTTTTTCGCGCCCATAATTGATGTCCAATTTGTTATAGCATTTTCCTTCCTTGCCTTGCTTCAGCATCAGCCTGCACAACATCATACCAGCAAATACCCTTCAAGCAGCATCTAGTCTCATAAAATAAAGCCAAACCACCAACAAGTGGAGATACATGCAACTATATGCTCTAAATGCACCTACATTCTATGATATGACCTCGAGAACAAACAAATACTTAAGCAAAAAGGTGTAAAATATAAGCATTTGGACAAGTTATCAAAAAGGAACGAAAAATCAAGTTGTTGACCACCTGTCACGACTGGAACAAGGAAGAGAAGACACCACATGGACAGAAATACAAGATACTTTCCCAGATGAGCAATTCTTGATTGCATCGGCAGTGAAGGAAATTACTGCCTCGAAAGTAACTAATAGAATTGCCTCGGCAATTTCGGACTGCATTTCCCCGGCAATTTTGGACTGTATTGGTTCGGCAATACCCTTGACAGTGATGTCTACCTCAACAACACCCTGGTATGTTGATCTTGTTAATTTTTTAGTTAGTGGTGTATTACCTTATAACCTTAACTATAAAGGGAAAAAGAGGTTCCAACAAGATGCTAAGCATTATTTTTGAGACGAGCCTCTTTTGTTCAAACAATATGCAGATCAGGTTATAAGGAGATGTGTCCTTGAAGAAGAACAATGAGAGGTGCTTCAACGAAGCCTTTCTTCACCATATGGATGACACTTTAGAGGAACCAGAACCACGGCCAAGGTACTACAATCAAGATTATATTGACATACATTGTACAATGATGCTCAGTCTTTCTGTAAGCAATGTGACGATGTCAGCGGGCCGACAATATTTCGAGACAAAACGAGATGCTCTTGCAAAACATCCTTAAAGTCGAGTTGCTCGATGATTGGGGAATTGATTTCATGAGGCCTTTCTCGTCTTTATGTGGGAATCTCTACATTCTTCTAGCTGTTGACTATGTGTCAAAGTGGGTTGAAGTCATTGCTACCCCAAACAATGACTCCAAAATCGTTCAAAATTTCTTGCAAAAGCACATATTTACATGGTTTGGAGTACCCAGAGCTATCATCAGTGACGAGGGCAAACACTTCGACAACAAGCTTACTGTCGCGACATTGAAGAAATTTGGTGTCACACATAAGCTTGCCACGGAATATCACCCACAGACCAATGGGCAGGCCGAAATATGGAATAGAGAGCTGGAGACAATTCTGGAAAAGGTGGTTAACCCATCTCGAAAGGATTGCTCCCTTCGACTTGATGATGCACTGTGGGCCTATCGAATAGCATTTAAAACCCCATTGGGAATGTCCCCATATCGACTTGTGTATGGAAAAACTTGTCATCTACCAGTTGAGATCGAGAACAAGGCATATTGGGCAATCAAGACGGTGAACATGGAGTGGGAGAGTGCTGGAGAGAAACGACTCCTAAACCTCAATGAAATAGAGGAGTTTCGAGCCCTGGCGTACGACAATGCGAAAATATACAAGGAGAAAACTAAGCGCTGGCACGACAGCAAACTACTCCCGCGACAGTTCATGCCCGGACAGTTAGTGCTCCTCTGCAATTCTCAACTGAAGCTATTCCTAGGAAAAATCCGATCAAGATGTTCTAGACAGTTCGAAGTGGTCAAAGTATTTTCCCCATGGTGTTGTGACAATCAAATCCACCAAAGATGGGCACGAATTCAAAGTGAACGGACAAAGGCAGAAGCACTAAACTGGCCAGCATGTCATGATGGACAAGGAAGTGGTCACTTTAGGAGATTCATCCCCATACACTCCTTTAGTGGCTTAACCTTTTCTCTTTCTCTTTCCTTTATTTATATTTTCATTTTTATTTTTTTTTTGTTTTTGTTTTCCACGTCTTAAAATTTTTAGGATTATAGTGTTATTTTTCATTAATGTTAATTATTTTATTTTTTAGGAAGAATATCAAGAAATAAGGAAGAGTTGGGTCGACACCCTACATCACATTCACTGCCCAAACAGCAAATAGACACCAACGACTAGTGAGAGAAGTCCCTTTCCAGCACAGCAAGTTCTGTCAAACGGCATACAAGCCGTAATGGCTACATCAACAGACACAAAGTTGCAACGGCTACTTCAACGGTTATAAGCCACAATGGCTATGTAACGAGATTCCTTGCCTTGTGCACATTAATTGCCACAACGGCTATATCATGTCTTGATCTATATAAACCCCTCCCTCTCTCAACTTTCCACCATCAAACCCTTATCTTCTTTAATCTTGATTTCATAAGTATTCTCGTTTTTTTTTTTTTTGCTTTCAATTTACGTTTTTCACAACTACTCTCAGATAGCACTAAAACTCAAAACAAAAACTTGAGACCCACCGAGGAACCGACATACAAAAGATTCTCACCTCTGGAAGTTGAACGACAATTCAACAATATCTTCATAGGACGACAAGTGTGGGAGGAACAAGGCTTCTAATATTACGACTCCCAAACCGACTTCGGCATCGACCACTTCCTCTTCAACAAGATTTCTCATCAAAAGTGGCAAATTTTTTGTCATCAACCGGAACCAGCAAACGTGACATGGTGAGGGAGTTTTACGTTCATTCTTCGAATCCCAACAACCTCTTTGTGCATGTTAGAGGCAAAGCAATCCCTGTCAATCCCGAGACAATCAACCTCTATTACAGCGTACATGTAGCACGGGATGAGCATAAAGAGTTCATGGTCAAGCTCTTAGCCGACGACTCTGAGGACATCAAGAATGAGTTGTGCATTGCTGAAACAACATGGAATGTTGGGGCACACAAAGGGACGGTAAACCTCCAAAGGCTTCGGCCCGAGGCAAAACTCTAGAATACCTTTTTGAAACGATGCTTAATGCATACCTCTCATAATAGTATTGTAGATAAACCTAGGCTAGCACTCATACATTCTATATTGAACAAAAGAATAATTAATGCTGGTAATATAATCCATAATGAGATGTATCGGTGCAGCCTAAAGGAGAGAGGCCGCCTATATTTTCTGATGCTCATCATTGACCTATACCGACAAAAGAAGGCCCCCTCCGGTTCAACTGAAGAGTACACGCCAATGAGGAAAGAATGGGACAAAGAGGCGTACTACAAGCTAATGCATATCACTGAAGCTAAGCCATTGTCTACACCGGTGCAGGGCGCTGCTTCTATGGAATCATAGGGCCACACCCCATAAACTCCACATCCCTCTATCGAGGCAATCACCCTGCAGCATATCACCTAAAAGTTGGAAGAGATGGACCAAAGGCAGCGACAGTTCATGCAGTTCACGAGGGACTTCACCCATTTCATCACCCAAGTACTCCAAGAGAAGTTCCCGGAAATCACTCTGTCGTTCCAACCATTCTCTGTCGACCTCACTGCTAAGGCAACCCTAGATTCCCTTGCCCCGGCAATGCCGACCTTCTCTGCCTCGGCAACACACACATATTCTGCCTCGCCATTCCATGATCCTCTAGTTGCCGCAGCCGCACATAGAGAAGGCAAAAGTCCTGTTGATGAGCCGATTTGCACCGAGTCCTTGTCTGATTGGTCTGACACCGTCCACTTCATCCTCAAGAAATTCGATGCTCGTTCAATCCTCATCACTCAAGCAGAAGGCAACCACAACCGATGGGATTTTCCTTGACGAGGAAGAGGAGCTGACCACCAAAGCCAAACCAACTCCTCCAACGCGCACCCAACCGCCGAAAGCTACCAAACGAGTCAAGCACATGGCAACGAGAAGATTGATCATCAAAAGGGACGATGACTCCTTCGAGTCCCCGCTAATTTAGTTTTTTTTCTTCTCATGCTTTTTTATTATTTTGCTCATATATTTTTTTATTTGTGTTGATGCATTGAGGGTAATGCTTGATTTGAGTTTGGGTGTGTAGGCTTCTACCGAGGCAACTACTATCGCAGCAGTTCATTATCTAAAAGCAATGTAGTTTTTCTTTAATGAGTAATACTTGCCTAGTTCTTTAATTTGACTTAGAATTGCCTAGATTTGCAAAACTCTTCTAGTGACGAAACTACCTTAGAACTTCAAAATACATTTTAAAGGTTAGGATGACCATTAGTAGACACTTAGAGTCACACTATGAGGCTGAAAACGAAAATACACTTTTGTGACTTGTATGATTTAAGGAGTTCTAGGACACTTAGGACATATACTTGCCTAGAAAGAAAATTTTGGGTAAACAATTAGAGGTGCCTAACACCGGCTCTAGCTTAAGGAAGCCCTAGAGGTGCCCGAAACTGGCTCTAGGCTAATCACTAGAGGTGCCCGAAATTGGCTCTAGTCGATTAGATTGCTTATAAAAAAATTACCAAAGTTAAGTAGGTTAATGCTTAAGTGTTTACTTAGAACACGAATAATCATCTTCTTCACAAAGCATGCACACACTCACAAGCATCATAGTTTGATTTCGGGTAACTCCTTTAGTCGTCAAAAATATTTAATCATGTATTTTCAAGTGCTAGGTCATGAGAAAGAAGGCAAGTTGAAGCAATCTATATGAAGATTAAGGACTTTAGCAAGTAATTATTTTTTCTACTAGTTGCATTGCTTGAGGACAAGCAATAGTTCAAGTTTGGGGGGTGTTAAGTGTGTAAAAGTACTATCATTTCACCCTTTTTCTATGGCAATTATTGCTAAATCTACACCCATTTGAGTCACATTGTAGCCCTCCATGAATCAATCACATTGATCTCATCTTTGTTATGCTGGATCCTTATATTTAGTTTATTTGATGAAGAAAATGCTACTAATGTGCGTTTTTGGTGCGTATGCAGATATCGTTACTCACTGCCCGGGCAAGCACTACCGCAGCAATGAAAGAATAAAAGAAGCGGTGCAGAATCATCTCTCAACGGTCCAGATCAAGCTAGTTGTGGATATTAGTTTCTATTGAAGGAAGTTGAACCATGAAACAGAGCCCTGCTAAGCAGAAAAGATAGACAGACCGATGCCCACACAATAGTCGAGGCAATGACCTGACCCACTTGACAATGGAGAAAATATACAAAGCGTAGCGCATTTTAAAGAGTAGAAAAGGCTGAATTTCTCTATGCACTTTGCATGAAGACCGGACTGTGAAAAAATCATGAAAATGTAGAAGGAAGGTCAAGAGAAGATTCCACGCAATTTAAGGAAGAAAGATATAATACTTTAAAAGAAGACCTTTTCTTTTAATATATTTAATTCTAACTTAACTTCCTCCTGAAGAAGGACTTGACCTAAACCTCCTCTATAAATAAGAAGCCAAAGTCGGCCATTGAGAGCAACTTTAGCTTGGAGAGAACTTGTAGCTAGCTTATATCAACATTATGTTCTAATTTCTTATTAGGGTTTAGATTGTATTGTTTAGTAATTGTGAGAAAACGATTGGATTTTGTTTAAGTTTTTGTTAATGCAATTTTAGTTCAAGGTTTGCTTATTCTTGATTCTTTATCTTGTTTGCGAGTGAATTGGGAGAGGATCTCGTTAACTATCTATTTCTCTAATATCATGAGAGTTAGACTCACGAAACGGATAAGCATGGTTTTCATCCCAATTGGTAAAAACTAACTCAGCTTAGGGATAAATTCGAGTTTCAACGGCTAAAAGAAGCGTAAGATTGGTTGGTGTTCATCCTTGGTTCATGCTGGGAGGTATTATCAAGGTCTGCACATCACACGGTTTCAACTTAGGGATAAAGAGGAGCCACTGAAGGACGCATTGCCGAACCTTGACGTTGTTCGTTGCTGCCCAAGCAAGGGATTGTCGAGGCAGTTACTTAACCCGTTGTCGTGGCAGTGACTTTGGTCTTTGCCGAGGCAATCTGGTGTTTGTTGCATTAAAAAACCGAGACAATTCCAATTGGTTTCCACACTATGATGCAATATAATATGGCACATTCTCTCATCTTGATTACTCAACTTTTAGTTTACTGCTTATTTTATTTTTTGTCTATTAAATTACTTTAAAAACCCAATCAATCACTTCTGTTCTTTACTTTTATTTCCTTTTCAGTGCGAGACAATAACATTGAAGGTTTCACCAATCGTTGTGGAGACGATACTCAATACTCATCACTTAATTACTTAAGACGTGTATACTTGCACAATTGTGGGGGCACTTTACACACACAACAAATACCATTCAAAAAATGACAACTCTCAACCTCTTATTGCTAGTGGTTTAGGGTTTAGGGTGTAGTTTAGGGCATGGAGTATTAAAAGTGACAAATTCTTATGGCTTTCAACTTTCAAGTTTACGGTTTCAACCATGATTTACGGTTTAGTACTAATGGGTCAAAGTTATGTAGTTTAGGGTTAGTGGTTTATGTGATTAATTTGTATGGTGTAAGGTGTAGTTTAGGAGTTGTGGTTTATGTGATTACATTGTATGTTGTAAGGTTTATATTTCTCTTGCCAGTAATTAAGCTAGCAATCTACAAGGCATTTGGATAAGGGTTTAGGGTTAATTGTTTACAGTTTAGGGCTGAAATTTAAGGTTTATGGGATAAACCAATGCTTGCCGACATACTTCTGTTACACTCCTAACGTAACACGCAAGTTTAGATGCATGAGAGATTATAAATAGCCACATCCAACTCTCTCTCCTACTTCTGCCAATTCCACTTCCCCATGAAAATGACAGCCATACACGTGTTCCAAACGTCGTTTCCCTATTAACGATGATTCCTGACGCGAGGTCAGAGATTCCTGACGCCAATTCCACTTTCATGTTTTGTTTTATTTTATTAACTGAAAATGTTTAGTTTGGACAAAGTATCAGAACTTAATAAATAAGTTTCGAAACTTGTAGAAAAACTCAAACAAATCAAATAAAAAAGGTAAAGATGGCTAACATTTTTAGTTGGAGGAAAAGTTTCAAAACTTGCAAAATAAGAAGTGAAACTTGTACAAATATTCAAAAAAACAAAACAAAAACAAGCATTTTCTTAACTAAAATATACTTGAGAATCTACAACTAAAAAATGTAATAATAAAATCAATTTCACTAATTCCTGTCGGGTTTGTTTCGAAGGGCGTAAAGGGATTTAAACGAGCTATTTAGAACATTGCAGGCCTAGGAGTTTCAAAACACCCTTGCATGTATCGAAATGGTGGCCTGAAATGGCCTTGGTGTTTTAGAATGGTAAGGCCTATTTCAGAACATTTTGCCTCTGAGAACCATCGTATCGGAACGTGTCTTTAGGGGTTTTGAAACAAACTCGCGTATCGAATGGTCAACCATGTTTCGAAACGGCCATTCTGATACGGGGTATTCTGTTCCGAAACACTTGACCGTTAAACTTGTGTTTGAATTCATTGGAGTTTATGTTTCTTGCATTTTGGTCCATGTTTACCTTGTATGCAATTGGATGAGTTCTAAATGTCATTTTGAGCTAATATTTCACCAAGAAGCATGTAATGAAGCTAATTAAAGGTCGGTAACTTGAATTCAACAAAATCCCTTGTAAGTTAGCAAATTTACAAAATGGTCCCTAAACCTAAATTGATTTTAATTGGAAGATGGTTGTGTTGATTTTTAATATGATGCTTGTGTACGTACACAAAATGTAACACCCCTAACCCGGGCCGGCCGTTAGGAGCGTTACTGGAACCGGAAAACAGAATATCGGAACATGTCAGAATACAATATACCATTTTTAATTAAGTTATTTATATATTAATGCGCACGCGGAAAGTGGACTAAGAAAAATTTGCTTAACTTCTTATGAACTTAACACAATATCTTTTAATCTTGTTACGAAATTACAAGCCAATTTAAATTTTTCCTATTGCCATTATCAAATTCCAATTTCACATCTATAACATGATCATTCGAGCATTATACCTTCTAATTAACCAATTAATTCTAAACTTTAACTAGTAGATTACCAAATTACTATTTCTAGTACAATTAAATCAAACATGTCGAATACTTAAACTATTCAATTCCACGCCATTCGAAACCTTGGTTAAATAGTCTAGGTGATTTTCGATTTAATCCCATTTACCAATAATTAATTACATCAGCTTTCATACAAGACATAATAGATTTCAATACCATGACATTCGATTTCCTTTACTTAGACTATGAACAACAAAAAGAATTGGCACGACCACTAGCTCGACTGAAATTTATATACAACAAAATAATGAGGCTACCTACTTAAATACAAAACATGATTCTAGCCTCCTAAATACGCATCATGGAGCATATAACTTCAAACACCATCGCAGACTGAAGTTACGACCAAATAAAACAAAACGAATCCTTAAACAGACTTCGAAGCCACCATCTAGAAGTCTAAAGATAAGACTAAGATCATACATATTTCCCGAACTTGTAACTTGATCCAATCGAATGCTAGCTTTAAGGTCCAAGCAATCCTGCTAAGGTTGGGAAGAAGAAAACAACGGAGCGATAAGTACAAATAGTACTTAGCGAAGAAATGCTAAATCTAATTCATTCTTGAGCTTTTAATGTGATCAAGCATTGAGTTTACTTAGCTAGGTTTATTAACAATCAAATTTCACCCAACTAAGCTTATGTAACACCAAATACACATAGCATCATGCTCAAATACCTAACAACAAGATTAATTTATAACATGCTTCCATTTAATTCGGTCAATACTATAATTCAATCCAACTTCCAGCATACTCAATTTCATGCTTAACAATTGAATTAACCGAAATTCATGCTAATCAATCCAAAGCATCATTCATTTATCAAATGAAATCACCAATTTTCCATGGGCATATCATTCGAATAGGTCATAACCATTAAACAAAAATCGGAAATTATCATTTATCAATTCCATGCATTCGAACAGGGTCATTACCCAATTCACACATATTCGGACTTATAAGCATTTCATATGCATCGTATCATATTCGGAAAAGATCAACGTCCACATAATTCATCATTTCATATCACATCATAACAAGCCAAATCATGCAACCATTTATCCACTTCATAAGCTATACTTAATTTAGCAATTTCCAATTAATTTACATAAATTGTATTTTATTTTATTTCATTGTATTGCATTGCCCTAGGTAGAGTAGACATATCAGATATTCAAGCCATCGAGACGGTACCAAGTACCTAGCAAAGGTTGCATGAAGCAACAAGCAAGAGTTGCACAAAGCAACAAACAAAGGATGCCCATAGCATCATGTGTCTTGAACAACAATCAAGAACACCATATCATATGATCGAAGAGTACACGAAGTACTAACAAAGGTTTCCCAAGGCAACAAGCAAGAGTTGCACGAAGCATCAAACAAGAGAGCTCAGACTCTAGGCATGACGTACTATCTAAAACTTCTAATCGACCGAGGGCATTATTCTTGTTAATTAATTATCCGTTACTTTATTTAACATATACATTTTTTTCATCATTCTTTTTGCATACTCATTTGTTCACATTAACACATGGGCAGAAACTTCATACATGCATAACACGCATAACAAAATTACCATAGGGCAGTCCACATACTCTTATAATCAAGCGTTATTAAGGATTTAATTTCATACATGGTCAACATACAAATGATCACATAGGCAGACCACATTTGCACATACTCGAGCATAATCAAAATACAAATCAAACATGTAGTTCATGGAATTTAACATCACATAAAGCAGCCTGCATTTTCACACAATCAAATATTAACCAAAAATCTCAAATCATGCATCCAATTTTCCTTCGATCTCCTTACCTTACTAAACACATTACCGAATATCAATTAGGTCCAATTTCATGCATAAAAATCATAAATTATAAATAATAATGTGGTTCGGACACTAGTCCCAACCCTAATACAAAATTACACTCACAACTCCTTAAGCTTGATCTCGAATTGAGATGCCCTTGTTTCTTCCCTTCGAGTGATCGATCCTAGCTTCCTCCAAAGTTTCTTCACAATTCCGATCTTAATTCTCAACATAAAACGAATACACACTATATTAGGAAGCAATTCACTCATAATTACTCCTCAATTTCAAGCATGAACTCATATTTTCAAATCTGACTTTCTATTAAACTAGTTGGAGGACTAGTTAGTGTTTTAATCATATCTTTTTAATTACTAATCCAAAATTAACTTATCATATACCATTAGAAATGTATTAAACTCAATTTTCTAATCATGTGAGCCTCATATTTTTATCTTATTCGAATAAATACAGTTTATTGCTTAATTAAACCCCTTTTGATAAATCTGGGCAGCTTGTACCGTCCAACTTTAAAAATTCATCTCCTAATTTATATGCTGAAATTGAGTTCTGTTTTCTCTCAATGATTCTAGACATACCAAAGTTTATACAGTAAAAATTTTAATTCGAAATATCTTATATCCAATTTTTGGTGAATTTCCAAATTTATTGTTCATGATTTGTATTCCACTGGACAGCTTACTTAATTTTCACCTTAAGCTTAAAATTCATCTAATTACATTATTCAATATATAAATTCAATCGTGTCATGCCTTATATTATCCTTCCATGACATTTTACAGCCTACATTAACTTTTAATTTCAACGATCAAGTACTCAATTCTACCAATTTTCCAGTTCAGTCCCTAATCTCCATTAATTTCGAATACATGTCCACTTTTGTTCTAATCGAATTTTCATATTTTTAATTTGTTTTTCCAGCAAACTAAAATTAATTTCTCATAAAACCCTTACTTCTTCACAACTTTCTCCTAGTGAAAATTTTCCAAATTTAATCCCTAAGTATACAAATTTTCCAACTATCCAAGACTTTACATTTTTTTCAAAACAGCCCCCCTTATGACTCTATTCATAATTTCTCAAGTAGTTTTCAAGGATTTCATTTGTTCATCTTATTATTCTCATCAAGACTCTCATAGTTTCATGTCCATACAAATTTTAGGTTTGCATGCATGGTGTGATACATAACCGAATAGTTTCAAGGAGAAGGAAACTTACTTCTTGATTTCCTTGATAACACTAGCTATGTTTCTCAAATCTTAGCTTAATCCTTCCACCATGCAAGAAAAATCTTCACCATTTAAGCTCTAGAATTTTTCAGACCTTTGAGCTTCTCTTCCCTCCATTTTCTCTCAATCTCACGGCAAAGGAAGAAGAAAATGATGAGAAGACTTGCTCCCCTAATCTAGGTGATTTGATGGCTTCCAAAATTACCCAAGTCTCCCTTAGCCTATAACTTTTATCATCATTTTACTAAGGTCAGCCCTAAGGACTTTTAGTTTTTAACATGCAAATTTCAAGTCTTATAACTATTTTAAATTGGTCATCAAATTCCCTTTTGCCATGATTTCTTTAATTTTTCCCAATTTTGAACCGATTTCCACAAGGAAATGTAACACTTTCTAATTTCTTTTGATTCTTCTAATTTCACACATTGTGTCTTATTATTACTAATTTGAATCCATTAATTTCACTTGGCTTAATTCCTTAATTCAAAGCTAAATTTACTTTTAAATTCGAATTGGTGCACTAGTTGCCCAAACAAGAATTTGAGGACCAAATTGCATAGTTCACTTAATTGCAAGCTCAATTGCTTCTAAGAATAAATAAATAATTTAAATTTAACGGCTTTAAATTCTAGGACGGAAATGTGCGTGTTACACTTAAGAACCTAAGATGCATTTAGACAAGATAAAAAAGGGTTGTTTATTGAGGTAAACTTTCTGGTTTACTTCAATATTCCCCGTGTGATACGTTCGGTTCAGTCTATCGGTCAGGCCAGGTCGAGGGGGTTACATTTTGTGGTATCAGAGCCAAGTTACGAAAGGTTGGGATGATGGTAAGTTCTTGGTAAGTGATTGCAATGTGGATATGTGCTTTGGTGATATTTTCTTTGTCTGGTGAATGTTTAAGCATGCTTATGATAGACTGTGTGATAGTGATGTTGTAATTGATGAGTGAATGTGGATGTGAATTGTTCCACGATAATGATTGGGTTGAATCTTGATGCTTGAGTCATATGATGGTTGAAGTATGCATGTTGTATGCTTTATGCTATGTTGGGAGGAAATTTGGAACGCCCATTGCCTTATTACCTAGTGAAATGTTTTAAATTGGTTTTGAAAGTCTTGGGATCTTTGTTAAGAGCTGGCCTGATTATTTGTTTGTATTATGTTCATGTTTAAATGCTAACTAGCACAATGGGACCGAGACGTGAGTTATCTTCTGGAGCAATAGCTCCTGCTGAGGTCCAACGTGATCGAGAAAATGAGGTTCCACCAGGTGGAAATCTACCTCCTCCTCCGCCACCTGGGGGTGATGAGAAGGGCCAACACGGACAAGCTGGTCTGGTGTTGAAAGATATGATGCCTCTGGTACAGGCAATGACCGAGGCATTTTGGGATACTGTTACTGGAGTGCATGTTCAGGCTCCTGCTGCTGGGCAAGTGGGATTGCCATTGGAACGACTGAAGAGTTTAGGAGGAGTAGAGTTTCGTGGATCATCTCTCGAGGCTTCTGAGGCATGGTTGGCCAGTACGATCCGGATATTGAATTAGATGGGGTGCAATGATGCACGGAAGTTAGGTTGCGCAGTATCGTTGTTGCACAGTGATGCCTACACATGGTGGACGACTGCGACCACGGCCTTGGAGCCGGAAGAGGTAGATTGGACGTTCTTCCAGTTTGCTTTCAAGAGGAAGTACCATACAGCTGGTACATTGATGATAAGAAGAGAGAATATATGTCTCTAGTTTAGGGGAGTATGACCGTAGCTGAGTACGAGGTCCAGTTCGTACGGTTGAGCCAGTATGCTCCGGAGTTTATGCTGAGTGATAGGCATCGACTATGGTTACAAGGAAATTGTATATGAGGTGCATGTTGTCTGTTCAAGGTCATGTATTCTCTGTTGATTTGATGGAATTACCTTTTTATGGCTTTGATGTAATTCTTGGAAAGGACTGGTTGGATGAACACCGAGCTGTGGTAGATTTTGATGTTAAGTGTGTTACCCTGAAGCTTGTGGATGATTACGAGGTAGTAATCGTGGGTGAGAACGTGAAGTTCTTATCTAATGCAATTTCAGCTCTCGAAGCGAGACATATGTTGGAATTGGGATGCGAAGCTTTCTTGGCGTATGTGATGAATCATGGCACGAAGGAAGTGCGTGCGCAAGACATACGAACTGTATGTGAGTTTCCGGGTGTCTTTCCGGAAGAGTTGCCAGGGTTGCCATCCAACCGGGAGGTTGAATTTGGTATAGAGTTGTATGACAATACGACTCCAGTGTCCATTGCTCCTTATTGCATGGCACCTAAGGAGTTGAAGGAGTTGAAGACGCAGCTTCAGGAGTTGTTTGACCGATGGTTCATAAGGCTGAGTATTTCACCTTGGGTGCGTTGGTTTTGTTTGTGGCAAAAAAGGATGGTACCATGCGTATGTGCATTGATTACTGGCACCTGAACAAGTTGACGATTAAGAACAAGTACCCTTTGTCGAGGATTGATGATTTGTTCGACCAGTTTCTTGGTGCTTCGGTGTTTTCAAAAATAGATTTGAGGTATGGGTACTATCAACTTAAGGTTAAGGATGTGGATGTACCTAAGACAGCTTTTCGGATGAGGTACGACCATTATGAGTTCTTGGTGATGCCGTTTGGGTTAACAAATGCACATGTCACATTCATAGACATGATGAATAGGGTGTTCCATGAGTTTTTGGATCAGTTTGTGGTTGTGTTTATCGATGATTTTCTTGTGTACTCACGTACCGAGGAGGATCATGATAGGCACTTGAGAATTGTGTTGCAAGTGCTGTTGGAGAATCAGCTTTATGCTAAGTTGAGAAAGTGTGAGTTTTGGCTCAAAGAAGTGGTATTTCTTGGACATGTTGTGTTAGCCGAGGGTTTTTAGGTTGATCCACACAAGGTTGAGGCAGTGATGAGTTGGAAAACGCCTAAGTCAGTGACGAAAGTGCATAGTTTCCTTTGGTTGGCTGGTTACTACCGAAGTTTTGTCGAAGGTTTTTCTAAGATTGCTTCTCTTTTGACCAAGTTGTTGCAAAAGAATGTTCGTTTTGAGTGGACGGATGTTAGGCAACAAGCTTTCGATAAGTTGAAGGAAGCTTTGACGCCAGCTCCTGTCTTAATTCAACTAGAATCGAGTAAGGTGTTTGTAGTTTATAGCGACGTGTCATACGTTGGTTTCGGTTGCGTGTTGATGCAAGGTTGGAAGGTTGTGGGTTATGCGTCTAGACAGTTGAAGGTGCATGAGCGCAACTACCCTATGCATGATCTTGAGCTCGCGGCGGTGGTTTTTGCTTTGAAGATTTGGAGAATTACCTTTATGGTGAAAGGTGTGTGGTTTACACCGACCATAAGAGTTTGAAGTACCTTATGTCTCAGAAGGAGTTGAATCTTAGGCAACGTAGATGATTGGAGTTGCTTAAGGATTACGATCTTACCATTGAGTAACATCCTGGAAAAGGCAATGTTGTGGCTGATGCTTTGAGTAGGAAGGTAGCTATTTAGTTGAGAGCTATGTTTGCTCGTTTGAGTATATCGTGTGATGGTGGCTTGATAGCTGAGTTGCAAGTGAAACATTCTTTGATTCAATTGATTAAGGAGAAGCAGTTGCTGGATGATTCATTGGTACCTCATGTTCAGGACATAGCTGATGGTAAGGCTACGGATTTCTGATTTAATGATGATGGGGCTCTATGTTTCAAAAGTCGGATAGTGGTGTCGGAAGATGTTGAGTTGAGGTGCTCTATTTTGACTGAGGCTCATAGCAGTCTTTTTGTTGTGCACCCTAGTAATACTAAAATGTATCGTGGCTGGAAGGATGAGTACTATTGGGTGGGATTGAAAAAGGATGTGACAGATTTTGTAAGTGAGTGTATGATTTGCCAACGAGTGAAGGTTGAGCATCAGTTTCCTTCTGATTTGTTACAGCCTTTGAGGATATCGTAGTATAAATGGGAGAGGATTACGATGGATTTTGTTTCCCGGTTGCCTTTGACACCATCGAAGAAGAACTCAGTATGGGTGATTGCGGATCGTCTTACGAAGTGTATACATTTCTTGGTTGTGCATATTACGTATGTGATGGATAAGTTAGATGAGTTGTATATTGTTGAGATTCTACGTTTGCACGGTGTGCCCAAGTCCATAGTATCGGATAGAGATCCGTGGTTTATAGCGAGGTTCTGGGAATGTTTACATCAGGCATTGGGTACGCGGTTGAATTTTAGCACTTCATATCATCCTTATTCGAATGGGCATTAGGAACGAGTTATCCAGGTGCTTAAGGATATGTTACGATGTTGCGTGATTGATTTCCAAGGTTCTTGGGAAAAGCATATGTCGTTGGTTGAGTTTGCCTATAACAACAGTTTTCAGGCAAGTATACAGATGGCATCATATGAAGCCTTGTATGGGAGGAAGTGTAGAACGCCTCTTTGTTCGGCTGGGGCAAGGGAAAAGTTGCTTTCCTTGCCGGATATGGTCAAGGGTACAACAGAGAAGGTGAAGCTCATATGTGAGCAGTTGAAGGCTGCATCGAATCGTCAGAAGTCTTACGAGGATTTAAAGCGTAAAGAGGTTGAGTTCGCGGTTGGAGATCGTGTGTTCCTTAAGGTATCACCTTGGAAGAAGGTGATGAGGTTCGAACGTAAGGGAAAGCTTAGTCCAAGGTTTATTGGGCCCTATGAGGTTGTGGAGCGAGTTGGTCATGTGGCTTATCGGTTGAGGTTGCCTCCCCAGTTAGAAAATGTAACCCCCTTAGCTTGGCCTAGACGCTTGACCCGAACTACGAAGATTACACGGGAAAAACCAAAGTCAACCCGAAAGTCAACCTTGATTAACGACCCTTTTTTTCTTTTTATCTTTTCTAGAGGCACATAAAGCCTATGTGATTACTACGAAGATTACACGGGAAAAACCAAAGTCAACCCGAAAGTCAACCTTGATTTGGAAATGGGTACCCACAACATGTTTCACCACAGCATACACCTCAATTGCAACACATTTACAATTCACCAAACATGCTTTCATTGAACAAGCATACAAAGCATACATACTTTAATCATTCACATAATCATTCCCAATTACTCGAGAACTCAGCTCTGATACCACTAAATGTAACCCCCTTAACCCGGCCTAGACGGTTGACCCGAATTAAGAAGTTTACACGGGGAAAACCAAAGTCAACCCGAAAGTCAACCTTGATTAACGACCCTTTTTTTTTCTTTTAAAAATCTTGTCTAAATGCACATTATCCCTAGATATGATCGTACAATCAGCATACTCAAAGATCATAACCATCAGAGAGCATTCAGGGACCCAATTACACAAATTACAACTTTAGGGACCAAACTGTAAATTCTGAAAATTATAAGGACTTAACCCAATTTAAAGTTACCAATATATAATTAATCATATTTCATGCTTCTCTGTCAAATTTCAGCTCAAACGGACATCTCAAACTCATTTAATTGCAATAACAAGGTTAAGGACTAAAATGTAAACATTTCAAAACATATAACCAACAATTTCAGTGCCCAACGGTCTAGTGTTTCGGAACAGGGAAGACCCGTTCCGAAACGCGGGACCGTTCCGAAACTGGTACCGAAACAGGGCCTGGCAGAGGCCAAACCGTTCCGGAACAGTTCCTTCCGTTTCGGAACGCCCAGGCCATTTCAGGCCCCCGTTCCGATACAGTAGCACCTGTTCCGAAACAGGCTGCCCAGATTGATGAAAAGTTGCTGGTTTATCACTTAATTGACCTATCTAACATGCTCCAAATGCAACCAAATTTTACCAGCAGGTCATTCAACATACGAGGAACATAATTGCATCAACCAAACATCAACATGTCATCAATTATGAAAATCCCCAATTCTATAGGCATGCATCCTACTTAGAAAACCATTCAAGCATCAATATACCAAAACCACATCACAAAGGCCAATTACAAGTTCCAACATTATCAACATCATAAATCCAACTTAGGGAGTCCAAAACATCTCCCAAACAACAACATAGGTCCCCCATTGCCAAATACCCAAAAGCTAATAGTTTTGAGAAAATATTCACCATACATGAGCTTAAAACCTTCACTTGGATTCTTGGCTTCCTTGCTGCCCCAAAATGCACTTCAATGCTCTGCATTATTGGTTTAAGAAGAGAGAGAACGTAAGCAAAAGCTTAGTGAGAAATGCTCATTTAAAACCACACAATAATGCATTTATAAAACATATTTATAAACCTTAGTTCAACATCATTTGCACAAGCACTAAAGCATTTAAAACAAGCAATTCATGCTTCAAGTTCATATCATGTCATATTGGCAACAAGTGATACATCAACATAAGATCCACACATGGACTTTTAAACACCATTGTGATCTTACAATTTCCAAGGACCACACATGGACTTTTAAACACCATTGTGTCCTTAACAAGCATCATCCATGGACTTTTAAACACCATGAAAAGGACCACACAAGGACTTTTAAACACCTTTGTGTCCTTAACAAGAATCTCCCAAGGACTTTTAAACACCTTGGAGTTCTTAAGTAAACAAGGCTTACACAAGGAATTTTAACCACCTTTGTAACCTTAACCAAGAACCAACCATGGACTTTTAAACACCATGTTGTTCCTAAATAAACAAGCCTCACACAAGGAATTTTAACCACCTTGGTGATCTTAACCAAGAACCAACCATGGACTTTTAACCACCATGTTGTTCTTAAATAAACAAGGCTCACACAAGGACTTTTAACCACCTTTGTGACCTTAACCATCACTTGCCAATATGCATCTTTAACCACAATATTCCACTGTTTTAAAGCATTTATCAAGCCATAAACATCATGCATCTTTTAGCATCAAACTACATTAAAACAATGTTCAAAAACAAGGATCTCTTACCTTGAGCATCCTTCAACACATGGCTTATAATCTCAGCAAATAAACATGCTAAATATGCTTTCAAAACAGGATTTAAAACATGCAATCAAACCACATTGCATACAACCAATCAATGGTTCATCACCAAGAGAGTTTTTTCCGAAAACTTACTATTGAGCTTAGCTAAGTTGCTTAGACATAAACTAAGCTCCCAAACCTTCAAAACATTGGTTTCAAAGCTGAAAACCAAAATCCACTCACCGATTCCGTTTCGCCACTTGCCGAAACACCAATCAAGCTTCCGGATCACCACCACTAGGATCCAAAGATGACTCCCATGTTTTAAACACATCAAAGCAGAGGATTAATGCATCATCATGGATTAATATCTTCAATGAAAGCACCTAAACCCGCTGCTCTCATCCACACTCCATTTTCGGCTACCAAACACAACCGAAAATGCATCCAAACAACTCCACAACACTACACAGCCATGATCCATCAAATCTAATCATCCTTAAACATCAATTAACATCCAAAAAGGATCTAACATCACCCTTATACCTCCAGCTATAACAGATCATCAAGATCACACCAAAAACAACCAAGAACTCAAGCTAAACTTAGGAAAATCAACCTATCCGGGATTGCATTAATTAAACCTCAACTTCTCATCAATTTAACATTCATTTAACATCAAAAAGACACCTCAAAACACTGCCCAAACAGATCACACGAATTTTAACCAAAAATCAACCAAATCTTGCATTTAAAAGCCAAGATCAAGAACACAACCTTTAAACCTTTTATAAAACACAAATTAAGGATTGAGAACTTAGGAATTTCAGTAAAGAACTGAGAGTTTAGAGGAGAAGGACATTCTTACCTCCAAACTTGAGTTTTCTCCCTTTTTGGAACCAAATTCTTGAAAATCCACTTAGCAAATGCAAAGGTTTTGTTGAAGAGATGATTGAAGATCAAAAGAGAATTGAAATGAGTTATTTAGGTGACAAAATCAGAGAGAAAAGCTCTGGAGAAATGTGTTTGGTTTGAGAGAAAGATGAGAGAAAATGAAAATGGAAAATGTGGAAAAGTTAGTTGGAAACTTAGGAAAATATCTTCCCTCCCTTTTCCTTTATTTTAAAACCAATAATAAATCATTTAATATTTTAGAAAAATCTGGAGAAACTCCCATTGGGTAAATAGCTCCTTAAAGATTCAAAGTTTCAATCCTTTTTAAAACAGTCTCACAGTTTTCGAAAATTACATTTTGGTCACTAGCCAAAATGTCACACTTCCAAACCTTATTTTGTAAAATTGATTTCACCACACTCTTATATATAATAAAAGAGGATTTTAAGACATTTTTCCATATTTTTAATGCAACCCGAACTAGGCTTTCCTAAATTCACTTTTATATATTCGAACCGCACTCTGACCGAACCGGTCCGAATCCCAAAACTCCTAAGCCTAAAATTGGGGCGTTACACCCTGCCCTGCAATAGTATAATTTTCTGGTTTTTCACATCTTTTCACACTTAAACATATCCCAAATCATACCATAACATGCCAACAACATATTTAGACATCAAATAAAATATTTAAGAAGCCTAAGCTAAAGCATGGCATCAAACAAATGACCATTGAGTCTAAAGGCATGCTTCCTAGTCACAAAACTAAATATGTACTTCAAACCTCAACCAAACCATATGAGACCATTTACAAACTTCAAAACCCAACAGAAACTTGCCACAAACATAGGGAGTTCAAAACACATCTCCCAAATACAACCTTGAAGCCCCATTGCCAAATATCAATACTAAAGTATGTAAAAACATCACCACACATGAGCTTTCACTTCCTTGGATGTTCTTAACCTTCTTGCTGCCCAAAATCACTTCAATTATCTGCATTGTTGGTAAAAGAGAGTGTAAGCACATTTGCTTAGTGAGGCAAGCTCTAAGGAAAACAAACACAACAATGCATTATTCAAAACCCTTTCTCAAAACCCATTTTCTACAACATGCTCATTCTATCTCATGCTTGAAAACCACTTCAAAGCAAATCTCCATTTGAAAACACATGTACCTCTATTCTATCTCATGCATTTAAACCAATGCAAATCTCATGGCAAAGCCATACACATGCTTGTGAAAACTAAAGCATTTCATATTCAAATCTCATATGCATTTCTCATAGCATAAATCATTTCAACATTTGGTACATGTGAATCAAATACATTTTCATATATTATATTGGCATTTCACATTTCATCTTTACTCGGATATGCGAATTAACTTGACTCAAAGTCAAGTCCTACCCCGGTGGAATCTCTCATCACCGGACTCTCATATCGGTATCTGTCATCGCTACAAAGCTTGGGTATTTCACCAAGTCCTACCCCGATGGTATCTCTCATCATCAGATTCTCACTTTGGATTGGGATGGCACTACCCCCATTGCCCAACTCCAAAGAGCACGTACGAATTTTAGTTTATAGTGCACTCTCATCCTATTGATCGATCAATTATATCCGGTAAGTATCTCATCTTCTATGCCAATATATATTATGTCAAAACATCATCTCACCTACTGTTTTTAATCGACATTTCTCAAATCTTTCTCATCACATTTCAAAATCATACACATGCTTTGCATTAAGTCAAAATCTCAAAACACTTCAATGTAACATGCTATCTCATGAAATCTCTACAAGCATCATCTCATGCTACAAATCATGCATAAAATAGTAGGAATTTGTATATCTCAAACCAAGAGCATGTGAAAGCATTTTAGGGGCAACAACCACATACATGAGAGCAAATCTAGCCATACTTACTTCCGGACTTAGGATGGTGTTTCAAACCAATCCTAAATCCCCAAACCTTGTTTCTTTGTCCCTCAAGGACTTCTAAAACCATTCGCACTCACTGATTACATTTCGCTTGCTCACCGAAACGATATCTAAGCTTCCGGCACTTCCAGATCAACACCAAAAATGTCCGAAGATGTCTCCCCTATTTATTACACATAAGAGTAGAGGATTAATGCATCATCATGCATTGAAATCAGCAGCCAACTAATCAAATTTGCTGCTCTACCCAAAAGCATCATTTCGAACACCAAAAACAACCGAAAACATCTCAAAACTCTTCCAAAACAAAGCCCAACCAAGATCTATCACATCTAATCATTTCTAAACCTCAATCAACACAAAAAATCACCATAACCTCATCCTTAAACCTCCAACTACAACAGAACACCAAAACTACCCCAAAAACCACCAATCTAGCATGCAAAACTTCGGAATCCAAACCTATTCGGGATTTATTTGATAAAATCTCATTTATAACATCAATTACCATCCAAAATACATTAGAAATCAACCTCAAAACAAAGCCTAACACATAGTTACGAAAAGCATCAAGATCTCTCCATGAATCTTGAGTTTTAACACAATTTCATGTTTCTAATATTAAAGCAACTCAAAAATCATTAACAAATTATTGATAACTTGGGAATTTCAGTAAAGAACTAATCATTAGAGGAGAAGGACGAAGCTTACCTCTAATGGTTGATTTCTCCTTAATTTGGGCAAGTTTCCTTAAAAATCCAAAGTTAAAACAAGAGGATTTGATGAGGAATCAAAAGTGGATTTAAATCTCATCAAAAGGAATGAAAATAAGAGGCTAATTGATGTAGAAGATTTGTTTAGCTGAGTGGAAGTTGAGAGAAAATGAAAAGAGGGAAAAAGATCATAAAGTAGTTGTGAAAGCCAAATTAGATTTTTCTCTTTTAATTCCCTTTATTAAATCATTATTAAAATACCCAAAATAAAGAGAAATCTGATTTAAAACATTTTGGTAAATTTTTCTTCTTAAAGATTCAAAGTTTCAATCCTTTACAAAACAGTCACTAGTCAACTTTTGCAAAAACTGCGATTTGGTCACTACACCAAAATGTAGTATTTCCAAACCTTATTTTGTAAAATTGTTTTCACCATAATCATTCATATAATAAATGAGGATTTTTAGATATTTTTCCATATTTTTAAAGCATCCTGAACTTGGTGTTCCCGAAATCTCCCTTTAAGATTCGAACCGTTCTCGAACGGTACGATTCAAACTCTAAAACTTCTAGGCCCAAAATCAGGGCGTTACAAAAAAGATCCATGATATGTTTAATGTATCTATGTTACGGAGATACAGATCGGATCCTTCGCATGTGATGTCAGTTGAGGAAATTGAGTTGAATCTAGATTTTTCCTATGATGAGGAACCGGTGAGAATTTTGGATATGAGTATCAAGATTCTTCGTGGCAAGATATTTTTCCATATTTTTAAAGCATCCTGAACTAGGTGTTCCCTAAATCTCCCTTTAAGATTCAAACCGTTCTCCACCGGTACGATTCAAACTCTAAAACTTGTAGGCCCAAAATCAGGGCGTTACAGAAAAGAACCATGATATGTTTCATGTATCTATGTTACAGAGATACAGATCGGATCCTTCGCATGTGATGTCAGTTGAGGAAATTGAGTTGAATCCGTATTTTTCCTATGATGAGGAACCGGTGAGAATTTTGGATATGAGTAGCAAGATTCTTCGTAGCAAGACGATTGAGCTGGTGAAGGTGTTGTGGCGACACCGAGGAGTTGAGGAGGCCACGTGGGAAAGAAAGGCGGACATGTTGAGGCAGTTCCCGCATCTTTTTCCTACAAGTAAAATTTCGAGGACGAAATTTCCTAAGTGGGGGAGAGTTGTAACGCCCCAGTTTTGGGCTTAGATGTTTTGGCGAGTCGGATTGAGCCGGTGGAACAGGTGTCGATTGTTCAAACCGTTAAAAGGTGGTTTAGGGAGATGGAAGTTTGGAATAGGATAAAAATTCCTAAAATCCCCTAAAATTTTTCGAGAAGAGTCAAAGTCTTATAATCTTTAGGGAGCTACTTGGCAATTATGCATTTTCCCTAATTTGGCATGTGTTTGAAATGTTATTAAAAATTAAAAAGGCTTTTAATTTGGTTTAATTAAAAAGTTAGTTAATGGGTTAAAAAGTTTTCACGATCATTTTCATTCTCTCTTTCACTTCAGCCAAACACTACTCATTTTCACTCAATTTTTCCAGAAATTCTTTTCCCTCAAACCCTCTCTTGATTTCTATCTTGTCTTCATTGATTTCTTCTATTTTCCTTCAAGTTTTTCAAGCAAATCTTGTCAAATTAGAGGAGAAGCAAGGATTGAAGGTAATTTTCGTGTTATCTTTCTAATCTAAGTTCTTTAATGAAATTCCAAATATATTTGACTCTTTAATACTGATTTTGATTGAGGTTTTGTGTTTAGATTGATAAACTTTTGAAATCTTGATGAAAAATTGGTTTAAAATGTGATTTTCGGACTTTGATTGATTTGTATGGTTTGAGATAGTTTCCAAATGAGTTTTGAAAAGTTTTTAGTGTTAAATTGGAGTCTTAATCATATAGATCTCGAAATCCTTGAGATCCTTAGTTTTTGATGCATTTTTGAGTGCATTTTTGAGGTGTTCTCGAGGAATTCGAGTTGTTGGAGGTATAAGGTTGGTTTTAGGTTGTTTTTGGATGTTTATTAATGCTTAGAATATGTTGGATGAGTTGAGTAATGGCTGGGATGAGGTTTAAAGTTAATCGATTGAGCTTTTGGTTGTTTCGGATGGGTGTTATGATGCTTTATAGCAGGGCTGCGGGATTTCTTGTGTGCGCTGGAGTTTTGGATGCATTTTAATGCATTGAACCTCTGCTTTGATGTGTTGAAAATAGGGGATAGTAATCCAGAAGCAATCGAAGTGTTTTTGGAGGCTTCGGAAGATCGGTAGTTGCATCGGCAAGCATGGTTTCGCAAGTCGGTGAGTGAAATTTAGTTTTCCAGCGTGGAAACATTTTAGAAAAGGTTTTGGGAACTTAATAAGAGTTTGAAACGCTTTATTAAGTTTGGAAGTAAGTAAATTGAAATTTCTCCCTCAGTTGTGCTAGTTTTGAGCCTTCGGTTGCACTTGATTTTGATTGCATTAACCTACTGTTTTAAAGCATGATTTGAGTATATAACTTGTGTATGATGATGCCATGTGGTTTAAGGATGCACTAGGTTAGTGGTCCTTTTATGCATGAATTGATGCATAAGGTTTTAAGCATGGTTCAAGGCTTATTTATGGCTTATCATGAATGCTTTGTAAAAACAGTGAGGAATGCATGTGTTATGGATTATATTGGCAAGTGATGTGGTTTAAAGTGTTTTGTAAATGTAATTGGATATATTTAGCCGGCTATAGGATTGATTGCACTATAAACAAGTTGCCTTGGATGTTGAGGGGTTGTGATTGTACCGAATACACCATCCAAGTACCCTAACGATTGAGGATTGTTTAAGGTTGCAACGGTTGAGGGTAGCTCTCGGGTGTGAACCTTGTGTGTGTCCCATCTCTCGTTAGTGGATTATACATCTACTGATGAGTGGTGTTGAGGGTTTGTGATTGTACCGAGTACTCCACCACAAGTGTAACAACGATGGAGGGTCGCGCTCATGTATGAACCTTGAGATGCCGGTAGAGTGTACGAAGGGTGTGGGACAACCGTTGGTAATCCGCGTATCTGATACTTTGTTTTTGAGATTGTTGTTATCACTTGTGAGTCAATATAATGGATTTGTATAATGTGGAAAATTTTGCTAATGCATGGTTTGAAAGATGCATGTTTTGGTTTAAGCTTAGCATAATGGTGTTTATGCTTGAAAGGCTTGGTAAATGAGTAGCAACGGTTTAATTGCTTATTTGGATTGGATCATGTTGCATGATGTTTAAAACAATGAATTTGATGTTAAAGTGCAAGGTTTATTAAGAAAGGCATGATGATTTTGAAAAGAGTGAAAAATGGTTGTGTATTGACAATGTTTGTGGTTTGAGAAATCCTCACTAAGCTTGCATGCTTATGCTCTCTTTGTTCATCAATGCAGATAATTAAGCTTTTTGGAGGCAGCATCTTCGAGGAATCACACCAAGACATTTTGCTTAAATTATGTTATGTTTTTGAACTAGTGTAATCAGGGCAATGTGGGTGTCTGATGCGTTGAATGTTAATGATTTGTTGATATCCGGTTTTGAGCAAGTTCGTGATGCATTTTTGGACCTGTAAATGGCCTTTGAGTTTTGGAATAAGCTTTCTTTTGGATTTTAGCCTTTTGGTGCTTTTTACGTCTAAGAAGCATGCCTTTAGTGTCATATCTTGTAAGAATGATGCTATGATGATGCTTGTGCTTCGTGTATGTGGTCCTTGATGTGTATTTAAGTTGTTTGTATGTTAGGGCATGTGTCGAGATGGTTTCGAAGGCCGTAAAGGGATTTAAACCAGCTATTTAGAACATTGCAGGCCTAGGTGTTTCGAAACACCCTTGTTTGTTTCGAAACGGTGAGGCTTGTTTCGGAACATTTTGCCTCTATGAACCATCGTACCGGAATGTCTCTTTAGGGGTTTAGAAATCGAACTCGCGTATCGAAATGGTCAGCCATGTTTCGAAACGACCGTTTCGATACAGGGTATTCTGTTCCGAAACACTTAACCGTTGAACCTGTGTTTGAATTCATTGGAGTTTCTGTTTCTTGCGTTTTGGTCCATGTTTACCTTGTATGCAATTGGATGAGTTCTAAATGTCATTTTGAGCTGAGATTTCACCAAGAAGCATGTAATGAAGATAATTAAAGGTCGGTAACTTGAATTTGGCAAAAGACCTTATAAGTTAGCAAATTTACAAAATGGTCCCTAAACCTAAATTGATTTTAATCAGAAGATGATTGTGTTGACTTTGAATCCGCTGCTTGTGTACGTACACATAGGAACCTAAGATGCATCTAGACAAGATAAAAAGAAAAAAAAAGGCCATTTATTGAGGTAAACTTTCCCGGTTTACTTCAATATTCCCCGTGTGATCCGTTCGGTTCGGTCTATCAATCAGGCCAGGTCGAGGGGGTTACATAACAACTATGTCCAGTATGTCCTAAACCATAAACCATCAACCTTAATGTTTCCATGTAGCAATTAATAGTGATGGTAAGATTTAAGGGTTGAGGTTTGAGGTTTGGGGTATAAACAATACATGTTTCAAGTTAAGCGTTTATGAGATTCGTTTAGTGATTAAGGGATTAGGCTTGTAGTTTAATTATTAGTGATTGTAAGATTTAGGGCTTGAGGTTTAATGTTTAAGGGTATAAAAAATACATGTTTCAAGTTGAGTGCTTGGAATTAGGGTTATGATATTAGTTTAGGGATTAGGAGATTATGCTTGTATTTTAATTATTATTGATGGTAAGATTTATGGGTTGAATTTTGGGGTTTGGGGTAGAAAAAATACATGTTTAAAGTTGAGTGTTTTGAATTGGGGCTATGTGATTAGTTTAGGGATTATGGGATTAGGCTTGTACTTTAATTATTAGTGATTGTAAGATTTATGGCTTATGGGTCAATGTGTAAAGTTGAGTGTTTGGGATTATGAGATTAGTTTAGGATTAGGGGATTAGGCTTGCACTATTAATTATTTGTGAATAGCGATTGTATCTATGAGTTCATTTTTTTGGGTTTAAGGGTAAATGTTTAAAGTGAAATGTTTGGGGTAATGGGATTAGGCTTGCACTTTTAATAAAGCGTGTTCAATGAAAAAATATTTTGATTTGATATGATTTTACTTTTGATATGGTAATCTTCACGTGATATAATCTGATCTTTGG
Organism: Hibiscus tridactylites; assembly: GCA_958450335.1. Lineage (NCBI taxonomy): Eukaryota > Viridiplantae > Streptophyta > Magnoliopsida > Malvales > Malvaceae > Hibiscus > Hibiscus tridactylites. Next base: position 47,793,053 of record OY288266.1, read on the forward strand.
GGATTAATGTTTTCCTTAGTGGAATTTAAACTTTCAAGCAACAAATGTCGCATTTGAAAGCTCGAAGAATACAGAAAAGAATTTATTGTAATAAAGCATGTTCATGAAAAAATACATTACATTGCCGGTTCAAACCAATAGTTTAGTTTTAAATTTTACACTAGGTTCGACACTAGTTTGGCGTTTCTGGTTCCCAGTCCGAACTATCTTTTCCGTCGAAATAGTAAGTGTGCCATAAATCAAACCATTGGTTCAATGAAATTCGAGTTTCAAATTACGCGTGTTCCCAATATGAAAGTCTTTTCAAAGTCAGTCAAGAATCTTTGTTACTCATTTCGATACGTCAGTTGTAGATAAGTCTTGTCAATGTTTGCATTAGGAAGAACAGTGGGATTTAAGTCATAGAAAGAAGTTTCAAAATCGATTCACAACGTTCAAAACACTTACGACGAATTGCAACTTCTAACTGCATTGTAAACTTGTTCGGCTTAAGTATAATAAACATTGTTCTAAAACATTGTAGCGAGTGTCGAAACAGATTTACATATAAGCATTGAAAAGTGAAAACAAAGGACTGTATCCCCGTAAAAGTATTCTTTCTCATCGTAAATTAAGATTAAAATTTGGGTTCGATATTCTTGCTCTTATTATAAATAGGACTCCTTTAGATTCATAGTGTCATACCCTCGTTAACAATTGTTTCCTTTGTAGTCTTCGTTTCTACAACATTATATGTGTGGTTTTCGTTTTCTTATTGGAGGGGATGGTTACTAGGCATAGACATCATTTTATAGATCTTGGAGGACTGGTGATTTGTTTTTAGGGTCCAGAGTCGACAAACAATTGTATTTGAAAGGCTATGATTAGACAGTTTGTTGGTGTTTGAAACTATATCGAGACGCGACAATGTCACCAAATTCCAGTGAGTAATGCTCTGCAAATTCTCGCCAACCTTTTTGCAACCACACCTTGGCATCACCACATTCCAGTGATTCTTTGGGACTATATCGAGACACGACAATGTCACCAAATTCCAGTGAGTAATTCTCTACAAATTCTCGCCAACCTTTTTGCAACCACACCCTTGCATCACCACATTCCAATGATTATTTGGATATTCGATCTCTGAAGCAGTTCTATCAAAAATTAAGTCTTAGGAATTTGATCATTCCCTTTGTATTGGAAAACCACAAAAGACCCAAATTCCACTGAGTAATGCTCTGCAAATTCTCCCCAACCCATTTGCAACCACAACCTAAATTGTAACATGTTAATGCTTTCAGTTTAAGTTTTCTTTTAATTTGAGACTCTGGTCATCCAAATTGTACCTTGAACTTCTCATTTTCCACTTTATGTCAATACAAGCGGAAATGGGGACCAAGTCGTATAACTAGTATTATAAATTTTCCAAAAACCCAATTTTGTTAGTCCATAATAAAAATCAATAACTATGATTGCATATCGAATTAATATGATATAATTGTGCAAAGATAATGGTTTATAAATGAACCTAACGCATTTCGCCTGACGCAGTAACTGAAAAGACCTATCTGCTGCTAACGTATCACAACGGGTTACACAGATCCGAAACAGACAATGAAAAGACATGTAATTTCTTGGGAACATATGTCTTTTAAAATTATAGTTTCGAACCAAGAAATAGGTGTTTCGACACTTATAAAACAATAGTCAACTCAAATTGTCAGTGACTAATGTATTATTTTAGGGTTTAAGGATTACATTTTGGGATTTATTTTTTTAGGGTTGAGGTTTAATATTAATTTATACTGTAAATAAGAAGGCTTCTCTAAAATTTATTTTACACGGCCTGTGTATCAAATGTAATTCCTAATTTTAATATGTTCATATTTGTCTTCATTTTACTTTCTATATTTCATTCTTACCCCAAAAAATATTTAAAAAGATTATGGGTTGTATTCATTTTAGTCCCCTTCACTTTTTATTATTTACCATAAACCTTACAGAAACAAAACCAAATTCGGTAAGACTAACTTCCATGTATAAAACTTTAGGGTTATTGGTTATGAGATTGGTGGAGTTTAGAGCTTTAGGGTTAAAGGGACGAATTTTTATGGCCATAAGGTTTATGGTTTATGCTTTACAACATATTAGTAATGGGTTAAGGTGTAAGGTGTAGTTTAGGGTTAGTAGTTTATGAGATCAATTAATGTGTATGCTTTAAGGTTTATAATTTTAGTGGCAGTTATTAAAATATAACAAACAATAAAGGCCTTCGAATAAGGGATTAGGGTTCAGGGTTTAGGATACGGGTTTAATTTTGGGGTTTTAGGTTTAATGACGTGCGACAGACATATACATGTTCCACTTATCGTTTCCCCATTAATTTCTTAATGGCTTAACACTTAAGTTACCATTTCTATTCTATCCCATTATCGCCAAACTTTATTCAATTTCCATTTTTATACAAACGCCTCAACTAAATTCATTCGTTGCTTTGTCTTCAACTGCATATTATGGCACACAAAGGTTCATCCTCTAACTCTATCACCGCTACACTTGACTGTAACAAACCTGATGCCACATCAGAGATCCCTCGTCCCCTCTCAGTTAATTCTAGCAATGATATGAACTGGTATGCCAGCAGAAGATTCTTGAAGAAGAAGGGTTGGAATTCACCCCTACGTATATGATACGATTCGATGTAGATGTGTTGGATGTGTAACACCCCCTTCCCAGCCTAGTCGAGAACCAGGTTGGAGAGTGCCACCGATGAACAAATCAATATTTGATGCGATAAAATTTCAATTAATAACATCATATAATCAATGTAATACTAATAAATCAATATCAGACATGCATCTTAGTCCATTTAATTCATTATGAAACAATAACTAACCATTTAGGACCAATTCCTAATTATTCCAAGTTTTATGGACTAAACTGTAAATTAGACAATTTAGGGGCCCTTCGATGCAGTTGATCATACCTTACTGGAATTCAATACAGTAACAAGTCTGTAAATTTCATGCAATTTGGAGTCCATTTACTCATCCAGTTTAATCTTCCTAATTTCAGTGACCAAAGTGTGAACTTTGCAAACTGCCAGATTATGCTCAACCAACTTAACTAACCCTGTGTCGAAACACCTTAATGTTGTTTCGATATGGGTGCACGATGGTCAACCTGAGTTGAATTTTCCTACTAAACCGTATCGATATGGGCAAGTCTTGTATCAGTATGGGTTGACTCTCCTTGACCTTGACTTTGACATGTTTCGATACACATTAGACACGTATCGAAACAGAGGATTACAATAGAAAAATGTTCCGATACAGCTCTAAATCGTATCAATATGACCTGTTCTTAAGGTCCAATTATGCTTAACCGTATTGATACGCCATTACCCCGTATTGATACGGCCTTACTTGTAATGACAAATTTTTGTTGGTTTTAAATCGAATTGGCCTAACAAACAGTGTTCAAATGCAACGAAACTTTACACAATATTTCAATACTATAAAATATTGGCATGCCAAATTTCACAATCATACAAACATGTTTACAAGGATTTCACCTTTTGGAGCCAAATATGTCATTTTACCCATTTTTAGCCAAACAAAAAGTCATAGTTAAGCCTTTAATGACTTTTCAACTATTACACATAATAGACATAACAAAATAGGCATAAGAAATTAATTCAACTACTTTGCCACCTTCCTAGTAGTTCATAAGGTCAATATACATTACTTTAGCTTGTAGTGACTTGTCTTGCCGTGACTTATCTGATCTTCAAAAGGGGTTGATTCCTTAACCTGAAATGCATGAGATGAAAATCGTTAGGCATACATTGCCTTGTGTGGTAGTCTCAACAATATAAATAACAATGTATGAAGTATATACATAATCTCATGCACATCAAAGTCAATACTATGTTTCAATATACAATGATTAACATATCAAATTCATTATTAATCCTTGGATTGAATGAAGATAGTGGGTACACGAATTCTTACACCTCATCAAAAAAATGATTGGCCCAATCCCTCTGCCTCGCCGATATGACCAATACCAAAACACATTTCTCCGCCTCGCCAAATCAATATTGGTCGTAGCCTTAGGAACGTAGTCCACTCGTACACTGAGCTCATAAATTCTATGACATGCCAATTGTATCCATTTTCCATTCAAATCCAAGGTTTTAATGTCAATAACCATATTCAATATTCAAGTATAATTCTGATGTCCAATAACTTCAATATTATCAAGATTTGACATGTCTCGTTAACAATATTTCATAATTTCAATGTCTATGTCCAAATCAATATCCAATGACTTATTTACAATGTTTCAATAACAATAACTATATCGATGACAGTGCATGATGATAATGTCAATAACTATGTCCGATGGTCATTAACAAACTTACCTACGCTTACCAATGCATCCGTTTAATAATTCGATACAACTTCCTCAATGATAATGTTAGCTATAAGATAGAAAATAACAATAAAGGATTCGAGAAGGCTCCTCGCATGATCCCGAGACTCCAACTACATTCACCTTGCTAATTTGATGCTCCTACGACTCTCTGATGACAACACCCTTGCTTCTAGCTTTTGATGGAGATGGCGAATCTCTCTCTCCACTTCCCAGGCTTGAAAATCAATAAGGAAATTATTAGGATCGATAATTCGATATCAAAATCAATATAATGATATCAAAGTCAATATTCAAATTCAATATAAACAACAACGATGGATTATCAATGGATGGTCAAAACCCTAGCTTTAGTTTAAGCTTGATACATCCATGGAATCCAACAATTGTTTGAGGATTATAGCTTACTCGATCGATGGCAATGATTTGATAACAATAGATTGAAGAAAAATTAAACTAAAGTTTCTCTCCAATGGAGGTGTGTGCTTCAAAGAAGAAGATGATGAAGAAGGAGGTGCTTGCTTGTTAATATATCGGGTAAGATTTCTATCTTTTCTCTTTTATTTCTTTCTATCATATAATCCAACCGATGGCTTTCCTTCACTTGAAGAAAAGCTCACAAGTTAATCCACGTAGGTGAAAAATATAATTGAGGAGGGGCTAATCGCAATATTAGTCCCTCAACTCTCACTATGACATGGTTTTGCCCTTCAACTTGGATTTTCCACAATTTAGTCACGGATTAGGTCTCGATATTATTTGATAGGGTCCAATAACAACGATTTAACTCAACTAGAGTCCAATATAAATAATTAACTAGCTGATACTATATTTAGACTTTATCAATGTGAAATTTCTAATCACCGGAACCCAATTCCGACTAGACCGAATTTCGGGGTGTTACAACTCTCCCCCTTAAGAAAAATTCATCCTCGAATTTTTCCTGAACCGAAGAGATATAGATATTGTTGTTTCATGGTCTCTTTAGGTTCCCAAGTATCTTCTTCAACAGTGTGGCTCCTCTAGAGCACTTTAACTAACGGTACAGTTTTGTTGCGAAGCCTCTTAACTTCCCTTGCAAGAACCTGAATCGGTTCTTCCTCGTAGGACAAATTTGGTTGAATTTCTACAGACTCAGGTTCCACAATATGCGAAGGATCAGACCGATACTTCCAGAGCATCGATACATGAAAGACATCGTGATTTTTACTCAATTAAGAGGGCAACAACAATCAATATACCACTGGGCCAACTCTTTCAATGACTTCAAAAGGTCCAATGAATCGGGAACTCAATTTTCCCTTCTTTCCAAACCTCTGAACTTTCTTCCACGGTGGAACTTTAAGGAATGCTTTTTCACCAACTTCATACTCAATGTCTCGTCTCTTGAGATCAGCATAAGGCTTTTGTCAATCAAAAGAATCCTTTAAGCAATCATGAATAATGGTAACGCACTCTTCGGTTTCCTGAAGTAAGTCAGGGCCTAACATCTTGCCTTCACCAAGCTCAGACCAACACAATGGAGTACGACATCGTCTACCATACAATGCTTCATACGGTGCCATTTGGATTGATGCCTGGTAGCTATTATTGTAGGAGAATTCAACAAGAGGTAGGGATTTCTCCCAAGTTCCACCAAAGTTAATAATGCATGCTGGAAGCATATCTTCCAAGATATGTATAGGAAGGTTCAATAGCAATATAGATTTCTAAGGGTTCAATGGAAGAGTCTTTCGATAATTACCTAAATTACCCTTTTTGACTGGCCGTCAGATTGTGGGTGAAAGGTTGTGCTAAGATTAACTCTGATGCCCAGAGCTCATTGTAAGGTCTCCAAAACTGAGATGCAAATCGGGGATCTCGATCGAAGATAATAGACTTGGGTACCCCGTAGAGTCGGACTACTTCCTTGATGTACAAGTTAGCTAATTTAGGGAGATTGTAGTCCATTCTAACCAGTATGAAATGAGCTGACTTTGCGAAATGATATACAATGACCCATATAGCATCAAGTTTCACAGGAGTAAAAGGTAGACCACTAACAAAATCCATATTGATCTTTTCCCACTTCCATTTTGGTGGATTGATAGGTTGCAATAATCCGGTAGGAGCACAATGTTCTGCTTTAATACGTTGGCACGTGAGACATTTGGAAATGTAGTCGACTATAGCCTGCTTCATGCCCGGTCACCAATAGAGTTCACGTAGGTCCTTATACATCTTCACGGACCCGAGATGAACATAAAAGGAACTTGAATGAGCTTCTAAAAGGATGTTAGTACAAAGGGATTCGTCATAGGTACACAAACCTGATCATGGAAATACAAAAGCCCTTCACAATTAATTCTGAAGTTGGGTGTCTGCTAACGTAGAAACAATGGATTGAAGCTCAAGAACCTGCTCTTGCAAAACCTTGATTCGTGAGATGATGGTAGACTGAACTTAAAGTTCAACTACAAGACAATGATGCTTTCGTAACTGGAAGTGGGCGCTAATTTCTCGAGGGGCAGGGAAAGGTTTGCGACTGAGTGCATCACCTACAACGTTGGCCTTACTCGGATGGTAATCGATGACACGATCGTAATATTTAAGAAGTTCCATCCACCTCTGATGTCGAAGATTCAATTCCTTTTGAGTCAATAGGTATTTAGGCTTTTATGATCGGTAAAGAGATAACATTTTTCTCCGTAGAGATAATGTCTCCCGATTTTAAAATCAAAAACAACTGCAACCAAGTCCAGGTCATGAGTAGGGCAATTCATTTTGTGCGGTTTGAGTTGTCTCGAAGCATAGGCGATGACTTTGCCTTCTTGCATCAATACGCATCCTAACCTGAGATGCGATGCATCACTATAAAATGTGTAGACTTTTCTGGACTCGGGTTGGCTTACGACTAATGCGTGAGTCAAGACTTGTTTCAATTGATCAAAACTCCATTGTCGATCTTATGTCCAAAAAAGGAGCTTCTTTCCTCAACAACTTGGTTAAAGGAGTGGCTATCATAAAGAATCCCTTTACGAATCTCCTATAATAGCCAGCAAGCCCAAGGAAGATTCTAACGTCACCAATGTTCTTCAGTGGATGCCAATCTACGATATCTTAGATTTTCTTCGAGTCCACCTGAATAACCGAAGCTAACACAATATGTACAAGAAAGGCAACTTCGGTGAGCCAAAACTCACACTTAGAGAATTTCGCATACATCTACTTCTTTTGTAAGGTCTAAAGCATGATACGAAGATGATCTTGATGTTCCACTAAATTCTTAGAATAGATCAATATGTCATCTATAAACACCAATACGAATTTATCAAGATAAGGTCTAAAAACTCGATTCATCAAATCCATAAAGGTTGTCAGTGCATTGGTTAACCCAAAGGGCATCACCAAGAATTCGTAGTGTCCATAGCTTGTACGAAAAGTAGTCTTTGATACATCACATTCTTTTACTCTCATTTGATAATAGCTCGACCTTATATCGATCTTGGAAAACACGAAGGCGTCCTTCAGGTCATCTATTCTAGGTAATGGATACTTGTTCTTGATGGTTACCTTATTCAATTGTCGGTAGTCAATACACAATCACATAGAACCATCTTTCTTCTTTACGAAGAGAATCGATGCTCCCCAAGGCGAAGATCTCGGTTGAATGAAACATTTGCTTAATAATTCTTGAATTTGAGCTTTCAACTCCTTTAATTCAACAACTGCCATACGATATGGTGCAATGGAAACCGGAGCAGTCCCAGGTTGTACCTCAATGCCAAACTCCACTTCACGGGTTGGGGGCAATCTCAGAAGTTCATTAGGGAATACATTAGGGAATTCACATATAGTGTCAATATTCCGAAATTGAGATTTGTCTTTGGTTTCCAACGTCAAAGCACACAACGATGAGTTCTTTGCATTCATCAAAATAACACTTTCCTTACCAAGATCCCGAAGGTATAACTTCCTCTTACAATAATCTACCCAGGCTTAATGCTCACTAAGCCAATCTAAACCTAGGATAACATTGAACTCATGAATTGGTAAAGCCAACAAATTGGCTGGAAAAGGAATCCTTTGGATCAATAAGGGACAGTTCTTCCATACTACCCTTTTGGTGACACAATCTCCTAAGGGATTGGTTACATAAATTCTCAATGTTATTAGTTCGGAAGACATGCCTTTCTTCTTAACTACGATGGTGCTTATAAAAGAGTGAGTAGAACCAGGATTAATCAATGCATATAAAGGATGTGAATATAACCCAATGGTACTTGCAATGACATCAGGTTCGTCCTCCTCTTCTCTGCTCCTCACATGATACATCTGGGCAGGAGCTTTAGAATCTTGTTTGTTGAATGGTTTTCCCAAACCACTTTATCTTCCATAGGTTCTCGTCGATCCTTGCTTTGATCCTTTACCTCAAAAGGATTGAGCAAGAGAGGCAGCAGTAGTCGGGGTAGCAGTAGACTTTGTTGCATTCAATAGCAGTCACGAATGAAGTGACCTTGTTCACCACAGTAATAACAAGCTCTGGTCTGCTTACGGCATTGACCCACTGGGTGCCTATTCTAACAGTAATTACAAACTGGATGTTGGTTGCCCCGATTTGAACCTCCAGTGCTATCAACAGATGATGCTTTAGCAAAGGACTGTGTCGTAGATTGAGGCTTATCAATGTTTCCGAACGAGAAGGTTGCGGGTAAACATTCTGCTTAGGGCCTTGATATCTCCCTTTCTTGTTCCACTTTGGAGGTCGAGAATCATCCCTAAACCTCTTCTCAAATTTTCCTGACCCACTAGCTTGTTGAGCCCTCTGTGCAGCTTCGGTTGCTTTATCTCGGTTCACCGAGTCTTGGAAATCAACAATGCTCAATGCATTAAACATAGGGCATAATTCACCATTGAGCCCCGCAATGAACATTCGACACTTCTCTTCCTCCTTCTTGATATACTCAGCACCATATGTACAATACTTACAGAAATCATGGATGTACTACTCGATTGGTCATCCGCCTTCTTTGAGGTGGAGGAAGATACTTCGCTTCTTAGCGAGATAAAACTCACTGATGTACTTCTTGTGGAATTCTTTAAGGAAGAACTCCCAAGTTACAGTGTCCTCAGAGACCGTCAATATAGTAGTCTCCCACCAGTGGAGTGCCTCGTCATCTAGCAACGCGATGGCACACTCGAGTATGTTCTCGTCCGAGCACTGTAGTTGCTTGTTCAAAATCTGTAGAGTGTTGTCCAACCAGTATTCGAACACTTCAGGGTTGTTGTCATCTTGCCCAGTAAAGGTGTAAGCTCGATACTATGATAGCTTATCAATAGGAGCTCGAGTATGTTGGACAGTAGAAGCAACGGGTTGCACAACTTGCTCAGCCCTCATATCAGTCATAAACTGCTTGAACATGTCAGCCATGTTGTAACCCCCTTAACCCGGGCTAGACGGTTGACCCGAATTAAGAAGTTTACACGGGGAAAACCAAAGTCAACCCAAAAGTCAACCTTGATTAACGACCCTTTTTTTCTTTTTAATCTTAACTAAATGCATATTAACCCTAATCAAACACTCAAGGAAAGCATACTCGAATACCACAGCAATCGGACAACGAATAGGGACTCGATTGCACAACATACAAATTTAGGGACCAAAATGTAAATTCTAGAAATTAGAAAGACTTAACAAACTTTAAGGTTACCAATATGAAATTAGTCATGTTTCATGCTTCTCTGCCAAATTTCAACTCAAACGGACATCACAAACTCAATCAATTCCATATACAAACATTGGGACCAAAAGGCAAGGTTTTCAAAACATAAAATCGTCAATTTCAGTGCCCAACGGTCGAGTGTTCCGAAACGGGGATGATCCGTTCCGAAACGCGGGACCGCTCCGAAACAAGTTTCGGAACAGGGCTTGGCAGTGGCAAAACCGTTCCGGAACGGCTCTACCCGTTTCGAAACGCCAAGGCCATTTCAGGTCCTCTGTTCCGAAACGGTAGCACCTTTTCCGAAACGTGCTGCCCAGAATTACAGATTTTTGCTGGTTTAATTCACAATTGACCCATCAAACACATTCTAAAGACAACCAAATCATATCAGCAAGTCATTCAACTCTCAATGAACATATTAGCATCAACCAATCTCAATCATAGTCTCAATTTAAGAAAAACCCAAATCTATAGGCATGCAACCTATATAGCAAACCATTAAACCATCAATTCTTCAAAACCACATACCAAAGGCCATTTACATGTTCTAACATCATCAAAGGTGTAAAACAAACTTAGGGAGTCCAAAACATCTCCCAAAAACCCAATTTGAGTTCCCATTGCCAAATGCCAAAAGCTAAACAAGTTATGGAAATTGTCACCATACATGAGCTTAAGCTTCCACTTAGATTCTTGACCACCTTGCTGCCCCTTTAAGATCTTCAATGCTCTGCATTATTGGTTTAAGAAGGAGAGAGCGTAAGCACATAGCTTAGTGAGGAATGCTCAATTAAAACATCACAATAATGCATTTACAAAAACACTTTTTCAAAGCTTTTAGTTTCAAAACAACATTTATCAACAATTATGTTTACAAACCAAGCATTTCATGCTTCAATCCATCATCATGTCATATTGGCTTACAAGTGATAATCCATAACATTTTACAACTCAAAACACAAACGACAATCGGATACGCGGATTACAAGCGTTGTCCCATACGTTTCATACACACTACCAATATCAAGGTGGAGAATGGTACAATCACAACCCCTCAACACCCGTGATGGAGACTATGGTACAATCACAACCCCTCCACATCACTCATTGGTAGTTGTATAACATCACTAACGAGATCACGGGACATACAACACAAGATCCACACATGGACTTTTAACCACCATTGTGATCTTACAATACACAAGGTCCACACATGGACTTTTAACCACCATTGTGTCCTTAACAATACACAAGGTCCACACATGGACTTTTAACCACCATTGTGACCTTAACACAAGATCCACCCATGGACTTTTAACCACCATGGTGATCTTAACCATCTCGTTAGTGTACTTGGATGGAGTTTATGGTACAATCACAACCTCTCAACATCCAAGGCGACTTTATTCACAGTGCACCCAATCCTATAGCCGGCTAACTATATCCGATTCAAGTACTTTTAAAACAAACACATCACTTGCCAATATACATCATTTAACATCATTAATTCACTGTTTTAAAGCATTTAACAAGCCATTAAATCAACATGCATCACTATGCATTACAATCACATTTATCAATGTAAAACCAAGGATCTCTTACCTTGAGCATCCTCAACACATGGCTTATAAAACCAGCAATAAACATGCTAAAATATGCTTTCAAAAACAGAATTTAAACATGCAAAAATATCACTTTGCATCCAACCAACTCATGGCTCATCAACAAGAGAGTTTTTCCGAAAACTTACTCTTGAGCTTAGCTAAGTTCTTTAGACTTTAACTAAGCTCCCAAACCTTCAAAACATTGGTTTCAAAGCTGAAAACCAAACTTCACTCACCGATTCCGTTTCGCAAGCTTGCCAAAACACCAATCAAGCTTCCGGATCAACACCACAAGGATCTGAAGATGTCTCCCCTGTTTTAAACACATCAAAGCAGAGGATTAATGCATCATCATGCATTAATATCTTCAACCAAAATACCTAAACTCGCTGCTCTCATCAACACTCTCATTTCGGCTACCAAACACAACCGAAATCACCTCCAGACACATCTACAACACTACCCAGCCAAGATCCATAACCTCCAATCATAATTATACATCAATTAACATCCAAAAAGGATCTAATCACGTCCTTATACCTCCAACTATAGCAGAACATCAAAATCACCCCAAAAACCATCATTAACACAAGCAAAACTTAGGAAAATCAACCTATTCGGGATTGCATTGATTAAACCTCAATTTCACCCCAATTATACATCCAACTTTCATCAAAAAGACATCTCAAAACAGTGCCCAATCATTTCATACGAATTTCATCAAAATTAAACCAAATCTTGCATTTTAAAGCCAAGATCAAGAACACAACCATAAAACCTTTAATAAAACTCAAATCAAGGATTGAGAACTTAGGAATTTCAATAAAGAACTGAGTATTTAGAGGAGAAGGACGTTCATACCTTTAAATGTGAGTTTCTCCTTGTTTGGAACCAAGATTCTTGAAAATTCAACAAGCAAATGCTAAGGTTTTGATGTAGAGATGATTCGAGATCCATTGGAGATTGAAATCTCATTTTTAGATGTCAAAATCAGAGGGAAAAAGGCTGGAGAATAGTGTTTGGGTTGAGAGAAAAGTTGAGAGAAAAGAAATGGAAAATTTTGAGAAAAGTTAGTTATGACAACAAAATATATAATTCCCTCATTTTTCCTTCCATTAAAAACCATTAATTAAATGTTTAATATTAAGAAAAATCTGGAGAAACTCTTCTTGGGTAAATTAGCTCTTTAAAGATTCAAAGTTTCAATCCTTTTAAAACAGTCACCAACTTTTCAAAAATTACATTTTAGTCACTAACTTGAAATGTCACACTTCGAAGCCTCATTTTGTAAAATTGATTTCACCACCCTCTTATATATAATAAAAGAGAATTTTAAGATATTTTTCCATATTTGTAATGCATCCCGAACTAGGCTTTCCTAAAAATCACCTTTTTATATTCGAACCGCAATCCGACCGATCCGATCCAAACCCAAAACTTCTAAGCCCAAAATTGGGGTGTTACACATGTTCTTGTAATATTCATTCTGAGCGGTAGGTGCTACATGCTCGGTATTTTGAGCCAGAGGATCCTGTGGATGTGATGGATTTGGAGGATTTTCTCCTCTAATCTCCTCCCCATGAGTCGAGGAGCCGGTGGCAAGCTCGTCAATATGAGCTTCATTAGTTTCAAACATATCTATATGAAAGATCAGATTAGTCGACAAGTTAGAATATTCACAATATATAACTTCTAGGTGGCAAAGTAACATAATAAAAATTCAACAAGCTTCGGTTTAGTCCTAGAATCGACTAAACTCTGGCTCTGATACCACAAATGTAACACTCCCTTCCCAGCCTGGTCAAGAATTGGGTAAGAGAGTCCCACCGATGAACAAATCAATATTCGATGCAATAAAATTTCAATTCATAACATCATATAATCAATGTATTACTAAAAAAATCAATATCAGACATGCATCTTAGTCCATTTAATTCATTATGAAATAATAACTAACCATTTAGAACCAATTCTTAAATATTCCAAGTTTTAGGGACTAAACAGTAAATCTGACAATTTAGGAGTCCTTCGATGCAATTGATCATATCTTACTATAATTAAATACAATATTAACAAGTCTATAAAATTTCATGCAATTTGGAGTTCATTTACTCATCCAATTTAATCTTCCTAATTTTAGTGACCAAACTGTGAACTTTGCAAACTACCAAATTATGCTTAACCAACTTAACTAACCATGTATCAAAACACCTTGATGCTTTTTCGATACGGGTGCATGATGGTCAACTTGAGTTGACTTTTCCCACCAAATCGTAACGATACCGGGCAAGCCCTGTATCGGTACGGGTTGGCTCTCATTGACCTTGATTTTGACCCGTTTCGATACACGTTAGACCTATATCGAAACAGAGGATTCCAGTAGCAAAATGTACTGATACAGCTCTAAACCGTATTGATACGCCCTGTTCTTAAGGTCCAATTATGCTTAACCATATCGATATTCCATTACCCCGTATCGATACGGCCTAAACTGTAATGACAGATTTTTGCTGGTTTTTAGTCGAAATGACCAGCTAAACAATGTTCAAATGCAATGAAACTTTAGACACAATATTTCAATACTATCAACTACTGTCATGCCAAATTTCACAATCATACGAACACGTTTACTAGTATTTCACCTTTTGGAGCCAAATATGCCACTTTTACCCATTTTTAGCCAAACCAAAAGTCATATTTAAGCCTTTAACGACTTTTCAACTATTACACATAATAGACATAACAAAATAGGCAAAAGAAATTAATTCAACTACTTTGCCACGTTCCTAGTAGTTCATAAGGTCAATATACATTACTTTGGCTTATAGTGACTTGTCTTGCCGTGACTTATCTGATCTTCAAAAGGGGTCGATTCCTTAACCTGAAATGCATGAGAGGAAACTCGTTAGGCATACATTGCCTAGTGCAGTAGTCTCAAAAATATAAATAACAATGTATGAAGTATATACATAATCTCATGCTCATCAAAGTCAATACTATGTTTCAATATACAATGATTAACATATTAAATCCATTATTAATCCTTGGATTGAATCAAGATAGTGGATACATGAATTCCTACACCTCATCAAATAAATGAATGGCCCAATCCCTCTGCCTCGCCGATATGACCAATACCAAAACACGTTTCTCTGCCTCGCCAAATCAATATTGGTGGTAGCCTTAGGAACGTAGTCCACTCGTACACTGAGCTCATAAATTCTATGACATGCCAATTGTATCCATTGTCCATTCAAATCCAAGGTTTTAATGTCAATAACCATATTCAATATTCAAGTATAATTCTGATGTCCAATAACTTCAATATTATCAAGAGTGAACATGTCTCATTAACAATATTTCATAGTTCCAATGTCAATGTCCATATCAATATTCGATGACTTATTTACAATGTTTCAATAACAATAACGATATCGATGACGATGCCAATAACTATGCCTGATGGTCATTAACAAACTTACCTACGCTTACCAATGGATCTGTTTAACAATCTGATACAACTTCCTCAATGATAATGTTAGATATAAGATTAAAAACAACAATAAAGGATTCAGGAAGGCTCCTCACCTGATCTTGAGACTCTGACTACACTCACCTTGCTAATCCGATGCTCCTACGGCTCTCAGATGACAACGCCCCTGCTTCTTTCGATGGAGATGGCGAAACATCTCTGTCCACTTCTTGAGCTGGAAAATCAATAGGGAAATTATTAGGATCGATAATTCGATAGCAAAATCAATATAATGATATCAAAATCGATATCCAAATTCAATATAAACAACAACCATTGATTATCCATGGATGGTAAAAACCCTAGCTTAAGTTTAAGCTTGATACATCCATGGAATTCAACAATCGTTAGAGGATTATAGCTTATCCGATCGATGGCAATGATTCGATAACAATAGGTTGAAAAAAACTAAACTAAAGTTGCTCTCCAATGGAGGTGTGTGCTTCAAAAAAGAAGATCATGTAGAAGGAGGTGCTTGCTTGTTAATATATCGGGTAAGCTTCTATCTTTTTCCAATTCTTTTCTCTTTTATTTCTTTCTATCATATAATCCAACCGATGGATTTCCTTCACTTGAAGGAAAGCTCACAAATTAATCCACGTAGGTGAAAAATGTAATTGAGGATGGGCTAATCACAAGATTAGTCCCTCTACTCTCACTATACCATGGTTTTGCCCTTCAACTTGCATTTTCCTCAATTTAGCCATGTATTAGGTCTCAATATTATTTGATAGGGTCCAATAACAACGATTTAACTCAACTTGAGTCCAATCTCAATAAGTAACTAGCCGATACTATATTTAGACTATATCAATGTGAAATTTACGATCACCGGAACCCAATTCCAACTAGACCAGATTTTGGGGTGTTAAAGGATGTTATTCACAACCAGAAGTGTGATAGATTTATTCAACAGCCAGGTAAAATCAATGTCTCCTGGTTACAATAATTTTATACCTACATCAGCCAGGATGGAGAGAAATTGGTACATGTTATGGGGAAGTTTGTAGATTTCTCTGCCGACGCAATTCGAAATTGCTATGAATTCTCACAAAACCAGGAAGTCGACACCACTTCCATGGCTCTTGATGCGGACCGAACATACTCCTTTATTTTGAGGGACCTTTGTGTTCAAGGAACACAATGGGCTGGAGAAGGCCATGACAGAATGATTCAATGGCTACAACTTTTGTCGGATTCAAAATTTTGGGCCCATATCATTAATAATCGGCTTTTACCAACCCCAAATCGACAATTTTTTTTATTTCCACAAGATGTTGTTATTGGACTCCCTCATCAAGGGTTGTGACCTATACCTGACGCGGCTCATTCACGCTACCATCATCGAAAGAGTTGTGTCGATAGGCAAACCACAAGATCTATTCTTTCCTAACCTGACCACAACACTATGTGTGATGGCAAGGGTCGAACAATGGGTGAGGGATACCATTATTGAGGCAGTTTCAGGACTTTACCTATTCGAAGTGAAGGAACTAAAGAAATACGGCCCATATAGCGAGGAATGAATTACAGCTGTTGGCATGTTGTTATAGCTCTTAGTTGGACTGGGTACTAGACTATGTTTACTGTTTTTAATTTATGAAATTTCTTTTTATTGCTTTCATTTTAATTTATGCAATATACACCCAAATTTTCCCTTTCATTTCACCTATATTGCATTTTCTTATTATTTTTCTTGCTTTCATTTCACACAAACAAGCAAGCAACAAGAATTTTAATATTTAAATAGAATAACAAAATAATGTGTTTGTAAATTTTCTATAGGTAAGAAAATAAATTAGACAAATTGGCATATTTGTATACAAGGAAAACCTTTGTACATTTTTTCTCTATTTATATGAACCCTAAACCAACCATAGTCAATTTAGGGCTTTTCGAAATAATTAGATCAAATACCAACCGCTGACGACGACTCGGCTCTAATAGTGGTCACGCAATCACGGCGTCGCAGCGCCGACACTCTCACCGCTGAATGGTGTCTAATGGCAGCAGCGTCTCGAATGGCGATGGCCGATGGGAATAGTTAGTGTCTTTTTTTTTTAAATTGACCATGTTTCTAATTCGATCCAATTATTAATAAAAATATTAAAAATAGTATATATGTGGAAACTAATTTAAATGATTTTTTACAAAATACTTATTTATTATATGTTGAGTCTTTCAAATTTTTAATCTTCATTAAGCAATTTAATGGTGTTCAGCATTAGGGGTGTTCAACGATGTTTGTCACACGTTGTAGATTTTTGCAATTTCTTATTTCTTTTAGGAAAATACTTTGAACCACAAGCTTTTCTAAAGTTTATTTTACACAAGCCTTTCAATTTTAGAGTATAGGGTTTTAGGTTAGGGTTTATAATTTGGTGTTTAGTGTTTACGGTGTAGAATTTACAACTTATGATTATAATTTTGTGTTTAGGGTTTAGGGTTTAAGATTTACGTTTTAGGCTGCTAGGGTTAGGATTTAGATTTTAATCCTACATTCCCACTAAATAAACCAAACAACGTAATCGGACCCCTAACAACATTTCTCATAATCCTTATTAAAAACACACCTAAGAAGAGAAGAAATTTCTAAATCATGCAACCAAGTTTTGGTAGTATTAGATTTAAAGATAAACTTAAATGTAAGAAAAAGTACTTAAATTGTAGGTTTGTTAATTAGTTTTGATCCTAAATAAATGCCATATGTTGCAGTGTTTGCTCTGAAAGTATCGGAATTGGTATATAGGTTGCGAAACCTTTAAAATATTTGAACTTTGAATTATAACAGTTTTAGATACAAACTAAACACGTATAACCTTTTCGCTTTCCGTTCCCGCTTAATTTTTCATTAAAAGTAGCGATACATATCCCTAGTTTCGTTACTTAATGTGGAATATATATATATATATATATATTGCAAAGCTGGACAATTACCCTCGAAAGAAAATTAAAGCCCTTCTCACTCAGTTGTGTGAACTGATTAGATTCTTCCTTTCATTCTCTTCACAAACTTTAAATAGGGACTTTTCACTTTTTTCTTTCACACATTACTCCTTCTAAACACTATATGCTCATCCCCTTCGTTTTCAATTTCAATCTGCAGGATTCGAAGGTATTCATGGAAACCCCAGGTTTTTTAAATAGCCTTGCATTTTCTTTTGTTTTCATTTACTTTCCATGACTGAGAGCTCATTTTGAAGATATGGTTGCTACTATTGATGGGTTTTATCAGATTTCGCGATGATTTTGTTTATTTTTTACAGGAACCCTAAACTCAGTTCACGAAAAGACTGCTTCCAGTATGCAAAGGTATATTTCTAGAATCCCTAACTCTGTTGAAAAACCCATTGTTTAGTTTGGTTCTTCTTTGGTTTTCATTTACTTACCATAGATGACTGTTGCTATTGAATGTTTGGTTGATATAATCCATTGGTTTTCGTTTACTTTCCATGCATTCTAACCCCAATTCTTTTCATGCCTTAGCTTTGATTTTTCTTCTGTTTTAAAAACATGGTTAATATAACTCTCCGGTTCGTATGAATTTTATTTTGTTCTCATATATTATTCATTGATGGGATTGGTCGAATTCTTAAATTTTTGATGTTGATTAACTTCCAAACAATTGCTTTATTTCTTTCAGGATCTCTAAACCCAAATCCCACTAAACTCCTCTTCACTCTACCCATTAACCATAAAGCAGGCAACCAAACGTCAACGAACCGTTGAACCAACACCCTCTTTTGATGATTCATGTTTTAGAGATCCCGATGCAAAGACCAAATATTATAAACATTTCTACGGCAGACAAATTAATAAAGAACGTATTGTGGGCATGAATTTCGTTCAGAACGAAAACCTTCAACTTTAAAATGTAGTCAACTTTCAAGAAATGGGGTTGGAATGCTTTTTTTAAAATCCAACCTCATGTTTGTGAAAGACTTGTACAGGTCTTTTATTGTAATGCCACAACTGTTAAAGACCTAAATTCACCCGAGATCATTGTCATTAACTCTTTTGTTATGCGTAAGGAACTCTCTATCACCCTCAATCAATTGCAAATATTTTGGGTATTCAAAATACAGGCCCTTACGATGAAATTGATACCACATCTAATTAAAAGTGCAAATGGTATAGCCCCAAGAATCTTCCTTTTGAAGAGAGAATCTTTCACCTTATCATGTCATTTTTTTCAATTTTTCTTTGGACCCCTTGTCCCTTTGAAGGAAAAGATTGAAAATATTCAGCCCATAAATGCATATACCACTTTGACGAAAAAGAACAGTGTTGGATTAATAAGGACACAAATGATGTCGTTCAACACAGAAAATGAGGAAGAACATTCCCCTTCGACTGTCGAACAAGAAACTACAATTCAAGAGGATGTTACGATGAAGTCACTGCTTGACTACATGGTTAATTGTCGTGACCATGTTGATTCGTAGTTAGCTAACATTTGTAGTTCGTGTAGCTTCAAAACCATGTTGATTCTCAGTTTGCTAAGCTTCGCAAGCATGTTGATTCTCAATTTGCTGAGATTTGCAAGGAAATGGCCTCCCTTCGTCAAGAATTCAGTACCCACACGCTAGATTTTTTAGAATTTTAATATCATGACTCTTTCAACTTGCTAATATTTCTTGGAATTTAATGCGGACTTTTTATGGACGAATTATTTTATTTCACTTGCATTTCTGCAGATTTGCATTTCTATTTTAATTTATTTTATTACCCACATTTATATATTGTTCTTATGCTCCTCTCCACTTTCATCTCTGTTTCAGTTTTCCGTCCTTGTGTACTGGAACTCGAGAAGCTCTAAATCGCGTGCCCAAGGAAACATTGTTCCATGTTGTTGTGTTAAGTTTGCACTTGATTTTTGTAGTAATAAGCGTTACTATTCCAGTGTTTTGATTGAGGTGTTTGTTGAGTGTGTAAAAGTTCTATATTTTACCCTTATTAAACCCATATTTCTGTTGCATTCAAGAATAATTCATTGCATTTAGAATAGATTTCATTCATACATCACAATTATATTAAATAGCACATTTTCTACTGAAATTGGTTACTTTTGCAGGTAGCTGCTGTAGCAAATGTTCGGCAGTGGAGAAGCAGAGCTGGAACATAGGGCTGCAGACGAGAAGAAGGATGATGCCATGGCCGTTGCCGTGGCAGCCAATGACGACAGCAATGGTGAAGGGAAGAAGTGAAGTGGAGCTCGATAGAAAGAGGAAATTAAGCCGGTCTGTCGTGAAGCACTCTTATATTTTTCCTAGCACTGGATCAGAATGAAGGCCAAGCCCAAAGTTCAAGGAAGAAACTCCAAGCAAGAAGAGAGGACGAATTAAAGACATCTACTTTGAAGATTTAGTCTTTAATAGAGTTGTACTTTAATTTAAACTTGCATTCTTGCCATATTAGAAAACTTGAACCCAAGGCTTATATAAAGGCATGTAATTCGACCTAGGGAAGGATATATCTTATTCTCTAGCCGTCTTCCCCTAAACCCTAGTCGTTTTCCCCCTTCTCATCATGTTCTTAACTTCCCCTAGGGCTAAGGGTTGATTTTGTAAAGTAGTTGCAAGGATTGTATTGTTTTAGGATTTTTTCTGTTCAATAAAATAGACTTCAAGTTTGCTTATTCTGGTTTTCAACATCTTGCAAAAGTATCGGGAGAGCATTGTGAGATTACACATTTACTTAATATCGGGAGAGTTAAGTATACGAAAGGAATAAGTACGGGTTCTCTAGTTTATGGTTGAACTATCTCGGACCTAGGGATAGGACGAGGTTAAGTGGCTAAGGAAGAATTCAACAACATCGGTGTTCATCCTTCGATTCACGCCAGGAGGTATCATCAAAGACGTGTTCATCGACAGACTTGGACCTAAGGATAGGCTAAGGCATAGCATGGATTCTTGCCAAACTTGAAGTACTGAGTTGTGTGTTCGCTGCCGCGACAACAACAGACCGCAGTCGCAGCAGGTGCTGCCGCGAGAGGCGCTACGACAGAACAGAGAATTTCTAGACAGTGCAAACACCTGCACTACGGAGCAAATCAATATCGGCCTACTCTTTACTCTGAATATTTTCCTCTTTTATTGTCATTATTCTTTATTACTTCGTGACAAACAATTAAAATATTTCTTTTCCCTTTTGTGCAGAAATCCAAGGTTAAAGCTATTAGCCCAGTCCTTGTGGAGACGATATCCGATACTTACGTATCACTTTACTACTTGCGTCGTGTACACTTGCACTACATTGCGGTAGACTCTTTTACACGCAACAAGTTTTTGGCGCCGTTGTCGGGGACTGGCAACATAACTTTACCCTACTTTACTGAACCTTTTAAATTTTTCTGTTTTCATTTGGATTGTTCACCCTGTGCTTTTCACAAGGTTTTCTGTTTATGCGCAGGTCGAGAAGAGAAAAGGAACCTGAGTATAAGATAGATCCTGAAATCGAACGCTCGTGCAGTCTTAGGAACCGGCTCCAACTCGTATTAGCCAGAAACGAATACCTTGAAGAACAGTTAGAGGCCATGAACAACCAAGGGAATCCCCGAGGTCCGGAAGATCCTGTCGGAGATGGAGGAAACTGACAACCTGTCGATCCTCCTGCTACTGCCGCACGCCGGTCATGCCTAGATTACATGATCAATGATCATGTGGAATTAGAGACCACCCTGCCATATGTGGAAGCTGAGAATTTCGAGCCGAAACCTGTCATGTTCAACATGATTAATTCCGCTGGCCAATTTAGTGGTGCTACTACAGAGGATGCTATGGAACATCTGAAAACGTTCCAGGAAATCTGTGGTTCGTGTAGACTACCAGGAGTAAATCCAGAGATACTGAGGCTTCGGTTATTTCCTCATTCATTGAGGGACAGAGCTAAAACTTGGTGGAACAATCTAACGCCGAGTTCAATACGAACTTGGGCAGATTTAACTCGTGAATTTTTGTCTCGTTTTAACCCTTCCCATTTATCTGAGCAATTACGTAGCGAAATTGCTACTTTTCAACAGGAAGACGACGAGCCAATGCACGAGGCATGGGACATGTTTACTACTCTTCTAAGGAATTGCCCGATGCATGGATTCCCTGTTTGGAATCAGGTAATCAAATTCTACAATGCTGCCAACTTACAGACTCATATGAGAATCGATTCAGCAGCCAATGGGTTGTTGTTAGATAAAGATCCTGAAGATGCCATGGTAGTATTAAAGAATTTGGCAAAGAATGAGGAGAAATTCCCCACATCAAGGAGAGGTAAACGAGTACTAGCTGTGAAGGATTATGAAGCCGATAATTCCTTAAAGACACAAGTTGCATATCTCACAAAAGCAGTAGAAAACTTGCTGAAAAAGGACTCTCAACCTGTCTATGCTGCAGAAGAGGTATATGGAACTTGCAGTGGGAATCATAGTTCGGAGGACTGCCCACTACAGCTAGAAGAAAGGATGTACGTTGGGAACTATAATAAGCAGAACTATAATTCCAACAATTACAATCCCAGCTGGAGAAAAGATCCCAAATTCTCTTGGAGCAACCCAAACAATGCCCTGAACCCTCAAATACAGAAGACTCAAAATCAGGGGGCACCTAGACTTCTGACACGGCAGCAACCGCAACAGCAGCCACAACAACCACCAACAACCACAACTAGTATATTGGAACAAACCTTGGCTACGTTTATGTCTCAGACATGAACCTACATTGAGAACATGAATCACTTCGTCAAGAAGACCGAGTCGTTCATGGATAAGACAGAGATGCGGATGACTAACCATGAAGCTACTCTGAAATCATTGGAGACACAAATGGGTCAGGTTTCCCAGCATATTAAGCCAAGGTGGAATGGAGGATTCCCAAGCGATACTGAGAACTCTAGACAACCCACACATGAGCAGTGTAAAGCCATCACAACTAGGAGTGAGAAGAAATTACCAGGGCCAGAGAAGGAAGTTGAACTAGTTAAGGAACCAGCCCTAGAATCGACTGCCGAGAACGCTACCTCGGCAGACGACAAACAGCCTGCTGCCGATATACCTGCCACGACAGCAGAAGGGACAGAGGAGAAGGATGAAGAACCTAAGCCTCATCAGATCCGAATGCAATGGGAAGGACGCATTGAAGATTATCGTCCTCCACCTCCTTTTCCTCAGCGGTTACAGAAGTTGAAACAGGAATCCCAGCTTAAGAAGATCTATGATATTTTTAAGCAGGTCCACATCAATATTCCGTTGTTAGATGCTATCAAGGAGATGCCTGGTTATGCCAAATTTCTCAAGGATGCTATGTCAAAGAAATCCAGACTTGAGGAATTTGAGACGGTTAAGCTGACAGAAGGATGCATGATTATTCTGCACAAACATCCACCCTAGAAAAAGAAGGATCATGGGAGCTTCATAATACCGTGCATAATCGGAGATAAATTTTTGGGTAAGGCACTTTGTGATCTAGGTGCTAGTATTAATTTAATGCCAAAATCTGTATTTCAGAAAATAGGTATTGGACGAGCACGACCTATAATAGTTATGTTGCAGTTGGCAGACCAATCTTACGTGCAACCGGAAGGGAAAATTGAAGATATTCTAGTAAGAGTGGATAAATTTATTTTTTCTGCTGACTTTCTTGTTTTAGATTGTGAAGCAGATGAGAATGCAGCAATTATCCTGGGGCGACCCTTCTTAGCCACAAGAAGATCACTGATTGATGTAGAGAAGGGAGAACTCACTATGAGAGTGAATGATCAAGAGATCAAGCTGAATGTTCTCCAAGCAATAAAGCACGCTGATGCAGAAGAAGAATGCAAGGCTATCACTAAAGTTATCCTTGACCAACCATGCATCAGGTCGGACTGCCATGACATCAAATTTGGGCACTGCCCCATCAGCCATTTAGAAGACTGTCACGGCAGCGACGACGACAGCAGCTCCTCAGACTCTGACATATCTGATATTGAAGATCATGAGGAGGTAAACAGGATAGGCAATCGCCCAGGTAAGTTATTCGAGCCCTTAAACTATACCTCGAATGAACATATAATCCAAAAGTCATCAACTGTAGAGCCACCTGTTCTAGATCTTAAGCCCCTGCCAAGGCAGCTCAAATATGTTTTTCTTGGATTAAATGATATGTTGCCCGTAATCATCTCTTCCAAGCTGACGCAGGAACAGGAACAGCAGTTGGTAGAGATGTTGCAGCAGCACAAAAGGGCTATTGGATGGACGATAGCTGATATCCAAGGCATCAGTCCGGCACTATGCATGCATAAAATCCTCTTAGAAGATGATCACAAACCGACCATTGATGCCTAGAGACGTTTGAATGATGCTATGTGAGAAGTGGTCCGAAAAGAAATTATCAAATTGCTAGATGCTGGGATAATTTATGCCATCTCGGATAGTAAGTGGGTGAGCCCTGTGCAGTGCGTTCCTAAGAAAGGAGGAATAACTGTGGTGACCAGTGAAGAAAATGAGTTAATCCCAACCAAGACCGTGACCGGTTGGAGGGTTTGTATGGACTACCGGAAGCTTAACAAAGCTACCCGGAAGGACCACTTTCCCCTGCCTTTTATTGATCAAATGCTTGATAGATTAGCGGGAAAGCCTTATTATTGTTTTCTTGATGGTTACTCAAGTTATAACCAAATAGCCATTGTGCCGGAGGATCAAGAGAAAACAACTTTCACTTGCTCGTACGGTACTTACGCTTTTCGGAGGATGCCATTTGGACTTTGCAACGCACCAGCAGCTTTTCAGAGGTGTATGATGGCAACATTCTCCGACATGGTGGAGGATTTCCTGGAAATATTCATGGATGATTTCTCTATCTTTGGAGACAATTTTGAAAGCTGCTTAGGCAACCTAGAGAAAGTGCTCGAGAGATGCAAGAAACAAACTTGGTATTAAACTGGGAGAAATGTCACTTCATGGTGGATGAAGGGATAGTCCTGGGCCACAAAGTAAGCTGTCGCGGCATAGAGGTCGACAGGGCAAAAATTGAGGTAATTGAAAAGCTGCCACCACCCACCACAATCAAGGGAATTCGAAGTTTTTTAGGGCATGTTGGTTTCTATTGAAGGTTTATAGCAAATTTTTCGAAGATCACCAAGCCGTTATGCCACCTGTTAGAGCAGAACCATCCCTTCGACTTCAATACTGAATGTACTGAGGCATTTAGAATTCTGAAAGAAAAGCTAGTAACAGCCCCGATAGTACAACCACCAAACTGGAAGTTGCCATTTGAGATTATGTGTGATGCCAGTGATTATGCTGTAGGGGAAGCACTTGGGCAGAGGAAGGACAAGCTATTCCATGTAATTTACTATGCTAGCAAAACACTCAACGATGCCCAAGTGAATTACACCACAATAGAGAAGGAATTGTTGGTTGTGGTGTTTTCAATTGACAAGTTCCGATCCTGCATACTTGTAACGGAAGTGGTGGTCTACACAGACCACTCTGCACTGAAATATCTGTTTGCTAAGAAAGACGCAAAGCCCAGATTGATTCATTGGATTCTGCTCCTGCAAGAGTTCGATATAGAAATCAAGGATAAAAAGGGGACAGAGAACCAAGTTGTAGATCACTTGTCAAGATTAGAGAAGGGAAAGAGTCTCCCAACGGACGAGACACACATATTGAAGACCTTTCCTGATGAGCAGTTGTTCACGCCACAAGCACTGCCGCGACAGCCATGGCGGTAGGTAAGTTTTCTGAACTCCCCTGGAACGCTGATTTCGTTAATTATTTAGTTAGCGTAATATTTCCTCTTGACCTTAACTATCAAGCTAGGAAGAGGTTCCAAAATGATGTTAAGCATTATTATTGGGACGAACCTCTTCTTTTCAAAATGTGTGCAGATCAGATCATCAGGAGATGTGTACCACAGGATGAACAGGAAGTTGTGCTTCATCACTGCCATGCTTCACAATATGGAGGACACTTAGGTGGTAACAAAACTGCTGCCAAGGTTTTACAGTCTGGTTTTTATTAGCCTTCACTGTTCAAGGATGCCCGGGCATTCTACAAAAGCTGTGACAAAGGTCAACGGACTGGAAACATCTCAAGGAGACATGAGATGTCGCTGCAAAACATTCTTGAAGTCGAAATCTTCGATGTTTGGGGGATTGATTTCATGGGACCGTTCCCAGCATCATGTGTGAATTTATATATCCTCCTGGTAGTGGACTATGTGTCCAAATGGGTAGAAGCGATCGCCACACAGAAAAACTGTTGCGTGTAAAAGAGTCTATCGCAATTGTAGTGCAAGTGTACACGACGCAAGTAGTAAAGTGATACGAAGTATCGGATATCGTCTCCACAGGGATTGGGCTAATGACTTCACCTTATTTCACTGCACGAAAGTAAAAAAATATTTAAGAGTTGTCACGAGAATAATAAAGTAAACTTAAATAAAAGAGTAGAATTATCAAGATAGAGAGAATGGGCTGGTATTGAATTGCTCAGTAGTGCAGGTATTGAATTGCTTAGGAACTCTAGTTCTATCGTCGTGCCCGTCGCGGCAGCACCTGTCGCGGCGGCTGTCCCTTGGCTGTCGCGGCAGCGAACACACCAACTTCGTACTTCAAGTTTGGCAAGAATCCCAGATCTGCCTTGGCCTATCCCTAGGTCCAAGTCTGTCGATGAACACGTCTTTGATGATACCTCCCGGCGTGAATCGAAGGATGAACACCGATGTGTATGAATTCTTCCTTAGCCACTTAACCTTGCCCTATCCCTAGGCACAAGATAGTTCAACTATAAACTAGAGAACTCACTCTTATTTCTTTCATATACTTAACTCTCCCGATGCTAAGTAAATGGATAACCTCACAATGCTCTCCCGATGCTCTTGCAAGATATTAATAACCAAAATAAGAGAACTTGAAGTTTATTTTATTGAACTTGAAAAATCCTAAAACAAAACAACCCTTGCAACTACTTTACAAAACAACCCGTGGCCCTAGGGGGAATTTAGAACATGTCGGCGACGGGCAGACGGCGGAGGGGTTTTAGATGTCGGTTATGGGGTATGATCTATGATGTCTCCTAGGTTAAAATCTATGCCCTTATATAAGCTTTGGGCTCAAGTATTCTAAGTTAACAAGGATTACAACTTTAATTAAAAGTAAGATTCTAATAAAGACTTAATCTCTAAAGTTCCTACTTTGCAGCGGCCATCCTTGTTTCTAGGGATTTCCTCTCCTTGAGCTTTGGCTTATCATATCTTTTGATCCGGGGCTTGGAAAAATATTTGGCTTTCACACGACAGACGAGCAGATTTTTCTCTATCTATCGAGGTCCACTTTACTTTTCCTCTTCATAAGGTTGCTGTCACCATGCTGTCACGACAGCTCCATGGCAGCTTCCTCCTCGTTGTCTGCTTGTCCAGTTCAGCTCTTCTGCTTCTCTGTCCTGCGCCTGCCTTCCTCGTCAACTATGGCAGCAACCTGCAAAATCAGCCATCTTTTAGTAGAATTCGTGCCTTTAGTGTATTTATGATGTTTTACTGTAAAGTGGCCTAAATGCAATGTAATGATGCTTGAATGCAGCAAAAATATGGGTTAAAAGGGTGTAAATAATAGAACTTTTACACACTCAACACACCCCCAAACTCAAGTTTTTGCTTGCCCTCAAGCAATTAAACCTAAAAGAAAAATGAAAATTTTTGTGTTGGCCTTCAAACGGTGAACTGTCCCTTACCCGTCGCTCATTCTCTGTGGCGGCAGCAACCTGTCGGAAAGATTAGGATCTGTCCGGAATCTCACTATAGTTCTCGTGCAGTGTGTGCATGCTTGTGAACAGTTATATGCTAAGACTCTCTTAGTTTCACTAGAATATTCAACTTTTTAACTCGAAATTTTATGCCAAAGTTTATTTTCTTGAAGACACATTTTTATGCTTCTTTTTCTTCTATTTTCAAGCTAAATTTTTCTAGAGCCAGTTTTGGGCACCTCTAGTTAGCTTCCTAGATCCGGTTTCGGGCACCTCTAGGTTTTTGAGTTTCTTTTGCTAAACTTCTTTTCCTAGAGCCAGTGTTAGGCACCTCTAGGGGCTATTCAAGTACTAAGCATCCTATTCTAGTTTGGCTAAAAGAAATCTAAGCAATATAACAGTCACAATGGTGTTTTAAGTTTTTCAGAACTATAGAAAGGCTCTAAACTTCTCCTTAAACTGTCCTAAAGTTGCTGCCACGGTAGAGCTGTCATGACAGGTAAGTTAACTTCACAGTTTTAAGCCAACAGTTTTAAGCTTTTTTTTTCAAGAGAACTTAATTAAGTAAAAGACACAATAATAATAAAAAGATGTACTACGACTCCATTAATGATGGAGGGTTGCCACCCCCAAACTCGAGGGTTGCATTGCCCTCAATGCAAAATGACAGAAAAAACAAAAACATGAAGGCAGGTACATCACAAAATATATAAGGCAGGCAGCAATAAAGGAAAATAAAAGACTTAAATTTTCAATCGTTGTCTTCACTGCTGCTGCTAACACGGATCTGGCGGCGGCGTCTAGGCTGCGGTAAAGGCTGGACAGGTTGCTCCACGAGTTAGATGTCGGAGCTGCTGCCGCTATCCCAAGTGCGGCTGGTGGTGTGCTAGCCTTGGGCATTAATTTTCTATCTGCCACATGCTTCTGCCTCTTGACAGGCGTAAACTCCCTCTCCAAATTCCTTCGAATCGGAGGTTCCTCCTCGCTGTCGGCTATAGCCGGCCGCTTCGTGCCACGTGCGGGGCTGTCGGTCGGAGGACTTGCAGCTGCGGTCGGGGCAGGTGATGGGGTGGAAGCGGTGGAATGGGTATGTGGAGAGGCAGGAGGTGTAGGGGAGGGGATATGGAAATAGTGGGCAGGAAAAGTAGGGAAAATAACATCGGGATAATTTAAAGTGTTGGTAATAAAATTTACCGTCGAGTTGGTGAAGTCCCGGATGAATGTCATCAGCCCCATTTGTCTTTCTTCCACCCGTTGTATCGCAGCTAGGATGGGTGGTGGCAGCGGCAGGTTCAGGGGCAGGCTCCTCATCTGAGTCTGCTGGGGAGGCAGCTGGGTTGTAGGAGTTGAGAGGTGTTGCCACTATCATCTCCATGAGGCTGGTGATATTGTTGTCGGTCCAGCCTCTGCCCTTGATTATTTTGTCGGTGGTGGCCTCTGGGACAGCATCGCAGCGGCAAAGGAGGGTGATCGCGAACGGTAGACAAAGACGGGAAGAGCAGCGGAATGTGCAGTCCAAGATGCTTTCCCTCATATAGCGGCCCACGTTGATAGGCCGGTCGTGCATGATCAAGTGAATGAGAGCCAACCGCTGCTGGTTTACCGTCGTGTGATGGGAGGACGGCAGGATACGCTTCTTGATGAAAGCGTTCCATAGCTTTGCTTCTGGGAGCAGCTGCCTCCTTTTGACAGAGTTGGGGTTCTTTTTGCTTGTGGTCCATGTTGTTCCTTCCTCTGTCACCTCTGCCATGACAGCACCATAGGCGGCAGCATCGAGGGTCTCTAAAAATTGCTGGTGGGCGTCATCGTCGGGGCCAAAATATAGGCCATACATATGATTGATGCTGTCAGCTGTAAATGGCACCTCTACCCCTCGGACGGTG
This sequence comes from Hibiscus tridactylites, assembly GCA_958450335.1. Lineage (NCBI taxonomy): Eukaryota > Viridiplantae > Streptophyta > Magnoliopsida > Malvales > Malvaceae > Hibiscus > Hibiscus tridactylites. The sequence continues at coordinate 47,822,914 of OY288266.1, forward strand.
ACAGATGTTACCGTTCTACTGTCGATGGCAGCATAGAACTCTCGGACTAATATATCATTCAATTCTGTCGGTTGTTCGGCGAATTGCTCCCATAGCAAATTCCTTATCGCCCTAGCAATGAATGGTCGGAGTCCCATGTTGGGTGCCTTTCGGATGTAAATGAAACCCCTTTCCTCCCATAATTCTTTGGTTTCGAAGGGTGACGCTGCTGTTGAAGAAGAGGCTGAGGCAGCACTGCGGCGGGTCTGTCTAGACGACATATTAGTTGCAAGGGTTGTGAAACTAAAGAAAGCAAATAAAAACGAGAGGAGAAAGCAAGTAAGAATAAGCAGAAGTGATGAAAAATGAAAATGAAAACGGGGTTTTATAGCGGTCGAGTTGCTGCCCATTTAATGTTGTAACGGCAGGCGTGAATAACGGGGCGGCTGATGCGATTTTACGTGTCTGACGCGTCTGCCACGCATTAATGCGTCTGTTACGCGTCTGTCGCACGCTTCTGCGTCTGCCGTGTCAGTCTGTTGACAGCCTGTCTTATCCGTCTGCGGCGGCAGCTGGAACGACCGGCTTCAATAAATGGGCTCTGTTGGGCTGATGGATGGGTGGTGGGCTTGGGTCACTTCTCCTTTTCTTCTTGACTCCTTTATTTCCTAAAAACAGAATATGTAAAAACATTATTCAAATTAAATAAACCTAAATTCCTAATAAATAATAAAAATAGATAAAAATAAAATTTAGGTTAAATTAGGGATGCCTTGTGGGGCATCTCCTAAAGTAACCACTTCCTGCATTCCTGGGGCTTCAGTCCCCCGATAATTCTTGAGGCGTTGTCCATTGACTTTGAATTGGTGCCCGTCTTTTAATGATCGGATTGTGATGGCACCATGGGGAAAAACTTGTACCACTTGGAACGGGCCAGACCATCTAGATTTTAACTTCCCTGGGAAGAGTTTCAACCTAGAATTGAACAACAACACAAGCTGCACTGGGCAGAATTGTCGTGGCAGCAACTTCTTGTCATGCCACTGCTTTGTTTTCTCCTTGTAGATCCTTGCATTTTCGTAGGCCATTGTCCGTATTTCCTCAATCTCGTTCAAATCTAACAACCTTTTCTGGCCTGCCTTGTCCAAGTCCATATTCACTGCCTTGATTGCCCAGTATGCCCTGTGCTCTATCTCGACAGGCAGATGACAGGTTTTCCCATAAATCAGTCGGTATGGAGACATGCCCAATGGAGTCTTAAAAGCTGTCCTATATGCCCATAATGCATCATTAAGGAGTAAAGACCAATCTTTCCTAGTTGGCTTAACCATCTTCTCAAGAATGTTCTTAACTTCTCTATTAGATATCTCAGCTTGTCCATTGGTCTGTGGGTGGTATGCTGTCGCGATCCTGTGCTTGACACCATATTTCTTCAAGGCGGCAGCAATAACCCTATTGTCAAAATGTCTCCCTTCATCACTGATAATCGCCTTGGGGATGCCAAATCTAGAAAAAATATTTTTGTGCAAAAATTTTTAGACCGCTTTGGCATCATTCTTTTGAGTTGCGATTGCTTCTACCCACTTGGAGACATAATCCACTGCTAGGAGGATGTATAGATTTCCACATGAAGATGGAAAAGGTCCCATAAAATCAATCCCCCAAACGTCGAAGATCTCGACTTCTAGAATGTTCTGCAGTGGCATCTCGTTTCTTCTCGAGATGTTACCTGTCCGCTGGCACCTGTCACAGTTCTTGTAAAAGTCCTGTGCATCTTTATATAGTGTCGGCCAGTAGAACCTCGACTGCAGCACCTTGGCAGCAGTTTTGTTGCCTCCTAAGTGACCTCCATATTGTGAAGCATGGCAGTGATGGAGAATGTCTTCTTGCTCTTCTTGTGGTACACACCTCCTTATAACCTGATCTGCGCACATTTTGAAAAGAAGAGGTTCGTCCCAATAATAATGTTTAACATCATTTTGAAACCTCTTCCTGGCTTGATAATTAAGATCAGAAGGAAGTATTCCACTAACTATAAAATTAACGAAATCAGCATACCAGGGGAGTTCAGAAGACTTACCTGCCGCCATGGCTGTCGCGGCAGCGATTGCGGCAGCAAAGAGCTGCTCATCAGGGAAGGTCTCCAGTATGTTTGTCTCGTCGATTGGTAGACTCTGTCCCTTCTCCAACCTTGACAAGTGGTCTGCCACCTGATTTTTCGTCCCCTTTTTGTCCTTGATCTCGAGGTCGAACTCTTGCAATAGTAGGATCCACCGTATCAGTCTAGGCTTTGTGTCCTTTTTCGCGAACAAGTACTTAAGAGCATAATGGTCTGTGTGCACTATTACTTTCGTCCCAAGTATGTAAGAACGAAACTTGTCGATGGAGAACACCACAGCTAACAGCTCCTTTTTTGTGGTGGTGTAGTTCACTTGGGCGTCATTTAATGTTTTGCTGGCATAGTATATGACATGAAACAGCTTATCTCTGCGCTGCCTAAGTGCTGCCCCGACAGCATAGTCACTAGCATCACACATAATCTCAAACGGTTGCGTCCAGTCTGGTGGCTGTACTATGGGGGCTGTTACCAATTTTTCTTTCAGAACCTTGAATGCTTCAGTACATTCATCATTAAGTTCTCTTATTTTGGTTATTAATATCTTGCAAGAGCATCGGGAGAGAATTGTGAGGTTATCCATTTACTTAGCATCAGGAGAGTTAAGTATATGAAAGAAATAAGAGCGAGTTCTCTAGTTTATAGTTGAACTATCTTGTGCCTAGGGATAGGGCAAGGTTAAGTGGCTAAGGAAGAATTCATACACATCGGTGTTCATCCTTCAATTCACGCCGGGAGGTATCATCAAAGACGTGTTCATCGACAGACTTGGACCTAGGGATAGGCCAAGGCAGATCTGGGATTCTTGCCAAACTTGAAGTACGGAGTTGGTGTGTTCGCTGCCGCGACAGCCAACGGACAGCCGCCGCGACGGGCACGATGACAGAACTGGAGTTCCTAAGCAATTCAATACCTGCACTACTGAGCAATTCAATACCAGCTCATTCTCTCTATCTTGATAATTCTACTCTTTTATTTAAGTTTACTTTATTATTCTCGTGACAACTCTTAAATATTTCTTTACTTTCGTGCAGTGAAATAAGGTGAAGTCATTAGCCCAATCCCTGTGGAGACGATATCCAATACTTCGTATCACTTTACTACTTGTGTCGTGTACACTTGCACTACAATTGCGATAGACTCTTTTACACGCAACAAGTTTTTGGCGTCGTTGCCGGGGATTGGCAACATAACTACACCTTTCTTTTATTGCACTTTTTGTTTTTGCTTTTGTTTTTGTTTTTGTTTTCGTTTTTATTTTTCTTTTATTTTTATTTTTCGTTAGTACTTTCAACTCTTGCTTTTCACAAGGTTTTCTTGTTTATGCGCAGATCTAAAAGAGGTGAAGATCCTGAGTTTAAATTAGATCCAGAGATCGAACGTTCCTTCAATCTCAAGAAACAACTTCGCCATCTTTTAGACAGGAACGAATACCTTGAGGAACAGCTAGAGAAGATGGCCCGTAATCAGCCCGCTGGTGGAGGTATACCGCCTGTCGGCGACCCGCCTGCGGCAGATGGACGACGGTCATGTCGAGACTACATGCTGAACGATCATGTAGAGTTGGAGACCACGCTGCCGGATATTGATGTTGATAACTTTGAGCTTAAACCTGTCATGTTTAGTATGATCAACAATGCCGGGCAGTTTAGTGGTGCTGTGACAGAGGATGCCAGGGAGCATCTCAAAACATTCCAGGAGATCTGTGGTTCGTTTAGACTGCCAGGAGTTAGTCCAGAGATACTGAGGCTTCGGTTATTTCCCCATTCATTGAGGGACAGAGCTAAAACTTGGTGGAATAAACTTACGCCAGGTTCAATTATGACTTGGGCGGATTTATCTCGTGAATTTTTATCTCGTTTTAATCCTTCGCATTTATCTGAGCGATTACGTAACGAAATTGCTACTTTTCAACAGGAAGATGACGAGCCAATGCACGAGGCCTGGGACAGATTTACTACTCTTCTACGGAACTGCCCAATGCACGGATTTCTTGTCTGGAATCAGGTAACTAAGTTCTATAATGCTGCCAACTTACAAACTCGCATTCGAATTGATTCTACAGCAAATGGACTATTATTGGATAAAGATCTGGACGAGGCATTGCAAGTTTTGAAAAATCTGGCCAAGAATGAGGAGCAGTTTCCAACAGCTAGAAGAGGGGGTAAATGATTACTTGTTGTCAAGGACTATGAGGCCGACAGCACTATGAAATCACAGGTAGCATTCCTTACTAAAGCAATGAAACGGTTATTGAATGAAGATGAATTACAAGGATTTGCTGTCGAGGAAGTTTGTACTATCTGTGAGGGAAATCATAGTCGCGATGAGTGCCCAATACAAATAGAAGAGGGAAAATATGTTGGAAACTACAAGCCAAATTACAATTCCAACAATTACAATCCCAATTGGAGGAAGGATCCCAAATTTTCCTGGAGTAATCCTAACAACGCCCTGAATCCACAAGCACACAATCAGAATCAGGGAGGACCTAGATTGCTGACGCGACAGCAACTGCCGCCGCAGCAACAACAGCAGCCACTCCCTGCCACGAGCAGCATATTGGAACAGACACTGGCCACTTTTATGTCTCAGACCGGTACGTATATGGAGAATATGAATCAGTTTGTCAAGAAGACAGAAACCTTTATGGATAAAATCGAGATGAGGATGACAAACCATGAAGCAACCTTGAAATCTCTAGAGACACAAATGGGTCAGGTTTCTCAACATATTTAGCCAAGGCAGAATGGAGGATTTCCTAGCAATACTGAAAATGCTAGACCGCCCACACATGAGCAATGTAAGGCAATTACTATTAGGAGTGGGAAGAAACTACCAGGGCCGGAAAAAGAAGCTGAACAGAAAAGGAACCTGCCTTGGATAATCCTGCCGAGGAAGCTGCCCCGACAGGTGATAAACAGATTGCTGCCGATGAGCCTGTCGCGACAGCAGAAGCGACAGAGGAGAAAAAAGATGATTATCATCCTCAGATTCGCATGCAGTGGGAAGGACGTATTGCTGATTATCGTCCCCCACCACCTTTCCCTCAACGGATACAGCAAGATAAGCATGAATCTCAACTTAAAAAGATTTATGATATTTTTAAGCAGGTTCATATTAATATTCCGTTGTTAGATGCTATTAGGGAGATGCCCGGTTATGCTAAATTTCTCAAGGATGTTATGTCAAAAAAATCTAAACTTGGGGAATTTGAAACGGTAAAGATGACAGAAGGTTGCATGAGTATTCTTCATCGGCAGCCACCCCAGAAAAAGAAGGATCCGGGGAGCTTCATCATACCTTGCGTAATCGGCAATAAATTTGTGGGTAAGGCACTTTGTGATCTTGGTGCTAGTGTTAATTTAATGCCAAAGTCTGTTTTTCAGAAATTAGGTATTGGAAAGGCGCGGCCCACGACAGTGACTCTGCAGCTGGCAGACCGCTCTTACGTTCATCCAGAGGGAAAGATTGAAGATATTCTGGTAAGAGTGGATAAGTTCATTTTTCCTGCTGACTTTCTTGTTTTAGATTGTGAGGCAGATGAAAACGCACCAGTCATCCTTGGGCGACCCTTCTTAGCCACGGGAAGATCACTGATTGATGTGGAGAAAGGAGAACTCACCATGCGAGTGAACGGTCAAGAGATTAAGTTGAATGTTCTCCAACCGATGAAACATGCTGATGTAGACGAGGAATGCAAGGCTATCACTGATGTTACCCTTGATCAACCCTGCATCAGGTCGGGCAGTCACGATATTAAATTTGGTCACTACCGCAGCAGCCACCTAGAGGACTGTCACGACAGCAACGACGACAGCTCCGACGACAGCAACTCCTCTGAATCCGATACATCTGATACTGAAGATCAGGAGGAGGCAAACTGGATAGGCAATCATCCAGGTAAGTTATTCGAACCATTGAATTATACTTCGGATAACCATTTAATCCAAAAGCCATCTATTGTTGAACCACCTGCCTTAGAACTGAAGCCCCTGCCAGGGCAGCTTAAATATGCTTTTTCTTGGTTCAAATGACACACTGCCCGTAATCATCTCTTCTAAGCTGCAGCAGGAACATGAACGGCAGCTAATCGACATGCTAAGGCAGCACAAAAAGGCGATTGGATGGACGATAGCAGACATTCAAGGCATTAGTCCGGCATTATGCATGCACAAAATCCTCCTCGAGGAAGATCATAAGCCAACTATAGATGCCCAAAGGCGGTTAAACCATGCGATGAAGGAGGTAGTGCGTAAAGAGATAATCAAATGGTTAGATGCTGGTGTTATTTATGCCATCTCCGACAGCAAATGGGTGAGCCCGGTGCAATGCGTTCCAAAGAAAGGAGGAATGATCGTGATAACCAACGAGAACAATGAGTTAATCCCAACCATGACTGTGACCGGTTGGAGGGTTTGTATGGACTATCGGAAGCTCAACAAAGCTACCCGAAAGGACCACTTTCCTTTACCCTTTATTGATCAAATGCTTGATAGATTAGCGGGTAAACCTTACTATTGTTTTCTTGATGGTTATTCAGGTTACAATCAAATCGCTATCGCACCAAAGGATCAAGAAAAGACGACTTTTACATGCCCGTACGGAACATACGCGTTTAGGAGGATACCGTTTGGACTCTGTAATGCACCTGCCACCTTCCAAAGGTGCATGATGGCCATATTCTCCGACATGGTAGAGGACTTCCTGGAGATTTTCATGGATGATTTTTCCGTCTTTGGAGACGATTTTGAGAGCTGCCTCGGCAACCTACAAAAGGTACTTGAAAGATGTGAAAAAGCTAATCTTGTTCTAAATTGGGAAAAATGCCACTTTGTGGTGGATGAAGCGATAGTCCTTGGCCATAAGATTAGCTGCCGTGGGATAGAAGTCGACAGGGCCAAAATAGAAGTAATAGAAAAGTTGCCGCCACCGACCACAGTCAAGGGTATTAGGAGTTTTTTAGGGCATGCTGGTTTTTATCGAAGATTTATCGCAAATTTCTCAAAAATCACGAAGCCCCTATGCCACCCCCAAACTCAATGGTTATTAATATCTTTTGGAGCAGAACCGACCCTTTGACTTTAATGATGAATGTACTGAAGCATTCAAGGTTCTGAAAGAAAAATTGGTAATAGCCCCCATAGTACAGCCACCAGACTGGACGCAGCCGTTTGAGATTATGTGTGATGCTAGTGACTATGCTGTCGGGGCAGCACTTGGGCAGCGCAGAGATAAGCTGTTTCATGTCATATACTATGCCAGCAAAACATTAAATGACGCCCAAGTGAACTACACCACCACAGAAAAGGAGCTGTTAGCTGTGGTGTTCTCCATCGACAAGTTTCGTTCTTACATACTTGGGACGAAAGTAATAGTGCACACAGACCATTCTGCCCTTAAGTACTTGTTCGCGAAAAAGGACGCAAAGCCTAGACTGATACGGTGGATCCTACTATTGCAAGAGTTCGACCTCGAGATCAAGGACAAAAAGGGGACGGAAAATCAGGTGGCAGACCACTTGTCAATTGAACTTGAAAAATCCTAAAACAAAACAACCCTTGCAACTACTTTACAAAACAACCCGTGGCCCTAGGGGGAATTTAGAACATGTCGGCGACGGGCAGACGGCGGAGGGGTTTTAGATGTCGGTTATGGGGTATGATCTATGATGTCTCCTAGCTTAAAATCTATGCCCTTATATAAGCTTTGGGCTCAAGTATTCTAAGTTAACAAGGATTACAACTTTAATTAAAAGTAAGATTCTAATAAAGACTTAATCTCTAAAGTTCCTACTTTGCAGCCGCCATCCTTGTTTCTAAGGATTTCATCTCCTTGAGCTTTGGCTTGTCATATCTTTTTATCCGGGGCTTGGAAAAATATTTGGCTTTCACACGACAGACGAGCAGATTTTTCTCTATCTATCGAGGTCCACTTTACTTTTCCTCTTCATAAGGTTGCTGTCACCATGCTGTCACGACAGCTCCATGGCAGCTTCCTCCTCGTCGTCTGCTTGTCCAGTTCAGCTCTTCTGTTTCTCTGTCCTGCGCCTGCCTTCCTCGTCAACTATGGCAGCAACCTGCAAAATTAGCCATCTTTTAGTAGAATCCGTGCCTTTAGTGTATTTATGATGTTTTACTATAAACTTACCTAAATGCAATGTAATGATGCTTGAATACAGCAGAAATATGGGTTAAAAAGGGTGTAAATAATAGAACTTTTACACACTCAACAAAAACGATGCCAAGACTATTCAGAGGTTTTTGCACAAGAACATTTTTTCCATATTTGGCATCCCTAAGGCAATCATTAGTGATGAAGGGAGGCATTTTGATAATAGGGTAATAGCTGCTGCCTTAAAGAAATATGGTGTCAAACATCGGATCGCAACAGCTTATCACCCTCAGACCAATGGACATGTTGAAATATCCAACAGAGAGGTAAAGAACATTCTTGAAAAGATGGTTAAACCAACTCTGAAGGACTGGTCTCTACACCTCAATGATGCACTATGGGCCTACAAAACAACATTTAAAACTCCATTGGGAATGTCACCCTACCGACTAATTTATGCAAAAACATGACATCTACCTGTTAAGATTGAGCACAGAGCATACTGGCCATCAGGGCAGTGAATATGAACTTGGAAAAGGCAGGACAAAAAAGGCTACTCGACTTGAATGAGATTGAAGAAATTCGAGTAATGGCCTATGACAACGCAAGGATCTACAAGGACAAGACAAAGAAGTGGCGTGACAAGAAACTGCTGCCACGACAGTTCTACCCAGGGCAGATTGTGTTGTTATTCAACTCTAGGTTGAAACTCTTCCCAGGAAAGTTTAAATCTAGATGGTCTGACCCGTTTCAAGTGGTGTAAGTTTTTTCTCATGGTGCCATCGCGATCAAATCCTTAAAAGACGCGCACCAATTTAAATTCAACGGACAGAGATTGAAGCATTATCAAGGGACTGAAGCCCCAAGAATGCAGAAAGTGGTTACTTTAGGAGATGCCCCTTTAAGCCAGAGTACATTAACACCCTTTATGGACTCTACGTAGGCTGAAGGAAATATGGGCATCAAAGATTCGTGGAGAGCTTGGAGGCAGCAGATTATGATGTTGTCATGGCAGAACTCACCGAGGAAGGAACCCAGTGGAATACTGTTCCCAAACACCTAAGGACGATGAAACGAGTTCAACTCACTCCCGAGGCGAAACTGTGGAATGCCTTCGTGAAAAAAAAGGATCATGTTGTCCTCACACAACAGCACAGTGGATCAGCCCAGGTTAGCTCTTGTTCATTCTATACTCACTCCCGAGGCGAAACTGTGGAACGCCTTCGTGAAAAAAAAGGATCATGTCGTCCTCAGACAACAACACAGTGGATCAGCCCAGGTTATCTCTTGTTCATTCTATCTTAAACGAGAGACCCATAAACGTTGGCCGCCACATTCGGGAGGGGATTTTGGATTGTGCATTTCGGCCATCGGAACCACTTGTCTTCCCCTACCTCATAACAGCCCTCTGCCGTGGCCACAATGTCCCCAAAGTTGCTGAGGATTTGAGAATCCGAGGAAGAGGATGGATAGAGAGATACATCCTTAGCTTGATGGAGCTGAAAGCTACAACGCCAATCTCCAGCTTCAACCCGTCTGCCGCGGCAGATGAGCCGACAGAGTCCACCCAAACAGAACCTGCCGCCACAAAGCCAAGGCAACCCACAACAGCAGCTCCCCCAGCCGACTCCTCCACCCAAATCCTGGCTACCCTGCAGAAAATGGAGGAACGGTAGCTGGGCCTGATGAGTTTCATCCGGGACTTCACAACAACAACGATACATTTCATTAAAAGCAATTTCAATTTTCCAGATGTATTGTTTCCTGTTTTCCCTTATCACTATTTTGCTGCCCCCACCCCTGCCCATACCCCTACCCCTGCTGCCACACCGAGAACAGCGTCTGTCGCGTCCACCCCAACCCCGGCCGCGACAGCTGCAGGCGGCAGCCACACTGCCACAACATCTTGTAGGGGAGAGAAGAGAAAAGAGCCCATGTCCGACCTTGACGCGTTCATGGCTGGTTTCTCCTCTTCTTCAATTTGGGAGGAATCTGATAATAAGCCCACTATCAAGAGGAACCTATCCAAGGAATTCACCCAGATGAAACGGCATAAACCAAACACCGGAGTCGGACCATCCGACCAAGGGAAATCTGACGACAGCAGTGGTAGCAGCAGTAGCAGCAGCTCTTCCGAGGAGGTTCAGGTGTTGGAGAAACTACCCCAGATCTCACCGACCCACATCCAGCCTCCGAGGGAAGCCAAGAAAAAGACCAGCTCTGCCTTTCCAACCCATCTGCCGGCACCAACGCGAAAAGTCACTGCCCACCGGCAGATTCAGATCAACAACAGCAGCAGCAGCGAGGACAACACTTTAAAATTTAAGTTTTTATCTTATCTTTGTTGTCTGCTATTTTTTTTATAATTGTGATGTTATTTTTATTTTCCTTTTATCATTTTGTCATCATGCATTGAGGGCAATGCAACCCTTGAGTTTGGGGGTGGCATCCCTCCATTAATGAAGTGTCTATTTTGTTTAAGATTTGTGTCTAAGTGTTAGTTTATTTTTGCTAAAAAAATTGAAAATTTGGCTTAAGTCTTTGAACTGAACTTACCTACCGTGACAGCCTCTGTCGTGGCAGTGCCTTTAGGAAAGTTTTAGGAGCAGTTTAGAGTCTTACTATAGTTCTGATTCTTAAACACCCTTTGTGACTTTTATACTATCTAGAACTCTACTGGTAAACTAGAATAGGGAAAAGCTTAACACTTGAGTTGCCCCTAGAGGTGCCTAACACTGGCTCTAGGAAAAGAAGTTAAAGAAAAGTAGACTCAATACACCTAGAGGTGCCCGAAACCGGCTCTAGGAAGTTAGTTAGAGGTGCCCAAAACCGGCTCTAGTCAAACTTAAATTAAGAAAAGAGAATCGAGTCTAAATAAAAACTAAAGGAGCCTAAGAATTGCCTACAAAAAGATGAAAGTTGGAATAAAAATTCAAGTTAGAAGCTTAGCTATTCTAGTAAACTAAGGAAGTCTAGGCATATAATTGTTCACAAAACATGCACACACTACACGAAAATTATAGCAAGGTTCCGAATGAATCCTGAACTATCCAATAGGGTGTTGCTCGCAATAGGGAATGAATGGCAGGTAAGGAAAAGTTCACTGTTTTAAGCCAAACAAATTTTTTTATTTCTTTTTAGGTCTTAATTGCTTGAGGGCAAGCAAAAATTTGAGTTTGGGGGTGTGTTGAGTGTGTAAAAGTTCTATATTTTACCCCCTATTAAACCCATATTTCTGCTGCATTCAAGCATAATTCATTGCATTTAGGATAGATTTCATTCATACATCACAATTATATTAAATAGCACAATTTCTACTGAAATTGGTTACTTTTGCAGGTAGCTGCTGTAGCAGATGTTCGGCAGTGGAGAAGCAGAGCTGGAACACAGGACTGCAGACGAGAAGAAGGATGCTGCCATGGCCGCTACCGTGGCAACCAATGGCGACATCAATGGTGAAGGGAAGAAGTGAAGTGGAGCTCGACAGAAAGAGGAAATTAAGCCGGTCTGTCGTGAAGCACTCTTATATTTTTCCTAGCCCTAGATCAGAATGAAGGCCAAGCTCAAAGTTCAAGGAAGAAACTCCAAGCAATAAAAGAGGACGAATTAAAGACATCTACTTTGAAGATTTAGTCTTTAATAAAGTTGTACTTTAATTTAATCTTGTATTCTTGCCATATTAGAAAACTTGAACCCAAGGCCTATATAAAGGCATGTAATTCGACCTAGGGAAGGATATATCTTATTCTCTAGCCGTCTTCCCCTAAATCCTAGTCGTTTTCCCCTTCTCATCATGTTCTAAACTTCCCCTAGAGCTAAGGGTTAATTATGTAAAGTAGTTGCAAGGATTGTATTGTTTTAGGATTTTTTTTGTTCAATAAAATAGACTTCAGGTTTGCTTATTCTGGTTTTCAACATCTTGCAAAAGTATCGGTAGAGCATTGTGAGATTACACATTTACTTAATATCGGGAGAGTTAAGAATACGAAAGGAATAAGTACGGGTTCTCCAGTTTATGGTTGAACTATCTCGGACCTAGGGATATGACGAGGTTAAGTGGCTAAGGAAGAATTCAACAACATCGGTGTTCATCCTTCGATTCACGCCGGGAGGTATCATCAAAGACATGTTCATCGACAGACTTGGACCTAGGGATAGGCCAAAGCATAGCAGGGATTCTTGCCAAACTTGAAGTACTGAGTTGTGTGTTCGCTGCCGCGACAACAACAGACCGCTGCCGCAGCAGGTGCTGCCGCGACAGGCGCTTCGACAGAACAGAGAAGTCCTAGACAGTGCAAACACCTGCACTACGGAGCAAATCAATATCGGCCTACTCTTTACTCTGAATATTTTCCTCTTTTATTGTTAGTATTCTTTATTACTTCGTGACAAACAATTAAAATATTTCTTTTCCCTTTTGTGCAGAAATCCAAGGTTAAAGCTATTATCCAGTCTCTGTGGAGACGATATCCGATACTTATATATCACTTTACTACTTGCGTCGTGTACACTTGCACTACATTGCGATAGACTCTTTTACACGCAACAGCGTTATTCTGGAAATTTGTAGAGACGTTGTGCTTTCTTTAAATGGATGCACAATGATAGATATTCAATCGATTTTGAAGAATTGAGAAATCGGGTACCACCTTTCTTCAGTGAGAAATTACAATTCATAATCCAAATTGCAGATGGATGAAGTAACAAGGTTGTAAAAATAACTAGACAACTTTCAAGTTAATGCGATGTTCTACAATACTGTTTTGATTACTCTTACGTTCTGATAAAAATTTTCATCTACAATGAGAACACGATCAAACTTGCCTTTGCCATAAACAGAAACGTTTGGAAACCCTTATCACTGTAAGCGTCAACTCATGTTAGGAATCTCTTAGTTAGAAAACGTTTGGAAACCCTTCTTCTCTTGTTAGGAATCTTAGCTGTAACAATAACTAAGACTTACGATACTCAAACATTTGCCAAATTTTAATCGATACTATTCGTCGACAATTAATTGATACTATTCATCTACAATGTTCACCTTCATTTATTGTTACATGTTCATACGTAATTGGGAGTATCCAAATGTATATAAGAGTTCTTGTACTTCTAACGATAACGCCACCTTAAATGTTATAATATTGTGTAAGATTTAACGTTCGTATTCAATAATATCGAAACATGAATTATAGTATCGATACTTTCGATGCTAAAACGATGTCGAACGTGTTAAATGATATACTCAGATCTAATTAAGCTGGTTGACAACTCCTATTACATTTGGACATTTGTTCAAGGAACCCAACGAAATATCATTACCAACACAAACATAAATTAGATTAAAAAGTACGATATGTAATTAGATGCATGCCTCATTGCTACTAAGCTACCTTACCTCAGTTAAAATGAACGGAAGAAGAGTTTTTTAGGCTCGATGATCACAACCGAATCGCTTGACAAGTTTTGAAAAAGTGATGATTTGGGTGTTGGAAGTGGAATTAACAAGATAAGAATTGAGCATAAGGATTTTAGAATGGTTCGACTTTCTAACCAAAGCCTACATCCACTACCATAGCTTCCTACTAAGGATTTCAACTAATTCACTAAGAATTATTCCCCTTTTCTAGGCTAAGGAGGCAACCGTTACAACCTAGAGTTACAACCCGTGATTTAGCATTCAAATCTCACAACCCGAGCTTTGGGAACACTCTCAAAACAAAGAATTCTAGCAAACAAGAAACCTTCGAATAGGTGTGTGTTTGCACTCTTAAGCTCTCACCCAAAACCTATAAAACTTGAGCATACATTGACAATTTTAGCTCGCAAGTGTTTGTCTATACAAGAATGAACAATTTAGCTCTAAGATAATTTCTTCATCATAATGTTGTTGGCAATTGAAGCATTAACCTTTTCTTGATGCTTGGAAGTCCTTTTTATACTCCTAAATGAGTTTGTAGCCATTGAAGACCGTTGGGATTGAATTGGAGGCGTTAGAGACTTTATTTCCCACCATAAATGTAGTTCTGGTGATGTCTATTTCGATACACGAGTAGCTATATCGAAACACCATTCTTTAGAACTAGTTGTTGGGTATGACTTAGCATCCCGTTTCGAAACGCTCATAGGTTGTATCGAAACGCTCGTTCCGAAACGACTGGTCCTGTATCGAAACGCCTGCAATTCAAAAGAACATTGGGAAATAGCCGTTGGGGGGGTTTGACCGTTGGGGTGTCTGCCACGTAGGCGTATTGAAACACCAAAGGGTGTTTCGAAACAACTTCTATCTGTATCGAAATGAGTTTTAACAGTTTCAAAATGTATCTATATAGATTATGCCTGTATCGAAACGGGTACATTAAAAGCACTGGTTTGACTACTTAAAAACGTTTCAAACATTACCAAAACCTTTTTAAACATCCTCAAACTTATTTTCAAGTTGTTTTTGACTTAGAGAATATTTTAAATTATTTTCAATTTAGTCTAAAACATTTTTCCAATTATTATATCAAAACATATATTTCTACATGTTTGTTTTCGTGCTGTTGTAGTATGTAGATATATCAGATGTAACGTTCAATTCCTCAATTATTTGTTCTTTCTAATGTCGTCTCCTAGAATTACGTACACAAATAGTAGTTGCATCCACGGAAGGAAGAGAACCTTCTCGAATTCATGATGAACTAACACCTTCATCAAATTTTACATACATCTCGATGTTGGTACCCTTACATGGTTGTATCTCCTAAACATCCTGCGAAGGTCACTTGCATTACATATTTGTAGCATGTAGTGAGCTTCAGGACCGAGCTCATCGACAAGGATTTTGGCTTCCAATGAAGACAATTTCTTCCTTGTTGATTAGCTAACCTCCGTGAAAATCAACTCAAACAAATCATTCTTCTTGATGTTGTTGTTGAATGAAGTGTTGAGGCGTGTTCCTAAAGAGAAAATGGTTGCTGAAAATCTTGTCATGATAATAAACAATTTCTTAAAGACAACCCCAATCTTTCTTAGTTCTTACAATGGTACACTAGAATATTTATAGAAGATTTGTAACGGTAAAATTAGGGTTTGACACCTAAAATGTTACCTATATTTAATTTGGGGTTCTGCACCTAAGATGTTACCAATATTCAATTTGTGGTTTGATACCTAAAATGTTACCGATATTCAATTTGGGGTTCTGCACCTAAGATGTTACCAATATTCAATTTGTGGTTCGACACCTAAAATGTTACTGATATTCAGTTGGGGGTTCGGCACCTAAAATGTTACTGATATTCAATTTGTGTTTCGACACCTAAAATGTTATAGGTACTCGGTTTGGGGTTTGGACCGCTAAATGTTAATGAAATTTAGTTTGGGGTTTCGACACTTAAAATGTTATAGGAAAATCAATTTTGTGTCTGACACTTAAAAAGTTACAGTGAAAGAGTTTGGGGTCTGTGGCCTATAATATGAACGAAATTCAGTTTTACCTTATGAATTCAAAATGTTGACAAAAATCAATTTGTTGTTCGGATCCTAAAATATTTATGAAATTCAGTTCCGATATCGGCACCTAAAATATTACATAGGTTTCAGTTTGAATCTAAAATGTGAATTGAATTCAGTTTCGTAATTAGCACCTAAAATGTTACCTACAATCAGTTTGGCATTGAGAACCTAAATTATTAGCGAGATATTAAACTTTTTTAGTTGGGTAAAACAATTTCATTTGCCACCTAAAATGTTACGGAAAAAAAGTTTTAGTGGTTAAAGAACCTAAAATATTACATCCTTATTCACTTTCTAAATTCAAAGAGAGAAAAAAAAAACCTCGACTCTTTAAATGTTAGAAAAAATCAACTTAAAGGACAAACATTTCATTAACCAACAGAAAATTTAAACTAAAACCTACTTAAACCGTATTTTAACATGCGTACAACAAACCTACCCGGTAACTTTAGGGTGCTCCTACTAGCTTAAACATATTAAGTTTACCCAGAGGCTTAAACATATTAATGTAACGATTTTTGTTAGTATTCTTTTAGGTTTAAAAATTTTCCCGAAAAATCATCCCTTCCTCTGCTGACGACCTTCTCTCAATCTCCTCCCTTTTTCTTCTTTTGTTTTTCTTGGTTTCAAAGAAACTTTCCCTTTTCTGTTTCTGCCTTCAATTCCTTTTCGGTTTCTCCATTTGTTTTTGGCGTCTTCTTCGATTTGCTTTATCGAAGAAGTTTTTTTTATTTGGGGTTTTCCATTGTTCGTCCAACGCTAAAGTTTTCTTAATTGAGCGGTTCGACTTTCCATTGGAATTTCTAGGGTTTTTTTTGGCGCTAAACGGGTATATATTGATTGAGATGGTGAGTTCAGAGGGGTTATGCGTTTCGCCGCCGCCGATAGCAGCGCCAGTGACTCAGTATGGCGTCACAAAGCCGATTTCCGTGGCGGGTCCCACTGAATCCGACATAATAAGAAGTCGTGTTTTGGAAAGGGTATATATCTGGAAATATTGGATTTTGTTTTGGGTGTTTTTAATTTCTAATTTTCTTTTGTTTGTTTCGTGTGAAAATTGTTGACAGTTCTTGCTGGAAGCTGGGCTCTATGAGAGCAAAGATGAAGCTTCAAAGAGAGAAGAAGTTCTTGATCGAATTCAAGAGGTAATTGCCTGTGTTTTATTTTTCGGGAGGAGGTTTTGTTTTGTGAAATTTTTGAAGGTGCACGAGTTCTACTAATAATTCTATGTTACCTAGGATTAGATTTTTTAAGTAGTGAGATAGTTTGTTAACGAATTAAGTCAGAGAAACGAAGTTTGAAATAAAACGATATTGTTTTACGTTTTTGGTAACATCTCTCTTCATTGTGTTTATAGATTGTAACTAATTGGGTGAAGCAACTTACTCGTTTGAGGGGGTACACAAATCAGATGGTTGAAGATGCAAATGCTGTCATTTATACTTTTGGTTCTTATCGCCTTGGGGTGAGCGTTTTATGTTTTTCTTTCTTGTTTTACGGTGATTATGGTATTCACACTTGAATAACTACGCATTACTTGAATGTTGGCTATAACATAACTTTGGTGTTGCCTGATTGAGTTGACGGAGTGCTTATGTTACTACAAACAATTTTGTTACACATTATTGGTTAAGTTTTATTGTTTTGATAGGTTCATGGACCTGGCTCTGACATAGACACTTTATGCGTGGGACCATCATATGTGAACAGGGAGGTAAATATTAGCGACTGTTTGACTGATTTACGAACACTGGAATAATTTATTCACTTATCTGTACATTTGATGTCTTAACCAGGAAGATTTCTTCTTTGTACTGCACAATATCCTGGCAGAAAGGGAAGAAGTTACAGAGTTACAACCAGTTCCGGATGCTCATGTCCCTGTAATGAAATTTAAGTTTAATGGAATTCCGATTGATCTTCTTTATGCAAGCATCTCTCATTTGGTTGTGCCTCATGTAAGTCTAAACTACATAATTTTTTTCCTGTAATTAAAATTTCTATTTAAAATAAACATCTTTTTATATGAAACTCTTCATTCATTTCTAGTGTCTTGTTGGATATTGTTGCTCAATACTATTTGATTTAAGAACTGTATTAAAAGTGCTTCTCCTCTCCATCTCCCATCTTCATCTAGTATGCAAGCATTTAGAGTTATGCCCTCTCTTTGAGGGTGTTTGTCTCTGACTCTGTTTCCCTCCCTTCAATCCTTCACATTGCTTCTTTTAATAATCGTGTTAATATGACTTAACATGAATGTTTTCTATGTTTTTCTTATGCATTTTGTTAGTTTCCTCATAACATACCATGTTGGGCTCATTTAGCTACAATTTTTATGTTTTATTTGTAGAATTAATATATATATAGGATTTTATCTTTCAAGCTTGTTTGTTTGGTTTTGTTTTTCCTTCGGAAGAGTTATGTAGTTAAAATGAGTTCTAGGTAGTTTTGTTGCTTCTCACCTCTGTCTAGTTGTGTGAGCTTTCTTTGCTTTGGGATGAATAGTTGGTGAAGACCATTATGATTTTTTGGTGGTTTGCATATATTTGATAAATGCATTCTTGTAGACAGGATCTGGACATCTCTGACATGTCGGTATTGTACAATGTTGATGAGGCTACTGTTCGAAGTCTTAATGGCTGCAGGGTTGCAGATCAAATTCTGAAACTGGTGCCAAATGTTGAGGTGAAGTGCTGCTGATCATATACCTGATTTTCAAAATTTAGTGGGCCTTTTGGTGCCTTATACATAATTATTGATTGTTTGTGTCTTTACTAAGTTGCATGCTCGTATAATATTATAGCATTTTTGCACTACGCTTCGATGTCTCAAGCTTTGGGCTAAAAGGCGCGGTGTTTATTCCAATGTCAGTCTTCTCCTTTATACTTTTCTAATTTCATTCTATATTTTTTATATATTTTAACACAAATCATCATTTTCAGGTGACTGGATTTCTCGGGGGTGTTAACTGGGCTCTTCTTGTAGCTAGAATTTGCCAACTCTATCCTAATGCGGCTCCAAGTATGCTTGTTTCACGATTTTTTAGGGTCTATACCCAGTGGCGTTGGCCAAACCCAGTTATGCTCTGTGCAATTGAAGATGGACTTGGATTTTCTGTATGGGATCCTCGTAAAAATCCATGTGATAGGACTCATCATATGCCAATTATTACACCTGCCTATCCATGCATGAATTCTAGCTATAATGTGTCCACAAGCACCCTTCGAGTCATGATGGAGCAGTTCCAATATGGTAACAGCATTTGCGAGGTAAGATAATGGAGAAACGATTTCTCTATACTGGTCCTTTTGGCCAAAAATTATACTGATCCTTATCCTTCTCCAAATCCAGAAAATTGAGCTGAATAGAGCAAAGTGGAGTGCACTGTTTGAGCCTTATTTGTTCTTCCAAAGCTACACAAACTATTTGCAGGTCGACATTCTTGCAGCTGATGCTGATGACTTGCGTGCTTGGAAAGGCTGGGTAGAATCCCGGCTGAGGCAGCTGACATTGATGGTAATATTTGTGCCTTCATAGCATGGCCTTTAAATTTTGAAGTTTTGATTAATTATGATCCTTCATGAAACAAAAACGATATTGAGACTTTCCTATTTCAAATATCATCTACATTTTATGTATATTATTTACAGATTGAACGTGACACTTTCGGAAAGCTGCAGTGTCATCCTTATCCTCAGGAGTATGTAGATGCCTCTAAGCCAAGTGCTCATTGTGCCTTTTTTATGGGTTTACAAAGGAAACATGGGGAAATAAGTCAAGAAGGTCAGCAGTTTGATATACGTGGGTCAGTTGACGAATTCCGGCATTCAATAAACATGTACATGTTCTGGAAACCTGGGATGGAAATCTATGTATACCATGTTCGTAGAAAGCAGCTTCCAGCTTATGTACACCCTGATGACTTTAAATGGTCTCAGAATCTGAAGCTTACTCCTCTCCAGCAGTCTTATAAACTGCCTCGCAATAACGGTGTTGCATATCAAACTGAATCTGGTGAGAAGTGCCTTAAAAGGAAAAATGATCCTGATGGAGAAAATAGTGAGCAACACAGGCTGGTGAAACGGAGGAGTCCTGATAGGAATCAATCAGATTCATCTGAGGTTATAAGTCGTAAGCTTAGCAGCACTTCTACAAGTTCTACATCGGATCTGGATGGAATGAATGAATTTGCTGAAGCAAATGCATCGTCGAATTCCAGTGGTATCACCTCCTGTTCACACGAGGATATCAGTAATGAACCTACTGCAGGTAGCAGTGAAGGGAGCAATGGAGACTATGATAACCCATTGTCTTCGCAGAGTGATTCGAGTGGTGATCTGAATTCCTATGTGGAGGATGAACATGCTAATCGGAAAAATGTATTTCAAGATGGATTACTGAAGGAGTTAGAGGTTTTGGCTTTTTGTTCCTTAATTTTTCTTGATTTGATTTATTATGTTCGGTTATGATTTTATTTTCTTTCTCAATTAGTTTCCTGAGTTTTTTTTCGTGTTTTTCTGCTGCATAGTTTATATATTTATTGCCGTAGTGGTTGTTTCTCATGTCCTACTTGTAGATCCTTATAACCAGATACATTCAAGACTTGAAAAGATCATTGAAATATTCCCACTGGTATAAGAACTACTGGTTGGGCATTACGTGATTCTCGGAAATGAATGGCTCTCGCAAATTTAAGCTTCAAATAACATTTTTTATTCTATAGTTTGATCCATTGAGAATAAATCCTTTACCTAATCTATTTGATTTTTGTTTGCTTTTTTCTAATGTGAAGCCAAATACCGTGGTTGGTGTTGTCCTCAAGTCCATGAATGGAGTTGTCGATGCAGAGTCTGCGCAGAATCCCTTGATAAGGCAAGTCTTCATAATTTTAAATGACTTCTTTTCTTTTCTGTTCCGTATGCAATGTTTTTCTTTATATTGCTTTCTTTTGGTGTTTCTTTTGTTGTATAACAGGTTGAGTTTGGCATCAACAGCGTGACGTGAGAATTTAGACTGGTCGATTGTCGATGCACAACCATTGTTGCCGGGGACACAAAAAAGGGAACAAAAGACATAGAAACCAGCAGTTAAGTATAACTTTAGTTGCCGGAGTTTGTCTTTTTCTTCTTTTTACAGGCACATGTCCCTTTGCAGATCGAAAGCTCTTTTGGGGTGCGGGTTCTTTTCATTTTACTTAGCTTTCTTCTCTACAACGGTTTTCACTTTCAGACAAAAAGGGGGAAATTAGTGGGGACAAAAAAGAAAAGGATAAAATCAATGATCATTTTAAAAGGTTTTTGTTCTTTTAACTTAGGTTTTGTGGAAAGTGGTAGTGTTAAGAAAATTTCCAGGTTTTAGTTTTAGATGTGTATTTTGTATAAAAAAGTTATAGGTCAGGTTTAAGGTCTAGCTTAGTTTGGGTAGGGAGCTTATTATTCTTAAAACTCTTGCTGACATGTATTGTAATTAACATTAGTATATATGAGAACATTGTTAGATCGAATTTTGAGTATAGTAGTCAATATGGCACCAGTACAAATTTGTACTACCTGTATCGTTCTTAAACTGGTACCAAGTAATTTAATTTAAGTACCGTTTCAGTTAAAATTTTGGTGTCTCGGTTGCAGTTAGGGATGTAAAATCAGGTACTCGGTTTTAGGTTGGGTCAGATCAAATTTGGTTTATATTAGGTCAAGTCAATATAGGGTTGATCCCAACTTTGACTTGGGTTTGGGTTCGAGTTGGGTTAATTTCAGGTCGGGCCAATACCAAGTTCTGGTTCAAGCGGTTAATTATCAGGTTAATTTGGGTTTGGATGGATTTCGGGTCGGGTCATTTCAGATATTAGGTTAAATTTAGGTCGGGTTATGTCGGTTTTAGATAAAATTTAGGTCGAGTTAATTTGGTTTCGGATGGACTTCGGTTCGGGTCATTCCATGTATTGGGCCAAGTTCATGTCATGTCATGTTGATTTTGGATTAAGTTCAAGCCGAATCAAGTCGGTTTCAGTTGAAATTCGGGTCAGATAAAATCGATTTTGGGTGAACTTCAAGCTAGTAATAAGACTTTTATGTTATTAATTTTAGTATTTTTTCGTTCAAACACAATTACATAATTTATGGTATTAATATACAATTGTTTTTCTCACTCAAGTATTTTAATACAAATGTAGATAAAGGTATCAAGTATTTTAATACAAATGTAGATAAAGGTACGAGGGAGTGAAATTCTCCTCAACGCAATTTTTTTTTTAAAATTTACTATTCGAATTTTATAAATTCAATTCGATTTGACTTAAATTTTATAACTTAATTCAAATTGAAAAAATAATTCAAATAAAGTTTGAGTTATAAAATAAAATTTGAATATATTTATCCATTAATCATATGGTCACATTTGTTTGGTATAAATTAGTCTAATCATTAACTTGGGTTTGTTTTTGTTATATGTATATTCATTTTACGATCTATGTTCGGGGTGCGAGTTTGTCCCTTTTAACAATGTTATTTTCAAGTATCGAACTTACGTTATTTTTTTAGAGTGCAATGTCCCTTACCAATACACCAACATTTGTTGATAACTTGAATTTTTTTTAACTTCATTAATAATTTAATTTTTTATTAAAAAATTAAAATCTTAATTAATATTAAAAAATTAAATTTTTTAAAATTATAGGAATAAAATGTAAGATCTCAATTTAGTGAGTATATCTATAAAATTATATTTTTTATGAAAAATAAAATACTATTATATGTCTCGTTAAAAAATTCTCTAAATCTGAGTAGGAAAAAATAGTACACTACAATATTTACAAAAATCTAGCGAGATAAACTTGTCCTAACAGCCAAACGAAAAAAAGGTAACAAAGAACAAAAACCAAAGAACCATTACATGATTCAACTCATAACCTAAACTAAAAAACACAACAAACCTTTATATTACTCCACCAACACCGGCGACACAGGACAGTCCGCAAGCAACAACTCAGTGATCCACACTAGTAGTACTGCAAACTGGATACAATCAAAAGTGGTGGTCGGCCCCTTTCTAACCAATGCGTCTGCAATCCTTTTGTCATTATGATTAATATGTTGGAACTGAATATTTTAAAATTGTTGAACCAACCTACCCAGATAGTTACAAAGTGTGGGCATCACCTCTACCATGCCTTCTCTCTACAACAGTTTTCAAGCCTCAAGACAATCGATCTCAACGTTTACCTTCCTCGTCCCCTTCCTCCCACACCCTACAACTCTGCCTCCAAAGTTGTGCAGGCTCTAATAAACTTAGTGAAACCAAGCCGTCATGATCCCTCATGATTACGTAAAACACCCCCACACGATGCAAGGCCCGTCTCATTGACGCGGGAGCTATCCGCATTGAGTTTCAACCACCCAACTGGTGGAGGGCACCACTGCACCTAACCACTCGTTCCAGCACTCGAATCTCTCAGACCAATATAATTCAACATGCAAGCCCGACGCATAAGTTCACATAATTGCTGACTACACAGAAGAATCGGCCGATGATAATAGATTCTACATAATGGAACCAAACAAAACATCCCAATGCTCCTCATGTAACACCCAACCACCTGGTCAAGGGAGATTGAGCAAGAACCAGTGCTGCAAATTTATACTAAAAAAATTAAGAAGTTTATTCGGTCTAATCACCCCGACCAAACAACCACCGCAGAAGGGCACTATGTAACATCCTCAACTGAATGCATACAAACCAGACAACTACTATCAATTTCCATGTGCCTTCCTGTTCGTTTTGCATTCGTCATAATACGTTCACTACAAGCGAGCCACATGAATGTTTTAATGCGCTACTTCGCACAAAACCTATTAATCACCCTTCAAACCTTAGAGTCGCCTTCTAAATTCCCAGCAATGCTGCCCGATCTAACGCCATACTAAAAATTTAGTGTCTCCATCTAAATTCCAACCAATCACATCATTAGCAAATGACGCCATGGGCGGCTTATTTCCAGCGATTCGAAGCAAAATTGAGACTAGTAACTATTGTTGAAACCTCTCCCACTTCCACTCGCCTTGCTCATCGACCATATCCGCAACTAGAACTCGCGACATACCATTAGCAGTCGTAACATGTTTGATTAATGGAGCAACATTATCCATCTACGAATCAAACCAAAAGTCAACATTCATCCCATTACTAATACTCCACGCTATATGAGCACGAACATCAGACAAATTATAGAGAGTCCCTGCCAAAGCTGAGAACACTGCTACCCCTTAACACCTCAGGCATACCATTCGGGCACTTGTGTTTCGCTCGTAAGAACCTCACCCATAATTGGTCCTTATTTGCCAAAAGATGAAATGCAACCTTCATAAGAAAAGCCTCATTTTGGAGGTCCAATTGAGTAACACAATCCCCCCATGCTGCAGTCAAGCGAAAAAGGTCATTTCATGAGACCAAATGCACCCCACGAGTGGCCGACGTGCCCTAGAAAAATTTACGTATCAAATATTCAATCTTGCGACAAATACTCTTGGGAAAAAAGATTGCATTACATAGTTCGGAATAGCCGCTAGCACCGATTTTACTAAAGTGATGCGCCCAGCAAGGGACAACATCCGAGCTAACCATCCCTCAAGGCGATCATGGGCCATCTTAACCAAATACATATAAGAAGCAGTGGTCACACGATTATGAAGAATCGATACTCCTAAATACCCGCCCATAGCCATCACCTCCATGAACCCAAAAGTGGAGTTGATTTGTGCACGCAACACCAATGCAACATTCTTTGAATAAAAGATTGTGGTTTTCAACGCAACACCTGCTCCAACGACGCTTTCGCAAATAATAACATGTCATTAGCAAAAAAACATGTCAAAGAATGTTCGAAATGGCTTCAATTTGCCCTCATTAATCGCATTCTGAATCACTTGAGCTAACCTCTCCATACAAAGGTTAAATAAATATGGCGATAAAGGATCTTCTTGCCTAATTCCTCGTGCCGGATTGAAGCTTTCCCTCATGTCACCATTAAACAAAATCTAAGTACTAACCGAAGTCACACAATTCATAATTAGCATACGCAAAGATAATAGAATCCCCAAATCAATCAGAGTTTCCTCGATAAAATCTCACTCCAAACGGTCATAAGCTTTTTCTAAATTTATCTTAATCGGCATCCATTCCCTCTTCTTTGACTTACCTTTCATTGAGTGAATGACATCCTACGTAACAATAATATTATTAATTATCAAGCGACCCGACACGAAGCTATTCTGATTTTCAGAGACCCAATCAGGGAGCAATGGTTTTAACCGATTCACAATGACCTTTGTTATCGCCTTATAGACAATGTAACACCCCCTTCCCAGCCTGGTCGAGAACTGGGTCAGAGAGTGCTACCGACGAACAATACAATATTCAGTGCGATAAAATTTCAATTCGTAACATCCTATGATCAATGAAATACTAATAAGTCATTCCAAACATACATTTTAGTCCAATGCACTAATGTGATACGATAATTAATCATTTAGGACCAATTTATAACTATTACAAGTTTTAGAAACTAAACTGTAAAATCTTGATAATTTAGAGGTCTTTCGATGCAATTGATTATACCTTAATGAAATTCAACACAATAACAACAAGCCTGTAAAATTTTATGCAATATAGAATTCATTTACTCATCCAATTGATTCGTCATAAATTCAGTAACCAAACTGTGAACTTTGCAAACTGCCAGATTATGCCTTTTAACCAACTTAACTAACCCTGTATCGAAACACATTAATGCTGTTTCGATATAAGTGCACAATGGTCAACCTGAGTTGACTTTTCCCACTAAACGGTATCGATACGGGCAAGCCCTGTATCGGTACGGGTTGACTCTCCTTGACCTTGACCCGTTTCGATACACGTTAGACCCGTATCGAAACAAAGGATTCTAGTAGCAAAATGTCCCAATAAAGCCCTAAATCGTATCGATACGTCCTATTCCTAAGGTCCAATTATTCTTAACCATATCGATACGCCATTACCCCGTATCGATACGGCCTAACATGCAATGACAAATTTTTGCTGGTTTTTAATCGAATTGACCTACCAAACATTGTTCAAATGCAATGAAATTTTATACACAATATTTCAATACTATAAACTAACGACATGCCAAACTTCATCATCATTCGAATATGTTTACTAGGTTTTGACCTATGTGAGCCAAATAATCCATTTTTAGTAACTTTTAGCTTTACCAAAAGTCATTTTAGGGCCTTTGACAATATTATAACTTACACACATTATAAACATATCAAAATGGGCACAAGAGACTAGTTAAACTACTTTGCCACCTTCCTAGGAGTTCGTAAGGACAAAATACATTACTTTAGGCTTGTAGTGACTTGTCTCGCCTCGACTATCTAATCTTCAACCACAGTGATCTCTCAACCTGAAATGGATGAGATGAGACACGTTAGACATACATTGCCTAGTGAGGTAGTCACATACAATATAAATAACAATGTACGAAGTATATACATAATCTCATGCTCATCAATGTCAATACTATGTTTCAATATCCAATGATTAACATATCAAATTCATTATTAATTCTTGGATTGAATCAAGATAGTGGATACACGAATTCCTACGCCTCGCCAAATCAATGAATGGTTCAATCCCTCCGTCTCGCTAATATGACCAATATCAAAACACATCCCTCTACCTCGCCAAATCAATATAGGCCGTAGCCCTACGACCGTAGTCCACCCGTACACTGAGCTCATGAATTCTATGGTATGCCAATTGTATCCAATGTCCATTCAAATCCAAGGTTTCAATGTCAATATTCAAATTCAGTATTCAATGATAATTCCGATGACCAATGCCTTCAATACTATCAATATTTCATAGCTTCAATATCAATGACAATATAAATATCCGATGATTTATTTACAATGTTTCAATAACAATACTTATATCGATGATAATTCATGATGGCGATGCCAATAACTATGTCTGATGTTCATTACCAAACTTACCGATGCTTACCGATGGATCCGTTTAACAATCCGATGCAACTTCCTTACAGATAATGTTAGTTATAAGATCGAAATCAATGATAAAAGATCTGGGGAGGCTCATCGCCTAATCCTGAGACTTCGACTACACTTACCTTGATATCTGATGCTCTTACGGCTCTCATATGACAACTCCTATATTCTTTCGTTTGGTCAGTTCTGGTGGATTTGTCGATTCCTCCTCTTGTTGTTCTTGGGCTAACAATCATGGAGGAAATATGATTACAATAAATTTTTGATGTCAATATTCAATTCCATAGCACTATTTAGCTATAGAGACAACAAGACATAACTAGGAAATCCTATAGATAATCTTGTAGAATTCGAAATTCTTAAACATGAGATGAGTCATGATTTCAACTATGAAATCAACAACCAATAAGGGGTCATTGCTTACTCGATTGATAGCTACGATTTAGGATAAGAGAACTATACAAAATCAAAGCTTGAATTATCCTCTAATGGAGGTGTATGCTTGATAGGAGAAGGGGAGGTGCTTGCTTAAGGTTTGTACCCGATAAGCTTTCTTTCTTTCATTTTTTCTTTTTTAATCAATTTGGCTGAATGGCCTTTCCTTCAAATGAAGGAACCCATTCCTATTGGATTATGGTATGGTGACTTAATTGAGGAGGGGCTAATCGCAGGATTAGTCCCTCAACTCTCGGGAGTTCATAGCTTTCCCCCCAAACTTTCAATTTTCACATTTTAGCCACTAAACATGTTCCAATATTATTCGATAGGGTCCAATAACAATGATTTGACTCAATCCAATATCAATAATTAAATAGCCAATACTATATTTGGACTTTACCAATGTAGAATTTATGTTGAAACCCAATTCCGAATAGACTGGATTTTAGGGTGTTACAAACAACATTACACAGACTTATTGGGAAAAATTGACTGATAAATTACGGTTTTGGTACTTTGGGATTCATCACTAATAACGTACGATTCAACTCAACATTCCACTACTCTCCAACAAAGATAGAGCTAATAAACCGACAAACATTATCACCCAATGTAGTCCAATTCTTTTGGTAAAAAGCTGTATGGACTCCATCTATCCCCGACGACTTTAGAGGAGCTATTTCAAAATCTGCCTTACAAATTTCATCATTGGTAATCGATGCTCCCAAAGCCTCTAAGTGAACATCAGCAATAACCGGAAATTGTCCACGCACCTCATACCTAAAATTGTTTCCCCTAGAGCTAGTAAACAATGTGCTAAAAAATCTCCACCGCCATCTCCTTAAGTTTAGCAATATCCGTACACCACAAACCGTCACCAGTTAAGAAAGCCGATATCCTATTCCTCTTATGCCTAACCATAGTGGAGGCATGGAAAAATTTGGTATTGCGATCGCCGTGCATTGTCCATCGAGAGCAAACTTTTTGACTCCAAAAGATTTCCTCTTGCTCAAGTACCACTTTTAACTCTTTTTGTAGCTCATACTTTAGGTTAACCAAATAATCCGAATGAGCACCCTGAAGAGCACGATCAATACGCTGAAGACATACAATGAGAGAACGCTTCCTTTTCCCAATGTGGCCAAACACATCAGCATTCCAATCCTTGGCCTCCCTTCGAAAGTTATCAATATTGGTAGTTAACTACTCCCCATCCATCTAAAACGAATGAAGAAAGTCCTAAAACCCAGGGTGATCATTCCAGACTACAAGATAGCGAAATGGTCGAGCAGGAGGATGGGCGTTACCAACATTTGGTGACAAGAAAATAAGAAGATGATCCAAACCCAAATGGGCAAGATGGAACACCTCCGAGTTCGGTAAGCGACAAATCCCCTCTATTCCAAGTGAATGGCGAGCTAGAAAACCCAATATCAGCCAGACCCGTCAGAGACATGAACTCCACAAACGCTTTAAAATGGAAATTTTAAAATTATACTAATAATTTTTGAAAAATTTAAAATCTTAATTCAATGAGTATATCAGTAAGATTATATTAAAAGATTATAAATTTTAAAATTATATGAATACTCTTTAAAAATATAGAAATATTAAATATCAATTCAATGATTATATTTATAAAACTATATTAAAAAATTAGAAATTTTGAAAAATATATGAATAATCTTTAAACAATTAAAAAAATTAAAATCTTAAATCAATGAGTATATCTATACTCGATCAAAAAATGAGTATATCTATAAAATTATATTAAAACTTTTAAAGTTATATGAATAATACAATTTTTTTTTAAATTTTTTAGATTTAAAATCTTAATTCAATGAGTATGTATATATAATTATAATTAAAAAAATCATAAAATTTAAAATTATATATTTATAATCTTTTAAAATTTTAAAAACTTAATTCAATGATAGTATCTATAAAATTATATTAAAAATAAAAATTTAAAACTATATTAATGATCTTTAAAAAACTGAAAAATTTAAAATCACAATTCAATGTGTATATCTATAAAATTATATTAATTTATATATTTTAAAATTATAAGAATAATCTTTAAAAAATTTAAAATGTTAAAAATTTTAATCCAATGATTATATCTATAATAGTATATTAAAAAATTATATGAATAGTCTTTAAAATTTTAAATCTTAATTTAATGAGAATATCTATCAAATTATATTAAAAAATTAAAAATTATATGAATAATCTTTAAAATTTGAAATTTTAATTCAATGAGTATATCTATAAAATTATATTAATTTTTTTAAAATTATTTGAATTATCTTTAAACATTTAAAAATTCTAAAATATTAATTCAAGGAGTATATCTATAAAAATATATTAAAAATTATAAAATTTAAAATTATATTAACAATCTTTAAAATTTTATAAAAGTAAAATTTAAAATCTCGATACAATGAGTATGCCTACAAAATTAAATTAAAAAATTTTTAAAATTATATAAATAATCTTAAAAAAATTAATTTTAAAATCGTGACTCAATGAATATATCTATAAAATTATATTAAAAACATAAAAAATTAAAATTATATGAATAATCTTAAAAAAAATTAAAAATTATATGAATAATCTTTGAAAATTTTAAATTTTAAATCTTAATTCAATAAGTCTATAAAATTATATTAAAAATTTTAAAATTGTACGAATAATCTTTAAAAATTTAAATTTTAAAATCCTAATTCAATGTGCATATCTATAAAATTATATTAAAATTTATAAATTCTAAAATTATATGAATAATCCTTAAAATTTTAAAATCTTGATTCAATGAGTATATCAATAAAATATATTATAAATTTATATGAATAATCTTTAAAAAAAATTTAAATTTTAAAATTCAAATCTTATTTCAATGAGTATATCTATAAAATCATATTAATTGTTTTAAAACTATAGAAATAATCTATAAAAATTTAAAAATTTTAAATTTTAAATCTTAATTTAATCATGCAACTACCCTCCCATTTTCCTATTTAAACCTATATTTAATTTTGATATAACAAGAACTTGTTTGAAAACAAGTAAATTTTAAGGTACTTATATTTACTCACAAATTGACAAACATTTGAACCAAAATAATTTTTTAAGTTAATGTTTTTAATCTCTAAAATTTTCTAAGTGTTTTGGTACTCAACCAGACATTTTGGTAACTGAGTATTAGTACAGCTATATGCGTACTGGTATAGATTTTGAATCTGTAAAACAATTTATTTCTATATGACTTTTGAGTATTGGTACGGTTGTACGTGTACCGGTACGACCCTTTGAAATGGTAAAACTAAAATGAACATTGAGTTTCGGTACGACCTTTTGGCGTGCCGGTACGTGGATCAAATATTTTTGACTGTTAAGCCTTGTCAAGATTTTGGGGCCAAACTTAAAATAAATTGAACAGAGTACCGATACAGCTATACGCGTACCGATACGCTAAGTTGATGATTTTCTCCAAGGATTCCAGTGAGCAAATCTAGTACCGGTATGGTACGAAGCTTACCTGTTACCCTTTTATTCTTCACTCCGTACCGATACGCTATCTCGCGTACTAGTACCCTTTGTTGCAACGGCTATTTTTTTATTTTGAGAAGGTACCGATATGGATGCTTGTGTACCGATACCCACCATTACCAAATAACATTTAATGTGGGAAAATTACAGCCCAACTGCTCTATTCAATTTCCCAACAACCCAAACGACTAGAAATCAATCAGGGGTATAAAAAAAGTCTCCAAAGCTTCTTCAACAATAAGACAACCATTCTAAAGCATTCAAGCACACATCCAACATTTTTAAGCTCTTATTGTCAAATTTTTGTTACCCACTTGAGAGTTCTTCATTGTATTTTATTTTCAAGTGTTGTGGTTTATCGAACTTCAATTGTGCAAACACATTACCTTGTGAGGATTTTCATAGTTTGCTTTTTTGTATTCATCCTTTAGAGTAAGAGATTACTAGACTTTGGGGGTATAAGTTTAGGTATTGTGAGGTTATCTTCTTTAGCTGAAAAAGGAAGACAAATTAGTGAATTTATGGAAATCCTTAGTTTGGATAGCTAAGGTAGTGGATGTAGACCTTGTTGGGAAGGTTGAACCACTGTAAATCTCTTATATTTATCTTTCTTTTTCCAATTTGCTTCCACCAATTTTTTAATTACCAATTCGGCCCCTTTTGGCCATCTTCATTGATTGATCAACTCAACAATTGGTACCAGAGCTACACTCATTGGAAGGCTTCACATCTTCTTGAGTAGATCAAAGGTTGCTCAATCAATTTTCAAGTCAATCCATGACCTCTACTTCCGACAATTTTTTCATGGAGGACTCTCAATCCATTTCCAAGCCACCGCACTTCAATAGGGTGAACTACCCATATTGAAAGAATAAGATGAGATTGTTCACCCAATTTAATGACTACTTACTTTGAAATGTAGTGATGGATGGACCCTCAATCCCTATAAAGAGAGAAGGAGACCGACTCGTCCCCAAGGAAAGGCAAGAGTGGACCGATGATGATCAGAAGAAGCTACAATTCAAAGCCAAAACTATGCACATATTGTTTTGTGCTCTTGGACATGATGAGTATGGAAATATGTTTTCTTGCTCGATTGATAATGAGATATGTAACAAGCTAGAGTTACTCATGAATGTACTAATGAAGTAAAGGAGACAAAGATTGGCTACTTAATCTAAGTTATGAGAACTTCAAGATGAAACTGGATGAAGATGTCAAGTCAATGTTTGATCGTTTCTCTGTTATTGTAAATGGGCTCAAGGGCCATGGAGAAATCATCTCAGAGGATAAGCTTGTTCGAAAGCTGATCTACTATCTTTCGGAATCATGAGATTCAAAGAAGACCGTCATCATCGAAGCTAAGGATCTAAAGACCTTGAAGCTTGATGTTCTCATGGGGTCTCTTCTCACTCATGAGCTAATGAGACAAGGAAAGAATGATGTAAAGAAGAAGGAAGAGAAGAAGAAGGTGGAGAAGAATAAAGTTGGGATTGCTCTCAAAGCTTCACAAGATGAGAGTGAATTTAGCGAGTAGGAAGATGAAGAGATGGCTATGCTAGCTAAGAGATTTATGAGGTTCATGATGTCCATCCGAGGAAGAAAGTTCCAACGAAAGTTAAAAAAAGAAGAGAAGGACCAAATCGTTTGCTACCCAATTAATGAAGAAGAGCTTCGGGAAGAAGAAGAAGAAGAAGCTCAAGGTTTATGTGGCTACTTGGAGCAATGAAGACTCATCCGATGAGGAAGAGCAAGAGGTAGCCAACCTATGTCTCATGGCACTTGAAGAGGATCCTAAGGTAACCTCTAATTCATCTACTTTTGAATTTGATGAACTTCAAGAAGCTTATGATGAATTGCAAGAGGTTTATGATGAGTTGGTTTTATGCTTAGATCATTACTCCATATCATTATATTGGCTCGCAAGTGATCAATATCAAACCATAACAAAACCAACACAATTGACACAGTCAGATACGCGGATTATAAGCGTTGTCCCACACGCTTCATACACACTACCATATTGCACAAGGTGGAGTCAAATGGCACAATCACAACCCCTCAACATCACTCATCAGTAGTTGTATAATTCAACTAACAAGAGCACGAGACACAAACCACAAGATTCACACACGAGATTAAACCATCCACCGTTGTGATCTTAGCCTCAATCGTTAGGGTACTTGGATGGAGTTTATGACACAATCACAACCACTCGACATCCAAGGCGACTTTATTCACGGTGCACCCAATCCTATAGCCGACTAACTATATCCGATTAAAGTAACCAAAAACCATTTCTATCACTTGCCAATATAATCATTAATTCACTATTTTACAAGCATAAACCACAAAGCCATTTTCACAAGCATCAACATGCTTAAAATCAAATGCATATGTCATATAAACCTAAGGATCGCTTACCTTGTGCATCCTTAACAAATGGCATTTAAATCCAGCATCATCAATGCTCAAACATGCTTTAAAATAGTAATCAAACCACATTTAATTCAAGTGCATTTTATACCAAAACATAGCACATTCCGAGAGAGACTTTCGATTTACTTACTCTTGAGCTTAGCTAAGTGTTTCAAACTTACACTAAGCTCCCAAAACCACGCTCAAAGCATTTCAAAGTTGGAAAATCGTTTTCCACTCACTGATACGCGAAACTTCGCTTGCCGAAGTGAAGATCACTCGCCCGAAGCCTCCAAAAATGCTTCGCTTGCTTCCGGATCAAGATCCCCTGTTTTAGAGCATCAAAACAGAGATCCAAATGCATTAAAATGCATTTCAACACCAGCAACTAAACACAAACTCGTTGCTAAGCAAAACTACACCAAATTACCCATCCGAAACAACCAAAAACTCAATCGATTGCTTCCTAAACCAAGCCCAGCCAACATACATCACATCTAACCATTAATAAACATCAAAACACATCTAGAAAGAACATAAACCCTTCCTTATACCTCCAGGAAGCAGATCACCATCAAACCACCTAAAAAACGCAACTAAAACCATCAAGAAACTCAAGGATTTCGGGATCTATACTATCAGAACTCTTTTTCAACATTATAATAAACTCAAAACTCAATTAGAATGAATCCAAAAAAGAGCTCATCAATAATACTCCGAAAATCAAGATTTAAATAACTATTTTGGCAAAATTTTGATATTAAATCAAATATATAATCAAAACTCAGCTAAAAACAACAATTAGGAGCCAACGATCTTGGTAATTTCAATAAAGAACCTAGATTAGAGGCTGCGAACGGGATTTACCTCCAATCCTTGCCTTTCTTAAAGATTGACAAGTTTTTGCTTCACAATTCTAGAAGAGCTTGAAGAGAATCTAAAGAGATAGTGTTTGGGAGAAAAGAAATCTAGAGAAATGGTTGAGAAAATGGGTTTTGTTGAAATGGGAGTTAGTTACGTCAAAAACTTCTCATTTTACTATTTTAGAAATTTAATTAAATAAAAATCTTTTTTATTAAATCATCTAAAAATCATTTAAAACACACGTCAATTTAAGAAAAGGTTTAATTGTACAAAATATCCCTAAAGATTCTAAGATTTTGACTCCTCTTTTGAAATTATCAATTTTCCATAGTTTTAAAACTTTACATTTTGGTCACTACCCAAAATGTACCACTTCCAAAACTCTTTTTGTAAAATTGATTTGACCAACCTCTTAAACATGATTTTAGAGGATTTTAGCAATTTTGTCATATTTTTGTCCTTTCCCAATCCTTGATTTCCCTAAACCACCTAATACGATTCGAACCATTTTCGACTCGATGTCCATAACAACTAGGCCCAAAACCAGGGCGTTACAACAACTCCACCCATCTTCGTTGCCTAAGGTTCAACTCCTTCTGAGACATAAGGTACTTCAAACTCTTATGGTTGGTGCAAACACCAGCGCCGCGAGTTCGAGATCATGCGTAGGATAGTTGCGCTCATGCACTTTCAGTTGCATAGACGTATTAGCTACAACCTTTCCACCTTGCATCAAAAAGCATCCCAAACCAACGTATGACGCATCGCTATAAACTAAAAACTCCTTATCCAATTCTAGCTAAATCAAGACATGAGCTTGCGTCAAAGCCTCCTTTTACTTTTCGAAAGCTTGATGCCTATCATCCATCCACTCGAAGCAAACATTCTTTTGCAAAATCTTGGTCAAAGGGGCAGCAATCTTAGAGAACCCTTCGACAAACCTCCGGTAGTAACCAGCCAAGCCAAGGAAACTACGCACCTCTGTCACTGACGTAGGCATCTTCCAACTCATCACTGCCTCAACCTTATGTGGATCAACACGGTTACCTTCGGCTGACACCACATGTCCAAGAAAAACCACTTTTTTGAGCCAAAACTCACACTTGCACAGCTTAGCATACAACTGATTCTCGAACAACACTTGCAACACAATCCTTAAGTGCTTGTCGTGATCCTCCTCGGTATGTGAGTACACAAGAATATCATTGATGAACACAACCACAAACTGATCCAGATATTCATGGAACACCATATTCATCATGTCTATGAATGCAGCCGGTGCATTTGTCAACCCAAACGACATCACCAGAAACTCATAATGGTTGTATCTAGTCCGAAAAGCTGTCTTAGGTACGTCCACATCCTTAAACTTAAGCTGATAGTACCCATACCTCAAATCTATCTTCGAGAACACTGAAGCACCCCAAAACTGATCGAACAAATCATCGATCCTTGGAAACGAGTACTTATTCTTAATCGTCAACTTGTTCAGTTACCGATATCAATGCACATATGCTTAGTACCATCCTTCTTCTTCACAAACAAGACTGGCGCACCCCAAGGCGAAATACTCACCCTTATGAACCCTCGGTCAAGCAACTCCTGAAGCTGCGTCTTCAACTCCTTAAGTGCCATGCGATAGGGAGAAATGGACACCGGAGACGTATTCTCATACAATTCTATGCCAAACTCAACTTCTCGGTTGGGTGGCAACCCTGGCAACTCCTCCGAAAAGACACCCGGAAACTCGCATACAGTTCGTATATCTTGAACACGCACTTCCTTCGTGCCATGATTCATCACATACACCAAGAAAGATTCGCATCCCAACTCTATCATCCGCAAGCTTTAAGGAAACACGCTTAACGTCAAAATCCACCACAACTCGGTCCTCAACCAACCAATCCATTCCAAGAATCACGTCAAAACCATAAAAAGGTAATTCCATCAGATGAACATGAAATACATGACCTTGAACAGACAACTGGCACCTCTTATACAGATTCCTTGTAACCACAGTCTCACCAAAGGAACTTGTTACTTGCATTCCTACATCTAACATCTCAACACGAATTTCAAGCAAATGCGCATGCTCACTCAAGATGTATGAATACGTAGATCCAGAATCAATCAATGCTAACAAGGATAAGGATTGCAATGTGAAGGTACCTGCGATCACATCGGTGTCGTTGCGTCCCTCACGATGCGCGTACACCCTCGCGGGACCACCTCCCTCAGGTTGAACTAAAACGACATGGGCCACACCTCTCTGACCATCCTCCCTCTTCTGGAAGTTGCCTCGGCCGCGCCTACGACCTCTTTGAAGCGCTGCAACTGGTGCACGACCTTGACCACCTCCCGCTAACAAAGGACACTCACGCCTCATGTGGTCAGCAGATCCACAGTTCCAACACGAGTTTGCCCCAACTAAAGGAGCCTGAACCTCATGAGCCACGCGAGGGCAGTCCTTCCTCAAGTGCTCCCGCGAACCACACGTCCATCACATGTTCTATTCAGCTCTCGACATGTTGCCCTAAACTGGTGCACCACGTCCAAAATTTCCACGCCTAGCCAGAGGCTATATCCACGGTCCCAGTTTCTCTTTCTCTGCCCATCACTAGGTTCAGCTTCAGCAGCTCTCTTGCCCAGACTAGAACCACTCCCACGCGAGGTTAGACCCAAGCTCTGCTCTATATTTTTAGCTCGAGTCACGAGCACGTCGAAATCCGTAGTCTGTAGCAAGAATATAGGTCTTCACCTCCTGTACTACACCGTACCGAAAATGATCACTCGATGCCTATCACTCGGCATCAGCTCTGTAGCATACTGACTTAACCGTACGAACTGGATCTCGTACTCAACAATAGTCATACTCCCTTGAACAAGAGACATAAATTCTCTCTTCTTATCATCCAAGTACCTAACTCCAAGGTACTTCCTCTTGAAAGAAGACCAGAAAAACGTCCAATCTACCTCTTTCAGCTCCAAGGCCGCAATCGCAATAGTCCACCAGGTATATGCATCACCATGCAATAATGATAGTGCGCAACCCAACTTTCGTGCATCACTGCATCCCATATGATCCAATATACGGATCGTACTATCCAGCCATGCCTCAGACACCTCAGGAGATAATCCTCAAAATTCTATTCCTCCCATACTCTTCTGTCGCTCCAATGGTAATCCCGTTTGCCCAGCAGCAGGAGCCTGCACATGCACTCCGACAACAACAGCCTGAAAAGCTCCCGTCATCATCTGTACCAAAGGCGTCCAATCTCTAATTCCCGGACCCACTTGTCCTTGTTGCTCCTGCTCTCCACCCCCAGGTGGTGGCGGCGGCGGAGGAGGTAGGTTTCCTACCAAGTGGAACCCCATTCTCTTGGTTACGTTGTTCCTCAGCAGGAGCTACCTCTCCAGAACGCAACTCGCGTCTCTGTCCCATTGTGCTATTTATCATTAAAACATGAACATACAACAAACTAATAATTAGGCCAGCTCTCACAAGGATCCCAAGACTTTCAAAACCAATTAAAACATTTTACTAGGTAATAAGGCAATGGGTATTCCAATTTCCTCCCACATGGAACAAGCATATCACATACACACTTTATCATCATATATCTCAAGCATCAGGACTGAGTTCAATCGTCATCACATCCACATTCATTCATCATGTACAACGTCATTATCATACATTCAGCAATAACATGCTTAAACATTTACCGGACAAAGCAAATAGTACAACAACACATAACCATATCACAAATCATTTACCCACAACTTACCATCATCCCAATCTCTCATAACCTGGATCTGATACCACCAAATATAACCCCCTTAGCCTGGCCTAGATGTCCGACCCGAACCAAGGAGATTACACGAGGAAAACCGAAGCCAACTCGTTAAAGCTGACTTCGATTAACGACCTTTTTTCTTTTCTTTTTATCTTCTCTAGATGCAATTTAAAACTTTACGTGATCAACAAAACATTTAGAAAGAAACGACACATCAAACAAATAAAGTTTAGGGGTTCAATTGAACATTTTAAGCTTTTAGGTATCAAAACATAATTTCCGTAAATTACAGAGACCTTTCCAATTCTAAGGTTACCAACCTTTAATTAATCATAAAACATGATTTTCCGACCCATTTCAGCACAAGTGAACCATCTATAAGTACATGTTTGCATTTTGTGTAGGGGTATCAATACGCTTACCAAGTCGTATCGATACACTTCCAAATCGTATCGATACACCTGCACCAATCTGGCCAAAATTAGTCTATGAGTATCGATACTGAGGCTCGAGTATCGATACCCATACCAGAAGTGCACAAGAAACAACCTCTTAAATGCATCAAACATCATCCGATCTCACCCATAACTCATATACATGCATATATAATCACATCAAACATATATGCATCACAAACTAGCCGCATAGCAAGCATTATGCACATCAATTCATATTAAACAAGCAACTAATAAAGCATGCCTTCAACCACAAACCAGAACATGACCAAAACACCAATTAAAGGTCCAAAAACCACATAAAGGCCAATTACAATATCATGATTGCATAATAAACTTGCTCAAACAAGTAAATACCACAACAACAATATTTAAAGCATTGGATACCCCCATTGCCCTTATTACACTAGTTCAAGTATGCATCATACTTTTAGCAAAATGTCTTGGTGTGATTCCTCAAAGATGCTGCCTCCAATAGTCTAATTATCTGCATTGATGAACAAAGAGAGTGTAAGCATGCAAGCTTAGTGAGGGTTGATTAAAATCACTAACATCATCAATGCACAAAACCGTTTCCACTCTTTTCAAATCCAACATGCCTTTATTGATAAACCATGCACTTTTCATCAAATTCATTGATTTAAACATCATGCAACATGTTCCAAATCAAAAACCAACAATTAAACAATTGCTACTCATTTACCAAGCCTTCCAAGCATAAACACCATTTTGCTAAGCTTAAACCAAGACATGCATCTTACAAACCAAGCATAGGCAACATTCTTCATAATATTCTTTTTCATTATATTAGCTCACAAGTGATAACAATAATCTCAAAAATAAAGTATCAAATACACAGATTAACAAGGGTTGTCCCACACCCTTCATACACTTTACCGGCATATCAAGGCTCACACACGAGAGCGACCCTCCATCATTGTGACGCCTGTGGTAGAGTATTTGGTATAATCACAACCCCTCGACACCACTCATTGGTAAATGTATAACCCACTAACGAGAGACGAGATAAAACACAAGGTCCGCACCCAGAAGATACCCTCAATCGTTGCAACCTTAAACAATCCTCAATCATTATGGTACTTAGATGGAATATTCGGTACAATCACAACCCTCAACATCCAAGGCGACTTGTTTATAGTGCACTCAATCCTTGCCAATATAACCCATAATTCATGCATAACTCATTGTTTTTACAAAGCATTCATGATAAGCCATCAACAAGCATTAAACCAAGCTTAAAACCTTATGCATCAACACATGCATACAATAACCACTTACCTAGTGCATCCTTAAACCACATGGCATCATCATACACATCTCATGCACTCAAAACATGCTTTAAAACATTAGATTAATGCATTTAAAATCAAGTGCAACCAAAGGCTCAAAACTAGCACAACCGAGGGAGAAACTTCGATTTACTTACTTCTGAACTTAATAAAGCGTTCAAGCTCTTATTAAGTTCCCAAAACCTTTTCCAAAACATTTCCACATTGGAAAACCAAAATCCACTCATCGACTCGCATTCTCTCACTTGCCGACGCGACTATCGATTGTCTGAAGCCTCCAAATCCACTTCGTTTGCTTCCAGATTATAATCCCCTTTTTAACACATCAAAACAGAGCCTCAATGCATTAAAATGCATTCTAACACCAACAACTTAACACAAACTCATTGCTCAGCAAAAACATACCAAATTACCCATCCGAAACAACTAAAAACTCAATCGATTGCTTCCTAAACCAAGCTCAACCATATACTAACAATTCCAATCAATTAGACTCATCAATCCACATCTAAAAACAACCTAAACACTTCCTTATACCTCCAGCAAGCATATAAGCATCAAATTACATAAAAAACCCAACTAAAACCAACATAAAACTCAACGATCTCAAGAATTTCAGGATCTATATCATTAAAACTCATTTTCAACATCAAGATCAACTCAAAACTCAATTAAAACCCATCACAAACAGAGCACCTCAAGATCACTCCGAAAATTGAGATTTTACTCATCATTTTACAAGATTTTGATCTCAAATCAAAACTATAACCAAAACTCAATTAAAAACAACATTTAAAAGTCAAAGATCTTGGGAATTTTAATAAATAACCTTGATTAGAGGTTGAGAACATGATTTACCTCCAATCCTTGCTTTCCTCAATATTTGACAAGTTTTCGCTTCACAAATATTGGTTGAGAAATCAAAAAGAGAGTGTTTGAGAGAAAAGAAATCTGGAGAAATTGGTTTAGAAATGTGTTTGGCTGAAAATGAGGCAAATGAGAAACTAACGCGTTATTTTGGTTTCCAAAATAACTAACTTTTATTAATTAAATAATAAAACTAATAAATCAATTATTTAAAATCCATTTAAAACACATGCCATATTAAGGAAAGGCTTAATTACTTTAATGATCCCTAAAGATTCTAAGATTTTGACTCTTCCTTTGAAAATTGCATTTTCCACAGTTTAAAACTTTACATTTTGGTCACTACCCAAAATGTACCTTTTTCCGAAACCCATTTTGTAAAATTGATTTGACCAACCTCTGAAACATAATTTTATAGGATTTTAGCAAATTTTGTCATATTTTTATCCTATCCCGAACCTTGATTTCCCTGAACCACCTAACATGATTCGAACTGTTTCCAACCAGTTCAGTTAACCCGATCCGATGTCTAAATCATCTAGGCCCAAAATCGAGGCGCTACAGTTTGTTAGCGCGTGAAGTTGAGCATCAGTTTCCTTCCAGACCAAAATGGAATGGGAGAGGATTACGATGGATTTCGTGCCCGGTTTAACTTTGACCCCGTCAAAGAAGAACTCTATTTGGGTGATTGTAGACCGTCTTACGAAGTGTGCGCATTTTATAGCTGTGCATACTATATATACTTTGGATAAGTTGGTGGATTTATACATTGCTGAGATAGTGCGTTTGCACAGAGTGCCCAAGTATATAGTTTCAGATAGAGATTCGAGGTTTACAACAAGGTTTTAGGAGAGTTTGCATAGGGATTTGGGTACACAACTTAATTTTAGTACCTCGTATCATCCTTATACGGATGGTCAGTCTGAGCGTGTAACGCCCCGATTTTAGGCCTAGATGATTTAGGCATCAATTTGGGTTAGTCGAACCTAGAGTTGGAGATTTGAGTCTTTAAGGACGATTCAGGG
This sequence comes from Hibiscus tridactylites, assembly GCA_958450335.1. Lineage (NCBI taxonomy): Eukaryota > Viridiplantae > Streptophyta > Magnoliopsida > Malvales > Malvaceae > Hibiscus > Hibiscus tridactylites. The sequence goes on from OY288266.1 coordinate 47,864,388, forward strand.
AAATCATGGTTCGAGATAAGGTAAAAGTATGGGTAAAATTTCTAAAATCATATAGATGAGAATTGTTGATTCAATTTTGCAAGATGGGTTTCGTAAAGTGTATATTTTGGGCAATGACCAAAATGCAAAAAATTAAAACTTTGGAAAAAGTGTAATTTTTAAGGAAGAGTCAATCTCATAGAATCTTTAGGGAGCTTTATGAAAATTAAGCCTTTTCTCTAATTTGGCATGTGTTTGAAATGTTTAATTAAAGATTAAAGAGTGAATTTATTAATTAAAAGAGAGGTGGTTAATTTGTTAAACAAAATTTACGTAACTCTTTCATTTTCATTTTCTCTTCACCCAATCACTCTCTCTTTTCTCTCAATTTTCAGATTTCTTCCTCTTTCTTCTTCTCACTTGATTTCCAACTCTTTCCTTAAGATTTCTCCCGTTTTCCCTCAATTTTCTTTAAGTGAAAACTTGCCAAATTAGAAGAAAAGCAAGGATTGGAGGTAATTTCGTGCTACTCCTCTAATAAAGGTTTTTAATGAAATTCTCAAGTATTTGACTCTTGATTTATGTTTTTAATTAAGGTTTTAATGATTTGTTGGTAAAAATGCATAAATCTTGCTAAATGATGAGATTAAATGTGATTTTCATTTGGGCACTATTTTGTTTAATTTAAGAATGATTTTAAGGTTGATTAGGATGTTAAATAATGTTAACAATGAGCTTTGATCATAATAATCCCGAAATCAATGAGATCTATAATTGTCTAAGTTGTTAGTTTTGGGTTTTTTGGCTTGGAAATATGAAATCTGAGTTGCTGGAGGTATAAGGATGATATTAGGATGTTTTTGGATGTTGATTTATGGTTAAAATGGGTTGGAAGTGTTTGTTGATGGCTGGGTTAAGTTTGGTGATCAATCGAATGTGATTTCAGTTGTGTCAGATGGGTATTTTGGTGCCTCTGAGTAGAGCTACGGGATTTTAGTGTTTGCTGGTGGTTTTAATGCATAGAGATGCAGTAATCCTCTTTTCTTATGTGGTATAAACATGGGAGGATTCTTCGAAAGCTTTCGGTGAAGTTCTAGGGACATCAGATGATTGAATTTCACATCGGCAATTGAGTTTTTGCAAGTCGATGAGTGGAAATCGAATTTCCAGCTTGAAAGACTTGTAAAGTGGTTTTGGGAACTTAGTGTAAGGTTGAAACGCTTTACTAAGTTCAGACGTAAGTAAAGTGATTTTCTCCCTCAGATTGTGCTATTATGAGCTTATGGATGCACTTGTTTTTAAATGTGTTTACCTACTGTTTTAAAGCATGATTTGAGTATATAATATGTTGTTGATGATGTCATATGGTTTAAGGATGCACTAGGTAAGTGATCATTGTATGCATGTGTTTATACATGGTTTTTGAAGCATGGTTTAATGCTTGAAATATGGCTTATTGTGAAGGCTTTGGAAAATTGTGAGGTTTGCATTTAAAGTGAATTATATTGGCAAGTGATGTTGTGCAAAGTGTTTTGCAAATGAAATCGAATATAGTTAGCCAACTATAGGATAGAGTGCACGATAAACAGGTCACCTTGGATGTTGAGGGGTTGTGATTATACCGAAAACTCCATCCAAGTACCCTAACGATCGAGGAATGTTTAAGGTGTTGCAACGATGAAGGGTAGCTCCCGTATGTGAATCTTGTAAAATGTCTCGTCTCTCGCTAGTGGGTTATACATCTACCGATGAGGGGTGTTGATGGATTGTGATTGTAGAGAATACTCCACCACAGGTATCACAACGGTGGAGGGTAGCTCCCGTGTGTGAGCATTGAGGTGCCGGTAGAGTGTATGAAGTGTTTGGGAAAACACTTGGTAATCTGTGTATCCGATATGGTTTTTGAGAAATGAGAATGTTTTTGATCACTTGTAAGCCAATATAATGGATTAAATTGTTACAGAAATATCTATGATGCATATTATGGAAAATGCATGTTTTATCTTAAAGCTTTGCATATTGGTGGGTATGCATGGAAGGCTTGATTTAAATGTAACAATGGTTATGTTGCTGTGAAGTATTTGATACTTGCTGCATGGTATTTAACATGCTGATTTTAGTGATGAAGTGCATGGTTTTCAAAGAGGGCATGATGATTTTCAAAAATGTGAAAATGGTTTTAAGCATTGATGTTGGTTTTGGTTTTTGAGCATTTCTCACTAAGCTATTATCTTACGCTCTCTTTTGTCCATCAATGCAGATAACTAAGTGTTTGAAGGCAGCAACTTGCAAGGGGATCTATGAAGACTTCACTTTGAAAGTATGTTTCGGTTATGAACTAGAGTAATAAGGGCAATGGAGGATTTCAAGTTTCGTTTGGGTGATGTGTATGAACACCCTTTGAGCATGTTTGCTATATGATTTTATACTTGTAAAAGGCCTTTAATTGGTGTTTGAAGTTTTGGTTTGAGATTTGACTCTTGAATGGCTTATTTGCTAGGTTGCATGCCTTTAGATTTCTATGGATGCAACTGGTCATGTTTTGGTGCTAAATATGTTGCATATGATTCGGGAATAATGATTATGATTGGTTTAAGTTGGAATTTTGGGTGAAAAACCAGCAAAATTTGTCATTACAGGCCCATGTGTTTCGAAACACTCGAGCATGTATCAAAACGAGGTGCCTGAAATGGCCTTGGTGTATCAAATCGAGCAAGCTATGTTCTGGTACAATTTGCTACTGGAAACCATGGTTTCGAAACGCTTCAAAGGCATTTGGTACGAGCCCATGTTTCAAAACATGGCTTATTGTTTTAGAACAAGTGACAATTATTTCAGTTAATGGAATGCTCTATGTTTCGGAACAAGGCCTTAGTGCTCTGAAATAGGTTGTAGTTAAGTTGGTTAATGGCATGTCCTGAAGTTCTGATTCTTTTCGTTTTAGTCCCTGAATGTTGTGGATGCTATTCAATGAGCATGAATGATTATTTTTTAGCTGTGATTTGACGGGAATGCATGTGACGAGACTAATTAAAGGCTGGTAACACGAATTTGACTTAAGACCCTGTGAATCAGGAAAATTACAAAATGGTCCCTAAAAGCCGTAATTGGATGAAATTGATATACGCTTGAGTTGTGAATAATCCGCTGCAATGATAAACACGTAGGAACCTAATTTACATCTAGACAAGATAAAGAAGAAAAAAATTAGGGTTTTTTTTTGACGTAAACCTTCCCGGTTTACTCTAATATTCCTCGTGTGACCTATTTAGACCAGTCTACCGGCTAGGCCGGGTCGAAGGGGTTACAGAGTGAGTTATCCAAGTGCTTATTTGCTAGGTTGCATGCCTTTAGATTTCCATTGATGCAATTGGTCATGTTTTGGTGCTAAATATGTTGCATATGATTCGGGAATAATGATTATGATTGGTTTAAGTTGGAATTTTGGGTGAAAAACCAGCAAAATTTGTCATTACAGGCCCATGTGTTTCGAAACACTCGAGCATGTATCGAAACGAGGTGCCTGAAATGGCCTTGGTGTATCAAATCGAGTAAGCTATGTTCTGGTACAATTTGCTACTGGAAACCATGGTTTCGAAACGCTTCAAAGGCATTTCGGTACGAGCCCATGTTTCAAAACATGGCTTATTGTTTTAGAACAAGTGACAATTATTTCAGTTAATGGAATGCTCTATGTTTCGGAACAAGGCCTTAGTGTTCTGAAATAGGTTGTAGTTAAGTTGGTTAATGGCATGTCCTGAAGTTCTGATTCTTTTCGTTTTAGTCCCTGAATGTTGTGGATGCTATTCAATGAGCATGAATGATTATTTTTTGGCTGTGATTTGACGGGAATGCATGTGATGAGACTAATTAAAGGCTGGTAACACGAATTTGACTTAAGACCATGTGAATCAGGAAAATTACGAAATGGTCCCTAAAAGCCATAATTGGATGAAATTGATATACGCTTGAGTTGTGAATAATCCGCTGCAATGATAAACACGTAGGAACCTAATTTACATCTAGACAAGATAAAGAAGAAAAAAATTAGGGTTATTTTTATTGAGGTAAACCTTCCCGGTTTACTCTAATATTCCTCGTGTGACCTATTCAGACCAGTCTACTGGCTAGGCCGGGTCGAAGGGGTTACAGAGTGAGTTATCCAAGTGCTTGAGGATATGCTGAAGTGTTGTGTTATAGATTTCCAAGGTTCTTGGGAGAAATAGTTATCTTTGGAGGAGTTTGCTTATAATAATAACTATCAAGCAAATATACAAATGGCTCCGTATGAAGTGTAGGTCGCCTCTTTGTTGGGCGGAAGCGGGGCAAAAGTTAGTTTCCTTACCGGATTTTCTTAAAGGAACGACAAAGAAGATAAAGCTTGTTTGTGAATGGTTGAAAGCAACTTCAGATCGTCAAAAGTCTTACTTGGATTTGAAGCGTAGGGAGATTGAGTTTGCAGTTTGTGATCGCGTGTTTCTAAAAGTGTCACCTTGGAAGAAGGTGATGTGTTTGGATGTAAGGGTAAGCTTAGTCCAAGGTTTATTGGACCATACGAAGTTGTGGAGCGTGTTGGTCTTGTTGGGTATCGGTTGAGGTTGCCTCCCAAGTTGGAGAAAATTCATGATAGGTTTCACATTTCGATGTTGCAAAGGTATAGGTCAGATTCGTCGCATGTTATGCCGGATGAGGACATTGAGTTGTGACCAAACTTGTCTTATGATGAGGAACTTGTTGAGATTCTTGATTCTAGTAGAAAAGTTCTTCGTGGTAAGATGATTGAGCCCGTGAAGGTGTTGTGTCGTCATCGAGGAGTTGATGAGGCCACATGGGAAAGCAAGGCGGATATGTTGAAGCAGTTTCTGCACCTTTTTCCTCTAGGTGAAATTTCAAGGACAAAATGTCCTAAGTGGCGGAGAGTTGTAACGCCTCGGTTTTGGGCCTAGGAGTATTAAAGGTGGTTTAGGGTTTGTAGAACCTAGACTAGAGATCTGGGTTAGTTTGGGGATGGTTTAGGGAAAACATGGTTTGGGAAGTGATAAAATTATGAGAAAAATTCCTAAAATCCTCTTAATATATATATAAGATTGGTGAAGACAATTTTGGAAAAATGTCTTTTGGAAGGTTAACATTTCGGTTTAGTGACTAAAACACAAAAATGGAAAACTGTTCTTAAAGGACTGTTTTGAAAGAGGTCCAAAACATAGAATCTTTAAGGAGCTAATATGGTATTAATCAGCTATTCCTTTAATTGGCCATATTTTAAATGTGTTTAATTAAAAAAATAAAGAAATGTTTTGATTAAAATAGATTTAGTTTACAAAATCTATTTTTGACGTAACTTCCATTATCTCTCTTTTCTCTCATAACTTCCAAAGATTTTCATCTTTCCATTTCACTTTGATTTGTAAATGATTTCTTTGGTATTTCCTCCATTTATCTCAAAGGGTTCTTGAAGTTTTTTCAACAAATCTTGTCAATTGAAGGAATACGCAAGGGTTTGAGGTAATTTTCATCCAACTCCTATAATCAAGGTTCTTCAATGAAGTTCCCAAGTATTTGGCTCTCTAATTATGTTTCTTAACGAAGTTTTATGATTAATTTGATGAAAATGGTTAAATCAAGCTTAAAATGGTGATTTTGAATGATTTTCGTATTGGATCTGTTTTGGCTAAGTTATGATTGATTTTAATCATGTTTTGGATGTTAAATAATGTTGAAATAAAGTTTTGATCATATTAATCCCGAAACTAGTTGGATCTCTAGTTGTTTAGGTTAGTAGAATTGGGTTTTTGTGGTGTTGAAGTGAAATTGGGGTTGCTTGAGTCATAAGGAGGCAAATAGGTTGATTTTGGATATTAATTGATGATTAAAAATGAATGGAAGTGTTAGGTTTTGGTTGGGCTGATTTGTAGTGTAATCGAATGTGTTTTCATTTGTTTCGTATAGGCGTTTTGTTGTTTTTTCGTAGAGCAGTGTGTGTAACGCCCCGGTTTTGGGCTTAGGAGTTTTGGCCGTTGACCGGTTGGTCAAAGTGCTGTTCGAATCTAAAGAGGTGAAATTAGGAAAGCCTAGTTCGGGTTGCATTAAAAATATGGAAAAATGTTCTAAAATCATCTTTTAATATAATTAAGTGAACTGTGAAATCAATTTTGGAAAATGAGTTTTGGAAGTGTGACATTTTGGCTAGTGACCAAAATGTAATTTTCGAAAGTTTGGTGACTGTTTTATAAAGGGTTGAAACTTTGAATCTTTAAGGAGCTATTTACCCAAAGGGAGTTTCTCCAGATTTTTCTAAGATATTTTAAGACTAAATTCTGATTTTAAGTGATATTAAAAGTGGAGGGAAAGCCATTTGGCTATTTTGGATATTTTTGCAACTAACTTTTCTCAATTTTCTTTCTCTCATTTTCTCTCAACCCAAACACATTCTCTCCAGAGAATTTGATCTGTTTTTCTCACCTAAATCCCTCCTTTCAACTCTCTTTTGATTCCTAATCATCATATCTACAAAACCTCACCATTTGCTACTTGATTCAACAAGGTTTTTGATTCCAAAAAGAGGAGAAACTCAAGTTTGGAGGTAAGAACGTCCTTCTCCTCTAAACTATCAGTTCTTTACTGAAATTCCTAAGTTTTCAATCCTTAATTGATGTTTTATTAAAGGTTTTTAAGTGGTGAAATGGATCTTGGCTTATAATGCAAGATTTGGTGATTTTTGATGATTTTCGTTAGATCTGATTAATCTGTGATTTGAGATGTGTTTTTGATGTTAAATGAACTCTAAATTGATAAGGAATTGAGTTTTGATTAATGTAATCCCGGATAGGTTGAGTTTCCTAAGTTTAGCTTGTGATTCAAGGTTGTTTTTGAGGTGATCTTGTGGATCTGATGTTGCTGGAGGTATAAGAATGTTAATAGGTTGTTTTTAGATGTTATATGATGTTAAAGGATGTGTGGTTATGCTGGTTTATGGCTGGGCTTTGTTTAGAAGTGGTTTGGATGCATTTTCGGTTGTGTTTGGTGGCCGAAAATGGTGTGTGGATGAGAGTAGCGAGTTTAGGTTCTTTCATTGAAGCAATTAATGCATGATGATGCATTAATCCTCTGCTTTGATGTGTTGAAACAGGGGAGGCATCTTTGGATCCAAGAGTTGTTGATCCGGAAGCTTGATTTGGTGCTTTGGCTTGAAGTAAAGTGGAATCGGTGAGTGCGTGTGTGAAATTGGGTTTTCGGCTTTGAAACCAATGTCTTGGGAGCTTAGTTTAAGTCTAAACAACTTTGCTAAGCTCAAGTGTAAGTTTTCGGAATTACTCTCTAGTGGTGGCCATGATTTTGTTGTGATGCAAAGTGGTTTATTGCATGTTTTAATTACTGTTTTGGAAGCATGATTTAGCATGGTTTTTGCTGATGTTGTAAGCCATATGTTGAAGGAAACTCTAGGTAAGAGTTCCTTGATTTTGTACATTGAATAAATGTGGTTTGATGCTTTTAAATGCATGATGAATATGGCTTGGTTTAATGCTTTAAAACAGTGGATTAAATGATGAAAATGATGTATATTGGCAAGTGATGTTTTGAAAAGGTTAAGGTCACTAAGGTGGTTAAAAGTCCTTGAGTGAGCCTTGTTACTTAAGAACATCAAGGTGGTTAAAAGTCCTTGGATGGTTCTTGTTGCGGACACTAAGGTGGTTAAAAGTCCTTAGGTGATCCTTTCCATGGTGTTTAAAAGTCCATGGGGCCATGGTGTTTAAAAGTCCATGGGGCCAAGGTGTTTAAAAGTCCTTGGGGCCAAGGTGTTTAAAAGTCCTTGGGGTGAATCAAGCTTTGGACACAAAGGTGGTTAAAAGTCCTTGTGTGGTCCTCATTCATGGTGTTTAAAAGTCCATGGCCAAGGTGTTTAAAAGTCCTTGGGGCCAAGGTGTTTAAAAGTCCTTGGGAAGTTGATGAACTTGTTTTAATGAAATGAAATCTATCACTTGAGCCAATATGACATGTTATGTTGTTATGAAGCATGAGATGCTTGTTTTAAGCATGCTTTTGAGCATGTGCAAAGGTTGATTTAAAAGCATGATTTGTAAATGTTTTTAAATGCATTATTGAATGGTTTTTAAGAGCATTCCTCACTAAGCTTTTTCTTACGCTCTCTTTCGTTTTCTTAATTCAATAATGCAGAACATTAAGGAACCTTGAGGGCAGCAAGGAGGGCAAGCATTCAAGTGAAAGTAGAGCTCAATGTATGGAAGGTTTTGTTATACATTTTAGCTTTTGGGTAATTTGGCAATGGGGGACCAATGTGTATGTTTTGGGAGGTGTTTGGAACTCCCTAAGTATGTTGAATGATGATAAGAATGCTGGTTTTTGTATTGGATCATTACATGCTTGATTTGGAAGTTTGTGCTTGAATAGCTAGCTTGTGTAGGAAGCATGCCTATATATTTGGGGCTTTTTGCATATGATGTTGTTCTGATGATTTGATGACGCTTATAAGTCTTATATATGTTGAATTGCATGCTGGTAAAGTTTGGTAGCATTTGGAGCATGTTCGAATGATTAATTGCATGTTAAAGTGTGCATTTTGCTGCAATCTGTGCAGGGCGTTTCGGAACAGTGTGCATCGTTTCGGAACGGGTGCCTTGAATGAACCCAGGCGTCCGAAACGGTAGGCACCGTTTCGAAACGGTTTGGCCTCTGCCAGCCCGTGTTCCGGAACCCGTTGCAGAATGGCCCGAGTTTCGAAACGGGGTCTACCTGTTTCGGAACGGTCGACCGTTGGGGGCTGACATTGGCAGTTATATGTTTTGAATTGTTTGCGTTTTGGTCCTGAAACTTGTTTGTGCAATTGTATGAGTTTGGGAAGTCCTTTTGAGCTGAAATTTCACAGAGAAGCATGAAACCTGATTAATTTCATGTTGGTAAGATTAATTTGGGTTAAGTCCTTTTAATTATCAGGAATTACAATTTGGTCCCTAAAGTTGTAATTTGTTCAATTGGGTCCCTGTTTGATCTCTGATGTTTGTGATCTTTGTGTATGATGTTTGTGTGATCACAATTAGGACTAATGTGCATCTAGACAAGATTAAAAAGAAAAAAAGGGTCGTTAATCAAGGTTGACTTTCGGGTTGACTTTGGTTTTCCCCGTGTGACTTTCTTAATTCGGGTCAACCGTCTAGGCCGGGTTAAGGGGGTTACAGTGTGGTAGGTTTGTTTGCTGGAGATTTTAATGAATTGAGATGCATTAATCCTCTATTCTTGTGTGGTATAAATAGAGGAAAACATATCGGAAGAAATCGATGAAGTTTCGTGAGCTTCAAATGCTTGGATTCACGTCGGCTAGTCAAGGTTTCGCGTGTCGGTGAGTGAGAACGTGGTTTACAGTTTTGAAATGCTTTAAAGGTGGTTTTGAGAACTTAGATATAAGCTTAAAATTCTTGTCTAATTTCAGAAGTATGTACAAGGAATTTCGCTCTCGGATTGTGCTAATATGGATTTATTTATGCACTTGATTTTAAATGCATGTTACCTACTGTTAAAACATGTTTTAAAGTAAGCGATTTACTGTTTTGATGATGTGATGTTGAAGGATGCACATGGTAAGTGATACTTGTAAGTATATATTTCATACTTGTGATTTTAAGCATGGTTTAATGCTTGGAAATATGAATTATTGATAAGGCTTTGAAAACAGTGAGGTATGTGGTTAAATGTGAATTATATTGGCAAGTGGTGTTGTTAAAATGGTTTATAAATGATATCGGATATAGTTAGCCGGCTATAGGGTTGAATGTACTATAAAAACTTGCATTGGATGTCGAGGGGTTGGTGTCCCGTGTTTCCATCCAAGTACCCTAAGGATCAAGGAGGTTGGTGTCCCATCTCTCGTTAGTGGGTTAAGCTTCTAACAGACGATGGGGTTGGTGTCCCCGTGGGTTGTGATTGTACCCGGTTGATATAGTACCTTTGGTTGTGAATGTACCAATTCCGATTAAGATGGCTTGAAGTGTTGTGTGAACACTTGTTGAATCCGTGTTTCTGATATGTGGTTTTGAGATATGAACTTTCTTAATGATCACTTGTAAGCCAATATAATTGATGATGTATTATAAAATGATTTATGTTGCACAATGTGGTTTATGCATATTATTACTCTTTAAGCTTTGCATATTGTAGTAATGCATGGGAAGGCTTAAATTGAGTGTAGTAATGGAACTTGCTGTTAATTCATGATATATGTAGCATGAGGTTTAATATGTCGATATTTGGTTAAGGAAAGTGCATGGTTATAAAGGCATGATATTTTACATATGATATTTTTAGGAAATTGAAATGAGATTTCAATGTGACATGGAAAATGGTTTTAATGCATCGATGGTGTTTTGTTTTTGAGCTTCCTCACTAAGCTCTGTATGCTTACGCTCTCATTTGTCCATCAATGTTGATAATTGAGGTTTTGGAGGCGACAAGTAGCAAGGGATCACAAGAGACTTCATTTGCAATACTATGTTTCAGTTAGACTCTAGGTAATAAGGGCAATGGGGGATTCGTTGTGTTTTTGGGAGACTTGTGTAAACTCCATTTTGAGCAAGTGTTATTTGCTTTTTTAGACTTGTAAATGGCCTTTGGTTTTTTGTTTGTGCTTTGCTATGCATTTTGGTAACTTACTTGGCTTGTTTGCTAGGTTGCATGCCTATAGTTTACTTTGATGCAAATTGTCATGTTATGACGTTGATCTTGCCATGTATAATTGAGGTTTGATGTTTAGATAAGTTGTATGCATGACAGAAGCATATTGGAATGATTATGAATGCTTTAAAGTGTGAAAAACCAGCAAAAAGTGTCATTATAGACCCAAGCGTTTTGGTACGCCTCAAGTTGTATCGAAATGGTGAGCCTAAAATGGCCTAAAGGTTTCGAAATATGGGGAAGTGTTTCGATACAGGCTCCTTCAAGTTGGCTACTAGAAATTCGAGTTTCGAAACACTTAAAGGGTGTTTCGATACAGGTCCCAATTTTGAAACATCTAGATCAGCACCGAAACAAAGTGTTTCGATACATGACATTGTGTATCGAAACACCCAACCTGTTAAGTTAGTTATTGGAATCTTTTGAAGGATTGTTTCTTTACATTTAAGTCCCTGAATGTTGTGGATGCAATTAAATGTGCTTGAATGATCGTTTTGAGCTGAGACTTGACAGAGTGGAATGTAATGTGACTAACTAAGGGTTGATAACATAAAAATTGAAGAAGTCTCGGAAAATTGCTAAATTTACAAAATAGTCCCTAAAACGTGTTTGAATTCGTTTGAGTGCTTAATCGACGTTTCTTTGAGATGTTAATTGTTCCGCTGCGAGTCTTTATACTTAGGCTAATGATGTGCATCTAGACAAGATAAAAAGAAAAAGAAATTGGATCATTTATTGAGGTAAACCTTCCCGATTTACTTCAATATTCCTCGTGTGACTCGTTCGGTTCGGTCTTTCACCCATACCGAGTCGAGGGGGTTACACGGAAAGCAATTCTTGAACATTGCCTTGCTAGTATCTACCAAACTCCCATACGAAACAACCAAAAACAACATTGATAGACCTCCAAACTTAACCCAGCCAAAACCTAACATTTTCAACCATCGATTAACATCAAAAGACATCTAAAAACCATATCATAGCATCCTCATACCTCCAGCAACCATTAAACCGCTAAAACTCCTCAAAAACACATAACTATCAACTTAAAGAATTAGAGATTCGCATAGTTTCGGGATTTCAATGTTAAAACCATTATCTCAACATCATTAAACATAAAAATCATTATTAGAATCAATTAAAAACCTAGCAAAACATAGCCAATTCGAAAATCACATAAATCCATCAATTAAAACTTGTTTAATCATATTACCCAATTAAATCATAAAACCTCATTAGGAAATATATTTAAAGAGTTAAGAACTTGAGAATTTTAATAAAGAACCTTGATTAGAGGAGAAGAACAAAGATTACTTCTAATCCATTGGTTTCCCCTTAATTGGCAAGATTGGATTGAAATCTTCATGAAAACAAATGAACATTGTTGCAGAAATCCAAGGAAATCATTTAGAAATCAAAGTTGGATGAAAATGAATAAATCTCTGGAGATTTTAGAAGAGAAATGTTAGTTTGGCTGATAAGAAAGTACAGAGAAAAGTTGAGAGTAAAAGAAAGTTACATAAGAAAAATATTTTGTTTAACTAAACTCTTTTATTAAAATCCTTCACATCCTTAATTATCATTTAATTAAAACATTTATCAAAAAAGCCTAAATTAAGGGAAATAGCTTATTAAAATAAAATAGCTCCTTAAAGACTCAAAGTTTTGACTCTTTACAATAAAGTCACCGAAACAGTTTTGCCAAGATTACATTTTAGTCACTAGTCCCAAAATGTCACATTTTTTAATTGTATTTCCAAAAATTGATTTAACCATTGATCATTATATATTAAGTAAGGATTTTAACCATTTTTTTGTATTTTTATCTCGTACAAAAATATTCAATCCCAAATCTAAATCGAATCTCTAACCAGACCGTCTATTTAACCAACAAACTACTAGGCCCAAAACCGAGGCATTACAACTCTCCTCCACTTAGAAAATTCTGTCCTTGAAATTTTACCTAAAGGAAACAATTGCAGAAATTGCTTCAACATGTTTGATTTGCTCTCCCACATGGCCTCTTCAACTCCCCGATGTCGCTACAACACCTTCACAAGATCAATCGTCTTACCCAAAAGGACTTTGCTACTAGAATCAAGAATCTCAATAGGTACCTGTAGGGTGTGTAGGTGTTCCCCTTTTTATAAGAGCGCAAGTGCACACTCCTGCCAAGTTATAATATAAAAGATGTCGAATCCCACGAGGATTGGTCAGTGATCTTCGGTTGTTGGTTTTCTTGCACAAGAAGCAAGTAGTTTAGTTTTATGTTAAGGAAGTGAAGAGAAAGCAAGTTTGTAAAGGAAGTAATCAGATTGATAGAGAGGGCAAGGTTATGCTTCTTCTTAGTGTGAAACCACGTTAAATAGGCCAAGTTGTTTTGCATTGCCACGATATGCTGCCTCAGAGGGTAATGCTAGATTGAGGCTGCGACCCTTTGGTTGCCGCATCGGATCTCTGCTCTTGCAACTTTCGTTGTCTCAGAAGGTGGGATGGAGAGAAGTTCTGGCGGCAAGTCTGGCACATACTCTAAATTCGGCAGAGCAATTTTTAAGTGATCCTTCCTATGTCTAGGCAAGGATTTTGCCACCTCATGATGTAGGCAATACCTAGCAATCTCAGCGTAAACCTAACACATGATGTCGACGTTTGGTTGCTCCTTTTAGCTACTGAAACTCAAACTTATATCTAAGCCGAATTAGTCAACACCTCGACATGATGAGACCGTACTTAATTCTTTCGTGAGTTTGACACTCTCGTGCCTGACAAATAGATTTCTTCAACTGAACTTTTGGAACTAATCGAGGAAGTGAAGAACATGAATTAAGTAAACTAGGAATATTTTATTGAAAAAAACTTGAAACCTAAACAACCGTTTTCACAACTAAATTACAACATAACCGAAACCCAAGGGAGAATTAGAACATGGCGGCGGTAGAAAACCTAAGCTTATGTCTAGAGAAAAACCTAAGATATCTCCCCCTTGATTTGCTAAGTACATGAGGTTTATATAGGCAAAGATCTAGTCTAAGTCCTTATTGGAGTAGAAGTTCTTCTTGGAGTAGAAATCCTTCTTGGAGTAGAAGTCCTCAAAAGGCTTTTGTTTTAAAAGCAACTTTAAAATCTAACTTCTTTGAGTTGAATATGGACTTCTTTTCCCATTGCCTTGTTCAACAAGTAAGCTCGAGATTTCACTTCAGCGGCTCTGCCCGCTGCTACAGATGTTAGAAAATTGTCTGGTCAGCACCGTTAGAATCAAGATTTTCTGCTATGTTGATCGCACTCGAATTCTCTAACTCCTCAATTTGCTGCCTTGGGCGGCACAGGGCAGCACTAGGCGACACTTTTCTGCCCTCGTCTGCTGCCTCAGCATCCTCTCCTCTGGTCTGTCCTCCTCATATCAGCTTCTAGCCCTGGAAAACTAAATTTAGACTAAAACATCTTTACTTCACCAAATAATAAATATTCAATAAAAGCATGGCAACACAAAGAATACTATATTTTTGCAATGCGTTACCTAATTATGCTTAAAATGTACTTAAAAATCAATAATATGAGATGGAATGTGCATGAAATATAGTACTTCTAGATACTTTACGCACCCGCAAACTTGAACTATAACTTGTCCTCAAGCAATGCAACCTAAACTTACTTGCCCTTATAGTAACCACATATAAAAACCTGCTTTCAACTTGATTTCTGTAACCCCTTAGCCCGGCCAAGACGTCCGACCCGAACCAAGGAGATTACACGGGGAAAACTGAAGCCAACTCGTTAAAGCTGACTTAGATTAATGATCTTTTTTTATCCTCTCTAGACGCAATTCAAAACTCTATGTGATCATCAAAACATTTAGAAAGAAATTGCGTAGCAAACATAGAACATTTAGGGTTTCAATTGATCATTTTAAACTTTTAGGGACCAAAATGTAATTTCTGTAAATTACTGGGACCTTTACCATTTTAAGGCTTCCAAACTTTAATTAATCATAAAACATGCTTCTCTATCAAATTTCAGCACAAACGAACCATCCAAACCCATCCAATTGCATACACAAAGATCGGGGACTAAAATGTAATGTTTGAGATTTTAAAGATCCCATTTAACCAATTTAACGACCAGGTATCGGTACACCTACAACCCGTATCTATACTCGGGAAGGCAGTAACCAAATTTTGAGACAGGGTATCGATACCCTTCCCCGAGTATCGGTACAAGTGTGCATTTTGCACAGGGGTATCGATACACTTCCAAATCGTATCGATACTCCTGCACCAATATGGCAAAAATTAGCCTATGTGTATCGTTACTGAGGCCCGAGTATCGATACCCATACCATAAGTGCACAAGAAACAACCCCTTAAGTGCATCAAACATCATCCGATCACACCCATAACTTATATACATGTATATATAATCACATCAAACATATATCAATCACAAACTAGCCATATAAGAAGCATTAGAAACATCAATTCATTTTGAATAAGAAGCTAATAAAGCATGCTTTCATCCACAAACCGAAGCATGACCAAAACACCAATTAAAGGTCCAAAAACCATATAGAGGCCAATTGCAAAAACACAAATACATACTAAACTTGATGAACACTGGGAATACCATACAACAATATTTAAAGCATTGGACAACCCCATTGCCTTTATTACTCTAGTCTAAAACCAAAGCTTACCTTCAATCAAAGTCTTCAATCGATCCCCTTGCAAGTGCTACCTGCAAAGCTTAAATTGACTGTATTGATGAACAAAGAGAGCATAAACATACAAGCTTAGTGAGGATTTCACAAAACACATCAACAATGCAGTTTTTAAAAAACAGGTTGAAACCATATCATGCTCAATCTCAATTCAAGCTTTCAAAACCAAAGCATATCATTTTTTAACCATGTTCCACATGTATCATTAGCCACATGCATTGTTCACAATGCAAATCACATTAAGCCTCACTTGCTTAATTCACATGCATTGTTCACAATGCAAATCTACATTAAGCCTTACTTGCTTAATTCACATACATAGATTTGTCCTATGCAACATCTCATCATCAAGCATCTTAGGCACAATAATCCATTATGCATTGTTACGATCATGATACATGGGCAAAAATAAACACATATATTGGCTTACAACATCCCGGCATAGGCTCACCCCTATCCGTTGTGATAGTCTCACCTCTATCACTTTTACAAACAATATCGGATACAAGGACTTGTATAGGCTCACCCTTATACTCAATGATGGGCTCACCTCCATCTTAATAGCTACGAATGGAATTAGGCTCACCCCTAACCCATAGTGATACACTCACCTCTACCACCCGCAATAGGCTCACCCCTATTTTGTCACGTAGCTAGACATAAGTACGATTTTTAGATTATAGTGCACTCACATCCTGTTTGTCGACCAACATGTCCGTATATTAAAAATAGATTATTCACTTGCCAATATACCCATAAAACCATGTTAACTCACTGCTTACAATGCATCATTAAAAATTATCTCATATCCCAAAATTAAACATGCTTTTAAATAGAAAATATCATCTCATACAAGATCATATCATCTAGTATCAAACAAAACATTTCATGGGATAAACACAAGCAAAACCATGCTTAAAACCATGCATAACAATGAGTAACAACCATTATCAAAACATGATCATGATATACCATGGAGTCCATTTCAAACCGAAATCCGAGAGTTTAAGTAACCATACTTACTTCCGAGATTAGCTAAGTGTTTCAAGATTACACTAACCTCCCAACACCTCGTATCCAAGCTATCAAAGCTCTAAAGCACATCCACTCACCGAGACGAGAAACTTCATATGCCGACGCGAAGATCACTCGTCTGAAACTTCCAAAATTGCTTCGCTAGCTTCCGGATCAATATCCATTTCTTTTATATCATCAAAAACAGAGATCCAATGCATTAAAATGCATTCTAACTCTAGCAACTAAACACAAACTCGTTTCCCAGCAAAACAACATCAATTTACCCATCTAAATCAACTGAAAACTCATTTGATTGCTTCCTAAGCCACACCCAGCCAACAATCAACACTTCCAATCATTAATATTCATCAAATCACATAAAAAAAAACAACATAAACCCTTCCTTATATCTACATCAATCATCTAACCATCAAATCACTTCAAAAACACAACCAAAACTATCATAAAATTCAAGGATCTCAAGGATTTCGGGATCTAAATCACTAAAACTCTTTTTCAACATCAAAATAACCTCAAAACTCAGTTATAGTCCATCTAAAACAGAGCTCATTAACAACACTCCGAAAATCAAGTATTAAACCTTAGTTTTGCAAGATTTTGATCTTAAATCAAAACTATAATTAAATTTCAGTTAAAAACAACAGTTGAGAGTCAAAAATCTTGAGAATTTCAATAAAGAACCTTGATTAGAGGTTGAGAACGGAATTTACCTCCAATCTTTGCTTTCCTTAAGATTTGACAAGTTTTGCTTCACAATTCTTGAAGAAAATGAAGAGAAATCTTTAAAATTGTTATGAGATCAAAGTGAGAGTGTTTGAGAGAAAAGAAATCTGGAGAAAATACTTTAGAAAGGTTTTTTGCTAAAAATGAAGACTGAAAAGTTAGTTACGTAAATGAAACTTCCAAATTAATGATTTTATTTGATAAATAAATACAACCCCCTTTGAAACAATTACTTAAAATTCATTTAAAATACATTTCAAATTAAGGAAAGGTGTAATTACACAAAAGCTCCCTAAAGATTCTAAGATTTTGACTCCTCTTTTGAAATTTGCATTTTCCACAGTTTTAAAACTTTACATTTTGGTCATCACCCAAAATGTCTCACTTACAAAACTCATTTTGTAAAATTGATTTGACTAACCTCTTAAACATGATTATAGAGGATTTTAGCAATTTTGTCATATTTTTATCCTATCTCGAACCTTGATCTCCATGAACCATCTAACACGATTCGAACTGTTTCAAACAGGTTCACTTAACCCGATCCAATGTCTGAAACATCTAGGTCCAAAATCAGGGCGTTACAACTCTCCCCCACTTAGGAAATTTCGTCCTCGAAATTTTATCTAAAGGAAAAAGATGCGGGAATTGCCTCAGCATGTTTGACCTGCTTTCCTATGTGGCCTCATCAACTTCTTGGTGTCGCCACAACACCTTTACAAACTCTATCGTTTTTCCACGAAGAACCTTGTTGCTCGAGTCAAGGATCTTCACCGGTTTCTCATCTTAGGACAAACCCGGGTTCAGCTCTACCTCCTCAATAGGCATCACATGCGATGGATCCGATCTATACCTCCACAACATCATGACATGAAACACATCATGGATCTTTTCCATCTCGGGAGGCAACCTCAACCGATAAGCCACAGGACCAACATGCTCCACAACTTCATAAGGTCCAATAAACCTTGGGCTAAGCTTACCCTTATGCCCAAATCTCATCACCTTCTTTGAAGGTGACACCTTCAAGAACTCACGTTCACCAACCGCGAACTCTACCTCTTTACGATTCAAATCCGCACAAGTCTTTTGGCGACCCGATGCAGCCTTCAACCGCTCACAGATGAGGTTCACCTTCTTTGTTGTTCCCTTGAGCATATCCGGCAAGGAAAGCAAACTTTGCCCCGCCTCAGCCCACCAAAGAGGCGTTCTACACTTTCTACCACACAAGGCCTCATACGGTGCCATTTGAATACTTACCTGAAAACTATTGTTATATGCAAACTCAACCAACGACAAATGCTTTTCCCAAAAACCCTGGAAATCAATTACACATCATCGCAACAAATGCTCAAGCACCTAGATAACTCGTTATGATTGCCCATCCGACTGAGGATGACATAAGTGATAAAATTCAACAGCGTACCCAACGCCTGGCGCAAACACCCCTAGAACCTCGCTATAAACCTCAGATCTCTATCCGACACTATGGATTTGGGCACACCGTGCAACTGCGCAATCTCAACAATATACAGCTGGACTAGTTTATCCAACGTGTACGTAGTATGCACAACCAAGAAATGTGCACACTTCGTACGCTGATCCACAATCACCCATTTCCACACCGATATTCTCAAAGGCTGTAACAAACTGGAAGGGAACTGATGCTCAGCCTTCACCCGCTGGCAAACCATACACTTGCTAACAAAATCTGCCACATCCTTTTTCAACCCCACCAAGTAGTACTCACCCCTGAAGACTCGATACATCTTAGTACTACCTGGATGCATAGCAAAAGGACTGCTATGAGCATCAGTCAAAATAGTGCGCCTCAACCCACCATCTTCCGGCACCACTATCCAACTTTTAGAACATAGAACTCCATCATCATTAAAGCAAAAATTTGTAGCCCTTTCATCGGCTATATCTTGAACGTGAGGCACCAATGAATCATCAAACAACTGTTCTTCCTTAATCAACTGAATTAAGGAGGGTTTCACCTACAACTCTACTATCAAGTCTCCATCATGCGATATACTCAAACGAGCAAACATAGCCCTTAACTCAACAACCACCTTCCTACTCAAAGCATCGGCCACAACATTGGCCTTTTCCGAATGATACTCAATGGTCATATCATAATCCTTAAGCAATTCCACTCATATTCGGGTCGGTTCGGTTCGGGTTCGGGTCTAATTCGGGTCTGTGATGAGTCGGATTCGGTTCGGGTATTGGATCGGGTCAAAATCGGATCGGTTGTTTTCGGGTCGGGTCAATATCGGATCGGTTTTTGGTTTGGGTCAAAATCGGGTCGTTCGGGTCGCTTTCAGTTCGGGTTAAAATTGGGTCAATTTCGTGTCGGGTCAACATTTAAATTTTCGGGTCAATTTGATTTGAGTTGGGTTAAAGATTTGAGGTTTAGTATTTATGGTTTAGTTTAGAGTTATTGGTGTATGAGATTAATTCTGATTCAACTTGTCAATCTATGCATTTGAATTTGATTAAATATTTATATCAAAGCTTCATGTATCCATATAATTTTTTTGTATAATTATATTGAATCAAAGTTTATAATAATAATAATAATAATAATAATAATAATAATAATAATAATAATAATAATAATAATAATAATAATAATAATAATAATAATAATAATAATAATAATAATGTCTGAAATGAATTAATTTATTAAACTTAGGATTTAATTGAATTAACTAAAATCTAAAAGCATAAATCACGGACATAATTAAAATAATTTTAAAACTAAATGTGAAATTTCAATTAAATTAATCTAAATTGAAACTCAATTAAATCAAGAAAAATAGAAAGACAATTGGTAAAAATAGAGAGGAAAAAAATAAAATTTTGGAGGGAAATAAGCCACCAAATTTTTAAGTTAGATTGAAAAAAAAGAAAAAGACAATTGGAAAAAATAGAGAGAGAAAAGATAAAATTTTTGAGGGAAATAAGCCACCAATTTTTTAAGCTAGAGATTAATTACTTTTTAGGTCATGTTGCATTTAAAATGTTACATTTTAGTCAACTTTAAGTTTTAGTTTAATTTAATTTAGTCACAAGTATTCCCACGATTTAGACTTCGGATCTAGAAATCCCCACCCTGTAGTGATATTTAGTCTCTAAAAATTTACTTTTAGTTGAAATTGACTAATCTTTGTAATTTAGTCTATTAATTTAATATATTGATATTTTCGTTCATTTTAATTTCAAAGATTTAATTTTTAGCCAAAATTGACCCCTATTTATTTATATGGTATAATTACAAAATTGATCATTGGACTCTCAAATTTCTCCACTTCCAAATTGTCAATTTAGTCTACAATTTCAATTTTATGCTATATTTTATGATGAAATTATAAAATTGGTCACCAATATCTCAAATTTCTATACTTCATTTTATTATTTATTATATTGTTAACAATAGATATTTGGGTTAAAATCGGGTCGATATTCGGTTCAACTTTCTGTTCAGCTTTCGGTTCGGGTCCATTTCGGTTCAACAAAAAATTTCGGTTCGGTTCGGTTCGATTCGGTTCGGTTCGGGTTTCGGGTCAACTTCGAATCATCATGTTCGGGTCAAAATCGGGTTTTGCTTCGGGTAATTCGGTTCGGGTTTCGGGTCTCGGGTCAAGTTTGCCAGGTCTAATCGAGACACAACTCATCTTTACACTATGGACACCACTACACTTCATTTATTCCACAATCTTATTCATATAGGTCATCCACTCCTTGGATGCCTCCGGTGCCAGCCCTTGAGCTCAACTTCTACTCAACTTGCGTAAGTGCTAACCGTAGCTCACAACATCTACCAGCTAGTGCAGTCACATGCACCTTAGCATTAACAGCTTCACAAGCTCTAAACATCGCCTATATACCCACCGCCATACAATCCAACACTTACCCAACCAACACAGGTTGTACTTGCACCGAGGCACATCGAGGCGTCTAGCCCCTAGGAGACTTTACACACTCCTATATTCCTTGCTCAGAGGCAACAACAATCATACCACATCGTACTCTCTCCTCGATTTATGGTGCTATTAATTTGAATGCATGATAACAACTTACAAAACAAACAAAACAAATTACTCAGGCCAGCTCGAAGCAAGGACCCAAGACTTTGATTTCAACTTAAAACATTTCACTAGGTAATAAGGCAATGGACATCCCAATTTCCCCCCAGTATAGCACAAAGCATACCACATACATATCTCAAGCATCATGCAACTCAAGCATCAAGATTCAGCCTAGTTAACATCATAAAACTACTCACATCCATATTCATCCATCATGTATAGCATCACTATCACATATTCAACATGGGCATGCTTAAACATTCACCAGACAAAGCAAATATCACCAAAACAGTTATCCACATCACAAATCACTTACCAACAACTTACCATCATCCCAACATTCCGTAACCTGGCTCTGATGCCACCAAATGTAACCCTCTTAGCCCGGCCTAGACGTCCGACCCGAACCAAGGAGATTACACGGGGAAAACTGAATCCAACTCGTTAAAGCCGACTTAGATTAACGACCTTTTTTTTATCTTCTCTAGATGCAATTTAAAACTCTATGTGATCATCAAAACATTTAGAAAGAAACGGCGCAACAAACATATAACGTTTAGGGATTCAATCGAACATTTTAAACTTTTAGGGACCAAAATGTAATTTCCATAAATTACATAGACCATTCCCATTTTAAGGCTTCCAACCTTTAATTAATCATAAAACACGCTTCTCTGTCAAATTTCAGCACAAATGAACCATCCAAACCCATCCAATTGCATACACAAAGATCAGGGACTAAAATGTAATGTTTCAGTCTTTTAAAGATCACATTTAACCAATTTAATGGTCAGGTATCGGTACACCTACAACCCGTATCAATACTCTGGATAGCAGTAACCAAAGTTTGAGAGAGGGTATCGATACCCTTCCCCGAGTATCGGTACATGTGTGCATTTTGCACAGGGGTATCGATACACCTTCAAATCGTATCGATACCAGTGTGCAATTTTTTTACATAAGGGTATCGATACACTTCCAAATCGTATCGATACTCCTGCACCAATCTGGCCAAAATTAGCCTATGAGTATCGATACTGAGGCCCGAGTATCGATACTCATACCATAAGTGCACAAGAAACAGCCCCTTAAACGCATCAAACATCATCCGATCACACCTATAACTCATATACATGCATATATAATCACATCAAACATATATCCATCACAAACTAGCCACATAGCAAGCATTAGGCACATCAATTCATTTTGAATAAGCAACTAATAAAGAATGCCTTCAACCACAAACTGAAGCATGACCAAAGCACCAATTAAAGGTCCAAAAACCACATAGAGGCCAATTACAAAAACACAAATGCATACTAAACTTGCTCAACGCTGGGAAATACCATAACCATAATATTTAAAGCACTGGACACCCCCATTGCCTTTATTACTCTAGTCCAAAACCAAAGCTTACCTTCAATCAAAGTCTTCCACCGATCCCCTTGCAAGTGCTACCTCCAAAGCTTTAATTGACTGCATTGATGAACAAAGAGAGCATAAGCATACAAGCTTAGTGAGGATTGCTCAAAACACATCAACAATGAAATTTTTAAAACACAAGTTGAAACCATATCATGCTCAATCTCAATTCAAGCTTTCAAAACCAAAGCAAATCATTTTTAACCATGTTCCACATGTATCATTAACCACATGCATTGTTCACAACGCAAATCCACATTAAGCCTAACTTGCTTAATTCACATGCATTGTTCACAAAGCAAATCTACATTAAGCCTCACTGGCTTAATTCACATGCATAGATTTGTCCTATGCAACATCTCATCATCAAGCATCTCATGCACAATAATCCATTATGCATTCATTATGATCATGATACATGGGCAACAATAAACATATATATTGGCTTAAAACATCCCGCCATAGGCTCACCCCTATCCGTTGCGATAGACTCACCTCTATCACCTTTACAAACAATATCGGATACACGAACTTGTATAGGCTCACCCCTAACCCATAATGATAGACTTTCCTCTACCATCCGCAATATGCTCACCCATATTACGTCACGTAGCTAGACACACGTACGATTTTTAGATTATAGTGCACTCACATCCTATTGGTCGACCAACATATCCATATATTAAAAATAGATCATTCACTTGCCAATATACCCATAAAACCATGTTAACTCACTGCTTACAATGCATCATTAAAAATCATCCCATATCCCAAAATTAAACATGCTTCTAAATAGAAAATACCATCTCATACAAGATCATATCATCTTTTATCAAACCAAACCATTTCATTGGATAAACACAAGCAAAACCATGCATAAAACCATGCATAACAGTGAGTAACAACCATTATCAAAACATGAGCATGATAAAACATGGAGTAAATTTCAAATCGAAATCCGAGAGTTCAAGTAACCATACTTACTTCCGAGATTAGCTAAGCGTTTCAAGCTTACACTAACCTCCCAACACCTCGTATCCAAGCTTATAAAAGATTTAAAACACATCCTCTTATTGAAACGCGAAACTTCACGTGCCGACGCGAAGATCACTTGTCTGAAACTTCAAAAATTGCTTTGCTAGATTTCGGATCAATATCCCCTGCTTTTAGATCACCAAAAACAGAGATCCAATGCATTAAAATGCATTCTAACTCTAGCAACTAAACACAAACTCGTTGCCCAGCAAAACAACATCAATTTACCCATCTGAAACAACTGAAAACTCATTCGATTGCTTTCTAAACCATGCCCAGCCAACAATCAACACTTCCAATCATTAATATTAATCAAATCACATCAAAAAACAACCTAAACCCTTCCTTATATCTCCATCAATCATCTAACCATCAAATCACTTCAAAAACACAACTAAGACTATCATAAAACTCAAGGATCTCAAGGATTTTGGGATCTTAATCATTAAAACTCCTTTTCAACATCATAATCACCTCAAAACTCAATTATAATCCATCTAAATCAGAGCTCATCAACAACACTCCGAAAATCAAGAATTAAACCTTAGTTTTGCAAGATTTTGATCTTGAATCAAAACTATAATCAAATCCCAGTTAAAAACAATAGTTGAGAGTCAAAAATCCTGGGAATTTAAATAAAGAACCTTGATTAGAGGATGAAAATGGGATTTACCTCCAATCCTTGCTTTCCTTAAGATTTGACAAGTTTTGCTTCACAATTCTTGAAGAAAATGAAAAGAAATCTTTAAAATGGTTATGAGATCAAAGTGAGAGTGTTTAGGAGAAAAGAAATCAGGAGAAAATACTTTAGAAATGGTTTTTGCTGAAAATGAAGAGTGGAAAGTTAGTTACGTAAATGAAATTTCCAAATTAATGATTTTATTTGATAAATAAATAAAATCCCCTTTTTAAACAAATACATAAAATTCATTTAAAACACATGTCAAATTAAGAAAAGGTGTAATTGCACAAAAGCTCTCTAAAGATTCCAAGATTTTGACTCCTCTTTTGAAATTTGCATTTTTCCACAGTTGTCAAACTTTACATTTTGGTCACCGCCCAAAATGTACCACTTACAAAACTCATTTTGCAAAATGGATTTGACTAACCTCTTAAACATGATTTTAGAGGATTTTAGCAATTTTTGTCATAATTTTATCCTATCCCGGACCTTGATCTCCCTGAACCACCTAACACGATTCGAACCGTTTCGAACTGGTTCACTAAACCGAATCTGATGTCTGAAACATCTAGGCCCAAAATCGGGGTGTTACTATTTCGTACCTCAAGGCCGCACACCTATATTAGATTTAGTGAAGGGAACATAGCAAGATAATAACACATAATTAATTTCCAATGCCAGTGCAGGACTGTGTACAAGCTGAATATGGAGAATAATTAGATAAACAAAGATGTTGTTGTGATATATAAGGTTGTTGTCAAGGCAACACAATTAAGCACAATTTGTTAATCATTGCAATGAGGGCTTAAGCTCATCACAACTACTCTTCTAGGTCTAAAATTAAGATAGGAGCAAACTACAAAACCCTGAACCCATGAAGTAAAGTCATCTCGTGAAAACTTTCATTCACTCAAGCTAATTTGTCCGTCACTGCAAAATTTTCAGATTCACAGACTTTGATAGCAGCGGAGTGTCCTCGCACATGATTCTTCCTAGAGCCTGTTGCGGGCACCTCTAGGGTAAAACAACAATGTCCTTTGTTTTTACTTTTGTTGTTGTGGTAGTGCTGTATTTTTCTATTTCTTTTGCCTACCTCGACAGCTACCTACAATCATTGTTAGAACATTGCAAAGAATTCTAAAAACAAGAAAGGAGTGTTCATTAGATATTTTAACAAATTCAGCAAGTAACAGTATTGTTTTGATCATTTTGGCAAAAAGAAAAAAAAATTCTAAGTCATTATTCATGTTTTTCCCATATTAAGTTCAATTTATTATTGGTGCAAAAATAAGTAATCGGCTAACTATCATAGGAACAAGTTATACAACAAAATTTTCTGTTCTAATTAATATTAAGGCAAGTACAATGCAATCTAAATGCAACTATGATGCATAAACAAAAATATGAGAACTATACCCCCCCAAACTCGAGATGGGCATTGCCCTCAATGCACAAAATAAAACTAAATCTAAAAAATAAATATGAGAAAGGGAAAGAAAACTCGGGCTTAGTTGCTATCAGATGGTGGAGAAGATGTGGAGGAGTTATCTGCTCTTCCTCCAGTTGCGGGTTGCGGCCGTGCTGCCCCTGTTGTGCTCGATGGCTCGATTCCTTAGGGTCTGAATTTGGGTAAGTAGTTGTGAGACGAGGATACAACGCAAATAAAATCTTGGAGTGCATTGATATGCATCTACTAAAGTAACTACTCCCTTATTAGTTTAGCTTAAGAGGGTCATTTTCGATACTTCTTGTAATCCATCTGCACCCTACATCTAGTGATTATCCTCATGGTGGAGGAGTCCTTCTTCCTCGTTCCCTTTGTAATCCATGTGACCCTTCCTTTTTGATCCTATTCCTGAAGGCATGAACATGTGATAAGGGAAAGTTTCTTTTGTTGTCGTGGCAGTTGCTGTGGCAACTAGTTACTACGCAGTCTTCTGTCATAATGCAGTGTAGGTCAAGGGAAAGCTTATACACTTCATGACTCCCCATACTGCTTTCCGCAGGTTCCTCGAAAATCTCCATTAGTAGAGATTTTGGTGGTTTTGAAAGCTGCTAGCTTCGGCTCCTCTAAATATATGTAGTCCATGGTTGTCGAAGTTTCTGCTGAGGTGGGCATGGTTGTCGAGGCATATGATGTCGTGTCATCAATTTCTTTGTTGGCCTCTCTTGTTGTCTATGTGGTGTTGCTTTGTTTAGGTGCTGTCAGTTCGTCTTCAAGACAACGTTCTAGGTGGCTGTCAGGACGACTATTAATCTCGTTGTCCGGGCAGCATTCTGCATCCTCCTAGATTGGAGGTTCTAGATACTCTTGACACTTCAACGATCCTTCCTTGCTTAGCTCTTCGGCCTCTTGTCTTGGGACATCAGTATCCCTCAAGCTTAATTGTTCAAGTTCATTCATTGCATTACTGAAGATTGAATTGCTCATACGTGCATCCATCTTAAAGATGTTGGCGTCAATAACAATTGACATTTTGTCCGTGAGCGCAAGGAAAGCTTGAAGTGTGTCCTCCAAGGATGTTGATTGTTACTCGGGCATGTCGATTTCTGTAGCAAAACTGTTATGGTAATAAGAATTTTGGGATTTCTGATCATACCATGAAAAGTCTTGCTGCTGCGGTGGCGACATCTGCGGTAGTGGCATATGTTGTTCGTAGTCAGCCATCCACTCTCGAGTGGCTTTTCTCGATATGTCTTCTGCGAACAGCTGAGGGCAACTTTCGAATGCATGATTGCATTCACAAAATTCATAGAAATCTTGCCACATGTGGCTGCCTTTGACTTGTAGTTCACCAAATTAAGAGCTTTCCACCATTATTTTTTGTTTTTTTATAATTAGATAAAGAAAAATTAAAGACTAAAACTAAAGGCAGAAAAGAAAAGTGTAGAAAAAGTAAAATCGATGGTCACTATTGCCAATCCCCGGAAACGACGCAAAAAACTTGTAGGGCATGTAAGTGTTCGCCTTTTTGTAAGAGCGCAAGTGCACACTCCTGCCAAGTTATAGTATAAAAGATGTCAAATCTCACGAGGATTGGACAGTGATCTTCGGTTGTTGGTTTTCCTGCACAAGAAGCAAGTAGTTTAGTTTTATGTTAAGGAAGTGAGGAGAAAGCAAGTTTGTAAAGAAAGTTATCAGATTGATAGAGAGGGCAGGGTTATAGTGCTTCTTAGTGTGAAACCGCGTTAAATAGGCCATGTTGATCTGCGCTGCCACGATATGCTGCCTCAGCGGGTAATGGAGGATTGAGGTTGTAACCCTTTCACTACCGCATCAGATCTCTACTCTTGCAACTTTCGCTGTCTCGGCAGGTGGAATGGAGAGAAGTCCTAGCGGCAAGTCTGACAGATACTCCAAGTGCGGCAGAGCAATTCTAAAGTGATCCTTCAACGTGATGGAGAGAAGTCCTAACACAGGCAGTCGACGTTTGGTTGCTCCTTTTAGCCGGTGAAACTTGAATTTATGTCTAAAAAGAATTAGTCAACACCTCGACATGATGAGACCGTACTTAATTTTTTCGTGAGTTTGACACTCTCGTGCATGACAAATAGTTTTCTTCAACTGGACTTTTGGAACTAACAGAAGAGGTGAAGAACATGAATTAAGTAAACATGGAATATTTTATTGAAAACAAACTCGAAACCTAAACAACTATTTTCACAACTAAATTACAACATAACCCGAACCCAAGGGGGAATAAGAACATGGCAGCGACAGAAATCCTAAGCTTATGTCTAGAGAAAACCTAAGATATCTCTCCCTTGATTTGCTAAATACATGAGGTTTATATAGGCAAAGATCTAGTCTAAGTCCTTCTTGGAGTAGAAGTCCTTTTTGGAGTAGAAATCCTTCTTGGAGTAGAAGTCCTCAAAAGGATTTTGTATTAAATGCAACTTTAAAATATGAATTCTTTGAGTTGAATGCGGACTTCTTTTCTTGTTGCCTTGTTCCACAAGTAAGCTCGAGATTTCACTTCAGTGGCTTTGCCCGCTGCTACAGACATCGAAAAATTGTGTGGTCTGCACCGTTAGAATCAGGATTTTCTGCTCTATCGATCGCACTCCAATTCTCCAACTCCTCAATTTGCTGCCCTGGGCGAGACTGGGTTGCACTGGGCGGCACTGGGAAGCATTGAGCGGCATTAGGCGGCACTTTGCTGCCCTCGTCTGTTGCCTTAGCATCCTCTCCTCTGGTTTGTCCTCCTCCTGTTAGCTTCTAGCCCTGGAAAACTAAATTTACACTAAAATAGCATCTTTACTTCACCAAATAACAAATATTCAATAAAAACATGGCAAAACAAAGAATATTGTATTTATGCAATGAATAACCTAATTATGCCTAAAATGTACTTAAAAATAGCAATAATATGAGATGGAATGTGCATGAAATATAGAATTTCTGGACACTTTACAGTTCCTCATCAAGACAAATCCGGTCGCAACTCAATATCCTCCACTGGCATAACATGTGACAGATCCGATGTATACCTACGCAACACCAACACATGAAACACATCATGAATTTTCTCCAACTCGGGAGGTAATCTCAAACGATACGCAACCGAACCAACACAATCCACAATTTCATATGGTCCAATAAACCTTAGACTAAGCTTACCCTTACGTCCAATCCTAATCACCTACTTCCACGGTGAGAATTTCAAAAATACGCGATCACCAACCGCAAAATCAATTTCCCTACACTTTAGATCTTCGTAGGATATCTGACGATTTTAGGCAACATTTACACGATCACAAATAAGCTTCACTTTCTTATTTTTGCCTTACAACATATCAGGCAAGGAAACATACTTTTCCCTAACCTCAGCCCAACACAAAGGCGTACGACACCTTCTACCATACAAAGCTTCATACGGTGCGATTTGTATACTAGCTTGATAAATGTTATTATACGCAAACTCCACCAAAGGCAACTGTTTCTCCCAAGTTCCTTGAAACTCAATGACACAACATCTCAACATATCTTCCAAAATCTGAATCAGACGTTCAGATTGACCATCTGACTGAGGATGATACGAAGTGCTGAAATTCAACCGTGTACCCAAAGCTCGATGCAAGCACTCCCAAAACCTCACTATAAACTGCGGATCTCTATCTGAAACTATAGATTTGGGCACTCTGTGCAAACACACAATCTCAACAATGTACATATCTGCCAACTTATCCAGAGTATATGTTGTATGCACATGCACAAAATGTGCACACTTCGTAAACCGATCAAAAATCACCCAAATGGAGTTCTACTTAGTTGGCGTTAACGGAAACCCAGACACAAAATCCACGGTGATTCTCTCCCTCTTTCATTTCGGTACCCTCAATAGTTGAAATAGCCCAGAAAGAAAACCGAGGCTCAACCTTAACACGCTGACACACCATGCACTTAGCAACGAAATCAACCACATCTTTCTTCAAACCAACCCAATAGTATTCTTCCTTCAAACTACGATATATCTTAGTACTACTGGATGCATACAAAAGGAATACTATACGCTTCGGTCAAAATAGTTTACCTCAACTCATCATCATTAGGCACCACTATTGGATCCTTGAAACACAACACTCCATCATCGTTAAAACAAAAATCAGTCGGATTCCCATCCATAACATCCTTAACATGCGGTACTAACACCTCATCATAAGGTTTATTTACTTCAATCAACTGTGACAAATTCGACCAACAAACCACCATCTTGTGTCACACTCAACCGTGCAAACATGGCTGTTAACTCAATCGCAACCTTCCTACTCAAAGCATCAGCTACCACATTAGCTTTCCTTGGATGATACTCAATAATCAAATCATAATCCTTCAGCAACTCCAACCATCTACGTTGCCTAAGATTCAAATCCTTTTGAGTCTTTAAGTACTTTAAACTCTTATGATCCGTATAAAAAACACACTTCTCACTATAAAGATAATGCCTCGAAATTTTCAAAGCAAACACAACCGCGACAAGGTCAAGATCATGGGTAGGATAGTTGCACTCGTGCACCTTCAATTTCCTCAATGCATAAGCTACAATCTTTCGACCTTGCATCAACACACAACCCAAACCAACATATGATGCATCACTATAAACCATAAACTTTTTACCCAACTCAAGTTGAGTCAAGATAGGAGCTTGCGTCAAAGCTGCCTTTAACTTCTCGTAAGCTCGTTGTCTATCATCCGCCTACTCAAAGCAAACATTCTTTTGCAACAACTTAGTCAACGGAGCATCAATCTTCGAAAATCCAACCACAAACCTACGATAATAACCAACCATCCCAAGAAAACTACAAACTTCTGACACAGATTTAGGTGTCTTCTAACTCATCACCGCTTCGATCTTATGATCAACTCGAATACCCTCAACCAACACAAAATGTCCAACAAAAACAGCTACTTTAAGCCAAAACTCACATTTACTCAACTTAGCATAGGGCCGATTATCCAACAAAGCTTGTAACACAATCCGTAAGTGTTTATGATGATCCTCCTCGGTACAAGAGTACACCGGAATATCATCAATAAACATAACCACAATCTGATAAAAGAATTCTTAAAACACACGATTCATCATATCTCTGAACGTAGCAGGTGCATTCGTCAAACCAAACGGCATCACCAAGAACTCATAATGCTCGTACCTTGTACGAAAAGCAATCTTAGGCACATCTATATCATTCACCTTCAACTGATATTACCCAGATCTTAAATGAATCTTAGAAAACACCGAAGCACTTCAGACTTGGTCAAACAAATCATCAATCCTTGGCAAAAGATACTTATTCTTAATCGTTAATTTGTTCAATTGTTGATAATCAATACAAATTCACATTGTGCCACCCTTGTTTTTTACAACTAACACCGGCGCACCCCAAGGTGAAACAGTAGGCCTAATAAACCCTCGATCAAGTAACTCCTGAAGTTGCATCTTCAACTCCTTCAATTCCTTCGGTGCCATTCAATACGGAGCAATAAACACTGGAATTGTATTTTCATACAACTCAATGGCAAACTCAACCTATCTAATCGACAACAGACCAAACAATTCTTTAATAAATACGCCCATAAATTCACATATTGTACGTATGTCCTGAGCACACACTTCCTTACATCCAAGATTCATAACATAAGCTAAGAAAGCCTCTCAACCCGATTCCATCAAACGACTTGCTTATAGAGCCGAAACAACACTAGATATGAATTTCACATTCCCACCCATAATTACTATTGCGTGTAAATAGTGCTTCGCAATTTGTGTAAATATACACGACGCAAGTAATACAAGGATAAGTATAAGAGTATCGTCTCTACAAGGATTAGTACTCAACCTTCGGTTCTACTCCCTCGCACTACCAAATCAATAAAGTAAAACCACAAATTAATTGGGTGATTTGATATAATCTAAAAATAACTAACTTAATGAAATCTGGTAAATAAAATAGAGAAGTAATCGAGATGAGAAGATATGCCGAATTAGAGTGTGTCGTAGGGTGGAATCCTCTTGACTTCATTTCTATCTTGAATACAGCAACACACTACTTCCGTGGTAGTGACCTAAATCCCTTCCACGGCCTCAATGGCTGAAGTCATGCCGTAGAAATCCCTTGCTCGTTGGAAGATACAGTTAAGGCTCAGCAAAACATCCTTGGGTGCTTCCGCCTTATCCCAAAGAACAAAACGCTGGTTGATGACTAAACTCTTATGATACTTTTTGACGTGAATCAAAGGGCAAACACCAACTGTTCATACACTTCTTTTAGCCGCTGAAACTCTTACCTATCCCTAGGCCGAGTTAGTTAACACCACGTGGGGCGAAAACCATACTTATTCCTTTCGTGAGCTCAACTCTCCCGATATTGAACAAATGGATGATCTCACAAAACCCTCTCCCATCTAGAATGCGAAAATAATTAAAGCCAGAATAAGAAAACCTTAACTTTTAATGCATTAAGAACAAAAACTTAGTACAAGAGTTTTCACACAACTACTAAAAAAACTAATCATAACCCTAAGAAATTTAAAACATAATGAGACTAATCCTAGGCTCTTCTCTCTTTCTCGATCCGATCTCCCCACCTCTCTTCTTCTTCTTCATGGCGGCAAGCCTTTATATAGGGAAAAGTGTAGGCACAAATCATTCTTGGAGAGGAAGTTAAGTTAGACTTGGACTAGACTTTATTAAAGACGTAAATCTCTTTAATTTATTACAATATACATTTTGACCAAAAGGCCAATTTTATACTTCCTTCCAAGTTTTCCTCCTCTTCTCGAGCTCAAGTTGCCACGTAATGTGTGTAGAAAATCCAGTGTTAAAATCCCTTCTTGTTGACTACCACTTTGCTTGATTTGTCTTTCGGCAGAATGTTGTCGCGATCGAGCTTTCGCTGCCTCGGCATCGGTTTGCTCTACTCAACAAGGCTTCCCCAGCTTCCATCAGTAGAAGCCCTAATGTGGCTTGGCTCCATTAGGGTCTGTTATCAACTGGTCCTGCCTCATCTTCCATCGTGCTCTCTGTATTGGGTTGACATCATCCTGCTCCAACAGTGCAAATCTGCAAGAATACTAATCATGCATTAAATAGTATATTTTACATAGTATAAACATAATAATAAGATCAAAGGTATAAATGATGAAATCTAAGCATGAAAGGCCATATTGCAGCTCAAATGGGTGTAGGTTGAGTGATAATTGCCATGATAAGGGGTCAAAATATAGGACTTTTGGGCACTTATCACACCCCCGAACTCGAACTATTTCTTGTCCTCAAGCAATACAAACCATAAATTACCAAACCTTAGTTTTTATAAACCATCTCATTGGTCTTACATTTCCATCTCTCTCCAAACCATGGCGAAGAACGCTTCAGCCCTTAAGTCTTTGGATGCCCTAGGAATTCCATGGAATCAAACTATAAGATTTGTGAGTGTGTGCATGTATTGTGAACAAGATGATTACAAGGATTCTAAGTAAACACTTAAGCATTAAATTACTTAACTTGATTTTTTAAAGCAACCTAACCTACTAGAGCCAGTTTTGGGAACCTCTACTAATTAGCCTAGAGCCGGTTTTGGGCACCTCTAGGGTTTTCTTAACCTAGATCCAGTGGTGAGCACCTCTAACTTTTACCCAATTTTCTTTCTAAGCTAGTCTATGTCCTAAGTGTACTAGAATCCCTTAAATCATGCAAGTCACAAGGGTGTTTAAGTTTTAATCTCATAGTGTGATCCTAAGTTATCTTCCTTTAAGCATCCTAAAAATAAAAGCTCTAAACAGTTCTAAACAATGGTGAGAAGAGAGAGTTCTATTGCTAAGAAAGAAGATTTAATTAAAACTAAATTGAGGCAATTGATAGAAAGTACTGTCGAGGCATAAGCATAATTCGGTTAAGGCAGATGCAATAATAAAAAAATTAACAAGTAAAGGCACAAAATCTATACATCAATTATATTATACTACCGCGACATGGCAATTCCTTGGCCTTTCATCCTACACCCCTAAACTCGAACCATGCATTACCCTCAATGCTTACATTTCATACATAAGATAGAAAAAATTAAATCACAAAATATGAGGGCATAAACAGATAAACAACAAAAAATTGAAGAAGAATTTAAATGGATTTAGAGGTGGCAGAATCATCCTCCAAATCACCATCAGACTCCAAAATTAGCCACTTCGTTGGTTTAGAAGCTGCTCGCTTGATTCGTTTGGACTCTCGGGGTGGCTGGATGCGTGATGGTGGGGTGAGTTTTTCTTCTCGGGCATCCACCACTTCAAGGGAATCATGGTCAACGTTGTCCTTGTTCAGTCCCTTGCGGATGATCAAGTAAAACACTCGTCTAATAGATTTGTCACTATCTGAGGTGGTATGTGCTATGGATTCGGCCGGTGTATCTAAGCTAGCCTTGCTACTGCAGAAAGTGTATCAGAGGTTGCGGCGACAGAGGTTTCTTAGGCTCTGTGCTGGGCTGCGGCAGCGGCAGAGAAGACGACAGCGAGGAAGATGGGGAATTGGACCGTTGGATCAAGGAACCTCTTTTGGACCCACTGAGTTGTTGCGGTGTGGAACTCCCTTGTATACACCATAAACACTGCCGGCGTTGGTCCATTTCCTCCAGCTTGGTCAGAATTTGTTGGAGGTCTACGGCGGCAGGGGAATACGGTTGAGGTGTCATAGGAATGTATGCTGAAGCTGCTGCCCCGGTAATACTCTGCATCAGTGTGGCATGCAGAGGCTCGACGTCTGAGATCTCCATTATTATGTGGCAGGTAACCTTGTTCCATCCTTGTCTTTCTTTTGTAAGTTTGTCGATTCTGTTGAACGAGATTTCGTTCTCTGTACAGAGGCCAATTATGAGTGACAGAAAATAGAGCGACCCCTTCTCCTTTACTGTGCATTTGTAGATTTCCTGCACAATTAAATTACCTATATTAATTTTACAATTTTGCATAATAGAATGGATAAGAGCAAGCCTGGGTCAATCAACAGCCGTGTGTGGGAAGTCGGCAGAAGGCGGTGGTGGATGAACTTTTTCCACAGTTTGGCTTCTGGTCGTAGATATTGCCACTGCACCGAGCCTCTATGTGATCCAGCCTCCAATGGTGTGCCGACGAAGTAAAGCTCCTCCTTAATGTACAAGAAAGCATCTTATGTTATGGCCTCCAAAACCTATACATGCTAATATCTTTCAATGTGCAGGCCGTAGAATCTGTTGATTGTGTCGACATCGATGAAGATGGCTTTTCCCTCACATGCACGAATAGTGCATCGACACTTGGCCTATGAGCATAGAACTCTCAAACTATTGTGAGATTGGCCGGGGCTTGATGGAGAAAGAAAACTTGCCACTTATGGTGTATGATATTGTTTAAAAGAAGGGGTCGATGCCGTAATTTTGTTCATTGAATGCTTGGAACCCTTGCTCTTCCCACACATGCCGCAAAATGTAGTGTGTTTTAAACCTTTCTTCTACCGATTCCTGTGCGAAGCGAGTATAGGCTGTTGCCATGAGAACGCTGGAAGATGCTTCTCTAGTTGCCATCTGAATTGTATAAGAGCAGTGAGCGTAATTGAGAGAGAGTAAAAAGAGTTGAGAGCATAATTGAGCGTGAATAACTATGAGAATAGTGGCCCTTTTGTAGAGTCTCGGCACATTGTGAGGTTGAAGTACAATTTGTGGCCGCGGTCGTTATTAGCTATTTCTATCCGTTGCAGTTCTGCCTGATGGGAAACTAGCCGTTGCGGCTCTCACAATACATTGGGTGTCAAATGCTGTGGCAGCTAACTGTCACTTCTCCAAACCGTTGGTTCCTCCCTTCTTTCCTTCTTGACCTCCTTCCAAAAAATAGATGAAAAAAATTGTTCTGAAAAAATTGTGAAAAATAAATATAGATAACTAGAAATACAAATTTATTCTAAAAAATAAAAACTAAACCTACAAATAAAAATAAAAATTAAGTAAAGAGAGAAAAGATTAGTGCACTTGGATGCATCCCCTAAAGTGTATACTTCCTTATCCCTCATAACATGTGCCCCTGGATGTGGTAGCAACCTTTGTCCATGTTCTCCCTTTTCTTGTCGCAACATATTTCCGAACATGGTCTAATATGTTTGTTGT
This sequence comes from Hibiscus tridactylites, assembly GCA_958450335.1. Taxonomy (NCBI): domain Eukaryota; kingdom Viridiplantae; phylum Streptophyta; class Magnoliopsida; order Malvales; family Malvaceae; genus Hibiscus; species Hibiscus tridactylites. The sequence goes on from OY288266.1 coordinate 47,900,395, forward strand.
GGCATTCTACCGCTTCAGTACTGGGGCCTTTTTGTTCCTTACTGGCACCTTGTTGCAGAGTGGCCTGTAGTGCCTGACAAGTTGTTGTAGCGTTGGCATTAACCCTCATTGTTAGTTCTCCTTTCTCCACATCGATTACAGTCCTCCCAGTTGCGAGGAATGACTGTCCAAGTATCAACAGAACTCTTTCATCTACATCGTAATCTAGGATGAGGAAATCCGTAGGGAAAATAAACTTATTTACTTTTACCAGGATATCTTCAATTTTCCCTTCTGGTTGCACATGTGATCCATAGGCAAGCTGCAACATCACCGTGGTTGGTTGTGCTGTCCCAATCCCTAATTTTTGAAAGATGGACTTGGGCATGATATTGATTCTTGCACCTAAATCACATAGCGCTCTCCCCTCATATGCGTTCCCGATCGTGCATGGTATGAGAAAGCTTCCAGGATCCTTGAGCTTGGGTGGAGTTCGATTGAGTAATGCGGCCATGCATTCCTCTGTTACAACAACTGTTTCAAATTCACCAATCATTTTAATGAACCTGACAATGTTATCCATATATAAAAGCATTTAAAGTGTTTTTGAGATAACTATATTGCTTTGGCTGTTAGGCATGCTTCTGTGGCATGGCCTGCTATGGCTGCTGCTGAAATCTTGCTGTTGGAGCATTATGATTTTGCGGATAAAGGGCATTGTTAGGGTTGCTCCATGAGATGTTGGGGTGCTTTTTCCAGACTGAATTGTAATTGTTGGATATCTGGCTGTTGTTGCAATTGAAGTTTCCAACATAACAAGCTGACTCTGGGTTCTGCGGACATTGAGGAAACGCATGGTTACCCCCACAGTTTTCGCAAAATAAATCAATTACCTTGACTTTTTGTTGATTTCTTTTCGATTGTAAGTTCATAACTAGCTTCGTCAAGGTGGCGATCTGGGATGAAATTGAGCCCTCAGACTCTAATTTAGTAACTGAGGTTTGACGGTGATCTCCTCCTCTTCTGGCCGTGGGAATCTGATAATCATTCTTGGCCATCCTATTTAGGATCTATATGGCTTCTTCCGGCTCTTTATCTAAGAGAATGTCGTTTTTCGAGGCATCCAACATCATCCTAGTTGTCGTGTTAACCACATTGTAGAACATGGTCACCTGCGTCTATACTGGGAATCCGTGCAAGGGGCATTTGTGTAATAGCTCTCGATATCACTCCCAAGCCTCATGCATGGACTCGTCATCAGCCTGTCGAAAAGAAGTGATCTCGTTACGTAGTTTGTCAGTTAAATTTGTAGGATTAAAACGAACTAGAAACTAACGACAAAGATCACTTCTGGATCCAATTGACCCTGCTGGGATATTGTTGAGCTAGGTTTTTGCCCTATATCTTAGTGAATAGGGAACAACTTCAATCTCAAAATATTCTCATGTACTCCCTAAATTTTAAATGAGTTAGAGATCTGGAGGAAGGACGTGAGGTGTTGTCTAGCATCTTTAGTTGCAGAGCCGCCTAATTGCCCTATCGTATTAATAATATTAAACATCACGAGCTTCATCTTAAAGTGGGCGGCCTCAATCTCTTGGGTGACAACTCAAGGGTTTAGTCCGTTCAGGTCCTCTTCAAGGTAATCTCAGAATGTGGGATTTCGAACTGGTATGAATGGAGCTCGCATATTTGCTTCATCTTATATCGAGTTCTACTGCTCATCAACAAGTGGCTACCCATCGACAGGATGTTGCCCTATGACATTGTGTCCTGGCGGCACTTGGTTGAGGCCGCAACCGCGACTTCGAGGTGGGTCCTTAGGTTTCTTCATTGCGGCTTCGTTCTCCCGTCTAAGCCTTCGATAAGTGTGCTCGATTTCTGGATCTGGATCTCGCAATGGGCTTTTTAGGTTAGCTCTGGTCATGCACCAAGATAAAACCAATGTTTATTAATACTAAAATAAAATAAAATAAAATAAAATAATTAAAATAGAAAGTGCAAGAAAATAAAAATAAAAGTTGTCAATCCCCGACAAGACGCCAAAAACTTGTTGTGTGTAAATAATACTTCGAAATTTGTGCAAGTATACACGACACAAGTAATATAGGGATGAGTATAAGAGTGTAGTCTCCACAAGGATTGGTACTCAACCTTAAGTTCTACTCCCTTGCACTGCAAAATAAATAAAGTAAAAACACAACTTAATTGGGTGATTTGATATAATCTAAAAATAACTAACTTAATGAAATGCAGTAAATAAAATAGAGAAGTAATCAAGATGAGAAGATGGGCCGGATTAGAGTGTGTCGTAGTGTGGAATCCTCTTGACTTCGTTTATCTCTTGAACGCAACAACAAACTACTACCGTGGCAGTGACCTAAATCCCTGCCGCGACCGCAATGGCTGAAATCCTATCGCAACAATCCCTTGCTCGTGGTCAAATACAGTTAAGGCTCGACAAAGCGTCCTTGGGTGGTTCCGCCATATCCCCAAGCACGGAACGCTGGTTGATGACTAAACTCTGGTGATACCTCCCGGCGTGAATCAAAGGGCAAACACCAACTGTTCATACACTTTCTTTTATCCACTGAAACTCTAACATATCACTAGGCTGAGTTAATTAACACCACGTGGGGCGAAAATAATACTTATTCCTTTCGTGAGCTCAACTCTCCCGATATTAAACAATTGGATTATATCACAAACCCTCTCCAAAGTAGAATGCGAAAATAATTAAATCCAGAATAAGCAAACCTGAACTTTTATTGCATTAAGAAAAAAATCTAAGTACAAGAGTTTTCACACAACTACTAAACAAACTAATCCTAACCCTAAGAAATTTAGAACATAATGAGACTAATCCTAGGCTCTTCTCTCTTTCTCGATCCGATCTCCCCACCTCTCATCTTCTTCTTCATGGCAGCAAGCCTTTATATAGGGGAAGGTGTAGGCAGAAATCCTTCTTGGAGGGGAAGTTAAGTTGGACTTGGACTAGACTTTATTAAAGAAGTAAATCTCTTTATTTTTTACAATATACATTTTTGGCCGAAAGTCCAACTGTAAACCCCCTTAGCCCGGCTTAGACACCCAACCCGAACTAAGAAGATTACACAGGGAAAACTGAAGCCAACTCGCTAAAGCTGACTTCGATTAACAACCCTTTTCTCTCTCTCTCTCTTTTTTTCCTAGATGCATTTTAAGTCCTATGTGTTCAACAAATAACATAGAAGAAAACGACACAACGATCATAGTTCGTTTAGGGGTTCAATTGTGCAAGTTACACATTTTAGGACTAAACTCTAATTTTAGCAAATTACAAGGACCAATCCAATTTTAAGATTACCATCCATTAATTAGTCATGAAACATGCTTCCATGTAAAAATTCATCACAAACGGACCATCCAAACACATCCAATTGCACATACAACATTCAGGGACCAAAATGTAACTTTCCAGACTTTAAAAGGTACTTTTAACTGAAAATAACGGTCGAGTATCAGTACCCCTTAGGCTTGTATCGATACACGAGAAGAAAGTAGCTCAATTGGGAAAAAGGTATCGATACCCTTCCCTGCGTATCGATACGCCCTTCAAAGATAGCCCAAGTGTATCGATACACGGGCAAATCGTATCGATACCCTTGTGTTGTTTAGCCTACAAAAAGCCTTTGAGTATCGATACTCGAACCCGAGTATCGATACGCATACCAGATAAGCTTCACAAACAACTCCAAAATGTAATTTAATCAGCCAAGCATGCTCAAGCATCAGTAGATAAACATCCCTAAACATATACTACATGTCAACCATGCTTAATTGCAACTACAAGGGTTTTACCAATCCAATACATGTAATTCTAGTAAGCTATAGCATGCATCTCATGAGCAATACCATAAAACATACGAAAAAGCATCATTATTCCTCAAGCAACATATAATGGCCATTTTACAACTCCAAATAGACTAATCAACATATATCAACAAGGAAGTTCTAAAACAAAACTTCCAAACCGAGGTTCTTCCCCATTTCCAAAATCTACTTATTTAAAACCACCAAAGTTCATACTTGAGTTTGAGAGACGAATTAGGTGCTCTCACTTGCTACTCATCAGCCCTCAAGCTTAGTTATCTGCATTGTTTGAAAAAGGAGCGTAAGCACTCTTGCTTAGTGAGGGAAAGCTCAAAACACATCAACAATGCGGTTTTTAGAACACAAGTTGAAACCATATCATGCTCAATCTAAATTCAAGCTTTCAAAACCAAAGCAAACCATTCTTTAACCATGTTCCACATGTATTATTAGCCATATGCATTGTTCACAATGCAAATCCACATTAAGCCTCACTTGCTTAATTCATATGCATAGATTTGTCCTATGCAACATCTCCTGATCAAGCATCTCATGCACAATAATCCATTATGCATTCATTATAATCGTGATACATGTGGAACAATAAACACATATATTGGCTAACAACATCCTGACATAGGCTCACCCCTATCTGTTGTGATAGGCTCACCCCTATCCGTTGTGATAGACTCACCTCTATCTTAATGGCTAGGAATGGAATTAGGCTCACCCCTAACTAATAGTGATAGACTCACCTCTACCACCCGCAATAGGCTCACCCCTATTACGTCACGTAGCTAGAGACACGTACGATTTATAGATTATAGTGCACTCACATCCTATTGGTCGACCAACGTATCCGTATATTAAAAATAGATCATTCACTTGTCAATATACCCATAAAACCAAGTTAACTCACTGCATACAATGCATCATTAAAAACCATCTCATGTCCCAAAATTAAACATGCTTTTAAATAGCAAATACCATCTCATATAAGATCATATTGTCTTGTATCAAACAAAACCATTTCATAGGATAAACACAAGCAAAACCATGCTTAAAACCATGCATAACAGTGATTAACAACTATTATCAAAACATGAGCATGATAAACCATGGAGTCCATTTCAAACCAAAATCCGAAAGTTCAAGTAACCATACTTACGTCCGAGATTAGCTAAGTGTTTCAAGCTTACACTAACCTTCCAACACCTCGTATCCAAGCTTAACAAAGCTTTAAAACACATCCACTCACTGATACACGAAACTTCATATGTCGACGCGAAGATTTTTAATGCCCTGGTTTTGGGTCTAGATATTTTACACATCGAACCGGACCGGTCGGAAACGGTTCGAATCGTGTAAGGCGATTTAAGGAAATCAAGGATCGGGATAGGATAAAAATGTGGTAAAAATTGCTAAAACCCTCTAAAAATATGTTTAAGAGGTTGGTCAAATAAATTTTACAAAATGAGTTTTGGAAGTGGTACATTTTGAGTAGTGACCAAATTGTAAAATTTCAAAACTATGGAAAATGTTATTTTTAAAGGTGAAGCCAAAATCTTAGAATCTTTATGGAGATTTATGGCAATTTAGCCTTTCCATAATATGCCATGTGTTTAAAATGATTTTAATTAAATAGTTTTAATTGGCTTTTATTTTATTTAATTTATTAGGTGGTTAATTAGTGAGATTCCATCACATAACTACCATTCTCTTCTCATTTTCTCCAGAATAATTTTCTCCCAAACACTCTCTCAATATTTTCTAAACAAACTTTAAGAGTTCTTTCAAGATCTTCAAGATTTTAGCTAAGGAAAACTTGTCATTCATTGAGGAAAGCAAGGATTGGAGGTAAATCCCGTTCTCAACCTCTAATCAAGGTTCTTTATTGAAATTGCAAAGATCATTGGCTTCTAATTAATGTTTTTGGTTGACTTTTCATTATTGTTATGATTTGAGATTGAAATCTTGCAAAAATAAGATGAAATTCTTAATTTTCGGACTTGTTTTGTTAAGCTCTGTTTTAGATTGATTTTAATTGAGTTTTAATCAAATTTTTGGAGATCATATAATTTATTTGGTACTTTTCAACACAATTATATTGAAAAACTTCAATTTCTGTAATTTTTACTCAGTTAAAATTCCAACGGGTCCATTGTATAGGCCTATTTAGACCTCCTCGTCTGAAACCTCTACAAAAAAGACCGCAAAAAAGTTTTAATTAAATTTTCAGAGACCATATAATTGATTACGATCTTTTCAATACGATTAATTTGAAAAACATCAATTTCTGTACTTTTTACCCAGTTAAAATTCCAACGGGTCAATTGAAAGACACACTAAGACCCGCTTGTCCGAACCCTCTACAATAAGGACTGCAAAACAAGTTTTAGTCAAATTTTAGGTGATCATATAATTGATTATGACCTTTTCAACACAATTATATTGCAAAACCTCAATTTCTGTAATTTTTACTTAGTTAAAATTCCAACAGGTCCATTGTAAGGCCCAATTAGACATGCTCGTCCGAAACATCTACAAAAAGACCGTAAAAAAGTTTTAATCAACATTTAGGAGACCATATAATTGATTACGATCTTTTCAACATGATTAATTTGAAAAACATTAATTTATGTACTTTTTACTAGGTTAAAATTCAACGGGTCCATCGTAAGTCCCACTAAGACCTGCTGGTTCGAACCCTCTAGAATTAGGAACGAAAAACAAGTTTTAATCAAATTTTTGGAGATCATATAATTTATTTGGTGCTTTTCAACACAATTATATTGAAAAACCTCAATTTTTGTAATTTATACTCAGTTAAAATTCCAACTGGTCCATTATAAACGCCAATTTAGACCCGCTCGTCTGAAACTTCTACAAAAAGGACAACAAAAAAAGTTTTAATAAAATTTTCGGAGACAATATAATTAATTACGATCTTTTCAATACGATTAATTTGAAAAAAATCAATTTCTGTACTTTTTACTCAGTTAAAATTCCAACGGGTCAATTGTAGGACCCACTAAGACCCGCTGGTCCGAACCCTCTACAATAAGGACTGCAAAACAAGTTTTAGTCAAATTTAAGGTGATCATATAATTGATTATGAGCTTTTCAACATAAATATATTGCAAAAACTCAATTTCTGTAATTTTTAATTAGTTAAAATTCCAACGGGTCCATTGTAAGGCCTAATTAGACCTGCTCGTCCGAAACATCTACAAAAGGACCGTAAAACAAATTTTAATCAAATTTTAGGAGACCATATAATTGATTACGATCATTTCAATACGATGAATTTGAAAAACATCAATTTCTGTACTTTTTACTCAGTTAAAATTGAACGGGTCCATTGTAAGTCCAACTAAGACTCGCTCGTCCGAAACCTCTAGAATTAGGAACAAAAACAAGTTTTAATCAAATTTTTGGAGATCATATAATTTATTTGGTTCTTTTCAACAAAATTATATTGAAAAACCTCAATTTCTATAATTTATACTCAGCTAAAATTCCAACGGGTCCATTGTAAAGGCCGATTTAAACCCGCTCGGTTGAAACCTCTAGAAAAAGGACCGCAAAAAAGTTTTAATCAAATTTTCGGAGACCATATAATTGATTACGATCTTTTCAATACGATTAATTTGAAAAACATCAATTTATGTACTATTTACTCAGTTAAAATTTCAACGGGTCAATTGTAAGACCCATTAAGACCCGCTATTCCGAACCCTCTACAATAAGGACCACAAAAAGAGTTTTAATGAAATTTTAGGTGATCATATAATTGATTATGAGATTCTCAACATAATTATATTGAAAAACCTCAATTTCTGTAATTTTTACTCAATTAAAATTCCAACAGGTCCATTGTAAGGCCAATTTAGACCCGCTCGTCCGAGACCTCTACAAAAGGACCGTAAAATAGATTTTAATCAAATTTTAGGAGACCATATAGTTAATTACGATTTTTTCAATACGATTGATTTGAAAAACATCAATTTATGTACTTCTTATTTAGTTAAAATTCAACGTGTCCATTGTAAGATCCACTAGGACCCGCTCGTCCGAAACCTCTACAATAAGGATCGGAAAAAGAGTTTTAATTAAATTTTAGGTGATCATATAATTGATTATGAGCTTTTCAAAACAATTATATTGAAAAACCTCAAGTTCTCTACGTTTTATTCACTTAAAATTCCAAAGGGTCCATTGTAAGTCTCACTGAGACCTGCTCGTCCGAGACCTCTAGAATTAGGAACGAAAAACAAGTTTTGATCAAATTTTGGGAGATCATATAATTTATATGGAGCTCATCAACACAATTATATTGAAAAACCTCAATTTTTGTAATTTTTACTCTGTTAAATTCCAACGGGTCCATTGTAAGGCCCAATTAGACACGCTTGTCTGAAACCTCTACAAAAAGACATCAAAACTAGTTTTAATCAAATTTTCGGAGACCATATTTGATTACAATCTTTTCTATGCGATGAATTTGAAAAACATCAATTTATGTACTTTTTACTTAGTTAGAATTCCAACGTGTCAATTGAAAGGCCCACTAAGACCCGCTGGTCCGAAACCTCTACAATAATGACCGCAAAAAGAGTTTTAATCAAATTTTAGGTGATCATATAATTGATTATGAGCTTTTCAACACAATTATATTGAAAAACCTCAATTTTTGTACGTTTTACTTAGTTAAAATTCCAACGGGTCCATTGTAAGTCTCACTAAGACTCGCTCGTTCGAGACCTCTAGAATTAGGAACGAAAAACAAGTTTTAATCAAAATTTTGGAGATCATATAATTTATTTGGAGCTCTTCAACACAATTATATTGAAAAACCTCAATTTTTGTAATTTTTACTGAGTTAAATTCAAACGGGTCCATTGTAAGGTCCATTTAGACCCGCTTGTCTGAAACCTCTATAAAAAGGCAGCAAAGCCAGTTTTAATCAAGATTTCGGAGACCATATAATTGATGACGATCTTTTCAATGCGATTAATTTGAAAAACATTAATTTCTGTACTTTTTACTCAGTTAAAATTCCAACAGGTCAATTGAAAGACCCACTAAGACCCGCTGGTCCGAAACCTCAACAATGATGACCGCAAAAAGAGTTTTAATCAAATTTTAGGTGATCATATAATTGATTATGAGATTTTCAACACAATTATATTGAAAAACCTCAATTTCTGTACTTTTTACTTAGTTAAAATTCCGACGGGTCCATCGTAAGGCACATTTAGACCCGCTCGTCCGAAACCTCTACAATTAGGACCGTAAAACAAATTTTAATCAAATTTTAGGAGATCATATAATTGATTACGAGCTTTTCAACATGGTTATATTGCACAACACCAATTTCCGTACTTTTTACTCAGTTAAAATTCCAACGGGTCCATTCTAAGGCCCATTTAGACCCACTCGTTTGAAACCTCTACAAAAGGACCGTAAAACAAGTTTTAATCAAATTTTAGAAGACCATATAATTGATTACGATATTTTCAGTACGATTAATTTTAAAAACATCAATTTCTGTAATTTTTACTCAGTTAAAATTCCAACGAGTCCATTGTAAGGCCCACTAAGACTCGCTCGTCTAAAACCTCTACAATTAGGACCGAAAAACAAGTTTTAATAAAATTTTTGGAGATCATATAATTTATTTGGAGCTTTTCAACACAATTATATTGAAATTCCTCAATTTTTCTGTAATTTTAACTCGGTTAAAATCCCAATGGGTCCATTGTAAGGTCCATTTACACCCGCTCGTCTAAAACCTCTACAAAAGGACCGCAAAACCAGTTTTAATCAAATTTTCGGAGACCATATAATTGATTACGATCTTTTCAATACGATTCATTTGAAAAACATAAATTTTTGTATTTTTTCTTCAGTTAAAATTCAACGTGTCCATTGTAAGACCCACTAAGACCCGCTCGTCCGAAACATCTACAATAAGAACCGTAAAAAGAGTTTTAATCAAATTTTAGGTGTCATATAATTGATTATGAGCTTTTCAACACAATTATATTGAAAAACCTCAATTTCCGTACATTTTACTCAGTTAAAATTCCAACGGGTCCATTGTAAGTCCCACTAAGACCCACTCGTCCGAAACCTCTGGAATTAGGAACGAAAAACAAGTTTTAATTAAAATTTTGGAGATCATATAATTTATTTGGAGATTTTCAACACAATTATATTGAAAACCCTCAATTTTTGTAATTTTTACACAGTTAAAATTCCAACAGGTCCATTGTAAGGCCCATTTAGACCCGCTCGTCTGAAACCTCTACGAAAAGGACAGATGTAACGCCCTCGTCCCGGGCTAGATGACACACAGGTCCGAACAGTTTACATGTCGAAAACCGAATCTAAACCCGTTAAGGTTCCACTCCGATTAGCAACCCCATAAAAGTTCTCTTTTAATTATCTTGTCTAAATGTATCATTTAGTCGTATGCGTGGAAACGACATCAGAAAACGATAACGAGACGATGCAAGCAGAACGTAAGGTAACTTAAATTTAACAAGTGACATGTTAGTCTGATTTCATGCGTACAAAGACAAACCATACTTAAACGATACATATAACCTTAACAAGGAAGCAAACAACAAACGGGACTAAAACACCACATTCGAGAGCCTTTGAAGATGCCTAAAAGCCTAATTACATACATGTGTTCCCATTTCGATAGGCAGGCTCCAGTTTAAAAGCTAGACCAGGCCGTACTGTTACGGTCCACTCCATTTCGGTACGGAGGTGTCCAGTGTCGAAACGTTCTGAAACTCGTCCCGAAACAGGCACTCGTAGAGGCAAACCATATCGATACGCATACCGAAATGGGAACTCATAGTGTAAAATCGTCTCGAAACGACACCACCCCCATTCCGATACGAGTATCCCTGGAGCTACACCCATTCCGAAACTAGCACAAGCGTTTCGAAACGCATGCACTATGAGTGACCCTAAAAATGATTTTCTGCATCTCCAAACATTCCCAAACATGCCCCAAATAAACAAGATTCATAAAACAACAATAATACACATAATCTAGAGGCATTACATCCTACCACAAGCATGACCAAACATATAAGCATACACATGTATCCCAATTCATTCATAGGAAACATACATCCACTTAAAAATAACATAAAACAAGGTTTACATGCTTCTCACACAAAAACATTTAGACATCTCATAAAGCATGGTTTACAAATCCACAACACAAAAGCATTAACAAAATAGTAGTCTAACACATGCTCCAACAACACGTAGCATCCCCATTGCTAACTATTATATTATTTAATAAAACCATACTTGAGCAACCACACACGCGCTTGGATGCCCCTTCCTTACTCATTGCTAACTCCACACAAATGATCTACATTGCTGAAATGAGAGCGTAAGGTAGAAGCTTAGTGAGGGAGCTCAAAACAAAACATCGACAATGCAGGTTTCAAAGCATGGTATCCATGAGACATTCACATAACATACAATTACACCAACATATCGACATAGCCAACTACTATGAGAATGCATGAACATGACATCTTACCTCATGTTATGCTAGCACAAATGCAATAGAACATTTTATCACAACCACCACACATAGACAAGTATATTGGAAACTATATAACTTACTCGGATATGCAGATAACTTCTATTGGGATTTTTGCCAAAACGTACTCAACAACCATATGACCTTCCGATGGGATTACACGCATCACCGTTTTCATTTACGGATGGGATTATACTCATCATCACACACTAACATTTTCCGGTGGAATGTTACCTCACCGTACTCCTCCTTGATGACTACACGTCACCAAGGCCACGCGCGAATTTGACTCAAACCGTGTGCATACTCCTCCTAATGATCGATCATTTATACCTGGTAATTATAACTAGTGCCAACGTACTAACAAGTCTCACTATGATCTAACAATCATGCAAAACAACATATAATCACCATTATACAACATCAATATATAGAAACATGCATAACGAACATGTATCACACAAAAAATATTTGCACATTGAACTAGAAACTCATAAAGTCGAACAAGAGATTAAGCTACCAACTTAATCTCTACATTATATTGGCCTACCAAGCACAATCTAACACCTCAACCACACACTTGAACCAGTTTAAAACCATTTTAAATAATCCACTCTCCGAACACCCTTATAGCAAACCGAGAAAGCCGATCAAGCCTCCAAATTTCCCGGAATCGAGCCCAAAGCTTCTCCAACGATTCTAATCAACCAAAAACAACATATTACTCAACAAATCATCCACAAAACCACTGTCACAAATCAAATTACAACACAAGACCATTTCTCTACATTTTCAACCAAAGTCAACTTGTGAAAGTCAACCTTGATTAACGACCTTTTTTTTTACTTTTCTAGATGCACATTACTAACCTATGTGAATATCAAATCATTTCAACAGAAGCAACACAACGAACGGAACTCGATTAGGGGTTCAATTGAGAATAAACATTTTTTGGGAGTAATATGTAAATTACCAGATTAATAAGAACTAAACAAGTTTTAAGGTTACCAATCCAAAATTAGTCATATTATATGCCCACATGTCAAATTTCATCTTAAACAGGTCATCCAAACTCATTTAATTAAGCATTCGAGACATAGGGACCAAAACGCAAGAAAATAGAAACCTGAAACAATTCAAATTCAACTGCAACGGTCACCTGTTCCGAAACATTGTACCTTGTATCGAAACGGCTGTTTCGAAACTATGTTGACCGTTTCAAAACTCGGGTGCATTCCGAAACTAGTTTTGGAACCAGGCTTTACAGTAGCAAATTGTTTCGGAACATTCGTACTCGTTCTGAAACCCTCTGGCCAATACATGCCTTCGTTTCGATACGAATGAGGGCGTTTCGAAACATCCTACCCTGCAACAGCAGATTTTGCTGGTTTTACACATCTTTCCTCATCCGGAAACATTCCAATTCATGCCACAACATACATACAACATGTATAAGCATCAAGGATCAACATTACGAAGCACAAGCTAAAACATGGCATCATTCATGCAAGCATTAGAACTATAGGCATGCTTCCTAGACTTTCAAAGCCATACAAAGCTAAAATCAACACTAAAGCAATAATCAATCCTTTAAGGCCATTTACAACCCAAAGATAAGCAACCTAACATGCTCAAAGTAATTAACAACATCTTGAAACATCCAAGAGTATAAATCTCACCCATTGCCTCTTATTACACCAAAGTAAAACCACATACTTTGCTAGATCAAAGTGCTTGGATTCCCCTTGCTTACTTATTGCCCCAAAAGCCTAGTTCTCTGCATTGATGAAACAAATGAACGTAAGCGCAAAGCTTAGTGAGGTTCGCTAAAGCAACATCCATCAATGCATTTCACACAACCAGCAAAACACCATTTATTAACACATGCCTTTACTTAAAATATGCCCTCTAAAGGCATCAATGCACTTTTTAAAACACATGCTCGTTTGCATCACTTAAAAATAGCAAATAAACCTTTGCTCATGCTTTACCAAGCATCACATGAAAGCATAAACCACAAGCATCTCATGCTTAAACCATTAGTCAACTACATTATATTGGCTTACAAGTGATCATTTCTCAAACCATACAAAAACCAACTCAATAGACACAATCAGATACGCAGATTACAAGCGTTGTCCCACACACTTCATACACACTACCGAACTACACAAGGTGGAGATACATGGCACATTCACAACCCCTCAACACCCGTGATGGAGATTAATGGCACAATCACAACCCCTCAACATCACTCATCGGTAGTTGTATAATTCCACTAACGACAGTACGTGACACATACCACAAGATTCACACACGAGATTAAACAATTCACCGTTTTGATCTTAGCCTCAATCGTTAGGGTACTTGAATGTAGATTACGACACAATCACAACCCCTCGACATCCAAGGCGACTTTATTCACGGTGCACCCATTCGTATAGCCGGCTAACAAAATCCGATTAAGAGTAACCAAAAACCACTTTCATCACTTGCCAATATAATCATTAACATCAATATTCCACTGTTTTACAAGCATAAGTACAATGCCATTACCACAAGCATAAACATGCTTAACATCATATGCATTTATCACATAAAACCAAGGATCACTTACCTAGTGCATCCTTAACACAATGGCATTAAAATCCAGCAGTATTCATGCTTCTAATCATGCTTTAAAACAATAAACAAAACCATATTTAACTCAAGTACATTTCCATCAAAACATAGCACATTTCCTAGAGAGACTTTCGAATCACTTACTCTTGAGCTTAGCTAAGTGTTTCAAACTTACACTAAGCTCCCAAGACCACGCTCAAGGCGTTACAAAGCTGGAAAATCCATTTCCACTCACCGATATGCGAAGCCTCGCTCACCGACAATAAATTACTCTTCCGGAGCCTCCAACAACGCCTCATCCTCTCGTGAATGAAGATCCACTGTTTTCACATCATCAAAACAGAGATCTAAATGCAATAAAATACATTTCAATACCAGCAACAAATCACAAACTCGTTGCTCACCCAAACTACACCAATTTACCCATCAGAAACAACCGAAAACTTAATCGATTGATTCTTAAACCAAGCCCATCCATCATACATCACTTCCAATCAATTATAAACATCAAAACACATATAATAAAAAACCTAACCCATCCTTATACCTCCAACAAGCATGATTCCACCATTTCACCTAAACAACTCACTCAAAACTATCAAGTAACTCAAGGATCTCAAGGATTTCGGGATCCATGTTATCAAAACCTCATTTCAACTTAATAACCAACTTAAAACTCAATTAAAATCAATCCAAAACAGAGCTTAACAAAACTAATCCAAAAATCAAGATTTCAACCATATTTAAACAAGATTTTGATCTCAAATCAAAACTATAATGAAAACTCAACCAAAAACATTAATTAGAAGCCAAATATCTTGGGAATTTCAATAAAGAACTTTGATTAGAGGTTGAGAACGGGATTTACCTCCAATCCTTGCTTCCCTCAATGAATGACAAGTTTTCCTTAGCAAAATCTTGAATAACTATAAAGGATTTCTTGAAAATTGTTTAGGAAATAAAGGGAGAGTGTTTGGGAGAAAAGAATTCTAGAGAGAAATGGATTAAAATTGTGTTTGGCTGAAAATGAGGAGAGGATGGTAGTTAAACCAATTTAAGCTATTTAAATAAAACCATTTTAAACACATGAGAAATTAAGGAAAGGCTAAATTGCCATAAAGCCCCCTAAAGATTCTAAGAATTTGGCTTCTCCATTAAAAATCACATTTTCCACAGTTTGAAAACTTTACAATTTGGTCACTACTCAAAATGTACCACTTCCGAAACTCTTTTTAAAAAATTGGTTTGTCCAACCTCTTAAATATATTTTTAGAGGATTTTAGCAATTTTTACCACATTTTTATCCTATCCCGATCCTTGATTTTCTTAAATCACCTTACGCGATTCGAACCGTTCTCGACCGGTCTGGTCCGATGTCTAAAACATCTAGGCCCAAAACCAAGGCGTTACATACTACCTTCAAACCTTTGCCAAGGTGTATCGATACGCAGGAAACTCGTATCAGTACACCTAAGCTGAAATGCCTACAAATAGACTTAGTGTATCGATACATAATCTCGGGTATCGATACGCATACCAGAAATGCACTCCCGACAACCCTCTAATCACATTTAACAACAATTAAACATGTCCAAAACATTCACACATGTTATAATCAACATCCACGACACTTTCAATGAAGAGATATTAACTACACAAGCATACTTTTAAACATAAACCATAGCATAGCCAAACACCAAATATAAGACCACAAACCAAATAAAGACCATTTACAAGTCCCCAAAATACAAACCAAACATGCTTAAGGTGTGTAACATCACCCACAAATCCATGAGTAGAAATCTCTCCCATTGCCTCTTATTACACTAAAGTGAAAGCACATACATTGCTTAGCTAAAATCACTTTGATTCCCCTTGCTCTCTTGCTGCCAAAGATGCTCAATTCTCTGCATTGATGAAACAATTGAGCATAATCATAAAGCTTAGTGAGAACCACTAACAACAAAACATTCATCAATGCATTTTGAAAACCATATCATCATCATTTGTAAACATATGCCTTCCTTTAAAACATTCACTTTAAAACATCATTTCCACTTTCAAAATGCACATACTCATAGCATTATTAATTACAACAGCAAAATCCTTTGCTCATGCTTAATCCAAGCTGAAATGCCTACAAATAGCCTTAGCGTATCAATACATAATCTCGGGTATCGATACGCATACCAGAAATATACTCCCAACAACCCTCTAATCACATTTAACAACAATTAAACATGTCCAAAACATTCACACATGTTATAATCAACATCCCCAACACTTTCAATGAAGAGATATTAACTACACAAGCATGCTTTTAAACATAAACCATAGCATAGCCAAACACCAAATAAAAGACCACAAACCAAATAAAGACCATTCACAAGTCCCCAAAATACAAACCAAACATGCTCAAGGTGTGTAACATCACCCACAAATCCATGAGTAGAAATCCCTCCCATTGCCTCTTATTATACTAAAGTGAAAGCACATACATTGCTTAGCTAAAATCACTTGGATTCCCCTTGCTCTCTTGCTGCCAAAGATGCTCAATTCTCTGCATTGATGAAACAATTTAGCGTAAGCATAAAGCTTAGTGAGAACCACTAACAACAAAACATTCATCAATGCATTTTGAAAACCATATCATCATCATTTGTAAACATATGCCTTCCTTTAAAGCATGCACTTTAAAACATCATTTCCACTTTCAAAATGCACATGCTCATAGCATCATTAATTACAACAGCAAAAACCTTTGCTTATGCTTAATCCAAGCATCATATGCATTCAAGCATATCTCTCAAGCATCTCATGCTTTATCAAATAAAAGTTCCATTTTAACTCATTATATCCACATCATTATATTGGCTCGCAAGTGATCAATAACAACTCATATCAAAACCAACACAATTGACACAATCGGATACGCGAATTAAACCATTCACAACACAAGCATTAAGCATAGCATTCCATGAAGAGATATTAACTACACAAGCATACTTTTAAACATAAACCATAGCATAGCCAAAAACCAAATATAAGACCACAAACCAAATAAAGACCATTTACAAGTCCCCAAAATACATACCAAACATGCTTAAGGTGTGTAACATCACCCACAAATCCTTGAGTAGAAATCTCTCCCATTGCCTCTTATTACACTAAAGTAAAAGCACATACATTGCTTAGCTAAAATCACTTTGATTCCCCTTGCTCTCTTGCTGCCAAAGATGCTTAATTCTCTGCATTGATGAAACAATTTAGCGTAAGCATAAAGCTTAGTGAGAACCACTAACAACAAAACATTCATCAATGCATTTTGAAAACCATATCATCATCATTTGTAAACACATGCCTTCCTTTAAAACGTGCACTTTAAAACATCATTTCAACTTTCAAAATGCACATGCTCATAGCATCATTAACTACAACAGCAAAAACCTTTGCTCATGCTTAATCCAAGCATCATATGCATTCAAGCATATCTCTCAAGCATCTCATGCTTTATCAAATAAAAGTTCCACTTTAACTCATTATATCCACATCTTTATATTGGCTCGCAAGTGATCAATAACAACTCATATCAAAACCAACACAATTGACACAATCGGATACGTGGATTACAAGCGTTGTCCCACACGCTTCGTACACACTACCAAATTCACAAGGTGGACTATAATGGCACAATCCCAACCCCTCAAGACTCGTGATGGAGATTAATGGCACAATAACAACCCCTCAACATCACTCATCAGTAGTTGTATAATTCCACTAACGAGAGTATGACACACAAACCAAAAGATTCACACACGAGATTAAACCATCCACCGTTGTGATCTTAGCGTCAATCATTAGGGTACTTGGATGGAGTTTACGGTACAATCACAATCCCTCGACATCCAAGGAAACTTTAATCACGGTGCATACAATCCTATAGCCGGCTAACTATATCCGATTAAAGTAACCAAAACCATTTACCATCACTTGCCAATATAATCATTTATCATCATCATTTCACTGTTTTACAATCATATACCACAATGCCATTTTCACAAGCATTAACATGCTTAAACCATATGCATAAATCATATAAACCCAAGGATCACTTACCAGGTGCATCCTTAACAAAATGGTATTAAAAACCAGCATCATCAATACTCAAAACATGCTTTAAAACAGTAATCATAACACATGTAATTCAAGTGCATTTAAAAGCAAAACATAGCCCATTCCGAGAGAGACTTTCGATTTACTTACATTTGAGCTTCTCTAAGTGTTTCAAACTTACACTAAGCTCCCAAAAGCACGCTCAAAGCATTTCAAAGGTGGAAAATCCTTTTCCACTCACCGATACGCGACACTTCGCTCGTTGACACGAAGATCACTCGTCCGAAGCCTCCAAAAATGCTTCACTTGCTTTTGGATCAAGATCCCCTATTTTTAGAGCATCAAAATAGAGATCCAAATGCATTAAAATGCATTTCAACACCAGTTACTAAACACAAACTCGTTGCCCAACAAAAGTACACCAATTTACCCATCCGAATCAACCAAAAACTCAATTGATTGCTTCTTAAACCAAACCCAGCCAACACACAACACATCTAACCATTAATAGACATCAAAACACATCTAAAAACAACATAAACCATTCCTTATACCTCCAACAAGCTTATCACCATCAAACCACCTCAAAGACTTAACTAAAACTATCAAGAAACTCAAGGATCTCAAGGATTTAAGGATTTATATCATCAAAATTCTTTTTCAATATTATAATCAACTCAAAACTCAATTAGAATCGATCCAAAATTGAGCTCATCAACAATTTTCCAAAAATCAAGATTTAAACCATTATTTTTCAAGATTTTGATCTTAAATCAAAACTATAATTAAAACCTAGTTAAAAACAACTATGAGGAGTCAATAATCTTGAGAATTTCAATAAAGATCCTAGATTAGAGGTTGAGAAGGGGATTTACCTCCAATCCTTGCCTTCCTTAAAGATTGACAAGTTTTTGTTTCACAAATCTTGAAGAACTTGAAGAGAATTCTTGGAAAAAGATGAGAACTAAAGAGAGAGTGATTGGGAGAAAATAAATCTGGAGAAAAGGTTTGAGAAAATGGGTTTGCTGAATATAAGAATTGAAAGCTAGTTACGTGAAATAAAACCTCCCTATTTACCATTTTGTAAAGGGTAAACTACACAGATGACCACTAAACTATAGGTTTTGTGTCAAAATGACCAGTATATTATTTTTTCCGCAAATGCACCACACAACTATTTAAATGGTTCCATTTTAACCACACGTCGTTAAAAAAACGAAAAAGTTGACGGAACTGTTAAAAAATGGTATAATTACACATTTGATCCTCTATATTTATAGAATATATCAATTTAGTCCTAATTTGGAATAAAGTAATTAAAATCCCCCAATAAAGGTGGTGACACGTGTCACCCTAATTGGAGTAGGAAAAATGAAAACCAAGTTACTACCCTTAGTAGGAATTGAACTGTGACCTTAGAGGTGAGCACGTACAAGTTTGCCACTGAGCCAAGCATGTACTTGCGATATGCAATACTAATAATAATATATGTGTTATACATATGGAGAAAGAAAAAACAAACAATATACTCGCAAGTGTGGCTAAAATGGACACACAAATCATGTTAACAAAACAAAGATTAAGTAGATATTTGATGCATTGGTTCCTGCATCAGAATCCTGCAAGTCAACTCCACCAATCTAATAAGATGTTCGTACTGGAAAAAGAGAACAAATTAAGGGTTTGCAGATGTGATTGAAATGCAATATAATGAACCATAAATACAAAAAAAAAAAGAATGAACAAATGGGGTAAAGACAAATGAACTAGTATTATGAACACAAGGAAATAAAAAAAGTGATAAAAAGGAATAACCCCACAGCAATGAAGTGATGAAAAGCACCTTGGATTTGGGCAATGGATTGGCTGAAAACGCATGGAAATGAGAAGGAATGAAAGAGTGGATTAGTTGATGGAAGCAAAGAGATCCAGATCTAGATCCAACTCCAGTAGTAACAATGGCAATCTAAACAAAAGAGAACAACTAAAAAAAGCTTATTAATACAATGATATGATGCAAGGGTGCAATAAAGATTAAGGGGAGCTTGAGTGCAGCTCAGAAATTCACTCCTGACATTTTCCCAAAGCTTGCAAAGATGTGAGCAGAAATTCTTCTAAGGGCGAGTATATTGTTTGTTTCTTCTTTCTACATATGTATAACACATATATTAATATTTGTATTGCATACCACAAGTATATGTTTGGCTCAGTGGCAAACTTGTGCGCGCTCACCCCCAAGGTTGTAGGTTTGATTCCTGTAAAGATGTTTGGAGGTGGGAAATTAATTAATTTAGGTAAATAAAAATAATTAAAATTGGTGACACATGTCACCACCTTATTGAATAATTAATTAATTTTATTAGATTAAAATTAGGACTAAATTGATATATTGTATAAATATAGAGGACCAAATGTGTAATTATACCAATTTTTTAACAAGTTCGTCAACTTTTTCTTTTTTTAACGGCGTGTGGCTAAAATGGCACCATTTAAATAGTTGTGTGGTGCATTTGCGGCAAAAAATAATATAGTTGTCATTTTGACACCAAACCCATAGTTCAGTGGTCATCTGTGTAGTTTACCCTTAATTAATTAAAATAAAATCCCTTTTAAATCAATTATATTAAATCCCTTTGAAAACACATGTCAATTTAAGGGAAGGTGTAATTGCACAAAAGCTCCCTAGAGATTCTATGATTTTGACTCTACTTTTGAAATTGCATTTTCCACAGTTTTAAAACTTTACATTTTGGTCACTACCCAAAATGAACCTCTTCCAAAACTCATTTTGTAAAATAGTTTTGACCAACCTATTAAACATGATTTTAGAGGATTTTAGCAATTTTTGTCATATTTTTATCCTTTCTCGATCCTTGATTTCCCTAAACCACCCAATATGATTCGAACCATATCCGACAGACCCGATCCGATGTCTAAAACATATAGGCCCAAAACCAGGGCGTTATAACTCTCCCCCACTTAAGGAAATTTCGTCCTCGAAATTTTACCTGAATGAAAAAGATGCGGGAACTGCTTTAACATATCCGCCTTGCTTTCCCACGTGGCCTCCTCAACTCTTCGGTGTCCCTACAACACCTTCACAAGCTCTATCGTCTTGCCACGAAGAACTTTTCTACTAAAATCC
The DNA here is from genome assembly GCA_958450335.1 of Hibiscus tridactylites. Lineage (NCBI taxonomy): Eukaryota > Viridiplantae > Streptophyta > Magnoliopsida > Malvales > Malvaceae > Hibiscus > Hibiscus tridactylites. Next base: position 47,921,685 of record OY288266.1, read on the forward strand.
AGGATCCTCACTAGTTCCTCGTCATAAGACAAATCCAGATTCAACTCTATCTCCTCAACATGCATCACATGCGAAGGATCCGACCTATACCTTCGCAACATCGGAACATGAAACACATCATGAATCCTTTTTAACTCGGTAGGCAACCTCAACCGATAAGCCACATGACCAACACGCTCCACAACCTCATACGGTCCAATAAACCTCGGGATAAGCTTACTCTTACGCCCAAATCTCGTCACCTTTCTCCATGGTGATACTTTCAAGAACACATGTTCGCCAACCGCGAACTCAATCCCTTACGCTTCAGATCCGCGTAAGACTTTTGCGGATCCGATGCTGCCTTCAAGCACTCACAAATGAGCTTCACTTTCTCAGTGGTTCCTTTCAACATAGTCGACAACGAAATCAACTTTTGCCCCGTTTCTGCCCAACAAAGAGGCATTCTACATTTCCTCCCATACAGAGCCTCATATAGAGACATTTCAATGCTTGCATGGTAACTATTATTGTAAGCAAACTTAACTGAAGGCAAGTGCTTCTCCAAAGAACCCTGGAATTCAATAACACAACACCTCAACATGTCCTCAAGCACTTGAATAACACGTTATGACTGCCCATCTGTCTGAGGATGATAAGAAGTACTAAAATTCAACCGTGCACCCAAGGCTTGATGTAAACATTCCCAAAACCTCGATGTGAACCTCATATCTCTATCAGACACTATAGACTTCGGCACACCATGCAACCGCACAATCTCAGCAATATACAGCTCCGCTAGCTTATCCAAGGTATACGTAGTATGCATAGGAAAAAATGTGCACACTTCGTAAGGCGATCAACAATCACCCAATTAGAATTCTTCTTCGATGGTGACAAAGGAAAACCAGATACGAAATCCATGGAAATCCTTTCCCACTTCCCTATGACAACCGCAACAGAAGGCCTTTGAGCAGTGCAATACCTACACTACTAAGCAAATCAATATCAGCCTATTTTATCAAACTGATTTTCTCATCTATTTTAGTTTATTCTCAATATTACTTAAAACATTTTATTAAACTTATTTCTTTTCTTGTGCAGAGATTCAAGGATAAAAGTATTTCTTGTCCCTGTGGAGACGATATTCGATACTTAGTATCACTTTATTACTTGCGATGTGTACACTTGCACCTATTTGCGATAGACTATTTTACATGCAACAACATATTTGTACTACTAGAGTGCATAGCGATAGGACTACGATGAGCTTCTGTCAGAATAGTGCGCCTCAACACAACATCATTCGACGCCATTATCTGACTCCCAAAACATTGAACACCAGCATCATTAAAACTGAAATCTGAAGGCTTACCCTCCGCAATATCCTGGACATGAGGAACAATGGAATCATCAAGCAACTGCTTATCCTTGATCATCTGAATCAAAGATGGTTTTACTTGCAATTCAGCAACAAGACCACCATCTTGCGATATGCTCAAGCGAGAAAACATCGCCCTCAACTCCACAACCACTTTCCTGCACAAAGCATCGACCATAACATTGGCCTTTCAAGGATGATACTCGATCGACCGATCATAATCTTTGAGCAACTCCATCCATCCACGTTGCCTAAGATTCATCTCCTTTTGAGACATAAGATACTTTAAACTCTTATGATTTGTGAATACCACACACTTCTCGCCACAAAGATAATGCCTTCAAATCTTCAAGGAAAACACAACAGCCGCGAGCTCAAGATCGTGAGTAGGGTAGTTACGCTCATGCACCTTCAACTGCCTAGATGCATACACTACTACCTTACCCTCCTGCAACAACACACAATCCAAACCAACACAGGACACATCACTATAGACCATAAACTCCTTACTAGACTCAGTTTGAATCAGGACAAGAGCTTGCGTCAAAGCTTCCTTCAGCTTCTCAAAACCTACCTGCCTCACATCTGTCCACTCAAAGCAAACATTTTTCTGCAACAACTTGGTCAAAGGTGCGGCAATCTTCGAGAAACCCTCGACAAACTACGGTAGTACCCAGCCAAGCCAAGAAAACTTCGTACCACTGTCACTGACTTAGGCACTTTCCAATTCATCACTGCCTCTACCTTATGCGGGTCCACACGAATACCCTTAGCCGATACAACATGTCCAAGGAAGACTACCTCCCTAAGCTAGAATTCACACTTGCTCAACTTGGCATAAAGTTGGTTCTCCAACAACACTTGCAACCCTATACTTAAGTGTCTATCATGATCCTCCTTGGTATGAGAGTACACAAGGATATCATCGATCAACACTACCGCAAACAGATCTTCTTGCTTTGGGACACATAATGCACATACCTTTTCTGAAAAGCTATCTTAGGTATGTCCATATCCTTCACCTTCAACTGGTAATACCCTGACCCCAAGTCAATCTTTAAAAACACCGAGGTCCCTCGAAACTGGTCAAAGAGATCATCAATCTTTGGCAAGGGATACTTGTTCTTGATCGTCAACTTGTTCAGTTGCCGATAATCTATACACATCCGGATTGTCCCATCATTCTTCTTTACAAACAACACCGGCGCACCCTAAGCTGATACACTGGGCCGGATAAAACCTCAGATAAACCCTCGGCCAGCTCTTTCAGCTCTTAAGGTGCCATTCGGTAAGGGGAAATGGACACCGAAGTCGTATTCTCATACAACTCGATACCAAACTCAACTTCCCTGTTTGGCGGTAACCCATGCAATTCTTGCAAAAAGACACCCAAAAAATCGCGAACGGTTCTGATGTCCTGCACACGTACATCCTTTGTACCAGGATTCATCACATTTGCAATATAAGCATCACAACCCATCCTTAGCATACGACTTTAAGGTGACTCGCTTAACATCAAAGTCAACCACTGGTCTATGCTTACAAACCATCCTTAGCATCACAACCCATCCAAAGCCGAAACAACATTAGACAAGAATTTCACATTCTCGCCTACTATCACAACCTCATAATCATCAGCAAGCTTTAAGGTGACTCGCTTAACATCAAAGTCAACCACTGCTCTATGCTCAGACAACCAATCCATTCCAAGAATCACATCAAATCCATAAAAGGGTAACTCCATCAAATCCATAAGAAAGACATGACCCTGAAAAGACAAGGGACACCTCCGATACAACTTCCTTGTGACCATAGTCTCACCAAAAGAACTAGTCACTTGCATTTCTACTTCAAGAAACTCAACATGCATATCAAGCAAATGTGCATGCTCACTCAAGATATAAGAATGCGTGGATCCAGAATCAATCAATGCCAACAATGATAAAGACTGTAGAGAAAAGGTACCTGGATAACATCGGTGTCGTTGCACCCATCGCGCTGAGCATAGACCCTCACAGGACCACCTCCCACCGGCTGAAATACTACATAATGAGTGATACCTCGCTGACCCTCATCTCTTCTTTGAAAATTACCTTGGCCGTGCCCACGACCTCTTTCAGGTGCAGCAACAACATATACACATCCCTGGCCTCCACCAACCAACAAAGGACTCTCACGCCTCATATGCTCTGCTGAACCAGAGTTCCAGTAAGAATTCTCTGTCACCACAACATGAGCATGTGCCTCTCTATTCGTACATGGGCAATCTTGCCTCAAATGATCTCTGAGCCTGTTCACCTCGTCCTAGAGCACCTCACCTCGCATCAAGCTGATGCCTCCTATCTCGGCCTCTTTTGTTCCGTCCACCTCCGGAAATATACTCAACATCCCTCTTACTAGAGCTAGAACCACCTCCACGAGATGTCAGACCCAAGCTCTGCTCAATATCCTTAGCCCAACATACGAGAACATCAAAATCTGTGTAATTTGTTGCCAACATAAAGGTCTTTACTTCCTGCACCAGCCCATATCGGAAGCGATCACAACGATGCCTCTCACTCGGCATCAACTCAGTGGCATATTGGCTTAAACGTACAAAGTGGACCTCGTACTCAGCCACCGAAAGATTTCCTCGCACAAGCGACACAAACTCGCGCTTCTTTTCATCCAAGTATCTCACACCAAGATACTTCTTCTTAAATGCACTCCAAAAGAAATCCCAATCTACCTCATTGGGTTCCATTCCAATGGTGATAGTCGTCCACCAACTATAAGCATCACCCTCGAGCAAGGAAATTGCACAACCCAGCTTGCGCACATCACTACAGCCCATCTGATCCATAATGCGGATCGTACTAGCTAAACATGGCTCTGATGCCTCAGGAGACATACCATGGAACTCGACAGCTCCCAAATTCCTCAGGCTTTCTAATAGGAAAACCCACCTGCCCAGTTGTAGGTGCCTGGACTTGCGCTCCAGCTACCGCAGCCTGAAATGCTCCGGTGATCGCCTGAACTAGTGGCGCTAGATCACCCAATCCTGGACCAGCATGTCCACGTTGCTCCAGCTCTCCATGTAACCCCCTTCGCCTAGCCTAGATGGTTGACCCGAACTACGAAGATTACACGGGGAAAACCAAAGTCAACCCAAAATTCAACCTTGATTAATGACCTTTCTTTTTCTTTTTAATCTTATCTAGATGCTCATGAACCTTAAGCGTACTCTTGAGAAAAGCATACTTGAAAATCACAGCGATCGGAAGGCAATAAGGGACTTAATTGCACAACATACAAAGTTAGGGACCAAAATGTAAATTCTGAAAAGATGGAGGACTTAACTGGTTTTCAAATTACCAATATCAAATTAGTCATATTACATGCTTCCCTATCAAATTTCACCTCAAACGGTGTAACGCCCCGGTTTTGGGCTTAGGAGTTTTGGGCGTTGACCGGTTGGTCAAAGTGCTGTTCGAATCTAAAGAGGTTAAATTAGGAAAGCCTAGTTCGGGTTGCATTAAAAATATGGAAAAATGTTCTAAAATCATCTTTTAATATAATTAAGTGAACTGTGAAATCAATTTTGGAAAATGAGTTTTGGAAGTGTGACATTTTGGCTAGTGACCAAAATGTAATTTTCGCAAGTTTGGTGGCTGTTTTATAAAGGGTTGGAACTTTGAATCTTTAAGGAGCTATTAATCCAAAAGTGGTTTCTCCAGATTTTTCTAAGATATTATAAGCTATTTTCTGATTTTAAAGATATCAAAAAGGAGGGAAAAGCTCATTTGGCAATTTTCTCAACTAACTTCTCATTTTCCTTCTCTCATTTTCTCTCAAACAAAACACTACATTTCCAGAGATTTGTTTCTGATTTTCTCACCTAAATTCCTCCTTTCAACTCTCAATTGATTCCAAATCAACATATCTTCAAAACCTCTTCAATTGCTTCAAGTTTCAACAAGCATTTTGATTGCAAAAAAAGTGGAGAAACACAAGTTTGGAGGTAAGAACGTCCTTCTCCTCTAAACTATCAGTTCTTTACTGAAATTCCTAAGTTTTCAATCCTAAATTGGTGTTTAATTAAAGGCTTTTAAGTTGATTTATGGATCTTGGCTTATTATGCAAGATCTTGATGATTTTTGGTGATTTTCGTTAGATCTGAGTAATCTGTGATTTAAGAGGTGTTTTTGATGTTAAATGATCTCTAAAATGATGTGGAATTGAGTCTTGATTGATGCAATCCCGGATAGGTTGAGTTTCCTAAGTTTAGCTTGTGTTTTAAGGTAGTTTTTGAGGTGATCTTGGTGATCTGTTATTGCTGGAGGTATAAGGTTGTTAATAGGTTGTTTTTAGATTTTATATGATGTTAATGGAAGTGAGGTTTTGCTGGTTTATGGCTGGGCTTTGTTTAGAAGTGGTTTGGATGCATTTTCGGTTGTGTTTGGTGGCCGAAAATGGAGGTTGGATGAGAGCAGCGAGTTTAGATGCTTTCATTGAAGCAATTAATGCATGATGATGCATTAATCCTCTGCTTTGATGTGTTGAAACAGGGGAGGCATCTTTGGATCCAAGTTTGGTTGATCCGGAAGTTTGATTTGGTGCTTTAGCTTGAAGCAAAGTGGAAATCGGTGAGTGTATTTGTGGAAATTGGATTTTCAGCTTTAAAACCAAGGTTTGAAGGTTTTGGGAGCTTAGTTTAAGTCTAAACAACTTTGCTAAGCTCAAGTGTAAGTTTTCGGATTTTCTCTCTAGTGGTGGCCATGACTTTGATGTATTGCAAAATGATGATTTGCATGTTTTTAATTACTGTTTTGAAAGCATGTTTTAGCATGGATTTTGCTGATGATATAAGCCATATGTTGAAGGTAACTCTAGGTAGGAGTTCCTTGCTTTTGTACATTGAAATAATGTGATTTGATGCTTTGAAATGCATGATGAAAATGGCTTGGTTTAATGCTTTAAAACAGTGGATTAAATGATGAAAATGATGTATATTGGCAAGTGATGTTTTGAAAAGATTAAGGTCACTAAGGTGGTTAAAAGTCCTTGAGTGAGCCTTGTTACTTAAGATCATCAAGGTGGTTAAAAGTCCTTGGATGAGTCTTGTTGCGGACACTAAGGTGGTTAAAAGTCCTTAGGTGATCCTTTCCATGGTGTTTAAAAGTCCATGCGGCCAAGGTGTTTAAAAGTCCTTGGGGCCAAGGTGTTTAAAAGTCCTTGGGGTGATTCAAGCATTGGACACAAAGGTGGTTAAAAGTCCTTGTGTGGTCCTTATTCATGGTGTTTAAAAGTCCATGGCCAAGGTGTTTAAAGTCCTTGGGGCCAAGGTGGTTAAAAGTCCTTGGGAAAGTTGTTGAACTTGTTTTAAGAAATGAAATGTATCACTTGAGCCAATATGACATGTTAAGTATTTTATGAAGCATGAGATGCTTGTTTTAATGATTATGTTGAAGCATGAGATCGCTTGTTTTAAGTATGCTTTTGAGCATGTGCAAGGATTGATTTCAAGCATGTTTATAAATGGTTTTAATTGCATTATTGAATTGTTTTTAATGAGCATGCCTCACTAAGCTTTTGCTTACGCTCTCTACGTTTTCTTAATTCAATAATGCAAAGCATTAGAGTACCTTGAGGGGCAGCAAGAAAGGGCAAGCAATCAAGTTCAAGTGAAGCTCAATGTATGAAGGTTTTATAAGTACATTTTAGCTTTTGTGTGATTTGGCAATGGGGGACCAATGTGTGTGTTTTGGGAGGTGTTTGAGACTCCCTAAGTATGTTGAATGTTGTTGAGATTGTTGGTTTTTGAATTGGAACCTTATATGCTTGTTTTGGAAGTTTGGTGTTGAATAGCTAGCTTGTGTAGGAAGCATGCCTATAGAATTGGGGCTTTTTGCATATGATGTTAGATTGATGTTGTGATGATTCCTATAAGTCTTAAATATGTTGAATTGCATGTTGGTAAAGTTTGGTGACATTTGGAGCATGTTTGAATGATCAATTGCATGATTTGGTATGCTTGTTTGCTGCAATCTGTGCAGGCGTTTCGGAACAGTATGCACCGTTTCGGAACGGGTGCCTTGCATGAACCCAGGCGTCCGAAACGGTGTGCACCGTTTCGAAACGGTTTGGTCTCTGCCAAGGCTGTGTTTCGGAACGGTGTCGATCGGTTTCGGAACGGCCCGTGTTTCGGAACGGGGTTGATTGGTTTCGGAACGGCCGACCGTTATGGGCTGACATTGGCAGTTATATGTTTTGAATTGTTTGCGTTTTGGTCCTGAATCTTGTTTGTTCAATTGCTTGAGCTTGGAAGGTCCTTTTGAGCTGAAATTTCACAGAGAAGCATGAAACCTGATTAATTTCAAGATGGTAACTTTAATTTGGGTTAAGTCCTTTTAATTATCAGAAATTACAATTTGGTCCCTAAAGTTGTAATTTGTTCAATTGGGTCCCTATTTGATCTATGATGTTTGTTTGATCACAATTAGGATTAATGTGCATCTAGACAAGATTAAAAAGAAAAAAAACGGTCGTTAATCAAGGTTGATTTTCGGGTTGACTTTGGTTTACCCCGTGTGACTTTCTTAATTCGGGTCAACCGTCTAGGCCAGGTTAAGGGGGTTACATTTGGTGGTATCAGAGCTGAGTTTGTGAGTAATTGGGAATGAATGTATGCATGATTGAAGAATGTTTGCCTTGTATGCTTGTTGTGTGAAAGCATGTTCAGTGGTTTGAGATGTTGATGCAATTGAGATGTATGCTATGATGTTGCATGTTGAGGGTACCCATTGCCAACCAAAAGCTAATGAAATGAAGTTGATTTTGAATGAAATTGAGCTTGAATACTTGGATTGCTTACCTTGCTGGGCCTGACTTGTTTTATTTTGCATTGTGATTGCATGGTAAAAGTATGGCACCACGTAGAGAGTTAAGAGGTAGTGTGCGAGCTACGGCTCCTAACGAGAATGAGAATGAAGAGAATACGGGTAGTGCTGTGTTACCCCCTCCTCCGCCTGGTGGTGGTGCTGGAGGTGAGCGAGCTGAAGCTCCAGCTGGTGCTGGAGCTGCTGGACCAGAGGTTGGTCAGGGGCAAGCTATGCCTGACATGTCTATGCTGGTACAAGCTATTGCGGGTGCTTTTCGAGCAGCAGTAGCTGGAGCTCAAGGAGCTGGGCATCAGGGAGATGCTGGAGTCAGATTACCTTTGGAGCGTCTGCACAGTCTTGGTGGGACTGAGTTCAGAGGTATGTCTGCTGAGAGTTCGAAAGCTTGGCTAGAGAGTACCAAGCGTATCTTGGGTCAGATGAGCTGCACGGATGTGCAAAAGTTGGGCTGTGTTGTGTCCTTGCTGCAGGACGATGCGTATACGTGGTGGACGACCACTATAGCTGGGATGGCTGAAGCTGATGTTTCTTGGATATTCTTTCAGAATGCGTTCAAGAGGAGATATCTTGGAGTGAGATATCTGGATGAGAAAAAGCGTGAATTCATGTCTCTTACCCAAGGGAGCATGAGTGTGGCTGAGTATGAAGTGCAGTTCGTACGCCTCAGTCAGTATGCACCGGAGCTGATACCTGATGAGCGAGAGAGGTGCGAAAGGTTCCGTTATGGCTTGGTGACGGAAGTAAAGGCCTACATGTTGGCTGCTGAGTACAATGATTTTGATGTGTTGGTTAGTCGATCCAAGGACATTGAGATGAACTTGGGTTTAGCTGCGAAAGGTGCTGGAGCAAGTTTTGGCAAGAGAGCTGCTGAGTATAGTTCCGGAGGTGGACGGAACAAGAGGGGACGTGATCAGAAGTATCAGTCCTCAGCCAAGAGAGGTGGTGGTGCACCTGCTAGAGGAGGTTTTGCTAGAGCTGAACCAAGTGCTTGTTGGATCTGTGGTTCGCGTGGTCACATGAAGCGTGACTGTCCTCGTGCTGTGAGGGAGGTGCAAGCTCCTGTTGCGGCTGCTGGTAATGGATGTTGGAACTGTGGTTCTGTTGACCATCTGAGGCGAGATTGTCCGAGGTTGGCTGGTGGCCAAGATCGTGCTCCTGTTGTAGCTGCACAACAGAGAGGTCGTGGGCGCGGCCGTGGTAATTTCCAGAGGAGAGAGGAAGGTGGTCGCAGAGTAGCTCATGTTGTGGCTATTCAGCCTGAGGGTGGTGGCCAAGCGAGGGTGTATGCTCAGCCCGAGGGAAGGAATGATGCTGATGTGATTGCAGGTACCTTTACTTTGCAATCCTTGTCATTGCTTTCTTTGATTGATTCTGGATCTACGCATTCATACATTTTGCGTGAGCATGCTGAATTGCTTGGTTTGCCTGTTGAGTCTTTGGATGTTGGAGTTCGTGTCACTAGTTCTTTTGGTGAAACTGTTGTGACTCGAAAGCTTTATAGAAGGTGTCCCTTGGTTGTTCAAGAACATGTCTTTCATGTTGATCTTATGGAGTTGCCTTTTTATGGTTTTGATGTGATCCTTGGTATGGATTGGCTTGCTGAGCATCGTGCTGTTGTGGATTGTGAGAATAAGCGGGTTTCGCTTAAGCTTGCGGATGATTATGAAGTTGTTGTGGTTGGCGAGAATGTGAAGTTTCTTGCTAATGTTGTGTCTACCTTGGAGGCGAGTAGGATGTTGAGGCAAGGGTGCGAAGCTTATCTAGCTTTTTTGATGAATCCTAGCTCTAAGGAGTTGAGGGTGCAAGATATCAAGGTTGTGAAGGAGTTTCCTGGTGTTTTTCCGGAAGAGTTGCATGGTTTACCTCCTAATCGCGAGGTGGAGTTTGGAATTGAGCTGTATGAGAATACAACTCCTGTGTCCATTACTCCCTATAGAATGGCACCTAAGGAGCTAAAGGAGCTGAAGACGCAGTTGCAAGAGCTGCTTGATCGTGGTTTCATCCGGCCGAGTGTGTCGCCTTGGGGTGCTCCTGTCTTATGTGTGAAGAAGAAAGATGGCACTATGAGGATGTGCATTGATTACCGTCAGCTGAACAAGTTGACTATCAAGAATCGGTATCCTTTGCCGAGGATTGATGATCTCTTTGATCAATTTCGAGGAGCTGCTGTGTTCTCTAAGATTGACTTGAGGTCAGGGTATTATCAGTTGAAGGTGAAGGATGTGGATGTGCCTAAGACAGCTTTCAGGACAAGGTATGGGCATTATGAGTTCCTTGTGATGCCGTTTGGGTTGACAAATGCTCCTGCTGCTTTCATGGACATGATGAATCGTGTGTTTCATGAATACCTGGACAAGTTCGTTGTGGTGTTCATTGATGATATCCTCGTGTACTCGCGTACTGAGGAGGAGCACGAAGAGCATTTGAGGATTGTGCTGCAAGCCTTGTTGGAGAATCAGCTTTATGCTAAGCTGAGCAAGTGTGAGTTCTGGCTTAAGGAGGTGGTGTTTCTTGGGCATGTGGTCTCAGCTGAGGGGATTCGTGTTGATCCTCAGAAGATTGAAGCGGTGATGAACTGGAAAGTTCCTAAGTCTGTTCATGAGGTCCGTAGTTTCCTTGGTTTGGCGGGATACTACCGGAGGTTTGTGGATGGTTTTTCCAAGATTGCTGCTCCTTTGACGAAGCTGTTGCAAAAGGATGTTAAGTATGAGTGGACAGAAGCGAGACAGCAGGCTTTTGAGAAGCTGAAGGCGGCTTTGACGCAAGCTCCTATCTTGATTCAACCTGAATCAGGGAAAGAGTTTGTAGTCTATAGTGATGCATCCTATGTTGGGTTGGGGTGTGTGCTGATGCAAGAGGGTAAGGTTGTGGCTTATGCGTCGCGGCAGTTGAAGGTGCATGAGCGCAACTATCCTACGCATGATATTGAGCTGGCTGCAGTGGTGTTTGCTCTGAAGATCTGGAGACATTATCTGTATGGTGAGAAGTGTACTGTGTACACGGATCACAAGAGTTTGAGGTATCTGATGTCTCAGAAGGAGTTGAATCTTAGGCAACGACGTTGGTTGGAGTTGCTCAAGGATTATGATCTGACGATTGAGTATCATCCTGGTAAAGCTAATGTTGTTGCTGATGCCTTGAGTAGGAAGGTAGCTGTTGAGCTGAGAGCGATGTTTGCTAGCTTGAGCTTATCGCGAGATGGTGGTCTTGTTGCTGAGTTGCAAGTGAAACCATCTTTGGTTCAGTTGATCAAGGAAAAGCAGTTGCTGGATGATTCTTTGGTGTCTCATGTTCAGGATATCGCGGAGGGTAGACCTTCGGATTTCTGCTTTAATGAGGATGGTGTGTTGTGTTTTGGTAGTCGGATAGTAGTGCCTGCAGATGTTGAGTTGAGGCGTGCTATTCTGGCTGAAGGTCATAGTAGTCCTTTTGCTATCCACTCTGGTAGTACTAAGATGTATCGTGATCTTCGTGATGAGTACTATTGGGTGGGTTTGAAGAAGGATGTTGCAGAGTTTGTGAGCAAGTGTTTGGTGTGTCAGCGAGTTAAGGCTAAACATCAGGTTCCTTCTGGTTTGTTGCAACCGTTGAAAATCCCTGAATGGAAGTGGGAGAGGGTTACCATGGATTTTGTATCTGGTTTGCCTTTGTCTCCATCAAAGAAGAATTCTGTTTGGGTGATTGTGGATCGCTTGACGAAGTGTGCGCATTTCTTGCCTGTGCATACTACGTTCTCTTTGGATAAGCTGGCAGAGCTGTACATTGCTGAGATAGTGAGGTTGCATGGTGTGCCTAAGTCGATTGTGTCGGATAGGGATCCGAGGTTCACATCGCGTTTTTGGCAGTGTTTGCATCAAGCTCTGGGTACAAGGTTGCATTTCAGTACATCCTATCATCCTCAGTCGGATGGTCAGTCTGAGAGGGTTATTCAGATTTTGGAGGATATGTTGAGATGCTGCGTGATTGAGTTCCAAGGTTCTTGGGAGAAGCATCTGCCGTTGGTTGAGTTCGCTTATAACAATAGTTATCAGGCGAGTATACAGATGGCACCTTATGAGGCTCTGTATAGGAGGAAGTGTAGGACTCCTCTATGTTGGGCTGAAACTGGTCAAAAGTTGGTTTCGATGCCTGCTTTGTTGAAAGGGACTATCGAGAAGGTGAAGCTCATTTGTGAGAGGTTGAAGGCTGCCTCTGATCGGCAAAAGTCTTACGCGGATTTGAAGCGTAAGGAGATAGAGTATGCGGTGGGTGACCGTGTGTTCTTGAAGGTTTCGCCTTGGAAGAAGGTGATGAGGTTTGGCCGGAAGGGTAAGCTGAGCCCTCGGTACATTGGACCATATGAGGTGGTTGAGCGAGTGGGTCCTGTTGCGTATCGGTTGAGGTTACCTCAGGAGTTGGAGAAGATTCATGATGTGTTCCATGTTTCTATGCTCCGGAAGTATAGATCTGATCCTTCGCATGTGATGCCTGTGGAGGATGTGGTTTTGAATCCGGATTTGACCTATGATGAGGAACCGGTGAAGGTTCTGGATTCGGATTGCAAGGTTCTTCGTGGCAAGGCCATTGAGTTGGTGAAGGTGCTGTGGAAGCATCGAGGTGTTGAGGAAGCCACGTGGGAGCGGAAGGAAGACATGCTGAAGCAGTTTCCTTATCTCTTTCCTTCAGGTAAATTTCGAGGACGAAATTTCTTAAGGGGGGGAGAGTTGTAACGCCCCGGTTTTGGGCTTAGGAGTTTTGGGCGTTGACCGGTTGGTCAAAGTGCTGTTCGAATCTAAAGAGGTTAAATTAGGAAAGCCTAGTTCGGGTTGCATTAAAAATATGGAAAAATGTTCTAAAATCATCTTTTAATATAATTAAGTGAACTGTAAAATCAATTTTGGAAAATGAGTTTTGGAAGTGTGACATTTTGGCTAGTGACCAAAATGTAATTTTCGCAAGTTTGGTGGCTGTTTTATAAAGGGTTGGAACTTTGAATCTTTAAGGAGCTATTAATCCAAAAGTGGTTTCTCCAGATTTTTCTAAGATATTATAAGCTATTTTCTGATTTTAAAGATATCAAAAAGGAGGGAAAAGCTCATTTGGCAATTTTCTCAACTAACTTCTCATTTTCCTTCTCTCATTTTCTCTCAAACCAAACACTACATTTCCAGAGATTTGTTTCTGATTTTCTCACCTAAATTCCTCCTTTCAACTCTCAATTGATTCCAAATCAACATATCTTCAAAACCTCTTCAATTGCTTCAAGTTTCAACAAGCATTTTGATTGCAAAAAAAGTGGAGAAACACAAGTTTGGAGGTAAGAACGTCCTTCTCCTCTAAACTATCAGTTCTTTACTGAAATTCCTAAGTTTTCAATCCTAAATTGGTGTTTAATTAAAGGCTTTTAAGTTGATTTATGGATCTTGGCTTATTATGCAAGATCTTGATGATTTTTGGTGATTTTCGTTAGATCTGAGTAATCTGTGATTTAAGAGGTGTTTTTGATGTTAAATGATCTCTAAAATGATGTGGAATTGAGTCTTGATTGATGCAATCTCGGATAGGTTGAGTTTCCTAAGTTTAGCTTGTGTTTTAAGGTAGTTTTTGAGGTGATCTTGGTGATCTGTTGTTGCTGGAGGTATAAGGTTGTTAATAGGTTGTTTTTAGATGTTATATGATGTTAATGGAAGTGAGGTTTTGCTGGTTTATGGCTGGGCTTTGTTTAGAAGTGGTTTGGATGCATTTTCGGTTGTGTTTGGTGGCCGAAAATGGAGGTTGGATGAGAGCAACGAGTTTAGATGCTTTCATTGAAGCAATTAATGCATGATGATGCATTAATCCTCTGCTTTGATGTGTTGAAACAGGGGAGGCATCTTTGGATCCAAGTTTGGTTGATCCGGAAGCTTGATTTGGTGCTTTAGCTTGAAGCAAAGTGGAAATCGGTGAGTGCATTTGTGGAAATTGGACTTTCAGCATTAAAACCAAGGTTTGAAGGTTTTGGGAGCTTAGTTTAAGTCTAAACAACTTTGCTAAGCTCAAGTGTAAGTTTTCGGATTTTCTCTCTAGTGGTGGCCATGACTTTGATGTATTGCAAAATGATGATTTGCATGTTTTTAATTACTGTTTTGAAAGCATGTTTTAGCATGGATTTTGCTGATGATATAAGCCATATGTTGAAGGTAACTCTAGGTAGGAGTTCCTTGCTTTTGTACATTGAAATAATGTGATTTGATGCTTTGAAATGCATGATGAAAATGGCTTGGTTTAATGCTTTAAAACAGTGGATTAAATGATGAAAATGATGTATATTGGCAAGTGATGTTTTGAAAAGATTAAGGTCACTAAGGTGGTTAAAAGTCCTTGAGTGAGCCTTGTTACTTAAGATCATCAAGGTGGTTAAAAGTCCTTGGATGAGTCTTGTTGCGGACACTAAGGTGGTTAAAAGTCCTTAGGTGATCCTTTCCATGGTGTTTAAAAGTCCATGGGGCCAAGGTGTTTAAAAGTCCTTGGGGCCGAGGTGTTTAAAAGTCCTTGGGGTGATTCAAGCATTGGACACAAAGGTGGTTAAAAGTCCTTGTGTGGTCCTTATTCATGGTGTTTAAAAGTCCATGGCCAAGGTGTTTAAAAGTCCTTGGGGCCAAGGTGGTTAAAAGTCCTTGGGAAAGTTGTTGAACTTGTTTTAAGAAATGAAATGTATCACTTGCGCCAATATGACATGTTAAGTATTTTATGAAGCATGAGATGCTTGTTTTAATGATTATGTTGAAGCATGAGATCGCTTGTTTTAAGTATGCTTTTGAGCATGTGCAAGGATTAATTTCAAGCATGTTTATAAATGGTTTTAATTGCATTATTGAATTGTTTTTAATGAGCATGCCTCACTAAGCTTTTGCTTACGCTCTCTACGTTTTCTTAATTCAATAATGCAGAGCATTACAGTACCTTGAGGGGCAGCAAGAAAGGGCAAGCAATCAAGTTCAAGTGAAGCTCAATGTATGAAGGTTTTATAAGTACATTTTAGCTTTTGTGTGATTTGGCAATGGGGGACCAATGTGTGTGTTTTGGGAGGTGTTTGAGACTCCCTAAGTATGTTGAATGTTGTTGAGACTGTTGGTTTTTGAATTGGAACCTTATATGCTTGTTTTGGAAGTTTGGTGTTGAATAGCTAGCTTGTGTAGGAAGCATGCCTATAGAATTGGGGCTTTTTGCATATGATGTTAGATTGATGTTGTGATGATTCCTATAAGTCTTAAATATGTTGAATTGCATGCTGGTAAAGTTTGGTGACATTTGGAGCATGTTTGAATGATCAATTGCATGATTTGGTATGCTTGTTTGCTGCAATCTGTGCAGGCGTTTCGGAACAGTATGCACCGTTTCGGAACGGGTGCCTTGCATGAACCCAAGCGTCCGAAACGGTGTGCACCGTTTCGAAACGGTTTGGTCTCTGCCAAGGCCGTGTTTCGGAATGGTGTCGATCGGTTTCGGAACGGCCCGTGTTTCGGAACGGGGTTGATTGGTTTCGGAACGGCCGACCGTTATGGGCTGACATTGGCAGTTATATGTTTTGAATTGTTTGCGTTTTGGTCCTGAATCTTGTTTGTTCAATTGCTTGAGCTTGGAAGGTCCTTTTGAGCTGAAATTTCACAGAGAAGCATGAAACCTGATTAATTTCAAGATGGTAACTTTAATTTGGGTTAAGTCCTTTTAATTATCAGAAATTACAATTTGGTCCATAAAGTTGTAATTTGTTCAATTGGGTCCCTATTTGATCTCTGATGTTTGTGATCTTTGAGTATGATGTTTGTGTGATCACAATTAGGATTAATGTGCATCTAGACAAGATTAAAAAAAAAAAGGGTCGTTAATCAAGGTTGATTTTCGGGTTGACTTTGGTTTTCCCCGTGTGACTTTCTTAATTCGGGTCAACTGTCTAGGCCGGGTTAAGGGGGTTACAAACGGACATCTCAAACTCAAGCAATTGCAAATACAAAATTCAGGGCTAAAACGTAAAACTTGCAAACCATAAACCATTCAAATCAGTGCCCAACGGTCAAGTGTTTCGGAACGGGGGTTGACCGTTCCGAAACGTGGGTTCGTTTCGAGACCAGTATCGAAACAGGGCCTGGCAGTGGCAAAAGTGTTTTGGAACAGCCTCTACCCGTTTCGATAGACGAAAGCCATTACAGGCCCCCGTTTCGATACGGACTGCCCAGAAAGTGAAGATTTTGCTAGTTTAACATACATTTAATCACTCAAACACAACCTAATGACTTCCTAATCATGCCAACAAGTCATCATACATATTAGGTACATGTTTGCATCATCAAAACACGATCATGGCATCAATTAGGAAAAATTCACAAGACTATAGGCATGCATCCTAATGTCCAAAGCAAACAATCATCAAAACATCAAAGCAAGAACCAAAATGGCCATTTACATATCCAAAACATTTAGGCATCATGCCACAACTAGGGAGTCTAAAACATCTCCCAAAAACACAACCTAGGTTCCCATTGCCAAATATCAAAATCTAATAATTGTTGTAAAATAGTCACCATACATGAGCTTAGCTTTCCCTTGGATTCTTAGCCTACATGCTGCCCGCAAACACATCAATTATGTGCATTATTGGTTCGAGAGAGAGAGAGAGCGTAAGCACAAATGCTTACTGAGGCATGCTCTAAAGAAACAACACAATAATGCACTTTATAAAAACACTTTCCGTAATGCCTTTAACACTTAAACATCATTATTCATGCAACATTGCATTCACAACAAGCATCTCATGCTTCAATATCAATTACATGTCATATTGGCTTCCAACTGATAAACCAAAACCTTTTACAACATAAAACACAATCGGATACGCGGATTACAAGCGTTGTCCCATACGCTTCATACACACTACCGAACACACAAGGTGGAGTTTACCGGTACAATCACAACCCCTCAACACCCGTGATGGAGTTTAACGGTACAATCACAACCCCTCCACATCACTCATCGGTAGTTGTATAACATCACTAACGAGAACACGAGACACTCAACACAAGATCCACACATGGACTTTTAACCACCATTGTGATCTTAAACATCTCGTTAGTGTACTTGGATGGAGTTTACGGTACAATTACAACCCCTCAACATCCAAGGCGACTTTATTCACGGTTCACCCAATCCTATAGCCGGCTAACTATATCTGATTCAAGTACTTTAAAACCAAAACAACACTTGCCAATATACATCAATTATCCTCAATAATCCACTGTTTTAAAGCATCTAAACCAAATCCATTTACAACATGCATCACTATGCATCTCCACATTTTACAAGTCAAACCAAGGATCTCTTACCTTGAGCATCCTTCAACAAATGGCTTACATAACCAGCATTAACCATGCTAAACATGCTTTCAAAAACAGAATTTAAACATGCAATTATCAACAAATGCGTCGAACCAATCCATGGCTCATTCAAGAGAGTTTTTCCGAAAACTTACTCTTGAGCTTAGTTAAGTTGATTAGACTTAAACTAAGCTCCTAAGCCTTCAAATATTCGATACAAAGCTGGAAATCAAACTCCACTCACCAATTTCGTTTCGAAAGCTTGCCGAAACGTCGTTCAAGCCTCTGGATCAACACCACAAGGATCAGAAGATGTCTCCCCTGTTTTAAACGCATCAAAGCAGAGGATTAATGCATCATCATGCATTAAAATCTTTAGCCATTACACGTAAACTCGCTGCTCTCACCAAATCTAACATTTCGGCTACCAAACACAACCAAAATAACCTCCAAACCCTTCCTCAACATAACCCAGCCTAGATCCATCACTTCTAAACATTCTTAGACGTCAATTAACATCCAAAAAGAACCTAAACTCGTCCTTATACCTCCAGCTATAACAGAACACCAAGATCACCCCAAAAACCACCATTTTCACAAGCAAAAACATAAGAAAATCAACCTATTCGAGAATTGCATTGATTAAACCTCAATTATACATCATTAAACATTCAAAATACATTAAAAAGCCATCTCAAAACAGAGCCCAAACAATCACCACGAATTTCTTTAAGATTTAATCCAAAACATGAGTTTTAAGCCAAAATCAAGATAACAACATTAAAACCTTTAATAAAACTTAATTTAAGGATTGAGAACTTGGGAATTTCAGTAAAGAACTGAGTATTTAGAGGAGAAGAACATCCTTACCTCTAAATGTACATTTCTCCTTGATTAGAGCCAAAATCCTTGAAAATTCAATAAGCAAATGAAGAGGATTTGATGTAGAAAGAATTAGGAATCAATTGATGATTGAAACCTCATCATTTAGTTTGATAATCAGAAGAAAAGTTTCTGTAGAAATGTGTTTGGCTGAGGGAATTTTGAGAGAAAAAGAGATGAGAAAGTTTTCAAGAAAGTTAGTTATGAAATCTCAAAATTGGTTTTTCCCATCTTCCTTTAATTAATTAAACATTAAATGAATCATTAAAAACTAAGAAAAATCTGGAGAAATCAATCTTGGGTAAATTAGCTCCTTAAAGATTCAAAGTTTCAATCCTTACAAAACAGTCACCACTAAACTTTTCAAAAATTACATTTTAGTCACTAATTCGAAATGTCACACTTCCAAACCTTATTTTGTAAAATTGATTTCACCACTCTCTTATATATATTAAAAGAAGATTTTTAGATATTTTTCCATATTTTTAATGCAACCCGAATTAGGCTTTCCCTAAAACCACCTTTTATATTCGAACCGAAAATCAGACCGATCCGGTTCAGACCTTAAACTTCCAAGCCCAAAATTGTGGTGTTACAACTCTCCCCCCTTAAAAATTTCGTCCTCGAAATTTACCTGGAGGAAAGAGGTATGGAAACTGCTTCTTCATGTCATCCTTTCATTCCCACGTGGCTTCCTCAACACCACGATGCTTCCACAACACCTTTACCAAATCAATGGTCTTGCCTCGAAGAACATTACTGTCTAAATCCAGAATTTCCACCGGTTCCTCATCATAGGTCAAGTCTGGATTCAATTCCACTTCCTCCACAGACATAACCTGCGAAGGATCCGATCTATACCTCCGAAGCATAGAGACATGAAACACATCATGAATCTTTTCTAACTTATGTGGCAATCTCAACTTGTACACAACAGGACCCACACGCTCAATCTCCTCGTATGGTCCAATGTACATAGGGCTCAACTTACCCTTTCGACCAAACCTCATCACCTTTTTCCAAGGCGAAACTTTCAAAAACACACGGTCACCTACCGCATACTCAATCTCCTTACGCTTCAAATCTGCGTAAGACTTCTGTCGATCAGAAGCTGCCTTCAACCACTCACAAATGAGCTTCACCTTCTCGGTGGTCCCTTTCAACAAAGCTGGCATCGAAACCAACTTCTGACCTGTTTCAGTCTAACAAAGAGGAGTTCTGCACTTCCTCGCGTACAAGGCTTCATAAGGTGCCATTTGAATACTTGCCTGGTAGCTATTGTTATAAGCAAACTCCACCAAAGGAAAATGCTTCTCCCAAGAGCCTTGAAACTCAATCACACAACACCTGAACATATCCTCCAGCACTTAAATAACACGCTCAGACTGTCCATCCGACTGTGGATGATAAGAAGTACTGAAATTCAGCCGTGTACCCAAAGCCTGATACAAATGCTCCCAGAAACGCGATGTAAACCTCGGATCTCGATCCGACACTATAGACTTTGGCACACCATGCAGCCGCACAATCTCAGCAATGTACAGCTCCACAAGCTTGTCCAAAGTGTACGTAGTATGCACAGGTAAGAAATGGGCACACTTCGTTAGGACTACCAGGGTGCATAGCAAAAGGACTACTATGAGATTCAATCAGAATTGCACACCTCAACTCAGCATCATTGGGCACTACTATCCGACTCCCAAAACATAAAACTCCATCATCATTAAAGCAGAAATCCGATGGCCTATCCTCAGCAATATCCTGAACATGTGGCACCAAGGAATCATCCAACAACTGCTTATCCTTTATCAACTGAACCAAGGATGGTTTCATTTGCAATTCAGCCACGAGACCGCCATCTCGCGAAATGCTCAAGCTTGCAAACATAGCCCTCAACTCCACTACTACCTTCCTACTCAAGGCATCTGCTACAACATTAGCTTTTCCCGGATGGTACTCGATCGTCAGATCGTAATCTTTAAGCAACTCCACCCAACGTCGTTGCCTAAGATTCAACTCTTTCTGATACATCAGGTACTTCAAACTTTTGTGATCCGTGTACACAATACACTTCTCACCATACAGGTAATGTCTCCAAATTTTCAAAGCAAAAACCACCACAACTAACTCAATGTCATGCGTAGGATAATTGAGCTCATGCACCTTCAACTGGCGCGATGCATAAGCCACTACTTTACCCTCTTGCATACACACACAACCCAAACCAACGTAGGACGCGTCACTATACACCACAAACTCTTTCCCTGATTCAAGTTGAACCAAGATAGGAGCTTGCGTCAAAGCTGCCTTAAGCTTCTCAAAAGCCTGTTGTCTCGCTTCCGTCCACTCATACTTAACATCCTTCTGCAACAACTTCGTCAAAGGTGCAGCAATCTTCGAAAATCCATCCACGAACCTCAGTGTAACCCCCTTAACCCGGCCCAGACGGATGAACCGAATTAAGAAGTTTACACGGGGAAAACCAAAGTCAACCCGAAATTTAACCTTGATTAACGACCTTTTTTTTCTTTTTAAACTTGTCTAAATGCACATTATCCCTAGATATGATCATACAATCAGCATACTCAAAGATCATAACCATCAGAGAACATTCAAGGACCCAATTACACAAATTACAACTTTAGGGACCAAACTTTAAATTCTGAAAATTATAAGGACTTAACCCAATTTAAAACTACCAATATATAATTAATCATATTTCATGCTTCTCTGTCAAATTTCAGCTCAAACGGACATCTCAAACTCAATCAATTGTATAAACAAGATTCAGGACTAAAACGCAAACATTGCAAAACACATAACCAACAATTTCAGTGCCCAACAGTCGAGTGTTTCGGAACAGGGAAGACCCGTTCCGAAATGCGGGACCGTTCCGAAACTAGTACCGAAACAGGGCCTGGCAGAGGCCAAACCGTTCCGGAACAGTTCCTTCCGTTTCGGAACGCCCAGGCCATTTCAGGCCCCCGTTCCGATACGGTAGCACCTGTTTCGAAACAGGCTGCCCAGATTGCAGAAAAATTGCTGGTTTATCACACAATTGACCAATCAAACATGCTCCAAAAGCCCCCAAATTTTACCAGCAAGTCATTCAACATACAAGGAGCATAATCGCATCAACCATTCATCAACATGGCATCAAAATAAGAAATACCCAATTCTATAGGTAAGCATCCTATAAGGCAAACCATGAAATCCTCAAAACACCAAACACATACCAAGAGGCCAATTACAAGTTCCAGCATTATTAACATCATAAATCCAACTTAGGGAGTTCTAAACATCTCCCAAAACATCAACATAGGTCCCCCATTGCCAAATATCCAAAAGCTAATAGTTTTGAGAAAATGTTCACCATACATGAGCTTAAAACCTTCACTTGGATGATTGGCTTCCTTGCTGCCCCAAAATGCACTTCAATGCTCTGCATTATCGGTTTAAGAAAAGAGAGAGCGTAAGCAAAAGCTTAGTGAGGAATGCTCATTTAAAACCACACAATAATGCATTTATAAAACACCTTTATAAACCTTAAATCAATCATCGTTTGCACATGCACTAAAGCATTTAAAACAAGCAATTCACGCTTCAAATTCATTACATGTCATATTTGCAACAAGTGATACAATCAACATAAGATCCACACATGGACTTTTAAACACCATTGTGATCTTACAATTTCCAAGGACCATACATGGACTTTTAAACACCATTGTGTCCTTAACAAGCATCATCCATGGACTTTTAAACACCATGACAAGGACCACACAAGGACTTTTAAACACCTTTGTGTCCTTAACAAGAATCTCCCAAGGACTTTTAAACACCTTGGAGTTCTTAAGTAAACAAGGCTTACACAAGGAATTTTAACCACCTTTGTAACCTTAAACAAGAACCAACCATGGACTTTTAAACACCATGTTGTTCTTAAATAAACAAGCCTCACACAAGGAATTTTAACCACCTTGGTGATCTTAACCAAGAACCAACCATGTACTTTTAACCACCACGTTGTTCTTAAATAAACAAGGCTCACACAAGGACTTTTAACCACCTTTGTGACCTCAACCATCACTTGCCAATTTGCATCATTAACCACAATATTCCACTGTTTTAAAGCATTTATCAAGCCATAAACATCATGCATCTTTTAGCATCAAACTACATTAAAACAATGTTCAAAAACAAGGATCTCTGACCTTGAGCATCCTTCAACACATGGCTTATAATCTCAGCAAATAAACATGCTAAATATGCTTTCAAAACAGGATTTAAAACATGCAAACAAACCACATTGCATACAACCAATCCATGGTTCATCACCAAGAGAGTTTTTTCCGAAAACTTACTCTTGAGCTTAGCTAAGTTGCTTAGACTTAAACTAAGCTCCCAAACCTTCAAAACATTGGTTTCAAAGCTGAAAACCAAAATCCACTCACCGATTCCGTTCCGCCACTTGCCGAAACACCAATCAAGCTTCTGAATCACCACCACTAAGATCCAAAGATGAC
Organism: Hibiscus tridactylites; assembly: GCA_958450335.1. Classification (NCBI taxonomy): domain Eukaryota; kingdom Viridiplantae; phylum Streptophyta; class Magnoliopsida; order Malvales; family Malvaceae; genus Hibiscus; species Hibiscus tridactylites. The sequence goes on from OY288266.1 coordinate 47,944,660, forward strand.
TCCCCTGTTTTAAACACATCAAAGCAGAGGATTAATGCATCATCATGCATTAATATCTTCAATGAAAGCACCTAAACTCGCTGATCTCAACCACACTCCATTTTCGGCTACCAAACACAACCGAAAATGCATCCAAACAACTCCACAACACTACCCAGCCTTGATCCATCAAATCAAATCATCCTTAAACATCAATTAACATCCAAAAAGGATCTAACCATGCCCTTAAACCTCCAGCTATAACAGATCATCAAGATCACTCCAAAAACAACCAAGAACTCAAGCTAAACTTAGGAAATTCAACCTATCCGGGATTGCATTAATTAAACCTCAACTTCTCATCAATTTAACATTATTTAACATCAAAAAGAAACCTCAAAACACTGCCCAAACAGATCACACGAATTTTAACCAAAAATCAACCAAATCTTGCATTTAAAAGCCAAGATCAAGAACACAACCTTAAAACCTTTTATAAAACACAAATTAAGGATTGAGAACTTGGGAATTTCAGTAAAGAACTGAGAGTTTAGAGGAGAAGGGCGTTCTTACCTCCAAACTTGAGTTTTCTCCCTTTTTGGAACCAAATTCTTGAAAATCCACTTAGCAAATGCAAAGGTTTTACTGAAGAGATGATTGAAGATCAAAAGAGGATTGAAATGAGTTATTTAGGTGACAAAATCAAAGGGAAAAGCTCTGGAGAAATGTGTTTGGTTTGAGAGAAAGATGAGAGAAAATGAAAATGGAAAATGTGGAAAAGTTAGTTGGAAACTTAGGAAAATATCTTCCCTCCCTTTTCCTTTATTTTAAAACCAATAATAAATCATTTAATATTTAAGAAAAATCTGGAGAAACTCCCATTGGGTAAATAGCTCCTTAAAGATTCAAAGTTTCAATCCTTTTTAAAATAGTCTCACAGTTTTCGAAAATTACATTTTGGTCACCAACCAAAATGTCACACTTCCAAACCTTATTTTGTAAAATTGATTTCACCATTCTCTTATATATAATAAAAGAGGATTTTAAGACATTTTTCCATATTTTTAATGCATCCCGAACTAGGCTTTCCTAATTTCACCTTTATATATTCGAACCGCACTCCGACCGAACCGGTCCGAACCCAAAACTCCTAAGCCCAAAATTGGGGCGTTACAACTCTCCCCCCTTAAGAAATTTTGTCCTCGAAATTTACCTGAAGGAAAGAGGTACGAAAACTGCTTCAGCATGTCATCCTTCCATTCCTACGTGGCTTCCTCAACACCACGATGCTTCCACAACACCTTTACCAACTCAATGGTCTTGCCACAAAGAACCTTGCTATCCGAATCCAGAATCTTCACCGGTTCCTCATCATAGGTCAAATCCGGATTCAATTCCACTTCTTCCACAGGCATCACATGCAAAGGATCCGATCTATACTTCCGAAGCATAGAAACATGAAACACATCATGAATCTTCTCCAACTCTTGAGGTAACCTCAACTTGTACGCAACAGGACCCACACGCTCAATCACCTCGTATGGTCCAATGTACCTAAGGCTCAACTTACCCTTACTGCCAAACCTCATCACCTTTTTCCAAGGCGAAACCTTCAAAAACACACGGTCACCCACCGCATACTCAATCTCCTTACGCTTCAAATCCGCGTAAGACTTTTGCCGATCAGAAGCTTCCTTCATACGCTCACAAATGAGCTTCACCTTCTCGGTGGTTCCCTTCAACAAAGCTGGCATCGAAACCAACTTCTGACCCGTTTCAGCCCAACAAAGAGGAGTCCTACACTTCCTCCCGTACAAAGCTTCATAAGGTGCCATTTGAATACTTGCCTGATAACTATTGTTATAAGCAAACTCCACCAAAGGCAAATGTTTCTCCCAAGAGCCTTGGAACTCAATCACACAACACCTCAACATATCCTCCAAAATCTGGATAACACGCTCGGATTGACCATCCGACTGAGGATGATAAGATGTACTAAAATTCAACCGTGTACCCAAAGCTTGATGCAAACACTGCCAAAAACGTGATGTAAACCTCAGATCCCTATCCGACACAATCGACTTTGGCACACCATGCAGCCGCACAATCTCAGCAATGTACAGCTCCGCAAGCTTATCCAAAGAATACGTAGTATGCACAGGCAAGAAATGCGCACACTTCGTCAGGCGATCCACAATCACCCACACTAAATTGTTCTTCGATGGTGACAAGGGTAAACCAGATACAAAATCCATGGTAATCCTTTCCCACTTCCATTCAAGGATTCTCAACGGTTGCAACAACCCTGAAGTAACCTGATGCTCAGCTTTATCTCGCTGACACACCATGCACTTGCTCACAAACTCTGCAACATCCTTCTTCAAACCCACCCAATAGTACTCATCATGAAGATCACGGTACATCTTAGTACTACCAGGGTGCATAGCAAAAGGACTACTATGACCTTCAGTCAGAATAGCACGCCTCAAATCCGCATCATTGGGCACTACTATCCGACTCTCAAAACACAACACTCCATCATCATTAAAACAGAAATCCGAAGGCCTACCCTCCGCAATATCCTGAACATGCGGTACCAAGGAATCATCCAACAACTGCTTTTCCTTGATCAACTGAACCAAAGATGGTTTCACTTGCAACTCAGCCACAAGACCACCATCACGCGAAATACTCAAACTGGCAAACATAGCCCTCAACTCAACAGCTACCTTTCTACTCAAGGCATCCGCTACAACATTAGCTTTTCCAGGGTGATACTCAATCATCAAATCATAATCCTTGAGCAACTCCACCCAACGTCGCTACCTAAGATTCAACTCCTTCTGAGACATCAGATACTTCAAACTCTTATGATCTGTGTACACAGTACACTTCTCACCATACAGGTAATGTCTCCAGATCTTCAAAGCAAAAACCACCGCAGCCAACTCAATGTCATGCGTAGGATAATTGCGCTCATGCACCTTCAACTGCCGCGATGCATAAGCCACCACCCTACCCTCTTGCACCAACACACATCCCAAACCAACATAGGACGCATCACTATACACCACAAACTCTTTCCCTGATTCAGGTTGAACCAAGATCGGAGCTTGCGTCAAAGCTGCCTTAAGCTTCTCAAAAGCCTGCTGTCTCGCTTCCGTCCATTCATACTTAACATCCTTCTGCAACAACTTTGTCAAAGGTGCATCAATCTTCGAAAACCCATCCATAAACCTCCGGTAGTATCCCTCCAAACCAAGGAAACTACGAACCTCATGAACAGACTTAGGAACCTTCCAATTCATCACCGCCTCAATCATCGGAGGATCAACACGAATCCCCTCAGCAGAAACCACATGCCCAAGAAACACCACTTCACTTAACCAGAACTCACACTTGCTCAGCTTGGCATAAAGCTGATTCTCCAACAAAGCTTGCAACACAATCCTCAAATGCTCTTCATGCTCCTCCTCAGTACGCGAGTACACGAGGATATCATCAATGAACACCACAACAAACTTGTCCAGGTATTCATGAAACACACGATTCATCATGTCCATGAAAGCTGCAGGAGCATTTGTTAAACCAAACAGCATCACAATGAACTCATAATGCCCATACCTCATCCTGAAAGTTGTCTTACGCACATCCACATCCTTTACCTTCAACTAGTAATACCCTGACCTCAAGTCAATCTTAGAGAACACAGCTGCTCCCCGAAATTGATCAAAGAGATCATCAATTCTCGGCAAAGGATACCGATTCTTGATAGTCAACTTGTTCAGCTGACGATAATCAATGCACATTCTCATAGTGCCATCTTTCTTCTTCACAAACAAGAGCGGTGCACCCCAAGGTGACACACTCGGCCGAATGAACCCACGGTCAAGCAACTCTCCACCTTGCGATTAGGAGGCAATCCAGGCAACTCCTCAGGAAACACACCAGGAAACTCTCGCACAATACTGATATCTTGCACACGCAACTCCTTAGAGCTAGGATTCATCACAAAAGCTAGGTAAGCTTCAAAACCTTGCCTCAGCATCCGGCTCGCCTCCAACGTAGACACCACATTGGCAAGAAACTTCACATTCTCACCAACCACAACTACCTCATAATCATCCGCAAGCTTCAACGAAACTCGCTTATTCACACAATCCACAACAGCTCGATGCTCAACAAGCCAATCCATACCAAGGATTACATCAAAACCATAGAAAGGCAACTCCATAAAGTCAACAGGAAAAACATGATCTTGAACAACCAAAGGACATCTTCTATAAAGCTTTCGAGTCAGGACAGTCTCACCAAAAGAACTAGTGACGCGCACACCAACATCCAAAGACTCAACAGGCAAACCAAGCAATTCAGCATGCTCACGCAAAATGTATGAGTGCGTAGATCCAGAATCAATCAAGGAAAGTAATGACAAGGATTGCAAAGTAAAAGTACCTGCGATCACATCCGCGTCATTTCTTCCCTCCCGCTGAGCATACACCCTGGCTTGGCCACCACCCTCAGGCTGAATAGACACAACATGAGCCACACCCCGACCACCTTCCTCTCTCCGCTGGAAGTTACCACGGCCGCGCCCACGACCTCTCTCTGGTGCAGCAACAACAGGAGCACGCACTTGGCCACCAGCCAACATAGGACACTCTCTCCTCATGTGATCCGTAGATCCACAGTTCCAGCACGCATTACCAGCTGCCACAACAGGAGCATGCACCTCTCTCACAGCACGAGGACAATCTCGTTTCATATGGCCACGCGAACCACATATCCAACATGCACTCGGATAAACTCTAGCGTTGCCTCCCCGAGTAGACGCACCACCACCTCGCTTAGCTGAGGACTGATACTTCTGATCACGTCCCCTCTTGTTCCGTCCACCACCGGAACTATATTCAGCTGCTCGCTTACCAGCACTAGAACCAGCACTTCTAGAAGATAAACCCAAGTTCATCTCAATATCCTTTGCTCGGCCCACCAGCACATCAAAATTATTATACTCGGTAGCCAGAACATACATCTTAACTTCCGTCACTAACCCATAACGGAACCTTTCACACCTCTCCCGCTCATCCGAGACAAGCTCAGGTGCGTACAGACTGAGTCGAACAAACTGGACCTCATACTCAGCCACAGACATGCTCCCCTGGGTAAGAGACATAAACTCCCTCTTCTTTTCATCTAGGTGCCTCACACCTAGATACCTTCTCTTGAACGCGTTCTGAAAGAACGTCCAAGTTACGTCAGCTTCCGCCATCCCAGCGATAGTGGTTGTCCACCACGTATATGCATCATCTTGTAGCAAGGATACTACACAGCCCAGCTTCTGCACATCAGTGCAACTCATCTGACCCAAGATTCTCTTGGTACCTTCTAACCAAGACTCCGAACCATCAGCAGACAACCCTCTGAACTCAGTCCCTCCTAGACTGCGCAAACGTTCCAAGGGTAGTCTAACTCCAGCATCTCCCTGATGCATAGCTCCTTGAGCTCCAGCTACCGCTGCTTGAAAAGCTCCAGCAATAGCTTGAATCAACACCGTCATGTCAGGAACAGCTTGCCCCTGACCAGCCTCAGGTCCAGCGACCCCAGCACCAGCTGCAGCTCCAGCTCCTTCACCCCCAGCACCACCACCACCAGGTGGAGGAGGTAAATCCACCACACTTTCAACATTCTCTTTATTCTTATTCTCATTTTGAGCCGTAGCTCGCACATTACTCCTCAACTCTCTACGAGGTGCCATACATTAACAATGCAATCACAATACAATAAAACAAAGTCAGGCCCAGCAAGGTAAGCAATCAAAGTACTCAAGCTCATTTTCACTTAAAAACAATATCATTACATTAGCTTTGATTTGGCAATGGGTACCCACAACATGCTTCACCACAGCATACACCTCAATTGTAACACATTTACAATTCACCAAACATGCTTTCATTCAACAAGCATACAAAGCATACATACTTTAATCATTCACATAATCATTCCCAATTACTCGAGAACTCAGCTCTGATACAACCAAATGTAACCCCCTTAACCCGGCCCAGACAGATGAACCGAATTAAGAAGTTTACACGGGGAAAACCAAAGTCAACCCGAAAGTCAACCTTGATTAACGACCCTTTTTTTTCTTTTTAAACTTGTCTAAATGCACATTATCCCTAGATATGATCATACAATCAGCATACTCAAAGATCATAACCATCAGAGAACATTCAGGGACCCAATTACACAAATTACAACTTTAGGGACCAAACTGTAAATTCTGAAAATTATAAGGACTTAACCCAATTTAAAGTTACCAATATATAATTAATCATATTTCATGCTTCTCTATCAAATTTCAGCTCAAACGGACATCTCAAACTCAAACAATTGTATAAACAAGATTCAGGACTAAAACGCAAACATTGCAAAACACATAACCAACAATTTCAGTGCCCAACGGTCGAGTGTTTCGGAACAGGGAAGACCCGTTCCGAAATGCGGGACATTTCTGAAACGCGGGACCGTTCCGAAACTGGTACCGAAACAGGGCCTGGCAGAGGCCAAACCGTTCCGGAACAGTTCCTTCTGTTTCGGAACGCCCAGGCCATTTCAGACCCCCGTTCCGATACGGTAGCACCTGTTCCGAAACAGGCTGCCCAGATTGCAGAAAAATTGCTGGTTTATCACACAATTGACCCATCAAACATGCTCCAAAAGCCACCAAATTTTACCAGCAAGTCATTCAACATACAAGGAACATTATCGCATCAACCATTCATCAACATGGCATCAAAATAAGAAATACCCAATTCTATAGGCAAGCATCCTATAAGGCAAACCATGAAATCCTCAAAACAACAAACACATACCGAGAGGCCAATTACAAGTTCCAGCATTATTAACATCATAAATCTAACTTAGGGAGTTCCAAACATCTCCCAAAACATCAACATAGGTCCCCCATTGCCAAATATCCAAAAGCTAATAGTTTTGAGAAAATGTTCACCATACATGAGCTTAAAACCTTCACTTGGATGCTTGGCTTCCTTGCTGCCCCAAAATGCACTTCAATGCTCTGCATTATCGGTTTAAGAAAAGAGAGAGCGTAAGCAAAAGCTTAGTGAGGAATGCTCATTTAAAACCACACAATAATGCATTTATAAAACACCTTTATAAACCTTAAATCAATCATCGTTTGCACATGCACTAAAGCATTTAAAACAAGCAATTCATGCTTCAAATTCATTACATGTCATATTGGCAACAAGTGATACAATCAACATAAGATCCACACATGGACTTTTAAACACCATTGTGATCTTACAATTTCCAAGGACCACACATGGACTTTTAAACACCATTGTATCCTTAACAAGCATCATCCATGGACTTTTAAACACCATGACAAGGACCACACAAGGACTTTTAAACACCTTTGTGTCCTTAACAAGAATCTCCCAAGGACTTTTAAACACCTTGGAGTTCTTAAGTAAACAAGGCTTACACAAGGAATTTTAACCACCTTTGTAACCTTAACCAAGAACCAACCATGGACTTTTAAACACCATGTTGTTCTTAAATAAACAAGCCTCACACAAGGAATTTTAACCACCTTGGTGATCTTAACCAAGAACCAACCATGGACTTTTAACCACCATGTTGTTCTTAAATAAACAAGGCTCACACAAGGACTTTTAACCACCTTTGTGACCTTAACCATCACTTGCCAATATGCATCATTAACCACAATATTCCACTGTTTTAAAGCATTTATCAAGTCATAAACATCATGCATCTTTTAGCATCAAACTACATTAAAACAATGTTCAAAAACAAGGATCTCTTACCTTGAGCATCCTTCAACACATGGCTTATAATCTCAGCAAATAAACATGCTAAATATGCTTTCAAAACAGGATTTAAAACATGCAAACAAACCACATTGCATACAACCAATCCATGCTTCATCACCAAGAGAGTTTTTCCGAAAACTTACTCTTGAGCTTAGCTAAGTTGCTTAGACTTAAACTAAGCTACCAAAGCTTCAAAACATTGGTTTCAAAGCTGAAAACCAAAATCCACTCACCGATTCAGTTTCGCCACTTGCCGAAACACCAATCAAGCTTCCGAATCACCACCACTAAGATCCAAAGATGACTCCCCTGTTTTAAACACATCAAAGCAGAGGATTAATGCATCATCATGCATTAATATCTTCAATGAAAGCACCTAAACTCGCTGCTCTCAACCACACTCCATTTTCGGCTACCAAACACAACCGAAAATGCATCCAAACAACTCCACAACACTACCCAGCCATGATCCATCAAATCAAATCATCCTTAAACATCAATTAACATCCAAAAAGGATCTAACCACGCCCTTAAACCTCCAGCTATAACAGATCATCAAGATCACTCCAAAAACAACCAAGAACTCAAGCTAAACTTAGGAAATTCAACCTATCCGGGATTGCATTAATTAAACCTCAACTTCTCATCAATTTAACATTCATTTAACATCAAAAAGACACCTCAAAACACTGCCCAAACAGATCACACGAATTTTAACCAAAAATCAACCAAATCTTGCATTTAAAAGCCAAGATCAAGAACACAACCTTAAAACCTTTTATAAAACACAAATTAAGGATTGAGAACTTGGGATTTTCAGTAAAGAACTGAGAGTTTAGAGGAGAAGGACGTTCTTACCTCCAAACTTGACTTTTCTCCCTTTTTGGAACCAAATTCTTGAAAATCCACTTAGCAAATGCAAAGGTTTTATTGAAGAGATGATTGAAGATCAAAAGAGGATTGAAATGAGTTATTTAGGTGACAAAATCAGAGCGAAAAGCTCTGGAGAAATGTGTTTGGTTTGAGAGAAAGATGAGAGAAAATGAAAATGGAAAATGTGGAAAAGTTAGTTCGAAACTTAGGAAAATATCTTCCCTCCCTTTTCCTTTATTTTAAAACCAATAATAAATCATTTAATATTTAAGAAAAATCTGGAGAAACTCCCATTGGGTAAATATCTCCTTAAAGATTCAAAGTTTCAATCCTTTTTAAAACAGTCTCATAGTTTTCGAAAATTACATTTTGGTCACCAACCAAAATGTCACACTTCCAAACCTTATTTTGTAAAATTGATTTCACCATTCTCTTATATATAATAAAAGAGGATTTTAAGACATTTTTCCATATTTTTAATGCAACCCAAACTAGGCTTTCCTAATTTCACCTTTATATATTCGAACCGCACTCCGACCGAACCGGTCCGAACCCAAAACTCCTAAGCCCAAAATTGGGGCGTTACACTCCGATAGTATCCCGCCAAACCAAGGAAACTACGGACTTCATGAACAAACTTAGGAGGCTTCCAATTCATCACCGCCTCAATCTTCTGAGGATCGACACAAATCCCCTCAGCAGAAACCACATGACCAAGGAACACAACTTCCCTGAGCCAGAACTCACACTTGCTTAACTTAACATAAAGTTGATTCTCCAATAAAGCCTGCAACACAATCCTCAAATGCCCCTCATGCTCTTCCTCGGTACGAGAGTACACGAGGATATCATCAATGAACACCACAACAAATTTATCCAAGTATTCATGGAACACTTTATTCATCATGTCCATAAAAGCTGTAGGAGGATTCGTCAAACCAAACGGCATCACAAGGAACACATAATGCACATATCTCGTTCTAAAGGTTGTCTTTGGCACATCCACATCCTTCACCTTCAACTGGTAATACCGTGACCTTAAGTCAATTTTAGAGAACACAGCCGCTCCCCGAAATTGATCAAAAAGATCATTAATCCTCGGCAATGGATACAGATTCTTGATAGTTAACTTGTTAAGCTGACGGTAATCGATGCACATTCTCATAGTGCCATCCTTTTTCTTCACAAACAAGACCGGTGCACCCCAAGGTGACACACTTGGCCGAATGAAACCACGATCAAGCAACTCTTGAAGTTGCGTCTTCAGCTCCTTCAACTCCTTAGGTGCCATTCGATAAGGAGTAATGGACATTGGAGTTGTGTTTTCATACAGCTCAATTCCAAACTCCACTTCGCGATTAGGAGGCTATCCAGGTAACTCCTCCGGAAACACACCAGGAAACTCGCGCACAATCCTGATATCTTGAACTCGCAACTCCTTAGAGCTAGGATTCATCACAAATGCTAGGTAGGCTTCACAACCTTGCTTCAACATTCGGCTTGCTTCCAACGTAGACACCACATTGGCAAGAAACTTCACATTCTCACCAACCACCACTACCTCATAATCATCCGCAAGCTTCAACGAAACTCGCTTGTTCTCAGAATCCACCACAGCTCGACGTTCAACAAGCCAATCCATACCAAGGATTACATCAAAACCATAGAAAGGCAATTCCATGAGATCAACATGAAAGACATGGTTTTGCACAACCAAGGGACATCTTCTATACAACTTCCGTGTCACAACGCTCTCACCAAAAGAGCTAGTTACACGCATACCAACATCCAAAGACTCAAAAGGTAAACCAAGCAAATGAGCATGTTCACGCAATATGTATGAGTGTGTAGACCCAGAATCAATCAAGGAAAGTAATGACAAGGATTGCAAAGTGAAGGTACATGCGATCACATCCGTGTCATTCCTCCCCTCTCGCTGAGCATACACCTGAGCCTGGCCACCACCCTCAGGTTGGACAACCACCACATGTGCCATATTCCTCCCACCATCCTCTCTGTGCTGGAAGTTACCACGGCCGCGCCCACGACCTCTCTGTGGTGCAACAACACCAAGAGCACGTTTCTGACCGCCACCGGCCAACAAAGGACACTCCCTCCTCATGTGGTTTGTCGAACCACAATTCCAGCACGAATTACCAGTCACTGCAACAGGAGCCTGCACCTCTCTCGCTGCCCGAGGACAATCATGCCTCAAGTGACCACGCGATCCACACGCCTAGCATGTGTTCTGATCAGCTCTCGCCCTGTCTCCCTGAACAGGCGCACCATGCCCTCCACCACCACGCCTAGTAGAAGATTGATACCTCCTATCTCGTACTCTCTTGTTCCGTCCACCATCAGAACCAGCACTCCTAGAAGACAAACCCAGATTCTGCTCAATGTCCTTCGCCCTACTAACCAGCACACAAAATCAGTGTACTCAGTGGCAAGCATAAAGATATTTACATCCGTCACCAAACCATACCGGAAATGTTCGCACCTTTCCCACTCGTCAGGAATAAGCTCAGGTGCGTATTGACTGAGACGGACAAAATGGATCTCGTACTCAGCCACTGTCATGCTCCCTTGAGTAAGAAACATGAACTCTCTTTTCTTTTCATCCAGGTATCGCACACCCAGATACTTCCGCTTGAACACGCTCAGAAAGAACGTCAAAGTCACATCAGTTTCCTTCATTCCGGAGACAGTGGTCGTCCACCAGGTATACAGATCATCATGCAACAACGATACCATACATCCTAGCTTCTGCACATCATTGCAGTTCATCTGTCCCAATTTCCTCTTGGTACTTTCCAACCAAGATTCGGAACCCTCAGCAGACAAACCTCTTAACTCAGTCCCTCCCAGACTGCGCAAACGTTCCAAAGGTAGTCTCGCATTAGCATCACCCTGATGCCCAGCTCCATGAGCTCCAGCTACTGCTGCCTGAAAGGCTCCAGCAATAGCCTGTATCAACACTGTCATGTCAGGAGCAGCTTGCCCCTGCCCAGCTTCAGGTCCAGCGACCCCAGCACCAACACCAACACCAGCTCCATCACCTTCAGCACCACCACCACCGGGTGGTCCACCACCAGGAGGAGGAGGTATATCCACAACATTTTCAGCATTGTTCTCATTCTCGTTTTGAGCCATAGCTCGCGTGTTAATTCTTGTCTCTATACGAGGTCCCATTCACTAAACAATGCACTAACACAAATGCAATAAACAAAATCAGGCTCAGCAAGGTAAGAAATCCAAGTACTCAAGCTCATTTCCCAAACAAAACAATTCATTTCATTAGTTTTGATATGGCAATGGGTTCCTCTAACATGCTTCATCACAACATACATCACAATTGTAACATACTTTACAATTCACATATCACACTTTCATTCAAAAAGGCACATCATGCAGTCATACATACATCACCCACATAACCATTCCTGTTTACTCGAGAACTTAGCTCTGATACCAACAAATGTAACCCCCTTAGCCCGACCTAGACGGTTGACATGAACTACGAAGATTACACGGGGAAAACCAAAGTCAACCCGAAAGTCAACCTTGATTAATGACCTTTTTTTCTTTTTAATCTTATCTAGATGCTCATGAACCTTAAGTGTACTCTTGAGAAAAGCATACTTGAAAATCACAGTGATCGGAAGGCAATAAGGGACTCCATTGCACAACATACAAAGTTAGGGACCAAAATGTAAATTCTGGAAAGATAGAGGACTTAACTGATTTTTAAATTAGATATTTTCCATATTTTTAATGCAACCCGAACTAGGCTTTCCCTAAAACCACCTTTTATATTCGAACCGAAAATCAGACTGGTCCGGTTCAGACCCTAAACTTCCACACCCAAAATTGGGGTGTTACACTCTACCTCCAGCTGGTGGTGGCGGAGGTAGAGTCTCTTCAGACGGGTTCTCGACCCCCTGATTACCCTGCTCAGGCGCAAGCACGATCGTATTCGATCTAAACTCTCTCCTCGGACCCATTGTGCTATTTTTAACAAGACATAAAAACAAAAACAAATCAAACCATGATTTAAGCCAGCCTCAAGCAAGGATCCAAGTTTACAAAACCAGTTTAAAACATTTAATTAGTGTAATAAGGCAATGTGCACCCCGATTTCCCTCAAGCATAACACATTATACAATAGACTACCGCAACCATCATGCTTTATCTTATCCACAACCAGCAACATACAATCATATTTAACTCTCATATGATCCATAACAACCAAGCATGACATAAACACCAGCATTCAACCAAAAACATGATTTTGCAAACAACATGCCACTAACATTGAAGCGAAGATCAAAACATACCAATTTCACTTACCATCATCCCTAATTATTTCGTAACTTGGATCTGATACCAACAAATGTAACCACCTTAGCCCGACCTAGACGCTCGACCAGAACTAATAATATTACACGGGAAAAACCGAAGCCAACTCGTTAAAGCCGACTTCGATTCATGACCCTTTTTTTCTTTTTATCTTCTCTAGATGCACCTTAAGATCCTATGTGTTTAGCAAAGTGATTAGAAGAAAACGGCACAACAATTGGAGTTCGATTAAGGGTTCAATTGCATACATTTAACCACTAGGGACTAAACTATAATATCCATAAAATACAGGGTCTAATCAGATTTTAAAGTTACAAATCCTTAATTAGTCAAGTAACATGCTTCCGTGTCAAATTATATCAGAAATGGATCATCCAAACTCAACCAATTGATCATACAACATTCAGGGAACAAAATGTAACATTTCAAGACATTGAAAGATACTTTTAACTGAAAATAACAAACGTGTATCGGTACGCAAAATGGCAGTAGCAAATTTTGGAAGAATGGTATCGGTATGCTTCCCCGTGTAATGGTACGACCATCAAACCTGTGCCTAGGTGTATCGATATGCGGGCAACTCATATCAGTACACATAAGCTGAAATGCTTGAAAATAGCCTTAGCGTATCTATATGCAATCCTGAGTATCGATACGCATACCAGAAATGCACTTCCAACAGCCCTCTAATCACATTTAAAAATAATTAAACATGTCCAAAACATTCACACATGTTATAATCAACATCCCAAACACTTATGCAACATCAACCATTCACAACACATGCATTAATCATAGCATTCCATGAAGAGATATTAACTACAAAAGCATGCTTTTAAACATAAACCATAGCAAAGCCAAACAACAAATAAAAGACCACAAACCAAATAAAGACCATTTACATGTCCCCAAAATACAAACCAAACATGCTCAAGGTGTATAACATCACCCACAAATCCATGAGTAGAAATCCCTCACATTGCCTCTTATTACACTAAAGTGAAATAACATACATTGCTTAGCTAAAATCACTTGGATTCCCCTTGCTCTCTTGCTGCCAAAGATGCTCAATTCTCTGCATTGATGAAACAAATGAGTGTAAGCATAAAGCTTAGTGAGAACCACTATCAACAAAACTTTCATCAATGCATTTTGAAAACCATATCATCATCATTTTGAAACATATGTCTTCCTTTAACACATGCACTTTAAAACATAATTTCCACTTTCAAAATCCACATGCTCATAGCATCATTAATTACAACAGCAAAAACCTTTGCTCATGCTTAATCCAAGCATCATATGCATTCAAGCATATCTCTCAAGCATCTCATGCTTTATCAAATAAAAGTTCCACTTTATCTCATTATATCCACATCATTATATTGGCTCGCAAGTGATCAATAACAACTCATATCAAAATCAATACAATTGATAGAATCAGATACGCGAATTACAAGTGTTGTACCACACGCTTCATACACACTACCGGATTCACAAGGTGGAGTATAATGGCACAATCACAACCCCTCAACACCCGTGATGGAGATTAATGGCACAATCACAACCCCTCAACATCACTCATCAGTAGTTGTATAATTCCACTAATGAGAGTACGGGACATAAACAACAAGATTCACACACGGGATTAAACCATCCACCGTTGTGATCTTAGCCTCAATCCTTAGGGTACTTGGATGGAGTTTACGGCACAACCCCTCAACATCCAAGGAGACTTTATTCACGGTGTAACCCCCTTAGCCCAGCCTAGATGCCCTACCCTAACTAAGAAGATTACACGGGGAAAATCAAAGCCAACCTTGATTAACGACCCTTTTTTCTTTTTATCTTCTCTAGATGCATAATAGTAACCTATGTGTTTAGCAAGACCATTAGAAAGAAACGACACATCGATCGGTGTTCAATTAGGGGTTTAATTGCATACAAACATCTTTTAGGGACTAACTTGTAAATTTCCAGAATTACAAGGACTAACAAGATTTTAGAGTTACCAAACCAAAATTAATCATGTAACATGCCATCATGTCAAAACAAATCTCAAACGATACATCCAAACTCAATTAATTAAGCATTCATGACTCAGGGACCAAAACGTAAGAAAACATAAACCTGAAACAATTCAAATTCAATTCCAATGGTCACCTGTTCCGGAACGCTATACCCTGTATCAGAACGGCCGTTTCGAAACCATATTGACCATTTCGATACGCAGGTGCGTTACGAAACCAATTTCGAAACCAGGCTTCATAATAGCAAAATGTTCTGGAACGATCGCACCCGTTCCGAAGCCCCGTGGCCAATAAATGCCATCGTTTCAATTCGGATGAGGGCGTTCCGAAACGTCCTGCCCTGCAACATTAGACTTTGCTGGTTATACACAACTTTCCACATCCGAAAACATTCCCACACATGTTACAACCCACATACATCTTGTATACACATCAGAGACCACATTCTAGAAGCACAAGCTAGAACATAGCATCATTCATGCAAGCATTAGAACTATAGGCATGCTTCCTAGTCTTCAAAACCATACAAAGCTAAAAACCACATTCAAGCATAAAGCAATTCTCAAAGGCCATTTACAAACCAAAATAAGCAAACCAAACATGGTTAAGGTGTTTAAGATCACCAAATAATAACACGAGTAGAAATCCCTCCCATTGCCTCTTATTACACCAAGGTGAAACTACATACTTTTCTTAGTCAAAAGCTTGGATTTCACTTGCTATCGAACAACCTTGATTGCTCAATTCTCTGCACTGATGAAACAAATGAGTGTAAGCATAAAGCTTAGTGAGGATCACTAGAACAACATTCATCAATGCATTTCATAAAACATTTGCATTATCAATTGCAAACTCATGCCTTCCATTAAACATGCTCATCTAAGCATCAATGCACTTATCAATTCATATGCATTCAACACCACTAAGATAACAACAAATAATCTTTTGATCGTGCTTAAACCAAGCATCACATGCATTCTAGCATAAACCACAAGCATCTCATGCTTGAATCATTAATCAACAACATTATATTGGCTTGCAAGTGATCCATTCTCAATAACACCAAAACCAACTCAAATGACACAATCGGATACACATATTACATGCATTGTCCCACACGCTTCATACACACTACCGGACTACACAAGGCTCACACACGAGAGTAACCCTCCATCGTTGTGACACCAGTGGTGGAGTATAACGGTACAATCACAACCCCTCAACACCACTCATCAGTAGTTGTATAATTCAAATAACAAGAGCACGGGACACATAACAAAATATCCACACACGGAATTAACATCAACCGTTATGATATTAACCTCAATCGTTAGGGTACTTGGATGGAGTATACGGTACAATCACAACCCCTTACACCCAAGGCGACTTTATTCACGGTGCACCCAATCCTATAGCCGGCTAACTATATTCCATTAAACTAACCAAAAACAATTTTCTTCACCAATCATTTAACATCAACATTCCATTGTTTTACAAACATAAACACAATGCCATTTCCACAAGCATAAACATGATTAACATCATATGCATTTATCACATAGAACCAAGGATCACTTACCTAGTGCATCCTTAATATAATGGCATTAAAATCTAGCATTAACCATACTTTAAAATAGTAGATAAAATCACATTTACAATAAGTGCATTTTCCAACAAAAACATAGCACCTTTCGAGAGAGACTTTCGAATCACTTTCTCTTGAGCTTAGCTAAGTGTTACAAACTTACACTAAACTCCCAAGATCACGCTCAAAGCGTTACAAAGCTAGAAAAAATCCATTCCCACTCACCGATACACGAACCCTCGTTTGCTGACGCAAAAATCACCCTTCCGGAGCCTCCAAAATCACCTCGTTCACTGCCGGATCAAGATCCACTGTTTTCACATCATCAAAACAGAGATCTAAATGCATTAAAATGCATTTCAACACAAGCAACCAATCAATAAATTGTTGCTCACCCAAACTACACCAATTTACCCATCCGAAAGAACCGAAAACCTAGTTGATTGCTTCCTAAACCAAGCCCAGCCAACATACATCACTTCCAATCAATTATTAACATCAAAACACATATAAAAACAACCTAAACCCATCCTTATACCTCCATCAAGCATAATTCCACCATTTCACCTCAAAAACTCACTTAAAACTATAAAGAAACTCAAGGATCTCAAGGATTTCGGGATCTATACTATCAAAACCTCATTTCAACATAATAACCAACTTGAAACCCAATTAAAATCAATAGAGGTTAACAAAGCAAGTCTGAAAATCAAGATTTTAATCATATTTTTACAAGGTTTTGATCTCAAATAAAAAAGGTAATGAAAACTCAACCAGAAACATTAATTAGAAGCCAAAGATATTGGGAATTTCAATAAATGTAACGCCCCGGTTTTGGGCTTAGAGGTTTGGGCGTTGACCGGTTTGGTCAAAGTGCTGTTCGAATCTAAAAAGGTAAAATTAGGAAAGCCTAGTTCGGGTTGCATTAAAAATATGGAAAAATGTTCTAAAATCATCTTTTAATATATATAGGTGAACTGTGAAATCAATTTTACAAAATGAGTTTTGGAAGGCTGACATTTTGGCTAGTGACCAAAATGTAATTTTTGAAAGTTGCGTGACTGTTTTAGAAAGGATTGAAACTTTGAATCTTTAAGGAGCTATTATTCCAAAGGGAGTTTCTCCAGAATTTTCTAAGATATTTTAAGGTGTAATTCTAATTTTAAATGGATTAAAAGTGGAGGGAAGATATTTTTGGGTTTTAACTAACTTTTCTCTCAATTCTATTTTCTCTCATTTTCTCTCAAGCCAAACATATTTCCTCCAGAGTTTCTCTTCAGATTTTGTCACCTAAATCTATCTTTTCAAGTCTCTTTTGATTGCTAATCATCTCTACAACAAAACCTCTCAATTTGCTATTTGGATTTTCAAGATTTTGGTTCCAAAAAGGGAGAAAGCTCAAGTTTGGAGGTAAGAACGTCCTTCTCCTCTAAACTATCAGTTCTTTACTGAAATTCCTAAGTTCTCAATCCTTAATTTATGTTTTATAAATGGCTTTTAAGTTGTAAAGTGAATCTTGGCTTAAAATGCAAGATTTGGTGATTTTTGATGAATTTTCGTTTGATCTGTTAAATCAGTGATTTGAGATGTGTTTTTGATGATTAATGAACATTAATTTGATATGGAATTGAGTTTTGATCAATGCAATCCCGGATAGGTTGAGTTTCCTAAGTTTAGCTTATGATTCTAGGTTGTTTTTGGTGTGATCTTGTGGATCGGTTGTTGCTGGAGGTATAAGGATGTTGTTAGGCTCTTTTTAGATGTTATTTGGTGTTAAAGGATGTTTAGTTTTGATGGTTTGTCGCTGGGCTTTGTTGAGAAGTGGTTTGGATGCATTTTCGGTTGTGGTTGGTGGCCGAAAATGGAGGTTGGATGAGAGCAGCGAGTTTAGGTGCTTTCATTGAAGCTATTAATGCATGATGATGCATTAATCCTCTGCTTTGATGTGTTTAAAACAGGGGAGTCATCTTTGGATCCAAGAGTTGGTGATCCGAAGGCTTGAATTGGTGCTTCGGCAAGAGGCGAAGTGGAATCGGTGAGTGAAATTGGGGTTTCGGCTTTGAAACCAATGTCTTGGGAGCTTAGTTTAAGTCTAAACAACTTTACTAAGCTCAAGTGTAAGTTTTCGGAAAAACTCTCTAGTGGTGGCCATGGTTTGGTTGTTGTGCAATGTGGTTTATTGCATGTTTTAAATTCTGTTTTGAAAGCATGATTTAGCATGGTTATTGCTGATTTTGTAAGCCATATGTTGAAGGAAGCTCAAGGTAAGAGTTCCTTGTTTTTGAACATTGATTAAATGTGGTTTGATGCTTTAAAATGCATGATGAATATGGCTTGTTTAATGCTTTAAAACAGTGGATTATTTGATGATAATGATGTATATTGGCAAGTGATGTTTTGAAAAAGGTTAAGGTCACTAAGGTGGTTAAAAGTCCTTGAGTGAGCCTTGTGGATTCTAGGAACTTCATGGTGGTTAAAAGTCCATGATGATTCTTGTTAAGGTCACTAAGGTGGTTAAAAGTCCTTGAGTGAGCCTTGTTACTTAAGAACATCAAGGTGGTTAAAAGTCCTTGGATGGTTCTTGTTAAGGACAAAAAGGTGGTTAAAAGTCCTTGTGTGGTCCTTGCCATGGTGTTTAAAAGTCCATGGGCCAAGGTGTTTAAAAGTCCTTGGGGCCAAGGTGTTTAAAAGTCCTTGGGAAGAACACGAAGGTGGTTAAAAGTCCTTGCGTGGTTCTTGTTTATTATAAGATCACAATGGTGGTTAAAAGTCCATGTGTGAGTCTTATATTGAACTTGTTTTCAAAAAGATGAAACTTATCACTTGTGGCCAATATGACATGAATTGATATAGAAGCATGAGTTGCTTATTTAAATTGCTTTTGGGCATGTCTAAATGATGTTGAAAGTATGTTTTGCAAATGAGATTTACAAATGCATTATTGAGTGGTTTAATGAGCATTCCTCACTAAGCTATTGCTTATGCTCTCTTCCTTTTTCTTAAACCAATAATGCAGAACATTAAGGAGCTTTGAGGGCAGCAAGGAAGGCAAGCGTTCAAGGGGAATTAAGCTCATGTATGAAAAGGTTTTCTTAAACACATTCTAGCTTTTTGCAATTTGGCAATGGGGGACCTTTGTGAATGTTTTGGGAGGTGTTTTGTACTCCCTAAGTATGTTGAATGTGTTAAGATTGCTGGTAATTGTAATTGGCCATTATAAGCTTGTTTTGGAAGTTTATGCTTGAATGGTTTGCTTGTGTAGGAAGCATGCCTTTAGAATTGGGGCTTTTCATATATGATGTTAACATGTTGATTGGTTGATGCAAATATGTCTCTTATATGTTGAATTTCATGCTGGTAAAGTTTGGTGGCAATTGGAGCATGATTGGTTGTTTAATTGCATGTTTAAGCATGCATTTTGTTGCAATCTGTGCAGGGTGTTTCGGAACAGTGCCTACCGTTTCGGAACGGGTGCCCTAAATCAGCCCAGGCGTCCGAAACGGGAGGGATCGTTCCGAAACGGAAAGGCCACTGCCAGCCCGTGTTTCGGTACGTGTTGCGGAACGGCCCCGCGTTTCGAAACAGGCTATGTCTGTTTCGGAACGGTCGACCGTTGGGGGCTGACATTGGCAGTTGAATGTTTTGGATTGTTTGCATTTTGGTCTTGAATCTTGTTTGTGCAATTGTGTGAGTTTGGAATGTCCGTTTGAGCTGAAATTTGACAGAGAAGCATGAAACCTGACTAATTTCAAGATGGTAACTTTAATTTGGATGAAGTCCTTATAATTTACAGAATTTAAAATTTGGTCCCTAAAGTTGTAAATTGTTCAATCGAGTCCCTGTTGATCTCTGATGTTTGTGATCTTTTAGTAAGATGTTTGTATGATCACCATTAGGGTTAATGAGCATCTAGACAAGTTTTAAAAAGAAAAAAAAAGGGTCGTTAATCAAGGTTGACTTTCGGGTTGACTTTGGTTTTCCCCGTGTGACTTTCTTAATTCGGGTCAACCGTCTAGGCCAGGTTAAGGAGGTTACAATAAAGAACCTTGATTAGAGGTTGAGAACGGGATTTACCTCCTATCCTTGCTTTCCTCAATGAGTGACAAGTTTTTGCTTCACAAAACTTGAAGAACTTGAAAGGATTCTTGAAATTTTTTTAGGAAATATTGAGAGAGTGTTTGGGAATGAATTTCGGAGAAAATGAGTTAGAATTGTGTTTGGCTGAATGTAACCCCCTTAGCCCGGCCTAGACGGATGACCCGAACTACGAAGATTACACGGGGAAAACTAAAGTTAACCCAAAAGTCAACCTTGATTAACGACCCCTTTTTTTCTTTTTAGTCTTATCTAGATGCACACTAACCCTATGTGAGCACACATGAAACATACAGGTGAAAATCACATCGATCGAACAACATGAGGAACTCAATTGCACAATATACAAAAGTTAGGGACCAAATTGTAAATTCTAGAAATTAGGAGGTCTTAACCGATTTTAAGGTTACCAATATTTAATTAGTCATATTACATGCTTCCCTGTCAAATTTCACCTTAATCGAACTTCTCAAACACATATAATTGTAAATACAACTTTTGGGACTAAAACGTAAAGCTTGCAAACTTGAACATCATTCAAATCAGTACCCAATGGTCACCTGATTGGAAACGGTGTTGACCGTTCTGAAACACGGGTTCGTTTCACGACTTGTTCCGAAACAAGGCCTTCCAGTGGCCAAACTAAGGATCACTTACCTAGTGGCCTTCCAGCTGCTCTCATCCAACCTCCATTTTCGGCCACCAAACACAACCGAAAATGCATCCAAACCACTTCTAAACAAAGCCCAGCCATAAACCAGCACAACCTCACTTCCATTAACATCATAAAACATCTAAAAACAACCTATTAACAACCTTATACCTCCAGCAACAACAGATCACCAAGATCACCTCAAAAACTACCTTAAAACACAAGCTAAACTTAGGAAACTCAACCTATCCGGGATTGCATCAATCAAAACTCAATTCCACATCATTTTAGAGATCATTTAACATCAAAAACATCTCTTAAAACACAGATTACTCAGATCTAACGAAAATCATCAAAAATCATCAAAATCTTACATAATAAGCCAAGATCCATAAATCAACTTAAAAGCCTTTAATTAAACATCAATTTAGGATTGAAAACTTAGGAATTTCAGTAAAGAACTGATAGTTTAGAGGAGAAGGACGTTCTTACCTCCAAACTTGTATTTCTCCACTTTTTGCAATCAAAATGCTTGTTGAAACTTGTAGCAATTGAAGAGGTTTTGAATATATGTTGATTTGGAATCAAATGACAGTTGAAAGGAGGAATTTAGGTGAGAAAATCAGAAACAAATATCTGGAAATGTAGTGTTTGGTTTGAGAGAAAATGAGAGAAAGAAAATGGGAAGTTAGTTGAGAAAATTGCCAAATGAGTTTTTCCCTCCTTTTTGTTATCTTTAAAATCAGAAAATAGTTTATAAAATCTTAGAAAAATCTGGAGAAATCACCTTTGGATTAATAGCTCCTTAAAGATTCAAATTCCAACCCTTTATAAAATAGCCACCAAACTTGCGAAAATTACATTTTGGTCACTAGCCAAAATGTCACACTTCCAAAACTCATTTTCCAAAATTGATTTCACAGTTCACTTAATTATATTAAAAGATGATTTTAGAACATTTTTCCATATTTTTAATGCAACCCGAACTAGGCTTTCCTAATTTAACCCCATAAGATTCGAACAGCACTTTGACCAACCGGTCAACGCCCAAAACTCCTAAGCCCAAAACCGGGGTGTTACAACTCTCCCCCCCTAAGGAAATTTCGTGCTCGAAATTTACCTGAAGGAAAGAGATAAGGAAACTGCTTCAGCATGTCTTCCTTCCGTTCCCACGTGGCTTCCTCAACACCTCGATGCTTCCACAGCACCTTCACCAACTCAATGGTCTTGCCACGAAGAACCTTGCAATCCGAATCCAGAACCTTCACCGGTTCCTCATCATAGGTCAAATCCGGATTCAAAACCACATCCTCAACAGGCATCACATGCGAAGGATCAGATCTATACTTCCGGAGCATAGAAACATGGAACACATCATGAATCTTCTCCAACTCCTGAGGTAACCTCAACCGATATGCAACAGGACCCACACGCTCAACCACCTCATATGGTCCAATGTACCGAGGGCTCAACTTACCCTTCCGGCCAAACCTCATCACCTTCTTCCACGGCGAAAACTTCAAGAACACACTGTCACCCACCGCATACTCTATCTCCTTACGCTTCAAATCCGCGTAAGACTTTTGCCGATCAGAGGCAGCTTTCAACCTCTCACAAATGAGCTTCACCTTCTCGGTGGTCCCTTTCAACAAAGCAGGCATCGAAACTAACTTTTGACCAGTTTCAGCCCAACAAAGAGGAGTCCTACACTTCCTCCCATACAGAGCCTCATGAGGTGCCATCTGTATACTCGCCTGATAACTAGTGTTATAAGCGAACTCAACCAAAGGCAGATGCTTCTCCCAAGAACCTTGGAACTCAATCACGCAGCACCTCAACATATCCTCCAAAATCTGGATAACCCTCTCAGACTGACCATCCGACTGAGGATGATAGGATGTACTGAAATGCAACCTTGTACCCAGAGCTTGATGCAAACACTGCCAGAAACGCGATGTGAACCTCGGATCCCTATCCGACACAATCGACTTAGGCACACCATGCAACCTCACTATCTCAGCAATGTACAGCTCTGCCAGCTTATCCAAAGAAAACGTAGTATGCACAGGCAAGAAATGCGCACACTTCGTCAAACGATCCACAATCACCCAAACAGAATTCTTCTTTGATGGAGACAAAGGCAAACCAGATACAAAATCCATAGTAACCCTCTCCCACTTCCATTCAGGGATTTTCAACGGTTGCAACAAACCAGAAGGAACCTGATGTTCAGCCTTAACTCGCTGACACACCAAACACTTGCTCACAAACTCTGCAACATCCTTCTTCAAACCTACCCAATAGTACTCATCACGAAGATCACGATACATCTTAGTACTACCAGGGTGCATAGCAAAAGGACTACTATGACCTTCAGTCAGAATAGCACGCCTCAACTCAGCATCAGCAGGCACTACTATCCGACTACCAAAACACAACACACCATCCTCATTAAAGCAGAAATCCGAAGGTCTACCCTCTGCAATATCCTGAACATGAGACACCAAGGAATCATCCAACAACTGCTTTTCCTTGATCAACTGAACCAACGATGGTTTCACTTGCAACTCAGCAACAAGACCACCATCTCGCGATATGCTCAAGCTAGCAAACATCGCCCTCAGCTCAACAGCTACCTTCCTACTCAAAGCATCAACAACAACATTAGCTTTACCAGGATGATACTCAATCGTCAGATCATAATCCTTGAGCAACTCCAACCAACGTCGCTGCCTGAGATTCAACTCTTTCTGAGACATCAGATACCTCAAACTCTTGTGATCCGTGTACACAGTACACTTCTCACCATACAGATAATGTCTCCAGATCTTCAGAGCAAAAACCACAGCAGCCAGTTCAATATCATGCGTAGGATAGTTGCGCTCATGCTCCTTCAACTGCCGCGACGCATAAGCCACAACCTTACCCTCTTGCATCAGCACACACCCCAGACCAACATAGGATGCATCACTATAGACCACAAACTCTTTCCCTGATTCAGGCTGAATCAAGATAGGAGCTTGCGTCAAAGCCGCCTTCAGCTTCTCAAAAGCCTGCTGTCTCGCTTCCGTCCACTCATACTTAACATCCTTTTGCAACAGCTTCGTCAAAGGAGCAGCAATTTTGGAAAAACCATCCACAAACCTCCGGTAGTATCCCGCCAAACCAAGGAAACTACGGACCTCATGAACAGACTTAGGAACTTTCCAGTTCATCACCGCTTCAATCTTCTGAGGATCAACACGAATCCCCTCAGTTGAGACCACATGTCCAAGAAACACCACCTCCTTAAGCCAAAACTCACACTTGCTCAACTTAGCATAAAGCTGATTCTCCAACAAGGCTTGCAGCACAATCCTCAAATGCTCTTCGTGCTCCTCCTCAGTACGCGAGTACACGAGGATATCATCAATGAACACTACAACGAACTTGTCCAGGTATTCATGAAAAACACGATTCATCATGTCCATAAAAGCAGCAGGAGCATTTGTCAAACCAAACGGCATCATAAGGAACTCATAATGCTCATACCTTGTCCTGAAAGCTGTCTTAGGCACATCCACATCCTTCACCTTCAACTGATAATACCCTGACCTCAAGTCAATCTTAGAGAACACAGCAGCTCCCCGAAACTGATCAAAGAGATCATCAATCCTCGGCAAAGGATACCGATTCTTGATAGTCAACTTGTTCAGCTGACTGTAATCAATGCACATCCTCATAGTGCCATCTTTCTTCTTCACAAACAAGACAGGAGCACCCCAAGGCGACAAACTCGGCCGGATGAAACTACGATCAAGCAGCTCTTGCAACTGCGTCTTCAGCTCCTTCAGCTCCTTAGGTGCCATTCTATACGGTGTAATGGACACAGGAGTTGTATTCTCATACAGCTCAATTCCAAACTCCACCTCGCGATTAGGAGGTAAACCAGGTAACTCTTCAGGAAAAACACCAGGAAACTCCTTCACAACCTTGATATCTTGCACCCTCAACTCCTTAGAGCTAGGATTCATCACAAAAGCTAGGTAAGCTTCGCAACCCTGCCTCAGCATCCTACTCGCCTCCAAGGTAGACACCACATTAGCAAGAAACTTCACATTCTCGCCATCTACAACAACTTCATAATCATCCGCAAGCTTAAGCAAAACCCGCTTATTCTCACAATCCACAACAGCACGATGCTCAGCAAGCCAATCCATACCAAGGATCACATCAAAACCATAGAAAGGCAACTCCATAAGATCAACATGAAAGACATGTTCTTGAACAACCAAGGGACATCTTCTATAAAGCTTTCGAGTCACAACAGTTTCACCAAAAGAACTAGTGACACGAACACCAACATCCAAAGACTCAACAGGCAAACCAAGCAATTCAGCATGCTCACGCAAAATGTATGAATGCGTAGATCCAGAATTAATCAAAGAAAGCAATGACAAGGACTGCAAAGTAAAGGTACCTGCAATCACATCAGCATCATTCCTTCCCTCGCGCTGAGCATACACCCTCGCTTGGCCTCCACCCTCAGGCTGAATAACCACAACATGAGCTACTCCGCGACCACCTTCCTCTTTTCTCTGGAAATTACCACGGTCGCGCCCACGACCTCTCTGCTGTGCAGCTACAACAGGAGCACGATCTTGGCCACCAGCCAACCTCGAACAATCTCGCCTCAGATGATCAACAGAACCACAGTTCCAACATCCATTCCCAGCAGCCGCAACAGGAGCTTGCACCTCCCTCACAGCTCGAGGACAGTCACGCTTCATGTGACCACGCGAACCACAGATCCAGCAAGCACTTGGTTCAGCTCTAGCAAAACCACCCCTAGCAGGTGCACCACCACCTCTCTTGGCTGAGGACTGATACTTCTGATCACGTCCCCTCTTGTTCCGTCCACCTCCGGAACTATACTCAGCAGCTCTCTTGCCAGAACTCGCTCCAGCACCTTTCGCAGCTAAACCCAAGTTCATCTCAATGTCCTTGGATCGGCTAACCAATACATCAAAATCATTGTACTCAGCAGCCAACATGTAGGTCTTAACCTCCGTCACTAAGCCATATCGGAACCTTTCGCACCTCTCTCGTTCATCAGGTATCAGCTCCGGTGCATACTGACTGAGGCGTACAAACTGCACTTCATACTCAGCCACACTCATGCTCCCTTGGGTAAGAGACATGAATTCACGCTTCTTCTTATCCAGATATCTCACTCCAAGATATCTCCTCTTGAACGCATTCTGAAAGAATGTCCAAGTAACATCAGCTTCAGCCATCCCAGCTATGGTGGTCGTCCACCACGTATATGCATCGTCCTGCAGCAAGGACACAACACATCCCAACTTTTGCACATCCGTGCAGCTCATTTGACCCAAGATACGCTTGGTACTCTCTAGCCAAGCTTCCGAACTCTCAGCAGACATACCTCTGAACTCAGTCCCACCAAGACTGCGCAGACGCTCCAAAGGTAATCTGACTCCAGAATCTCCCTGATGCCCAGCTCCTTGAGCTCCAGCTACTGCTGCTCGAAAAGCACCCGCAATAGCTTGTACCAGCATAGACATATCAGGCATAGCTTGCCCCTGACCAACCTCTGGTCCAGCAGCTCCAGCACCAGCTGCAGCTTCAGCTCGCTCACCTCCAGCACCACCACCAGGCGGAGGAGGGGGTAACACAGCACTACCCGTATTCTCTTCATTCTCATTCTCGTTAGGAGCCGTAGCTCGCACACTACCTCGTAACTCTCTACGTGGTGCCATACTTTTACCATGCAATCACAATGCAAAAATAAAACAAGTCAGGCCCAGCAAGGTAAGCAATCCAAGTATTCAAGCTCAATTTCATTCAAAATCAACATCATTTCATTAGCTTTTGTTTGGCAATGGGTACCCTCAACATGCAACATCATAGCATACATCTCAATTGCATCAACAACTTAAGCCACTGAATATGCTTTCAAACAACAAGCATACAAGACAAACATACTTCAATCATGCATACATTCATTCCCAATTACTCGCAAACTCAGCTCTGATACCACCAAATGTAACCCCCTTAACCCGGCCTAGACGGTTGACCCGAATTAAGAAAGTCACACGGGGAAAACCAAAGTCAACCCGAAAGTCAACCTTGATTAACGACCCTTTTTTTTCTTTTTAATCTTGTCTAGATGCACATTAATCCTAATTGTGATCACACAAACATCATACTCAAAGATCACAAACATCAGAGATCAAACAGGGACCCAATTGAACAAATTACAACTTTAGGGACCAAATTGTAATTTCTGATAATTAAAAGGACTTAACCCAAATTAAAGTTACCATCTTGGAATTAACCCCTCAAGGTACTCTAATGCTCTGCATTATTGAATTAAGAAAACGTAGAGAGCGTAAGCAAAAGCTTAGTGAGGCATGCTCATTAAAAACAATTCAATAATGCAATTAAAACCATTTATAAATCATGCTTAAAATCAATCATTGCACATGCTCAAAAGCACACTTAAAACAAGCAATCCCATGCTTCAACATAAACATTAAAACAAGCATCTCATGCTTCACAAATTACTTAACATGTCATATTGGCTCAAGTGATACATTTCATTTATTAAAACAAGTTCAACAACTTTCCCAAGGACTTTTAAACACCTTGGCCCCAAGGACTTTTAAACACCTTGGCCATGGACTTTTAAACACCATGAATAAGGACCACACAAGGACTTTTAACCACCTTTGTGTCCAATGCTTGTATCACCCCAAGGACTTTTAAACACCTTGGCCCCAAGGACTTTTAAACACCTTGGCCCCATGGACTTTTAAACACCATGGAATGGATCACCTAAGGACTTTTAACCACCTTAGTGTCCGCAACAAGACTCATCCAAGGACTTTTAACCACCTTGATGATCTTAAGTAACAAGGCTCACTCAAGGACTTTTAACCACCTTAGTGACCTTAATCTTTTCAAAACATCACTTGCCAATATACATCATATTCATCAATTAATCCATTGTTTTAAAGCATTTAACCAAGCCATTTTCATCATGCATTTTAAAGCATCAATCCACATTTAAACAATGTACAAAAGCAAGGTACTCCTACCTAGAGTTACCTTCAACATAAGGCTTATAACATCAGCAAAATCCATGCTAAAACATGCTTTCAAAACAGTAATTAAAACATGCAAATCATCATTTTGCAACACATCAAGTCATGGCCACCACTAGAGAGAAAATCCGAAAACTTACACTTGAGCTTAGCAAAGTTGTTTAGACTTAAACTAAGCTCCCAAAATCTTCAAACCTTGGTTTTAAAGCTGAAAATCCATTTTCCACAAATCCACTCACCAATTTCCACTTTTCTTCAAGCCAAAGCACCAAAACAAACTTCCGGATCAACCAATCTTGGATCCAAAGATGCCTCCCCTGTTTCAACACATCAAAGCAGAGGATTAATGCATCATCATGCATTAATTGCTTCAA
Source organism: Hibiscus tridactylites (assembly GCA_958450335.1). NCBI lineage: Eukaryota > Viridiplantae > Streptophyta > Magnoliopsida > Malvales > Malvaceae > Hibiscus > Hibiscus tridactylites. Next base: position 47,973,572 of record OY288266.1, read on the forward strand.
TGAAAGCACCTAAACTCGCTGCTCTCATCCAACCTCCATTTTCAGCCACCAAACACAACCGAAAATGCATCCAAACCACTTCTAAACAAAGCCCAGCCATAAACCAGCACAACCTCACTTCCATTAACATCATAAAACATCTAAAAACAACCTATTAACAACCTTATACCTCCAGCAACAACAGATCACCAAGATCACCTCAAAAACTACCTTAAAACACAAGCTAAACTTAGGAAACTCAACCTATCCGGGATTGCATCAAGCAAAACTCAATTCCACATCATTTTAGAGATCATTTAACATCAAAAACATCTCTTAAAACACAGATTACTCAGATCTAACGAAAATCATCAAAAATCATCAAAATCTTACATAATAAGCCAAGATCCATAAATCAACTTAAAAGCCTTTAATTAAACATCAATTTAGGATTGAAAACTTAGGAATTTCAGTAAAGAACTGATAGTTTAGAGGAGAAGGACATTCTTACCTCCAAACTTGTATTTCTCCACTTTTTGCAATCAAAATGCTTGTTGAAACTTGTAGCAATTGAAGAGGTTTTGAAGATATGTTGATTTGGAATCAAATGAGAGTTGAAAGGAGGAATTTAGGTGAGAAAATCAGAAACAAATCTCTGGAAATGTAGTGTTTGGTTTGAGAGAAAATGAGAGAAAGAAAATGGGAAGTTAGTTGAGAAAATTGCAAAATGAGTTTTTCCCTCCTTTTTGTTATCTTTAAAATCAGAAAATAGCTAATAAAATCTTAGAAAAATCTGGAGAAATCACCTTTGGATTAATAGCTCCTTAAAGATTCAAAGTTCCAACCCTTTATAAAATAGCCACCAAACTTGCGAAAATTACATTTTGGTCACTAGCCAAAATGTCACACTTCCAAAACTCATTTTCCAAAATTGATTTCACAGTGCACTTAATTATAATAAAAGATGATTTTAGAACATTTTCCCATATTTTTAATGCAACCCGAACTAGGCTTTCCTAATTTAACCCCTTAAGATTCGAACAACACTTTGACCAACCGGTCAACGCCCAAAACTCCTAAGCCCAAAACCGGGGTGTTACAACTCTCCCCCTAAGGAAATTTCGTCCTCGAAATTTACCTGAAGGAAAGAGATAATGAAACTGCTTCAGCATGTCTTCCTTCCGTTCCCACGTGGCTTTCTCAACACCTCGATGCTTCCACAGCACCTTCACCAACTCAATGGTCTTGCCACAAAGAACATTGCAATCCGAATCCAGAACCTTCACCGGTTCCTCATCATAGGTCAAATCCGGATTCAAAACCACATCCTCAACAGGCATCACATGCGAAGGATCAGATCTATACTTCCGGAGCATAGAAACATGGAACACATCATGAATCTTCTCCAACTCCTGAGGTAACCTCAACCGATATGCAACAGGACCCACATGCTCAACCACCTCATATGGTCCAATGTACCGAGGGCTCAACTTACCCTTCCGGCCAAACCTAATCACCTTCTTCCACGGCGAAACCTTCAAGAACACACGGTCACCCACCGCATACTCTATCTCCTTACGCTTCAAATCCGCGTAAGACTTTTGCCGATCAGAGGCAGCTTTCAACCTCTCACAAATGAGCTTCACCTTCTCGGTGGTCCCTTTCAACAAAGCAGGCATCGAAACTAACTTTTGACCAGTTTCAGCCCAACAAAGAGGAGTCCTACACTTCCTCCCATACAGAGCCTCATAAGGTGCCATCTGTATACTCGCCTGATAACTATTGTTATAAGCGAACTCAACCAAAGGCAGATGCTTCTCCCAAGAACCTTGGAACTCAATCACGCAGCACCTCAACATATCCTCCAAAATCTGGATAACCCTCTCAGACTGACCATCCGACTGAGGATGATAGGATGTACTGAAATGCAACCTTGTACCCAGAGCTTGATGCAAACACTGCCAGAAACGCGATGTGAACCTCGGATCCCTATCCGACACAATCGACTTAGGCACACCATGCAACCTCACTATCTCAGCAATGTACAGCTCTGCCAGCTTATCCAAAGAAAACGTAGTATGCACAGGCAAGAAATGCGCACACTTCGTCAAACGATCCACAATCACCCAAACAGAATTCTTCTTTGATGGAGACAAAGGCAAACCAGATACAAAATCCATAGTAACCCTCTCCCACTTCCATTCAGGGATTTTCAACGGTTGCAACAAACCAGAAGGAACCTGATGTTCAGCCTTAACTCGCTGACACACCAAACACTTGCTCACAAACTCTGCAACATCCTTCTTCAAACCTACCCAATAGTACTCATCACGAAGATCACGATACATCTTAGTACTACCAGGGTGCATAGCAAAAGGACTACTATGACCTTCAGTCAGAATAGCACGCCTCAACTCAGCATCAGCAGGCACTACTATCCGACTACCAAAACACAACACACCATCCTCATTAAAGCAGAAATCCGAAGGTCTACCCTCTGCAATATCCTGAACATGAGACACCAAGGAATCATCCAACAACTGCTTTTCCTTGATCAACTGAACCAACGATGGTTTCACTTGCAACTCAGCAACAAGACCACCATCTCGCGATATGCTCAAGCTAGCAAACATCGCCCTCAGCTCAACAGCTACCTTCCTACTCAAAGCATCAGCAACAACATTAGCTTTACCAGGATGATACTCAATCGTCAGATCATAATCCTTCAGCAACTCCAACCAACGTCGCTGCCTGAGATTCAACTCTTTCTGAGACATCAGATACCTCAAACTCTTGTGATCCGTGTACACAGTACACTTCTCACCATACAGATAATGTCTCCAGATCTTCAGAGCAAAAACCACAGCAGCCAGTTCAATATCATGCGTAGGATAGTTGCGCTCATGCACCTTCAACTGCCGCGACGCATAAGCCACAACCTTACCCTCTTGCATCAGCACACACCCCAGACCAACATAGGATGCATCACTATAGACCACAAACTCTTTCCCTGATTCAGGCTGAATCAAGATAGGAGCTTGCGTCAAAGCCGCCTTCAGCTTCTCAAAAGCCTGCTGTCTCGCTTCCGTCCACTCATACTTAACATCCTTTTGCAACAGCTTCGTCAAAGGAGCAGCAATTTTGGAAAAACCATCCACAAACCTCCGGTAGTATCCCGCCAAACCAAGGAAACTACGGACCTCATGAACAGACTTAGGAACTTTCCAGTTCATCACCGCTTCAATCTTCTGAGGATCAACATGAATCCCCTCAGCTGAGACCACATGTCCAAGAAACACCACCTCCTTAAGCCAAAACTCACACTTGCTCAACTTAGCATAAAGCTGATTCTCCAACAAGGCTTGCAGCACAATCCTCAAATGCTCTTCGTGCTCCTCCTCAGTACGCGAGTACACGAGGATATCATCAATGAACACCACAACGAACTTGTCCAGGTATTCATGAAAAACACGATTCATCATGTCCATAAAAAAAGCAGGAGCATTTGTCAAACCAAATGGCATCACAAGGAACTCATAATGCCCATACCTTGTCCTGAAAGCTGTCTTAGGCACATCCACATCCTTCACCTTCAACTGATAATACCCTGACCTCAAGTCAATCTTAGAGAACACAGCAGCTCCCCGAAACTGATCAAAGAGATCATCAATCCTCGGCAAAGGATACCGATTCTTGATAGTCAACTTGTTCAGCTGACGGTAATCAATGCACATCCTCACAGTGCCATCTTTCTTCTTCACAAACAAGACAGGAGCACCCCAAGGCGACACACTCGGCCGGATGAAACCACGATCAAGCAGCTCTTGCAACTGCGTCTTCAGCTCCTTCAGCTCCTTAGGTGCCATTCTATAGGGTGTAATGGACACAGGAGCTGTATTCTCATACAGCTCAATTCCAAACTCCACCTCGCGATTAGGAGGTAAACCAGGTAACTCTTCAGGAAAAACACCAGGAAACTCCTTCACAACCTTGATATCTTGTACCCTCAACTCCTTAGAGCTAGGATTCATCACAAAAGCTAGGTAAGCTTCGCAACCCTGCCTCAGCATCCTACTCGCCTCCAAGGTAGACACCACATTAGCAAGAAACTTCACATTCTCGCCAACTACAACAACTTCATAATCATCCGCAAGCTTAAGCAAAACCCGCTTATTCTCACAATCCACAACAGCACGATGCTCAGCAAGCCAATCCATACCAAGGATCACATCAAAACCATAGAAAGGCAACTCCATAAGATCAACATGAAAGACATGTTCTTGAACAACCAAGGGACACCTTCTATAAAGCTTTCGAGTCACAACAGTTTCACCAAAAGAACTAGTGACACGAACACCAACATCCAAAGACTCAACAGGCAAACCAAGCAATTCAGCATGCTCACGCAAAATGTATGAATGCGTAGATCCAGAATCAATCAAAGAAAGCAATGACAAGGACTGCAAAGTAAAGGTACCTGCAATCACATCAGCATCATTCCTTCCCTCGCGCTGAGCATACACCCTCGCTTGGCCTCCACCCTCAGGATGAATAGCCACAACATGAGCTACTCCGCGACCACCTTCCTCTCTTCTCTGGAAATTACCACGGCCGCGCCCACGACCTCTCTGCTGTGCAGCTACAACAGGAGCACGATCTTGGCCACCAGCCAACCTCGGACAATCTCGCCTCAGATGATCAACAGAACCACAGTTCCAACATCCATTCCCAGCAGCCGCAACAGGAGCTTGCACCTCCCTCACAGCTCGAGGACAGTCACGCTTCATGTGACCACGCGAACCACAGATCCAGCAAGCACTTGGTTCAGCTCTAGCAAAACCACCCCTAGCAGGTGCACCACCACCTCTCTTGGCTGAGGACTGATACTTCTGATCACGTCCCCTCTTGTTCCGTCCACCTTCGGAACTATACTCAGCAGCTCTCTTGCCAAAACTCGCTCCAGCACCTTTCGCAGCTAAACCCAAGTTCATCTCAATGTCCTTGGATCGGCTAACCAACACATCAAAATCATTGTACTCAGCAGCCAACATGTAGGTCTTAACCTCCGTCACTAAGCCATATCAGAACCTTTCGCACCTCTCTCGCTCATCAGGTATCAGCTCCGGTGCATACTGACTGAGGCGTACAAACTGCACTTCATACTCAGCCACACTCATGCTCCCTTGGGTAAGAGACATGAATTCACGCTTCTTCTCATCCAGATATCTCACTGCAAGATATCTCCTCTTGAACGCATTCTGAAAGAATGTCCAAGTAACATCAGCTTCAGCCATCCCAGCTATGGTGGTCGTCCACCACGTATATGCATCGTCCTGCAGCAAGGACACAACACAGCCCAACTTTTGCACATCCGTGCAGCTCATCTGACCCAAGATATGCTTGGTACTCTCTAGCCAAGCTTCCGAACTCTCAGCAGACATACCTCTGAACTCAGTCCCACCAAGACTGCGCAGACGCTCCAAAGGTAATCTGACTCCAGCATCTCCCTGATGCCCAGCTCCTTGAGCTCCAGCTACTGCTGCTCGAAAAGCACCCGCAATAGCTTGTACCAGCATAGACATATCAGGCATAGCTTGCCCCTGACCAACCTCTGGTCCAGCAGCTCCAGCACCAGCTGCAGCTTCAGCTCGCTCACCTCCAGCACCACCACCAGGCGGAGGAGGGGGTAACACAGCACTACCCGTATTCTCTTCATTCTCATTCTCGTTAGGAGCCGTAGCTCGCACACTACCTCGTAACTCTCTACGTGGTGCCATACTTTTACCATGCAATCACAATGCAAAAATAAAACAAGTCAGGCCCAGCAAGGTAAGCAATCCAAGTATTCAAGCTCAATTTCATTCAAAATCAACATCATTTCATTAGCTTTTGTTTGGCAATGGGTACCCTCAACATGCAACATCATAGCATACATCTCAATTGTATCAACAACTTAAGCCACTGAACATGCTTTCAAACAACAAGCATATAAGACAAACATACTTCAATCATGCATACATTCATTCCCAATTACTCACAAACTCAGCTCTGATACCACCAAATGTAACCCCCTTAACCCGGCCTAGACGGTTGACCCGAATTAAGAAAGTCACACGGGGAAAACCAAAGTCAACCCGAAAGTCAACCTTGATTAACGACCCTTTTTTTTCTTTTTAATCTTATCTAGATGCACATTAATCCTAATTGTGATAACACAAACATCATACTCAAAGATCACAAACATCAGAGATCAAACAGGGACCCAATTGAACAAATTACAACTTTAGGGACCAAATTGTAATTTCTGATAATTAAAAGGACTTAACCCAAATTAAAGTTACCATCTTGGAATTAATCAGGTTTCATGCTTCTCTATGAAATTTCAGCTCAAAAGGACTTCCCAAGCTCACACAATTGAACAAACAAGATTCAGGACCAAAACGTAAACAATTCAAAACATATAACTGCCAATGTCAGCCCCCTAACGGTCGGCCGTTCCGGAACCAATCAACCCCGTTCCGAAACACGGGCCATTCTGAAACCGATGGACACCGTTCCGAAACACGGCCTTGGCAGAGACCAACCCGTTTCGAAACGGTGCACACCGTTTCGGACGCCTGGGTTCGTGTAAGGCACCCGTTCCGAAACGGTGCATACTGTTCTGAAACGCCTGCACAGATTGCAGCAAACAAGCATACCAAAACATGCAATTGATCATTCAAACATGCTCCAAATGTCACCAAACTTTACCAGCATGCAATTAAACATATTTAAGACTTATAGGAACCATCACAACATCAATCTAACATCATACGCAAAAAGCCCCAATTCTATAGGCATGCTTCCTACACAAGCTAGCTATTCAAACACCAAACTTCCAAAACAAGCATTTAAGGTTCCAATTCAAAAACCAGCAATCTCAACAACATTCAACATACTCAGGGAGTCTCAAACACCTCCCAAAACATACACATTGGTCCCCCATTGCCAAATCACACAAAAGCTAAATGTTTAATAAAACCTTCCATACTTTGAGCTTCACTTGAACTTGATTGCTTTCCCTTTCTTGCTGCCCCTCAAGGTACTCTAATGCTCTGCATTATTGAATTAAGAAAACGTAGAGAGCGTAAGCAAAAGCTTAGTGAGGCATGCTCATTAAAAACAATTCAATAATGCAATTAAAACCATTTATAAATCATGCTTAAAATCAATCATTGCACATGCTCAAAAGCACACTTAAAACAAGCAATCCCATGCTTCAACATAAACATTAAAACAAGCATCTCATGCTTCACAAATTACTTAACATGTCATATTGGCTCAAGTGATACATTTCATTTATTAAAACAAGTTCAACAACTTTCCCAAGGACTTTTAAACACCTTGGCCATGGACTTTTAAACACCATGAATAAGGACCACACAAGGACTTTTAACCACCTTAGTGACCTTAATCTTTTCAAAACATCACTTGCCAATATACATCATATTCATCAATTAATCCACTGTTTTAAAGCATTTAACCAAGCCATTTTCATCATGCATTTTAAAGCATCAATCTACATTTAAACAATGTACAAAAGCAAGGTACTCCTACCTAGAGTTACCTTCAACATAAGGCTTATAACATCAGCAAAATCCATGCTAAAACATGCTTTCAAAACAGTAATTAAAACATGCAAATCATCATTTTGCAACACATCAAGTCATGGCCACCACTAGAGAGAAAATCCGAAAACTTACACTTGAGCTTAGCAAAGTTGTTTAGACTTAAACTAAGCTCCCAAAATCTTCAAACCTTGGTTTTAAAGCTGAAAATCCATTTTCCACAAATCCACTCACCAATTTCCACTTTGCTTCAAGCCAAAGCACCAAAACAAACTTCCGGATCAACCAATCTTGGATCCAAAGATGCCTCCCCTGTTTCAACACATCAAAGCAGAGGATTAATGCATCATCATGCATTAATTGCTTCAATGAAAGCACCTTAACTCGCTGCTCTCATCCAACCTCCATTTTCGGCCACCAAACACAACCGAAAATGCATCCAAACCACTTCTAAACAAAGCCCAGCCATAAACCAGCACAACCTCACTTCCATTAACATCATAAAACATCTAAAAACAACCTATTAACAACCTTATACCTCCAGCAACAACAAATCACCAAGATCACCTCAAAAACTACCTTAAAACACAAGCTAAACTTAGGAAACTCAACCTATCCGGGATTGCATCAATCAAAACTCAACTCCACATCATTTTAGAGATCATTTAACATCAAAAACATCTCTTAAAACACAGATTACTCAGATCTAACGAAAATCATCAAAAATCATCAAAATCTTACATAATAAGCCAAGATCCATAAATCAACTTAAAAGCCTTTAATTAAACATCAATTTAGGATTGAAAACTTAGGAATTTTAGTAAAGAACTGATAGTTTAGAGGAGAAGGACGTTCTTACCTCCAAACTTGTATTTCTCCACTTTTTGCAATCAAAATGCTTGTTGAAACTTGTAGCAATTGAAGAGGTTTTGAAGATATGTTGATTTGGAATCAAATGAGAGTTGAAAGGAGGAATTTAGGTGAGAAAATCAGAAACAAATCTCTGGAAATGTAGTGTTTGGTTTGAGAGAAAATGAGAGAAAGAAAATGGGAAGTTAGTTGAGAAAATTGCCAAATGAGTTTTTTCCTCCTTTTTGTTATCTTTAAAATCAGAAAATAGCTTATAAAATCTTAGGAAAATCTGGAGAAATCACCTTTGGATTAATAGCTCCTTAAAGATTCAAAGTTCCAACCCTTTATAAAATAGCCACCAAACTTGCGAAAATTACATTTTGGTCACTAGCCAAAATGTCACACTTCCAAAACTCATTTTCCAAAATTGATTTCACAGTTCACTTAATTATATTAAAAGATGATTTTAGAACATTTTTCCATATTTTTAATGCAACCCGAACTAGGCTTTCCTAATTTAACCCCTTAAGATTCGAACAGCACTTTGACCAACCGGTCAACGCCCTAAACTCCTAAGCCCAAAACCGGGGTGTTACAGGACCATATGAGGTGGTTGAGCGTGTGGGTCCTGTTGCGTATCGGTTGAGGTTACCTCAAGAGTTGGAGAAGATTCATGATGTGTTCCATGTTTCTATGCTTCGGAAGTATAGATCTGATCCTTCGCATGTGATGCCTGTGGAGGAAGTGGAATTGAATCCGGATTTGACCTATGATGAGGAACCGGTGAAGGTTCTGGATTCAGATAGCAAGGTTCTTCGTGGCAAGACCATCGAGTTGGTAAAGGTGCTGTGGAAGCATCGAGGTGTTAAGGAAGCCACGTGGGAGCGGGAGGAAGACATGCTGAAGCAGTTTCCTTATCTCTTTCCTACAGGTAAATTTCGAGGACGAAATTTCTTAAGGGGGGGAGAGTTGTAACGCCCCGGTTTTGGGCTTAGAGGTTTGGGCGTTGACCGGTTTGGTCAAAGTGCTGTTCGAATCTAAAAAGGTAAAATTAGGAAAGCCTAGTTCGGGTTGCATTAAAAATATAGAAAAATGTTCTAAAATCATCTTTTAATAAATATAGGTGAACTGTGAAATCAATTTTACAAAATGAGTTTTGGAAGGCTGACATTTTGGCTAGTGACCAAAATGTAATTTTTGAAAGTTGCCTGACTGTTTTAGAAAGGATTGAAACTTTGAATCTTTAAGGAGCTATTATTCCAAAGGGAGTTTCTCCAGAATTTTCTAAGATATTTTAAGGTGTAATTCTGATTTTAAATGGATTAAAAGTGGAGGGAAGATATTTTTGGGTTTTAACTAACTTTTCTCTCAATTCTATTTTCTCTCATTTTCTCTCAAGCCAAACATATTTCCTCCAGAGTTTCTCTTCAGATTTTGTCACCTAAATCTATCTTTTCAAGTCTCTTTTGATTGCTAATCATCTCTACAACAAAATCTCTCAATTTGCTATTTGGATTTTCAAGATTTTGGTTCCAAAAAGGGAGAAAGCTCAAGTTTGGAGGTAAGAACGTCCTTCTCCTCTAAACTATCAGTTCTTTACTGAAATTCCTAAGTTCTCAATCCTTAATTGATGTTTTATAAATGGCTTTTAAGTTGTAAAGTGAATCTTGGCTTAAAATGCAAGATTTGGTGATTTTTGATGAATTTTCGTTTGATCTGTTAAATCAGTGATTTGAGATGTGTTTTTGATGATTAATGAACATTAATTTGATATGGAATTGAGTTTTGATCAATGCAATCCCGGATAGGTTGAGTTTCCTAAGTTTAGCTTATGATTCTAGGTTGTTTTTGGTGTGATCTTGTGGATCGGTTATTGCTGGAGGTATAAGGATGTTGTTAGGCCTATTTTAGATGTTATTTGGTGTTAAAGGATGTTTAGTTTTGATGGTTTGTGGCTGGGCTTTGTTGAGAAGTGGTTTGGATGCATTTTCGGTTGTGGTTGGTGGCCGAAAATGGAGGTTGGATGAGAGCAGCGAGTTTAGGTGCTTTCATTGAAGCTATTAATGCATGATGATGCATTAATCCTCTGCTTTGATGTGTTTAAAACAGGGGAGTCATCTTTGGATCCAAGAGTTGGTGATCCGGAGGCTTGAATTGGTGCTTCGGCAAGAGGCGAAGTGGAATCGGTGAGTGAAATTGGGGTTTCGGCTTTGAAACCAATGTCTTGGGAGCTTAGTTTAAGTCTAAACAACTTTACTAAGCTCAAGTGTAAGTTTTCGGAAAAACTCTCTAGTGGTGGCCATGGTTTGGTTGTTGTGCAATGTGGTTTATTGCATGTTTTAAATTCTGTTTTGAAAGCATGATTTAGCATGGTTATTGCTGATTTTGTAAGCCATATGTTGAAGGAAGCTCAAGGTAAGAGTTCCTTGTTTTTGAACATTGATTAAATGTGGTTTGATGCTTTAAAATGCATGATGAATATGGCTTGTTTAATGCTTTAAAACAGTGGATTATTTGATGATAATGATGTATATTGGCAAGTGATGTTTTGAAAAAGGTTAAGGTCACTAAGGTGGTTAAAAGTCCTTGAGTGAGCCTTGTGGATTCTAGGAACTTCATGGTGGTTAAAAGTCCATGATGATTCTTGTTAAGGTCACTAAGGTGGTTAAAAGTCCTTGAGTGAGCCTTGTTACTTAAGAACATCAAGGTGGTTAAAAGTCCTTGGATGGTTCTTGTTAAGGACAAAAAGGTGGTTAAAAGTCCTTGTGTGGTCCTTGCCATGGTGTTTAAAAGTCCATGGGCCAAGGTGTTTAAAAGTCCTTGGGGCCAAGGTGTTTAAAAGTCCTTGGGAAGAACACGAAGGTGGTTAAAAGTCCTTGCGTGGTTCTTGTTTATTATAAGATCACAATGGTGGTTAAAAGTCCATGTGTGAGTCTTATATTGAACTTGTTTTCAAAAAGATGAAACTTATCACTTGTGGCCAATATGACATGAATTGATATAGAAGCATGAGTTGCTTATTTAAATTGCTTTTGGGCATGTCTAAATGATGTTGAAAGTATGTTTTGCAAATGAGATTTACAAATGCATTATTGAGTGGTTTAATGAGCATTCCTCACTAAGCTATTGCTTATGCTCTCTTCCTTTTTCTTAAACCAATAATGCAGAACATTAAGGAGCTTTGAGGGCAGCAAGGAAGGCAAGCGTTCAAGGGGAATTAAGCTCATGTATGAAAAGGTTTTCTTAAACACATTCTAGCTTTTTGCAATTTGGCAATGGGGGACCTTTGTGAATGTTTTGGGAGGTGTTTTGTACTCCCTAAGTATGTTGAATGTGTTAAGATTGCTGGTAATTGTAATTGGCCATTATAAGCTTGTTTTGGAAGTTTATGCTTGAATGGTTTGCTTGTGTAGGAAGCATGCCTTTAGAATTGGGGCTTTTCATATATGATGTTAACATGTTGATTGGTTGATGCAAATATGTCTCTTATATGTTGAATTTCATGCTGGTAAAGTTTGGTGGCAATTGGAGCATGATTGGTTGTTTAATTGCATGTTTAAGCATGCATTTTGTTGCAATCTGTGCAGGGTGTTTCGGAACAGTGCCTACCGTTTCGGAACGGGTGCCCTAAATCAGCCCAGGCGTCCGAAACGGGAGGGATCGTTCCGAAACGGAAAGGCCACTGCCAGCCCGTGCTTCGGTACGTGTTGCGGAACGGCCCCGCGTTTCGAAACAGGCTATGTCTGTTTCGGAACGGTCGACCGTTGGGGGCTGACATTGGCAGTTGAATGTTTTGGATTGTTTGCATTTTGGTCTTGAATCTTCTTTGTGCAATTGTGTGAGTTTGGAATGTCCGTTTGAGCTGAAATTTGACAGAGAAGCATGAAACCTGACTAATTTCAAGATGGTAACTTTAATTTGGATGAAGTCCTTATAATTTACAGAATTTAAAATTTGGTCCCTAAAGTTGTAAATTGTTCAATCGAGTCCCTGTTGATCTCTGATGTTTGTGATCTTTTAGTAAGATGTTTGTATGATCACCATTAGGGTTAATGAGCATCTAGACAAGTTTTAAAAAGAAAAAAAAGGGTCGTTAATCAAGGTTGACTTTCGGGTTGACTTTGGTTTTCCCCGTGTGACTTTCTTAATTCGGGTCAACCGTCTAGGCCAGGTTAAGGAGGTTACAATAAAGAACCTTGATTAGAGGTTGAGAACGGGATTTACCTCCTATCCTTGCTTTCCTCAATGAGTGACAAGTTTTTGCTTCACAAAACTTGAAGAACTTGAAAGGATTCTTGAAATTTTTTTAGGAAATATTGAGAGAGTGTTTGGGAATGAATTTCGGAGAAAATGAGTTAGAATTGTGTTTGGCTGAATGTAACCCCCTTAGCCCGGCCTAGACGGATGACCCGAACTACGAAGATTACACGGGGAAAACTAAAGTTAACCCAAAAGTCAACCTTGATTAACGACCCCTTTTTTTCTTTTTAGTCTTATCTAGATGCACACTAACCCTATGTGAGCACACATGAAACATACAGGTGAAAATCACATCGATCGAACAACATGAGGAACTCAATTGCACAATATACAAAAGTTAGGGACCAAATTGTAAATTCTGGAAATTAGGAGGTCTTAACCGATTTTAAGGTTACCAATATTTAATTAGTCATATTACATGCTTCCCTGTCAAATTTCACCTTAATCGAACTTCTCAAACTCATATAATTGTAAATACAACTTTTGGGACTAAAACGTAAAGCTTGCAAACTTGAACATCATTCAAATCAGTACCCAATGGTCACCTGATTGGAAACGGTGTTGACCGTTCTGAAACACGGGTTCGTTTCACGACTTGTTCCGAAACAAGGCCTTCCAGTGGCCAAACTAAGGATCACTTACCTTGAGCATCCTTCAACATATGGCTTTCAAAACCAGCATTTACCATGCTAAAACATGCTTTCAAAAGAGAATTTAAACATGCAAAATATAACCAATGCATCAAACCACTTCATGGCTCATCCAAGATAGTTTTCCCAAAAACTTACTCTTGAGCTTAGTTAAGTTGTTTCGACTTAAACTAAGCTCCCAAAACCTTCAAATAATGGTTTCAAAGCTGGAAACCCAACTCCACTCACCAATTCCGTTTTGCAAGCTTGCCGAAACGCCAATCAAGCCTCCGGATCAACTCCACAAGTGTCCGAAGATGCCTCCCCTGTTTTAAACACATCAAAGTAGAGGATTAATGCATCATCATGCATTGAAATCTTCAGCCAACACACTTAAACCCACTGCTCTAACCAAAACCAACATTTCTGCTACCAAACACAACCGAAAACACATCTAAACTCTTCCAAAACTTAACCCAACCAAGATTCATCACTTCTAACCATTTCTAAACATCAATCAACACCCAAAATAAACCTAAACTCGTCCTTATACCTCCAGCTATAACATAACACCAAGATCACCTCAAAAACCACCATTTTCATAAGCAAAAACTTAGGAAATACAACCTATTCAGGATTGCATTGGTAAAACCTTATTTACACATCATTAGACATCTAAAATACATTTAAGAATCATCTCAAAACAGAGCCCAAACAATCACAATGAAATTCTTCAAGATTTCTTCCAAATCTTGAGTTTTAAGCCAAAATCAAGTTCCTATCATTAAAACCATTTATAAAACTTAAATTAGGGATTGATAACTTGGGAATTTCAGTAAAGAACTGAGTATTTAGAGGAGAAGAATAACCTTACCTCTAAATGGTGATTTCTCCTTGATTTGAGCCAATTTCCATGAAAATCCAATGAGGAAATCAAAAGGATGTGATGCAAGATGGATTAGGAACTAATTGATGATAGAAATCTCATCAATTGAAGTGAAAATAAATGGAAAAGTTGCTGGAGAAAAGTGTTTGGATGATGGAATTTTGAGAGAAAAAGGAATGAGAAAGTTTTAGGAAAAGGTAGTTTCTCTTCACTTCTAATTAATTAAAACATTAATTAATTCACTCAAATTAAAGAAAAATCTGAAGAAATCATTTTTGGGTAAATTAGCTCCTTAAAAATTCAAAGTTTCAATCCTTACAAAACAGTCACCACTGAACTTTTCAAAAATCGCATTTTAGTCACTAATCCAAAATGTAATATTTCCAAACCTTATTTTGTAAAATTGATTTCACCACTCTCTTATATATATTAAAAGAGGTTTTTAGATATTTTTCCATATTTTAAAAGCTACCCGAACTAGGTTTTCCCTAAAACCTCCTTTTATATTCGAGCCGAAAATCATATCAGTCCGGTTCACACCCTAAACTTCTAAGCCCAAAATTTGGGTGTTACACTGAAAATGAGAAGAGAAAGGTACGTGAAGGAATCTCACTAATTAACTACCTAATTAATCAAATAAAATAAAAGCCAATTAAAAACTATTTAATTAAAACCATTTTAAACACATGTTATATTAAGAAAAGGCTAAATTTCCATAAAGCTCCCTAAAGATTCTAAGATTTCGGCTTCTCCTTTAAAAATTGCATTTTCCACAGTTTCGAAACTTTACAATTTGGTCACTACTCAAAATGTACCACTTCCAAAACTCTTTTTGTAAAAATGATTTGTCCAACCTCTTAAAGATATTTTAGAAGATTTTAGCAATTTTTACCATATTTTTATCCTATCCCGATCCTTGATTTCCTTAAATCACCTTACGTGATTCGAATTGTTTCCGACCGGTCCGGTCCGATGTCTAAAACATCTAGGTCCAAAACCAGGGCGTTACAACTCTCCCCCACTTAGGAAATTTCGTCCTCGAAATTTTACCTGAAGGAAAAAGGTGTGGAAACGGCTTCAGCATGTCTGCCTTGCTTTCCCACGCGGCCTCCTAAACTTCTCGGTGTCGCCACAACACCTTTACAAGCTCTATCATCTTTCCACGTAGAACCATGCTACTCACATCCAAATCCCTCATCGGTTCCTCATCATATGACAGATCCAGATTCAACTCTCTCTCCTCAACAAGAATCACGTGCGAAGGATCCGATCTATACCTCCGCAACATCGAGACATGGAACACATCACATATCTTTTCCAGCTTCGAAGGCAATCTCAACCGATATGCCACATGACCAATACGCTCCACAACCATGTAAGTTCCAATTAACCTTGGGCTAAGCTTACCCTTACGCCCAAATCTCATCACATTCTTCCAAGGCGTTACTTTCAAAAACACATGTTCGCCAACCGCGAACTCAATCTCTTTAGGCTTCAGATCCACGTAAGACTTTTGCCTATACGGTGCTGCCTTCAAACGCTCACAAATGAGCTTCACCTTCTTGGTGGTTCCCTTTAACATAGCTAGTATCGAAATCAACTTTTTCCCAGCTTCGACCCAACAAAGAGGGGTGCTACATCTTCTCCCATACAAAGCCTCGTATGGAGCCATTTGAATACTTTCCTTGTAACTATTATTGTAAGCAAACTCAACCAACGGCATGTGCTTCTCCAAGGAACCCTGAAAGTCTATCACGCAGCATCTCAACATGTACTCAAGCATTTGGATTACACGTTCCGGCTGTCCATCCGTCTGATGATGATAGGAAGTACTGAAATTCAACCGTGTACCCAAGGCTTGATGCAAACATTCCCAAAATCGTGATGTAAACCTCAGATCGCTATCTGATACTATAGACTTTGGCAGACCGTGCAACCGCACAATCTCAGCAATGTACAGCTCAGCCAACTTATCCAAGTTATATGTGGTATGCACATGTAGAAAATATGCACACTTCGTGAGCCGATCAATAATCATCCAAACCGAATTCTTCTTTGACGGTGACAACGGCAACCCAGACACAAAATCCATGGTAATCATTTCCCACATCCATTATGGAATTCTCAAAGGCTGCAACAACCCAGAAGGAACTTTATGTTCAACTTTCTATCGCTGACACACCATGCACTTACTAATGAACTCAGCCACATCCCTTTTCAACCCACCCAGTAGTACTAATCTTTCAAATCACGATACATCTTTGTACTACCAGGATGCATAGTAAAAGGACTACTATGAGCTTCAGTCTGAATAGTGCACCTCAACTCAACATTATCTGGCACCACTATTCGACTTCCAAAGCACAAAACACCATCATCATTAAAGTTGAAATCCGAAGGTCTACCCTCCGCAATGTCCTAAACATGCGAAACAAGGGAATCATCAAGCAACCACTTATCTTTGATAAACTGATTCAGAGATGGTTTCACTTGCAACTCAACAATAAGACCACCATCACGCGATATGCTCAAACGAGCAAACATCGCCCTCAACTCCACGACCACTTTTTGGCTCAAAGCATCGGCCACAACATTAGCCTTGCCTGGGTGATACTCGATCGTCAGATCATAATTCTTAAGCAACTCCACCCAACGACGTTGCCTAAGATTCAACTCCTACTGAGGCATGAGATACTTGAAGCTCTTATAATCCGTGAACACAACACACTTCTCACCGAACATGTAATGCCTCCAGATCTTCAGGGCAAACACCACAGCCGCAAGCTCAAGATCATGAGTAGGTTAGTTACGCTCATGCACCTTCAATTGTCTAGATGCATAGGCTACCACCTTACCCTCCTGCATCAACACACAGCCCAAACCAACAATGGACTCATCACTATAGACCGCAAATTCCTTACCAGACTCAGGTTGAATCAGAATAGGAGCTTCCGTCAAAGCTTCCTTCAGCTTCTCAAAAGCTTGTTGCCTCGCATCTGTCCACTCAAAGCGTACATTCTTCTGCAACAACTTGGTCAAAGGTGTTGCAATCTTCGAGAATCCCTCGACAAACCTACAGTAATACTCGGCTAAACCAAGGAAACTTCGTACCTCTGTTACCAACTTAGGTACCCTCCAGCTCATCACCGCCTCAACTTTGTGCGGATCAACACGAATACCCTCACCTAACACAACATGTCCAAGGAAGACCACCTCTTTAATCCAAAACTGATCCAAGAATTCATGGAACACACCATTTATCATGTTCATGAAAGCAGCTGGCACGTTGGTCAAACAAAAAGGCATCACTAAGAACTTGTAACGCTCGTACCTTGTCCTAAAAGTTGTCTTAGGTACGTCCACATCCTTCACCTTCAGCTAGTAATACCTTGACCTTAAGTCTATCTTAGAAAACACTGATGCTCTTCGAAACTGATCAAAAACATTATTAATCCTAGGCAAGGGATACTTCTTCTTGATCATCAACTTGTTCAGTTGCAGGTAATCTATGCACATCTGCATTGTCCCATCTTTCTTCTTTACAAACAAGACCGGTGGACCTCAAAGTGACACACTCGGCCGGATGAACCCTCGATCCAACATATATTGCAGATGCCTTTTCAACTCTTTTAGCTCATTAAGTGCCATGTGATAAGGAGCAATGGACACTAGAGTTGTATTCTCGTATAATTTGATACCAAACTCAACTTCCATGTTTGGTGGCAACCGAGACAATTCTTCCGGAAAGACACCCGGAAAATTGCAAATGGTTCAGATGTCCTGCACATGCACATCCTTGGTGCCTAGATTCATCACATATGCAAGGTAAGACTCACAACCCAACTTCATCATAGGATTTGCTTCTAAAACCGAAATCACGTTCGACAAGAATTTCACATTCTCGCCTACTACCACTACTTCATAGTCATCGACAAGCTTTAAGGTGACCCGCTTGACATCAAAGTCAACCACCGCTCTGTGCTCAGTCAACCAATCCATACCAAGGATCACATCGAAACCGTAGAAGGGTAACTCCACTAAAAGAACTAGTCACTTGCATTCCTACTTCGAGCAACTCAACATGGATATCAAGAAAATGCGCAGGCTCACTCAAGATATAAGAATGCATAGATCCAGAATCAATCAAAGCCTGTAATGATAAAGACTGAAGAGCAAAGGTACCTGCGATGACATCAGTATCATTGTGCTCCTCGCGCTGATCATAGACCATTGCAAGACCACCTCCTTCAGGCCGAACTGTCACTGCATGAGCAATGCCTCTATGGCCCTCGTCTCTTCTCTGAAAATTCCCTCGGCCGCTCCCACGGCCTCTCTAAGGTGCAGCCACAACAGGTGGACGTCCTTGGCCTCCTCCAGCCAACAAAGGACACTCTCGCCTCATGTGGTCCGCTGAACCACAATTCCAGCACAAATAACCTGTTACCACCACAAGAGCCTGAACCTCTTTAGCTGCTCGAGGACAATCTTGCCTGAAATGACCCCGAGATCCACACGTCCATCACGTGTTCTATTCTGCTCTCATTTGATCTCCCTGCACCAGTGCACCATGCCCATCATTACCTCGCCTAGCAGGCTGATATCTCTTATCTCACCCTCTTGTTCCGTCCACCTCCGAAATTAGACTCAGATGCTCTTTTTCCAGAGCTAAAACTAACTCCTCGGGATGCCAAACCTAAGTTTTGTTCAATGTCTTTGGCTTGAAACACCAACACATCAAAATCGGTGTAATCCACAGCCAACATATACCCAAGTAGGTATCGCCTTGCAGCAAAGAAATTGTGCATCCCAACTTACGCACATCGTTGCACCCCATTTGATCCATAATACAAATCGTGCTCGCCAACCAAGCTTCCGACGTCTCAGGAAACATACCATATAACTCAATAGCTCCTAGGCTCCTCAACCTCTCGAAAGGTAAGCCCTCCTGCCCAGCTTCAGGGGCCTGTACATGCGCGCTGGCTACGACGCCCTAAAACGCATCGGTGATCGCCTGAACCAGTGGTGTCAAATCACCCAAACCCAGACCAGCATGTTCGTGTTGCTGCTCTTGCTCCCCACCTTTAGGTGGTGGCGGAGGAGGTAAATTTCCACCAGGAGGGACATTAGCCCCTTGCTCACTCTAGTCGCCCTGCTCAGCCACATGCATAATCGTGTTCGACCTTAGCTCTATCCTTGGACCCATAGTGCTATTTTTAACAAAGCATAACAAACAAACAAACGAAAAAACAAACCATTTAGGCCAGCCTCAAGCTAGGATCCAAGTTAAAAAAAAACTTAATCAATGTAATAAGGCAATGGGCACCCCGATTTCCCTCAAACATAACATAGCATACAATGATACATCATGCTCATCATGCTTTCCATCGTCTAAAAATAGCACATAACAACATCGCATCATCAACATACAATCATATTCATCTCACATGCGATTCACATCAATCAAGCATAGCATAAGCTCCAATTTTCAACCCACATCAATACATAACAATTTAACATTCCAACATCCCCAATTCTTTTGTAACCTAGCTCTGATACCAACAAATGTAACCCCCTTAGCCCGGCCTAGACGCCCGACCCGAACTAATAAGATTACACGGGGAAAATCAAAGTCAACTCGTTAAAGTAACCTTGATTAACGACCCTTTTTTTCCTTTTATCTTCTCTAGATGCATAATAGTAACCTTTGTGTTCAGCAAGACCATTAGAAAGAAACGACACAACGATCGGTGATCAATTAGGGGTTTAATTGCATACAAACGTCTTTTAGGGACTAAGTTGTAAATTTCCATAATTACGAGGACTAACCAGATTTTAGAATTACCAAAAATTAATCATGTAACATGCCAGCATGTCAAAACTCAACTCAAACGGTACATCCAAACTCAATTAATTAAGCATTCAACACTCAAGGACAAAAACGTAAGAAAACATAAACCTGAAACAAATCAAATTCAATTCCAATGGTCACCTGTTCCAAAACGATGTATCTTGTATAATAATGGCGATTTCGAAACCATGTTGACCGTTTCGATACGCATGTGCGTTCTGAAACTAGTTTCGAAACCAGGCTTCATAGTAGCAAAATGTTCCAGAAGGATCGCACCCGTTCCGAAACCCCCTGGCTAATACATGCCAACGTTTCGATTCGGATGAGGGCGTTCCGAAACGTCCTGCCCTGCAACATCAGACTTTGCTGGTTTTACACAACTTTCCACATCCGAAAACATTCCCACACATGTTACAACCCACATACATCTTGCATACACATCAGAGACCACAATCAAGAAGCACAAGCTAGAACATAGCATCATTCATGGAAGCATTAGAACTATAGGCATGCTTTCTAGTCTTCAAAACCATACAAAGCTAAAAACCACATTCAAGCATAAATCAATCCTCAAAGGTCATTTACAAACCAAAATAAACAAACCAAACATGCTTAAGGTCTTTAATATCACCAAATACTAACACGAGTAGAAATCCCTCCAATTGCCTCTTATTACACCAATGATAAACTACATACTTTTCTTAGTCAAAAGCTTGGATTCCACTTGCTATCGGACTGCCTTGATTGCTCAATTCTCTGCATTGATAAAAGAAATGAGCGTAAGCATAAAACTTAGTGAGGATCGCAAAAACAACATTCATCAATGCATTTCATAAAACCTTTGCATTAACATTTGCAAACTCATGCCTTCCCTAAAACATACTCATCAAAGCATCAATGCACTTATCAATCCATATGCATTTAACATCTTTAAGATAACATCAAATAATCTTTTGCTCATGCTGAAACCAAGCATCACATGCATTCTAGCATAAACCACAAGCATCTCATGCTTAAATCATTAATCAACAACATTATATTGGCTTGCAAGTGATACATTCTCAATAACACCAAAACCAACTCAAATGACACAATCGGATACGCGGATTACTAGCATTGTCCCACACGCTTCATACACACTACCGGACTACACAAGGCTCACACACGAGAGTAACCCTCCACGTTGTGACACCAGTGGTAGAGTATAACGGTACAATCACAACCCCTCAACACCACTCATCAGTAGTTGTATAATTCCACTAACTAGAGCACATGACACATAACACAAGATCCACACACGGAATTAACATCAACCATTGTGATCTTAACCTCAATCGTTAGGGTACTTGGATGGAGTATACGGTACAATCACAACCCCTCACATCAAAGTCGACTTTATTCACGGTGCACCCAATCCTATAGTCGGCTAACTATATCTGATTAAAGTAACCAAAAACCATTTTCTTCACTTGCCAATATAATCATTTAACATCAATATTCCACTGTTTTACAAACATAAACACAATGTCATTTCCACAAGCATAAACATGCTTAACATCATATGCATTTATGACATAGAACCAAGGATCACTTACCTAGTGCATCCTTAACATAATGGCATTAAAATCCAGCATTAACCATGCTTAAAACATGCTTTAAAACAGTAGATAAAATCACATTTACAATCAGTGCATTTTCCAACAAAAACATAGCACCTTCTGAGAGAGACTTTCGAATCACTTACTCTTGAGCTTAGCTAAGTGTTTCAAACTTACACTAAACTCCCAAGACCACGCTCAAAGCGTTACAAAGCTGGAAAATCCATTTCCACTCATTGATACACACACCCTCGTTTGCCGACACGAAAATCACCCTTCCGGAGCCTCCAAAATCACCTCGTTCGCTCCCGGATCAAGATTCCTTATTTTAAAGATTTTAATCATTCCAAAACAGAGGTTAACAAAACAAATCCAAAAATTAAGATTTTAATCATATTTTTACAAGATTTTGATCTCAAATCAAAACTATAATGAAAGTTCAACCAAAAACATTAATTAGAAGACAAAGATCTTGGGAATTTCAACAAAGAACCTTGATTAGAGGTTGAGAACGGGATTTACCTCCAATCCTTGATTTCCTCAATGAATGACAAGTTTTTGCTTCACAAAACTTGAAGAACTTGAAAGGATTCTTGAAAATTTGTTTAGGAAATATTGACAGAGTGTTTGGGAGAAACAAATTCTGGAGAAAATGAGTTAGAATTGTGTTTGGCTAAAAATGAGAAAAGAAAGGTAGTTACGTGAAGGAATCTCACTAATTAACTTCCTAATTGATTAAATAAAATAAAAGCCAATTAAAAACTATTTAATTAAAACCATTTTAAACAAATGCCATATTAAGGAAAGGCTAAATTGCCATAAATCTCCCTAAAGATTCCGAGATTTCGGCTTCTCCTTTAAAAATTACATTTTCCACAACTTTGAAACTTTACAATTTGGTCACTACTCAAAATGTACCACATCAGAAACTCTTTTTGTAAAATTGATTTGTCCAACCTTTTAAAGATATTTTTAGAGGATTTTAGCAGTTTTTACAACATTTTTATCCTATCCCGGTCCTTGATTTCCTTAAATCACCTTACGTGATTCGAACCGTTTCCGACCGGTCCGGTCCGTTGTCTAAAACATCTAGGCCCAAAACTAGGGCGTTACACACGGTGCACCCAATCCTATAGCCGATAAACTATATCCGATGAAAGTAACCAAAACTATTTACCATCACTTGCCAATATAATCATTTATTGTCATCATTTCACTGTTTTACAAGCATATACCACAATGCCATTTTCACAAGCATTAACATGCTTAAACCATATGCATAAATCATATAAACCATATGATCACTTACCATGTTCATCCTTAACAAAATGGCATTAAAAACTATCATTATCAATAATCAAAACATGCTTTAAAACAATAATTATACCACATGTAATTCTAGTACATTTAAAACCAAAACATATCCCATTCCGAAAGAGACTTTTGATTTACTTACACTTGAACTTAGCTAAGTGTTTCAAACTTACACTAAGCTCCCAAAACCACACTCAAAGCGTTTCAAAGTTGGAAAATCCTTTTC
The DNA here is from genome assembly GCA_958450335.1 of Hibiscus tridactylites. NCBI lineage: Eukaryota > Viridiplantae > Streptophyta > Magnoliopsida > Malvales > Malvaceae > Hibiscus > Hibiscus tridactylites. The sequence goes on from OY288266.1 coordinate 47,996,771, forward strand.
CACTCACTGATACGCTTTGCTTGCTTCCGGATCAAGAGCCCCTATTTTTAGAGCATCAGAACAGAGATCCAAATGCATTAAAATGCATTTCAACACTAGTTACTAAACACAAACTCGTTGCCCAGCAAAACTACACCAATTTACCCATCCGAAACAACCAAAAACTCAATCGATTGCTTCTTAAACCAAACCCAGACAACATACAACACATCTAACCATTAATAGACATCAAAACACATCTAAAAACAACATAAACCCTTCCTTATACCTCCAGCAAGTAGATCACCATCAAACCACCTCAAAGACTTAACTAAAACTATCAAGAAACTCAAGGATCTCAAGGATTTTAGGATTTACATCATCAAAACTCTTTTTCAACATTATAATCAGCTCAAAACTCAATTAGAATCAACCCAAAGCAGAGCTCACCAACAATATTTCAAAAATCAAGATTTAAACCATTATTTTTCAAGATTTTGATCTTAAATCAAAACTATAATTAAAACTCAGTTAAAAACAACCATCAAGAGTCAATAATCTTGTGAATTTCAATAAAGATCCTAGATTAGAGGTTGAGAACGAGATTTACCTCCAATCCTTGTCTTCCTTAAAGATTGACAAGATTTTGCTTTACAAATCTTGAAGAACTTGAAGAGAATTCTTGGGAAAATATGAGAACTAAAGAGAGAGTGTTTGGGAGAAAAGAAATATGGAGAAAAGGATTGAGAAAATGGGTTTTTTTCTTAATATGATAATTGAAAGTTGGTTACCTGAAATAAAACCTCCCTATTTACCATTTTATTAATTAAAATAAGATCCCTTTTAAATCAATTATATTAAAACCCTTTTAAAACACATGTCAATTTCAGGGAAGGTGTAATTGCACAAAAGCTCCCTAAAGATTTTAAGATTTTGATTCTTCTTTTGAAATTGCATTTTTCCAAAGTTTTAAAACTTTACATTTTTGTCACTACCCAAAATGTACAACTTCCAAAAACTCATTTTGTAAAAATGATTTGACCATCCTCTTAAACATGATTTTAGAGGATTTTAGCAATTTTTGTCATATTTTTATCCTTTCTCGATCCTTGATTTCCTTAAACCACCCAATACGATTCGAACCGTATCCGACCTACCAGATCCGATTTCTAAAACATCTAGGCCCAAAACTAGGGCGTTTCAACTCTCCCCCACTTAGAAAATTTTGTCCTCATAATTTTACCTGAAGGAAAAAGAAGCGGGAACTGCTTTAACATGTCCGCCTTGCTTTCCCACGTGGCCTCCCCAACTCCTCGGTGTCGCCACAACACCTTCACAAGCTCTATCGTCTTGCCACGGAGAACTTTGCTGCTCGAACCCCAGGATCCTCACTGCTTCCTCGTCATAAGACAAATCTGGATTCAACTCTATCTCCTCAACATGCATCACATGTGAAGGATCCGACATATACCTTCGCAACATCAAAACATGAAACACATCATGAATCCTTTCCAACTCGGGAGGCAACCTCAACTGATAAGCCAAAGGACCAACACGCTCCACAACCTCATAAGGTCCAATAAACATCGGGCCAAGCTTACCCTTACGCCCAAATCTCATCACCTTTCTCCAAGGCGATACTCTCAAGAACACACGTTCGCCAACCGCGAACTCAATCTCCTTACGCTTCAGATCCGCATAAGACTTTTACCGATCTGGTGCTGCCTTCAAGCGCTCACAAATGAGTTTCACTTTCTCGATGGTTCTTTCAACATAGTTAGCATCAAAGTCAAATTTTGCCCCGTTTCTGCCCAACAAAGAGGCGTTCTACATTTCCTCCCATACAAAGCCTCGTATGAAGCCATTTGAATGCTTGTCTGGTAACTATTTGTAACGCCCCAGGTTTAGGGGTCGGATGTTATACGGGTAAATCGAGTTCGAGTTGGGGGCTCATTTTAAATTAAATTTGTTCTCTTCATCTCCTACCCCTAGAATTTTTCACGTCAAACCCTCCATTAAACCCCTAAACACTATTTCATCAAATTTCTTCATCATTTCAAGGGCTCTCTTCAAGGTAATCATATTTTTGATTTCTCCACATCATTTCCAACATTTCTATAGCTTTAGTATTGCATAGAAATCATTTTTAGAGTTTTTGAAGTTTTCAAGTTTTGAGGTAAAAGTAAGAAGCTTTAATGGGTTTTTGATGGAGTCTTGATTTGTAAAGATAATTTATGTTTTAGTTTTGCCCTTAGAAGTAATATATCTCAAAATTGTTGGTTTTTATCAAAAATATTGAAATGGGTTTCCATGGGTATTTTAAAAGGGTAAAAATGTGAGTTTGGGAGTAGTTTAGTGTTGGGGAGTGGGGCTGATGTTATAGCAATACTAGAGGGTTGTTTCGAAGGTGTTTAGTGGTGTTTTGGGTGTTAGAATCATTGGTTTTTTGTTGGGTTATTGGAGAGTACGAACATGGGAGTTTGGGTGTTGGCTTTGGTTTGAAATTGTAAGAATTTGGCTTGTGGTTGTGGTTTGGGGTTGTGACAGTGTTTTGTGATGATTTTCTTGAGTAATATATTGTTTTTGATTGGTTAGAAACTGTTGGAAAGGCTTCAGGCACTATTCCAGGGAATTTGGAGGCTTGAGATCGGTGTTTCGGCTTCCGTTTGGGTTTCATCGGTGAGTGGAAATGTTTTGAATTTTATTTGATTTAGAAATTGGTTCTTAAGGGTTTGGGTGGAGCCTCGAGGGCTAACCTAAACCCAAGGGTAAGTTTACTAACTTTTCCTTGATTGTTAAGTATCGGTGTATGAACAATTGTTGTGATATTGTGTGATTTGTGGATTTCCTTTACTTTCGTTTGATGTTGTTGTGTAGTCATTGTTGATGTCGAGCCTCACGTGATGGCTGTCGTAACTACAGTGATGTGTAGTCCCACCGGTAGTGACTAGTAGAAGGGTACGTTGATGTGTAGTCCCATTAGAAAACTACTATTCGAAACGGTGATGTGTAGTCCCACCGTGTTTTGGTTGTGCTTGCGCAAACCATGTATTTATGTTGATCCTGTCTCCTCTTCGTATATCAAAATGTTTTACTTTTCAATTAAGAAATATGTTTTGAAAACTACATTGTTAATGAGTTTTTAGAGCTTCGCTCATTAATCTTTCAAGCTTACGTTCTCCTTTTTCCAACATGCAGATCGTTAGAGTTTTGGAAGGCAAGTGGGCAAGGGAGGTGCTTTTTGGAGTTCTCAAGTACCTCAAGTATGGTTTAAGTTTTTGTAATAATGCCTAGGCAATGGGGGTATTAGACTTGTATGGAGTTGGAGTTCAACTACTTAATTTGGCTTGTTGATGTTCTAGCATGTTTGGATTGATGATGCTATGTGTTTTTGTATGAGCGTTGTTAGACTCATATGTGTTTGTTTTTTATGTTAATGTCTTTGATGTGGATTGTAAAACTTGTTTATGTTGTTGCCTAAATGCTTTGCGTCTTGAAGGCCTATGACCATGATCTATGAATGTTTATGTGTTTTGTTTAGGGGCACGTAACCTTGCTATGAAATGTATTTCTTTTGGTGAATGCTTGAATCCTGATATGAATGGCCTTTACATGTATGTTAAGTGTTTGAACATGCTTGTAGTATAGTGTATGCCTCTAGAGTTTGTATATGCAATTTATATCTTCCTTCTTGAGGTTTCGTGGTTGTTTGGGAACATTTGGAGATGCTTAAAACTGATTTTAGAAAAACACAGACTGTAGGCGTTTCAGAACGAGTAAGGTGGTTTTGGAACGGGTGTGGTTCCAGGGATACTCGTATCGAAACGTGTTTCGGTACGGTTTGAAACTGTGAACTCCTGTTCCGATACGCATATCGGAACGGTTTGGCTACTGTGAAGGCCTCTTCCGGAACGCGTTTCAGAATGTTTAGGCGAAAAAGGACCCTGTACCGAAACGAGGTGGGCCGTATCGGTACTGGTAGTTTGGCTTTTAAAACTGGGGCCCGTGAATCTAAACGGACAAGCCTGTTTCGAAATACATGATTGTAATTTAGGCTTTTGACATCTTTAAAGGTCCTCAAGTGTTGGGCATGGGTTCTAGTTGTTGTATGCCTTATTGTGAGCCTTGTTTGTAGTCTTTAATGTTTGGTTTAGGCGCGTATATAAGAAACCAGACTAACTTGACACATGGTAAATTTAAATTAACTTATGTTCCGTCTGCATGGTCTTGATCTCGTTTTTCTGTTGTCGTTCCACACATAGGATTAAATGATCCATCTAGACAAGATAATTGAAGAAAATTTTCTAGGGTTGCTAACCGAGGCGGAACCTTAATTGGCTTCACTTCAGTTTTCCCCATGTAACCTACTCGGACCGGTCAGTCGTCCAGGCCGGGACGAGGGGGTTACATTTGGTGGTATCAAAGCCTCGGTTACGAGGTCTCCCGGGAGTGGTAAGTCAGGTAAGTTAGTTTGAATGGTTGCTTGCTAATGCACGATGTATGAAAGAATGCTTTAATGGCCTTGATGTTGGTTAAGGGTTAGTCAAATGTCCCCATTGTTAGGTGTTGTTGTCGAAAAATGGTTTTTGGTTGAACGAGCTTGAGAACTTGAGTCCTTGCCCTTTGCTAACCCAATGTCTCCTTTTTGTGTTATGTGTTGTTTGTTTTAGATTTCATCCCATCATGGGAGACCGAGGGGGCGACCTAGAGCGGGTGACTAGGCACCAGGGGGTGAGCCTTATGTTCCTTCTGCTCCCAATGGTAATGGAGTTGGTGGCAAAGGTAATGTACCTCAGGCGGGTGCACAAGTCGAAGGTGATGGTAATGGGCCTAAGGTTGGTGCCAATGTTGGAGGTGTTGGAGCTCAGGCGGGTCAGGGTCCAGCGGGCGAGGACATGACCCATTTGATTCATACCATAGCTGGAGCTTTTCAGACAGCTTTGGCCGGTATGCAAGCTGCAACACCACCTCAGGGTGCGGGGACATGATTACCCCTAGAGAGGCTTCGTAGCTTAGGAGGAGTTGAGTTTCGTGGGTTGACTTCCGAGGGTTTAGAGGCGTGGCTTGAGAGTACTACACACATCTTAGCTTAGATGGAGTGCTCAGACGCTCGTAAGTTGGGTTGCATTGTCTCCTTGCTTTTGGGGGACGCATATACTTGGTGGACCATTGTTACTTCGGGTATGGCCGAAGCAGATATCACGTGGGAGTTCTTCATAAATGCCTTTAAGAGGAAGTATCTCAGAGTTTGGTATTTGGATGAGATGAATAGGAAGTTTATGGCCTTGGTTCAGGGTAACAGGACCGTGTCCGAGTACGAGGTGCAGTTTGTGAGATTGAGCTAGTATGCACCTGAGTTGGTTCCTAGTGAGAGGGAACGGTGTGAGCGCTTCAGGTATGGGTTGACTAGAGATGTGAAGACCTACATGCTTGCCTCTGACTACATCGAGTTTGATGTCTTGGTCTCTAGGGCCAAGGATATAGAGCAGAACTTAGGCTCCAATGCTCGTGCTAGTGGGTCTGATTCCGAGAAGATACATGCAAATTGGGATAGAGATCATGCCAAGAGGCATATGGGTAGGAGGTATAAGCCCGATTCGAGACATAGGGGTGGTAACTATGGACGGGGCCACCAGGGCCAAGGAGTTGTTGTGCACACTCCGGAGTGCACTAGATGCGGGAGGCACCACCAGGGCGAGTGTATGGACATCTATGAGGCATGTTGGAACTGTAGCCCCCAAGACCATTTGAGGCGTGACTGTCCACACCCGACTAGGGGCAGACTGGCTCCAGCTAGGGGTTTTGAGCATCAGAGAGGCAGTGGGCGCGGTCGTGGTAACTATTAGCATAGGAACTTAGCTCATGTAGTGACAGTTCAGCCCGAGCGTGGAGGACCGGCTAGGGTGTATGCACATCGAGAGGCTAGGAATGACAAAAATGTCATCGCAGGTGATTTCTCGTTACAGTCTTTGAGTTTTCTTTTTTGATAGATTTGGGGTCGACACATTCATACATTTTGGGTGATCACGCAAGGTCATTAGGGTTACCATGTGAGTGGTTAGAGGTAGGTGTAAATTTTACTAGCTCTTTTGGTGATACAGTGGTAGTTAGGAAAATGTATAGGAAGTGTCACTTGATGGTTCAGCGCCACGTGTTTCCAGTTGATATGATGGAGTTACCATTCTATGGTTTTGACGTGATTTTGTGCATGGATTGGCTCGTAGAGCATAGAGCTAGGGTTAACTTTGAGTCCAAGAGAGTCTCCTTGAGGCTTACAGATGATTTTGAGGTTCTGGTAGTCGACGAGAACGTTAGGTTCTTGTCCAATGTTGTTTCAGCTTTTGAAGCTCAAAAGTTGTTGAATTCGGGTTGTCAAGCTTATTTGGCGTATGTAATGAATCAAAATATGAGTGAGGTTAGACCGCAAGACATCATGATAGTTTGTGATTTTCCGAGTGTTTTTCCGGAAGAGTTGTCGGGTTTTCCTCCAGATAGAGAAGTTGAATTTTCTATTGAGACATATTCCAATTCTGCACCAGTGTCTATTGCTCCGTATAGAATGGCACTGAAAGAGTTGAAGACACAACTTCAGGAGTTGTCCGATAGAGGTTTCATTAGGCCTAATATTTTTCCGTGGGGTGCTTCGGTCTTGTTTGTGAAAAAGAAGGACAATAGTGTGAGGATGTGTATAGAGTATAGGCAGTTGAACAAGGTAATAGTGAAGAACAAGTACCCTTTACCTAGGATAGATGACTTGCTCGATCAGTTCAGATGTGCTTCAGTGTTTTCGAAGATTTATTTGAGGTCCAGATACTATTAGTTAAAGGTGAAGGATGTGGACACACCGAAGACAGCTTTCCGTACACAATGTGAGCACTACGAGTTCTTGGTGATGCCTTTCGGGTTGACTAACGCCCCAGCAGCTTTTATGGATATGATGAACCGAGTGTTCCACGAGTTCTTAGATAGGTTTGTGGCAGTGTTCATAGATGACATCTTAGTGTACTCTAGGACCGATGAAGAGCATGATGAGCATTTGCGGTTAGTGCTTCAGACCTTGCTTAAGAAACAGTTGTATGCCAAGTTAAGCAAATGTGAGTTTTGGATTACGGAGGTAGTCTTCCTAGGTCACGTGATCTTGGATAAGGGGATTAGTGTGGATCCCAAGAAGATAGAAGCCATAATGAGCTAGAAACAACTAAAGTTAGTGACAGAAATCGGTAGTTTCCTAGGTTTGGCGGGATATTATCGAAGATTTGTTGAGATATTTTCTAGGATAACAGCTCCTTTGACTAAGTTTCTTCAGAAGAATGTCCCATATGTGTGGTCAGATGCAAGACAACAAGCGTTTGAGAAGTTGAAGAAAGCGTTGACCGAAGCTTCTATTTTGATTCAGCCTGAACCAGGAATACAATTTGTGATTTACAGTGATGCATCATATGTAGATTTAGGTTGTGTGCTTATGCAAGAAGGTAAGGTGGTAGCTTATGCTTCGAGACAGTTGAAAGTTCATGAGAAGAACTATCCCATCCATGATATAGAGTTAGTCGCAGTATTGTTTGCTTTGAAGATCTAGAGACACCACCTTTATGGTGAGAAATGCATCGTCTATACCGACCACAAGAGTTTGAAGTACTTGATGTCTCAGAGGGAGTTGAACCTTAGGCAACGTAGGTGGTTAGAGCTTCATAAGGACTATGACCTTACGATAGAATACCATCCGGGTAAGGCAAACGTAGTGGCCGATGCTTTGAGTAGAAAGGTGGCAGTTGAGTTGCGAGCTATGTTTGCAAGATTGAGTGTGTCCAAGGATGAGGGTTTGATAGTCGAGCTTTAGGTTAAGCCTTCATTAGTTCAGTTGATTCGAGAGAAAAAGTTGCAAGACAAGTCTTTGGCACCTCACGTGCAAGATATAGCCGAGAAGAGACCTACCAATTTTTGCTTTTGTGAGAATGGGATACTATGTTACAAGGACAGGATAGTCATTCCGGAAGATGCCAAGTTGAGACGTGTAATCTTGAACGAATCTCATAATAGTCCTTTTGCTATGCATCCTGGTAGTACGAAGATGTACAGCGGTTTAGAATAAGAGTATTACTGGGTTGGACTGAAGAAGGATGTGGGTGAGTTTGTGAGTAAGTGTATGGTTTGTCAGCGAGTTAAGGTCGAGCATCAGTTTGTGAGTAAGTGTATAGGTGATAGTCGACAGATTCACAAAGTGTGCCCATTTCATACCTGTTAATACTACATACACCTTAGAGTGATTCAGGTGTTTGCATTGTGCCTTGGGTACATAGTTGAACTACAACACTTCGTATCATCCGCAGTCAGATGGTCAGTCCGAAAGAGTGATTCATGTGTTGGAGGACATGTTGAGGTGTTGTATCATAGATTTTTAGGGGTCTTGGGAGAAACATCTACTGTTAGTAGAGTTTGTATACAACAACAATTATCAAGCTAGTATTCAGATGGCACCGTATGAAGCTCTGTATGGTAGGAACTGTAGGACTCCGATTTGTTGGGTCGAAGCCAGAAAAAAGCTTGTACCAATGCCCAATCTGCTTAAGGGAACTACCGAGAAGGTGAAACTGATTTGTGATCGCTTGAAGGCAGTTTCAGACCGAAAAAAGTCGTATGACGATTTAAAGAGGAAAGAGATAGAGTATGCCGTGGGTGAAAAGCTGTTTTTGAAAGTCTCACCTTGGAAGAAGGTGATGAGGTTTGGTAGGAAAGGTAAGTTGAGCCCGAGATTCATTGGACCTTATGAGGTAGTTGAGAGAATCGGTCTCGTTGCATATAGATTGAGGCTCCCGACCGAACTAGAAAAGATTCATGACGTGTTCCACGTCTCGATGTTCCAAAAGTATAGATCGGATCCGTCTCACGTAATGCCAGTGGAAGAGATTGATTTGAACCCCGACTTGTCCTATGATGAAGAGTCGGTTGAGATTCTCGCTTTAGACAAGACTGTGTTGCGTGGGAGGTCTATCGAGTTAGTCAAGGTTTTGTGGAGACAGCGAGGTGTGGAGGAGGCTACTTGGGAGAGAAAGGAGGACATGGAAAAACAGTTTACGTACCTTTTTTCGTCAGGTAATTTTAGGAACGAAATTCCTTAAGTGAGGGAGAGTTGTAACGCTCTGGGTTTTGGGTCGGATGTTACATGGGTAAATCGAGTCCGAGTCGTGGGCTCGTTTTAAATTAAATTGGGCCTTGGTTTTAATTAAAAGAGGTTTGTAGTTCATTAAGGGTAGTTTGGTAAATTTTAAAATAAGGAAAAAGATGAGTGAAAAGGGGTCTTTTGAATTTGTTCTCTTCATCTCCTACCTCTAGCATTTTTCAAGTCAAACCCTCCCCTAAACCCCTAAACACTATTTCATCAAATTTCTTCATCATTTCAAGGTCTCTCTTCAAGGAAATCATATTTTTTATTTCTTCTCATCATTTCCAACACTTCTATAGCTTTAGTTTTTCATAGAAATCACTTTTAAAGTTTTTTGAAGTTTTCAAGTTTTGAGGTAAAAGTAAGAAGCTTTAATGGGTTTTTGACGGAGTCTTGATTTGTCAAGCTAATTTATGTTTTATTTTTGCCCTTAGATGTAATATATCTCAAAATGGTGGATTTTTATCAAAAATCCCGAAATGGGTTTCCATGGGTATTATAAAAGGGTAAAAATGTGAGTTTTTGAAGTAGTTTAGTGTTGGGGAGTGGCGTTGATGTTATAGCAATACTAGAGGTTTGTTTTGAAGTTCTTTAGTGGTGTTTTGGGTGCTGGAGTCATTGGTTTTCTGCTTGGTTATTGGGGAGTACGAAAATGGGAGTTTGGGTGTTGGCTTTGGTTTGAAATTGTAAGAATTTGGCTTGTGGTTGTGGTTTGGGGTTGTGACAGTGTTTTGTTATGATTTGGTTGAGTAGTGCATTGTTTTTGATTGGTTAGAATCAAGGGAAACCATTGGAGAGGCTTCGGGCTCTATTCCGGGGAATTTGGAGGCTTGAGATCGGTGTTTCGGCTTCCGTTTGGGTTTCATTGGTGAGTGGAAATGTTTTGAACTTGATTTGATTTCGAAATGAGTTCTTGGGGGTTTGGATGGAGCATCGAGGGCTAACCTAAACCCAAGTGTAAGTGTACAAACTTTGCCTTGATTGTTAAGTGTTGGTGTATGAACAATTGTTGTGATATTGTTGTTGGAGTATGCCCAAAGACCAATCATATGATGATTGAAATAGACATACTATTTTACTAGATTTATCAAGTAATGACATTGCCGCTATTATCATTTGGTATGTTTTTGTACATAAAACTAACCATTGGATAATAATGTCCATACAATAATACGATTATTGTTAAATAGGACCCTTAGTCGAATATTTTTAAGGGTATGGACAGTGATAATATATAAAGACTAATATGTGGTTGATGACAAGCGTTGTCATTGACCCGCTATGAGCATGTTTCTTGGGTAATTATGTGATAGTCACAACATTGCTCATGATAAACATATGTATAATCCTCATACTTGAGATCAACATAAAGATTTACGTATTTTGACGTAGTCAAATGTGTGTCGTAACTGACTACATTATAAAGACTGATGATTGGATACGTGATGACCTATGTAGTGAAATATGGTTGATCAAGAAAGGATTTGTCCCTCCAACATAATAGGAGAAATATCTTCGGCCACTTGATTGAGTGAGATTAGAAAATGCATGGTCATGCTCGAATATTATGATATGAGATATCATAGAGATTCGTTTATCATAATCTATTCAAGACATTAAGAAACACTAGATGGACAACGCAAGTGTGACTAACCCATGACTTGTGTTCATCTAAGATGTAAATGACAAAAGGATGAAATACATAAATGAAGTTTATTCAGGAATGAGGAAAGTCAAACTATGACTTCATGCAACTTAGGTAGCAATGATGTATTGCTAGATGTCACTCATTGTTTGTAAAATTAGAAGAGTTCTAATTTTGCTACTAACATTGCATGAACCTACAAGGGTCACACCATTCGAATGAAACGAACAAAAAAATTAGAAACAATACTCCCCATTTTAGGGAGGTTGCCGAAAATCCCCTATGGGATAGGGGAAATCGACATCTCCCTTAAATGGGAATAACATTGGATAAATATTGTATTTATCTGATATTATTTAGAGTATGGAAAATATTTAGAGACTTAAATATTATAGAATAAGATTCTAGAAATTTAAATATATATTTGGAATTTATATAAAGTATATTTAATTCCATGTTTATGTAGAATTAGATTCTACGTAATTAAAAATATATATTTAAATGTATTTAAATTCAAGTAAAGATAGAATGAGATTCTATATAATAAAAATATATATATTTGGATTAAATATAATGTATATTTAAATCCATATTTTAAGTAGAATAAGATTCTACATAATTAAATATATATATTTCATTTAATATTATTAAATATAATGTATATTTAGTATAAACCAATTTCAAGTAGAATTAGATTATATGAATTTTGGTTGAACTTGGATTTAAGGTATTCAACTAGAATTAAGTCTCTGAATACTATTTAAAGGGACAAGGGCTAGCAACCAAATCATCCATCTTCCTCCTCTTGAAGATTTCGACAATACCCCTAGGGATTCCCCACTAGAATTCCATATATCCCAGAAAGCTCTCTGAAAAGTTGTTTGATATTTTTCTGGTGTTCTACTTGCCCCTGGCAAATCCCTGAAGGTTCTCTTGCTCGATTTCAAGTCTCGGTTGAACTCCTGGTCGATTTCAGACTCCCTTAGGAATCCCTGAAAGGATTTCGACTTCTCCCTAGAAGGTGTTCAAACCTGTCGGAATTTATCTCTAAGTGTTAGGGAGGCGGAAACTTTGTTCGTTTTGTTCGGGTGGAGTTAGTAGAGGTCGTTGCGGACCTGTGACGATTCTGGTTTTACTTGACGTGGTTATTCCGACATACCATCGGTTTTCCAGTTTCCAGAGTTTTAAAAGGTAACTCTTCATCTTTTCACCCAGATTCGTTTTTGTACATGGATCCTGGCTAGAATACGTCGGATTAATTTTTCCGCTGCGCCACGGGGTGTGCTGATGTGACCCAACAATTGTGTGATTTGTGGATTTCCTTTATTTCCGTTTGATGTTGTTGTGTAGTCGTTGTTGGTGTCGAGCCTCTCATGATGGTTGTCGTAACTACGGTGATATGTTATCCCATCGGTAGTTACTAGTAGAAGAGTACGTTGATGTGTAGTCCCATCGGAAAACTACTAGTCTAAACGATGATGTGTAGTCCCACCGTGTTTTGGTTGTGCTTGTGCAAACCATGTATTTGTGTTGATTGTGTCTCCTCTTCGTATATCAAAATGTTTTACTTTTCAATTAAGAAATATGTTTTGAAAACTGCATTGTTAATGAGATTTTAGTGCTTCGCTCACTAAGCTTTCAAGCTTACGTTCTCCTTTTTCCAACATGCAGATCGTTAGAGTTTCGGAAGGCAAGTGGGCAAGGGAGGAGCTTTTCGGAGTTCTCGAGTAGCTCAAGTATGGTTTAAGTTTTTGTAATAATGCCTAGACAATGGGGGTATTAGACTTGTATGGAGTTGGAGTTCAACTCCTTAATTTGGCTTGTTGATGTTCTAGCATGTTTGGATTGATGATGCTATGTGTTTTTTGTATGAGCGTTGTTAGACTCATATGTGTTTGTTTTTTATGTCAATGCCTTTGATGTGGATTATATAACTTGTTTATGTTGTTGCCTAAATGCTTTGCGTCTTGAAAGCCTATGACCATGATCTATGAATGTTTATGTCGGTTATCTTAAACCCCAGAGGCTTCTAAAGAGAAGGCATCAGAATAGACATGGACCTGCGAATGGAAATAAAGCAAGAGTTGCTACATCATCCATTAGGACATGTGTTTTTGCTTAAATAGTTTTGTTTTAGTTTTTAAGATTATTATTTTGTGCCTAAGTTTTAGTTATCTTGTAAGGACAAAATATTTTAATTTTGAGATTTTATAAATAAATGCTATTCTTTTAATCTCTTATGGCACAACGAATCAATGATCTTTAAACTAATCAAATCAATAATATTTATAAGATAAATAAAACAAATGACTAATCTCAAACTCATAAAAAATATTAAGGTAATTTGATGAGATCAAATTCAAGAATATTTAAAGTTTGGTGAACTTTCAAAGAATATGGGATTGTCCCATAATTAAATCCCACAAGTGGAACGAAGTCATTTTCGACTTCTTTACACAAGTCATTTTCGACTTCTTTACACAATAGAAAAACAACTCTCATACTTAATCTTGTTTATTTCGAAACGTCGTATAAGATATGGACTAAGAATTGTTCTAGAATACTTTTGAAGTTTTAAGGTTACTTACATGTTAAAATGTTTACAAAGTTCGAACCTTAAAAACTACATTTGTTGTTTATCCTAACGATAATAAAGCATTTGTTTCTCAAACGAGAGTTTATCTTGAAAGAGATTAATTCTCACAAAGGGATATTATTTCTTCAACTTTAACGAGAACATAATATTTGTTGCCCAAACGATAGTTTATCTCGAAAGAGAATACTTATCACTAAGAGATTTCAGTTTTCAACGAGAACAAAATGTTTATTGCTCAAACGAGAGTTTCTCTCGAAAGAGATTACCTCTCACAAAAGGAAAAATGGAATTTGGAATGTGAAGAAATTTTTGACAACAAATTTATGAACCAAAGATTGAGAATGTTCCACAAATGATCAAGGAACATTGGAACAAAACACAACCATTGTATTGATCCTTAAGAGAATACCATATACTTGAGAAATATGGATTTCTCACTATCCGTACATGGAAACACTCTTCTTTTCGGATCAAGATAAAGACTAGGTCTTATCAGAAAGCAATGGTGAGCCCGAAATTCGAGAAATGGCTAAGAACCCTGAGATATGAGATGGAATCCATGTCTAAAACCAAGTATAGACTTTGGTTACCTAAAAAGGTAAAACCTAAGAGGTATGGATGAGTTTTTCAAAAAAGGAAAAACCGACATGGATGATAAAACATACAAAGGATGATTCTTCGCTAAAAGTTTTCAACAAACTTCATAGTATAGACTATGATAAAGCATCTTCCTTGTAGCTATGTTTAATCCATCTTAATCTCACTTGCAAGTAGTTACATACGATGATTATGGAATCAAATAAAGGAATGTCTAAACATCTTTCCTAAGGGAAAACTTGAAACATATGTGTACATGACACATCCAGAAAGTTTTGTCACTCCAGTAAACACTTGGAAGGTATGTAAGCTACTGTTGCGTGTAAAAGTGTCTAACGCAATGTAGTGCAAGTGTACATGACGCAAGTAGTAAAGTGATACGTAAGTATCGAATATCGTCTCCATAGGGACTAAGCTAATAGCTTTAACCTGGAATTACTGCACGAGAGGGAAAAGAAATAGTTTAATTGTTTGTCACGAAATAATAAAGAATACTAAAAATAAAAGAGTAAAAAATCAGGATAGAGAGAATGGGCCGGTATTGAATTGCTCAGTAGTGTAGGTGTTGCAAAGTCTAGGAATCTCTGTTCTGTCATTGTGCTTGTCGCGGCAGCACCTGTCGCGGCAGCGGTCTGTTGTTTGTCGCGCCAGCGATCACACAACTCTGTACTTCAAGCTTGGAAAGAATCTTTGTTGTGCCTTGGCCTATCCCTAGGTCCAAGTTTGTCGATGAACATGTCTTTGATGATACCTCCCGGCGTGAATCGAAGGATGAACACCGATGTTGTTGAATTCTTTCTTAGCCACTTAACCTCGTCCTATCCCTAGATCCGAGATAGTTCAACCATAAACTGGAGAACCCGTACTTATTCCTTTCATATACTTAACTCTCCCGATATTAAGTAAATGTGTAATCTCACAATGCTCTCCTGATACTCTTGGAAGATCTTGAGAGACAGAATAAGCAAACTTGAAGTCTATTTTATTGAACAGAAACATTCCTAAAACAAATGCAATCCTTGCAACTACTTTACAAATCAACCCTTAGCCCTAGGGGAAGTTTAGAACATGATGAGAAGGGGAAAACGACTAGGGTTTTGGGAAGAAGGCTAGAGAGTAAGATATCCTTCCCTAGGTCGAATTACATGCCTTTATATAGGCCTTGGGTTCAAGTTTTCTAATATGGCAAGAATACAAGTTTAATTTAAAGTACAACTCTATTAAAGACTAAATCTTCAGAGCATATATCTTTAATTTGTCCTTCCTTCTTGCTTGGAGTTTCTTCCTTGAACCTTGGGCTTGGCCTTCATTCTGATCTAGGTCTTGGAAAAATATAAGGGTGCTCCATGACAGACCAGCTTAATTTTCTCTTTCTGTCGAGGCCCACTTCACTTCTTCCCTTCACCATTGTTTTCATCCTTGGCTACCACGGAAGCGGCCATGGCAGCATCGTCCTCCTCGTCTGTAATCCAGTTCCAGCTCTGCTTCTTCACTGCCTAGCGTCTGCTTCTCCACTGCCTTCAATCTGTTACAGCAGCTACCTGCAAAAGCAACCACTTTCAGTAGAAACTGTGTCATTTGATATAATTGTGATGTATAAATGAAATCTAACCTAAATTCAATGAATTATACTTGAATGCAGCATAAATATGGGTTAAATAAAGGGTAAAATATAGAACTTTTACACACTCAACAACTACAAAGGTCTATCCGTAGACTAAGGCAAGCTTCTCGAAGTTGGGATATTCGTTTCACATGATACAATCAAAAGGTTTGGTTTATCTAGAAACAAAGGGGAGTCTTGTTTTCAAAAGAGCTAGTGAGAGCATTGTTACTTTCCTAAGTATTGTATGAAGATGACATACTCATCAAAAGGAACTAAAGATCGCAATCCGTTTTGCATTAATAAATGATATTGCGAGTTAGCAAGATGAGACATTATCTAACTCTACAACATAGGCTGAATGTATTACAGTTGACATAGCAATAAAAAAAGATGTTTGGATCTAAAGGGTTCACTTCTGATCTAAGGGTTGTTCCCAACATATTAGATGCTACAAAACTCGGTTATGATGGAACCTTTGCGTAAGAAAATAAAACCCATATCTCATCAATAAATCCAAACATATTCTAAAGTACTTATATCTTGGAGATGTGAAAGTATGCAACATACGCACAAAGTTGATAAATTTGTCAACTCCCTGACAAAGCTTTTGACACAGCATAGGCATGTCAGTTACACTAATCCATATAATATTAGATACGAGAATGATTGGTCTTAGTGACAATGTGATATTGTTGGAGTATGCCGAAAGACCAATCATATTCTGATTGAATAGACATACTATTTTACTAGATTTATCAAGTAATGGCATTGTTGCTATTATCATTTGGTATGTTTCTGTGCATCAAACTAACCGTTGGATAATAATGTCCATACAATCATATGATTATTGTTAAATAGGATCCTTAGTCGAATATTATTACGGGTATGAACAGTGATAAAATATAAAGACTAATATGTGGTTGATGACAAGCGTTGTCATTGACATAGAGATGTCAAAATCAACACATAAGTATTTGTTAGAGAACAACATACTGGATTGACCCGCTATGAGCATGTTTCTTGGGTAATTATGTGACAATCACAACATTGCTCATGATAAACATATGTATGATCCTCAGACTTGAGATCAACATAAAGATTTACGTGTTTTGACGTAGTCAAACGTGTGTCGTAACTGACTACATTATAAAGACTGATGATTGGATACGTGATGACCTATGTAGTGAAATATGGTTGATCAAGAAAGGATTTGTCCCTTCAACATAACGGGAGAAATATCTTCGGCCACTTGATTGAGTGAGATTAGAAAATGCATGGCCATACTCGAATATTATGATAAGAGATATCATAAAGATTCGTTTATCATAATCTACTCAAGACATCAAGAAACACTAGATGGACAACGCAAGCGTGACTAACACATGACTTGTGTTCATCTAAGATATAAATGACAAAACGATGAAATACATAAAGGAAGTTTATTAAGTAATTAGGAAAGTCAAACCATGACTTCATGCAACTTAGGTAGCAATGATGTATTGCTAGATGCCACTCATTGTTTGTAAAATTAGAACAGTTCTAATTTTGCTACTAACGTTGCATGAACATACAAGGGTCACACCCTTCGAATAAAACGAACAAAAAAATTAAAAATCATACTCCCTATTTTAGGGAGGTTGCCGAAAATCCCCTATGGGATAGGGGAAATCGGCAACTCCCTTAAATGAGAATACTATTGGATAAATATTGTATTTATATGATATTATTTAGAGTATGGAAAATATTTAGAGACTTAAATATTTTAGAATAAGATTCTAGAAATTTAAATATATATTTGGAATTTATATAATGTATATTTAACTCCAAGTTTATGTAGAATTAGATTCTACATAATTAAAAATATATATTTTAATATATTTAAATCCAAGTAAAGATAGAATGAGATTCTATATAATAAATATATATATGGATTAAACATAATGTATATTTAAATCCATGTTTTAAGTAGAATAAGATTCTAGATAAGTAATTATATATATTTCATTTAATATTATTAAATATAATGTATATTTAATATAAACCAATTTTAAGTAGAATTAGATTCTATGAATTTTGGTTGAACTTGGATTTAAGGTATTCAACTAGAATTAAGTCTCTGAATACTATTTAAAGGGACAAGGGCTAGCAACCAAATCATCCCTCTTCCTCCTCTTGAAGATTTCGACAACACCACTATGGATTCCCCACTAGAATTCGATATATCCCAGAAAGCTCTCTAAAAAGTTGTTCGATATTTTTCTGATGTTCTACTTGCCCCCTGGCAAATCCCTGAAGGTTCCCTTGCTCGATTGCAAGTCCCGGTTGAACTCCTGGTCGATTTTAGACTCCCTCAAGAATCCTTGGAGGGATTTCGACTTCTCCGTGGAAGGTGTTCAAACCTGTCGAAATTTATCCCTAAGTGTTAGGGAGGCGGAAAATTCTTTCGTTTTTTTCGGGTGGACTCAGTAGAGGTCGTTGCGAACCTGTGATGATTCATGTTTTACTGCATGTGGTTATTCCAACATACCGTCGGTTTTCTAGTTTCCAGAGTTTTAAAAGGTAACTCTTCATCTTTTCACCCCAGATTTGTTTCTGTACATGGATCCTGGCTGGATTACGTCAGATTAATTTTTCCGCTGCGCCACGGGGTGTGCCGACGTGACCCAAAAATTGTGTGATTTGTGGATTTCCTTTACTTCTGTTTGATGTTGTTGTGTAGTCATTGTTGGTGTTGAGCCTCGTGTGATGGTTGTCGTAACAACAGTGATATGTTGTCCCACCAGTAGTTACTAGTAGAAGAGTACGTTGATGTGTAGTCCCATCAGAAAACTACTAGTCGAAACGGTGATGTGTAGTCCCACAATGTTTTGGTTGTGCTTGTGCAAACCATGTATTTGTGTTGATTGTTTCTCCTCTTCGTATATCAAAATGTTTTACTTTTCAGTTAAGAAATATGTTTTGAAAACTGCATTGTTAATGAGATTTTAGTGCTTCGCTAACTAAGCTTTCAAGCTTACATTCTGATTTTTCCAACATGCTGATTGTTAGAGTTTCGGAAGGCAAGTGGGCAAGGGAGGAGCTTTTCGGAGTTCTCGAGTAGCTCAAGTATGGTTTAAGTTTTTTTAATAATGCCTAGACAATGGGGGTATTAGACTTGTATGGAGTTGGAGTTCAACTCCTTAATTTGGCTTGTTAATGTTCTAGCATGTTTGGATTGATGATGCTATGTGTTTTTTGTATGAGCGTTGTTAGACTCATATGTGTTGGTTTTTTTATGTTAATGCCTTTGATGTGTATTATATAACTTGTTTATGTTGTTGCCTAAATGCTTTTCTTCTTGAAGGCCTATGACCATGATCTATGAATGTTTATGTGTTTTGTTTAAGGATACATAACCTTGCTATGTAATGTATTTCTTTTGGTGAATGCTTCAATCCTTATATGAATGGCCTTTACATGTATGTTAAGTGTTCGAACATTTGCTGAAAATCCATTTTCCACAAATGCACTCACCAATTTCCACTTTGCTTCAAGCCAAAGCACCAAATCAAGCTTCCAGATCAACCAAATCTTGGATCCAAAGATGCCTCCCCTGTTTCAACACATCAAAGCAGAGGATTAATGCATCATCATGCATTAATTGCTTCAATGAAAGCACCTAAACTCGCTGCTCTCATCCAACCTCCATTTTCGGCCACCAAACACAACCGTAAATGCATCCAAACCACTTCTAAACAAAGCCCAGCCATAAACCAGCAAAACCTCACTTCCATTATCATCATATAACATCTAAAAACAACCTATTAACAACCTTATACCTCCAGCAACATCAGATCACCAAGATCACCTCAAAAACTACCTTAGAACACAAGCTAAACTTAGGAAACTCAACCTATCCGGGATTGCATCAATCAAAACTCAATTCCACATCATTTTAGAGATCATTTAACATCAAAAACACCTCTTAAATCACAGATTACTCAGATCTAACGAAAATCATCAAAAATCATCAAAATCTTGCATAATAAGCCAAGATCCATAAATCAACTTAAAAGCCTTTAATTAAACATCAATTTAGGATTGAAAACTTAGGAATTTCAGTAAAGAACTGATAGTTTAGAGGAGAAGGACGTTCTTACCTCCAAACTTGTGTTTCTCCACTTTTTGCAATCAAAATGCTTGTTGAAACTTGTAGCAATTGAAGAGGTTTTGAAGATATGTTGATTTGGAATCAAATGAGAGTTGAAAGGAGGAATTTAGGTGAGAAAATCAGAAACAAATCTCTGGAAATGTAGTGTTTGGTTTGAGAGAAAATGAGAGAAGGAAAATGAGAAGTTAGTTGAGAAAATTGCCAAATGAGCTTTTCCCTCCTTTTTGATATCTTTAAAATCAGAAAATAGCTTATAATATCTTAGAAAAATCTGGAGAAACCACTTTTGGATTAATAGCTCCTTAAAGATTCAAAGTTCCAACCCTTTATAAAACAGCCACCAAACTTGCGAAAATTACATTTTGGTCACTAGCCAAAATGTCACACTTCCAAAACTCATTTTCCAAAATTGATTTCACAGCTCACTTAATTATATTAAAAGATGATTTTAGAACATTTTTCCATATTTTTAATGCAACCCGAACTAGGCTTTCCTAAATTAACCTCTTAAGATTCGAACAGCACTTTGACCAACCGGTCAAAGCCCAAAACTCCTAAGCCCAAAACCAGGGCGTTACAACTCTCCCCCCTTAGGAAATTTCGTCCTCGAAATTTACCTGAAGGAAAGAGATAAGGAAACTGCTTCAGCATGTCTTCCTTCCGCTCCCACGTGGCTTCCTCAACACCTCGATGCTTCCACAGCACCTTCACCAACTCAATGGTCTTGCCACGAAGAACCTTGCTATCCGAATCCAGAACCTTCACCGGTTCCTCATCATAGGTCAAATCCGGATTCAAAACCACATCCTCTACAGGCATCACATGCGAAGGATCAGATCTATACTTTCGGAGCATAGAAACATGGAACACGTCATGAATCTTCTCCAACTCCTGAGGTAACCTCAACCGATACGCAACAGGACCCACTCGCTCAACCACCTCATATGGTCCAATGTACCGAGGGCTCAACTTACCTTTCCGGCCAAACCTCATCACCTTCTTCCAAGGCGAAACCTTCAAGAACACACGGTCACCCACCGCATACTCTATCTCCTTACGCTTCAAATCTGCGTAAGACTTTTGCCGATCAGAGGCAGCCTTCAACCTCTCACAAATGAGCTTCACCTTCTCGGTGGTCCCTTTCAAGAAAGCAGGCATCGAAACCAACTTTTGACCAGTTTCAGCCCAACAAAGAGGAGTCCTACACTTCCTCCCATACAGAGCCTCATAAGGTGCCATCTGTATACTCGCCTGATAACTATTGTTATAAGCGAACTCAACCAAAGGCAGATGCTTCTCCCAAGAACCTTGGAACTCAATCACGCAGCATCTCAACATATCCTCCAAAATCTGAATAACCCTCTCAGACTGACCATCCGACTGAGGATGATAGGATGTACTGAAATGCAACCTTGTACCCAGAGCTTGATGCAAACACTGCCAAAAACGCGATGTGAACCTCGGATCCCTATCCGACACAATCAACTTAGGCACACCATGCAACCTCACTATCTCAGCAATGTACAGCTCTGCCAGCTTATCCAAAGAAAACGTAGTATGCACAGGCAAGAAATGCGCACACTTCGTCAAGCGATCCACAATCACCCAAACAGAATTCTTCTTTGATGGAGACAAAGGCAAACCAGATACAAAATCCATGGTAACCCTCTCCCACTTCCATTCAGGGATTTTCAACGGTTGCAACATCCTTCTTCAAACCCACCCAATAGTGCTCATCACGAAGATCACGATACATCTTTGTACTACCAGGGTGCATAGCAAAAGGACTACTATGACCTTCAGTTAAAATAGCACGCCTCAACTCAACATCAGCAGGCACTACTATCCGACTACCAAAACACAACACACCATCCTCATTAAAGCAGAAATCCGAAGGTCTACCCTCCGCGATATCCTGAACATGAGACACCGAGGAATCATCCAGCAACTGCTTTTCCTTGATCAACTGAACCAAAGATGGTTTCACTTGCAACTCAGCAACAAGACCACCATCCCGCGATATGCTCAAGCTAGCAAACATCGCCCTCAGCTCAACAGCTACCTTCCTACTCAAGGCATCCGCAACAACATTAGCTTTACCAGGATGATACTCAATCGTCAGATCATAATCCTTGAGCAACTCCAACCAACGTCGCTGCCTAAGATTCAACTCCTTCTGAGACATCAGATACCTCAAACTCTTGTGATCCGTGTACACAGTACACTTCTCACCATACAGATAATGTCTCCAGATCTTCAGAGCAAAAACCACTGCAGCCAGCTCAATATCATGCGTAGGATAGTTGCGCTCATGCACCTTCAACTGCCGCGACGCATAAGCCACAACCTTACCCTCTTGCATCAGCACACACCCCAAACCAACATAGGATGCATCACTATAGACCACAAACTCTTTCCCTGATTCAGGCTGAATCAAGATAGGAGCTTGAGTCAAAGCCGCCTTCAGCTTCTCAAAAGCCTGCTGTCTCGCTTCTGTCCACTCATACTTATCATCCTTTTGCAACAGCTTCGTCAAAGGAGCAGCAATCTTGGAAAAACCATCCACAAACCTCCGGTAGTATCCCGCCAAACCAAGGAAACTACGGACTTCATGAACAGACCTAGGAACTTTCCAGTTCATCACCGCTTCAATCTTCTGAGGATCAACACGAATCCCCTCAGCTGAGACCACATGCCCAAGAAACACCACCTCCCTAAGCCAGAACTCACACTTGCTCAGCTTAGCATAAAGCTGATTCTCCAACAAAGCTTGCAGCACAATCCTCAAATGCTCTTCGTGCTCCTCCTCAGTACGCGAGTACACGAGGATATCATCAATGAACACCACAACGAACTTGTCCAGGTATTCATGAAAAACACGATTCATCATGTCCATGAAAGCAGCAGGAGCATTTGTCAAACCAAACGGCATCACCAGGAACTCATAATGCCCATACCTTGTCCTAAAAGCTGTCTTAGGCACATCCACATCCTTCACCTTCAACTGATAATACCCTGACCTCAAGTCAATCTTAGAGAACACAGCAGCTCCCCTAAATTGATCAAAGAGATCATCAATCCTCAGCAAAGGATACCGATTCTTGATAGTCAACTTGTTCAGCTGACGGTAATCAATGCACATCCTCAAAGTGCCATCTTTCTTCTTCACAAACAAGACAGGAGCACCCCAAGGCGACACACTCGGCCGGATGAAACCACGATCAAGCAGCTCTTGCAACTGCGTCTTCAGCTCCTTCAGCTCCTTAGGTGCCATTCTATAGGGAGTAATGGACACAAGAGTTGTATTCTCATACAGCTCAATCCCAAACTCCACCTCGTGATTAGGAGGTAAACCAGGCAACTCTTCAGGAAAAACACCAGGAAACTCCTTCACAACCTTGATATCTTGCACCCTCAACTCCTTAGAGCTAGGATTCATCACAAAAGCTAGGTAAGCTTCGCAACCTTGCCTCAGCATCCTACTCGCCTCCAAGGTAGACACAACATTAGCAAGAAACTTCACATTCTCGCCAACAACAACAACTTCATAATCATCCGCAAGCTTAAGCGAAACCCGCTTATTCTCACAATCCACGACAGCACGATGCTCAGCAAGCCAATCCATACCAAGGATCACATCAAAACCATAAAAAGGCAACTCCATAAGATCAACATGAAAGACATGTTCTTGAACAACCAAGGGACACCTTCTATAAAGCTTTCGAGTCACAACAGTTTCACCAAAAGAACTAGTGACACGAACTCCAACATCCAAAGACTCAACAGGTAAACCAAGCAATTCAGCATGCTCACGCAAAATGTATGAATGCGTAGATCCAGAATCAATCAAAGAAAGCAATGACAAGGACTGCAAAGTAAAGGTACCTGCAATCACATCGGCATCATTCCTTCCCTCACGCTGAGCATACACCCTCGCTTGGCCACCACCCTCAGGCTGAATAGCCACAACATGAGCTACTCCGCGACCACCTTCCTCTCTCCTCTGGAAATTACCACGGCCGCGCCCACGACCTCTCTGTTGTGCAGCTACAACAGGAGCACGATCTTGGCCACCAGCCAACCTCGGACAATCTCGCCTCAAATGATCAACAGAACCACAGTTCCAACATCCATTCCCATCTGCTGCAACAGGAGCTTGCACCTCCCTCACAACTCGAGGACAGTCATGCTTCATGTAACCACGCGAACCACAGATCCAACAAGCACTTGGTTCAGCTCTAGCAAAACCTCCTCCAGCAGGTGCACCACCACCTCTCTTGGCTGAGGACTGATACTTCTGATCACGTCCCCTCTTGTTCCGTCCACCTCCGGAACTATACTCAGCAGCTCTCTTGCCAGAACTTGCTCCAGCACCTTTCGCAGCTAAACCCAAGTTCATCTCAATGTCCTTGGATCGACTAACCAACACATCAAAATCATTGTACTCAGCAGCCAACATGTAGGTCTTTACCTCTGTCACCAAGCCATAACGGAACCTTTCGCACCTCTCACGCTCATCAGGTATCAGCTCCGGTGCATACTGACTGAGCCGTACGAACTGCACTTCATACTCAGCCACACTCATGCTCCCTTGGGTAAGAGACATGAATTCATGCTTTTTCTCATCCAGATATCTCACTCCAAGATATCTCCTCTTGAACGCATTCTGAAAGAATGTCCAAGTAACATCAACTTCAGCCATCCCAGCTATGGTGGTCGTCCACCACGTATAAGCATCGTCCTGCAGCAAGGACACAACACATCCCAACTTTTGCACATCCGTGCAGCTCATCTGACCCAAGATACGCTTGGTACTCTCTAGCCAAGCTTCCGAACTCTCAGCAGACATACCTCTGAACTCAGTCCCTCCAAGACTGCGCAGACGCTCCAAAGGTAATCTGACTCCAGCATCTCCCTGATGCCCAGCTCCTTGAGCTCCAGCTACTGCTACTCGAAAAGCACCCGCAATAGCTTGTACCAGCATAGACATATCAGGCATGGCTTGCCCCTGACCAACCTCTGGTCCAGCAACTCCAGCACCAGCTGCAGCTTCATCTCGCTCACCTCCAGCACCACCACCAGGCGGAGGAGGGGGTAACACAGCACTACCCGTATTCTCTTCATTCTCATTCTCGTTAGGAGCCGTAGCTCGCACAGTACCCCTTAACTCTCTACGTGGTGCCATACTTTTACCATGCAATCACAATGCAAAAATAAAACAAGTCAGGCCCAGCAAGGTAAGCAATCCAAGTATTCAAGCTCAATTTCATTCAAAATCAACTTCATTTCATTAGCTTTTGTTTGGCAATGGGTACCCTTAACATGCAACATCATAGCATACATCTCAATTGCATCAACATCACAAGCCACTGATCATGCTTTCAAACAACAAGCATACAAGACAATCATATTTCAATCATGCATACATTCATTCCCAATTACTCGCAAGCTCAGCTCTAATACCACCAAATGTAACCCCCTTAACCCGGCTTAGACGGTTGACCCGAATTAAGAAGGTCACACGGGGAAAACCAAAGTCAACCCGAAAGTCAACCTTGATTAACGACCCTTTTTTTCTTTTTACTCTTGTCTAGATGCACATTAGTCCTAATTGTGATCACACAAACATCATACTCAAAGATCGCAAACATCAGAGATCAAACAGGGACCCAATTGAACAAATTACAACTTTAGGGACCAAATTGTAATTTATTTTAATTAAAAGGACTTAATCCAAATTAAAGTTACCATCTTGAAATTAATCAGGTTTCATGCTTCTCTGTGAAATTTCAGCTCAAAAGGACTTCTCAAGCTCACACAATTGAACGTACAAGTTTCAGGACCAAAACGTAAACAATTCAAAACATATAACTGCCAATGTCAGCCCCTAACGGTCGGACGTTCCGAAACCGATCGACCCCGTTCCGAAACACGGGCCGTTCCGAAACCGATCGACCCCGTTCCGAAACACGGCCTTGGCAGAGACCAAACCGTTTCGAAACGGTGCACACCGTTTCGGACGCCTGGGTTCGTGTAAGGCACCCGTTCCGAAACGGTGCATACTGTTCCGAAACGCCTGCACAGATTGCAACAAACAAGCATACCAAAACATGCAATTGATCATTCAAACATGTACCAAATGTCACCAAACTTTACCAGCATGCAATTAAACATATTTAAGACTTATAGGAACCATCACAACATCAATCTAACATCACATGCAAAAAGCCCCAATTCTATAGGCATGCTTCCTACACAAGCTAGCTATTCAAACTCCAAACTTGCAAAACAAGCATATAAGGTTCCAATTCAAAAACCAGCAATCTCAACAACATTCAACATACTTAGGGAGTCTCAAATACCTCCCAAAACATACACATTGGTCCCCCATTGCCAAATCACACAAAAGCTAAATGTTTAACAAAACCTTCCATACTTTGAGCTTCACTTGAACTTGATTGCTTGCCCTTTCTTGCTGCCCCTCTAGGTACTCTAATGCTCTGCATTATTGAATTAAGAAAACGTAGAGAGCGTAAGCAAAAGCTTAGTGAGGCATGCTCATTAAAAACAATTCAATAATGCAATTAAAACTATTTATAAACATGCTTGAAATCAATCTTTACACATGCTCAAAAGCATACTTAAAACAAGCAATCCCATGCTTCAACATAAACATTAAAACAAGCATCTCATGCTTCATAACATACTTAACATGTCATATTGGCTCAAGTGACACATTTCATTTCTTAAAACAAGTTCAACAACTTTCCCAAGGACTTTTAAACACCTTGGCCATGGACTTTTAAACACCATGAATAAGGACCACACAAGGACTTTTAACCACCTTTGTGTCCAATGCTTGAATCATCCCAAGGACTTTTAAACACCTTGGCCCCAAGGACTTTTAAACACCTTGGCCCCATGGACTTTTAAACACCATGGAATGGATCACCTAAGGACTTTTAACCACCTTAGTGTTCGCAACAAGACTCATCCAAGGACTTTTAACCACCTTGATGATCTTAAGTAACAAGGCTCACTCAAGGACTTTTAACCACCTTGGTGACCTTAATCTTTTAAAAACATCACTTGCCAATATACATCATATTCATCATTTAATCCACTGTTTTAAAGCATTTAACCAAGCCATTTTCATCATGCATTTTAAAGCATCAATCCACATTTAAACAATGTACAAAAGCAAGGTACTCCTACCTAGAGTTACCTTCAACATATGGCTTATATCATCAGCAAAATCCATGCTAAAACATGCGTTCAAAACAGTAATTAAAACATGCAAATCATCATTTTGCAACACATCAAAGTCATGGCCACCACTAGAGAGAAAATCCAAAAACTTACACTTGAGCTTAGCAAAGTTGTTTAGACTTAAACTAAGCTCCCAAAACCTTCAAACCTTGGTTTAAAGCTGAAAATCCATTTTCCACAAATGCACTCACCAATTTCCACTTTGCTTCAAGCCAAAGCACCAAATCAAGCTTCCGGATCAACCAAATCTTGGATCCAAAGATGCCTCCCCTGTTTCAACACATCAAAGCAGAGGATTAATGCATCATCATGCATTAATTGCTTCAATGAAAGCACCTAAACTCGCTGCTCTCATCCAACCTCCATTTTCGGCCACCAAACACAATCGAAAATGCATCCAAACCACTTCTAAACAAAGCCCAGCCATAAACCAGCAAAACCTCACTTCCATTATCATCATATAACATCTAAAAACAACCTATTAACAACCTTATACCTCCAGCAACATCAGATCACCAAGATCACCTCAAAAACTACCTTAGAACACAAGCTAAACTTAGGAAACTCAACCTATCCGGGATTGCATCAATCAAAACTCAATTCCACATCATTTTAGAGATCATTTAACATCAAAAACACCTCTTAAATCACAGATTACTCAGATCTAACGAAAATCATCAAAAATCATCAAAATCTTGCATAATAAGCCAAGATCCATAAATCAACTTAAAAGCCTTTAATTAAACATCAATTTAGGATTGAAAACTTAGGAATTTCAGTAAAGAACTGATAGTTTAGAGGAGAAGGACGTTCTTACCTCCAAACTTGTGTTTCTCCACTTTTTGCAATCAAAATGCTTGTTGAAACTTGTAGCAATTGAAGAGGTTTTGAAGATATGTTGATTTGGAATCAAATGAGAGTTGAAAGGAGGAATTTAGGTGAGAAAATCAGAAACAAATCTCTGGAAATGTAGTGTTTGGTTTGAGAGAAAATGAGAGAAGGAAAATGAGAAGTTAGTTGAGAAAATTGCCAAATGAGCTTTTCCCTCCTTTTTGATATCTTTAAAATCAGAAAATAGCTTATAATATCTTAGAAAAATCTGGAGAAA
Source organism: Hibiscus tridactylites (assembly GCA_958450335.1). Lineage (NCBI taxonomy): Eukaryota > Viridiplantae > Streptophyta > Magnoliopsida > Malvales > Malvaceae > Hibiscus > Hibiscus tridactylites. The sequence goes on from OY288266.1 coordinate 48,024,881, forward strand.
CCACTTTTGGATTAATAGCTCCTTAAAGATTCAAAGTTCCAACCCTTTATAAAACAGCCACCAAACTTGCGAAAATTACATTTTGGTCACTAGCCAAAATGTCACACTTCCAAAACTCATTTTCCAAAATTGATTTCACAGCTCACTTAATTATATTAAAAGATGATTTTAGAACATTTTTCCATATTTTTAATGCAACCCGAACTAGGCTTTCCTAAATTAACCTCTTAAGATTCGAACAGCACTTTGACCAACCGGTCAACGCCCAAAACTCCTAAGCCCAAAACCGGGGCGTTACATTAATTAAGCTTTGGTTTAAATTAAAAAGAGTTTGATCCATTAATGACATTTTCGTAATTATCATAAAGTGAGGAAAAGATGAGCAAAAAGGCTCTTTTTGAAACAAAAAAAATCATCTTCTTCACTATCTCATCTTCAACGTGAAAAACACCAAACCTCCCATAGCTACTATTACATCAAGGTTCTTCATCGTTTCAAGTGATTTTCGTGAGGTAAGATCGTTTTATGCTTCTCCTCTCTTTTCCAAACACTTCCATGGTTTTAGATTTTTAAAAGCTTCATCTTTCTAGATTTCAAGTTTCAATCTTTTAAAGGAAAAGGAAGGATCTTTGTGGGTTTTTTGTTTAGCTATTGATTTGATAAGTTTGTTTAAGCTTTAATCTAGTCCTAAGATGTTTTAAAACCTAAAATGGTGGGGTTTTGGTCAAAATCCCGAAATGGATTTTTGGGCATATTTTAAAAGTGTTAAAACCTATGTTTTTGAAGTGGTTTTGAGTTGGGTTGAAGGGTTGTTGATATACTGTTGTTAGGGAAGCGTTTTGAAGGTCTTTAAAGGTGATTGGGGTGCTGGAAATGGTAGTTTACAACTGGGTTTGATGGGTGTACGAAAATAGGTATTTGAATATTGGCCTCGGGTTGAAATTGTGAGAAATTGGCTTGTAATTGTGGTTTGGGGATTGTGACAGTGTCTTGTGATGTTTGGCTGAGCAATGTGTTGTTTTTGATTGACTAGAACCATGGGGAAACATTAGAGAGGTTTCGGGCACGAATTCGGGAAGTTTGGAGACTTGAGCTTGATATTCGGCTTTCGTTTGGGTTGCAATGGTGAGTGGAAATGTTTAACTTTGTTTTGCTTTCGAAATGGGATTCTTGGGGGTTTGGGTGGAGCCTTGAGGGCTCACCTAACCCCAAGTGTAAGTTTACTAATCCTACCTTATTGGTTATGTGTTAAGGTGTGTCTATTCGTTGTGGTATCATGTGCATATTGGATTGCTTTACATTCGTTGTTGTATGTGTAGTCGTGTTGATGTCGAGCCTCACGTGATGGTTTTCATAACTATAGTGATGAGTGGTCCCACCGGTAGTGACTAGTAGTAGAGTAAGGTGATGAGTGGTCCTATCGGAAAACTAATAGTCGAACGGTGATGTTTGGTCCCACCGTGAGTGTTGGTTGTGCATGTGAAAACCATTTAGTTGTCTTGTTGTGATACCTTTCATGCATTCAACGATTTACTTATCATTTAAGAAAAGTGTTTTTGAAACTGCATGATTGTTGAGTTTTAGAGCTTCGCTCACTAAGCTATCAAGCTTACGCTTTCCTTTTTCTAAAATGCAGATCGCTAGAGTTCGGGAGGCAAGTGGCCAAGGGAGGAGTTTTTAGAGTTCTCAAGTAGCTCAAGTGTGATTTAAGTAATTGTAATAATGCCTAAACTTTGGGGGTATTAGACTTGTAGGGTGTTGGAGTTCAAACTCCTTTATTGACTTTTGATGTTCTAGCATGTTTGGTGGTTGATGCCATGTGGTTGTATGAGCTTTGTTGAACTCACGTATGATGGATTGATTGTTAATGCCTTTCTTTGGATCTGTAAACCATGTTATGATTTGCCAACGCTTGTGATTGAGGGCTTATGACCTTTGTGCCATATATGTTATGGGTGTTGTGTCCTTAAGCATGTGAACCTTGTACGAAATGGTAGCCATGTATGCCTTTTTGAAAGTTACTTATCTTTGTGCTTATCTTGTGTTGAATGTTATGTATGTTGGGTTAATTGGTTCGGTATGTTTAGTTTTGATTGTTAAGTGTTGCAGGAGGGTTGTCGTGTTGATAGGCGAGTCTTAAATTGCATTTAGAATCGAGTCTTGGTTCGTTTTGCTGCAAATTTGAGTCTTGTAGTGTAGGGCATATTGGTACACCGCAGGGTCGTATCGATACGGTTCTACGCTTTAGGACTCAGGTTTGGCCTAGAAAACCAATACACGGGGGTGTATCGATATGCCAAAACCTCACTAGAAATATGAGATTTTGACGAGATTTTCGCGTATCGGTAAGGGCTCTAGACGTATCAGTACGATTGCTTATCGTTGACTACGAGATGTTGACCGAGGAGGGCGTACCGGTACGGTCAGCCAGTGTACCGATATGGTCTCCCTAGGTTGACTTGGGGCAGTTGACCTGGTCAAGGCGTATCGATACCCTCTTCTAGTGTATCGATACAGCCTGCTGTGTAAACTAAAATGGGTTGTTTTCAAGTGTTGTTATGGATGGTTGTTTTTAATTTGTAGTGTTTCCGCTGTCATGTTCACATAGGAAATATTAATGCCTCTAGACAAGATAAAGTTAAAAGAAAATTTCCTAGGGTTGTTAACCGAAGGGGAGCCTTGACGGCTTTCGCTTCGGTTTTCCCCGTGTAGCCTACTCGAACCGGTCAAACTTCCAAACTGTGACGAGGGGGTTACATTTAGTGGTATCAGAGACTGAGGTTTCTGAGACCTCGAGGTAGGTAAGTGAGGTAAGTTTGAGGTGTTATGATGATGCCTTGTATTGATGAGTGTTTTACCATGTATGCTTGAAATTGCTTGCTAATACGGTGTTTGGAAGCATATTTTAATGGCCTTTTGGTTTTGGTTGAGGGTTATTCAAATGTCCCCATTGTTAGGTGTTGTAAAAAAATGGTTTTGGTTTAAAGTGCTTGAGAACCCGAGTCCTTACCCTTTTGCTAACCTAACGTTTTTCTTCTGTGTTGTGTGTTTGTTGTTTTAGATTCTTTCTTAATATGGTGAGACCGAGGTTGCGACCTAGAGCGGGCGACCAGGCACTCGGAGGTGAGCCTCCTATTCCTCCTGCTCCCGGTGGTAATGGAGTAGGTGGCGAAGGAAATGTGCCTCAGGCTGGTGCTCAAGTCGTGGGTGATGGTAATGTGCCTCAGGCCGATGCTAATGTTGGAGGTGTTGGGGCACAGGCAGGTCAAGATCTTGCGGGCGCGAACATGACCCATTTGATTCAGACCATAGCCGGGGTTTTTCAGACAGCTTTGGCCGGTGCACAAGCTGCTGCACAACCTCAGGGTGCGGGGATAGGATTACCCCTAGAGAGGCTCCGTAGTTTGGGCAGATTTGAGTTTCGAGGGTTGACTCTAGAGGGTTAGGAGGCGTGTCTTGAGAGTACCACACGTATCTTGGGTCAAATGGAGTGCTCAGACGCTCGTAAGTTGGGGTGCATTGTTTCCTTACTTCAGGGGGGCGCATATACTTTGTGGATAACTGTTACTTCGGGTATGGCCGAAGCGGATATAACGTAGGAGTTCTTCAGAAATGCCTTCAAGAGGAAGTATCTCGGAGTTCGATACTTGGATGAGAAGAAGAGGGAGTTTATGGCTTTGGTTCAAGGCAATAGAACCGTGTTTGAGTACGAGGTTCAGTTTGTGAGATTGAGCCAATATGCACCTGAGTTGGTTCCTGATGAGAGGGTGCGGTGTGAGCGCTTCCGGTATGGGTCGACCAGAGATGTGAAGACCCACATGCTTGCCTCTGACTACACTGCGTTTGATGATTTGATCTCTAGGGCCAAGGATATTGAGCAGAACTTAGGCTCTAGTTCTCGTGCTAGTGGGTCCAGATCCGGGAAGAGACACGCGAACTGGATAGAGATCATGCTAAGAGGCATAAGGATAGGAGGTGTCAGCCTAATTCGAGACAAAGGGGTGGTAACTATGGATGGGGCCATTAGGGCCAAGGAGCTGTGGTGCACACTCTGGAGTGCACTAGATGCGAGAGACACCACCAGGGCGAGTGTATGAGTACCTTTGGGCTGTGTTGGAACTGTGGTTCCCGAGATCACATGAGGCGTAACTGTCAACACCCGGCTAGAGGCGGACTGGCTCCAGCTAGGGGTTTTGAGCATCAAAGAGGCTATGGGCACGGTCGTGGAAACTTTTAGCCAAGGAATGAGGGTCAGAGGAACTTGGCTCATGTAGTAGCAGTCCAGTCCGAGGGAAGAGGGCTGGCCAGGGTGTATACTCAGCGAGAGGCTGGAAATGACATGGACGTTATTGCAGGTAATTTCTCGTTACGGTCTTTGAGTTTGCTTTCTTTGATAGATTCGGGGTCGACACATTTGTACATTTTGGGTGAGCACGCAAGGTCATTAGGGTTACCTTGTGAATGGCTAGATGTAGGTGTAAATGTTACTTGCTTTATTGGTGATACAGTGGTAGTTAGGAAAGTCTATAGGAGGTGTCCCTTGATGGTTCAGGGCCACGTGTTTCCGGTCGATATGATGGAGTTACCATTCTGCGGTTTTGACGTGATTTTGGCCATGGAATGGCTTGTAGAGCATAGAGCTAGGGTTGTCTTTGAGACCAAGAGATTCTCCTTGAGGCTTACAGATGATTTTGAGGTTGTGGTAGTTGGCGAGACGTTAGGTTCTTGTCCAATGTTGTTTCTACCTTGGAAGCTCAGAGGTTGTTGAATTCGGGGTGTCGGGCTTATTTAGCTTATGTAATGAATCCGAATATGAGTGAGGTTAGACCACAAGACATCAGGGCAGTATGTGATTTTCCAAGTGTTTTCTCGGAAGAGTTGTCGGGTTTGCCTCTAGACAGAGCAGTCGAATTTGCTATTGAGACATATTTTGATTCTGCACCAGTGTCTATTGCTCTGTATAGAATGGCACCGATAGAGTTGAAAAAGTTGAAGACACAACTTTAGGAGTTGACCGATAGAGGTTTCATTAGGCCTTGTATCTCTCCATGGGGTGCTCCGGTCTTGTTTGTGAAAAAGAAAGATGGTTGCATGAGGATGTGTATAGATTATAGGAAGTTGAACAAAGTGACAGGAAAGAACAAATACCCTTTGCCAAGGATAGATGACTTGCTTGATCAGCTGAGAGGTGCTTCCGTGTTTACGAAGATCGACTTGAGATCCGAGTACTATCAGTTAAAGGTAAAGGATGTGGATATACCGAAAATAGCCTTTCGTACACGTTATGGGCACTATGAGTTCTTGGTGATGCCTTTTGGGTTGACTAACACTCCAGCAGCTTTCATGGATATGATGAACCATGTGTTTCATGAGTTCCTAGACAAATTTTTGGTAGTGTTCATAGATGACATCCCAATGTACTCTAGGACCGAAAAATATCATGATGAGCATTTGCGGTTAGTGCTTCAGACCCTATAGAGAATCAGTTGTATGCCAAGCTAAGCAAATGCGAGTTTTGGATTAGGGAGGTAGTCTTCCTAGGTCACGTGATCTCAGCTAATGGGATTAGTGGGGATCCCAAGAAGATTGAAGCCATAGAGAGTTGGAAACAACCGAAGTCAGTGACAGAAATCCACAGTTTCCTAGGTTTGGCGAGATATTATAGAAGATTTGTAGAAGGGTTTTCTAGGATAGCGACTCCTTTGACTAAGTTGCTTCAGAAGAATGTCCCCTATGAGTGGTCAGATGCAACACAAGAAGCGTTTGAGAAGTTGAAGAAAGCTTTGACAGAGGCTCCTATCTTGATACAGCCCTAGCCGGGAAGAGAGTTTGTAAATAGTGATGCATCATACATAGGCTTAGGTTGTGTACTTATGCAAGAAGGTAAGGTGGTAGCTTATGCTTCGAGGCAGTTGAAAGTTAACGAGAAGAACTATCCCTCCCATGATATAGAGTTAGCAGCAATGGTGTTTGCATTGAAGATTTAGAGACACCACCTTTATGGTGTGAAGTGTACCGTGTATACCGACTACAAGAGTCTGAAGAACTTGATGTCTTAGAGGGAGTTGAACCTTAGACAGCGTAGGTGGTTAGAGCTTCTTAAGGATTACAACCTCACGATAGAATACCATCTGGGTAAGGCAAACGTAGTGGCCGATGCCCTGAGTAGAAAAGTGGCTATTGAGTTACGAGCTATGTTTTCAAGATTGAGCGTGTCCAATGATGGTGGGTTGATAGCCGAGCTTCAGGTTAAGCCTTCCTTAGTTCAATTGATTTGAGAGAAGCAGTTGCGAGATGAGTCTTTGGCACCTCACATGCAAGACATAGCTAAAGATAGGCCTACCGATTTTTGTTTGGGGGAGAATGGGATCCTATGTTATAAGGATAGGATATTGGATCTGGAGGATGCCGAGTTGAGGCGTACGATCTTAAATGAAGCTCACATCAGTCCTTTTGCTATTCATCCGGGTAGTACGAAGATGTATCGAGGGTTAAAAGAAGAGTACTATTGGGTTGGGTTGAAGAAGGATGTGGCAGAGTTTGTAAGTAAGTGTATGGTTTGTTAGGGAGTCAAGGCCGAGCATCAGTTTCCCTCAAAGTTGTTATAGCCGTTGAAGATTCCGGAATGGAAGTGGGAACGTATCACCATGGACTTTGTATCAAGTTATCATTGACTCCTTCGAGGAAGAATTCAGTGTGTGTGATAGTGGATAGGTTTACTAAGTGTGCCCACTTCATACCAGTTCATACCACCTATACTTTAGATAAGTTGGCCGATCTGTACATCTGTGAGATAGTGAGACTACATGGGGTACCGAAATCGATTGTGTCAGACCGAGATCCAAGGTTTACAGCTAGATTTTGGGAGTGTTTGCATCAAGCCTTGGGTACTTGGTTGAACTTTAGCACTTCGTATCATCCGCAGTCAGATGGTCAGTCAGAGAGGGTTATTCAGGTGTTGGAAGATATGTTGAGGTGTTGTATCATCGATTTTCAGGGGTCTTGGGAGAAACATTTGTCGCTAGTCGAGTTTGCTTATAATAAGAGTTTTTAGTCGAGCATTCAAATGGCTCCGTATGACGCCTGGTATGGTAGGAAGTGTAGAACTCCGATTTGTTGGGCCGAAGCCGGACATAAGCTTGTAGCGATGCCCGATTTGCTTAAGGGCACTATCGAGAAGGTGAAATTGATTTGTGATCGTTTGGAGGCAGCTTCGGATAGGCAGATGTCCTATGCTGATTTGAAGAGAAAAGAGATCGAGTTTTTAGTCGGTGAGAAAGTGTTTCTGAAGGTGTCTCCGTGGAAGAAGGTAATGCGTTTTGGCCGGAAGGGCAAGTTGAGTCCGAGGTTTATCGGTTCGTCTGAGATAGTTGAGCGGATTAGGCCAGTACCTTACTATTTGAGATTGCCTTCAGAGTTAGAGAAGATTCACGATGTTTTTCATGTGTCGATGCTCAGGAGATATAGATCAGATCCGTATCACGTTATGCCCGTTGAGGAGATAGAATTGAATCCGAATTTGTCGTATAATGAAGAACCAATGGTGATACTTTCCACAAATAGCAAGGTATTGCGTGGCAAGACCATAGAGTTGGTCAAGGTGTTGTGGAGACATAGAGGTGTGGAAGAGGCCACGTGGGAGAGGAAAGCGGATATGCTTGAGCAGTTTCTGTACTTGATTCCGTTAGGTAATTTTGAGGACGAAATTCATTAAGTGGGGGGAGAGTTGTAACGCACCAGGTTTAGGGGTCGGATGTTACTTGGGTAAATCGGGTCTGAGTCGTGGGTTCGTTTTTAAATTTAATTAAGCTTTGGTTTAAATTAAAAAGAGTTTGATCCATTAATGGCATTTTCGTAATTATCATAAAGTGAGGAAAAGATGAGCAAAAAGGCTCTTTTCGAAACAAAAAAAAGTCATCTTCTTCACTATCTCATCTTCAACGTTAAAAACCCCAAACCTCCCATAGCTACTATTCCATCAAGGTTCTTCACTGTTTCAAGTGATTTTCGCGAGGTAAGATCGTTTTTGGCTTCTCCTCTCTTTTTCAAACACTTCCATGGTTTTAGATTCTTTAAAGCTTCATCTTTCTAGATTTCAAGTTTCAAACTTTTAAAGAAAAAAAGAAGGATATTTGTGGGTTTTTCGTTTAGCTATTGATTTGATAAGTTTGTTTAAGCTTTAATCTAGTCCTAAGATTTTTTAAAACCTAAAATGGTGGGGGTTTTTTCAAAATCCCAAAATGAATTTTTGGGCATATTTTAAAAGTGTTAAAACTTATGTTTTTGAAGTGATTTTGAGTTGGGTTGAAGGGCTGTTGATATAGTGTTGTTAGGGGAGTGTTTTGAAGGTCTTTAAAGATGATTTGAGTGTTGGAAATGGTAGTTTACATCTGGGTTTGATGGGTGTACGAAAATAGGAATTTGGATATTGGTCTTGGGTTGAAATTGTGAGAAATTGACTTCTAATTGTAGTTTACTAATCCTATCTTATTGGTTATGTGTTAAGGCGTGTCTATTTGTTGTGGTATCATGTGCATATTGGATTATTTTACATCCGTTGTTGTATGTGTAGTCTTGTTGATATCGAGCCTCACGTGATGGTTTTCATAACTACGATGATGAGTGGTCCCACCGGTAGTGACTAGTAGTAGAATAAGGTGATGAGTGGTCCCATCGGAAAACTACTAGTCGAAAGGTGATGTGTGTTCCCACAGTGTGTGTTGGTTGTGCATGTGCAAACCATGTAGTTGTCTTGTTGTGATACCTTTCATACATTTAATGGTTTACTTAACATTTAAGAAAAGTGTTTTTGAAACTGCATGATTGTTGAGTTTTAGAGCTTCGCTCACTAAGCTATCAAGCTTACGCTCTCCTTTTTCCAACATGCAGATCGTTAGAGTTCAGGAGGCAAGTTGGCGAGGGAGGAGCTTTTTGGAGTTCTCAAGTAGCTCAAGTATGATTTAAGTAATTGTAATAATTCCTAAACTTTGGGGTATTAGACTTGTAGGGTGTTGGAGTTCAAACTCCTTTATTGGCTTTTGATGTTCTAGCATGTTTGGTGGTTGATGCCATGTGGTTGTATGAGCTTTGTTGAACTCACGTATGATGGATTGATTGTTAATGCATTGCTTTGGATCTGTAAACCATGTTATGATTTGCCAACGCTTGTGTTTGAGGGCTTATGACCTTTGTGCCATATATGCTATGGGTGTTGTGTCCTTAAGAATGTGAACCTTGTATGAAATGGTAGCTATATATGCCTTTTTGCAAGTTACTTATCTTTCTGCTTATCTTTTGTTGAATGATATGTATGTTGGGTTAATTGGCTCGGTATGTTTAGTTTTGATTGTTAAGTGTTGCAGGATGGTTTTCATGTCGATAGGAATGTCTTAAATTGCATTTAGAGTCGAGTCTTGGTTCGTTTTGCTGCAAATTTGAGTCTTGCTGTGCAGGGCGTATCGGTACGCCCAGAGCTGTATCGATACGGTCCTACACTTTAGGACTCAAATATGGCCTAGCGTACCAATACACGGGTGTGTATCGATACGCCAAAACCTCACTAGAAATCTAAGATTTTGATGAGATTTTGGCGTATCGGTATGGGCTCTAGGCGTATCGGTACGGTTGCTTATCGTTGACCGCGAGATGTTGACCGAGGAGGGCGTACCGGTACGATCTTGAGATGGTCAAGGCGTATCGATACCCTCTTCTAGTGTATCGATACAGCCTGCTGTGTAAACCAAAATGGGTTGTTTTAAAGTGCTGTTATGGATGGTTATTTTTAATTCGTAGTGTTTCCGCTGTTGTGTTCACATAGAAATATTAATGCCTTTAGACAAGATAAAGTTAAAATAAATTTTCCTAGGGTTGTTAACCGAAGGGGAGCCTTGACGGGTTTCGCTTCGGTTTTCCCTGTGTAACCTACTCGGACCGGTCAGTCGTCCAAACCGGGATGACGGGGTTACAACATCGGCGCTCCCCAAGGTGATACACTCGGCCGGATAAACCCTCGATCAAGCAACTACTGAAGTTGCATCTTCAGCTCCTTCAGCGCTTAAGGTGTCATTCGGTAAGGAGAAATGGACACCGGAGTCGTATTCTCATACAACTCGATACCAAACTCAACTTCCCTGTTTGGTGGTAACCCAAGCAATTCTTCCAAAAAGACACCCGAAAAATCGCGAACGATTCTGATGACCTGCACACGTACATCCTTTGTACCAGGATTCATCACATATGCAAGATAAGAATCACAACCCATCCTTAGCATACGACTTGCTTCCAAAGTCGAAACAACATTAGACAAGAATTTCACATTCTCACCTACTGTCACCACCTCATAATCATCAGCAAGCTTTAAGGTGAGTCGTTTAACATCAATGTCAATCACTGCTCTAAGCTCAGACAACCAATCCATATCAAGAATCACATCAAATCCATAAAAGGGTAACTCCATCAAATCCACAAGAAAGACATGACCCTGAACAGACAAGGGACACCTCCGATACAACTTCCTTGTGACCATAGTCTCACCAAAAGAACTAGTCACTAGCATTCCTACTTCAAGCAACTCAACAGGTATATCAAGAAAATGTGCATGCTCAGTCAAGATATAAGAATGTGTGGATCCAAAATCAATCAATGCCAACAATGATAAAGACTGTAGAGAAAAGGTACGGGGATAACATCGGTGTTGTTGCGCCCCTCGCGCTGAGCATAGACCCTCGCAGGACCGCCTCCCTCCGGCTGAACTACTACAACATGAGTGATACCACGCTGACCCTCATCTCTTCTCTGAAAATTACCTCGGCCACGCCCACGGCCTCTTTCAGGTGCATCAACAATAGATGCACATCCCTGGCCTCCAACAGCCAACAGAGGCCACTCATGCCTCATATGGCTTGCTGAACAACAGTTCCAACAAGAATTCCCTTACACTGTAACGCCCCGGTTTTGGGCTCAGAAGTTTTGGGCGTTGACCGGTTCGGTCAAAGTGCTGATCGAATATATAAGAGTGAATTTAGGAAAGCCTAGTTCGGGTTGCATTAAAAATATGGAAAAATGTTCTAAAATCATCTTTTAATATAATTAAGTGAACTGTGAAATCAATTTTGGAAAATGAAGTTCGGAAGGTTGACATTTTGGCTAGTGACCAAAATGTAATTTTTGAAAGTTGCGTGACTGTTTTATAAAGGATTGAAACTTTGAATCTTTAAGGAGCTATTATTCCAAAAAGAGTTTCTCCAGATTTTTCTAAGATATTTTAAGGCTTTATTCTGATTTTAAAGTTTATGAAATGTGGAGGGAAATAATTTTACCATTTTATAACTAACTTTTCTATTTTCTCTCAATTTTCCTTTTCTCTCATTTTCTCTCAACCCAAACACATTTCTCCAGATTTTCTTCTCTGATTTTGTCACTCAAATCTTCCTTTTCAACTCTCTTTTGATTCCTAATCATCTCATCAACAAAACCTCTCAATTTGCAAGTTGTTTCATCAAGCTTTTTGGCTCTAAAAAGGAGAAACTCAAGTTTGGAGGTAAGAACGTCCTTCTCCTCTAAACTATCAGTTCTTTACTGAAATTCCTAAGTTCTCAATCCTTGATTTGTGTTTTGTTAATGGCTTTTCAATTGAAATCTTGATTTTGGCTTAAAATGCAAGATTTGGTGGTTTTTGGTGAAATTTTCGTGTGATCTGTTTGGGCAGTGTTTTGAGGTGTCAAAATGATGTTAAATGAATGCTAAATTGATTAGAAGTTGAGGTTTAATCAATACAATCCCGGATAGGTTGAATTTCCTAAGTTTGGCTTGAGTTTTTGGTTGTTTTTGGAGTGTTTTTGGTGATCTGTTATACCTGGAGGTATAAGGACGTGTTTGTGATCATTTTGGATGTTAATTGATGTTTAAAAATGGTTAGAAGTGATGGATCTTGGCTGGGTTAAGTTTTGGAAGTGTTTGGAGGTGATTTCGGTTGTGTTTGGTAGCCAAATTGATGGATTTGGGATGAGCAGCGAGTTGAGTCTTGTTGCTGGTGTTTTTAATGCATAATGATGCATTAATCCTCTGTTGTTGTGTGCTTGAAACAGGGGAGTTTGATCCGTGAGCTTTGAAGGTGTTGCGGAAGGTTTTCGGATGCTTGGAAGGCTTGTTGGCTAGCCTTGTTTTGTGTATCGGTGAGTGAAGTTGGGTTTTCAGCTTTTAAACCAAGGTTTGAAGGTTTTGGGAGCTTAGTTTAAGTCTAAACAACTTTGCTAAGCTCAAGAGTAAGTGAATGGATTTTCGCTCTTGAATTGTGTTGTGATTTGCCTTTTAAGCAATTGAGGTTGATGATTGAAATGCATGTGTTTTGCATGGTTTAAATCTGTTTTGAAAGCATATTTTTAGCATGGTTTAATGCTGGTTTTGAAAGCCATTTGAAAAGGATGCTCAAGGTAAGAGATCCTTGGTTTTGTACATGGAAATTGTGATTTTGATGCATAGTGTTGCATATTGATCAATGGCTTTGTGTGATGCTTTAAAACAGTGAATTGATGATGGTAAATGATACTTTTTGCAAATTGGTTATGCATGTGAATAATTGGACTAATGTGGTAATGGTTTTAGCATATTGGCTATGCATGTGAATCATTGGATTATCATGGTAAGATGATTATATTGGCAAGTGATGAAAGTGGTTCTTGGTTCGTTGATCGGATATAGTTAGCCGGCTATAGGATTGGGTGCACCATGAATTAAGTCGCCTTGGAGGTGGAGAGGTCAAGAGTGGACCGGTAAACTCCCTTCAAGTATCCTAACGAGATGGTTAAGGTCATAATGGAGGTTGATGCTCATTCGAGGACCTTGGTTGAGCAAAGGTTATATGGTGTTTAAAAGTCCATATATGGGAACCTTGTGCTTGTTAAGATCACAATGGCGGTGTAAGACCATGTGTGGATCTTGTGTGGGGTGTCTCGGATCTCGTTAGTGATGTTATACAACTACCAATCAGTTATGCAAAGGTTGTATGGTGTTTCAAAGTCCATACATGGGAACCTTGTGCATGTTGAGGTTGTATGGTGTTTAAAAGTCCATGCATGGGAACCTCGGGAAAAGCTAAGGTTGTATGGTGTTTAAAAGTCCATACATGGGAACCTTAGGCTTGTAAGGTCAAATGGGGTTTAAAAGTCCATTTGGGAGACCTTGGATTGGTAGGGTGTATGGAGCGTAGGGACAACGCTCGGAATCCGCGTATCCGATCGGGTGTTGAGTTGAAAAGTGGATGTGGTTGATCACTTGGAAGCCAATGTAATGTTCTTGATTATTAAAGAAGCATGAGATGCTTGAAAAGATGCATGGTTGCATGGAAAGTGTTTAATGCTTGTGAATGCATGTTTACTTGTTATGTTGAACAAGTGTTGATTATCATTTGGTAAATGATGCATGTGTGCATGAAATCTCTTTAATGCATTTGAGTCTTGTTAAGACTTGTTTTAAAAGGCATGTGATAATGATGTTGTGGTTCATGAGTTGCCTTTGGTTAATGCATGTGTTGGATTGATTGAGTAAATGGTTTTAAAAGGTTTCTTGCTTGAAATGGCTTTCAAGTTTAAGAAAGGTATGTTGTGAAATGAGAGTGTTCTCCAAGGTTTTGATTTAGCTTTGCATATGGTGTTTATACTTGGAATGGTTAAATGGATGATTTTGCAAGTTGTACATTGAAATGGTTTTCTTAGCTTGCTAAGCTATGGGTTGGTTTTCATGTGTGTACAATGCATGGTTTTAAGCATGATGATGAAAAGGAGTTTTTAAACTTTGCTTGGTAAACAAATTGGGTTTGTTTTAAAAGTGATTTAATGACCCACTGCATTGATGGTGCTTTGGTTTTGAGCATTCCTCACTAAGAATTATGTGCTTACGCTCCTTTTTGTCCATCAATGCAGATTCGTGAAGTTTGGACAGCGAGAGGCAAGGGATTCAAGGTGGACTCCATTTGAGATGTATGTCTCGGTGAATAGCTATAGTTAATAAAGGCAATGGGGGTAGAATCTCTCGGGTTAATGTGTATGTGTTCGTTTTATGTTGGACAAGGATGTTTTTATGTTGATGATGTTGTTGGAACATGTATTGGCTTTAATGAGATTGATTTGGGGCTTTTTGCATATGAAGTTGATTTGTTGATTTGATGATGCTTACAAGTTTTATATATTGCATGCTGGTAAAGTTTGGTGGCAATTGGAGCATGTTTGGATGATCAATTGCATGTTTTGGTGTAACCCCCTTAACCCGGCCCGGACGGTTGACCCGAATTAAGAAAGTCACACGGGGAAAACCAAAGTCAACCCGAAAGTCAACCTTGATTAACGACCCTTTTTTTTCTTTTAAATCTTGTCTAGATGCACATTAGCCCTAATTGTGATCACACAAACATCATACACAAAGATCACAAACATCAGAGGTCAAACAGGGACCCAATTGAACAAATTACAACTTTAGGGACCAAATTGTAATTTCTGAAAACTTTAAGGACTTAACCAGATTTTAAGTTACCAACTTAAAATTAATCAGGTTTCATGCTTCTCTGCCAAATTTCAGTTCAAACGGACATCCCGAACTCATACAATTGCACAAACAAATTTCAGGACCAAAATGCAAACATTTTGAAACATTTAACCGCCCATGTCAGCCCCCAACGGTCACCCGTTCCGAAACAGGTAAAGCCCGTTTCGAAACTCGGGGCCGTTCCGCAACGCGTTCCGCAACGGGGGTCTGGCAGTAGCCAAACCGTTCCGGAACGGTGGCACCCGTTTCGGACGCCTGGGTTCATGCAAGGCACCCGTTCCGAAACGGTGTCAACTGTTCCGAAACGCCCTGCACAGATTGCAGCAAAATGCATTCTAAAACATGCAATTAAACATTCGAACATGCTCCAAAAGTCACCAAACTTTACCAGCATGCAATTCCACATATATATAACTTGTAGGCATCATCAAATCAACAATTTAACTTCATATGCAAAAAGCCCCAAATCTATAGGCATGCTTCCTACACAAGCAACCATTTAAGCACAAACTTTCCAATTCAATCTCATTAAAGCCAATACATGATTCAGCAACATCACCAACATTAAAACATACTTGTTCGAACATATACGAACACAAAAACATCAATCCGAAAGATTCTACCCCCATTGCCTTTATCAACTATAGCTATTCACCGAGACATACATCTCAATTGGAGTCCACCTTGAATCTCTTGCTCCTTGCTGTCCAAACTTCAAGAATCTGCATTGATGGACAAAAAGGAGCGTAAGCACATAATGCTTAGTGAGGAATGCTCAAAACCAAAACACCATCAATGCAGCGGGTCATTAAAATCACTTTAAAAACAAACCCGATTTGTTACCAAAACCATGTTTGAAAACCCTTTTCAACAACATGCTTAAACCATGCATTGCACACACATGAAATCAAATCTTAGCTTAGCAAGCTAAGTAAACCTTTTCAAGCATAAACACCATATGCAAAGCTAAATTAAAACCTTGGAAGTCACTACCATTTCATATTACCCATTCATAAACTTGAACATCATTTCAAGCAAGAAACCCCTTTTAAACCATTAATCAAACAATCCAATTCATGCATTTAACAAAGACAACTTATGAATCACATCATCATCACCACATGCCTTTTTAAAACAAGTCTTAACAAGACTCCAATGCACTTAAAAGTTTCCATGCTCACATGCATCATTTACCAAATGATAACCAACACTTGTTAAACCCAACAAGTAAACATGCATTCACTAGCATTATATACTTTTCATGCAACCATGCATCTTTTCAAGCATCTCATGCTTCTCATGCAATTATGCATCCTTTCAAGCATTTCATGCTTCCTTATGATCAAGAACATTGCATTGACTTCCAATATCATCCTCATCCACTTTTCAACTCAACACCCGATCGGATACGCGGATTCCGAGCGTTGTCCCTACGCTCCATACACCCTACCAATCCAAGGTCTCCCAAATGGACTTTTAAACACCATTTGACCTTACAAGCCTAAGGTTCCCATGTATGGACTTTTAAACACCATACAACCTTAGCTTCTTCCGAGGTTCCCATGCATGGACTTTCAACCACCATACAACCTCCAATTTTCCCAAGGTTCCCATGTATGGACTTTCAAACACCATACAACCTTGACTTTTCCCAAGGTTCCCATGTATGGACTTTCAAACACCATACAACCTTGACTTTTCCCAAGGTTCCCATGTATGGACTTTCAAACACCATACAACCTTGACTTTTCCCAAGGTTCCCATGTATGGACTTTTAAACACCATACAACCTTGACATGCACAAGGTTCCTATGTATGGACTTTCAAACACCATAAACCTTTGCATTCACCGATTGGTAGTTGTATCACATCACTAACGAGATCCGGGACACCCCACACAAGATCCACACATGGACTTAACACCGCCATTGTGATCTCATCAAGCACAAGGTTCTCCTATATGAACTTTTAAACACCATATAACCTTTGCTCAACCAAGGTCCTCGAATGGGAAACACCTCCATTATGACCTTAACCATCTCGTTAGGAGACTTGAAGGGAGTTTACCGGTCCACTCTTGACCACTCCACCTCCAAGGCGACTTAATTCACGGTGCACCCAATCCTATAGCCGGCTAACTATAATCGATCAACGAACCAAGAATCCACTTACATCTCTTGCCATTATCACCACCTCACCACAATAGTCCAATGATTCACATGCATAACCATAATGCAAAAACCATCATTTACCATCTTTAATTCACTATTTTAAAGCATTACACATAACCATTAAACATCATGCAACACCATGCATCAAATCCACATTTTCAATGTATAAGACCAAGGATCTCTTACCTTGAGCATCCTTCACATATGGCTTTCAAAACCAGCATTAAACCATGCTTAAAATATGCTTTCAAAACAGATTTAAACCATGCAAAACACATGCATTTCAAACATCAACCACAATTGCTTAAAAGCCAATTTCACAACACAATTCAAGAGCGAAAATCCAATCACTTACTCTTGAGCTTAGCAAAGTTGTTTAGACTTAAACTAAGCTCCCAAAACCTTCAAACCTTGGTATAAAAGCTGAAAACCCAACTTCACTCACCGATACACACAACAAGGCTAGCCAACAAGCCTTCCAAGCATCCGAAAACCTTCCGCAACACCTTCAAAGCTCACGGATCAAACTCCCCTGTTTCAAGCACATAACAACAGAGGATTAATGCATCATTATGCATTAAAAACACCAGCAACAAGATTCAACTCGCTGCTCAACCCAAATCCAACAATTTGGCTACCAAACACAACCGAAATCACCTCCAAACACTTCCAAAACTTAACCCAGCCAAGATCCATCACTTCTAACCATTTTTAAACATCTATTAACATCCAAAAATGATCACAAACACATCCTTATACCTCCAGGTATAACAGATCACCAAATACACTCCAAAAACAACCAAAAACCCAAGCCAAACTTAGGAAATTCAACCTATCCGGGATTGCATTGATTAAACCTCAGCTACTAATCAATTTAGCATTCATTTAACATCATTTTGACACTTCAAAACACTGCCCAAACAGATCACACGAAAATTTCACCAAAATCACCAAATCTTGCATTTTAAGCCAAAATCAAGATTTCAATTGAAAAGCCATTAACAAAACACAAATTAAGGATTGAGAACTTAGGAATTTCAGTAAAGAACTGATAGTTTAGAGGAGAAGGACGTTCTTACCTCCAAACTTGAATTTCTCCTTTTTAGAGCCAAAATGCTTGATGAAACAACTTGCAAATTGAGAGGTTTTGTTGTAGAGATGATTAGGAATCAAAAGAGAGTTGAAATGTGTGATTTAGATGCCAAAATCAGAGAAGGAAATCTGGAGAAATGTGTTTGGGTGGAGAGAAAATGAGAGAAAAGGAAAATTGAGAGAAAATGGAAAATTAGTTAGGAAATGGTTAAAATGATTTCCCTCCACATTTCATAAACTTAAAAATCAGAATAAAGCCTTAAAATATCTTAGAAAAATCTGGAGATATTCTTTTTGGAATAATAGCTCCTTAAAGATTTAAAGTTTCAATCCTTTATAAAACTGTCCCGCAACTTTCAAAAATTACATTTTGGTCACTAGCCAAAATGTCAACCTTCCGAACCTCATTTTCCAAAATTGATTTCACAGTTCACTTTTATATATTAAAAGATGATTTTAGAATATTTTTCCATATTTTTAATGCAACCCGAACTAGGCTTTCCTAAATTCACTCTTATATATTCGATCAGCACTTTGACCGAAACGGTCAACGCCCAAAACTTCTGAGCCCAAAACCGGGGCGTTACAACTCTCCCCCCCTTAGGAAATTTCGTCCTCGAAATTTCAACCGGCGAAAAGAGAACAACAACCTTCTCAAACCAACACACAAGGCAACACAACAGCCTCAACTACCACTGATTACTATCCACACAAAACCTCCACCAAACCCAACACCACCACATGCTGTTCATTAAATCCAGAACACACAAAGATAGCCACAACTTAATCTTTCACATAACCGGACTGTCCACAGCCCCAACCTCAACCTGAAGAACCTCAACTTTTACAGCACACCACACTATAACACACAACTTCCAAGACTTGTTTACATAGAGACAACAACCAATCCAAAACAGCCACTATGCAAACCTTTCCGCTTCTAAAACTCTTGCAAACTCCCAAACCTCTTCCAAGGATTTTCCCACAAGCAGAAATCCTTAAACATCAACTGGTTACTCAAACTTTTCAACAAAAGCTGATAATCCTTTACACCTACCGCCAACATCACCATAACAGCTTACCAGGATTACTCACCCAAATTCCAAGAATTACATCATAACCCCAACTTGACTCCACCAGCCGTTTCATACACCACCAGCGGGCTACAAGAAATTCACATACTCACAACCAGCCAACCAATTCTCACAAGAACCCAACCAACCAACAAAAGCCTTCGATCCTTCATAATCCTTCCACTTCAAACTTCAACCATAACACTTGCATTACCAGAACATCGCTTAACCAAAACACACATAACAGCTCTTCAACTCCTCAAAGGTTGCTAAGAATCAGCACTTACAAACACAACCCTTCCACAACAACTTAAATGCTAAGCTACCTCAGCACTTGGAAACACAACCACAAAACTGCAACATCACTTAGCACCAAGGAGCTACCCCTTCCACTTAGCTATTCAAACCACCAAACCACTAAACTCTCTTTAAGCAACAAACACCATCCTTCTACCACAGGCTATACCACTCTCACCATCACTAGCAACTAGCTTAATATTACTTCTAACCCTCACTCAGCATCAAAACAACCTCTAAAAACCCATCATCCAAACCAACCACCACACTAATAGATTCAATTAGTTATTAGCGAGTGTGAACATCGTATGCATGATCACCTACATGCCCTACCAATGCCTGATGTACATGTATGCAAAACCTTTAATGTCATGCCACATGTATGCATGGACCAACATATATAATATAGCATATAACAATGATTTTAACTGTGCATGAATGCCAGTTCACACCCTACAATAACATCCTCAAATCCGTCTAAGAACAATCTCCCACCTCACTTCTAGCTTATCTAACTCCATCATACCAACAACCATTAACCACGAGATACTCACTAAGCCTTCTTCACACCAAAGATGTCTCCAAACAACTACAATTACTACCCAAACAAGCTAGCAACAAGACTAAACTTACCACGCAAGGAAAACCATCAGAAACAAAACTAAGGTAACTAGAGCAAAGATTACTTAACAAGGTTACCTGAAAACACAACACCACCCTGAAGACTCATCAGACGAGCTTTCTTCCTCGCGGAACCATCACCCTCCTGCGGCACAACTGCAGCACCAGCTAACACACCAGGGTCACCACCAACTCCTTGCGGTAAGGAACCTTGGTTGTTCCGAGCCAACCTCAAACAATCACGCCTCATGTGACCAGCAGACCCACATTTCCAGCAATTCTCTTTTCCCAAACTCTTCACAACCTTCTGCTCTTTTTGCCACGTTTGAACCTTGCCTCGGCCGTGCCCACGACCTTTCAGAGACCCCTTGGCTAACACCAAAGCTGACTTCACTCCAAGAGGACAATCACGCTTAACATGCATTTTGGAACCACAATTCCAGCAAGCACCCGCACCCCAACAACCTCCAACATGGCGCCTTTCACAACGGTCACACACCGGTGGCTGAGCTTCCACCCCTTGCTCAAGCAACACTTGCTCCACAACAGCACTACCTTCACCTTGCTCAATCCTTGGAAATTCCCTTCCAAGATACCTTTCACAAAAAGCAGATACAAAGAAATCCCAATCAATATCATCAATATGTGACGCCACCGCCACAGATGTCCACCAGGCACACGCATCCTCCAACATCAGAGAAACAACACTCCCCAACTTACAGGCGTAATCACAGCCTTCCTGATCCAAGATCAGAACCACACTGGCCATCCAGGCCTCAAATGTCTCAGGTGTCGAACCATGATATTCTACAGCACCCAAATCAAGCAAACGCTGCATCGGCAAACCCACACATTCCACAGCCAGTTCATCCACTGACTTTACCTTTACCTCAGCCTGAGATGTTCCCAACACCTCCTGAACAATAGTTGATGAACTCTTCATCACAGAACCAGCTTGTTTCCCTTGCCTTACCACTTCAACTCCAGGCACAGAAGACTGAGACAAAACACCTCTACAGAAAGGTGAATTCCAAGCCTTAACAACCTGCCCCAAGGCAGCAACCATCTCACCCAACTGCCATTCTTCCATCGACTTTGCCATACTACTAACAACAACAAACAATCACAACAAGCAAACAAAACAGTTAGACCAGCATTAAGCAAGGATTCAATCTCCAACTCCAAAATAACACAATAGCTATATTAATAAGGCAATGGGTATCCTGAATCCTCCCCTTTACACAACATAACAGTCAACACAACATGGATATCACAATATCAAGCATATCAAACAACATACTTTGATCATGCTTACATCAAACAGCATCCATTTGCATCAGCATAAAAGCAACATAACATACTCATTACACCTTCATTATGCATAACATCAGCTCACAACATCAGCACATATCCACATAAACTCAACCAAGATTCATAACCATAAAACATGCTTGCATACATCAGCAACATGCTCAGAAACACCAGCAGCATATTCAGAAACACGTGCTTCAACCAACTTTCAACCATACATCAAGGTAAACAACAAGCACACATCACAACAACTTACCGTTTTCCCAAGCATTCGCAACTCAGCTCTGATACCACAAAATGTAACCCCCTTAACCCGGCCCGGACGGTTGACCCGAATTAAGAAAGTCACACGGGGAAAACCAAAGTCAACCCGAAAGTCAACCTTGATTAACGACCCTTTTTTTCTTTTAAATCTTGTCTAGATGCACATTAGCCCTAATTGTGATCACACAAACATCATACACAAAGATCACAAACATCAGAGGTCAAACAGGGACCCAATTGAACAAATTACAACTTTAGGGACCAAATTGTAATTTCTGAAAACTTTAAGGACTTAACCAGATTTTAAGTTACCAACTTAAAATTAATCAGGTTTCATGCTTCTCTGCCTAAGTTCAGCTCAAACGGACATCCCGAACTCATACAATTGCACAAACAAATTTCAGGACCAAAATGCAAACATTTTGAAACATTTAACCGCCCATGTTAGCCCCCAATGGTCACCCGTTCCGAAACAGGTAAAGCCCGTTTCGAAACTCGGGGCCGTTCCGCAACGCGTTCCGCAACGGGGGTCTGGCAGTAGCCAAACCGTTCCGGAACGGTGGCACCCGTTTCGGACGCCTGGGTTCATGCAAGGCACCCGTTCCGAAACGGTGTCAACTGTTCCGAAACGCCCTGCACAGATTGCAGCAAAATGCATTCTAAAACATGCAATTAAACATTCGAACATGCTCCAAAAGTCACCAAACTTTACCAGCATGCAATTCCACATATATATAACTTGTAGGCATCATCAAATCAACAATTTAACTTCATATGCAAAAAGCCCCAAATCTATAGGCATGCTTCCTACACAAGTAACCATTTAAGCACAAACTTTCCAATTCAATCTCATTAAAGCCAATACATGATTCAGCAACATCACCAACATTAAAACATACTTGTTCGAACATATACGAACACAAAAACATCAATCTGAAAGATTCTACCCCCATTGCCTTTATCAACTATAGCTATTCACCGAGACATACATCTCAATTGGAGTCCACCTTGAATCTCTTGCTCCTTGCTGTCCAAACTTCAAGAATCTGCATTGATGGACAAAAAGGAGCGTAAGCACATAATGCTTAGTGAGGAATGCTCAAAACCAAAACACCATCAATGCAGCGGGTCATTAAAATCACTTTAAAAACAAACCCGATTTGTTACCAAAACCATGTTTGAAAACCCTTTTCAACAACATGCTTAAACCATGCATTGCACACACATGAAATCAAACCTTAGCTTAGCAAGCTAAGTAAACCTTTTCAAGCATAAACACCATATGCAAAGCTAAATTAAAACCTTGGAAGTCACTTCCATTTCATATTACCCATTCATAAACTTGAACATCATTTCAAGCAAGAAACCCCTTTTAAACCATTAATCAAACAATCCAATTCATGCATTTAACAAAGACAACTTATGAATCACATCATCATCACCACATGACTTTTTAAAACAAGTCTTAACAAGACTCCAATGCACTTAAAAGTTTCCATGCTCACATGCATCATTTACCAAATGGTAACCAACACTTGTTAAACCCAACAAGTAAACATGCATTCACTAGCATTATATACTTTTCATGCAACCATGCATCTTTTCAAGCATCTCATGCTTCTCATGCAATTATGCATCCTTTCAAGCATTTCATGCTTCCTTATGATCAAGAACATTGCATTGACTTCCAATATCATCCTCATCCACTTTTCAACTCAACACCCGATCAGATACGCGGATTCCGAGCGTTGTCCCTACGCTCCATACACCCTACCAATCCAAGGTCTCCCAAATGGACTTTTAAACACCATTTGACCTTACAAGCCTAAGGTTCCCATGTATGGACTTTTAAACACCATACAACCTTAGCTTCTTCCGAGGTTCCCATGCATGGACTTTCAACCACCATACAACCTCCAATTTTCCCAAGGTTCCCATGTATGGACTTTCAAACACCATACAACCTTGACTTTTCCCAAGGTTCCCATGTATGGACTTTCAAACACCATACAACCTTGACTTTTCCCAAGGTTCCCATGTATGGACTTTTAAACACCATACAACCTTGACATGCACAAGGTTCCTATGTATGGACTTTCAAACACCATAAACCTTTGCATTCACCGATTGGTAGTTGTATCACATCACTAACGAGATCCGGGACACCCCACACAAGATCCACACATGGACTTAACACCGCCATTGTGATCTCATCAAGCACAAGGTTCTCCTATATGAACTTTTAAACACCATATAACCTTTGCTCAACCAAGGTCCTCGAATGGGAAACACCTCCATTATGACCTTAACCATCTCGTTAGGAGACTTGAAGGGAGTTTACCGGTCCACTCTTGACCACTCCACCTCCAAGGCGACTTAATTCACGGTGCACCCAATCCTATAGCCGGCTAACTATAATCGATCAACGAACCAAGAATCCACTTACATCTCTTGCCATTATCACCACCTCACCACAATAGTCCAATGATTCACATGCATAACCATAATGCAAAAACCATCATTTACCATCTTTAATTCACTATTTTAAAGCATTACACATAACCATTAAACATCATGCAACACCATGCATCAAATCCACATTTTCAATGTATAAGACCAAGGATCTCTTACCTTGAGCATCCTTCACATATGGCTTTCAAAACCAGCATTAAACCATGCTTAAAATATGCTTTCAAAACAGATTTAAACCATGCAAAACACATGCATTTCAAACATCAACCACAATTGCTTAAAAGCCAATTTCACAACACAATTCAAGAGCGAAAATCCAATCACTTACTCTTGAGCTTAGCAAAGTTGTTTAGACTTAAACTAAGCTCCCAAAACCTTCAAACCTTGGTATAAAAGCTGAAAACCCAACTTCACTCACCGATACACACAACAAGGCTAGCCAACAAGCCTTCCAAGCATCCGAAAACCTTCCGCAACACCTTCAAAGCTCACGGATCAAACTCCCCTGTTTCAAGCACATAACAACAGAGGATTAATGCATCATTATGCATTAAAAACACCAGCAACAAGATTCAACTCGCTGCTCAACCCAAATCCAACAATTTGGCTACCAAACACAACCGAAATCACCTCCAAACACTTCCAAAACTTAACCCAGCCAAGATCCATCACTTCTAACCATTTTTAAACATCTATTAACATCCAAAAATGATCACAAACACATCCTTATACCTCCAGGTATAACAGATCACCAAATACACTCCAAAAACAACCAAAAACCCAAGCCAAACTTAGGAAATTCAACCTATCCGGGATTGCATTGATTAAACCTCAACTTCTAATCAATTTAGCATTCATTTAACATCATTTTGACACTTCAAAACACTGCCCAAACAGATCACACGAAAATTTCACCAAAATCACCAAATCTTGCATTTTAAGCCAAAATCAAGATTTCAATTGAAAAGCCATTAACAAAACACAAATTAAGGATTGAGAACTTAGGAATTTCAGTAAAGAACTGATAGTTTAGAGGAGAAGGACGTTCTTACCTCCAAACTTGAATTTCTCCTTTTTAGAGCCAAAATGCTTGATGAAACAACTTGCAAATTGAGAGGTTTTGTTGTAGAGATGATTAGGAATCAAAAGAGAGTTGAAATGTGTGATTTAGATGCCAAAATCAGAGAAGGAAATCTGGAGAAATGTGTTTGGGTGGAGAGAAAATGAGAGAAAAGGAAAATTGAGAGAAAATGGAAAATTAGTTAGGAAATGGTTAAAATGATTTCCCTCCACATTTCATAAACTTAAAAATCAGAATAAAGCCTTAAAATATCTTAGAAAAATCTGGAGAAATTCTTTTTGGAATAATAGCTCCTTAAAGATTTAAAGTTTCAATCCTTTATAAAACTGTCCCGCAACTTTCAAAAATTACATTTTGGTCACTAGCCAAAATGTCAACCTTCCGAACCTCATTTTCCAAAATTGATTTCACAGTTCACTTTTATATATTAAAAGATGATTTTAGAATATTTTTCCATATTTTTAATGCAACCCGAACTAGGCTTTCCTAAATTCACTCTTATATATTCGATCAGCACTTTGACCGAACCGGTCAACGCCCAAAACTTCTGAGCCCAAAACCGGGGCGTTACATTTGGAATGCTTTTTGCGGCAATCAGTGCAGGCGTTTCGGAACAGTGTGCACCGTTTCAGAACGGGTGCCTTGAATGAACCCAGGCGTCCGAAACGGTATGCACCGTTTCGAAACGGTTTGGCCTCTGCCAGTCCATGTTTCGGAACCCGTTGCGGAACGGCCCGTGTTTCGAAACGGGTTCAGCCTGTTTCGGAACGGTCGACCGTTGGGGGCTGACATTGGCAGTTATATGTTTTGAATTGTTTGCATTTTGGTCCTGAAACTTGTTTGTGCAATTGTATGAGTTTGGGATGTCCGTTTGAGCTGAAATTTCACAGAGAAGCATGAAACCTGATTAATTTCAAGTTGGTAACTTTCATTTGGGTTAAGTCCTTCTAACTATCAGAAATTACAATTTGGTCCCTAAAGTTGTAATTTGTTCAATTGGGTCCCTGTTTGATCTCTGATGTTTATGATCTTTGAGTATGGTGTTTTTGTGATCACAATTAGGACTAATGTGCATCTAGACAAGATTAAAAAGAAAAAAAGGGTCGTTAATCAAGGTTGACTTTCGGGTTGACTTTGGTTTTCCCCGTGTAACTTTCTTAATTCGGGTCAACCGTCTAGGCCGGGTTAAGGGGGTTACATTTGGTGGTATCAGAGCTGAGTTGCGAATGCTTGGGGAAAACGGTAAGTTGTTGTGATGTGTGTTTGTTGTTTACCTTGATGTGTGGTTGAAAGTTGGTTGAAACACGTGTTTCTGAGCAAATTGTTGATGTTTCTGAGCATGTTGCTGATGTATGCAAGCATGCTTTATGGTTATGAATCTTGGTTGAGTTTATGTGGAAATGTGCTGATGCTGTGAACTGATGTTATGCATGATGAAGGTGTAATGAGTATGTTATGTTGATAATATGCTGATGCAAATGGATGCTGTTTGATGTAAGCATGATCAAAGTATGTTGTTTGATATGTTCGATGTTGTGATATCCATGTTGTGTTGACTGTTATGTCATGTAAAGGGGAGGAATTCGGGATACCCATTGCCTTATTAATATAGCTATTGTGTTCTTTTGGAGTTGGAGTTTGAATCCTTGCTTAAAGCTGGTATAACTGGTTTGTTTGTTTGTTGTGATTGTTTGTTGTTGTTAGTAGTATGGCAAAGTCGATGGAAGAATGGCAGTTGGGTAAGATGGTTGCTGCCTTGGGGCAGGTTGTTAGGGCATGGAATTCACCCTTTTGTAGAGGTGTTTTGTCTCAGTCTTCTGTGCTTGGAGTTGAGGTGGTAAGGCAAGGGAAAGAAGCTGGTTCTGTGGTGAAGAGTTCATCACCTGTTGAGCAGGAGGTGTTGGGAACATCTCAGGCTGTGGTAAAGGTATGGTCAGTGGATGAGCTGGCTGTGGGATGTGTGGGTTTGCCGAAGCAGCGTTTGCTTGATTTGGGTGCTGTGGAGTATCATGGTTCTTCACCGGAGATGTTTGAGGCCTGGTTGGCCAGTGTGATTCTGATCTTGGATCAGGAAAGCTGTGATTATGCTTGTAAGCTGGGGAGTGTTGTTTCTTTGATGTTGGAGGATGCGTGTGTCTGGTGGACATCTGTGGAGGTGGCGTCACATATTCCTGATATTGATTGGGATTTCTTTGTATCTGCTTTTTGTGAAAGGTATCTTGAAGGGAATTTCCAAGGGTTAAGCAATGTGAAGATAGTGCTGTTGTGGAGCAAGTGTTGCTTGAGCAAGGAGTGGAGGTTCAGCTACCGGTGTGCGACCGTTGTGAAAGGCGCCATGTTGGAGGTTGTTGGGGCGCGGGTGCTTGCTGGAATTGTGGTTCTAAAATGCATGTTAAGTGTGATTGTCCTCTTGGAGTGAAGTCAGCTTTGGTGTTAGCCAATGGGTCTCTGAAAGGTCGTGGGCATGGCCGAGGCAAGGTTCAGAGGTGGCAAAAAGAGCAGAAGGTTGTGAAGAGTTTGGGAAGTGAGAATTGCTGGGAATGTGGGTCTGCTGGACACATGAGACGTGATTGTTTGAGGTTGGCTCGGAACAGCCAAGGTTCCTTACCGCAAGGAGTTGGTGGTGACCCTGGTGTGTTAGCTGGTGCTGCAGTTGTGCCGCAGGAGGATGATGGTTCCGCAAGGAAGAGAGCTCGTCTGATGAAGCTTCAGGGAGGTGTTGTGTTTTCAGGTAACCTTGTTAAGTAATCTTTTCTCTAGTTACCTTAGTTTGGTTTCTGTTGGTTTTCCTTGCGTGGTAAGTTTAGTCTTGTTGCTAGCATGTTTGGGGTAATGGTAGTTGTTTGGAAACATCTTTGGTGTGAAGAAGGCTTAGTGAGTATCTGGTGGTTAATGGTTGTTGGTATGATGGAGTTAGATAAGTTAGAAGTGAGTTGGGAGGTTGTTTTTAGACGAATTTTGAGGATGTTATTGGAGGGTGTGAATTGGCATTCATGCACAGTTAAAATCATTGTTATATGCTATATTATATATGTTGGTCCATGCATACATGTGGCATGACATTAGAGGTTTTGCATGCATGTACATCAGGCATTGATAGGGCATATAGGTGATCATGCATACGATGTTCACACTTGCTAATAACTAATCGAATCTGTTAGTGTGGTGGTTGGTTTGGTTGATGTGTTTTTAGAGGTTGTTTTGGTGCTGAGTGAGAGTTAGAAGTAATATTAAGTTTGTTGCTAGCAATGGTGAGAGTGGTATAGCTTGTGGTAGAAGGATAGTGTTTGTTGCTTAGAGAGCTTAGTGGTTTGAATAGCTAAGTGGAAGGGGTAGCTCCTTGGTGCTAAGTGATGTTGCTGTTTAACGGTTGTGTTTTCAGGTGTTGAGGTAGTTTAGTATTTAAGTTGTTGTGGAAGGGTTGTGTTTGTAAGTGCTGGTTCTTAGTAACCTTTGAGGAGTTGAAGAGCTGTTATGTGTGTTTTGGTTAAGCGATGTTCTGGTAAGACAAGTGTTATGGTTGAAGTTTGAAGTGGAAGGATTATGAAAGATTGAAGGTTTTTGTTGGTTGTTTGGGTTCTTGTGAGAAGTGGTTGGCTGGTTGTGGTTAAGAAAGTTCCGTTTGAAGTCAGCTGGTGGTGTATGGAATGGCTGGCGGAGTCAAGTTGGGGTTGTAATATAATTCTTGGAATCTGGGTGAGTAGTCCTGGTGAGTCGTTATGGTAATGTTAGCAACAGTTGTGAGGGTTTATCAACATTCGTTGAGGGGTTTGGGTAAGCAGTTGATGCTTAAAGATTTTTGCTTGTTGGGAAAATCCTTGGAAGAGGTTTGGGAGTTTGCAAGAGTTTTAGAAGCAGAAAGGTTTGCATAGTGGCTGTTTTGGATTGGTTGTTGTCACTGTGTAAACAAGTCTTGGAAGTTGTGTGTTACAGTGTGGTGTGCTGTAAAAGTTGAGGTTCTTCAGGTTGAGGTTGGGGCTGTGTACAGTCCGGGTATGTGAAAGGTTAAGTTGTGGCTATCTTTGAGTGTTCTGGATTTTGTGAACAGTGTGTGTGGAGGTGCTAAGTTTGGTGGAGGTTTTGTGTGGATAGTAGTCAGTGTTGGTTGAGGCTTTTGTGTTGCCTTGTGTGTTGCTTTGAGAAGGTTGTTGTTCTCTTTTCGCCGGTTGAAATTTCGAGGACGAAATTTCCTAAGGGGAGGAGAGTTGTGACGCCCCGGTTTTGGGCTCAGAAGTTTTGGGCGTTGACCGGTTCGGTCAAAGTGCTGATCGAATATATAAGAGTGAATTTAGGAAAGCCTAGTTCGGGTTGCATTAAAAATATGGGAAAATGTTCTAAAATCATCTTTTAATATAATTAAGTGAACTGTGAAATCAATTTTGGAAAATGAAGTTCGGAAGGTTGACATTTTGGCTAGTGACTAAAATGTAATTTTTGAAAGTTGCGTGACTGTTTTATAAAGGATTGAAACTTTGAATCTTTAAGGAGCTATTATTCCAAAAAGAGTTTCTCCAGATTTTTCTAAGATATTTTAAGGCTTTATTCTGATTTTAAAGTTTATGAAATGTGGAGGGAAATCATTTTACCATTTTATAACTAACTTTTCTATTTTCTCTCAATTTTCCTTTTCTCTCATTTTCTCTCAACCCAAACACATTTCTACAGATTTTCTTCCCTGATTTTGTCACTCAAATCTTCCTTTTCAACTCTCTTTTGATTCCTAATCATCTCATCAACAAAACCTCTCAATTTGCAAGTTGTTTCATCAAGCTTTTTGGCTCTAAAAAGGAGAAACTCAAGTTTGGAGGTAAGAACGTCCTTCTCCTCTAAACTATCAGTTCTTTACTGAAATTCCTAAGTTCTCAATCCTTGATTTGTGTTTTGTTAATGGCTTTTCAATTGAAATCTTGATTTTGGCTTAAAATGCAAGATTTGGTGGTTTTTGGTGAAATTTTCGTGTGATCTGTTTGGGCAGTGTTTTGAGGTGTCAAAATGATGTTAAATGAATGCTAAATTGATTAGAAGTTGATGTTTAATCAATGCAATCCCGGATAGGTTGAATTTCCTAAGTTTGGCTTGAGTTTTTGGTTGTTTTTGGGGTGTTTTTGGGGATCTGTTATACCTGGAGGTATAAGGACGTGTTTGTGATCATTTTGGATGTTAATTGATGTTTAAAAATGGTTAGAAGTGATGGATCTTGGCTGGGTTAAGTTTTGGAAGTGTTTGGAGGTGATTTCGGTTGTGTTTGGTAGCCAAATTGTTGGATTTGGGATGAGCAGCGAGTTGAGTCTTGTTGCTGGTGTTTTTAATGCATAATGACGCATTAATCCTCTGTTGTTGTGTGCTTGAAACAGGGGAGTTTGATCCGTGAGCTTTGAAGGTGTTGCGGAAGGTTTTCGGATGCTTGGAAGGCTTGTTGGCTAGCCTTGTTTTGTGTATCGGTGAGTGAAGTTGGGTTTTCAGCTTTTAAACCAAGTTTTGAAGGTTTTGGGAGCTTAGTTTAAGTCTAAACAACTTTGCTAAGCTCAAGAATAAGTGAATGGATTTTCGCTCTTGAATTGTGTTGTGATTTGGCTTTTAAGCAATTGAGGTTGATGATTGAAATGCATGTGTTTTGCATGGTTTAAATCTGTTTTGAAAGCATATTTTTAGCATGGTTTAATGCTGGTTTTGAAAGCCATTTGAGAAGGATGCTCAAGGTAAGAGATCCTTGGTTTTGTACATGGAAATTGTGATTTTGATGCATAGTGTTGCATGTTGATCAATGGCTTTGTGTGATGCTTTAAAACCGTGAATTGATGATGGTAAATGATACTTTTTGCATATTGGTTATGCATGTGAATAATTGGACTAATGTGGTAATGGTTTTAGCATATTGGCTATGCATGTGAATCATTGGATTATCATGGTAAGATGATTATATTGGCAAGTGATGAAAGTGGTTCTTGGTTCGTTGATCGGATATAGTTAGCCGGCTATAGGATTGGGTGCACCGTGAATTAAGTCGCCTTGGAGGTGGAGTGGTCAAGAGTGGACCGGTAAACTCCCTTCAAGTATCCTAACGAGATGGTTAAGGTCATAATGGAGGTTGATGCCCATTCGAGGACCTTGGTTGAGCAAAGGTTATATGGTGTTCAAAAGTCCATATATGGGAACCTTGTGCTTGTTATGATCACAATGGCGGTGTAAGACCATGTGTGGATCTTGTGTGGGGTGTCCCGGATCTCGTTAGTGATGTTATACAACTACCAATCGGTTATGCAAAGGTTGTATGGTGTTTCAAAGTCCATACATGGGAACCTTGTGCATGTTGAGGTTGTATGGTGTTTAAAAGTCCATGCATGGGAACCTCGGAAAAAGCTAAGGTTGTATGGTGTTTAAAAGTCCATACATGGGAACCTTAGGCTTGTAAGGTCAAATGGTGTTTAAAAGTCCATTTGGGAGACCTTGGATTGGTAGGGTGTATGGAGCGTAGGGACAACGCTCGGAATCCGCGTATCCGATCGGGTGTTGAGTTGAAAAGTGGATGTGGTTGATCACTTGGAAGCCAATGTAATGTTCTTGATTATTAAAGAAGCGTGAGATGCTTGAAAAGATGCATGGTTGCATGGAAAGTGTTTAATGCTTGTGAATGCATGTTTACTTGTTATGTTGAACAAGTGTTGATTATCATTTGGTAAATGATGCATGTGTGCATGAAATCTCTTTAATGCATTTGAGTCTTGTTAAGACTTGTTTTAAAAGGCATGTGATAATGATGTTGTGGTTCATGAGTTGCCTTTGGTTAATGCATGTGTTGGATTGATTGAGTAAATGGTTTTAAAAGGTTTCTTGCTTGAAATGGCTTTAAAGTTTAAGAAAGGTATGTTGTGAAATGAGAGTGTTTTCCAAGGTTTTGATTTAGCTTTGCATATGGTGTTTATACTTGGAATGGTTAAATGGATGATTTTGCAAGTTGTACATTGAAATGGTTTTCTTAGCTTGCTAAGCTAAGGGTTGGTTTTCATGTGTGTACAATGCATGGTTTTAAGCATGATGATGAAAAGGAGTTTTTAAACTTTGCTTGGTAAACAAATTGGGTTTGTTTTAAAAGTGATTTAATGACCCGCTGCATTGATGGTGTTTTGGTTTTGAGCATTCCTCACTAAGAATTATGTGCTTACGCTCCTTTTTGTCCATCAATGCAGATTCGTGAAGTTTGGACAGCGAGAGGCAAGGGATTCAAGGTGGACTCCATTTGAGATGTATGTCTCAGTGAATAGCTATAGTTAATAAAGGCAATGGGGGTAGAATCTCTCGGGTTAATGTGTATGTGTTCGTTTTATGTTGGACAAGGATGTTTTTATGTTGATGATGTTGTTGGAACATGTATTGGCTTTAATGAGATTGATTTGGAAAGTTTGTGCTTAAATGGTTGCTTGTGTAGGAAGCATGCCTATAGATTTGGGGCTTTTTGCATATGAAGTTGATTTGTTGATTTGATGATGCTTACAAGTTTTATATATGTTGAATTGCATGCTGGTAAAGTTTGGTGGCAATTGGAGCATGTTTGGATGATCAATTGCATGTTTTGGAATGCTTTTTGCTGCAATCAGTGCAGGCGTTTCGGAACAGTGTGCACCGTTTCGGAACGGGTGCCTTGAATGAACCCAGGCGTCCGAAACGGTATGCACCGTTTCGAAACGGTTTGGCCTCTTCCAGGCCATGTTTCGGAACCCGTTGCGGAACGGCCCGTGTTTCGAAACGGGTTCAGCCTGTTTCGGAACGGTCGACCGTTGGGGGCTGACATTGGCAGTTATATGTTTTGAATTGTTTGCATTTTGGTCCTGAAACTTGTTTGTGCAATTGTATGAGTTTGGGATGTCCGTTTGAGCTGAAATTTCACAGAGAAGCATGAAACCTGATTAATTTCAAGTTGGTAACTTTAATTTGGGTTAAGTCCTTCTAACTATCAGAAATTACAATTTGGTCCCTAAAGTTGTAATTTGTTCAATTGGGTCCCTGTTTGATCTCTGATGTTTATGATCTTTGAGTATGGTGTTTGTGTGATCACAATTAGGACTAATGTGCATCTAGACAAGATTAAAAAGAAAAAAAAAGGGTCGTTAATCAAGGTTGACTTTCGGGTTGACTTTGGTTTTCCCCGTGTGACTTTCTTAATTCGGGTCAACCGTCTAGGCCGGGTTAAGGGGGTTACATACACCATGACATGAGCCTATGCCTCTCTAGCCGCACGTGGGCAATCTCTCCTCAGATGGTCCCTCGATCCACACGTCCAACACGTGTGCTGCTCAGACCTCACTCGTCCACCCTGAGCATGTCCACCTCGTCCTGGAGCACCTCGCCTCGCATCAGGCTGATGCCTCCTATCTCGGCCTCTTTTGTTCCGTCCACCTTCGGAACTATACTCAGCAGCCCTCTTACCAGAGGTACAACCTCCTACACGAGATGTCAGACCCAAGCTCTGCTCGATGTCCTTAGCCCAACATACGAGCACATCACAATATGTGTAGTCTGTAGCCAACATAAAGTTCTTTACTTCCTGCACCAGCCCATATCGGAAGCGATCACAATGATGCCTCTCACTCGGCATTAACTCAGGGGCATACTAGCTTAGACGTACGAACTACTCAAGAGCATGCATGATTGTATTCGATCTAAGCTCTCTCCTCGAACCCATAGTGCTATTTTTAACAAGGCATAACAACAAAAACAAATCAGGCCATGATTTAGGCTAGCCTCAAGCAAGGTTCCAGGTTTACAAAATGAGTTTAAAACATTCAATTAGTGTAATACGGCAATGGACACCCCGATTTCCCTCAAGCATAACACATCATACAATAGCCTACCGCAACCATCATGCTTTATCTTATCCACAATCAGCAACATAGAATCATATTTAACTCTCATATGATTCATAACAACCAAGCATGGCATAAACACCGGCATTCAACAAAAAACATTATTTTGCAAACAACATGCCACTAACATTGAATCGAACATCAAAACATACCAATTTCACTTACCATCATCCCTAATTATTTCGTAACCTGACTCTGATACCAACAAATGTAACCCCCTTAGCTCGGCTTAGACGCTCGACCCGAACTAAGAAGATTACACGGGAAAAACTAAAGCCAACTCGTTAAAGCCAACTTCGATTAACGATCCTTTTTTCTTTTTATCTTCTCTAGATGCACCTTAAGATCTTATGTGTTCAGCAAAGCGATTAGAAGAAAACAGCAGAACGATCGGAGTTCGATCAGAGGTTTAATTGCATACATTTAACCACTAGGGACTAAACTGTAACTTCCATAAAATATAGGGTTTAATCATATTTTTAAGTTACAAATCCTTAATTAGTCAGGTAACATGCTTCCGTGTCAAATTTTATCACAAACAGATCATCCAAGCTCAACCAATTGATCATACAACTTTCATGGACCAAAATGTAACAATTCAGGACTTTGAAAGATACTTTTAACTGAAAATAACGAAGGAGTATCTGTACGCTTGTAACCCCCTTAGCCCGGCCTAGACGGTTGACCCGAACTACGAAGATTACACGGGGAAAACCAAAGTCAACCTGAAAGTCAACCTTGATTAACGACCCTTTTTTTCTTTTTAAAACCTGTCTAGATGCATATTAACCCTAGGCGTTCTCTTGAGATCAGCATACTCAAAAATCACAGCAAACGGAGATCAATAAGGGACTCAATTGCACAACATATAAATTTAGGGACCAAATTGTAAATTCTGGAAATTGAGAGGACCTAACCAGTTTTTAGGTTTCCATTATGAAATAAGTCATGTTTCATGCTTCTCTGCCAAATTTCATCTTAAACGGACATTCCAAACTCAAGCAATTGCACATATAAAAACCAGGACCAAAACGTGAAGATTTCAAAACATATAACTATCAGATTCAGTGCCCAACGGTCGAGTGTTCCGAAACGGGGAAGGACCGTTCTGAAACGCGGGACCGTTTCGCAACCTGTTCCGAAACAGGGCTTGACAGTAGCAAAAATGTTTCGGAACGGCTCTACCCGTTTCAAAACGCTAAGGCCATTTTAGGCCCCTGTTCCGAAACGGTAGCACTCGTTCCGATACGGGCTGCCCAGAATTGCAGAAATTGACTGGTTTATCATACATTCGACTCATCAAACGCATTCCTAAGACGCCCAAATCATGCCAACAAGTCATTATGTACTAAAGGAACATAATAGCATCATCAAAACACATCCATAGCATCGATTAGGAAAAACCTCAATCTATAGGCATGCAACCTAATAATCAACACCAACCAAACATCAAATCATCAAAGCAAACACCCAAAGTGGCCAAATACATAACCAAAATATCATGGGCATCAAGCCAAACTTAGGGAGTCCAAAACAACTCCCAAAAACACATCCTATGTTCCCATTGCCAAATATCAAAAGCTAAAAGTGTTGTGAAAATAGTCACCATACATGAGCTTGGTCTTTCACTTGGATCCTTGAACTTCTTGCTGCCCTTTAAGTACTTCAATGCTCTGCATTATTGGTTCAAGAAAGAGAGAGCGTAAGCACAAATGCTTAATGATGAATGCTCTAAATAAAACAACACAATAATGCACTTTGTAAAAACACCTTTCCAAGGCCTTTAGTTTCAAACAACATTTATCATGTATCAATGCATACAAAACAAGCATCTCATGCTTCAATTCATCAACATGTCGTATTGGCTTTCAAGTGATAATCCATAACCATTTTTCAACTCAAAACACAATCAGATACGCGGATTACAAGCGTTGTCCCTTACGCTTCATACACACTACCAACACTCAAGGTGGAGTTTACCGGTACAATCACAACCCCTCAACACCCGTGATGGAGTCTACGGTACAATCACAACCCCTCCATATCACTAGTTGGTAGTTGTATAACATCACTAACAAGAACACGGGACACACAACACAAGATCCACACATGGACTTTTAACCACTATTGTGATCTTAACCATCTCGTTAGTGTACTTGGATGGAGCTTACGGTACAATCACAAACCCTCAACATCCAAGGCGACTTTATTCACGGTGCACCCAATCCTATAGCCGGCTAACTATATCCGATTCAAGTACTTTTAAACCAACACATCACTTGCCAATATACATCATTTAACATCATCAATCCACTGTTTTAAAGCATTTAACAAAGCCATTAAACCACCATGCATCACTATGCATCAAAACCACATTTATCAATTTCAAACCAAGGATCTCTTACCTTGAGCATCCTTCAACACATGGCTTTCAAAACCAGCATTAAACATGCTAAAATATGCTTTCAAAACAGAATGTAAACATGCAAATTAAACACATTGCATCCAACCATCTCATGGTTCATCATAAAGAGAGTTTTTCCGAAAACTTACACTTGAGCTTAGCTAAGTTGTTTAGACTTAAACTAAGCTCCCATAACCTTCAAACACCGGTTTCAAAGCTGAAAACCAAACTTCACTCACCAATTCTGTTTCGCAAGCTTTTCGAAACACCGATCAAGCCTCCAGATCAACACCACAAGGATCCGAAGATGTCTCCCCTGTTTTAAACACATCAAAGTAGAGGATTAATGCATCATCATGCATTAAAATATTCAGCCAAAGCACCTAAACTTGCTGCTCTCATCAAAACTCACATTTCGGCTACCAAACACAACCGAAATCACATCCAAACACCTCCACAACATTACCCAGCCAAGATCCATCAATTCTAATCATTCTTAGACATCAATTCACATCCAAAAAGGACCTAATCACGTCCTTATACCTCCAGCTATAGCAGAACATCAAAATCACCCAAAAAACCACCATTAACTCAAGCAAAAACTTAGGAAAATCAACCTATTCGGGATTGCCTTGATTAAACCTCAATTACACATCAATTAGACATCCAAAATACATCAAAAAGACACCTCAAAACAAAGCCCAATCATTTAATAGGAATTTCTTCAAAATTAAATCCAAATCTTGCATTTTATGCCAAAATCAAGATCACAACATTAAAACCTTTAATAAAACTCAATTTAAGGATTGAGAACTTGGGAATTTCAGTAAAGAACTGAGTATTTAGAGGAGAAGGATGTTCATACCTCTAAATGTGAGTTTCTCCTTGTTTAGAGCCAAAATCCTTGAAAATTCAATAAGCAAATGATGAGGATTTGGTGTAGAAATGATTATAAACCATTTGGAGATTATAAACTCAACTTTAGGTGTGAAAATCAAAGGAAATGTGGCTGTGGAAATGTGTTTGGCTGTGGGAAAATGAAATGGGAATTTTTTTTCCAAAAGTTAGTTATGAAAACAAAATATCTCTTTTCCCTCCTTTCTTTTTATTAAATAACATTTAATAAATCTTTAAAATCTAAGAAAAATCTGGAGAAACCCTCCCTTGGGTAAATTAGCTCCTTAAAGATTCAAAGTTTCAATCCTTTTAAAACAATCACCAACTTTTCAAAAATTACATTTTAGTCACTAACTTGAAATGTCATATTTCCAAACCCCATTTTGTAAAATTGATTTCAACACTCTCTTATATATAATAAAAGAGGATTTTTAGATATTTTTCCATATTTTTAATGCATCTCCAACTAGGCTTTCTCTGAAACCACCTTTTATATTCGAACCGTAATTTAAACCGGTCCGGTTCAGACCCTAAACTTCCAAGCCCAAAATTGGGGTGTTACAACTCTCCCCCCCCTTAAGAAATTTCGTCCTCGAAATTTACCTGAAGGAAAAAGGTACGGAAACTGCTTCAACATGTCATCCTTTCGTTCCCACGTGGCTTCCTCAGCACCACGATGCTTCCACAACACCTTTACCGACTCAATGGTCTTGCCTCGAAGAACTTTACTTTCCGAATCCAGAATCTTCACTGGTTCCTCATCATAGGTCAAATCCGGATTCAACTCCACTTCCTCCACATGCATCACATGAGAAGGATCCGATCTATACTTCCGAAGCATAGAAACATGAAACACATCATGAATATTTTCCAACTCTTGTGGTAACCTCAACTTGTACGCAACAGGACCCACACGCTCAACCACCTCGTATGGTCCAATGTACCTAGGGCTCAACTTACCCTTTCGGCCAAATCTCATCACCTTTTTCCAAGGCGAAACTTTCAAAAACACATGGTCACCCACCGCATACTCAATCTCCTTACGCTTCAAATCCGCGTAAGACTTTTGCCGATCAGAAGCTGCCTTCAATCGCTCACAAATGAGCTTCACCTTCTCAATGGTCCCTTTCAACAAAGCTGGCATCGAAACCAATATCTGACTCGTTTCAGCCCAACAAAGAGGAGTCCTACACTTCCTCCCATACAAAGCTTCATAAGGTGCCATTTGAATACTTGCCTGATAACTATTATTATAGGCAAACTCAACTAAGGCAAATGTTTCTCCCAAGAACCCTGAAACTCAATCACGCAGCACCTCAACATATCCTCCAACACATGGATAACACGCTCAGACTGTCCATCCGAGTGCACATGATAAGATGTACTGAAATTCAACCGTGTACCCAAAGCCTTGCAAACACTGCCAGAAACGCGACGTAAACCTCGGATCTGTATCTGACACAATCGACTTTGGCACACCATGCAGCCGCACAATCTCAGTAATGTACAGCTCCGCAAGCTTATCCAAAGTGTACGTAGTATGCACAGGCAAGAAATGCGCACACTTCGTCAAGCGATCCACAATCATCCACACCGAATTCTTCTTCGATGGCGACAAAGGCAAACCAGACACAAAGTCCATGGTAATCCTCTCCCACTTCCATTTAGGAATCCTCAACGGTTGCAACAACCCTAAAGGAAACTGATGCTCAGCCTTAACTCGCTGACATACCATGCACTTGCTTACAAACTCAGCAACATCTTTCTTTAAACCCACCCAATAGTACTCATCACGAAGATCACGGTACATCTTAGTACTACCAGGGTGCATAGCAAAAGGACTACTATGAGCTTCAATCAGAATAGCACGCCTCAAATCAGCATCACTGGGCACTACTATCCGACTCCCAAAGCATAAAACCCCATCATCATTAAAGCAGAAATCTGATGGCCTATCCTCTGCAATATCCTGAACATGTGGCACCAAGGAATCATCCAACCACTGTTTTTCCTTAATCAACTGAACCAATGATGGTTTCACTTGCAACTCAGCCACAAGACCACCATCACGCGAAATGCTCAAACTGGCAAACATAGCCCTGAACTCCACAGCTACCTTCCTACTCAAGGCATCCGCTACAACATTAGCTTTACCCGGATGGTACTCGATAGTCAAATCGTAATCCTTAAGCAACTCCACCCAACGTTGTTGCCTAAGATTCAACTCCTTCTGATACATCAAATACTTCAAGCTCTTGTGGTCCGTGTACACAGTACACTTCTCACCATACAAGTAATGTCTCCAAATTTTCAAAGCAATAACCACCGCAGCTAACTCAATGTCATGCGTAGGATAATTGCGCTCATGCACCTTCAACTGACGCGATGCATAAGCCACCACCTTACCCTCTTGCATCAACACACATCCCAAACCAACATAAAACGCATCACTATACACCACAAACTCTTTTCCTGATTCAGGTTGAACCAAGATAGGAGCTTGCGTTAAGGCTGCCTTAAGCTTCTCAAAAGCCTGCTGTCTCACTTCCGTCATTTCATACTTAACATCCTTCTGCAACAACTTCGTCAAAGGTGTAGCATTCTTTGAAAACCCATCCACGAACCTCCGATAGTATCCTGCCAAACCAAGGAAACTACGGACTTCATGAACAGACTTAGGAGGCTTCCAATTCATCACAGCCTCAATCTTTTGAGGATCAACATGAATCCCCTCCGCAAAAACCACATGACCAAGAAACACAACCTCTCTAAGCCAGAACTCACACTTGCTCAACTTGGCATAAAGCTGATTATCCAACAAAGCTTGCAACACAATTCTCAAATGCCCCTCATGCTCCTCCTCAGTACGAGAGTACACGAGAATATCATCAATGAACACCACAACAAATTTATCCAAGTATTCATGGAACACTCTATTCATCATGTCCATGAAAGCTGCAGGATCATTCGTCAAACCAAACGGCATCACAAGAAACTCATAATGCCCATACCTCGTTCTGAAGGCTGTCTTTGGCACATCCACATCCTTCACCTTCAGCAATCCACTGTTTTAAAGCATTTAACAAAGACATTAAATCACCATGCATCACTATGCATCAAAACCACATTTATCAATGTCAAACCAAGGATCTCTTACCTTGAGCATCCTTCAACACATGGCTTTCAAAACCAACATTAAACATGCTAAAATATGCTTTCAAAACAGAATGTAAACATGCAAATTAAACAAATTGCATCCAACCATCTCATGGTTCATCATAAAGAGAGTTTTTTCGAAAACTTACACTTGAGCTTAGCTAAGTTGTTTAGACTTAAACTAAGCTCCCATAACCTTCAAACATTGGTTTCAAAGCTGAAAACCAAACTTCACTCACCGATTCCGTTTCGCAAGCTTGTCGAAACACCGATCAAGCCTCCGGATCAACACCACAAGGATCCGAAGATGTCTCCCTTGTTTTAAACATATCAAAGCAGAGGATTAATGCATCATCATGCATTAAAATCTTCAGCCAAAGCACCTAAACTCGCAGCTCTCATCAAAACTCACATTTCGACTACCAAACACAATCGAAATCACATCCAAACACCTTCACAACATTACCCAGCCAAGATCCATCAATTCTAATCATTCTTAGACATCAATTAACATCCAAAAAGGACCTAATCACGTCCTTATGCCTCCAGCTATAGCAGAACATCAAAATCACCCCAAAAACCACCATTAACTTAAGCAAAAACTTAGGAAAATCAACCTATTCGGAATTGCATTGATTAAACCTCAATTACACATCAATTAGACATCCAAAATACATCAAAAATACACCTCAAAACAGAGCCCAATCTTTTAATACGAATTTCTTCAAAATTAAATCCAAATCTTGTATTTTATGCCAAAATCAAGATCACAACATTAAAACCTTTAATAAAACTCAATTTAAGGATTGCGAACTTGGAACTTCAGTAAAAAAAATGAGTATTTAGAGGAGAAGGACGTTCATACCTCTAAATGTGAGTTTCTCCTTGTTTAGAGCCAAAATCCTTGAAAATTCAATAAGCAAATGATGAGGATTTGGTGTAGAAATGATTAGAAACCATTTGGAGATTATAAACTCAACTTTAGGTGTGAAAATCAAAGGAAAAGTGGCTGTGGAAATGTGTTTGGCTGTGGGAAAATTGAGAGAAAATGAAATGGGAAAATTTT
This sequence comes from Hibiscus tridactylites, assembly GCA_958450335.1. Classification (NCBI taxonomy): domain Eukaryota; kingdom Viridiplantae; phylum Streptophyta; class Magnoliopsida; order Malvales; family Malvaceae; genus Hibiscus; species Hibiscus tridactylites. The sequence continues at coordinate 48,066,185 of OY288266.1, forward strand.
GCCAAAAGTTAGTTATGAAAACAAAATATCTCTTTTCCCTCCTTTCTTTTTATTAAATAACATTTAATAAATCTTTAAAATCTAAGAAAAATCTGGAGAAACCCTCCCTTGGGTAAATTAGCTCCTTAAAGATTCAAAGTTTCAATCCTTTTAAAACAGTCACCAACTTTTCGAAAATTACATTTTAGTCACTAACTTGAAATGTCATATTTCCAAACCCCATTTTGTAAAATTGATTTCACCACTCTCTTATATATAATAAAAGAGGATTTTTAGATATTTTTCCATATTTTTAATGCATCCCGAACTAGGCTTTCCCTAAAACTACCTTTTATATTCGAACCGTAATTTAAACCGGTCTGGTTCAGACCCTAAACTTCCAAGCCCAAAATTGGGGTGTTACAACGCTTGAGCCCATATCGATACACAAAATGGCAGTAGCAAATTTTGGAAAAAGGGTATCGGTAGGCTTCCCCGCGTATCAGTACGGCCTTTAAACCTTTGCCTAGGCGTATCGATACGTGGGCAACTCGTATCAGTACACCTAAGCTGAAATACCTGAAAATAGCCTTAGCGTATTGATGCGCAATCCCTAGTATCAATACGCATACCAGAAATGCACTTCCAACAGCCCTCGAATCACATTTAACAACAATTAAACATGTTCAAAACATTCACGCATGTTATAATCAACATCCCAAGCACCTATGCAACATCAACCATTCACAACACAAGCAATAAGCATAGCATTCCATGAAGAGACATTAACTACACAAGCATGCTTTTAAACATAAACCATAGCATAGCCAAACACAAAATATAAGACCACAAACCAAATAAAGACCATTTACATGTCCCCAAAATACAAACTAAACATGCTGAAGGTGTGTAACATCACCCACAAATCCATGAGTAGAAATCCCTCCCATTGCCTCTTATTACACTAAAGTGAAATCACATACATTTCTTAGCTAAAATCACTTGGATTCCCCTTGCTTTCTTGCTACCAAAGACGCTCAATTCTCTACATTGATCAAATAAATGAGCGTAATCAAAAGGCTTAGTGAGAACCGCTAACAACAAAACATTCATCAATGCATTTTGAAAACCATATCATCATCATTTGTAAACATATGCCTTCCTTTAAAACATGCACTTTAAAACATCATTTCCACTTTCAAAATCCATATGCTCATAACATCATTAATTACAATAGTAAAAACCTTTGCTCATGCTTAATCCAAGCATCATATGCATTCATGCATATCTCTCAAGCATCTCATGCTTTATCAAATAAAAGTTCCACGTCAACTCATTATATCCACATCATTATATTGGCTCGCAAGTGATCAATAACAACTCATATCAAAACCAACACAATTGACACAATCGGATTCGCGGATTAAAAGGGTTGTCCCACGCGCTTCATACACACTACAGGATTCACAAGGTGGAGTTTAATGGCACAATCACAACTCATCAACACCCGTGATTGAGAATAATGGCACAATCAGAACCCCTCCACATCACTCATCGATAGTTGTATAATTCCACTAACAAGAGTACGGGACACAAACCACAATATTAACACACGGGATTAAACCATCCACCGTTGTGAGCTTAGCCTCAATCATAAATATACTTGGATGGAGTTTACAGCACAATCACAAACCCTCGACATCCAAAACCTCTTCAATAAGGACCGCAAAAAGAGTTTTAATCAAAATTTAGGTGATCATATAATTGATTATGAGCTTTTCAACACAATTATATTGAAAAACCTCAATTTCTGTACGTTTTACTCAGTTAAAATTCCAACGGGTCCATTGTAAGGCCCACTAAGACCCGCTCATCTAAAACCTCCAGAATTAGGACCAAAAAATAAGTTTTAATCAAATTTTTGGAGATCATATAATTTATTTCGAGCTTTTCAACACATTTATATTGAAAAACCTCAATTTCTGTAATCTTTACTCAGTTAAAATTCCAACGGGTCCATTGTAAGGCCCATTTAGACCTGCTTGTCTGAAACCTCAACATAAAGGACCACAAAACCAGTTTTAATCAAATTTTCGGAGAGCATATAATTAATTATGATCTTTTCAATATGATTAATTTGAAAAACATCAAATTCTATACTTTTTACTCAGTTAAAATTCCAACGGGTCTATTGTAAGACCCACTAAGACCCGCTCGTCCGAAAACACTACAATAAGGACTGCAAAAAGAGTTATAATCAAATTTCAAGTTATCCTATAATTGATTATGAGATTGTCAACAAATTTATATTGAAAAACCTCAATTTTTGTACTTTTTACTCTTTTAAAATTCCAACGGGTCCATTGTAAGGCCCATTTAGACCCGCTCGTCTGAAACCTCTACAAAAAGGACCGCAAAACAAGTTTTAATCAAATTTTCAGGACCATATAATTGATTACGTTCTTTTCAATACGATTAATTTAAAAAACTTCAATTTATGTACTTTTTACTCATTTAAATTTCCAACGGGTCTATTGTAAGGCAAAAGAGACCCACTCGTCCGAAACCTCTACAATAAGGAGCGCAAAAGAAGTTTTAATCAAATTTTAGGTGATCATAAAATTGATTTTGAGCTTTTCAACACAATTATATTGAAAAACCTAAATTTCTGTACTTTTTACTCAGTTAAAATTCCAACGAGTCCATTGTAAGTCCCGCTAAGACCCGCTCGTCCGAAAGCTCTGAAATTAAGACGAAAAAATAAGTTTTAATCAAATTATTTGGAGATCATATAATTTATTTGGAGCTTTTCAACACAAGTATATTGAAAAACCTCTATTTCTACAATTTTAACTCAGTAAAAATTCCAACGAGTCCATTATAAGGCCCATTTAGACTTGCTCGTCTGAAACCTCTAAAAAAGAACCGCAAAAAAAGTTTTAATCAAATTTTCGGAGACCATATAATTGATTACAATCTTTTCAATACGATTAATTTGAAAAACATCAATTTCTAAACTTTTTACTCAGTTAAAATTCCAACGGGTCCATTGTAGGACCCGCTAAGACCCGCTCCTCCGAAACCGCTACAATAAAGACCACAAAAAGAGTTTTAATCAAAATTTAGGTGATCATATAATTGATTATGAGCTTTTCAACACAATTATATTGAAAAATCTTAATTTATGTACTTTTTACTCGGTTAAAATTCCAACGGATCAATTGTAAGGCCCACTAAGACTCGCTCGTCCCAAACCTTTAGAATTTGGACCAAAAAACAAGTTGGGTAAACTACACCGGTGGTCCCCTAACTATTACCATATTCCTATTTTGGTCCCAAAACTATTTTTTTTCGCAAAATCGTCCCTTCTGTTACATAGTTCTCCTATTTTAGTCCCCCGTCGTTAAAAACTAACGGAATTGCTGACGTGGAATTTTTTATTTATTTTTTAAATATTATTTTATTATTTTCTCTCTCCTATATATATATTATTTAAATTTTTTATCCAGATTAATGTGGTGGTGACACGTGTCACCACCATAAGAAAGAAAATAAATTGAACCTAAGGGGGGAGCTGGGATTCGAACCCGCACCCCCCACATCCCAAACCAACAAGTCGACCATTGGGCTAAACTACATTTATTGTCATATATTAGCACAACTTAGATTTAAAACTATCGAATGGGGACGCAGATTCAACGTGGAGGATTCAGAATCATCGTCTTCCAATTTCTCATGCATCAAACTCTTTTGACTTCTCATAATATTCAAAACACGAAGTCTCTCCTCAATACTATATCCCCTACACTTAACCCAAGTGTCCCTTATTTGACAGAGATTGACAACCATATTATTCTGATGCTTCCTCACATGATGGTAATGCTGCCGCTTCTGAAAGAAATTCAAACCCTCCCGATAAAGTGCCACCGCCACACAACTCCAAGCCTTCACTCGTTTATATATATAGAGAGAGATAACCCCTTCTTCTTCAACATTTCCCCTCCATTCCATGTTGTTATCATTCTCTTCCTCCGTTTGATTTTCCATTTCTTCATTTTCTCATCTTCTTTTTCCTCTCTCAGTCGATGAGACGAAACTGCAACTTGGAACTTCGCCTTCTTCCTTCCGGCGACACCCACCACATGTATGTACTTGTTCACTTTTTTCTTGTTTTGCGCGTAAACGTTGATTAGTTTCGAGAGAAATGAATAGTATAATTTATGGGTTTTCTCTTCTGGTGATGGAAGGATGGAAGAAAGCATGGAAAGCCCAGAAAAGCAGCTAACAATGTTTTACAATGGAAGAGTTTGCGTTTGTGATGTCACGGAGCTTCAAGTAAGGCTCCAACATTCATGCATTCTTTTGTTTGTTAGCAATAACAATGAAAGGATCATTACTTGTTTATTCATTTAAATATTGATGAAAATTTGCACATGGAATTGCAGGCAAGAGCCATTCTAATGCTAGCAAACCGGGAAAGGACGTTAAAATCTCCGGTGAACAGCCCAAGCACGGCCTTCTCCATGAAGAGATCGCTTCAACGCTTCCTCCAAAAACGAAAGGCGCGAATCCATGCTACCTCTCCTTACCATTATTATAAATAGATTGCTTCCAGGTTGAGGACAATTTTTTGCGACACTCATTTGTTGATTCTATTTAACCTTGTCCCTTATGCTTAATTATTTGATTGTTGATTCATCATCGTCATCACCATCAGAAACAACTGAGATTTGACGTTGAATCTCATCTTCATCACTTGATACAGTTTTAAATCTGCGTCCCCATTCGATAGTTTTAAATCTAAGTTGTGCTAATATATGACAATAAATGTAGTTTAGCCCAATGGTCGACCTGTTGGTTTGGGACGTGGGGGGTGCGAGTTCGAATCCCAGCTCCCCCTTAGGTTCAATTTATTTTCTTTCTTATGGTGGTGACACGTGTCACCACCACATTAACCTGAATAAAAAATTTAAATAATATATATATAGGAGAGAGAAAATAATAAAATAATATTTAAAAAATAAATAAAAAATTCCACGTAAGCAATTCCGTTAGTTTTTAACGACGGGGGACTAAAATAGGAGAACTATGTAACAGAAGGGACGATTTTGCGAAAAAAAATAGTTTTGGGACCAAAATAGGAATATGGTAATAGTTAGGGGACCACCGGTGTAGTTTACCCAAATAAGTTTTAATCAAATTTTTGGAGATCATATAATTTATTAGGAGCTTTTCAACAAGATTATATCGAAAAACCTCAATTTCTACAAATTTTACTCAGTTAAAATTCCAACGTGTCCATTGTAAGGACCATTTAGACCCGCTCGTCTGAAACCTTTACAAAAAGGACCACAAAACTAATTTTAATCAAACTTTCGGAGACCATATAATTGTTCAATATGATTTATTTGAAAAACATCAAATTTTGTACTTTTTACTAAGTTAAAATTCCAACGGGTCCATTGTAAGACCCATTAAGACCCGCTCGTTTGAAACCTCTACAATAAGGACCACAAAACAATTTTAATCAAATTTTAGCTGATCATATAATTAATTATGAGCTTTTCAACACAATTATATTGAAAAACCTCAATTTATGTACCTTTTACTCGGTTAAAATTCCAACGGGTCCATTGTAAGGCCCACTCGGTTAAACACAATTATACCGAAAATCTCAATTTATGTAAATTTTACTCAGTTAAATTTGCAACGGGTCCATTGTAAGCCATTTTGACATGGTCGTCTGAAACCTCTACAAAAAGAACCGCAAAACCAGTTTTAATCAAATTTTCAAAGACCATATAATTGATTACGATCTCTTCAATACGGTCAATTTAAAAAACTTCAATTTATGTACTTTTTACTTATTTAAAATTCCAACGGGTCCATTGTAAGGCCTACAAAGACCCACCCGTCCGGAACCTCCACAATAAGGATCGCAAAAGGAGTTTTAATCAAATTTTAGGTGATCATATAATTGATTATGAGATTTTCAACACAATTATATTGAAAAACCTAAATTTCTGTACTTTTTACTCAGTTAAAATTCCAACTGGTCCATTGTAAGGCCCACTAAGACCCGCTTGTCGGAAACCTCTAAAATTAGGACCGAAAGTAGGTTTTAATCAAATTTTTGGAGATCATATAATTTATTTCGAGCTTTTCAACACAAGTTTATTAAAAAACCTCAATTTCAACAATTATTACTCAGTTAAAATTCCATTGAATCCATTATAAGGCCCATTTAGACCCGCTCGTCTAAAGCCTCTACAAAAAAAATCACAAAAAAGTTTTAATCAAAGTTTCAGAGACCATATAATTGATTACGATATTTTCAATACGATTAATTTGAAAAACATAAATTTATGTACTTTTTACTCAGTTAAAATTCCAATGGGTCCATTCTAAGACCCGCTCGTCCGAAACCTCTACAATAAGGACCACAAAAAGAGTTGTAATCAAATTTTAGGTGATCATATATTAACTAAGAGCTTTTCAACACAATTATATTGAAAAACCTCAATTTATGTACATTTTACTCAGTTAAATTTCCAACGGGTTCATTGTAAGGCCCACTAAGACCCGCTTGTCCGAAACCTCTAGAATTAGGACTGAAAAACAAGTTTTAATCAAATTTTTGGAGATCATATAATTTATTTCGAGCTTTTCAACAAATTTATATTGAAAAACCTCAATTTCTGTAATCTTTACTCAGTTAAAATTCCAACGGGTCCATTGTAAGGCCCATATAGACCCGCTCGTCTGAAACCTTTACAAAAAGGACCGCAAAACCAGTTTTAATCAAACATTCTAAGACCATATAATTGATTATGATCTTTCCAATACGATTAATTTGAAAAACATCAATTTTTGTACTTTTTACTGAGTTAAAATTCCAACGGGTCCATTGTATGACCCACTAAGACCCGCTGATCCGAAACCTCCACAATAAGGACCGCAAAAAGAGTTTTAATCAAATTTTTGGTGATCATATAATTAATTATGAGCTTTTCAACACAATTATATTGAAAAACCTCAATTTATATACTTTTTACTCGGTTAAAATTCTAACGGGTCCATTGTAAGGCCCACTAAGACCCGCTCGTCCGAAACCTCTACAAAAAGGACCGAAAAACAAGTTTTAATCAAACTTTTGGAGATCATATAATTTATTTGTTGTTATTGAACACAATTATACCAAAAAACTTAATTTCTGTAAATTGGACTGAGTTAAAATTCAACCCGGTCCATTGTAAGGCTCATTTAGACCTGCTCGTCTGAAACCTCAACAAAAAGGACCGCAAAACCAGTTTTAATCAAATTTTCAGAGACTATATAATTGATTGCGATCTTTTCATTACGATTAATTTGAGAAACATTAATTTTTGTACTTTTTACTCAGTTAAAACTCCAACGGGTGCATTGTAAGACCCACTAAGACCGAAACCTCTACAATAAGGACCGCAAAAAGAGTTTTAATCAAATTTTAGGTGATCATATAATTGATTATGAGCTTTTCAAAAAAATAATATTGAGAAACAAAAAATTATGTACTTTTTACTTGGTTAAAATTCCAACAGGCTCATTGTAAGGCCCACTAAGACCCGGTCGTCCGAAACCTCTACAAAAAGGACCGAAAAAAAAGTTTTGATCAAAATATTGGAGATCATATAATTTATTTGGAGCTTTTCAACACAATTACATCGAAAACTTTAATTTCTTTGAGTTTTACCCAGTTAAAATTCCAACGGGTCCATTGTAAGGCCCAATTAGACCCGCTAGTGTGAAACCTCTACAAAAAGAAACGCAAAACCAGTTTTAATCAAATTTTCGGAGACCATATAATAGATTGCGATCTTTTCAATACGATTAATCTGAAAAAATCAATTTTTTTAGTTTTTACTCAGTTAAAATTCCAACAGGTCCATTGTAAGACCCGCTCGTCTGAAACATCTACAATAAGGACCACAAACAGAATTTTAATTAAATTTAAGGTGATCATATAATTGATTATGCGATTTTCAACAAACTTATATTGGAAAACCTCAATTTATGTACTTTATACTCATTTAAAATTACAACGGGTCCATTGTAAGGCCCACTAAGACCCGCTCATCCGAAACCTCTACAATTAGGACCGAAAAATAAGTTTTAATCAAATTATTGGAGATCATATAATTTATTTGGATCTTTTCTGCACAATCATATTGAAAAATCTCGTTTTCTTCTATTTTTACATAGTTAAAATTCCAACGGGTCCATTGTAAGGCCCATTTAGACCTGCTCGTCTGAAACCTCTACAAAAATGACCACAAAACACGTTTTAATCAAATATTCGGTGACCATATAATTGATTATGATCTTTTCAAAACATTTATTTTGAAAAACTTCAATTTCTATACTTTTTACTCAGTAAAAATTCAAACAGATCCATTGTAAGGCCCACAAAGACTCGCTCGTCCGAAACCTCTATAGTTAGAACCGCAAAATAAGTTTTAATCAAATTTTTGGAGATCATATAATTTATTTGGATCTTTTCAACACAATTATATTGAAAAAAATATATTTCTGTAATTTTTATTAATTGAAAATTCCAACGGGTCCATTATAATGTCCATTTAGACCTGCTCGTCTGAAACCTCTACAAAAAGGATTGTAAAACAAGTTTTAATCAAATTTTCGGTGACCATATAATTTATTACGATCTTTTCAATATGATTTATTTGAAATGCATCAATTTCTTTACTTTTTACTCAGTTAAAATTCCAACGTGTGCACGAACCAACTTGTCTCAGTGGTTAAGGGAACGGTTGTTGTTCCTAGAAGACACGGGTTCGAGCACCAGCAGCTGCAGCAGGGTGATTGAGCGTTCATTGTCAAATGGTGGAGAGTATATTTAGAACAGATACTACTTGTAATCACCTTAGCTTTCTTCAAAAAAAATTCCAACGTGTCCATTAAAAAAAATTCCAACCCGTTTCGAAACACGGGCCGTTCCGCAACGCGTACCGGAACACGGGCTGGCAGTGGCCAAACCGTTTCGAAACGGTGCCTACCGTTTCAGACGCCTGGGTTCATTCAAGGCACCCGTTCCGAAACGGTGTGCACTGTTCCGAAACGCCCTGCACAGATTGCAGCAAAATGCATTCTTAAACATGCAATTGATCATTCAAACATGCTCCAAATGCTACCAAACTTTACCAGCATACAATTCAACATATAAAAGACTTACTAGCATCAACAATTCATCAAAACAACCTCATATGCAAAAAGCCCCAAATCTATAGGCATGCTTCCTACACAAGCTAGCTATTCAAGCACAAACTTCCAAAACAAGCATGTAATGATCCAATACAAAAACCAACATTCTTATCATCATTCAACATACTTAGGGAGTTCCAAACACCTCCCAAAACATACACATTGGTCCCCCATTGCCAAATTACCAAAAGCTAAAATGTACTAACAAAACCTTCCATACATTGAGCTCTACTTTCACTTGAATGCTTGCCCTCCTTGCTGCCCTCAAGGTTCCCTAGTGTTCTGCATTATTGAATTAAGAAAACGAAAGAGAGCGTAAGCAAAAGCTTAGTGAGGAATGCTCTTAAAAACCATTCAATAATGCATATAAAAACATTTACAAATCATGCTTTAAATCAACCTTTGCACATGCTCAAAAGCATACTTAAAACAAGCATCTCATGCTTCATATCATAACATGTCATATTGGCTCAAGTGATAGATTCCATTTCTTTAAAACAAGTTCATCAACTTTCCCAAGGACTTTTAAACACCTTGGCCCCAAGGACTTTTAAACACCTTGGCCATGGACTTTTAACCACCATGAAAGAGGACCACACAAGGACTTTTAACCACCTTTGTGTCCATAACTTGATTCACCCCAAGGACTTTTAAACACCTTGGCCCCAAGGACTTTTAAACACCTTGGCCCCATGGACTTTTAAACACCATGGCCCCATGGACTTTTAAACACCATGGAAAGGATCACCTAAGGACTTTTAACCACCTTAGTGTCCGCAACAAGAACCATCCAAGGACTTTTAACCACCTTGATGTTCTTAAGTAACAAGGCTCACTCAAGGACTTTTAACCACCTTAGTGACCTTAACTCTTTTTAAAACATCACTTGCCAATATACATCTTTTCCATCATTTAATCCACTGTTTTTAAGCATTAAACCAAGCCCTATTCATCATGCATTTAAAAGCATCAAACCACATTTAATCAATGTAAAAAAACAAGGAACTCTTATCTAGAGTTTCCTTCAACATATGGCTTACAACATCAGCAAATACCATGCTAAATCATGCTTTCAAAACAGTAATTAAAACATGCAATAAACCACTTTGCATCACAACAAAATCATGGCCACCACTAGAGAGTAATTCCGAAAACTTACACTTGAGCTTAGCAAAGTTGTTTAGACTTAAACTAAGCTCCCAAGACATTGGTTTAAAAGCCGAAAACCCAATTTCACACACGCACTCACCGATTCCACTTTGCTTCAAGCCAAAGCACCAAATCAAGCTTCCGGATCAACAACTCTTGGATGCAAAGATGCCTCCCCTGTTTCAACACATCAAAGCAGAGGATTAATGCATCATCATGCATTAATTGCTTCAATGAAAGCACCTAAACTCGCTGCTCTCATCCAACCTCCATTTTCGGCCACCAAAAACAACCGAAAATGCATCCAAACCACTTCTAAACAAAGCCCAGCCATAAACTAGCAAAACCACACATCCTTTAACATCATATAACATCTAAAAACAACCTATTAACATCCTTATACCTCCAGCAACATCAGATCCACAAGATCACCTCAAAACAACCTTGAAACACAAGCTAAACTTAGGAAACTCAACCTATCCGGGATTGCATTAATCAAAACTCAATTCCTTATCAATTTAGAGTTCATTTAACATCAAAAACACATCTCAAAACACAGATTAATCAGATCTAACGAAAATCATCAAAAATCACCAAATCTTGCATTATAAGCCAAGATCCATTTCACCAGTTAAAAACCTTTAATAAAACATCAATTAAGGATTGAAAACTTAGGAATTTCAGTAAAGAACTGATAGTTTAGAGGAGAAGGACGTTCTTACCTCCAAACTTGAGTTTCTCCTCTTTTTGGAATCAAAAACCTTGTTGAATCAAGTAGCAAATGGTGAGGTTTTGTAGATATGTTGATTAGGAATCAAAAGAGAGTTGTAAGGAGGGATTTAGGTGAGACAATCAGATCAAATTCTCTGGAGAGAAAGTGTTGGGGTTGAGAGAAAATGAGAGGAAGAAAATTGAGAAAAGTTAGTTATCCAAAATAGCCAAATGGCTTTCCCTCCACTTTCAATATGTTTTAAAATCAGAAAATAGCTTAAAATATCTTAGAAAAATCTGGAGAAACTCCCTTTGGGTAAATAGCTCCTTAAAGATTCAAAGTTTCAACCCTTTATAAAACAGTCACCAAACTTTCGAAAATTACATTTTGGTCACTAGCCAAAATGTCACACTTCCAAAACTCATTTTCCAAAATTGATTTCTCAGTTCACTTAATTATATTAAAAGATGATTTTAGAACATTTTTCCATATTTTTAATGCAACCCGAACTAGGCTTTCCTAATTTCACCTCTTTAGATTCGAACAACACTTTGACCAACTGATCAACGCCCAAAACTCCTAAGCCCAAAACCGGGGCGTTACAACTCTCCCCCCCTTAAGAAATTTCGTCCTCGAAATTTACCTAAAGGAAAGAGATAAGAAAACTGCTTCAGCATGTCTTCCTTCCGCTCCCACGTGGCTTCCTCAACACCTCGATGCTTCCACAGCACCTTCACCAACTCAATGGTCTTGCCACGAAGAACCTTGCTATCCGAATCCAGAACCTTCACCGGTTCCTCATCATAGGTCAAATCCGGATTCAAAACCACTTCCTCCACAGGCATCACATGCGAAGGATCAGATCTATACTTCCGGAGCATAGAAACATGGAACACATCATGAATCTTCTCCAACTCCTGAGGTAACCTCAACCGATACGCAACAGGACCCACACGCTCAACCACCTCATATGGTCCAATGTACCTAGGGCTCAAATTACCCTTCCGGCCAAATCTCATCACCTTCTTCCAAGGCGAAACCTTCAAAAACACATGGTCACCCACCGCATACTCTATCTCCTTACGCTTCAAATCCGCGTAAGACTTTTGCCGATCAGAGGCAGCCTTCAACCGCTCACAAATGAGCTTCACCTTCTCGGTGGTCCCTTTCAACAAAGCCGGCATCGAAACCAACTTTTGACCAGTTTCAGCCCAACAAAGAGGAGTCCTACACTTCCTCCCATACAGAGCCTCATAAGGTGCCATCTGTATACTCGCCTGATAACTATTGTTATAAGCGAACTCAACCAAAGGCAGATGCTTCTCACAAGAACCTTGGAACTCAATCACGCAGCACCTCAACATATCCTCCAAAATCTGGATAACCCGCTCAGACTGACCATCCGACTGAGGATGATAGGATGTACTGAAATGCAACCTTGTACCCAGAGCTTGATGCAAACACTGCCAGAAACGCGATGTGAACCTCGGATCTCTATCCGACACAATCGACTTAGGCACAGTATGCAGCCTCACAATCTCAGCAATGTACAGCTCTGCCAGCCTATCCAAAGAAAACGTAGTATGCACAGGCAAGAAATGCGCACACTTCGTCAGGCGATCCACAACCACCCAAACAGAATTCTTCTTTGATGGAGACAAAGGTAAACCAGATACAAAATCCATGGTAACCCTCTCCCACTTCCATTCAGGGATTCTCAATGGTTGCAACAAACCAGAAGGAACCTGATGTTCAGCCTTAACTCGCTGACACACCAAACACTTGCTCACAAACTCTACAACATCCTTCTTCAAACCCACCCAATAGTACTCATCACGAAGATCACGATACATCTTAGTACTACCAGGGTGCATAGCAAAAGGACTACTATGACCTTCAGTCAGAATAGCACGCCTCAACTCAGCATCAGCAGGCACAACTATCCGACTACCAAAACACAACACACCATCCTCATTAAAGCAGAAATCCAAAGGTCTACCCTCCGCGATATCCTAAACATGAGACACCAAGGAATCTTCCAGCAACTGCTTTTCCTTGATCAACTGAACCAATGATGGTTTCACTTGCAACTCAGCAACAAGACCACCATCTCGCGATATGCTCAAGCTAGCAAACATAGCCCTCAGCTCAACAGCTACCTTCCTACTCAAGGCATCCGCAACAACATTAGCCTTTCCAGGATGATACTCAATAGTCAAATCATAATCCTTGAGCAACTCCAACCAACGCCGCTGCCTAAGATTCAACTCCTTCTGAGACATCAGATACCTCAAACTCTTGTGATCCGTGTACACAGTACACTTCTCACCATACAGATAATGTCTCCAAATCTTCAGAGCAAAAACCACTGCAGCCAGCTCAATGTCATGCGTAGGGTAGTTGCGCTCATGCACCTTCAACTGCCGCGACGCATAAGCCACCACCTTACCCTCTTGCATCAGCACACATCCCAAACCAACATAGGACGCATCACTATAGACCACAAACTCTTTCCCTGATTCAGGCTGAACCAAGATAGGAGCTTGCGTCAAAGCCGCCTTAAGCTTCTCAAAAGCTTGCTGCCTCGCTTCTGTCCACTCATACTTAACATCCTTTTGCAACAGCTTCGTCAAAGGAGCAGCAATCTTGGAAAAACCATCCACAAACCTCTGGTAGTATCCCGTCAAACCAAGGAAAATACGGACTTCATGAACAGACTTAGGAACTTTCCAGTTCATCACCGCCTCAATCTTCTGAGGATCAACACGAATCCCCTCAGCTGAGACCACATGCCCAAGAAACACCACCTTCTTAAGCCAGAACTCACACTTGCTCAGCTTAGCATAAAGTTGATTCTCCAACAAAGCTTGCAGCACAATCCTCAAATGCTCTTCGTGCTCCTCCTCAGTACGCGAGTACACAAGGATATCATCAATGAACACCACAACGAACTTGTCCAGGTATTCATGAAACACACGATTCATCATGTCCATAAAAGCAGCAGGAGCATTTGTCAAACCAAACGGCATCACAAGGAACTCATAATGCCCATACCTTGTCCTGAAAGTTGTCTTAGGCACATCCACATCCTTCACCTTCAACTGATTATACCCAGACCTCAAGTCAATCTTAGAGAACACTGCAGCCCCCCGAAATTGATCAAAGAGATCATCAATCCTCGGCAAAGGATACCGATTCTTGATAGTCAACTTGTTCAGCTGACGGTAATCAATGCACATCCTCATACTGCCATCTTTCTTCTTCACAAACAAGACTGGTGCACCCCAAGGTGACACACTCGGCCGGATGAAACCACGATCCAACAGCTCTTGCAACTGCGTCTTTAGCTCCTTCAGCTCCTTAGGTGCCATTCTATAGGGAGTAATGGACACAGGAGTTGTATTCTCATACAGCTCAATTCCAAATTCCACCTCGCGATTAGGAGGTAAACCAGGCAACTCCTCAGGAAAAACACCAGGAAACTCCTTCACAACCCTGATATCTTGCACCCTCAACTCCTTAGAGCTAGGATTCATCACAAAAGCTAGATAAGCTTCGCAACCCTGCCTCAGCATCCTACTCGCCTCCAAGGTAGACACCACATTGGCAAGAAACTTCACATTCTCACCAACCACAACAACTTCATAATCATCCGCAAGCTTCAGCGAAACTCGCTTATTTTCACAATCTACCACAGCACGATGCTCAGCAAGCCAATCCATACCAAGGATCACATCAAAACCATAGAAGGGCAACTCCATAAGATCAACATGAAAAACATGTTCTTGAACAACCAAAGGACACCTTCTATAAAGCTTTCGAGTCACAACAGTTTCACCAAAAGAGCTAGTGACACGAACACCAACATCCAAAGACTCAACAGGCAAACCAAGCAATTCAGCATGCTCACGCATAATGTATGAATGCGTAGATCCAGAATCAATCAAAGAAAGCAATGACAAGGATTGCAAAGTAAAGGTACTTGCAATCACATCCGCATCATTCCTTCCCTCGCGCTGAGCATACACCCTAGCTTGGCCTCCACCTTCAGGCTGAATAGCCACAACATGGGCTACTCCACGACCACCTTCCTCTCTCCTCTGGAAATTACCACGGCCGCGCCCACGACCTCTCTGTGGTGCAGCAACAACAGGAGCACGCTCTTGGCCACCAGCCAACCTCGGACAATCTCGCCTCAAGTGGTCTACAAAACCACAATTCCAACATCCATTACCAGCTGCCGCAACAGGAGCTTGCACCTCCCTCACAGCACGAGGACAGTCACGCTTCAAGTGACCACGTGAACCACAGATCCAACAAGCACTCGGATCAGCTCTAGCATTACCTCCTCTAGCAGGTGCACCACAACCTCTCTTGGCTGAGGACTGATACTTCTGATCACGTCCCCTCTTGTTCCGTCCACCTCCGGAACTAAACTCAGCTGATCTCTTGCCAGAACACGCTCCAGCACCTTTCGCAGATAAACACAAGTTCATCTCAATGTCCTTGGCTCGGCCCACCAACACATCAAAATCATCGTACTCAGTGGCCAGCACATACATTTTCACATCCGTCACAAGACCATAACGGAACCTCTCGCACCTTGCCCGTTCATCAGGTATCAGCTCCGGTGCATACTGACTGAGTCGCACAAACTGCACCTCATACTCAGCCACACTCATGCTCCCTTGGGTAAGAGACATGAATTCACGCTTCTTCTCATCAAGATATCTCACTCCAAGATATCTCCGCTTGAACACATTCTGAAAGAATGTCCAAGTAACATCAGCTTCCACCATTCCCGCTATAGTGGTCGTCCACCACGTATACGCATCGTCCTGCAGCAAGGACACAACACACCCCAGCTTTTGCACATCCGTGCAGCTCATCTGACCCAAGATACGCTTGGTACTCTCTAGCCAAGCTTCAGAACTCTCAGCCGACATACCCCTGAACTCAGTCCCACCAAGACTGCGCAGACGCTCCAAAGGTAGTCTAACTCCAGCATCTCCCTGATGCCCAGCTCCTTGAGCTCCAGCTACTGCTGCTCGAAAAGCACCCGCAATAGCTTGTACCAACATAGACATATCAGGCATAGCTTGCCCCTGACCAACCTCTGGTCCAGCAGCTCCAGCACCAGCTGCAGCTCTCTCACCTCCAGCACCACCACCAGGCGGAGGAGGGGGTAACACCGCACTACCCGTGTTCTCTTCATTCTCGTTCTCATTAGGAACCGTAGCTCGCACGCTACCTCGTAACTATCTACGTGGTGCCATACTTTTACCATGCAATCACAATGCAAATAAAACAAAGTCAGGCCCAGCAAGGTAAGCAATCCAAGTATTCAAGCTCAATTTCATTCAAAATCAACATCATTTCATTAGCTTTTGTTTGGCAATGAGTACCCTCAACATGCAACATCACATCATACAACTCAACTGCATCCAAATCACAAGCCACTAAACATGCTTTCGATCAACAAGCATACAAGCCAAACATACTTCAATCATGCATACATTCATTCCCAATTACTCGAGAACTCAGCTCTGATACCACCAAATGTAACCCCCTTAACCCGGCCTAGACGGTTGACCCGAATTAAGAAAGTCACACGGGGAAAACCAAAGTCAACCCGAAAGTCAACCTTGATTAACGACCCTTTTTTTTTCTTTTTAATCTTGTCTAGATGCACATTAACCCTAATTGTGATCACTCAACAACATATTCAAAGATCACAAGCATCATAGATCAAACAGGGACCCAATTGAACAAATTACAACTTTAGGGACCAAATTGTAATTTCTAATAAATAGGAGGACTTAACCCAAATAAAAGTTACCAACTTGAAATTAGTCAGATTTCATGCTTCTCTGTGAAATTTCAGCTCAAAAGGACTTCCCGAGCTCATACAATTGCACAAACAAGATTTAGGACCAAAACGCAAACAATTCAAAACATTTAACTGCCAATGTCAGCCCCCAACGGTCACCCGTTCCGAAACAGGCAGAACCCGTTTCGAAACACGGTCCGTTCTGCAACGCGTACCGGAACACGGGCTGGCAGTGGCCAAACCGTTTCGAAACGGTGCCTACCTTTTCGGACGCCTGGGTTCATTCATGGCACCCGTTCCGAAACGGTGATAGTTTAGGAATCATCAAAAACCTTTAATAAAACCTTTAATAAAACCTTTAATAAAACATCAAATCTTGCATTATAAGCCAAGATCCATTTCACCACTTAAAAACCTTTAATAAAACATCAATTAAGGATTGAAAACTTAGGAATTTCAGTAAAGAACTGATAGTTTAGAGGAGAAGGACGTTCTTACCTCCAAACTTGAGTTTCTCCTCTTTTTGGAATCAAAAACCTTGTTGAATCAAGTAGCAAATGGTGAGGTTTTGTAGATATGTTGATTAGGAATCAAAAGAGAGTTGTAAGGAGGGATTTAGGTGAGAAAATCAGATCAAATTCTCTGGAGAGAAAGTGTTTGGGTTGAGAGAAAATGAGAGAAAGAAAATTGAGAAAAGTTAGTTATCCAAAATAGCCAAATGGCTTTCCCTCCACTTTCAATATGTTTTAAAATCAGAAAATAGCTTAAAATATCTTAGACAAATCCGGAGAAACTCCCTTTGGGTAAATAGCTCCTTAAAGATTCAAAGTTTCAACCCTTTATAAAACAGTCACCAAACTTTCAAAATTACATTTTGGTCACTAGCCAAAATGTCACACTTCCAAAACTCATTTTCCAAAATTGATTTCACAGTTCACTTAATTATATTAAAAGATGATTTTAGAACATTTTTCCATATTTTTAATGCAACCCGAACTAGGCTTTCCTAATTTCACCTCTTTAGATTCGAACAGCACTTTGACCAACCGGTCAACGCCCAAAACTCCTAAGCCCAAAACCGGGGCGTTACATCCAAGCCCCACTGCCCAAAAGATCTTGGATCTGGATGCCCAACTGAGTAAGCAATTCCTCAAAACTGATATCTCAATTGTTAATGATTTTGAACATTGGCTACTTAAACACTATCTGAATCATGCAGCTACTGCACCTATTCCTGTGATTCCTGCCCATGCTAATCGAGGTACTAAGAGAAGATCCCCTATTCAAGTGGTTATTCAACCCAAGAAAGATAAGCCCTCCTCCTCTTGTACTCCTAAAGAAAAAGTTGGGATGATCATCTCCAAAAACTCTCCGATGGCAGTTGATTCTCAACCCCGCCGAGGGAAATGATCGTACTATGCTGGAATTGCCAGGGTCTCGGAGAGGTCCAGGCAGTTCGTCACCTCAAGCAATATGTCCAACGCTCTTCTCCAGATATTTTATTTTTATGTGAAACTAAACTTAATAAAGCGGCTAGTTCTCGATTATGTATTTCTTTGGGTATGCTTGAGGTTTTTTCTTTAGGATCAAGTCATGTTTGCTCTGGACTATCTCTTTTTGTTTCTCATAATATTAATATATCTTTGCTTTCTTACTCGAATTTCCACATTCATACTATTGTTCATTTAGAATCATCTTCGATGTACTTCACTGGATTGCATGGTTTTTATGAAACAAGTCTAAAATTTAAAACTTGGGAGTTAATAGACTCCCTCAATGATAATAGTGATCTTCATTGGCTTATAGGTGGTTATTTAAAGTTTTTATGAAACAAGTCTAAAATTTAAAACTTGGGAGTTAATAGACTCCCTCAATGATAATAGTGATCTTCATTGGCTTTTAGGTGGTGATTTAAATGAAATATTATCGGATAATGAGAAACAAGGGGGTTGTCGTCGTGCAAGATCCCAAATTAATAAATTTCGTAATTATCTTTCACATACTAATCTCTTTGATTGCAAACCTGCCTCCGAATGGTTTACTTGGACGAAAACCGAACCTAATACTCAAACAATTCTCGAATGGCTAGATCGATTTATAGGGAATTCGGCATGGACAACTTCTTATCATTCCTATCGCATTACCTCTTATTCCAATACCAAATCAAATTATTGTTTCCTTGTTTTAGACACTGAACCCCCTATACACAATTTTTCCCGACCTACAACAACCAAATTTCGCTTTGAAAATTGTTGGGCAACCAATGAAGAAGGGATATCCTTAGTTCAACATACTTGGGCTACCACCCCGGGTCCTACACTTGATAAAATTTGTGCTATAGGATCATGCTTAGGGGATTGGCAATCCCACCAATGATACAACACTACAGGGCAAATCCAACTTCTTACTAAGAAGATTAACAAATTCCTTAAGCGGCCTCTCACATCCTCTTCTGAGGCAGCTTATCCTGCGGCAAAATTTGAACTAAATACACTACTAGATTACTAGGAAGCCTATTTGGCACAAAGATCTCGAAACCTATGGCTTGCGCAAGGGGATAAGAATACTCAATTCTTTTATGCTCGTGCCAATAATCGTCGGAAAAAGAAAACTATCAACATTTTATATGATGCAGACAATAATTTGTGTGTCGTTGAGGACGATCTAATGACTATTGCATCCACCTATTTCGAGATCTTGTTCACATCCTCGAACCCCCAATTGTCCGACCATATTCTTTCTAAAGTGACTACCTCCATTACTCCAGCTATGAATGAGTCACTCACTAGGGCTTTCAATGCTCATGAAATTCTCATAGCATTTCGTGATATTGATCCTAGGAAGGCCTCTGGAATTGATGGCCTTTCTATTGGATTTTTTAGACAACACTAGGACACGGTAGGTGCGGATGTCACTCAACTATGCTTGGATCTCCTAAATGGTTCTGCTGATATGGTATCTGTCAACCAGACCATTTTAGTGCTTATTCCGAAGATTAAGGATCATACTACTATGAGGCATCTCCGGCCCATTATCCTCTGTTCTTTTATTTTCAAAATTGTCGCTAAGGTTCTTGTTAACAGAATGAAGCATACGATACCATTTTGTATTAGTAATAATAGAGTTGCTTTTGTTCAAGGGCGCAACATATCTGACAATATCCTTATTGCTCATGAAATCATACACTCTATTAATACTGGACAAACTAAATCCTCCTATGGTGCTGCAACTTGACATGGAAAAGGCTTTTGATCAAGTAGAACGGGCCTTCCTCGAGAGTGTAATGAATCGAATGGGCTTTGCACCCTATTGGGTCTCAATCATTATGTGATGTATCTCCTCGGTATCCTTTACAGTTAAGGTTAACAACTCCTTTTCTCCTTTCTTTCAACCCCAATGGGGTCTTCGACAAGGCAATCCCTTGTCACCTTTTCGTTTCCTCTTTTCTTCTCAAGGTCTTTCTGCGTACCTCTCACATGCTCATCAACAAGATCTGCTTCCTGGCCTTAGAGCTAGTAGATTAGAGCCTAAAGTCAATCACCTTCTTTTTGCTAATGATTGTATGGTCTTTATTAACAATAAAGCCAAGGAAGCAGAACATCTTAAAACGGCCCTCCAGACCTACACATCAGCCTCTGGGCAAGCGATAAATTTTGAAAAATCGACAATTTTCTACAACCCTCGTACCCCATTCGATTCGTGAAACAATAAAAAATTCCTTACATATACGTGAGGTCACTAATCCAAGGATTTACTCGGGAGTGCCTCTCCTCTTTGAAAAGAATAAGACGGAAGCCCTTGGTTTCATTCGCGATAAAGTTCGTGAATGATTGTCCCATTGAGATAAGAAACTGCTTTCTTTTAGTGGCAGAAAAATCTTTATCAAAGCTGTTTTGCAGTCCATGCCCCAATATGTCATGTCGTGTTACCTGCTTCCTTAAAAAATTATAGACGATATGACCATATCTATTCGTCGTTACCGGTGGTCTGGTAAAAACAACAAAAAGGGTTGGTACATGATCCCATGGGAACAAGTTTGTTTGCCTTAATCTGCGGGAGGTATGGGCTTCCGGGATTTAAATAACTTCAATATTGCACTTCTAGGTAAGCAGCTCTAACGGCTTATTTGTGAACCGAAAACTCTACTTGGTCAAATCTACAAGACAAAATATTTTCCATCTGGCAACATCCTTGATGCCAACCAGCAGCATCGTGAGTCATTTTCCTGGCAAGGACTATACAATGCTATGCAACATCTCTATAGCGGGTTTCTCTATCGACCTAGAGTAAATAGTGGTATTCGTATCCACAAGGATAATTGGGGAGGCTCTCCTCTAGTACATCTCTATGGGGAATATGAGATCTCAGAAGAAATGTATGTTCACTGTCGAGATTTTATGGTACATAACCAAGCTGTCTCGGACCCTATCAAGGTCCGCAACTACTTCACCCCTGAGGATGCCAATGCTATCTTGAATATTCCCATCATTAATGATAATCGTGATTCCATTCTTTTGAACCCCAATGGCTCCGATATTTACTCGGTCCGATCTGGTTACTATTGCGTGTAAAAGTGTCTATCGCAATGTAGTGCAAGTGTACACGACACAAGTAGTAAAGTGATATGTAAGTATCGGATATCGTCTCCACAGGGACTGGGCTAAAAGCTTCACCTTAGATTGCTGCACGAGAGAGAAAAGAAAGAGTTTAAATGGTTGTCACGAGATAATAAAGAATACTGGAAATAAAAGAGTAAAGAAATCAAGATAGAGAGAATGGGCCGATATTGAATTGCTCAGTAGTGTAGGTGTTGCAAAGTCTAGGAATATCTGTTCTGTCGTCGCGCCTGTCACTGCAGCACTTGTCGCGGTAGTGGTCTGTTGTTAGTCGCGGAAGCGATCACACAAATCTGTACTTCAAGCTTGGCAAGAATCCCTGCTGTGCCTTGGCCTATCCCTAGGTCCAAGTCTGTCAATGAACACGTCTTTGATGATACCTCCTGGCGTGAATCGAAGGATGAACACTGATGTTGTTGAATTCTTCCTTAGCCTCTTAACCTCGTCCTATCCCTAGGTCTGAGATAGTTCAACCATAAACTGGAGAACCCGTACTTATATCTTTCGTATACTTAACTCTCCCATTATTAAGTAAATAGATAATCTCACAATGCTCTCCTGATACTCTTGCAAGATGTTGAAAACCAGAATAAGCAAACTTTAAGTATATTTTATTTAACAGAAAAATTCCTAAAACAAATGCAATCATTGCAACTACTTTACAAATCAACTCGTAGCCCTAGGGGAAGTTTAGATCATGTTGAGAAGGGGAAAATGACTAGGGTTTTGGGAAGAAGGCTAGAGGTCAAGATATCCTTCCCTAGGTCGAATTACATGCCTTTATATAGGCCTTGGATTCAAGTTTTCTAATATGGCAAGAATACAAGTTTAAACTAAAGTACAACTCTATTAAAGACTAAATCTTCAGAGCATATGTCTTTAATTCGTCCTTCCTTCTTGCCTGGAGTTTCTTCCTTGAACTTTGGGCTTGGCCTTCATTCTGATCTAGGGCTTGGAAAAATATAAGGGTGCTCCACGACAGTCCGGCTTAATTTTCTCTTTCTGTCGAGGCCCACTTTGCTTCTTCCCTTCACTATTGTTGTCGTCCTTGGCTACCACGGCAGCGTCCATGGCAGCATCGTCCTCCTCGTCTGTACATACGGTTCCAGCTCTATTTCTTCACTGCCCAGCGTCTGCTTCTCCACTGCTACAGCAGCTACCAGCAAAAGCAACCAATTTCAGTAGAAACTATGTCATTTAATATATTTGTGATGTATAATTGAAATCTAACCTAAATGCAATGAATTATGCTTGAAACTGTGCCAATTATAGAACTTTTACACACTCAACACACCCCCAAACTCAAGTTTTTGCTTGCCCTCAAGCAATTCAGACCTAAAGAAGAAAATCGAAATTTTTGTTTGGCTTAAAACAGTGAACTTTTCCTTACATACCATTCATTCCCTATTGTGAACAACACCTTATTAGATAATTCAGGATTCATCCGGAACCTTGCTATAATTCTCGTGTAGTGTGTGCATGGTTGTGAACTATTATATGCCAAGACTCCCTTAGTTTAGTAGAATAGTTAAGCTTCTAATTGAATTTTTATGTCAATTTTCATCTTTTTGGAGGCAATTCTTAGGCTCCTTTAGTTTTTATGCAGACTCGATTCTATTTTCTCAAGCTTAAGTTTAACTAGAGCCGGTTTCGGGCACCTCTAGCTAACTTCCTAGAGCCGGTTTCGGGCACCTCTAGGTGTATTGAGTCTATTTTTCTTAACTTCTTTTCCTATAGCCAGTGTTAGGCACCTCTAGGGGCAACTCAAGTGCTAAGCTTTCTATTTTAGTTTACTAGTAGAGTTCTGGGCAGTATAAAAGTCACAAATGGTGTTTAAGATTTAGAACTATAGTAAGTCTCTAAACTGCTCCTAAAACTATCCTAAAGGCACTGCCACGACAGAGGCTGTCACGGCAGGTAAGTTTAGTTCAAAGACTTAAGCAAAATTTTCATCATTTTTTTATTTTTTTTAAAGCAAAAATAAATTAAGTAAAATACACAATTTTTTTAACTTAAAAGACTCCATTAATGGAGGGATGCCACCCCCAATATCGAGGGTTGCATTGCCCTCAATGCAAATGACATAGATGAAAAAGAAAAATAAAAACAACATCACAAAATATAATAAAAGGCAGACAGCAATATAAGATAAGAAACTTAAAATTTCACGCGTTGTCATCGTCGCTGCTGCTGCTGCTGAGTTGAATCTGCCGACGGACAGTGACCTTCTTGGCTGGTGCTAGCAGGCGGATGGGAGAGGCAGAACTATTCTCGGTTTTGGCCTCCCTTGGAGGTTGAATACGGGTAGGGGAGATATGAGAAGGTTTCTCCACTACCTGAACCTCGGAGCTGCTGCTGCTCTCACTGCTGCTACTGCCACTGTTAGATTTTTCTTTATCTGCTATTGTTTTCTACCGCTTCTCTGGTGTGAACTCCTAGGACAAGTTCCTCTTGATAGAGGGCTCGTTGTCGGATGCCGCCCAGATTTTTGAAGAAGCGAAACCAGCAATATACCTATCAAGGTCGTCTTCAGGCTCCTTTCTCTTGGTCCCTCGGGCAGATGTGTCGGCTGTGCGGTTGCCGCCTGCAGCTGTTGTGGCAGGGGTCGGTGTGGACGCAGCAGATGGCGTTTTGGGCGTGGCAGCAGGTGTAAGGGTATGGGCAGGGGTGGGGGCAGCAAAATAATGATTGGGGAAAGTGGGGAACATAGCATCAGGGAAATTAAGAGACGTGTGGATGAAATGTACCGTAGCGGTGGTGAAGTCTCGGATGAAACTCATGAGGCCGAGCTGTTCTTCCTCCAGTTTTTGTATGGCATCAAGGATCTGTGAGGAGGTGTCAGCTGGAGGAGCTGCTGCAGTAGGCTGCTTGGGTTATGTGGCAGCAGGCTCGGTGTCGGTGGGCTCTGTCGGCACTGCTACTGTGGCAGTAGGGTCGAAAGACGATAGGGGCGTGACAGCAGTGAGTTCCCTCAGGCTGAGTATGTTCCTGTCTGTCCAGCCTTTCCCTCGAACTCGTTAATCTTTGGCAGCTTCCGGTATATGGTGGCCGTGGCAGAGGGCAGTGATGAGATATGGATAGAAGAGTGGTCCGGACGGCCGGTATGCGCAATCCAATATGCCCTCTCGAGCATATATGCCAACGTTAATTGGCCTCTCGTGTAATATAGAATTGATGAGGAGGGCATAATCTGTTTCTTTATGAAAGCGTTCCAAAGCTTTGCCTCCGGGGTGAGCTGGATTCTTTTCACCGTCCTTGGGTTTTTAGGGTCGGTATTCCAGTCGATACCCACTTCTGTGAGTTCTGTCATCACAGCATCGTAGCCGGCAGGTTCAAAACTCTCAAGAAATCTTTGGTGGCCATCTTCTCTCTTCCCTGCATAGAACCCGTAGAGGGTGTTGATGTACTCGGGCTCGAAAGGTACCTCTTTCCCTCGTATTGTGACTGTTGTCGCGTTCCTTCTGCCGATGGCAGCATAAAAGTCCCGGACGAGAGTCACATTCATTTCCTCTGGCTGCTCCGCGAATATATGCCACTGCAGGGCTGTAATTTTTCAGGCTATGAACGGCTGCAGCCCCAGGTTCTCCGTTTTGGAGGTGTAAATAAATCCTTTCTCCTCCCACATATCACGGGTCTGGAAGGATCTTGGAGTTGATGCTGACGGGGCAGATCCTGAGGAAGAGCTTCTGCGGGTATTTCTAGTACTCATGTTGCAAGGACTGTGGAAAGAATGTGAAAGCAAGTAAAAATTCTAGAGGAAACAAGTAGAAAGAATAGAAGTGAGTGAAAAATGAATAGTAAAATGGGGTTTATATAGAGGGTGAGTTTGCTGCCCGTTGGAGGTGTAACGGCAGGCGCGAATAACTAGGCCAGATGTTACGCGGTTTCTGACGTGTTTGTCACGTGTTTCCGTGTGTTTTGCGCGTCTGTTACACGTTTGTGTGTCTGCCGCGACAGTGTGTTGACAGGCTGGATTTTCCGCGTCTGTCGCGGTAGCTGTAACGACAGGCTCCAAAGTTGGGCTTTTTTGGGCTGATGGAAAGATGGTGGGCAGAATTAACTTCTCCTCTTCTCCTTGTTTTCTTTTTTCCTAAAAAATAATAAAAATAAAAGCTTTAGTTCCTAAAAATAAAATAATTCTAATTACCTAATAAATATATAAATAAATAAATAAATAAATAATGAAATTCGGGATGCCAGGAGGGGCATCTCTTAAAGTAACCACTTCCTGCATTATTGGGGCTTCAGTCCCCTGATAATTCTTCAATCTTTGTCCATTGACTTTGAATTGGTGCCCGTCTTTTAGAGATGTCATTGTGATGGCACCGTGGGGAAAACTTGTACCACTTGGAATGGGCCAGACCATCTAGATTTCAGCTTCCCTGGGAAGAGATTCAATCTAGAGTTGAACAACAACACAAGCTGCCCTGGGCAGAACTGTCATGGCAGCAACTTCTTGTCATGCCACTTCTTGGTCTTGTCTTTGTAAATTCTTGCGTTGTCAAAGGCCATTGTTCGAATTTCTTCAATTTCATTCAGATTAAGTAGCCTTTTCTGTCCTTCTTTTTCCAAGTCCATATTCACTGCCTTGATGACCTAGTATGCTCTGTGCTCAATCTCGACAGGTAAATGGCATGTTTTCCCAAAAATCGGCCGATAGGGTGACATTCCCAATGGAGTTTTGAACGTTGTTCTATAGGACCATACTGCATCATTGAGGTGTAGAGACCAGTCCTTCCTAGTTGGCTTAACCATCTTTTCAAGAATGTTCTTAACCTCTATGTTTGATATTTCAGCCATGTCCATTGGTCTGAGGGTGGTATGATGTTGCGATCCGATGTTTGACACCATACTTTTTCAAGGAAGCAGCTATAACCCTATTGTCGAAATGCCTCCCATCATCATTGATGATCGCCTTGGGGATGCCAAATCTGAAAAATATGTTTTTATGCAAAAACCTCTGAACCGTCTTGGCATCGTTTTTCTAAGTGGCGATCGCTTCAACCCACTTGGACACATAGTCCACTGCCAGAAGGATATATAAGTTCCCACATGAAGTTGGGAATGGTCCCACAAAATCTATTCCCCAAACGTTGAAGATATCGACTTCAAGAATATTTTACAGCGGCATCTCATGTCTCCTTGAGATGTTTCCAGTCCTTTGACACTTGTCACGGTTTTTGTAGAATGTTTGGGCATCCTTGAACAACGATGGCCAATAAAATCCCGTCTGCAAAACCTTGGCAGCAGTTTTGTTACCACCTAAATGTCCTCCATACTGTGAATCATGACAGTGATGTAGTACAGCTTCATGTTCATCTTGTGGTACACATCTCTTAATTACCTGATCTGCACAATATTTGAAAAGAAGAGGTTCGTCCCAATAATAATGCTTAACATCATTTTGGAACCTCTTCCTAGCTTGATAATTATGGTCAGGAGGAGTTATTCCGCTAACTAAATAATTAACGAAATCAGCATACCAGGGGAGTTCAGAAAACTTACCTGCCGCCATGGTTGTCGCGGTAGTGCTTGTGGCAGCGAACAACTGCTCGTCAGGGAAAGTCTCCAGTATGTGTGTCTCGTCTGCCGGTAGACCCTTTCCCTTCTCTAACCTTGACAAGTGATCTGCAACTTGATTCTCTGTCCCCTTTTTGTCCTTGATTTCAAGGTCGAACTCTTGCAGTAGCAGAATCCAACGTATCATTCTAGGCTTTGCATCCTTTTTGGTGAATAGATACTTCAATGCAGAGTGGTCTGTGTGGACTATGACCTTCGTTCCAAGTATATATGAACGGAACTTGTAAATAGAGAACACCACAGCTAACGGTTCCTTCTCTGTTGTGGTGTAGTTCACTTGGGCGTCGTTCAGTGTTTTGCTGGCATAGTATATGACATGAAAAAGCTTGTCTTTTCTCTGCCCAAGTGTTGCCCCGACAACATAGTCACTAGCATCACACATAATCTCAAATGACAGTTTCCAATCTGGTGGTTGTACTATTGGGGCTGTTACCAGCTTTTCTTTCAGAACCTTGAATGCCTCAGTACATTTAGCGTTGAAGTCGAAGGGTCGGTTCTGCTCCAGAAGATGGCATAAGGGTTTTGTGATCTTCGAAAAGTTCGTGATAAACCTCCGATAAAAACCAGCATGCCCTTAGAAACTTCTCATTCCATTGACTGTGGGGGGTGGTGCCAGCTTTTCAATTACCTCGATCTTAGCCATGTCGACTTCTATGCCGCGACAACTTATTTTATGGCCTAGGACTATCCCTTCATCCACCATGAAGTGACATTTTTCCCAGTTCAAGACCAAGTTTGCTTTCTCATATCTTTCGAGCACTTTCTGTAAGTTGCCTAGGTCATACCCCATAACCGATAACCAAAAACCCCTAGTCGTTTTCCCGCCGCCGACATGTTCTAAATCCTTCCTAGGGCCACGAGTTGATTTGTAAAGTAGTTGCAAGGGTTGTTTTGTTTTAGGAATTTTCAGTTCAATAAAATAAACTTCAATTTCTCTTATTTTGGTTATTAATATCTTGCAAGAGCATCGGGAGAGCATCGTGAGGTTATCTGTTTACTTAGCATCGAGAGAGTTAAGTATACGAAAGAAATAAGAGCAAGTTCTCTAGTTTATAGTTGAACTATCTCGAGCCTAGGGATAGGGCGAGGTTAAGTGGCTAAAGAAGAATTCATACACATCGGTGTTCATCCTTCGATTTACGCGGAGAGGTATCATCAAGACGTGATCATCGACAGACTTGGACCTAGGGATAGGCCAAGGCAGATCTGGGATTCTTGCCAAACTTGAAAGTACTGAGTTGAGCGTTTGCTACTGCGACGATCAACGGACTGCTGCCGTGACAGGTTCTGCCGTGACTGGTGACGACGACAGAACTGGATTTCCTAAACTCCGCAATACCTGCACTACTGAGCAATTTAATACCAGCCCGTTCTCTCTATCTTGATATTTTTACTCTTTTATTTGCATTTACTCTATTATTTTCGTGACAACTCTCAAATATTTTCTTTACTTTTGTGCAGTGAATTAAGGTGAAGCTATTAGCCCAATCCCTGTGGAGACGATATCTGATACTTCGTATCACTTTACTACTTGTGTCGTGTATACTTGCACTACCATTGCGATAGACTATTTTACACGCAACAATTTTTTGGCGCCGTTGCCGGGGATATCGTCTATCGCAATGGTAGTGCAAGTATACTGCTCGTGGCAGCTGGTTGTTGCTGTTGCTGCTGCAGCGGAAGTTGCGGCGGCAGTTGCTGTCGCGTTTGTAACCCCCTTAACCCGGCCCAGACGGATGAACCGAATTAGGAAGTTTACTCGGGGAAAACCAAAGTCAACCCGAAAGTCAACCTTGATTAACGACCTTTTTTTTAACTTTTCTAGATGCATATTATCCCTAGACATGATCATACAATCAGCATTCTCAAAGATCATAACCATCAGAGAACATTCAAGGACCCAATTGCACAAAATACAACTTTAGGGACCAAATTGTAAATTCTGTAAATTATAAGGACTTAATCCAATTTTAAGTTACCAACTTGAAATTAATCATCTTTCATGCTTCTCTGTCAAATTTCAGCTCAAACGGACATCTCAAACTCATAGAATTGCATAAACATATTTCAGGACCAAAATGCAAACATCTCGAAACATATAACCAACAATTTCAGTGCCCAACGGTCGAGTGTTTCGGAACAGGGAAGACCCATTCCAAAACGCGGGACCGTTCCGCAACAGGTACCGAAACAGTGCCTGGCAGTGGCATATCCGTTCCGGAACAGTGCCTCTCGTTTCGGAACGCCCAGGCCATTTCAGGCCCCCGTTCCGATACGGTAGCACCTGTTCCGAAACAGGCTGCCCAGATTGCAGAAAATTTGCTGGTTTATCATACAATTGACCTATCAAACATGCTCCAAACGCAACCAAACTTTACCAGCAAGACATTCAACATACAAGGAACATAATTGCGCCAACCAAACATCAACATGGCATCAATCATGAAAATCCCCAATTCAATAAGCATGCATCCTACTTTTCAAACCATTCAAGCATCAAAATACTAAATCCACTTCACAAAGGCCAATTACATGTACCAACATTATTAACAACATTAAACCAACTTAGGGAGTTCCAAACACCTCCCAAAACATCAACATAGGTCCCCCATTGCCAAATACCCAAAAGCTAATAGTGTTTAAGAAACCTTCACCATACTTGAGCTTAGTTCAGCACTTGGATGCTTGCTCTCCTTGCTGCCCTCAATGCACTTTAATGCTCTGTATTATTGGTTTAAGAAAAGAGAGAGCGTAAGCAAAAGCTTAGTGAGGAATGCTCATTTAAAACCATACAATAATGCATTTATAAAACACATTTATAAACCGTTCTTCAAGCAACATTTATACATGCTCATAAACATTTAAAACAAGCATTTCATGCTTCAAGTTCATAACATGTCATATTGGCAACAAGTGATACATTCCACATAAGATCCACACATGGACTTTTAAACACCATTGTGATCTTATACTTTCCAAGGACCACACATGGACTTTTAAACACCATTGTGTCCTTAACCCCATGGACTTTTAAACACCATGGCAAGGACAACACAAGGACTTTTAAACACCTTTGTGTCCTTAACAAGAATCATCCAAGGACTTTTAAACACCTTGATGATCTTAAATAACAAGGCTTACACAAGGAATTTTAACCACCTTTGTAACCTTAACCAAGAACCAACCATGGACTTTTAAACACCATGTTGTTCTTAAATAACAAGCCTCACACAAGGAATTTTAACCACCTTGGTGATCTTAACCAAGAACCATCCAAGGACTTTTAAACACCTTGATGTTCTTAAATAAACAAGGCTCACACAAGGACTTTTAACCACCTTTGTGACCTTAACCATCACTTGCCAATATGCATAATCAACATCAAAATTCCACTGTTTTAAAGCATTTAACAAAGCCATAAACACCATGCATCTTTAAGCCTCAAACCACATTAAAATAATGTTCAAGAACAAGGAACTCTTACCTTGAGCTTCCTTCAACACATGGCTTATAATCTCAGCAAATAAACATGCTAGTTATGCTTTCAAAACAGAATTTAAAACATGCAAACTATCACATTGCATACAACCAATCCATGGTTCATCACCAAGAGAGTTTTTCCGAAAACTTATTCTTGAGCTTAGCTAAGTTGCTTAGACTTAAACTAAGCTCCCAAACCTTCAAAACACTGGTTTCAAAGCTGAAAACCAAAAGTCCACTCACCGATTCTGTTTCGCCTCTTGCCGAAACACCAATCAAGCTTCCGGATCACCACCACTAGGATCCAAAGATGACTCCCCAATTTTAAACACATCAAAGAAGAGGATTAATGCATCATCATGCATTAATATCTTCAATGAAAGCACCTAAACTCGCTGCTCTCATCCACACTCCATTTTCGGCTACCAAACACAACCGAAAATGCATCCAAACAACTCCACAATATAACCCAGCCAAGATCCATCAAATCTAAACATCCTTAAGCATCAATTAACATCCAAAAAGGATCTAACAACACCCTTATACCTCCAGCTATAACGGATCAACAAGATCTCTCTAAAAACAACCAAGAACTCAGGCTAAACTTAGGAAATTCAACCTATTCGGGATTGCATTAACTAAACCTCAATTCCTCATCATTTTAACATTCATTTAACATCAAAAAGACACCTCAAATCACTGCTTAAACAGATCATACAAATTTTAACCACAAATCACCAAATCTTGCATTTAAAAGCCAAGATCATGAACACAACCTTAAAACCTTTTATAAAACACAATTTAAGGATTGAGAACTTAGGAATTTCAGTAAAGAACTGAGAGTTTAGAGGAGAAGGACGTTCTTACCTCCAAACTTGAGTTTCTCCCTTTTTAGAACCAAAATCTTGAAAATCCAATTAGCAAATGGTGAGGTTTTGTTGAAGAGATGATTAGAGCTCAAAAGAGAATCAAAATCTCATGTTTGGATATCAAAATCAGAAGGAAAAGTTCTGGAGAAAGATGTTTGGTTTGAGAGAAAATAGAAAATGGAAATATGGAAAAGTTAGTTGGAATTAGGAAAATATCTTCCCTCCACTTTTCTTTTGTTTAAAAACCAATAATAAATCATTTAATATCTTAGAAAAATCTGGAGAAACACCCATTGGGTAAATAGCTCCTTAAAGATTCAAAGTTTCAATCCTTTTTAAAATAGTCTCACAGTTTTCAAAAATTACATTTTGGTCACTAGCCAAAATGTCACCCTTCCAAACCTCATTTTGTAAAATTGATTTCACCACTCTCTTATATATATTAAAAGAGGATTTTAAGACATTTTTCCATATTTTTAATGCAACCCGAACTAGGCTTGCCTAGATTCACTTTTATATATTTGAACCGCACTCCGTCCGAACCGGTCCGAACCCAAAACTTCTAAGCCCAAAACCGGGGCGTTACAGCGTTAGCAATCTAGGTCCTCCATAATTCTGATTGTGTGCTTGAGGATTCAGGGCATTGTTAGGGTTGCTCCAAGAAAACTTGGGATCCTTTCTCCAGTTGGGATTATAGTTGTTGGAATTGTAATTCGGCTTGTAATTTCCAACATATTTTCCCTCTTCTAACTGTACAGGACACTCTTCCGAACTATGATTTCCCTCACAGATTTCACATACCTCATCAACAGCAAATCCATGTTGTGCATCATCATTCAATAACCTTTTCATTGTTTTAGTAAGGAATGCTACATGTGATTTCATTGTGCTGTCGGCTTCATAATCCTTGACAGTGAGTACTCGTTTACCCCCTCTTCTTGCTGTTGGAAACTGCTCCTCGTTCTTAGCCAGATTTTTCAATACTTGCATCGCCTCGTTT
The DNA here is from genome assembly GCA_958450335.1 of Hibiscus tridactylites. Lineage (NCBI taxonomy): Eukaryota > Viridiplantae > Streptophyta > Magnoliopsida > Malvales > Malvaceae > Hibiscus > Hibiscus tridactylites. The sequence goes on from OY288266.1 coordinate 48,098,661, forward strand.
GGATCTTTATCCAATAATAGTCCATTTGCTGCTGAATCAATTCGAATACGAGTTTGTAAGTTGGCAGCATTATAAAACTTTGTTACCTGATTCCAGACGGGGAATCCATGCATTGGGCACTTCCGTAGAAGAGTAGTAAATCTGTCCCAAGCCTCGTGCATCGGCTCGTCATCTTCCTGTTGAAAAGTAGCAATTTCATTACGTAATCGCTCAGAGAAATGCGAAGGATTAAAACGAGATAAAAAATCACGAGATAAATCTGCCAAAGTTCTAATTGAACCCGGCGTAAGTTTATTCCACCAAGTTTTAGCTTTGTCCCTCAATGAATGGGGAAATAACCGAAGCCTCAGTATCTCCAGATTAACTCTTGGCAGCCTAAACGAACCACAAATCTCCTGGAACGTTTTTAGATGCTCCCTAGCATCCTCTGTAACAGCACCACTGAATTGACCGGCATTGTTGATCATGCTAAACATGACAGGTTTCAGATCGAAGTTGTCAACATCAATATCCAGCAGTGTGGTCTCCAGTTCTACATGATCGTTCAACATGTAGTCACGACAGGACCATCGTCCGGCAGCGGCAACAGGGTTGCCGGCAGGCGATATAATTTCGCCGACAGGTGGGTCGTTTCCATTGTGGGCCATCTTCTCTAGCTGTTCCTCAAGGTACTCGTTCCTGGCAGGTAAGTGACGAAGTTGTTTCTTGAGATTGAATGAACGTTCGATTTCCGGATCTAATGGATATTCAGGATCTTTACCTCGATTCGATCTGCGCATAAACAAGAAACCTTGTGAAAAGCAAGAGTTGAATGCACCAAAGAAAAACAGAAAAATATATAAATAAAAACAAAAAGTGAAGTAAAAGAAAAGGTAGAGTTATGTTGCCAATCCCCGGCAACGGCGCCAAAAACTTGTTGCGTGTAAAATAGTCTATCGCAATGGTAGTGCAAGTATACACGACACAAGTAGTAAAGTGAGACGAAGTATCGGATATCGTCTCCATAGGGATTGGGCTAATAGCTTCACCTTAATTCACTGCACGAAAGTAAAGAAAATATTTGAGAGTTGTCACGAAAATAATAGAGTAAATGCAAATAAAAGAGTAAAAATATCAAGATAGAGAGAACGGGATGGTATTGAATTGCTCAGTAGTGCAGGTATTGCAGAGTTTAGGAAATCCAGTTCTGTCGTCGTCACCCGTCGCGGCAGCACCTGTCACGGCAGCAGTGCGTTGATCGTCGCGGCAGCAAACGCTCAACTCAGTACTTTCAAGTTTGGCAAGAATCCCAGATATGCCTTGGCCTATCCCTAGGTCCAAGTCTGTCGATGATCACGTCTTGATGATACCTCCCGGCGTGAATCGAAGGATGAACACCGATGTGTATGAATTCTTCTTTAGCCACTTAACCTCGCCCTATCCCTAGGCACGAGATAGTTCAACTATAAACTAGAGAACTTGCTCTTATTTCTTTCGTATACTTAACTCTCCCGATGCTAAGTAAATAGATAACCTCACAATGCTCTCCCGATGCTCTTGCAAGATATTAATAACCAAAATAAGAGAACTTGAAGTTTATTTTATTGAACTGAAAATTCCTAAAACAAAACAACCCTTGCAACTACTTTACAAATCAACCCGTGGCCCTAGGAAGGATTTATAACATGTCGGCGGCGGGAAAACGGCTAGGGGTTTTTGGTTATCGGTTATGGGGTATGATATCTGCCCTAGGTTAAAATACATGCCCTTATATAAGCTTTGGGCTCAAGTTATCTAATTTAACAAGGATTACAACTTTAATTAAAAGTATGATTCTAATAAAGACTAAATCTTCAAGGAATCTACTTTCCAGCCGTCTTCCTTGTTTCTTGGGATTTTCTCTCCTTGAACTCTCGGGTTGACATATCTTTTGATCTGGGGCTTGGAAAAATGTGAGGTTTTCACACGACAGACAGGCTGAATTTTCTCTATCTGTCGAGGTCCACTTTACTTTTTCTACACAAAACTATTGTCGTCCTCTACTGTCACGGCAGCACCATGGCAGCATCGTCCTCTTTGTCTGCTTGTCCAGTTCAGCTCTTCTGCTTCTCTGCCCAGCACCTGCCCTCACCGTTTGCTACGGCGGCAACCTTCAAAAACAACCAATCTTAGTAGAATCTGTGCCTTTAATATATTTGTGATGTTTTGCTGTAAACTAACCTAAATGCAATGAATAATGCTTGAATGCAGTAGAAATTTTGGTTAAAAAGGATGTAAATAATAGAACTTTTACACACTCAACACTAGGAAACTTTCAAAATTGTCTCCAAAGACAGAAAAATCATCCATGAATATCTCCAGGAAATCCTCCACCATATCAGAGAATATTGCCATCATCCACCTTTGAAAGGTCGCTGGTGCATTACAAATGTAACCCCCTTAACCCGGCCTAGACGGTTGACCTGAATTAAGAAAGTCACACGGGGAAAACCAAAGTCAACCCGAAAGTCAACCTTAATTAACGACCCTTTTTTTTCTTTTTAATCTTGTCTAGATGCACATTAACCCTAATTGTGATCACTCAACAACATATTCAAAGATCACAAGCATCAGAGATCAAACAGGGACCCAATTGAACAAATTTCAACTTTAGGGACCAAATTGTAATTTCTGATAAATAGGAGGACTTAACCCAAATTAAAGTTACCAACTTGAAATTAGTAAGATGTCATGCTTCTCTGTGAAATTTCAGCTCAAAAGGACTTCCCGAACTCATACAATTGCACAAACAAGGTTCAGGACTAAAACGCAAACAATTCAAAAGATTTAACTGCCAATGTCAGCCCCCAAAGGTCACCCGTTCCGGAACAGGCAGAACCCGTTTCGAAACACGGGCCGTTCCATAACGCGTACCGGAACACGGGCTGGCAGTAGCCAAACCGTTTCGGAACGGTCTCTCCCGTTTCGGACGCCTGGGCTTGTTTAAGGCACCCATTCCGAAACGGCAGGCACTGTTCCGAAACGCCCTGCACAGATTGCCCCAAAATGCATACTTAAACATGCAATTAAACATCCAATCATGCTCCAATTACCACCAAACTTTACCAACATGCAATTCAACATATATGAGACATACATGCATCAATAATTCAACAAAATAACATCATATACGAAAAGCCCCAAATCTATAGGCATGCTTCCTACAAAAGCAAACCATTCAAGCATAAACTTCCATTTCAAGCATGTAAGGCCAAACTCAAAAACCAACATTCTAACAACATTCAACATACTTAGGGAGTTCAAAACCTCTCCCAAAACATACACATAGGTCCCCCATTGCCAAATTACCAAAAGCTAAAAATGTACTTAAGAAACCTTCTATAATTTGAGCTTTACTTTCACTTGAATGCTTGCCCTCCTTGCTGCCCTCAAAGAACTCTAATGTTCTGCATTATTGATTTAAGAAAACGAAGAGAGCGTAAGCAAAAGCTTAGTCAGGAATGCTCAATAAAACCATTCAATAATGCATTTATAAAACACTTTATAATGCTTCAAATCAACATTTACACATGCTCAAAAGCATACTTTAAACAAGCATCTCATGCTTCATATCATAACATGTCATATTGGCCACGAGTGATAAATTCCATTTCTTTAAAAACAAGTTCATCAACTTTCTCCCCAAGAACTTTGAAACACCTTGGTCCCAAGGACTTTTAAACACCTTGGCCCCATGGACTTTTAACCACCATGGAATGGACCACACAAGGACTTTTAACCACCTTTGTGTCCGTATCAAGTTTCACCCCAAGGACTTTTAAACACCTTGGCCCCAAGGACTTTTAAACACCTTGGCCCCATGGACTTTTAAACACCATGGCCCCATGGACTTTTAAACACCATGGAAAGGATCACACAAGGACTTTTAACCATCTTTGTGTCCGTAGCAAGAATCATCCAAGGACATTTAACCACCTTGATGTTCTTAAGTAAACAAGGCTCACTCAAGGACTTTTAACCACCTTAGTGACCTTAACCTTTTCAAAAATCACTTGCCAATATACATCATTATCAACAATTTATCCACTGTTTTAAAGCATTAAACTAAGCCATATTCATCATGCATTTAAAAGCATCAAACCACATTTAATCAATGTTCAAAAACAAGGAACTCTTACCTTGAGCTTCCTTCAACATATGGCTTACAAAAACAGCATTAACCATGCTAAATCATGCTTTCAAAACAGAGTTTAAAACATGCAATAAACCACATTGCACAACAATCAAATCATGCCCACCACTAGAGAGTATTTCCGAAAACTTACACTTGAGCTTAGAAAAGTTGTTTAGACTTAAACTAAGCTCCCAAGACATTGGTTTCAAAGCCGAAAACCCAATTTCACTCACCGATTCCACTTCGCCTCTTGCCGAAGCACCAAATCAAGCTTCCGGATCAACAACTCTTGGATCCAAAGATGCCTCCCCTGTTTTAACACATCAAAGTAGAGGATTAATGCATCATCATGCATTAATTGCTTCAATGAAAGCACCTAAACTCGCTGCTCTCATCCACACTCCATTTTCGGCCACCAAACACAACCGAAAATGCATCCAAACCACTTCTCAACAAAGCCCAGCCACAAACCATCAAAACCAAACATCTATTAACATCACTTAACATCTAAAAAGAACCTATTAACATCCTTATACCTCCAGCAACATCAGATCCACAAGAACACCTCAAAAACAATCAAGAATCACAAGCTAAACTTAGGAAACTCAACCTATCCGGGATTGCATTAATCAAAACTCAATTCCTTATCAATTTAGAGTCCAAATAACATCAAAAACACATCTCAAATCACAGATTTAACATATCAAACGAAAATCATCAAAAATCACCAAATCATGCATTATAAGCCAAGATCCAATTCACAACTCAAAAGCCTTTAATAAAACATCAATTAAGGATTGAAAACTTAGGAATTTCAGTAAAGAACTGATAGTTTAGAGGAGAAGGACGTTCTTACCTCCAAACTTGAGTTTCTCCTCTTTTTGGAATCAAAAACCTTGATGAATCAAGTAGCAAATGATGAGGTTTTGTAGATATGTTGATTAGGAATCAAAAGAGAGTTGAAAGGAGGGATTTAGGTGAGAAAATCAGAAACAATTCTCTGGAAAGAAAGTGTTTGGGTTGAGAGAAAATGAGAGAAAGGAAAATAGGAAGTTAGTTATCAAAATGGCCAAAATGGCTTTCCCTCCACTTTTGATATGTTTTAAAATCAGAATAAATCCTTAAAATATCTTAGAAAAATCTAGAGAAACTACTTTTGGAATAATAGCTCCTTAAAGATTCAAAGTTTCAACCCTTTATAAAACAGTCACCAAACTTTCAAAAATTACATTTTGGTCACTAGCCAAAATGTCACCCTTCCAAAACTCATTTTCCAAAATTGATTTCACAGTTCACTTAATTATATTAAAAGATGATTTTAGAACATTTTTCCATATTTTTAATGCAACCCGAACTAGGCTTTCCTAATTTCACCTTTTTAGATTCCAACAGCACTTTGACCAAACTGGTCAACGCCCAAAACTCCTAAGCCCAAAACCGGGGCGTTACAACTCTCCCCCCTTAAGAAATTTCGTCCTCGAAATTTACCTGAAGGAAAGAGATAAGGAAACTGCTTCAGCATGTCTTCCTTCCGCTCCCACGTGGCTTCCTCAACACCTCGATGCTTCCACATCACCTTCACCAACTCAATGGTCTTGCCACGAAGAACCTTGCTATCCGAATCCAGAACCTTCACCGGTTCCTCATCATAGGTCAAATCCGGATTCAAAACCACTTCCTCCACAGGCATCACATTCGCAGGATCAGATCTATACTTCCGGAGCATAGAAACATGGAACACATCATGAATCTTCTCCAACTCTTGAGGTAACCTCAACCGATACACAACAGGACCCACACGCTCAACCACCTCATATGGTCTAATGTACCTAGGGCTCAACTTACCCTTCCGGCCAAACCTCATCACCTTCTTCCAAGGCGAAACCTTCAAGAACACACGGTCACCCACCGCATACTCTATCTCCTTACGCTTCAAATCCGCGTAAGACTTTTGCCGATCAGAAGCTGCCTTCAACCGCTCACAAATGAGCTTCACCTTCTCGGTGGTCCCTTTCAACAAAGCCGGCATCGAAACCAACTTTTGACCAGTTTCAGCCCAACAAAGAGGAGTCCTACACTTCCTCCCGTACAAAGCCTCATAAGGTGCCATCTGTATACTCGCCTGATAACTATTGTTATAAGCGAACTCAACCAAAGGCAGATGCTTCTCCCAAGAACCTTGGAACTCAATCACGCAGCACCTCAACATATCCTCCAAAATCTGGATAACCCGCTCAGACTGACCATCCGACTGAGGATGATAGGATGTACTGAAATGCAACCTTGTACCCAGAGCTTGATGCAAACACTGCCAGAAACGCGATGTGAACCTTGGATCCCTATCCGACACAATCGACTTAGGCACACCATGCAGCCGCACAATCTCAGCAATATACAGCTCTGCCAGCTTATCCAAAGAAAACATAGTATGCACAGGCAAGAAATGCGCACACTTCGTCAGGCGATCCACAATCACCCAAACAGAATTCTTCTTCGAAGGAGACAAAGGTAAACCAGATACAAAATCCATGGTAACCCTCTCCCACTTCCATTCAGGGATTCTCAACAGTTGCAACAACCCTGAAAGAACCTGATGTTCAGCCTTAACTCGCTGACAAACCAAACACTTGCTCACAAACTCTGCAACATCCTTCTTCAAACCCACCCAATAGTACTCATCACGAAGATCACGATACATCTTAGTACTACCAGGGTGCATAGCAAAAGGACTACTATGACCTTCAGTCAGAATAGCACGCCTCAACTCAGCATCAGCAGGCACTACTATCTGACTCCCAAAACACAACACACCATCATCATTAAAGCAGAAATCCGAAGGTCTACCCTCCGCGATATCCTGAACATGAGACACCAAGGAATCATCCAGAAACTACTTTTCCTTGATCAACTGAACCAAAGATGGTTTCACTTGCAACTCAGCAACAAGACCACCATCTCGCGATATGCTCAAACTGGCAAACATAGCCCTCAGCTCAACAGCTACCTTCCTACTCAAGGCATCCGCAACAACATTAGCTTTTCCAGGATGATACTCAATCGTCAGATCATAATCCTTGAGCAACTCCAACCAACGCCGCTGCCTAAGATTCAACTCCTTCTGAGACATCAGATACCTCAAACTCTTGTGATCCGTGTACACAGTACACTTCTCACCATACAGATAATGTCTCCAGATCTTCAGAGCAAAAACCACTGCAGCCAGCTCAATATCATGCGTAGGGTAATTGCGCTCATGCACTTTCAACTGCCGCGATGCATAAGCCACCACCTTACCCTCTTGCATCAGCACACATCCCAAACCAACATAGGATGCATCACTATAGACCACAAACTCTTTCCCTGATTCAGGCTGAACCAAGATAGGAGCTTGCGTCAAAGCCGCCTTAAGCTTCTCAAAAGCCTGCTGTCTCGCTTCCGTCCACTCATACTTAACATCCTTTTGCAACAGCTTCGTCAAAGGAGCAGCTATCTTGGAAAAACCATCCACAAACCTTCGGTAGTATCCCGCCAAACCAAGGAAACTACGGATCTCATGAACAGACTTAGGAACTTTCCAGTTCATCACCGCCTCAATCTTCTGAGGATCAACACGAATCCCCTCAGCTGAGACCACATGCCCAAGAAACACCACCTCCTTAAGCCAGAACTCACACTTGCTCAGCTTAGCATAAAGCTAATTCTCCAACAAGGCTTGCAAAACAATCCTCAAATGCTCTTCGTGCTCCTCCTCAGTACGCGAGTACACGAGGATATCATCAATGAACACCACCACGAACTTGTCCAGGTATTCATGAAACACACGGTTCATCATATCCATGAAAGCAGCAGGAGCATTTGTCAAACCAAACGGCATCACAAGGAACTCATAATGCCCATACCTTGTCCTGAAAGCTGTCTTAGGCACATCCATATCCTTCACCTTCAACTGATAATACCCTGACCTCAAGTCAATCTTAGAGAACACAGCAGCTCCCCGAAGTTGATCAAAGAGATCATCAATCCTCGGCAAAGGATACCGATTCTTGATAGTCAACTTGTTCAGCTGACGGTAATCAATGCACATTCTCATAGTGCCATCTTTCTTCTTCACAAACAAGACCGGTGCTCCCCAAGGCGACACACTCGGCCGGATGAAACCACGATCAAGCAACTCTTGCAACTGCGTCTTCAACTCCTTAGGTGCCATTCTATAGGGAGTAATGGACACATGAGTTGTATTCTCATACAGCTCAATTCCAAACTCCACCTCGCGATTAGGAGGTAAACCAGGCAACTCCTCAGGAAAAACACCAGGAAACTCCTTCACAACTCGGATATCTTGCACCCTCAACTCCTTAGAGCTAGGATTCATCACAAAAGCTAGATAAGCTTCGCAACCTTGCCTCAGCATCCTGCTCGCCTCCAAGGTAGACACCACATTGGAAAGAAACTTCACATTCTCAGCAACCACAACAACTTCATAATCAACCGCAAGCTTCAGCGAAACTCGCTTATTTTCACAATCTACCACAACACGATGCTCAGCAAGCCAATCCATACCAAGGATCACATCAAAACCATAAAAGGGAAACTCCATAAGATCAACATGAAAAACATGTTCTTGGACAACCAAGGGACACCTTCTATAAAGCTTTCGAGTCACAACAGTTTCACCAAAAGAACTAGTGACACGAACACCAACATCCAAAGACTCAACAGGCAAACCAAGCAATTCAGCATGCTCACGCAAAATGTATGAATGCGTAGATCCAGAATCAATCAAAGAAAGCAGTGACAAGGATTGCAAAGTAAAGGTACCTGCAATCACATCCGCATCATTCCTTCCCTCACGCTGAGCATACACCCTCGCTTGACCTCCACCTTCAGGCTGAATAGCCACAACATGGGCTACTCCACGACCACCTTCCTCTCGCCTCTGGAAATTACTACGTCCGCGCCCACGACCTCTCTGTGGTGCAGCAACAGCAGGAGCACGCACCTGATCACCAGCCAACCTAGGACAATCTCGCCTCAAGTGGTCTGCGGATCCACAATTCCAGCATCCATTACCAGCTGCTGCAACAGGAGCTTGCACCTCTCTCACAGCACGAGGACAGTCACGCTTCATGTGACCACGTGAACCACAGATCCAACAAGCACTAGGATCAGCTCTAACATTGCCTCCTCTAGCAGGTGCACCACCACCTCTCTTAGCTGAGGACTGATACTTCTGATCACGTCCCCTCTTGTTCCGTCCACCTCCGGAACTAAACTCAGCAGCCCTCTTGCCAGAACTTGCTCCAGCACCTTTCGCAGATAAACCCAAGTTCATCTCAATGTCCTTGGCTCGGCCCACCAACATATCAAAATCATCATACTCGGTGGCCAGCACATACATTTTCACATCCGTCACAAGACCATAACGGAACCTCTCGCACCTTGCCCGCTCATCAGGTATCAGCTCAGGTGCATACTGACTGAGTCGCACAAACTGCACCTCATACTCAGCCACACTCAAGCTCCCTTGGGTAAGAGACATGAATTCACGCTTCTTCTCATCAAGATATCTCACTCCAAGATATCTCCGCTTGAACACATTCTGAAAGAATGTCCAAGTCACATCAGCTTCAACCATTCCAGCTATGGTGGTCGTCCACCACGTATACTCATCGTCCTGCAGCAAGGACACAACACAACCCAGCTTTTGCACATCCGTGCAGCTCATCTGACCCAAGATTCGCTTGGTACTCTCTAGCCAAGCTTCAGAACTCTCAGCTGACATACCCCTGAACTCAGTCCCACCAAGACTGTGCAGACGCTCCAAAGGTAGTCTAACTCCAGCATCTCCCTGATGCCCAGCTCCTTGAGCTCCAGCTACTGCTGCTCGAAAAGCACCCACAATAGCTTGTACCAACATAGACATATCAGGCATAGCTTGCCCCTGACCAACCTCTGGTCCAGCAGCTCCAGCACCAGCTGCAGCTTCAGCTCTTTCTCTCTCAGCACCACCACCAGGTGGAGGAGGAGGTAACACCGCACTACCCGTGTTCTCCTCGTTCTCATTCTCATTAGGAGCCGCAGCTCGCACATTACCTCGTAACTCTCTACGTGGTGCCATACTATTACCATACAATCACAATGCAAATAAAACAAAGTCAGGCCCAGCAAGGTAAGCAATCCAAGTATTCAAGCTCAATTTCATTCAAAATTAACAACATTTCATTAGCTTCGATTTGGCAATGGGTACCCACATCATGCTACATCACAGCATACAACTCAATTGCATCCAAATCACAAGCCACTAAACATGCTTTCGATCAACAAGCATACAAGGCAAACATACTTCAATCATGCATACATTAATTCCCAATTACTCGAGAACTCAGCTCTGATACCACCAAATGTAACCCCCTTAACCCGGCCTAGACGGTTGACCCGAATTAAGAAAGTCACACGGGGAAAACCAAAGTCAACCCGAAAGTCAACCTTGATTAACGACCCTTTTTTTTTCTTTTTAATCTTGTCTAGATGCACATTAACCCTAATTGTGATCACTCAACAACATATTCAAAGATTACAAGCATCAGAGATCAAACAGGGACCCAATTGAACAAATTTCAACTTTAGGGACCAAATTGTAATTTCTGATAAATAGGAGGACTTAACCCAAATTAAAGTTACCAACTTAAAATTAGTCAGATTTCATGCATCTCTGTGAAATTTCAGCTCAAAAGGACTTCCCAAACTCATACAATTGCACAAACAAGGTTCAGGACTAAAACGCAAACAATTCAAAACATTTAACTACCAATGTCAGCCCCCAACGGTCACCCGTTCCGGAACAGGCATAACCCGTTTCGAAACACGGGCCGTTCCGCAACGCGTACCGGAACACGGGCTGGCAGTAGCCAAACCGTTTTGGAACGGTCTCTCCCGTTTCGGACGTCGGGGCTTGTTTAAGGCACCCGTTCCGAAACGGCAGGCACTGTTCCGAAAGGCCCTGCACAGATTGCCCCAAAATGCATACTTAAACATGCAATTAAACATCCAATCATGCTCCAATTACCACCAAACTTTACCAACATGCAATTCAACATATATGAGATATACATGCATCAATAATTCAACAAAATAATATCATATACGAAAAGCCCCAAATCTATAGGCATGCTTCCTACACAAGCAAACCATTCAAGCATAAACTTCCATTTCAAGCATGTAAGGCCAAACTCAAAAACCAACATTCTCAACAACATTCAACATACTTAGGGAGTTCAAAACCTCTCCCAAAACATACACATAGGTCCCCCATTGCCAAATTACCAAAAGCTAAAAATGTACTTAAGAAACCTTCCATGCTTTGAGCTTTACTTTCACTTGAATGCTTGCCCTCCTTGCTGCCCTCCAAGTACTCTAATGTTCTGCATTATTGATTTAAGAAAACGAAGAGAGCGTAAGAAAAAGCTTAGCGAGGAATGCTCAATAAAACCATTCAATAATGCATTTATAAAACACTTTATAAATCATGCTTCAAATCAACATTTACACATGCTCAAAAGCATACTTTAAACAAGCATCTCATGCTTCATATCATAACATGTCATATTGGCCACGAGTGATAAATTCCATTTCTTTAAAAACAAGTTCATCAACTTTCTCCCCAAGGACTTTTAAACACCTTGGTCCCAAGGACTTTTAAACACCTTTGCCCCATGGACTTTTAACCACCATGGAATGGACCACACAAGGACTTTTAACCACCTTTGTGTCCGTATCAAGTTTCACCCCAAGGACTTTTAAACACCTTGGCCCCAAGGACTTTTAAACACCTTGGCCCCATGGACTTTTAAACACCATGGCCCCATGGACTTTTAAACACCATGGAAAGGATCACACAAGGACTTTTAACCACCTTTGTGTCCGTAGCAAGAATCATCCAAGGACTTTTAACCACCTTGATGTTCTTAAGTAAACAAGGCTCACTCAAGGACTTTTAACCACCTTAGTGACCTTAAACTTTTCAAAACATCACTTGCCAATATACATCATTATCAACAATTTATCCACTGTTTTAAAGCATTAAACCAAGCCATATTCATCATGCATTTAAAAGCATCAAACCACATTTAATCAATGTTCAAAAACAAGGAACTCTTACCTTGAGCTTCCTTCAACATATGGCTTACAAAAACAGCATTAACCATGCTAAATCATGCTTTCAAAACAGAGTTTAAAACATGCAATAAACCACATTGCACAACAATCAAATCATGGCCACCACTAGAGAGTATTTCCGAAAACTTACACTTGAGCTTAGAAAAGTTGTTTAGACTTAAACTAAGCTCCCAAGACATTGGTTTCAAAGCCGAAAACCCAATTTCACTCACCGATTCCACTTCGCCTCTTGCTGAAGCACCAAATCAAGCTTCCGGATCAACAACTCTTGGATCCAAAGATGCCTCTCCTGTTTTAACACATCAAAGTAGAGGATTAATGCATCATCATGCATTAATTGCTTCAATGAAAGCACCTAAACTCGCTGCTCTCATCCACAATCCATTTTCGGCCACCAAACACAACCGAAAATGCATCCAAACCACTTCCCAACAAAGCCCAGCCACAAACCATCAAAACCAAACATCTATTAACATCACTTAACATCTAAAAAGAACCTATTAACATCCTTATACCTCCAGCAACATCAGATCCACAAGATCACCTCAAAAACAATCAAGAATTACAAGCTAAACTTAGGAAACTCAACCTATTCGGGATTGCATTAATCAAAACTCAATTCCTTATCAATTTAGAGTCCAAATAACATCAAAAACACATCTCAAATCACAGATTTAACAGATCAAACGAAAATCATCAAAAATCACCAAATCTTGCATTATAAGCCAAGATCCAATTCACAACTCAAAAGCCTTTAATAAAACATCAATTAAGGATTGAAAACTTAAGAATTTCAGTAAAGAACTGATAGTTTAGAGGAGAAGGACGTTCTTACCTCCAAACTTGAGTTTCTCCTCTTTTTGGAATCAAAAACCTTGATGAATCAAGTAGCAAATGATGAGGTTTTGTAGATATGTTGATTAGGAATCAAAAGAGAGTTGAAAGGAGGGATTTAGGTGAGAAAATCAGAAACAATTCTCTGGAAAGAAAGTGCTTGGGTTGAGAGAAAATGAGAGAAAGGAAAATAGGAAGTTAGTTATCAAAATGGCCAAAATGGCTTTCCCTCCACTTTTGATATGTTTTAAAATCAGAATAAATCCTTTAAATATCTTAGAAAAATCTGGAGAAACTACTTTTGGAATAATAGCTCCTTAAAGATTCAAAGTTTCAACCCTTTATAAAACAGTCACCAAACTTTCAAAAATTACATTTTGGTCACTAGCCAAAATGTCACCCTTGCAAAACTCATTTTCCAAAATTGATTTCACAGTTCACTTAATTATATTAAAAGATGATTTTAGAACATTTTTCCATATTTTTAATGCAACCTGAACTAGGCTTTCCTAATTTCACCTTTTTAGATTCGAACAGCACTTTGACCGAACCAGTCAACGCCCAAAACTCCTAAGCCCAAAACCGGGGCGTTACAAAAAATTCCAAATGGCATCCTCCGAAAAGCTAAGTACCGTATGGGCATGTGAACGTCATCTTTTCTTGATCTTCCGGTGCGATGGCTATTTGATTATAACCTGAGTAACCATCAAGAAAACAATAGTAAGGCTTTCCCGCTAATATATCAAGCATTTGATCAATAAAAGCCAGGGGAAAGTGGTCCTTCCGGGTAGCTTTGTTAAGCTTTCGGTAGTCCATACAAACCCTCCAACCGGTCACAGTCCTGGTTGGGATTAGCTTGTTTTCTTCGTTGGTTACCACGGTTATTCCTCCTTTCTTAGGAACGCACTGCACCGGGCTCACCCACTTGCTATCCGAGATGGCATAGATTATTCCAGCATCTAGCCAATTTATGATCTCCTTACGAACCACCTCTCGCATAGCATCGTTCAGTCGTCTTTGTGCATCAATGGTCGGCTTGTGATCATCCTCTAAGAGGATTTTATGCATGCATAGTGTCGGACTGATGCCTTTGATATCTGCTATCGTCCATCCAATAGCCTTCTTGTGCTGCTGCTGCATCCCTATCAGCTGATGTTCCTGTTTCTGCATCAACTTGGAAGAGATGATTACGGAAATGTATCATTTAAACCAAGGAAAACATATTTTAGCTGCCCTGGCAGGGGCTTAAGATCTAGAACAGAGGGCTCTACAGTTGATGGCTTTTGTACTATATGGTCATCCGAGGTATAGTTTAAGGGCTCGAATAACTTACCTAGACGATTGCGTATCCAATTTACGTCCTCTTGATCTTCAGTATTAGATGTATCAGATTCTGAGGAGCTGTTGTCGTCGGTGCTGTCGTGACAGTCTTCTAAATGGCTGCTGGGGCAGTGGCCAATTTTGATGTCATGGCAGCCCGACCTGATGCAGGGTTGGTCAAGGATAACTTCAGTGATAGCCTTGCATTCTTTTTCTGCATCAACATGTTTTATTTCCTGGAGAACGTTCAGCTTGATATCTTGATCATTTACTCTCATAATGAGTTCTCCCTTTTCCACATCAATCAGTGATCTTCCCGTGGCTAAGAAGGGTCGCCCCAGGATGATTGGTGCATTTTCATTTGCTTCACAATCTAAGACAAGAAAGTCAGCAGGAAAAATAAATTTATCCACCCTTAACAGAATATCTTCAATTTTTCCTTCTGGATGAACGTAAGAGAGGTATGCCAGCTGCAGTACTACTGTTGTGGGCCGAGCTTTTCCAATACCTAATTTCTGAAAAATAGATTTGGGCATTAAATTTATACTAGCACCAAGATCACAAAGTGCCTTACCACAAATTTATCTCCGATTATGCATGGTATGATGAAACTCCCAGGATCATTCTTCTTCTGGGGTGGATGCTTGTGCAGAATACTCATTCATCCCTCTGTCATTTTAATCGTTTCAAATTCCCCAAGTCTGGATTTCTTTGACATGGCAATCTTGAGAAATTTGGCATAACCTGGCATCTCCTTTATAGCATCTAGCAGCGGAATATTGATATGGACCAGCTTAAAAATATCATAGATCTTCTTAAGTTGTGATTCCTGTTTCAATTTCTATAACCGCTGAGGAAAAGGAGGTGGAGGACGATAATCAGTAATACGTCCTTCCCACTGCATTCAGATCTGAGGAGGTTTAGGTTCTTCATCTTTCTCCTCTGTCCCTTCTACTGTTGTGACAGGTTCATTGGCAGCAGGCTGTTTGTCGTCTGCCGGGGCAGCTTCCTCGGCAGGTGACTCCAAGGCTGGTTCCTTAACTGGTTCTGCTTCCTTCTCTGGCCCTGGTAATTTCTTCCCACTCCTAGTAGTGATGGCTTTACACTGCTAATGTGTGGGTTGTCTAGCGTTTTTCAGTATCGCTAGGAAATCCTCCATTCTGCCTCGGTTTAATATACTGTGAAACCTAACCCATATGTGTCTCCAATGATTTCAGAGTAGCTTCATGGTTGGTCATTCGCATCTCTATTTTATCCATGAATGTTTCAGTCTTCTTGACGAAGTGATTCATTTTCTCAATGTAGGTTCCTGTTTGAGACATAAATGTAGCCAAGGTATGTTCCAGTATACTAGTCGTGGCAGCTGGTGGCTGTTGCTGCTGCTGCGGTTGCTGCCGAGTCCGTAACCTAAGTCCCCCTGATTCTGGGTGTTCTGTGCTTGAGGATTCAGGGCTTTATTAGGGTTGCTCCAAGATAACTTGGGATCCTTTCTCCAGTTGGGATTGTAGTTGTTGGATTTATAATTCTGTTTATTGTAGTTCTCAACATACATCCCTTCTTCTAACTGTAGCGGACAATCTTCCGAACTGTGGTTCCCATCGCAGGTCTCGCATACCTCTTCAGCAGAGTAGGCAGGTTGTGAATCTTTTTTCAACAACTTTTTCATTGCCTTAGTTAGATCTGCCACCTGTGATTTTAACCAACTATCGACCTCATAATCTTTTAAAGCTAGAACTCGTTTACCCCCTCTTCTTGCTGTCATAAACTGTTCCTCATTCTTGGCCAGATTTTTCAATACTGCCATTGCATCTTCTGGATCTTTGTCCAACAACAATCCATTCGATGTTGAATCAATTCTCATACGAGTCTGTAAATTGGCAGCATTATAGAATTTAGTTCCTGGTTCCAAACGAGGAATGCATGCATCGGGCAGTTCCTTAGAAGAGTGGTAAATCTGTCCCAGGACTCGTGCATTGGCTCGTCATCTTCCTGTTGAAAAGTAGAAAATTCGTTACGTAATCACTCAGATAAGTGTGAAGGATGAAAACGAGACAAAAATTCACGAGTTAAATCTGCCCAAGTTCGTATTGAACCCGACGTTAATTTATTCAACCAAGTCTTTGCCCTGTCCCTCAATGAATGAGGAAATAACCGAAGCCTCAGTATCTCCAGATTAACTCATGGTAGTCTAAACGAACCACAGATTTCCTGGAACGTTTTTAGATGCTCCCTAGCATCCTCTGTAGCAGCACCACTAAATTGGCCAGCGTTGTTAATCATACTGAACATAACAGGTTTCAGCTCAAAATTGTCAACATCTACGTCTGGCATGGTTGTTTCTAGTTCTACCTGATCATTAAGCATGTAGTCTCGGCATGACCGGCGTGCGGCAGCGACAGGAGGATAGGCAGGTGGACCGTTCCCTCCATCTCCGGCAGGATTTTCAGCATCCTGGGGATTCTCTTGGTTGTTCCTTCTTTCTTCACGCCTTTCGTTCACCATTGCTTCTAATTGTTCCTCCATGTATTCGTTTCTTTCTACGAGGAGGCGGACTCTTTTCCTGAGATTTCACGTTCGTTTGATTTCAGGATCTAACTGGTGCTCAGTGTAACCCCCTCGTCATGGTCCAGACGCTTGACCGATCCGAGTGGGCTACACGGGGATAACCGAGATGAAACCCGTTAAGGGTCCACTTCGGTTACCGACCCTAGAGAAATTTTTTCATTTTTATCTTATCTAAATGCATTGATTAAATCTAAGCGGAAGCCCAACAACAAACCGGGCCTAAGCCCAACCTTTGGAACCCTTTAGAGATGTCAAATAGCCCAAAAACATGCATGTGTTTCGAAACAATCAGAGCATGTTTCGAAACACCAACTTCAATGTAAAAAGTCAGACACCCGTTTCGAAACGCATCCACCCCGTTTTGGAACAGGGTCTCGATTTGCCTTGTCGTTTCGATACCAGTTTCGAAACATGCAATTCTAGTGGCAAAAGTGTTTCGAAGCTTGTTTCGAAACAGGGGCTCACAGTGGCCAAACCGTATCGAAACGAGTTCCAATACGGGAGCCCTGGAACCAACCCTGTTTCGAAATAGGACAACCAGTTTCGAAACACTTGCTGCCTGCAACCTCCAAAAATCAGTTTTAGACATCTCCTATTGATTCCAAACGTCCAAAACAACTACACAAAGCATACAAATCATACAATTACATCCTAAGGGCATGCTCCCAAGCAACCATAGTCAACATACACAAGATATACAAAAGCATCCATTCCAAAGATCATACATGACATTTCATATAGCATGCTTTAACAAAGTCAACAATTAGACAATTTTAATGTAAGCAAAATACCAACATGATTTACAAGCATGACATACGTCCCAAAAGCCAAATTAAGAAACACATAAAAGGAGTCTAACATGCTCCTAAACAACAACATCATACTTCAAAAGCATCATAGCACGAATACATGTCTCATTGCTTGACCATTACATCATAATTGAAAACCATACTTGATAGCTAGGCTAGCACCACAAGTACACACACTTGGAGGCCTCTTCTTGCACTAGCAACCCACGAGCTGTTGATCTGCATTGTCGAACAAAGAGGGCGTAACCAATAAAGCTTAGTGAGGGTAAGCTCTTTAAAAACAAACTTCGACAATGCAGGGTCCAAGCACGATCTCAACCAAGGTAAATGCATGATCATACCTTTGATCCTCAAGAGTCAAAATGTCAATGATGCATGAACAATTATCTAATAACATGTCATGCTCAACAAGCTCATTTCCACAACAGTTGTAAGCACGTATATACATCCAAATAGGAAACAAATTTTCACATCACATTGATACACATATCAATTTATATTGGCACCTAGCTATGACTCGAATACGCGGATAAACACGTTGGAACTCACATCCAACAACCACTTTACCTCACGGTGGGATTACACTCATCACCAGTCTCGTGGAGGGATTCCACTCATCCTCACGCCCCGTCGATGGGATTTCACTCATCATCGACTAATATATAAAACAATTTCCGGGCGAACCCGTACTCCTCCTTGGTGACTCAACGCCACCAAGGCCACGCGCGAATTTTACTCGTGTATGCACACTAACATCCTAATGATCGATCATTTGTACCCAAGCATACTAGTGCCAACATTTAACTCAATCCACATTATCAATTACAACCAATTTCGTGCTTAGCACGTACTCACCATGATCACAAACATGAACAATCCACATGCATATCACAATGCATTACAACCATGCCTCATCACACATGTATATCAAATTATACATAAATCATCATATCATAAACATCACGAGGCATAAACATCAATTAAAAGTTCAACCAATGTCTCTAGTCTAAGCTTAGAATTAGGCTACCACCCTAATCCTAACTCTAGGTGGGTCTACCAAGCCTGACCTAGTCCACATGCTCGAACCAAACACTTAGAAAACACTTTGAAAACATTAACCACTCACCTTCACTCCCAAGCTCAATTTACCAACCAAGCAACCAACTTCAAGCTTCCGGAGTCACTCCCGATGCTTCACCAACACAAGTTCTTGCTTCTCAACAACCTCAACACAATCCAAACAACTTCAAATCAGCCCAAGCATCAAAGTAACTAACCAAGAATACAACTCAAACATCAAACACAACATTTCAAGCCATGAACAAACCTCATATTTACTAAACTCGAGCAGCCCACAAACCTTGATCAAAAACTCATGTTTCCAACACTTTTTATACCCACAAATGATCCCAAAGCAACCCCTAACCATAGTACTAACATTAGCCCACCAATTCCAACCTAAAACAACCCCCAAAACTCATCCAAAACCCTTCAAAAACCCCATTTAAACCCAATTTCGGGAATATGTTCAAAACCATGTAAAATTCATATATGTTGAACCATTTAACTCCTAGACTTCATATCTAACAACATTAAATCGAAATTTTAGGTTAAACATCATAAAGTTATCATTTTTAATCAAAACCCCTAAAAACTCAATTTCCAAAACTTTAACGAAAATAAAAACTATTTGTACTTTTGAAGAGAGGAGGTTGAGGACAAGTTGAAAATGTAGTTACCTTGCAAATCCGAGCTAAAATGGAGGAACAAGGTGATGGAATAGTGATTTAGGAAGAACTCTCCCTTTTGTCGTTCAAATGTATAAAATGTGGGGAGGAAGAAGACAATGCTCTATTTTAGTAAAAAGGGTTTTAAAATAAAGTCTCATTATTTACGGTTTTGACATTAATGAAATGGCAATTCCCACTTTTCAAAATTTCCATGCAAGATGTAAAACAATTAAATTTAGTCCAAAATCAAATGTTTGTTTTTGATACCCGAGGCCCAAAAGATTATTTTAATTATAAAACCGAACCTGAAATAATATTAAAATATTATTTTCACTCGACCCCTAAACTCAGGTGTTACAACTCTCCCCCACTTAAGGAATTTCGTCCTCGAAATTACCTGATGGAAACAAGTACGAAAACTGCTCAACCATATCGGCTTTCCTCTCCCACGTGGCCTCTTCCACACCTCTATGTCTCCACAATACCTTGACCAACTCTATGATCTTGGTACGCAACACCTTGCTATCAGAAGCAAGTATCTCTACAGGCTCTTCATTGTAAGACAAATATGGATTCAACTCTATCTCCTCAACGGGCATAACATGAGAAGGATCTGATCTATATCTCCTAAGCATCGACACATGAAAGACATCATGGATCTTCTCTAACTTAGAAGGTAATGTCAAACGGTAAGCTACAGGCCCAAATCCGCTCAACTATCTCATATGGACCAATGAACCTCGGACTCAACTTGCCCTTCCGGCCAAATCTCATCACCTTCTTCGACAGAGACACTTTCAGAAACACTTTCTCACCCACGGAGAACTCAATCTCTTTTCTCTTCAAATCTGCATAAGACTTCTGACGATCGGAAGCCACTGTCAAACGGTCACAAATCAACTTCACTTTCTCGGTAGTCCCCTTAAGCAAATCTAGCATAGGTAACAATCTCTGACCTATCTCGGCCCAACAAATCGGAGTCCTACATCGTCTACCATACAAAGCCTCATAGGGAGCCATCTGAATACTAGACTGATAATTGTTGTTTTAAGCAAACTCAACTAAAGGTAAGTGCTTCTCACAAGAACCCTAGAAGTCAATCATACAACAACGGAGCATATCCTCTAAAATCTGTATCACTCGCTCTGACTTGCCATCGGACTACGGATGATAAGAAGTACTAAAATGCAAACGGCTACCTAGAGCACTATGCAAGCAACCCTAGAACCTCGAAGTAAATCTAGGATCTCTATCTGAAACAATAAACTTTGAAACTCCATGAAGTCTCACAATCTCACGGATGTACAAGTTTGCCAACTAGTCTAAGGAATCCGTAGTGTTCACTGCTAAGAAGTGAGCACACTCAGTGAACCTATCCACTATCACCCACACAGAATTCTTCTTCGAAGGAGACAACGACAATCCCAACAAAAAATCCATGGTGATCCTCTCCCATTTCCATTCCGGAATCTTCAAAGGCTGTAACAAACCTGAAGGAACCTGATGTTCTGCCTTCACTCTCAGACAAACCATACAACGACTCACATATTCGACTACGTCCTTCTTCAAACCAACCTAGAAGTAATCATTCTTCAAGTCATGGTACATCTTGGTACTACACGGATGCATAGAAAAAGGACTCGAATGCTCTTCACTCAGAATCTGACATCTCAACTCAACATCTTCTGGTACAACAATTCTATCTCTAAAGCACAACAAGTTCTCACCACTGAAACTATAAACGGTCGGTCTTCCTTCGGCTATGTCCTGAACATGAGGAACTAGAGTCACATCTTGCAACTGCTTCTCTCTAATCAACTGAATCAAAGAAGGCTTCACTTGCAACTCGGTGATCAACCCACCATCATCAGATACACTCAATCTAGCAAACATAGCTCTCAACTGAACGAAAACTTTTCTACTCAAAGCATCGGCTACTACATTTGCCTTACCCGGATGGTACTCAATGGTCAAGTCATTGTCTTTTAACAACTCAAGTCATCTTCTTTGTCTCAAGTTCAACTCTTTCTGTGTCATCAAATACTTCAAGCTCTTACGATCGGTGTAAACTATACACTTCTCACCATACAAGTAATGACGCCAAATCTTCAATGCAAACACAACTGCGACTAACTCTATATCATGAGTAGGATAGTTCTTCTCATGAATCTTCAACTGTCTAGAAGCATAAGCAACAACTCTTCTTTCTTGCATCAAAACAAACCTAAACCTATATAGGAAGCATCACTATAAATCACAAACTCTTTACCTGAAACAGGTTGCACTAACACTAGAGCGTTTGTCAAAGCTTCTTTCAATATCTCAAAGGCCTTCTGTCTTGCATCTGACCACTCGAACTTAACTTCTTTTTGCAAAAATTTAGTCAAAGGAGCAGCTACCCTAGAGAAACCATCAACAAATCTCCTATAGTAACCGGCTAATCCTAGGAAACTCCTAATCTCAGTCACAGACTTAGGTCGTTTCCACTCAACGATAGCCTCAATCTTTGATGGATCAACGCGGATACCTTCGACCGAAATAACATGGCCAAGAAATACTACTTCTCTAATCCAGAACTCACATTTACTAAGCTTCGCATACAACTGATTGCTCAACAATCTTTGTAACACAAATCTCAGCTGCTCATCATGCTCTTCTTATGTCTTCGAGTACATAAGTATATCATCAATAAAAACAACTACAAAAACAGTCTAGATAGTCTCTAAAAATTCTGTTCATCATATCCATGAATGTTGCAGGTGCATTCGTGAGCTCAAACGACATCACAAGGAACTCATAGTGACCATATCTAGTCCTAAAAGCTATCTTCGAAACATCACACTCTTTCACTTTCAACTGATAGTACCCCGATCTCAAGTCTATCTTCGAGAACACTGAAGCACCTCTCAAATGATCAAACCAATCATCTATGCGAGGTAACGGATACTTCTTCTTCACAGTCAACTGGTTAAACTGCCTGTAGTTAATACACATACGCATGCTACCATCTTTCTTCTTCACAAACAACACATGAGCACCCCAAGGAGAACTACTAGGCTTAATGAAACCACGATCTAATAATTCTTGCAATTGAGTCTTCAATTCTTTCAACTCTTTCGGAGCCATACGATACGGAGCTATCGAAACTGGATTAGACCCTGAAACGGTCTCAATCACAAACTCAACATCTCTGTTAGGAGGCAAACCGGGAAACTCTTCAGGTAAAACATTCGGAAAATCACAAACTGTTCTAATATCTTTCGGCCTAGCCTCACTCATATTCGGATTCATAACATAAGCTAAGTAAGCCCCACATCTGAAATCCATCAACCTATGAGCCTCTAATGCTGGCACAACATTAGACAAGAACTTAATGTTCTCGCCTACTACTACTACCTCGTAGTCATCAGAAAGTTTCAAAGAAATCCTCTTCGTCTCAAAATCCACACTAGCCCGGTGTTCAAATAACCAGTCCATACCCAGAATAATATCAAAACCATAAAAAGGAAGTTCAACCATATCAACAGAGAACACATGACCCTGAATCTTCAGTGGACATCTCCTATCCATACGTCTAACCACAACTGTCTCACAAAAAGAACTAGTCACATGCATACCTACATCTAAGATCTCAACAGGTATATCTAACTTCCGTGCATGCTCACTCAAAATGTAGTAATGTGTAGAACCCGAATCAACCAAAGAAAGCAAAGACATAGACTGTAACTCAAAATTACCTACTATCACATCAGTGTCGTTCTCGACCTCTCTCTGAGCATAAACTCTCATTGGTCCTCCTGCCTCTGGCTGCACTGCCACAACATGAGCAAGGTTCCTTTGAGCATCTACCCTAGGTGCATCAGCCCTAGGCTGGAAGTAGCCACGACCGCGCCCACAGCCTCTCTGAAAATCATTTGCTCTCGCAGGAGCCTGAGCTATGTTCGGTGCCTGTGCCGCCTGATGCAGGCACTCCCTCATAAAGTGGTCCCTCGAGCCACAATTCCAACAAGCATGGAAGTTACCCCAACACTCACAGTGTGTTGTCTCCCACAACGCGGACACTCAGGAAAACGCCCTCCACCTCTATGGCCCTTATGGCCCCTACCCATGGTGGCCACCGCCACGCCTATGGTCAAACTGCTGTCCGCCACCTTTATGCCTCTTGGCATCTCTACTGTCAAAATTGTTGTGTCTCTTACCATAACTAGATCCTCTAGAACGCTTAGCCAGCCCCAAGCTGTGCTCGATGTCCTTGGCTCTAGCAACCAAGACATCAAAGTCAGAATAATCGGAAGCTAAAGTATACCTCTTAACTTCCTCATGAAGCCCATATCTGAAGCGGTTACAACGCTCCCTCTCAGAAGGCACCAACTCTGGAGCATACTGACTCAGACAAACAAAGCGGATCTCGTAATCAGTCACAGTAGCATCTCCCTGAACAAGAGCCATAAACTCTCGCTTCTTCTCATCTAGATACCTCGTCCCTAAGTACCTCTTTCTGAAAGCAGACTCAAGGAAATCCCAATCAACCTCTGCCTCTGGTACTCCAGTAGTAATGGTGACCCACCAGGTGTAGGCATCACTCTGAAATAAAGAGATCACACAACCCAATCTATGAGCACCCACACAACCCATCTGAGCTAAGACGCGAACGGTCTTCTCCAGCCACAACTCAAACCTCTCCGGAGTATATCCTCTGAACTCTTCGGCCCCAAAACTATAGAGCCTCTCCAACGGTAAACTAGCATCGTCACACCTAGGCTGAGCTGCAGCCTGAGCTCCCGCAACTGCGGCCTGAAATGCTCCCGCTATAGCTTGCACTAGCAGAGTCATATCAATTCCGGCCGGACCTTGGCCACCATGAGGTCCTACACCTTCGGCTCCATCCTCGCCTCCAACTCCAAGCGGAAGAGGCGGTGGTGGTGGAGGTGGTGGAGGAGCTCCAACTCCAGTAGCAGCAGGCCCTTCTATATGAGCCTCCACTCCAACCACCGGCTCAACAGGAGCCACGACACGTGGTTCCTGAAGAACCACCCTCGGCCTACCTCTTGGCCTAGACATCGCTCAAAAACAATAACTACAACCAGAACAAACGTACAAAATTAGGTTAGCAAGGCAAGGCTTCCAAGTGCTCAAGTACGTTCCCTCACTTTAAAAATTCTTTTCCGTTGTAATAGTAGCAATGAGACTCTTAAACAACATGCTTTTAAACAAAACAATCAGCATACTTGTCACACAAGCAATCATGCTTACAAGGCAAGCAAACACCGTGCATATCAATACAAAACTTAAACTTACCTGCCCAAGGTCTCGGTAACCTTAGGCTCTGATACCAACAAGTGTAACCCCCTCGTCCTGGTTCGGACGCTTGACTGATCCGAGTGGGCTACACGAGGCCTAAGCCCAACTTTTGGAACCCTTTAGAGATGTCAAATACCCCAAAAACAGGCCTGTGTTTCGAAATAGTTAGAGCCCGTTTCGAAACACCAATTTCAATGTAAAAAGTCAAACACCCGTTTCGAAACGCATCCACCCTATTTTGAAACAGGGTCTCGATTTGCCTTGTCGTTTCGATACCAGTTTCGAAACAGGCAATTCTAATGGAAAAAGTGTTTCGAAACTTGTTTCGAAACAGGGGGTCACAGTGGCCAAACCGTATCGAAACGAGTTTTGATATGGGGACCCTGGAACCAACCCCGTTTCGAAACAGGACAACCCGTTTCGAAACACATGCTGCTTGCAACCTCCAAAAATCAGTTTTAGACATCTCCTATTGATTCCAAACGTCAGAAGCAACTACACGAAGCATACAAATCATATAATTACATCCTAAGGGCATGCTCCCTAGCAACCATACACGACATACACAAGATATACAAAAGCATCCATTCCAAAGATCATACATGACATTTCATATAGCATGCTTTAACAAAGTCAACACTTAGACAATTTTAATGTAAGCAAAATACCAACATGGTTTACAAGCATGGCATACATCCCAAAAGCCAAATTAACAAACACATAAAAGGAGTCTAACATGCTCCTAAACAACAACATCATACTTCAAAAGCATCATAGCACGAATACATGTCCCATTGCTTGACCATTACATCTAAATTGAAAACCATACTTGATAGCTAGGCTAGCACCACAAGCACACGCACTTGGAGGACTCTTCTTGCACTAGCGACCCACGAGCTATTGATCTGCATTGTCGAACAAAGAGAGCGTAAGCAATAAAGCTTAGTAAGGGTAGGCTCTTTAAAACAAACCTCGACAATGCAGCGTCCAAGCACGATCTCAACCAAGTTAAATGCATGATCATACCTTCGATCCTCAAGAGCCAAAATGTCAATGATGGATGAACAATTATCTAATAACATGTCATGCTCAACAAGCTCATTTCCACACATATGTAAGCAAATATATACATCCAAATGGGATACACATTTCCACATCACATTGATACACATATCAATTTATACTGGCACCTAGCTATGACTAGAATACGTGGATAAACACGTTGGAACTCACATCCAACAACCACTTTACCTCACGGTGGGATTACACTCATCACTGGTCCCGCGGAGGGGATTCCACTCATCCTCATGCCCCGTTGATGGGATTCCACTCATCATCGACTAATATATAAAACAATTATCGGGTGAACCCGCACTCCTCCTTGGTGACTCAACGCCACCAAGGCCACACGCGAATTTGACTCATGTGTGCACACTAACATCCTAATGATCGATCATTTGTACCCAAGCATACTAGTGCCAACATTTAACTCAATCCACATTATCATTTACAACCAATTTCGTGCTTAGCACGTACTCACCATGATTACAATCATGAACAATCTACATGCATACCAGAATGCATCACAACCATGCCTCATCACACATGTATATCACATTATACATAAATCATCATATCATAAACATCACGAGGCATAAACATCAATTAAAAGTTCAACCAATGTCTCTAGTCTAAGCTTAGAATTAGGCTACCACCCTAATCTTAACTCTAGATGGGTCTACCAAGCCCGACCTAGTCCACATGCTCGAACCAAGCACTTAGAAAACACTTTAAAAATATTAACAACTCACCTTCACCCCCCAAGCTCAATTTACCAAGCAAGCAACCAACTTCAAGCTTCCAGAGTCACTCCCGATGCTTCACCAACACAATCCGTTGCTTCTAAACAACCTCAACACAATCCAAACAACTTCAAATCAGCCCAAGCATCAAAGTAACTAACCCAGAATACAACTCAAACATCAAACACAACATTTCAAGCCATGACCAAACCTCATATTTACTAAACTCGAGTAGTCCACAAACCTTGATCGAAACTCATGTTTCCAACACTTTTTATACCCACAAGTGATCCCAAAGCAACTCCTAACCATAGTACTAACATTAGCCCACCAATTCCAACCTAAAACAACCCCAAAACTCATCCAAAACCCTTCAAAAACCCTTTTAAACCCAATTTCGGGAATGTGTTCAAAACCATGTAAAATTCATATATGTTTAACCATTTAACTCCTAGACTTCATATCTAACAACATTAAATCGAAATTTTAGGTTAAACATCATAAAGTTATCATTTTTAATCAAAACCCCTAAAAACTCAATTTCAAAAACTTTAACGAAAATAAAAACTATTTGTGCTTTTGAATAGAGGAGGTTGAGGACAAGTTGAAAATGTAGTTACCTTGAAAATTCGAGCTAAAACGGAGGAACAAGGTGATGGAATAGTGATTTAGGAAGAACTCTCCCCTTTGTCGTTCAAATGTAAAAATGGGGGGAGGAAGAAGACAATGCTCTATTTTAGTAAAAAGGGTTTTAAAATAAAGTCTGATTATTTACGGTTTTGCCATTAATGAAATGGTAATTCCCACTTTTCAAAATTTCCATGCAAGATGTAAAACAATTCAATTTAGTACAACATTAAATGTTTGTTTATGAAACCCGAGGCCCAAAAGATTATTTTAATTATAAAATCGAACCTAAAACAATATTAAAATATTATTTTCACCCGACCCTTAAACCCGGGTGTTACACTCAGGTTCTTTTCCTCGTTGAGATCTGCGCATACGCAAACAAAAGACCTTGTGAAAGGTATAGGTTGAACAATCCATGTAAAAACAGGAAAATAAAAGAAGTGTAGTAAAAGATAGGGTAAAGATATGTTGTCAGTCCCCGGCAACGGCGCCAAAAACTTGTTGCGTGTAAAAGTGTCTATCGCAATGTAGTGCAAGTGTACATGACGCAAGTAGTAAAGTGATACATAAGTATCGGATATCGTCTCCACAGGGACTGAGCTAATAGCTTCACCTTAGATTGTTGCACGAGAGATAAAAGAAAGAGTTTAAATGGTTGTCACGAGATAATAAAGAATACTGGAAATAAAAGAGTAAAGAAATCAAGATAGAGAGAATGGGCCGGTATTGAATTGCTCAATAGTGTAGGTATTGCAAAGTCTAGGAATATTTGTTCTGTCGTCACGCCTGTCGTGGCAGTGGTCTGTTGTTAGTCGCGGCAGCGATCACACAACTATGTACTTCAAGCCTGGCAAGAATCCATGATGTGCCTTGGCATATACCTAGGTCCAAGTCTGTCGATCAACACGTCTTTGATGATACCTCCCGGCGTAAATCGAAGGATGAACACTGATGTTGTTGAATTCTTCCTTAGCCACTTAACCTTGTCCTATACCTAGGTCTGAGATAGTTCAACCATAAACTAGAGAACCCGTACTTATTCCTTTCATATACTTAACTCCCGTGATATTAAGTAAATAGATAATCTCACAATGCTCTCTCGATACTATTGCAAGATGTTGAAAACCGGAATAAGCAAACTTGAAGTCTATTTTATTTAACAGAAAATTCCTAAAACAAATGCAATCCTTGCAACTACTTTACAAATCAACCCGTAGCCCTAGGGGAAGTTTAGAACATGTTGAGAATGGGAAAACGGCTAGGGTTTTGGGAAGAAGGCTAGAGATCAAGATATCCTTCCCTAGGTCGAATTACATGCCTTTATATAGGCCTTGGGTTCAAGTTTTCTAATATGGCAAGAATACAAGTTTAAACTAAAGTACAACTCTATTAAAGACTAAATCTTCAGAGCATATGTCTTTAATTCGTCCTTCCTTCTTGCTTGGAGTTTCTTCCTTGAACTTTGGGCTTGGCCTTCATTCTGATCTAGGTCTTGGAAAAATATAAGGGTGCTCCACGACAGTCCGACTTAATTTTCCCTTTCTGTCGAGGCCCACTTTGCTTCTTCTCCTCACCATTGGTTTCGTCCTTGGCTGCCACGGCAACGTTCATGGCAGCATCGTCCTCCTCGTCTGCACATCTAGTTCCAACTCTATTTCTTCACTGCCCAGCGTCTGCTTCTCCACTGCTACAGCAGCCACCTGCAAAAGCAACCAATTTCAGTAGAAATTGTGCCATTTAATATATTTGTGATGTATAACTAAAATCTATCATAAATACAATGAATTATGCTTGAATGCAACAGAAATATGGGTTAAATAGGGGTAAATTATAGAACTTTTAGACACTCAACAGTTACCAATTTTACAGTGTCCACCGGAACCTCGAAACAAACCTACTCGGAGAAAGTTCTGGCTAAACTAAAGGCTCTTCCGAAAGTTAAAACTTTGTGCTTGCGAATGGGTTTTGAAGCTCTACATGTTGGGTCCCAGTTACAAGCTTTTTCCCCAGACTCGAGATTGTCCGGGTGCCTCGGAGACTCTCCGTTTAGTAGGCATCTCGGGGTCTTTGATTCATAGTACGGCCTCTACTAGTCTCCAATGCCTTGAGGAGGGTGTTGGCCTATTATCTACTAATCTCTTTGGGCTCTTTCTTACTACTCTATGGAATATTTGGAACCGGCGCAATGATTGGGTCCATAATCGCCATCTGCAACCCCCTTGGCTAATCGCTATCAACTCTCTAAGTCTCCATCGAGATTACTCAAATGCAATATCTTCTTCTTCTTCTTCCCCAACGGATCATCCACCACACTATCCACCTCGTTGGAGGCATCCCCTTCCTAGGTATCTTGAAGTTAATGTGGATGGCGCTTTTGACCCGGCAACACGTACAATAACAGTTGGAGTTGTGGTCCGTGATGATTTGGGTACAGTCGTTGGTGGTCTGGCTTACCCTTTGGGTAGCTGTCCGAATGCTGCTACAACTGAAGGTGCAGTCCTCCTTGTTGGAATCACTCTTGATCAGTCTCGAGGATGGAGCAACTTGTTCTTTGAGACAGATTGTGCGTCCATTGCAAACAGGCTCAACCGTCCGGGGCCTGACCTTTCCACCATGGGTCCTACGCTTTTATAAGCAAAAGATTCTCTATCATCATTTTCTTTTGCCCATGTTCATTATGTAAGCTGTGAGGCTAATTTAGTTGCTCAGACTCTGGCTACTTATGCACTTTGAACCATGACTTCTATGTCTTTTGGTTACAATTATCCAGATTGTATCTGCAACTTTGTCCTTACCGAGAATTCTTCTCGATCTATCCAATAATATTTAGGTACTATTTTCCCCTTTTAGGGATCTCCTAGCCTGTGCCAGGGAGTGTAAGTAGGGGTTTTTAATGAGGCCACTTTCATCAAAAAAAAAAATTCCAACAGGTCCATTGTAAGGCCCACTAAGACCCGCTCGTCCGAAACCTCTACAATTATGACCGAAAAACAAGTTTTAATAAAATTTTTGGAGATCATATAATTTATTTGGAGCTTTTCAACACAATCATATTAAAAAACCTTAATTTCTTCTATTTTTACTTAGTTAAAATTCCAACGAGTCCATTGTAAAGCTCATTTAGACCCGCTCGTCTGAAACCTCTACAAAAAGGACAACAAAACAAGTTTTAATCAAATTTTCAAGACCATATAACTGATTACAATCTTTTCAATACGTTTAATTTAAAAGGCTTCAATTTATGTTCTTTTTACTTAGTTAAAATTCCTACGGGTCCATTATATGGCCCACAAAGACCTGCTGGACCGAAACCTCTACAGTTAGACCGCAAAATAAGTTTTAGTTAAATTTTTGGAGATCATATAATTTATTTGGAGCTTTTCAACATAATTATATTGAAAACAACAATTTCTATAATTTTTACTCAGTTAAATTTCTAACGGGTCCATTATAATGCCCATTTAGACCTGCTCGTCTGAAACCTCTACAAAAAGGACCGCAAAACAAGTTTAAATTAATTTATTGGAGACCATATAATTGATTAGGATCTTTTCAATACGATTAATTTGAAAGGCCTAAATTTCTGTACTTTTTACCCAATTAAAATTCCAACGTGTCCAATGTAAGACCCTCTCATCCGAAACCTCTACAGTAAGGACCGCAAAAAGAGTTTTAATCAAATTTTTGGTGATCATATAATTGATTATGAGCTTTTCAACACAATTATATTGAAAAACCTCAATTTATAAACTTTTTACTCAGTTAAAATTCCAACGGGTCCATTGTAAGGCCCATTAAGACCCGCTCGTCCTAAACCTCTACAATTAGGACCGAAAAACAAGTTTTAATCAAATTTTTGGAGATCATATAATTTATTTGGAGCTTTGCAACATAATCATATTGAAAAACCTCAATTTCTTCTACTTTTACTTAGTTAAAATTCCAACGGGTCCATTGTAAGGCCCATTTAGACCCGCTCGTCTGAAACCTGTAGAAAAAGGACCGCAAAACCAGTTTTAATCAAATTTTCGAAGACCATAGAATTGATTATGATCTTTTCAATACGATTAACTTGAAAAGCATCAATGTTTGTACTTGTTACCCAGTTAAAATTCCAACAGGTCCATTGTAAGACCCACTAAGACCCGCTCGTCCGAAACCTCTACAATAAGGACCACAAAAAGAGTTTAATCAAATTTTAGGTTATCAAATAATTGATTATTAGCTTTTCAACACAATTATATTGAAAAACCTCAATGTATATACCTTTCACTCAGTTAAAATTCCAACAGGTCCATTGTAAGGCCCACTAAGACACGCTCGTCCGAAACCTTTAAAATTAGGACCGAAAAACAAGTTTCATCAAATTTTTGGAGATCATATAATTTATTAGGAGCTTTTCAACACAATAATATTGAAAAACCTCAATTTCTGTTAATTTTACATAGTTAAAATTCTAACGGGTCCATTGTAAGGCCCATTTAGACTCGCTCGTCTGAAACCTCTACAAAAATGTCTGCAAAACCAATTTTAATCAAATTTTCGGAGACCATATAATTGATTATGATCTTTTCAAAATGATTAATTTGAAAAACATAAATTTTTGTACTTTTTACTCAGTTAAAATTCCAACGGGTCCATTGTAAGACCCACTAAGACCTGCTCGTCCGAAACCTCTACAATAAGGACCACAAAAAGAATTTTTATCAAATTTTAGGTAATCATATAGTTGATTATGAGCTTTTCAACACCATTATATTGAAAACCTCAATTTATGTACATTTTACTCGGATAAAATTCACACGGGTTCATTGTAAGGCCCATTAAGACCTGCTGGTCCGAAACCATTAGAATTAGGACCGAAAAACAAGTTTTAATTAAATATTTGGAGACCAGATAAATTATTTGGAGCTTTTCAACACAATTATATTGAAAAACCTCAATTTCTATAAATTTTACTTAGTTAAAATTCCAACGGGTCCACTATAAGGCCCATTTAGACCCGCTCGTTTGAAACCTCTACAAAAAGGACCGTAAAACCAGTTTTAATCAGATTTTCAAAGACCATATAAATGATTACGATCTTTTCAATACAATTAATTTCAAAAACCTCAAATTTTGTACTTTTTACCTAGTAAAATTTCTAACGGGTCCGTTGTAAGACCTATTTTGACTCGCTCGTCCGAAACCTCTACAAAAAGGACCGCAAAACCAGTTTTAATCAAATTTTCGGAGACCATATAAATGATTACGATGTTTTCAAGACGATTAATTTGAAAAACATAATAATTTTTGTACTTTTTACTCAATTAAATATCCAACAGGTCCATTGTAAGACCCACTAACACCCGCTCGTCCGAAACCACTACAATAAGGACCGCAAAAGGAGTTTTAATCAAATTTTAGGTGATCATATATTTGATTATGAGCTTTTCAAAACAATTCTATTGAAAAACCTCAATTTATGTACTTTTTACTCGGTTAAAATTCCAACGGGTACATTGTAAGGCCCACTAAAACCCGCTCGTCCGAAACCACTACAAAAAGGACCGAAAAACAAGTTGTAATCAAATATTTGGAGATCATATAATTTATTTGGAGCTATTCAACACAGTTATATCGAAAAAACATCAATTTCTGTAAATTTTACTCAGTTAAGATTCCAACGGGACCATTGTAAGGCTCATT
This sequence comes from Hibiscus tridactylites, assembly GCA_958450335.1. NCBI lineage: Eukaryota > Viridiplantae > Streptophyta > Magnoliopsida > Malvales > Malvaceae > Hibiscus > Hibiscus tridactylites. Next base: position 48,131,668 of record OY288266.1, read on the forward strand.
TAGACCCGCTCGTCTAAAACCTCTACCAAAAGGACCGCAAAACCAGTTTTAATCAAATTTTCGAAGACCATATAAATGATTACGATCTTTTCAATATGTATGATTTGGAAAACATCATTTTTGTACTTTTTACTTTGTTAAAATTCTAACGGGTTCATTGTAAGACCCACTAAGACCCGCTCGTCCGAAACCTCTACAATAAGGACCGCAAAAAGAGTTTTAATCAAATTTTAGATGATCATATAATTGATTATGAGCTTTTCAACAAAATTATATTGAAAAACCTCAATTTATGTACTTTTTACTCGGTTAAAATTCTAACGGGTCCATTGTAAGGCCCACTAAGATCCTTCTCGTTGGAAACATTTAAAATTAGAACCGAAAAACAAGTTTTAATCAAATTTATCGAGATCATATAATTTATTTAGAGCTTTTCAACATAATTATATCGAAAAACCTCATTTTCTGTAAATTTTACTCAGTTAAAATTCCAACGGGTCCATTGTAAGGCTCATTTAGACCCGCTCGTCTGAAACCTCTACCATAAGGACCACAAAACTAGTTTTAATCAAATTTTCGGAGACCATATAAATGATTACGATCTTTTCAATATGATTAATTTGAAAAACGTCAATTTTTGTACTTTTTACCCAGTTAAAATTCCAACGGGTCCATTGTAAGACCCACTAAGACCCGCTCGTCCGAAACCTCTACAATAAGGACCACAAAAAGAGTTAAATCAAATTTTAGGTTATCAAATAATTAATAATTAGCTTTTCAACACAATTATATTGAAAAACCTCAATGTATGTACCTTTCACTCGGTTAAAATTCCAACAGGTCCATTGTAAGGCCCACTAAGACACGCTCGTCCGTAACCTTTAAAATTAGGACCGAAAAACAAGTTTAATCAAATTTTTGGAGATCATATAATTTATTAGGAGCTTTTCAACACAATAATATTGAAAAACATCAATTTCTGTTAATTTTACTTAGTTAAAATTCTAACGGATCCATTGTAAGGCCCATTTAGACTCGCTCGTCTGCAACCTCTACAAAAATGTCCGCAAAACCAATTTTAATAAAATTTTCGGAGACCATATAATTGGTTATGTTCTTTTCAAAATGATTAATTTGAAAAACATAAATTTTTGTACTTTTTACTCAGTTAAAATTCCAACGGGTCCATTGTAAGACCCACTAAGACCTGCTCGTCCGAAACCTCTACAATAAGGACCACAAAAAGAATTTTAATCAAATTTTAGGTAATCATATAGTTGATTATGAGCTTTTCAACACAATTATATTGAAAACCTCAATTTATGTACATTTTACTCGGATAAAATTCACACGGGTCCATTGTAAGGCCCATTAAGACCTGCTGGTCCGAAACCATTAGAATTAGGACCGAAAAACAAGTTTTAATCAAATATTTGGTGACCACATAAATTATTTGGAGATTTTCAACACAATTATATCGAAAAACCTCATTTTCTATAAATTTTACTTAGTTAAAATTCCAACGGGTCCACTATAAGGCCCATTTAGACCCGCTCGTTTGAAACCTCTACAAAAAGGACCGTAAAACCAGTTTTAATCAGTATTTCGGAGACCATATAAATGATTACGATCTTTTCAATACAATTAATTTCAAAAACCTCAAATTTTGTCCTTTTAACTAGTAAAATTTCCAACGGGTCCATTGTAAGACCCATTAAGACCCGCTCGTCTGAAACCTCTACAAAAGGACCGCAAAACCAGTTTTAATCAAATTTTCGGAGACCATATAAATGATTACGATGTTTTCAAGACGATTAATTTGAAAAACACAATAATTTTTGTACTTTTTACTCATTTAAATATCAAAAAGGTCCATTGTAAGACCCACCAACACACGCTCGTCCGAAACCTCTACAATAAGGACCGCAAAAGAAGTTTTAATTAAATTTTAGGTGATCATATATTTGATTATGAGCTTTTCAAAACAATTCTATTGAAAAACCTCAATTTATGTACTTTTAACTCGATTAAAATTCCAACGGGTACATTGTAAGGCCCACTAAAACCCGCTCGTCCGAAACCTCTACAAAAAGGACCGAAAAACAAGTTGTAATCAAATATTTGGAGATCATATAATTTATTTGGAGCTATTCAAGACAGTTATATCGAAAAAACCTCAATTTCTGTAAATTTTACTCAGTTAAAATTCCAACGGGACCATTGTAAGGCTCATTTAGACCCGCTCGTCTAAAACCTCTACCAAAAGGACCGCAAAACCAGTTTTAATCAAATTTTTGGAGACCATATAAATGATTACGATCTTTTCAATATGTATGATTTGGAAAACATCATTTTTGTACTTTTTACTTTGTTAAAATTCTAACGGGTTCATTGTAAGACCCACTAAGACCCGCTCGTCCGAAAACTCTACAATAAGGACTGCAAAAAGAGTTTTAATCAAAATTTAGGTGATCATATAATTAATTATGAGATTTTCAACAAAATTATATTGAAAAACCTCAATTTATGTACTTTTTACTCGGTTAAAATTCTAACGGGTCCATTGTAAGGCCCACTAAGATCCTTCTCGTTGGAAACATTTAAAATTAGAACCGAAAACAAGTTTTAATCAAATTTATCGAGATCATATAATTTATTTAGAGCTTTTCAACACAATTATATCGAAAAACCTCAATTTCTGTAAATTTTACTCAGTTAAAATTCCAACAGGTCCATTGTAAGGCTCATTTAGACCCGCTCGTCTGAAACCTCTACCATAAGGACCACAAAACCAGTTTTAATCAAATTTTCGGAGACCATATAAATGATTACGATCTTTTCAATATGATTAATTTGAAAAACATCAATTTTTGTACTTTTTACTTAGTTAAAATTCTAACGGTTCCATTGTAAGACCCACTAAGACATGCTTGTCCGAAACCTCTATAATAAGGACCGTAGAAAGAGTTTTAATCAAATTTTCGGAGATCATATAATTTATTTGGAGCTTTTCAACAAAATTATATCGAAAAAACTCGATTTTTGTAAATTTTACTCAGTTAAAATTCCAACGGGTCCATTGTAAGGCCCATTTAGACCCGCTTGTCTAAAACCTCTACAAAAGGACCGCAAAACAAGTTTTAATCAAATTTTCGAAGAACATATAGTTGATTATGATCTTTTCAATACGATTAATTTGAAGAACATTAATTTCTGTACTTTTTACTTAGTTAAAATTCCAACGTGTCCATTGTATGACCCGCTCGTTCGAAACCTCTTCAATGAGGACCGCAAAAAGAGTTCTAATCAAATTTTAGGTGATCAAATAATTGATTATGAGCTTTTCAACAAAATTATATTAAAAAATCTCAATTTATGTACTTTTTACTCGGTTAAAATTCCAACAGGTACATTGTAAGGCCTACTAAGACCCGCTCGTCCGAAACCTCTATAAAAAGGACCGAAAAACAAGTTTTAATGAAATATTTGGATATCATATAATTTATTTAGAGCTATTCAACACAATTATATCAAAAAACCTCAATTTTTGTAAATTTTACTCTGTTAAAGTTCCAACGGGACCATTGTAAGGCCCATTTAGACCCGCTAGTCTGAAACATCTACAAAAAGTATCACAAAACAAGTTTTAATCAAATTTTCGAAGACCATATAATTGATTACGATCTTTTCAATATGATTAATTTGAAAAACTTCGATTTCTGTACTTTTTACACAGTTAAAATTCCAACGTGTATATTATAAGACCCACTCATCCAAAACATCAACTAAAGGACCGAAAAAACAAGTTTTAATCAAATTGTTGGAGATCATATAATTTATTTAGAGCTTTTCAACACAAATATATTGAAAAGCCTCAATTTCTGTAAATTTTACTCAGTTAAAATTCCAACGGGTCCATTGTAAGGCCCATTTAGACCCGCTCTTCTAAGACCTCTACAAAAGGATCGCAAAACAAGTTTTAATCAAATTTTCAAAGAACATATAGTTCTCCTACTGGCTTTAATCAGGTATTCTTTTGTATCACCCCCTTGGGTTTGAGGAAAGAGATTTTTCGATCACACATCTACCCATCCCGGTCAAATAATCGAGTAGTTCTCCTACTGGCTTTAATCAGGTATTCTTTTGTTTTTTTTTCAATTCGTTGGGCTTTTCATTTTTACAAATCACAAAGATTGGTATGTCACATGATTTTAATCTTTATTCAATAAATTTATTTAGGTGTTTGGTTCATTATCTTTTTTTGCTACATTATTTTAATATTATATTTTGTTTTGTGTTGTTATCTTTATCTTCTACTTTGTTGCATTATTTTAATCTTGATTCAAGGATTTTTTGGATTGGTTCTGCGTTTTTCATAGCAGTTTGGCTCAATTCTATTAGCAATCTTCCTTTGTTCTTTTTTTTTTATCTTCTTTTGCTAAACTTTGACACAGTCAATGAAACACACTTGAATACTTTGTTTCTAATATATTTTTCTTTGTTCGGTCATTTTGTTTGGCTTCCATTCAAAATTCTATATTTTTCTCCCTTCCATTCTTTTATCGTTTACTAGTGTTTATGGTATTTTACATACCTATGGTAATCATTTGATTCCACCTTTTTCTCTACATCCTTTTTTTCCAGTATAATTTTAAATTAACATTATTTCCAATTAAGTTTTTTACTATATTTCTAATGATCAAATACGGTTCTCTCACTAAAATCCATTATTTACATCAATTTTCATTTCAATTTCTCCATACCATTTATGGGAAAGAATCCATCGGATGGCCAAGGTCTGTTGCAATGGTTCGTGCTCCATTGCACTATCTTTTAATCACATGTTTGTTGTTCTTTAAGTTGTTTCTAACTTTTTCATTATTTTCTCATCTATTGTTTAATCTTTTTTTTATACTTGTTTCTTCTATGTTTCTCTCTTACGTCAATTCCATTTTTTCCGGAGCTTGTCACGGTTGTGATCCATGGCAAAATATCAGTATTAAATTAACAAAGGTATTGGTCTTTCTTTATGTACGATTGAATTGTTCTTATTTAATTTTCCGTCCTTACTAATTTTTGTGGTATGCTAAAATGGTCTCTAGTTTTTTCAATTCTATGCACCTTTCTCTTTTGCATCTTATCTCATCCACATACTTTATGTCTGCTAAGTTAATTTTATCTTCTTTAATTTTTTTTATTTATTCTTTCTCATAATAATGTTATGTGTTTCATATTTCATTGGTTTTCAAACACCATTCATATTGCAATTCTATCTTTGTTTACTCAATTGTCTAACGACTTCCCTTTGGAAGATCTAATCGACCCGATTCGGGAACAATTCTATTAGATTGCCCTTGGCATCTAAAACATACACAAAATCTTACTATTGTTTATGGTTTCTATGTTTTATTTATGTCTATCTATCTTTACCTATATTCTGATTTGATATCTATCCAATGGCAAATGAATATTTACAATCTTTTATTTATAATATAATTTCCGAATACCATTTCATTTCCTATGATTATTATAGGTCCATCTCTTTTAATGAACTTTCTATTATATCCACCTTTCTCCTAATAATTTTCAATTTTAACACCTAATGAATTATACACTAGATTTCAAATTTTCCCCTTCTCCAAATGGTAAATTTTTACAACCAAAATTACATATTCTAGATTACTTTCTTACCTAAAACAATCTCTTATGGGTAATCCCACTTTCACAAAAATTTCGATATATAATTTTACCTATTTACAAATATATCTTTCTCTACAAATAATTCTTACATACTTAAATCTCTCAAATTTAATCTCCTCCGCTATACAAAGTTTTATCCTTTTCCATTCCATTTTTCAAATATTAATCCTCCCACTTTCAATTGTGCTCACCCATTTTCTAAAAATAACCACATATTTATGGTTTCTACCATATTTATTTACCTTAAACATAATTCAAAATTTTCTTTTCCCCATTTGCCGCAAAATTAAAGTTAATCCAATTATGGAGAGTAAACATTTACGGTATCAAATTTTAATGCTCGCGTTTTTAATTGTACTCACCAATTTTCTAAAAAATAACCAAATATTTATGATTTCTACAACATTTACTTACCTTAAACATAATTCAAAATTTTCCTCCCCCATTTGCAACAAAATTAAAATTCATCCATTTTTTAAGAGTAAATATTTATGATATCAAATCATCCTTTTTCGAATCTTTTCTTATAATATATCGTATTTAATGATCTCCAATACATTCTTTTCTTTGTTAATATTATATACCATTTTAGTAAATTCCATTTCTTTATAAAGATTCAACATGTATGGTAGCAAATCTTTTTCTTCCAAAACAAGGCTTTAGTGAATTTGGGTATGACATTCCTACCAAAAACCATTCTAATTTCGACAGATAATTTTACCTATTTACAAATATACCTTTCTCTACAAATAATTTTTACATACTTAAATCTCTCAAATTTAATCTCTTCCCCAAAACAAATTTTTATCTTTTTCCATTCTATATTTCAAATTTTAATCCTCTCACTTTTAATTGTGCTCACCCCTTTTCTAAAAATAACCAACTATTTATAGTTTCTACCATATTTACTTACCTTATACATAATTCAAATTTTCCCTTTCCCTATTTACCGCAAAATTGAAGTTCATCCATTTATGGAGAGTAAACATTTACGGTATCAAATTTTAAGCCTCCCACTTTTAATTGTAGTCACCCATTTTCTAAAAATAACCAAATATTTAGGGTTTTTACCATATTTACTTACTTTCAACATAACTCAAATTTTCCCTTGCCCCATTTGTCATAAAATTAAAGCTCATCCAACTATGGAGGGTAAACATTTACGATATCAAATTTTAATCTTCCCATTTTTAATTGTACTCACCCATTTTCTAAAAATAACTAAATATTTATGGTTTCTACCATATTTACTTAACTTAAACATAATTCAAATTTTCCCTTTCCCCATTTGCCACGAAATTACAATTCATCCATTTATGGAGAGTAAACATTTATGGTATCAAATTATCCTCTTTCGAATCTTTCTTTATATTATATCATATTTAATTATTTCCAATATATTTCTTTTCTTTTTTAATATTATATATCATTTTAGTAAATTCCATTTCTTTGTAAAGATTCAACATTTATGGTATCGGATTTTTTTCTTCCAAAACAAGGCTTTGGTGAATTTTAATATTTTGCACCATTTTAGTAATTTCCAAAATAAGGCTCTGGTGGATTTGGTTATGACATTCCTAATAAAAACCATTCTAATATTCGAATACGATGAGAGGTTAGCTAACGGTTATCCACCATTCGCAACACCAACCATGCAAGTGGATCTCCATCCTAAGCGACCTAAACCCGCAACACCTACCACTAAAAGAAAAGATAGGATAAGGAGTTCTAAAAACTCTCCGGCGGCGGTTGACTCTCAACCCCGTCGAGGGAAATGATCGGGTTATGCTGGAACTGCCAGGGTCTCGGTAAGGTCCAAACAGTTCATCACCTTAAGCAGTACATCTAACGAACTTCTCCAGACATTTTATTTTTATGCGAAACTAAACTAAATAAAACGGCTTGCTCCCGCTTGTGTATTACATTAGGTATACTTGAGGTTTGTTCTTTAGGTTCAAGTAATGTTTTCTCTGGACTTGCTATTTTCGCTTCCAATAATATTAATATGTCCTTCCTTTCGTACTCGGATCGCTATATTCATACTATTATTCACCTTGAGTCACCTTCGATGTATTTTACTAGAATGCATGGATTTTCTGAAACAAGTACAAAATTTAAAACATGGGATCTAATTAACTCTCTAAATGACAATAGTGGCCTCTCTTCGCTTATAGGTGGTGACTTGAATGAGATTTTATCTGATAATGAGAAACAAGGGGATTGTCGTCGCGCAAGATCCCAAATTAACAACTTTCGTAATTGTCTCTCACGCAATGATCTCTTTGATTGTAAACCTACCTCTGGATGGTTTACTTGGGTGAAAACAGGGCCTAACACTCCAACGATTTTCGAACGTCTAGATCGATTTTTAGGGAATTCGGCTTGGACAGCTGCTAATCATTCCCATCGCATTACCTCTGATTTCAATGCCAAATCGGATCATTGTTTCCTACTCTTGGACAATGAACCACCAACACACTATGCTTCTCGACCCACAACAACAACTTTTTGCTTTGAAAACTGTTGGGCAACCCATAAAGAAAGTATATCCTTAGTTCAACAAACTTGGGCCACAACCCCGGGTCCTACAATTAATAAAATTCGTGCTATAGGATCCTGCCTAGATAATTTGCAGTCTCACCAACGTTACACACCACATGGCGTATCCAACTTCTTACTAAAAAAATTAACAAATTCCTTAAGCTGCCTCTAACATCATCTTCTGAGGTAGCTTATCTTGTGGCGAAATCCGAACTCAATAAGTTGCTTGATGAACATGAAACTTATTGGGCACAAAGATCTCGAAACCTATGGCTTGCGCAAGGGGATAAGAATACTCAATTCTTTCACGCACGTGCCAACAATCGTTGGAAAAAGAACACTATAAACGGTTTATATGATGCATACAATAACTGGTGTGTCGTTGAGGACGACCTAATGAATATTGCATCCACTTATTTTTAGACTTTTTTCACATCCTCGAATCCCCAACTGTCTGATCAAATTCTGTCTAAAGTGACTACCTCCATTACTCTGACTATGAATGAGTCACTCATTAGGGCTTTCAACGTTGATGAAATTCTACTAAGATTCCGTGATATTGATCATAAGAAGGCCCCTAGAATTGATGGCCTTCCTAGTGGGTTTTTTAGACAACACTGAGACACGGCAGGTCCGGATGTCACCCAACTATGTTTGGATCTCCTCAATGGATATGCTTGTAACGCCCCAGGTTTAGGGGTCAGATGTTACTCGGGTAAATCGGGTTTGAGTCGTGGGCTCGTTTTAAATTAAATTGGTTTTTGGTTTAAATAAAAGGGTTTGGGTTCATTGATGGAATTTTGGTAAAGTTTAAAATGATGGGGAAATAGGATGACAAAAAGGGGGTTTATTTGGAAAAAATGTTCATTTTCTTCATTCCACCATTTTTGAAAACCTAAAACCCCTCTTATCCCCTAAAGCATTATTTCATCAAATCAATTCATCAATTCAAGGGCTCTCTTTGAAGTAATTGCGTTTTTGAATTCTCCTCATGATTTCAAACATTTTCATAGCTTTAGTTTTCATAGAAATCCTCTTTTTGAGTTTTTGAAGTTTTCAAGTATGAATAAAAGCATGAAACTTTAATGGCTTCTTGAGTTGTTTTTGATTAATAGAGTTAAGTTTTGATCTAACCTTGCCCTATGGAACATTATATATCAATTTGGTTGGGTTTTATAAAGAATCCCGAAATGGGTTTTTGGGGGTGTTTTAAAAGTGTTAAAAATTGTGTTTTTGGAGTGGTTTTGTGAAAAATTGTTGGGCTGATCTTATAGTAACATTAGGTAGGTGTTTTTAGATGTTTTTTTTTGATGATTTTTGAGTATTGATAGTGTTGGTTTGAATGGATTCCCGTAGTTACTGTTGTAAGTGATTTTTAGGAGTGGAAAACGAGAGTTTTTAAGGTGTTTATGTGGGGAAATGAAGGGCTGATAGTTGTACAACCTTAGGGTGATGTTTTGGACATGTTTTGGAATGTTTATGTGTTTAAATTGAGAGGTAATGTTTGGGTTTTGTTGGAGTACAAAAATGGGATTATTTGGGAGGATTTCGGCTCCGAATTGTTGAGAGGTAATGGTTGGGTTTTGTTGGAGTATGAAAATGGGATTATTTGGGAGGATTTCGGCTCTGAATTGTTGAGAAAATATTGGGGAATTGAGAGCTGATGTGTAACGGTAAATTTGTGGTTGATTAAGAGGTTAATACATTGCTTTTGATTGGTTAGAAATATCGGATTTGGCCTTGGGAGGTTCGGGCGCGATTCCGGAAGTTGTGGAGGCTTGAGTCGGCTTTGCTTTGTTTGCTTAAGGAAATATGGTGAGTGGAAATGTTTTTAAGCAACGTTTTGGTTCAAAGATGGTTTTGAAAGAGTTGAGATTGAGCTTGAAAGGTCAATCTAAACTCAAGAGTAAGTTGATGTGAATCGCCTCTTTAAATTTCCCTTTTTACCGTTTGTTTTTCATTGCTTGTGGTGATAACTTGTTATGCATGAGTTTTCAATACTTTGGGAGGAAGCATGTTGTTTATTATATGTTGTTTATCATGTGTGATAAAATTATGGTGATGTTGATATGCCTTGTAAAATACTTGTAAGTTGGTGCAGGTTGTTCACGAAAATGGTAAGTAAGACCACTTGCGGTTGGTAAGATTATAAGTAGTAAGTTTGTGTATAATTGTGGAATTTGTTACAAGTTGCTTTGGTCGTGCATGATATAGTGTGTTCATGTCGCACGATGGTGATTTGTATATCGTGTCGCATGGTTGGTGTCGAACCTCACGTGATGGTTGACGTTGCTCCGGTGATGTGTGATCCCACCGGTAGCAACTAGTATAAGACTTCGGTGATGTGTAGTACCGCCGGTAGTGTCTAGTAGAAGATTACTTTGATGTGTAGTCCTATTGGAAAACTACTAGTCGAAACGGTGATGTGTAGTCCCATCGTGTGTGTTTTGGTTATGCTTGTGCATACCATGTATTGTTCATGTTGTGTCTCACTATATCATTCCCTTTTTATGGTTTTGCTTTAATCTAGGATCATGTCTTTATGCATACCATGAAGTGTGATGCCATGACAAATATCTATGTTGTTGACTTGTGGTTTAACTTGTATGTTAGTAAAAGGATTATGTCGTCGGTTGGATTGTATGTGTTGGCCTTTATTTTAAAGAAAGCTTTGAACCCTGCATTGTCGTTGTTATGTTTTAGAGCTCCACTCACTAAGCTTTATTCTTACGCTCTCCTTTTTCCGACAATGCAGATCATTAGCTCTGAGTTAGCAAGGAGCAATAAAAGGGTGTCCAAGCGTGTGGTGGTTTGCTCAAGTATGTTTTATTAAATAATGTCGTAGTTTAGCAAAGGGAAATGCTACGTGTTTTAGGAGCGTGTATCTAGACTCATTTGCGTTGGCTTTATGTTGTTAATGCTTTGTGTTGATGGATTTGTAAACCATGTTACGTTGTTGCTTAGATGCTTGTGTTTTAAGGCATGTAAACCTTGTTATGAAGTGTTTATGTAAGTGTTTGCTTCTTAGGAGTGATATGGTCTAGTATATGTATGTATAGAATGCAAGTTTCTCTTAAGTGTGGATGCCTTGATGTTAATGCTATGTTGTTAGATTAAATTGCTTCGTATGTCGTTCCATGGTTGTTAAATGTTTTATGGGTGTTTGTTTGTGGCTAGGCGAGTCGTAAATTGTATCTAGAGTTGGGTCTTAGTGCGTTTTGCTGCTAATCTGAGTTTTGCAGTGCAGGGCGTATCGGCTCGCCCAAGGGCCATATCGATACGGTCCTACACTTTGGGACTCAGATTAGGCTTAACGTACCGATACATGGGGGTGTATCGATACGCCAAAACCTCTCTGGAAATCTGAGATGTTGACGAGATTTTGGCGTATCGAAACGGGACCTAGGCGTATCGGTACAATTGTTTATCGTTCACCGTGAGAGGTTGACCAGTGAGGGCGTATCGGTACGGTCAACCAATGTACCGATACGGTCTCCCTGTGTTGACTATGAGATGTTGACCTAGTTAAGGCATATAGATACGCCCTTTTAGTGTATCGATATGGCTTGTTGGAAATAGTAAAATGGGCTATTTTAATTTCTTGTTTCATATGCTTCGTATTTCTTTCGTTGTGTTTCTGCTGTCGTGTTTCACATAGGACGTATGAATGCCTCTAGACAAGATAATAATTAAAGAAAAAAATATTGTTGCTAACCGAGTTGGGGCCCTAACGGTTTTCATTTCGGTTTTCCCCGTGTAACCCGTTCGGACCAGTCAGTCGTCTAGACCGGGACGAGGGGGTTTATTTGGTGGTATCAGAGCTTGAGGTTCCGAGACATCGGGTAGGTTAGTGAGGTAAGTTTGAAGTGTTATGTTGTTATTATGTCTCGATGAATGTTTTGTCATGTATGCTTGATGTTTGCTTGTTAGTACGGTGTTTGAAAGCATGTGCTAGCATGATGGTTGTGTTGAGGCGTAGAGTCAAGTTCCCATTGCTACTATTACTTATTTGAAAAGATTTTGTAAAGGAATATACTTGAGCACCTTGGACACTTGCTCTTGCTAACCCTAAATATTCTTGTTTGTGTGTTTTATTTATTGTTGTATTGTTGCCTTTGGCAAGTATGAGACCGAGGCGTGGGCCTGGAGTTGGTAATCATGAATATGAGGTTTTTGAGAAATTGAAAGAAGCTTGGATCAATACATCGATGTTGATTTAGCCAGAGTCGAGTAAGGACTATGTGATTTACATTGATTCTTCATATGTAGGGTTGGGTTGTCTTCTCATGCAAGACAGAAGAGTGGTGGCTTATGCCTCGAGACAATTGAAGACTTATGAGCGTAACTATCCGACATTTGACGTAGAGTTAGCTACAGTTGTGTTTGCTTTGAAGAAGATTCAGAGGCATTACTTGTATGGTGAGAAATGCATTATGTGTACAGATCATCAGAGCTTGAAAGTTTTGAAGACATAGGAAGAGTGGAATCTTAGACAACGTAGGTGGTTAAAATTGCTTAAGGCCTATGGTCTCTAAATTGAGTATAATCCGGGAGAGCCAATGTAGTAGTCGATGCTTTAAGTAGAAAAGTGACAGTTGAATTGCGAGCTATGTTTGCTAGTTTGAGCTTGTCCGGTGATAGCGGTCTAGTGGCCGAGCTTAAGGATGAATCTACTTAGGGTCAGTTGAATTGAGAGAAGCAGTTGTTAGATAGATCTTTCGCACCTCACGTGCAAAAAATAGCGAAAGGAATACGTACAGACTACAATTTCAGTGTTGGTGGGGTCTTGTGTTTCAGAGATGGGATAGTTGTGCTAGATGACAGTGATTTGAGGTGTACGATCTTGATTGAAGAGCACAATAGTCCGTTTGCTATGCATCCTCGTAGTACAAATATGAACCATGGATTGAAAGATGAGTGCTGTTGGGTTGGTCTGAAGAGAGGTGTTGGCGATTTTGTGAGAAAGTGTGAGGTTTGTCAGTGTGTTAAGGCAGAATCTAAATTTTCGTCTGGTTTGTTACAAACGTTGAGAATTTCGAATGGAAATGAGAAAATGTTATGATGGACTTCGTATCAGGTTTGCCTTTGACTTCCTTTAAGAATAATTCAGTTAGGGTGATTGTTGACCGTTTCACAAGGTGTGCTCATTTCATAGTCGTTCATACGTGAGTTAGCCGATTTGTACATTAGTGAGTTTGTGAGATTACGTGGTGTGTCGAAGTTGATTGTGTCAGGTAGAAATTCGAGGTTTACAGCTAGCTTTTGGGAATGTCTGCATGTTGCTTTGGGTACCCGTCTGAATTTTAGTACAACGTATCGCCCTCAGTCAGATGATCAGTCAGAGAGAGATATTCAAATATTAGAGATCGTGTTGAGATGTGTATTATTAACCTTCAGTGCTGCGTGGGAGATCTATCGAGCATGTCAGGGTTAAGTAGTGACACAGAGGTGTGGAAGAAACCACTTGGGGTAGAGAAAGGAGGATACGGAAAGGCAGTTTCCTTATCTCTTTCTTTTAGGTAATTTCGGGGACGAAATTCCTTACGTGGGGGAGAGTTGTAACGCCCCGCGTTTAGGGGTCGAATGTTACTCGGGTAAATCTGGTTTGAGTTGTGGGCTCGTTTTAAATTAAATTGGGTTTTGGTTTATTTATAAGGGTTTGGATTCATTAATGACATTTTGGTTAATTTAAAAATGATGGGGAAATAAGATGACAAAAAGGGGGTTTCATTTGAAAAAAATCTTCATCTTCTTCATTCCACCATTTTTGAAAACTTAAAACCCCTCTTATCCCCTAAAGCACTATTTCATCAAATCTCTTCATCAATTCAAAGGCTCTCTTAGACGTAATTGCGTTTTTGAATTCTCCTCATGATTTCCAACATTTTCATAGCTTTAGTTTTAATAGAAATCCTCTTTTTGAGTTTTTGAAGTTTTCAAGTTTGAAGAAAAGCATGAATCTTTAATGGCTTCTTGGGTTGTTTTTGATTAATAGAGTTATGTTTTGATCTAACCTTGCCCTATGGAACATTATATCTCAATTTGGTTGGGTTTTATAAAGAATCCCGAAATGGGTTTTTGGGGGTGCTTTAAAAGTGTCAAAAATTATGTTTTTGGAGTGGTTTTGTGAAAAATTGTTGGGCTGATGTTATAGGAACATTAGATAGGTGTTTTTAGAATTTTTTGATGATTTTTGAGTAGTGATAGTTTTGGATTGAATGGATTCGCGTAGCTACTGATGTAAGTGATTTTTAGGAGTGGCTTATGGTTGTACAACCTTAGGGTGATTTTTTGGACATTTTTTGGAGTGTTTTAACTGTTTAAATTTAGAGGTATTGGCTGGGTTTTGCTGGAGTACGAAAATGGGATTATTTGGGAGGATTTCGGCTTTGAATTATTGAGAAAATATTAGGGAATTGAGAGCTGATGTCTAACAGTAAATTTTTGATTGATTAAGAGGTTAATACATTGCTTTTGATTGGTTAGAAACATCGGATTTGGCCTTGTGAGGTCCGGGCGCGATTCCGCAAGTTGTGGAGGCTTGAGTCGGCTTTGCTTGGTTTCCTTAAGGAAATATGGTGAGTGGAAATGTTTTTAAGCAACGTTTTGGTTCAAAGATGGTTTTGAAAGAGTTTAGATTGAGCTTGAAAGGTCAATCTAAACTCAAGAGTATGTTGATGTGAATCACCTCTTTAAATTTCCCTTTTTACCGTTTGTTTTTCATTGCTTGTGGTGATAACTGGTTGTGCATTAGTTTTCAATACTTTGGGAGGAAGCATGTTTATTATATGTTGTTGATCATGCGTGATGAAATTAATGGTGATGTTGATACCCGTTGTAAAATACCTGTAAGTTGGTGCATGTTGTGCACAAAAATGGTAAGTAAGACCACTTGCGGTTGGTAAGATTGTATGTAGTAAGTTTGTGCATAATTGTGGACTTTGTTACAAGTTGTTTTGGTCGTGCATGATATAATGTGTTCATGTCGCATGATGGTGATTTGTATATCGTGTTGCATGGTTATTGTCTAACCTCACGTGATGGTTGCCATTGCTCCGGTGATGTGTGGTCCCAACGGTAGCGACTAGTATAAGATTCCAGTGATTTGTAGTCCCGCCAGTAGTGACTAGTAGAAGAGTACTTTGATGTGTAGTCCCATTGGAAAACTACTAGTCGAAACGGTGATGTGTAGCCCCACCGTGTGTGTTTTGGTTATGCTTGTGCATACCATGTATTGTTCATGTTGTGTCTCACTATATCATTCCCTTTTATGGTTTTTCTTTAATCTAGGATCATGTCTTTATGCATACCATGAAGTGTGATGCCATGAAAAATATCTATGTTGTTGACTTGTGGTTGAACTTGTATGTTAGTAATAGGATTATGTCGTCGGATGGATTGTATGTGTTGGCCTTTATTTTAAAGAAAGCTTTGAACCCTTCATTGTCGTTCTCATGGTTTAGAGCTCCACTCACTAAGCTTTATGCTTACGCTCTCCTTTTTCCGACAATGCAGATCATTAGCTTGGAGTTAGCAAGGAGCAAGAAAAGGGCATCCAAGTGTGTGGTGGTTTGCTCAAGCATGGTTTATTAAATAATGTAGTAGTTTAGCAATGGGAAATGCTACGTGTTTTAGGAGCGTGAATCTAGACTCCTTTGCATTGGCATTATGTTGTTAATGCTTTGTGTTGATGGATTTGTAAACCATGTTACGTTGATGCTTAGATGCTTGTGTTTTAAGGCATGTAAACCTTGTTATGAAGTGTTTATGGAAGTGTTTGCTTCTTAGGAGTGGTATAGTCTAGTATATGTATGTAAAGAATGCAAGTTTCTCTTAATTGTGGATGCCTTGATGTTAATGCTCTGTTGTTAGTTTAAATTGCTTTGTATGTTGTTCCATGGTTGTTAAATGTTGTATGGGTGTTTGTTTGTGGCTAGGCGAGTCGTAAATTGTATCTAGAGTTGGGTCTTAGTGCGTTTTGCTGCTAATCTGAGTTTTACAGTACAGGGCGTATCGGTACGCCCAAGGGGCGTAACGATACAATCCTACACTTTGGGACTCAGATTAGGCTTAGCGTACCAATACACGGGGGGTGTATCGATACGCCAAAACCTCTCTGGAAATCTGAGATGTTGACGAGATTTGGCGTATCGAAACTGGACCTAGGCGTATCGGTACGGTTGTTTATCGTTGACCGTGGGAGGTTGACCAGTGAGGGCGTATCGGTACAGTCAACCAATGTACTAATACGGTCTCTCTGTGTTGAGTATGGGTTGTTGACCTAGTCAAGGCGTATCGATACGCCCTTCTAGTGTATCGATACGGCTTGTTGGAAAGAGTAAAATGGGTTGTTTTAATTGCTTGTTTCATATGCTTCGTATTCCTTTTGTTGTGTTTCTCCTATCGTGTTTCACATAGGACGTATGAATGCCTCTAGATAAGATAATAATTAAAGAAAAAAAATAGGGTTGCTAACTGAGGTGGGGCCCTAACGGGTTTCATTTTGGTTTTCCCCATGTAACCTGATGTGACCACAACCAGCAAGAATTCCAATGAATTTCCTAGAGGTCCTATGACTCGTGCAAGAGCTAAAATGATTCAAGATGCTGTGGAAAGTTTGCTTTGCCAATCCTGGAAAATGAATGAAGAAATGACAGCAACAATTAGATCTTGCAACGTTTTGAGTTTGTTGGAAAGTTGAAATAAGTTGCATAAGAATTTGCATGAGTAGTTGCATAGGAATTTGCATGAGTAGTTGCATAATAGTTCATTCATTCCATGAGAATAAATATGCTTGTTTATGCATTTATGCAAGCACTTCATTTATGAAAATACTTCACTTATGTATGTGTTTCATTTAAGCATGTAGGTTCATTAATTAAACTAGTTCATTCGTTGAACTTGTTCAATTAATTCTTTAAGTTTGCATAACATTTTTTTTCATATTTTGATTAATATTTTATGTGTTTTTAGTGTCATTATAGGTTGGGATTAAGATGGAAACAATTGAAGACTTTTCATCTTCTTCAAGGAGACATGCCATCTTTATCACCATTCAAAGAGAGAGACTTTTTGAATTCCATGGGGGATGAAGCATTTAGAAGACTTTATTATGCTTTTATTCAGCCAATAATGTTGAGAAATAAAGAAAAGAAGTGGAAGAGACACATACACTTAGATGCAAACATGGGCAGATTCATTCCAAGTCATCTATATGCACTTTTAAGAGCCAAGCAAGTGGAATATCAAAGGATCCATCACTTGGACGTGTATAAGTCTTCATTCAAGCCTTATTATGTCCAAATTCATTCTAAATTACACAAATGGCAAGCCACACTTGATATGATTGAAGACAAACCATTGAATGTCATAAATTAGAGCCTTAATGCATTGTTTTATCCATTTGCCTTTGTAGGGGACCTTTTTTTGATGAAAATATATGAGAGTGTTCTCTTCATTGTTCTTTAAGAACTTTATCGGCTTTCAAGCTAGTCTTGTGGCAAATTTTCCCTTTTCATTCCATTCTATTTATAGCGTTGGTTCCTCGCTTTCTAGCTAGCGTGTCACGTTCCACCATTCCACCATCACTTCAATTTGATTATATTGTTGGTTCTTAGCTCAATTATAGCTAAAGGGTCACAATCAAACCTTCTTCCATCATTTCACAAAAGGTAAGAACGTGTAAGGTTTGGGTCAACATTCACTATCTTGTTGTTCCACACCGATTCTATTCCACATATCTATATCAACTTCTATCCATTTTCCCCCTTATATTTATCTTTCAAACCATAATCACCAACCATTCTAGCACCTATTAAAACAACAACTTTCACCATCTTCATTTCATATACATCACTTCCACACTCAAGTTTCAAGTTTGCAACTTCATACTAGAATCACGATCGGGCAACATCACATACGAATTCGGTCAGCACACAACCGGATACGTATCATAACCCGTTCGGACCGGTCAGTCGTCCAGACCGGGACGAGGGGGTTACAATGCTGATATGGCATCTGTCAATCAGACCATTTTAGTGCTTATTTAGAAAATTAAGGATCCAACTACTATGAGGCATCTCCGGCCCATTAGCCTTTGTTCTGTAAGTTACAAAATTGTCGTTAAGGTTCTTGTTAACAGAATGAAGCATACGATTCCATTTTGTATTAGTAATAACCAAGCTGCTTTTGTTCAGGGGCGCAATATATCTGACAATATCCTTATTGCTCATGAAATTATACACTCTATTAATACCGACCAGACTAAATCCTCCCATGGTGCTGCTCTTAAACTTGACATGGAAAAGGCATTTGATCGAGTAGAATGGTCCTTCCTTGAGAGTGTCATGAACCGAATGGGCTTTGCACCCTCTTAAGGCCTCAATCATTATGTGATGCATCTCTTCAATATCCTTTACAGTTAAGGTTAACAACTTCTTTTCTCTTTTCTTTCAACCCCAACGGGGTCTTCGTCAAAGGGATTCTTTGTCACCTTTTCTTTTCCTCTTCTGTACTCAAGGTCTCTCTACGTACCTCTCAAATGCCTAGCAACATGATCTGCTTCTTGCCCTTGTAACTAGTAGATTAGGGCCTTAAGTCAATCACCTTCTTTTTGCCGATGATTGTATGATCTTTATAAACAATAAAGCTGAGGAAGCCGAACACCTTAAAACGGCCCTCCAGACCTACGCATCAGCCTCTGGGCAAGCGGTAAACTTTGAGAAATCGACAATTATCTACAACCCTCACACCCCCAATTCGATTCGTGAAACGATAAATAATTCCTTGCATGTACGTGAGGTCACTAACCCAAGGGTTTTCTTGGGAGTGCATCTTCTTATTGGAAAGAATAAAACGAAAGCCCTTGGTTTCATTCACCATAAAGTTCAAGAAAGATTATCCCATTGGGATAAGCAACTTCTTTCTTTTAGTGGTAGAGAAATCTTCATCAAAGTTGTTTTGCAGTCCTTGCCCCAATATGTCATGTTGTGTTACCTGCTTCCTCAAAACGTTATAGATGATATGACCACATCTATTCGTCGTTACTGGTGGTCCGGTAAAAACAACAAAAAGGGTTGGCACATGCTCCCATGTGAAAATGTTTGTTTACCTAAATCCGCGGGAGGAATGGGCTTCCAGGACTTGAACAACTTCAATATTGCACTTCTGGGTAAGCAGCTCTTGCGGCTTATTTGTGAACCAGAGTATCTACTTGGACAAATCTACAAGGCAAAATATTTTCCATCTGGCAACATACTTGATGCCAACCAGCCACAACGTGGGTCATTTTCCTGGCAAGGACTATACATTGCTATGAAACATATATATGGTGGGTTTCTCTATCGGCCTAGAATAAATAGTGATATTCGCATCCACAAGGATAATTGGGGAGGCTCTTCTCCAGTACATCTCCATGGGAAAAATGAGATCTCAAAAGAAATGTATGTTCGTTGTCGAGATTTTATGGTACAGAACCAAGCTGCCTGAAACCCAATCAAGGTCCGCAACTACTTCACTTATGAGGATGTCAATGCTATTTTAAATATTCCCATCATTAATGACAATCGAGATTCCATTCTTTTGAACCCCAATGATTCAAGTGTTTACTCGGTCCGATCTGGTTACCAATTTTTACAGCGTCCACCGGAACCTCGAAATCGACCTGCCCGGATTTGGAAAGTTTTGGCTAAACTGAAGGTTCTTCCGAAAGTTAAAACTTTTGGCTGGCGAATGGGCTCTGAAGCTTTACCTGTTGGATCTCGGCTGCAAGCTTTTGCCCTAGATTCGGGTCCTTGCCCCCTTTGTCGATCCTGTCAGGAATCTGTTCTTCATGCTCTTCGAGATTGTCCCGGTGCCTCGGAAACTCTCCGTTTAGTTGGCATCCCGGTGTCTTTGATTAATAGTACGGCCCCTACTGGTCACCAATGGCTGGAGGAGGGAGCTGGTGAATTATTTGCTGATCTCTTTGAGCTGCTTCTTACCACTTTATGGAATATTTGGAACCGGCACAATGACTGGGTCCATAATCGCCATTTGCAACCCCATGGTTAATTGCCATCAACTCCTAAGTCTCCATCGATATTACTCAAATGCAATCTCTTATTCTTCTTCTTCTTCCCTAACGGATTATCCACCACTCTCCTCACCCTGTTGGAGGGGTCCTCCTCCTGGGTATTTTAAAGTTAATGTGGACGAGGCTCTTGACCCGGCCACTCGCGCGGCAGCAGTTAGAGTTGTGGTCCGTGATGATTTGGGTTCAGTCGTTGGTGGTCTGGCTTCCCCGTTTGGCAGCTGTCCGGATGCTGTTACAACTGAAGGTGCGGCCCTTCTAGCTGGTATTACACTTGTTGAGTCTCGAGGATGGAGAACCTTGCTCTTTGAAACAGACTGTGCGTCTATTGCAAACCGGCTCAACCGTTTGGGGCATGATCTTTCCACCATGGGTCCTACGCTTTTACGAGCTCGAGATTCTCTATCATCCATTTCTTTTGCCCATATTCACTATGTAAGCCGATAGGCTAATTTAGTTCCTCACACTCTGGCTACTTATGCTCTTCGAGCCATGACTTCTATGTCTTTTGGTTCCTCTTATCCAGATTGTATCCACAACTTTGCACTTGCCGAGAATTTTTCTCGATCTCTCTAATAAAATATGGGTACTCTTTTCCCCTTTTAGGGATCTACGGGCTTTATGCCTGGGGTGTTAGTAGGGGTTTTTAATAAGGCCCACTTTCTTCAAAAAAAAAAAAATAATTCCAACGTGTCCTTTGTAAGAACCGCTCGTCTGAAACCTCTACAATAAGGACGACAAAAATAATTTTAATCAAATTTTAGGGGATCATATAACTGATTATGAGCTTTTCAACACAATTATATTGAAAAACCTCAATTTTTGTACTTTTTACTCAGTTAAAATTTTAACGGGTCCATTGTAAGGCCCACTATGACCCGCTCTTCCGAAACCTTTAGAATTAGGACCGAAAAATAAGTTTTAATCAAAATTTTGGAGATCATATAATTTATTTGGAGATTTAAAAACAATTATATCCAAAAACCTCAACTTCTGTAAATTTTACTCAGTTAAAATTCCAACGGGTCCATTGTAAGGCCCATTTAGACCCGCTCGTCTGAAACCTCTACAAGAAGGACCACAAAACAAGTTTTAAGCAAATTTTCTGAGACCATATAATTGATTATGATCTTTTCAATATGATTAATTTGAAAAACATCAACTTTTGTACTTTTTACTCAGTTAAAATTCCAACGAGTCCATTGTAAGACCAACCAAGACCCGCTCGTCTAAAACTTCTACAATAAGGACCACAAAAAGAGTTTTAATCAAATTTTAGGGGATCATATAATTGAATTTGTTCTTTTCAACACAATTATGTTGAAAAACCTCAATTTATGTACTTTTTACTTAGTTAAAATTCTAACGGGTCCATTATAATGCCCATTTAGACCTGATTGTCTGAAACCTCTAGAAAAAGGACCGCAAAATAAGTTTTAATCAAATTTTCAGAGACCATATAATTAATTATGATCTTTTCAATACGATTAATTTGAAAAACATCAATTTCTGTTCTTTTTACTCAGTTAAAATTCCAACGTGTCCATTGTAAGGCCCGCTCGTCCGAAACCTCTTCAATAAGGACCACAAAAAGAGTTTTAATCAAATTTTAGGTGATCATATAATTGATTATGAGATTTTCAAAGCAATTATGCTGAAAAACCCTAATTTCTGTAATTTTTAAGCAGTTAAAATTCTAACGGGTCCATTGTAAGGCCCACTAAGTCCCGCTCGTCCGAAACCTTTAGAATTAGGACCGAAAAACAAGTTTTAATCAAATTTTTGGAGATCATATAATTTATTTGGAGCTTTTCAACACAATTATATCGAAAACCTCAATTTCTGTAAATTTTACTCAGTTAAAATTCCAACAGGTCCATTGTAAGTTCCATTTACACCCGCTCGTCTTAAACCTCTAGGAAAAGGACCGCAAAACAAGTTTTAAACAAATAATCGGAGACCATATAATTGATTACGATCTTTTCAATACGATTAATTTGAAAAACATCAATTTCTATACTTTTTACTACCCTAAACCCTAAACTCTAAACCCTAAACCCTACAGAGTACACCCGAACAAAACGAACAAAGTTTCCGCCTCCCTAACACTTAGGGATAAATTTCGACAGGTTTGAACACCTTCCAGGGAGAAGTCGAAATCCCTCCGGTGATTCCTGAGGGAGTCTCAAATGGACCAGGAGTTCAACCGGGACTTACAATCGAGCAAGGGAACCTTCAGGGATTTGCTTGGGGGCAAGTAGAACACTAGAAAAATATTGAACAACTTCTCAGTGAGCTTTCAAGGATATGTCGAATTCTAGTGGGGAATCCCTAGGGGTGTTGTCGAAATCTTCAAGAGGAGGAAGATAGATGATTTGGTTGCTAGCCCTTGTCCCTTTAACTAGTATTCAGAGACTTAATTCTAGTTGAATACCTTAAATCCAAGTTCATCCAAAATTCATAGAATCTAATTCTACTTGAAATTAGTTTATATTAAATATACATTATATTTAATAATATTAAATGAAATATATATATTTAATTATGTAGAGTCTTATTCTACATAAAACATGGATTTAAATATACATTATATTTAATCCAAATATATATATTTTTATTATATAGAATTTCATTCTATCTTTACTTGGATTTAAATATATTTAAATATATATTTTTAATTATGTAGAATCTAATTCTACATAAACTTGGAATTAAATATACATTATATAAATTCCAAATATATATTTAAATTTCAAGAATCCTATTCTATAATATTTAAGTCTCTAAATATTTTCCATACTCTAAATAATATTTGATAAATACAATATTTATCCAATATTATTCCCATCTAAGGGAGTTGTCGATTTCCCCTATCCCATAGGGGATTTTTGGCAACCTCCCTAAAATTGGGAATTTGATTTCCAATTTTTTTGTTCGTTTCATTCGAAGGGTGTGACCCTTGTAGGTTCATGCAACGTTAGCAGCAAAATTAGAACTGTTCTAATTTTACAAACAATGAGTGGCATCTAGCAATACATCATTGCTACCTAAGTTGCATGAAGTCATGGTTTGACTTTCCTAATTCCTGAATAAACTTCCTTTATGTATTTCATCCCTTTGTCCTTTATATCTTAGATGAACACAAGTCATGGGTTAGTCACACTTGCATTGTCCATCTAGTGTTTCTTGATGTCTTGAGTAGATTATCATAAACGAATCTCTATGATATCTCATATCATAATATTCGAGCATGGCCATGCATTTTCTAATCTCACTCAATCAAGTGGCCGAAGATATTTCTCCCATTATGTAAGAGGGGCAAATCCTTTCTGGATCAACCATATTTCACTACATAGGTCATCACGTATCCAATCATCAGTCTTTATAATGTAGTCAGTTACGACACACGTTTGACTATGTCAAAATACGTAAATCTTTATGTTGAAATCATGTTGATCTCAAGTCTGAGGATTATACCTATGTTTATCATGAGCAATGTTGTGATTTTCACATAATTACCCAAGAAACATGCTCATAGCGGGTCAATCCAGTATGTTGTTCTCTAACAAATACTTATGTGTTGATTTTGACATCTCTATGTCAATGACAACACTTGTTATCAATCAACCACATATTAGTCTTTATATATTATCATTGTCCATACCGTAATAATATTCGACTAAGGATCCTATTTAACAATAATCGTATTATTGTATGGACATCATTATCCAATGGTTAGTTTGATGCACAGAAACATAACAAATGATAATAACGGTAATGCCATTACTTGATAAATCTAGTAAAATAGTATGTCTATTCAATCATCATATGATTGGTCTTTGGGCATACTCCAACACACATAGGTTGAATAAAGCATTTAGAAAATAAAAAAGGGTCGTTAATCAATGTTGAATTTTGGGTTGACTTTGGTTTTCCATGTGTAATCTTCGTAGTTCAGGTCAAGCGTCTAGGTCGAGCTAAGGGGGTTACATCTTTAATTTATGTACTTTTTACTCAGTTAAAATTCCAACGGATCCATTGTAAGGCCCACAAAGACTCGCTCGTCCGAAACCTCCACAATTAGGACCGTAAAATAAGTTTTAATCAAAATTTTGGTGATCATATAATTTATTTGGAGCTTTTCAACAAAATTATATTGAAAAACCTCAATTTTTGTAAGTTTTACTTAGTTAAAAATCCAATGGGTCCATTATAATGCACATTTAGACCCGCTCGTCTGAAACCTCTACAAAAAGGACCGCAAAACAAGTTTTAATCAAATTTTTGGAGACCATATAATTGATTACAATCTTTTCAATATGATTAATTTGTAAAACATCAATTTCTTTACTTTTTACTCTGTTAAAATTCCAATGTGTCCTTTGTAAGACCCTCTCGTCCGAAACCTCTACAATAAGGACCACGAAAGGAGTTTAAATCAAAATTTAGGTGATCATATAATTGATTATGAGCTTTTCAATGAAATTATATTGAAAAACCTCAATTTATGTACTTTTTACTCAGTTAAAATTCAACGGGTCCATTGTAAGGCCAACTAAGACACGCTCGTCCGAAACCTTTACAATTAGGACCAAAAAACAAGTTTTAATCAAATTTTTGGAGATCATATAATTTTTTGGAGCTTTTAAACACAATTATATCATAAAACCTCAATATCTGTAGATTTTACCGAGTTAAAATTCCAACGGGTCCATTGTAAGGCCCATTTAGACCAACTCGTATGAAACGTCTACAAAAAGGACCACAAAACAAGTTTTAATCAAAATTTTGGAGACCATATAACTGATTACGATCTTTACAATACGATTAATTTGAAAAACATCAATTCATTTACTTTTTACTCAGTTAAAATTCCAACCTGTCCATTGTAAGACCCGCTCGTCCGAAACCTCTACAATAAGGACCGCAAAAAGAATTTTAATCAAATTTTAGGTGATCATATTATTGATTATGAATTTTCAACACAATTATACTAAAAACCCTCAATTTCTGTACTTTTTACTTAGTTAAAATTCTAACAGGTCAATTGTAAGGCCCATTTAGACCCGCTCGTCTGAAACCTCTACAAAAAGGACCACAAAAAACGTTTTAATCAAATTTTTGGAGACCATATAATTGATTACGATCATTTCGATACGATTAATTTGAAAAACTTTAATTTATGTAATTTTAGTCAGTTAAAATTCCAACGGGTCCATTGTAAAGCCCACAAAGACCCGCTCATCCGAAACCTCTACAATTAGGACCGGAAAATAAGTTTTAATCAAAATTTTGGAGATCATATAATTTATTTGGAGCTTTTCAACACAATTATAATGAAAAACTTCAATTTCTGTAATTTTTACTTAGTTAAAATTCCAACGGGTCCATTATAATGCCCATTTAGACTCGCTCGTTTGAAAACTCTACAAAAAGGATCGCACAACACGGTTTAATCGAATTTTCGGAGACCATATAATTGATTACGAACTTTTCAGTATGATTAATTTAAAAAACGTCAATTTCTGCACTTTTTCCTCAGTTAAAATTCCAACCTGTCCATTGTAAAACCCGCTCATCCGAAACATCTACAATAAGGACCGCAAAAAGTATTTTAATCAAATTTTAGGTGATCATATAATTGATTATGAGCTTTTCAACACAATGTTATTGAAAAACCTCAATTTCTATACTTTTTATTATGTTAAAATTCCATCGGGTCCATTGTAAGGCCCACTAAGACCCGCTCGTCCGAAACCTCTATAATTAGGACCAAAAACAAGTTTTAATCACTTTTTTGGAGAACATATAATTTATTTGGAGCTTTTCAACACAATGTGTTGCGTGTAAAAGAGTCTATCGCAATGGTAGAGCAAGTATACACGACGCAAGTAGTAAAGTGATACGAAGTATCGGATATTGTCTCCACAGGGATTGGACTAATAGCTTCACCTTAATACACTGCACGAAAGTAAAGAAGATAATTGAGATGTTGTCACGAAAATAATAAAGAGAACATAAATAAAAGAGTAGGGAAATCAAGATAGAGAGAATGGGCTGGTATTGAATTGCTTAGTAGTGCAGGTATTGCTAAGTCTCGGAACTCCAGTTCTGTCGTCGTCCCCGTCGCGGTAGCAGTCCGTTGCTCATCGCGGCAGCGAACAATCAACTCCGTACTTCAAGTTTGGCAAGAATCCCAGATATGCCTTGGCCTATCACTAGGTCCAAGTCTGTCGATGATCACGTCTTTGATGATACCTCCCGGCGTGAATCGAAGGATGAACACCGATGTGGATGAATTCTTCTTTAGGCCCTTAACCTCGTCCTATCCCTAGGTCCGAGATAGTTCAACTATAAACTAGAGAACTTGCTCTTATTTCTTTCGTATACTTAACTCTCCCGATGCTAAGTAAATAGATAACCTGACAATGCTCTCCCGAAGCTCTTGCAAGATATTAATAACCAAAATAAGAGAACTTGAAGTTTATTTTATTGAACTGAAAATTCCTAAAACAAAACAACCCTTGCAACTACTTTACAAATCAACTCGTGGCCCTAGGGGGAATTTAGAACATGTTGTGGGGAGGAAAACAACTAGAGTTTTGGGAAGGAAGCTAGGTAATCGGTTATATCCCTCCTAGGTCAAAATATATGCCCTTATATAAGCTTTGGGTCCAAGTTATCTAAAATAGCAAGAATACAACTTTAAATGAAAGTATAATTCTCAAAAAGACTAAATCTTCAAGGAATCTACTTTCTAGCCGTCATCTTTCTTGCATTGGATTTTCTCTCCTTGAACTTTGGGCTTGACATTCCTTTTGATCTGGAGCTTGGAAAAATATGGGGATTTCACACGACAGACGGGCTGAATTTTCTCAATCTGCCGAGGTCCACTTTGCTTCTTCTCCTCAAAACTGTTGTCGTCCTCTGCTGTCACGGCGGCAACCTTGGCAGCATCGTCCTCTTTGACTGTTTGTCCAGTTCCAGCTCTTCTGCTTCACTGCCCAGCGCCTGCCCATTCCATCTGCTACGGCAGCAACCTGCAAAAACAACCATTTTTAGTAGAAATCGTGCCTTTTAATATATTTGTGATGTTTTGCTGTAAACTGACCTAAATGCAATAAATAATGCTTGAATGCAGCAGAAATATGGATTAAATAGGGTGTAAATAATAGAACTTTTACACACTCAACACAATGATATTGAAAAACCTCAATTTCTGCAATTTTTAAACAGTTAAAATTCCAAAGGGTCCATTGTAAGGCTCATTTAGACCCGCTCGTCTAAAACCTCTACAAAAAGTGGACCGCAAAACAAGTTTTAATCAAATTTTCGGAGACCATATAATTGATTATGAGCTTTTCAACACAGTTATATTGAAAAACCTCATTTTCTGTACCTTTTACTCACTTAAAATTCGAACGGGTCCGTTACAAGGCCCACTAAGACTCGTTCATCTAAAACCTCTGAAACCTCAATTTCTATAATTTTAACTCTATTAAAATTCCAACGGGTCCATTGTAAGGCTCATTTAGACCCGCTCGTCTGAAACCTCTACAAAAAGGACCGCAAAACAAGTTTGAATCAAATTTTTGTAGACCATATAATTGATTACGATCTTTTCAATACGATTAATTTGAAAAACATCAATTTCTGTACTTTTTACTGAGTAAAAATTTCAATGGGTCCATTGTAAGACCCCTCGTCTGAAACCTCTACAAAACAGACCGCAAAACAAGTTTTAGTAAAATTTTCGGAGACCATATAATTGATTACGATCTTTTCAATACGTTTAATTTGAAAACATCAATTTCTATACTTTTTACTCAGTTAAAATTCCAACGTGTCCATTGTAAGACCCGCTCGTCTAAAACCTCTAAAATAAGGACCGCAAAAAGAGTTTTAATCAAATTTTAGGTGATCATATAATTGATTATGAGCTTTTCAAAGCAATTATATTGCAAAACTCAATTTCAGTATTTTTTACTTAGTTAAAATTCCAACGGGTCCATTGTAAGGCCCACTAAGACCCGCTCGTCCAAAACCTCTAGAATTAGGACCGAAAAACAATTTTTAATCAAATTTTCGGAGATCATATAATTTTTTGGAGCTTTTCAACACAATTATATCGAAAAACCTCAATTTCTGTAAATTTTACTCAGTTAAAATTCCAACGGATCCATTGTAAGGACCATTTAGACCAGCTCGTCTGAAACGTCTACAAAAAGGACCGCAAAACAAGTTTTAATCAAAATTTCGGAGACCATATAATTGATTATGATCTTTTCAATATGATTACTTTGAAAAACATCAATTTCTGTACTTTTTACATAGTTAAAATTCCAACGTGTCCATTGTAAGACCTGCTCGTCCGAAACCTTTAGAATAAGGAGCGAAAAAAGAGTTTTAATCAAATTTTAGGTGATCATATAATTGATTATGAATTTTCAACATAATTATACTGAAAAACCTAAATTTCTGTACTTTTTACTCATTTAAAATTCTAGCGGGTCCATTGTAAGACCCGCTCGTCCGAAACCTCTACAATTAAGACCGAAAAACATGTTTTAATCAAATTTTTGGAGATAATATAATTTATTTGGAGCTTTTCAACACAATAATATTGAAAAAACTCAATTTCTTCTATTTTTACTCAATTAAAATTTCAACAGGATCAATGTAAGGCCTACTTAGACCCGCTCATCTGAATCCTCTACAAAATGGACCACAAAACATGTTTTAATCAAATTTTCAGAGACCATATAATTGATTACGACCTTTTCAATACGATTAATTTGAAAGACATCAAGTTCTGTACTTTTTACTCAGTTAAAATTTCAAAGGGTCCATTGTAAAACCCACTCGTCGGAAACCTCTACAAAAAGGACCGCAAACAAGTTTTTATCAAATTTTCGGAGACCATAGAATTTATTACGATATTTTCAATACGATTAATTTGAAAAACATCAATTTATGTACTTTTTACTCAGTTAAAATTCCAATGTGTCCATTGTAAGACCCGCTCTTCTGAAACCTCTAAAATAAGGACCGCAAAAAGAGTTATAATCAAATTTAGGTGATCGTATAATTGATTATGAGCTTTTCAACACAATTATATTAAAAAAACCTCAATTTCTGTAATTTTTACTCAGTTAAAATTCAAACAGGTCCATTGTAAGACCCAATGAGACCCGCTCATTCGAAACCTCTAGAATTATGATCGAAAAACAAGTATTAATCAAATTTTTGGCGATCATATAATATATTTGGAGCTTTTCAACACAATTATATAGAAAAAATTTAATTTCTGTAATTTTTACCCAGTTATTCCAACGAGTCCATTATAAGGCCCATTTAGACCCGCTCTTCTGAATCCTCTACAAAAAGGACCGCAAAACCAGTTTTAATCAATTTTTCGTAGACCATATAATTAATTACGATCTTTTCAATACAATTAATTTGAAAAACATCATTTTTTGTACTTTTTACTCTGTTAAAATTCCAATGGGTCCATTATAAGACCCGCTCGTCCGAAACCTCTACAATAAGGAGCGCAAAAAGAGTTTTAATCAAATTTTAGGTGATCATATAATTGATTATGAGTTTTTCAACAAAATTATATTGAAAAAAGTTAAAGTTCCAACGGGTCCATTGTAAGGCTCACAAAGACCCGCCCGTCCTAAACCTCTACAATTAGGACTGAAAAAAAGTTTTAATCAAATTTTTGGAGATCATATAATTTATTTGGAGCTTTTCAACACAATCATATTGAAAAACCTCAATATTTTCTATTATTACTCAGTTAAAATTCCAATGTGTCCATTGTAAGACCCGCTCGTCCGAAACCTTTAAAATAAGGACCGCAAAAAGAGTAATAATCAAATTTAGGTGATCATATAATTAATTATGAGCTTTTCAACACAATTATATTAAAAAAACCTTAATTTTTGTAATTTTTACTCAGTTAAAATTCCAACAGGTCCATTGTAAGGCCCACTAAGACCCGCTCGTTCGAAACCTCTAGAATTATGATCGAACAACAAATTTTAATCAAATTTTTGGCGATCATATAATATATTTGGAGCTTCTCAACACAATTATATCGAAAACTTTAATTTCTGTAATTTTTACCCAGTTATTCCAACGGGTCCATTATAAGGCCCATTTAGACCCGCTCTTCTAAATCCTATACAAAAAGGACCGCAAAACCAATTTTAATCAAATTTTCAAAGACCATATAACTGATTACGATCTTTTCAATACAATTAATTTTAAAAACGTCATTTTTGTACTTTTTACTCAGTTAAAATTCCAATGGGTCAATTATAAGACCCGCTCGTCCGAAACCTCTACAATAAGGAGCGCAAAAAGAGTTTTAATCAAATTTTAGGTGATCATATAATTGATTATGAGTTTTTCAACACAATTATATTGAATAATCTCAATTTATATACTTTTTACTCAGTTGAAGTTCCAACGGGTCCATTGTATGGCTCACTAAGACCCGCTCGTCCGAAACCTCTAAAATAAGGATCGCAAAAAGACTTTTAATCAAATTTAGGTGATCATATAATTGATTATGAGCTTTTCAACACAATTATATTAAAAAAAAACTCAATTTTTGTAATTTTTACTCAATTAAAATTCCAACGGGTCCATTGTAAGACCCACTAAGACCCGCTCTTCTGAAACCTCTAGAATTTTGATCGAAAAACAAGTTTGAATCAAATTTTTCGAGATCATATAATATATTTGGAGCTTTTCACCACAATTATATCGAAAAGCTACAATTTGTGTAATTTTTACTCAGTTAAAATTCCAACAGGTCCATTATAAGGCCCATTTAGACCAGCTCTTTTGAATCCTCTACAAAAAGGATCGCAAAACCAGTTTTAATCAAATTTTCGGAGACCATATAACTGATTAAGATCTTTTCTATACGATTAATTTTAAAAACATCAATTTTACTACTTTTTACTCAGTTAAAATTCTAATGGGTCGATTGTAATACCCACTAAGACTCGCTCGTCCAAAACCTCTACAATAAGGACCGCAAAAAGAGTTTTAATCAAATTTTAGGTGATCATATAATTGATTATGAGTTTTTCAAAACAATTATATTGAAAAACCTCAATTTTTATACTTTTTACTCAGTTAAAGTTCCAACGGGTCCATTGTAAGGCTCACTAAGACCCGCTCATCCAGAACCTCTACAATTAGGACCGAAAAACAAGTTTTAATCAAATTTTTTGAGATCATATAATTTATGTGGTGCTTTTTAACTCAATCATATTGAAAAACCTCAATTTCTTTTATTCTTAGTTAAAATTCCAACGGGTCCATTGTAAGGCCCATTTAGACCCGCTCGTCTAAAACCTCAACAAAAAGGAGCACAAAACATGTTTTAATCAAATTTTCGGAGACCATATAATTGATTACGATCTTTTCAATACGATTAATTTGAAAAACTTCAATTTCTATACTTTTTACTCAATTAAATTTCCAACGAATCCATTGTAAGGCCCACAAAGACCCGCTTGCCCCAAACCTCTACAATTAGGACCGTAAAACAACTTTTTATCAAAATTTTGGAGGTTATATAATTTATTTTGAGCTTTTCAACACAATTATATTGAAAAACCTCAATTTATGTAATTTTTACTCAGTTAAAATTCGAACGGGTCCAATATAATCCCCATTTAGACCCGCTCATCTGAAACTTCTACAAAAAGGACCACAAAACAAGTTTTAACCAAATTTTTGGAGACAAAATAATTGATGACGATCTTTTCAATACGATTGATGTGAAAAACATCAATTTTGTACTTTTTACTCAGCTAAAATTCCAACGTATTCCGCATCAAATTCGTTGCTGGCAATGACCGAAAAGATGTCTTCGAACGTGGTCCATGGCTTTACAAAGACGAATGGTTAGCACTTGCAGAGTATGACCGTGTCAAGAGTATCGATGAGTACTCATTCACTCTAATCCGAATCTAGATCCGCATTCTTACCATCCCTTCCCCTTTTGTTGAAAACATAGAAAGAGCTCACTTAGTTGGGCAATCACTTGGAGCTATGGTTGGGACTGTTATTACGTGTAAAAGAGTCCTATCACAAATAGTGTAAGTGTACACGACGCAAGTAGTAAAGTGTTACCAGAGTATCAGATATCGTCTCCACAGGGACTGGAAATAAGTCTATCCTTGAATTGCTGCACAAGAGAAAGGAATAGTTTAATTGAATGGGTGTAATAATTCTGAGAAACAACTAAAGTAAAAGATGAAGGAATCAGATTTAAAGAATAGGTCGGTATTGAATTGCTCAGTAGTTCAGGTGTTGTACTGTTAGAGAAACTTCTGTCTTCTGTCGTCGATCCTGTCGCAGCAGAGGTCTGTTGTTGTCGTGGTAGCGATCAACAACTCTTTACTTAAAGATTGGAAAGAATCCATGTTATGACTTGTCCTATCCATATGCCCAAGTTGTGTTGATGAACACTTCTTGGATGATACCTCCCTGCGTGAATCAAAGGGTGAACACCAAAGTTGTTGAATTCTTCTTTATGCACTTAACCTTGTACTTATCCCAAAGCCAAGATGGTTTAACCATAAGTCGGAAAACACGTACTTATTTCATTTGTATGCTTGACTCTCTCGATATCAAACAAATGGATAACCTCACAATGCTCTCCCGATACTCTTGTAAGATATGAAAAACCAGAATAAATAAACTTGAAGCTATTATTGCTTGAAAGAAAATTCCTAAAACAATACAATCCTTGCAACTACTTTACAGAATCAACCCTTGGCCCTATGGGAAGTTTAGAACATGATGGAGAAGGGAAAACGACAAGGGTTTTGGGGAAGACGACTAGGAATAAGATATCCTTCCCTAGGTCGAATTACATGCCTTTATATAGGCCTTGGGTCCAGTTTTTCTAATATGGCAAGAATACAAGTTTAAACTAAAGTACAACTCCATTAAAGATTAAATCTTATGAGTAGATGCCTTTAATTCGTCCTCTTTTCTTGCTCGAGTTTCTTCCTTGGACTTTGGGTTTGGCCTTCATTCTGCTTCAGGGCTCAGAAAAATATAGGAGTGGTCAACGACATACAGGCTTGAAATCCTCTATCTGTCGAGCTCCACTTCACTTTTCCACCTCACTATTCTGTCATCATGGCTGCCACGGCAGTAGCCACGGCAGTGTTGCTTCTCGACTCCAGTTCTGCGAACCACCTCTGCTCATTTGCTACCCTAAGTCTGTCGCAGCAGATACCTACAAAAGTAACCGAAATCAGTAGCAACTGTGTTGTTTTATATAATTGTGATGTATATGTAGAAATCTATCCTAAATGCAATGAATTATGCTTGATTGGAGTAGAAATATGGTTAGATGAGGGGTAAAATATAGAACTTTTATACACTCCACACACCCCCAAACTCCAATTCTTTGCCTCTCGAGGTGGCTGGACTCTGGTCGGTGAGATGTGTAGGGGCTGGTCCAGGACCTGGAGGTCATCATCGCTGCTACTGCTGCTGCTGCTGTCAGATTTGCCATGGCAAGGTCCTTCGACACTCTCATTTAGCTTCTTCCTTTTCATCAGAGGAAAGTTCTTGGAGATGTCTCGGGCTACGGATGGCTCTGAGTTAGAATCCTGCCAGATGGAGGAGGAGGAGAACCCTTCAAAATATTTTTGGTCGATCTTCGGTAGGGGGTCCTTCCTCTGGGAGTGGCAGATTTTCTGCCGCCTTCGCCGGTCGTGGCAGGTGTGGGTGTGGAGGCAGCAGAGGGACTTCTAGGGCTCGCAGCAGGTGCGGATGCAGCAAAGAGATTTTCTTGGAAGGAGGGGAATTGCACATTAGTAAAATTTAAATCATTCTTAATAAAATTTACTATTGCGGCAGTGAAGTTCCTCATAAAACCCATCAGGTCGAGCTGTCGTTCCTCCATCTTTTTCAGCTTCATCAAAATCTAGTTGGAGGTGTCTGCCGATAGTGATGTTGTCGTCTGCTCTGGGACTGCTGCGACATGTTCAATGGAGCTAGGGTCTGCCGTCGGTTCTGTCGCGGTAGAGGGGTTTATATACGACAGAGGAGTGGCAGCTTTCAATTCCATAAGACTGTAGATATTCTGTTGCGTCCACCCTTTCCCCTGGACCTTGACATCCTCTTCGATTTCTGGTATGTTGTTGCCCCGGTAGAGTGTGGTGATGAGATAGGGGAAGACTAGGGGGCCTGAAGGTCAGAGAGCACACTCGAGAATTCCATCTCGGATGTAGCGGCCGACGTTTATTTGCCTCTCATTGAGAATGGAGTGGATGAGGGCTAACCTCTGTCGGTTGACAGTGGTGTTGTGGGAGGTAGGCTTGAGGCGCTTCTTGACAAAGTGGTTCCACAGCTTGGCTTGTGGGGTAACATGGGTCCTCCTCACGGTCCATCTGTGCTTCGGGTCATCGTTCCACTCCGTTCCATCCTCTGTCACTTATGTCATGACAGCGTCATAGTCTGCTGACGGCAGACTATTCACGAACTTCCGGTGGACGTCCTCCTTCTTGCTCAAGTACATCCTATATAGTGTGTTGATGTACGTCGGCTCGAGAGAGATTGATTTACCTCGGACAGTCACTGTCGTGGCATCTTTATCGGTGACGACAGCGTTGAATTCACAAACGAGGGTTATGTTCATTTCTTCAGGCTGGGTAGCGAACTTCTGCCACTTGAGTGCTTTGTTTTTCTTAGCGATGAACCTTTCTAGCCCTAGCTCTCCCGTCGTTTGGGTATAAATAAACCCTCATTTTTTCCACATTTCTCTCTTCTAGAAAGAACCATAATACCACGTGGCGGAGTCTATGGATGCAAACCGGTTGGGTATGCCGCTGTGGCTTGGTGTTGACACTGCCATGGCAGAGGTGGGGGCAGTGCTTCGTCGGGTGTCTCTGCTGGCCATTGCAAGGAACTATAGCAAAATGAAAAAAAAAATCTGAAATCTAAAATTTGGGAAGCAAGTCGAGAGAATGAAAATGAGATGAAAAATGAAATGGGAATGGGAATGGGAATGGGGGTTTATATAGAACAGGGTTTTTCATCCCGTTGGGACTGTAACGGCAGGCGCGAATAACGAGGCCAGCAGTTACACGGTTTGTGACGCGTCTGTCACGTGTTTCCGTTTCTGTTGCGCGTCCGTTACGCGTTTTCGTGTCTGTCGCGACAGCTTCGTGACAAGCTATCTTCTCCGCATCTGTCACAACAGCTAGTGACAGGCTGTGATGACGGGCGTGTCCGTTGGGCTTTTTGGGCTGTTATGAATGCGTTGGGCTGGTTCATTCCTCCTCTTTTCTTTGCTTCCTTTATTTCCAAAAAATAATTAAATAAAAAACTGAATAAAAATCTTAGTTCCTAAAATAAATAAATAAAAATCTTAATTCCTAATAAATAAATAATTTAAATAAAACTAAGTTAAATTAGGGATGCCTTGAGGGGCATCTACTAAAGTAACTACTTCCTGCATCCTTGGGGCTTCAGTCCCCTTATAATGCTTGAGCCTCTGTCCATTGACTTTGAATTGGTGCCCATCCTTCATTGATTTGATTGTAATGGCACCATGAGGGAAAACTTGGACAACCTGGAAAGAACCAGACCACCTAGATTTAAGCTTTCCTGGGAAAAGCTTCAACCTAGAGTTGAACAACAACACCTGTTGCCCTGGGCAAAACTGTTGTGGCAGCAACTTCCTGTCGTGCCACTTCTTGGTTTTGTCCTTGTAGATCTTGGCATTGTCGTAGGCCATTGCTCGAATTTCCTCTATCTCATTCAAGTCTAGTAGCATTTTCTGTCCTGCCTTATCCCAGTCCATATTTACTGCCTTTATAGCCCAGTAAGCTTTGTGTTCTATCTCAACAGGTAAATGACAGGTTTTCCCATAGATGAGTCGATAGGGTGACATCCCCAATGCTGTCTTGAACGTTGTTCTATAAGCCTAGAGTGCATCATTGAGATGTAGAGACCAATCCTTTCGAGTGGGTTTAACCATCTTATCTAGTATGTTCTTTGCTTCTCTGTTGGATATCTCAGTTTGCTCATTGGTTTGAGGGTGGTACGTTGTTGCTATTCGGTGCTTCACTCCGTATTTCCTTAGTGCAGTAGCGATTACCATATTATCGAAGTGTCTCCCCTCATCGCTAATTATCTCCCTTGGAATGCCAAATCTAGAGAAGATGTTCTTGTGGAGAAATCTTTGCACAATCTAGGCATCGTTCTTCTGAGTGGCGATCGCTTTGACCCACTTTGACACGTAGTCCACTGCCAGTAGGATGTACAAATTCCCACAGGAAGCTGGGAATGGCCCCATGAAGTCAATTCCCTATACATCGAATATTTCGACCTCTAGTATGTTCTATAATGGCATCTCATGCCTTCTCGATATATTCCCAGTCCTCTGGCACTTTTTCACAGCTCTTGTAAAAGGCTTGTGCATCCTTGAATAGTGTGGACCAATAGAGACCGGATTGTAGAACCTTGGAAGCGGTTTTGTTTCCACCTATGTGTCTTCCAAAAGGGACAGCATGACAGTGGTCACTGCTTTCTGTTCATCCTGTGGTATGCATCTCCTGATAATCCGATCTGCACAATGTTTGAAAAGATGAGGTTTGTCCCAATAATAATGTTTTTGTTGCGTTTAAAAGTGTCTATCGCAATGTAGTGCAAGTGTACACGACGCAAGTAGTAAAGTGATACGTAAGTACCGAATATCGTCTCCACGGGGACTGGGCTAATAGCTTTAACCTTGGATTGCTGCACAAGACAGAAAATAAATAGTTTAATTGTTTGTCACGAGATAATAAAGAAGATTTGAAAATAAAGGATGAAAATATTCAGAGTAAAGAAAGGGCCGGTATTGATGCGCTCCGTAGTGCAGGTGTTTGCAATGTCTAAGACTTCTCTGTTCTGTCGTAGCACTTGTCGCGGTAGCACCTGTTGTGGCAGCGGTCTGTTGTTGTCGCGGCAGCGAACACACAACTCAGTACTTCAAGCTTGGCAAGAATCCCTGCTATGCCCTGGCTTATCCCGAGGTCCAAGTCTGTCGATGAAGACGTCTTTGATGATACCTCCCGGCGTGAATCGAAGGATGAACACCGATGTTGTTGAATTCTTTCTTAGCCACTTAACCTCGTCCTATCCCTAGGTCTAAGATAGTTCAACCATAAACTGGAGAACCCGTACTTATTCCTTTCGTATACTTAACTCTCCTGATATTAAGTAAATGAGTAATCTCACAATGCTCTCCCGATACTCTTACAAGATGTTTGAAAACCAGAATAAGCAAACTTGAAGTCTATTTTATTGAACATAAAAAAATCCTAAAACAAAGCAATCCTTGCAACTACTTTACAGAATCAACCTTTAGCCCTAGGGGAAGTTTAGAACATGATAAAAAGGGGGAAAACGACTAGGGTTTAGGGGAAGACGGCTAGAGAATAAGATATCCTTCCCTAGGTCGAATTACATGCCTTTATATAGGCCTTGGGTTCAAGTTTTCTAATATGGCAAGAATACAAGTTTAAATTAAAGTACAACTCTAGTAGAGACTAAATATTCATAGTATATGTCTTTAATTCGTCCTTCCATCTTGCTTGGAGTTTCTTCCTTGAACTTTGGGCTTGGCCTTCATTCTGATCTAGGGCTCAAAAAAATATAAGAGTGCTTCACGATAGACCGACTTAATTTCCTCTTTCTGTCGAGCTACACTTCACTTCTTCCCTCCACCTTAGCTGTCATCCTTAGCTGCCACGACAGTGGCCTTGGCAGCGTCGTCCTTCTTGTCTTCAGCCCATTGTTCCAACGTTGTTTTTCCACTGCCCAGTGTCTGCTACAGCAGCTACCTGCAAAAGTGACCAATTTCAGTAGAAATTGTGCCATTTAATATAATTGTGAT
Source organism: Hibiscus tridactylites (assembly GCA_958450335.1). Classification (NCBI taxonomy): domain Eukaryota; kingdom Viridiplantae; phylum Streptophyta; class Magnoliopsida; order Malvales; family Malvaceae; genus Hibiscus; species Hibiscus tridactylites. The sequence goes on from OY288266.1 coordinate 48,169,911, forward strand.
GTATGATTGAATTCTATCCTAAATGCAATGAATTATGATTGAATGCAGCAGAAATATGGGTTAAATAAGGGGTAAATTATAGAACTTTTACACACTCAACACACCCCCAAAGTCAAGTTCTTGCTTGCCCTCAAGCAATTAAAACTTAAAAAAGAAATAAATTTTTTTTTGGCTTAAAATAGTGAACTTTGCCTTACCTACCCTTCATATCCTGCTGTAAGCAACACCCTATTGGATAATTCGGGATTCATCCAAAACCTTGCTATAATTCTCGTGTAGTGTGTGCATGTTTGTGAACAATTATATGCCTAGACTCCCTTAGTTTACTAGAATAGCTAAACTTCTAACTTGAATTTTTTATGCCAACTTTCATCTTTTTGGAGGCAATTTTTAGGCTCCATTAGTTTTTATTTAGACTCGATCCTCTTTTCTCAATTTAAGTTTGACTAGAGCCGGTTTCGGGCACCTCTAACTAACTTCCTAGAGCCGGTTTTGGGCACCTCTAGGTGTATTGAGTCTACTTTTTCTTAACTTCTTTTCCTAGAGCCAATGTTAGGCACCTCTGGGGGCAATTCAAGTGTTAAGTTTTTCCCTATTCTAGTTTACTAGCAGAGTTCTAGACAGTATAAAAGTCACAAAGGGTGTTTGAGAATCAAAACTTCAGTAAGGCTCTAAATTGCTCCTAAAAGTATCCTAAAGGCACTGCCATGACAGAGGTTGTCACGGCAGGTAAGTTCAGTTCAAAGACTTAAGCCAAATTTTCAGTTTTTTAAGCAAAAATAAACTAAATAATAGACACAATTTCTAAACTTAACGACACTTCATTAATGGAGGGATGCCACCCCAAAACTCAAGGGTTGCATTGCCCTCAATGCAAAATGACAAAATGAGAAAAAGAAAATAAAAATGACATCACAATTATAACAAAATAACAGAAATCAAATATAAGAAAACAAACTTAAATTTCAAGTGTTGTCGTCGCTACTGCCGCTGCTGATCCGAATCTGTCGGCGGGTAGTGACTTTTATTGTCGGTGCTGACATATGGCTGGGAGAAGCAGAGGTGGTCTTGTTCTTTGCTTCCCTTAGAGGATGGATACGGGTAGGTGAGATATGGGGTGGTTTCTCCAACACATGAACCTCCTCGGAGGAGCTGTTGCTGCTACTACTGCTGCTGCTGTTATATTTCCCTTGGCCGGATGATCCGAATTCGGTGTTTGGTTTCTGTCGTTTCACCGACGTGAATTCCTTGGACATGTTCCTCTTGACAGAGGGCTTGTCATCAGATTCCACCCAAATTGAGGAAGATGAGAAATCAGCTATGTATCTGTTAAGGTCGGACATGGGCTCTTTCCTCTTCTCTCCTCTAGCAGATACTGTTGCAGTGTGGATGCCGCCTGCAGCTGTCGTGGCCGGGGTTGGGGTGGATGCGGCAGATGGTGTTCTCGGCGTGGCATCAGGGGTAGGGTAAGGGCAGGTGTGGGGGCAGCAAAATAATGGTCGGGGAAGGCAGGAAACAGTACATCAGGAAAATATATATTGGTTTTAATGAAATGTACCGTTGTTGTTGTGAAGTTCCGAATAAAGCTCATCAATCCTAGCTGCCGTTCCTCCATTTTCTGCAGGGCAGGAAGGCTTTGGGTTGAGGAGTCTGCTGGGGGAGCTGCTGCAGTGGGCTGCCTTTGTTCTGTGGCGGCAGGCTCTGTCTGGGTGGGCTCTATCGGCTCACTTGCAGCGACAGAAGGGTTGTAGTTGGATATTAGCGTTACAGCCTTCAGCTCGATCAAGCTAAGGATGTTCCTCTCCGTCCATCCTTTTCCTCGAATTCTAAAATCCTCGGTAGCTTTAGGGACGTTGTGGCCATGGCAGAGGGCTGTTATGAGATAGGGGAAGACGAGTGACCATGATGGCCGGTGTGCACAATCCAAAATTCCCTCTCGAGCATATTTACCAACATTAATAGGCCTCTCGTTTAAAATTGAATGGATGAGAGCTAACCTTGGTTGATCTACCGTGTTGTTGTGCGAGGAGGACATAATCCTCTTTTTGACAAATGCGTTCCACAACTTGGCTTCGGGGGTGAGTTGGACCTGTTTCAACGTCCTTGGATGTTTAGGATCGGTATTTCATTCGGTGCCATCATCGGTGAGTTCTGCCATGACAACATCATAATCTTTTGTCTCAAGGCTCTCCACAAATCTCTGGTGGCCGTCTTCCCTTCTCCCAACATAGAATCCGTACAAGGTGTTGATGTATTCTGGTTCAAAGGGTACTTCCTTCCCACGAACTATCACTGCTGTCGCCTCCCTTGTAACCCCCTTAACCCGGCCTAGACGGTTGATCCGAATTAAGAAAGTCACACGGGGAAAACCACAGTCAACCCGAAAGTCAACCTTGATTAACGACCCTTTTTTTTTCTTTTTAATCTTGTCTAGATGCACATTAATCCTAATTGTGATCACACAAACATCATACTCAAAGATCACAAACATCAGAGATCAAACAGGGACCCAATTGAACAAATTACAACTTTAGGGACCAAATTGTAATTTCTGATAATTAAAAGGACTTAACCCAAATTAAAGTTACCAACTTGAAAATAATCAGGTTTCATGCTTCTCTGTGAAAATTCAGCTCAAAAGGACTTCCCAAGCTCATGCAATTGAACAAACAAGATTCAGGACTAAAACGCAAACAATTCAAAACATATAACTGCCAATGTCAGCCCCTAACGGTCGACCGTTCCGAAACAGGTAGACCCCGTTCCGAAACACGGGCCGTTCCCCAACGGGTTCCGAAACATGGCCTTGGCAGACACCAAACTGTTTCGAAACGGTGCATACCGTTTCGGACGCCTGGGTTCATGTAAGGCACCCGTTCCGAAACGGTGCACACTGTTCCGAATCGCCTGCACAGATTGCAGCAAAAATGCATTCCAAATCATGCAATAAATCATTCAAACATGCTCCAAATGCTACCAAACTTTACCAGCATGCAATTCAACATATATATGACTTATAGGCATCATCAAATCAACAATCTAACATCATATGGAAAAAGCCCCAATTCTATAGGCATGCTTCCTACACAAGCTAGCTATTCAAGCACAAAACTTCCAAAACAAGCATATAATGATCCAATCAAAAAACCAGCATTCAAATCAACATTCAACATACTTAGGGAGTTCCAAACACCTCCCAAAACATACACATTGGTCCCCCATTGCCAAATCACCCAAAAGCTAAAATGTTTAACAAAAACCTTCCATACATTGAGCTTTACTTGTACTTGAATTCTTGCCCTTCTTGCTGCCCCTCAAGGTTCTCTAATGCTCTGCATTATTGAATTAAGAAAACGAAGAGAGCGTAAGCAAAAGCTTAGTGAGTAATGCTCTTAAAAACCATTCAATAATGCATTTAAAACCATTTACAAAACATGCTTTAAATCAACCTTTGCACATGCTCAAAAGCATACTTTAAACAAGAAATCTCATGCTTAAACATAAACATACATGTCATATTGGCTCAAGTGATACATTTCATTTCTTAAAACAAGTTCATCAACATCCCAAGGACTTTTAAACACCTTGGCCCCAAGGACTTTTAAACACCTTGGCCATGGACTTTTAAACACCATGAATGAGGACCACACAAGGACTTTTAACCACCTTTGTGTCCATTGCTTGAATCACCCCAAGGACTTTTAAACACCTTGGTCCCAAGGACTTTTAAACACCTTGGCCCCATGGACTTTTAAACACCATGGAAAGGATCACCTAAGGACTTTTAACCACCTTAGTGTCCGCAACAAGAATCATCCAAGGACTTTTAACCACCTTGATGTTCTTAAGTAACAAGGCTCACTCAAGGACTTTTAACCACCTTAGTGACCTTAATCTTTTCAAAACATCACTTGCCAATATACATCAATTTCAACATTTAATCCATTGTTTTAAAGCATTAAATCAAGCCATTTTCATCATGCATTACAAAGCATCAAACCACATTATTTCAATGTACAAAATCAAGGAACTCCTACCTAGAGTTACCTTCAACATATGGCTTACATCATCGGCAAAAACCATGCTAAAACATGCTTTCAAAACAGTAATTAAAACATGCAAATCATCATTTTGCATCACAACAAAATCATGGCCACCACTAGAGAGAAATTCCGAAAACTTACACTTGAGCTTAGCAAAGTTGTTTAGACTTAAACTAAGCTCCCAAAACCTTCAAACCTTGGATTAAAAGCTGAAAATCCAATTTCCACAAACGCACTCACCGATTTCCACTTCGCTTCAAGCCAAAGCACCAAATCAAGCTTCCGGATCAACAACTCTTGGATCCAATGATGCCTCCCCTGTTTCAACACATCAAAGCAGAGGATTAATGCATCATCATGCATTAATTGCTTCAATGAAACCACCTAAACTCGCTGCTCTCATCCAACCTCCATTTTCGGCCACCAAACACAACCAAAAATGCATCCAAACAAATTCTAAACAAAGCCCAGCCATAAACCAGCAAAACCTCACTTCCATAAACATCATAACACATCTAAAAACAACCTATTAACATCCTTATACCTCCAGCAACATCAGATCACCAAGATCACCTCAAAAACAACCTTGAAACACAAGCTAAACTTAGGAAACTCAACCTATCCGGGATTGCATCAATCAAAACTCAATTCCTTATCAATTTAGAGATCATTTAACATCAAAACACCTCTCAAATCACAGATTAATCAGATCTAACGAAAATCATCAAAAATCATCAAAATCTTGCATTATAAGCCAAGATCCATTTCACCACTTAAAAACCTTTAATTAAAGTTCAATTAAGGATTGAAAACTTAGGAATTTCAGTAAAGAACTGATAGTTTAGAGGAGAAGGACGTTCTTACCTCCAAACTTGAGTTTCTCCTCTTTTGCAATCAAAATCCTTGTTGAAACAATTAGCAATTGAAGAGGTTTTGAAGATACAATGATTAGGAATCAAATGAGAGTTGAAAGGAGGGATTTAGGTGAAGAAATCAGATCCAATTCTCTGGAAAAGTAGTGTTTGGGTTGAGAGAAAATGAGAGAAAGAAAATTTAGCAAAGTTGGTTACAAAATCCAAAAATAGCCAAATGGCTTCCCTCCAATTTTAATAACCTTTAAAATCAGATTTTAGACTTAAAATATCTTAGAAAAATCTGGAGAAACTCCCTTTGGGTAAATAGCTCCTTAAAGATTCAAAGTTTCAACCCTTTATAAAACAGCCACCAAACTTGCGAAAATTACATTTTGGTCACTAGCCAAAATGTCACACTTCCAAAACTCATTTTCCAAAATTGATTTCACAGTTCACTTAATTATATTAAAAGATGATTTTAGAACATTTTTCCATATTTTAATGCAACCCGAACTAGGCTTTCCTAATTTCACCTCTTTAGATTCGAACAGCACTTTGACCAACCGGTCAACGCCCAAACTCCTAAGCCCAAAACCGGGGCGTTACATCCCTGCTGTCGATGGCAGCATAAAATTCTCAGACTAAGGTGTCGTTCATTTCTTACGGCTGCTCGGCAAACATCTGCATTGTAGAGCTATGATCTTCCGGGCTATGAATGATTTTAGCCCGAGATTCGTCATTCTCGGTCTATAAATGAAACCTCTCTCCTCCCACATATCTCTGGCCTGGAAGGAGCTGGGAGTGGCTGCTGCTGGGGCAGATCCTGAAGCAGCACTGCGTCGGGTATTTCTAGTACTCATGGTTGCAAGGGTCTGTGGAAAAGAAAAATGAAAGCAAATAAAATTCTAGAGAGGAAACAAGTAGAGAGGGTGAAAGTGAGTGAAAAATGAATAGTAAAACGGGGTTTATATAGATGAGGAGTTTGATGCCCGTTGGAGCTGTAACGGTAGGCGCGTATAACGGGGCCAGCTGTTACGCAATTTCTGACGCGTTTGTCACGCGTTTTTACTAGTTTGCTGCCCATCTGTTACGCGTTTGCGTGTCTATCACGATAGCGTGTTGATAGGTTGGATTTTACGCGTCTGTCACGGCAGCTGTAACGACAGGCTCCTATTTTGGGCTTTTTCGGCTAATGGTGAGATGGTGGGCTGAGTTCACTTTTTCTCCTCTCCTTGTCTCCTTTATTTCGTAAAAAATGATAAAAATAAAACTTAGTTCCTAAAAATAAAATAATTCTAATTTCTTAATAAATATAAATAAATAAATAAATGAATAAATAAATAATAAAAAAATTAAGTTAAATTAGGGATGCCAAGAGGGGCATCTCCTAAAGTAACCATTTCCTGCATTCTTGGGGCTTCAGTCCCCTGATAATGCTTCAATCTTTGTCCATTGACTTTAAATTGGTGCCCGTCTTTTAAAGATCTGATTGTGATGACACCATGGGGAAAAACTTGCACCACTTGAAACGGGCTGGACCATCTAGATTTCAACTATTTTGGGAAGAGTTTCAACCTCGAGTTGAATAACAACACAAGTTGCCCTGGGTAGAACCGTCGTGGCAGTAGTTTCTTGTCATGCCACTTCTTTGTCTTGTCCTTGTAGATCCTCGCGTTGTCATAGGCCATTGCTCGAATTTCTTCTATCTCGTTCAAGTCAAGTAGCCTTTTCTGTTCTGCCTTTTCCAAGTCCAAATTCACTGCCTTGATGGCCCAGTATGCTCTGTGCTCAATCTTAACAAGTAGATGGCATGTTTTTCCATAAATCAGCCGGTAGGGTGACATTCCCAATGGAGTTTTAAATGTTGTTCTGTAGGCCCATAGTGCATCGTTGAGGTGTAGAGACCATTCCTTTCGTGTTGGCTTGACCATTTTCTCAAGAATGTTCTTTACCTCTCTATTGGATATTTCAGCCTGTACATTGGTTTGAGGGTGGTAAGCTGTTGCTATCCAGTGTTTGACACCATACTTTTTTAAGGTAGCAGTTATAACCCTATTATCAAAATGCCTCCCTATAACCCCCTTAGCCCGGCCTAGACGCTAGACCCGAAGTACGAAGATCACACGGGGAAAACCAAAGTCAACCCGAAAGTCAATCTTGATTAACGACCCTTTTTTCTTTTTAAAATTCTCTAGATGCGCATTAAACCTATGTGAAAGCCCAAGACCCTTGGAAGAGAAAAGCACAACGATCGGAAACGTTTAAGGACTCAATTGCAAGAAATACACATTTAAGGACCAAAATGTAAATTTTGGAAAATAAAAGGACTTCCAAGATTTTAGTTTTACCGAACCTCAATTAATCATATTACAATCCTCTCTGCCAAAATTCAGCTTAAAAAGACATCTCAAGCTCAAGCAATTGCAATTACAACTTTCAGGACTAAAATGTAAAGCATGCATTCTTCAAGCAATTCAAAACTGTGTCCAAACGGTCACCTGTTTCGATACACTGACAACCGTTTCGAAACACCCATGTCGGACACCCGTATCGAAACGGTGTTGACCATTTCGGTACACGGGTATGTTCCGAACCTAGTTCCGAAACAGACACTTCTAGTAGCAAAAGTGTTTCGAAACACTTCTAGCCGTTTCGAAACGCCCAAGCCATTTCAAGCACCTGTTTCGAAATAGCCAAGGGTGTTTCGATACACCCTGCCATGAAACAACAAAAATTTTTGGTTTTTCACTTAAAAACACCCTCAAACACACTTTAAATCATTCCAAAACATATCACCAACATGATAAGCATTATAACTATCAAATTACATCAAAGACTAGATACAAACCAAACATTAGGCACACCTACTCATTCATCACATCCAACTTTTAATCAAAGAGCATAGCATACCAACTTATGAAGAAGAAGAATCAAATATGGAAAAGCGATCAACAACAAGGTTCAAACCATAAACCGAACATGGTCAACATACACAATATCATTACACAACAACATAAAAGACTCTCCCCCCATTGCCTTTATTATCTATAGCTATAAACCAAGACATATTTCTCAAGTGGAGCTCTTCTTGAATCCCTTGCTTCTTGTTGTCCAAACTTCAATTATCTGCATTGATGGACAAGGAGCATATGCATATAATGCTTAGTGAGGAATGCTCAAAACCAAAACACCATCAATGCAGCGAATCATAAAACCTTCTTTAAATGTAGATACAATTAAATAAACCAAAGCACTGTTTGAAAACCTCCTTTGAAACAACATTGCATTAAATCATGCATTGCTCAACATGAAAACCAACCTTTAACTTTAAAATGCTAAACAACTCACCCCAAACCACATTTTTACAAATACTATCATTTAAACCTTTCCATGCATGAACACTTCATGCAAAGCTTAATTCAATTTCCTTGGATATCACTTCCACTTCACACCATACTTTTCTCATGCTTAATGATCATTTCAAAGCAAAATGCCTTTTAAAAACCAAATGTTCCTTCTATCTGTCTAATGCAATCTCCAAGTGCAAACCACATGAACTACAAAAGCAACAATTGCATTACGTGCCTTTTTAAAACAAGCCTTCACAAGACTTCAATGCACTTATGAGATTCTATGCACATATGCACCATTCACAATAGAAGATATACTTTTGCTCGTGCTTAACAAGTATCACATGCATTCTTGTATCATTTACATATTTCCCATGCAACCTTGCATCATTTTCAAGCATCTCTCGCTTCATTACATTCAAATACATTATATTGGCTTTCAAGTGATAGTTCACAAACCATTTCAACAAAAGACACAATCGGATACGCGAATTACAAGCGTTGTCCCACACGCTTCATACACACTACCGGCTTAACAAGGTGGAGTTTATCGGTACGATCACAACCCCTCAAAACCCGTGATGGAGTTTAACGGTACAATCACAACCCCTCAACATCACTCATCGGTAGTTGTATAACCCACTAGCGAGAGCCGGGACACACCACAAGGCTTACACATGGGAGCTACCTCAACCATTGTAATCGCCTTAACCAAGCTCACACACGGGAGCAATCCTCTACCGTTGTGACGCTTAACCAAGTCCACCCACGAGAGCCATCCTCTATCATGGTGACACCAATTTCCTCAATCGCTAGGGTACTTGGATGGAGTTTACGTTACAATCACAACCCCTCAACATCCAAGGCGACTTTGCTTACGGTGCACCCAATCCTATAGCCGACTAGCTATATCCGATTCAAGTACTTAAAAACCATTTCATCACTTGCCAATATACATCAAATATCATCATCAATTCACTGTTTTAAGCATTAATCAAAACCACTTATCATCATGCATCTCCATGCATCATAACCATATTAATAACATGTCAAACCAAGGATATCTTACCTTGAGCATCCTTGTAACGCCCCGGTTTTGGGCTTAGGAGTTGTGGGCGTTGACCGGTTGGTCAAAGTGCTGTTCGAATCTTAAGAGGTTAAATTAGGAAAGCCTAGTTCGGGTTGCATTAAAAATATGGAAAAATGTTCTAAAATCATCTTTTAATATAATTAAGTTAACTATGAAATCAATTTTGGAAAATGAGTTTTGGAAGTGTGACATTTTGGCTAGTGACCAAAATGTAATTTTCGCAAGTTTGGTGGCTGTTTTATAAAGGGTTGGAACTTTGAATCTTTAAGGAGCTATTAATCCAAAAGTGATTTCTCCAGATTTTTCTAAGATATTATAAGCTATTTTCTGATTTTAAAGATATCAAAAAGGAGGGAAAAGCTCATTTGGCAATTTTCTCAACTAACTTCTCATTTTCCTTCTCTCATTTTCTCTCAAACCAAACACTACATTTACAGAGATTTGTTTCTGATTTTCTCACCTAAATTCCTCCTTTCAACTCTCATTTGATTCCAAATCAACATATCTTCAAAACCTCTTCAATTGTTACAAGTTTCATCAAGGTTTTTCATTCCAAAAAGTGGAGAAACACAAGTTTGGAGGTAAGAACGTCCTTCTCCTCTAAACTATCAGTTCTTTACTGAAATTCCTAAGTTTTCAATCCTAAATTGAAGTTTAATTAAAGGTTTTTAAGTGTCGAATTGGATCTTGGCTTATTATGCAAGATTTTGATGATTTTTGGTGATTTTCGTTAGATCTTAGTAATCTGTGATTTAAGAGGTGTTTTTGATGTTAAATGATCTCTAAAATGATGTGGAATTGAGTTTTGATTGATGCAATCCCGGATAGGTTGAGTTTCCTAAGTTTAGCTTGTGTTTCAAGGTAGTTTTTGAGGTGATCTTGGTGATCTGTTGTTGCTGGAGGTATAAGGTTGTTAATAGGTTGTTTTTAGATGTTATATGATGTTAATGGAAGTGAAGTTTTGCTGGTTTAAGGCTGGGCTTTGTTTAGAAGTGGTTTGGATGCATTTTCGGTTGTGTTTGGTGGCCGAAAATGGAGGTTGGATGAGAGCAGCGAGTTTAGATGCTTTCATTGAAGCAATTAATGCATGATGATGCATTAATCCTCTGCTTTGATGTGTTGAAACAGGGGAGGCATCTTTGGATCCAAGATTGGTTGATCTGGAAGCTTGATTTGGTGCTTTGGCTTGAAGCAAAGTGGAAATTGGTGAGTGAGTTTGTGGAAATTGGATTTCAGCTTTTAAAACCAAGCTTTGAAGGTTTTGGGAGCTTAGCTTAAGTCTAAACAACTTTGCTAAGCTCAAGTGTAAGTTTTCGGATTTTCTCTCTAGTGGTGGCCATGTTTTTGTTGTGATGCAAGATGATGATTTGCATGTTTTAATTACTGTTTTGAAAGCATGTTTTAGCATGGATTTTGCTGATGATGTAAGCCATATGTTGAAGGTAACTCTAGGTAGGTGTACCTTGCTTTTATACATTGAAATAACGTGGTTTGATGCTTTGAAATGCATGATGAAAATGGCTTGGTTTAATGCTTTAAAACAGTGGATTAAATGATGAATATGATGTATATTGGCAAGTGATGTTTTGAAAAGATTAAGGTCACTAAGGTGGTTAAAAGTCCTTGAGTGAGCCTTGTTACTTAAGATCATCAAGGTGGTTAAAAGTCCTTGGATGAGTCTTGTTGCGGACACTAAGGTGGTTAAAAGTCCTTAGGTGATCCTTTCCATGGTGTTTAAAAGTCCATGGGGCCAAGGTGTTTAAAAGTCCTTGGGGCCAAGGTGTTTAAAAGTCCTTGGGGTGATTCAAGCATTGGACACAAAGGTGGTTAAAAGTCCTTGTGTGGTCCTTATTCATGGTGTTTAAAAGTCCATGGCCAAGGTGTTTAAAAGTCCTTGGGGCCAAGGTGTTTAAAAGTCCTTGGGAAGTTGTTGAACTTGTTTTAAGAAATGAAATGTATCACTTGAGCCAATATGACATGTTAAGTATATTATGAAGCATGAGATGCTTGTTTTAATGTTTATGTTGAAGCATGAGATTGCTTGTTTTAAGTATGCTTTTGAGCATGTGCAAAGGTTGATTTTAATCATGTTTATAAATGGTTTTAATTGCATTATTGAATTGTTTTTAAAGAGCATGCCTCACTAAGCTTTTGCTTACGCTCTCTTCGTTTTCTTAATTCAATAATGCAGAGCATTAGAGTACCTTGAGGGGGAGCAAGAAAGGGCAAGCAATCAAGTTCAAGTAAAGCTCAATGTATGAAGGTTTTATAAGTACTTTTTAGCTTTTGTGTGATTTGGCAATGGGGGACCAATGTGTATGTTTTGGGAGGTGTTTGAGACTCCCTAAGTATGTTGAATGTTGTTTAGAATGCTGGTTTTTGGAGTGGAACCTTATATGCTTGTTTTGGAAGTTTGGTGTTTGAATAGCTAGCTTGTGTAGGAAGCATGCCTATAGAATTGGGGCTTTTTGCATATGAGGTTGAATTGTTGATTTGATGATGCCTACAAGTCTTAAATATGTTGAATTGTATGCTGGAAAAGTTTGGTGACATTTGGAGCATGTTTGAATGATCAATTGCATGTTTTGGTATGCTTGTTTGCTGCAATCTGTGCAGGCGTTTCGGAACAGTATGCACCGTTTCGGAACGGGTGCCTTACATGAACCCAGGCGTCCGAAACGGTGTGCACCGTTTCGAAACGGTTTGGTCTCTGCCAAGGCCGTGTTTCGGAACGGGGTCGATTGGTTTCGGAACGGCCCGTGTTTCGGAACGGGGTCGATCGGTTTCGGAACGGCCAACCGTTAGGGGCTGACATTGGCAGTTATATGTTTTGAATTGTTTACGTTTTGGTCCTGAATCTTGTTTGTTCAATTGTGTGAGCTTGGGAAGTCCTTTTGAGCTGAAATTTCACGAAGAAGCATGAAACCTGATTAATTTCAAGATGGTAACTTTAATTTGGGTTAAGTCCTTTTAATTATCGGAAATTACAATTTGGTCCCTAAAGTTGTAATTTGTTCAATTGGGTCCCTGTTTGATCTCTGATGTTTGTGATATTTGAGTATGTTGTTTGTGTGATCACAATTAGGATTAATGTGCATCTAGACAAGATTAAAAAGAAAAAAAAGGGTCATTAATCAAGGTTGACTTTCGGGTTGACTTTGGTTTTCCCCGTGTGACTTTCTTAATTCGGGTCAACCGTCTAGGCCGGGTTAAGGGGATTACATTTGGTGGTATCAGAGCTGAGTTTGCGAGTAATTGGGAATGAATGTATGCATGATTGAAGTATGTTTAGCTTGTATGCTTGTTGTTTGAAAGCATGTTCAGTGGCTTGTGATGTTGATGCAAATGAGATGTATGTTGTGATGTTGCATGTTGAGGGTACCCATTGCCAAACAAAAGCTACTGAAATGATGTTGATTTTGAATGAAATTGAGCTTGAATACTTGGATTGCTTACCTTGCTGGGCCTGACTTGTTTTATTTTGCATTGTGATTGCATGGTAAAAGTATGGCACCACGTAGAGAGTTAAGAGGTAGTGTGCGAGCTACGGCTCCCAATGAGAATGAGAATGAAGAGAACACGGGTAGTGCTGTGTTACCCCCTCCTCCGCCTGGTGGTGGTGCTGGAGGTGAGCGAGCTGAAGCTGCAGCTGGTGCTGGAGCTGCTGGGCCAGAGGTTGGTCAGGGGCAAGCTATGCCTGATATGTCGATGTTGGTACAAGCTATTGCGGGTGCTTTTCGAGCAGCAGTAGCTGGAGCTCAAGGAGCTGGGCATCAGGGAGATGCTGGAGTTAGATTACCTTTGGAGCGTCTGCGCAGTCTTGGTGGGACTGAGTTCAGAGGTATGTCTGCTGAAAGTTCGGAAGCTTGGCTAGAGAGTACCAAGCGTATCTTGGGTCAGATGAGCTGCACGGATGTGCAAAAGTTGGGATGTGTTGTGTCCTTGCTGCAGGACGATGCGTATACGTGGTGGACGACCACCATAGCTGGGATGGCTGAGGTTGATGTTACTTGGACATTCTTTCAGAATGCGTTCAAGATGAGATATCTAGGAGTGAGATATCTGGATGAGAAAAAGCGTGAATTCATGTCTCTAACCCAAGGGAGCATGAGTGTGGCTGAGTATGAAGTGCAGTTCGTACGGCTCAGTCAGTATGCACCGGAGCTGATACCTGATGAGCGAGAGAGGTGCGAAAGGTTCCGTTATGGCTTGGTGACATAAGTAAAGACCTACATGTTGGCTGCTGAGTACAATGATTTTGATGTGTTGGTTAGTCGATCCAAGGACATTGAGATGAACTTGGGTTTAGCTGCGAAAGGTGCTGGAGCAAGTTCTGGCAAAAGAGCTGCTGAGTATAGTTCTGGAGGTGGACGGAACAAGAGGGGACGTGATCAGAAGTATCAGTCCTCAGCCAAGAGAGGTGGTGGTGCACCTGCTAGGGGTGGTTTTGCTAGAGCTGAACCAAGTGCTTGTTGGATCTGTGGTTTGCGTGGTCACATGAAGCGTGACTGTCCTCGTGCTGTGAGGGAGGTGCAAGCTCCTGTTGCGGCAGCTGGTAATGGATGTTGGAACTGTGGTTCTGTTGACCATCTGAGGCGAGATTGTCCGAGGTTGGCTGGTGGCCAAGATCGTGCTCCTGTTGTTGCACCACAGAGAGGTTGTGGGCGCGGCCGTGGTAATTTCCAAAGGAGAGAGGAAGGTGGTCGCAGAGTAGCTCATGTTGTGGCTATTCAGCCTGAGGGTGGAGGCCAAGCGAGGGTGTATGCTCAGCGCGAGGGAAGGAATGATGCTGATGTGATTGCAGGTACCTTTACTTTGCAATCCTTGTCATTGCTTTCTTTGATTGATTCTGGATCTACGCATTCATACATTTTGCGTGAGCATGCTGAATTGCTTGGTTTGCCTGTTGAGTCTTTGGATGTTGGAGTTCGTGTCACTAGTTCTTTTGGTGAAACTGTTGTGACTCGAAAGCTTTATAGAAGGTGTCCCTTAGTTGTTCAAGAACATGTCTTTCATGTTGATCTTATGGAGTTGCCTTTCTATGGTTTTGATGTGATCCTTGGTATGGATTGGCTTGCTGAGCATCGTGCTGTTGTGGATTGTGAGAATAAGCGGGTTTCGCTTAAGCTTGCGGATGATTATGAAGTTGTTGTAGTTGGCGAGAATGTGAAGTTTCTTGCTAATGTTGTGTCTACCTTGGAGGCGAGTAGGATGTTGAGGCAAGGGTGCGAAGCTTATCTAGCTTTTGTGATGAATCCTAGCTCTAAGGAGTTGAGGGTGCAAGATATCAAGGTTGTGAAGGAGTTTCCTGGTGTTTTTCCTGAAGAGTTGCCTAGGTTACCTCCTAATCGCGAGGTGGAGTTTGGAATTGAGCTGTATGAGAATACAACTCCTGTGTCCATTACTCCCTATAGAATGGCACCTAAGGAGCTGAAGGAGCTGAAGACGCAGTTGCAAGAGCTGCTAGATCGTGGTTTCATCCGGCCGAGTGTGTCGCCTTGGGGTGCTCCTGTCTTGTTTGTGAAGAAGAAAGATGGCACGATGAGGATGTGCATTGATTACCGTCAGCTGAACAAGTTGACTATCAAGAATCGGTATCCTTTGCCGAGGATTGATGATCTCTTTGATCAATTTCGGGGAGCTGCTGTGTTCTCTAAGATTGACTTGAGGTTAGGGTATTATCAGTTGAAGGTGAAGGATGTGGATGTGCCTAAGACAGCTTTCAGGACAAGGTATGGGCATTATGAGTTCCTTGTGATGCCGTTTGGGTTGACAAATGCTCCTGCTGCTTTCATGGACATGATGAATCGTGTGTTTCATGAATACCTGGACAAGTTCGTTGTGGTGTTCATTGATGATATCCTCGTTTACTCGCGTACTGAGGAGGAGCACGAAGAGCATTTGAGGGTTGTGCTGCAAGCTTTGTTGGAGAATCAGCTTTATGCTAAGCTGAGCAAGTGTGAGTTTTGGCTTAAGGAGGTGGTGTTTCTTGGGCATGTGGTCTCAGCTGAGGGGATTCGTGTTGATCCTCAGAAGATTGAAGCAGTGATGAATTGGAAAGTTCCTAAGTCTGTTCATGAAGTCCGTAGTTTCCTTGGTTTGGCGGGATACTACCGGAGGTTTGTGGATGGTTTTTCCAAGATTGCTGCTCCTTTGACGAAGCTGTTGCAAAAGGATGTTAAGTATGAGTGGACGGAAGCGAGACAACAGGCTTTTGAGAAGCTGAAGGCGGCTTTGACTCAAGCTCCTATCTTGATTCAGCCTGAATCAGGGAAAGAGTTTGTGGTCTATAGTGATGCATCCTATGTTGGTTTGGGGTGTGTGCTGATGCAAGAGGGTAAGGTTGTGGCTTATGCATCGCGGCAGTTGAAGGTGCATGAGCGCAACGCATGATATTGAGCTGGCTGCAGTGGTGTTTGCTCTGAAGATCTGGAGACATTATCTGTATGGTGAGAAGTGTACTGTGTACACGGATCACAAGAGTTTGAGGTATCTGATGTCTCAGAAGGAGTTGAATCTTAGGCAGCGACGTTGGTTGGAATTGCTCAAGGATTATGATCTGACGATTGAGTATCATCCTGGTAAAGCTAATGTTGTTGCTGATGCCTTGAGTAGGAAGGTAGCTGTTGAGCTGAGAGCTATGTTTGCTAGCTTGAGCATATCGCGAGATGGTGGTCTTGTTGCTGAGTTGCAAGTGAAACCATCTTTGGTTCAGTTGATTAAGGAAAAGCAGTTGCTGGATGAATCCTTGGTGTCTCATGTTCAGGATATCGCGGAGGGTAAACCTTCGGATTTCTGCTTTAATGAGGAAGGTGTGTTGTGTTTTGGTAGTCGGATAGTAGTGCCTGCAGATGTTGAGTTGAGGCGTGCTATTCTGGCTGAAGGTCATAGTAGTCCTTTTGCTATGCACCCTGGTAGTACTAAGATGTATCGTGATCTTCGTGATGAGTACTATTGGGTAGGTTTGAAGAAGGATGTTGCAGAGTTTGTGAGCAAGTGTTTGGTGTGTCAGCGAGTTAAGGCTGAACATCAGGTTCCTTCTGGGTTGTTGCAACCGTTGAAAATCCCTGAATGGAAGTGGGAGAGGGTTACCATTGATTTTGTATCTGGGTTGCCTTTGTCTCCATCAAAGAAGAATTCTGTTTGGGTGGTTGTGGATCGCTTGACGAAGTGTGCGCATTTCTTGCCTGTGCATACTACGTTTTCTTTGGATAAGCTGGCAGAGTTGTACATTGCTGAGATTGTGAGGTTGCATGGTGTGCCTAAGTCGATTGTGTCGGATAGGGATCCGAGGTTCACATCGCGTTTCTGGCAGTGTTTGCATCAAGCTCTGGGTACAAGGTTGCATTTCAGTACATCCTATCATCCTTAGTCGGATGGTCAGTCTGAGCGGGTTATTCAGATTTTAGAGGATATGTTGAGATGCTGCGTGATTGAGTTCCAAGGTTCTTGGGAGAAGCATCTGCCTTTGGTTGAGTTCGCTTATAACAACAGTTATCAGGCGAGTATACAGATGGCACCTTATGAGGCTCTGTATGGGAGGAAGTGTAGGACTCCTCTTTGTTGGGCTGAAACTGGTCAAAAGTTGGTTTCGATGCCGGCTTTGTTGAAAGGGACCACCGAGAAGGTGAAGCTCATTTGTGAGAGGTTGAAGGCTGCCTCTGATCGGCAAAAGTCTTACGCGGATTTGAAGCGTAAGGAGATAGAGTATGCGGTGGGTGAACGTGTGTTCTTGAAGGTTTCGCCTTGGAAGAAGGTGATGAGGTTTGGCCGGAAGGGTTCAGTTGAGCCCTCGGTACATTGGACCATATGAGGTGGTTGAGCGAGTGGGTCCTGTTGCGTATCGGCTGAGGTTACCTCAGGAGTTGGAGAAGATTCATGATGTGTTCCATGTTTCTATGCTCCGGAAGTATAGATCTGATCCTTCACATGTGATGCCTGTGGAGGATGTGGTTTTGAATCCGGATTTGACCTATGATGAGGAACCGGTGAAGGTTCTGGATTCGGATAGCAAGGTTCTTCGTGGCAAGACCATTGAGTTGGTGAAGGTGCTGTGGAAGCATCGAGGTGTTGAGGAAGCCACGTTGGAGTGGAAGGAAGACATGCTGAAGCAGTTTCCTTATCTCTTTCCTTCAGGTAAATTTCGAGGACGAAATTTCTTAAGGGGGGGAGAGTTGTAACGCCCCGGTTTTGGGCTTAGGAGTTGTGGGCGTTGACCGGTTGGTCAAAGTGCTGTTCGAATCTTAAGAGGTTAAATTAGGAAAGCCTAGTTCAGGTTGCATTAAAAATATGGAAAAATGTTCTAAAATCATCTTTTAATATAATTAAGTGAACTGTGAAATCAATTTTGGAAAATGAGTTTTGGAAGTGTGACATTTTGGCTAGTGACCAAAATGTAATTTTCGCAAGTTCGGTGGCTGTTTTATAAAGGGTTGGAACTTTGAATCTTTAAGGAGCTATTAATCCAAAAGTGATTTCTCCAGATTTTTCTAAGATATTATAAGCTATTTTCTGATTTTAAAGATATCAAAAAGGAGGGAAAAGCTCATTTGGCAATTTTCTCAACTAACTTCTCATTTTCCTTCTCTCATTTTCTCTCAAACCAAACACTACATTTCCAGAGATTTGTTTCTGATTTTCTCACCTAAATTCCTCCTTTCAACTCTCATTTGATTCCAAATCAACATATCTTCAAAACCTCTTCAATTGTTACAAGTTTCATCAAGGTTTTTCATTCCAAAAAGTGGAGAAACACAAGTTTGGAGGTAAGAACGTCCTTCTCCTCTAAACTATCAGTTCTTTACTGAAATTCCTAAGTTTTCAATCCTAAATTGAAGTTTAATTAAAGGTTTTTAAGTGTCGAATTGGATCTTTCCTTATTATGCAAGATTTTGATGATTTTTGGTGATTTTCGTTAGATCTGAGTAATCTGTGATTTAAGAGGTGTTTTTGATGTTAAATGATCTCTAAAATGATGTGGAATTGAGTTTTGATTGATGCAATCCCGGATAGGTTGAGTTTCCTAAGTTTAGCTTGTGTTTCAAGGTAGTTTTTGAGGTGATCTTGGTGATCTGTTGTTGCTGGAGGTATAAGGTTATTAATAGGTTGCTTTTAGATGTTATATGATGTTAATGGAAGTGAGGTTTTGCTGGTTTATGGCTGGGCTTTGTTTAGAAGTGGTTTGGATGCATTTTCGGTTGTGTTTGGTGGCCGAAAATGGAGGTTGGATGAGAGCAGCGAGTTTAGATGCTTTCATTGAAGCAATTAATGCATGATGATGCATTAATCCTCTGCTTTGATGTGTTGAAACAGGGGAGGCATCTTTGGATCCAAGATTGGTTGATCCGGAAGCTTGATTTGGTGCTTTGGCTTGAAGCAAAGTGGAAATTGGTGAGTGAGTTTGTGGAAATTGGATTTCAGCTTTTAAAACCAAGCTTTGAAGGTTTTGGGAGCTTAGCTTAAGTCTAAACAACTTTGCTAAGCTCAAGTGTAAGTTTTTGGATTTTCTCTCTAGTGGTGGCCATGTTTTTGTTGTGATGCAAGATGATGATTTGCGTGTTTTAATTACTGTTTTGAAAACATGTTTTAGCATGGATTTTGCTGATGATGTAAGCCATATGTTGGAGGTAACTCTAGGTAGGAGTACCTTGCTTTTATACATTGAAATAATGTGGTTTGATGCTTTGAAATGCATGATGAAAATGGCTTGGTTTAATGCTTTAAAACAGTGGATTAAATGATGAATATGATGTATATTGGCAAGTGATGTTTTGAAAAGATTAAGGTCACTAAGGTGGTTAAAAGTCCTTGAGTGAGCCTTGTTACTTAAGATCATCAAGGTGGTTAAAAGTCCTTGGATGAGTCTTGTTGCGGACACTAAGGTGGTTAAAAGTCCTTAGGTGATCCTTTCCATGGTGTTTAAAAGTCCATGGGGCCAAGGTGTTTAAAAGTCCTTGGGGCCAAGGTGTTTAAAAGTCCTTGGGGGTGATTCAAGCATTGGACACAAAGGTGGTTAAAAGTCCTTGTGTGGTCCTTATTCATGGTGTTTAAAAGTCCATGGCCAAGGTGTTTAAAAGTCCTTGGGAAGTTGTTGAACTTGTTTTAAGAAATGAAATGTATCACTTGAGCCAATATGACATGTTAAGTATATTATGAAGCATGAGATGCTTGTTTTAATGTTTATGTTGAAGCATGAGATTGCTTGTTTTAAGTATGCTTTTGAGCATGTGCAAAGGTTGATTTTAATCATGTTTATAAATGGTTTTAATTGCATTATTGAATTGTTTTTAAAGAGCATGCCTCACTAAGCTTTTGCTTACGCTCTCTTCGTTTTCTTAATTCAATAATGCAGAGCATTAGAGTGCCTTGAGGGGCAGCAAGAAAGGGCAAGCAATCAAGTTCAAGTAAAGCTCAATGTATGAAGGTTTTATAAGTACTTTTTAGCTTTTGTGTGATTTGGCAATGGGGGACCAATGTGTATGTTTTGGGAGGTGTTTGAGACTCCCTAAGTATGTTGAATGTTGTTTAGAATGCTGGTTTTTGGAGTGGAACCTTATATGCTTGTTTTGGAAGTTTGGTGTTTGAATAGCTAGCTTGTGTAGGAAGCATGCCTATAGAATTGGGGCTTTTTGCATATGAGGTTGAATTGTTGATTTGATGATGCCTACAAGTCTTAAATATGTTGAATTGTATGCTGGAAAAGTTTGGTGACATTTGGAGCATGTTTGAATGATCAATTGCATGTTTTGGTATGCTTGTTTGCTGCAATCTGTGCAGGCGTTTCGGAACAGTATGCACCTTTTCGGAACGGGTGCCTTACATGAACCCAGGCGTCCGAAACGGTGTGCACCGTTTCGAAACGGTTTGGTCTCTGCCAAGGCCGTGTTTCGGAACGGGGTCGATTGGTTTCGGAACGGCCCGTGTTTCGGAACGGGGTCGATCGGTTTCGGAACGGCCGACCGTTAGGGGCTGACATTGGTAGTTATATGTTTTGAATTGTTTACGTTTTGGTCCTGAATCTTGTTTGTTCAATTGTGTGAGCTTGGGAAGTCCTTTTGAGCTGAAATTTCACGGAGAAGCATGAAACCTGATTAATTTTAAGATGGTAACTTTAATTTGGGTTAAGTCCTTTTAATTATCAGAAATTACAATTTGGTCCCTAAAGTTGTAATTTGTTCAATTGGGTCCCTGTTTGATCTCTGATATTTGTGATCTTTGAGTATGTTATTTGTGTGATCACAATTAGGATTAATGTGCATCTAGACAAGATTAAAAAGAAAAAAAAGGGTCGTTAATCAAGGTTGACTTTCGCGTTGACTTTGGTTTTCCCCGTGTGACTTTCTTAATTCGGGTCAACCGTCTAGGCCGGGTTAAGGGGGTTACAATCCTTCAATACATGACTTTCAAAACCAACATTAATCATGCTAAAACATGCTTTAAGACCATGCTCAAAAAAAAATTAAACCACATTGTCAAATCAAACACATCAAAACCCATTTTGATAGTTTTCAAAACAATAATAGCACAATTGAGAGAGAATTCCACTTTACTTACTTCCGAAAATAAACCGGCGTTTCAGGCCTAAATTTAAGTTCCCAAACCTCTTTTCAAAACCATTCCAAAGCTGGAAAACATGATCTCACTCACCGATACACAATACTATGCTAGCCGACAAGCCTCCCCAGCGTCTGAAACCTCCAACGCCACCTCTATCGCTTCTGAATCATTCTCCCCTATTTTTAACACATAAAAAACAGAGGATTAATGCATCACCATGCATTAAAATCACAAGCAACACAACCCAACTCGCTGCTCTGCCCAAGAACCTCATTTCGACTACAAAAAATAACCGAAATCACCTCCAAACTCTCCCAAAACAAAGCCCAGCCAAGATTTATCAATTCTAACCTTTTATAAACATCAATTAACATCGAAAAGCAACATAAACATGACCTTATACCTCCAGCAACAACAGATCACCAAAACCACCCCAAAAACCATCATTCTAGCAAGCAAAACTTAGGAAAACAAACCTATTCGGGATTTGATTGATAAAACCTCATTTGTAACACCAATTAACATCCAAAATACATTAGAAAACAACCTCAAAACAGAGCCTCACCAAGATCCACGAAAATCTCCAAGATCTCTTCCAAAATCTTGAGTATTAAGCCAAAATCTTGTTTCCAACACTAGAACCATTCATAAAACTTTAATAAAGGATTGACAACTTGGGAATTTCAGTAAAGAACTTAGTATTTAGATGAGAAGAACAAGCTTACCTCTAAATGATGATTTCTCCTTGATTTGGGCAAGTTTCCATGAAAATTCAATATAGAAATCAAGTGAATTTGATGAGGGATTGATTAAGAATCAAAGAGGAATTGAAATCTCATCAAATGAAGTGTAAAATCAAAGTAAATTTTCTGGTGAAAAATGTGTTTGGTTGAGAAGAATTTGAGAGAAAATGAAGAGAGGGAAAATTTATGAAAAGTAGTTATGAATAGTCAAAGTTAGTTTCTCATTTAATTAAACCTCATTTCCTTTAATTAAAACATTAATAAAATTACCCAAATTAAGGAAAAATATGGAGAAAACATTTTGGGTAAATTAGCTCCTTCAAGATTCAAAGTTTCAATCCTTTACAAAACAGTCACTATTTCACCTTTGCAAAAACTGCGATTTGGTCACTTCACCGAAATGCAATATTTCCAAACATCACTTTGTAAAATTGATTTCACCATTTTCTTATATATATTAAGTGAGGATTTTTAGATATTTTTCTATATTTTTAAAGTATCCCGAACTAAGTGTTCCCTAAAACCTCCTTTTATATTCGAACTGTCTTCCAGACCGATCCGGTTCAGACCCTAAACTTCTGAGCCCAAATTTGGGGTTTTACACTCCCTTCATCACTGATGATTGCCTTGGGGATGCCAAATATGGAAAATATGTTCTTGTGCAAAAACCTCTGAATAGTCTTGGCATCGTTTTTCTGTGTAGCGATTGCTTCAACCCATTTGGACACATAGTCCACTGCCAGGAGGATATATAAGTTCCCACATGATGCTGGGAATGTTCCCATAAAATCTATCCCCCAAACGTCGAATATTTTGACTTCAAGAATGTTTTGCAGTGGCATCTCATGTCTTCTTGAGATATTTCCAGTTCGTTGACATTTATCAGAGCCTTTGTAGAATACCTTGGCATCCTTGAACAGTGACAGCCAATAAAATCCAGACTGCAAAACCTTGGCAGTAGTTTTGTTACCACCTAAGTGTCCTCCATATTTTGAAGCATGGCAGTGACGAAGCACAACTTCATGTTCATCTTGTGGTATGAATCTCCTGATAACTTGATTTGCACAACATTTGAAAAGAAGAGGTTCGTCCCAATAATAATGCTTAACATCATTTTGGAACCTCTTCCTGGCTTGATAGTTAAGGTCTGGAGGAGATATTCCGCTAACTAAATAATTAAGGAAATCAACATACCAGGGGAGTTCAGGAAACTTACCTACCGCCATGACTATCGCGGCAGTGCTTGTGGCAGCGAACATCTGCTCGTCATGGAAGGTCTCCAATATGTGTGTCTCGTCCGTTGGGAGACTCTTTCCCTTCACTAATCTTGACAAGTGATTTGCGACTTGGTTCTCTATCCCTTTTTTATCCTTGATCTCAAGGTCGAACTCTTGTAGTAGCAGAATCCAACGTATCAGTCTAGGCTTCGCATCCTTTTTGGCGAACAAATACTTTAGTGCAGAGTGGTCTGTGTGGACTATGACCTTCGTTCCAAGTATATATGAACGAAACTTGTCAATTGAGAACACCACAGCTAATAGTTCCTTCTCTGTGGTGGTGTAGTTTACTTGGGCGTCGTTCAGTGTTTTGCTGGCATAGTATATAACATGAAAGAGCTTGTCCTTCTTCTGCCCAAGTGCTGCCCCAACAGCATAATCACTAGCATCACACATGATCTCAAATGGTAGTTTCCAATCTGGTGGTTGTACTATCAGGGCTGTTACCAGCTTTTCTTTTAGAACTCTGAATTCTTCCGTACATTCAGTATTGAAGTCAAAGGGAGGGTTCTGCTCCAGAAGGTGGCACAAAGGCTTGGTGAACTTCGAAAAGTTTGCGATAAAACCCAGCATGCCCTAAGAAACTCCCGATTCCCTTGACTGTGGTGGGTGGCGGTAGCTTTTCAATTACCTCAATCTTAGCTCTGTCGACTTCTATGCCGCAGCAGCTTACTTTATGGCCTAGAACTATCCCCTCATCCACCATGAAGTGACATTTCTCTCAGTTCAAAACCAAGTTCAGTTTTTCACATATTTTGAGTACCTTATGTATGTTCCCTAAGCAACTTTCAAAACTGTCTCCAAATATGAAAAAATCGTCCATGAATATCTTCAGGAAATCCTCCACCATGTCGGAGAATATTGCCATCATACACTTCTGAAAGGTTGCTGGTGCATTACAATGTCCAAATGGCATCCTTCGAAAAGCGTAAGTACCGTACAGACAAGTAAATGTCGTCTTCTCTTGATCCTCCGGTGCGATGGCTATTTGGTTATAACCTGAGTATCAATCAAGAAACAGTAATAAAGCTTCCTCGCTAAACTATCAAGCATTTGATCAATAAAAGGCAGCAGAAAGTGGTACTCCTGGGTAGCTTTGTTAAGCTTATGGTAGTCCATACAAGCCATCGAACCGATCACAGACCTGGTTGGGATTAACTCGTTTTCTTCGTTGGTTACCACGGTTATTCCTCCTTTCTTAGGAAGGCACTGCACCGGGCTCACACACTTACTATCCGAGATGACATAAATTATCCATGCATCTAGCCATTTGATAATTTCTTTTTGGACCACTTCTCGCATAGCATCATTCAAACGTCTCTGGGCATCAATGGTCGGCTTGTGATCATCCTCTAAGAGGATTTTATGCATGCATACTGCCGGACTGATGCCTTGGATATCAGCTATCGTCCATCCAATAGCCCTTTTTTGCTGCTGCAGCATCCCTATCAGCTGTTGTTGCTGTTTCTGCATCAACTTGGAAGAGATGATTACGGGCAACGTATCATTTAATCCAAGAAAAACATATTTAAGCTACCCTGGCAAGGGCTTAAGATCTAGGACAAGTGACTCTACAGTTGATGGCTTTTAGACGATATGTGCATTCGAGGTATAATTTAATGGTTCGAATAACTTACCTGGACGATTGCCAATCCAGTTTACCTCCTCATGATCTTCAGTATCAGATATATCAGAGTCTGAGGAGCTGCTGTCGTCGTCGCTGCCGTGACAGTCTTCTAAATGGCTGCTGGGGCAGTGGCCAATTTTGATGTCATGTCAGTCCGACCTGATGCATAGTTGGTCAAGGATAACTTTAGTGATAGCCTTGCATTCTTCTTCTCCATCAACGTGTTTTATTTCTTGGAGAACATTCAGCTTGATCTCTTGATCGTTCACTCTCATAGTGAGTTCTCCTTTTTTACATCAATCAATGATCTTCATGTGGCTAAGAAGGGTCGCCCCAGGATGATTGGTGCATTCTCATCTACTTCACAATCTAAAACAAGAAAGTCAGCAGGAAAAATAAATTTCTCCACTCTTACAAGAATATCTTCTATCTTCCCTTCTGGATGTACGTAAGAGCGGTCTACCAGCTGCAGTACGACTGTTGTGGGCCGTGCTCGTCCAATACCTAATTTCTAAAACATTGATTTGGGCATTAAATTTATACTAGCACCAAGATCACAAAGTGCCTTACCCACAAATTTATCTCCGATTATGCACGGTATTATGAAGCTCCCATGATCCTTCTTTTTCTGGGGTGGATGCTTGTGTAGAATAGTCATGCATCCTTCTGTCAGTTTAACCGTCTCAAATTCCCCAAGTCTGGATTTCTTCGACATAACATCCTTGAGAAATTTGGCATAACCAGACATCTCCTTGATAGCATCTAACAGCGGAATATTGATGTGGACCTGCTTAAAAATATCATAAATCTTCTTAAGTTGGGATTCCTGTTTCAACTTCTATAACCGTTGAGGAAAAGGAGGTGGAGGACGATAATCTGCAATGCGTCCTTCCCACTGCATTCGGATCTGAGGAAGCTTAGGTTCTTCATCCTTCTCCTCTTTCCCTTCTGCTGTCGTGACAAGTTCATCGGCATCAGGCTGTTTGTCGTCTGCCGGGGCAGCGTTCTTGGCAGTCGATTCTACAGCTGGTTCCTTAATTAGTTCAGCTTCTTTCTCTGGCCCTGGTAATTTCTTCCCACTCCTAGTTGTGATGGCTTTACACTGCTCATGTGTTGGTTGTCTAGCGTTCTCAGTATTGCTAGGGAATCCTCCATTCTGCCTTGGCTTAATATGCTGGGAAACCTGACCCATCTGTGTCTCTAGTGATTTCAGAGTAGCTTCATGGTTAGTCATCCGCATCTCTGCTTTATCCATGAATGACTCAGTCTTCTTGACGAAGTGATTCATGTTCTCAATGTAAGTTCCTGTTTAAGACAAAAACATAGCCAAGGTCTGCTTCAATATACTAGTCGTGGCAGCCGGTGGTTGTTGTGGCTGCTGTTGCGGTTACTTCCGAGTCAATAATCTAGGTCCCCCCTAATTTTGAGTGTTCTGTGCTTGAGGATTTGGGGCATTGTTAGGGTTGCTCCAAGAGAATTTGGGATCCTTTCTCAAGTTGGGATTGTAGTTTTTGAAATTGTTGTTCTGCTTGTTGTAGTTCCCAACATACATCCCTTCCTCTAACTGCAAGGGACAATCTTCCGAACGATGATTCCCATCGCAAGTTTCACATACTTCTTCAGCAGAGTAGACAAGTTTTGAATCTTTCTTTAATAGTTTTTCTATTGTCTTTGTGAGATATGCCACAAGTGTTTTTAGGGAATTTTCGGCCTCATAATCTTTCACAGCTAGTACTTGTTTACCCCCTCTTCTTGATGTAGGAAACTGTTCCTCGTTCTTTGCCAAGTTTTTTCTATACTACCATTGCTTCATCTGGATCTTTGTCCAACAACAATCCATTCGTTGCTGAATCAATTCTCATACGAGTCTGTAAGTTGGCAGCATTATAAAACTTAATTACCTGGTTCCAAACGGGGAATCCATGCATCGGGCAGTTCCTCAGTGGAGTGGTAAGCCTGTCCCATGCCTCGTGCATTGGCTCGTCATCTTCCCGTTGAAAAGTAGCAATTTCGTTATGTAATCGCTCAGATAAATGTGGAGGATTAAAACGAGACAAAAAATCACGAGTTAAATCTGCCCAAGTTCGTATTGAACCCGGTGTTAGTTTATTCCACCAAGTTTTTGCCCTGTCCCTCAATGAATGATGAAATAACCGAAGCCTCAGTATCTCCGGATTTACTCCAGGTAGTCTAAACGAACCACAGATTTCCTGGAACGTTTTTAGATGCTCCCTAGCATCCTCTGTAGCAGCACCACTGTAACGCCCCGGTTTTGGGCTTAGAAGTTTTGGGTTCGGACCGGTTCGGTCGGAGTGCAGTTCGAATATATAAAAGTGAATTTAGGAAAGCCTAGTTCGGGTTGCATTAAAAATATGGAAAAATGTCTTAAAATCCTCTTTTAATATATATAAGAGAGTGGTGAAATCAATTTTACAAAATGAGGTTTGGAAGGGTGACATTTTGGCTAGTGACCAAAATGTAATTTTTGAAAACTGTGAGACTGTTTTAAAAAGGATTGAAACTTTGAATCTTTAAGGAGCTATTTACCCAATGGGAGTTTCTCCAAATTTTACTAAGATATTAAATGATTTATTATTGGTTTTTAAACAAAAGAAAAGTGGAGGGAAGATATTTTCCTAATTCTAACTAACTTTTCCATATTTCCATTTTCTATTTTCTCTCATCTTTTCTCTCAAACCAAACATCTTTCTCCAGAACTTTTCCTTCTGATTTTGATATCCAAACGTGAGATTTTGATTCTCTTTTGATCCCTAATCATCTCTTCAATAAAACCTCACCATTTGCTAATTGGATTTTCAAGATTTTGGTTCTAAAAAGGGAGAAACTCAAGTTTGGAGGTAAGAACGTCCTTCTCCTTTAAACTCTCAGTTCTTTACTGAAATTCCTAAGTTCTCAATCCTTAAGTTGTGTTTTATAAAAGGTTTTAAGGTTGTGTTCATGATCTTGGCTTTTAAATGCAAGATTTGGTGATTTTTGGTTAAAATTCGTATGATCTGTTTAAGCAGTGATTTGAGGTGTCTTTTTGATGTTAAATGAATGTTAAAATGATGAGGAATTGATGTTTAATTAATGCAATCCCGGATAGGTTGAATTTCCTAAGTTTAGCTTGAGTTCTTGGTTGTTTTTGGAGAGATCTTGTTGATCTGTTATAGCTGGAGGTATAAGGGTGATGTCAGATCCTTTTTGGATGTTAATTGATTCTTAAGGATGTTTAGATTTGATGGATCTTGGCTGGGTTATGTTGTGGAGTTGTTTGGATGCATTTCCGGTTGTGTTTGGTAGCCGAAAATGGAGTGTGGATGAGAGCAGCGAGTTTAGGTGCTTTCATTGAAGATATTAATGCATGATGATGCATTAATCCTCTGCTTTGATGTGTTTAAAACAGGGGAGTCATCTTTGGATCCTAGTGGTGGTGATCCGGAAGCTTGATTGGTGTTTCGGCAAGAGGCAAAACGGAATCGGTGAGTGGACTTTTGGTTTTCAGCTTTGAAACCAGTGTTTTGAAGGTTTGGGAGCTTAGTTTAAGTCTAAGCAACTTAGCTAAGCTCAAGAGTACGTTTTCGGAAAAACTCTCTTGGTGATGAACCATGAATTGGTTGTATGCAATGTGATAGGTTGCATGTTTTAAATTCTGTTTTGAAAGCATATCTAGCATGTTTATTTGCTGAGATTATAAGCCATGTGTTGAAGGAAGCTCAAGGTAAGAGTTCCTTGCTTTTGAACATTATTTTAATGTGGTTTGATGCTTAAAGATGCATGGTGTTTATGGCTTTGTTAAATGCTTTAAAACAATGGAATTTTGATGTTGATGATGCATATTGGCAAGTGATGGTTAAGGTCACAAAGGTGGTTAAAAGTCCTTGTGTGAGCCTTGTTTATTTAAGAACATGAAGGTGTTTAAAAGTCCTTGGATGGTTCTTGGTTAAGATCACCAAGGTGGTTAAAATTCCTTGTGTGAGGCTTGTTATTTAAGAACAACATGCTGTTTAAAAGTCCATGGTTGGTTCTTGGTTAAGGTTACAAAGGTGGTTAAAATTCCTTGTGTAAGCCTTGTTATTTAAGGACATCAAGGTGTTTAAAAGTCCTTGGATGATTCTTGTTAAGGACACAAAGGTGTTTAAAAGTCCTTGTGTGGTCCTTGCCATGGTGTTTAAAAGTCCATGGGGTTAAGGACACAATGGTGTTTAAAAGTCCATGTGTGGTCCTTGGAAAGTATAAGATCACAATGGTGTTTAAAAGTCCATGTGTGGATCTTATGTGGAATGTATCACTTGTTGCCAATATGACATGTTATGAACTTGAAGCATGAAATGCTTGTTTTAAATGTTTATGAGCATGTATAAATGTTGCTTGAAGAATGGTTTATAAATATGTTTTATAAATGCATTATTGTATGGTTTTAAATGAGCATTCCTCACTAAGCTTTTGCTTATGCTCTCTCTTTTCTTAAACCAATAATGCAGAGCATAAAAGTGCATTGAGGGCAGCAAGGAGAGCAAGCATCCAAGTGGTGAACTAAGCTCAAGTATGGTGAAGGTTTCTTAAACACTATTAGCTTTTGGGTATTTGGCAATGGGGGACCTATGTTGATGTTTTGGGAGGTGTTTGGAACTCCCTAAGTTGGTTTAATGTTGTTAATAATGTTGGTACATGTAATTGGCCTTTGTGAAGTGGATTTAGTATTTTGATGCTTGAATGGTTTGAAAAGTAGGATGCATGCTTATTGAATTGGGGATTTCCATGATTGATGCCATGTTGATGTTTGGTTGGTGCAATTATGTTCCTTGTATGTTGAATGTCTTGCTGGTAAAGTTTGGTTGCGTTTGGAGCATGTTTGATAGGTCAATTGTATGATAAACCAGCAAATTTTCTGCAATCTGGGCAGCCTGTTTCGAAACAGGTGCTACCCTATCGGAACGGGGGCCTGAAATGGCCTGGGCGTTCCGAAACGAGAGGCACTGTTCCGGAACGGATATGCCACTGCCAGGCACTGTTTCGGTACTTGTTGCGGAACGGTCCCGCGTTTCGGAACGGGTCTTCCCTGTTCCAAAACACTCGACTGTTGGGCACTGAAATTGTTGGTTATATGTTTCGAGATGTTTCCATTTTGGTCCTGAAATATGTTTATGCAATTCTATGAGTTTGAGATGTCCGTTTGAGCTAAAATTTGACAGAGAATCATGAAAGATGATTAATTTCAAGTTGGTAACTTAAAATTGGATTAAGTTCTTATAATTTACAGAATTTACAATTTGATCCCTAAAGTTGTATTTTGTGCAATTGGGTCCCTGAATGTTCTCTGATGGTTATGATCTTTGAGAATGCTGATTGTATGATCATGTCTAGGGATAATATGCATCTAGACAAGTTTAAAAAGAAAAAAAAGGGTCGTTAATCAAGGTTGAATTTCGGGTTGACTTTGGTTTTCCCCGTGTAAACTTCTTAATTCGGTTCATCCGTCTGGGCCGGGTTAAGGGGGTTACATTTGGTGGTATCAGAGCTGAGTTCTCGAGTAATTGGGAATGATTGTGTGCATGAGTAAAGTATGTATGCTTGTGTGCTTGATTGAGTGAAAGCATGTTGAGTGGTTTGTGAATATGTTGCAATTGAGATGTATGTTGTGGTGAAGCATGTTGTGGGTACCCATTGCCAAATCAAAGCTAATGTAATGATGTTGATTTTAAGTGAAAATGAGCTTGAGTACTTGGATTGCTTACCTTGTTGGGCCTGACTTTGTTTATTTGCATTGTGATTGCATTGTTAGAGTATGGCACCTCGTAGAGAGTTGAGGAGTAATGTGCGAGCTACGGCTCAAAATGAGAATGAGAATGAGGAGAATGTTGAAAGTGCAGTGGATTTACCTCCTCCACCTGGTGGTGGTGAAGTTGGGGGTGAAAGAGCTGGAGTTGCAGCTGGTGATGGGGTCGCTGGACCTGAGGCTGGTCAGGGGTGTTGATTCAAGCTATTGCTGGAGCTTTTCAAGCGGCGGTAGCTGGAGCTCAAGGAGTTGTGCATCAGGGAGATGCTGGAGTTAGACTACCCTTGGAACGTTTGCGCAGTCTAGGAGGGACTGAGTTCAGGAGTTTGTCAGCTGAAGGTTCTGAGGCTTGGTTGGATAGTACCAAGAGAATCTTGGGTCAGATGAATTGCACTGATGTGCAAAAGCTGGGCTGTGTAGTATCCTTGCTACAGGATGATGCTTATACGTGGTGGACAACCACTATCGCTGGGATGGCGGAAGCTGGTGTCACTTGGACGTTCTTTTAGAATGCGTTCAAGAGAAGGTATCTAGGTGTGAGGTACCTAGATGAAATGAAGAGGGAGTTTATGTCTCTTATCCAAGGGAGCATGTCTATGGCTGTGTAACCCCCTTAACCCAGCCCAGACGGTTGACCCGAATTAAGAAAGTCACACGGGGAAAACCAAAGTCAACCCGAAAGTCAACTTTGATTAACGACCTTTTTTTTTCTTTTTAAGCTTGTCTAGATGCACGTTAACCTTAGATGTGATCATACAAACAGTATACTCAAAGATCATAAACATCAGAGATCAAACAGGGACCCAATTGAACAATTTACAACTTTAGGGACCAAATTGTAAATTCTGAAAACTTAAAGAACTTAACTAGATTTTAATTTACCAACTTAAAATTAATCATGTTTCATGCTTCTCTGTCAAATTTCAGCTTAAACGAACATCCCAAACTCACACAATTGCACAAACAAGTTTCAGGACCAAATTGCAAACATTCCAAAACATATAACCGCCTATGTCAGCCCCCAACGGTCACGTGTTCCGAAACCGGCAGAGCCCATTTCGAAACGCGGGGCCGTTCCGCAACGCGTACCGCAATGGGGGACTGGCAGTAGCCTTTCCGTTTCGGAACGGTCTCTCCCGTTTCGGACGCCTGGGCTGGTTTAGGGCACCCGTTCCGAAACGGTAGGCACTGTTCCGAAACACACTGCACAGATTACCTCAAGATGCATACTTAAACACACAATTGATCATCCAATCACGCTCCAAAAGCCACCAAACTTTACCAACATGCAATTCAACATATATGAGACATACTTGCATCAACAATTCATCAATATAACAACATATATGAAAAGCCCCAATTCTATAAGCATGCTTCCTACACAAGCAACCATTTAAACACAAAATCTCCAAAACCATCTCATATAAGCCAAAACATGTTCCGACAACATCAAAAACATAAAACCATCCTTGCCCGAACATATACGAACACATAAACATCAACCCAAGAGATTCTACCCCATTGCCTTTATTAACTATAGCTATTCACTGAGACATACATCTCAAATAGAGTCCTCCTTGAATCCCTTGCTTCTCGCTGTCCAAACTTTAAGAATCTGCATTGATGGACAAAAAGGAGCGTAAGCACATAATGCTTAGTGAGGAATGCTCAAAACAAAAACACCATCAATGCAGCGAGTCATAAAACCTCTTTGAAAAGCAACTCGATTTGTTTACCAAGCAAAGTTTGAAAACGCCTTTTCAACAACATGCTTTAACCATGCATTGCTCAAACATGAAAACCAACCCTTAGCTTAGCAAGCTAAGAAAACCATTTCAAAGCTCAATTTGCAAAATCATCCATTTAACCATTCCATGCATAAACACCTTATGCAAAGTTAAATTCAAACCTTGGAAAACACTTCCATTTCACAACATACCTTTCTTATACTTGAAAGTCATTCCAAGCAAGAAACCCTTTAAAACCATTACTCAAACAATCCAACACATGCATTAAACCAAGGCAATATATGAACCACAACATCATCTTCACATGCCTTTTAAAACAAGTCTTATCAAGACTCCAATGCATTTAAGAGATTGCATGCACACATGCATCATTTACCAAATGATAATCAACACTTGTTCAACTTAACAAGTAAACATGCATTCACAAGCATTTAACACTTTTCATGCAACCATGCATCTTTTCAAGCATCTCATGCTTCTTTATAATCAAGAACATTATATTAGCTTCCAAGAGATCAACCACATCCACTTTTCAACTCAACACCCAATCGGATACGCGGATCACAAGCGTTGTCCCCCACGCTTCATACACACTACCAATCCAAGGTCTCCAAATGGACTTTTAAACACCATTTGACCTCACCATCCTAAGGTTCCCATGTATGGACTTTCAAACACCATACAACCTTAACTTTTCCCAAGGTTCCCATGTATGGACTTTCAAACACCATACAACCTTAACTTTTCCCAAGGTTCCCATGTATGGACTTTTAAACACCATACAACCTTGACATGCACAAGGTTCCCATGTATGGACTTTTAACCACCATACAACCTTTGCATTCACCGATTGGTAGATGTATAACATCACTAACGAGATCCGGGACACCCTACACAAGATCCACACATGGACTTTACACCACCATTGTGATCTTAACAAGCACAAGGATCCCATATATGGACTTTTAACCACCATATAACCTTTGCTTAACCAAGGTCCTCGAATGGGCATTCAACCTCCATTATGACCTTAACCATCTCGTTAGGATAATTGAAGGGAGTTTACCGGTTCACTCTTAACCACTCCACCTCCAAGGCGACTTTATTCACGGTGCACCCAATCCTATAGCCGGCTAACTATATCCGATCAAAGAACCAAGAACCACTTACATCACATGCCAATATAACCATCTTACAACATTAGTCCAATGATTCACATGCATAACCAATATGCAAAAACCATCATTTACCATCATCAATCCACTGTTTTAAAGCATTACACAAAGCCATGAAACATCATGCAACACCATGCATCAAAACCACATTTTCAATGTACAAACCAAGGATCTCTTACCTTGAGCATCCTTCACATATGGCCTTCAAAACCAGCATTAAACCATGCTTAAAATATGCTTTCAAAACAGAATATAAACCATGCAAATCACATGCATTGCAACCATCAAACACAATTGCTTTTAAAGCCAATTCACAACACAACCAAGAGCGAAAAACCATTTACTTACTCTTGAGCTTAGCAAAGTTGTTTAGACTTATACTAAGCTCCCAAAACCTTCAAACCTTTGTTTAAAAGCTGAAAACCCAACTTCACTCACCGATACACAAAACAAGGCTAGCCAACAAGCCTTCCAAGCATCCGAAACCTTCCGCAATGCCTCTAAAGCTCACGGATCAAACTCCCCTGTTTCAAGCACACAAAAACAGAGGATTAATGCATCATTATGCATTAAAAACACCAGCAACACAACCAAACTCGCTGCTCATCACAAATCCAACAATTCGGCTACCAAACACAACCGAAATCACCTCCAAACACTTCCAAAACTTCACCCAGCCAAGATCCATCACTTCTAACCATTTTTAAACATCAATTAACATCCAAAATGATCACAAACACGTCCTTATACCTCCAGGTATAACAGATCACCAAGATCACTCCAAAAACAACCAAAAACTCAAGCAAAACTTAGGAAATTCAACCTATCCGGGATTGCATTAATTAAACCTCAACTTCTAATCAATTTAGCATTCATTTAACATCATTTTGACACTTCAAAACACTGCCCAAACAGATCACACGAAAATTTCACCAAAATCAAGCAAATCTTGCATTTTAAGCCAAAATCAAGATTTCAATTGAAAAGCCTTTAACAAATCACAAATCAAGGATTGAGAACTTAGGAATTTCAGTAAAAAACTGATAGTTTAGAGGAGAAGGACGTTCTTACCTCCAAACTTGAATTTCTCCTTTTTAGAACCAAAAAGCTTGATGAAACAACTTGCAAATGGTGAGGTTTTGTTGTAGAGATGATTAGGAATCCAAGGAGAATTGAAAAGGAAGATTTGAGTGACAAAATCAGAAGTAAATCTCTGGAGAGAAAGTGTTTGGGTTGAGAGAAAATGAAAATTGGAAGAAAATGGAAAGTTAGTTACAAAATAGTAAAATGATTTCCCTCCACTTTTCTTAAGCTTTAAAATCAGAATTTTGCATTAAAATATCTTAGAAAAATCTGGAGAAACTCTTTTTGGAACAATAGCTCCTTAAAGATTCAAAGTTTCAATCCTTTATGAAACAGTCACGCAACTTTCAAAAATTACATTTTGGTCACTAGCCAAAATGTCACCCTTCCGAACCTCATTTTTCAAAATTGATTTCACAGTTCACTTTTATATATTAAAAGATGATTTTAGAACATTTTTCCATATTTTTAATGCAACCCGAACTAGGCTTTCCTAAATTCACTCTTATATATTCGATCAGCACTTTGACCGAACCGGTCAACGCCCAAAACTTCTGAGCCCAAAACCGGGGCGTTACAGGCTGAGTATGAGGTCCAGTTTGTTCGACTCAGTCAGTACGCACCTGAGCTTGTTCCGGATGAGCGGGAAAGGTGTGAAAGGTTCCGTTATGGTTTAGTGACGGAAGTTAAGATGTATGTGCTGGCTACCGAGTATGATGATTTTGATGTGCTGCTGGGCCGAGCAAAGGATATTGAGATGAACTTGGGTTTGTCTACTAGAAGTGCTGGGTCAAGTGCTAGTAAGCGAGCAGCTGAGCATAGTTCCGGTGGTGGACGGAACAAGAGGGGACGCGATCAGAGGTATCAGTCCTCGGCTAAGCGAGGTGGTGGTGCACCTGCTCGGGGAGGCAACGCGAGAGTTGATCCGAGTGCATGTTGGATATGTGGTTCGCGAGGCCATATGAAGCGTGATTGTCCTCGTGCTGTGAGGGAGGTGCAAGCTCCTGTTGTGGCAGCTGGTAATGCGTGCTGGAACTGTGGATCTACGGATCACATGAGGAGAGAGTTTCCTATGTTGGCTGGTCGCCAAGTGCGTGCTCCTGTTGTTGCTGCACCACAGAGAGGTCGTGGGCGCGGCCGTGGTAATTTCCAGCGGAGAGAGGAAGGTGGTCGGGGTGTGGCTCATGTTGTGGCTATTCAGCCTGAGGGTGGCGGCCAAGCCAGGGTGTATGCTCAGCGGGAGGGAAGGAATGATGCGGATGTGATCGCAGGTACTTTTACTCTGCAATCCTTGTCATTACTTTCCTTGATTGATTCTGGATCTATGCACTCTTACATTTTGCGTGAGCATGCTGAATTGCTTGGTTTGCCTGTTGAGTCTTTGGATGTTGGTGTGCGTGTCACTAGTTCTTTTGGTGAGACTGTTGTGACTCGAAAGCTTTACAGGAGATATCCTTTGGTTGTTCAAGATCTTGTTTTTCATGTTGACCTTATGGAGTTACCTTTCTATGGTTTCGATGTAATCCTTGGTATGGATTGGCTTGCTGAGCATCATGCGGTAGTGGATTGTGAAAATAAGCGAGTTTTGTTGAAGCTTGCGGATGATTATGAGGTGGTTGTGGTTGGTGAGAATGTGAAGTTTCTTGCCAATGTGATGTCTACGTTGGAGGCGAGCCGGATGCTGAGGCAAGGATGTGAAGCTTACCTAGCTTTTGTGATGAATCCTAGCTCTAAGGAGTTGCGTGTGCAAGATATCAGGATTGTGAAAGAGTTTCCTGGTGTGTTTCCTGAGGAGTTACCTGGATTACCTCCTAACCGCGAGGTGGAGTTTGGAATTGAGCTGTATGAGAATACAACTCCTATGTCCATTACCCCTTATAGAATGGCACGTAAGGAGCTGAAGGAGTTGAAGACGTAGTTGCAAGAGTTGCTTGATCGTGGGTTCATTCGGCCGAGTGTGTCACCTTGTGGTGCACCGGTCTTGTTTGTGAAGAAGAAGGATGGCACTATGAGAATGTGCATTGATTATCGTCAGCTGGACAAGTTGACTATCAAGAATCGGTATCCTTTACCGAGAATTGATGATCTCTTTGATCAATTTCGGGGAGCAGCTGTGTTCTCTAAGATTGACTTGAGGTCAGGATATTACCAGTTGAAGGTAAAGGATGTGGATGTGCCTAAGACAGCTTTCAGGACAAGGTATGGGCATTATGAGTTTCTTGTGATGCCGTTTGGTTTGACAAATGCTCCTGCTGCTTTCATGGACATGATGAACCGTGTGTTTCATGAATACCTGGATAAGTTTGTAGTGGTGTTCATTGATGATATCCTCGTGTACTCGCGTACTGAGGAGGAGCATGAAGAGCATTTGAGGATTGTGCTGCAGGCTTTGTTGGAGAATCAGCTTTATGCTAAGCTGAGTAAGTGTGAGTTCTGGCTTAAGGAGGTGGTGTTTCTTGGGCATGTGGTTTCTGCTGAGGAGTTTCGTGTTGATCCTCAGAAGATTGAGGCGGTGATGAATTGGAAGGTTCCTAAGTTTGTTCATGAGGTTCGTAGTTTCCTTGGTTTGGCAGGATACTACCGGAGCTTTGTGGATGGGTTTTCTAAGATTGCTGCACCTTTGACAAAGTTGTTGCAGAAGGATGTTAAGTATGAATGGACGGAAGCGAGACATCAGGCTTTTGAGAAGCTTAAGGCAGCTTTGACGCAAGCTCCTATCTTGGTTCAACCTGAATCAGGGAAAGAGTTTGTGGTCTATAGTGATGTGTCCTATGTTGGTTTGGGATGTGTGTTGATTGAAGAGGGTAAGGTGGTGGCTTATGCATCGCGGCAGTTGAAGGTGCATGAGCGCAATTATCCTGCGCATGACATTGAGTTGGCTGCGGTGGTTTTTGCTTTGAAGATCTGGAGACATTAGCTGTATGGTGAGAAGTGTAATGTGTACACGGATCACAAGAGTTTGAAGTATCTGATGTCTCAGAAGGAGTTGAATCTTAGGCAGCGACGTTGGGTGGAGTTGCTCAAGGATTATGATTTGACGATTGAGTATCACCCTGGAAAAGCTAATGTTGTGGCGGATGCCTTGAGTAGGAAGGTAGCTGTTGAGCTGAGGGTTATGTTTGCCAGTTTGAGTATTTCGCGTGATGGTGGTCTTGTGGCTGAGTTGCAAGTGAAACCATCTTTGGTTCAGTTGATCAAGAAAAAGCAGTTGCTGGATAATTCCTTGGCACCGCATGTTCAGGATATCGCGGAGGGTAGGCCTTCGGATTTCTGCTTTAATGATGATGGTGTGTTGTGTTTTGGGAGTCGGATAGTAGTGCCCAGTGATGCTGAGTTGAGGCGTGCCATTCTAACTGAAGGTCATAGTAGTCCTTTTGCTATGCACCCAGGTAGTACTAAGATGTATCGTGATCTTCGTGATGAGTACTATTGGGTGGGCTTGAAGAAGGATGTTGTTGAGTTTGTGAGCAAGTGTATGGTGTGTCAGCTGGTTAAGGCTGAGCATCAAGTTCCTTCAGGGTTGTTGCAACCGTTGAGAATCCCTGAGTGGAAGTGGGAAAGGATTACCATGGATTTTGTGTCTGGGTTACCTTTCTCACCATCGAAGAAGAATTCGGTGTGGGTGATTGTGGATCGCCTGACGAAGTGTGCGCATTTCTTGCCTGTGCATACTACGTATTCTTTGGATAAGCTTGCGGAGCTGTACATTGCTGAGATTGTGCGGCTGCATGGTGTGCCTAAGTCGATTGTGTCGGATAGGGATCCGAGGTTTACATCGCGTTTCTGGCAGTGTTTGCATCAAGCTTTGGGTACACGGTTGAATTTCAGTACATCTTATCATCCTCAGTCGGATGGTCAGTCAGAGCGTGTTATCCAGATTTTGGAGGATATGTTGAGGTGCTGCGTGATTGAGTTCCAGGGCTCTTGGGAGAAGCATTTTCCTTTGGTGGAGTTTGCTTATAACAATAGTTATCAAGCAAGTATTCAAATGGCACCTTATGAAGCTTTGTATGGGAGGAAGTGTAGGACTCCTTTTTGTTGGGCTGAAACGGGTCAGAAGTTGGTTTCGATGCCGGCTTTGTTGAAAGGAACCACCGAGAAGGTGAAGCTCATTTGTGAGCGTTTGAAGGCAGCTTCTGATCGGCACAAGTCTTACGCGGATTTGAAGCGTAAGGAGATTGAGTATGCGGTGGGTGACCGTGTGTTTTTGAAGGTTTCGC
The DNA here is from genome assembly GCA_958450335.1 of Hibiscus tridactylites. Taxonomy (NCBI): domain Eukaryota; kingdom Viridiplantae; phylum Streptophyta; class Magnoliopsida; order Malvales; family Malvaceae; genus Hibiscus; species Hibiscus tridactylites. Next base: position 48,208,456 of record OY288266.1, read on the forward strand.
CTTGGAAAAAGGTGATGAGGTTTGGCCGGAAGGGTAAGTTAAGCCCTAGGTACATTGGACCATACGAGGTGATTGAGCGTGTGGGTCCTGTTGCGTACAAGTTGAGGCTACCTCAAGAGTTGGAGAAGATTCATGATGTGTTTCATGTTTCTATGCTCCGGAAGTATAGATCAGATCCTTCGCATGTGATGCTTGTGGAAGAAGTGGAATTGAATCTGGATTAGACCTATGATGAGGAACCGGTGAGGATTCTGGATTCGGATAGCAAGGTTCTTCGTGGCAAGACCATTGAGTTGGTAAAGGTGTTGTGGAAGCATCGTGGTGTTGAGGAAGCTACGTGGGAACGGAAGGATGACATGCTGAAGCAGTTTCCTTATCTCTTTCCTTCAGGTAAATTTCGAGGACGAAATTTCCTAAGGGGGGGAGAGTTGTAACGCCCCGGTTTTGGGCTTAGAAGTTTTGGGTTCGGACCGGTTCGGTCGGAGTGCGGTTCGAATATATAAAAGTGAATTTAGGAAAGCCTAGTTCGGGTTGCATTAAAAATATGAAAAAATGTCTTAAAATCCTCTTTTAATATATATAAGAGAGTGGTGAAATCAATTTTACAAAATGAGGTTTGGAAGGGTGACATTTTGGCTAGTGACCAAAATGTAATTTTTGAAAACTGTGAGACTGTTTTAAAAAGGATTGAAACTTTGAATCTTCAAGGAGCTATTTACCCAATGGGAGTTTCTCCAGATTTTTCTAAGATATTAAATGATTTATTATTGGTTTTTAAACAAAAGAAAAGTGGAGGGAAGATATTTTCCTAATTCCAACTAACTTTTCCATATTTCCATTTTCTATTTTCTCTCATCTTTTCTCTCAAACCAAACATCTTTCTCCAGAACTTTTCCTTCTGATTTTGATATCCAAACATGAGATTTTGATTCTCTTTTGATCTCTAATCATCTCTTCAACAAAACCTCACCATTTGCTAATTGGATTTTCAAGATTTTGGTTCTAAAAAGGGAGAAACTCAAGTTTGGTGGTAAGAACGTCCTTCTCCTCTAAACTCTTAGTTCTTTACTGAAATTCCTAAGTTCTCAATCCTTAAATTGTGTTTTATAAAAGGTTTTAAGGTTGTGTTCATGATCTTGGCTTTTAAATGCAAGATTTGGTGATTTTTGGTTAAAATTCGTATGATCTGTTTAAGCAGTGATTTGAGGTGTCTTTTTGATGTTAAATGAATGTTAAAATGATGAGGAATTGAGGTTTAATTAATGCAATCCCGGATAGGTTGAATTTCCTAAGTTTAGCTTGAGTTCTTGGTTGTTTTTGGAGAGATCTTGTTGATCTGTTATAGCTGGAGGTATAAGGGTGATGTTAGATCCTTTTTGGATGTTAATTGATGCTTAAGGATGTTTAGATTTGATGGATCTTGGCTGGGTTATGTTGTGGAGTTGTTTGGATGCATTTCCGGTTGTGTTTGGTAGCCGAAAATGGAGTGTGGATGAGAGCAGTGAGTTTAGGTACTTTCATTGAAGATATTAATGCATGATGATGCATTAATCATGTGCTTTGATGTGTTTAAAATAGGGGAGTCATCTTTGGATCCTAGTGGTGGTGATCCGGAAGCTTGATTGGTGTTTCGGCAAGAGGCGAAACGGAATCGGTGAGTGGACTTTTGGTTTTCATCTTTGAAACCAATGTTTTGAAGGTTTGGGAGCTTAGTTTAAGTCTAAGCAACTTAGCTAAGCTCAAGAGTAAGTTTTCGGAAAAACTCTCTTGGTGATGAACCATGGATTGGTTGTATGCAATGTGATAGTTTGCATGTTTTAAATTCTGTTTTGAAAGCATATCTAGCATGTTTATTTGCTGAGATTATAAGCCATGTGTTGAAGGAAGCTCAAGGTAAGAGTTCCTTGCTTTTGAACATTATTTTAATGTGGTTTGATGCTTAAAGATGCATGGTGTTCATGGCTTTGTTAAATGCTTTAAAACAGTGGAATTTTGATGTTGATGATGCATATTGGCAAGTGATGGTTAAGGTCACAAAGGTGGTTAAAAGTCCTTGTGTGAGCTTTGTTTATTTAAGAACATCAAGGTGTTTAAAAGTCCTTGGTTGGTTCTTGGTTAAGATCACCAAGGTGGTTAAAATTCCTTGTGTGAGGCTTGTTATTTAAGAACAACATGTTGTTTAAAAGTCCATGGTTGGTTCTTGGTTAAGGTTACAAAGGTGGTTAAAATTCCTTGTGTAAGCCTTGTTATTTAAGAACATCAAGGTGTTTAAAAGTCCTAGGATGATTCTTGTTAAGGACACAAAGGTGTTTAAAAGTCCTTGTGTGGTCCTTGCCATGGTGTTTAAAAGTCCATGGGGTTAAGGACACAATGGTGTTTAAAAGTCCATGTGTGGTCCTTGGAAAGTATAAGATCCCAATGGTGTTTAAAAGTCCATGTGTTGATCTTATGTGGAATGTATCACTTGTTGCCAATATGACATGTTATGAACTTGAAGCATGAAATGCTTGTTTTAAATGTTTATGAGCATGTATAAATGTTGCTTGAAGAATGGTTTAAAAATGTGTTTTATAAATGCATTACTGTATGGTTTTAAATGAGCATTCCTCACTAAGCTTTTGCTTACGCTCTCTCTTTTCTTAAACCAATAATGCAGAGCATTAAAGTGCATTGAGGGCAGCAAGGAGAGCAAGCATCCAAGTGGTGAACTAAGCTCAAGTATGGTGAAGGTTTCTTAAACACTATTAGCTTTTGGGTATTTGGCAATGGGGGACCTATGTTGATGTTTTGGGAGGTGTTTGGAACTCCCTAAGTTGGTTTAATGTTGTTAATAATGTTGGTACATGTAATTGGCCTTTGTGAAGTGGATTTAGTATTTTGATGCATGGATGGTTTGAAAAGTAGGATGCATGCTTATTGAATTGGGGATTTCCATGATTGATGCCATGTTGATGTTTGGTTGGTGCAATTATGTTCCTTGTATGTTAATTGTCTTGCTGGTAAAGTTTGGTTGCGTTTGGAGCATGTTTGATAGGTCAATTGTATGATAAACCAGCAAATTTTCTGCAATCTGGGCAGCCTGTTTCGGAACAGGTGCTACCCTATCGGAACGAGGGCCTGAAATGGCCTGGGCGTTCCGAAACGAGAGGCACTGTTCCAGAACGGATATGCCACTGCCAGGCACTGTTTCGTTACCTGTTGCGGAACACTCGACCGTTGGGCGCTGAAATTGTTGGTTATATGTTTCGAGATGTTTGCATTTTGGTCCTGAAATATGTTTATGCAATTCTATGTGTTTGAGATGTCCGTTTGAGCTGAAATTTGACAGAGAAGCATGAAAGATGATTAATTTCAAGTTGGTAACTTAAAATTGGATTAAGTCCTTATAATTTACAGAATTTACAATTTGGTCCCTAAAGTTGTATTTTGTGCAATTGGGTCCCTGAATGTTCTCTGATGGTTATGATCTTTGAGAATCCTAATTGTATGATCATGTCTAGGGATAATATGCATCTAGACAAGTTTAAAAAGAAAAAAAAGGGTCGTTAATCAAGGTTGACTTTCGGGTTGACTTTGGTTTTCCCCGTGTAAACTTCTTAATTTGGTTCATTCGTCTGGGCTGGGTTAAGGGGGTTACAACCACTAAATTGGCCAGCGTTATTAATCATGCTGAACATGACAGGTTTCAGCTCGAAATTTTCAGCTTCCACGTCTGGCAGGGTGGTCTCTAGTTCCACGTGATCATTGATCATGTAGTCTCGACAGGATCGACGTGCGGCTCCGGCAGTAGGAATAACAAGCAGTACATTTTCTCCATCCCCAACGGGATTGTTATGATCTTCGGGATTCCCTTGGTTGTTCATGGCCTATAACTGTTCTTCAAGGTATTCATTTCTGGCTAACATGAGGCGAAGTCGGTTCCAAAGATTGTACGAGTGTTCGATTTCAGGGTCAAGTGGATACTCAGGTTCCTCTCCTCGTTTCGATCTGTGCATAAACAGAAAACCTTGTAAAAAGCACAAGTTGAACAATCCAATTAAAACAAAATAAAAAAATAAAAAGAATGTGCAGTAAAAAGTAAGGGTAAAGTTATGTTGGTAGTTCCCGGCAACGTCGCCAAAAAATTGTTGCGTTGAAAAGTGTCTATCGCAATGTAGTGCAAGTGTACACGACACAAGTAGTAAAGTGATACGTAAGTATCGGATATCATCTCCACAGGGACTGGGATAATAGCTTTAACCTTGGATTGTTGCACAAGAGGGAAAAGAAATAGTTTAACTGTTTGTCACGAGATAGTAAAAAAGATTTGAAAATAAAGCATGAAAATATTCATAGTAAAGAATGGGTCAGTATTGATCCGCTCCGTAGAGCAGGTGTTTGAAATGTCTAAGACTTCTCTGTTCTGTCGTAGCGCCTGTCGCGGCACCACCTGCTGTGGCATCAGTCTATTGTTGTCGCGGCAGCGAACACACAACTCAGCACTTCAAGCTTGGCGAGAATCCATGTTATGCCCTAGCCTATCCCTAGGTCCAAGTATGTCGATGAACATGTCTTTGATGATACCTCTTGGCGTGAATGGATGGATGAACACCGATGTTGTTGAATTCTTTCTTAGCCTTCTAACCTCGTCTTATCCCTAGGTCCGAGATAGTTCAACCATAAACTAGAGAACCCGTACTTATTTCTTTCGTTTACTTAACTCTCCCGATATTAAGTTAATGAGTAATCTCCCAATGCTCTCCAGATACTCTTGCAAGATGTTTGAAAACCAGAATAAGCAAACTTGAAGTCTATTTTATTGAACAGAAAAAAATCCTAAAACAAAGCAATCCTTGCAACTACTTTAAAGAATCAACCCTTAGCACTAGGGGAAGTTTAGAACATGATGAAAAGGGGGCAAACGACTAGGGTTTAAGGGAAGACGGCTAGAGAATATGATATCCTTCCCTAAGTAAAATTATATGCCTTTATATAGGCCTTGGGTTCATGTTTTCTAATATGGAAAGAATACAAGTTGAAATTAAAGTACAACTCTAGTAGAGACTAAATCTTCAAATTATATGTCTTTAAATCGTCCTTCCATCTTGTTTGGAGTTTCTTCCTTGAACTTTGGGCTTGGCCTTCATTTTGATCTAGGGCTCAGAAAAATATAAGAGTGCTTCACGACAGACCGGCTTAATTTCGTCTTACCGTCGAGCTCCACTTCACTTCTTCCCTTCACCTTTGATGTCGTCCTTAGCTGCCACAGCAGCGGCCTTGGCAGCATCATCCTTCTTGTCTTCAGCCCAGTGTTCCAACTTTGTTTTTCCAATGCCCAGCATCCGCTACAACAACTACCTGCAAAAGTGACCAATTTTAGAGGAAACTGTGCCATTTAATATAACTGTGATGTATGATTGAAATCTATCCTAAATGCAATGAATTATGCTTAAATGCAGCAGAAATATGGGTTAAATAGGGGGTAAATTATAGAACTTTTACACACTCAACAGTTTTGCATCATTTTGGAACCTCTTCCTTGCTTGGTAGTTAAGCTCAAGAGGTAATAACCCAATTACAATGTAATTAACAATGTCAGCATACCAAGGGGTTCAGAAAGCTTACCTGCCGCCATGGCTGTCGCGGCAGTGCTGGTGGCAGCAAAAAACTGCTCATCTGGGAAGGTTTCCGGTATGTTGGTCTTGTCTTTCTCTTGATTCCTTCCCATCTCCAGCCTTGACAAGTGGTCTGCTACTTGGTTTTCTATTCCCTTTTTATCCTTGATGTCAATGTCAAATTCTTGCAGCAGCAGAATCCAACGTAGCAATCTAGGTTTTGCATCCTTTTTCGTGAACAAATACTTTAGTGCTGAATGGTCTGTATGGACCACAACCTTCGTTCCTAGCATATACGGACGAAACTTGTCGATTGAAAACACCACTACTAGAAGCTCCTTTTCTGTCATGGTGTAGTTGATTTGGGCGTCATTTAGTGTTTTGCTGGTATAGTAAATCACATGGAAGAGCTTATCCTTCCTCTGCCCTAATGCTGCCCCGACAGCGTAATCACTGATATCACACATTATCTCAAATGGCAAACTCCAGTCTGGTGGCTGTACGATCGGGCTGTTACCAGCTTCTCCTTCAGTATTTTGAATGCCTCATTACATTCAACATTAAAATCAAAGAGGCGATTATGCTCCAATAGGTGGCAAAGGGGCTTGGTGATCTTCGAAAAATTAGCTATAAATCGTCGATAAAACCCTTCATGCCCTAAGAAACTTCGTATCCCCTTGACTGTGGTGGGTGGCGGCAGCTTTTCGATAACCTTTGTTTTGGATATATCCACCTCTATGTCGCGGTAGCTCACCTTGTGGCCAACTACTATACCTTCATCCACCATAAAGTGGCATTTTCCCAGTTTAAAACCAAATTGGCCTCTTCACATCTCTCAAGAACCTTCTGTAAATTCCCTAAACAATCCTCGAAGTTGTCTCCAAAGACAGAAAAGTCGTCCATAAAAATCTCTAGGAAATCCTCCACCATGTCGGAGAATATTGCCATCATGCACCGTTGGAAGGTTGCTGGTACATTGCAGAGCCCAAATAGCATTCTTCGAAAGGCATAGGTGTCATACGGGTATGTGAAGGTGGCTTTCTCTTGTTCCTCCAGTGCGATTTCTATTTGGTTATAACCTGAATAACCATCAAGTAAACAATAGTAAGGTTTCCACGCTAATCTATCAAGCATTTGATCAATAAAGGATAAGGGGAAATGGTCCTTTCGGGTAGCTTTATTAAGCTTCTGGTAATCTATACAAACCCTCCAACTGATCACAGTCCTGGTTGGGATTAGTTCGTTTTCTTCGTTGGTTACCACGGTTATGCCTCCCTTTTTGGGCACACATTGCACCGGGCTCACCCACTCGCTATCTGAGATGGCTTATATGATTCCGGCATCAAGCCACTTGATAATTTCTTTCCGCACCACCTCTCGCACAGCCTCGTTCAATCGTCTTTGGGCATCAATGGTCAGCTTATGATCATCCTCCAAGAGGATTTTTTGCATGCATAACGCCGGACTGATGCCTTGGATATCAGCTATAGTCCATCCAATGGCCTTCTTATGCTGTTGTAGCATTTTGATTACCCATTGCTCCTGTTCCTGCATTAACTTGGAAGAGATGATTATGGGCAACATATCATTTAAACAAAGAAAGACATATTTAAGCTACCCTGGTATGGGTTTAAGATCTAGAACATGTGGCTTTTCAACGGAAGGTTTCTGGATTACATGTTCGTTCGAGGTATAATTTAAAGGCTCGAAGAACTTACCTAGACGTGTGCCTATCCAATTTACCTCCTCGGGACCTTCAATGTCGGATGTTTCTGTGTTTGAGGAGTCACTGTCGTCGTTGCTGTCGTGGCAGTCTTTTGGATGATTGCGGTTACAGTGACCAAACTGTCTGTCGTGACAGTTCAACCTGATGCAGGGTTGGTCAAGGACTACTTCAGAATTTGCCTTGCACTCTTCTTCTGCATCAGCCTGTTTTATTGCGTGGAGAACATTGAGTTTGATTTGCTGATCATTTACTCTCGTCATCAGTTCTCCTTTCTCAACATCGATCACAATTCTGCTTGTGGCTAGGAAGGGTCGCCCCAGGATGATCGGTGCGTTTTCATCTGCTTCACAGTCTAAAACAAGAAAGTCAACAGGAAAAATAAATTTATCCAATCTTACCAGAATATATTTGATCTTCCCTTCTGGTTGTACGTAAGAGCGGTCTTCCAGTTGCACCATGATTGTCGTGGGCCTTGCTTGTCCAGTACCTAATTTCTGAAACACGGATTTGGGCATTAGATTTATGCTAGCACCAAGATCACAAAGTGCCTTACCCTTGAACTTATCGCCAATTATGCACGGTATGATGAAGCTCCCAGGATCCTTCTTCTTTTGGGGTGGATGTTTATGCAAGATGGTCATGCATCCTTCTGTCATCTTTACTGTCTCGAATTCCCCAAGTCTGGACCTTTTGGACATTGCGTCCTTGAGAAACTTAGCATATCCAGGCATCTACTTGATGGCCTCTAGCAGCGGTATGTTAATATGTACCTGCTTAAATATATCATAAATCTTTTTAAGCTGGTACTCTTTTTTTTGTTTCTGTAACCGATGTGAGAATGGAGTTGGAGGACGGTAATCTTCAAGGCGTCCTTCACATGGAATTCAGATCTGATAAGGCTTGAGTTCTTCAGCATCTTATGTCTACTCCTCTGTCCCTTATGCTGTCGCGGTAGGTGTGTTGACAGCATGTTGTTTTTCCTCTGTCGGGGCAGTGTTCACGGCAGGTGTCTCTAGGGTCGGTTCCTCACCCAGTATGTCCTTTATCTCCGGCCCTTATAATTGTTTCCCACTCCTAGTTGTAATTGCTTTACACTTCTCATGTGTGGGTTTTCTAATGACCTCGGTATCACTATGGAATCCTCCGTTCTGCCTCGGCTTAATATACTGGGAAACTTGGCCCATATGTGTCTCCAGAGATTTTAGGGTAGCCTCATGGTTTGTCATCCTCATCTCTGTCTTGTCCATGAATGATTCAGTTTTCTTGACAAAGTGATCCATGTTCATCATGTATGCTCCCGTTTGTGACATAAAAGTTGCCAAGGTCTGTTCCAGTATACTAGGTGCTGTTGCCAGCTGCTGTTGTGGCTGCTGTCGCAACAGAATTCTGGGTACTCCTTGGTTTGTTTTGTTGTTCTGCACTGAAGGATTCAGTGCATTGTTCGGATTACTCTAGGAAAATTTAGGATCTTTCTTCCAGTTGGGATTGTAATTGTTGGAGTCATAATTTCTCGGCTTGGTATAGTTCCCAACATACATCCCTTCTTCCAACTGTAAAGGGCGGTCTTCTAAACTGTGGTTGCCACTACAGGTTTCACATATCTCTTCTGCAGAATATACAACTTTAGAATCTTTCCGCTGCAGATTTTTGACTATCTTTGTGAGGTATGCAACCTGTGATTTCATCGAGTTATCAGCTTCGTAATCCTTACAGATATTCCTCGTTTGCCTCCTCTCCAAGCTGTAGAGAATTGCTCATCGTTTTTTGCTTACTTCTTCAACATGATCATTGCCTCGTCTGGTCCTTTATCCAGTAATAGCTCATTTTCTATTGAATCTATTATCAGTCGAGTGTGTGCATAGGAAGCGTTGTAGAATTTGACAACTTGATTCCACACGGGGAATCTATGCATTGGGTAGTTTCGTAAAAGAGTTGTAAATCTTTCCCATTCCTCGTGCATTGGTTTGTCATCTTCCTATTGAAAAGTAGTAATCTCGTTACGCAATCTTTCAGATAAATGAGAAGGATTAAAACGAGAAAGGACTTCAGGAGAGAGATCTGCCCAAGTTCTTATTGAACCTGTCGTTAATTTATTCCACCAAGTTTTAGCTCTGTCTCTCAATGAATGGGGAAAACAGGAGCCTCGGTACTTCCAGATTTATTCATGGCAGTCTAAACGATCCACAGATTTCTTGGAACGTTTTAAGATGTTCTCAGGCATCCTCAGTTGCAGAACCACTAAATTGGCCAGCGGAATTTATCATGCTGAACATGACAGGTTTCAGCTCAAAGTTTTCAGCTTCCACGTCTGGCAAGGTGGTTTCCAGTTCAACATGGTCATTGTCCATGTAGTCTCGACAGGTCTGCTGTGCGGTAGCGGCAGTAGGCTGTTCATTTCGAACATCTTGGTGAGGATCAACAACAACTCTCTGGTTATTGTTGTTGGAGTCATCTATCCCATCGCCTTGCCTTCCGTTCATCATTGCTTCTAATTTCTCCTCAAGAATGTTATACTCAGGTTCCTGAGTTGGTACGTGCTTTCAATTTCTGGGTCTAGTTCATACTCAGGTTCTTTACCTCGTCTGGATCTGCGCATAAGCATACAGAAAAACTTGTGAAAAGCACGGGGTAAATAACACCATTAAAAATAAAAATAAAAAGAAAAGTGCAGTAATAAAAAGGGTAAAGATATGTTGCCAGTCCCCGGCAACGGCGCCAAAAACTTTTTGCGTGTAAAAGAGTCCTATCGCAAATAGTAAAAGTGTACACGACGCAAGTAGTAAAGTGATACTGGAGTATCGGATATCGTCTCCACAGGGACTGAAAATAAGTCTATCCTTTAATTGCTGCACAAGAGAAATGAATAGTTTAATTGAATGGGTGTAAAAATTCTGAGAAACAACTAAAGTAAAAGATGAAGAAATTAGATTTAAAGAATAGGCCGGTATTGAATTGCTCAATAGTGCAGGTGTTGCACTGTTAGAGAAACTTATGTCTTCTATCATCGTTCCTGTCGCGGCAGAGGTATGTTGTCGTTGCGGCAGCTATTAACAACTCTCTACTTCAAGCTTGGCAAGAATCCTTGTTAGGACTTGTCCTATCCCTAAGCCCAAGTTTTGTTGATGAACACTTCTTGGATGATACCTCAGGGCGTGAATCAATGGGTGAACACCAAAGTTGTTGAATTCTTCTTTAGCCACTTAACCTTGTACTTATCCCTAAGCCAAGATTGTTTAACCATAAGCTGGAAAACACGTATTTATTTCGTTCGTACACTTGACTCTCCCGATATCAAACAAATGGATATCCTTACAATGCTCTCCCGATACTCTTGTAAGATATGAAAAACAAGAATAAATAATCTTGAAGTTTTTATTGCTTTACATAAAATTCCTAAAACAATAAAATCCTTGCAACTACTTTACAGAATCAACCCTTAGCCCTAGGGGGTTTAGAACATGATGGAGAAGGGAAAACAACAAGGGTTTTGGGGAAGATGGCTAGGAATGTGATATCCTTCCCTAGCTCGAATTACATGCCTTTATATAGGCCTTGGGTCTAGGTTTTCTAATATGGCAAGAATACAAGTTTAAACTAAAGTACAACTCTATTAAAGATTAAATCTTCTGAGTAGATGCCTTTAATTCATCATTTTTTCTAGCCTTGAGTTTCTTCCTTGGACTTTGGGATTGGCCTTCATTTTGCTTCATGGCTCAGAAAAATATAGGAGTGGTCCACGATAGACCGGCTTGAAATCCTCTATAAGTCGAGCTCCACTTCACTTTTCCACCTCACCATTCTATCGTCATGGCTGCCACGGTAGTAGCCACAGCAGCGTTGCTTCTCGACTCCAGTTCTGCGATCCACCTCTGCTCATTTGCTACCCTAAGTCTGTCGCAGCAGATACCTACAAAAGTAACCGAAATCAGTAGCAACTGTGTTGTTTTATCTAATTGTGATGTATATGCAGAAATCTATCCTAAATGCAATGAATTATGCTTGATTGCAGTAGAAATATTGTTAAATGAGGGGTAAAATATAGAACTTTTATACACTCAACAACTGTCTTAAGAACAGATACTCACAAGAAAGAAGGAAACATGACATAATTCCTAAGGGTAGAAATCATGCTAGATACCTCACGTCCTATTCGTCGATTCCTCTTCATCGGCAAGGGCGACAATAAAAAATCTTGCAGACTTCAATATGAGAGATTACCGCTCCTTTTTCATGGTTGTGGCATCGTCAACCACACATTTGATAATTACCCTACCAAATCTGCCCACAATCCCAACAAACTTCAATACGGAGACTGGCTCCGATATCTCTTACCACGCCGACGCGATCAAGACCCGAGGGGCAGAATTAGAACCGTGGGGCAGGAGCCTATTGTCATGAACCAATAAACTGTGGGTATGTTAAACTTTACCTATATCCCATATATTTCATTATACTTTTTGTTTTCTTAATCTTTTGAATCTAAACGCATCACTAAACCTTTTCTATTTTCAGATCCGAACACGAAAGGGAAATCTATTACTGAACCTAGTGATACAAGTCTTCCCTTTATCCTCTCTCAACATCTTCATTTTATTCGTCGATTTTATCCGCATCTACACCTTACACCAACTTTTTCCAATTTCGTAGGCAATCTAAATGTGGGGGATGTTGCCTCCTTTTCCGAAAACACCCAGTTGAGGAAAGTCCTCCTCAAACTGATGAGGCCATGGGCGATGAATCAACCATCCCAACTTTGGCAAAAGAGCCTGAGGATCGTGCATCAAAGCCGAAAGAACCATCTCCTCGTCCAGCTCCATGAGTTAAGCTACCACCACGTGCTATGGCCCCTTGGCCCCTTAATACAATTTTTCCTATCCCGGAAGAATCACCCGAGGATGAGTTGGATGTTCTGTATGAGAGTGTTCTGATTCCCACTGCCTAACAGATCTTAGATCTATATGCCCAACTGAGTTAGCCTTTCCTTAAAACAGATATCCCGATTATTAAAGATTTTGAACATTGGCTAGTTAAACACTATCTGAATCATGCAGCTACTACACATGCTCCTGTGATTCTTGCCCCTGCAAACAGAGGTACTAAGAGAAGGTCCCCTATTCAAGTGGTCCTCCAACCCAAAAAAAGTTAAGCCCTCCTCCTCGACTACTCCTAAAAAAAGCTGGGATGAGCAACTCGAAAAACTCTCTGGCTGCAGTTGATTCTCAACCTCGCCGAGGAAAATGATTGTGCTATGCTGGAACTGTCAGGGTCTCGGTAAGGTCCAGGCAGTTCGTCATCTCAAGAAATACATCAAACGCACTTCCCCATACATTTTATTTTTATGTGAAACTAAGCTTAATAAAGCGACTTGTTCCCGCTTATGTAGTTCTCTGGGTATGCTTGAGGTTCTTTCTTTAGGTTCAAGTCATGTTTGCTCTGGACTAGCTATTTTTGTTTCTCATAATATTAATATTTCTTTGCTTTCGTACCCGGATCGTTATATTCACACTATTATTCAATTTGAACCATCTTCGATGTATTTTACCAGAATATATGGCTTTTCCGAAACAAGCCAAAAATATAAAACGTGGGATCTAATTGATTCTCTAAATGATAATAGTGGCCTTCCTTGGCTTATAGGTGGTGACTTAAATGAAATATTATCAAATAATGATAAACAAAGGGGTTGTCGCCGTGCAAGATCTCAAATTAATAACTTTCGTAATTGTCTTTCACGACTTTTTGATTGCAAACCTACCTCCGAATGGTTTACTTGGACAAAACCCGGACCTAATACTCAAACAATTTTCGAACGCATGGATCGCTTTATAAGGAATTCGGCTTGGAAAACTTCTAATCCTTCCTATCGCATTACCTCTAATTTCAATGCCAAATCGGATCATTGTTTCCTAATCTTGGACACTGAACCCGCTGCTTGCCGACCTACAACAACAAATTTTCACTTTGAAAACTATTGGGCAACCCATGAAGAAGGTATCTCCTTAGTTCAACAAACTTGGGCTACCACCCCGGGTCCTACACTTGATAAAATTCGTGCTATAGGATCCTACTTAGGTAATTGGAAATCCCACCAGCGTTACAACACCACAGGACGTATCTAACTTCTTACTAAAAAGATTAACAAATTCCTTAAGCGGCCTCTCACTTCCTCTTCTAAGGAAGCTTATCTTACGGCAAAATCTGAACTCAATAAGCTGCTTGATGAACAAGAAGCTTATTGGGCACAAAGATTTCGAAACCTATGGCTTGCGCAAGGGGATCAGAATACTACATTCTTTCATGCCCGTGCCAACAAGCGTCGGAAAAAGAACACCATAAGTGGTTTATATGATGTAGACAACAACTGGTGTGTCGCTGAGGACGACCTAATGAATATTGCATCCACCTATTTCCAGACTTTGTTCACATCCTCAAACCCTCAATTGTCTGATCAGATTCTTTCCAAAGTGGCTACCTCCATTACTCTAGCTATGAATGCGTCACTCACTAGGGCTTTCACTGCTGATGAAATTCTCCTTGCCTTCTGATATATTGATCCTCGGAAGGCCCCCAGAATTGATGGCCTACCTAGTGGGTTCTATAGGCAACATTGGGACATGGTAGGTGCGGATGTCACCGAACTATGTTTGGATCTACAAATGGTTTTGCTGATGTGGCATCCGTCAATCAGACCATTCTAGTGCTTATTCCGAAGATTAAGGATCCAACTACTATGAGGCATCTTCGACCTACTAGTCTTTGTTCTGTAATTTACAAAATTGTCTCGAAGGTTCTTGTCAACAGAATGAAGCATACGATGCCATTTTGCATAAGTAATAACCAAGCTGCTTTTGTTCAGGGGCACAACATATCTGACAATATCCTTATTGCTCATGAAATTATTCACTCTATAAATACTAGCCAATCTAAATCTTCCCATGGTGCTGCTCTTAAACTTGTATATGGAAAAGGCTTTTGATCGAGTAGAATGGTCCTTCCTTGAAAGTGTCATGAACCAAATGAGCTTTGCACCCTCTTGGGTCTAAATCATTATGTGTTGCATCTCCTCAGTATCTTTTACAGTTAAGGTTAACAACTCATTTTCTCCTTTCTTTCAACCCCAACGGGGTCTTCGAAAAGGCGATCCCTTGTCACCTTTTCTTTTTCTCTTCTGTACTCAAGGTCTCTCTGCGTACCTCTCAAATGCCCAACAACATGATCTGCTTCCGGGCCTTGGAGCTAGTAGATTAGGGCCTAACTTCAATCACCTTCTATTTGTCAATGATTGTATGGTTTTTATTAACAATAAAGCCGAGGAAGCAGAACATCTTAAAATGGCCCTCCATACCTATGCTTCAGCCTCTGGGCAAGCGGTAAATTTTGAAAAATCGACAATTTTCTACAACCCTCGCACCCCCATTCGATTCGTGAAACAACAAATATCTCCTTACATGTTCGTGAGGTCACCAACCTAGGGGTCTACTTGGGTGTGACTCTTCTCATTGGAAACAATAAAACGGAAGCCCTTGGTTTCATTCGCGATAAAGTTCATGAAAAATTATCTCATTGGGATAAGCAACTGCTTTCATTTAGCGGTAGAGAAATTTTTATCAAAGCCGTTTTGCAATCTTTGCCCCAATATGTAATAAAGAGAAACCTTTCTCAAACTTGGAGAACTCTTCAGAAAACTCTTCCACTTCACATCATGCCTTTCTCAAACTTGAATATCATTTCAAAGCAAGAAACCTTTTAAAACCATTTACTCATTCATTCCAACACATGCATTAAACAAATGCAACATAAGAACCACATCACCAATATTTGCATCACATGCCTTTGAAACAAGTCTTAGCAAGACTTCAATGTACTAAAGAGATTTCATGCACACATGTACCATTCTCAATAGATAATCAACACTTGTTCAAGCTAACAAGTAAACATGCATTCATAAAACATTAAACACTTCTCATGCAACCATGCATCAACTCAAGCATCTCATGCTTCATTATAATCAAGAACATTATATTGGCTTCCAAGTGATCAACCACATCCACTTTTCAACTCAACATCCAAACGGATACGCGGATCACAAGCGTTGTCCCTACGCTTCATACACACTACCAATCCAAGGTCCCCAAATGGACTTTTAATCACCATTTGACCTTACCATTCACAAGGTTCCCATATATGGACTTTTAATCACCATATAACCTTAACTTACACAAGGTTCCCATGTATGGACTTTTAATCACCATACAACCTTAACATGCACAAGGTTCCCATATATGGACTTTTAATAATCATATAACCTTAACATGCACAAGGTTCCCAAGGCGACTTTATTCACGGTGCACCCAATCCTATAGTCGGCTAACTATATCCGATCAAAGAAACCAAGAATCACTACATCACTTGCCAATATAACCATCTTACCATATTAATCCTTTAATTCACATGCATAACCATAATGCAAAACCATCATATACCATCATCAATTCACTGTTTTTAAAGCATTACACAAGCCATTAAACAACATGCAACACCATGCATCAAAACCACAATTTCCATGTACAAAACCAAGGATCTCTTACCTTGAGCATCCTTCACATATGGCTTTCAAAACCAGCATCAAACCATGCTAAAATATGCTTTCAAAACAGAATTCAAAACATGCAAATCACATGCATTGCAACCATCAATCACAATTGCTTTTAAAGCCAAATGCACAACACAAACCAAGAGCGAAAATCCATTTACTTACTCTTGAGCTTAGCAAAGTTGTTTAGACTTAAACTAAACTCCCAAAACCTAAAACCTTGGTTTAAAAGCTGAAAACCCAACTTCACTCACCGATACACAAAACAAGGCTAGCCAACAAGCCTTCCAAACATCCGAAACCTTCCGCACCACCTCTAATGCTCACGGATCAAACTCCCCTGTTTCAAGCACACAACAACAGAGGATTAATGCATCATTATGCATTAAAAACACCAGCAACACAACTAAACTCGCTGCTCTTAGCAAATCCAACATTTCGGCTACCAAACACAACCGAAATCACCTCCAAACACTTCCAAAACTTAACCCAGCCAAGATCCATCACTTCTAACCATTTGTAAACATCAATTAACATCCAAAATGATCACAAACACGTCCTTATACCTCCAGCTATAACAAATCATCAAAAACACTCCAAAAACAACCAAAAGCTCAAGCAAAACTTAGGAAATTCAACCTATTCGGGATTGCATTGATAAAACCTCAATTCCTTATCAATTTAGCATTCATTTAACATCAATTTGACACCTCAAAACACTGCCCAAACTGATCACACGAAATTTCACCAAAATCAAGAAAATCTTGCATTTTAAAGCCAAAATCAAGATTCCAATTGTAAAACCTTTAATAAATCACAAATCAAGGATTGAGAACTTGGGAATTTCAGTAAAGAACTGAGAGTTTAGAGGAGAAGGACGTTCTTACCTCCAAACTTGAGTTTCTCCCTTTTTGGAACCAAAATCTTGAAAATCCAATAAGCAATTGCTAAGGTTTTGTTGAAGGATTGATTAGAAATCAAATTAGAGTTGAAATCTAGTCTTTGGAAGTCAAAATCAGAGAGAATTTTGCTGGAGAAATGTGTTTGGGTTGAGAGAAAAGTTGAGAGAAAAGAAAATAGAAAATTTGAGAAAGTTAGTTAAAATGACAAAATATCTTCTTCCCTCCTTTTTACATTATTTAAAATACATTTATTAAACCTTAAATATTTTAGAAAAATCTGGAGAAACTCCATTGGGTAAATAGATCCTTAGAGATTCAAAGTTTCAATTCTTTTTAAAACAGTCACACAGTTTTCAAAAATTACATTTTGGTCACTAACCCAAAATGTCACTCTTCCAAACCACATTTTGCAAAATTGATTTCACCTTTCACTTATATATAATAAAAGACGATTTTAGAACATTTTTCCATATTTTTAATGCAACCCGAACTAGGCTTTCCTAAATTAACTCTTTTATATTTGAACAACACTTTGACCGAACCGGTCCAAGCCCAAAACTTCTAAGCCCAAAACCGGGGCGTTACATCGTGTTAGTTGCTTCCTCAAAACATAATAGACGATATGACCACAACTATTTGGCGTTACTGGTGCTCCTGTAGAAACAACATTGCGGGAGGTATGGGCTTACGAGACTTAAACAACTTTAATCTTGCGCTTCTGGGTAAGCAGCTCTGGCGGCTTATTTGTGAACTTGAGTCTCTACTTGGACAAATTTATAAGGCAAAATACTTTCCATGTGGGAACATCCTTGATGCTAACCAGTCGCATCGTGGGTCATTTGCTTGGCAAGGACTATACAATGCTATGCAACGTCTCTATGGAGGGTTTCTCTATCGGCCTGGAATAAATAGTAGTATTCGAATCCACCAGGATAATTGGGGAGGCTCTTCTCCAATACATCTCTATGGGGAACATGAGATCTCCGAAGAACTGTATATTCGCTGTCAAGATTTTATGTTCCGGAACAAAATTGCTTGGGACCCTATCAAGGTTCGTAACTACTTCACATCTGAGGATGCCAATGCTATTTTAAACATTCCAATTCTTAATTACAATCATGATTCTTTTCTTTGGAACCCTAATGACTCCGGTGTTTATTTGGTCTGATCGGGTTATCAATTTTTACAGCGTTCTCTAGAACCTCAAAATAGACCTTCTCGGATCTGGAAAGTTCAAGTTAAGCTTAAGGCTCTTCCGAAAGTTAAAACTTTTGGGTAGAGGATGGATTCTGAAGCTTTAATTGTTGGTTCCATGTTGCAAGCTTTTTCGGAGACCATATAACTGATTACTATCTTTTCAATACAATTAATTTTAAAAACATAAATTTTTGTACTTTTTACTCAGTTAAAATTCTAACGTGTCCATTGAAAGACCCGCTCGTCTGAAACCTCTAAAATAAGGATCACAAAAAAAGTTTTAATCAAAATATAGGTGATCATATAATTGATTATGAGCTTTTCAACACATTTATATTGAAAAACCTCAATTTTTGTATTTTTTACTCAGTTAATATTCCAAGGGGTCCATTGTAAGGCCTACTAAGACCCGCTCGTTTGAAATCTCTAGAATTAGGATTAAAAAACAAGTTTTAATCAAATTTTTTGAGACCATATAATTTATTTGGAGCTTTTCAACACAATAATATTGAAAACCCTCAATTTCTGCAATTTTACTCATGTAAAATTCCAACGGGTCCATAGTAAGGCCCATTTAGACCCGCTCGTCTAAAACTTCTACTAAAAGGACCGCAAAACAAGTTTTAATCAAATTTTCGGAGACCTGATAATTGATTACAATCTTTTCAATACTATTAATTTCAAAAACATCAATTTTTAAACTTTTTACTCAATTAAAATTTCAACAGATCGATTGTAAGACCCACTAAGACCCGCTCGTCCGAAACCTCTACAATAAGAACCACAAAAAGAATTTTAATCAAATTTTAGGCGATCATATAATTGATTATGAGTTTTTCAACACAATGATTTTAAAAAACCTCAATTTATGTACTTTTTACTAAGTTAAAATTCCAACGGGTCCATTTTAAGGCGCATAAGACCCGCTCGTCCGAAACCTTAACAATTAGGACCGAAACAAAAGTTTTAATCAAATTTTTGGAGATCATATAATTTATTTGGAGCTTTTCAACACAATCATATTGAAAAACCTCAATTTCTTCTATTTTTACTTAGTTAAAATTCCAACGGGTCCATTGGAAGCCCAATTAGACTCCCTCGTCTAAAACCTCTACAAAAAGGACAACAAAACAAGTTTTAATCAAATTTTCGGAGACCATATAATTGATTACGATCTTTTCAATACGATTAATTTTAAAAACATCAATTTCTTAATTTTTACTCAGTTAAATTCCAACGTGTCCATTGTAAGACTCGTTCGTCCGAAAACTCTACAATAAGGATCACAAAAAGAGTTTTAATCACATTTTAGGTGATCATATAATTAATTATGAGCATTTCAACACAATTATATTGAAAACCTCAATTTTTGTACTTTTTACTCAGTTAAAATTTCATCGGGTCCATTGTAATGCCCACTAAGACCCGCTCGTCCGAAACCTCTAGAATTAGGACCGAAAAACGAGTTTTAATTAAATTTTTGGAGATCAAATAATTTATTTGGAGCTTTTCAACACAATTATATTGAAAAACATCAATTTCTGTAATTTTTACTCAGTTAAAATTCCAATGGGTCCATTGTATGGCCCATTTAGACCCGATAGTCTGAAACCTCTAGAAAAATGACCGCAAAACAAGTTTTAATCAAATTTTCGGAGACCATATAATAGATTACGATCTTTTCAATACGATTAGTTTGAAAAACATAAATTTTTGTACTTTTTTCTCAGTTAAAATTCCAACGGGTCCATTGTAAGACCCGCTTGTCCGAAACCTCTACAATAAGGACCACAAAAAGAGTTTTAATCAAATTTTAGGTGATCATATAATTGATTATGAGTTTTTCAATACAATTATATTGAAAAACCTCAATTTATGTACTTTTTACTCAACCCCATTATTCTAATATACATCAGGGCACTCTTTCCCCCTTAGGTTCACCTGTGGTTCCGACTCACGGTGGTTAGTGGGGTTTTTAATGAGGCTCACCCTTTTTCTTCAAAAAAATTCCAACATGTACATAGTAAGGCTCACTTAGACCCGCTCGTCGGAAACCTCTATAATTAGGACCGAAAAACAAGTTGTAATCAAATTTTTGGAGATCATAAAATTTATTTGGATATTTCCAACACAATCATATTGAAAAACCTCAATTTCTATAATTTTTACTCAGTTAAAATTCCCACAGGTATATTGTAAGACTCGCTCGTCCAAAACCTCTACAATAATGAGCACAAACAAGTTTTAATCAAATTCTATGTGATCATATAATTGATTACGATCTATTCAACACGATTAATTTGAAAAACCTCAATTTTGGTAATTTTTACTCAGTTAAAATTCCAACGGGTCCATTGGGCAGCAGTTGTTGTCCGTGATGATTCGGGTAGAGTCGTTGGTGGTTTGGCTAACCCATTGGGCATCAGTCCGAATGCTGCTACAGCCGGTGGTACGGCTCTTTTCTCTAGCATCACTTTTTCTCAGTCTCGAGGATGGAGCAATTTGTTCTTTGAGATTGACTGTGCGTCCATAGCAAATAGGCTCAATCGCCCGGGGCTTGATCTTTCAACTATGGGTCCTACGCTTCTCCATGCAAGAGAGTCACTCTCATCCTTTTCATTTGTCAATGTTCACTATGTAAGTCGTGAGGCTAATTTAGTTGCACACACTTTGTCTACTTATGCCATTCGAACCATGACTTCTATGTCTTTTGGTTCCCAGTATCCATATTGTATATGCAACTTTGTACATGCCGAGAATTTTTCTCGATCTATCTAATAATATTCGGGGTACTCTTTTCCCCTTTTAGGAATCTCTTGGCCTTGTGCGAGGGGGTGTTAGTAGGGGTTTTTAATGAGGCTCACTTTCTTCAAAAAAAATTCCAACCTATCCATTGTAAGACCCGCTTGTCCAAAACTGTAACCCCCTTAGCCCGGCCTAGACGGTAGACCCGAACTACGAAGATTACACAGGGAAAACCAAAGTCGACCCGAAAGTCAACCTTGATTCACAACCCTTTTTTTCTTTTTAATCTTGTCTAGATGCACATTAACCCTAAATGTGTTTCCATAAAACTTATTCGAGAAAGACAAAGTGATCGGATAACAAACAGGGACTCAATTGCACTAATTACAAGAATAGGGACCAAAATGTAAATTATGTAAATTAGAGGGTCTTTACTGATTTTTATGTTACCAATATGAAATTAGTCATGTTACATGCTTCCGTGTCAAATTTCACCTTAATTGGACATCTCAAACTCATACAATTGCAAACTCAACTTTCGAGAATAAAATGTAAAGCTTGCAAACTTCAGCACCATTCAAATCAGTGCCCAACGGTCACATGTTTCGAAACACTTAACATCCGTATCGAAACACGGGGCTTCACTCACCCGTTTTGATACTAGTTCCGAAACACGACTCTTCAGTAGCCAAATCGTTTCGAAACAACCTCCAGCCATTTCGAAACACGAAGGCCATTACAGGCCCCGTTTCGAAACGCCAGAGAGTGTTTCGATACGATTTGCCCAAAAACTGTAGATTTTGCTGGTTTTTCATACACAAACCCATTCAAACTCATCCTAATGACTTCTCAAACATACCAACAAGTCATCAAACATATATGGTGCATGTTTTGAACTCCTAGACACATTCATATCATCAAACATAAAATTCCACATGTCTAGAGGAATGCTTCCTATTATCAAACAAAAAAGAGCAAACAAACTTCAAATCAAGCATTTAAAGGCCATTTACAAAGTCAAACCAACAAAGGCAACATGCCACAACCTAGGGAGTTCAACTGTAACCCCCTTAACCCGGCCTAGACGGTTGACCCGAATTAAGAAAGCCACACGGGGAAAACCAAAGTCAACCCGAAAGTCAACCTTGATTAACGACCCTTTTTTTCATTTTAAACTTGTCTAGATGCTCATTAACCCTAGTTATGATCATACAAACAACATACTCAAAGATCATAAACATCAGAGATCAAACAGGGACCCAATTGAACAATTTACAGCTTTAGGGACCAAATTGCAAATTCTGTAAACTACAGGGACTTAACTCAAATTAGAGTTACCATCTTGAAATTAATCATGTTTCATGCTTCTCTGTCAAATTTCAGCTCAAACGGACATCCCAAACTCATACAATTGCACAAACAAGATTCAGGACCAAAATGCAAACATTCCAAAACATTTAACTACCAATGTCAGCCCCCAACGGTCACGTGTTCCGAAACAGGGAACACCTGTTTCGAAATACGGGGCCGTTCCGCAACGCGTACCGAAACGAGGGCTGCAGAGGGCTTCCCGTTTCGAAACGGTGCCTCCCGTTTCAGACGCCTGGGTTACTACAAGCCACCCGTTCCGAAACGGTAGCCACTGTTCCGAAACGCCCTGCACAAAATGCAGAAATTTGCTTGCTTAAACACACAATTGATCAACCATACATGCTCCAAATGCTACCAAACTTTACCAACAACTCATACAACATACAAGAGACATATTTGCATCAACCAATCAACATATTATCATCATATATGAAAAGCCCAAATTTTAAAGCATACTTCCTACACAAGCAAACCCTTCAAGCATAAAGCCTTCAAAACCAAGCACATAAAGGCCAAATACAAAATCCAGCATTTCCAACAACATTAAACTTACTTCGGGAGTTCAAAACATCTCCCAAAACATACACATAGGTCCCCCCATTGCCAAATGCCAAAAGCTAAAAGTGTTTAAGAAAACCTTCCCATACTTGAGCTTAACTTCCACTTGATAGCTTGCCTTCCTTGCTGCCCTCAAGCACCTTAATGTTCTGCATTATTGATTTAAGAAAACGAAAGAGAGCGTAAGCAAAAGCTTAGTGAGGAATGCTCATTAAAACCATTCAATAATGCATTTATAAAACACTTTATAAATCATACTTCAAATCATCATTTACTCATGCTCAAAGCAATTTAAACAAGCATTACATGCTTCCATATCATTACATGTCATATTGGCCACAAGTGATAAGTTCCATCTTTTTAAAAACAAGATCAACATAAGACTCACACATGGACTTTTAAACACCATTGTGATCTTATAATTCACAAGGACCACTCAAGGACTTTTAACCACCTTTGTGTCCTTTACAAGTTTCACCCCAAGGACTTTTAAACACCTTGGCCCCATGGACTTTTAAACACCTTGGCCCATGGACTTTTAAACACCATGGCAAGGACCACACAAGGACTTTTAACCACCTTTGTGTCCTTAACAAGAACCATCCAAGGACTTTTAACCACCTTGATGTTCTTAAGTAACAAGGCTCACTCAAGGACTTTTAACCACCTTAGTGACCTTAACAAGAATCATCATGGACTTTTAACCACCATGAAGTTCTTAGAATCCACAAGGCTCACTCAAGGACTTTTAACCACCTTAGTGACCTTAACCTTTTTCAAAACATCACTTGCCAATATACATCATTATCATCAAATAATCCACTATTTTAAAGCATTTAACCAAGCCATAAACATCATGCATTTTAAAGCATCAAACCACATTTAATCAATGTTCAAAACAAGGAACTCTTACATTGAGCTTCCTTCAACATATGGCTTACAAAATCAGCAATAACCATGCTAAATCATGCTTTCAAAACAGAATTTAAAACATGCAATAAACCACATTGCACAACAACCAAACCATGGCCACCACTTAGAGAGTTTTTCTGAAAACTTACACTTGAGCTTAGTAAAGTTGTTTAGACTTAAACTAAGCTCCCAAGACATTGGTTTCAAAGCTGAAAACCTAATTTCACTCACCGATTCCACTTCGCCTCTTGCCGAAGCACAAATCAAGCTTCCGGATCACCACCACTTGGATCCAAAGATGACTCCCCTGTTTTAAACACATCAAAGCAGAGGATTAATGCATCATCATGCATTAATAGCTTCAATGAAAGCACCTAAACTCGCTGCTCTCATCCACACTCCATTTTCGGCCACCAAACACAACCGAAAATGCATCCAAACAACTCCTCAACAAAGCCCAACCATAAACCATCAAAACTAAACATCCTTTAACATCATTCAACAACTAAAAAGAACCTAACAACATCCTTATACCTCCAGCAACATCAGATCCACAAGATCACCTCAAAAACAACCAAGAAACACAAGCTAAACTTAGGAAATTCAACCTATCCGGGATTGCATTAATCAAAACTCAATTCCTTATCAAATTAACATTCATTTATCATCAAAAACACACTTCAAATCACAGCTTTAACAGATCAAACGAAAATCTATCAAAAATCATCAAATCTTGCATTTTAAGCCAAGATCCATTTCACAACTTTAAAAGCCATTTATAAAACATCAATTAAGGATTGAGAACTTAGGAATTTCAGTAAAGAACTGATAGTTTAGAGGAGAAGGACGTTCTTACCTCCAAACTTTAGTTTCTCCTCTTTTAGAACCAAAAAGCTTGAAGAATCAACTAGCAAATGGTGAGGTTTTGTTGATGTGATGATTAGGAATCAAAAGAGGATTGAAAAGAGAGATTTAAGTGATAAAATCAGAAGAAAATCTCTGGAGAAAAGATGTTTGGGTTGAGAGAAAATGAGAGAAAGCAAAATTCGAAAATATGGAAAGTTAGTTGCAAAATAGGAAAATGACTTCCCTCCACTTTTCTTTTGTTTTAAAATCAGAATTAAACATTAAAATATCTTAGAAAAATCTGGAGAAACTCCCTTTGGGTAAATAGCTCCTTAAAGATTCAAAGTTTCAATCCTTTCTAAAACAGTCACGCAACTTTCAAAAATTACATTTTGGTCACTAGCCAAAATGTCACCCTTCCAAACCTCATTTTGTAAAATTGATTTCACAGTTCACTTATATATATTAAAAGATGATTTTAGAACATTTTTCCATATTTTTAATGCAACCCGAACTAGGCTTTCCTAATTTCACCTTTTTAGATTCGAACAGCACTTTGACCAACCCGGTCAACGCCCAAACGTCCAAGCCCAAAACCGGGGTGTTACAACTCTCCCCCCCTTAAGAAATTTCGTCCTCGAAATTTACCTGAAGGAAAGAGATAAGGAAACTGCTTCAGCATGTCATCTTTCCGCTCCCACGTGGCTTCCTCAACACCACGATGCTTCCACAGCACCTTTACCAACTCGATGGTCTTGCCACGAAGAACCTTGCTATCCGAATCCAGAACCTTCACCGGTTCCTCATCATATGTCAAATCCGGATTCAATTCCACTTCCTCCACAGGCATCACATGCGAAGGATCAGATCTATACTTCCAGAGCATAGAAACATGGAACACATCATGAATCCTCTACAGCTCTTGAGGTAGCCTCAACCGATACGCAACAGAACCCACACGCTCAACCACCTCATATGGTCCAATGTACCTAGGGCTCAACTTACCCTTCCGGCCAAACCTCATCACCTTCTTCCAAGGCGAAACCGTCAAGAACACACGATCACCCACCGCATATTCTATCTCCTTACGCTTCAAATCCGCGTAAGACTTTTGCCGATCAGAGGCTGCCTTCAACCGCTCACAAATGAGCTTCACCTTCTCAGTGGTTCCTTTCAACAAAGCCGGCATCGAAACCAACTTTTGACCCGTTTCAGCCCAACAAAGAGGAGTCCTAAACTTCCTCCCGTACAAAGCCTCATAAGGTGCCATTTGAATACTTGCCTGATAACTATTGTTATAAGCAAACTCCACCAAAGGCAAATGCTTCTCCCAAGAGCCCTGAAACTCAATCACGCAGCACCTCAACATATCCTCCAAGATCTGGATAACACGCTCTGATTGACCATCCGACTGAGGATGATAGGATGTACTGAAATTCAACCTTGACCCAAAGCTTGATGCAAACACTGCCAGAAACGCGACGTGAACCTCGGATCCCTATCCGACACAATCGACTTAGGCACACCATGCAGCCGCACAATCTCAACAATGTAGTATGCACAGGCAAGAAATGCGCACACTTCGTCAGGCGATCCAGAATCACCCGCACCGAATTCTTCTTCGATGGTGATAAAGGTAAACCAGATACAAAATCCATGGTAACCCTTTCCCACTTCCACTCAGGGATTCTCAACGGTTGCAACAACCCTGAAGGAACCTGATGTTCAGCCTTAACTCGCTGACACACCAAACACTTGCTCACAAACTCCGCAACATCCTTTTTCAAACCCACCCAATAGTACTCATCCCGAAGATCACGATACATCTTAGTACTACCAGGGTGCATAGCAAAAGGACTACTATGACCTTCAGTCAGAATAGCACGCCTCAACTCAACATCATTGGGCACTAGTATTCGACTCCCAAAACACAACACACCATCATCATTAAAACAGAAATCCGAAGGCCTACCCTCCGCGATATCCTGAACATGAGACACCAAGGAATCATCCAGCAACTGCTTTTCCTTGATCAACTTAACCATAGATGGTTTCACTTGCAACTCAGCCACAAGACCACCATCTCGCGAAATACTCAAACTGGCAAACATAGCCCTCAGCTCAACAGCTACCTTCCTACTCAAGGCATCCGCAACAACATTAGCCTTTCCAAGATGGTACTCAATCGTCAGATCATAATCCTTGAGCAACTCCAACCAACGTCGCTGCCTAAGATTCAACTCCTTCTGAGACATCAGATACCTCAAACTCTTATGATCCGTGTACACAGTACACTTCTCACCATACAGATAATGTCTCCAGATCATCAGAGCAAAAACCACTGCAGCCAACTCAATATCATGCGTAGGATAATTGCGCTCATGCACTTTCAACTGCCGCGATGCATAAGCCACAACCTTACCCTCTTGCATCAGCATACATCCCAAACCAACATAGGATGCATCACTGTAGACCACAAACTCTTTCCCTGATTCAGGTTGAACCAAGATAGGAGCTTGCGTCAAAGCCGCCTTAAGCTTCTCAAAAGCCTGATGTCTCGCCTCCGTCCACTCATACTTAACATCCTTTTGTAACAACTTTGTCAAAGGTGCAGCAATCTTAGAAAAACCATCCACAAACCTCCGGTAGTATCCAGCCAAACCAAGGAAACTACGGACCTCATGAACAGACTTAGGAACCTTCCAATTCATCACCGCCTCAATCTTCTGAGGATCAACACGAATCCCCTCAGCAGAAACTACATGCCCAAGAAACACCACCTCCTTAAGCCAGAACTCATACTTGCTCAGCTTAGCACAAAGCTGATTCTCCAACAAAGCTTGCAGCACAATCCTCAAATGCTCTTCATGCTCCTCCTCAGTGCGCGTGTACACGAGGATATCATCAATGAACACCACAACGAACTTGTCCAGGTATTCATGAAACACATGATTCATCATGTCCATGAAAGCAGCAGGAGCATTTGTCAAACCAAACGGTATCACAAGGAACTCATAATGCCCATACCTTGTCCTGAAAGCTGTCTTAGGCACATCCACATCCTTCACCTTCAACTGGTAATACCCTGACCTCAAGTCAATCTTAGAGAACACAGCCGCTCCCCGAAATTGATCAAAGAGATCATCAATTCTCGGCAAAGGATACCGATTCTTGATGGTCAACTTGTTCAGCTGACGGTAATCAATGCACATTCTCATAGTGCCATCCTTTTTCTTCACAAACAAGACCGGTGCACCCCAAGGTGATACACTTGGCTGAATGAAACCATGATCAAGCAGCTCTTGCAACTGCGTCTTCAGCTCCTTCAGCTCCTTAGGTGCCATTCTATAAGGGGTAATGGACACAGGAGTTGTATTCTCATACAGCTCAATTCCAAACTCCACCTCACGATTAGGGGGTAAACCAGGTAACTCCTCAGAAAACACTCCAGGAAACTCCTTCACAACTCTGATATCTTGCACTCGCAACTCCTTAGAGCAAGGATTCTTCACAAAATCTAGATAAGCCTCACAACCTTGCCTCAGAATCCTGCTCGCCTCCAAGGTAGACACCACATTGGCAAGAAACTTCACATTCTCACCAACCACAACAACTTCATAATCATCCGCAAGCTTCAGCGAAACTCGCTTATTTTCACAATCCACAACAGCACGATGCTCAGCAAGCCAATCCATACCAAGGATCACATCAAAACCATAGAAAGGCAGCTCCATAAGGTCAACATGAAAAACATGTTCTTGAACAACCAACGGACACCTTCTATACAACTTTCGAGTCACAACAGTCTCACCAAAAGAACTAGTGACACGAACTCCAACATCCAAAGACTCAACAGGCAAACCAAGCAATTCAGCATGATCACGCAAAATGTATGAATGCGTAGATCCAGAATCTATCAAGGAAAGTAATGACAAGGATTGCAAAGTAAAGGTACCTGCAATCACATCCGCGTCATTCCTTCCCTCACGCTGAGCATACACCCTCGCTTGACCTCCACCTTCAGGCTGAATAGCCACAACATGGGCCACTCCTCGTCCACCTTCCTCTCTCCGCTGGAAATTACCACGGCTGCGCCCACGACCTCTCTGCGGTGCAGCAACAACAGGAGCACGCACTTGGCCACCAGCCAACATAGGACACTCTCGCCTCAAGTGATCCGCAGATCCACAATTCCAGCATCCATTACCAGCTGCCGCAACAGGAGCTTGCACCTCCCTCACAGCACGAGGACAGTCACGCTTCATGTGATCACGTGAACCACAAATCCAACAAGCACTCAGATCAGCTCTAGCATTGCCTCCTCGAGCAGGTACACCACCACCTCTCTTAGCTGAGGACTGATACTTCTGATCACGTCCCCTCTTGTTCCGTCCACCACCGGAACTATACTCAGCAGATCACTTTCCAGCACTTGCTCCAGCACCTCTAGCAGATAAACCCAAGTTCATCTCAATATCTTTGGCCCGACCCACCAGCACATCAAAATCATCATACTCGGTGGCCAGCACATACATCTTCACATCCGTCACTAAAGCATAACGGAATCTTTCGCACCTCGCCCGCTCATCAGGTACCAGCTCAGGTGCATACTGACTGAGTCTAACAAATTGCACCTCATACTCAGCCACAGTCATGCTCCCCTGGGTAAGAGACATGAACTCACGTTTCTTTTCGTCCAGGTACCTCACACCAAGATACCTCCTCTTGAACACATTCTGGAAGAATGTCCAAGTTATATCAGCTTCAGCCATCCCAGCTATAGTGGTCGTCCACCACGTATAAGCATCCTCCTGTAGCAAGGATACTACACAACCCAGCTTTTGCACATCAGTGCAACTCATCTGACCCAAGATCCTCTTGGTACTCTCCATCCAGGACTCAGAACCTTCAGCAGACAAACCCCTGAACTCAGTCCCACCAAGACTGTGTAAGCGCTCCAAGGGTAGTCTAACACCAGCATCTCCCTAATGCCTAGCTCCTTGAGCTCCAGCTACTGCCGCTCGAAAACCACTAGCAATAGCTTGCACCAACATCGACATGTCAGGCATAGCTTGCCCCTGACGAACCTCAGGTCCAGCAGCTCCAGCACCAGCTGCAGCTTCAGCTCTTTCACCCTCAGCACCACCACCACCAGGCGGAGGAGGAGGTAACACCGCACTACTCGCATTTTCCTCATTCTCATTCTCATTCGGAGCCGTAGCTCGCACATTACTTCTCAACTCTCTACGTGGTGCCATACTCTAACCATGCAATCACAATGCAAATAAACAAAGTCAGGTCCAGCAAGGTAAGCAATCCAAGTACTCAAGCTCAATTTCACTCAAAATCAACATCATTTCTTAGCTTTGATTTGGCAATGGGTACCCCACAACATGCTACACCACATCATACAACTCAATCACATCAAAATCACAAGCCACTAAACATGCTTTCAATCAATCATGCATACATAGCATACATACTTCGATCATGCATACATTCATTCCCAATTACTCGAGAACTCGGCTCTGATACCACCAAATGTAACCCCCTTAACCTGGCCTAGACGGTTGACCCGAATTAAGAAAGTCACACGGGGAAAACCAAAGTCAACCCGAAAGTCAACCTTGATTAACGACCCTTTTTTTCATTTTAAACTTGTCTAGATGCTCATTAACCCTAGTTATGATCATACAAACAACATACTCAAAGATCATAAACATCAGAGATCAAACAGGGACCCAATTGAACAATTTACAGCTTTAGGGACCAAATTGCAAATTCTGTAAACACAGGGACTTAACTCAAATTAGAGTTACCATCTTGAAATTAATCAGGTTTCATGCTTCTTTGTCAAATTTCAGCTCAAACGGACATCCCAAACTCATACAATTGCACAAACAAGATTCAGGACCAAAATGCAAACATTCCAAAACATTTAACTACCGAAACGAGGGCTGGCAGAGGGCTTCCCGTTTCGAAACGGTGCCTCCCGTTTCGGACGCCTGGGTTACTACAAGCCACCCGTTCCGAAACGGTAGCCACTGTTCCGAAACGCCCTGCACATAATGCAGAAATTTTCTTGCTTAAACACACAATTGATCAACCATGCATGCTCCAAATGCTACCAAACTTTACCAGCAACTCATACAACATACAAGAGACATATTTGCATCAACCAATCAACATATTATCATCATATATGAAAAGCCCCAATTTTAAAGCATGCTTCCTACACAAGCAAACCCTTCAAGCATAAAGCCTTCAAAACCAAGCACATAAAGGCCAAATACAAAATCCAGCATTTCCAACAAAATTAAACTTACTTAGGGAGTTCAAAACATCTCCCAAAACATACACATAGGTCCCCCCATTGCTAAATGCCAAAAGCTAAAAGTGTTTAAGAAAACCTTCCCATACTTGAGCTTAACTTCCACTTGATTGCTTGCCTTCCTTGCTGCCCTCAAGCACCTTAATGTTCTGCATTATTGATTTAAGAAAATGAAAGAGAGCGTAAGCAAAAGCTTAGTGAGGAATGCTCATTAAAACCATTCAATAATGCATTTATAAAACACTTTATAAATCATACTTCAAATCATCATTTACTCATGCTCAAAGCAATTTAAACAAGCATTACATGCTTCCATATCATTACATGTCATATTGGCCACAAGTGATAAGTTCCATCTTTTTAAAAACAAGATCAACATAAGACTCACACATGGACTTTTAAACACCATTGTGATCTTATAATTCACAAGGACCACACAAGGACTTTTAACCACCTTTGTGTCCTTTACAAGTTTCACCCCAAGGACTTTTAAACACCTTGGCCCCATGGACTTTTAAACACCTTGGCCCATGGACTTTTAAACACCATGGCAAGGACCACACAAGGACTTTTAACCACCTTTGTGTCCTTAACAAGAACCATCCAAGGACTTTTAACCACCTTGATGTTCTTAAGTAACAAGGCTCACTCAAGGACTTTTAACCACCTTAGTGACCTTAACAAGAATCATCATGGACTTTTAACCACCATGAAGTTCTTAGAATCCACAAGGCTCACTCAAGGACTTTTAACCACCTTAGTGACCTTAACCTTTTTCAAAACATCACTTGCCAATATACATCATTATCATCAAATAATCCAATGTTTTAAAGCATTTAACCAAGCCATAAACATCATGCATTTTAAAGCATCAAACCACATTTAATCAATGTTCAAAACAAGGAACTCTTACCTTGAGCTTCCTTCAACATATGGCTTACAAAATCAGAAATAACCATGCTAAATCATGCTTTCAAAACAGAATTTAAAACATGCAATAAACCACATTGCACAACAACCAAACCATGGCCACCACTTAGAGAGTTTTTCCGAAAACTTACACTTGAACTTAGTAAAGTTGTTTAGACTTAAACTAAGCTCCCAAGACATTGGTTTCAAAGCTGAAACCCCAATTTCACTCACCGATTCCACTTCGCTTCTTGCTGAAGCACAAATCAAGCTTCCGGATCACCACCACTTGGATTCAAAGATGACTCCCCTATTTTAAACACATCAAAGCAGAGGATTAATGCATCATCGTGCATTAATAGCTTCAATGAAAGCACCTAAACTCGCTGCTCTCATCCACACTCCATTTTCGGCCACCAAACACAACCGAAAATGCATCCAAACAACTCCTCAACAAAGCCCAACCATAAACCATCAAAACTAAACATCCTTTAACATCATTCAACAACTAAAAAGAACCTAACAACATTCTTATACCTCCAGCAACATCAGATCCACAAGATCACCTTAAAAACAACCAAGAAACACAAGCTAAACTTAGGAAATTCAACCTATCCGGGATTGCATTAATCAAAACTCAATTCCTTATCAAATTAACATTCATTTATCATAAAAAACACACTTCAAATCACAGCTTTAACATATCAAACGAAAATCTATAAAAAATCACCAAATCTTGCATTTTAAGCCAAGATGCATTTCACAACTTTAAAAGCCATTTATAAAACATCAATTAAGGATTGAGAACTTAGGAATTTCAGTAAAGAACTGATAGTTTAGAGGAGAAGGACGTTCTTACCTCCAAACTTGAGTTTCTCCTCTTTTAGAACCAAAAAGCTTGAAGAATCAACTAGCAAATGGTGAGGTTTTGTTGATGTGATGATTAGGAATCAAAAGAGGATTGAAAAGAGAGATTTAAGTAATAAAATCAGAAGAAAATCTCTAGAGAAAAGATGTTTGGGTTGAGAGAAAATGAGAGAAAGCAAAATTGGAAAATATGGAAAGTTAGTTGCAAAATAGGAAAATGACTTCCCTCCACTTTTCTTTTGTTTTAAAATCAGAATTAAACATTAAAATATCTTAGAAAAATCTGGAGAAACTCCCTTTGGGTAAATAGCTCCTTAAAGATTCAAAGTTTCAATCCTTTCTAAAACAGTCACGCAACTTTCAAAAATTACATTTTGGTCACTAGCCAAAATGTCACCCTTCCAAACCTCATTTTGTAAAATTGATTTCACAGTTCACTTATATATATTAAAAGATGATTTTAGAACATTTTTCCATATTTTTAATGCAACCCGAACTAGGCTTTCCTAATTTCACCTTTTTAGATTCGAACAGCACTTTGACCAACCCGGTCAACGCCCAAACTTCCAAGCCCATAACCGGGGCGTTACATCAACAGATCTCCCAAAACAAATCTTAGGTTCCCGTTGCCAATTTATCAAAACTAATAGTGTATGAAAACATCACCATACGTGAGCTTGGATTTCCTTGGATGAACTTAGCTTCCTTGATGCCTAAAGCACCTCAATTATCTGCATTATTGGTAAGAGAGAGCGTAAGCACAAATGCTTAGTGAGGCATGCTCTAAACAAAACCATTACAATAATGCATTTTTATAAAACACTTTACAAATCTTTTAAACCACATGCACTTATCTTTCTCATGCTACCAAGCATCTTTTTCAAGCATCTCATGCTTCATTACATTCAATATCATACATTGGCTTTCAAGTGATACGTGGATTACAAGCATTGTCCCACATGCTTCATACACACTACCAGATTACACAAGGTTCACACTCAAGAGCAATCCCTCCATTGATGTGACACCTGTGGTTGAGTATAATGGTATAATCACAACCCCTCAACACCACTCACCGGTAGTTGTATAATTCCACTAACGAGAGTAAGGGAAACATAACACAAGATCCACACACGGACTTTACAACCACCATTGTGATCTTCTTCAATCGTTAGGGTACTTGGATGGAGTTTACGGTACAATCTCAACCCCTCAACATCCAAGGCGACTATACTTATGGGGCACCCAATCCTATAGCCGGCTAACTATATCCGATTAAAGTACTTTAAAACCATTACATCACTTGCCAATATACATCAAATACCATCAATAATTCACTATTTTAAAGCATTAACCAAAGCCACTTAACATCATGCATCACTATGCATCAAAACCATATTATTAACATGTCAAACCAAGGATCTCTTACCTTGAGCATCCCTCAATACAAGGCTTTCAAAACCAGCATTAATCATGTTTTCAAAACAGTAATTAAACATGTATTACATAACCAATGCATCAAACCACAATCTAGCACATCCGAGGGAGTTTTTCTGAAAACTTACTATTGGGCTTAGCTAAGTTGTTCAAACTTAAACTAAGCTCCCAAAACCTCCAAATAATTGTTCCAAAGCTGGAAACCAACTCCACTCACCAATTTCGTTTCACTAGCTTGCCGAAACGCCAATTAAGCTTCTGGATCAACTACAAAAGTGTCTGAAGATGTATCCCCTATTTTAGACACATCAAAGTAGAGGATTAATGCATCATCATGCATTGAAATCTTCAGCCAACACTCCTAAACTCGCTGCTCTACCCAAAACAAACATTTCAGCTACCAAACACAACCGAAAACACCTCCAAACTCTTCCAAAACTTAACCCAGCCAAGATCCATCACTTCTAACCATTTCTAAACATCAATTAACATCCAAAATAAACCTAAACTCGTCCTTATACCTCCAGCTATAGCTGAACACCAAGAACATCTCAAAAACTACCATTTTTATAAGCAAAAACTTAGGAAATACAACCTATTCGGGATTAGATTGATTAAACCTCATTCCTAACATCATTTGACATCCAAAATATATTAGAGAATCATCTCAAAACAGAGCCCAATCCATTACAACGAAAATCTTCAAGATCTCTTCGAAATCTTGAGTTTTAAGCCAAAATCAAGTTTCTAACATTAAATCCATTTATAAAACTTCAATAAAGGATTGAAAACTTGGGAATTTTAGTAAAGAACTGAGTATTTAGAGGAGAAGAAAATCCTTACCTCTAAATGATGATTTCTCCTTGATTTGGGCCAAATTCCATGAAAATTCAATGTGGAAATCAAAATGATTTGATGCAGGATTGATTAGGAACCAATAGATGATAGAAATCTCATCAATTGAAGTGAAAATCTATGTGAAAGTTTCTGGAAAAAAAGTGTTTGGATGATGGGATTTTGAGAGAAAAAGGAATTAGAGAAAATTAGGAAAAGGTAGTTATGAAATCCAAAAAGTAGTTTCCCTTTTCTCTTTATTTAATTAAAGCATTAATTAAATCACCCAAATTAGGAAAAATCTGGAGAAAAACATTTTGGGTAAATTAGCTCCTTAAAGATTCAAAGTTTCAATCCTTTACAAATCAGTCACTACTAAACTTTGCAAAAATCGCATTTTGGTCACTACACCGAAATGTAGTATTTCCAAATCTAATTTTGTAAAATTGATTTCACCACTCTCTTATATATATTAAATGAGGATTTTTAGATATTTTTCTTTATTTTTAAAACATCCCGAACTAGGCTTTCCCTAAAACTTCCTTTTATATTCGAACCGCCTATCAGACCGGTCTAGTTCAGACCCTAAACTTCTAAGCCCAAAATTAGGGTGTTACAACTCTCCCCCTCTTAAGAAATTTCGTCCTCGAAATTTACTTAGAGGAAAAAGGTAAGGAAACTACATCTTCATGTCATCTTTCCTTTCCCAAGTGGCTTCCTCAACACCACGATGCCTCCACAACACCTTAACCAACTCAATGGTTCTGTCCACTCATACTTGACATCTTTTCCAACTTTACTGTCTGAATCCAGAACCTCAATCGGCTCCTCGTCATAGGTCAAATCTGGGTTCAACTCCACTTCCTCCACAGGCATAACATGCGAAGGATCTGATCTATACCTCCGAAGCATATAGACATGAAACACATCATGTATCTTTTCCAACTCTTGCGGTAACCTCAACTTATAAGCAACAGGACCCGTACATTCAATCACCCCGTATGGTCCAATATACCTAGGGCTCAACTTACCCTTCCGGGCAAACCTCATCACCTTCTTCCAAGGCGAAACCTTCAAAAACACGCGGTCACCCACCACAAACTCAAACTCCTTACGCTTTTAATCCGCGTAAGACTTTTGTTGATTAGAAGCTGCCTTCAACCGCTCACAAATGAGCTTCACCTTCTCGGTGGTTCCTTTCAACAAAGCCAGCATTGAAACCAACTTCTGTCATGTTTCAGCCCAACAAAGAGGAGTTATGCACTTCCTCCCATACAAGGCTTCATAAGGTTCCGTTTGAATACTCGTCTGGTAGCTATTATTATAAGCAAACTCTACCAAAGGCAAATGCTTCTCCCAAGAGCCTTGAAACTCAATCACACAGCACCTCAACATATCCTCAAGCACTTGGATAACACGCTCAGACTGTCCATCCGACTGTGGATGATAAGAAGTACTAAAATTCAGCCGCGTACCCAAAGCTTGATGCAAACACTCCCAAAACGCGATGTAAACCTCGGATCTCTTTTTGACACTATAGACTTTGGCACACCATGCAGTCGCACAATCTCAGCAATGTACAGCTCTGCAAGCTTATCCAAAGTATACGTAGTATGCACAGGTAAGAAATGCGCACACTTCGTAAGGCGACCACGCCAAATTTTTCTTCGATGGCGACAAAGGCAAACCATACACAAAGTCCATGGTGATCTTTTCCCACTTCCATTCAGGGATCCTCAACGGTTGCAACAACCCTGAAGGAAACTAGTGCTCATCTTTAACCCGCAGACAAACCATACATTTACTCAGATACTCTGCAACATCTTTCTTCAAACCCACCCAATAGTACTCATCCTTCAAATCACGATACATCTTTGTACTACCAGGGTGCATAGCAAAAGGACTACTATGAGCTTCAGACAGAATAGTACGCCTCAACTCCACATCATTTGGCACTACTATCCGCCTTCAGAAACACAAAACTCCATCACCATTAAAACAGAAATCTGATGGTCTATCCTCAACAATATCCTGAACATGTGGCACAAAGGAATCATCCAACAACTGCTTATCCTTTATCAACTGAAACAACGATGGTCTCACTTGCAATTCAGCCACAAGACCTCCATCTTGCGACATGCTCAAGCTAGCAAACATGGCCCTTAGCTCTACCGCCACCTTCCTACTCAAGGCATCCGCTACAACATGAGCTTTTTTCGGATGATACTCGATCGTCAGATGGTAATCTTTAAGCAACTCCACCCAACGTCGTTGCCTAAGATTCAACTCCTTCTAAGACATCAGATACTTCAAACTTTTATGATCCATGTACACAGTACACTTCTCACCATAAAGATAATGTCTCCAGATCTTCAAAGCAAAAACCACCGCAGCTAACTCAATATCATGCGTAGGATAATTGCACTCATGCACCTTCAACTGTCGCGATGCATAAGCCACCACCTTACCCTCCTGCATTAGCACACACCCCAAACCAACATAGGATGCGTCGATGTACACCACAAGCTCTTTTCCTGATTCAGGTTGAACCAAAATAGGAGCTTGCGTCAAAGTTGCCTTAAGCTTCTCAAAAGCTTGTTGCCTTGCTTCTGTCCACTCATACTTGACATCTTTTTGCAACAACTTCATCAAAGCGGCAGCAATCTTCGAAAATCCATCCACAAACCTCCGGTAATATCCTGCCAACCCAAGTAAACTACGAACTTCATGAACAGAGTTAGGAGGCTTCCAATTCATCACCGCCTCAACCTTCTAAGGATCAACAAGAATCCCCTCAGCAGAAACCACATGGCCAAGGAAAACAACTTCCTTAAGCCAGAATTTGCACTTGCTCAACTTAGCATAAAGCTGATTCTCCAAAAGCGCTTGCAAGACAACCCTCAAATGACCTTCATGCTCCTCCTCAGTACGAGAGTACACAAGGATATCGTCAATGAACACTACAACAAACTTATCCAAGTATTCATGAAACATTCTATTCATCCTGTCCATAAAAGCTGCAGGAGCATTCGTCAAACCAAACGGCATTACAAGGAACTCATAATGCCCATACCTCGTTCTAAAGGCTGTTTTTGGCACATCCACGTCTTTCACCTTAAGTTGGTAATACCGATTCTTGATAGTCAACTTTTTCAGCTTACGATAATCAATGCACATTCTCATAATGCCATCCTTCTTCTTCACAAACAAGACCGGTGCACCCCACGGTGACACACTAGGTCGAATGAAACCACGGTCAAG
This sequence comes from Hibiscus tridactylites, assembly GCA_958450335.1. Classification (NCBI taxonomy): domain Eukaryota; kingdom Viridiplantae; phylum Streptophyta; class Magnoliopsida; order Malvales; family Malvaceae; genus Hibiscus; species Hibiscus tridactylites. The sequence continues at coordinate 48,246,539 of OY288266.1, forward strand.
CAACTCCTGAAGCTACATCTTCAATTCCTTCAACTCCTTAGGTGCCATGCGATAAAGAGCACTGGACACTAGAGTTGTGTTTTCATACAACTCAATTCCAAATCCACCGCTCGACTAGGAGGCAATCTAGGTAATTCCTCCGGAAATACTCTAGGAAACTCTCGTACGGTTCTGATATCTTGAACACGCAACTCCTTTAAACTAGGATTCATCACAAAAGCTAGGTAAGCCTCGCAACCCTGCCTCAGCATTCGACTTTCTTCCAACTTAGACACCACATTGGCAAGAAACTTCACATTCTCACCAACCACCACTACTTCGTAATCATCCGCAAGTTTCAACGAAACTCGCTTGCTTTCAAATCTACCACAGCTCGATGTTCAACAAGCCAATCCATACCAAGGATTACATCAAAGCCATAGAAAGGCAACTCCATAAGATCAACAAGAAAAACATGGTTTTGCACTTTCAAGGGACATCTTCTATACAACTTTCGTGTTACAACTGTCTCACCAAAGGAACTAGTCACACGTATACCAACATCCAAAGACTCAACAGGTAAACCAAGCATTTGAGCATGTTCACGCAATATGTATGAGTGTGTAGATCCATAATCAATCATAGGAAGTAATGATAAGGATTGCAAAGTAAAGGTACCTGCTATCACATCCATATCATTCCTTCCCTCACGCTGAGCATACACTCGAGCTTGGCCACCACCCTCAGGTTGAACGGCCACAACATGTGCTACATTCCTCCCACCATCATCTATGCGTTGAAAGTTACCACGGCCGCGCCCATGGCCTATCTTAGGTGCAACTACCCCAGGAGCACGTCCCTGACCAACACCGGCCAACAAAGGACACTCTCTCCTCATGTGGTCTATTGAACCACAATTCCAACATGAGTTACTTGTCACTGCAACAGGAGCCTAAACCCCCCTCACTACCCGAGGACAATCTCGCCTCAAATGGCCACGAGATCTGCACGTCCAGCACATGTTCTGATCAACCCTCATCCTATCTCCCTAGGCAGTCGTACCATGTCCTCCACTACCACGCCTAGCAGTAGGCTGATACCTCCTATCTCGTCCTCTCTGGTTCCGTCCACCACTAGAACTATGATCAACGACTCTTTTTCCCGAGCTAGAACTAACGCCTCTGGAAGACAAACCCAAGTTATGCTCGATGTCCTTCGCTCGACACACAAGCACATCAAAATCGGTATAATAAGTCGCAAGCATATATGTCTTCACATCCGTCAACAATCCATAACGGAAACGTTCACACCTCTCCCGCTCATCAAGGATAAGCTCAGGTGCATACTGACTAAGGCGAACAAACTGGATCTCATACTCAGCTACCGTCATGTTGCCTTGCACAAGAGACATAAATTCTCTTTTCTTCTCATATAGGTATCGCACACTCAGATACTTCCGCTTGAACGCATTCGGGAAAAACGTCCAAGTTACATAATTGTTCTCCATTCCAGAGATAGTGGTCGTCCACCACGTATAAGCATCACCATGCAGCAGTGACACCACACAACCCAACTTCTGCACATTATTGCAGTTCATTTGCCCCAAAATCCTCTTGGTGCTTTCCAACCAAGACTTCGATCCCTCCGGAGACAAACTGTTGAACTTAGTCCCTCCCAGACTGCGAAGACGTTCTAGAGGCAATCTCACATTAGCATCATCCTGATGCGCAGCTCCATGAGCTCCAACTACTGCTGCCTGAAAGGCTCCAGCAATAGCCTGAATTAACACAGTCATATCAGGAGCAGCTTGCCCCTGGACACCTTCAGGTCCACCGGCCCCAGCATCAACATCAGCATTACCAGCTCCAGAACCACCATCACCACTAGGTGGTCCACCACAAGGAGGAGGAGGTAAATCCACAACATTCTTAGCATTCTCCTCATTTTCATTCTGAGCCATAACTCTTGTATTAATCCTCGTTTCTCTACATGGCACCATTTACAAAGAAAACAATGCACTGACACAAATGTAATAAACACAATTAGGCTCAACAAGGTAAGTAATCCAAGTACTCAAGCTCATTTTCCAAAAACAATTCCTTTCATTAGTTTTGATATGGCAATGGGTTCCCCTAACACGCTTCAACAAAGCATAACATCACAATTGCAACCATGCATCACCATTCATAAACATTCTTTCACTTAAAAGGCTCATCATGCAAAAACACATACATCACCCACATAATAATACCCAATTACATGAGAACCAAGATCTGATGCCAACAAATGTAACCCCTTAGCCTGGCCTAGACGGTAGACCCGAACTACGAAGATTACACGGGGAAAACCAAAGTCAACCCGAAAGTCAACCTTGATTCACAACCTTTTTTTTCTTTTTAATCTTGTCTAGATACACATTAACCCTAAATGAGTTTCTATAAAACTTATTCTAGAAAGGCACAACGATCAGATAACAAACAGGGACTCAATTGCACTTATTACAAGAATAGGGACCAAAATGTAAATTCTATAAATTAGAGAGTCTTGACTGATTTTTATGTTACCAATATTAAATTAGTCGTGTTACATGCTTCCCTATCAAATTTCACTTTAATTGGACATCTCAAACTCATACAATTGCAAACTCAACTTTCGGGACTAAAATGTAAAGCTTGCAAACTTCAGCACCATTCAAATCAGTGCCCAACGGTCACCTGTTTCGAAACACTTAACATCCGTATCGAAACGCGAGGCTTCACTCTCCCGTTTTGATACTAGTTCCGAAACACGACTCTCCAGTAGCCAAATCGTTTCGAAACAGCCTCCAGCCGTTTCGAAACACGAAGGCCATTACAGGCCCCCGTTTCGAAACGCTAGAGAGTGTTTCGATACGGTTTGCCCAGAAACTACAGATTTAGCTGGTTTTTCATACACAAACTCATTCAAACTCATTCTAATGACTTCTCAAACATACCAACAAGTCATCAAACATATAGGGTGCATGTTTTTAACTCTTAGACACATTCATATCATCAAACATAAAATTCCACATGTCTAGAGGCATGCTTCCTATTATCAAACCAAAAAGAGCAAACAAACTTCAAATCAAGCATTTAAAGTCCATTTACGAAGTCAAACCAACAAAGGAAACATGCCACAACCTAGGGACTTCAACATATCTCCCAAAACAAATCTTAGGTTCCCATTGCCAATTTATCAAAACTAGTATAGTGTATGAAAACATCACCATACGTGAGCTTGGATTTCCTTGGATGAACTTAGCTTCCTTGATGCCCAAAGCACCTCAATTCTTTGTATTATTGGTAAGAGAGAGCGTAAGCACAAATTCTTAGTGAGGCATGCTCTAAACAAAACCATTACAATAATGCATTTTTAGAAAACACTTTAACAAAGCTTTTAAACCACATGCACTTCTCTTACTCATGCTACCAAGCATCTCTTTCAAGCATCTCATGCTTCATTACATTCAATACCATATATTGGCTTTCAAGTGATAGTTCATAACCATATCAACACAAAAATACAATCGGATACGCGGATTACAAGCGTTGTCCCACATGCTTCATACACACTACCGGATTACACAAGGTTCACACTCAAGAGCAATCCCTCTATTGATGTGACACTCGTGGTGGAGTATAACGGTACAATCACAACCCCTCAACACCACTCACCGGTAGTTGCATAATTCCACTAACGATAGTAAGGGACACATAACACATGATCCACACACGAACTTTACAACCACCGTTGTAATCTTCCTCAATCGTTAGGGTACTTGGATGGAGTTTACGGTACAATCACAACCCCTCAACATCCAAGGCGACTTTACTTACGGTGCACCCAATCCTATAGCCGGCTAACTATATCTGAATCAAGTACTTTAAAACCATTACATCATTTGCCAATATACATCAAATACCATCAACAATTCACTGTTTTAAAGCATTAATCAAAGACACTTAACATCATGCATCACTATGCATCAAAACCATATTATTAACATGTCAAACCAAGGATCTCCTACCTTGAGCATCCCTCAATAGAAGGCTTTCAAAACCAGCATTAATCATGCTTTCAAAACAGTAATTAAACATGCATTACATAACCAATGCATCAAACCACAATCTAGCACATCCGAGGGAGTTTTTCCGAAAACTTACTCTTGAGCTTAGCTAAGTTGTTTAGACTTAAATTAAGCTCTCAAAACCTCCAAATAATTGTTCCAAAGCTGGACACCAACTCCACTCACCAATTTCGTTTCGCTAGCTTGCCGAAACGCCAAGTAAGCATCCGGATCAACTCCAAAAGCGTCCGAAGATGTCTCCCCTGTTTTAGACACATTAAAATAGAGGATTAATGCATCATCATGCATTGAAATCTTCAGCCAACACTCCTAAACTTACTGATCTACCCAAAACCAACATTTCGGCTACCAAACACAACCGAAAACACCTCCAAAGTCTTCCAAAACTTAACCCAGCCAAGATCCATCACTTCTAACAATTTCTAAACATCAATTAACATCCAAAATAAACCTAAACTCATCCTTATACCTCCAGCTATAACAGAACACCAAGAACACCTCAAAAACCACCATTTTCATAAGCAAAAACTTAGGAAATACAACTTATTCGGGATTACATTGATTAAACCTCATTCCTAACATCATTTGACATTCAAAATACATTAGAGAATCATCTCAAAACAGAGCCCAATCCATTACAACGAAAATCTTGAAGATCTCTTCCAAATATTGAGTTTTAAGCCAAAATCAAGTTTCTAAAATTAAATCCATTTATAAAACTTTAATAAAGGATTGACAACTTGGGAATTTCAGTAAAGAACTGAGTAGTTAGAGGAGAAGAACATCATTACCTCTAAATGATGATTTCTCCTTGATTTGGGCCAAATTCCAAGAAAAATCAATGTGGAAATCAAAAGGATTTGATGCAAGATTGATTAGGAACCAATAGATGATAGAAATCTCATCAATTGAAGTGAAAATCTATGTGAAAGTTGCTGGAGAAAAAGTGTTTGGATGATGGAATTTTGAGAGAAAAAGGAATGAGAGAAAATTAGGAAAAGGTAGTTATGAAATCCAAAAAGTAGTTTCTCTATTCTTTTTATTTAATTAAAGCATTAATTAAATCACCCATATTAAGGAAAAATCTGGAGAAAAATATTTTGGGTAAATTATCTCCTTAAATATTCAAAGTTTCAATCCTTTACAAAACAGTCACTACTAAACTTTGCGAAAATCGCATTTTGGTCACTACAACGATATGTAGTATTTCCAAATCTAATTTTGTAAAATTGATTTCACCACTCTCTTATATATATTAAATGAGGAATTTTAGATATTTTTCTATATTTTTAAAACATCCCGAACTAGACTTTCCCTAAAACCTCCTTTTATATTCGAACCGCCTATCAGACCGGTCCGGTTCAGACCCTAAACTTCTAACCCAAAATTGGGGTGTGACAAAAACCTCTACAATAAGGACCGCAAAAGGAGTTTTAATCAAATTTTAGGTGATCATATAATTGATTATGAGCTTTTCAACAAAATTATATTGAAAAACCTCAATTTTTGTACTTTTTACTCAGTTAAAATTCCAACGGGTCCATCGTAAGCCCCACTAAGACGCGCTCGTCCGAAACCTCTAGAATTAGGACCGAAAAACAAGTTTGAATCAAATTTTTGGAGATAATATAATTTATTTGGAGCTTTTCAACACAATTATATTAAAAAAATCTCAATTTCTGCAATTTTTACTCAGTTAAAATTCCAACAGGTCCATTGTAAGGCCCATTTAGACCTGCTCGTCTGAAACCTCTACAAAAGGACCGCAATACAAGCTTTAATCAAATTTTTGGAGACCATATAATTGATTTACGATCTTTTCAATACGGTTAATTTGAAAAACATCAATTTCTGCACTTTTTACTCAGTTAAAATTCCAACGGATCCATTATAAGACCCACTAAGACTCGCTCATCCGAAACCTCTACAATAAGGACCACAAAAAGAGTTTTAATCAAATTTTAGGTGATAATATAATTGATTATGAGCTTTTCAACACAATTATATTGGAAAACCTTAATTTATGTACTTTTTACTCAGTAAAAATTCCAACGTGTCTATTGTAAGGCCCACTAAGACCCGCTCGTCCAAAACCTCTAGAATTAGGACCGAAAACAAGTTTTAATCAAATTTTTGGAGATCATATAATTTATTTGGAGCTTTTCAATACAATTATATTGAAAAACCTCAATTCCTATAATTTTTACTCAGTTAAAATTCCAACGGGTCCATTGTAAGGCCCATTTAGACTCGCTCGTCTGAAACCTCCACAAAAAGGACCGCAAAACAAGTTTTAATCAAATTTTCGGAGACCATATAATTCATTACGATCTTTTCAATACGATTAATTTGAAAACATCAATTTTTGTACCTTTTACTCAGTTAAAATTCCAACGGGTCCATTGTAAGACCCGCTCGTCCAAAAGCACTACAATAAGGACTGCAAAAAGAGTTTTAATCAAATTTTAGGTTATCATATAATTGATTATGAGCTTTTCACCACGATTATATTGAAAAATCTCAATTTTTGTACTTCTTACTCAATTAGAATTCTAACGGGTCCATCGTAAGGTTCAGTTAGACCCGCTCGTCCAAAACCTCTAGAATTAGGACCGAAAAACAAGTTTTAATCAAAATTTTGGAGATCATATAATTTATTTGGAGCTTTTCAACACAATTTTATTGAAAAACTTCAATTTCTGTTATTTTTACTCAGTTAAAATTCCAACGGGTCCATTGTAAGGCCCATTTAGACCCACTCCTCTAAAACCTTTACAAAAGAACCACAAAACAAGTTTTAATCAAATTTTCAGAGACCATATAATTGATTACGATCTTTTTAATACGATTAATTTGAATAACATCAATTTTTGTACTTTTTACACAGTTAAAATTTTATGTGAGGACCGCAAAACAATATTTAATCAAATTTTATGTGATCATATAATTGATTATGAGTTTTTCAACACAATTATTTTTGAAAAACCTCAATCTATGTACTTTTTACTCAGTTAAAATTTCAACGGGTCGATTGTAAGGCGCACTAAGACCCGCTCATCTGAAAACTCTATAATTAAGACCGAAAAACCAGTTTTAATCAAATTTTTGGAAATTATATAATTTATTTGGAGCTTTTCAACACAATCAAATTGAAAAACCTCAATTTCTTCTATTTTTACCCAGTTAAAATTCCAACGTGTCCATTATAAGGCCCATTTAGACCCGCACGTCTGAAACCTCTACAAAAATGACCATAAAACAAGTTTTAATCAAATTTTTGGAGACCATATAATAGATTATGATCTTTTCAATACGATTAACTTCAAAAACTTCAATTTCTGTACTTTTTACCCAGTTAAAATTCCAACAGGTCCGTTGAATGGCCCACAAAGACCCGCTCGTCCGAAAACTCTACAATTAGGTGATAATATAATTGATTATGAGCTTTTCAACACAATTATATTGAAAAACCTTAATTGATGTACTTTTTACTCAGTAAAAATTCCAACGTGTCTATTGTACGGCCCACTAAGACCCGCTCGTCCAAAACCTCTAGAATTAGGACCGAAAACATGTTTTAATCAAAATTATGGACATTATATAATTTATTTGGAGCTTTTCAACACAATTATATTGAAAACCTCAATTTCTGTAATTTTTACACAGTTAAAATTCCAATAGGTCCATTAAAATGCCCATTCAGATCCGCTCGTATGAAACCTCTACAAAAAGGTCCGCAAAAAAGTTTTAATCAAATTTCCGGAGAACATATAACTGATTACGATCTTTTCAATACGATTAATTTCAAAAACATCAATTTTTGTACTTTTTACTCAGTTAAAATTCCAACGTGTCCATTGTATGACCCGCTCGTTCGAAACCTCTACAATAAGGACTGCAAAAAGAATTTTAACCAAATTTTAGGTGATCATATAATTGATTATGAGCTTTTCAACACAATTATATTAAAAAACCTCAATTTTTGTACTTTTTGCTCAGTTAAAATTCCAACGAGTCCATTGTAAGGCCCACTAAGACCCGCTCGTCCGAGATCTCTAGAATTAGGACTGAAAAACAAGTTTTAATCAAATATTTGGAGATCATATAATTTATTTGGAGCTTTTCAACACAATTATATTGAAAATCCTCAATTTCTGCAATTTTACTAAAGTAAAATTCCAACGGGTCCATTGTAAGGCCCAATTAGACCCGCTCATCTGAATCCTCTACAAAAAGGACTACAAAACAAGTTTTAACCAAATTTTTGGAGACCATATAATTGATTACGAACTTTTCAATACGATTAATTTGAAAAATATCAATGTTTGTACTTTTTAATCAGTTAAAATTTTAATGGGTCCATTGTAAGACCCACTAAGACCCGCTCGTCTGATACCTCCACAATAAAGACCGCAAAACAAGTTTTCATCAAATTTTATGTGATTATATAATTGAATATGAGCTTTTCAAAAACAATTATATTTAAAAACCTCAATCTATATACTTTTTACTCAGTTAAAATTCCAACGTGTCAATTGTAAGGCACACTAAGACACGCTCGTCCGAAACCTCTACAATTCGGATCGGAAAACAAGTTTTAATCAAATTTTTGGAGATTATATAATTTATTTGGAGCTTTTCAACACAATCATATTGAAAAACCTCAATTTATTCTATTTTTACTTAGTTAAAATTCCAATGGGTCCATTATAATGCCCATTTACACCCGCTCGTCTGAAACCTCTACAAAAAGGACCACAAAACAAGTTTTAATCAAATTTTCGGAGACCATATAATAGATTAGGATCTTTTCAATATGACTAAATTGAAAAACTTCAATTTCTGTACTTTTTACCAGTTAAAATTCCAACGGGTCTATTGTAAGGCCCACAAAGACCCGCTCGTCCGAAAACTCTACAAAGAGGACCGCAAAACAAGTTTTAATCAAAATTTTGGAGATCATATAATTTATTTGGAGCTTTTCAACACAATTATATTGAAAATCTCAATTTGTGTAATTTTTAATCAGTTAATATTCCATTGGGACCATTATAATGCCCATTTAGACCCGCTCGTATGAAACCTCTTAAAAAATGACCGTAAATAAAGATTTAATCAAATTTTCGGAGACCATATAACTGATTACGATCTTTTCATTACGATTAATTTTAAAAACATAATTTTTTGTACTTTTTACTCAGTTAAAATTCCAACATGTCCATTGTAAGGCTCGCTCGTCCGAAACCTCTAAAATAAGGATCGCAAAAAAAGTTTTAATCAAAATTTAGGTGATCATATAATTGATTAAGAGCTTTTCAACACATTTATATTGAAAAACCTCAATTTTTTTTACTTTTTACTCAGTTTAAATTCAAACGGGTCCATTGTAAGGCCTACTAAGACCCGCTCGTCTGAAATCTCTAGAATTAGGATTCAAAAACAAGTTTTAATCAAATTTTTGGAGATCATATAATTTATTTGGAGCTTTTCAACACAATTATATTGAAAAGCCTCAATTTCTGCAATTTAACTCAAGTAAAATTCCAACGGGTTCATAAAAAGGCCCATTTAGACCCGCTAGTCTGAAACCTCTACTGAAAGGACCGCAAAACAAGTTTTAATAAAATTTTCGGAGACCAAATAATTGATTACGATCTTCTCAATAAGATTAATTATAAAAACATCAATTTTTAAACTTTTTACTTATTTAAAATTCCAACAGGTCCATTGTAAGACCCACTAAGACCCGCTCGTCCGAAACCTCTACAATAAGGACGTCAAAAAGAGTTTTAATGAAATTTTAGGTGATCATATAATTGATTATGAGTTTTTAAACACAATTATTTTTGAAAAACCTTAATTTATGTACTTTTTACTCAGTTAAAATTCCAACGGATCCATTGTAAGGCGCACTAAGACCCGCTCGTCCGAAACCTTTACAATTAGGACGGAAACAAAAGTTTTAATCAAATTTTTGGAGATCATATAATTTATTTGGAGCTTTTCAACACAATCATATTAAAAAACTTCAATTCCTCCTATTTTTACTCAGTTAAAATTCTAACGGGTCCATTGGAAGCCCATTTAGACCCGCACGTCTGAAACCTCTACAAAAAGGACCATAAAACAAGTTTTAATCAAATTTTTGGAGACCATATAATAGATTATGATCTTTTCAATACGATTAACTTCAAAAACTTCAATTTTTTACTTTTTACCCAGTTAAAATTCCAACAGGTCCGTTGAATGGCCCACAAAGACCCGCTCGTCCGGAAACTCTACAATTAGGTGATAATATAATTGATTATGAGCTTTTCAACACAATTATATTGAAAAACCTTAATTTATGTACTTTTTACTCAGTAAAAATTTCAACGTGTCTATTGTACGGCCCACTAAGACCCGCTCGTCCAAAACCTCTAGAATTAGGACCGAAAACATGTTTTAATCAAAATTTTGGACATTATATAATTTATTTGGAGCTTTTCAATAAAATTATATTGAAAACCTCAATTTCTGTAATTTTTACACAGTTAAAATTCAAATGGGTCCATTAAAATGCCCATTCAAATCCGCTCGTATGAAACCTCTACAAAAAGGTCCGCAAAAAAGTTTTAATCAAATTTCCGGAGAACATATAACTGATTACGATCTTTTTAATACGATTAATTTTAAAAACATCAATTTTTGTACTTTTTACTCAGTTAAAATTCTAACGTGTCCATTGTATGACCCGCTCGTTTGAAACCTCTACAATAAGGACTGCAAAAAGAATTTTAACCAAATTTTAGGTGATCATATAATTGATTATGAGCTTTTCAACACAATTATATTAAAAAACCTCAATATTAAAAACATAATTTTTTGTACTTTTTACTCAGTTAAAATTCCAACATGTCCTTTGTAAGGCTCGCTCGTCCGAAACCTCTAAAATAAGGATCGCAAAAAAAGTTGAAATCAAAATTTAGGTGATCATATAATTGATTAAGAGCTTTTCAACACATTTATATTGAAAAACCTCAATTTTTTTTTACTTTTTACTCAGTTTAAATTCTAACGGGTCCATTGTAAGGCCTACTAAGACCCGGTCGTCTGAAATCTCTAGAATTAGGATTCAAAAACAAGTTTTAATCAAATTTTTGGAGATCATATAATTTATTTGGAGCTTTTCAACACAATTATATTGAAAATCCTCAATTTTTGCAATTTAACTCAAGTAAAATTCCAACGGGTTCATAAAAAGGCCCATTTAGACCCGCTAGTCTGAAACCTCTACTGAAAGGACCGCAAAACAAGTTAAATTAAAAATTTCGGAGACCAGATAATTGATTACGATCTTCTCAATACGATTAATTATAAAAACATCAATTTTTAAACTTTTTACTCATTTAAAATTCCAACAGGTCCATTGTAAGACCCACTAAGACCCGCTCGTCCGAAACCTCTACAATAAGGACGTCAAAAAGAGTTTTAATGAAATTTTAGGTGATCATATAATTGATTATGAGTTTTTGAACACAATTATTTTTGAAAAACCTTAATTTATGTACTTTTTACTCAGTTAAAATTCCAACGGATCCATTGTAAGGCGCACTAAGACCCGCTCGTTCGAAACCTTTACAATTAGGACAGAAACAAAAGTTTTAATCAAATTTTTGGAGATCATATAATTTATTTGGAGCTTTTCAACACAATCATATTAAAAAACTTCAATTTCTCCTATTTTTACTTAGTTGAAATTCTAACGGGTCCATTGGAAGCCCATTTAGACCCGCTCGTCTGAAACCTCTACAAAAAAAGGACCGCAAAACAAGTTTTAATCAAAATTTCAGAGACCATATAAGGTAAAAACATCAATTTCTTAATTTTTACTTAGTTAAAATTCCAACGTGTCCATTGTAAGACTCGTTCGTCCGAAACCTCTACAATAAGGATCACAAAAAGAGTTTTAATCACATTTTAGGTGATCATATAATTAATTATGAGCATTTCAACACAATTATATTGAAAACCTCAATTTCTGTACTTTTTACTCAGTTAAAATTCCAACGGCTCCACTATATTGCCCACTAAGACCCGCTCGTCTGAAACCTCTAGAATTAGGACCGAAAAACAAGTTTTAATCAAATTTTTGTAGATCATAAAATTTATTTGGACCTTTTCAACACAATTATATTGAAAAACCTCAATTTCTGTAATTTTTACTTAGTTAAAATTCAAACGGGTCCATTGTATGGCCCATTTAGACCTGCTAATATGAAACCTCTAGAAAAAGGACTGCAAAACAAGTTTTAATCAAATTTTCGGAGACTATATAATTGATTACGATCTTTTTCAATACGATTCGATTGAAAAACATAAATTTTTGTACTTTTTACTCGGTTAAAATTGCAATGGGTCCATTGTAAGACCCACTAAGACCCCCTTGTCTGAAACCTCTATAATAAGGATCGCAAAAAGAGTTTTAATCAAATTTTAGGTGATCAAATAATTGATTATGAGTTTTTCAACACAATTATTTTGAAAAACCTCAATTTATGTACTTTTTACTCAACCCCATTATTCCAATATACATTAGGGAACTATTTTCCCCTTAGGTTCACCCTTGGTTCCGACTCAGGGTGGTTAGAGGGATTTTTAATGAGGCCCACCCTTTTTCTTCAAAAAAATTACAACATGTACATAGTAAGGCTCACTTAGACTCGCTCGCCCGAAACATCTATAATTATGACCGAAAAACAAGTTTTAATCAAATTTTTGGAGATCATAAAATTTATTTGGAGATTTCCAACACAATCATATTGAAAAACCTCAATTTCTATAATTTTTACTAAGTTAAAATTCCCACAGGTCCATTGTAAGACCCAATAAGACCCGCTCGTCCAAAACCTCTACAATAATGAGCACAAAAAAAGTTTTAATCAAACACTTTGTGATCATATAATTGATTACGATATATTCAACACGATTAATTTGAAATACCTCAATTTCTGTAATTTTTACTTAGTTAAAGTTCCAACAGGCCTGTAACCCCCTTAGCCCGGCCTAGACGGTTGACCCGAACTACGAAGATTACACGGGGAAAACCTAAGTCAACCCAAAAGTCAACCTTGATTAACGACCCTTTTTTTCTTTTTAAACTTGTCTAAATGCATATTAACCCTAGGTGAACTCTTCGAATCAGCATACTCAAAAATCGCAGCAAGCGGAGATCAATTAGGGACTCAATTGCACAACATATGAATTTAGGTACCAAATTGTAAATCCTGGAAATTACGAAGACTTAGCCAATTTTTAAGTTACCATTATGAAATTAGTTATGTTTCATGCCTCTCAGTCAAATTTCATCTCAAACGGACACTCCGAGCACAAGCAATTGCATAAGCAAAGTTCAGGACTAAAACGTGAAGATTTCAAAACATATGACCATCAGATTCAGTGCCCAACGGTCGAGTGTTCCGAAACGGGGAAGGACCGTTCCGAAACGCAGGACCGTTCCAAAACTAATTGCGGAACAGGGCTTGGCAGTAGCAAATCCGTTCCGGAACGGCTCTACCCGTTTCAAAATGTCATGGCCATTTCAGGCCACCTGTTCTGAAACGGTAGCACCCGTTCCGATACGGGATGCCCAGAATTGCAGAATTTTGCTGGTTTAATACACTTTTGACCCACCAAATACAATCATATGACCTCCATATCATACCAACAAGTCATTAAGCATTAAAGGAACATACTAGCATCATCAAATCTCAATCATGGCATCATTTAAAGAAAATCCCCAAATATATAGGCATGCAACCTATAATGAGAATCATGCAATCAACAAATAACCAAAAACAAGTACTAAATGGCCCTTTACAACTTTCAAACACCATAGGCATTAAACCAAACTTAGGGAGTCCAAAACATCTCCCAAAAACACAATACATGAGCTTAAACTTCCACTTGGATTCTTGACCTCCTTGCTGCCCTTAAAGCACTTCAATACTCTGCATTATTGGTTCAAGAAAGAGAGAGCGTAAGCACATAGCTTAGTGAGGAATGCTCAATTAAAACAACACAATAATGCATTTTTGTAAAAACACCTTTCCAAGGCCTTTAATTTCAAAACATCATTTATCATGCATTTATGCATACAAACCAAGCATCTCATGCTTCAATTCAATAACATGTCATATTGGCTTTCAAGTGATAATCCATAACCATTTTACAATTCAAAACACAATCGGATACGCGGACTACAAGCGTTGTCCCATACGCTTCATACACACTACCAATATTAAGGTGGAGTATACCGGTACAATCACAACCCCTCAACACTCGTGATGAAGTCTACGATAGAATCACAACCCCTCCACATCACTCATTGGTAGTTGTATAACATCACTAACGAGAACACGGGACACACAACACAAGATCCACACATGGACTTTTAACCACCATTGTGATCTTAACCATGTCGTTAGTGTACTTGGATGGAGTTTACGGTACAATCACAACCCCTCAACATCCAAGGCGACTTTATTCACGGTGCACCCAATCCTATAGCCGGCTAACTATATCCGATTCAAGTACTTTTAAACCAACACATCACTTGCCAATATACATCATTTAACATCATCAATCCACTGTTTAAAAGCATTTAACAAAGCCATTAAACCAACATGCATCACTATGCATCAAAACCACATTTATCAATGTCAAACCAAGGATCTCTTACCTTGAGCATCCTTCAACACATGGCTCACAAAACCATCATTAAACATACTTAAATATGCTTTCAAAACAAAATTTAAAACATGCAAATTAAACACATTGCATTCAACCATCTCATGGTTCTTCAACAAGAGAGTTTTTCCGAAAACTTACTCTTGAGCTTAGCTAAGTTGTTTAGACTTAAACTAAGCTCCCATAACCTTCAAACATTGGTTTCAAAGCCGAAAACTAAACTACACTCACCGATTCTGTTTCGCAAGCTTGCCGAAACACCGATCAAGCTTCCGGATCAATACCACAAGGATCCGAAGATGTCTCCCCTAATTTAAACACATCAAAGCAGAGGATTAATGCATCATCATGCATTAAAATCAGCCAAAGAACCTAAACTAGCTGCTCTCACCAAAACTCACATTTCGGCTACCAAACACAACCGAAATCACATCCAAACACCTCTACAACAATACCCAGCCAAGATCCATCAACTCCAATCATTCTTAGACATCAATTAACATCCAAAAAGAACCTAATCACGTCCTTATACCTCCAGCTATAGCAGAACATCAAAATCATCCCAAAAACCACCATTAACTCAAGCAAAACTTAGGAAAATCAACCTATTCGGGATTGCATTGATTAAACCTCAATTACACATCATTTATTCAACCAAAATACATCAAAAAGACATCTCAAAACAGAGCCCAAACATTTACTATGAATTTCTTCAAAATTAAATCCAAATCTTGCATTTCAAGCCAAAAATCAAGATCACAACATTAAAATCATTTATAAAACTCAATTAAAGGATTGAGAACTTGGGAATTTCAGTAAAGAACTGAGTATTTAGAGGAGAAGGACGTTCATACCTCTAAATGTGAGTTTCTCCTTGTTTAGATCCAAAATCTTGGAAAATTCAATAACCAAATGATGAGGTTTTGGTGTAGAAATGATTAGAAACCATTTGGAGATTGAAATCTCAACTTTAGATGTGAAAATCAGAGGAAAAGAGGCTGGGGAAATGTGTTTGGCTGAGGGAAAAGTCGAGAGAAAAAGAAATGGGAAAATTTGACAAAAGTTAGTTATAAAACCAAAATATCTATTTTCCCTCCTTTCCTTTTATCAAATAACATTAATTAAATCTTTAATATTTAAGAAAAATCTGGAGAAACCCTCCCTTGGGTAAATTAGCTCCTTAAAGATTCAAAGTTTCAATCCTTTTAAAACAGTCACCAACTTTTCAAAAATTACATTTTAGTCACTAACTTTAATGTCATATTTCCAAACCCCATTTTGTAAAATTGATTTCACCACTCTCTTATATATAATAAAAGAGGATTTTTAGATATTTTTCCATATTTTTAATGCATCCCGAACTAGGCTTTCCCTAAAATCACCTTTTATATTCGAACCGTAATTTAAACCGGTCCGGTTCAGACCCTAACTTCCAAGCCCAAAATTGGGGTGTTACAACTCTCCCCCCTTAAGAAATTTCGTCCTCGAAATTTATCTGAAGGAAAAAGGTACGAAAACTGCTTCAACACCACGATGCTTCCACAACACCTTTACCAACTCAATGGTCTTGCCTCGAAGAACTTTACTATCCGAATCCAGAATCTTCACTGGTTCCTCATCATAGGTTAAATCCGGACTCAATTCCACTTCTTCCACAGGCATCACATGGGAAGCATCCGATCTATACTTCCGAAGCATAGAAACATGAAACACATCATGAATCTTTTCTAACTCTTGCGGTAACCTCATCTTGTACGCAACATGACCCACACGCTCAATCACCTCGTATGGTCCAATGTACCTAGGGCTCAACTTACCCTTTCGGCCAAACCTCATCACCTTTTTCCAAGGCGAAACTTTCAAAAACACACGATCACCCACAGCATACTCAATCTCATTACGCTTCAAATCCGCGTAAGACTTTTGCCGATCAGAAGCTGCCTTCAATCGCTCACAAATGAGCTTCACATTCTCAGTGGTTCCTTTCAACAAAGCTGGCATCGAAACCAACTTCTGGCCCTTTTCAGCCCAACAAAGAGGAGTCCTACACTTTCTCCCGTGCAAAGCTTCATAAGGTGCCATTTGAATACTTGCCTAATAACTATTATTATAGGCAAACTCTACCAAAGGCAAATGTCTCTCCCAAGAACCCTGAAACTCAATCACACAGCACCTCAACATATCCTCCAACACCTGGATAACACGCTCAGACTGTCCATCCGACTGCGGATGATAAGATGTACTGAAATTCAACCATGTACCCAAAGCCTGATGCAAACACAGCCAGAAACACGACGTAAACCTCGGATCTCTATCCGACACAATCGACTTTGGCACACCATGCAGCCGCACAATATCAGCAATGTACAGCTCCGCAAGCTTATCCAAAGTGTACGTAGTATGCACAAGCAAGAAATGCGCACACTTCGTCAAGCGATCCACAATCACCCACACCGAATTCTTCTTCGATGGCGACAAAGGCAACCCAGACACGTAGTCCATGGTAATCCTCTCACACTTCCGCTCAGGAATCCTCAGCGGTTGCAACAACCCTGAAGGAAACTGATGCTCAGCCTTAACTCGCAGACATACCATGCACTCGCTTACAAACTCAGCAACATCTTTCTTTAAACCCACCCAATAGTACTCATCACAAAGATCACGGTACATCTTAGTACTACCAGGGTGCATAGCAAAAGGACTACTAAGAGCTTCAGTCAGAATAGCACGGCTCAAATCAACATCATTGGGCACTACTATCCGACTCCTAAAGCACAACACTCCATCATCAGTAAAGCAGAAATCCGATGGCCTATCCTCCGCAATATCCGGAACATGTGGCACTAAAGAATCATCCAACAACTGCTTTTACTTTATCAACTGAACCAAGGATGGTTTCACTTGCATCTTAGCCACAAGACCACCATCACGCGAAATGCTCAAACAAGCAAACATAGCCCTCAACTCCACAGCTACCTTCCTACTCAAGGCATCCGCTACAACATAGGCTTTACCCGGATGGTACTCGATCGTCAAATCGTAATCCTTAAGCAACTCCACCCAACGTCGTTGCCTAAGATTCAACTCTTTCTGAGACATCAGATACTTCAAACTCTTGTGGTCCGTGTACACAATACACTTCTCACCATACAAGTAATGTCTCCAAATTTTCAAAGCAAAAACCACCGAAGCTAACTCAATGTCATGTGTAGGATAATTGCGCTCATGCACCTTCAATTGCCGGGATGCATAAGCCACCACCTTACCCTCTTGCATCAATACACATCCCAAGCCAACGTAGGACGCATCACTATACACCACAAACTCTTTCCCTGATTCAGGTTGAACCAAGATAGGAGCTTGCGTTAAAGCTGCCTTAAGCTTCTCAAAAGCCTGCAGTCTCGCCTCCGTCCACTCATACATAACATCCTTCTGCAACAACTTCGTCAAAGGTGCATCAATCTTTGAAAACCCATCCATGAACCTCCGATAGTATCCTGCCAAACCAAGAAATTTAGGTTATAGGCAAACTCCACCAAAGGCAAATGTTTCTCCCAAGAGCCCTGGAACTCAATCACGCAGCACCTCAACATATCCTCCAAAATCTGGATAACACGCTCGGACTGACCATCCGATTGAGGATGATAAGATGTACTGAAATTCAACCGTGTTCCCATAGCTTGATGCAAACACTGCCAGAAAGGCGATGTAAACCTTGGATCCCTATCCGACACAATCGACTTTGGCACACCATGCAGCCGCACAATCTCAGCAATGTACAGCTCCGCAAGCTTATCCAAAGAAAACGTAGTATGCACAGGCAAGAAATGCACACACTTCGTCAGGCGATCCACAATCACCCACACCGAATTCTTCTTCGATGGTGACAAGGGTAAACCTGATACAAAATCCATGGTAATCCTTTCCCACTTCCATTCAGGGATTCTCAACGGTTGCAACAACCCTGAAGGAACCTGATGCTCAGCCTCAACTCGCTGACACACCATGCACTTGCTCACAAACTCAGCAACATCCTTCTTCAAACCCACCCAATAGTACTCATCACGAAGATCACGATACATCTTAGTACTACCAGGGTGCATAGCGAAAGGACTACTATGACCTTCAGTCAGAATAGCACGCCTTAATTCAGCATCATTGGGCACTACTATCCGACTCCCAAAACACAGCACTCCATTATCATTAAAACAGAAATCCGAAGGCCTACCCTCCGCGATATCCTGAACATGAGGTACCAAGGAATCATCCAACAACTGTTTTTCCTTGATCAACTGAACCAAAGATGGTTTCACTTGCAACTCAGCCACAAGACCACCATCACGCGAAATACTCAAACTGGCAAACATAGCCCTCAACTCAACAGCTACCTTTCTACTCAAGGAATCCGCTACAACATTAGCTTTTCCAGGGTGATACTCAATCGTCAAATCATAATCCTTGAGCAACTCCACCCAACGCCGCTGCCTAAGATTCAACTCCTTCTAGGACATCATATACTTCAAACTCTTGTGATCCGTGTACACAGTACACTTCTCACCATACAGGTAATGTCTCCAGATCTTCAAAGCAAAAACCACCGCAGCCAACTCAATGTCATGCGTAGGATAATTGCGCTCATGCACCTTCAACTGCCGCGATGCATAAGCCACCACCTTACCCTCTTGCATCAACACACATCCCAAACCAATATAGAACACATCACTATACACTACAAACTCTTTCCCTGATTCAGGTTGAACCAAGATAGGAGCTTGCGTCAATGCTGCCTTAAGCTTCTCAAAAGCTTGCTGTCTCACTTCCGTCCATTCATACTTAACATCCTTCTGCAACAACTTTGTCAAAGGTGCATCAATCTTCGAAAACCCATCCACAAATCTCCGGTAGTACCCCGCCAAACCAAGGAAACTACGAACCTCATGAACAGACTTAGGAACCTTCCAATTCATCACCGCCTCAATCTTCTGAGGATCAACACGAATCCCTTCAGTAGAAACCACATGCCCAAGAAACACCACTTCACTTAACCAAAACTCGCACTTGCTCAGCTTGGCATAAAGCTGATTCTCCAACAAAGCTTGCAACACAATCCTCAAATACTCTTCATGCTCCTCCTCAGTACGCGAGTACACGAGGATATCATCAATGAACACCACAAAAAACTTATCCAGGTATTCATGAAATACACGATTCATCATGTCCATGAAAGCTGCAGGAGCATTTGTCAAACCAAACGGCATCACAAGGAACTTATAATGCCCATACCTTGTCCTGAAAGCTGTCTTAGGCACATCCACATTCTTTACCTTCTACTGGTAATACCCTGACCTCAAGTCAATCTTAGGGAACACAGCTGCTCCCCGAAATTGATCAAAGAGATCATCAATTCTCGGCAAAGGATACCGATTCTTGATAGTCAACTTGTTCAGCTGACGATAATCAATGCACATTCTCATAGTGCCATCCTTCTTCTTCACAAACAAGACCGGTGCACCCCAAGGTGACACACTCGGCCGAATGAACCCACGGTCAAGCAACTCTTGCAATTGCGTCTTCAGCTCCTTCAACTCTTTGGGTGCCATTCTATAAGGGGTAATGGACACAGGAGTTGTATTCTTATACAGCTCAATCCCAAACTCCACCTCGCGATTAGGAGGTAACCCAAGCAACTCCTCAGGAAACACACCAGGAAACTCTCGCAAAATCCTGATATCTTGCACACGCAACTCCTTAGAACTAGGATTCATCACAAAAGCTAGATAAGCTTCACAACCTTGCCTCAGCATCCGGCTCGCCTCCAACGTAGACACCACATTGGTAAGAAAATTCACATTCTCACCAACCACAACCACCTCATAATCATCCGTAAGCTTCAACGAAACTCGCTTATTCTCACAATCCACTACAGCACGATGCTCAGTAAGCCAATCCATACCAAGGATTACATCAAAACCATAGAAAGGCAACTCCATAAGGTCAACAGGAAAAACATGATCTTGAACAACCAATGGACATCTTCTATAAAGCTTTCGAGTCACAACAGTCTCACCAAAAGAACTAGTGACACGCACACCAACATCCAAAGACTCAACAGGCAAACCAAGCAATTCAGCATGCTCACGCAATATGTATGAGTTCGTAGATCCAGAATCAATCAAGGATAGTAATGACAAGGATTGCAAAGTAAAAGTACATGCGATCACATCCGCGTCATTCCTTCCCTCCTGCTGAGCATACACCCTGGCTTGGCCGCCACCCTCAGGATGAATAGCCACAACATGAGCCACACCCCGACCACCTTCCTCTCTCCGCTGGAAGTTACGACGGCCGCGCCCACGACCTCTCTGTGGTGCAGCAACAACAGGAGCACACACTTGGCCACCAGCCAACATAGGACACTCTCTCCTCATGTGATCCGTAGATCCACAGTTCCAGCACGCATTACCAGCTGCCACAACAGGAGCTTGCACCTCCCTCATAGCACGAGGACAATCACGCTTCATATGGTCATGCGAACAACATATCCAAAATGCACTCGGATCAACTCTAGCGTTGCCTCCCCGAGCAGGCGCACCACCACCTCGCTTAGCTGAGGACTGATACTTCTGATCACGTCCCCTCTTGTTCCGTCCACCACCGGAACTATACTCAGCAGCTCGCTTACCAGCACTTGACCCAGCACTTTTAGCAGATAAACCCAAGTTCATCTCAATATCCTTGGCTCGGCCCACCAGCACATCAAAATCACTATACTCGGTAGCCAGCACATACATCTTAACTTCCGTCACTAAACCATAACGGAACCTTTCACACCTCTCCCGCTCATCCGGAACAAGCTCAGGTGCGTATTGACTGAGTCGACAAACTGGACCTCATACTCAGCCACAGACATGCTCCCCTGGGTAAGAGACATAAACTCCCTCTTCTTTTCATCTAGGTACCTCACACCTAGATACCTTCTCTTGAACGCGTTCTGAAAGAATGTCCAAGTTACGTCAGCTTCCGCCATCCCAGCGATAGTGGTTGTCCAACACGTGTAAGCATCATCTTGCAACAATGATACTACACAGCCCAGCTTCTGCACATCAGTGCAACTCATCTGACCCAAGATTCTCTTGGTACCCTCTAACCAAGACTCCGAACCTTCAGCAGATAACCCTCTGAACTCAGTCCCTCCCAGACTGCGCAAACGTTCCAAGGGTAGTCTAACTCCAGCATCTCCCTGATGCACAGCTCATTGAGCTCCAGCTACTGCTGCTTGAAAAGCTCCAGCAATAGCTTGTATCAACACCGTCATGTCAGGAACAGCTTGCCCCTGACCAGCCTCAGGTCCAGCGACCCCAGCACCAGCTGCAGCTCTAGCTCCTTCACCCCCAGCACCACCACCACCAGGTGGAGGAGGTAAATCCACCGCACTATCAACATTCTCTTCATTCTCATTCTCATTTTGAGCCGTAGCTCGCACATTACTCCTTAACTCTCTACGAGGTGCCATACTCTAACAATGCAATCACAATGCAAATAAACAAAGTCAGGCTCAGCAAGGTAAGCAATCCAAGTACTCAAGCTCATTTTCACTTAAAAACAATATCATTACATTAGCTTTGATTTGGCAATGGGTACCCACAACATGCTTCACCACAGCATACACCTCAATTGCAACATATTTACAATTCACCCAACATGCTTTCATTCAACAAGCATACAAAGCATACATACTTTACTCAGTCACATACTCATTCCCAATTACTCGAGAACTCAGCTCTGATACCACCAAATGTAACCCCCTTAACCCGGCCTAGACGGTTGACCCGAATTAAGAAGTTTACACGGGGAAAACCAAAGTCAACCCGAAAGTCAACCTTGATTAACGACCCTTTTTTTCTTTTAAAACTTGTCTAGATGCACATTATCCCTAGATATGATCATACAATCAGCATACTCAAAGATCATAACCATCAGAGAACATTCAGGGACCCAATTACACAAATTACAACTTTAGGGACCAAATTGTAAATTCTGAAAATTATAAGGACTTAACTCAAATTAAAGTTACCAATATATAATTAATCATATTTCATGCTTCTCTGTCAAATTTCAGCTCAAACGAACATCTCAAACTCATTTAATTGCAATAACAAGGTTCAGGACTAAAATATAAACATTTCAAAACATATAACCAACAATTTCAGTGCCCAACGGTCGAGTGTTTCGGAACAGGGAAGACCCGTTCTGAAACGCGGGACCATTCCAAACCGTTTCGGAACAGTTCCTTCCGTTTCGGAACGCCCAGGCCATTTCAGGCCCCCGTTCCGATACGGTAGCACCTGTTCCGAAACAGGCTGCCCAGATTGCAGAAAAGTTGCTGGTTTATCACTTAATTGACCTATCTAACATGCTCCAAATGCAACCAAATTTTACCAGCAGGTCACTCAACATACAAGGAACATAATTGCATCAACCAAACATCAACATGACATCAATTATGAAAATCCCCAATTCTATAGGCATGCATCCTACTTAGAAAACCATTCAAGCATCAATATACCAAAACAACATCACAAAGGCCAATTACAAGTTCCAACATTATCAACATCATAAATCCAACTTAGGGAGTCTAAAACATCTCCCAAAACAACAACATAGGTCCCCCATTGCCAAATACCCAAAAGCTAATAGTTTTGAGAAAATGTTCACCATACATGAGCTTAGATCACCACTTGGATTCTTGGCTTCCTTGCTGCCCCAAAATGCACCTCAATGCTCTGCATTATTGGTTTAAGAAAAGAGAGAGCGTAAGCAAAAGCTTAGTAAGGAATGCTCATTTAAAACCACACAATAATGCATTTATAAAACACCTTTATAAACCTTAAATCAATCATCATTTGCACATGCACTAAAGCATTTAAAACAAGCAATTCATGCTTCAAGTTCATATCATGTCATATTGGCAACAAGTGATACATCAACATAAGATCCACACATGGACTTTTAAACACCATTGTGATCTTATAATTTCCAAGGACCACACATGGACTTTTAAACACCATTGTGTCCTTAACAAGAATCATCCATGGACTTTTAAACACCATGACAAGGACCACACAAGGACTTTTAAACACCTTTGTGTCCTTAACAAGAATAACCCAAGGACTTTTAAACACCTTGGTGTTCTTAAATAACAAGGCTTACACAAGGAATTTTAACCACCTTTGTAACCTTAACCAAGAACCAACCATGGACTTTTAAACACCATGTTGTTCTTAAAATACACAAGATTCACACAAGGACTTTTAACCACCTTTGTGATCTTAACCAAGAACCAACCATGGACTTTTAACCACCATGTTGTTCTTAAATAAACAAGGCTCACACAAGGACTTTTAACCACCTTTGTGACCTTAACCATCACTTGCCAATATGCACCATTAACAACAATATTCCACTGTTTTAAAGCATTTAACAAAGCCATAAACATCATGCATCTTTAAGCATCAAACCACATTTAACAATGTTCAAAAACAAGGATCTCTTACCTTGAGCATCCTTCATCACATGGCTTATAATCTCAGCAAATAAACATGCTAAATATGCTTTCAAAACAAGATTTAAAACATGCAAACAAACCACATTGCATACAACCAATCCATGGTTCATC
Source organism: Hibiscus tridactylites (assembly GCA_958450335.1). Taxonomy (NCBI): domain Eukaryota; kingdom Viridiplantae; phylum Streptophyta; class Magnoliopsida; order Malvales; family Malvaceae; genus Hibiscus; species Hibiscus tridactylites. The sequence goes on from OY288266.1 coordinate 48,271,030, forward strand.
ACCAAGAGAGTTTTTCCGAAAACTTACTCTTGAGCTTAGCTAAGTTGCTTAGACTTAAACTAAGCTCCCAAACCTTCAAAACATTGGTTTCAAAGCTGAAAACCAAAATCCACTCACCGATTCCGTTTCGCCACTTGCCGAAACACCAATCAAGCATCCGGATCACCACCACTAGGATCCAAAGATGACTCCCTTGTTTTAAACACAACAAAGCAGAGGATTAATGCATCATCATGCATTAATATCTTCAATGAAAGCACCTAAACCCGCTGCTCTCAACCACACTCCATTTTCGGCTACCAAATACAACCGAAAATGCATCCAAACAACTCCACAACACTACCCAGCCATGATCCATCAAATCAAGTCATCTTTAAACATCAATTAACATCCAAAAAGGATCTAACCATGCCCTTATACCTCCAGCTATAACAGATCATCAAGATCACTCCAAAAACAACCAAGAACTCAAGCTAAACTTAGGAAAATCAACCTATCCAGGATTGCATTGATTAAACCTCAATTTCTCATCAATTTAACATTCATTTAACATCAAAAAGACACCTCAAAACACTGCCCAAACAGATCACACGAATTTTAACCAAAAATCAACCAAATCTTGCATTTAAAAGCCAAGATCAAGAACACCACCTTAAAACCTTTTATAAAACACAAAATAAGGATTGAGAACTTGGGAATTTCAGTAAAGAACTGAGAGTTTAGAGGAGAAGGACGTTCTTACCTCCAAACTTGAGTTTTCTCCCTTTTTGGAACCAAATTCCTGAAAATCCACTTAGCAAATGCAAAGGTTTTCTTGAAGAGATGATTGAAGATCAAAAGAGGATTGAAATGAGTTATTTAGGTGACAAAATCAGAGGGAAAAGCTCTGGAGAAATGTGTTTTGTTTGAGAGAAAGATGAGAGAAAATGAAAATGGAAAATGTGGAAAAGTTAGTTGGAAACTTAGGAAAATATCTTCCCTCCCTTTTCCTTTATTTTAAAACCAATAATAAATCATTTAATATTTTAGAAAAATGTGGAGAAACTCCCATTGGGTAAATAGCTCCTTAAAGATTCAAAGTTTCAATCCTTTTTAAAACAGTCTCACAGTTTTCGAAAATTACATTTTGGTCACCAACCAAAATGTCACACTTCCAAACCTTATTTTGTAAAATTGATTTCACCACACCCTTTTATATTCGAACTAGGCTTTCCTAAATTCACCTTTATATATTCGAACCGCACTCCGACCGAACCGGTCTGAAACCCAAAACTCCTAAGCCCAAAATTAGGGCGTTACATATTCACACTCAGATCCAACTCGAATCCTCTTCGATGTATTTTATTGGTATACATGGGTTTTCCGAAACTAGTCACAAAGTTAAAACTTTGGATATAATCGACTCTCTAAATAATAACAATGGCCTCCCTTGGCTTCTAGGCGCTGACTTTAATGAAATTCTATCTGATAACGAGAAACAAAGGGGTTGTCGTCGCACTACATCTCAAATCAATAGTTTTCGAAATTGTCTCTCACGCAATAGTCTTTTTGACTGCAAACCGACTACTGGTTGGTTCACTTGGTCAAAATTGGACCTAATACCCCAACTATTTTCGAAAGTCTCGACCGCTTTGTAGGCAATACATCATGGAAAGCTTCTAACCCCTTTCATCGTATCATCTCGGACTTTAACGCCAAATCAGATCATTGCTTCTTGCTATTAGACACTGCCCCACTTTACAACACACTTCATGTCCACTAACTCCAAAATTTCGCTTTGAAAATTGTTGGGTTGCCAATGCAGAAGGCATATCTCTCGTTAAACAAACTTGGGCTAATACCAAGGGCCACACTCTTGACAACATTCGAGCTATTGGTTCTTGCTTAGGGGAATGGCAATCACAACAACGTTACAATGCTACAGGACACATTCACCTCCTTACTAAGAATATTAACAAGTATCTCAGGAGGCCCCTGACGTCCTCCGCTGAGGAAGCTTACATTACGGCTAGATCTGAACCTAACAAATTACTTAACGAGCACGAAGTCTACTGGGCACAACGATCTCGCAACTTGTGGCTTTCTCAAGGAGACAAGAATACTCACTTCTTTCATGCCCGTGCTAACAATAGAAGGAAAAAGAATACTATTAATGGTTTATATGACACTAATAATAAATGATGTGTTGTCGAAAGTGATCTCATGACTATTGCATCTACCTATTTCCAAACCTTATTCACCTCCTCAAATCCTCAATTATCGGAACATATTCTCTCCAAAATAACTACCTCGGTTACACCAGCTATGAACAAGTCCCTAACCAGGGCCTTCACTGCTGATGAAATCCTTATTGCCTTCCGAGATATTGATCCCCAAAAGGCCCCAAAAGTGTTCTTCGGACAACACTGGGTCACAGTAGGTGCGAATGTCACCACACTTTGTCTAAATCTCCTCAACGGCTCAGCCGACATGGCATCTGTTAACCAAACCATTTTGGTACATATACCCAAAATTAAAGATCCAAGTACTATGAGGCATCTAAGGTTTATTAGTCTATGTACGATACTTTACAAAATTGTAGCTAAGGTACTAGTCAACAAAATGAAGCAAACGATACCTTTTTGTATTAGTAATAACCAAGCTACCTTCGTTCAGGGGCGCAGTATCACTGATAACTTCCTCATTGCTCATGAAATTATACACTCTATTAATACTGGAACTACTAAATTTTCACATGGAGCTGCTCTTAAGCTTGCTATAGAAAAGACCTTTGATAGAGTGGAATGGTCTTTTCTTGAGAATGTCATGGCCCGAATGGGAGTTGCACCCTCTTGGATTTCCATCATAATGTTATGCATTTCTTCGGTATCTTTCACGGTTAAGGTAAACAACTCCTTTTCTCCTTTCTTTAACCCACAACGGGGTCTTCGCCAAGGCGATCCTCTGTTGCCATTCCTCTTTCTCTTCTGTACTCAAGGGCTCTCTGCTTACCTCTCTGAGGCTCAACAACAAAAACTTACTTCCTGGCCTTGGTGCTAGCAGATTGGGACCTAAAGTCAATCACCTCCTCTTTACAGATGATTGTATTGTATTTCTTAATACCAACCCAGTGGAAGCTGACCATCTTAAGCTGGCTCTTCAGACTTACGCTTCCGCCTCTGGGCAAGCAGTCAACTTTGAAAAATCTACTATTTTCTATAACCCACGTACCCCCAATTCCACTCGTGCAACAATTAATAATACCTTACAGGTACATAAGGTCAATAACCCAGGTGTCTACCTAGGCATCCCACTCCTCATCGGTAAAAATAAAACAGAATACCTAGGTTTCATTATTGATAAAGTTCATGATCGATTGTCTAATTGGGACAAACAACTTTTGTCTTTTAGTGGCTGAGAAATTTTTATCAAAGCTGTTTTGAAATCTTTGCCCCAATATGTTATGTCGTGCTATTTGCTTCCCCAAAACGTAATTGATGATATGATTTCTGCTATTCGGTGTTACTAGTGGTCTGGTAAAAACAATAAAAAAGGCTTGCACATGCTCCCTTGGGATCAAGTTTGTTTACCTAAATCCGTGGGAGGCATGGGCTTTCGGGACCTAACTAATTTCTATATTGCGCTTCTAAGAAAGCAACTCTGGCGGCTTAATTGCGAACCAGAGTCTCTGCTGGGTCAAATCTATAGAGCTAAGTATTTCCCATCTAGTTGCATCCTTGATGCTTCTCGACCACTTCGTGGTTCATTTGTCTGGCAAGAACATTACAATGCTATGCAACATCTCTATGGCGGGTTTCTCTATCGGTCTGGAATTAATAGTAGTATTCGTATCCACAAGGATAATTGGGGTGGCTCTTCTCCTGTCCATCTCTATGGGGATTACAAGATCTTCGACGAAGTATATGTTCACTGTAGAGATTTTATGTTACGAAACCAAGCAGCTTGGGATCCTATTAAGATTCGCAACTATTTCACCACAAAGGATGTCAATGCTATCTTGAATACTCCAATCATCAATGATAATCGTGACTCCATTCTTTGGAACCCCAACGATTTTGGAGTTTACTCGGTCCGATCCAGTTACCATCTTTTACAACGGCCACCGGATCCTCGAAATCGACCTGCTCGGATCTAGAAAGTTATGGCTAAATTAAAATCCCTCCGTAAGGTTAAAACCTTTGGTTGGCGCATGGGTTCCGAAGCCCTACTTGTTGGAACTCGATTGCAAGCTTTTGCGCAAGACCTGGGACCCTTCCCTATTTGTCGATCAAGTCCAAAATCTATCCTTCATGCTCCTCGCGACTGCCCTGGCGCTTCGGAGGCACTCCGTATAGTGGGCATCCCATCTCCTTTAACTAATAGTACGGCCCCTTCTGGTCTACAATGGCTTGAGGAGGGTGCTCGCCAAATATCACCTGACCTTTTTGGACTTTTTCTTACCACTCTTTGGAATATTTGGAACCGGCGTAATGACTGGGTCCATAATTGCCATTTGCATCCCCCATGGCTAATTTCCGTCAACTCTCTCAGTTTAAATCATGATTACTCAAATGCTATCTCTTCTTCCCCCTCCCCTTCGGGTTATCCACCACTCTCTCCTTCTCGTTGGAGGCCTCCCCCTCCTGGTTATATTAAAGTTAATGTGGATGGGGCTTTTGACCCTGCCACTCGTGCAACAACGGTTGGAGTTGTGGCCCGGGATTATTCGGGTGCAGTTGTTGGGGGCTTGTCTTACCCTTTCATCAGTTGTCCGGATGATGCTACTTTTGAAGCTGTGGGTCTTGTGCTGGCATCACTTTTTCTCAATCTCAACGACGGAGCCGCTTGCTCTTTGAGACAGACTGTGCTTCCCTTGCGAACATGCTTAACCTTGAGGGGCCTGACCTTTCCACCTTGGGTCCGACAATTCTACAAGCTCGTGATGCACTCCCTTCCTTTTCTTTTGCACATGTTCAATATGTAAGCCGTGGGGCTAATTTAGTTGCTCATATTCTGGCTACACAAGCTCTAAGAACCATGACTTCTGTGTCTTTTGGTTCTTTTTTTCAGATAGTATCCGCAACGTTGTACTTGGCGAGATTTCTTCTCGATCTATTTAAATAAATCTAGGGTACTCTTTTCCCCTTCTTAGGGATCTCAGGGACCTGTACCTGGGGATGTTAGTAGGGGTTTTTAATGAGGCTCTCTTTCATCAAAAAAAATTCTAACGGGTCCATTGTAGGGCCCACTAAGACTCGCTCATTCGAAAGCTCTAGAATTAGAACCGAAAAAAAATTTAATCAATTATTTGGAGATCATATAATTTATTTGTAGCTTTTCAACGCAATTATATTGAAAACATTAATTTCTGTAATTTTTACTCATTTAAAATTCCAACGGGTCCATTGTAAGGCCCTTTTAGAGCCGCTCGTCTGAAACATCAATTTATGTACTTTTTACTCAGTTAAAATTCCAACTGGTCCATTATAAAACCCACTAAGACTCGCTTGCCCGAAACCTCTACCTATGAATGGCTTCCTTCAAAAAGATTTAGAAAAAGCGTAATTAAATATCATGATGTGGAAATATAAAAACACAAATAAAAAAAGATAGTGATGGGAGATATGATAGGGATAGATTTGGGCGATAGGTTGGGTAAGACAAGTGCAACTTAGTAGTTTGTGGACTACATTGTAAAATCTGAGAATGTTTTGCGCTGCCATGAATTGATGCCTCTGCGAGAATGGCAGGCGGCAAACTACGACCTTGTCATGCGGCCGCAGCAAGTCACTGCCACTGTAGAAGTGTATTGTCTAGGCATGTGGAATGGAAGGAAGTCCTAGTGGCAAGTCTGGCAGACATTCCAAAGTTCGGCGTGATGCTCTACAGTGATCCCTCCTATTTCTAGGTTAGGATGCTCGAGAACTAGCTTGTGGACTAATGTGGAACCAAGTTAGTCAACTCGATTGGTAATCCCTTTTAGCCGCTGAAACTTGTGGACTAGTGTGGAACCAAGTTAGTCACGCATTGAATGTTGTGACCGTGCTTAACCCTTTCGCGAGCCTTGCACTTTAGTGCCCGACAAATGGATTTTCTCTTCAACTGACTGGTGTAGAGTAATTGAACGAACAAAGAGAATAGATTAAGCTAACTTTGGAATTTTATTAAAAACAACTCAAAAGTATTACAATCGTTTCCCTCGAACTACTTTACATACACGCGTCTAAACCCTAGGAGAGTTGGGCCGCAACCCCCAACAACTCCAACCTATCTAACTATCCCCCCATCTATCCTCTCGTCCTCATATATGAGAAGTGCTATCCGAGATGCCCCTATACCCTTGCATACATTGTGAATATATAGGACTCATGGCCTAAGTTTGAGTCCTCTTTGAAGTAGGAGTTCTAAAAGTAAGTTATATTAAATACACTCCTTTATACTTTAAATACAGACTCTTTTGACGTTACCTTCCTCCTCAAGTAAGGATAAGTGCTCTTACTTTTCGATCTTAGATCAGCTCTACAGGTCGTTAGAGGCTTCAGAAAATTGCTAGACTGGGCTCATTGGGCTTAGGAAATATCTCTCTTTAAATCGCGACCCATCTTGGATAAGTCGGTGTAACTCCTGCCCGGACGGCACATGGCAGCAATGCTGCTTCGGTAGTGTCCTTGGCGGCATCTTGAGCTTCTTTAGTACAACTCCTCTGGTTCCAACTTTCTGTCATGTCCTAACCTGTCCTCTCCTCTCTTAGCTCTAGCACCTGAAAATATAAACTAAACTAAAACAATAACTTTTCTCAACCAAACATAAAATATTCAATAGAAGCATGGTAAAAGATAAGATAATGTTATAATGCATGTAATGCACCTAATTATGCCTAAATGAGTTTAAGAACAACAATAATACGGACATGAATGTGTACAAAATATATAACTCATGGACACTTTACACACCCCCAAACTCGAACTATTGCTTGTCCTCAAGCAATGCAACCTAGCTAGTAAAGTTGCCCTTAGCACAAAATTAATAGAAACATTAGCCTTTAACTTGATTTCTTACCTCAAGGCCATGGCACCTGTTTTTATGTTAGTAATTGTGAATGACATGAAATAACTTAGGTTTTAATTTTCTCAATGCATGTGCAATTTGTGCAGGCCTATGGTCATGCTAACTATGTTGAAATAATTGAGTTAACAAAGAATGCCTAAAATAAATAAATCACTAGAAAGGATACGAGTTGTTTCCTTGTCAGCATGGTTGGGTGCTTTTGTTTTATTTTTCTGATCATGGCTTTAACGGCTTCAACTCATCACATCTATTCTCTGGGTCTAAGGCTAAGATAGGTGCACTCTATGAAAATCCGGACCCTTTGAATAGAGTCATCCCGTGAAGACTTTCATTCAATCTTGCTAATTTGTTCGTCACTTGGTTTAGATTCATGGACTTTGATACCAGCGGAGTGTCCTTGCTCATGATCCTTCATAGAGCCTATTTCGGGCACCTTTAGGGATTTTAATCTTTCTACCTAGAGCCTGTTTTGGGCACCTCTAGGTTTTTCATCATTTTTGTTGTGCTGCACTGTGCTGCCGTGGCGGCAAACCTGTATTCAATCAAGGAATTTTTTATTAAGTAAGGCAGGCAGTGTTAAACTCAAAATTCAAGCAAAAATTCAGCATTTAGCAGACAAGTGTAAAGATAAATGCCAGAAATAAAAAATTTTCTAAGTAGTTGGCTAAGCTATGAATGCACAAGTTTTTAAGCTAAAGATTTCTATTTCATTAACTGCTAGAGGGCAGAATTTACATATGCATTTAAATGCTACTAAATGTACCTAAAACAAAGAGGACTAATTCCCCCAAAACTCAAGGTTCGCATTATCCTCAATGCCTCTACAAAACAAAAAGCTAGAAACAATAAAACATAAGAAGAAAAAATGAAAACAGAAAAAATATAAAACTGAGAAAAAAAGAATAATAAAATAAAACATAAAAATTAAAAAGAAAAAGAAAAAATGGTGCTATAAGCTGGGGGAGTTCTCCTCTGTCGTTGCCGCGTCAGAGGAGGATTATGGGGAAGCGGGCTGGACTAGGTGGCGCGTAGCTGATGGTTTTTCGGATGGGCTCTTCTTCGAGCTACGCGGCGGCTGGGGGTGGGTTTCTTTGATTGTCTTTCGGTTCCTCCACCCACGGTTCCGCTGCTGGCCGCTTTCTCTTCATTGCTTCCTCAGTCGGTTCGTCATCGAAGGAGTCTGAGATCTCCATGTCTAAGACGCTGGCGTCTTTGGCAGCGACCCATTTTGCTACGGGGGATACAGCAGTGGTTTCCTCCTCTTTCTCTGATTCGGATGAGGAGGTGAGTTCATATGGCTGTATAGGGGTTGGAGAGGTTCTTCTCATGGGGCGGCGGTGCGGCCCCTTGCTGTCATCGGCGGCAGGAGCAGCAGCTGGTCTTGGAGTGATCTGGATTGGCATGGAAGCTGCTAACTCCATGGGAAAGGCGGGCAATTGTGGGCTGGCATCCTAATACTTGTCCAGCAAGTATGCCACAAAGGCCTCTTGCACGTCCGCTACATATTTGCTGAAGATCACCTGCTTGTGCTTGATCCTCTGGAAGCTTTCAACTAGGCTATGCAGTACGAGATCACTTCGGATGGGAGGGCAGCTTTAGTACTTCACGTTGCGACTGAGGTGGCGGCAGCTTAGGACGACGGTTGTGCGGTGGAAGGTGTGTCTTGCTCCGCGTTATGCATCATCTGCCGGCGAACCCTTCTTGTCCATCCTTCCTTGGCAGAAAGAATTTTGTCTTTGGGGTCCGATGGCACGCGAAAGTTGTCGCACAGGCCTGTGATGAGTGCAGGGAAGAAGAGAGGTCCCTTCGCGTTTAGCTTCTCTGCGTGAGCATAGACCTCCTTTATGATTACCTCGCCAACGTTGATCTGCCGCCCTATCATAATACTATGGATGAGGGCAAGTCGAGGCCTGTTGACTGTGGATCCGTGCGTGCTGGGCATCAGGTGGCGTTTGATGAAGTTACTCAAAAGAGCTGCCTCTGACAACAAATTGTGGCAGTTGACTGATCTGTTGTTTTTACGTTTTAGCCACTTGGTGTTTGGCTTACAGGTCTCCCTCTTGATTTTGTTATAGTCAGCCACCGTTAAGTAGGACTCCCATTCTTCGCGTGGGTTGTCGCTGACCTCTATGCTGTAGAAGGTGTTGATCATGTCAGCAGTAAACTTGACACCTTCTCTGCGGACGTACACGAAAGGGCTTGCCGGTGTCGGTCTATGGGTGTATAACTATCGCACATGGTTGTTGTTGATTCCTTCTAGCTGCCGTGCGAATTGGTCCCAGCCCATATTGTGGATCCTTTCGAATAGAGAGGGTTCCTAGCCAAAATCTCCATCAGTCTGGGTGTATTGGAAACACATCTCTTCCTATAGTTGCCTTTCTCTGTAGAACTTCTTGTAGGTCTCCTCGACAGCTGGGTTCAAGAACCTTTTCGAAAGGTGTTTTGGAGGTGTCGACGGGTTGCTGTGATGAGGCCTTAGTTTATGGGACAATTGTATTTCCTAAAGAAAGAAAAGAAAGAACGTGAAAGAAAATAAAACTAAGGAAATCTTGGAAGCAAAGATTGCAGAAATAAATCATAGTAAAGGAGAAAGCAAAGTGAAGAACGGGGGAGAATGGTTTGCTTTATATAGTAGCTTCTCTCCTCTACCATGGCGGGCACGCTATCAATGGGCGACAATTATTGCGGCGTGAATAACATGATTCTAGTCGTTACACAGATATTCATTATGCTCTCTAGGGCAAAATATAGTCGTTGTGGCTAGCCATTATGAAGCCGCTAGCCGTTACGCTTATCTACCATGGGCTACTCTGGCCGCTAGTTGGGCCTCTCCGTTATTCTTTAATCGTTCTTGATCTTTCTTTCATTCCTAACCTGAAATAAATTTTAAAATATAAAAATCAAATTTAATCTTAATATATAAAAATAAATAATAATAAAAAATTGGGTTATGTTGGGCTGCGTTTTTCCCACGCATAACCACTTCCTGGGGCTTTGTGTTTGGCTATTCTTCTGGGCATGTCCTTCCCCTCCTCAAGTGGATGTTGCTGCCAACCTTGCTGCCCTGGTGGGACATACACCAAGAAAACAAAGAGACTTTTTTATAAGTTAAAAGAGATTTAATGTGCACTAACTAAATAGGAGTGCAGAAATTCAAACGTAGTTGATGTTGTCAATCCCCAGCAGCGGTGCCAAAAACTCTTAGAGCGTCTAGGTGTTCTCTATTTATGATCGCAAGTGCACACTCTTGTCAAGTAATAGTATAAAAGATATCGTCTCCCATAGGGATTGGAGCAGCTCCTATGAATGGCTTCCTGCACAAAGATTTAGAAAATGCGTAATTAAATCTCATGATGTGGAAATATAAAAACACAAATAAAATAAAGATAGTGATGAGAGATATGGCAGGGAGAGATTTGGGCGATAAGCTGGGTAAGACAAGTGCAGCTTATTAGTATGAGGACTGCATTGTAAAGTCCGAGTATGTTTTGCGCTGCCATGAATTGCTGCCTCGGCGGGCGGCAAACTAAAACCCTGTCACGCGGCTACAACAGGTCACTGCCACTACAGGAGTGTATTGTCTAGGTAGGTGAAATAGAAGGAAGTCTTCACCGTAAGTCTGGTAGACATTCCAAAGTTTGGCGGGATGGTAGACAATGATTCCTCATATTTCTAGGTTAGGATGCTCGAGAACTATCTTGTGGACTAGTGTAGAACCAAGTTAGTCAACTCGAATGGTAATCCCTTTTAGCCGCTAAAACTTTTGGACTAGTGTAGAACCAAGTTAGTCACGCCTTTGTATGTTGTGATCGTTGTAACCCCCGTAGCCCGGCCTAGACGGTTGACCCGAACTACGAAGATTACATGGGGAAAACCAAAGTCAACCCAAAAGTCAACCTTGATTAATGACCCTTTTTTTTAGACTTGTCTAGATGCACATTAAACCTAGGCATACTCTTGAGATAAGCATACTCAAAAATCACAGCAATCGGAAAACAATAAGGGACCCAATTGCACAAAATACGAATTTAGGGACCAATTTGTAAATTCTGAAAATTAAGAGGACTTTACCAATTTTTAAGTTACCATTATGAAATTAGTCATGTTTCATGCCTCTCTGCAAAATTTCATCTCAAACGGACATCTCAAACTCAAGCAATTGCACATACAAGAATCAGGACTAAAACGTAAAGCTTGCAAACCTCAAAACCATTCAAATTTTATGCACAACGGTCAAGTGTTCCGAAACGGGTCTAGGCCGTTCAGGAACACCCCTTGGCAGTAGCCAAAGTGTTCAGAAACGGTCTAGGCCGTTCAGGAACACCCATGCCAAAACAAGGGCCTGTTTCGAAACAGGCAAGGGTGTTTCGAAATACCCTGCCCAGAAACAGCAGATAGGCCTGTTTAAACACCTTTAAACCCCATCAAACATGCTCCAAACCACTCCACTTTAAATCAATAACATGCCAAGCATCATACCTACCAAATTGCATCAAAATCTAGATACAACACCACCCCTAGGTGCACCAAGTCATCCAACACATTCAACACTTAAACATGTTTTTTAAACAAGAAGCATAGCATAACGACTTATGAATAAGGAGATTCAAACGTTGCAAGCGTTAAACCACATAGTTCAAAACCATAAACCAAACTTGTCCAACATACACAATCTCATTAAACATCAACATAGAAGACTCTTCCCCCTCATTGCCTTTATTATCTATAGCTATTAACCGAGACATACATCTCAAGTGGAGCACTCCTTGAATCCCTTGCTTCTCCATGTCCCAACTTCAAATGTCTGCATTGATGGACAAAAAGGAGCGTAAGCACATAATTCTTAGTGAGGAATGCTCAAACCAAAACACCATCAATGCAGCGAGTCATAAAACCTCTTTAAAAAGTAAACATATTTCGATAAACCAAAGCAATGTTTGAAAACCCTTTTTAACAACATGCTTTAAATCATGTATTGCTCAAACATGAAAACCAACCCTTAGCTTAGAAAAGCTAAGTAATTCACTTCAAAGCACAACCTTGCAAAACCATCAATTTAACCATTCCATGCATGAACATCATATGCAAAGTTAAATACAAGATCCTTGGAAAACACATCCACTTCACATTATACTTTTCTCATACTTGAAAATCATTTCAAAGCAAGAAACCTTTAAAAACCACTTACACCCTCAATTCTACCTCATGCATTAAACAAATGCAATACATGAACCACAAAATCAACATTTGCATTACATGCCTTTAAAAACAAGCCTTCACAAGACTTTAATGCACTAAAGAGATTCACATGCACAAATGCACCATTTTCAATATAAGATAAACACTTGTACAAGCTTAACAAGCAATACATGCATTCTTTGTACATTACACACTTTCCACGCAACCTTGCATCATTTCATGCATCACATGCTTCATTACACAAGACCCACACATGGACTTTTAACCACCATTGTGATCTTAACCATACACAAGATCCACACATGGACTTTTAACCACCATTGTGATCTTAACCATACACAAGATCCACACATGGAGTTTTAACCACCATTGAGATCTTAACCATACACAAGTACTAATACACAATCGGATACACGGATTACAAGCGTTGTCCCACACGCTTCATACACACTTCCGAACAACACAAGGTGGAGTTTATCGGTACAATCACAACCGCTCAACACCCATGATGGAGTTTAACAGTACAATCACAACCCCTCAACATCACTCATCGGAAGTTGTATAATACACTAGCGAGAGCCGGTACACATCACAAGGCTTACACATGGAAGCTACCACAACCATTGTAATCACCTTAACCAAGCTCACACACGGGAGCAACCCTCCCCCGTTGTGACGCTTAACAAAGTCCACCCATGAGAGCCAACCTCCATCATGGTGACTTTTAACACGGTTCACCCACGAGAGCCATCCTCCATCGTGGTGGCACTAAACCAAGCCCACCCACGAGAGCCAACCTCTATCGTAGTGGCACTAAACCAAGCCCACTCACGAGAGCCAACCTCCATCGTGGTGACACCAATTGCCTCAATCGCTAGGAATCTTGGATGGAGTTTACGGTACAATCACAACCCCTGGACATCCAAGGCGACTTTATTCACGGTGCACCCAATCCTATAGCCGGCTAACTATATCCGATTAAAGTAACCAAGAACCACTTACAGCACTTGCCAATATAACCATTTTACCACATTAATCCATTGTTTTACAAGCATAACCAAAATGCCAAAACCACCAATTACCATCATCATTTCACTGTTTTAAAGCATTAAACAAAGCCATTAAACAACATGCAACTTTATGCATAAATTCCACAATTCCAATGTACAAAACCAAGGATCTCTTACCTTGAGCATCCTTCACACATGACTTTCATAACCAGCATTAAACCATGTAAAATATGCTTTCAAAACAAAATTTTAAACATGCAAATCACATGCATTGCATCCAAAAATCACAAGTGCTTTAAAAACCAATTCATAACACAACCAAGAGAGAAATTCCATTTACTTACTCTTGAGCTTAGCTAAGTTGTTTAGACTTAAACTAAGCTCCCAAAACCTTCAAACCTTGGTTTTAAAGCTGAAAACCCAACTTAACTCACCGATACACAAAACAAGGCTAGCCAACAAGCCTTCCAAGCACCCGGAACCTTCAACGCCACCTCTATTGCTCACAGATCATTCTCCCCTGTTTTAAGCACATAACAACAGAGGATTAATGCAAATCCAACATTTCGGCTACCAAACACAACCGAAACCACCTCCAAACTCTTCCAAAACTTAACCCAGCCAAGATCCATCACTTCTAACCATTTTTTAAACATCAATTAACATCCAAAATGATCGCAAACACGTCCTTATACCTCCAGCATTAACAAAACACTAAGATCACTCCAAAAACCACCATTTTCACAAGTAAAAACTTAGGAAAATCAACCTATTCGGGATTGCATTGATCAAACCTCAATTATACATCATTTAGACATCCAAATTACATCAAAAAGACATCTCAAAACAGAGCCCAATCAATTATTACGAATTTCTTCAAAATTAAATCCAAATCTTGCATTTTAAGCCAAAATCAAGATCACAACATCAAAACCTTTAATAAAACTCAAATCAAGGATTGAGAACTTGGGAATTTCAGTAAAGAACTGAGTATTTAGAGGAGAAGTACGTTCATACCTCTAAATGTGAGTTTCTCCTTGTTTAGAGCCAAAATTCTTGAAAATTCAATAAGCAAATGATGAGAATTTGGTGTAGGAATGATTAGAGATCAAATAGAGATTAAAATCTCATCTTTAGATGTAAAAATCAGAGGAAAAATGGCTGGGGAAATGTGTTTGGCTGAGAGAAAAATGAGAGAAAAAGAAATGGGAAAGTTTTGACAAAAGTTAGTTATGAAGTCAAAAATATCTATTTCCCCTTTTTCCTTTTATTAAAAATCATTAATTAAATCTTTAATATTAAGAAAAATCTGGAGAAAACTCTTCTTGGGTAAATTAGCTCCTTAAAGATTCAAAGTTTCAATCCTTTTAAAACAGTCACCAACTTTTCAAAAATTACATTTTTGTCACTAACTTGAAATGTCTTATTTCCAAACCTCATTTCGCAAAATTGATTTCACCACTCTCTTATACATAATAAAAGACGATTTTTAGATATTTTTCCATATTTTTAATGCATCCCGAACTAGGCTTTCTTTAAAACCACCTTTTATATTCGAACCGAAAATTCGACCGGTTCAGTTCAAACCCAAAACTTCTAAGCCCAAAATTGTGGTGTTACAACTCTCCCCACCTTAAGAAATTTCGTCCTCGAAATTTCAACTGGCGAAAAGAGAACAATCAAACTTCTCAAAGCAACACACAAGGCAACACAGGAGGCTTAACCAACACTGAACACTCTCCTCACAAAACTCCACCCAAACTCAACACCACCACATACTGTTCACGAATTCGAGAACACTCAAATGTTAACCACATCTTAACCTTTCACACTTCCGGACTGCACATAGCCCCAACAACAACCTGAAGAACCTCCAACTTTTACAGCATACACCACCTTAACTCATAACTCCCAAAACTTGTTCACACAGTGATACCAACCAATCCAGTTCAGCCACCATGTGACCCACAACCTTCACTGCTTCTAAAACTCCTTGCAAAACTACTCAACCTCTTCCAAAGACTACCACAACAAGCAAAAATTTTTAAGCATCAACTACTTACCCAAACTTCTCAACGTATTCCTGACATTCCTTCACATCCGCCGCTATCATTACCATAACGGTTCACCAGGACTACTCACCTAACATCCGAAAATCCAATCACAAAACCCCAACCTTGACTCCGCCAGCCATTCCATACACCACCAGCTGTCTTCAGACGGAATTTACTTAATCACAACCAGCCAACCACTTCTCACAAGAACCCGTCCAACCAACAATGGCCTTTGATCTTACATTGCCTTTCCACTACAAGTTTTGACTACAACACTTGCCTTACTAGAACATCGCCCAACCTATACATACATATTTAGGTTATGAAACTTCTATTCTCTCGGGCTAACCCTTTTCTACAACCCACAACAAAACCTCTTCTCAACTCCTCAAAGGTTACTATGAACCATCACCTACATAAACAACCCTTCTACTACTACAACAATGCCAAGTTACCTCAGCACTTTGGAACACATCCACTAACTTAAAACATCACTTAACACCAAGAAACTACCACTTCTACCAGCTATTCACAACCACTCTAACCGATTCTAACTTCAATCGGTAATCTCCTCACCACCATACCGCTAAACTCATCAAGTGCCAAACACTTTTTATCTACCAGCATGCTATATCGCACTCACTATTACTGACAACTCGCTTAATACCCTCCATTACTTCTAACATTCTCCTAGCACCAACACAACTTTTAAAACCCCATCCAATCTAACCCTATCACAACACTAACAGACCCGATTAACTATCAGCGAGTGTGAACGTTCGTATGCATGGTCACCAATATGCCCTATCAATGCCTGATGTACATGCATGCAAAACCTCGAATGTCATGTCACATGTATGCATGGACCAGTACATATATAATATAGCATATAACAAATGATTTTAACTGTGCATGTATGTCGGTTCACACCCACCAATAACATCCTCAGAATCCGTCTAAGAACAACCTCCTATCTCACTTCCGACTTGCCCAACTCCATCATTCTAACAACCCTTTATCCATAAGATACTCACTAATGCCCTCTTCACACTAAAGTTGTTTTCAAAACAACACCAACTACTACCCCAAACATGCTAGCAACGAGACCATACCCACTACGCAAGGAAATACCAACTGAAACCAAACTAAGATACTAGAGCAAAGGTTACTTAACAAGGTTACCTGTAAACACCTCACTGCCCCGGAGCTTCAACAGACAAGCTCTCTTCCTTGCAGAACCATCATTCTCCAGCCGCACCGCTGCAACATCAGCTAACACATCAAGGTCATCACCATCTCCCTACGGTAAAGAACCCTGAATACCCCGAGCCAACTTCAAAAAATTACGTCTCAAATGTCCAACAGACCCACAATTCCAATAGGTTTCATTCTCCAAGCTCCTCACACCTTTCTGCCCTTCCTGCCACCTTCGTACTTTGTCTCGGCCGCGCCCACTACCCTTCAGAGACCCTTTTGCTACCACTGAAGCTGATCTTACCATATGAGGACAATTCTGCTTCACATGCTCTTTAGAACCACAGTTCCAACAAACTCCTGCGCCCCAACAACCTCCAACATGACACTTCCCACATCGGTCACACATCGGCAACCAAGCTATCCCTCCTTGATCGAGTAGCACTTGCCCCAAATCTGCACTACCATCCAAGCTTCGATTCAAGCAAAACCTTCTATCACATCACCTCTTACGCTGACCGCCCCCGAGGTCAGTACCCACAACTCTCTCGCTTAAACTTTTCTCACCTTCATAAATTGAAACCACACCCTCACGTTGCTTAACCCTTGGGAATTTCTCTCCAAGGTACCTTTCATAAAAGGCAGACACAAAGAAGTCCCAATCTATATCGTGGATGTGCGATGCCACCTCCACAGATGTCCACCAGGCACAAGCGTCCTCCAACATCAATGAGACAACACTTCCGAGCTTACAGGAATAGTCACAACCTTCCTGATCCAAAATCAGAATTACACTGGCCAACCAGGCCTCGAACGTCTCAGGTGTCGAACCATGATACTCCACAGCTTCCAAATCATGTAAATGCCGTTTCGACAAACCCGCACATCCCACAGTCGGCACGTCTACAGGCCTTACTTTTGCCACAGCATGTGATGTTCCCAACACCTCTTGAACTATAGGTGATGAACTCTTCATCACAGAACCAACTTCTTCCTCCTGCCTCACTACCTCAACTTCAGGCACTGAAGACTGAGACGAAACACCTCCATTAAAAGGTGAATTCCACGCCTTAACAACCTGCTCTAAAGCAGCAACCATCTCACCTAACTGCCATTCTCTCATCGATTTCACCATGCTATTAACAGCAAACAATCATAACAAAACAAACAAATCGATCAGACCAGCTTTAAGCAAGGATTCAAAACTCCAACTCCAAAATAACACAATAGCTATAATAATAAGGCAATGGGTATCCCGAATTCTCCACTTTTACATGACATAACAGTCAATAAAAACATGGACATCACAACATCGAGCATATCAATCAACATATTTCTATCATGCTCTCATCAAACAACATTCACTCGTAACAGCATAATATCAACATATCATACCCATCACACATTCATCATTCATAAAATCAGCTCACATCACCAGCATAACATCAGCACAAATCCACATTAGCTCAATGAAAATTCACAATCAAAAAGCATGCTAAAAACATCAACAATTAGCTCAAAGACACACTTTCCAACCGACTTTCAACCACACATCAAAATAAACATTAAACACTTATCACAACAATTTACCATTTCCCCAAGCATTCGCAACTCAGCTTTGATACCACCAAATGTAACCCACGTAGCCCGGCCTAGACGGTTGACCCGAACTACGAAGATTACACGGGGAAAACCAAAGTCAACCCGAAAGTCAACCTTGATTAACGACCCTTTTTTTCTTTTTAAACTTGTCTAGATGCACATTAAACCTAGGCATACTCTTGAGATAAGCATACTAAAAAATCACAGCAATCGGAAAATAATAAGGGACCCAATTGCACAAAATACGAATTTAGGGACCAATTTGTAAATTATGAAAATTAAGAAGACTTTACCAATTTTTAAGTTACCATTATGAAATTAGTCATGTTTCATGCCTCTCTGCCAAATTTCATCTCAAACGGACATCTCAAACTCAAGCATAACGACTTATGAATAAGGAGATTCTAAGTTGCAAGCGTTAAACCACATAGTTCAAAACCATAAACCAAACTTGTCCAACATACACAATCTCATTAAACATCAACATAGAAGACTCTTCCCCCCATTGCCTTTATTATCTATAGCTATTAACCGAGACATACATCTCAAGTGGAGCACTCCTTGAATCCCTTGCTTCTCCATGTCCCAACTTCAAATGTCTGCATTGATGGACAAAAAGGAGCGTAAGCACATAATGCTTAGTGAGGAATGCTCAAACCAAAACACCATCAATGCAGCTAGTCATAAAACCTCTTTAAAAAGTAAACATATTTCGATAAACCAAAGCAATGTTTGAAAACCCTTTTTAACAACATGCTTTAAATCATGCATTGCTCAAACATGAAAACCAACCCTTAGCTTAGAAAAGCTAAGTAATTCACTTCAAAGCACAACCTTGCAAAACCATCAATTTAATCATTCCATGCATGAACATCATATGCAAAGTTAAATACAAGATCCTTGGAAAACACATCCACTTCGCATTATACTTTTCTCATACTTGAAAATCATTTCAAAGCAAGAAACCTTTAAAAACCACTTACACCCTCAATTCTACCTCATGCATTAAACAAATGCAATACATGAACCACAAAATCAACATTTGCATTACATGCCTTTAAAAACAAGCCTTCACAAGACTTTAATGCACTAAAGAGATTCACATGCACAAATGCACCATTTTCAATTTAGATAAACACTTGTACAAGCTTAACAAGCAATACATGCATTCTTTGTACATTACACACTTTCCACGCAACCTTGCATCATTTCAAGCATCACATGCTTCATTACACAAGACCCACACATGGACTTTTAACCACCATTGTGATTTTAACCATACACAAGATCCACACAAGGACTTTTACCCACCATTGTGATCTTAACCATACACAAGATCCACACATGGACTTTTAACCACCATTGTGATCTTAACCATACACAAGATCCACACATGGACTTTTAACCACCATTGTGATCTTAACCATACACAATACCCAATACACAATCGGATACGCGGATTATAAGCGTTGTCCCACACGCTTCATACACACTTCCGAACAACACAAGGTGGAGTTTACCGGTACAATCACAACCCCTCAACACCCGTCATGGAGTATAACGGTACAATCACAACCCCCCAACATCACTCATCGGAAGTTGTATAATACACTAGCGAGAGCCGGGACACATCACAAGGCTTACACATGGAAGCTACCACAACCATTGTAATCACCTTAACCAAGCTCACACACGGGAGCAACCCTCCACCAGTGTGACGCTTAACAAAGTCCACCCATGAGAACCAACCTCCATCATGGTGACTTTTAACACGGTTCACCCACGAGAGCCATCCTCCATCGTGGTGGCACTAAACCAAGCCCACCCACGAGAGCCAACCTCCATCGTAGTGGCACTAAACCAAGCCCACTCACGAGAGCCAACCTCCATCGTGGTGACACCAATTGCCTCAATCGCTAGGAATCTTGGATGGAGTTTACGGTACAATCACAACCCCTCGACATCCAAGGCGACTTTATTCACGGTGCACCCAATCCTATAGCCGGCTAACTATATCCGATTAAAGTAACCAAGAACCACTTACATCACTTGCCAATATAACCATTTTACCACATTAATCCATTGTTTTACAAGCATAACCAAAATGCAAAAACCACCAATTACCATCATCATTTCACTGTTTTAAAGCATTAAACAAAGCCATTAAACAACATGCAACTTTATGCATAAATTCCACAATTCCAATGTACAAAACCAAGGATCTCTTACCTTGAGCATCCTTCACACATGACATTCATAACCAGCATTAAACCATGCTAAAATATGCTTTCAAAACAGAATTTTAAACATGCAAATAACATGCATTGCATCCAAAAATCACAAGTGCTTTAAAAACTAATTCATAACACAACCAAGAGAGAAATTCCATTTACTTACTCTTGAGCTTAGCTAAGTTGTTTAGACTTAAACTAAGCTCCCAAAACCTTCAAACCTTGGTTTTAAAGCTGAAAACCCAACTTCACTCACCGATACACAAAACAAGGCTAGCCAACAACCCTTCGAAGCACCCAGAACCTTCAACGCCACCTCTATTGCTCACGGATCATTCTCCCCTGTTTTAAGCACATAACAACAGAGGATTAATGCATCATCATGCATTAAAAACACCAGCAACACACCTAAACTCGCTGCTCTGTGCAAATCCAACATTTCGGCTACCAAACACAACCGAAATCACCTCCAAACTCTTCCAAAACTTAACCCAGCCAAGATCCATCCCTTCTAACCATTTTTAAACATCAATTAACATCCAAAATGATCCCAAACACATCCTTATACCTCCAGCATTAATAAAACACCAAGATCACCCCAAAACCACCATTTTCACAAGTAAAAACTTAGGAAAATCAACCTATTCGGGATTGCATTGATCAAACCTCAGTTATACATCATTTAGACATCCAAATTACATCAAAAAGACATCTCAAAACAGAGCCCAATCAATTATTACGAATTTCTTCAAAATTAAATCCAAATCATGCATTTTAAGCCAAAATCAAGATCACAACATCAAAACCTTTAATAAAACTCAAATCAAGGATTGAGAACTTGGGAATTTCAGTAAAGAACTGAGTATTTAGAGGAGAAGTACGTTCATACCTCTAAATGTGAGTTTCTCCTTGTTTAGAGCCAAAATTCTTGAAAATTCAATAAGCAAATGATGAGAATTTGGTGTAGGAATGATTAGAGATCAAATAGAGATTAAAATCTCATCTTTAGATGTAAAAATCAGAGGAAAAAAGGCTGGGGAAATGTGTTTGGCTGAGAGAAAAATGAGAGAAAAAGAAATGGGAAAGTTTTGACAAAAGTTAGTTATGAAGTCAAAAATATCTATTTCCCTTTTTTCCTTTTATTAAAAATCATTAATTAAATCTTTAATATTAAGAAAAATCTGGAGAAAACTCTTCTTGGGTAAATTATCTCCTTAAAGATTCAAAGTTTCAATCCTTTTAAAATAGTCACCAACTTTTCAAAAATTACTTTTTAGTCACTAACTTGAAATGTCTTATTTCCAAACCTCATTTCGAAAAATTGATTTCACCACTCTCTTATATATAATAAAAGAGGATTTTTAGATATTTTCCATATTTTTAATGCATCCTGAACTAGGCTTTCCTTTTAACCACCATTTATATTCGAACCAAAAATTCGACCGGTCCAGTTCAAACCCAAAACTTCTATGCCCAAAATTGGGGTGTTACAACCGTGCTTAACCCTTTCGTGAGCCTTGCACTTTCGTGCCCGATAAATAGATTTTCTCTTCAACTGACTGGTGTAGACTAATTGAACAAACAAAGAGAATAGATTAAGCTAACTTGTGAATTTTATTGAAAACAACTCAAAACTATTACTATCGTTTCCCTTGAACTACTTTACATACACGCGTCTAAACCCTAAGAGAGTTGGGCCGCGACCCCAAACAAATTCAACCTATGTAACCATCCCCCATCTATCCTCTCGTCCTCAGATATGCGAAGTGCTATCTGAGATGCCCCTATACCCTTGCATACATTGGGAATATATAGGACTCATGGGCTAAGTTTGAGTCCTCCTTGACGTAGGAGTTTTAAAAGTAAGTTACATTAAATACAGACTCCTTTATACTTTAAATATAGACTCTTTGGACGTTGCTTTCCTCCCGAAGTAAGGATAAGTGCTCCTACTTATCGACCTTAGATAAGCTCTACATGCCGCTACATGCTTCAGTAAATTGCAAGACTGGGCTCATTGGGATTAGGAAATTTCTCTCTTTAAATCGCGACCCATTGGGGCTAAGTTGGTGTAACAGTAACTTCGCTTACCCGGTTTAGGAGCGAGAGATATTACGCCATATAACAAATGATTCACAACAAAGAAACAATAGAAACAAATCATGTAACGAACATCAATCAGGGTTGTGCACCTTGTATGTTATCCAACTTAACATGTTAACATATGAACTTAGAAACATGTTAAAAAATCATATACACACATGTGGGCTAATTAAAACTTTCCTAACATACATCTTAACATTATAAACATATAATATATCCAATACATATTTGTATACATTTCAACTAACACATACTAATCTATATCTACAAACATAAAATTCACACTATACCTAATCCAGAACACCCGATGACTTTTAATTAATGAACATGAAATTGGTATATTCGAATCAATCATCTAACTTATTTAATCTTGTGAAGCATTCGGCTAACAACAATTCATGTACCATTACATGATACTTTTATTTTTAAACAAACTTAACTATCCTACATGTTCATATAGTTCAAGCATATCAAGACATACAATCGATTACACAAGACAACCAAACAATGTCTATATGCATATCCTAATTCCTTCAACAATACTAACTAGTATACAAGTCTTGAATCAAATTCAATCAATCTACACCTTAACTAGTCCATTCGAACTAATCACATATTATACATATGACCTTGTTCTATAACATATCATACTTGATCAACAATATAGTATGCTTATACATTAAAACATTCAACTATTCATGTATAGCCGAAAAAGAAAAAATGGTGCTATAAGCTGGGGGAGTTCCCCTCTGTTGCTGCCGCGTCAGAGGAGGATTCTGGGGAAGCGGGCAGGACTATGTGGCGCGTAGCTGATGGTTTTTCAACTGGGCTCTTCTTCGAGCTACGCGGCGGCTGGGGGTGGGCTTCTTGGATTGTCTTTCAGTTCCTCCACACAGGGGTTCTACTGCTGGTTGCTTTCTCTTCATTGCTTCCTCAGCTGGTTCGTCATCGAAGGAGTTTGAGATTTCTATGTCTGAGTCGCCGGCGTCTTTGGCTGCGGCCCCTTTTGCTACTAGGGATGCAGCAGTAGTTTCCTCCTCTTTCTCTGATTCAGATGAGGAGGTGAGTTCATATGGCTGTATTGGGGTTGGAGAGGTTCTTCTTTTGGGGCGACAGTGCAGCCCCTCGCTGTCATCGGCGGTAGGAGAAGCAGCTGGTCTTAGAGTGATCTGGATTGGCTTGGAAGCTGCTAACTCCATGGGAAAGGCGGGCAACTGTGGGCTGGCGTCCTAATACTTGTCCAGCAAGTATGCCACAAAGGCCTCTTGCACGTCCGCTACATATTTGGTGAAGAACACATGCTTGTGCTCGATCCTCTAGCAGCTTTCAACTAGGCTGCGCAGTAAGGGGATCACTTCGGATGGGAGGGCAACTTCAATACTGCACGCTGAGACTGGGTGGCGGCATCTTAGGACGGCGGCTGGGCGGTGGAAGGTGTGTCTTGCTCTGCGTTATGCATCATATGATGGCGAACCCTTCTTGTCCATTCTTCCTTGGCAGAAAGAATTTTGTCTTTGGGGTCCGATGGCACGTGAAAGTTAGCGCACAGGCCAGCGATGAGTGCATGGAAGAAGAGAGGTCCCTTGGCGTTTGGCTTCTCTGCATGAGCATAAACCTCCTTTATGATTACCTCGCAACCGTTGATCTATCGCCCCATCATAATACTATGGATGAGGGCAAGTTGAGGCCTCTTGATTGTGGATCCGTGCGTGCTGGGCATCAGGCGGCGTTGGATGAAGTAACCCCAAAGGGCTGCCTCCGTCAGCAAATTGTGGCAGTTGACTGACTCTTTGTTTTTACATGTTAGCCACTTGGTGTTTGGCTTACAGGTCTCCCTCTTGATTTTGTTATAGTCAGCCACCGTTAAGTAGGACTCCCATTCCTCGCGTGGGTTGCCGCTGACCTCTATACTGTAGAAGATGTTGATCATGTCAGGAGTAAACTTGACACCTTATCTGCGGATGTACACGAAAGGGCTTGCCGGTGTCGGTCTGTGGGTGTAGAACTCTCGCACATGGTTGTTGTTTATTCCTTCTAGCTGTCGTGCGAATTGGTCCCAGCCCATGTTGTGGATCCTTTCGAATAGAGAGGGTTCCAAGCCAAAATCTCCATAAGTCTGGGTGTATTAGAGACCCATCTCTTCCAATAGTTGCCTTTCTCTGTGGAACTTCTTGTAGGTCTCCTCGACAGCTGGGTTCAAGAACCTTTTCGAAAGGTGATTTGGAGGTGGCGGCGGGTTGCTGTGATGATGCCATAGTTTGTGGGACAGTTGTATTTCCTAAAGAAAGAAAAGAAAGAACATGAAAGAAAATAAAACTAAGGAAATCTTGGAAGCAAATATTGCAGAAACAAATCAGAGTAAAGGAGAAAGCAAAGTGAAGAACGGGGGAGAATGGTTGGCTTTATATAGTAGCTTCTCTCCTCTACCATGTCGGGCACGCTGTCAACGGGTGACAATTATTGCGGCGTGAATAACATGATTCTAGTCTTTACACATATATTCGTTCTGCTCTCTAGGGCAAAATATAGCCGTTGTGGCTAGCCGTTATGAAGACACTAGCCGTTATGCGTATCTACCTTGGGCTACTTTGGCCGCTAGTTGGGCATCTCTGTTTTTCTCTAATCGTTCTTGATCTTTCTTTGAATCCTAACCTGAAATAAATTAAAAAAAATAAAAATCAAATTTAATCTTAATGTATAAAAAAAAATTGGGTTATGTTGGGCTGCGCCTTTCCCACGCATAACCACTTCCTGGGGCATTGTGTTTGGCTATTCTTCTGGGCATGTCCTTCCCCTCCTCAGGTGGATGATGCTGCCAACCTTGCTGCCTTGGCGAGACATACACCACGAAACCAAAGAGACCTTTTTATAAGTAAAAAGAGATTTAATGTGCAACAACTAAATAGGAATGCAGAAATTCAAACGTAGTTGCTGTTGCCAATCCCCAGCAGCAGCGCCAAAAACTTGTAGAGCGTCTAGGTGTTCTCTATTTATGATCACAAGTGCACACTCTTGTCAAGTTATAGTATAAAAGATATCATCTCCCATAGGGATTGGAGCAGCTCCTATGAATGGCTTCCTGCACAAAGATTTAGAAAATGCGTAATTAAATCTCATGATGTGGAAATATAAAAACAAAAATAAAATAAAGATAGTGATGAGAGATATGATAGGGAGAGATTTGGGCGATAAGCTGGGTAAGAAAAGTGCAGCTTAGTAGTATGAGGACTGCATTGTAAAGTCTGAGTATGTTTTGCGCTGCCATGAATTGCTGCCTCGGTGGATATGGCGGGCGGCAAACTAAAACCCTGTCACGCAGCCACAGCAGGTCACTGCCACTGTAGGAGTGTACTGTCTAGGCAGGTGGAACGGAAGGAAGTCCTCGCCGCAAGTCTGGCAGACATTCCAAAGTTCGGAGGGATGGTCGACAATGATCCCTCATATTTCTAGGTTAGTAGTATGAACATGAAATTGGTATATTCAAGCACATCAAGACTTACAATCGATAACACAAGACAACCAAACAATGTCTATATGCATATCCTAATTCCTTCAACAATACTAACTAGTATACAAGTCTTGAATCAAATTCAATCAATCTACACCTTAACTAGTCCATTCGAATTAATCACATATGATACATATGACCTTGTTCTATAACATATCATACTTGATCAACATTATAGTATGCTCATACATTAAAAAACATTCAACTATTCATGTATATAAATATGATCATATTCCATATATATTTATCAACAAACATAGTCTTCATATCAACAAGCATATTTACATATCAACCTTTAAATTACTTACTTACATAACATACTTAACATATACAAAACAACTATCAAAACAACATGCTCAATAATGCATGATACTAACATCATCTATGCCACCAACTAGGAGATTACAAGATTATATCATACTTGTTTGATGGCTTGCGATGGCTTCACGGATAATACGGACAGTTTTTGGAACTTTACACCTGAAAGTTTGGAAGAAGGAAACAAAGAGAGTGATAAGTACACTTAATGTACTTAGTGAGGCAGCCCTAAACTTTACTAGTTTCAATCTTTTAAAGTCTTATTCAATCTTTAAGGTTACTTAGCTAGGCTTAGCACATACTGGAATACCTAGCTAGTCTATCAAAACCAAGTTAACTTTGCTAGTTTCATAAAATAACCAATAGGACAGCAAGCATTCACATGTACTATGATATATTGGGTAGCAACCATTTCATTTAAGACACACCAATTTGGGCAGCAAGCAACATGTACAATTCAAGCTCAATTGGACAGCAAAAAACATATAATCACATTGTCATCTTGGCAGCAACATTTCATAGTTTCACATCACAACATAGTTCATTTTAAATCTCAACTAAGTACACGTATTCATTCCATATCATAAGGGCTAATACCCAACTTGTTCATTTAAACATATATCATTGTTATAATCATGTTTTGCCTTGGATGATTAATGAATTAGGTAATCAAGTCTTCATGTAACATTAGATAATCAAAGTATCCATTTCTCATTTCAACTTATAACAGAGGATGCATAGGCATCAATGGTGACTTACCGCCATTCAATTATCAAGGTGACTAACCACCTTATCAGATTTATAGGTGACTAACCACCATCCTGTAACAAAGATCATAGCACTTCAATGACTCTAAGGCATGCCCTTCTACCTATAGAAACTAATCAACCAAGGACTTTAACTTATCTTTTATGTCTAACAAGTTCATTTTTACTTGTTTATCAAACTCATATCACAAAGTCATGTACACATTCAATCATGTTTACATTGTGCACATTCAAGCCATGCTCAATCAAATTTCCAGCAAGCATTTGTCATCATTTCAATCATATAATCATCTTCAAACAGTAGCTAAATCATCCATTAATTCAATTCAAGTGGCTCAAACAGCTCTTGTCACAATGCAACACATATAGACATCAACTAGCATATCTAGATAGCATCATACACCTAGTTCATAGTTCATTCCTTTAGTCCTTCTTCCTTAGCATTTGAATTTACCAATCCATTATTAAGTTCATTACATGCTTCATTTTAAATCATCCAAGAAACATAAACACATTGGTTGAGACACTAATCTCAACCCTAAACTAGTTACACTCACAAATACTTCCAAGCTTAGTTGTTATCCTTTATGATGATTCCTTTCCCCTTCTCTTTGCTTTATCACTCCTTGAATCTTCATGAACTTCTTCACCAATGTGATCTTAAATCTTTGAGTTTTAGCCAACCATGCATGTATGAATGGATGAACTTCCAGCAACCATTTTGTTTTCCCTTCTTAGTTTCGGTGAGAATGCATAATGAAGAAGAGATAGTGATGACTTTGGTGTTTCTCTCTAAGTGACGTTTATCCAAGTGTCCGTATGTGGTCTTAATAAGGACACATGGATTGCTTAGTCTCCATGTATGTCCACTAACTTAGTTTTAGTTTAGTTTAATTGAAGTCATCAGCCTACTAATGCATTGTTTCTATTAATCATTTATACTTTAATTATCATATTTTAATCATATATATATATATATATATATCATGTAATACATATATCCAAATTATTAATTTCATACTTTAATTTCATATACATATATATATATATATATATATGAATACATTGTTTTATCCCACCGAGTATATGTATACATATATAATAATACATTACTTTATATAAATTCAAGTTTATTTTCATTAGTATGAGTGTTCTTATACATGTTATATATATATATTCATACATATTCCTTAAGTTAATTTAGTTAACATGTCATTTAGAAGTATACAATTTAGTACTTAAACCTTAACTAAGTTGTAATCTTTTACGTTATCAATTTTGTTTTTCTAACGTTCTAAATAGGGTACGTTTTAGGCTATTACAATTCCTCCCCCTTAAAGAAAATTCGTCCTCGAATTTTACCTGAATTGAATTAGTGAGGATATTGCTTCCGCATTGAATCCTCGGGTTCCCAAGTCGGTTCTTCAACTTTGTGATTTCTCCAAAGGATTTTGACTAGAGAAACATTTTTGTTGCGAAGTCTCTTGACTTCTCGATCGAGGATTTGAACAGGTTCTTCTTCGTATGATAGATCGGGATTGAGTTAACCTTCTTTAGGCCCACAGATGTGAGACAGATCAGATCGATATCTTCTGATCATTGAGACATGGAAAAAATTGTGTATCTTATTGAACTCGGGAGGAAGAGTGAGTTGATAAACTACAAGACCAATTCTTTCAACTACTTCAAATGGTCTGATAAACCGAGGACTTAACTTGCCTCTTTTTCTGAATTGAAATACTTTCTTCCACGGAGAAACTATGAGGAACACTTTATTTCCGACTTCATGTTGAATGTCTCTACGTTTCAGACCAGCGTAAGACTTTTGGCGATCAAAGGCTTGCTTCAATCGAGAATGAATGATTTGAACTTGTTCTTCAGTTTCCCGAAGCAATTGTGGTCCCAAAACTTTATTATCACCGAGTTCAGACCAACACATAGGTGTTTGACATCTTCTGCCATACAACACATCAAAATGAGCCATTTGAATAGAAGATTGGAAGCTATTGTTGTAGGCGAATTCTACCAAAGGTAGTAATTTCTCCCAGTTGTTTCTGAAGTCAATATTACAAGCTCTAAGCATGTCTTCGAGAATTTGAACTACTCGTTCGGATTGACCATCGCTTTGCGGTTGGAAAGTTGTGCTAAGATTCAATTTGGTTCTGAGAGCTTTATGTAGAGTCTTCCAAAATCGAGCTGTGAATCGGGGATCTCGTTCAGAGACTATTGAGATTGGAACTCGATGTAAACGAATTACTTCTCGGATGTATAATTCAGCCAAGGCTTCAAGACTGAGATTCATTCTCACCGGAATGGAGTCTACTGACTTGGTGAAACGATCAACGATCACCCAGATAGCGTCGCACTTTCTTGGCGAACAAGGAAGGCCGGTTACGAAATCCATTTTATTCGTTCCCATTTCCATTGCGGAAATTTGAGAGGTTGGAGCAAACCAGTAGGGACTTGGTGCTCGGCTTTAACCCGTTGGCAGTTCAAACATTTTGCTACAGCATCGTTGATAGTCGTTTTCATTCCTGGCCACCAATACAAGGGATTGAGATCCTTGTACATCTTAACTGGTCATGAGTGGATCAAAAAAGAACTTTGGTGCGCTTCTTGTAGGATTTCATCTTGTAATTCTTTGTTATTAAGGACACATATACGATCTTTGAAGTATAGAAGACCGTTCAACTTAACAGAGAAGTCAGGATTAGACTCAAGCTTATAATTGATTTTCCAAAGTTCTGGATCAATTTGTTGAAGTTCTTTGATCATGGTGATCAGAGTAGATTGAACTTGAAGTTCATTCAGATAATTCTGAGCCTTGCATAGCCGAAAATGAGCGTTGATAGCCAAAGAAGCTACGAATAAACAAATTGAAGATGTTACTTAGGTTACAAAATTTCATTTGAAGGATTTCTTGCTAAACAAGAAAGTGGTCGAATTCTTCCTTGACTATCAAGAAGGAATTCGAATGATCACTTTAAATTTGAAGATTGAACGTTTTCAAATTTTTGAGGATTTCGAGTAACTTATAGAGGTTTAGTTTTCGACTCAGAGCGTTGGCAACGACATTGGTTTTTCCAGGATGATAATCGATGGTTAGCTCGTAGTCTTTGAGAAACTCTAACCATCTTCTTTGTCGAAGGTTTAGATCTTTCTGAGTGAGTAAATATTTTAGGCTTTTGTGATCAGTGAACAACTTGCATCTTTCACCGTACAAGTAGTGTTGCCAAATTTTGAGCGCGAACACAATGGCCGCAAGCTCGAGATCGTGAGTTGGATAATTCAATTCATGTTTCTTTAGTTGTCGGGAGGCGTATGCAATCACGCTGCCTTCTTGCATCAGAACACAACCTAGGCCCGAGTGTGATGCATCGATGAACAATACGAATTCTTTGTCCGATTCGGGTTGAATAAGAACAGAAGCGTGTGTAAAAGCTTGCTTAAGTTGATCAAAACGTCATTGTTGTTTTTCTAACCACTCAATGCTTACATCCTTTCGGATGTGTTTGGTTAATGGTGCGGCAATAATGGAAAATCCTTTCACAAATCTTCGGTAGTAGCCGACTAATCCGAGGAAACTTCGGACTTCGCTCACATTTCTCGGAGGTCTCCAATCAAGGATAGTTTGAATTTTCGTTGAATCGACTTTGATTCCATCGGCAGAAATGATGTGTCCGAGGAATGAAACTTCGGATAACCAAAATTCACACTTAGTGAACTTGGCGTATAATTGGCGATCTCGGAGCATTTGAAGCACAATTCGAAGATGATCAACATGTTTTTCCTTGTTCCGAGAGTATACAAGGATGTCGTCAACGAAAACAACCACGAACTTGTCAAGATAAGATTTGAATACTCTATTCATCAGATCCATGAACGCAGCAGGGGCATTTGTTAAACCGAATGGCATTACTAGGAACTCGTAATGTCCATATCGAGTTCGGAAAGTTGTTTTGGGAACATCTTCTTCTTTCACCCTCATTTGATAGAAACTGGACCGAAGATGAATCTTAGAGAACACGGCTGCGTGTTAGAGTTGATCGAACAAATCTTTGATTCTCGGTAGCGAATACTTGTTCTTGATGGTTACTTTATTAAGTTGCCGGTAAACGATACAAAGTCGCATCGTACCGTCCTTCTTTTTCACGAACAAGACATGAGCACCTTAGGGAGAGATGCTAGGTCAGATGAATCCTTTATCCTCGAGTTCTTGAATTTTCTTCTTTAGTTCTTTGAGTTCAACAGGTGCCATCCGATAAGGTGTAATGGACATAGGATTAGTTCTGGGTTGAAATTTGATCTTGAATTCAACTTCCCGAGTTGGAGGAAGGCCAGAGAGTTCCTTGGGAAAAACATCAGAAAATTCAGATACAACAGGCATTTCAAGTAAAACGAAATCAAGCTCGTCTTGTAGTGCCATAGCGGCGAAAATAGAGATCGATTTCTTGTCTATCAATAGGATGGTTTCTTTTCCTAAACCCCTTAAATATAACCTACGGTTTTGACAGTCTACCCAGGCTTCATGTTTTCCCAACCAATCTAGTCCTAAAACTAGAGCAAATTCACATTTAGGTAATACATATAGATTACAAGAGAAAGGTACATTTCGTATGGTTATTTGGCAGTCTCTACAGATCAAGTTAGTCGACAAGTTTCCACCTATTGGATTTGAAACTACAAGGCTTGATTTTACAATTTCTGGTTTCAAATTTAGTTCATCTAACAGATACGAACAAACAAATGAATGCGCTGATCCCGAATCTATCAAAGTGTAAACAGGTTTAAGGTTCAGTTCAACCGTACCCGCAATGACACCGAAAGATTCGTCCTCATCTTTGCCACGAATGTGGTAGACACGAGCTGGGGCTCGGGACTATTGATAAGTGGTGGCTTTTGACTGGGCAGCCTTGCTTTTCCCGGGATTTTTCGACCGAACTTGTCTCGGATGTTTGTCTCAGCTAGACGGCACTGAACTTTGGTTAGCCGATCGAACAAAACATTGATCATTTCGTTTTGGACAGTCTCGTATGTAATGATCGTTAACGCCACAAGCATAACAGAGGTTCGCCTGGGCTCGGCATTGGCCAAAGTGATTCTTCTGACTGTAACGCCCCGGTTTTGGGCTCAGAAGTTTTGGGCGTTGACCGGTTCGGTCAAAGTGCTGATCGAATATATAAGAGTGAATTTAGGAAAGCCTAGTTCGGGTTGCATTAAAAATATGGAAAAATGTTCTAAAATCATCTTTTAATATAATTAAGTGAACTGTGAAATCAATTTTGGAAAATGAGGTTCGGAAGGTTGACATTTTGGCTAGTGACCAAAATGTAATTTTTGAAAGTTGCGGGACAGTTTTATAAATGATTGAAACTTTGAATCTTTAAGGAGCTATTATTCCAAAAAGAGTTTCTCCAGATTTTTCTAAGATATTTTAAGGCTTTATTCTGATTTTAAAGATTATGAAATGTGGAGGGAAATCATTTTTTTACCATTTCTTAACTAACTTTTCATTTTCTCTCAATTTTCCTTTTCTCTCATTTTCTCTCCACCCAAACACATTTCTCCAGATTTTCTCTTCTGATTTTGTTGTCTAAATCCCTCATTTCAACTCTCTTTTGATTCCTAATCATCTCTACAACAAAACCTCTCAATTTGCAAGTTGTTTCATTAAGCATTTTGGCTCTAAAAATGAGAAATTCAAGTTTGGAGGTAAGAACGTCCTTCTCCTCTAAACTATCAGTTCTTTACTGAAATTCCTAAGTTCTCAATCCTTGATTTGTGTTTTGTTAATGGCTTTTCAATTGAAATCTTGATTTTGGCTTAAAATGCAAGATTTGGTGATTTTGGTGAAATTTTCGTGTGATCTGTTTGGGCAGTGTTTTGAAGTGTCAAAATGATGTTAAATGAATGCTAAATTGATTAGAAGTTGAGGTTTAATCAATGCAATCCCGGATAGGTTGAATTTCCTAAGTTTGGCTTGAGTTTTTGGTTGTTTTTGGAGTGTTTTTGGTGATCTGTTATACCTGGAGGTATAAGGACGTGTTTGTAATCATTTTGGATGTTAATTGATGTTTAAAAATGGTTAGAAGTGATGGATCTTGGCTGGGTTAAGTTTTGGAAGTGTTTGGAGGTGATTTCGGTTGTGTTTGGTAGCCAAATTGTTGGATTTGGGATGAGCAGTGAGTTGAGTCTTGTTGCTGGTGTTTTTAATGCATAATGATGCATTAATCCTCTGTTGTTGTGTGCTTGAAACAGGGGAGTTTGATCTGTGAGCTTTGAAGGTGTTGCGGAAGGTTTTCGGATGCTTGGAAGGCTTGTTGAGTGTATGGAGCGTAGGGACAACGCTCGGAATCCGCGTATCCGATCGGGTTGTTGAGTTGAAAAGTGGATGTGGTTGATCACTTGGAAGCCAATGTAATGTTTTTGATCATAAAGAAGCATGAGATACTTGAAATGTTGCATAATTGCATGTGAAGCATGAGATGCTTGAAAAGATGCATGGTTGCATGGAAAGTGTATAATGCTTGTGAATGCATGATTATTTGTTATGTTGAACAAGTGTTGATTATCATTTGGTAAATGATGCATGTGTGCATGAAATCTCTTTAATGCATTGAAGTCTTGTTAAGACTTGTTTTAAAAGGCATGTGATGATAATGATGTGATTCATAAGTTGTCTTTGTTTAATGCATGAATTGGATTGCTTGAATAATGGTTTAAAAGGGGTTTCTTGCTTGAAATGATGTTCAAGTTTATGAACGGGTAATATGAAATGGAAGTGTTTTCCAAGGTTTTAATTTAGCTTTGCATATGGTGTTTATGCATGGAATGGTTAAAGGAATGTTTTTGCAAGTTGAACATTGAAATGGTTTTCTTAGTTTGCTGAGCTAAGGGTTGGTTTTCATGTATGTGCAATGCATGGTTTAAGCATGTTGTTGAAAAGGGTTTTCAAACATGGCTTTGGTTTGTCAAATCGGGTTGTTTTAAAAGTGTTTTGTAACCCGCTGCATTGATGGTGTTTTGGTTTTGAACATTCCTCACTAAGCATTATGTGCTTACGCTCCTTTTTGTCCATCAATGCAGATTCTTGAGGTTTGGACAGCAAGGAGCAAGGGATTCAAGGTGGACTCCAATTGAGATGTATGTCTCGGTGAATAGCTATAGTTAATAAAGGCAATGGGGTAGAATCTCTCGGATTGATGTTTTTGTGTTCGTATATGTTCGGACAAGTATGTTTTAATGTTGTTGATGTTGCTGAATCATGAATTGGCTATAATGAGATTAATTTGGAAAGTTTGTGCTTAAGTGGTTGCTTGTGTAGGAAGCATGCCTTTAGATTTGGGGCTTTTCATATACGATGTTATTCTGATGATTTGTTGATGCTTGCAAGTCATATATATGTTGAATTGCATGCTGGTAAAGTTTGGTGGCATTTGGAGCATGTTTGGATGATTAATTGCATGTTTTGGAATGCTTTTTGCTGCAATCTGTGCAGGCGTTTCGGAACAGTGTGCACCGTTTCGGAACGGGTGCCTTGAATGAACTCAGGCGTCCGAAATGGTATGCACCGTTTCGAAACGGTTTGGCTTCTGCCAGACCCCCGTTGCGGTACGCGTTGCGGAACGGCCTCGTGTTTCGAAACGGGCTCTGCCTGTTTCGGAACGGGTGACCGTTGGGGGCTGACATGGGCGGTTAAATGTTTCAGAATGTTTGCATTTTGGTCCTGAAACTCTTTTGTTCAATTGTATGAGTTTGGGATGTCCGTTTGAGCTGAAATTTGGCAGAGAAGCATGAAACCTGATTAATTTTAAGTTGGTAACTTAAAATCTGGTTAAGTCCTTAAAGTTTTCAGAATTTACAATTTGGTCCCTAAAGTTGTAAATTGTTCAATTGGGTCCCTGTTTGATCTCTGATGTTTGTGATCTTTGAGTATGTTGTTTGCATGATCACATCTAAGGCTAATGTGCATCTAGACAAGATTAAAAAGAAAAAAAAGGGTCGTTAATCAAGGTTGACTTTTGGGTGGACTTTGGTTTTCCCCGTGTAACTTTCTTAATTCGGGTCAACCGTCTGGGCCGGGTTAAGGGGGTTACATTTGGTGGTATCAGAGCTGAGTTGCGAATGCTTGGGAAAAACGGTAAGTTGTTGTGATGTGTGTTTGATGTTTACCTTGATGTGTGGTTGAAAGTTGGTTGAAACACGTGTTTCTGAGTGTGTTGCTGATTTTTCTGAGCATGTTGCTGATGTTTCAAGCATGTTTTATGGTTATGAATCTTGGTTGAGTTTATGTGGAAATGTGCTGATGCTGTGAGCTGGTGTTGTGTATGATGAAAGTGCTATGAGTATGTTATGTTGCTATTATGCTGTTGCAAGTGGATGCTGTTTGATGTAAGCATGATCAAAGTATGTTGTTTGATATGCTTGATGTTGTGATATCCATGTTGTGTTGACTGTTATGTCATGTAAGGGGAGGATTCGGGATACCCATTGCCTTATTAATATAGCTATTGTGTTATTTGGAGTTGGAGTTTGAATCCTTGCTTAATGCTGGTCTAACTGGTTTGTTTGTTTGTTGTGATTGTTTGTTGTTGTTAGTAGTATGGCAAAGTCGATGGAAGAATGGCAGTTGGGTAAGCTGGTTGCTGCTTTGGGGCAGGTTGTTAAGGCTTGGAATTCACCTTTCTGTAGAGGTGTTTTGTTTCAGTCTTCTGTGCCTGGAGTTGAGGTGTTAAGGCAGAAAGAAGAAGTTGGTTCTGTGATGAAGAGTTCATCATCTGTTGTTCAGGAGGTGTTGGGAACATCTCAGGCTGAGGTAAAGGTAAAGTCAGTAGATGTGCTGGCTGTGGAATGTGTGGGTTTGCCGAAGCAGCGTTTGCTTGATTTGGGTGCTGTGGAATATCATGGTTCGACACCTGAGGCATTTGAGGCCTGGTTGGCCAGTGTGGTTTTGATCTTGGATCAGAAAGGCTGTGATTATGCATGTAAGCTGGGGAGTGTTATTTCTTTGATGCTGGAGGATGCGTGTGTTTGGTGGACATCTGTGGCGGTGGCGTCACATATTCCTGATGTTGATTGGGATTTCTTTGTATCTGCTTTTTATGGGAGGTATCTTGGAAGGGAATTTCCAAGGTTTGAGCAAGGTGAAGGTAGTGCTGTTGTGGAGCAAGTGTTACTTGAGCAAGGGGTGGAAGCTCAGCCACCGGTATGTGACCATTGTGAAAGGCGCCATGTTGGAGGTTGTTGGGGCGCAGGTGTTTGTTGGAATTGTGGTTCCAAAATGCATGTTAAGCGTGATTGTCCTCTTGGAGTGAAGTCAGCTTTGGTGTTAGCCAAAGGGTCTTTGAAAGGTCGTGGGCACGGCCGAGACAAGGTTCAAAGGTGGCAAAAAGAGCAGAAGGTTGTGAAGAGTTTGGGAAAAGAGAATTGCTGGAAATGTGGGTCTCCTTACCGCAAGGAGTTGGTAGTGACCCTGGTGTGTTAGCTGGTGCTGCAGTTGTGCCGCAGGAGGATGATGGTTCTGCAAGGAAGAGAGCTCGTCTGATGAAGCTTCAGGGTGGTGTTGTGTTTTCAGGTAACCTTGTTAAGTAATCTTTGCTCTAGTTACCTTAGTTTAGTTTCTGTTGGTTTTCCTTGTCTGGTAAGTTTATTCTTGTTGCTAGCATGTTTGGGGTAATGGTAGTTGTTTGGAAACATCTTTAGTGTGAAGAAGGCTTAGTGAGTATCTTGTGGTTAATGGTTGTTGGTATGATGGAGTTAGATAAGCTAGAAGTGTGGTGGGAGGTTGTTCTTAGACGGATTCTGAGGATGTTATTGGAGGGTGTGAACTGGCATTCATGCACAGTTAAAATCATTGTTATATGCTATATTATATATGTTGGTCCATGCATGCATGTGGCATGACATTAGAGGTTTTGCATACATGTACATCAGGCATTGATAGGGCATGTAGGTGATCATGCATACGATGTTCACACTCGCTAATAACTAATCGAATCTGTTAGTGTGGTGGTTGGTTTGGATGATGGGTTTTTAGAGGTTGTTTTGGTGCTGAGTGAGGGTTAGAAGTAATATTAAGCTAGTTGCTAGCATTGGTGAGAGTGGTATAGCTTGTGGTAGAAGGATAAGTGTTTGTTGCTTAAAGAGTTTAGTGGTTTGGTGGTGAAGGGTACCGGTTGAGGTTAGTATCGGTTAAGTGGGTTGTATAGCTAAAAGGAAGTGGTAGTTCCTTGGTGCTAGTGATGTTGCAGTTTGTGGTTGTGTTTTCAAGTGCTGAGGTAGCTTAGCTTTTAAGTTGTTGTGAAAGGGTTGTGTTGGTAAGTGTTGGTTCTTAGCAACCTTTGAGGAGTTGAGGAGTTGGTATGTATGGCAGGTTGGGCGATGTTCTAGTAATGCAAGTGTTATGGTTGAAGTTGAAGTGAAAGGGCTATGAAAGATCGAAGGCTTTTGTTGGTTGTTTGGGTTCTTGTGAGAAGTGGTTGGCTGGTTGTGGTTAGAAAGTTCCGTTGGGAGTCAGCTGGTGGTGTGTGGAACGGCTGACGGAGTCAAGTTGGGATTGTGATGTAATTCTTGGAATCTGGGTGAGTAGTCCTGGTGAGTTGTTGTGGTAATGTTAGCGGCGGATGTGAAGGGTTGTCAGCTTCGTTGAAGAGTTTGGGTAAGCAGTTGTTGCTTAAGGATTTTTGCTTGTTGGGGAAATCCTTGGAAGAGGTTTGGGAGTTGCAAGAGTTTTAGAAGCAGAAAGGTTTGCATAATGGCTGAATTGGATTGGTTGTTGTCTCTGTGTAAACAAGTCTTGGAAGTTGTGTGTTGCAGTGTGATGTGCTGTGAGAGTAGAGGTTCTTCATGTTGATGTTGGGGCTGTGTACAGTCCGGTTATATGAAAGGATAAGTTGTGGCTATCTTTGAGTGTTCTGGATTTTGTGAACAGTGTGTGGAGGTGCTAAGTTTGGTGGAGGTTTTGTGTGGATAGTAGTCAGTGTTGGTTGAGGCTTTTGTGTTGCCTTGTGTGTTGCTTTGAGAAGGTTGTTGTTCTCTTTTCGCCGGTTGAAATTTCGAGGACGAAATTTCCTAAGTGGGGAGAGTTGTAACGCCCCGGTTTTGGGCTTAGAAGTTTTGGGCGTTGACCGGTTCGGTCAAAGTGCTGATCGAATATATAAGAGTGAATTTAGGAAAGCCTAGTTCGGGTTGCATTAAAAATATGGAAAAATGTTCTAAAATCATCTTTTAATATAATTAAGTAAACTGTGAAATCAATTTTGGAAAATGAGGTTCGGAAGGTTGACATTTTGGCTAGTGACCAAAATGTAATTTTTGAAAGTTGCGGGACAGTTTTATAAAGGATTGAAACTTTGAATCTTTAAGGAGCTATTATTCCAAAAAGAGTTTCTCCAGATTTTTTAAGATATTTTAAGGCTTTATTCTGATTTTAAAGATTATGAAATGTGGAGGGAAATCATTTTTTTTACCATTTCTTAACTAACTTTTCATTTTCTCTCAATTTTCCTTTTCTCTCATTTTCTCTCCACCCAAACACATTTCTTCAGATTTTCTCTTCTGATTTTGTTGTCTAAATCCCTCATTTCAACTCTCTTTTGATTCCTAATCATCTCTACAACAAAACCTCTCAATTTGCAAGTTGTTTCATTAAGCATTTTGGCTCTAAAAAGGAGAAATTCAAGTTTGGAGGTAAGAACGTCCTTCTCCTCTAAACTATCAGTTCTTTACTGAAATTCCTAAGTTCTCAATCCTTGATTTGTGTTTTGTTAATGGCTTTTCAATTGAAATCTTGATTTTGGCTTAAAATGCAAGATTTGGTGATTTTGGTGAAATTTTCGTGTGATCTATTTGGGCAGTGTTTTGAAGTGTCAAAATGATGTTAAATGAATGCTAAATTGATTAGAAGTTGAGGTTTAATCAATGCAATCCCGGATAGGTTGAATTTCCTAAGTTTGGCTTGAGTTTTCGGTTGTTTTTGGAGTGTTTTTGGTGATCTGTTATACCTGGAGGTATAAGGACGTGTTTGTGATCATTTTGGATGTTAATTGATGTTTAAAAATGGTTAGAAGTGATGGATCTTGGCTGGGTTAAGTTTTGGAAGTGTTTGGAGGTGATTTCGGTTGTGTTTGGTAGCCAAATTGTTGGATTTGGGATGAGCAGTGAGTTGAGTCTTGTTGCTTGTGTTTTTAATGCATAATGATGCATTAATCCTCTGTTGTTGTGTGCTTGAAACAGGGGAGTTTGATTCATGAGCTTTGAAGGTGTTGCGGAAGGTTTTCGGATGCTTGGAAGGCTTGTTGGCTAGCCTTGTTTTGTGTATCGGTGAGTGAAGTTGGGTTTTCAGCTTTTAAACCAAGGTTTGAAGGTTTTGGGAGCTTAGTTTAAGTCTAAACAACTTTGCTAAGCTCAAGAGTAAGTGATTGGATTTTCGCTCTTGAATTGTGTTGTGTTTTGGTTTTAAAAGCAATTGTGGTTGGTGATTGAGATGCATGTGTTTTGCATGGTTTAAATCTGTTTTGAAAGCATATTTTAAGCATGGTTTAATGCTGGTTTTGAAAGCCATATGTGAAGGATGCTCAAGGTAAGAGATCCTTGGTTTTGTACATGGAAATTGTGGTTTTGATGCATAGTGTTGCATGTTGATCAATGGCTTTGTGTGATGCTTAAAAACAGTGAATTGATGATGGTAAATGATACTTGTTGCATATTGGTTATGCATGTGAATCATTGGACTATTGTGGTAATGGTTTTTGCATATTGGTTCTGCATGTGAATCATTGGACTAATGTAGTGATGGTTTTGCATTATGTTTATGCATGTGAAACATTGGATTAATATGGGAAGATGGTTATGTTGGCAAGTGATGAAAGTGGTTCTTGGTTCGTTGATCGGATATAGTTAGCCGGCTATAGGATTGGGTGCACCGTGAATTAAGTCGCCTTGGAGGTGGAGTGGTCAAGAGTGGACCGGTAAACTCCCTTCAAGTATCCTAACGAGATGGTTAAGGTCATAATGGAGGTGTTGCCCATTCGAGGACCTTGGTTGAGCAAAGGTTATATGGTGTTTAAAAGTCCATATATGGGAACCTTGTGCTTGTTAAGATCACAATGGCGGTGTAAGACCATGTGTGGATCTTGTGTGGGGTGTCCCGGATCTCGTTAGTGATGTTATACAACTACCGATCGGTTATGCAAAGGTTGTATGGTGTTTCAAAGTCCATAGAAGGGAACCTTGTGCATGTTGAGGTTGTATGGTGTTTAAAAGTCCATGCATGGGAACCTCGGGAAAAGCTAAGGTTGTATGGTGTTTAAAAGTCCATACATGGGAACCTTAGGCTTGTAAGGTCAAATGGTGTTTAAAAGTCCATTTGGGAGACCTTGGATTGGTAGGGTGTATGGAGCGTAGGGACAACGCTCGGAATCCGCGTATCTGATCGGGTTGTTGAGTTGAAAAGTGGATGTGGTTGATCACTTGGAAGCCAATGTAATGTTTTTGATCATAAAGAAGCATGAGATGCTTGAAATGTTGCATAATTGCATGTGAAGCATGAGATGCTTGAAAAGATGCATGGTTGCATGGAAAGTGTATAATGCTTGTGAATGCATGATTATTTGTTATGTTGAACAAGTGTTGATTATCATTTGGTAAATGATGCATGTGTGCATGAAATCTCTTTAATGCATTGAAGTCTTGTTAAGACTTGTTTTAAAAGGCATGTGATGATAATGATGTGATTCATAAGTTTTCTTTGTTTAATGCATGAATTGGATTGCTTGAATAATGGTTTAAAAGGGGTTTCTTGCTTGAAATGATGTTCAAGTTTATGAACGGGTAATATGAAATGGAAGTGTTTTCCAAGGTTTTAATTTAGCTTTGCATATGGTGTTTATGCATGGAATGGTTAAAGGAATATTTTTGCAAGTTGAACATTGAAATGGTTTTCTTAGTTTGCTGAGCTAAGGGTTGGTTTTCATGTATGTGCAATGCATGGTTTAAGCATGTTGTTGAAAAGGGTTTTCAAACATGGCTTTGGTTTGTCAAATCGGGTTGTTTTAAAAGTGTTTTGTAACCCGCTGCATTTATGGTGTTTTGGTTTTGAGCATTCCTCACTAAGCATTATGTGCTTACGCTCCTTTTTGTCCATCAATGCAGATTCTTGAGGTTTGGACAGCAAGGAGCAAGGGATTCAAGGTGGACTCCAATTGAGATGTATGTCTCGGTGAATAGCTATAGTTAATAAAGACAATGGGGTAGAATCTCTCGGATTGATGTTTTTGTGTTCGTATATGTTCGGAAAAGTATGTTTTAATGTTGTTGATGTTGCTGAATCATAATTGGCTATAATGAGATTAATTTGGAAAGTTTGTGCTTAAGTGGTTGCTTGTGTAGGAAGCATGCCTTTAGATTTGGGGCTTTTCATATACGATGTTATTCTGATGATTTGTTGATGCTTGCAAGTCATATATATGTTGAATTGCATGCTGGTAAAGTTTGGTGGCATTTGGAGCATGTTTTGATGATTAATGGCATGTTTTGGAATGCTTTTTGCTGCAATCTGTGCAGGCGTTTCGGAAAAGTGTGCACCGTTTCGGAACGGGTGCCTTGAATGAACCCAGGCGTCCGAAACGGTATGCACCGTTTCGAAACGGTTTGGCTTCATCCAGACCCCCGTTGCGGTACGCGTTGCGGAACGGCCCCGTGTTTCGAAACGGGCTCTGCCTGTTTCGGAACGGGTGACCGTTGGGGGCTGACATGGGCGGTTAAATGTTTCAGAATGTTTGCATTTTGGTCCTGAAACTTGTTTGTTCAATTGTATGAGTTTGGGATGTCCGTTTGAGCTGAAATTTGGCAGAGAAGCATGAAACCTGATTAATTTTAAGTTGGTAACTTAAAATCTGGTTAATTCCTTAAAGTTTTCAGAATTTACAATTTGGTCCCTAAAGTTGTAAATTGTTCAATTGGGTCCCTGTTTGATCTCTGATGTTTGTGATCTTTGAGTATGCTGTTTGCATGATCACATCTAAGGCTAATGTGCATCTAGACAAGATTAAAAAGAAAAAAAAGGGTCGTTAATCAAGGTTGACTTTCGGGTTGACTTTGGTTTTCCCCGTGTGACTTTCTTAATTCGGGTCAACCGTCTGGGCCGGGTTAAGGGGGTTACACTGACAGAATTTGCAAACAAGAGGTCCGTTGACATTTCCAGTATTGTTGACGAAAACAACCAGAATAGACATCTTGTTGGAGTGTTGAGGTTGGAAATTATTCCGAGTAGATGGTATATGGGTGGAGGATGATTCCTTCTGATATTCCGGCTTCTTAGACCACCGAGACTTGTTGTCACACTTTCGCTTCTCATCAGTTCGGAATCCACTCTTTCATTTCTCGGTAGTCCGCATCTTAGATTAAGTGGCAATGGCCCGATTCACAAGGATTTGAAAATCCGTAATGTCAAGTGCTGTGAACATCGGACTCAATTCATCACTCAGCCCGTCGATGAGCATTCGACATTTATCTTTCTCGGTCTTGATGTACTCCGAGCCATACTTGTAGTATTTGCAGAAATCGGCAACATATTGTTCTATCGGCCGATTGGCATGTTTCAGTTGTAGGAACTTCTTCCTCCCATCAGTAAGGTATTGTTCGTTAATATATTCCTCCCATCAGATGTGGAGGGGTTGTGATTGTACCGTTAGACTCCATCACGGGTGTTGAGGGGTTGTGATTGTACCGATAAACTCCACCTTGTGTGTTTGGTAGTGTGAATGAAGCGTATGGGACAACGCTTGAAATCCGCGTATCCGATTGTGTTTTGTCGTGAAAGATGGTTATGGTATCACTTGAAAGCCAATATGACATGTTGATGTAATGAAGCATGAGATGCTTGTTGTGTATGCATTGTTGCTTGAGTAACGATGTTTAAGAATTTAAAAGCCTTGAAAGGTGTTTTATAAAGTGCATTATTGTGTTGTTTCATTAGAGCATTTCTCACTAAGCATATGTGCTTACGCTCTCTTTCTTGAACCAATAATGCAGAGAATTGAAGTACTTTAAGGGCAGCAAGGAGGTCAAGAATTCAAGAGAAAGACTAAGCTCATGTATGGTGACTATTTTTACAACACTATTAGTTTTTGGTATTTGGCAATGGGAACCTAGGTTGTGTTTTTGGGAGATGATTTGGACTCCCTAAGTTTGGCATGATGCCTATGATGTTTTGGATATGTAATTGGCCATTATGGTGTTTGCTTTGTTGGTTTGATGTTTGGTTGGTTTGGAGTAATAGGTTGCATGCCTATAGATTGATGTTTTCTCTAATTGATGCCATGAATATGTTTTGTTGATGCAAATATGTTCCTTTTATCCATGATGACTTTTTGGCATCATTAGGAGGTCATAGGGATGTGTTTGACTGGGCAGCCTTGCTTTTCCCGGGATTGTTCGACCGAACTTGTCTCGGATGTTTGCCTCAACTAGACGGCACTGAACTTTGGTTAGCCGATCGAACAAAACATTGATCATTTCGTTTTGGACAGTCTCGTATGTAATGATCGTTAGCGCCACAAGCATAACAGAGGTTCGCCTGGGCTCGGCATTGGCCAAAGTGATTCTTCTGACAGAATTTGCAAACAAGAGGTCCGTTGACATTTCCAGTATTGTTGACGAAAACAACCAGAATAGACATCTTGTTGGAGTGTTGAGGTTGGAAATTATTCCGAGTAGATGGTATATGGGTGGAGGATGATTCCTTCTGATAATCCGGCTTCTTAGACCACCGAGACTTGTTGTCACACTTTCGCTTCTCATCAGTTCGGAATCCAATCTTTCGTTTCTCGGTAGTCCGCATCTTAGATTAAGTGGCAATGGCCCGATTCACAAGGATTTGAAAATCCGTAATGTCAAGTCCTTTGAACATCGGACTCAATTCATCACTCAGCCCGTCGATGAGCATTCGACATTTATCTTTCTCGGTCTTGATGTACTCCGAGCCATACTTGTAGTATTTGCAGAAATCGGCAACATATTGTTCTATCGGCCGATTGGCATGTTTCAGATGTAGGAACTTCTTCCTCCCATCAGCAAGGTATTGTTCGTTAATATATTTCTTTTTGAATTTATCAACAAAGAATTTCCATGTAACTCACTCGGTAGGGGCAGTCAGAGTCGTTG
The DNA here is from genome assembly GCA_958450335.1 of Hibiscus tridactylites. Taxonomy (NCBI): domain Eukaryota; kingdom Viridiplantae; phylum Streptophyta; class Magnoliopsida; order Malvales; family Malvaceae; genus Hibiscus; species Hibiscus tridactylites. The sequence continues at coordinate 48,315,226 of OY288266.1, forward strand.
TTTCCCACCAACTTAGAGCTTCGTCTGCTAGAAGTGCAATCGCACATTCAAGTTTATGTTTAACCAAAAATTGAAGTTGACGAGTTAAGATTTGAGTGGTTCTTTCGAGCCACATCTCAGCTTCTTTCGGCTTTTCCACGTTTTCACCGGTGAATGTAGTTTCTCGGTGTTGCGCGAGCTTGTCGATAGGGACTCGACTCGGGGCAGCAGCCACCGCAGTCGGTTGTTCTCGTCGGATGTTCATTACTAATTGATCGAACATCTCCTTCATACTTAGGAGACAATCCCGCTGAGCACTCTGAATAGTCGGAATTGTCAGAATTGTCTGATTATGTTCAGGGAGTGGAGTCGGTTCTCGCGGTTCCAATTTTCTCAGAGGGTCCGCTTGCTCGGGAGGATTAGATTTTCCCAGAGCATTGGTTTTCATCCTAACGCTACCATCCTCGTTAGATGATTCCTGAAAACTTCCATTATCACGAGCCATACGTGTTTCTGACATTCTAATAAGATTTCAAAAAAGATCGAAGTTTGAGAGCGCAATCGCAAGCAGTTCGATATAAATCTCCTAGGTGGCATAGAACAATCCTATATGATGCATAACATGTTCCAAACAACTTTAGGATCTATTACCTAAAGCTCTGATACCAATTAATGTAACATCCCTTACCCCGATTAGGAGCGAGAGATGTTACGCCATATAACGAATGATTCATAACAAAGAAACAATATAAACAAATCATGTAACGAACATCAATCAGGGTTGTGCAACTTGTATGTTTTCCAACTTAACATGTTAACATATGAACTTAGAAGCATGTTACCAAATCATATACACACACGTGGGCTAATTTAAACTTTCCTGACATACATCTTAACATTATAAACATATAATATATCCAATACATATTTGTATACATTTCAACTAACACATACTAATCTATATCTACAAACATAAAATTCAAACTATACCTAATCCACAACACACGATGAATTTAATTAATGAACATGAAATTGGTATATTCGAATCAATCATCTAACTTATTTAATCTTGTGAAGCATTCGACTAACAACAATTTATGTACCATTACATGATACTTTTATTTTTAAACAAACTTAACTATCCTACATGTTCATATAGTTCAAGCACATCAAGACTTACAATCGATTACACAAGACAACCAAACAATGTCTATATGCATATCCTAATTCCTTCAACAAGACTAACTAGTATACAAGTCTTGCAACAAATTCAATCAATCTACACCTTAACTAGTCCATTCTAACTAATCACATATGATACATATGACCTTGTTCTATAACATATCATACTTGATCAACATTATAGTATGCTTATACATTAAAAACATTCAACTATTCATGTATATAAACATGATCATATTCCATATATATTTATCAACAAACATAGTCTTCATATCAACAAGCATATTTACATATCAACCTTTAAATTACTTACTTACATCACATACTTAACATATACAAAAGAACTATCAAAACAACATGCTCAACAATCCATGATACTAACATCATCTATGCCACCAACAAGGAGATTACAAGATTATATCATACTTGTTTGATGGCTTGCGATGGCATCACGGATAATTCAGACAGCTTTCGGAACTTTACACCTGAAAGTTTGGAAGAAGGAAACAAAGAGAGTGATAAGTACACTTAATGTACTTAGTGAGGCAGCCCTAAAATTTACTAGTTTCAATCTTTTAATGTCTTCTTCAATATTTAAGGTTACTTAGCTAGGCTTAGCACATATTGGAATACCTAGCTAGTCTATCAAAACCTAGTTAACTTAGCTAGTTTTATGAAATAACCAATAGGGCAGCAAGCATTTACATGTACTATGATTTATTGGGCAGCAACCATTTCATTTAAGACACACCAATTTGGGCAGCAAGCAAAATGTACAATTCAAGCTCAATTGCACAGCAAACAACATATAATCACATTGTCATCTTGGCAGTAACATTTCATAGTTTCACATCACAACATAGCTCATTTTAAATCTCAACTAAGTACACATATTCATTCCATATCATAAGGGCTAATACCCAACTTGTTCATTTAAACATATATCATTGTTCTAATCATGTTTTGCCTTGGATGATTAATAAATTAGGTAATCAAGTCTTCATGTAACATTAGATACTCAAAGTATTCATTTCGCATTTCAACTTATAACAGAGGATGCATAGGCATCAATGGTGACTTACCACCATTCAATTATCAAGGTGACTAACCACCTTATCATATTAATAGGTGACTAACCACCATCCTGTAACAAAGATCAGAGGAGCTCAATGACTCTAAGGCATGCCCTTCTACCTATAGACACTAATCAACCAAGGACTTTAACTTATCTTTTATGTCTAACAAGTTCATTTTTACTTGTTTATCAAACTCATATCACAAAGTCATGTGCACATTCAATCATGTTTACATTGTGCACATTCAAGCCATGCTCAATCAAATTTCCAAGAAGCATTTATCATCATTTCAATCATATAATCATCTTCAAACAGTAGCTAAATTATCGAATAATTCAATTCAAGTGGCTTAAACAACTCATGTCACAAAGCAACACATATAGACATCAACTAGCATATCTAGATAGCATCATACACCTAGTTCATAGTTCATTCCTTTAGTCCTTCTTCCTTAGCATTTAAATTTACCAATCAATTATTAAGTTCATTACATGCTTTATTTTAAATCATCCATGTAACACCCCAATTTTGGGCTTGGAAGTTTAGGGTCTTAACCGGACCGGTCTAAATTTCGGTTCGAATATAAAAGGTGGTTTTACGGAAAGCCTTGTTCAGGATGCATTAAAAATATGGAAAATATCTAAGAATTCTCTTTTAATATATATAAGAGAGTGGTGAAATCCATTTTACAAAATGAGGTTTGGAAATATGACATTTCGAGTTAGTGACTAAAATGTAATTTTTGAAAAGTTCGTGACTATTTTGAAAGGATTGAAACTTTGAATCTTTAAGGAGCTAATTTACCCAAGGGAGGATTTCTCCAGATTTTTCTTGATTTTTAAAGACTCATTTAATATTTAATTAATAAAAAGAAAAGAGGGAAAAACCATATTTTAGTTTCATAACTAACTTTTGCTAAAAAAATCCCATTTCATTTTCTCTCAAATTCCCTCAGCCAAACACATTTCCACAGCAGCTTTTCTTTTGATTTCACACCAAATGATGAGATTTCAATCCTCAAATGATTCCTAATCATTTCTACATCAAATCCTCTTCATTTGTATATTGGATTTTCAAGGATTTTAGCTCTAAACAAGGAGAAATCCACATTTAGAGGTATGAACGTCCTTCTCCTCTAAATACTTAGTTCTTTACTGAAATTCTCAAGTTCTCAATCCTTAAATTAAGTGTTATTAAATATTTTAATGTTATGATCTTGATTTTGGCTTAAAACTTGAGATTTTGATCAAATCTTGAAGATTTTCGTGAAGGTTGTTTGGGCTCTATTTTGAGATGCCTTTTTAATGTATTTTGGATGTTTAATGATGTGTAATTGAGGTTTAATCTATGAAATCCCGAATAGGTTGATTTTCCTAAGTTTTTACTTGTGAAAATGGTGATTTTTGGGGTGATTTAGGTGTTCTGTTATAGCTGGAGGTATAAGGACGTGATTAGGTCCATTTTGGATGTTAATTGATGTCTAAGAATGTTTAGAAGTGATGGATCTTGGCTGGGTAATGTTGTGGAAGTGTTTGGATTTGTTTTCGGTTGTGTTTAGTAGCCGGAATGTGAGTTTTGGTGAGAGCAGCGAGTTTAGGTGTAATGGCTGAAGATTTAAATGCATGATGATGCATTAATCCTCTGCTTTTATGTTTTTAAAATAGGGGAGACATCTTCGGATCCTTGTGGTGTTGATCCGAGGGCTTGAACGGCGTTTCGGCAATCTTGCGAAACGGAATTGGTGAGTGAAGTTTGGTTTTCAGCTTTGAAACAAAGGTTTGAAGGTTTTGAGAGCTTAGTTTAAGTCTAAGCAACTTAACTAAGCTCAAGAGTAAGTTTTCGGAGAGACTCTCTCTTTGATGAACCATGAGATGGTTGGATGCAATGTGTTTAGTTTGCATGTTTTAAATTCTGTTTTGGAAGCATATTTTAGCATGTTTAATGCTGATTTTGAAAGCCATGTGTTGAAGGATGCTCAAGGTAAGAGATCCTTGGTTTGACATTGATAAATGTGGTTTGATGCATAGTGATGCATGATTGTTTAATGGCTTTGTTTAATGCTTTAAAATAGTTGATTGATGATGGTAAATGATGTATATTGGCAAGTGATGTGTTGGTTTAAAAGTACTTGAATCGGATATAGTTAGCCGGCTAAATGATTGGGTGCACCGTGAATAAAGTCCCCTTGGATGTTGAAGGGTTGTAATGGTACCGTAAACTCCATCCAAGTACACTAACGAGATGTCTAAGATCATAATGGTGGTTAAAATGCCATGTGAGGATCTTGAGTTGTGTGTCCCGTGTTCTCGTTAGTGATGTTATACCACTACCAATGAGTGATGTGGAGGAGTTGTGATTGTACCGTTAGACTCCATCACGGGTGTTGAGGGTTTGTGATTGTACCGATAAACTCCACCTTGTGTGTTTGGTAGTGTGAATGAAGCGTATGGGACAACGCTTGTAATCCGCGTATCCGATTGTGTTTTGTCGTGAAAGATGGTTATGGTATCACTTGAAAGCCAATATGACATGTTGATGTAATGAAGCATGAGATGCTTGTTGTGTATGCATTGTTGCTTGAGTAACGATGTTTAAGAATTTAAAAGCCTTGAAAGGTGTTTTATAAAGTGCATTATTGTGTTGTTTCATTAGAGCATTTCTCACTAAGCATATGTGCTTACGCTCTCTATCTTGAACAAATAATGCAGAGAATTGAAGTACTTTAAGGGCAGCAAGGAGGTCAAGAATTCAAGAGAAAGACTAAGCTCATGTATGGTGACTATTTTTACAACACTATTAGTTTTTGGTATTTGGCAATGGGAACCTAGGTTGTGTTTTTGGGAGATGATTTGGACTCCCTAAGTTTGGCATGATGCCTATGATGTTTTGGATATGTAATTGGCCATTATGGTGTTTGCTTTGTTGGTTTGATGTTTGGTTGGTTTGGAGTAATAGGTTGCATGCCTATAGATTGATGTTTTCTCTAATTGATGCCATGAATATGTTTTGTTGATGCAAATATGTTCCTTTTATGCATGATGACTTTTTGGCATCATTAGGAGGTCATAGGGATGTGTTTGACTGGGCAGCCTTGCTTTTCCCGGGATTGTTCGACCGAACTTGTCTCGGATGTTTGCCTCAGCTAGACGGCACTGAACTTTGGTTAGCCGATCGAACAAAACATTGATCATTTCGTTTTGGACAGTCTCGTATGTAATGATCGTTAGCGCCACAAGCATAACAGAGGTTCGCCTGGGCTCGGCATTGGCCAAAGTGATTCTTCTGACAGAATTTGCAAACAAGAGGTCCGTTGACATTTCCAGTATTGTTGACGAAAACAACCAGAATAGACATCTTGTTGGAGTGTTGAGGTTGGAAATTATTCCGAGTAGATGGTATATGGGTGGAGGATGATTCCTTCTGATAATCCGGCTTCTTAGACCACCGAGACTTGTTGTCACACTTTCGCTTCTCATCAGTTCGGAATCCAATCTTTCGTTTCTCGGTAGTCCGCATCTTAGATTAAGTGGCAATGGCCCGATTCACAAGGATTTGAAAATCCGTAATGTCAAGTCCTTTGAACATCGGACTCAATTCATCACTCAGCCCGTCGATGAGCATTCGACATTTATCTTTCTCGGTCTTGATGTACTCCGAGCCATACTTGTAGTATTTGCAGAAATCGGCAACATATTGTTCTATCGGCCGATTGGCATGTTTCAGATGTAGGAACTTCTTCCTCCCATCAGCAAGGTATTGTTCGTTAATATATTTCTTTTTGAATTTATCAACAAAGAATTTCCATGTAACTCACTCGGTAGGGGCAGTCAGAGTCGTTGTTTCTCACCAACTTAGAGCTTCGTCTGCTAGAAGTGCAATCGCACATTCAAGTTTATGTTCAACCAAAAATTGAAGTTGACGAGTTAAGATTTGAGTGGTTCTTTCGAGCCAGTTCTCAGCTTCTTTCGGCTTTTCCACGTTTTCACCGGTGAATGTAGTTTCTCGGTGTTGCGCGAGCTTGTCGATAGGGACTCGACTCGGGGCAGCAGCCACCGCAGTCGGTTGTTCTCGTCGGATGTTCATTACTAATTGATCGAACATCTCCTTCATACTTAGGAGATAATCCCGCTGAGCACTGTGAATAGTCGGAATTGTCAGAATTGTCTGATTATGTTCAGGGAGTGGAGTCGGTTCTCGCGGTTCCAATTTTCTCAGAGGATTCGCTTGCTCGGGAGGATTAGATTTTCCCAGAGCATTGGTTTTCATCCTAACTCTACCATCCTCGTTAGATGATTCCTGAAAACTTCCATTATCACGAGCCATACGTGTTTCTGACATTCTAATAAGATTTCAAAAAAGATCGAAGTTATAGAGCGCAATCGCAAGCAGTTCGATATAAATCTCCTAGGTGGCATAGAACAATCCTATATGATGCATAACATGTTCCAAACAACTTTAGGATCTATTACCTAAAGCTCTGATACCAATTAATGTAACATCCCTTACCAGTTAGGAGCGAGAGATGTTACGCCATATAACAAATGATTCATAACAAAGAAACAATATAAACAAATCATGTAACGAACATCAATCAAGGTTGTGCAACTTGTATGTTATCCAACTTAACATGTTAACATATGAACTTAGAAGCATGTTACCAAATCATATACACACACGTGGGCTAATTTAAACTTTCCTAACATACATCTTAACATTATAAACATATAATATATCCAATACATATTTGTATACATTTCAACTAACACATACTAATCTATACCTACAAACATAAAATTCAAACTATACCTAATCCACAACACACGATGAATTTTAATTAATGAACATGAAATTGGTATATTCGAATCAATCATCTAACTTATTTAATCTTGTGAAGCATTCGACTAACAACAATTTATGTACCATTACATGATACTTTTATTTTTAAACAAACTTAACTATCCTACATGTTCATATAGTTCAAGCACATCAAGACTTACAATCGATTACACAAGACAACCAAACAATGTCTATATGCATATCCTAATTCCTTCAACAAGACTAACTAGTATACAAGTCTTGCAACAAATTCAATCAATCTACACCTTAACTAGTCCATTCTAACTAATCACATATGATACATATGACCTTGTTCTATAACATATCATACTTGATCAACATTATAGTATGCTTATACATTAAAAACATTCAACTATTCATGTATATAAACATGATCATATTCCATATATATTTATCAACAAACATAGTCTTCATATCAACAAGCATATTTACATATCAACCTTTAAATTACTTACTTACATCACATACTTAACATATACAAAAGAACTATCAAAACAACATGCTCAACAATGCATGATACTAACATCATCTATGCCACCAACAAGGAGATTACAAGATTATATCATACTTGTTTGATGGCTTGCGATGGCATCACGGATAATTCAGACAGCTTTCGGAACTTTACACCTGAAAGTTTGGAAGAAGGAAACAAAGAGAGTGATAAGTACACTTAATGTACTTAGTGAGGCAGCCCTAAAATTTACTAGTTTCAATCTTTTAATGTCTTCTTCAATATTTAAGGTTACTTAGCTAGGCTTAGCACATATTGGAATACCTAGCTAGTCTATCAAAACCTAGTTAACTTAGCTAGTTTTATGAAATAACCAATAGGGAAGCAAGCATTTACATGTACTATGATTTATTGGGCAGCAACCATTTCATTTAAGACACACCAATTTGGGCAGCAAGCAAAATGTACAATTCAAGCTCAATTGCACAGCAAACAACATATAATCACATTGTCATCTTGGCAGTAACATTTCATAGTTTCACATCACAACATAGTTCATTTTAAATCTCAACTAAGTACACATATTCATTCCATATCATAAGGGCTAATACCCAACTTGTTCATTTAAACATATATCATTGTTCTAATCATGTTTTGCCTTGAATGATTAATAAATTAGGTAATCAAGTCTTCATGTAACATTAGATACTCAAAGTATTCATTTCTCATTTCAACTTATAACAGAGGATGCATAGGCATCAATGGTGACTTACCACCATTCAATTATCAAGGTGACTAACCACCTTATCAGATTAATAGGTGACTAACCACCATCCTGTAACAAAGATCAGAGGTGCTCAATGACTCTAAGGCATGCCCTTCTACCTATAGACACTAATCAACCAAGGACTTTAACTTATCTTTTATGTCTAACAAGTTCATTTTTACTTGTTTATCAAACTCATATCACAAAGTCATGTGCACATTCAATCATGTTTACATTGTGCACATTCAAGCCATGCTCAATCAAATTTCCAAGAAGCATTTATCATCATTTCAATCATATAATCATCTTCAAACAGTAGCTAAATTATCCAATAATTCAATTCAAGTGGCTCAAACAACTCATGTCACAAAGCAACACATATAGACATCAACTAGCATATCTAGATAGCATCATACACCTAGTTCATAGTTCATTCCTTTAGTCCTTCTTCCTTAGCATTTAAATTTACCAATCAATTATTAAGTTCATTACATGCTTTATTTTAAATCATCCATGTAACACCCTAATTTTGGGCTTGGAAGTTTAGGGTCTTAATCGGACCGGTCTAAATTTCGGTTCGAATATAAAAGGTTGTTTTAGGGAAAGCCTTGTACAGGATGCATTAAAAATATGGAAAATATCTAAGAATTATCTTTTAATATATATAAGAGAGTGGTGAAATCCATTTTACAAAATGAGGTTTGGAAATATGACATTTCGAGTTAGTGACTAAAATGTACTTTTTGAAAAGTTCGTGACTGCTTTGAAAGGATTGAAACTTTGAATCTTTAAGGAGCTAATTTACCCAAGGGAGGATTTCTCCAGATTTTTAAAGACTCGTTTAATATTTAATTAATAAAAAGAAAAGAGGGAAAAACCATATTTTAGTTTCATAACTAACTTTTGCTAAAAAATTCCCATTTCATTTTCTCTCAAATTCCACAGCCAAACACATTTCCACAGCATCTTTTGTTTTGATTTCACACCAAATGATGAGATTTCAATCCTCAAATGATTCCTAATCATTTCTACATAAAATCCTCTTCATTTGCATATTGGATTTTCAAGGATTTTAGCTCTAAACAAGGAGAAATCCACATTTAGATGTATGAACGTCCTTCTCCTCTAAATACTCAGTTCTTTACTGAAATTCTCAAGTTCTCAATCCTTAAATTAAGTGTTATTAAATGTTTTAATGTTATGATCTTGATTTTGGCTTAAAACTTGAGATTTTGATCAAATCTTGAAGATTTTCGTGAAGGTTGTTTGGGATGTTAATTGATGTCTAAGAATGTTTAGAAGTGATGGATCTTGGCTGGGTAATGTTGTGGAAGTGTTTGGATGTGTTTTCGGTTGTGTTTAGTAGCCGGAATGTGAGTTTTGGTGAGAGCAGCGAGTTTAGGTGTAATGGCTGAAGATTTAAATGCATGATGATGCATTAATCCTCTGCTTTGATGTTTTTAAAATAGGGAAGACATCTTCGGATCCTTGTGGTGTTGATCCGGGGGCTTGAACGGCGTTTCGGCAATCTTGCGAAACGGAATTGGTGAGTGAAGTTTGGTTTTCAGCTTTGAAACAAAGGTTTGAAGGTTTTGGGAGCTTAGTTTAAGTCTAAGCAACTTAACTAAGCTCAAGAGTAAGTTTTCGGAGAGACTCTCTCTTTGATGAACCATGAGATGGTTGGATGCAATGTGTTTAGTTTGCATGTTTTAAATTCTGTTTTGGAAGCATATTTTAGCATGTTTAATGCTGATTTTGAAAGCCATGTGTTGAAGGATGCTCAAGGTAAGAGATCCTTGGTTTGACATTGATAAATGTGGTTTGATGCATAGTGATGCATGATTGTTTAATGGCTTTGTTTAATGCTTTAAAATAGTTGATTGATGATGGTAAATGATGTATATTGGCAAGTGATGTGTTGGTTTAAAAGTACTTGAATCGGATATAGTTAGCCGGCTAAATGATTGGGTGCACCGTGAATAAAGTCCCCTTGGATGTTGAAGGGTTGTAAATGTACCGTAAACTCCATCCAAGTACACTAACGAGATGTCTAAGATCATAATGGTGGTTAAAATGCCATGTGAGGATCTTGAGTTGTGTGTCCCGTGTTCTCGTTAGTGATGTTATACCACTACCAATGAGTGATGTGGAAGGGTTGTGATTGTACCGTTAGACTCCATCACGGGTGTGGAGGGGTTGTGATTGTACCGATAAACTCCACCTTGTGTGTTTGGTAGTGTGAATGAAGCGTATGGGACAGCGCTTGTAATCCGCGTATCCGATTGTGTTTTTTCGTGAAAGATGGTTATGGTATCACTTGAAAGCCAATATGACATGTTGATGTAATGAAGCATGAGATGCTTGTTGTGTATGCATTGTTGCTTGTGTAACGATGTTTAAGAATTTAAAAGCCTTGAAAGGTGTTTTATAAAGTGCATTATTGTGTTGTTTCATTAGAGCATTTCTCACTAAGCATATGTGCTTACGCTCTCTTTCTTGAACCAATAATGCAGAGAATTGAAGTACTTTAAGGGCAGCAAGGAGGTCAAGAATTCAAGAGAAAGACTAAGCTCATGTATGGTGACTATTTTTACAACACTATTAGTTTTTGGTATTTGGCAATGGGAACCTAGGTTGTGTTTTTGGGAGATGATTTGGACTCCCTAAGTTTGGCATGATGCCTATGATGTTTTGGATATGTAATTGGCCATTATGGTGTTTGCTTTGTTGGTTTGATGTTTGGTTGGTTTGGAGTAATAGGTTGCATGCCTATAGATTGAGGTTTTCTCTAATTGATGCCATGAATATGTTTTGTTGATGCAAATATGTTCCTTTTATGCATGATGACTTTTTGGCATCATTAGGAGGTCATAGGGATGTGTTTTATGGGTCGAATGTGTGTTAAACCAGAAAATTTTTGCACTTCCGGGCAGCCCGTATCGGAACGGGTACTACTGTTTCGAAATAGGGGTCTGAAATGGCCTTGGTGTCTCGAAACGGGTAGAGCCGTTACAAAACACTGTTGCTACTGCCAAGCCTTGTTTCAGAACAAGTTTTAAAATTGTCCCGCGTTTCGGAACGGTCAACCCCCGTTCCGGAACACTTGATCGTTGGGCACTGAATTATATGGTTTTATGTTTTGAAATCTTCATGTTTTAGTCCTGAACTTCGTTTATGCAATTGCTTGAGTTTGAGATGTCCGTTTGAGATGAAATTTGACAGAGAAGCATGTAATATGACTAATTTCATAATATTATCTTAAAAATCAGTTAAGTCCTCTTAATTTCCAGAATTTACAATTTGGTCCCTAAATTCGTATGTTGTGCAATTGAGTCCCTTATTGCTTTCCGATTGCTGTGATTTTTTAGTATGCTTATCTCAAGAGTACGCCTAGGGTTAATGTACATCTAGAAAAGTTTAAAAAGAAAAAAAAAGGTCGTTAATCAAGGTTGTCTTTGATTTTCCCCGTGTAATCTTCGTAGTTCGGGTCAACCGTCTAGGCCGGGCTAAGGGGGTTACATTTGGTGGTATTAGAGCTGAGTTCTCGTGTAATTGGGAATGCTTATGTGGGTGATGTATGTATGAATGCATGATGTGCTTTGTGAATGAAGTATGATGTGTGAATTGTAAAGAATGTTACAATTATGATGTATGCTGAGACGAAGCATGTTAGAGGGACCCATTGGCATACCAAAACTAATGAAATGACTTGTTTTTATTTGAAAATGAGCTTGAGCACTTGGATTTTTTACCTTGCTGAGCCTGATTATGTTTATTGCATTTGTGTTAGTGCATTGTTTAGTGAATGGGACCTCGTAGAGAGATGAGGATTAATACGCGAGCTATGGCTCAAAACGAGAATGAAGAGAATGCAGAAAATGTAGTGGATTTACCTCCCCCACCCGATTTTGGTGGTGCTGGAGGTGATGGAGCTGGTGCTGGTGCTGGGGTCGCTGGACCTGAAGCTGGGCACGGGCAAGCTGCTCCTGACATGACAGTGTTAATACAGGCTTTTGCTAGATCCTTTCAGGCGGCAGTAGCTGGGGCTCATGGAGCTGGGCATCAGGGCGATGCTAATGCTAGACTACCTTTGGAATGTTTGCGCAGTCTGGGAGGGATTGAGTTCATAGGTTTGTCTGCGGAGGGTTCCGAGTCTTGGTTGGAAAGTACCAAGAGAATTTTGCGACAAATGAAATGCAATGATGTGCAGAAGCTAGGCTGTGTGGTATCGTTGTTTCATGGTGATGCGTATACCTGGTGACAACCACTGTCTTCGGAATGGAGGAAGCTGATGTAACTTGGACGTTCTTTCTGAACGCGTTCAAGAGGAAGTATCTGGGTGTGCGATACCTGGATGAAAAGAAAAGAGAGTTCATGTCTCTGACACAAGGAAGTATGACAGTGGCTGAGTACGAGGTTCAGTTTGTCCGTCTCAGTCAGTACGCACTTGAGCTTATCCCTGATGAGCGGGAGAGGTGTGAACGTTTCCGTTATGGTTTGGTGACAGATGTAAAGATCTATATGCTGGCCGCTGAGTACACTGACTTTGATGTGTTGGTTAGTAGAGCGAAGGATATTGAGCTGAATCTGAGTTTATCTTCTAGAGGTGTTGGTTCTAGCTCGGGCAAGCGAGCTGCTGTAACCCCCTTAACCCGGCCTAGACGGTTGACCCGAATTAAGAAAGTCACACGGGGAAAACCAAAGTCAACCCGAAAGTCAACCTTGATTAACGACCTTTTTTTTCTTTTTAATCTTGTCTAGATGCACATTAACCCTAATTGTTATCACTCGACAACATACTCAAAGATCACAAGCATCAGAGATCAAACAGGGACCCAATTGAACAAATTACAACTTAAGGGACCAAATTGTAATTTCTAATAAATAGGAGGACTTAACCCAAATTAAAGTTACCAACTTGAAATTAGTCAGATTTCATGCTTCTCTGTGAAATTTCAACTCAAAAGGACTTCCCGAACTCATACAATCGCACAAACAAGATTCAGGACTAAAACGCAAACAATTCAAAACATTTAACTGTCAATGTCAGCCCCCAACGGTCACCCGTTCCGGAACAGGCAGAGACCGTTTCGAAACACAGGCCGTTCCGTAACGCATACCAGAACACGGGCTGGCAGTAGCCAAACCGTTCCGGAACAGTCTCTCCCGTTTCGGACGCTTGGGCTTGTTTAAGGCACCCGTTCTGAAACAGCATGCACTGTTCCGAAACGCCCTGCACAGATTGCCCCAAAATGCATACTTAAACATGCAATTAAACATCCAATCATGCTCCAATTACCACCAAACTTTACCAACATGCAATTCAACATATATGAGACATACATGCATCAACAGTTCAACAAAATAACATCATATATGAAAAGCCCCAAATCTATAGGCATGCTTCCTACACAAGCAAACCATTCAAGCATAAACTTCCATTTCAAGCATGTAAAGGCCAAACTCAAAAACCAACATTCTCAACAACATTCAACATACTTAGGGAGTTCAAAACCTCTCCCAAAACATACACATAGGTCCCCCATTGCCAAATTACCAAAAGCTAAAAATGTACTTAAGAAACCTTCCATACTTTGAGCTTTACTTTCACTTGAATGCTTGCCCTCCTTGCTGCCCTCAAAGTACTCTAATGTTCTGCATTATTGATTTAAGAAAAACGAAAGAGAGCTTAAGCAAAAGCTTAGTGAGGAATGCTCAATAAAACCATTCAATAATGCATTTATAAAACACTTTATAAATCATGCTTCAAATCAACATTTACACATGCTCAAAAGCATACTTTAAACAAGCATCTCATGCTTCATATCATAACATGTCATATTGGCCACAAGTGATAAATTCCATTTCTTTAAAAACAAGTTCATCAACTTTCACCCCAAGGACTTTTAAACACCTTGGCCCCAAGGACTTTTAAACACCTTGGCCCCATGGACTTTTAACCACCATGGAATGGACCACACAAGGACTTTTAACCACCTTTGTGTCCGTATCAAGTTTCACCCCAAGGACTTTTAAACACCTTGGACCCAAGGACTTTTAAACACCTTGGCCCCATGGACTTTTAAACACCATGGCCCCATGGACTTTTAAACACCATGGAAAGGATCACACAAGGACTTTTAACCACCTTTGTGTCCGTAGCAAGAATCATCCAAGGACTTTTAACCACCTTGATGTTCTTAAGTAAACAAGGCTCACTCAAGGACTTTTAACCACCTTAGTGACCTTAACCTTTTCAAAACATCACTTGCCAATATACATCATAATCAAAAATTTATCCACTGTTTTAAAGCATTAAACCAAGCCATATTCATCATGCATTTAAAAGCATCAAACCACATTTAATCAATGTTCAAAAACAAGGAACTCTTACCTTGAGCTTCCTTCAACATATGGCTTACAAAAAACAACATTAACCATGCTAAATCATGCTTTCAAAACAGAGTTTAAAACATGCAATAAACCACATTGCACAACAATCAAATCATGGCCACCACTAGCGAGTATTTTCGAAAACTTACACTTGAGCTTAGCAAAGTTGTTTAGACTTAAACTAAGCTCCCAAGACATTGGTTTCAAAGCCGAAAACCCAATTTCACTCACCGATTCCACTTCGCCTCTTGCCGAAGCACCAAATCAAGCTTCCGGATCAACAACTCTTGGATCCAAAGATGCCTCCCCTGTTTTAACACATCAAAGCAGAGGATTAATGCATCATCATGCATTAATTGCTTCAATGAAAGCACCTAAACTCGCTGCTCTCATCCAACCTCCATTTTCGGCCACCAAACACAACCGAAAATGCATCCAAACCACTTCTCAACAAAGCCCAGCCACAAACCATCAAAACCAAACATCTATTAACATCATTTAACATCTAAAAAGAACCTATTAACATCCTTATACCTCCAGCAACATCAGATCCACAAGATCACCTCAACGACAATCAAGAATCACAAGCTAAACTTAGGAAACTCAACCTATCCGGGATTGCATTAATCAAAACTCAATTCCTTATCAATTTAGAGTCCAAATAACATCAAAAACACATCTCAAATCACAGATTTAACAGATCAAACGAAAATCATCAAAAATCACCAAATCTTGCATTATAAGCCAAGATCCAATTCACAACTCAAAAGCCTTTAATAAAACATCAATTAAGGATTGAAAACTTAGGAATTTCAGTAAAGAACTGATAGTTTAGAGGAGAAGGACGTTCTTACCTCCAAACTTGAGTTTCTCCTCTTTTTGGAATCAAAAACCTTGATGAATCAAGTAGCAAATGATGAGGTTTTGTAGATATGTTGATTAGGAATCAAAAGAGAGTTGAAAGGAGGGATTTAGGTGAGAAAATCAGAAACAATTCTCTGGAAAGAAAGTGTTTGGGTTGAGAGAAAATGAGAGAAAGGAAAATAGGAAGTTAGTTATCAAAATGGCCAAAATGGCTTTCCCTCCACTATTGATATGTTTTAAAATCAGAATAAATCCTTAAAATATCTTAGAAAAATCTGGAGAAACTACTTTTGGAATAATAGCTCCTTAAATATTCAAAGTTTCAACCCTTTATAAAACAGTCACCAAACTTTCAAAAATTACATTTTGGTCACTAGACAAAATGTCACCCTTCCAAAACTCATTTTCCAAAATTGATTTCACACTTCACTTAATTATATCAAAAGATGATTTTAGAACATTTTTCCATATTTTTAATGCAACCCGAACTAGGCTTTCCTAATTTCACCTTTTTAGATTCGAACAACACTTTGACCAAACCGGTCAACGCCCAAAACTCCTAAGCCCAAAACCGGGGCGTTACAACTCTCCCCCCTTAAGAAATTTCGTCCTCGAAATTTACCTGAAGGAAAGAGATAAGGAAACTGCTTCAACATGTCTTCCTTCCGCTCCCACGTGGCTTCCTAAACACCTCGATGCTTCCACAGCACCTTCACCAACTCAATGGTCTTGCCACAAAGAACCTTGCTATCCGAAGCCAGAACCTTCACGGGTTCCTCATCATAGGTCAAATCTGGATTCAAAACCACTTCCTCCACAGGCATCACATGCGAAGGATCAGATCTATACTTCCGGAGCATAGAAACATGGAACACATCATGAATCTTCTCCAACTCTTGAGGTAACCTCAACCGATACGCAACAGGACCTACACGCTCAACCACCTCGTATGGTCCAATGTACCTAGGGCTCAACTTACCCTTCCGGCCAAACCTCATCACCTTCTTCCAAGGCGAAACCTTCAAGAACACACGGTCACCCACCACATACTATATCTCCTTACGCTTCAAATCCGCGTAAGAATTTTGCCGATCAGAGGCTGCCTTCAACCGCTCACAAATGAGCTTCACCTTCTCAGTGGTCCCTTTCAACAAAGCCGGCATCGAAACCAACTTTTGACCAGTTTCAGCCCAACAAAGAGGAGTCCTACACTTCCTCCCGTACAAAGCCTCATAAGGTGCCATCTGTATACTCGCCTGATAACTATTGTTATAAGCGAACTCAACCAAAGGCAGATGCTTCTCCCAAGAACCTTGGAACTCAATCACGCAGCACCTTAACATATCCTCCAAGATCTGAATAACCCGCTCAGACTGACCATCCGACTGAGGATGATAGGATGTACTAAAATGCAACCTTGTACCCAGAGCTTGATGCAAACACTGCCAGAAACGCGATGTGAACCTCGGATCCCTATCCGACACAATCGACTTAGGCACACCATGCAGCCGCACAATCTCAGCAATGTACAGCTCTGCCAGCTTATCCAAAGAAAACGTAGTATGCACAGGCAAGAAATGCGCACACTTCGTCAGGCGATCCACAATCACCCAAACAGAATTCTTCTTCGAAGGAGACAAAGGTAAACCAGATACAAAATCCATGGTAACCCTCTCCCACTTCCATTCAGGGATTTTCAACGGTTGCAACAACCCTGAAGGAATCTGATGTTCAGCCTTAACTCGTTGACACACCAAACACCTGCTCACAAACTCTGCAACATCCTTCTTCAAACCCACCCAAAAGTACTCATCACGAAGATCACGATACATCTTAGTACTACCAGGGTGCATAGCAAAAGGACTACTATGACCTTCAGTCAGAATAGCACGCCTCAACTCAGCATCAGCAGGCACTACTATCTGACTCCCAAAACACAACACACCATCATCATTAAAGCAGAAATCTGAAGGTCTACCCTCCGCGATATCCTGAACATGAGACACCAAGGAATCATCCAGCAACTGCTTTTCCTTGATCAACTGAACCATAGATGGTTTTACTTGCAACTCAGCAACAAGACCACCATCTCGCGATATGCTCAAGCTAGCAAACATAGCCCTCAGCTCAACAGCTACCTTCCTACTCAAGGCATCCGCAACAACATTAGCTTTTCCAGGATGATACTCAATCGTCATATCATAATCCTTGAGCAACTCCAACCAACGCCGCTGCCTAAGATTCAACTCCTTCTGAGACATCAGATACCTCAAACTCTTGTGATCCGTGTACACAGTACACTTCTCACCATACAGATAATGTCTCCAGATCTTCAGAGCAAAAACCACTGCAGCCAGCTCAATATCATGCGTAGGGTAATTGCGCTCATGCACTTTCAACTGCCGCGATGCATAAGCCACCACCTTACCCTCTTGCATCAGCACACATCCCAAACCAACATAGGATGCATCATTATAGACCACAAACTCTTTCCCTGATTCAGGCTGAACCAAGATAGGAGCTTCCGTCAAAGCCGCCTTAAGCTTCTCAAAAGCCTGCTGTCTCGCTTCCGTCCACTCATACTTAACATCCTTTTGCAACAGCTTCGTCAAAGGAGCAGCAATCTTGGAAAAACCATCCACAAACCTTCGATAGTATCCCGCCAAACAAAGGAAACTACGGACCTCATGTGTAACCCCCTTAACCCGGCCTAGACGGTTGACCCGAATTAAGAAAGTCGCACGGGGAAAACCAAAGTCAACCCGAAAGTCAACCTTGATTAACGACCTGTTTTTTTTCTTTTTAATCTTGTCTAGATGCACAATAGCCCTAATTGTGATCACACAACATCATGCTCAAAGATCACAAGCATCCGAGATCAAACAGGGACCCAATTGAACAAATTACAACTTTAGGGACCAAATTGTAATTTCTGATAAATAGGAGGACTTAACCCAAATTAAAGTTACCAACTTGAAATTAGTCAGATTTCATGCTTCACTGTGAAATTTCAGCTCAAAAGGACTTCCCGTACTCATACTATTGCACAAACAGGATTCAGGACTAAAACGCAAATAATTCAAAACATTTAACTGCCAATGTCAGCCCCCAACGGTCACCTGTTCCGGAACAGGCAGAACCTGTTTCGTAACACGGGCCGTTCCGCAACGCGTACCGGAACACGGGCTGGCAGTAGCCAAACCGTTCCAGAACGGTCTCTCCCGTTTCGGACGCCTGGGCTTGTTCATGGCACCCGTTCCGAAACGGCAGGCACTGTTCCGAAACGCGCTGCACAGATTGCCCCAAAATGCATACTTAAACATGCAATTAAACATCCAATCATGCTCCAATTACCACCAAACTTTACCAACATGCAATTCAGCATATATGTGTCATACATGCATCAACAATTCAACAAAATAACATCATATATGAAAAGCCCCAAATCTATAGGCATGCTTCCTACACAAGCAAACCATTCTAGCATAAACTTCCATTTCAAGCATGTAAAGGCCAAACTCAGAAACCAACATTCTCAACAACATTCAACATACTTAGGGAGTTCAAAACCTCTCCCAAAACATACACATAGGTCCCCCATTGCCAAATTACCAAAAGCTAAAAATGTACTTAAGAAACCTTCCATACTTTGAGCTTTACTTTCACTTGAATGCTTGCCCTCCTTGCTGCCCTCAAAGTACTCTAATGTTCTGCATTATTGATTTAAGAAAACGAAAGAGAGCGTAAGCAAAAGCTTAGTGAGGAATGCTCAATAAAACCATTCAATAATGCATTTATATAACACTTTATAAATCATGCTTCAAATCAACATTTACACATGCTCAAAAGCATACTTAAAACAAGCATCTCATGCTTCATATCATAACATGTCATATTGGCCACAAGTGATAAATTCCATTTCTTTAAAAACAAGTTCATCAACTTTCACCCCAAGGACTTTTAAACACTTTGGCCCCATGGACTTTTAACCACCATGGAATGGACCACACAAGGACTTTTAACCACCTTTGTGTCCGTATCAAGTTTCACCCCAAGGACATTTAAACACCTTGGCCCCATGGACTTTTAAACACCATGGCCCCATGGACTTTTAAACACCATGGAAAGGATCACACAAAGACTTTTAACCACCTTTGTGTCCATAGCAAGAATCATCCAAGGACTTTTAACCACCTTGATGTTCTTAAGTAAACAAGGCTCACTCAAGGACTTTTAACCACCTTAGTGACCTTAACCTTTTCAAAACATCACTTGCCAATATACATCATTATCAACAATTTATCCACTGTTTTAAAGCATTAAACCAAGCCATATTCATCATGCATTTAAAAGCATCAAACCACATTTAATCAATGTTCAAAAACAAGGAACTCTTACCTTGAGCTTCCTTCAACATATGGCTTACAAAAACAGCATTAACCATGCTAAATCATGCTTTCAAAACAGAGTTTAAAACATGCAATAAACCACATTGCACAACAATCAAATCATGGCCACCACTAGAGAGTATTTTCGAAAACTTACACTTGAGCTTAGCAAAGTTGTTTAAAATTAAACTAAGCTCCCAAGACATTGGTTTTAAAGCCGAAAACTCAATTTTACTCACCGATTCCACTTCGCCTCTTGCCGAAGCACCAAATCAAGCTTCCGGATCAACAACTCTTGGATCCAAAGATGCCTCCCCTGTTTTAACACATCAAAGCAGAGGATTAATACATCATCATGCATTAATTGCTTCAATGAAAGCACCTAAACTCGCTGCTCTCATCCACACTCCATTTTCGGCCACCAAACACAACCGAAAATGCATCCAAACCACTTCTCAATAAAGCCCAGCCACAAACCATCAAAACCAAACATCTATTAACATCATTTAACATCTAAAAAGAACTTATTAACATCCTTATACCTCCAGCAACATCAGATCCACAAGATCACCTAAAAAACAAACAAGAATCTCAAGCTAAACTTAGGATACTAAACCTATCCGGGATTGCATTAATCAAAACTCAATTCCTTATCAATTTAGAGTCCAAATAACAACAAAAACACATCTCAAATCACAGATTTAACATATCAAACGAAAATCATCAAAAATCACCAAATCTTGCATTATAAGCCAAGATCCAATTCACAACTCAAAATCCTTTAATAAAACATCAATTAGGGATTGAAAACTTAGGAATTTCAGTAAAGAACTGATAGTTTAGAGGAGAAGGACGTTCTTACCTCCAAACTTGAGTGTCTCCACTTTTTGGAATCAAAAACCTTGATGGATCAAGTAGCAAATGATGAGGTTTTGTAGATATGTTGATTAGGAATCAAAAGAGAGTTGAAAGGAGGGATTTAGGTGAGAAAGTCAGAAACAATTCTCTGGAAAGAAAGTGTTTGGGTTGAGAGAAAATGAGAGAAAGGAAAATAGGAAGTTAGTTATCAAAATAGCCAAAATGGCTTTCCCTCCACTTTTGATATGTTTTAAAATCAGAATAAATCCTGAAAATATCTTAGAAAAATCTGGAGAAACTACTTTTGGAATAATAGCTCCTTAAAGATTCAAAGTTTCAACCCTTTATAAAACAGTCACCAAACTTTCAAAAATTACATTTTGGTCACTAGCCAAAATGTCACTCTTCCAAAACTCATTTTCCAAAATTGATTTCACAGTTCACTTAATTATATTAAAAGATGATTTTAGAACATTTTTCCATATTTTTAATGCAACCCGAACTAGGCTTTCCTAATTTCACCTTTTTAGATTCGAACAACACTTTGACCAAACCGGTCAACGCCCAAAACTCCTAAGCCCAAAACCGGGGCGTTACAACTCTCCCCCCCTTAAGAAATTTTGTCCTCGAAATTTACCTGAAGGAAAGAGATAAGGAAACTGCTTCAGCATGTCTTCCTTCCGCTCCCACGTGGCTTCCTCAACACCTCGATGCTTCCACAGCACCTTGACCAACTCAATGGTCTTGCCACGAAGAACCTTGCTATCCGAATCCAGAACCTTCACCGGTTCCTCATCATAGGTCAAATCCGGATTCAAAACCACTTCCTCCACAGGCATCACATGCGAAGGATCAGATCTATACTTCCGGAGCATAGAAACATGGAACACATCATGAATCTTCTCCAACTCTTGAGGTAACCTCAACCGATACGCAACAGGACCCACACGCTCAACCACCTCATATGGTCCAATGTACCTAGGGCTCAACTTACCCTTCCGGCCAAACCTCATCACCTTCTTCCAAGGCGAAACCTTCAAGAACACACGGTCACCCACCGCATACTCTATCTCCTTACGCTTCAAATCCGCGTAAGAATTTTGCCGATCAGAAGCTGCCTTCAACCGCTCACAAATGAGCTTCACCTTCTCGGTGGACCCTTTCAACAAAGCCGGCATCGAAACCAACTTTTGACCAGTTTCAGCCCAACAAAGAGGAGTCCTACACTTCCTCCCGTACAAAGCCTCATAAGGTGCCATCTGTATACTCGCCTGATAACTATTGTTATAAGCGAACTCAACCAAAGGCAGATGCTTCTCCCAAGAACCTTGGAACTCAATCACGCAGCACCTCAACATATCCTCCAAGATTTGTATAACCCGCTCAGACTGACCATCCGACTGAGGATGATAGGATGTACTGAAATGCAACCTTGTACCCAGAGCTTGATGCAAACACTGCCAGAAACGCGATGTGAACCTCGGATCCCTATCCGACACAATCGACTTAGGCACACCATGCAGCCGCACAATCTTAGCAATGTACAGCTCTGCCAGCTTATCCAAAGAAAACGTAGTATGCACAGGCAAGAAATGCGCACACTTCGTCAGGCGATCCACAATCACCCAAACAGAATTCTTCTTCGAAGGAGACAAAGGTAAACCAGATACAAAATCCATGGTAACCCTCTCCCACTTCCATTCAGGGATTTTCAACGGTTGCAACAACCCTGAAAGAACCTGATGCTCAGCCTTAACTCGCTGACACACCAAACACTTGCTCACAAACTCTGCAACATCCTTCTTCAAACCCACCCAATAGTACTCATCACGAAGATCACGATACATCTTAGTACTACCAGGATGCATAGCAAAAGGACTACTATGACCTTCAGTCAGAATAGCACGCCTCAACTCAGCATCAGTAGGCACTACTATCCGACTCCCAAAATACAACACACCATCATCATTAAAGCAGAAATCCGAAGGTCTACCCTCCGCGATATCCTGAACATGAGACACCATGGAATCATCCAGCAACTGCTTTTCCTTGATCAACTGAACCAAAGATGGTTTCACTTGCAACTCAGCAACAAGACCACCATCTCGCGATATGCTCAAGCTAGCAAACATAGCCCTCAGCTCAACAACTACCTTCCTACTCAAGGCATCTGCAACAACATTAGCTTTTCCAGGATGATACTCAATCGTCAGATCATAATCCTTGAGCAACTCCAGCCAACGCCGCTGCCTAAGATTCAACTCCTTCTGAGACATCAGATACCTCAAACTCTTTTGATCCGTGTACACAGTACACTTCTCACCATACAGATAATGTCTCCAGATCTTCAGAGCAAAAACCATTGCAGCTAGCTCAATATCATGCGTAGGGTAATTGCGCTCATGCACTTTCAACTGCCGTGATGCATAAGCCACCACCTTACCCTCTTGCATCAGCACACATCCCAAACCAACATAGGATGCATCACTATAGACCACAAACTCTTTCCCTGATTCAGGCTGAACCAAGATAGGAGCTTGCTTCAAAGCCGCCTTAAGCTTCTCAAAAGCCTGTTGTCTCGCTTCTGTCCACTCATACTTAACATCCTTTTGCAACAGCTTCGTCAAAGGAGCAGCAATCTTGGAAAAACCATCCACAAACCTTCGGTAGTATCCCGCCAAACCAAGGAAACTACGGACCTCATGAAAAGACTTAGGAACTTTCCTGTTCATCACCGCCTCAAATGCTCTTCGTGCTCCTCCTCAGTACGCGAGTACACGAGGATATCATCAATGAACACCACCACGAACTTGTCCAGGTATTCATGAAACACACGGTTCATCATATCCATGAAAGCAGCAGGAGCATTTGTCAAACCAAACGGCATCACAAGGAACTCATAATGCCCATACCTTGTCCTGAAAGCTGTCTTAGGCACATCCACATCCTTCACCTTCAACTGATAATACCCTGACCTCAAGTCAATCTTAGAGAACACAGCAGCTCCCCGAAATTGATCAAAAAGATCATCAATCCTCGGCAAAGGATACCGATTCTTGATAGTCAACTTGTTCAGCTGACGGTAATCAATGCACATTCTCATAGTGCCATATTTCTTCTTCACAAACAAGACTGGTGCTCCCCAAGGTGACACACTCGGCCGGATGAAACCACGATCAAGCAACTCTTGCAACTGCGTCTTCAGCTCCTTCAGCTCCTTAGGTGCCATTCTATAGGGACTAATGGACACAGGAGTTGTATTCTCATACAGCTCAATTCCAAACTCCACCTCGCGATTAGGAGGTAAACCAGGCAACTCCTCAGGAAAAACACCAGGAAACTCCTTCACAACTCGGATATCTTGCACCCTCAACTCCTTAGAGCTAGGATTCATCACAAAAGCTAGATAAGCTTCGCAACCTTGCCACAGCATCCTGCTCGCCTCCAAGGTAGACACCACATTGGCAAGAAACTTCACATTCTCACCAACCACAACAACTTCATAATCATCCGCAAGCTTCAGCGAAACTCGCTTATTTTCACAATCCACCACAGCACGATGCTCAGCAAGCCAATCCATACCAAGGATCACATCAAAACCATAAAAGGGCAACTCCATAAGATCAACATGAAAAACATGTTCTTGAACAACCAAGGGACACCTTCTATAAAGCTTTCGAGTCACAACAGTTTCACCAAAAGAACTAGTGACACGAACAACAACATCCAAAGACTCAACAGGCAAACCAAGCAATTCAGCATGCTCACGCAAAATGTATGAATGCGTAGATCCAGAATCAATCAAAGAAAGCAATGACAAGGATTGCAAAGTAAAGGTACCTGCAATCACATCCGCATCATTCCTTCCCTCACGCTGAGCATACACCCTAGCTTGGCCTCCACCTTCAGGCTGAATAGCCACAACATGGGCTACTCCACGACCACCTTCCTCTCGCCTCTGGAAATTACCACGGCCGCGCCCACGACCTCTCTGTGGTGCAGCAACAGCAGGAACACGCACCTGATCACCAGCCAACCTAGGACAATCTCGCCTCAAGTGGTCTGCGGATCCACAACTCCAGCATCCATTACCAGCCACTGCAACAAGAGCTTGCACCTCCCTCACAGCACGAGGACAGTCACGCTTCATGTGACCACGTGAACCACAAATCCAACAAGCACTAGGATCAGCTCTAGCGTTGCCTCCTCTAGACGGTGCTCCACCACCTCTCTTATCTCAGGACTGATACCTCTGATCACGTCCCCTCTTGTTCCGTCCACCTCCGGAACTAAACTCAGCAGCACTCTTGCCAGAACTTGCTCCGGCACCTTTCGCAGATAAACCCAAGTTCATCTCAATGTCCTTGGCTCGGCCCACCAATACATCAAAATCACATACTCGGTGGCCAGCACATACATTTTCACATCCGTCACAAGACCATAACGGAACCTCTCGCACCTTGCCCGCTCATCAACTATCAGCTCCGGTGCATACTGACTGAGTCGCACAAACTGCACCTCATACTCAGCCACACTCATGCTCCCTTGGGTAAGAGACATGAATTCACGCTTCTTCTCATCAAGATATCTCACTCCAAGATATCTCCGCTTGAACACATTCTGAAAGAATGTCCAAGTCACATCAGCTTCAACCATTCCAGCTATAGTGGTCGTCCACCACGTATACGCATCGTCCTGCACCAAGGACACAACACAACCCAGCTTTTGCACATCCGTGCAGCTCATCTGACCCAAGATTCGCTTGGTACTCTCTAGCCAAGCTTCGGAACTCTCAGCTGACATACCCCTGAACTCAGTCCCACCAAGACTGCGCAGACACTCCAAAGGTAGTCTAACTCCAGCATCTCTCTGATGCCCAGCTCCTTGAGCTCCAGCTACTGCTGCTCGAAAAGCACCCGCAATAGCTTGTACCAACATAGACATATCAGGCATAGCTTGCCCCTGACCAACCTCTGGTCCAGCATCTCCAGCACCAGCTTCAGCTTCAGCTCTTTCTCTCTCAGCACCACCACCAGGTGGAGGAGGAGGTAACACCGCACTACCCGTGTTCTCCTCGTTCTCATTCTCATTAGGAGCCGCAGCTCGCACACTACCTCGTAACTCTCTACGTGGTGCCATACTATTACCATGCAATCACAATGCAAATAAAACAAAGTCAGGCCCAGCAAGGTAAGCAATCCAAGTAATCAAGCTCAATTTCATTCAAAATCAACAACATTTCATTAGCTTCGATTTGGCAATGGGTACCCACATCATGCTACATCACAGCATACAACTCAATTGCATCCAAATCACAAGCCACTAATCATGCTTTCGATCAACAAGCATACAAGGCAAACATACTTCAATCATGCGTACACTCATTCCCAATTACTCGAGAAATCAGCTCTGATACCACCAAATGTAACCCCCTTAACCTGGCCTAGACGGTTGACCCGAATTAAGAAAGTCACACGGGGAAAACCAAAGTCAACCCGAAAGTCAACCTTGATTAACGACCTTTTTTTCTTTTTAATCTTGTCTAGATGCACAATAACCCTAATTGTGATCACACAACATCATGCTCAAAGATCACAAGCATCAGAGATCAAACAGGGACCCAATTGAACAAATTACAACTTTAGGGACCAAATTGTAATTTCTGATAAATAGGAAGACTTAACCCAAATTAAAGTTACCAACTTGAAATTAGTCAGATTTCATGCTTCACTGTGAAATTTCAGCTCAAAAAAACTTCCCGTACTCATACTATTGCACAAACAAGATTCAGGACTAAAACGCAAATAATTTAAAACATTTAACTGCCAATGTCAGCCCCCAACGGTCACCCGTTCCGGAACAGGCAGAACCCGTTTCGAAACACGGGCCGTTCCGCAACGCGTACCGGAACACGGGCTGGCAGTAGCCAAACCGTTCCGGAACGGTCTCTCCCGTTTCGGACGCCTGGGCTTGTTCAAGGCGCCCGTTCCGAAACGGCAGGCACTGTTCCGAAACGCCCTGCACAGATTGCCCCAAAATGCATACTTAAACATGCAATTAAACATCCAATCATGCTTCTATTACCACCAAACTTTACCAACATGCAATTCAACATATATGAGTCATACATGCATCAACAATTCAACAAAATAACATCATATATGAAAAGCCCCAAATCTATAGGCATGCTTCCTACACAAGCAAACCATTCTAGCATAAACTTCCATTTCAAGTATGTAAAGGCCAAACTCAGAAACCAACATTCTCAACAACATTCAACATACTTAGGGAGTTCAAAACCTCTCCCAAAACATACACATAGGTCCCCCATTGCCAAATTACCAAAAGCTAAAAATGTATTTAAGAAACCTTCCATACTTTGAGCTTTACTTTCACTTGAATGCTTGCCCTCCTTGCTTCCCTCACAGTACTCTAATGTTCTGCATTATTGATTTAAGAAAACGAAAGAGAGCGTAAGCAAAAGCTTAGTGAGGAATGCTCAATAAAACCATTCAATAATGCATTTATAAAACACTTTATAAATCATGCTTCAAATCAACATTTACACATGCTCAAAAGCATACTTAAAACAAGCATCTCATGCTTCATATCATAACATGTCATATTGGCCACAAGTGATAAATTATCCACTGTTTCACCCCAAGGACTTTTAACCACCATGGAATGGACCACACAAGGACTTTTAACCACCATGGAATGGACCACACAAGGACTTTTAACCACCTTTGTGTCCGTATCAAGTTTCACCCCAAGGACTTTTAAACACCTTGGCCCCAAGGACTTTTAAACACCTTGGCCCCATGGACTTTTAAACACCATGGCCCCATGGACTTTTAAACATCATGGAAAGGATCACACAAGGACTTTTAACCACTTTTGTGTCCATAGCAAGAATCATCCAAGGACTTTTAACCACCTTGATGTTCTTAAGTAAACAAGGCTCACTCAAGGACTTTTAACCACCTTAGTGACCTTAACCTTTTCAAAACATCACTTGCCAATATACATCATTATCAACAACTTATCCACTGTTTTAAAGCATCAAACCACATTTAATCAATGTTCAAAAACAAGGAACTCTTACCTTGAGCTTCCTTCAACATATGGCTTACAAAAACAACATTAACCATGCTAAATCATTGTTTCAAAACAGAGTTTAAAATATGCAATAAACCACATTGCACAACAATCAAATCATGGCCACCACTAGAGAGTATTTCCGAAAACTTACACTTGAGCTTAGCAAAGTTGTTTAGACTTAAACTAAGCTCCCAAGACATTGGTTTCAAAGCCGAAAACCCAATTTCACTCACCGATTCCACTTCGCCTCTTGCCGAAGCACCAAATCAAGCTTCCGGATCAACAACTCTTGGATCCAAAGATGCCTCCCCTGTTTTAACACATTAACGCAGAGGATTAATGCATCCTCATGCATTAATTGCTTCAATGAAAGCACCTAAACTCGCTGCTCTCATCCACACTCCATTTTCGACCACCAAACACAACCGAAAATGCATCCAAACCACTTCTCAACAAAGCCCAGCCACAAACCATCAAAACCAAACATCTATTAACATCATTTAACATCTAAAAAGAACCTATTAACATCCTTATACCTCCAGCAACATCAGATCCACAAGATCACCTCAAAAACAAACAAGAATCTCAAGCTAAACTTAGGATACTCAACCTATCCAGGATTGCATTAATCAAAACTCAATTCCTTATCAATTTAGAGTCCAAATAACATCAAAAACACATCTCAAATCACAGATTTAACAGATCAAACGAAAATCATCAAAAATCACCAAATCTTGCATTATAAGCCAAGATCCAATTCACAACTCAAAAGCCTTTAATAAAACATCAATTAAGGATTGAAAACTTAGGAATTTCAGTAAAGAACTGATAGTTTAGAGGAGAAGGACGTTCTTACCTCCAAACTTGAGTTTCTCCACTTTTTGGAATCAAAAACCTTGATGGATCAAGTAGCAAATGATGAGGTTTTGTAGATATGTTGATTAGGAATCAAAAGAGAGTTGAAAGGAGGGATTAAGGTGAGAAAATCAGAAACAATTCTCTGGAAAGAAAGTGTTTGGGTTGAGAGAAAGGAAAATAGGAAGTTAGTTATCAAAATAGCCAAAATGGCTTTCCCTCCACTTTTGATATGTTTTAAAATCAGAATAAATCCTTAAAATATCTTAGAAAAATCTGGAGAAACTACTTTTGGAATAATAGCTCCTTAAAGATTCAAAGTTTCAACCCTTTATAAAACAGTCACCAAACTTTCAAAAATTACATTTTGGTCACTAGCCAAAATGTCACTCTTCCAAAACTCATTTTCCAAAATTTATTTCACAGTTCACTTAATTATATTAAAAGATGATTTTAGAACATTTTTCCATATTTTTAATGCAACCCGAACTAGGCTTTCCTAATTTCACCTTTTTAGATTCTAACAGCACTTTGACCAAACCGGTCAACGCCCAAAACTCCTAAGCCCAAAATCGGGGCGTTACATCATGAACAGACTTAGAAACTTTCCAGTTCATCACCGCCTCAATCTTCTGAGGATCAACACGAATCCCCTCAGCTGAGACCACATGCCCAAGAAACACCACCTCCTTAAGCCAGAACTCACACTTGCTCAGCTTAGCATAAAGCTGATTCTCCAACAAGGCTTGCAAGACAATCCTCAAATGCTCTTCGTGCTCCTCCTCAGTACGCGAGTACACGAGGATATCATCAATGAACACCAACACGAACTTGTCCAGGTATTCATGAAACACACGGTTCATCATATCCATGAAAGCAGCAGGAGCATTTGTCAAACCAAACGGCATCACAAGGAACTCATAATGCCCATACCTTGTCCTGAAAGCTATCTTAGGCACATCCACATCCTTCACCTTCAACTGATAATACCCTGACCTCAAGTCAATCTTAGAGAACACAGCAGCTCCCCGAAATTGATCAAAGAGATCATCAACCCTCGGCAAAGGATATCGATTCTTGATAGTCAACTTGTTCAGCTGACGATAATCAATGCACATTCTCATAGTGCCATCTTTCTTCTTCACAAACAAGACCGGTGCTCCCCAAGGTGACACACTCGGCCGGATGAAACCACGATCAAGCAACTCTTGCAACTGCGTCTTCAGCTCCTTCAACTCCTTAGGTGCCATTCTATAGGGAGTAATGGACACAGGAGTTGTATTCTCATACAGCTCAATTCCAAACTCCACCTCGCGATTAGGAGGTAAACTAGGCAACTCTTCAGGAAAAACACCAGGAAACTCCTTCACAACTCGGATATCTTGCACCCTCAACTCCTTATAACTAGGATTCATCACAAAAGCTAGATAAGCTACGCAACCTTGCCTCAGCATCCTACTCGCCTCCAAGGTAGACACCACATTGGCAAGAAACTTCACATTCTCACCAACCACAACAACTTCATAATCATCCGCAAGCTTCAGCGAAACTCGCTTATTTTCACAATCCACCACAGCACGATGCTCAGCAAGCCAATCCATACCAAGGATCACATCAAAACCATAAAAGGGCAACTCCATCAGATCAACATGAAAAACATGTTCTTGAACAACCAAGGGACACCTTCTATAAAGCTTTCGAGTCACAACAGTTTCACCAAAAGAACTAGTGACACGAACACCAACATCCAAAGACTCAACAGGCAACCCAAGCAATTCAGCATGCTCACGCAAAATGTATGAATGCGTAGATCCAGAATCAATCAAAGAAAGCAATGACAAGGATTGCAAAGTAAAGGTACCTGCAATCACATCCGCATCATTCCTTCCCTCACGCTGAGCATACACCCTAGCTTGGCCTCCACCTTCAGGCTGAATAGCCACAACATGGGCTACTCCACGACCACCTTCCTCTCGCCTCTGGAAATTACCACGGCCGCGCCCACGACCTCTCTGTGGTGCAGCAACAGCAGGAGCACGCACCTGATCACCAGCCAACCTAGGACAATCTCGCCTCAAGTGGTCTGCGGATCCACAATTCCAGCATCCATAACCAGCTGCCGCTACAGGAGCTTGCACCTCTTTCACAGCACGAGGACAGTCACGCTTCATGTGACCACGTGAACCACAGATCCAACAAGCACTAGGATCAGCTCTAGCCTTGCCTCCTCTAGCAGGTGCACCACCACCTCTCTTAGCTGAGGACTGATACTTCTGATCACGTCCCCTCTTGTTCCGTCCACCTCCGGAACTAAACTCAACTGCTCTCTTACTAGAACTAGCTCCAACACCTCTAACAGATAAACCCAAGTTCATCTCAATGTCCTTGGCTCGGCCCACCAATACATCAAAATCATCATACTCGGTGGCCAGCACATACATTTTCACATCCGTCACAAGACCATAACGGAACCTCTCGCACCTTGCTCGCTCATCAGGTATCAGCTCTGGTGCATACTGACTGAGTCTCACAAACTGCACCTCATACTCAGCCACACTCATGCTCCCTTGGGTAAGAGACATGAACTCACGCTTCTTCTCATCAAGATATCTCACTCCTAGATATCTTCACTTGAACACATTCTGAAAGAATGTCCAAGTCACATCAGCTTCAACCATTCCAGCTATAGTGGTCGTCCACCACGTATACGCATCGTCCTGCAGCAAGGACACGAAACAACCCAGCTTTTGCACATTCGTGCAGCTCATCTGACCCAAGATTCGCTTGGTACTCTCTAGCCAAGCTTCAGAACTCTCAGCTGACATTCCCCTGAACTCAGTCCCACCAAGACTGCGTAGACGCTCCAAAGGTAGTCTAACTCCAGCATCTCCCTGATGCCCTGCTCCAGCTACTGCTGCTCGAAAAGCTCCCGCAATAGCTTGTACCAACATAGACTTATCAGGCATAGCTTGCCCCTGACCAACCTCTGGTCCAGCAGCTCCAGCACCAGCTGCAGCTTCAGCTCTTTCTCCCTGAGCACCACCACCAGGTGGAGGAGGAGGTAACACCGCACTACCTGTGTTCTCCTCGTTCTCATTCTCATTAGGAGCCACAGCTCGCACATTACCTCGTAACTCTCTACGTGGTGCCATACTATTACCATGCAATCACAATGCAAATAAAACAAAGTCAGGCCCAACAAGGTAAGCAATCCAAGTATTCAAGCTCAATTTCATTCAAAATCAACAACATTTCATTTGCTTCGATTTGGCAATGGGTACCCACATCATGCTACATCACAGCATACAACTCAATTGCATCCAAATCACAAGCCACTAAACATGCTTTCGATCAACAAGCATACAAGGTAAACATACTTCAATCATGCATACATTCATTCTCAATTACTCGAGAACTCAGCTCTGATACCACCAAATGTAACCCCCTTAACCCGGCCTAGACGGTTGACCCAAATTAAGAAAGTCACACGGGGAAAACCAAAGTCAACCCGAAAGTCAACCTTGATTAACGACCCTTTTTTTCTTTTTAATCTTGTCTAGATGCACATTAACCCTAATTGTGATCACTCAACAACATACTCAAAGATCACAAGCATCAGAGACCAAACAGGGACCCAATTGAACAAATTACAACTTAAGGGACCAAATTGTAATTTCTGATAAATAGGAGGACTTAACCCAAATTAAAGTTACCAACTTGAAATTAGTCAGATTTCATGCTTCTCTGTGAAATTTCAGCTCAAAAGGACTTCCCGAACTCATACAATCGCACAAACAAGATTCAAGACTAAAACACAAACAATTCAAAACATTTAACTGCCAATGTCAGCCCCCAA
Organism: Hibiscus tridactylites; assembly: GCA_958450335.1. NCBI lineage: Eukaryota > Viridiplantae > Streptophyta > Magnoliopsida > Malvales > Malvaceae > Hibiscus > Hibiscus tridactylites. The sequence goes on from OY288266.1 coordinate 48,347,852, forward strand.
CGGTCACCCGTTCCGGAACAGGCAGAGACCGTTTCGAAACACGGGCCGTTCCGCAACGCGTACCGGAACACGGGCTGGCAGTAGCCAAACCGTTTCGGAACGGTCTCTCCCGTTTCGTACGCCTGGGCTTGTTTAAGGCACTCGTTCCGAAACGGCAGGCACTGTTCCGAAACGCCCTGCACAGATTGCCCCAAAATGCATACTTAAACATGCAATTAAACATCCAATCATGCTCCAATTACCACCAAACTTTACCAACATGCAATTCAACATATATGAGACATACATGCATCAACAATTCAACAAAATAACATCATATATGAAAAGCCCCAAATCTATAGGCATGCTTCCTACACAAGCAAACCATTCAAGCATAAACTTCCATTTCAAGCATGTAAAGGCCAAACTCAAAAACCAACATTCTCAACAACATTCAACATACTTAGGGAGTTCAAAGCCTCTCTCAAAACATACACATACACATAGGTCCCCCATTGCCAAATTACCAAAAGCTAAAAATGTACTTAAGAAACCTTCCATACTTTGAGCTTTACTTTCACTTGAATGCTTGCCCTCCTTGCTGCCCTCAAAGTACTCTAATGTTCTGCATTATTGATTTAAGAAAAACGAAAGAGAGCGTAAGCAAAAGCTTAGTGAGGAATGCTCAATAAAACCATTCAATAATGCATTTATAAAACACTTTATAAATCATGCTTCAAATCAACATTTACACATGCTCAAAAGCATATTTAAACAAGCATCTCATGCTTCATATCATAACATTCATATTGGCCACAAGTGATAAATTCCATTTCTTTAAAAACAAGTTCATCAACTTTCACCCCAAGGACTTTTAAACACCTTGGCCCCAAGGACTTTTAAACACCTTGGCCCCATGGACTTTTAACCACCATGGAATGGACCACACAAGGACTTTTAACCACCTTTGTGTCCGTATCAAGTTTCACCCCAAGGACTTTTAAACACCTTGGCCCCAAGGACTTTTAAACACCTTGGCCCCATGGACTTTTAAACACCATGGCCCCATGGACTTTTAAACACCATGGAAAGGATCACACAAGGACTTTTAACCACTTTTGTGTCCGTAGCAAGAATCATCCAAGGACTTTTAACCACCTTGATGTTCTTAAGTAAACAAGGCTCACTCAAGGACTTTTAACCACCTTAGTGACCTTAACCTTTTCAAAACATCACTTGCCAATATACATCATTATCAACAATTTATCCACTGTTTTAAAGCATTAAACCAAGCCATATTCATCATGCATTTAAAAGCATCAAACCACATTTAATCAATGTTCAGAAACAAGGAACTCTTACCTTGAGCTTCCTTCAACATATGGCTTACAAAAAACAGCATTAACCATGCTAAATCATGCTTTCAAAACAGAGTTTAAAACATGCAATAAACCACATTGCGCAACAATCAAATCATGGCCACCACTAGAGAGTATTTCCGAAAACTTACACTTGAGCTTAGCAAAGTTGTTTAGACTTAAACTAAGCTCCCAAGACATTGGTTTCAAAGCCGAAAACCCAATTTCACTCACCGATTCCACTTCGCCTCTTGCCGAAGCACCAAATCAAGCTTCCGGATCAACAACTCTTGGATCCAAAGATGCATCCCCTGTTTTAACAAATAAAAGCAGAGGATTAATGCATCATCATGAATTAATTGCTTCAATGAAAGCACCTAAACTCGCTGCTCTCATCCAACCTCCATTTTCGGCCACCAAACACAACCGAAAATGCATCCAAACCACTTCTCAACAAAGCCCAGCCACAAACCGTCAAAACCAAACATCTATTAACATCATTTAACATCTAAAAAGAACCTATTAACATCCTTATACCTCCAGCAACATCAGATCCACAAGATCACCTCAAAGACAATCAAAAATCACAAGCTAAACTTAGGAAACTCAACCAATCCGGGATTGCATTAATCAAAACTCAATTCCTTATCAATTTAGAGTCCAAATAACATCAAAAACACATCTCAAATCACAGATTTAACAGATCAAACGAAAATCATCAAAAATCACCAAATCTTGCATTATAAGCAAAGATCCAATTCACAACTCAAAAGCCTTTAATAAAACATCAATTAAGGATTGAAAACTTAGGAATTTCAGTAAAGAACTGATAGTTTAGAGGAGAAGGACGTTCTTACCTCCAAACTTGAGTTTCTCCTCATTTTGGAATCAAAAACCTTAATGAATCAAGTAGCAAATGATGAGGTTTTGTAGATATGTTGATTAGGAATCAAAAGAGAGTTGAAAGGAGGGATTTAGGTGAGAAAATCAGAAACAATTCTCTGGAAAGAAAGTGTTTGGGTTGAGAGAAAATGAGAGAAAGGAAAATAGGAAGTTAGTTATCAAAATGGCCAAAATGGCTTTCCCTCCACTTTTGATATGTTTTAAAATCAGAATAAATCCTTAAAATATCTTAGAAAAATCTGGAGAAACTACTTTTGGAATAATAGCTCCTTAAAGATTCAAAGTTTCAACCCTTTATAAAACAGTCACCAAACTTTCAAAAATTTCATTTTGGTCACTAACCAAAATGTCACCCTTCCAAAACTCATTTTCCAAAATTGATTTCACAGTTCACTTAATTATATTAAAAGATGATTTTAGAACATTTTTCCATATTTTTAATGCAACCCGAACTAGGCTTTCCTAATTTCACCTTTTTAGATTCGAACAGCACTTTGACCAAACCGGTCAACGCCCAAAACTCCTAAGCCCAAAACCGGGGCGTTACAGCTGCTGAGTATAGTTCTGGTGGTGGACGGAACAAGAGAGGACGTGATCGGAGGTATCAGTCTTCGGCTAGGCGTGGTGGTGGAGGGCAAGGTGCGCCTGTTCAGGGAGACAGGGCGAGAGCTGATCAGAACACATGCTGGGCGTGTGGATCGCGTGGTCATTTGAGGCGTGATTGTCCTTGGGTAGCGAGAGAGGTGCAGGCTCCTGTTGTGGTGACCGGTAATTTGTGCTGGAACTGTGGTTCGGCAGATCACATGAGGAGGGAGTGTCCTCTGTTGGCCGGTGGTGGTCAGAGACGTGCTCCTGGAGTTGTTGCACCACAAAGAGGTCGTGGGCGCGGCCGTGGTAAATTCCAGCGTAGAGAGGATGGTGGAAGGAATGTGGCTCATGTGGTGGCTGTTCAGCCTGAGGGTGGTGGCCATGCCCGAGTGTATGCTCAGAGGGAGGGGAGGAATGACACGGTTATGATCGCATGTACTTTCACTTTGCAATCCTTGTCATTACTTTCCTTAATTGATTCTGGATCTACACACTCATACATATTGCGTGAACATGCTCAATTGCTTGGTTTGCCTGTTGAGTCTTTGGATGTTGGTATGCGTGTAACTAGTTCTTTTGGTGAGACTATTGTGACACGAAAGCTTTATAGAAGATGTCCCTTGGTTGTGCAAGACCATGTTTTTCATGTTGATCTTATGGAATTGCCTTTCTATGGTTTTGATGTGATCCTTGCTATAGATTGGCTTGTTGAACATCAAGATGTGGTGGATTTTGAGAATAAGCGAGTTTCGTTGAAGCTTGCGGATGACTATGAGGTAGAGGTGGTGGGTGAGAATGTGAAGTTTCTTGCCAATGTGGTGTCTACATTGGAAGCGAGCCGGATGCTGAGATAAGGTTGTGAAGCCTACCTAGCCTTTGTGATGAATCCTAGCTCTAAGGAGTTGCGAGTGCAAGATATCAGGACTGTGCGAGAGTTTTCTCGTGTGTTTCTAGAGGAGTTGCATGGATTGCCTCCTAATCGCAAAATGGAGTTTGGAATTGAGCTGTATGAAAACACAACTCCAGTGTCCATTACTCCTTATCGAATGGCACCTAAAGAGTTGAAGAAGCTGAAGATGCAACTTCAGGAGTTGCTTGATCGTGGTTTCATTCGGCCGAGTGTGTCACCTTGGGGTGCACCGGTCTTATTTGTGAAGAAAAAGGATGGCACTATGAGAATGTGCATCGATTACCGTCAGCTTAACAAGTTGACTATCAAGAATCGGTATCCATTGCCAAGGATTGATGATCTTTTTGAACAATTTCGGGGAGCGGCTGTGTTCTCTAAAATTGACTTAAGGTCAGGGTATTAAGTTGAAGGTGAAGGATGTGGATGTGCCAAAGACAGCCTTCAGAACGAGGTATGGGCATTATGAGTTTCTTGTGATGCCGTTTGGGTTAACAAATGCTCCTGCAGCTTTCATGGACATGATGAATAGAGTGTTCCATGAATACTTGGATAAATTTGTTGTGGTGTTCATTGATGATATTCTCGTGTACTCTCGTACTGAGGAGGGGCATGAGGGGCATTTGATGATTGTGTTGCAGGCTTTTTTGGAGAATTAGCTTTATGCCAAGCTGAGCAAGTGTGAGTTTTGGCTCAGAGAGGTTGTGTTTCTTGGTCGTGTGGTTTCTGCTGAAGGAATTCGTGTTGATCCTCAGAAGATTGAGGCAGTGATGAATTGGAAGCCTCCTAAGTCTGTTCATGAAGTCCGTAGTTTCCTTGGTTTGGCGGGATACTATCGGAGATTCATGGATGGATTTTTGAAGATTGCTGCACCTTTGACGAAGTTGTTGCAGAAGGATGTTAAGTATGAATGGACAGAAGCAAGACAACGGGCTTTTGCGAAGCTTAAGGCAGCTTTGACGCAAGCTCCTATCTTATTTCAACCTGAATCAGGGAAAGAGTTTGTGGTGTATAGTGACTTGTCCTACGTTGGTTTGGGACGTGTGTTGATGCAAGAGGGTAAGGTGGTGGCTTATGCATCGCGCTAGTTGAAGGTGCATGAGTGCAATTATCCTACGCATGACATTGAGTTAGCTGCGGTGGTTTTTGCTTTGAAAATTTGGAGACATTACCTGTATGGTGAGAAGTGTACTATGTACACAGATCATAAGAGTTGGGTGGAGTTGCTTAAGGATTACGATTTGACGATCGAGTACCATCCGGGTAAAGCTAATGTTGTAGCGGATGCCTTGAGTAGGAAGGTGGCAGTGGAGTTGAGAGCTATGTTTGCCAGTTTGAGCATTTCACATGATGGTGGTCTTGTGGCTGAGTTGCAAGTGAAACCATCCTTGGTTCACTTGATAAAGGATAAGTAGTTGTTGGATGATTCCTTGGTGCCACATGTTCAGGATATTGCTGAGGATAGGCCATCAGATTTCTGCTTTAATGAAGATGGAGTCTTATGCTTTTGGAGTCGGATAGTAGTGCCCAATGATGATGTGTTGAGGCGTGCTATTCTGACTGAAGCTCATAGTAGTCCTTTTGCTATGCACCCTGGTAGTACTAAGATGTATCTTGATCTTCGTGATGAGTACTATTGGGTGGGTTTAAAGAAGGATGTTGCAGAGTATATGAGCAAGTGCATGGTGTGTCAGCGAGTTAAGGCTGAGCATCATTTTCCTTCTGGGATGTTGCAACTGTTGAGGATTCCTGAGTGGAAGTGGGAAAGGATTACCATGGACTTCGTGTCTGGTTTGCCTTTGTCACCATCGAATAAGAATTCGGTGTGGGTGATTGTGGATCGTCTTACGAAGTGTGCGCATTTCTTGCCTGTGCATACTACGTACACTTTGGACAAGCTTGCGGAGCTGTACATTGCTGAGATTGTGCGGCTGCATGGTGTGCCAAAGTCGATTGTGTCGGATAGAGATCTGAGGTTTACATCGCGTTTCTGGAAGTGTTTGCATCAGGCTTTGGGTAAACGGTTGAATTTTAGTACATCTTATCATCCACAGTCGGATGAACAGTCTGAGTGAGTTATCCAAGTGTTGGAGGATATGTTGAGGTGTTGTGTGATTGAGTTTTAGGGCTCTTGGAAGAAACATTTACCTTTGGTGGAGTTTGCCTATAATAATAGCTATCAGGCAAGTATTCAAATGACACCTTATGAAGCTTTGTACGGGATGAAGTGTAGGACTCCTCTTTGTTGGGCTGAAACAGGTCATAAGTTGGTTTCGATGCCATCTTTTTTGAAAGGAACCACCGAGAAGGTAAAGCTCATTTGTGAGCGATTGAAGGCAGCTTCTGATCGACAGAAGTCTTACGCGGATTTGAAGCGTAAAGAGATTGAGTATGCGGTGGGTGTCCGTGTGTTTTTGAAACTTTCGCCTTGGAAAAAGGTGGTGAGGTTTGGCTGAAAGGGTAAGTTGAGCCCTAGGTACATTAGACCATACGAGGTGATTGAGCGTGTGGGTCCTGTTGCGTACAAGTTGAGGTTACCGCAAGAGTTGGGAAAGATTCATGATGTGTTTCATGTCTCTATGCTTCGGAGGTATAGATCGGATCCTTCGCATGTTATGCCTGTAGAGGAAGTGGAGTTGAATCCGGATTTGACTTATGATGAGGAACCGGTGGAAATTCTAGATTCGGACAGTAAGGTTCTTCGAGGCAAGACCATTGAGTTGGTAAAGGTGTTGTGGAAGCATCGTGGTGCTGAGGAAGCCACGTGGGAACGGAAGGATGACATGATGATGCAGTTTCCATACCTTTTTCCTCTAGGTAAATTTCTGGGACGAACCTTCTCAAGGGTGGGAGAGTTGTAACACCCCAATTTTGGGGTTGGAAGTTTAGGGTCTGAACCGGACCGGTCTAAATTTCGGTTCGAATATAAAAGGTGGTTTTAGGGAAAGCCTAGTTCGGGATGCATTAAAAATATGGAAAAATATCTAAGAATCCTCTTTTAATATATATATAAGAGAGTGGTGAAATCAATTTTACAAAATGAGGTTTTGGAAATATGACATTTCGAGTTAGCGACTAAATGTAATTTTTGAAAAGTTCGTGACTATTTTGAAAGGATTGAAACTTTGAATCTTTAAGGAGCTAATTTACCCAAGGGAGGATTTCTCCAGATTTTTCTTGATTTTGAAAGACTCATTTAATATTTTATTAATAAAAGGAAAAGAGGGAAAACCATATTTTAGTTTCATAACTAACTTTTGCTAAAATTTTCCCATTTCATTTTCTCTCAAATTCCCTCAGCCAAACACATTTCCACACCATCTTTTCTTTTGATTTCACACCAAATGATGAGATTTCAATCCTCAAATGATTCATAATCATTTCTACATCAAATCCTCTTCATTTGCATGTTGGATTTTCAAGGATTTTAGCTCTAAACAAGGAGAAATCCACATTTAGAGGTATGAACGTCCTTCTCCTCTAAATACTCAGTTCTTTACTGAAATTCCCAAGTTCTCAATCCTTAAATTAAGTGTTATTAAATGTTTTAATGTTATGATCTTGATTTTGGCTTAAAACTTGAGATTTTGATCAAATCTTGAAGATTTTCGTGGAGGTTGTTTGGGCTCTGTTTTGAGATGCCTTTTTAATGTATTTTGGATGTTTAATGATGTGTAATTGAGGTTTAATCAATGCAATCCCGAATAGGTTGATTTTCCTAAGTTTTTACTTGTGAAAAAGGTGGTTTTTAGGGTGATTTTGGTGTTCTATTATAGCTGGAGGTATAAGGACGTGATTAGGTCCTTTTTGGATGTTAATTGATGTCTAAGAATGTTTAGAAGTGATGGATCTTGGTTGGGTAATGTTGTGGAAGTGTTTGGATGTGTTTTCGGTTGTGTTTGGTAGCCGGAATGTGAGTTTTGGTGAGAGCAGCGAGTTTAGGTGTAATGGCTGAAGATTTAAATGCATGATGATGCATTAATCCTCTGCTTTGATGTGTTTAAAACAGGGGAGACATCTTCGGATCCTTGTGGTGTTGATCTGGGGGCTTGAACGGCGTTTCGGCAATCTTGTGAAACAGAATTGGTGAGTGAAATTTGGTTTTCAGCTTTGAAACCAAGGTTTGATGGTTTTGTGAGCTTAGTTTAAGTCTAAGCAACTTAACTAAGCTCAAGAGTAAGTTTTCGGAGAGACTCTCTCTTTGATGAACCATGAGATGGTTGGATGCAATGTGTTTAGTTTGCATGTTTTAAATTCTGTTTTGGAAGCATATTTTAGCATGTTTAATGCTGATTTTGAAAGCCATGTGTTGAAGGATGCTCAAGGTAAGAGATCCTTGGTTTGACATTGATAAATGTGGTTTGATGCATAGTGATGCATGATTGTTTAATGGCTTTGTTTAATGCTTTAAAATAGTGGATTGATGATGGTAAATGATGTATATTGGCAAGTGATGTGTTGGTTTAAAAGTACTTGAATCGGATATAGTTAGCCAGCTATAGGATTGGGTGCACCGTGAATAAAGTCGCCTTGGATGTTGAGGGGTTGTAATGGTACTGTAAACTCCATCCAAGTACACTAACGAGATGTCTAAGATCATAATGGTGGTTAAAATGCCATGTGAGGATCTTGTGTTGCGTGTCCCGTGATCTCGTTACTGATGTTATACCACTACCAATGAGTGATGTGGAGGGGTTGTGATTGTACCGTTAGATTCCATCACGGGTGTTGAGGGGTTGTGATTGTACCGATAAACTCCACCTTGTGTGTTTGGTAGTGTGTATGAAGCGTATGGGACAACGCTTGTAATGCGCGTATCCGATTGTGTTTTGTCGTGAAAAATGGTTATGGTATCACTTGAAAGCCAATATGACATGTTGATGTAATGAAGCATGAGATGCTTGTTGTGTATGCATTGTTGCACGAGTAACGATGTTTAAGAATTTAAAAGCCTTGAAAGGTGTTTTATAATGTGCATTATTGTGTTGTTTCATTAGAGCATTTCTCACTAAGCATATGTGCTTACGCTCTCTTTCTTGAACCAATAATGCAGAGAATTGAAGTACTTTAAGGGCTGTAAGGAGGTCAAGAATTCAAGAGAAAGACTAAGCTCATGTATGGTGACTATTTTTACAACACTATTAGTTTTTGGTATTTGGGAATGGGAACCTAGGTTGTGTTTTTGGGAGATGTTTTGGACTCCCTAAGTTTGGCATGATGCCTATGATGTTTTGGATATGTAATTGGCCATTATGATGTTTGCTTTGTTGGTTTGATGTTTGGTTGGTTTGGAGTAATAGGTTGCATGCCTATAGATTGAGGTTTTCTCTAATTGATGCCATGAATATGTTTTGTTGATGCAAATATGTTCCTTTTATGCATGATGACTTGTTGGCATGATTAGGAGGTCATAGGGATGTGTTTGATGGGTCGAATGTGTGTTAAACCAGAAAATTTCTGTACTTCTGGGCAGCCCGTATCGGAACGGGTACTACTGTTTCGAAACAGGGGTCTGAAATGGCCTTGGTGTTTCGAAACGGGTAGAGCCGTTCCGAAACACTTCTGCTACTGCCAAGCCTTGTTTCAGAACAGGTTTCGAAACGGTCCCGTGTTTCGGAACGGTCAACCCCCGTTCCGGAACACTTGACCGTTGGGCACTGAATTATATGGTTTTATGTTTTGATATCTTCATGTTTTAGTCCTGAACTTCGTTTATGCAATTGCTTGAGTTTGGGATGTCCGTTTGAGATGAAATTTGACAGAGAAGCATGTAATATGAGTAATTTCATAATGGAATATTAAAAATCAGTTAAGTCCTCTTAATTTCTAGAATTTACAATTTTGTCCCTAAATTCGTATGTTGTGCAATTGAGTCCCTTATTGCTTTCCGATTGCTGTGATTTTTGAGTATGCTTATCTCAAGAGTAGGCCTAGGGTTAATGTGCATCTTGAAAAGTTTAAAAAAAAGGGGTCGTTAATTAAGGTTGACATTCAGGTTGACTTTGGTTTTCCCCGTGTAATCTTCGTAGTTCGGGTCAACCGTCTAGGCCGGGGTAAGGGGGTTACAATCCAAGAAACATAAACACATTGGTTGAGACACTAATCTCAACCCTAAACTAGCTACACTCACAAATACTTCCAAGCTTAGTTGTTATCCTTGATGATGATTCCTTTCCCCCTTCTCTTTGCTTGATTACTCCTTGAATCTTCATGAACTTCTTCACCAATGTGATCTTAAATCTTTGAGTTTTAGCCAACCATGCATGTATGAATGGATGAACTTCCAACAACCATTTTATTTTCCCTTCTTAGTTTCGGTGAGTATGCAGAATGAAGAAGAGATAGGGATAACTTTGGTGTTTCTCTCTAAGTGATGTTTATCCAAGTGTTCGTATGTGGTCTTAATAAGGACACATGGATTGCTTAGTCTCCATGTATGTCCACTAACTTAGTTTTAGTTTAGTTTAATTGAAGTCATCAGCCCACTAATGCATTGTTTCTATTAATCATTTATACTTTAATTATCATATTTTAATCATATATATATATATCATGTAATACATATATCCAAACTATTAATTTCATACTTTAATTTCCTATATATATATATGAATACATTGTTTTATCCCACCGAGTATATGTATACATATATAATAATACATTACTTTATATTAATTCAATTATATTTTCATTAGTATGTGTGTTCTTATACATGTTATATATATTCATACATATGCCTTAAGTTAATTTAGTTAACATGTCATTTAGAATTATACAATTTAGTACTTAAACCTTAACTAAGTTGTAATCTTTTACGTTGTCAATTTCATTTTTCTATCGTTCTAAATAGGGTACGTTTTAGGGTGTTACAGTAACTCCTGCCCGGACGGCACGTGGCGGCAATGCTGCTTCGGTAGTGTCCTTGGCGGCATCTTGAGCTTCTTTAGTACAACTCATCTGGTTTCAACTTTCTGTCCTGTCCTAACATGTCCTCTTCTCTCCTAGATCTAGCACCTGAAAATATAAACGAAACTAAAAAAGTAACTTTTCTCAACCAAACATAAAATATTCAATAGAAGCATGGTAAAAGAGAAGAAATTGTTATAATGCATGTAATGCACCTAATTATTCCTAAATGAGTTTAAGAACAAAAATAATACGAGCATGAATGTGTACAAAATATAGAACTAATGGACACTCTACAGCTGCCGTTAAATACAACCTCTATTCTTCGTGCGGATTCCTGTTGATTTCTATGACGTAGAAGCTATTTATTGTTGCCGATGTGAACTTTACGCCTTCGCCACAAACGTAGACAAAAGGATTTCCTGGGGTAGGCTTGTGGCATAAAACTCTCGCACTAAGTTGTTGTTTATCTCTTTTGGTTGCCATGCGAAAATGTGCCATCCTAGGGTGTGGACCCTTTCGAATACGATGGGCTCAAGGCCTAGATCTCCATCTTGCCTTGTGTATTGGAAGCCTATATCTTCCCATAGTTGCCGATCAACATAGTATTCCCGGTAGGTTGCCGCTACATCACCATCCAAGAACCTCTAGAAGGTTGGCTTGGAGGTTGATGCGGTTTGTTTTGATGTTGCCATTGTTGTGAGAACGGTTGTGTTTCCTAAGGTAAAGAAAGAAAATTCAAGAAAGTAAAGCAAAAAAATTTTGAAAGCAAAGATGACAAGAAGAATTGTGAGTAAAAGAGAGAGCAAAGTGAAGAATGAGGAGAGAATAGTTGGCCTTATAAAGCCGCTACTCTCCGCTGCCTTGGCAGACACGCTGCCAACGGGCAACAATGATTGTGGTGCGTTTTGCGCGGTTCTAGCCGTTACACAGTTAGCCGTTCCGCCAGCTGTTGCAAATGTAGTTGTTATGCTAATCTTCCTTGGGCTGCCTTGGCCGCTGGGTTGGGCCTCTCTTTTATTTTTTATCCTTCTTGGTCTTGCCTTCATTCCTAACTTGAAATAAATTAAATGCGAAGATTTAAAATAAAAATAACTGTAAATTAAATCTAATCCTAATAAAATAAAAAAGAAATGAAAATCAAAAAAATAATAGTTAGGTTATGTTGGGTTGCAAAGTTCCCAAACATAACCACTTCCTGAGGGTTTTGTGTTTGGCTTTTCGTCCAGGTATGTCCTTTCCCTCCTCAGGTAGGCGTTGGCTACCATCTCTGCCGCCCTGGTGGGAGATACACCAAAGACAAACAAGAGGCATTTTTTTATAAAATAAAACAAACAGAAATTTAAGTGCATTTATATATCCGCTCTGATTTCCTATTTGTCTATCTGATTTCAGCTCACCATTCTTTATCTTTATTTGCTATCGCATTTATATATCCGCTCTGATTTCCTACAACATTCATCTCTTTGACTTAAATTGCCACAACATTATCCATATACATTTCTTGTCCCTTGAGTGCTTAAGCCTGCCTAAAAACACCTTCAATCCCCGTGGAGTGTAACCCCTTTGCCCGGCCTACACGCCTGACCCGAACTAAGAAGTTTATATGGGGAAAACCAAAGTCAACTTGGGAAAGTCAACCTCAATTTGCGGCCCTTTTTTATCTTTTCTAGAGGCATATTATTATCTTATGTGATTAATAGAGCGATTAGGTGAAAACGGCACAATGATCGGAGTTCAATTAGGGGTTCAATTGCAAGCTTTTGTCTTTTAGGGACCCAAATGTAAATTTCCATATTTAAAAGGACTAACCAGGTTTTAAAGTTACCAATCCAAAATTTGTCAAGTAACATGCCAGCATGTCCAATATCAACTCAAACAGATCATCCAAACTCAACAATTTAAACTTACGACATTCAAGGACCAAAGCATAAGAAACAGAAACCTGGAACAATTCAAAATTAACATCCAACGGTCAAGTGTTTCGGAACACAAGGCCCTGTATCGGAATGGTCGTTTCGTAACCATGTTAACCGTTTCGATACGCGGGTGCATTCCGAGACTCTAGGTAACCCGTTTCGATACGGTGATTCATAGTAGCAAAATGTTTCGGAACATGCCTACCCGTTCCGAAACACCATGACCATAAAAGGCAACTGCTCCGAAACAGATAAGGGCGTTCCGAAGTGCCTGGACCTGCAATTTTCCAAATTGCTGGTTTTACACAATTTTCCACCTCTGAAATGATTCCAAGACATGCCCCAACACCCATACAATATGAGTATACATCAAGGACCTCCCACACGTAACACGAACTAGAACATGTCATCAATCAAGCAAACTATAAGACTATAGGCATACTTCCTAGTTAACAAAACCACAAAAAAGCTAATAGCCACATTCAAGCTTAAAACAATATTCAAAGGCCATTTACAAAACCAAAATCAACAAACCAAACATTCTCAAGGTGTTTAACATCACCAAACAACATCATGAGTAGAAATCCCACCCATTGCCTCTTATTACACCAAGGTAAAACCACATACATTATTTAGTCCAAAGGGTTATAGGATCCACTTGCTTTCTTGTGTCTCGTACGCTTAATTTTCTGCATTGATGAAACAATTCAGTGTAAGCATAAAGCTTAGTGAGGATCGCTAAAACAAAACATTCATCAATGCATTTTACAAAACCGAAACATCACCATTTGTTAAATCATGCCCCTTTTAAAGCATCAATGCACTTTTTAAACCACATGCTCTTAGCATCATTAAAATAACATCAAATAAACATTGCTTATGCTTAGACCAAGCATCTCATGCATTCTAGCATAATTCACAAGCATCTCATGCTTTAAGTAACATTCAACAATATTATATTGGCTCGCAAGTGATCATTTCTCAATCCATACCAAAACCAACACAAATGACACAATCGGATACGCGGATTACAAGCGTTATCCCACACGTTTCATACACATTACCGGACTACACAAGGCTCACACACGGGATTAATTCATCAACCGTTGTGACACTCGTGGTGGAGTTTAACAGTAGAATTACAACCCCTCAACACCACTCATCGGTAGTTGTATAATTCCACTAACGAGAGCACGAGAGACATACCACGAGATCCACGCACGAGATTTAACCATCAACCGTTGTGATCTTAGCCTCAATCGTTAGGGTACTTGGATGGAGTATACGGTACAATCACAACCCCTCGACATCCAAGGTAACTTTATTCACGGTGCACCCAATCCTATAGTCGTCTAACTATATCCGATTAAAGTAACCAAAAACCATTTCCACCACTTTCTAATATAACCATTTATCAACATTATTCCACTGTTTTACAAGCATAAATCACAATGCCACTTTCACAAGCATAAACATGCTTAACCTCAAATGCATACATTTCATAAATCCAATGGATCATCTACCAAATGCATCCTTAACAACATGGCATTAAACACCAGCATTAACAATGCTCAAAACATGGCATAAAACCACATCTATCTCAAGTGCATTTTCCAACAAAAAATAGCACATTCCGAGAGAGACTTTCGATTCACTTTCTCTTGAGCTTAGCTAAGTGTTTCAAACTTACACTAAGCTCCCAAGACCACGCTCAAAGCATTACAAAGCTGGAAAATCCATTTCCACACACCGATACGCGAAGCCTTGCTCGCTGACACAAAAATCACCCTTCCGGAGTCTCCAAAAACGTCTCATTTACTCCCGGATCAAGATCACCTGATTTTGATCACGAAAACAAAGATCCAAATGCATTAAAATTCATTTCAACACCAGCAACTTAACACAAACTCGTTGATCACCTAAACTACACCAATTTACCCATCTGAAACAACCGAAAATTCAAGTGATTGCTTCCTAAACAAATCCCAGCCAAAATACATCACTTTCAACCATTTATAAACATCAAAACACATCTAAAGTCAACCTAAACTCATCCTTATACCTCTAGCAAACATAACATCATAATTTCACCTCAAAAACCCAACTAAAACCATCAAGAAACCCAAGGATCTCAAGGATTTTGGGATCTATATTATCAAAACCCTTTTTCAACATAATAATCAACTCAAAACTCAATTGAAACCAATCCAAAACAGACTTCATCAATTTCAATCCAAAAATCAAGATTTTACTCATATTTTTACAAGATTTTGATCTCAAATCAAAAATATAATGAAAACTCAACCAAAACCCATAATTAGAAGCCAAATATCTTGAGAATTTCAATAAAGAACCTTGATTAGAGGTTGAGAACGGGAATTACCTCATTTCCTTGCTTTCCTCAATGAATGACAAGTTTTAGCTTCACAAATCTTAAAGAACTTAGAAAGAATTCTTTGAAAAGAAAGAGAAATCAAGAGAAGAGTGTTTGGAAGAAAAGAAATCTGGAGAAAATTATTTAGAATGGTTTTTGGATGAAAATGAGAAAAGAAAGGTAGTTACGTGATTAAAATCTCACCAATTAACAACCCAATTAATTAAATAAATAAAAGCCTTTTTAAAAACAATTAGTTTAAAAATCATTTTAAAAACATGTCAAATTAAGGAAAGGATAAATTTCCATAAAGCTCCCTAAAGATTCTATGATTTTTCGCTCTTCTTTTAAAATTACATTTTCCCACAGTTTTGAAACTTTACATTTTGGTCACTACCCAAAATGTACCACTTCCAAAGTCAATTTTGTAAAATTGATTTGACCAGCCTCTTAAATATTACTTTAGAGGATTTTTAGCAATTTACCATATTTTATCCTATCCCGATCCTTAATTTCCATAAATCACCTAACCCTATTCGAACCGTTTCTGACCGGTCCGACTCTGTAACACACAGGTTTAGGGGTCGGATGTTAAGCGTGTGAATCAGGTTCGAGTCGTGGGCTCGTTTTAAAATTAAATTGGGCTTGGTTTTAATTAAAAGAGGCTTGAGATATGATTAAGGGCAAATGTGTAATTTTCTAATTGGGAAAAGCAAGACAAGTAATAAGGGGGCTTTTTACTAGTCATCTTCTTCCTCCCCTTTTCAAATTAAAAAGTCACGACACTAAACCCCCATCAACCCAAAACACTATTCCATCAAGTTCCTTCACAATTTCAAGTGTTTTCAACGAGGTAATCACGTTTTTGACTTCTCCTCTTTTTATCCGAACGTTCCCATGGTTTTAATTTCTCATAAACACCATCTTTGAGGTTTTTCAAGTTTTCAGGTTTTAAGATAATGAAGAAGCTTTAAAGGTATTTCGTTTAGCTTTTGATTTGTAAAGAGTATTTATGTTAAACTCTTGCCCTTAAGTGTATTATATTCCAAAATGGTGGGGTTTTGTCAAAAATCCCAAAATGGGTTTTTGTGGGTATTTTAAAAGGGTGAAAACTTGGGTTTTTGAGGTAGTTTGGTGTAGGGGAGTTGGGCTGATGTAATAGTGATGCTTGAAGGTTGTTTTGAAGGTGTTTAATGTTGATTTGAGTGTTGAGATTGATAGATTTCTGTTGGGTTGTGTGTGAGTACAAAAATGAAGATTTTGGGGTTAGTTCATGGCTTGGAAGTGTATAGAATTGGCCTTGTGTTGTAATATGAATTGTGACAATGTTTTATGGATGATTAGTTGAGTAATATGTTGTTTTTGATTGATTAGAATCAAGGGAAATCGTTAAGGAAGCTTCGGGCTCAATTTTGGGAAGTTTAGAGGCTTGAACGGCTTTCTCAGTTTGCTTAAGGGAGTTTGGGGAGTGGTTTATTTACAACGGTTCTAAATTGGTTCAAGTGTGTAGTTGAGGTGTTGGATTGTGTTGGGAGGCCAATCTAAGGTGGAGATTAAGTTGGTAGTTTAATCTCTTGGTTGACTTTATGAGTTCTTGCTTAATGTGCATAATGTGGACTTGCGAAGTATGTGTTAGTTTATGCATGTTGATATACATATTGATGTTGTATAATGTTTATGATATGTTGTGTTGCATGATTGGGAAATCATGATGAGACTTGCTTAGTATATTTGGCACTAGTTAATTACCCGGTATAAATAACCGATCATTAAGATGAGTGTGCACATGGTAAGAGTCAAATTTGCGCGTGGCCTTGGTGACGTGTTGTCATCAAGGAGGAGTACGGTGAGGTAATATCCCACAGGAAAATGTTAGCATATGATGATGAGTGTAATCCCATCCATGAGTGAAAACAGTGATGAGTGTAATCCCACCGAAAGGTAATTGTTGTTGAGTTCGTTGGGGGTGAAAATCCCAACGGAAGTTATCCGCATATCCAAGTAAGCTAATAGTTGCCAATGTACTTGTTCATGTGTGGTTGTTGTGTAAGATATTTGTTATATCTTTGTTTAGCATAACATGAGGTAAGATGCCATGTTCATGTATTCTCTTATCGTTTGACCATGTTTCTATGTTAGCGTAAATGTATCCCTTGTGAATGTCTTAAGGATAACATGCTTTGAACCATGCATTGTCGATGTTTTGTTTTAGAGCTCCCTCACTAAGCTTCTAGCTTGTGCTCTCGTTTTCAAAAATGCAGATCACTGGTGTGGAGTTAGCAAGGAGCAAGGAAAGGGCATCCAAGCGCGTTTGTGGTTGCTCAAGTATGGTTTTAGTAAATAATGTAGTAGTTTAGCAATGGGGATGCTACGTGTTGTAGGAGCATGTGTTAGACTCATATTTTGTTAATGCTTTTCTGTTGTGGATTTGTAAACCATGTGTTATGAGATGCTTATGTTTTGTATTGAAGGCATGTTATGCAATCCTTTGTGGATACATGTTTCTTTTGGATAAATAGACTCGTTATGTATGCTTGTATGAAAGTTCCTCAATGTATGCTTATCTTGGTGATTGATGCTTCGTTGTATGTTTAAATCGCTTTGTATGATTATCTATGGTTGCCTAGTGATGTATGAGAGTTTGTATATTTCTAGTCGAGTCGTAAATTGTCTTTTTAGTTGAGTCCTTATGTGTTTTGCAGCTAAAATGAGGTTTGCAGTGCAGGGCGTATCGATACGCCCAAGGGCCGTATCGATACAGTCCTATGCTTTGAACATTGATTTAAGCTTTGCGTATCTGTACACGGGGGTGTATCGATACGCCAAAAGCACTATGGAAATTTGAGAAATTGATGAGATTTTGCCGTATCGGTACGGGTCCTAGGTGTATCGATACGGTCTTCGTAGTTTGACCTTGAGAAGTTGACCGTTGAAGGCGTATCGATACGGTCTATCAGTGTATCGATACGGCCTCCCTAGGTTGACTTTGGGATGTTGACCAAGTCCAGGCGTACCGATACGGTCTTCTAGCGTATCGATACTGCCTGTTGTAAAGGCTAAAATGGGTTGTTTAATTGCTTGATTTGTATGTTTTGTATCCGTGTGACTTTTCCGTTGCGTGTCTGTAACCCCCTTAGCCCGGCCTAGACGGTTGACCCGAACTACGAAGATTACACGGGGAAAACCAAAGTCAACCCGAAAGTCAACTTTGATTAACGACCCTTTTTTTCTTTTTAAACTTTTCTAGATGTACATTAAACCTAGGCATACTCTTGAGATAAGCATACTCAAAAATCACAGCAATCGGAAAACAATAAGGGACCTAATTGCACAAAATACGAATCTAGGGACCAATTTGTAAATTCTGGAAATTAAGAGAACTTTACCAATTTTTCAGTTACCATTATGAAATTAGTCATGTTTCATACCTCTCTGCCAAATTTCATCTCAAACGGACATCTCAAACTCAATCAATTGCATATACAAAAATCAGGACTAAAACATAAAGCTTGCAAACCTCAAAACCATTCAAATCAGTGCCCAACGGTCAAGTGTTTCGAAACGGGTCTAGGTCGTTCCGAAACACCCCTTGGCAGTAACCAAAGTGTTTCGAAACAGGCAAGGGTGTTTCGAAACACCCAGGCCAAATCAGGCACCTGTTTCGAAACAGGCAAGGGTGTTTCGAAACACCCTGCCCAGAAACAGCAGATTGACCTGTTTTAACACATCTAAACCCCATCGAACATGCTCCAAATCAATCCTCAACAAAGAAACAACATGACAAGCATCATAACTACCAAATTGCATTAAAATATAGATACGAAACAACTCCTAGATGCACCAACTCATTCAACACATCCAACACTTAATCATGCTTTTAAAACAAGAAGCATTGCATAACGACTTATGAATAAGAAGATTCAACGTTGCAAGCGTTAAACCACATAGTTCAAAATCATAAACCAAACAGGTCCAACATACACAATCTCATTATACATCAATATAAAAGACTCTCCCCCCATTGCCTTTATTATCTATAGCTATTAACCGAGACATACATCTCAAGTGGAGCTCTCCTTGAATCCCTTGCTTCTTGCTGTCCCAACTTCAATTATCTGCATTGATGGACAAAAAGGAGCGTAAGCACATAATGCTTAGTGAGGAATGCTCAAAACCAAAACTCCATCAATGCAGTTAGTCATAAAACCTCTTTAAAAAGTAAGCACATTTCGATAAACCAAGCAGTGTTTGAAAACCCCTTTTTAATCATCATGCTTTAAATCATGCATTGCTCAAACATGAAAACCAACCCTTAGCTTAGAAAAGCTAAGTAACTCGCTTCAAAGCACACCCTTGCAAAACCATCAATTTAACCTTTCCATGCATGAACATCATATGCAAAGTTAAATACAAATTCCTTGGAAAACACTTCCACTTCACATTATACTTTTCTCATTCTTGAAAATCATCTCAAAACAAGAAACCTTTGAAAACCACTTTCTCCTTCAATCTAACTCATGCATTAAACAAATGCAATACATGATCCACAAAATCAACATTTGCATTACATGCCTTTAAAAACAAGCCTTCACAAGACTTTAATGCACTAAAGAGATTCACATGCACATATGCACCATTTTCAATATAAGATAAACACTTGTACAAGCTTAACAAGTAATACATGCATTCTTAAAACATCACACACTTCCCATGCAACCATGCATCATTTCAAGCATCTCATGCTTCATTACATTCAAGAACATTATATTGGCTTCCAAGTGATAATTCACAAACCATCATAACACAAGACACAATCGGATACGCAGATTACAAGCGTTGTCCCACACGCTCCATACACACAACCAAACAACACAAGGTGGAGTTTACCGGTACAATCACAACCCCCTCAACACTCGTGATGGAGTTTAACGGTACAATCACAACCCCTCAACATCATTCATCGGAAGTTGTATAACACACTAGCGAGAGCCGGGACACATCACAAGGCTTACACATGGAAGCTACCACAACCATTGTAATCACCTTAACCAAGCTCACACACGAGAGCAACCCTCCACCATTGTGACGCTTAACAAAGTCCACCCACGAGAGCCACCCTCCATCGTGGTGACTTCAACAAGGTTCACCCACGAGAGCCATCCTCGATGGTGGTGGCACTTAACCAAGCCCACCCACGAGAGTCATCCTCCATCGTGGTGGCACTAAACAAAGCCCACCCACGAGAGCCATCCTCCATCGTGGTGACACCAATTTCCTCAATCGCTAGGATTCTCGGATGGAGTTTACGATACAATTACAACCCCCTCGACATCCAAGGCGACTCAATTCACGGTGCACCCAATCCTATAGCCGGCTAACTATATCCGATTAAAGTAACCAAAACCACTTACATCACTTGCCAAAACCATCAATTACCATCATCAATTCACTGTTTTGAAGCATTAAACAAAGCCATTAAACAACATGCAACACTATGCATCAATTCCACAATTCCAAAGTACAAAACCAAGGATCTCTTACCTTGAGCATCCTTCAACACATGACTTTCAAAACCAGCATTAAACCATGCTAAAATATGCTTTCAAAACACGAATTTAAACATGCAAATCACATGCATTGCATCCAACAATCACAAGTGCATTAAAAACCAATTCATAACACAAACCAAGAGAGAAATTCCATTTACTTACTCTTGAGCTTAGCTAAGTTGTTTAGACTTAAACTAAGCTCCCAAAACCTTCAAACATTGGTTATAAAGCTGAAAACCCCAACTTCACTCACCGATACACAAAACTAGGCTAGCCAACAAGCCTTCCAAGCATCTGAAACCTTCAACGCCACCTCTATTGCTCGTGGATCATTCTTCCCTATTTCAAGCACATAACAACAGAGGATTAATGCATCATCATGCATTAAAAACACCATCAACACAACTAAACTCGCTGCTCTTCGCAAATCCAACATTTCGGCTACCAAACACAACCGAAATGACCTCCAAACTCTTCCAAAACTTAACCCAGCCAAGATCCATCACTTCTAACCATTTTTAAACATCAATTAACATCCAAAATGATCCCAAACACGTCTTTATACCTCCAGCATTAACAAACCACCAAGATCACCCCAAAAACCACCATTTTCACAAGTAAAAACTTAGGAAAATCAACATATTCGGGATTGCATTGATTAAACCTCAATCACACATCATTTAGACATCCAAAATACATCAAAAAGACATCTCAAAATAGAGCCCAACCATCCAATACGAATTTCTTCAAAATTAAATCCAAATCTTGCATTTTAAGCCAAAATCAAGATCACAACATTAAAACCTTTAATAAAACTTAATTTAAGGATTGAGAACTTGGGAATTTTAGTAAAGAACTGAGTATTTAGAGGAGAAGGACGTTCATACCTCTAAATGTGGATTTCTCATTGTTTAGAGCCAAAATCCTTGAAAATTCATTAAGCAAATGATGAGGATTTGATGTAGAAATGATTAGGAATCATTTAGGAATTCAAATCTCAAATTTAGGTGTGGAAATCAAAATAAAGGTTGCTGTGGAAATGTGTTTGGCTGAGGGAATTTTGAGAGAAAATGAAATAGGAAAATTTTGGTAAAAGTTAGTTATGAAACTTAAAATATCTTTTCCCTCCTTTCTTTTTATTAAATAAACATTAAATGAGTCTTTAAAAATCAAGAAAAATCTGGAGAAATCCTCCCTTGGGTAAATTAGCTCCTTAAAGATTCAAAGTTTCAATCCTTTTAAAACAGTCACCAACTTTTCAAAAATTACATTTTAGTCACTAACTCAAAATGTCATATTTCTAAACCTCATTTTGTAAAATTGATTTCACCACCCTCTTATATATATTAAAAGAGGATTTTTAGATATTTTTCCATATTTTTAATGCATCCCGAACTAGGCTTTCCTTAAAATCACCTTTTATATTCGAACCGAAAATCCGACCGGTCCGGTTCAAACCCAAAACTTCTAAGCCCAAAATTGGGGTGTTACAACTCTCCCCCTCTTAGGAAATTTCGTCCTCGAAATTTCAACCGGCGAAAAGAGCACAACCAAACTTCTCAAGTCAACCCACAAGGCAACACGGGAGACTTAACCACCACTGAACACTCTCCACACAAAACTCCACCAAACCAAACACCACCACATACTGTTCACGAATTCCAAAACACTCAGATGTTAACCACATCTTAACCTTTCACACCTCCGAACTGTACATAGCCCCAACAACAACCTGAAAAACCTCCAAACTTTTACAGCATACACCACCTTAACTCATAACTCCCAAAACTCGCACACATGGTGACACCAATCCATCCAGTCCAGCCACCATGTGACTCACAACTTTTACTGCTTCCAAAACCCCTCGCACAACTGCTCAACCTCTTCCAAAGGTTACCACATCAAGGAAAAATTCTTAAGCATCAACTGCTTACCTAAACTTCTCAACGTAATGCTGACACTCCTTCACATCCGCCGCTATCATCACCATAACGACTCACCTGGACTACTCACCTAACATCCGAAAATCACGTCACCAAAACCCCAACCTTGACTCCGCCAACCGTTCCACATACCACTAGCTGACTTCAGAAGGGATTTACTTATACACAACTAGCCAACCACTTCTCACAAGAACCCGACCAACCAACAATGGCCCTTGAACTTATATTGCCTTTCCACTTTAAGCTTTGACTACAATACTAGCCTTACCAGGACACCGCCCATTCTATACATACATATTAAGATTACAAAACTTCTATTCACCCCAGGCCAACCTTTTTCTACAACCCACAACACAACCTCTTCTCAATTCTTCGAAGGTTGCTACGAACCATCACCTACAAAAACAACCCTTCTATTACAACATCAATGCCAAGTTACCTCAGCACTTTGGAAACACATCCACTGACCTGCAATATCACTTAACACAGAGAACCACCACATCTATCAGCTATTCAAAACTACTCTGATCGATTCTAACTTCAACCGGTAATCTCCTCACCACCACACTGCTAAACTCTTTAAGCGCCAAAACACTTTCCTTCTGCCAACATGCTATATCGCACTCACTATTACTGACAGCTCGCTAAACACCCTCCATTACTTCTAACACTCTCCTAGCACCAAAACAACTTTCTAAAACCCATCATTCAACCTAACCCTATCACAACACTCACGGACCCAACTAGCTACTAGCAGGTGTGAACGTACGTATGCATGATCACCAATATGCCCTATCAATGCCTGTGTACATGTATGCAAAACCTCTAATGTCATGTCACATGTATGCATGGACCAGCACATATATATATATAATATAGAATATAACAATGGTTTTAACTGTGCATGTATGTCAGTTCACACCCACCAATAACATCCTCAGGATCCGTCTAAGAACAACCTCCTATCTCACTTCCAACTTGTCTAACCCTACCTTTCTAATAACCCATTATCCACGAAATACCCACTAATACCCTCTTCACACTAAAGTTGTTTTCAAAACAACACCAACTACTACCCCAAACATGCTAGCGATAAGACCAAACCACTACGCAAGGGAAAACCAAACCGAAACCAAACTAAGATAACTAGGGTAAAGGTTACTTAACAAGGTTACCTGCAAACACCTCACTGCCCCGGAGCTTCAACAGACGAGCTCTCTTCCTCGCAAAACCATCATTCTCCAACCGTACCGCTGCAGCATCAGCTAACACATTAAGGTCATCACCATCTCCCTGCGGTAAAGAACCCTGACTACCCCGAGCCAACTTCAAACAATTTCGTCTCAAGTGTCCAACAGACCCACAATTCCAACAAGATTCTTTCCCCAAGCCTCTCACACCTTTCTGCCCTTCCTGCCACCTTCGAACTTTGTCTCGGCCGTGCCCACGACCCTTCAGAGACCCTTTTGCTACCACTAAAGCTGATCTCACCACTTGAGAACAATTTCGGTTCAGATGTTCCTTAGAACCACAGTTCCAACAAACTCTCGTGCCCAGACAACCTCCAACATGACACCTTCCACAATGGTCACACTTCGGCAACCGAGCTACCACTCCCTGATCATACCGCACTTGACCTACGTCTGCACCACCACCCAGACTTCGATTCAAGCAAAACCTTCTATCACGTAGCCTCTTACGCTGACTGCTCCGGAGGTCAGTACCCACAGCTCTCTTGCTTAAATTTTTTTCACCCTCATAAACTGAAACCACACCCTCACATTGCTTAACCCTTGGGAATTTCTCTCCAAGGTACCTTTCATAAAAGGCAGACACAAAGAAGTCCCAATCTATATCGTGGATATGCGATGCCACCGCCACAGATGTCCACCAGGAACAGGCGTCCTCCAACATCAATGAGACAACACTTCCTAGCTTACAAGCGTAGTCACAACCTTCCTGATCCAAAATCAGATTTACACTGGCCAACCAGGCCTCGAACGTCTCAGGTGTCGAACCACGATACTCCACAGCTCCCAAATCATACAAACGTTGTTTCGACAAATTCGCATGTCCCACAGTCAGCACGTCTACAGGCCTCACCTTCACCATAGCCTGAGATGTTCCCAACACCTCTTGAACAATAGGTGATGAACTCTTCATCACAGAACCAGCTTCTTCCTCCTGCCTCACTATCTCAACTCCAGGCATAGAAGACTGAGACGAAACACCTCCACTAAAAGGTGAATTCCACGCCTTAACAACCTGCTCTAAAGCAGCAACCATCTCACCCAACTTCCATTCTCTCATCGATTTCACCATGCTATTAACAACAAGCTATCATAACAAAACAAACAAAACGATCAGGCCAGCTTCAAGCAAGGATTCAAGACTCCAATTCCAACATAACACAATAGCTATAATAATAAGGCAATGGGTATCCCAAATTCTCCCCTTACATGACATAACAGTCAATAAAAACATGGATATCACAACATCAAGCATATCAATCAACATACTTCGATCATGCTCTCATCAAACAACATTCACTCGCAACAGCATAACATCAACATATCATACCCATTACACTTTCATCATTCATAAAATCAGCTTATATCACCAGCATATCATCAGCACAAATTCCACATTAGCTCAATGAAGATTCACAATCAAAAAGCATGACAAAATCATCAACAATTCGCTCACAGACACACATTTCAACCGACTTTCAACCACACATCAGAATAAACATCAAACACATATTATAACAATTTACCATTTCCCTAAGCATTCGCAACTCAGCTCTGATACCACCAAATGTAACCCCCTTAGCCCGGCCTAGACGGTTGACCCGAACTACGAAGATTACACGGGGAAAACCAAAGTCAACTAGAAAGTTAACTTTGATTAACGACCTTTTTTTCTTTTTAAACTTGTCTAGATGCACATTAAACCTAGGCATACTCTTGAGATAAGCATACTCAAAAATCACAGCAATCGGAAAACAATAAGGGACCTAATTGCACAAGATACGAATCTAGGGACCAATTTGTAAATTCTGGAAATTAAGAGGACTTTACCAATTTTTCAGTTACCATTATGAAATTAGTCATGTTTCATACCTCTCTGCAAAATTTCATCTCAAACAGACATCTCAAACTCAATCAATTGCATATACAAAAATTAGGACTAAAACGTAAAGCTTGCAAACCTCAAAACCATTCAAATCAGTGCCCAACTGTCAAGTGTTTCGAAACGGGTCTAGGCCGTTCCGAAACACCCCTTGGTAGTAGCCAAGGTGTTTCGAAACAGGCAAGGGTGTTTCGAAACACCTAGGCCAAATCAGGCACCTGTTTCGAAACAGGCAAGGGTGTTTCGAAACACCCTTCCCAGAAACAGCAAATTGACTTGTTTTAACACATCTAAACCCCATCGAACATGCTCCAAATCAATCCTCAACAAAGCAACAACATGACAAGCATCATAACTACCAAATTGAATTAAAATCTAGATATGAAACAACTCCTAGATGCACCAACTCATTCAACACATCCAACACTTAATCATGCTTTTAAAACAAAAAGCATTGCATAACGACTTATGAATAAGAAGATTCAACGTTGCAAGCGTCAAACCACATAGTTCAAAATCATAAACCAAACTTGTCCAACATACACAATCTCATTATACATTAATATAAAAGACTCTCCCCCCATTGCCTTTATTATCTATAGCTATTAACCGAGACATACATCTCAAGTGGAGCTCTCCTTGAATCCCTTGCTTCTTGCTGTCCCAACTTTAATTATCTGCATTGATGGACAAAAAGGAGCGTAAGCACATAATTCTTAGTGAGAAATGCTAAAAACCAAAACTCCATCAATGCAGTGAGTCATAAAACCTCTTTAAAAAGTAAGCACATTTCGATAAACCAAAGCAGTGTTTGAAAACCCCTTTTTAATCATCATGCTTTAAATCATGCATTGCTCAAACATGAAAACCAACCCTTAGCTTAGAAAAGCTAAGTAACTCGCTTCAAAGCACACCCTTGCAAAACCATCAATTTAACCTTTCCATGCATGAACATCATATGCAAAGTTAAATACAAATTCCTTGGAAAACACTTCCACTTCACACTATACTTTTCTCATTCTTGAAAATCATCTCAAAACAAGAAACCTTTGAAAACCACTTTCTCCTTCAATCTAACTCATGCATTAAACAAATGCAATACATGATCCACAAAATCAACATTTGCATTACATGCCTTTAAAAACAAGCCTTCACAAGACTTTAATGCACTAAAGAGATTCACATGCACATATGCACCATTTTCAATATAAGATAAACACTTGTACAAGCTTAACAAGTAATACATGCATTCTTAGAACATCACACACTTCCCATGCAACCATGCATCATTTCAAGCATCTCATGCTTCATTACATTCAAGAACATTATATTGGCTTCCAAGTGATAATTCACAAACCATCATAACACAAGACACAATCGGATACGTGGATTACAAGCGTTGTCCCACACGCTCCATACACACAACCGAACAACACAAGGTGGAGTTTACCGGTACAATCACAACCCCCTCAACACCCGTGATAGAGTTTAACGGTACAATCACAACCCCTCAACATCACTCATCGGAAGTTGTATAACACACTAGCGAGAGCCGGGACACATCACAAGGCTTACACATGGAAGCTACCACAACCATTGTAATAACCTTAACCAAGCTCACACACGGGAGCAACCCTCCACCGTTGTGACGCTTAACAAAGTCCACCCACGAGAGCCACCCTCCATCGTGGTGACTTCAACAAGGTTCACCCACGAGAGCCATCCTCCATCGTGGTGGCACTTAACCAAGCCCACCCACGAGAGCCATCCTCCATCGTGGTGGCACTAAACAAAGCCCACCCACGAGAGTCATCCTCCATCGGGGTGACACCAATTTCCTCAATCGCTAGGATTCTCGGATGGAGTTTACGGTATAATTACAACCCCCTCGACATCCAAGGCGACTCAATTCACGGTGCACCCAATCCTATAGCCGGCTAACTATATCCGATTAAAGTAACCAAAACCACTTACATCACTTGCCAATACCATCAATTACCATCATCAATTCACTGTTTTGAAGCATTAAACAAAGCCATTAAACAACATGCAACACTATGCATCAATTCCACAATTCCAAAGTACAAAACCAAGTATCTCTTACCTTGAGCATTCTTCAACACATGACTTTCAAAACCAGCATTAAACCATGCTGAAATATGCTTTCAAAACATAATTTAAACATGCAAATCACATGCATTGCATCCAACAATCACAAGTGCATTAAAAACCAATTCATAACACAAACCAAGAGAGAAATTCCATTTACTTACTCTTGAGCTTAGCTAAGTTGTTTAGACTTAAACTAAGCTCCCAAAGACTTCAAACATTGGTTTTAAAGCTGAAAACCCAAACTTCACTCACCGATACACAAAACTAGGCTAGCCAACAAGCCTTCCAAGCATCCGAAACCTTCAACGCCACCTCTATTGCTCGCGGATCATTCTCCCCTGTTTCAAGCATATAACAACATAGGATTAATGCATCATCATGCATTAAAAACACCATCAACACAACTAAACTCGCTGCTCTTCGCAAATCCAACGTTTCGGCTACCAAACACAACCGAAATCACCTCCAAACTCTTCCAAAACTTAACCCAGCCAAGATCCATCACTTCTAACCATTTTTAAACATCAATTAACATCCAAAATGATCCCAAACACGTCCTTATACCTCCAGCATTAACAAAACACCAAGATCACCCCAAAAACCACCATTTTCACAAGTAAAAACTTAGGAAAATCAACCTATTCGGGATTGCATTGATTAAACCTCAATCACACATCATTTAGACATCCAAAATACATCAAAAAGACATCTCAAAACAGATCCCAACCATCCAATACAAATTTCTTCAAAATTAAATCCAAATCTTGCATTTTAAGCCAAAATCAAGATCACAACATTAAAACCTTTAATAAAACTTAATTTAAGGATTGAGAACTTGGTAATTTCAGTAAAGAACTGAGTATTTAGAGGAGAAGGACGTTCATACCTCTAAATGTGGATTTCTCCTTGTTTTGAGCCAAAAACCTTGAAAATTCATTAAGCAAATGATGAGGATTTGATTTAGAAATGATTAGGAATTATTTAGGAATTAAAATCTCAACTTTAGGTGTGAAAATCAAAGGAAAGGTTGTTGTGGAAATGTGTTTGGCTGAGGGAATTTTGAGAGAAAATGAAATAGGAAATTATTGTAAAAGTTAGTTATGAAACTTAAAATATCTTTTCCCTCCTTTCTTTTTATTAAATAAACATTAAATGAGTCTTTTGAAAATCAAGAAAAATCTGGAGAAATTCTCCCTTGGGTAAATTAGCTCCTTAAAGATTCAAAGTTTCAATCCTTTTAAAACAGTCACCAACTTTTCAAAAATTACATTTTAGTCACTAACTCAAAATGTCATATTTCTAAACCTCATTTTGTAAAATTGATTTCACCACCCTCTTATATATATTAAAAGAAGATTTTTAGATATTTTTCCATATTTTTAATGCATCCCGAACTAGGCTTTCCTTAAAATCACCTTTTATATTCGAACCGAAAATCCGACCGGTCCGGTTCAAACCTAGAACTTCTAAGCCCAAAATTGGGGTGTTACAGTGTCCTTTCACATAGGATATATTAAAGCATCTAGACAAGATAACATTAAAAGAAATTTTCTAGGGTTGCTAATCGAAGTGGAGCCTTAACGAGTTTCACTTTGGTTTTCCCCATGTAACTTGTTCGGACTGGTCTGGCGTCTAGCCCGAGACGAGGAGGTTACAAACCCGATGTTTAAAATATCTAGGCCCAAAACCAGGGCGTTACAACTCTGCCCCTCTTAGGAAATTTCGTCCTCAAAATTTTACCTGAAGGAAAAAGGTGTGGAAACTGCTTCAGCATGTCCGCCTTGCTTTCCCAAGTGGCCTCATCAACTCCTCGGTGTCACCACAACAACTTCACAAGCTCTATCGTTTTGCCACGGATAACTTTAATGCTCACATCCAGGATCCTCATTGGTTCCTCATCATAAGACAGATCCAGATTCAATCTATCTCCTCAATGGGCATCACATGTGAAGGATCCGATTTGTACCTCCGCAACATCAAGACATGGAACACATCATGTATCTTTTCCAGGTCAGAAGGCAACCTCAACTGATATGCCACGGGACCAACACGGTCCACAACCTCGTATGGTCCAATAAACCTCAGGTTAAGCTTACCCTTACGCCCAAATCTCATCACCTTCTTCCAAGGCGATACCTTCAAAAACACACGTTCGCCAACCGCGAACTCGATTTCCCTATTATTCAGATTCGCGTAAGACTTTTGCCGATCTGATGATACCTTCAAATGCTCACAGATGAGCTTCACTTTCTCAGTGATTCCTTTCAACATAGCCGACATCGAAATCAACTTCTGCCTAGCTTCCACCCAACAAAGAGGGGTCCTACACTTCCTCCCATACAAACCTCGTATGGAGCCATTTGAATACTTGCCTGATAACTAATATTGTAAGAAAACTCAACTAACAACAATTGCTTCTCCCAAAAACCATGGAAATCTATAACGCAGCAAGTTTGAGGTGAATGTTTTGTTATGTATGCTTGTTGTTTGCTTGCTTGCTCAGTGTTTGAAAGCATGTGTTGGCATGATTGTTGTTTTGAGGCGTAGTGTCGAGTTCCCATTGCTACTATTACTTATTGGAAATGATTTTGTAAAGGAGTATACTTTAGCATGTTGGACCCTTGCCTTTGCTAACTTAATCCTTGTGTGTTTGTTTGCTTGTAGTTATTGTCTTGCTAGCTGTAAGATGAGACCTAGAGGCAGGCCTAGGATGCTTCATCCGGAACCACGGGCAGCAGCTCCGTAAGTTGAGCCGGTTGTTGTGGCGCAGGCTCCTCCACCTCCTCCTTCTCCTCCTCGTCAAGCGGGAGGTGAGGTGAGAGCTGAGGGCGTAGGACCTCAGGTTGGCCAAGGTCCGGCCAGTATAGATTTGGCTCCGTTATTTCAGGCGATAACTGGGGCTTTCCAAGCAGCTATGGCCGTGGGACATGCAGTGGCACAACCTCAAGGTGAGGGCACCAGGTTGCCACTTGAGAGGCTTCACAGTTTGGGAGGCGAAGAGTTATGAGGGTTGGCACCCAAGAGATCTGAGGCTTGGTTTGACAAGACTGTTCATATTTAGTCTTAGATGGGTTGTACTGGAGCACGCAGCCTTGGGTGTGTTGTTTCTCTGCTTTAGTGTGATGCCTACACTTGGTGGGTCACCATTACTACGAGAATGCCAGATGTCGAGATTACGTGGGAGTTCTTTTAGTCTGCCTTTCGTAAGAAGTATTTGGGTCCCTATTATCTTGATGAGAAGAAGAGAGAGTTCATGGCTTTGCTTCAGGGGAACATGACAGTGACCGAGTATGAGATAAGGTTCGTCAGATTGAGTTAGTATGCATCTGAGCTAGTTCTTACTGAGAGGGAACGTTGCGACCGTTTCCGTTACGAGTTGAGTGAGGAGGTAAAGAGGTACACTTTGGCTATGTATTACACTAACTTTGATGTCTTGGTCACTAGGGCTAAAAATATAGAGCACTGTTTGGGTCTGACCAAACGTTCAGGTGGTTCTAGTTCCGGGAAGAGGTCTGGCGACTTTGATAGAGGTGATGCCAAGAGGCATAGGGATAATATGCATCATTTTGATCATAGACGTGGTGGTGGTAACCACGGAAGAGGCCATCAGGGCCAGAGAGCTGGTGGGCGTTTGCTCGAGTGTACTAGATACGGGAGGCATCACACCGGAGAGTGTTGGGGAAATTTCCATGCGTGATGGAACTGTTTAGCTAGAGATCCCATTAGGTGTGATTGTTCACATCAGGCTGGGTTTGCACCAGTTCAGGTTCAAGCTCCTGCTAGAGCTATCGATTATCCGAGAGGCCGTCGGCGCGGTCGAGGCAACTTTCAGCCAAGGAATGATGGCCAGAGGAATATAGCACATGTAGTTGCGGTTCAGCCAGAGGGCGGAGGTTAGGCTAGAGTTTATGCTCAAGGAGAATGACAGAACGACAGAGATGTGATTGCAGGTAATTTCTCGATACAGTCTCTGAGTTTGCTTTCCATGATTGACTCCGGGTCTACGCATTCATATATTTTGAGTGAGCATGCAAAGATGTTGAATCTACCTTGTGAGGTACTAGAGGTAGGTGTTAGTGTTACTAGTTCCTTCGGGGATACAGTAGTGGTTAGGAAGATGTACATAAGGTGTCCGTTAATGGTTCAGGGGCATGTATTTCTAGTGGATATGATGGATATACCGTTTTATGGCTTTGATGTGATTTTGGGTATGGACTGGCTTACAGAACATAGAGCTAGGATAGATTTCGAAACTAAGAGAGTTTTCATGAAGTTTGCGGATGACTATGAGATTGTGGTAGTAGGTGAGAATGTGAAATTCATGTCGAATGTTGTTTTAGCCTTAGAGGCTCAGAGATTAGTTGAGTTGGGTTGTGAGGCGTACTTGGCCTACGTAATGAATCCGAACATGAATAAAGTTAGACCTCAGGATATCAGAATAGTGTGTGATTTTCTGAGTGTGTTTCTGAAAAAGTTGCTTGGTTTACCGCCTAATAGAAAGGTAGAGTTTGCTATAGAGACATATTCAGATTATACTCCTGTTTCGATTGATCTGTACAGTATGGCACCTAAAGAACTGAAAGAGTTGAAGACTCAGTTACAAGAGTTTTCAGATAGAGGTTTTTTCCGTCTAAATTCTTCGCCTTGGGGCGCTCTAGTATTGTTTGTGAATAAAAAAGACGGTAGTATGAGAATGTACATTGATTATAAACAGTTTAAGACTCACGAGCGTAATTATCCGACACACGACATAGAGCTAGCCGCAGTTGTGTTTGCCTTGAAGATTTGGAGACATTACTTGTATGGTGAGAAATGCATTGTGTATACGGATCACAAGAGTCTAAAGTATATCATGACACAATGAGAGTTGAACCTTAGATAGCGTAGGTGGCTAGAGTTGCTCAAGGACTATGATCTCACGATTGAGTACCATCCGGGTAAAGCCAATGTAGTGGCGGATGCTTTGAGTAGGAAGTTAGTCGTTGAATTGAGAGCCATGTTTTCTAGTTTGAGCTTATCCGATGATTGTGGTTTAGTGGCCGAGTTTCAGGTTAGACCTACCTTAGGCCAGTTGATTAGAGACAAACAAATGTTAGATAAATCCTAGGCACCTCACGTGCAATATATAGCCGAGGGTAGACCATCGGACAACAGTTTCAGTGTTGATGGGGTCTTGTGTTTCAGAGATAGAATAGTTGTGCTGGATGACAGTGATTTGAGATGTACTATCTTGACCGAAGCACACAGTATCCCGTTTGCCATGCATCATGGTAGTACAAAGATGTATCGTGATCTGGAGAATGAATACTATTGTGTTGGTTTGAAGAGAGACGTAGCCGACTACGTGAGTAAGTGTATGGTGTGTCAGAGAGTGAAGGCAGAACATCAGGTTCCATCAGGTTTGTTGCAACCGTTGAGAATTCCAGAATGGAAGTGGGAAAATATCACCATGGACTTCGTTTCGGGTTTGCCCTTGACTCTTTCGAAGAAGAACTCAGTTTGGGTTATAGTTGACCGTTTCACAAAGTGTGCTCACTTCTTAGCTGTTAATACGACTTACTCCTTAGATAGGTTGTCCAATTGTACATCGGTGAGATTGTAAGACTACATGGTGTGCCGAAGTCGATTGTGTCTGATAGAGATCCGAGGTTTACATTTAGATTTTGGGAGTGTTTGCATACCGCTTTGGGTACCCGATTGAATTTCAGCACGTCGTATCATCCTTAGTCAGATGGTTAGTCAGAGAGGGTTACACAGATTTTAGAGGACATGTTGCGTTGTTGCATCATTGATTTTCAGGGTACTTGGGAGAAACATTTGTCGTTGATCGAGTTCACTTATAATAACAGTTTTCAGTCGAGTATTCAGATGGCTCCGTATGAGGCATTGTATGGTAGAAAATGTAGAACTCCGGTTTATTGGGCTGAAGCAAGTCAGAAGTTATTATCGATGCCGGATTTGCTTAAAGGGACTACCAATAAGGTGAAGTTAATTTGTGATCATTTGAAGGAAACTTCGGATAGGCAGAAGTCATATGCCGATTTGAAGAGGAAAGAAGTTGAGTATTCCGTGGGAGATAGAGTGTTCTTGAAAGTCTCTCCGTGGAAGAAAGTTATGAGATTTGGCAGAAAAGGGAAGTTGAGTCCGAGATACATTGGACCGTATGAGATTGTGAAGCGAATCGGTTCGGTTGCTTATCAGTTACGTTTACGATCCGAGTTAGAGAAGATTCACAATGTGTTCCAAATTTCGATGCTTGGTAAGTATAGATCAGATTCGTCGCACGTTATGCATGTGGAAGAGATTGAGTTGAATCCAGATTTGACGTATGATGAGGAACCAGTTGAGATCTTAGCCTCGGATAGTAAAATGTTTCGTGATAGATCGATTTAGTTGGTCAAAGTGAGGTGGCAACGTCGAGGTGTTGATGAGGCCACTTGGGAAAGAAAGAAGGATATGGAGAAGCAGTTCACGTATCTCTTTCAGTCAGGTAATTTCGAGGACGAAATTCCTTAAGTGGGGGAGAGTTGTAAAACTCGAGTTTAGGGGTTGGATGTTAAGTGAGTGAATGGGGTTCGAGTCGTGGGCTCCTTTTAAAATTAAATTGGGCTTCATTTTAATTAAAAGAGGCTTGAGATATCATTAAGGGAATATGTGTAATTTTCTAATTGGGAAAAGCAAGACAAGTAAAAAGGGGGCTTTTTACTAGTCATCTTCTTCCTACCTTTTCAAATTAAAAAGTCACGACACTAAACCACCCTTGAACCCAAAACACTATTCCATCCAGTTCCTTCACCATTTCAAGTGTTTTCAACGAGGTAATCACGTTTTTGACTTCTCCTCTTTATTCCGAACGTTCTCATGGTTTTAGTTTCACATAAACACCATCTTTGAGGTTTTTCAAGTTTTCAAGTTTTAAGAAAAGGAAGAAGCTTTAATGTTTTTTCGTTTATCTTTTGATTTGTAAAGTTTATTTATGTTAAACTCTTGTCCTTAAGTGTATTATATTTCAAAATGGTTGTGTTTTGTCAAAAATCTCGAACTGGGTTTTTGTGGGTATTTTAAAAAGGTGAAAACTTGGGTTTTTGAGGTAGTTTGGTGTAGAGGAGTTGGGATGATGTAATAGTGATGCTTGAAGGTTGTTTTGAAGGTGTTTAATGCTGATTTGAGTGTTGAGATTGATAGATTTTTGTTGGGTTTTGTGTGAGTACGAAAATGAGGATTTTGGGGTTAGTTTATGGCTTAGAAGTGTAGAGAATTGGCCTTGTGTTGTAATTTGAATTGTGACAGTGTTTTTTGGATGATTAGTTGAGTAATGTGTTGTTTTTGATTGATTAGAATCAAGGGAAATCGTTGGGAAAGCTTTGGGCTCGATTCCGGGAAGTTTGGAGGCTTGATCGGCTTTCTCGGTTTGATTAAGGGAGTTTGGTGAGTGGTTTATTTAAAATGGTTCTAAATTTGTAAACCATATGTTATGAGATGCTTATGTTTTGTATTGAAGCCATGTACCCTTGTTTATGCAATGCTTTGTGGATGCATGTTTCTTTTGGCTAAATAGACTCGTTATGTATGCTTGTATGCAAGTTCCTCAATGTACGCTTATCTTGGTGATTGATGCTTCGTTGTATGTTTAAATCGCTCCGTATTCTTATCTATGGTTGCCTAGTGATGTATGAGAGTTGGTATGTTGCTAGTCGAGTCGTAAATTGCCTTTTTAGTTGAGTCCTTGTGTGTTTTGCAGCTAAAATGAGGTTTGCAGTACAGTGCGTATCGATACGGTCCTATGTTTTGAACCTTGTTTTAGGCTTTGCGTATCAGTCACGGGGGTGTAAGGATATGCCAAAAGCTCTCTAGAAATTTCAGAAATTGACGAGATTTTGTCGTATCGGTATGAGTCCTAGGTGTATCGATACAGTCTTCGTAGTTTGACCCTGAAAAGTTGACCATTGAGGTTGTATCGATACGGTTTATTAGTGTATCGATACGGCCTCCCTAGGTTGACTTTGGGTTGTTGACCAAGTCCAGGCGTACCGATACGGTCTTCTAGCGTATCGATACAGCCTGTTGTAAAGGCTAAAATGAGTTGTTTAATTGCTTGATTTGTATGTTTTGTATCCGCGTGTCTTTTCCACTGCGTGTCCTTTCATATAGGATATATTAAAGCATCTAGACAAGATAACATTAAAAGAAAATTGCTAGGGTTGCTAATCGAAGTGGAGCCTTAACGGGTTTCACTTCGGTTTTCCCCGTGTAACCTGTTCGGACTGGTCTGTCATCTAGCCCAGGATGAGGAGGTTACTGACTCGATGTTTAAAACATCTAGGCCCAAAACCAGGGCATGACAACTCTCCCCCTCTTAGGAAATTTCGTTCTTGAAATTGTACCTGAAGGAAAAAGGTGCGGAAACTGCTTCAGCATGTTCGCCTTGCTTTCCCAAGTGGCCTCCTCAACTCCTCGGTGTCACCACAACAACTTCACAAGCTCTATCGTTTTTCCACGAAGAACTTTACTGCTCACATCCAGAATCCTCAATGGTTCCTCATCATAAGACAGATTCGGATTCAACTCTATCTCCTCAACAGGCATCACATGCGAAGGATCCGATCTGTGCCTCTGCAAAATCGAGACATGGAACACATCATGTATCTTTTCTAGCTCAGATAAACACGCTCCACAACCTCGTATGGTCCAATAAACCTCAGGCTAAGCTTACCCTTACGCCCAAATATCATCACCTTCTTCCAAGGCGATACCTTCAAAAACACATGTTCGCCAACCGCGAACTGGATTTCCTTATGCTTCAGATCCGTGTAAGACTTTTTCTGATCCGATGCTGCCTTCAAATGCTTACAGATGAGCTTCACCTTCTCGGTGGTTCCGTTCAACATAGCCGGCATCGAAATCAACTTCTGCCCAGATTCTGCCCAACAAAGAGGGGTCCTACACTTCCTCCCATACAAAGCCTCGTATGGAGCCATTTGAATACCTGCCTGATAACTATTATTGTAAGCAAACTCAACTAACAACAAGTGCTTCTCCCAGTGACCCTGGAAATCTATAACGTAGCATCTCAACATGTCCTCAAGCACTTGGATCACATGCTCCGACTGTCCATCCTGCTGAGGATGATAGGAAGTACTGAAATTCAACCGTGTACCCAAGGCTTGATGCAAACATTCCCAAAACCGTGATGTAAACCTCGGATCCCTATCCGACACTATGGACTTTTGCACCCCGTGCAACCGCACAATCTCAACAATATACAGCTCTGCCAGCATATACAAGGTGTACATAGTATGCACAGGCAAGAAATGTGCACACTTCGTAAGGTGATTAACAATCACCCAAACTGAATTCTTCTTTGACGGTGACAACGGCAAACCAGACACGAAATCCATGGTAATACTTTCCCATTTTCATTCACAGATTCTCAAAGGTAGCAACAAACCAGAAGGAACCTGATGTTCAGCCTTCACTCGCTGACACACCATGCACTTACTAACGAACTTAGCCACATCCTTTTTCAACCCCACCTAGTAGTACTCATCCTTCAAATCACAATACATCTTCGTACTAGCAGGATGGATAGTGAAAGGACTACTATGAGCTTTGGTCAGAATAGTGCGCCTCAACTAAACATCATCTATCACCACTATTCGACTCCCATAACACATAACACCACCATCATTAAAACTGAAATCTGAAGGCTTACCCTCTGCAATGTCCTGAACATGAGGAACAAGAGAATCATCTAGCAACTGCTTGTCCTTGATCAACTGGATCAGAAATGGTTTCACTTGCAATTCAGCAACAAGACCACCATCTCGCGATATGCTCAAGCAAGCAAACATCGCCCTCAACTCCACAGCTACTTTTCTGCTCTCTAAGCATCATCCACAACATTGGTCTTTCCCATGTGATACTCGATCGAGAGATCATAATCTTTATGCAACTCCACCCAACGACGTTGCCTAAGATTCAACTCCTTCTGAGACATAAGATACTTCAAACTCTTATGATCCGTGAACACCACACACTTCTCACCATATAGATAATGCCTTCATATTTTCAAAGCAAACACAACAACCGCAAGCTCAAGATTGTGAGTAGGGTAGTTACACTCATGCACCTTCAACTGCCTAGATGCATAGGCTACTACCTTACCCTCCTACATCAACACACAGCCCAAACCAATGATTGACGCATCACTATAGACCACAAACTGCTTACCTGACTCAGGTTGAATCAGAACAGTAGCTTGCATCAAAGCTTCTTTCAGCTTCTCAAAAGCTTGCTGCCTCGAATCCGTCCATTCAAAGCGAACGTTCTTCTGCAACAACTTGGTCAAAGGTGCAGCAATCTT
Organism: Hibiscus tridactylites; assembly: GCA_958450335.1. NCBI lineage: Eukaryota > Viridiplantae > Streptophyta > Magnoliopsida > Malvales > Malvaceae > Hibiscus > Hibiscus tridactylites. The sequence goes on from OY288266.1 coordinate 48,385,885, forward strand.
CGAGAAACCCTCGACAAACCTACGGTAATACCCAACTAAACCAAGAAAACTTCGTATCTATGACACGACTTAGGCACCTTCCAACTCATCATAGCCTCTACCTTATGCGGATCAACGCGAATACCCTCAGCTGATACAACATGTCCAAGGAAGACCACCTCCTTAAGCCAAAACTAACATTTACTTAGCTTGGCATACAACTGGTTTTCCATCAACGCTTGCAACACGATCCTCAAGTGTCTATCATGATCCTTCTAGGTACGATAATACGCAAGGATATCATCGATGAACACCACCACAAACTGGTCCAAGAACTCATGGAACACACGATTCATCATGTCCATGAAAGCAGCGGGTGTGTTGGTCAAACCAAACGACATCACTAGGAACTCGTAATGCACGTACCTTGTCCGAAAAGTCGTCTTAGGTACGTCCACATCCTTTACCCTTAACTGATAATACCCTGACCTTAAGTCAATCTTAGAAAACACGGATGCTCCTTGAAACTAATCAAATAGATCATAAATCCTTGGCAAAGGATACTTGTTCTTGATCGTCAACTTATTCAGTTGCCGATAATCTATACACATTCGCATCGTCCCATCTTTCTTCTTTACAAACAACACCGGTGCACCCCAAGGTGAAACACTCAGCCGGATGAACCCTCAGTCCAACAACTCTTGTAGTTGCGTTTTCAACTCTTTTAGCTCTTTAGGCGCCATGCGATAGGGAGAAATGGACACTGGAGTCGTATTCTCATACAACTCAATACCAAACTCAACTTCCATGTTTGGTGGCAGCCCGGGCAATTCTTCTAGAAAGAAACCCGGAAAATCGCAAACGGTTCTAATGTCCTGCACACGTACATCTTTTGTGCCAGGATTCATCACATAGGCAAGATAAGCCTTGCAACCCAACCTTAGCATATGGCTTGCTTCCAAAGCCGAAATCACATTAGACAAGAATTTCACATTCTTGCCTACTACCACCTCTTTATAATCATCGGCAAGCTTTAAGGTGACTCGCTTAGCATCAAAGTCCACCACTGCTCTATGCTCTGATAACCAATCCATACCGAGGATTACATCAAAACCATAAAAGGGTAACTCCATCAAATCCACAAGGAAAACATGACCCTGAAAAGACAAGGGACACCTCCGATACACCTTCCTAGTGACTAGTATCACCAAAAGAACTAATCACTTGCATTCCTACTTCAAGCAACTCAACATGTATATCAAGAAAATTCGCATGCTCACTCAAGTTATAAGAATGCGTGGATCCAGAATCAATCAAAGCCAACAATGTTAAAAACTGAAGAACAAAGGTACCTGCGATGACATCGGTATCGTTGCGCTCCTCGCGCTGAGCATAAACCCTCGCAGGACCACCTCCCTCAGGTCGAACTGCTACAACATGAGCAATGCCTCGCTGACCCTCATCTCTCCTCTAGAAATTCCCTCGGCCGCGCCCACGACCTCTCTAGGGTGCAACCACAGCAGGTGCACGACCCTGGCCTCCACCTGTCAACAGAGGGAAATCCCACCTCATATGATCTGCTAAACCACAGTTCCAACAAGAATTCCTTGTTGCCACAATAGGAGCCTGAACCTCCCTAGCCGCACGAGGACAATCTCGCCGCAGATGACCCCGAGAACCACACGTCCAGCACCTGTTCTGATCCGCCCTCATCCTGTCTCCCTGAATTGGTGCACCATGTCCAACATTGCCTCGCCTAGCAGCAGGCTGATATCTTATATCTCGGTCTCTCTTGTTCCGTCCACAACAAGAACTAGACTCATATGCTCTCTTTTCTGAGCTAGAACCACCTCCACGAGATGACAGGCCCAAGTTCTGCTCAATGTCCTTCGCTCAACATACAAGCACATCGAAATCTGTATAATTCGTAGCTAACATATATGTCTTTACTTCCTGCACTAGCCCGTACCAGAAACAATCACAACGATGCCTCTCACTCAGCATCAACTCAGGAGCGTAATGGCTCAATCGTACGAACTGGACATCGTACTCAACCACAAAAAGGTTTCCCTGAACAAGCAACATGAATTCACACTTCTTCTCATCCAAGTATCTCACTCCTAGATACTTCCGCTTAAAAGCACCTCTGAAAAACTTCCAATCTACTTCATTGGATTCCATACCAGGTGTTGGTCATCTACCAGCTATATGCATCACCCTAGAGCAAAGAAACAACGCATCCCAGCTTGCGCACATCATTATAGCCCATCTGATCCATGATATGAATCGTACTTGCCAACCAAGCTTCTGATGCTTCAGGAGACATACCATAGAACTCAACAGCTCCTAAACTCCTCAGCCTCTCCAAAGGTAAACCCACCTGCCCAGCTGCAGGGTCCTGAACATGCGCTCTGGCTACCACAACCTGAAACGCTCCGGTGATCGCCTGAACCAACGGCGTTAGATCACTCAAACCCGGACTAGAAGCGTCTTTTTGCTCCTGCTCCCCACCTCCAGGTTGTGATGGAGGAGCTAAGTTTTCACCAGGAGGGACATCAGCCCTTGATTACCCTGGTCGCTCTGCTCAGCCGCAGGCACTACCATGTTCGACCTTAGCTCTCTCCTCGGATCCATAGTTCTATTTTAACAAGGCATAACAAATAAACAAAACAAATCATGATTTAGGACAACCTCAAGCAAGGATCCAAGTTCACAAAAACATTTAATTAGTGTAATAAGGCAATTGGCACCCCGATTTCACTCAAGCATAAACATAGCATACAACAGCATTTCATGACCATCATGCTCTACACCATCCAAAATCAGCACATAACCTCATCACATCATCGTCATACAATCATATCTAACTCCCATATGATTCTCAACAATCAAGTATGGCATAAGCTCCAACATTCAATCGAAACATGCTTTTTCAAACAATCATACCAATTTCACATACCAACATCCCCAATTCTTTCGTAACCTGGCTCTAATACAAACAAATGTAACCCACTTAGCCCGGCCTAGACGCCTAACCTGAACTAAGAAGTTTACACGGGGAAAACCGAAGTCAACTCGTGAAAGTAAACCTCAATTAGAGACCCTTTTTATCTTCTCTAGACACATATTGTTATCCTATGTGATTAATAGAGCGATTAGTTGGAAACGGCATAACGATTGGAGTTCAATTAGGGGTTCAATTGCATGCTTTTGTCTTTTAGGGACCAAACTGTAAATTTCCAGATTTACAAAGACTAACCAAGTTTTAAAGTTACCAATAAAAAATTTATCAAGTAACATGCCATCATGTCCAATATCAACTCAAACGGATCATCCAAACTCAACAATTTAACCTTACAACGTTCAAGGACCAAAACGTAAGAAACAGAAACTTGGAACAATTCAAAATCAACATCCAACGGTCAAGTGCTTCGGAACATAAGGCCCTGTATCGGAACGGTCATTTCGAAACCATGTTGATTGTTTCGATACGTGGGTGCGTTTTGAGACCCTAGGTGACCCGTTTCGATACGGTGATTCACAGTAGCAAAACGTTTCGAAACGTGCCTACCCATTCCGAAACACCATGACCATTATAGGCCACTGTTCTGAAACAAATAAGGACGTTCTGAAATGCATGGACCTACAATTTTCCAAATTGCTGGTTTTACACAATTTTCCACCTCTGAACCATTCCAACACATGCCCCAACACCCATACATTATGAATATACATCAAGGACCACCCACACGTAACACGAACTAGAACATGACATCAATCAAGCAAACTATAAGACTATAGGCATACTTCCTAGTTAACATGTAACCCCCTTAACCCGGCCCAGACGGTTGACCCGAATTAAGAAAGTCACATGGGGAAAACCAAAGTCAACCCGAAAGTCAACCTTGGTTAACGACCCTTTTTTTTTTACTTGTCTAGATGCACGTTAACCTTAGATGTGATCATACAAACAGTATACTCAAAGATCATAAACATCAGAGATCAAACAGGGACCCAATTGAACAATTTACAACTTTAGGGACCAAATTGTAAATTCTGAAAAATTTAAGGACCTAACCAGATTTTAAGTTACCAACTTAAAATTAATCAGGTTTCATGCTTCTCTGCCAAATTTCAGCTCAAACGGACATCCCAAACTCATACAATTGCACAAACAAGTTTCAGGACCAAATTGCAAACATTCCAAAACATTTAACTGCCACTGTCAGCCCCCAACGGTCACGTGTTCCGAAACCGGCAGAGCCCGTTTCGAAACGCGGGGCCGTTCCGCAACGCGTACCGAAACAGGTGGCTGGCAGAATGCATTCCGTTTCGAAACAGTGTCTACCGTTTCGGACGCCTGGGCTGATTCAGGGCATCCGTTCCAAAACGGTAGTCTCTGTTCCGAAACGCCCTGCACATAATGCAGAAAAAGACATGCTTAAACACGCAATTGACCATCCGAACATACTCCAAAAGCCACCAAACTTTACCATCATGCAATTCAACATATAAGGGACATACTTGCATCAACAATTCAACAATATAACAACATATATGAAAAGCCCCAATTCTATTAACATTCTTCATACACAAGCAACCATTTAAACACAAAATCTCCAAATCCATCTCAAATAAGCCAAACATGTTCCAACAACATCAACAACATAAAACCATCCTTGTTCAAACATATACGAACACATAAACATCAACCCCAAGAGATTCTACCCCATTGCCTGTATTAACTATAGCTATTCACCGAGACATACATCTCAAATGGAGTCCTCCTTGAATCCCTTGCTTCTCGCTGTCCAAACTTCAAGAATCTGCATTGATGGACAAAAAGGAGCGTAAGCACATAATGCTTAGTGAGGAATGCTCAAAACCAAAACACCATCAATGCATCGAGTCATAAAACCTCTTTGAAAAGCAACTCGATTTGTTTACCAAGCAAAGTTTGAAAACCCCTTTTCAACAACATGCTTTAACCATGCATTGCTCAAACATGAAAACCAACCCTTAGCTTAGCAAGCTAAGAAAACCATTTCAAAACTCAATTTGCAAAATCATCCATTTAACCATTCCATGCATAAACACCATATGCAAAGTTAAATTCAAACCTTGGAAAACACTTCCATTTCACAACATACCTTTCTTATACTTGAAAGTCATTCCAAGCTAGAAACCATTTAAAAACCATTTACTCAATCAATCCAACACATGCATTAAACAAAGGCAACTTAAGAACCACAACATCATCATCACATGCCTTTAAAAACAAGTCTTAACAAGACTCCAATGCATTAAAGAGATTTCATGCACACATGCATCATTTATCAAATGATAATCAACACTTGTTCAACTTAACAAGTAAACATGCATTCACAAGCATTTAACACTTTTCATGCAACCATGCATCTTTTCAAGCATCTCATGCTTCTTTAAAAACAATAACATTATATTGGCCTCCAAGTGATCAACCACTTTCACTTTTCAACTCAACATCCAATCGGATACGCGGATAACAAGCGTTGTCCCCCACGCTTCATACACACTACCAATCCAAGGTCTCCAAATGGACTTTTAAACACCATTTGACCTCACCATCCTAAGGTTCCCATGTATGGACTTTTAAACACCATACAACCTTAGCTTTTTACAAGGTTCCCATGTATGGACTTTCAAACACCATACAACCTTAACTTTTCCCAAGGTTCCCATGTATGGACTTTTAAACACCATACAACCTTGACATGCACAAGGTTCCCATGTATGGACTTTTAACCACCATACAACCTTTGCATTCACCGATTGGTAGTTGTATAACATCACTAACGAGATCCGGGACACCCTACACAAGATCCACACATGGACTTTACACCACCATTGTGATCTTAACAAGCACAAGGTTCCCATATATGGACTTTTAACCACCATATAACCTTTGCTTAACCAAGGTCCTCGAATGGGCATTCAACCTCCATTATGACCTTAACCATCTCGTTAGGATACTTGAAGGGAGTTTACCGGTTCACTCTTAACCACTCCACCTCCAAGGCGACTTTATTCACGGTGCACCCAATCCTATAGCCGGCTAACTATATCCGATCAAAGAACCAAGAACCATTTACATCACTTGCCAATATAACCAACTTACCACATTAGTCCAATGATTCACATGCATAACCAATATGCAAAAACCATCATTTACCATCATCAATCCACTGTTTTTAAGCATTACAAAAAGCCATGAAACATCATGCAACACCATGCATCAAAACCACAGTTTCAAATGTACAAACCAAGGATCTCTTACCTTGAGCATCCTTCACAAATGGCCTTCAAAACTAGCATTAAACCATGCTTAAAATATACTTTCAAAACAGAATATAAACCATGCAAATCACATGCATTGCAACCATCAAACACAATTGCTTTTAAAGCCAATTCACAACACAACCAAGAGCGAAAAACCATTTACTTACTCTTGAGCTTAGCAAAGTTGTTTAGACTTAAACTAAGCTCCCAAAACCTTCAAACCTTGGTTTAAAAGCTGAAAACCCAACTTCACTCACCGATACACAAAACAAGGCTAGCCAACAAGCCTTCCAAGCATCCGAAACCTTCCGCAATGCCTCTAAAGCTCACGGATCAAACTCCCTTGTTTCAAGCACACAAAAACAGAGGATTAATGCATCATTATGCATTAAAAACACCAGCAACACAACCAAACTCGCTGCTCATCACAAATCCAACATTTCGGCTACCAAACACAACCGAAATCACCTCCAAACACTTCCAAAACTTAACCCAGCCAAGATCCATCACTTCTAACCATTTTTAAACATCAATTAACATCCAAAATGATCACAAACACATCCTTATACCTCCAGGTATAACAGATCATCAAAAACACTCCAAAAACAACCAAAAACTCAAGCCAAACTTAGGAAATTCAACCTATCCGGGATTGCATTGATTAAACCTCAACTTCTAATCAATTTAGCATTCATTTAACATCAAAAACACACCTCAAAACCCTGCTTAAACAGATCATACGAAAATTCCACAAAAATCACCAAATCTTGCATTTTAAGCCAAAATCAAGATTCCAATTGAAAAGCCTTTAATAAATCACAAATCAAGGATTGAGAACTTAGGAATTTCAGTAAAGAACTGATAGTTCAGAGGAGAAGCACGTTCTTACCTCCAAACTTGAATTTCTCCTTTTTAGAACCAAAAAGCTTGAAGAATCAACTAGCAAATTGAGAGGTTTTGTTGATGTGATGATTAGGAATCAAAAGAGAGTTGAAATGAGTGATTTAAGTGACAAAATCAGAGGAGAAAATCTGGAGAAATGTGTTTGGGTTGATAGAAAATGAGAGAAAAGGAAAATTGGAAGAAAATGGAAAGTTAGTTATAAAATAGCAAAATGATTTCCCTCCACTTTTCTTTGCTTTAAAAATCAGAATTTCACATTAAAATATCTTAGAAAAATCTGGAGAAACTCCTTTTGGAATAATAGCTCCTTAAAGATTCAAAGTTTCAATCCTTTATAAAACAGTCACGCAACTTTCAAAAATTACATTTTGGTCACCAGCCAAAATGTCACCCTTCCGAACCTCATTTTTCAAAATTGATTTCACAGTTCACTTTTATATATTAAAAGATGATTTTAGAACATTTTTCCATATTTTTAATGCAACCCGAACTAGGCTTTCCTAAATTCACTCTTATATATTCGATCAGCACTTTGACTGAACCGGTCAACGCCCAAAACTTCTGAGCCCAAAACCGGGGCGTTACAACTCTCCCCCCCCTTAGGAAATTTCGTCCTCGAAATTTCAACCGACGAAAAGGGAACCACAACCTTCCCAAAGCAACACACAAGGCAACACAAAAGCCTCAACCACCACTAAACACATTTCACACAAAACTCCACCAACTCAACACCACCACATACTGTCCACAAAATCCAGAACACTCAAAGATAGCCACAACTTAACCTTTCACATATCCGGACTGGACACTGCCCCAACATCAACCTGATGAACTTCAACTTTTACAACACACATCACTGTAACACACAACTACCAAGACTTGTTTACACAGTGACACTAACCAAACTCATTCAGCCACTATGCAAACTTCTCTGCTTCTAAAACTCTTGCAAACTCCCAAACCTCTTCCAAGGATTTTCCCAACAAGCAAAAATTCTTAAACATCAACTGTTTACCCAAACTCCTCAATGAATGCTGATAATCCTTCACATCTGCCGCTACATTACAATAACGACTCACCAGGACTACTCACCCACAATCCAAAATTTACATCACAACCCCAATTCAACTTTGCCAGTCGTTTCATACACAACCAGCTGACCACAAAAGAAGTTCACATACTCACAACCGGCCAACCACTTCTCACAAGAATTCTTTCAAACCACACTGGCCTTCGACCTTTCATTGCTTTTCCACTTCAAACTTTGACCACAACACATGCCTTACCAGAACTTCGTCCAACCTAAACATACATATCAACTTCTCAACTCCTCAAAGGTTGCTAAGAACCAACACTTACAACCACAACCCTTCCACAACAACTTAAATGCTAAGCTACTTCAGCACTTGGAAACACAACCACTAAACTGCAACATCACTTAGCACCAAGGAACTACCACTTCCACTTAGCTTTTCAAACCACTTGACCGATTCTAACTTCAACCGGTACTCCTCACCACCAAACCACTAAACTCTTTAAGCATCAGACACTTTCCTTCTACCAACAGACTATACCACTCTCACTATTACTAGCAACTAGCTTAATATACTCCATTGCTACTAACTCTCACCCAGCACCAAAACAACCTCTAAAAACCCATCATCCAACCTATCCCAACCACCACACTAACAGACTCGATTAGTTATTAGCGAGTGTGAACGTCGTATGCATGATCACCTACATGCCCTATCAATTCCTGATGTACATGTATGCAAAACCTCTAATGTCATGCCACATGTATGCATGGACCAGCACATATATATAATATAGCATATAACAATGATTTTAACTGTGCATGAATGCCAGTTCACACCCTCCAATAACATCCTCAGAATCCGTCTAAAAACAACCTCCCAACTCACTTCTAACTTATCTAACTCCATCGTACCAACAACCATTAACCACAAGATACTCACTAAAGCCTTCTTCACAAAAGATGTTTCCAAACCACAACTATTACCACAACATGCTAGCAACAAGACTAAACTTACCACGCAAGGAAAACCAACAGAAACCAAACCAAGGTATCTAGAGCAAAGATTACTTAACAAGGTTACCTGAAAACACATCACCACCCTGAAGCTTCATCAGACGAGCTCTCTTCCTTGCGGAACCATCATCCTCCTGCCGCACCTCTGCAGCACCAGCTAACACTTTAAGGTCATCACCACCTCCCTGCGGTAAAGAACCCTGGCTATTCCGAGCCAACATCAAACAATCTCGCCTCCTATGACCAGTAGACCCACATTTCCAGCAATTCTCATTTCCCAAACTCTTCACAACCTTCTGCTCTTTCTGCCTCCTCTGAACCTTGCCTCGGCCGTGCCCACGACCTTTCAGAGACCCTTTGGCTATCACTGAAGCTGACTTCACCCCAAGAGGACAATCGCGCTTAACATGCACTTTAGAACCACAGTTCCAGCAAGCACCCGCGCCCCAACAACCTCCAACATGACGCCTTTCACAACGGTCACATACCGATGGCTGAGCTTCCACTCCTTGCTCAAGCAACACTTGCTCCACAACAGCACTACCTTCACATTGCTTAACCCTTGGAAACTTCTCTCCAAGATACCTTTCACAAAAAGCAGATACAAAGAAATCCCAGTCAATATCAGGGATATGTGACGCCACCGCCACAGATGTCCACCAAACACATGCGTCCTCCAACATCAAAGAAACAACACTTCCCAGCTTACAAGCATAATCACAGCCTTCCTGATCCAAAATCAGAATCACACTGGCCAACTAGGCCTCAAACATCTCAGGTGACGATCCATGATACTCCACAGCACCCAAATCCAACAAACGCTGCTTCGGCAAACCCGCACATCCCACAGCCAGCACATCCACTGACTTTACCTTTGCTACAGCCAGAGATGTTCCCAACACCTCTTGAGCAACTGGTGATGAACTCTTCATCACAGAACCAGCTTCTTTCTCCTGCCTTACCACCTCAACTCCAGCCACAGAAGACTGAGACAAAACACCTCTACAAAAGGGTGAATTCCATGCCTTAACAACCTGCCCTAAGGTAACAACCATCTCACCCAACTGCCATTCCTTCACCGACTTCGCCATACTACTAACAACAACAGACATCACAACAAAACAAACAAACCAGTTAGACCAGCTTTAAGCAAGGATTCAAACTCCAACTCCAAAATAACACAATAGCTATAATAATAAGGCAATGGGTATCCCGAATCCTCCCCTTTTACATGACATAACAGTCAACACAAACAGGGATATCACAACATCAAGCATATCAAACAACATATTCGATCATGCTTACACCAAACAGCATCCACTTGCAATAGCATATTAACAACATAACATACTCATTACACGTTCATCATGTATGACACCAGCTCACAACATCAACACAAATTCACATAAGCTCAACCAAGATTCATAACCACAAAGCATGCTTGAAAACATCAAAAACTTGTTCAGAAACACGTGTTTCAACCAAAATTCAACCGCACAACAAGGTAAACATCAACACACATCACAACAACTTACCGTTTTCCCCAAGCATTCGCAACACAGCTCTGATACCACCAAATGTAACCCCCTTAACCCGGCCCAGACGGTTGACCCGAATTAAGAAAGTCACACGGGGAAAACCAAAGTCAACCCGAAAGTCAACCTTGGTTAACGACCCTTTTTTTTACTTGTCTAGATGCACGTTAACCTTAGATGTGATCATACAAACAGTATACTCAAAGATCATAAACATCAGAGATCAAACAGGGACCCAATTGAACAATTTACAACTTTAGGGACCAAATTGTAAATTCTGAAAAATTTAAGGACCTAACCAGATTTTAAGTTACCAACTTAAAATTAATCAGGTTTCATGCTTCTCTGCCAAATTTTAGCTCAAATGGACATCCCAAACTCATACAATTGCACAAACAAGTTTCAGGACCAAATTGCAAACATTCCAAAACATTTAACTGCCACTGTCAGCCCCCAACGGTCACGTGTTCCGAAACTGGCAGAGCCCGTTTCGAAACGCGGGGCCGTTCCGCAACGCGTACCGAAACAAGTGGCTGGCAGAATGCTTTCCGTTTCGAAACGGTGTCTACCGTTTCGGACGCCTGGGCTGATTCAGGGCATCCGTTCCGAAACGGTAGTCCCTGTTCCGAAACGCCCTACACATAATGCAGAAAAAGACATGCTTAAACACGCAATTAACCATCCAAACATACTCCAAAAGCCACCAAACTTTACCATCATGCAATTCAACATATAAGGGACATACTTGCATCAACAATTCAACAATATAACAACATATATGAAAAGCCCCAATTCTATAAACATGCTTCCTACACAAGCAACCATTTAAACACAAAATCTCCAAATCCATCTCAAATAAGCCAAACATGTTCCAACAACATCAACAACATAAAACCATCCTTGTTCAAACATATACGAACACATAAACATCAACCCCAAGAGATTCTACCCCATTGCCTGTATTAACTATAGCTATTCACCGAGACATACATCTCAAATGGAGTCCTCCTTGAATCCCTTGCTTCTCGCTGTCCAAACTTCAAGAATCTGCATTGATGGACAAAAAGGAGCGTAAGCACATAATGCTTAGTGAGGAATGCTCAAAACCAAAACACCATCAATGCAGCGAGTCATAAAACCTCTTTGAAAAGCAACTCGATTTGTTTACCAAGTAAAGTTTGAAAACCCCTTTTCAACAACATGCTTTAACCATGCATTGCTCAAACATGAAAACCAACCCTTAGCTTAGCAAGCTAAGAAAACCATTTCAAAACTCAATTTGCAAAATCATCCATTTAACCATTCCATGCATAAACACCATATGCAAAGTTAAATTCAAACCTTGGAAAACACTTCCATTTCACAACGTACCTTTCTTATACTTGAAAGTCATTCCAAGCTAGAAACCATTTAAAAACCATTTACTCAATCAATCCAACACATGCATTAAACAAAGGCAACTTAAGAACCACAACATCATCATCACATGCCTTTAAAAACAAGTCTTAACAAGACTCCAATGCATTAAAGAGATTTCATGCACACATGCATCATTTATCAAATGATAATCAACACTTGTTCAACTTAACAAGTAAACATGCATTCACAAGCATTTAACACTTTTCATGCAACCATGCATCTTTTCAAGCATCTCATGCTTCTTTAAAAACAAGAACATTATATTGGCCTCCAAGTGATCAACCACTTTCACTTTTCAACTCAACATCCAATCGGATACGCGGATCACAAGCGTTGTCCCCCATGCTTCATACACACTACCAATCCAAGGTCTCCAAATGGACTTTTAAACACCATTTGACCTCACCATCCTAAGGTTCCCATGTATGGACTTTTAAACACCATACAACCTTAGCTTTTTACAAGGTTCCCATGTATGGACTTTCAAACACCATACAACCTTAACTTTTCCCAAGGTTCCCATGTATGGACTTTTAAACACCATACAACCTTGACATGCACAAGGTTCCCATGTATGGACTTTTAACCACCATACAACCTTTGCATTCACCGATTGGTAGTTATATAACATCACTAACGAGATCCGGGACACCCTACACAAGATCCACACATGGACTTTACACCACCATTGTGATCTTAACAAGCACAAGGTTCCTATATATGGACTTTTAACCACCATATAACCTTTGCTTAACCAAGGTCCTCGAATGGGCATTCAACCTCCATTATGACCTTAACAATCTCGTTAGGATACTTGAAGGGAGTTTACCGGTTCACTCTTAACCACTCCACCTCCAAGGCGACTTTATTCACGGTGCACCCAATCCTATAGCCGACTAACTATATTCGATCAAAGAACCAAGAACCATTTACATCACTTGCCAATATAACCAACTTACCACATTAGTCCAATGATTCACATGCATAACGAATATGCAAAAACCATCATTTACCATCATCAATCCACTGTTTTTAAGCATTACACAAAGCCATGAAACATCATGCAAAACCATGCATCAAAACCACATTTTCAAATGTACAAACCAAGGATCTCTTACCTTGAGCATCCTTCACAAATGGCCTTCAAAACCAGCATTAAACCATGCTTAAAATATACTTTCAAAACAGAATATAAACCATGCAAATCACATGCATTGCAACCATCAAACACAATTGCTTTTGAAGCCAATTCACAACACAACCAAGAGCGAAAAACCATTTACTTACTCTTGAGCTTAGCAAAGTTGTTTAGACTTAAACTAAGCTCCCAAAACCTTCAAACCTTGGTTTAAAAGCTGAAAACCCAACTTCACTCACCGATACACAAAACAAGGCTAGCCAACAAGCCTTCCAAGCATCTGAAACCTTCCGCAATGCCTCTAAAGCTCACGGATCAAACTCCCTTGTTTCAAGCACAAAAAAACAGAGGATTAATGCATCATTATGCATTAAAAACACCAGCAACACAACCAAACTCGCTGCTCATCACAAATCCAACATTTCGGCTACCAAACACAACCGAAATCACCTCCAAACACTTCCAAAACTTAACCCAGCCAAGATCCATCACTTCTAACCATTTTTAAACATCAATTAACATCCAAAATGATCACAAACACATCCTTATACCTCCAGGTATAACAGATCATCAAAAACACTCCAAAAACAACCAAAAACTCAAGCCAAACTTAGGAAATTCAACCTATCCAGGATTGCATTGATTAAACCTCAGCTTATAATCAATTTAGCATTCATTTAACATCAAAAACACACCTCAAAACCCTGCTTAAACAGATCATACGAAAATTCCACAAAAATCACCAAATCTTGCATTTTAAGCCAAAATCAAGATTCCAATTGAAAAGCCTTTAATAAATCACAAATCAAGGATTGAGAACTTAGGAATTTCAGTAAAGAACTGATAGTTTAGAGGAGAAGGACGTTTTTACCTCCAAACTTGAATTTCTCCTTTTTAGAACCAAAAAGCTTGAAGAATCAACTAGCAAATTGAGAGGTTTTGTTGATGTGATGATTAGGAATCAAAAGAGAGTTGAAATGATTGATTTGAGTGACAAAATCAGAGGAGAAAATCTGGAGAAATGTGTTTGGGTTGAGAGAAAATGAGAGAAAAGGAAAATTGGAAGAAAATGGAAAGTTAGTTATAAAATAGCAAAATGATTTCCCTCCACTTTTCTTAGCTTTAAAAATCAGAATTTCACATTAAAATATCTTAGAAAAATCTGGAGAAACTCCTTTTGGAATAATAGCTCCTTAAAGATTCAAAGTTTCAATCCTTTATAAAACAGTCACGCAACTTTCAAAAATTACATTTTGGTCACCAGCCAAAATGTCACCCTTCCGAACCTCATTTTTCAAAATTGATTTCACAGTTCACTTTTATATATTAAAAGATGATTTTAGAACATTTTTCCATATTTTTAATGCAACCCGAACTAGGCTTTCCTAAATTCACTCTTATATATTCGATCAGCACTTTGACCGAACCGGTCAACGCCCAAAACTTCTGAGCCCAAAACCGGGGCGTTACATAACAAAACCACAAAAAAAAAAGCTAAAAGCCACATTCAAGCTTAAAACAATATTCAAAGGCCATTTACAAAACCAAATCAACAAACCAAACATGCTCAAGGTGTTTAACATCACCAAACAACATCATGAATAGAAATCCCACCCATTGTCTCTTACTACACCAAGGTAAAACCACATATATTATTTAGTCAAACGAGACTTAGAATCCACTTGCTTTCTTACTGCCTCGTATGCTTAATTCTCTACATTTGATGAAACAAATAAGCATAAGCATAAAGCTTAGTGAGGATCGCTAAATTAAAACATTCATCAATGCATTCTACAAAACCGAAACATCACCATTTGTAATCTCATGTTGTTACTTAAATCATGCCCTTTTTAAAGCATCAATGCACTTTTTAAACCACATGCTCTTAGCATCATTAAAATAACAGCAAATAAACTTTTCTCATGCTTAAACCAAGCATCTCATGCATTCTAGCATAATTCACAAGCATCTCATGCTTTAAATAACATTCAACAATATTATATTGGCTCGCAAGTGATCATTTCTCAATCAATACCAAAACCAACACAAATGACACAATCGGATACGCGGATTACAAACGTTGTCCCACACGCTTCATACACACTACCAGACTACACAACGCTCACACACGGGATTAAGTCATCAACCGTTGTGACACCCATGGTGGAGTTTAACGGTACAATTACAACCCCTCAACACCACTCATCGGTAGTTGTATAATTCCACTAACGAGAGCACGAGACACATATCACAAGATCAACACACGGGACTTAACCATCCATCGTTGTGATCTTAGCCTCAATCGTTAGGGTACTTGGATGGAGTATACGGTACAATCACAACCCTCGACATCCAAGGCGACTTTATTCACGGTGTACCCAATCCTATAGCCGGCTAATTATATACGATTAAAGTAACCAAAAACCATTTCCACTACTTGCTAATATAACCATTTATCAGTATTATTCCACTATTTTACAAGTATAAATCACAATGCCACTTTCACAAGCATAAACATGCTTAACCTCAAATACAAACATTTCATAAATTCAAGGATCATCTACCAAATGCATCCTTAACAACATGGCATTAAACACCAGCATTAATAATGCTCGTAACATGCTTTAAAATAGTAAATAAAACCACATTTATCTCAAGAGCTTTTTCTAACAAAAACATAGCACATTCCGAGAGAGACTTTCGATTCAATCACTCTTGAGCTTAGCTAAGTGTTTTAAACTTACACAAAGCTCCCAAGACCACGCTCAAAGTGTTACAAAGTTGGAAAGTCCATTTCCACTTACCGATACGTGAAGCCTTGCTCCGCGACACGAAAATCACCCTTCTGGAGCCTCCAAAAACGTCTCATTTACTCTCGGATCAAGATCCCCTGTTTTTTATCACCAAAATAGAGATTCAAATGCATTAAAATGCATTTCAACACCAGAAACTTAACACAAACTCGTTGCTCACCTAAACTACACCAATTTACCCATCTGAAACAACTGAAAATTCAATCGACTGCTTCTTAAACTAAGCCCAGCCAACATACATCACTTTCAACCATTTATAAACATCAAAACACATCTAAAATCAACCTAAACCCATCCTTATACCTCCAGCAAACATAACTTCATCATTTCACCTCAAAAACCCAACTAAAACCATCAAGAAACCCAAGGATCTCAAGGATTTTGGGATCTATATTATCAATACCCTTTTTCAACATAATAATCAACTCAAAACTCAATTAAAAACAATCCAAAACAGAGCTCTTCAATTTCAATCCGAAAATCAAGATTTTATTCATATTTTTGCAAGATTTTGATCTCAAATCAAAACTATAATGAAAACTCAGCCAAAAACAATAATTAGAAGCCAAAGATCTTGGGGATTTCAATAAAGAACCTTGATTAGAGGTTGAGAACGAGATTTACCTCCAATCCTTACTTTCCTCAATGTATGACAAGTTTTAGCTTCACAAATCTTGAAGAACTTAGAAAGAATTCTTTGAAAAGAATGAGAAATCAAGAAAAGAGTGTTTGGAAGAAAAGAAATCTAGAGAAAATGATTTAGAATGGTGTTTGGCTGAAAATGAGAAGAGAAAGACAGTTAGGTGATCAAAATCTCACCAATTAACTACCCGATTAATTAAATAAATCAAAGCCTTTTAAAAACAATTAGTTTAAAAATCATTTTAAACACATGTCAAATTAAGGAAAGGCTAAATTGACATAAAGCTCCCTAAAGATTCTAAGATTTTTGGCTCTTCTTTTAAAATTACATTTTCCACAGTTTTGAAACTATACATTTTGGTCACTACCCAAAATGTACCACTTCCAAACTCAATTTGGTAATATTGATTTGACCAACCTCTTAAACATGATTTTAGAGGGTTTTAGAAATTTTTACCATTTTGTATCCTATCTCCATCCTTGATTTCCCTAAATCATCTAACGCAATTCGAATCGTTTCCGACTGGTCCGACCTGATATTTAAAACATCTAGGCCCAAAACCAGGGCGTTACATGGAGACGATACTCACTTATCACTTTATTACTTGTTCAACATGTATACTTGCACTATTTGCGTATCATTTATAGTACATCAGGCAGCACAATAACCTCCAATACCCCCACTTAATCTATCTATCTACTACCTCTCTGCTATGCCCCTACATCTTCACGTACGTGGGTATATATAAGGCTCGTGGCCTAAGTTGTGTCCTCCTTGGACTAGTAGTCCTTAAGGTAAATTAACATTAAATTATGACTCTTGTTTTACTTGAATGTGGACTCTTTGGACGTTGCCTTCTTCAGTAAGTAAAGATAAGTACTCCTACTTATCAATCTTCAATCAGGTCTTCAGGCCGCTACAGGCTTCAGAAAACTGCAAGACTGGGCTCATTGGACTCAAGGAATTGTCCTCTTTCAATCGCGACCCATCTTGACTAAGTCAGTTTAACTCATGTCTGGGCTGCAGTCAGCGGCAATGCTGCTACGACGGCGTCCTTGGCGGCGACCGGAACTACTTTAGTATAGCTCCTTTTTGCTCTCTGCTTTCCTGTCCTCTCCTCTTATACATAGCTATAGCACCTGAAAAAGAAAACTAAACTAAAACATTATCTTTTCTCAACCAAACATAGAATTTTCAATAAAAGCATGGTAAAAGAGCAAATATTGTTATTATGGATGCAATGCACCTAAATATGCCTAGATGAGCTTAAGAATAGCAATAATAAGGGAAAGAATGTGCACAAAATATAGAACTTGTGGACACTCTACAAAGGTAAAGGATATGGATGTGCCTAATACAACTTTTTGTACAAGGTAGGAGCATTATGAGTTCTTGGTGATGTTGTTTGGCTTAACTAAAGAGCCGGCCGCATTCACGGACATGATGAATCGTGTGTTTAATGAGTGTTTGGATTAGAGAGAAGTTATATTTCTTGGACATGTGGTGTCGGCCGGAGGTATTCGTGTTGATCCACATAAGATTGAGGCAGTGATGAATTGGAATACGCCTAAATTAGTGACGGAAGTTCGTAGTTTCCATGGTTTGGCGGGTTACTATCGAAGGTATGTTGATGGATTCTCTAAGATTGCTGCCCCGTTAACCAAATTGTTGCAAAAGAGTGTTCGTTTTGAGTGGACGGATGTTAGACAACAAGTTTTCGAGAGGTTGAAGGAAGCTTTGATGCAAGCTCCTTTCTTGATTCAACCTGAATCGGGTAAGGAGTTTGTAGTTTATAGTGATGCATCGTATGTTGGTTTAAGATGTGTGTTGATGCAAGGTTGGAAGGTTGTGGCGTATGCATCTAGACAATTGAAGGTGCACGAGCCCAACTATCCTACTCGTAATCTAGAGCTTTGCTACAATTGTTTTTGCCTTAAATATTTTGAGGCATTACCTTTACGATGAGAAGTGTGTGGTTTATACGGATCATAAGAGTTTGAAAATATCTAATGTCCTAGAAAGAGTTGAATCTTACGCAATGAAGATGGTTGAATTTTCTTAAAGATTACAACTTGACGATAGAGTATCACCCTAGAAAGGCCAATGTTGTGGTTGATGTCTTGAGTAGGAAGGTGGTTGTAGAATTGAGAGCGATGTTTGCTCGGTTGAGTATATCGTGTGATGGTGGGTTGATAGCTGAGTTACAAGTGACACCTTCCTTGATTTAATTGATGAAAGAGAAGGAGTTGCTTCATGATTCTTGGGGGCCTCATGTTCAGGACATAGCGGATGGTAATGCAACACACTTTTGTTTCAATGATGATGGTGTTTTATGTTTTAAAAATCGAATAGTTGTGCTGGAGGATTTGAGCTAAGGTGCATTATCTTGACTGAGGCTTATTGTAGTCCTTTTGCTATGCATGCTGGTAGTACAAAGATGTATCGTGGTTTGAAAGATGAGTACTATTAGGTTGGGTTGAAGAAGGATGTTGCTAAATTTGTGAGTAAGTGAATGGTTTGTCAGCGCGTGAAAGCTGAGCATCAATTTCCTTCCGGGCTGTTGCAACCTTTGAAGATACCAAAATGGAAATGGGAAATAATTACGATAGATTTTATGTCCGGTTTGCCTTTCACCCCAACAAAGAATAACTCTATTTGGGTGATTGTGGATCGTCTTACTAAGTGTGCGCATTTCTTAGGTGCATACTACGTATACGTTGGATAAGCTGGATGAGTTGTACATTGTGGAGATTGTAAGGTTGCATGGTGTACCTAAGTCCATAGTGTCGGATAGAGATCCAAGGTTTACAGCAAGGTTTTGGGAGTGTGTACATCAAGCGTGGGTACGAGTTTGAATTTTAGTACCTCGTATCATCCTCAGACGGATGGACAGCCTAAGTGAGTTATCCAACTACTTGAGGATATTTTGAGGTGTTGTGTTGTATAGTTCCATGATTCTTGGGAGAAACAGTTGCCTTTGGTGGAGTTGGTCATAATAATAGCTTTCAAGCGAGTATAAAAATGTCTCCCTATGAAGCCTTGTATGGTAGGAAGTGTAGGACGCCTCTTTGTTGGGCGGAAGCGGGGTAAAACTTGGTTTCTTTACCATATTTGATTAAGGGAACGACGGAGAAAGTAAAGCTTGTTTGTGATCGGTTGAAGGCAGCATCAGATCATCAAAACTCTTACGCGAATTTAAAGCGTAAAGAGATTGAGTTTGCGATTGGTGATCGCGCGTTCTTGAAAGTATCACCTTGGAAGAAGGTGTGAGGTTTGGACGTAAGGGTAAGCTTAGTCCATGGTTTATTGGACCAAACGAGGTAGTGGAGCGTGTTGGTCCTGGTGCATATTAGTTGAGGTTGCCTCTTGAATTACAGAAAATTCATGATGTATTTCATGTTTCGATGTTGCGGAGGTATCGGTCAGATCCCTCTCATGTTAGGCATGTTAAGGAGATTGAGTTAAATCTAGATTTGTCTTATGATGAAAAACCTGTTGGGATTCTTTATTCTAGTAGCAAAGTTCTTCGTGGTAAGACGATTGAACTTGTGAAGGTGTTGTGGCGACATCGAGGAGTTGAGGAGGCCACGTGGGAAAGCAAGGCGGGCATGATAAAGCAGTTTCCGCACCTTTTTCCTTTAAGTAAACTTTTGAGGACAAAATTTCCTAAGTGGGGAAGACTTGTAACACCCCAATTTTTTTTACTTAGAAGTTAGCCGGGTTCGGCTAAGAGGTTTGGGTGAACCTGTTCGAGTGAGTTATGCTAGTTTCAGGATTAATTTGGAATAAGTTGTTTTTGAGGGAGATAAAATATGGAAAAATATTTTATAATCTTCAAATAATGTTTTTATGGTTTAGAGTGTTCAATTTGATGAAATTGCACAAATTTAATTGGAATTTTGAAAATGGTGACTAATTTTTAAAAATTGCAAAATAAGTTTTAATGACTAAATTGAAGAGGGACAAAACTTAGAATCCTTAGGGAGCTATTACACCAAGGTGTTATCAGCCTTTTCCCTTGATTTTGTGTTTTTAAAATGATTTAATTAATTTTTTTGATAAATGAGATTTAATTAAAAGGATTTTAAAAGGCTAAACATTTTCTTACGTAACTACTTTTCTCCTAAACTTTTCTCTCAACTTTCCCAGCAGCCAAAATATATTTTCATCACTAAAATCTCTAGAGATTTGTCTCTTTTCATCCACTTTTGATTGCTAAATGATTCTCATCATTTCTACATCAACTAGCTATGGATTTCTTGAAGGATTTCTTTCTAATCATTGCAAATCAATGGGAAAAACTTGCGATAGAGGAGATCTTTCTTTATTGATGAAAATGACTAAATCAAGTTTTGGAAGATGATTTCTCAAGATTTTCGTTATGGTACTGTTTTGATTGATTTGAGATTGATTTTAATCATGATTTGGATATTAAATGATGTTAAAATAAATATTTTATAATAGTAATCCCGAAATAAGTTGGTTCTCTAATTGTTAGATTGTTAGATTAAGGGGTTTTGTGGTGTTAATGTGAAATATGAGTTGCTCGAGTTATAAGGATGTAATTAGGTTGATTTTGGATGTTGGTTGATGTTTAAAAATGGATGAAAGTGATAGGTTTTGGCTGGGCTGAGTTTATAGTGTAATCGAAGGTGTTATCGGTTGTTTCGTATAGGCGTTTTGGTGTTTTTGGGTAGAGCTGCGGGGTAGCATTGTTTGCTGGAGATTTTTAATGCATTGTGATGCATTAATCCTCTGTTCTTGTGTGGTATATAGAAGGGAGAACATATCGGAAGCAATTCGTGAAAGTTCGTAAGCTTTGATTGCTTGGATTCGCGTCGGCTAGTTGAGTTTGCGCGTGTCGGTGAGCGAGAACATGATTTTTAGTGTTGAAAGCTTTAAAAGATGATTTGGTAACTTAGTGGTAACCTTGAAACGCTTAACTAAGTTCAAAAGTAAGTGAAAGGAATTTCCTCTCTCGGTTGTACTATTATTTGATGATTTATGGACTGTTTGAATTAATGGTTTTACCTACTGTTAAAGCATGTCTATAAGAATGTGGTTACTATTTTTAATGGTGTAATGTTGAAGGATGCACAAGGTTACTTATCCTTGAAGTATATGATTTATACTTGTGATTTTAAGCATAGTTTAATGCTTGGATATGTGATATACTGATGATTCTTTGAAAAGAGTGAGGTATGTGTTAAATGTGAATTAGATTGGCAAGTGATGTTGTGAAATGGTTTATAAATAATATCGGATATAGTTAGCCAGCTATAGGATTGTGTGCACTTTATAAAGTCACATTGGATGTCGAGGGGTTGGTGTCACGTGTTTACGTCCAAGTAGCCTAACAATCGAGGAGGTTGGTGTCCAGTCACTCGTTAGTGGTTAAGCATCTAACTGATGATAGGATTGGTGTCCCTATGGGTTTTAATTGTACCTGGTTGATAGTCTATCTTTTGTTGTGAATGTACCAATCCCAGTTAAGATGGCTTGAAGTGTCGGGTAGACACTTGTTATAATTCATGTATCCGATATGATGTTTTGAGTTGTGAACTTGTTTAATGATCACTTGTAAGCCAATATAATTGATGATGTTTCATGAAGCGATTTATGTTGCATAATGTGGTTTATGCATGTTTTACTCTTTAAGCTTTGCATATGGTAGCTATGCATTGGAATGTATAAATTGAGTATGGATTTAGAACTTGCAGGTGATTCATGATACATGTAGCATGATGTTTAAAATGCTGACTTTTGTTTATGGAAAGTGCATGGTTTTAAAAGGGCATGATGGATTCCAAATGATGCTTTAGTAAATTGAAATGAGATTTCAATGTGGACATGAAAATGGTTTAATGCATTGATGGTGTTTTTGCTTACGCTCTCATTTATTCATCAATGCAAATAATTGAGGTTTTGGAGGCAGCAAGAGACAAGGGATTCCAAGAGACTTCCCTTAAGAAAGTATGTTTGAGTTTAGACTAAAGTAATAAGTGCAATGGTGGATCCGTTGAATTGTTGAGAGATTTGTGTAAACTCTCTTTTGTGAAATTTTGGTTTGCTGTTTTAGACTTGTAAATGACCAATGGTATTTGGTTTATGTTTTACTTTGCATTTTGGGTATCTTGCTTGGTTTGACAATAGGTTGCATGCCTATAATTTACCTTTCATGCAAATGCTCATGTTATGTTGATGAATATGCCATATATGTTTGAGATTTGTTGTCGTAATATGTTGTATGCATGTTCGATTGTTTTAGATTGGATTAAAGTATGAAAAACAAGCAAAAACTGACATTATAGGCCCAAGTGTTTAAGTACACTCGAGCCTGTACCGAAACAGGGAGCCTGAAATCGCCTTGGGGTTTCGAAACATGGAGGGGTGTTTCGATACGTTTGGCTACTGAAAGGTTGTGTTCCGAAACAGTTTTAAGGTTGTATTGAAACATCCTCGTGTACCTAAACAAGCATCCTTGTTCTGAAATGAGTGTTTCGATACAGGGGAACCTGTAACGAAACACCCTACAGTTAAGTTGGTTAGTGGAATCTTCTAAAGTTCAGATACTTTACTTTTTTGATCCATAAATGTTGTAGATGCAATTAAATAACCTTGGATTGTTATTTTGAGGTGAGATTTGACTGACATGCATGTAATGTGTTCAATTAAAGGTTGGTATGTTAAAAAGTAAATAACTCCTTGTATTTTGGCAAAATTACAAAAATGGTCCCTAAAATGTGTTTGCATGCAATTGAACCCCTAATTGTTGTCCGATTAAGTTGCAAATTGTTCCGCTGCGATGTTTATCACTTAGGATAATAATGAGCATCTAGAAAAGATAAATTGAAAAAAATAGGGTTATTTATTGAGGTAAACGTCTCGGTTTACTTCAATATTCCTTGTGTGATCCGTTCGATTTGGTCTTTTTCCCAAACCAGGTCGAGGGGGTTTCAAGCTCATTTGTGATCATTTGAAAGCCACCTTGGATAGACAGAAATCCTATGTGAATTTGAAGAGTAGGAAGATTGAATTTGCAGTTGGTGATCGCGTATTTTTAAAAAGTATCACATTGGAAGAAGGTGATGAGGTTTGGTCGTAAGGGTAAGCTTAGTCCAAGGTTTATCGGACCATATGAAGTTGTGGAGCGTGTTGGTCCTGTTGCGTATCAGTTTAGGTTACCTTTCGAGTTGTAGTAAATTCATGATGTGTTTCATGTGTCGATGTTGCAAATGTATAGGTCGGATCCATCGCATGTTATGCCAGTTAAGGAGATTGAGTTGAGACTAGATTTGTCTTATGATGAGTAATCTGTTGAGATTCTTGATTCTAGTTGTAAAGTTCTTCGTGGTAAGACGATTAAACTTGTAAAGGTGTTGTGGCAACATCGAGAATTTGAGGAGGCCACGTGGCAAAGAAAAGTGGACTTGTTGAAATAGTTTCCACACCTTTTTCTTCCAGGTAAAATTATAACGATGAAATTTCCTAAGATGGGGAGAGTTGTAATGGCGAGGTTTTGGACCTAAGAGTTTCTAGGTTGGTTTCGGGGTTTGGTGAACCTAGACTAGAGATACGGGTTAGTTCAGGAGTGGTTCGGGGAAAACATGGTTCAGAATGTAATAGAATTATGAGAAAAATTCATAAAATCCTCTTAAAATATATAAAAGGGTGTGGTGAAGTGAATTTTGGAAAAATACTTTTAGAAGATGGACATTTCGGTTTAGTGACTAATTTATAAAAATGTAAAAATTGTTTTTAAAGGACTATTTTGAAAGAGGGCCAAAACATAGAATCTTTAGGGAGCTAATTCAAAAGTAATCAGCTATTCATTTAATTGATCACATTTTAATTGTGGTTTAATTAAATGATTAAAAAGATTTTTATTAAAAGAGGATTTAGTTTTAAAAATTTATTTTTGACGTAATTTCTGATTTCTCTCTTTTATCATCAGCAAAACATCTCTTTTCTATCATAACTTCCAGGGATTTTCATCTTCCAATTTCACTTTGACTTGCAAATGAATTTTTTTGTGTTTACTTAATTTATCTCAAAAGATTCTTGAAGTTTTCCATCAAAATCTTGTCAATTGAAGGAATAGCAATGGATTAGAGGAAATTTTTGTGCTTCTCCTCTAATCAAGGTTCTTTATTGAAATTCCCAAGTATTTGGATCTTTATTTGTGTTTTATAATAAGGTTTTGTAATTGATTTGAAGAAAATGACTAAAACAAGCTTAAAATGGTGATTTTGAATGATTTTCGTATTATATCTGTTATGGCTGGTTTATGATCGATTTTCATCATGTTTTGGAAGATTATTAATGTTGAAATGAAAGTTTGATCAATTTAATCCCGAAGCTAGTTGGATCTTAAGTTGTTTAGGTTGTTAGAATTGGGTTTTTGAGGTGTTAATGTGATGTTGGGGTTGCTGGAGATATAAGGATGCAATAGGTTGATTTTGGATTTTAATCGATGATTAAAAATGATGGAAGTGTTAGGTTTTTGCTTAGCTGAGTTTGTAGTGTAATCGAAGGGGTTTTTCGTTGTTTTAGATAGATATTTTGGTGTTTTTTTTGTAGAACAAAATGGTAGGTTTGTTTGATGGAGATTTTAATGCATTGAGATGCATTAATCATTTGTTCTTGTGTGGTATAAAACATGGAGAATGTATCGGAAGCAATCATTGAAGTTTCGTGAGCTTCAGACTATTGGTATTGCATCGGCTAGTCAAGTTTTCATGTGTCGGTGAGTGAGAACGTGATTTTCAGCTTTGAAACACTTTAAAGGTGTTTTGGGGAACTTAGATGTAATCTTGAAACACTTGTCTAAGTTTGGAAGTAAGTATAAGTAATTTCTCCAACTATTAAAGCATGTTTTCAGTAAGTGATTTACTGTTTTGTGTGATATGGTGGTGAAGCATGCGCATGGTAAGTGATCCTTGTAAGTATATGTTTTACACTTGTGATTTAAAGAATAGTTTAATGCTTTAGAAAATGATTTATTGGTGATTCTTGAAAGCAATGACGTATGTGGTTAAATATGAATTATATTTGAGAGTGATGGAGTAAAAATGGCTTATAAATGAAACCGGATATAGTTAGTCGGCTATAGGATTGATTGCACTATAAACAAGTCGCCTGGGATGTTGAGGGGTTTATACGGTGTACCGAATACTTCATCCAGGTACCCTATCGATTAAGGTTTGTGTGTGGTGTCATGTCTCTCGTTAGTGGGGTTATACATCTACCGATGAGTGGTGTTGAGGGGTTTATACGGTGTACCGAATACTCAACCACGGGTGTCACAATGGTGGAGGGTAGCTCTCGTGTGTGAACCTTGAGATGCCAGTGAGAATGTATGAAGTGTTGGAACAACACTTGTTAATCCACGTATCCGATGTTGTTTTGAGAAATGAGCATGTTAATGATCACTTGTAAGCTAATATAATTGAGGATGTATTATGAAATGGTTTATGATGCATAATGTGTAAATGTATGTTTTACTCTTTAAACTTTGCATATGGTAGTTATGCATGAGAAGGCTTAAATTGAGTGTTAGCAATTGGATTTGTTGTTGAATCATAATACATGTTGCATAAGGTTTATACGCTGATTTTTTATTAAGAAAAGTGCATGGTTTTGAAGACATGATGTTTTTTAATTGATGTTTTGAAGTAATTGTAATGTGTTTTCAATGTGGCTTTAGAAAATGGTCTTAATGCATTGATGGTGTTTTGTTTTTTAGCACTCCTCACTAAGACTTGTTTGCTTACGCTCTCATTTATCCATCAATGCAGATAATTGAGGTTTTGGAGGCTGCAAGTGGCAAGGGATTCTAAGAGACATTGTTTAAGAAAGAATGTTTTGGTTTAGACTAAAGTAATAAGGGCAACAAGGGATCCATTGTGTTTTTGTGAGATTTGTGCAAACTCCCTTTTGAGCAACTTTTATATGTGGTTTTTTACTTGTAAATGGCCTTTGGAATTATGTTTATGCTTGGTTATACATTTTGGTATCTTGCTTGTCTTATTTTCTAGGTTGCATGCCTATAGTTTACTTATGTTGCTAATTGCCATAGAATGATGCTGATCATGCTTGGAATGATTGAGGATTGATGCTTGGATATGTTAAACATAAGTTAGAAGCAAGTTTAGATGTTTATGGTTGCTTAGAAGTGAGAAAACCCAGCAAAAATGTGACATTTCAGATTTGGCGTTTCAAAACGCCTAAGGTTGTATCGAAACAGGGACTCTTAAATAGGCATGGGGTTTCAGAACATGGCATGGTGTATCGCAACGGGCTTGTCCTGCTTTAGGCATGTATTGCCGAATTTGGTGGAACTTGGGAGAAATCTCTTCCTCTGGTCCAGTTTGCCTACAACAATAGTTACCAAGCATCCATCCAAATGGCCCCGTATGAAACGTTGTATGGTAGACGATGCAGAACTCCATTGTGTTGGTCAGATCTTGGTGAGGGCAAGATGTTAGGCCCTGACTTGCTTCGTGAAACTGAGGAACGGGTTACCATTATTCATGATCGTTTAAAGGTTGCCTTAGATCGACAAAATCCTTACGATGATCTTAAAAGAAGATACATTGAGTATGAAGTTGGTGAAAAGCCTTCTTAAAGTGTCACCGTCGAAGAAGGTCTTCAGATTTGGCAAAAAGGGAAAATTGAGTCCTCGGTTCGTTGGACCCTTTAAAATCATTGAAAAGATTGGCCCAGTGGCATATCGGCTATTTCTACTCTCAGAATTGAGTAAAATTCATGATGTCTTTCATGTATCGATGCTTCAGAAATATCCGTATGACCCCTCACACATTGTGGAACCTGAATCTGTAGAACTTCAACCAAACCTATCCTACGAGGAAGAACCGGTTCAGATTCTTGCTAGAGAAGTCAATAGGCTGCGCAACAAAACTGTACCGTTAGTTAAAGTGCTCTAGAGGAGCCACACCATTCAAAAAGCCACTTGGGAACCTGAAGAGACTTTGATACAACAATATCTGCATCTCTTTAGTTCAGGTAAAAATTCGAGGATGAATTTTTTTAAGGGGGAGAGTTGTAACACCCTAAAATCCGGTCTAGTCGGAATTAGGTTTTGGTGATCGGAAATTTAACAATCATGAAGCCTGAGCATAGGATCAGCTAGTTAATTATTGATATTGGACTCTAATTGAATTTAATTATTGCCATCAGACCCTATTGAGTAGTACCGAAAACATTACAATGACTAAATTGAGGAAAAATGCAAGTTGGAGGTCAAAACTATAGTATTGTGAGAGTTGAGGAACTAATCTTGTGATTAGCCCCTCCCCAATTAAATTTCTATCTACGTGGGATAGTTTAAGAGCTTTCCTTCACTAAATAGTCAAAAGAATTTATAATAGAAAAAACAAAAAAAAAAGATGAGATAAAAGCTTACCGAAAGTCTCAAGCAAGCACCTCACCTCTTGTCATCTTCATCATCTTCCTCCAAGCTAGCACCTCCATTGGAGAGCAAGATTTAGCTTAGTTTTTCTTTGTTTTATTAATATCGAATCATTGCTATCGATCGAGTAAGCTATAGTCCTCAACCAGTTATTGGATTCCATGGATATATTGAGTTTAATCTCAAGCTAGGGTTTTCATCATCCATGGATATTACATCGTTATTGTTTATATTGAAATCGGATATCTATTTTGATATCGTTGTATTGATTTTGATATTGTAATATTGATCCTAACAATCTAACTATTGATTTCCTAGCTCAAGACATTGATAAGGAGCACCCATCATCTTCATCCAAAGCTAGAAACAAGGGGATTGCTATCCGAGAGCTTTGAAAGCTTCGGATTGTTAAGGTGAGTGTAGTTGGAGTCTCAGGTTTAGGCAAAAGGCCTTCCCGGATCATTATTTGATATTTTAGATTACATCGCTAACATTGTTGTTGAAGAAATTGCATTAGATGGTTAATTAGACACTTTGGTAAGTGTCGGTAAGTTGCCATTGAACATTGGTTATTGTTATTGATATTGTCAATGTGTATTGTTATTGATATAGGAATGGTCATTGGATTATTGCACAGAGACCATCGGACAATGATATCGATATCAAACCATGAGTTATTGATGATGAGAAATATATGTATTGGTCATCGACATTATTGAATTCATTAGACATTGGTATATCATTGATTATCGAAATGAATATGAATATTGTAACCTTGGATTGGAATGGACCTTGGATACAATTGGCATGCCATAGAATTCATAAGCTAAGTGTACGGGTGGACTACGATCTTAAGGCTACGACCTATATTGATTTGGCGAGGCGGAGGGATGTGTATTATTATTGTTCATATTGGCGAGGCGGAGGGACTAGACCATTTATTGATTTGGCGAGGCGGAGGGACTAGACCATTTATTGATTTGGCGAGGCGTAGGAATTCACGTTCCATGATCTTGATTCAATCCAAGGACTAAGAATGAAGATGAAACATGTTTATACATTGTGTATTGTTGCATAGCATTGACATTGTTGGCATGAGATTATGTATAAGTATAACCATGGCATTATTGTTACTTACATTGTTTGTGACTACCTCACTAGGCAAAGTATGCCTAACGTGTCTCATCTCATGCATTTTCAAGTTAAGAAGGTTTGCGTGTCAGAAGATCGGATCGGCAAGCAAGACAAGTCACAACTAGCCCGAAGTAATGTGTTTTGTCTTATAAACTCCTAGGAAGGTGGCAAAGTAGTTGAACTAGTCATTGGTACCTATTTTGTTGTGTTGGTGCATTGCTAAGATTGTAATAAGTTATATAGCTTCAAATGTCTCTTTTGGTAAAGACGAAAATGGATGGAAAATGCATACATAGCTCAAAAAGGTAAAAACATGGTAAACGTATTCATATGGTCATGAAATTTGGCATGCTAGTAGTTTATACCATTGAAATATTGCGTGTAAAGTTTCGTTGCATTTGGACATCGTTCGACAGGGTAAATCGAATAAAAACCAGCTAAAATCTAACATTACAGGCCAGGCTGTATCGAAACGGGTGATGACGTTTTGGTACGGGTGCACAATATTGAACCTAATAGTATGGGTGTACCAAAACAGAATAGTGTCGTAGCGTACCGAACCGAGTCAAGTCAAAGGTGGCCAATCCGTTCTGATACTGGTCAAGCTTGTATCGAAATGGTCTAAAGGGAAAGGTCAATAGGAGTTGACTCTCGTGCACCTGTTTCGAAACAAACTAGGGTGTTTCGATACAGGGTTAGGTAAATTGGTTAAAGGCTTATCGGACAGATTCTAATGTTACAATTTAGCCACTGAATTTCTTAAAGATAAATTGATTATGTTAACAAGCTCTAAATAGTATGAAAGTTTATAGGCTAGTTATACATGCATTGAATTACATTGTTTTACTGTTTGTTGCTTTAAAAGACATGTTATTGTCACTTTTTACAGATTAGTCCCTAAACCTATAAAAAGTTATAAAATGATCCTAAATGGTTATTTGTGAATTTCTTATGATTGAATTGGACTAGTAAACATATTGATAACATTCTGTATGACTAATATTGATTAAGAATGTGATTAAGATGAAATTTTATAGCACTGATCATCGTATCGTCCTCTAGTAATACGCTCTGATCAGGTTTTCTACCAGGCCGGGAAGGGGGTGTTACAACTATGAAGAACATTGAATAAGCAAACCTTGAAGCTTTATTGCAAAAATTAACTTAAAATCCTAAACAATCATTCTAACACTAATTACAACATAACCCAAACCCAAAGAGAAATTTAGAACATAATGGCGGCAAGAAAACTTAAACTATGCCTAAGGGAAAGCCTAAGTTATCTTGAAGTAAAAGTACAATGGGTATATATAGGCATTAGCTAGGTCTAGTCTTTCTTGGAGTAGAAGTCTTCAAAGTAGCTTTAGCATTAAATGCAACCTTAAATGCTGACTTCTTTGAGTTGAATATGGGCTTTATCACCTTGCCTTGCTCCGCAAGTAAGCTCGAGTTACTCCTTCGGCGGCTCTGCCTGCTGCTACATTCATCGGAAAATTGAATGGACAAAATCGTTAAGATCGGGATTTTCTGCTCTACATATCACACTTTAGTTCTCAAATTTCTCATATTGCTGTCTTGGGCGGCAGGTAGGGCGGAGGCAGCTACTCGGTAGCTGTTGTCTCTGTCTAGAACTGCATCAGTACAGCTCTTCAATTTGTTGCCTCAACATCATGTCCTTAGCTCATCTCTCCTTCTGTCAGCCTCTAGTACATGAAACTAAAACTAATCTAAATCATTACCTTTTCCTTACCAAATAAAAGATAATCAATAAAAAGCATGGCAAAGTAAAGAATATTGTAAAATGCAATGCATGAACCTAATTATGCCTAAAATGTACTAAAAAAGAAATAATATGAAATGGAATGTGCATGGAATATATAACTTATGGACACTTTACACACCCCCAAACTCGAACTATTGCTTGTCCTCAAGCAATGCAACCTAAACATACTTGCCCTTTAAACTAATCAAAAAGAAAAAATTATATTTTAAACTTGATTTAACACCTCAAGGTCGTGGCACCTGTCATTTGATTAGTGAGAGGGGAATAACATGAATTACCTCAGAATTAAACTATAATATGCCAGTGAAGTGCTTGCAGAAATTGTGAACAAGCTGAATATGAAAAACATTCTAAGTAAACATAGATGTTGTCATGATATACAAGGTTGTAACCGAGGCAGCATATTCAAGCACAATTTAGATAATCATGGCAGTGAGGGCTTTAGCTAATCACAACTACTCTTCTAGGTTTGAAATTAAGATAGGAGTAAACTACAAACCCCTAACCCGTGGAGTAGAGTCATCCCTTGAAGACTTTCACTCACTCATGCTAATTTGTTCGTCACTTCAAAATTTTCAGATTCATGGACTTTGATAGCAGCAGAGTGTCCTCGCACACAATTCTTCCTAGAGTCAGTTTCAGGCACCTCTAGGGATAGACAACATAAAATTTTTCTGTTGCCTGTCTTGGCAGTGCTTTTGTTTTTTTTTTCTGTTTGTTGCCTGCTGCAGCAGCTTCCTGCAATCAAGTTAGAATTTTACAAATAATTCAAGCAGGCAAAGTTTACCAGAAATTCTAACAAATTATGCAATAACATTAGTGTTTTTAATTTTTTGGCAATTATTGAAAAATCCTAAGTTTACTTCATGCTTTTCCCCAAAATTAAGTTCTTTTTAACTTGGTACGAAAATTTAAAGTCGGCTATCCTATCATAGGCACAAGTTCTAACAAAAAAATTCTTTTCAATTAAGTTTTCTAAGGCAAGTACATTATGCAATCTAAGATGCACTAAAATATGCCTAAACATGATGAGTTTTGACCCCTCGAAACTCGAGATTGGCATTGCCCTCAATGCACAAAATAAAAACAGAAAAATAAAATAGAGAGAGAGAGAAAAAATACAATTGATATAGAAATAGAAAAAATAAAGTAAAGAGAAGAAAAGAAAAAACTAGAAGTTGGCAGATGGTTGGGAGGAGGCTTGGGTCTTTGCTGCTGAGGAGGAGGAGGAGGATTGGATGATAAGGCGGAGGGCGGCAGACTTGGCTGGTGAGACCTTTAATGTCCGCGGCGACTGGACTCTCTTGGGAGTAGGGCGAGGCTCTTCTTGTTGTTCTACAGGAGGAGCGACATGAGGGGCTTTGCTCTCTTCTAATTCTGTTTCCTCGTCCTCTGGCTCGACGGCTATGATGTGCCACTTCCTCTTCCTTGTTCCTTCCTCCTTTGGTGTTGCCATAAGGTTAATCGCCATTAGGGCTGCTACTTCTGTTGTTGCTGCTTTCGTTACTAGCGGGTGCTGCTCAACTTCTTCTAATGAGGACGTGTTGGCCACCATTGCCGCTGTGCAGATGGGGGAATGATGTTGCCGATGTTGCTCTGGGGAGTCTGCCACCGTGTTGGAAGCGGAGGTGGCGGAATATGATACGTAGTGCGTCAGAGACAGCATCTGGCATCGGAAGGTGACGTGGTGGGCAGCTACGGTTGAGGGTGTGCCCTGTGTTGGGGTAGCTGCAGCGACGAGATCAGCGAGGTAGGTTGGTAGGGTGGCGCCATCATCTGGGTATTTCTGTAGGAGATATGCCACGAAGGCCTCTTGGACCTCCCCCCCCCCCCACATACTTCATGAAGCTCAGCTACTACTGCTCGATCCTTTTATTGTTGTCGATAAGGGTATGCAGCAGAGTGAGGACTTCATTTGTTGGGGAAGCTTCAGTACTGTCGGGGGCGATTGGAGTGGCTGGTTGGGCGGAAGAGGGCTGGCTGGGGGTGATGGACTCTGTCTCCGGGGCTTGCATTATCTGTAGGAGGACTTTCTTGGTCCACACTTCCTTAGCGGTCGTCATCTCATCGTCGGGGTCGGTTGGGACATTGAAATTGGCACAAAGGCCGGTGATGAGTAACAGAAGTATAGCCTACCCTTCGTCTTGCGGAAGCAGTTGTGGATCTCCTTGCATATGATCTCCCCAACATTGATGGGTCGGTTCACCAAGATGATGTGGATGAGTGCAAGGCGTGGCTAGTTGATAGTTGAGTTGTGTGAGGTGGGCAGCAGAAGAAGAGGATGAACCTGATGTCATTGCAGGTACCATCGAGCTATATTCACATTCCTTATATGCATTGATTGACCCTGGTTCTACTCATTCTTTTATAAGTACCATTGTAATTAAGAAGTATAATATATCATCTGAACCAATAGCACTGAGAATTTCTGTAACCAATCCCCTAGGAGATTGTGTCACCGTGAGGGTAGTGTGTAAGAACTGCCCCTTAATGATCCAAGGATTTCCTTTTTCGGCCAATTTGTTGGCTTTACCGATCCATGAATCCGATGTCATCCTAAGCTTAGATTGGCATAGTGAGCATCAAGCTTGGGTAGATTATTGTAAGAGGAAATTGCATCTCCGAGGTCTTGGTAAGGAAAATGTTGTATTGATGAACACGAGAAATCCATCATTGTACGCTTTGGCGTTAGAGTCTAAAGTTGAACCACATTTGCGAGACATTGACACCGTATGTGAATTCCCTGATGTCTTCCCTGATGAACTTTCAGGATTTACCCTAACCCGTGAAGTGGAGTTTGGAATTGAAGTGCAACCTGGGACTGCTCCAGTTTCCATTGCACCATATCGTATGGCAGCCATGGAATTAAAAGAATTAAAGACTCAAATTCAAGACTTATTGAACAAAGGTTTTTTTTTTTCAACCGAGCTCTTCACCTTGGGGAGCTCTGGTTCTCTTTGTTAAGAAGAAAGATGGTTTATGCGATTGTGTATTGACTATCGACAATTGAATAAAGTAACCATTAAGAATAAATATACATTGCCTATAATAGATGACATGTTCGATCAACTAAAAGATGCCTCTGTGTTTTCCAAGATAGACTTAAGGTTGGGCTACTATCAAATGAGAGTTAAGGAGTGTGATGTACCAAAGACTGCCTTCCGTACAAGATATGGTCACTACGAATTCTTGGTGATGCCCTTTGGGTTAACCAATGCACCGGTAGCTTTTAAGGATTTGATAAATAGGGAATTTCGACCCTATCTTGACAAGTTCGTAGTGGTGTTTATAGACGACATATTGATCTATTCCAAGAATGAAGTGAAGCACCAAGATCATCTTTGTATTGTGCTTCAAACCTTGTGAGAAAAGCAGTTGTACGCGAAGTTTTCTAAGTGTGAATATTGGATCATCGAAGTTTCCTTTCTAGGACATATCGTGTCGGCTTCGGGTATTCAAATGGACTGAAGAAAATCCAAGCTATCGTAGATTGGCATCCACCGAAGAATATTGGAGAAGTCATAAGCTTTCTTGGGCTTGTTGGCTATTATCGAAGATTTGTGAAAGGGTTTTCTATGTTAGCTGACCCTTTAACTAAGTTGTTGAGGAAAGAAGCTTCTTTTGGTTTGGATCGAGGCTCAGCCGCGGAGTTTCGATCAGTTGAAACAAGTATTGACCCATGCACCTGTCTTAACTCAACCCGAGTCCGAAAATGACTACACAGTTTATAGTGATGCATCACATCTTGGGTTAGGATGTGTATTGATGCAAGAAGGCAAAGTCATTGCTTATGCTTCGAGACGA
Organism: Hibiscus tridactylites; assembly: GCA_958450335.1. Classification (NCBI taxonomy): domain Eukaryota; kingdom Viridiplantae; phylum Streptophyta; class Magnoliopsida; order Malvales; family Malvaceae; genus Hibiscus; species Hibiscus tridactylites. The sequence goes on from OY288266.1 coordinate 48,420,835, forward strand.
CTTAAGCCACACGAAATGAACTACCCCACGCACAACCTTGAATTGGTTGTAGTTATCTTTGCATTAAAATCTAGAGACATTACCTTTACGGAGAAAAATGCTATCTCTTCACCGACCATAAAAGCCTTAAGTACCTATTGACTCTGTAACGCCCCAATTTTGGGCTTAAGAGTTTTGGGATTCGGACTGGTTCGGTCAGAGTGCGGCTCGAATATATAAAGGTGAAATTAGGAAAGCCTAGTTCGGGTTGCATTAAAAATATGGAAAAATGTCTTAAAATCCTCTTTTATTATATATAAGAGAATGGTGAAATCAATTTTAAAAAATGAGGTTTGGAAGTGTGACATTTTGGTTAGTGACCAAAATGTAATTTTCGAAAACTGTGAGACTGTTTTAAAAAGGATTGAAACTTTGAATCATTAAGGAGCTATTTACCCAATGGGAGTTTCTCCAGATTTTTCTAAAATATTAAATGATTAATTAATGGTTAAAATAAAAGAAAAAGGGAGGGAAGATATTTTGGCATTTTCCAACTAACTTTTCCTAAATTCCATTTTCATTTTCTCTCATCTTTTCTCTCAAACCAAACACATTTCTCCAGAGCTTTTCCCTCTGATTTTGTCACTTAAATAACTCATTTCAATCCTCTTTTGATCTTCAATCATCTCTTCAATAAAACCTTTGCATTTGCTAAGTGGATTTTCAAGAATTTGGTTCCAAAAAGGGAGAAAACTCAAGTTTGGAGGTAAGAACGTCCTTCTCCTCTAAACTCTCAGTTCTTTACTGAAATTCCCAAGTTCTCAATCCTTAATTTGTGTTTTATAAAAGGTTTTAAGGTTGTGTTCTTGATCTTGGCTTTTAAATGCAAGATTTGGTTGATTTTTGGTTAAAATTCGTGTGATCTGTTTGGGCAGTGTTTTGAGGTGTCTTTTTGATGTTAAATGAATGTTAAATTGATGAGAAGTTGAGGTTTAATTAATGCAATCCCGGATAGGTTGATTTTCCTAATTTTAGCTTGAGTTCTTGATGGTTTTTGGAGTGATCTTGATGATCTGTTATAGCTGGAGGTATAAGGGTGATGTTAGATCCTTTTTGGATGTTCATTGATGTTTAAGGATGAATAGATTTGATGGATCATGGCTAGGTAGTGTTGTGGAGTTGTTTGGATGCATTTTCGGTTGTGTTTGGTAGCCGAAAATGGAGTGTGGTTGAGAGCAGCGGGTTTAGGTGCTTTCATTGAAGATATTAATGCATGATGATGCATTAATCCTCTGCTTTGATGTGTTTAAAACAGGGGAGTCATCTTTGGATCTTAGTGGTGGTGATCCGGAAGCTTGATTGGTGTTTCGGCAAGTGGCGGAACGGAATCGGTGAGTGGATTTTGGTTTTCAGCTTTGAAACCAATGTTCTGAAGGTTTGGAAGCTTAGTTTAAGTCTAAGCAACTTAGCTAAGCTCAAGAGTAAGTTTTCGGAAAAAACTCTCTTGGTGATGAACCATGGATTGGTTGTATGCAATGTGGTTTGTTTGCATGTTTTAAATCCTGTTTAGAAAGCATATTTAGCATGTTTATTTGCTGAGATTATAAGCCATGTGTTGAAGGATGCTCAAGGTAAGAGATCCTTGTTTTTGAACATTGTTAAATGTGGTTTGATGCTTAAAGATGCATGATGTTTATGGCTTTGTTAAATGCTTTAAAACAGTGGAATATTGTTGATAATGATGCATATTGGCAAGTGATGGTTAAGGTCACAAAGGTGGTTAAAAGTCCTTGTGTGAGCCTTGTTTATTTAAGAACAACATGGTGTTTAAAAGTCCATGGTTGGTTCTTGGTTAAGATCACAAAAGTGGTTAAAAGTCCTTGTGTGAATCTTGTGTATTTTAAGAACAACATGGTGTTTAAAAGTCCATAGTTGGTTCTTGGTTAAGGTTACAAAGGTGGTTAAAATTCCTTGTGTAAGCCTTGTTATTTAAGAACATCAAGGTTTTTAAAAGTCCTTGGGTGATTCTTGTTAAGGACACAAAGGTGTTTAAAAGTCCTTGTGTGGTCCTTGTCATGGTGTTTAAAAGTCCATGAATGATTCTTGTTAAGGACACAATGGTGTTTAAAAGTCCATGTGTGGTCCTTGGAAATTATAAGATCACAATGGTGTTTAAAAGTCCATGTGTGGAACTTATGTTGATGTATCACTTGTTGCCAATATGACATGTAATGAATTTGAAGCATGAATTGCTTGTTTTAAATGCTTTAGTGCATGTGCAAATGATGATTGATTTAAGGTTTATAAAGGTGTTTTATAAATGCATTATTGTGTGGTTTTAAATGAGCATTCCTCACTAAGCTTTTGCTTACGCTCTCTCTTTTCTTAAACCAATAATGCAGAGCATTGAAGTGCATTTTGGGGCAGCAAGGAAGCCAAGCATCCAAGTGAAGGTTTTAAGCTCATGTATGGTGAACATTTTCTCAAAACTATTAGCTTTTGGGTATTTGGCAATAGGGGACCTATGTTGATGTTTTGGGAGATGTTTTGAACTCCCTAAGTTGGATTTATGATGTTAATAATGCTGGAACTTGTAATTGGCCTCTTGGTATGTGTTTTGGTGATTTGAGGATTTCATGGTTTGCCTTATAGGATGCTTGCCTATAGAATTGGGTATTTCTTATTTTGATGCCATGTTGATGAATGGTTGATGCAATTATGTTCCTTGTATGTTGAATGACTTGCTGGTAAAATTTGGTGGCTTTTGGAGCATGTTTGATGGGTCATTTGTGTGATTATTCAGCTATTTTTCTGCAATCTGGGCAGGCCATATCGGAACGGGTGCTACCGTTTCGGAACAGGGGCCTGAAATGGCCTAGGCGTACCGAAACGGGAGGAACCATTCCGGAACGGAAATGCTACTTCCAGGCCATGTTTCGGAACCCGTTTCGGAACGGTCCCGCATTTCGGAACAGGTCCTCCCTGTTTCGGAACACTCGACCGTTGGGCTCTGAATTTGATGGTTATGTGTTTTGAAATGTTTGTGTTTTAGTCCTGAATCTTGTTTATACAATTGTATGAGTTTGAGATGTCCATTTGAGCTGAAATTTGACGGAGAAGCATGAAAGATGGTTAATTTCAAGTTGGTAACTTTAAGTTGGGTTAAGTCCTTATAATATTCAGAATTTACAATTTGGTCCCTAAAGTTGTAATTTGTGCAATTGAGTGCCTGAATATTCTCTGATTGTTACGATCTTTGAGTATGATGATCTTGTGAACATACCTAGGGTTAATGTGCATTTAGACAAGACTAAAAAGAAAAAAAAGGGTCGTTAATCAAGGTTGACTTTCGGGTTGACTTTGGTTTTCCCCGTGTAAACTTCTTAATTCGGGTCAACCGTCTAGGCCGGGTTAAGGGGGTTACAGACTCAAAAGGAATTGAACCTTCGGCAACAGAGGTGGATGGAACTCCTTAAAGATTACGATCTTGTTATTGATTACCACCCGGGCAAGGCCAATGTTGTAGCTGATTCACTCAGCCGCAAACCTTTGTCTGGTAAGCATTGACAATAAATTTAGAGTAATACATATTCTATAGTACATTAACTTATTGTAACATTGCTATATTGTTGCCCCTCGAGCAATTAACGTTCACTTCCGACTTCGGAAGCATCGTTGCCTTGTAGTTGAACTTCAAGTTCAGTCTACCATCATTTAACAAATTAATGATTTGCAAGAGCAAGATCTTGAGCTTGTGTTTTCATGACCGAGTCTGTGTGCCTACTGATGAATCTCTTCGCACTAATATTCTTTCTGAAGCTCATTCAAGTTCTTTTTCTGTTCACCTCGGGTCTGTAATGTAACGCCCCAAATTTGGGCCTAGATGTTTTAGAGTTTGAATCGGACCGATCGAGAACGGTTCGAATCTTAAAGGGATATTTAGGGAACACCTAGTTCGAGAAGCTTTAAAAATATGGAGGTGCACGTTCAGGATATAAGGACTGTGTGTGAGTTCCCTGGAGTGTTTCTGGAGGAATTACCTGGTTTGTCGCCTAGTCGAGAGGTTGAGTTTGGAATTGAGTTGTATGAGAACACAACTCCGGTGTCCATTGCTCTCTGTCGCGTGGCACCCAAAGAGTTGAAGGAGTTGAAGACGCAACTTCAGGAGTTGCTTGACCGTGGTTTCATTCGGCCTAGTGTGTCACCTTGGGGTGCACCAGTCTTGTTTGTTAAAAAGTGTAACCCCCTTAACCCGGCCTAGACGGTTGATCCGAATTAAGAAAGTCACACGGGGAAAACCAAAGTCAACCCGAAAGTCAACCTTGATTAACGACCCCTTTTTTTTCTTTTTAATCTTGTCTAGATGCACATTAATCCTAATTGTGATCACACAAACATCATACTCAAAGATCACAAACATCAGAGATCAAACAGGGACCCAATTGAACAAATTACAACTTTAGGGACCAAATTGTAATTTCTGATAATTAAAAGGACTTAACCCAAATTAAAGTTACCAACTTGAAATTAATCAGGTTTCATGCTTCTCTGTGAAAATTCAGCTCAAAAGGACTTCCCAAGCTCATGCAATTGAACAAACAAGATTCAGGACTAAAACGCAAACAATTCAAAACATATAACTGCCAATGTCAGCCCCTAACGGTTGACCGTTCCGAAACAGGTAGACCCCGTTCCGAAACACGGGCCATTCCGCAACGGGTTCCGAAACATGGCCTTGGCAGAGACCAAACCGTTTCGAAACGGTGCATACCGTTTCGGACGCCTGGGTTCATGTAAGGCACCCGTTCCGAAACGGTGCACACTGTTTCGAAACGCCTGCACAGATTGCAGCAAAAATGCATTCCAAATCATGCAATAAATCATTCAAACATGCTCCAAATGCTACCAAACTTTACCAGCATGCAATTCAACATATATATGACTTATAGGCATCATCAAATCAACAATCTAACATCATATGCAAAAAGCCCCAATTCTATAGGCATGCTTCCTACACAAGCTAGCTATTCAAGCACAAAACTTCCAAAACAAGCATATAATGATCCAATCCAAAAACCAGCATTCAAATCAACATTCAACATACTTAGGGAGTTCCAAACACCTCCCAAAACATACACATTGGTCCCCCATTGCCAAATCACCCAAAAGCTAAAATGTTTAACAAAAACCTTCCATACATTGAGCTTTACTTGTACTTGAATTCTTGCCCTTCTTGCTGCCCCTCAAGGTTCTCTAATGCTCTGCATTATTGAATTAAGAAAACGAAGAGAGCGTAAGCAAAAGCTTAGTGAGTAATGCTCTTAAAAACCATTCAATAATGCATTTAAAACCATTTACAAAACATGCTTTAAATCAACCTTTGCACATGCTCAAAAGCATACTTTAAACAAGCAATCTCATGCTTAAACATAAACATACATGTCATATTGGCTCAAGTGATACATTTCATTTCTTAAAACAAGTTCATCAACTTCCCAAGGACTTTTAAACACCTTGGCCCCAAGGACTTTTAAACACCTTGGCCATGGACTTTTAAACACCATGAATGAGGACCACACAAGGACTTTTAACCACCTTTGTGTCCATTGCTTGAATCACCCCAAGGACTTTTAAACACCTTGGTCCCAAGGACTTTTAAACACCTTGGCCCCATGGACTTTTAAACACCATGGAAAGGATCACCTAAGGACTTTTAACCACCTTAGTGTCCGCAACAAGAATCATCCAAGGACTTTTAACCACCTTGATGTTCTTAAGTAACAAGGCTCACTCAAGGACTTTTAACCACCTTAGTGACCTTAATCTTTTCAAAACATCACTTGCCAATATACATCAATTTCAACATTTAATCCACTGTTTTAAAGCATTAAATCAAGCCATTTTCATCATGCATTTCAAAGCATCAAACCACATTATTTCAATGTACAAAATCAAGGAACTCCTACCTAGAGTTACCTTCAACATATGGCTTACATCATCAGCAAAAACCATGCTAAAACATGCTTTCAAAACAGTAATTAAAACATGCAAATCATCATTTTGCATCACAACAAAATCATGGCCACCACTAGAGAGAAATTCCGAAAACTTACACTTGAGCTTAGCAAAGTTGTTTAGACTTAAACTAAGCTCCCAAAACCTTCAAACCTTGGTTTAAAAGCTGAAAATCCAATTTCCACAAACGCACTCACCGATTTCCACTTTGCTTCAAGCCAAAGCACCAAATCAAGCTTCCGGATCAACCACTCTTGGATCCAAAGATGCCTCCCCTGTTTCAACACATCAAAGCAGAGGATTAATGCATCATCATGCATTAATTGCTTCAATGAAAGGACCTAAACTCGCTGCTCTCATCCAGCCTCCATTTTCGGCCACCAAACACAATCGAAAATGCATCCAAACCACTTCTAAACAAAGCCCAGCCATAAACCAGCAAAACCACACTTCCATAAACATCATATAACATCTACAAACAACCTATTAACATCCTTATACCTCCAGCAACAACAGATCCACAAGATCACCTCAAAAACAACCTTGAAACACAAGCTAAACTTAGGAAACTCAACCTATCCGGGATTGCATCAATCAAAACTCAATTCCTTATCAATTTAGAGATCATTTAACATCAAAAACACCTCTCAAATCACAGATTAATCAGATCTAACGAAAATCATCAAAAATTATCAAAATCTTGCATTATAAGCCAAGATCCATTTCACCACTTAAAAACCTTTAATTAAACTTCAATTAAGGATTGAAAACTTAGGAATTTCAGTAAAGAACTGATAGTTTAGAGGAGAAGGACGTTCTTACCTCCAAACTTGAGTTTCTCCTCTTTTGCAATCAAAATCCTTGTTGAAACAATTAGCAATTGAAGAGGTTTTGAAGATACAATGATTAGGAATCAAATGAGAGTTGAAAGGAGGGATTTAGGTGAAGAAATCAGATCCAATTCTCTGGAAAAGTAGTGTTTGGGTTGAGAGAAAATGAGAGAAAGAAAATTTAGCAAAGTTGGTTACAAAATCCAAAAATAGCCAAATGGCTTCCCTCCAATTTTAATATCCTTTAAAAATCAGATTTTAGACTTAAAATATCTTAGAAAAATCTGGAGAAACTCCCTTTGGGTAAATAGCTCCTTAAAGATTCAAAGTTTCAACCCTTTATAAAACAGCCACCAAACTTGCGAAAATTACATTTTGGTCACTAGCCAAAATGTCACACTTCCAAAACTTATTTTCCAAAATTGATTTCACAGTTCACTTAATTATATTAAAAGATGATTTTAGAACATTTTTCCATATTTTTAATGCAACCCGAACTAGGCTTTCCTAATTTCACCTCTTTAGATTCGAACAGCACTTTGACCAACCGGTCAACGCCCAAAACCGGGGCGTTACAAAAAGAAAGATGGCACAATGAGGATGTGCATTGATTATCGTCAGCTGAATAAGTTGACAGTCAAGAACAACGATCCTTTGCCGAGGATTGATGATTTTTTGATCTGTTTCAGGGAGCGATTGTGTTTTCAAAGATTGATTTGAGGTCGGGGTACTATCAGATAAAGGTGAAGGATGTGGATGTGCCAAAAACAGCCTTTAGAATGAGGTATGGGCATTATGAGTCCCTTGTGGTGTCGTTTGGGTTGACGAATGCTCTTGTTGCTTTCATGGACATGATGAATAGGGTGTTCCATGAATTCTTGGACAAGTTCGTTGTGGTGTTCATCGACGATATCCTTGTGTACTCTCGTACTGAGGAGGATCATGAAGGTCATTTGAGGATTATTTTGCAAGTGCTCTTGGAGAATCAGCTTTATGCTAAGCTGAGCAAATGTGAGTTTTGGCTTAAGGAAGTTGTTTTCCTTGGTCATGTGGTTTCGGCCGAATGGATTCGAGTTTATCCCTAGAAGGTTGAGGCGGTGATGAATTGGAAGCCTCCTAAGTCTGTTCATGAAGTCCATAGTTTCCTTGAGTTGGCAGGATAGTACCGAAGGTTTGTGGATGGATTTTCAAAGATTGTTGCCCCTTTCACGAAGTTGTTGCAAAAGGATGCCAAGTATGAGCGGACGGAAGCGAGACAGCAAGCTTTTGAGAAGCTAAAAGCAGCTTTGACGCAAGCTCCTATCTTGGTTCAACCTGAATCAGGGAAAGAGTTTGTGGTGTATAGTGACGCATCTTACGTTTGTTTGGGGTGTGTGTTGATGCAAGTGGGTAAGGTGGTGGCTTATGCATCGCGACAGCTGAAAGTGCATGAGCACAATTATCCTACGCATGATATTAGTTGGCCGTAGTGGTTTTTGCTTTAAAGATCTGGAGACATTATCTTTATGGTGAGAAGTGTACTGTGTACACGGATCACAAGAGTTTGAAGTATCTAATGTCTCAAAAAGAGTTGAATCTTAGGCAACGAAGATGGGTGGAGTTTCTTAAGGATTACGATCTAACGATCGAGTATCATCCGGGGAAGGCCAATGTTGTGAATGATGCTTTGAGCAGCAAAGTGGCGGTGGAGTTAAGACCGATGTTTGCTAGCTTGAGCATATCGCGAGATGGTGGTCTTGTTGCTGAATTGCAAGTGAAACCATCTCTAATCCAGTTGATAAAGGATAAACAATTGTTTGATGATTCTTTGGTGCCACATATTCAGGATATCGCTGAAGATAGGCCATCGAATTTCTGTTTTAATGATGATGGTGCTCTATGTTTTGGGAGTCGGATAGTGGTGCCGAATGATGTTGAGTTGAGGCACACTATTCTGACCGAAGCTCATAGTAGTCCATTTGCTATACACCCTGGTAGTACAAAGATGTATCGTGATCTGAACGATGAGTACTATTGGGTGGGTTTGAAGAAAGATGTCGCTGAGTATGTGAGCAAGTGTATGGTTTGTCAGCGAGTTAAGGCTGAGCATCAGTTTCCTTTAGGGTTGTTGCAGCCGTTAAGGATCCCTGAATGGAAGTGGGAGGGGATCACCATGGACATTGTGTCTGGTTTGCCTCTATCGCCGTCAAAGAAGAATTTTGTTTGGGTGATTGTGGATCGCCTTACGAAGTGTGCGCATTTCTTGCCTGTTCATACTACGTATACCTTGGATAAGCTTGCAGAGTTGTACCTTGCTGAGATTGTACGTTTGCATGCTGTACCAAAATCTATAGTGTCGGATCGAGATCCGAGGTTCACCTTAAGGTTTTGGGAGTGTTTGCATCAAGCATTGGGTACGCGGCTGAATTTCAGTACTTCTTATCATCCGCAGACGGATGGACAGTCGGAGTGTGTTATCCAAGTGCTTGAGGATATGTTGAGGTGTTGTGTCATTGAGTTTCAAGGCTCTTGGGAGAAGCACTTGCCTTTGGTGGAGTTTGCTTATAATAATAGTTACGAGGCAAGTATTCAAATGACACCCTATGAAGCTTTATACGGGAAGAAGTGCAGAACTCCTCTTTGTTGGGTTGAAACGGGACAAATGTTGGTCTCGATGCCGACTTTGTTGAAAGGAACCACCGAGAAGGTGAAGCTCATTTGTGAGCGGTTGAAGGCAGCATCGGATCGGCAAAAGTCTTACGCGGATTTGAAGCGTAAGGAGATAGAATTTACGGTGGGTGATCGTGTGTTCTTGAAAGTTTCACCTTGAAAGAAGGTGATGAGATTTGGCCGGAAGGGCAAGTTTAGCCAAAGATACATTGGACCATACGAGGTGATAGAAAGTGTGGGTCCCATTGCTTATAAGCTGAGACTACCTCAAGAGTTAGAAAAGATACATAATGTGTTTCATGTATCCATGCTTCAGAGGTATAGATCAGATCCTTCGCATGTTATGCATGTGGAGTGTAACCCCTTTAGCCCGGTCTAGACGGTTGACCCGAACTACGAAGATTACACGGGGAAAACCAAAGTCAACCTGAAAGTCAACCTTGATTAACGACCCTTTTTTTCTTTTTAAACTTGTCTAAATGGATATTAACCCTAAGTGTACTCTTGAGAAGAACATATTAAAAAATCACAGCATTCGGAAAACATTTAGGGACTCAATTGCACAACATACAAATTTAGGGACCAAATTGCAAATTCAGAAACATTGTGAGGACTTTACCGAATTTAAAGTTACCAATATGAAATTAATCTTATTTCATGCTTCTCTGCCAAATTTCATCTTAAACGGACATCTCAAACTCAACCAATTGCATATACAAAGATTGGGACCAAAACGTGAGAGTTTCAAAACATTTAACCATCAGATTCAGTGCCCAACGGTCGAGTGTTCCGAAACGGGGAAGATCCGTTCCGAAACGAGTTGCGGAACAGGGCTTGGCAGTGGCAAATCCGTTTCGGAACAGCTCTACATGTTTCGAAACGCTAAGGCCATTTCAGGCCCTCTGTTCCGAAACGGTAGCACCCGTTCCGATACGGGCTGCCCAGAATTGCAGAATTTTGCCGGTTTATCAAGCAATTGACCCATCAAACATGTTCTAATGACATCCAAATCGTACCAACAAGTCATTAAACACCGAAGGAACATAATAGCATCAACTAATCTCACTCATGACATCATTCAAGGAAAATCCCAACTCTATAGGCATGCATCCTATATTGAAAATCATGCAACCATCAATTCATCAAACCAAAAACCAAAAGGCCATTTACATGTTCCAACATCAACAAAGGCATAAAACCAACTTAGGAAGTCCAAAACAACTCCCAAAAATGCAATCTAGGTTCCCACTGCCAAATGCCAAAAGCCAATAGTGTTAGGAAAACATTCACCATACATGAGCTTAGTCTTTCACTTGGATCCTTGACCCTCGTGCTACCCTTTATGCACTTCAATGCTCTGCATTATTGGTTTAAGAAAAAGAGAGCGTAAGCACATAGCTTAGTGAGAAATGCTCAATTAAAACATCACAATAATGCATTAGTAAAAACACCTTTTCAAGGCCTTTAGTTTCAAAACAACATTTATCATGCAATTATGCATACAAACCAAGCATCTCATGCCTCAATCCATCATCATGTCATATTGGCTTACTAGTGATAATCCATAACATTTTACAACTCAAAAACACAATCGGATACGCGGATTACAAGCGTTGTCCCATACGCTTCTTACACACTACCAATATCAAGGTGGAGTATACGGTACAATCACAACCCCTCAACACCCGTGATGGAGACTATGGCACAATCACAACCCCTCCACGTCACTCATTGGTAGTTGTATAACATCACTAATGAGAACACGGGACACTCAACACAAGGTCCACACATGGACTTTTAACCACCATTGTGACCTTAACACAAGATCCACTCATGGACTTTTAACCACCATGGTGATCTTAACCATCTCGTTAGTGTACTTGGATGGTGTTTACGGTACAATCACAACCCCTCAACATCCAAGGCGACTTTATTCACGGTGCACCCAATCCTATAGCCGGCTAACTATATCCGATTCAAGTACTTTAAAACCAACACATCACTTGCCTATATACATCATTTAACACCATCAATCCACTGTTTTAAAGCATTTATCAAAGCCATTAACCATCATGCATTACTATGCATCAAAACCACATTTATCAATGTTCAAACAAGGATCCCTTACATTGAGCATCCTTCAACATGCTAAATTATGCTTTCAAAACAGAATTTAAACATGCAAATAAAACACATTGCATTCAACCATCTCATGGCTCTTCAACAAGAGAGTTTTTCCGAAAACTTACTCTTGAGCTTAGCTAAGTTGTTTAGACTTAAACTAAGCTCCCATAACCTTCAAACATTGGTTTCAAATCTGAAAACCAAACTTCACTCACCGATTCCGTTTCGCAATCTTGTCAAAACACCAATCAAGCTTCTGGATCAACACCACAAGGATCCGAAGATGCCTCCCATGTTTTAACCACATCAAAGCAGAGGATTAATGCATCATCATGCATCAATATCTTCAACCAACACACCTAAACTCGCTGCTCTCATCAACACTCACTTTTCGGCTACCCAACACAACCGAAATCACATCCAAACACCTCTACAACATTACCCAGCCAAGATCCATCAATTCCAAACATTCATAAACATCAATTAACATCCAAAAAGGATCTAATCACGTCCTTATAACTCCAGCTATAGCAGAACCTCAAAATCACCCCAAAAACCACCATTAACTCAATAAAATACTTAGGAAAATCAACCTGTTCGAGATTGCATTGATTAAACCTCAATTACACATCATTTATACAGCCAATAAACATCAAAAAGACATCTCAAAATAGAGCCCAATCATTTACTACGAATTTCTTCAAAATTAAATCCAAATCTTGCATTTAAAGCCAAGATCAAGAACACATCATTAAAACCTTTAATAAAACTCAAATCAACGATTGAGAACTTGGGAATTTCAGTAAAGAACTGAGTATTTAGAGGAGAAGGACGTTCATACCTCTAAATGTGAGTTTCTCCTTGTTTAAAGCCAAGATTCTTGAAAATTCAATAAGCAAATGATAAGGATTTGATGTAGGAATGATTAGAAACCAATTGGAGATTGAAATCTCATCTTTAGATGTTAATATCAGAGGAAAAGTGGCTGGGGAAATGTGTTTGGCTGAGAGTAAATGGAGAGAAAATGAAGTGGGAAAATTTTAAGAAAAGTTAGTTATGAACTCAAAAATATCTATTTCCCCCTTTTTCCTTTTATTAAATATCATTTAATAAATCTTTAATATTAGGAAAAATCTGGAGAAAACTCTTCTTGGGTAAATTAGCTCCGTAAAGATTCAAAGTTTCAATCCTTTTAAAACAGTCACCAACTTTTCAAAAATTACATTTTAGTCACTAACTTGAAATCTCACATTTCGAAACCTGATTTTGTAAAATTGATTTCACCTCTCTTATATATAATAAAGGAGGATTTTTAAATATTTTTCCACATTTTTAATGCATCCCGAACTAGGATTTCCCTAAAACCACCTTTTATATTCGAACCGCAATCCGACCGGTCCGATTCAAACCCAAAACTTCTAAGCCCAAAATTGGGGTGTTACAACTCTCCCCCCTTAAGAAATTTCGTCCTCGAAATTTACCTGAAGGAAAGAGGTACGGAAACTACTTCAACATGTCATCCTTCCGTTCCCACGTGGCTTCTTCAACACCACGATGCTTCCATAACACCTTTACCAACTCAATGGTCTTGCCTCGAAGAACTTCACTATCCGAATCCAGAATCTTCACCGGTTCCTCATCATAGGTCAAATCCGGATACAATTCCACTTCTTCCACATGCATCACATGGGAAGGATGTGATCTATACTTCCGAAGCATAGAAACATGATACACATCATGAATCTTTTCCAACTCTTGCGGTAACCTCAACTTGTACGCAACAGGACCCACACGCTCAATCACCTCGTATGGTCCAATGTACCTAGGGCTCAACTTACCCTTTCGGCCAAACCTCATCACCTTTTTCCAAGGCGACACTATCAAAAACACACGGTCACCCACCGCATACTCAATCTCCTTACGCTTCAAATCCGCGTAAGACTTTTGCCGATCAGAAGCTGCCTTCAAATGCTCACAAATGAGCTTCACCTTCTCGGTGGTTCCTTTCAACAAAGCTGGCATCGAAACCAACTTTTGACTCGTTTCAGCCCAACAAAGAGAAGTCCTACACTTCCTCCCGTACAAAGCTTCATAAGGTGCCATTTGAATACTTGCCTGATAACTATTATTATAGGCAAACTCCACTAAAGGCAAATGCTTCTCCCAAGAACCCTAAAACTAAAACACGCAGCACCTCAACATATCCTCTAGCACCTGGATAACACGCTCAGACTGCCCATCTGACTGCGGATGATAAGATGTACTAAAATTCAACCGTGTACCCAAAGCCTGATGCAAACACTGCCAGAAACGCGACGTAAACCTCGGATCTCTATCCGACACAATCGACTTTGGCACACCATGCAGCCGCACAATCTCAGCAATGTACAGCTCCGCAAGCTTATCCAAAGTGTACGTAGTATGCACAGGCAAGAAATGTGCACACTTCGTCAGGCTATCCACAATCACCCACACCGAATTCTTCTTCGATGGCGACAAGGGCAAACCAGATACAAAGTCCATGGTAATCCTTTTCCACTTCCACTCAGGAATCCTCAACGGTTGCAACAACCCTGAAGGAAACTGATGCTCAGCCTTAACTCGCTGACATACCATGCACTTGCTTACAAACTCCGCAACATCCTTCTTTAAACCCACCCAATAGTACTCATCACGAACACCACGATACATCTTAGTACTACCAGGGTGCATAGCAAATGGACTACTATGAGGTTCAGTCAGAATAGCACGCCTCAAATCAACATCATTGGGCACTACTATCCGACTCCCAAAACATAAAACTCCATCATCATTAAAGCAGAAATCTGACGGCCTACCCTCCGCAATATCCTGAACATGAGGCACCAAGGAATCATCCAACAACTGCTTTTCCTTAATCAACTGAACCAAGGATGGTTTCACTTGCAACTCAGCCACAAGACCACCATCATGCGAAATGCTCAAACTGGCAAACATAGCCCTCAACTCAACAGCTACCTTCCTACTCAAGGCGTCCGCTACAACATTAGCTTTACCCGGATGGTACTCAATCGTCAAATCATAATCCTTAAGCAACTCCACCTAACGTCGTTGCCTAAGATTCAACTCTTTCTGAGACATCAAATACTTCAAACTCTTGTGGTCCGTGTACACAGTACACTTCTCACCATACAGGTAATGTCTCCAGATTTTCAAAGCAAAAACCACTGCAGCTAACTCAATGTCATGCGTAGGATAATTGCGCTCATGCATCTTCAACTGTCGTGATGCATAAGCCACCACCTTACCCTCTTGCATCAACACACATCCCAAACCAACGTAGGACGCATCACTATACACCACAAACTCTTTCCCTGATTCAGGTTGAACTAAGATAGGAGCTTGCGTTAAAGCTACCTTAAGCTTCTCAAAAGCCTGTTGTCTCGCTCCCGTCCACTCATACTTAACATCCTTCTGCAACAACTTCGTCAAAGGTGCAACAATCTTTGAAAACCCATCCACGAACCTCCGATAGTATCCTGCCAAACCAAGGAAACTACGGACTTCGTGAACAGACTTAGGAGGCTTCCAATTCATCACTGCCTCAATCTTTTGAGGATCAACACGTATTCCCTCAGCAGAAACCACATGACCAAGAAACACAACTTCTCTAAGCCAGAACTCACACTTGCTCAGCTTGGCATAAAGCTGATTCTCCAACAAAGCTTGTAACACAATTCTCAAATGCCCTTCATGCTCCTCCTCAGTACGAGAGTACACGAGGATATCATCAATGAACACCACAACAAATTTATCCAAAAATTCATGGAACACTCTATTCATCATGTCCATGAAAGCTGCAGGAGCATTCGTCAAACCAAACGGCATCACAAGAAACTCATAATGCCCATACCTCGTTCTGAAAGCTGTCTTTGGCACATCAACATCCTTCACCTTCAATTGGTAATACCCTGACCTTAAGTCAATTTTAGAGAACACAACCGCTCCCCGAAATTGATCAAAAAGAACATCAATTCTCGGCAATGGATACCGATTCTTGATAGTCAACTTGTTAAGCTGGTGGTAATCAATGCACATTCTCATAGTGCCATCCTTTTTCTTCACAAACAAGACCGGTGCACCCCAAGGTGACACACTCGGCCGAATGAAACCACGATCAAGCAACTCCTGAAGTTGCGTCTTCAGCTCTTTCAACTCTTTAGGTGTCATTCGATAAGGAGTAATGGACACTGGAGTCATGTTTTCATACAGCTCAATTCCAAACTCCACTTCGCGATTAGGAGGCAATCCAGGCAACTCCTCCGGAAACACACCAGGAAACTCTCGCACAGTCCTGATATCTTGCACACGCAACTCTTTAGAGCTAGGATTCATCACAAAGGCTAGGTAAGCTTCACAACCTTGCCTCAGCATCCGGCTCGCTTCCAATGTAGACACCACATTGGCAAGAAACTTCACATTCTCACCAACCACAACTACCTCATAATCATCCGCAAGCTTCAACGAAACTCGCTTATTCTCAAAATCTATTACACCTCGATGCTCAACAAGACAATCCATACCAAGGATTACATCAAAACCATAGAAAGGCAATTCTATAAGATCAACATGAAAAACATGGTCTTGCACAACCAAGGGACATCTTCTATAAAGCTTTCGAGTCACAACAGTCTCACCAAAAGAACTAGTTACACGCATACCAACATCCAAAGACTCAACAAGCAAACCAAGCAATTGAGCATGCTCACGCAATATGTATGAATGTGTAGATCCAGAATCAATCAAGGAAAGTAATTACAAGGATTGTAAAGTGAAAGTACCTGCGATCACATCCGTGTCATTCCTCCCCTCCCTCTGAGCATACACCCTAGCTTGGCCACCACCCTCAGGCTGAACAGCTACTGTAACCCCCTTAACCCGGTCTAGACGGTTGGCCCGAATTAAGAAAGTCACACGGGGAAAACCAAAGTCAACCCGAAAGTCAACCTTGATTAACGACCCTTTTTTTTCTTTTTAATCTTATCTAGATGCACATTAACCCTAATTGTGATCACACAACATCATACTAAGAGATCACAAACATCAGAGATCAAACAGGGACCCAATTGAACAAATTACAACTTTAGGGACCAAATTGTAAATTCTGATAAATAAAAGGACATAACCCAAATTGAAGTTACCATCTTGAAATTAGTCAGGTTTCATGCTTCTCTGTGAAATTTCAGCTCAAAAGGACATCCACAGCTCATGCAATTGATCATACAAGATTCGGGACCAAAACGTAAACAATTCAAAACATAAAAGATACTTTTAACCGAATTAACAGACAGGTATCGATACGCCTGGTGTCGTATCGATACGCGGGGAAGGCAGTAACCAAACTCTCAACACGGTATCGATACGAGTCTCCCCGTTTCGATACGGCATTCATACGGTATCGATACTAGTTACCTCGTTTCGATACGGCATTCATACGGTATCGATACTCTAACAATCGTACCGATACGTCTGGGCAGAAATGTGCATATTTGGCTCAGGCGTATCGATACGCAAGCCCGAGTACCGATACTCCTGCCTAGAATTGACTCGAAAACAGCATCAAACATGCTTCAAACTTCAAATTAACAACACCAAACCATATCACATAATCAACCAACATGCAAGGACCTCAATTGCATCACCAATTCAATATAAAACCATCACATAAGAAAAACCCCAATTTAAGTGGCATGCTTCCTATTTAAGCTATCCATTCAAACACCAAACTTGCAAAACAAGCATTTAAGGTTCCAAACCAAAAACCAACGATCTCAACAACATTCAACATACTTAGGGAGTCTCAAACACCTCCTAAAAACAACCTAATAACAACCTTATACCTCCAGCAACAACAGATCACCAAGATCACCACAAAAACTACCTTAAAACACAAGCTAAACTTAGGAAACTCAACCTATCCAGGATTGCATCAATCAAAACTCATTTCCTTATCAATTTAGAGATCATTTAACATCAAAAACACCTCTCAAATCACAGATTTAACAGATCAAACGAAAATCATGTGAAATCATCAAAATCTTGCATAATTAGCCAAGATCTATAAATCAACTTAAAAGCCTTTAATTAAACATCAATTTAGGATTGAAAACTTAGGAATTTCAGTAAAGAACTTGAAGTTCAGAGGAGAAGGACGTTCTTACCTCCAAACTTGAGTTTCTCCTCTTTTTGGAATGAAAATCCTTGATGAAACTTGTAGAAATTGAAGAGGTTTTGAAGATCCAATGATTAGGGATTAAATGAGAGTTGAAAGGAGGAATTTAGGTGATAAAATCAGAAACAAAACTCTGGAAATGGAGTGTTTGGGTTGAGAGAAAAAGAGTGAAAGAAAATGAGAAGTTAGTTGAGAAAATAGCAAAAATGAGATTTCCCTCCTTTATGAAATCTTTAAAATCAGAATTATAACTCAAAATATCTTAGAAAAATCTGGAGAAACTCCCTTTGGGTAAATAGCTCCTTAAAGATTCAAAGTTTCAACCCTTTATAAAACAGCCACCAAACTTTCAAAAATTACATTTTGGTCACTAGCCAAAATGTCACCCTTCCAAAACTCATTTTCCAAAATTGATTTCACAGTTCACTTAATTATATTAAAAGATGATTTTAGAACATTTTTCCATATTTTTAATGCAACCCGAACTAGGCTTTCCTAATTTAACCTCTTACGATTCGAACAGCACTTTGACCAACCGGTCAACGCCCAAGACTTCTAAGCCCAAAACCGGGGCGTTACAGCTACAATATGAGCTACATTCCTTCCAGCATCCTCTCTGCGCTGGAAGTTACCACGGCCGCGCCCACGACCTCTTTGTGGTGCAACAACTCCATGTGCACGTCCCTGGCCACCACCGGCCAACAGAGGACACTCCCTCCTCATGTGATCCGCCGAACCACAGTTCCAGCACGAATTACCGGTCACCAAAACAGGAGCCTGAACCTCCCTCGCTGCTCTAGGACAATCACGCCTCAAATGTCCACGCGATCCACATGTCCAACATGTGTTCGGATCAGCTCTCGCCTTATCCCCCTGAACAGGTGCACCTTGGCCTCCACCACCACGCCTAACTGAAGACTGATACTTCCAATCACGTCCTCTCTTGTTCCGTCCGCCACCGGAACTATACTCAGCAGCTCGCTTGCCCACACTAGAACCAACTCCTCTAGAAGATAGACTCAAATTCAACTCAATGTCCTTTGCTCTACCAACCAGCACATCAAAGTCAGTATACTCAGCAGCCAGCATATAGGTCTTCACTTCCGTCATCAAACCATAACGGAAACGTTCACACCTCTCGCGCTCATCCGGAACAAGCTCAGGTGCGTACTGACTGAGTCGGACAAACTAAACCTCGTACTCAGCCACTGACATGCTCCCTTGAGTGAGAGACATGAATTCCCTCTTCTTTTCATCCAGGTATCGCACACCCAGATACCTTCTCTTGAACGCGTTCAGAAAGAACGTCAAAGTCACATCAGCATCCTCCATTCCGGAGATAGTGGCTGTCCACCAGGTATACGCATCGTCATGCAACAATGATATCACACAGCCCAGCTTATGCACATCATTGCAGTTCATTTGTCCCAATATTCTCTTGGTACTTTCCAACCAAGACTCAGAACCTTCAGCAGACAAACCCCTGAACTCAGTCCCTCCCAGACTACGCAAACGTTCTAGAGGTAGTCTAGCATTAGCATCTCCCTGATGCCCAGCTCCTTGAGCTCCAGCTACCGCCGCCCGAAAGGCTCCAGCAATAGCTTGTATCAGCATTGTCATGTCAGGAGCAGCTTGCCCCTGCCCAGCTTCAGGTCCAGCGACCCCAGCACCAGCAGCAACACCAGCTCCTTCACCCCCAGCACCACCACCACCAGGTGGAGGAGGTAAATCCACCACATTTTCAACATTCTCTTCGTTCTCATTTTGAGCCATAGCTCGCGTATTAATCCTTGTCTCTCTACGAGGTCCCATTCACTAAACAATGCAATCACAGTGCAATAAACAAAGTCAGGCTCAGCAAGGTAAGCAATCCAAGTACTCAAGCTCATTTCCAATTAAAAACAAATCATTTCATTAGCTTTGATTTGGCAATGGGTCCCTCTAACATGCTTCACTACAACATACACCACAATTGCAACATACTTACAATTCATACATCATACTTTCACTCAACAAGCATACAAAGCAATCATACACTTATCACCCACTTAACCATTCCCAATACTCGAGAACTCAGCTCTGATACCACCAAATGTAACCCCCTTAGCCCGGCCTAGACGGTTGACCCGAACTACGAAGATTACACGGGGAAAACCAAAGTCAACCCGAAAGTCAACCTTGATTAACGACCCTTTTTTCTTTTTAAACTTGTCTAAATGCATATAACCCTAAGTATATTCTTGAGAAGAACATATTCAAAAATCACAGCATTCGGAAAATATTTAGAGACTCAATTGCACAACATACAAATTTAAGGACCAAATTGCAAATTAAGAAAAATTGTGAGGACTTTACCGAATTTAAAGTTACCAATATGAAATTAATCTTATTTCATGCTTCTTTGCCAAATTTCATCTTAAACGGACATCTCAAACTCTACCAATTGCATATACAAAGATTGGGACAAAAACGTGAGAGTTTCAAAACATTTAACCATCAGATTCAGTGCCCAACGTCCGAGTGTTCCGAAACGGGGAAGATCCGTTCCGAAACGCGGGATTGTTCCGAAACGAGTTGCGGAACAGGGCTTGGCAGTGGCAAATCCGTTTCGGAACAGCTCTACCTGTTTCGAAACGCTAAGGCCATTTCAAGCCCTCTGTTCCAAAACGGTAGCACCCGTTCCGATACAGGCTGCCCAGAATTGCAGAATTTTGCTAGTTTATCAAGCAAATGATCCATCAAACATGTTCTAATGACATCCAAATCGTACCAACAAGTCATTAAACACCCAAGGAACATAATAGCATCAACTAATCTCACTCATGGCATCATTCAAGGAAAATCCCAACTCTATAGGCATGCATCCTATATTGAGAATCATGCAACCATCAATTCATCAAACCAAAAACCAAAAGGCCATTTACATGTTCCAACATCAACAAAGGCATAAAACCAACTTAGGGAGTCCAAAATATCTCCCAAAAACGCAATCTAGGTTCCCATTGCCAAATGCCAAAAGCCAATAGTGTTAGGAAAACATTCATCATACATGAGCTTAGTCTTTCACTTGGATCCTTGACCCTCTTGCTGCCCTTTATGCACTTCAATGCTCTGCATTATTGGTTTAAGAAAGAGAGAGCGTAAGCACATAGCTTAGTGAGAAATGCTCAATTAAAACATCACAATAATGCATTAGTAAAAACACCTTTTCAAGGCCTTTAGTTTCAAAACAACATTTATCATGCAATTATGCATACAAACCAAGCATCTCATGCCTCAATCCATCATCATGTCATATTGGCTTACAAGTGATAATCCATAACATTTTACAACTCAAAAACACAATCAGATACGCGGATTACAAGCGTTGTCCCATACGCTTCATACACACTACCAATATCAAGGTGGAGTATACGGTACAATCACAACCCCTCAACACCCATGATGGAGACTATGGTACAATCACAACCCCTCCACATCACTCATTGGTAGTTGTATAACATCACTAACGAGAACGCGGGACACACAACACAAGGTCCACACATGGACTTTTAACCACCATTGTGACCTTAACACAAGATCCACTCATGGACTTTTAACCACCATGGTGATCTTAACCATCTCGTTAGTGTACTTGGATGGAGTTTACGGTACAATCACAACCCCTCAACATCCAAGGCGACTTTATTCACGGTGCACCCAATCCTATAGCCGGCTAACTATATCTAATTCAAGTACTTTAAAACCAACACATCACTTGCCAATATACATCATTTAACACCATAATCCACTGTTTTAAAGCATTTATCAAAGCCATTAACCATCATGCATTACTATGCATCAAAACCACATTTATCAATGTTCAAACAAGGATCCCTTACCTTGAGCATCCTTCAACACATGGCTTATAAAACCAACATTTAACATGCTAAATTATGCTTTCGAAACAGAATTTAAACATGCAAATAAAACATATTGCATTCAACCATCTCATGGTTCATCAACAAGAGAGTTTTTCCGAAAACTTACTCTTGAGCTTAGCTAAGTTGTTTAGACTTAAACTAAGCTCCCATAACCTTCAAACATTGGTTTCAAAGCTGAAAACCAAACTTCACTCACCGATTCCGTTTCGCAAGCTTGCCGAAACACCAATCAAGCTTCCGGATCAACACCACAAGGATCCGAAGATGCCTCCCCTGTTTTAACCACATCAAAGCAGAGGATTAATGCATCATCATGCATCAATATCTTCAACCAAGACACCTAAACTCGCTGCTCTCATCAACACTCACTTTTCGGCTACCCAACATAACCGAAATCACATCCAAACACCTCTACAACATTACCCAGCCAAGATCCATCAATTCCAAACATTCATAAACATCAATTAACATCCAAAAAGGATCTAATCACGTCCTTATACCTCCATCTATAGCAGAACCTCAAAATCACCCCAAAAACCACCATTAACTCAATAAAAAAAACTTAGGAAAATCAACATCTTCGAGATTGCATTGATTAAACCTCAATTACACATCATTTATACATCCAATAAACATCAAAAAGACATCTCAAAACAGAGCCCAATCATTTACTACGAATTTCTTCAAAATTAAATCCAAATCTTGCATTTAAAGCCAAGATCAAGAACACATCATTAAAACCTTTAATAAAACTCAAATCAACGATTGAGAACTTGGGAATTTCAGTAAAGAACTGAGTATTTAGAGGAGAAGGACGTTCATACCTCTAAATGTGAGTTTCTTCTTGTTTAAAGTCAAGATTCTTGAAAATTCAATAAGCAAATGATAAGGATTTGATGTAGGAATGATTAGAAACCAATTGGAGATTGAAATCTCATATTTAGATGTTAAAATCAGAGGAAAAGTGGCTGGGGAAATGTGTTTGGCTGAGAGAAAATGGAGAGAAAATGAAGTGGGAAAATTTTGAGAAAAGTTAGTTATGAACTCAAAAATATCTATTTCCCCCTTTTTCCTTTTATTAAATAGCATTTAATAAATCTTTAATATTAAGAAAAATCTGGAGAAAACTCTTCTTGGGTAAATTAGCTCCTTAAAGATTCAAAGTTTCAATCCTTTTAAAACAGTCACCAACTTTTCAAAGATTACATTTTAGTCACTAACTTGAAATCTCACATTTCGAAACCTCATTTTGTAAAATTGATTTCACCACTCTCTTATATATAATAAAGGAGGATTTTTAAATATTTTTTCACATTTTTAATGCATCCCGAACTAGGCTTTCCCTAAAACCACCTTTTATATTCAAACCGCAATCCGACCGGTCCGATTCAAACCCAAAACTTCTAAGCCCAAAATATGATAAGGAATCTGTTGAGATTTTGGATTCGGATAGTAAGGTTCTTCGTGGTAAGACCATTGAGTTGGTTAAGGTGTTGTGGAGACATTGTGGTGTTGAGGAAACCACACGGGAAAGGAAGGAAGACATGAAGAAGAAATTTCCTTACCTTTTCCCTCCAGGTAAATTTCCTGGACGAAATTTCTTAAGAGGGGGAGAGTTGTAACGCCCCAAATTTGGGTCTAGATGTTTTAGAGTTCGAATCGGACCGGTCGAGAACGGTTTCGAATCTTAAAGGGAGATTTAGGGAATACCTAGTTCGAGATGCTTTAAAAATATGGAAAATATCTAAAAATCCTCATTTATTATATGAATGACTATTGTGAAAACAATTTTACAAAATTAGGTTTGGAAATACTACATTTCAGTGTAGTGACCAAATCGCAGTTTTTGCAAAAGTTAAATAGCGACTGTTTTGTAAAGGATTGAAACTTTGAATCTTTAATGAGCTAATCTTACGAAAATGTTTTTAATCATTCTCCTTATTTTGGGTGATTTTAATAATATTTTAATTAAAGGAAATAAAGATTAATTAAACGGAAAACTATCTTTAACTTTTTATAACTACATTTCATCAATTTTCTCTCATTTCATTTTCTCTCAATTTCTTTTCAGCCAAACACATTTCCTCCATCAATTAGCCTTTTATTTTCATTCCTTTTGAAGAGATTTGAATCTTCTTTTGATTCCTAATCTTTTCCTCATCAAATCCTCTTGTTTTTACAATGGATTTTCAAGAAAACTTGCCCAATTCAAGGGGAAATCAGCCATTATAGGTAAGCTTCGTCCTTCTCCTCTAATGATCAGTTCTTTACTGAAATTCCAAAGTTATCAATCCTTTGTTAATGATTTTTGAGTTGCTTTAATGTTAGAAACAAGAAATTGTATTAAAACTCAAGGTTTTTGGAGAGATCTTGATGATTTTCGTGGTTGATGGTTAGGCTCTGTTTTGAGGTTGTTTTCTAATGTATTTTGGATGTTAATTGATGTTATAAATGAGTTTTTATCAAACAAATCTCTAATAGGATTGGATTCCTAAGTTTTGTATGCTAGAATGATGGTTTTTGGGGTGGTTTTTGTGTTCTGTTATAGCTGGAGGTATAAGGACGAATTTGTGGTTATTTTTGATGTTTAGAAATGATTAGAAGTGGTAGATATTGGTTGGGCTTTGTTTTGAAAGTATTGGGAGATGATTTCAGTTGTGCTTGGTAGCCGAAATGAGGTTCTTGAGTAGGGCAGCGAGTTTAGGTGTGTGGCTGATGATTTCAATGCATGATGATGCATTAATCCTCTGCTCTTATGTGTTATGAATAGGGGAGACATCTTCGGACGCCTTCGGTGTTGATCCGGGTGCTTAGATAGCGTTTTGGCAAGCAAGCGAAACGTAATCGGTGAGTGCGAATGGTTTTAGAAGTCCTTGAGGGATAAAGAAACAAGGTTTGGGGATTTAGGAAAGGTTTGAAACACCTTCCTAAGTCCAAAAGTAAGTATTGGCTAAATTGCTCTTTTATATGTGGTGGTTGCCCCTAAAATGCTTTTACATGCTCATGGTTTGGGATAGATAAATTCCTACTATTTTTATGCATGATTTGTAGCATGAGATGATGCTTGAAACGATTTCATGAAATAACATGTTGCATTGTTGAGTTTTAAGCTTTTGTTATAAAGCATGGCAAATGTTATGGTTTTGAAATGAGATGAGAAAGATTTGAGAAATGTTGCATGAAAAAAAGTAGGTGAGATGATGTTTTAACATAATATATTGGCATAGAAGATGAGTTACTTACCGGATATAATTGATCGATCAATAGGATGAGAGTGCACTATAAACTAAAAATTCGTACGTGCTCTTTGGTTTAATCCAAAGGGAGAGAACTGATGATGGGCATTCCATCGGGTAGGACTTGGTGAAATACCCAAGCTTTGTGGCGATGAGAGATTCCGCCATATGAGTACGGTGATGTGAGATTCCACCGGAAATTATGTTACTAGACAAGTGAGTACGGTGATGTTAGATTCCACCGGAAGCGTCTAGTGGTTTGAGAATGTTGTCCGCATATCTGAGTAGTAATGAGATGTGAAATGCCAATATAATATATGAAAATGCTTTTGATTCACATGTACCTATTGATGAGATGATTTATGCTATGAGAAATGCATATGAGATTTGTAAATGAAATGCTTTGGTTTTTACAAGCATGAGTATGGCCTTGCCATGAGTTTTACATTTGTTAAAATGCATGAGATAAAATTGAGGTACATGTGTTTTCAATGAAGATTTGCTTTGAAATGGTTTTCAAGCATGAGATAGAATGAGCATGTTGTAAAAAAGGCTTTTGAGAAAATGTTTTGAATATTGCATTATTGTGTTGGTTTTCTTTAGAGCATGCCTCACTAAGCAAATGTGCTTATGCTCTCCTTTACCAATAATGCATATAATTGAAGTGTTTTTGGGCAGCGAGAAAGTTAAGAACATCCAAGGAAGTGCAAAGCTCATGTATGGTGGTGTTTTACACACTTTAGTTTTGATATTTGGCAATGGGACTTCAAGGTTGTATTTGGGATATATGTTTTGAACTCCCTAAGTTTGTGGCATGTTTGTGATGGCTTTTATGAGTTGTAAATGGTCCTATTGGTTGGTTTGAGGTTTGAGAACTCATATTTGGATTTGTAATTAGGAAGCATGCCTCTAGATTGAATGTTTTTGTGTTTGATGCCATGCTCTTGCTTAAGGGTCCTAAATATGATCTTTGGTGTCTAAATGGGTTGCTGGTATGTTATGGTACTTGTTGAAGCATGTTTGAGTGGGTTTAAAGGTGAAAAGCCAGCAAATTCTGTTGTCACAGTACAGGGTGTATCGAAACACCCTTAACTGTTTCGGAACAAAGGCTTGTAATGGTCATAGCGTTTCGGAACAACTGAAGGTGTTTCGGAACATTTTGGCTACTGGAGAGGCCTGTTTCGATACTGGTCTAGGAACGCACCCGAGTACCGAAACGGTCAACGCCGTTTCGATACGGGCGTTTCGGTACGAAGGGTGGGTGTTCCGATACAGATGACCGTTGGATGTTGATTTATATTGTTTTATGTTTTCATGCTTTACATTTTAGTCCTAAATGTTGTGGATGCAATTGATTGAGCTTGGAATGTCCTAAAATCTGCAAAGTCTTTATGATTTCTAAAAATTACATTTTGGTCCCTAAACGTGTAATTTATGCAATTGAGTCCCTTAACAGTTTCCGATCGTTGTGCCTTTCTCTCCCATGATTATTGAGTGTTCAAATAGGCTTAATGTGCATTTAGAAAAGATTAAAAGAAGAAGAAAAAGGTCGTTAATCAAGGTTGACCTTCGGGTTGACTTTGGTTTTCCCCGTGTAATCTTCGTAGTTCGGGTCAAGTGTCTAGGCCGGGCTAAAGGGGTTACATATAAAGATGTACAAGGACATGCGCGAACTTTATTGGTGGCCAGGCATGAAGCATACCATAGTTGATTTCATTTCTAAATGTCTCATGTGCCAACGTGTTAAGGCAAAATATTATCCTCCTACTTGATTATTGCAGCCTATTGATCCACCGAAATGGAAGTGGGGAAATATCACTATGGATTTTGTTAGTGGTTTACCGTTAACTCCCACGAAGCATGATGCCATATGCGTCATTGTAGATCGTTTCACGAAATCATCTCATTTCATACCGGTCATAATGGACTACAATCTCCCTAATCTAGCTGACTTGTGTATCAAAGAAGTAATCTGACTCCATGGAGTACCTAAGTCTATTATCTTCGATCGAGATCGTCGATTTGCATCTCGGTTTTGGAGAACCTTACAAGGAGCTCTAGGCACCAGAGTTAATCTTACCACAACTATTCACCCTCAATCTGATAGTGAATTAGAAAGGGCAATCTAGGTAAATCATTGAAAAATATGTTCATTGGAATCTTAGAAACTTGCATTGTTATTGAACCTTTCTATACAGATTTTGGAAGACATGCTTTGGGCATGCATTATCAACTTTGGTGGAACTTGGGAGAAATCTCTACCCCTTGTTAAATTTGCCTACAATAATAGTTACCAAGCATCAATCCAAATGGCTCCTTGTGAAGCATTATATGGTAGTCGATGTAGCACTCCATTGTGTTGGTCGGAGCTTGGCGAGGGCAAGATGTTAGGCCTTGACTTGCTTCGAGAGACTGAAGAGCGGGTCACCATTATCCATTATCGTTTAAAGGTTGCCTTTGATCAACAAAAGGCTTATGCTAATCTTAAGAGAAGAGACATTGAGTACGGAATTGGTGAGAAAGCCTTCCTCAAAGTATCACCATAGAAGAAGGTTTTAAGGTTTGGAAAGAAGGGAAAATTGAGTCCCCTATTCATTGGACCCTTTGAAGTCATTGAAAGAGTTGGCCCCATGGCATATCGACTATTGTTACCCTCAGAATTGAGTAAGATCCATGATGTTTTCACATATCGATGCTTCAGAAGTATCGTTTTGATCCTTCGCACATTGTGGAACCTGAGTCTGTAGAACTTCGACCAACTCTATCCTATAAGGAGGAACCGGTTCAAATTCTAGCAAGAGAAGTCAAGAGGCTTCGCAACAAAATCATATCGTTGGTTAAAGTGCTCTGGAGGAGCCACACCGTCGAGGAAGCCACTTGGGAACTGGAAGAGACCATGAGACCGCAATATCCACATCTCTTCGGTTCAGGTAAAAATTCGAGGATGAATTTTTCTTAAGGGGGAGTTGTAACACCCCAAAATTCGATCTAGTCAGAATTTGGTTCCGATGATCGGAAATTTTGTATCGATAAAGACTAAATATAGTATTCATTAGTTAATCATTGATATTGGAAGTCTAATTGAATTAAATCATTGCCATTGGACGCTTTTGAATAGTACTGAAAACATTATAGTGACTAAATTGAGGAATTTGTAAGCTGGAGGGCAATTTTATGATGTAGTGAGAATTGAGGGACTAACTTTGCGATTAGCCCCTCCTCAATTAATATTTGCATACGTGGTTTATCTTGGTGAGAATGCTTCACCAAAAAGAATGCCTTTACCTCATAAACATAGCAAAAAATGAATTGAGAAAGCTTACCCGAAAATTTGGAAAGCACACACCTCTCTTAAACCTTTCATCTTCATCTTCTTCCTCACCTTGAACAAGCAAGCACCTCCATTAGAGAAGGTTTTGAGGTTCAATTTTCTTTCGTTTTATTGATATCGAATCGTTGTTATTGATCGGGTAAGCTATATTCCTCAATCGATTATTGAATTCCATGGATATATCAAGCTTAATCTTGAACTAGGGTTTTGACTATCCATGGATACTTCATCGTTGTTGTTTATATAGAAATCAGATATCGATTTTGACATTGTTGTATTGATTTGTATATCGTAATATCAACCCTAATAGTCTCCTATTAATTTTCTAGCTCAAGAAGTGGAGAAAGAGGTTTCACCGTCTCCATCGAAAGCCGAAGCAAGGGTATTGTTATCCGAGAGCCTTGAAAGCTTCAGATTGTCAAGGTGAGTGTAGTCGGAGTCTCGGGATTAGGCAAAAAGCCTTCCCGAATCCATTTTTGTTATCTTCAATTATTTTACTCACATTGCTATTGGAAATAGTTGCATCGGTGTAACCCCCTTAACCCGGTCTAGACGGTTGACCCGAATTAAGAAAGTCACACGGGGAAAACCAAAGTCAACCCGAAAGTCAACCTTGATTAACGACCCTTTTTTTCTTTTTAATCTTAACTAGATGCACATTAACCATAATTGTGATCACACAAACAACATACTCAAAGATCACAAACATCAGAGATCAAACAGGGACCCAATTGAACAAATTACAACTTTAGGGACCAAATTGTAAATTCTGATAAATATGAGGACTTAACCCAAAATGAAGTTACCATCTTGAAATTAATCAGGTTTCATGCTTCTCTGTGAAATTTCAGCTCAAAAGGACATCCACAGCTCATGCAATTGATCATACAAGATTCGGGACCAAAACGTAACCAATTCAAAACATAAAAGATACTTTTAACCGAATTAACAGACAGGTATCGATACGCCTGGTGTCGTATCGATACGCGGGGAAGGCAGTAACCAAACTCTCAACATGGTATCGATACGAGTCTCCCCGTTTCGATACGGCATTCATACGGTATCGATACTAGTTACCTCGTTTCGATACGGCATTCATACGGTATCGATACCCTAACAATCGTACCGATACGCCTAGGCAGAAATGTGCATATTTGGCTCAGGCGTATCGATACGCAAGCCCGAGTACCGATACCCCTGCCTGGAATTGACTCGAAAACAGCATCAAACATGCTTCAAACTTCAAATTAACAACACCAAACCATATCACATAATCAACCAACATGCAAGGACCTCAATTGCATCACCAATTCAACATAAAATCATCACATAAGAAAAACCCCAATTTAAGTGGCATGCTTCCTATTTAAGCTATCCATTCAAACTCCAAACTTGCAAAACAAGCATATAAGGTTCCAAACCAAAAACCAACGATCTCAACAACACTCAACATACTTAGGGAGTCTCAAACACCTTCCAAAACATACACATAGGTCCCCCATTGCCAAATCAACCAAAAGCTAAAAGTACTTATAAAACCTTCATACATTGAGCTTTACTTGAACTTGATTGCTAGCCCTTCCTTGCTACCCCTCAAGATACTCTATTGCTCTGCATTATTGAATTAAGAAAACAAGAGAGCGTAAGCAAAAGCTTAGTGAGTTGTGCTCTTTAAAAACCATTCAATAATGCAATTTAACCATTTATAAAACATGCTTATAATCAACCTTTGTTCATGCTCAAAAGCATACTTTAAGACAAGCAATTCCATGCTTCAAAATACATTTAAACAAGCATCACATGCTTCAACATAATCTTTAAACAAGCATCTCATGCTTCATAAAATTCTTAACATGTCATATTGGCTCAAGTGATACATTTCATTTATTAAAATCAAGTTCAACAACTTTTCCCAAGGACTTTTAAACACCTTGGCCATGGACTTTTAAACACCATGAATGAGGACCACACAAGGACTTTTAACCACCTTTGTGTCCAATGCTTGAATCACCCCAAGGACTTTTAAACACCTTGGCCCCAAGGACTTTTAAACACCTTGGCCCCATGGACTTTTAACCACCATGGAAAGGAGCACCTAAGGACTTTTAACCACCTTAGTGTCCGCAACAAGAACCATCCAAGGACTTTTAACCACCTTGATGTTCTTAGATAACAAGGCTCACTCAAGGACTTTTAACCACCTTAGTGACCTTCACTTTTACAAAACATCACTTGCCAATATACATATTTCACATCATATAATCCACTGTTTTAAAGCATTAAACCAAGCCATTTCACCATGCATTTCAAAGCATCAAATCCACATTTAAACAATGTATAAAAAATCAAGGAACTCCTACCTAGAGTTACCTTCACCACATGGCTTAAAACATCAGCAAATATCATGCTAAAACATGCTTACAAAACAGTAATTTAAACATGCAAATCATCATTTTGCAACACACCAAAACATGGCCACCACTTAGAGAGAAATCCGAAAACTTACACTTGAGCTTAGCAAAGTTGTTTAGACTTAAACTAAGCTCCCAAAACCTTCAAACCTTGGTTTTAAAGCTGAAAATCCATTTTCACAAATGCACTCACCAAATTCCACTTTGCTTCAACCAAAGCACCAAATCAAGCCTCCGGATCAACAACTCTCAGATCCAAGGATGCCTCCCCTGTTTCAACACATTAAAGCAGAGGATTAATGCATCATCATGCATTAATTGCTTCAATGAAAGCATCTAAACTTGCTGCTCTCACATAACCTCCATTTTCGGCCACCAAACACAACCGAAAATGCATCCAAAACACTTCCAAACAAAGCCCAGCCATAAACCAGCAAAACCTCACTTCCATTAACATCATAAAACATCTAAAAACAACCTATTAACAACCTTATACCTCCAGCAACAACAGATCACCAAGATCACCACAAAAACTACCTTAAAACACAAGCTAAACTTAGGAAACTCAACCTATCCGGGATTGCATCAATCAAAACTCATTTCCTTATCAACTTAGAGATCATTTAACATCAAAAACACCTCTCAAATCACAGATTTAACAGATCAAACGAAAATCATGTGAAATCATCAAAATCTTGCATAATTAGCCAAGATCTATAAATCAACTTAAAAGCCTTTAATTAAACATCAATTTAGGATTGAAAACTTAGGAATTTCAGTAAAGAACTTGAAGTTCAGAGGAGAAGGACGTTCTTACCTCCAAACTTGAGTTTCTCCTCTTTTTGGAATGAAAATCCTTGATGAAACTTGTAGAAATTGAAGAGGTTTTGAAGATTCAATGATTAGGGATTAAATGAGAGTTGAAAGGAGGAATTTAAGTGATAAAATCAGAAACAAAACTCTGGAAATGGAGTGTTTGGGTTGAGAGAAAAAGAGAGAAAGAAAATGAGAAGTTAGTTGAGAAAGTAGCAAAATGAGATTTCCCTCCTTTATGAAATCTTTAAAATCAGAATTATAACTCAAAATATCTTAGAAAAATCTGGAGAAACTCCCTTTGGGTAAATAGCTCCTTAAAGATTCAAAGTTTCAACCCTTTATAAAACAGCCACCAAACTTTCAAAAATTACATTTTGGTCACTAGCCAAAATGTCACCCTTCCAAAACTCATTTTCCAAAATTGATTTCACAGTTCACTTAATTATATTAAAAGATGATTTTAGAACATTTTTCCATATTTTTAATGCAACCCGAACTAGGCTTTCCTAATTCAACCTCTTACGATTCGAACAGCACTTTGACCAACCGGTCAACGCCCAAGACTTCCAAGCCCAAAACCGGGGCGTTACAATCGGATAATTAAACGGACACCTTGGTAAGTGTCGGTAAGTTTGTCATTGAGTATCGGACATAGTCATTGATATAGACATCGTTATAGAAACATTGCAAAGAAATCATTGATTATTGTTATTAATATTGAACCATGAAACATTTATTATGAGATATATTGGCTATTGACAATATTGAAAATCATTGGTCATCGGAATACTCATTGATTATTGAATAGATATTGGATACAATTGGCATGCCATAAAATTCATGAGCTCGGTGTACGGGTGGGCTACGACCTATATTGATTTGGCGAGGCGGAGGGATGTGTATTGATATTGGTCATATTAGTGAGGCGGAGGGACTAGACCATTCATTGACTTGGCGAGGCATAGGAATTCGCGTATCTACTATCTTGATTCAATCCAAGGATTAATGATGAAAAAGAATATGTTAAACATTGTATATTGTTGCATAACGTTGACATTGTTAAGCATGAGATCATATATATTGATACTTGACATATTGTTATTCATATTGCTTATGACTACCTCACTAGGCATTGTATGCTTAATGCGTCTCATCTCATGCATTTTCAGGTTGAAAGGATCGTGTGTCGGGAATCGGATTGGCATAACAAGACAAGTCACTGCAAGCCCTCGAGTAATGTGTGTTGATCTTAAGAACTCCTTGGAAGGTGGAAAAGTAGTTGAACTAGTCACTTATGCCCATTTTGTTATGTTTGTGATATGCATATATTGTAATATGGTTAATGGCCCTAAATGTACTTTTTAGTCGGTTTAAAATGGCTTAAAAGTGCATACTTGGCTCATAAAGGTCAAAATATAGTAAACGTATTTGTATGATCATGAAATTTGGCATGTTAATAGTTTATACCATTGAAATATTGTATGTGAAGTTTTGTTGCATTTGGACATCGTTTAGTGGGTCAAATTGAATAAATACCAAAAAACATTTGTCATTACAGGTCAGACCGTATTGAAACGGGTGATGGCGTTTCGATACGGGTAAGCATAATTGAGCCTAAGGAATGGGACGTATCGGAACGGTTCATGGCCATTTTGAAACATTTTGTCTCAGTAATCCTTCGTTTCGATACGGGTTTATGGCGTATCGAAACGAGTAAAAGTCTAGGGAAGTTAACTCGTTTCGATACAGGGCATATCTGTATCGATACGGTCTAAAATGGTAAGTCAACAAGGGTTGACCATCATCCACCTGTTTCGAAACATCCTTAGGGTGTTTCGATATGGGGTCAGTTAAGTTAGTTAAAGGCATATTAAACAGTTTGCAAGATTCACAGTTTAGTCACTGAGTATTGAAAGATTAAATTGAATGAGCTAATGGTCTCCAAAGTGTATGAAATTTTACAAGCATGTTGATAATGTAATGAATTTCAATCTGGTAAAATCGATTGCATTGAAGGACCCCTAAGTTGCTAAAATTACAGTTTAGTCCTTAAGACTTGTATTAGTTGCAATTTAACCCCGATTGATTAATTATTGTTTCATATGGATTAATTGGACTAAATTGTATTAAGGTATTGTGTTATTGTATGATATTGGTTTAAAGGTTGATATTAAAAAGAAATTTTATTGCATTGTCTATTTTATTGAACATCGATATCACCTTCCGATCCGGTTCTTGACTAGACCGGGAAGGGGATGTTACATCATGCCCAGCTCAAGCTATCACTCTTAGCTCCACTACCTAACTAGCTAGCTACACTACCTTGCTAGATAAGCATGAAGGGTCACCTAAGCAACCATTCGGCTATGGAGGGAGATTATGGTGCCTCTTCACACCTTGGCGCCAATTTTAAGCATCACCAACCATTGAAGAGTTGGTCGAATCATCACCAGCACTCTACATGCCCATTCGGTCATTTGAAGGGAGACACTAATCAAGCCGAACAACCACCTTGGCCTTGAGTCATGTCCATTCGGCTACCCCTTGTAACCTATAAATAGGACATCAATTTCACTATGTAAACACACAATTCAGAATATATAAATTTCCTTTTTGTGAGTTTATCTCTCAAATTTGTTCTTTTAAGAACTTCTTGACTTATCAAGCCTATTCTAAGGTTTATGGCATCTTCCTATCCATCTTTGATACTTCGGATTATTGGTTCTTATAACCATTCAGTCTAAGTCACCCTACCACCCTCAAAGTCCTCTTTAAGAATGGGTTTGTGCTTCTATAGCATAAGTTCTTCTTTTGAACCTTTGAATACTACCTATCTTCATTTCCATCTTTTCCATTCACCACCATATCTGAACAGCCCCTAAACCCTTTACCAAATTCATCCTTCCATTCATACCATACACTACCATACTTCTGCATCCTAATCTATCTTCATCATTTCTTTCCAATTTCATCAAGAAGACATTCAGAAAATCAAGGCTTGCTTGCATTCACGGTCGGGACAATTAAAGCTTCTCTCAACAACATCAATTAGAGAGTTGGAGCGCATCAAACTATTACACTACATAACCAAGCAATAAACTCAAATATTCCAACCTAGAAATCTAACAATCCACCTAGTTTCGGGATTCTATTATTAAAACCCACTTTACCACTTTATTAAACATCCAAAACACGATTAAAACCAATCCACAAACCATCAAAACAAATCCGATTTGAAAATCACAAGATTTCACCAATTAAACTTTGATTAAGAAAAATTACATAATTAATACATTAAAACCCATTAGAAAACATATGTAAAGAGCCAAGAACTTGAGAATTTTAATAAAGAACCTTACATTAGAGGAGTAAAACGCATCTCACCTCTAATGGATGTTTTTCCCTTTAATTGGATTGATTTACATGAGAAAGTAAGTTAAAACTATAAGGTTTTGATAGGAAATCAATGAGAAATTATTTGACAATAAAAGAGTAGAGAAATCAAAAGTTTACCTCAAGATTTTGAAGAAAAAAAGAGTGTTTGGCGGGTGAGAATTGGTGAGAAAAACTTTTAGAGAGAAAGTAGTTACATAAATTTTGTTTTAGACAATTTAATTATAAAATAAATTCTCCTGGGCCTTTTATTATTTTCAAAACCATTTTAAAAATAGTCAATTTAGGGTTAAAGTCTGATATTAGACTTTGGGCAAATAGTTCCTTAAAGATTCAAAGTTTTAACTTTTTTACAAAACAATTTAAGAAATTAGGAATTAATAGCATGTGGAATATCATCAAGAAACATCATATTGTCTTGCTTTGGTTGGAAAATGAATTTGGAGAAGATGGTCTTCCAAAAATGGCGTAAAAAATTAGGAACATGAGTGAAAAATGGATTTGATGAAATAGCTAGTGTTTAAGAAAGAAATATATAGAGGAAAATGATAAAGAGATCCATTTAAAATATTGAAGTATTTGGAAATTAAGAAAATAATTTGGGGAGAAAAAAATGAAGAACTTACTCTTCTTTTAGAAAATCAACAGTCAATTATGTTGGTTAAAGCTCAAGAGATTTTAATTAAAACACAAATTATATATTTGCTCCTTAAAGATTTTTAGTATGCATTCTTTTTTAATTTAGTCACCAAAACTCTTACAAAATAGTCACCAAAATCTCAACTAAAAATCCAATAGACTTAATTAAAGTCTTACGAATAAAAATTGTTATTTAATAAAATCATTAAATAACTCCACAAATTTATTTTAACACATTTGATAAATCAAATACCACTTTATCAAACTTAATAAAATTTTGGGATTAATGAATTAGCTAAAAACCCTAACGGTTAAGTGATTAATGAGAAATTAATGTTTAAAGTAGACTACTTGTGAATTGTGTTAAGAAAAAATAGAAGCCTATATCCAACATGGGTGGGATACCAAGGGTGTGATGTTTTTATATACACCAACCCATTTGAATGACTTGGGTTGATTGTGCCTTTTGTGCAGCGTAAAGCGTGCAAATCTAAGCTGGCCGGCTCATCCACTTGTGTCCTTGTGGCAAAGTTTGATGTTTATCATCTTTTGGAACCCGTGATCAAGAGTATTGCATGTTGTGTGCCTTCGTTGAAAAAAAGCTAAAAGAAGATTGAACAGATGTTACTTTTGCATCACACCAGCATATTCTAAAAAAAAATCTAAGCTCGCGGAACCAAGTTGGGGTACGTCCAATATCAATTTTAGTTTTTGTTATTGATTTTTTAATATTAATTTCAAATTACATATTTTATTATGTTCGATTCAATAAACTCAGTATTTAATTTTTACTTGGATTAATGCTTATTTTCTAGCATTGCTTGCTGTCTATGTTTGGATTTCTTTTCACCTTTTTTGTTGGCTTTATTTTTGGGCCTATGCTTGAATTATATGTTCTGGGTTGTGCCTTCTTTCTTTGAACGAAAGATTTCCCATTTGATTAAAAAAAATTGGAACACTACACTCCTGACTCGGCCCCCACAGGCCACAAGCCCAGTTCTACTTTCACGATTCCAGTGTGCAAGCAGAATCTCTTCTTTTTCCTTTCCTGAGATGGTTGATGAAAAAACACAAATGCATATTCACTTTGTAAGCCAAAGTGAGACTGCTGCTGCATCTTTAAGTATATTATACATATTAAGTCATACAACCTCCATATTTATACATCACATTATAAATTGACAAATTGACTAGTCTAGAATAGACTGAAAAAGGTTCACAACCATTAACTAAAACCCCCCTTGAAAAATAAGAAGAAAATCAGTGCAAGGCAGATTTGTGGACAATATATCGATAAGCAGCAACTTTTTTCCTCCTGGAAGTTGTATTATCCACAGAGAGCACCATTTTGCCAGCTTCTCTTGAGGTGAAGGAGTTGTGAATGGCCCCCTCTGAAGGACTCACTTTCCTTGGCTTCTCCACGGCAATGGTGTAGCTGCCTTGTGCGTTGGGCACGAATTCTGCACAGTATTCCAAGTCCCACCCTCCCACTACCAGGTCCCATGTTATGGTTGCTCCACCCTGAATCAAATGTTTCTTTCATCGCTGATTTGCAAATGAATTGGTTTAGCAAGTCAAAAGAGCATTAAAACTGACCTCAATCCCTTCGATTTGGATGTTCACTTTCTCTCCACCTTTGACAGTGAACTCGGAGGCTGGTTTCTGCAAATCGTTGGGTTGACTCAGCCCACCATACTGTACTGGAACATCTTCAGGCCTTATAAACCTGACCAAAAAAGTTGTGTATTTTAGCAGAGATTCCAAGGTAAACGAAAATGCAGGGAAAAGACTGACTTGTAGAGCGTTTCGGCAGCGTATCCTTCTCTGGAGATCACGAATTTGCTCTTAGTTCGCTGAGTTAGAAACGGACTGAACACCGAATAAAGCACACTGAAGTACCATGGGACATTGATGAAAATCTAAAACCAAATGGCAGACGATGGAAAGTTAGGTAGAAGCGAAAGAGAGAAGCATTTGTATGAGTATGAATATTACCTTTGTGGCCACCATTTCAGGGTAATTGTCTTGAAAAAGGGAGAGGATCTGATTGGAGGCGACTCGAAGCTCCCTCTTGGGCATGTCTTTGAGATCAGTAACCTGAATGATGGAGTTGATCCCACCAGGCTTGAAATGCAAGAGACTGATACCTCTCTCCAGAACTTGAACCCTCCATCTCAAAAACTTGTTCAGCTTCTCTTCATCACCCAAGATTCTCTCGTACATTTCCTTGTCTCTAAAAACGCCATAAGCATTGTAGCAAACAGGGTGGCCTTCTCTATCGTATCCATGCATATAAGCGACAACGCCGTCCAGCTCCTTCAACCCCAAGTCTTCCTCCCCAACATCGTCTGCCTTGAACTCTTTCCTCCAACCAACACACTTTTCCAACATGTTGAAGGAATCCAAAACCCTGAAGTCCCTGGCTCGCAAGAACTTCAATAGAATGACATCGGCTTTTTCATCTTCAGCAAGAAGCGGGACTCCCCACATGCTGCATTCCCCGTCCGGGCCATACCAAGCCATGAGCTTGTCCTTGAGCTCTTGCAACGCCTTCTTCTCGGAAGACTTCAAATGGGAGATGAAGTAGGTGTCTTCCTTGAAAGGGGAGCGGAAGCTGGTGGCCTCCATTAGAGTAGAAACAAAGCTTTTCTTAAAAGGCTTAGGAGACGCTTCAGGAATGGAAATAGGCGACTGAGTATTCTCCATTAGAGAAACCGGGAAGGAATCTCTGTAAAAAGCGAAAGAGGGATTTGTTTTGTTGGAATATGTATTATGTATGTAAAAGAAGCATGGGGTTTGATTGAAGAGCAGAAGAAAAGAGAAAAACACTTTGCAGGGTAAGAGAAAGTGACTACTGCACTGCAACGCCCAATGACCAAGCACAGCCCAAGACAAGATTATTTAATAAGAGACGTACGGAGATTAGTAAAGAAAGAAGCAATCAATCAATCAATACGCCGCGAGCTTGGTTTTTGAACTTGAAAACAGAGTTTGAAAGGGGAGTAGAGAGAGTGTTTGTCACGCGCAGAGTTGGGCCGAGTGGGGGAGTAAAGGCGTAAAGCGGTGCCTTGCAGAGATTGCGATAATTATTGAGGGATTCAGGGAGGGGAGCACGGGATTCAGTTGGTCGTCCGCTGGGACCCAAGGAACCAGCTTTATTTTTCTCTCTTTCTATCCTTTCTTTAAAGTTAAAATATCGGTACAAAATATAATGAATGTTTTGTTCGCGAAAAAAATCAGTGAAAATAATTTTTTTAGCATCGTCTACGTTTGATTTGAAAAAATTTTAAACAAAATTATTGATATATTCCAAACAACCATCATTCCCATGTTAAGCTCCATGCTTCACGAATTTCGAACACTTATATATCTTCGAACCCATCAACACTTAGAGACCTCCACACTTGGCCAGTGTACCGAGACAAGACAGCCATCCAGTAATGAACCTTAAGTAAAAATTTAGTTATGATAAGTCTTATTTTATGTTTTGGTAAATAGGATTTTAAGAACTTGAAACTTGTTAAATATTCTTGTTGATGTCTGCGATTATGTATTGAAGAAACCTAATGATA
Organism: Hibiscus tridactylites; assembly: GCA_958450335.1. Classification (NCBI taxonomy): domain Eukaryota; kingdom Viridiplantae; phylum Streptophyta; class Magnoliopsida; order Malvales; family Malvaceae; genus Hibiscus; species Hibiscus tridactylites. Next base: position 48,459,964 of record OY288266.1, read on the forward strand.
TAAATGAGTGAAACATAACAAAAACAAGGGTTCCAACCAAATAGGTATTGTAATCACTAATTTTGTCCGGACCTTGAACCCCCTTAGTTTGTGTTGTTAGTGGGCTTATTGGGCTGTTAGGTATTTAAAAGGAAAAAAACGAATATATATATATATATATATATAGGGATGAGATCAAGTTACATGGTGTAAAACTCATTTAGTTTTACACCAATCTAGGACCATTGGATGAGTGAAATGTATGGATGAGATTAACAGTAAAAAATGTGAAGATTATCACTTGGGAAAAAAAGATAAGGAAATAATCTGGGCCATTAATTACCATCATCCAACGGTCCAAAAATAGTGTAAAAGTAATTGAGTTTTACACAGTGTAAGTTGATCCTAACCCATATATATATATATATATATGTGTGTTACTACCATTATATCATTATTACTCTTTTAGTATCATTACTTTTATATATTCATTATATTATTGATATCATCCCTTTCGCAAAAATCCCTAAACATTACTATAATACTTTTTAATGTTATCTTATCATTATTATTATTATTTGTTTTTATCATTATGTTTATTATTCATTATATTTATCTTTATTATTATTAGTGTCGGTTATTATTATTATTATTATTATTATTATTATTATTATTATTATTATTATTATTATTATTATTATTATTATTATTATGAAGATAAAAATAGAAAATAAATAAATGAAAGCCCAAAATAAATATTGATTGGAAATAAGAGTCCAAAAATAATAATCCATTACATACATAAAACTCAAAAGCCCATACATTCTCAGCCCAATCAAACAGAAACCCTAAGCTAACCCTAATTGCCTGATGTCTTTTTCTGCAGCCGCCACAAGCCACAGCCGTCAGATCAGGGATGATCCAACGGTGCAGATCGCATGAGGAGAGAAACCCTAGGGTTTGGTCTCGCGCCACCAAACCCACAACCGTCAGATCTGTTTAGATCTGACGGTCCAGATATCGTCTCACCACAAACCCTAGGAGAGCCCCAACTAGCTCCACGCCGCACGCACTGAGAGCCGTCGGATTGAAGGAAGATGTATGGCCCAGATCGCGTCTGAAGGAAACCCTAATGAGGGTGTTGTTGATCCGCACCGTACGCCTCCCCCACCGTTAGATCAAGATCTGATCTAACGGACCAGATTGGCACGTGCTCTACACCGGACGTCTGTTCGTGTTCCACGCGCGCGTCCATAACAACCCAAACCCCTTCACGCGCGCGTAACTTGGTCCTGTGACCCCTCGTCTGCACGCCTCTGACCTTCTGTCCCCGCCGCGCACCCTCTGCCGCCCCTACGCTAACACCATTTTGGGAGGTTTCGTCATGCAACAGAAAAAAGAGAAGGGGAATCAGATGACCAAAAATGTAAACTGATACACAAAAAAGAGAGTCAACCAGACAAGGCTTCAGAAATCAGAGAAAAAGATGATTTTCTTTTCATGTAACCTTTCGGTTATATAGGAAACCGAAAACAAAAGAAAAAAACAGAGAGCATTCAAGAGGTTTTTTAGAGAGGAACCATTCGAATTTTTCAGAGAGCATTCGAGAGGTTTTTTAGAGAGGAACCATTCGAATTTTTCAGAGAGCATTGTAATCAAAATTTGTAGAAATCAAAAAGAGAAAAGCATTTCAGAGGTATATCGCATCATCTATTTCATTTTCCATTTTCGAAGCATAAAAAAAAGAGAAAACAAGTTAGAGTTTCGTTTTTTACCTTTGTCGTTGGTCTGTCTACTCCGTGTCGGTTCACGTTCCCTCATCGACGATAAGCTTTCCGGCCTCCCATAGGCTGTGCATGGTGAGTCGGAGGGAACGACAACCAAAAAGTACTCGTTTTGGTTTTTTTTATTGTGTTTCGGTTTTCGAAAGGTAACAAAAGGGGCTTTTTTGTGTTTCTGGGGGGTCTCGGAAAAGTTTTAAAAAAGGTTTTTTTTAGGGTTCCGGCGCCGGCAACGACGATCGGAACCCCTTGGCAGCGCCGGATTTCACAGAGAAGAAAGGGGGGATGGTTCTCGGTTTAGGGTTAATCGAAATAAAAGAAAGGCCAAATGAGTTTTTAAGTTTGCTTTTATAATGTTTTTTTATTTCAAATATGGTTTAATCGCGTCTTAAACCCTTCCGCATCGTCGTTATTACGCGTGAAGGGCCTCCGCGTTTTGAAATTCCGCATCCGGCCCCTGAAATGTTTTCAAGCGTTTTTAATTTGATCCCTAATCTGTTTCTTTTTTTCCTTTTTCTAAAAGGTTTTTCTTCTTTAAATTATTACCTTTTTTCTTTAAAAAAAATTCTCTTCAATGTTTTGTTTCTTTTATTATAATCCTAATTAAATATTTCCCTTTTTTAAAAACTTACCGTGTATGTATATGTATATATGAGGCATATTCCTTATTTATTATAATATATAATATATAATATATATGCATGGATATTTCCCTTTTTTAAAAACTTACCGTGTATGTATATGTATATATGAGGCACATTCCTTATTTATTATAATATATAATATATAATATATATGTATGGTATAATATATATATATAATATCCATTTTTAATTATTCCCCATTAATGCAGTAGAAAATATGCCTTATGTTAGCATTTTAATGGACGTGCTTTTCATTTTATTTCCTTATGTACATATGATATGCTTCCTTTTAATTATTCGATTGTAGTGCCCTTTTATTTCTCTTTTTTCTTTACATATATAATATGCTCATACATAAGATATATAATTGTTCGTGCATTCATCGTTTTATGCTCCCTTTTCGCAAGTTTCGTTAACTTATTCATATTGTTGCATGCATTTGTTTATTTTATTTCCTCGATATGCTTTCGATGGTATACTATGTTAAGTTGAATTCGGAATATAAAAATATAATGCGAGCGTCTTTTTATTCGGGAGTGAACGAGGCCAGTACCAGTCGTAGTGGTGGTGGTTCGGACGTTCTCTCTCGAATATTAAGACCTTTAAAATTCACTCGCTCGTATAACCAAATTTCGATACGATTCGTCACTTTAATTCGCAAAATTTAATATTAATTGAGCGGTAATGTTTTTGGTACCGATTTTTGGGCACGACGGGGGTGCTCATCCTTCCCCGCGTGTAACCGACTCCCGAACCCATTTTCAAAAGAAGAATCTCTGGTTTAGTTTTCGGTGTCCGGTCTACCATTTTTAAATGACCGGTGGCGACTCCTCTATTTTTACAAATCTGACTAATTTTTCAAAACCAATTTAAAACCCGGTTCTTCTAAGTGACACCGAGGTATTTTTTTTAGTCGCAACAGATGGCGACTCCGCTGGGGACAAATTTTTGTTTTCAAAAACAAAAAAGAGAGTCAAGCCAAAAAAAAACTTTACCGCTCAATTAATATTAGAAGTTGCGAATTAAAGTGACCAAATCGACCGATATTTGTTTATAAGTGCGAGTTTATTTTAAACGCATTTAAAATTGGCATTTTAACCCGTTCGTTTAAGTGGGGGGGAAACGCTAGTGCTTTCGTGTGGATATTGTTCCTCCGTCTGGGCCTAGCAAGTACCTTCAGGGCTCGAGTACCCTATATCTTCGTGGGAATATCGTTTCTCCGTCTGGATATAGCGAAAGGGTCCCCTCGAATTGAACTCGGTTGAGAGGAGCCTATAATGGGTGATGACCGGGGGCCTTGCTACCCTTAGTAGGGGACAGCGAGGACAGTTCGAGTACCTCCTAGAACCAAAACTGCATGTAGAGAACTAGATTGCCCACCCATTTTAGAGCCATGCGGACAACCTAGGTTCATTAGACGGGATAAATAGGGTTGCTTGCTTTCATGCTTGCCTTTTATCATGTTTATCCGACATTAACGATTATTCTTATGATCTTTTTGCATTTATTCTCGCATGCATATCATGACATAAAGGTGTTGAGTCAAGGTGATTTTACCCGATCAAGGGCTATCATTGTGGACGAGAGGTTGCTAGAAAAGATGTTGTCAGCAAGTCTGACATCGGTCAAAGGTGAATCAGAACAGATAAAGGGGCAGTTTACCGAGCGAAAGCACAGCGTCAGGTCATTTAATGCCCACCACCGAAGAAGGCACATCTCTTCTCCATACCGAGGAAGTCAAGCGAGATTGGATCTACTCGAAACATCCTGAGCCGCAAAATTTCGAACCGTCTATCGGATCAACATCTTTGGATCACAAGCGGCAGCATATTTGTAAGACTTTGTTATGAATGTCTTGTAACAAGGAACCTGTTGAGTGGATCGAAAGATCGATAATTACCAAGAGGGGGGGTGAATTGGAATTTTAAAGGATTGTGGTGGAAATTGGCAAATAAAAATTGAAGAACAAGGGATTTAGAGTGGTTCAAGTTCCAAATGAACTCTACATCCACTACCTTAGTCTCACTAAGGATTTGCAACAATTTCACTAAATTGATCTTCCCCTTTTCTAGGACAAGGAGGCAACCCTTTACAATATCGGTTGATTTTTCTACCCAAAAATCAACCCAACCCTCACACAAGAGAACAAAGAAATTTGTAGGCTAATAAGGTATCTCTCAATACAAATGATAGCCCCAATACAAGCACTCAACCCAATTTTACAAAGTATGAATGAAGAACACAAATTGGGGTTTCTAGACAAATATGAAATTTTGCACAATTGCTTGGATTTGATGAATAAGTGTTTGCTTGAAGTTCAATAATAGTTGCTGTAGCTTTTGGATGTCTCTTTTATACCTCTTCATTGATTTCTAGCCGTTTGGGTGGTTGGGGATCTAATTAGAGCCGTTGGAACCCTCTCTTACCACCATAAATGCACTTCTGCAGCTACCAGTATCGGTACGCGGGAAGGTGTATCGGTACCTGTCTCAAAAAAGAAAGAGCCGTTGTGCACATTTAATACATGGGTATCGATACGCGTGTAAGCGTATCGGTACGGGGTATCGAAACGGCAAGGGCCGTATCGATACTATTTTCTAAACTTAGCTCACTGTCCGCAACCGTATTGGTACGAGGGTTTTGCGTATCGATACGGGTCAACGAACTTTTAAAGTTTGGTTACCAACCAACTGACACCAACGGTCATATTTTTTAAACCGACTTATATTAAAAAATTACAAAGCCCGTATCGATACGGGGGTTAACCGTATCGGTACCGTATTCAAACTCTTTGAATTTTAACACAGGGCTGTATTGATACGAGGGTTTGGGGTATCGATACAGATGTCGACAGTGACCAAGTTTGGCAAAATGGTATCGATACGCTATGTGCTGTATCGATACGCCTGGACGTTTTTGGATGGTTTTGCCTTGGAACACTTAGAAAATATTTTGAGTTTGAGTTTTATAAATCAGTTTCAAAGTGTTGGTGTTTTAAAAACTTATTAAGGGACTTAAAAACTAATTTTAAGTTTTACAAAATAATCCTCAATGATTTAATTATATCAAAATCAAACATAGGTTTTACAATCTCCCCCTTTTTGATATAACAAAACTAAAACTTAAAAATTTGAAAAATCTTCATAAAGAACTCCCCCTTAATATAAGCTTGGTAACCTTTTAAATTTAAATCAAAATATTTTAATGTGTGAGCTAGTTTCTTCTCCCCCTTTTTGTTAGATCAAAAAATCTTTGAGACAATTAAGTGCATAAAGAAATCAAGGTATAATAAGCAACATAGATATTATTCATTAAAGCAACATACTTAAAATCCAAACAAAGACAAAATAAAAATTAAAGCATAGGTTTTAATCCTAAGATAAACTTAATCCTAAAAACATAAAGCATAGGTGCATAATAATATAAAGTCCTAAATGATATGCATGACAAACAAGAGAAAAACGTCTAAGCATCATCTTCGTCGTCTTCATCCTCTTCATCATCATCTCCCAAAGGCTCATTGGTACGCATACTATTACGCCACTCATCATGGAAAGCGGCAATGGAGATATTCAAGGAATTATGCCCACTTTCAAGAGATGTGAGGCGATTCTCAAAACCCGTCATCCTCGTGTCAAAAGTAGTTTCCATGGATGTGAGACGAGAATTCATGTCCGTACGTAACCCGGTGAATTGCTCATTGAGATAGGTCATGAGAGTATCCATATTAGGTTGTTGGACTTGGGGAGCTTGAGGAGCTTGAGCCGCTTCATGCATTGCGGCAACTTTCGGTGGTAACTCGGCAAGACGCATCCATTCACCATTAATATAAGAGAATTTTGCCCGAGCAAGGGAGTGCTCATCAATAGGATCGATGAGAGGAGTTGCAATGTCATATGAGCAATCAATTTCCTTTTTAGTAAAGAAATAGCTCAAAGCCGTACCGTATGTGAAGGAGGTGACATGAGGAGTGTGACGATGTTGAACGAGGTAGACTATCTCCGCAAACATAAGTCGAGCTAAATTTGGTCGCTTGGCTTCACGAAAACGCCGAATCCAAAAATCATCCACTTGACGGATGGTGGAATATTTTCCTCCGGAAGGGCGAAACCACCACGATACCATCAAATGTAGAATTCGGTCATGAGCATTAAGGGCGGTGACGGATCCACTAAGAACATGCCCTCCACGGTGCTCATCATCAAGGCCTTCATCTTCCAACTTAAAGACCTCACAAATAGACTCGACATCAAGAGTTATTTTCTTTCCCATAAGATAGGAATTAATTGCAACAACTTCCCCATTACGACTGACACATCTTGCATTAGCATAGAAAATCAAAACCAAGAGACGATAGAAAATACCGGGAATAGAGAGAAAATGAATGAAATTCCAACGATGAAGCAAAGGGAGGTATTCAAACTTGAAACGCTCCGAATTGAGAAAGGGGATGGATACTACCCTTTCGGCACGGATCTTGTAATTCTCATATTGACGGAAGTGATTGAGACCCGAATTGTTTTCAAAGGATTGCTCATAGATAGTCGAGTAGTTAGGACGAGCAATTACTCCAAGGTTGGAGGCTTCATCGGCTTGATTAGCCCTTTGACGCTTCCTCGATGGCTCTTTTGGTGCCATGATCTAAAAGAGAAATTAAGCAAGGGAGATTTCTTCAATTTGAGTAAAAATCAAGGTAAAAAAATTTTAAAGAGAAATTTTGAAAAGAAAAATTTTAGAAGAAAATCAAAGAAAATTTAAACAAAAGCAAAGAAAAAAAAAGAAAGGTGATTACCTTGATAAAAACTTGAAGAATTGAAGAGAACTTGCACAAAGATGAGAGAGAGAGCACAAAGCCTTGCTTGATTTGAAAACTCTTTTAGGTTTGAGTTGAGGTGTGAAAAATATGAAGGAGGAAGTGCCTTTTTATAGGCAAAAACGACTAGGGTTAATTAGGTTTTGAAGAGATTGAATTTAGGTAAAAGTTGGATACATTAAAAGCTTATTTATTGCCATCAGCGCAGTCGAGTATCGATACGCCCGATGGGGTATCGATACGGGGATAAAGATGTCTTTTTGCGAATATGACTGTTTGAACAGTCGTATCGAAACAGATGGGTCCGTATCGAAACGACCCGTATCGATACGGAATTAATCGTATCGATACGCGTGAAGCGTAAAGAATTCTGGGAAACGAAATGAAGAACAGGTATCGATACGCTTATAACGGTATCGATACTGAATGCCCAGAAATGCATTTTTGGTTCAAAGTACAACCAAAGGCTCGAACCTAATATCTCCTATGAGTATGCAAATGATGTATGAGCAGTTCTAAGCATATTTTAACAGAATCATACTCCCCCTAACTATAGGCATGGAAGAAATTGGGAGTCTAAGCATACAAACATGGCATTGCATAAGATCAAGCAAGTTTAAGCACAAAAGAGGTCCAAAAAGGTCAAGATAGGCTAGCTAGACCTAACTCTCTCCTAAGGGACCAAAAACGCTCTTTGTCTAAGGGTTTTGTAAAAATGTCCGCTAATTGATTCAATGTGTCTACATACTCTATAACCACATCTTCCTTAAGGACATGATCTCTAATGAAATGATGCCTTATTTCTATGTGTTTGGTTCTAGAGTGTTGGATGGGATTTTTGGTTAAGCATATTGCACTAGTGTTGTCACATTTTAGGGGTATGGTTCCAACTTTAATACCATAATCTAAGAGTTGTTGCTTCATCCAAAGGACTTGAGCACAACAACTCCCTAAGGATATGTACTCGGCTTCGGTGGTAGATAAGGCTACACTATTTTGTTTCTTAGAGAACCAAGATATGAGCATACTACCTAAGAATTGGCAAGTTCCCGAAGTACTTTTCCTATCAATTTTACAACCCCCATAATCCGCATCCGAGTAAGCATGTAGGTTGAAGGTAGAGTCTCTAGGATACCAAAGGCCTAAGCAAGGAGTGTCTCTAAGGTATCTAAAGATTCTCTTAACGGCTATAAGGTGAGACTCTCTAGGACTAGCTTGAAACCTAGCACACAAGCAAACACTAAACAAGATATCCGGTCTACTTGCGGTAAGGTAAAGCAAAGATCCAATCATAGAACGATAAAGCTTAGAGTCAACACACTTACCTCCTTCATCTTTGTCAAGCTTTGTAGATGAGCTCATAGGAGTGGCTTGAGGTTTTGCATTCTCCAAGCCAAACTTCTTGAGCATATCCTTTATGTATTTTGCTTGGTTGATGAAGGTGCCATCCTTCTTTTGCTTGATTTGGAGTCCCAAAAAGAATGAGAGCTCCCCCATCATGCTCATCTCAAATTCACCTTGCATTAACTTAGCAAACTCTTGACGATGACATTCATTAGTAGAGCCAAAAATAATATCATCAACATAAATTTGAATTACTAAGATGTCATTTTTATACATTTTTATGAAAAGTGTAGTGTCCACCTTACCTTTTTCAAATCCTTTTTCAATCAAAAAATTTGAAAGCCTTTCATACCAAGCTCTAGGAGCTTGTTTTAAACCATAAAGAGCTTTGGTAAGTTTGAAAACATGATTTGGAAATTTTGAATCTTCAAAACCCGGTGGTTGTTCCACATACACTTCTTCATTTATAAAACCATTTAAAAATGCGCTTTTAACATCCATTTGAAAAAGCTTGAAATTATGATAACATGCATATGCAAGCAACATCCTAATGGCTTCCATCCTAGCTACGGGTGTATAGGTTTCATCAAAATCTATTCCCTCTTCTTGAGTGTAACCTTGTGCTACAAGTCTAGCTTTATTTCTCACAATGTTACCACTCTCATCTAGTTTGTTCCTAAAGACCCATTTAGTTCCTATTGTAGATTGATTACTAGGCCTATCAACTAATGTCCATACATTACTTCTCTCAAATTGATTTAACTCTTCTTGCATAGCCATAATCCAAAAATCATCTTTCAAAGCTTCTTTTATATTTTTAGGCTCTATGCATGAGATAAATGCAACAGAGTTCATTAATTTAAGAGAAGAACGAGTGGTTACCCCCTTGGATGGATCACCCAAGATTTCACCATCTTTGACATAGGTCAACTCCCTTGGGTAGCTCACTTCCTTTTCCTCAATAGCCAAGTCCTTCAAGGCTTCAAGAGGTGGTTCTTGTGTGTCTTCTACTTTTGTTTGAATCTCATCCTCCTTTGAAGTTTGACCTCCATCAAAGGCATTTATGATTCCTACATCATCATCATCACAAGAATCCTTCCTAGGAAGGAGGTTATCATCGAATACAACATGAATAGATTCTTCTACTACTAAAGTTCTTTTGTTAAATACTCGATAGGCTTTAGAGGTTAAAGAGTAACCTATAAAAATGGCTTCATCACTTTTTGCATCAAATTTACCTAAGTTATCTTTTCCATTATTTAAAACAAAACACTTGCACCCAAAAGGGTGAAAATAGCTAATGTTAGGCTTTTTAGATTTTAAAATCTCATAAGGTGTTTTCTTTAAAATTGGCCTAATCATTACTCGATTTACAATATAACAAGCGGTGTTTGTGGCTTCCGCCCAAAAATATTTAGGTAAATTGTTTTCACAAAGCATAGTTCTAGCCATTTCTTGTAAAGTTCTATTTTTCCTCTCAACTACCCCATTTTGTTGAGGAGTTCGAGGAGCCGAAAAATTATGGCTAATACCATTTTCATTCAAAAATTCTTCAAACCCTAAATTTTGAAACTCGGTTCCATGATCACTTCTAATGTGTGAAATTCTAAGTTCAAGATCATTTTGGGTTAATTTTGAAAATGTGATGAATTTTTCCAAAGCCTCATCTTTAGTACTTAAAAAGAGAACCCAAGTAAATCTAGAAAAATCATCAACTAGCACAAATGCATAAGATTTACCACCCAAGCTCATAGTCCTAATTGGCCCAAATAAATCCATGTGAATTAATTGTAAGCATCTACTAGTAGAAACATCATTAATGGATTTAAAGGAAGACTTATGTTGTTTACCCTTTGAGCATGCATCACAAATTTTATCATTTGAAAATTTAATTTTGGGCAAACCTCTAACTAGATTTAGAGAGACTAGTTTTTCCAAAACACTAATGCTAGCATGTCCTAGCTTCCTATGCCACAACCATGCATCATTTTCATTTTGAGCAACTAAACATGCATGAGATGTATGTATGTCATCTAAATGCACCATGTATATGTTTCCTATGCGATGACCTATGAGCATAATATTATTAGATTTAATGTCAACAATTTTGCAACCATTTTTATCAAATAAAACATTAAATCCTTTATCACACAATTGACTTATGCTCAATAAATTATGTTTAAGACCATCGACATATAAGACATTTTCAATGAGAATGGTAGAGTGATTACCTATGGAGCCAATACCTTTAATGTGGCCTTTGGAGTTGTCACCAAATGTTACTACTCCTCCACTTTTTGGCTTTAAATCCATGAATCGACTCTTGTCTCCGGTCATGTGCCTCGAGCATCCACTATCAAGGTACCATGAGTTTTGACTTTGTGCTTTGGCCTTGTAGCAATGCTCCCCCTACAAACAAAGATATTAAACCTTGGTTTTTGGTACCCAAATCATTTTGGGTCCATGAGTGTTAGCTCCCAAAACCTTGGTTCCCTTAGGAATCCAAGATGACATAGCAATAATATTATTAGATTTTACAAGTTCCTTAGGAACCCATACACTTCTAATTCTTTTAGCTCTACTATGTCTAGGGTAGCTACCTTGTTTGTAGTAATTAGTCTTTTTCTTAGGTTGGTGTGTTCTAGAGGATTCTCCTACTTCATGCTTGACACTACTAACATTTTTTAAGGACTTTTTGAGCTCATTTAGCTCACCCAACACCTTTTGGTGTTCACTATTACATTGAGATAAAAGATTATTAAGATCAACATTTTCATTTTGAAAAAATTTAAGTTCATCTTTTAATCCTAAAATCTTTTTCTCAAATTTAGAATTAGCTTGAGTGAGTGAGTCATTTTTCTCATTTAGATCTAAAATGATTTTCTTGTTTTTAATGACCGACTCTTTAAACTTCTCAACTAATTCATCATATACCTCTTGTAACTCATCATATGCATCATTTAATTCTTCATATGAAAAATCTAAAGTAGATGAGTTAGAGGTTACCAAGGAGGAATCTTCCTCAAGTGCCATGAGACAAAGATTAGCCACTTCTTGTTCGTCATCCTCCGATGACTCCTCATCACTCCAAGTAGCAAGCTTGGCTTTGAGTTTCTTCTTCTTCTCAAAGCCCTTCTTCTTGAGTTGAGGGCACTCCGAACGGATGTGACCGGATTGTTTGCACTCATAGCAAATGATGGGATCCTTCCCTTCTTCTTTGTTCCTTCCTTTGAAGTCCATCTTTCTTTGGATTTTTCTTCCCCGGTTGGACCTCATGAAGCGTGAGAATCGTTTGGCTATCATAGCCAATTCTTCAAGTTCATCCTCCTCACAAGATGAGCTCTCATCATGTTGTGAAGCTTTAGCCTTGAGAGCTATTCTCATCTTCTTCTTCTTCTTCTCAACTTCAAGCTTCTCTACTCTTTTCTCTTCTTTCTTTTTCTCATCTTCCATTCCTTGCTTCATGATCTCATGAGTAAGGAGAGAACCCACAAGCTCATCAAGCTTCAATGTCTTCAAGTTCTTTGCTTCGATGATAGCGGTTCTCTTCCCATCCCAAGATTCAGGAAGTGAATAGAGTAGCTTCCGGACAAGCTTGTCTTCCGGTATTGTAACGCCCCGGTTTTGGGCTTAGGAGTTTTGGGCGTTGACCGGTTTGGTCAAAGTGTTGTTCGAATCTAAGAGGTGAAATTAGGAAAGCCTAGTTCGGGTTGCATTAAAAATATGGAAAAATGTTCTAAAATCATATTTTAATATAATTAAGTGAACTGTGAAATCAATTTTGGAAAAAGAGTTTTGGAAGTGTGACATTTTGGCTAGTGACCAAAATGTAATTTTCGAAAGTTTGGTGACTGTTTTATAAAGGGTTGAAACTTTGAATCTTTAAGGAGCTATTTACCCAAAGGGAGTTTCTCCAGATTTTTCTAAGATATTTTAAGCTATATTCTGATTTTAAACATATTAAAAGTGGAGGGAAAGCCATTTTGGCTATTTTGGATAACTAACTTTCTATTTTCTTTCTCTCATTTTCTCTCAACCCAAACACTTTCTCTCCAGAGAATTTGATCTGATTTTCTCACCTAAATTCCTCCTTTCAACTCTCTTTTGATTCCTAATCATAGTATCTACAAAACCTCATCATTTGCTACTTGATTCATCAAGGTTTTTGATTCCAAAAAGAGGAGAAACTCAAGTTTGGAGGTAAGAACGTCCTTCTCCTCTAAACTATCAGTTCTTTACTGAAATTCCTAAGTTTTCAATCCTTAATTGATGTTTTATTAAAGGCTTTTGAGTTGTGAAATGGATCTTGGCTTATAATGCAAGATTTGGTGATTTTTGATGATTTTCGTTAGATCTGATTAATCTGTGATTTGAGATGTGTTTTTGATGTTAAATGAACTCTAAATTGATAAGGAATTGAGTTTTGATTTATTCAATCCCGGATAGGTTGAGTTTCCTAAGTTTAGCTTGTGATTCTTGTTTGTTTTTGAGGTGATCTTGTGGATCTGAGGTTGCTGGAGGTATAAGGTTGTTAATAGGTTGTTTTTAGATGTTAAATGATGTTAATAGATGTTTGGTTTTGATGGTTTGTGGCTGGGCTTTGTTGAGAAGTGGTTTAGATGCATTTTTGGTTGTGTTTGGTGGCCGAAAATGGAGGTTGGATGAGAGCAGCGAGTTTAGGTGCTTTCATTGAAGCAATTAATTCATGATGATGCATTAATCCTCTGCTTTGATGTGTTAAAACAGGGGAGGCATCTTTGGATCCAAGAGTTGTTGATCCGGAAGCTTGTTTTGGTGCTTCGGCAAGAGGCGAAGTGGAATCGGTGAGTGAGATTGGGTTTTCGGCTTTGAAACCAATGTCTTGGGAGCTTAGTTTAAGTCTAAACAACTTTGCTAAGCTCAAGTGTAAGTTTTCGGAAATACTCTCTAGTGGTGGCCATGATTTGATTTTGATGCAATGTGGTTTATTGCATGTTTTAAATACTGTTTTGAAAGCATGATTTAGCATGGTATTTGTTGTTTTTGTAAGCCATATGTTGAAGGAAGCTCAAGGTAGGAGTTCCTTGTTTTTGTACATTGATAAAATGTGGTTTGATGCTTTTAAATGCATCATGAATATGGCTTGGTTTAATGCTTTAAAATAGTGGATTAAATGATGATAATGATGTATATTGGCAAGTGATGTTTTGAAAAGGTTAAGGTCACTAAGGTGGTTAAAAGTCCTTGAGTGAGCCTTGTTACTTAAGAACATCAAGGTGGTTAAAAGTCCTTGGAAGATTCTTGCTACGGACACAAAGGTGGTTAAAAGTCCTTATGTGATCCTTTCCATGGTGTTTAAAAGTCCATGGGGCCAAGGTGTTTAAAAGTCCTTGGGGCCAAGGTGTTTAAAAGTCCTTGGGGTGAAACTTGCTACGGACACAAAGGTGGTTAAAAGTCCTTGTGTGGTCCTCATTCATGGTGTTTAAAAGTCCATGGCCAAGGTGTTTAAAAGTCCTTGGGGCCAAGGTGTTTAAAAGTCCTTGGGGTGAAAGTTGATGAACTTGTTTTTAAAGAAATGGAACTTATCACTTGTGGCCAATATGACATATATGACATGAAGCATGAGATGCTTGTTTTAAGTATGCTTTTGAGCATGTGCAATTGATGATTTGAAGCATGATTTATAAATGTTTTATAAAAGCATTATTGAATGGTTTTATTGAGCATTCCTCACTAAGCTTTTGCTTACGCTCTCTTTCGTTTTCTTAAATCAATAATGCAGAACACTAGATTGCTTTGAGGGCAGCAAGGAGGGCAAGTATTCAAGTGAAAGAAAAGCTTAAAGTATGGAAGGTTTCTTAAGTACATTTTTAGCTTTTGGTAATTTGGCAATGGGGGACATATGTGTATGTTTTGGGAGAGGTTTTGAACTCCCTAAGTATGTTGAATGTTGTTGAGAATGCTGGATTTTGTGTTTGGCCTTTACATGCTTGAATTGGAAGTTTATGCTTGAATGGTTTGCTTGTGTAGGAAGCATGCCTATAGATTTGGGGTTTTTTGCATATGAAGCTAATTTGTTGATTTGTTGATGCTTATAAGTCTCATATATGTTGAATTGCATGCTGGTAAAGTTTGGTGTTAAATGGAGCATGATTGGATGGGTAATTGCATGTTTAAGTGAGCTTTGTGCTGCAATCTGTGCAGGGTGTTTCGGAACAGTGCACACCGTTCCGGAACGGGTGCCTTGAATGAACCCAGGCGTCCGAAACGGTAGGCACCGTTTCGAAACGGTTTGGCTACTGCCAGCCCGTGTTCCGGTACGCGTTGCGGAACGGCCCGTGTTTCGAAACGGGTTCTGCCTGTTTCGGAACGGGTGACCGTTGGGGGCTGACATTGGCAGTTAAATGTCTTGAATTATTTGCGTTTTAGTCCTGAATCTTGTTTATGCAATTGTATGAGTTCGGGAAGTCCTTTTGAGCTGAAATTTCACAGAGAAGCATGAAACCTGACTAATTTTAGGTTGGTAACTTTAATTTGGGTTAAGTTCTCCTAAATATCAGAAATTACAATTTGGTCCCTAAAGTTGTAATTTGTTCAATTGGGTCCCTGTTTGATCTTTGATGTTTGTGATCTTTGAATATGTTGTTGAGTGATCACAATTAGGGTTAATGTGCATCTAGACAAGTTTAAAAAGAAAAAAAAGGGTCGTTAATCAAGGTTGACTTTCGGGTTGACTTTGGTTTTCCCTGTGTGACTTTCGTAATTCGGGTCAACCGTCTAGGCCGGGTTAAGGGGGTTACATTTGGTGGTATCAGAGCTGAGTTCTCGAGTAATTGGGAATGAATGTATGCATGATTGAAGTATGTTGCCTTGTATGCTTGTTGATCGAAAGCATGTTTAGTGGCTTGTGATTTGGATGCAATTGAGTTGTATGCTGTGATGTAGCATGATGTGGGTACCCATTGCCAAATCGAAGCTAATGAAATGTTGTTGATTTTGAATGAATTGAGCTTGAATACTTGGATTGCTTACCTTGCTGGGCCTGACTTTGTTTTTATTTGCATTGTGATTGCATGGTAATAGTATGGCACCACGTAGAGAGTTACGAGGTAGTGTGCGAGCTACGGCTCCTAATGAGAATGAGAATGAAGAGAACACGGGTAGTACGGTGTTACCCCCTCCTCCACCTAGTGGTTGTGCTGGAGGTGAGAGAGCTGAAGCTGCAGCTGGTGCTGGAGCTGCTGGACCAGAGGTTGGTCAGGGGCAAGCTATGCCTGATATGTCTATGCTGGTACAAGCTATTGCGGGTGCTTTTCGAGCAGCAGTAGCTGGAGCTCAAGGAGCTGGGCATCAGGGAGATGCTGGAGTTAGACTACCTTTGGAGCGTCTGCGCAGTCTTGGTGGGACTGAGTTCAGGGGTATGTCAGCTGAGAGTTCTGAAGCTTGGCTAGAGAGTACCAAGCGTATCTTGGGTCAGATGAGCTGCACGGATGTGCAAAAGCTTGGTTGTGTTGTGTCCTTGCTGCAGGACGATGCGTATACGTGGTGGACGACCACTATAGCTGGGATGGCTGAAGCTGATGTTACTTGGACATTCTTTCAGAATGTGTTCAAGAGGAGATATCTGGGAGTGAGATATCTTGATGAGAAGAAGCGTGAATTCATGTCTCTTACCCAAGGGAGCATGAGTGTGGCTGAGTATGAAGTGCAGTTTGTGCGACTCAGTCAATATGCACCTGAGCTGATACCTGATGAACGAGCAAGGTGCGAGAGGTTCCGTTATGGTCTTGTGACGGATGTGAAAATGTATGTGCTGGCCACCGAGTATGATGATTTTGATGTGTTGGTGGGCCGAGCCAAGGACATTGAGATGAACTTGGGTTTATCTGCGAAAGGTGCTGGAGCGAGTTCTGGTAAGAGAGCTGCTGAGTATAGTTCCGAAGGTGGACGGAACAAGAGGGGACGTGATCAGAAGTATCAGTCCTCAGCTAAGAGAGGTGGTGGTGCACCTGCTAGAGGAGGCAATGCTAGAGCTGATCCTAGTGCTTGCTGGATCTGTGGTTCACGTGGTCACATGAAGCGTGACTGTCCTCGTGCTGTGAGAGAGGTGCAAGCTCCTGTTGCGGCGGTTGGTAATGGATGCTGGAATTGTGGTTCTGTAGACCACTTGAGGCGAGATTGTCCGAGGTTGGCTGGTGATCAGGTGCGTGCTCCTGTTGTTGCTGCACCACAGAGAGGTCGTGGGCGCGGCCGTGGTAATTTCCAGAGGCGAGAGGAAGGTGGTCGTGGAGTAGCTCATGTTGTGGCTATTCATCCTGAAGGTGGAGGCCAAGCTAGGGTGTATGCTCAGCGTGAGGGAAGGAATGATGCAGATGTGATTGCAGGTACCTTTACTTTGCAATCCTTGTCATTGCTTTCTTTGATAGATTCTGGATCTACGCATTCATACATTTTGCGTGAGCATGCTGAATTGCTTGGTTTGCCTGTTGAGTCTTTGGATGTTGGTGTTCGTGTCACTAGTTCTTTTGGTGAAACTGTTGTGACTCGAAAGCTTTATAGAAGGTGTCCCTTGGTTGTTCAAGAACATGTTTTTCATGTTGATCTTATGGAGTTGCCCTTTTATGGTTTTGATGTGATCCTTGGTATGGATTGGCTTGCTGAGCATCGTGCTATGGTAGATTGTGAAAATAAGCGAGTTTCGCTTAAGCTTGCGGATGATTATGAAGTTGTTGTGGTTTGTGAGAATGTGAAGTTTCTTGCCAATGTGGTGTCTACCTTGGAGGCGAGTAGGATGCTGAGGCAGGGTTGCGAAGCTTATCTAGCTTTTGTGATGAATCCTAGCTCTAAGGAGTTGAGGGTGCAAGATATCAGGGTTGTGAAGGAGTTTCCTGGTGTTTTTCCTGAGGAGTTGCCTGGTTTACCTCCTAATCGCGAGGTGGAGTTTGGAATTGAGCTGTATGAATGTACAACTCCTGTGTCCATTGCTCCCTATAGAATGGCACCTAAGGAGCTGAAGACGCAGTTGCAAGAGTTGCTTGATCGTGGTTTCATCCGGCCGAGTGTGTCACCTTGGGGAGCAACGGTCTTGTTTGTGAAGAAGAAGGATGGCACTATGAGAATGTGCATTGATTACCGTCAGCTGAACAAGTTGACTATCAAGAATCGGTATCCTTTGCCGAGGATTGATGATCTCTTTGATCAATTTTGGGGAGCTGCTGTGTTCTCTAAGATTGACTTGAGATCGGGGTATTATCAGTTGAAGGTGAAGGATGTAGATGTGCCTAAGACAGCTTTCAAGACAAGGTACGAGCATTATGAGTTCCTTGTGATGCCGTTTGGTTTGACAAATGCTCATGCTGCTTTTATGGACATGATGAACCGTGTGTTTCATGAATACCTGGACAAGTTCGTTGTGGTGTTCATTGATGATATCCTCGTGTACACGCGTACTGAGGAGGAGCACGAAGAGCATTTGAGGATTGTGCTGCAAGCTTTGTTTGAGAATCAGCTTTATGCTAAGCTGAGCAAGTGTGAGTTCTGGCTTAAGGAGGTGGTGTTTCTTGGGCATGTGGTCTCAGCTGAGGGGATTCGTGTTGATCCTCTAAAGATTGAGGTGGTGATGAACTGGAAAGTTCCTAAGTCTGTTCATGAGGTCCGTAGTTTCCTTGGTTTGGTGGGATACTACCGAAGGTTTGTAGATGGTTTCTCCAAGATTGCTACTCCTTTGACGAAGCTTGTAACGCCCCGGTTTTGGGCTCAGAAGTTTTGGGCGTTGACCGGTTCGGTCAAAGTGCTGATCGAATATATAAGAGTGAATTTAGGAAAGCCTAGTTCGGGTTGCATTAAAAATATGGAAAAATGTTCTAAAATCATCTTTTAATATAATTAAGTGAACTGTGAAATCAATTTTGGAAAATGAAGTTCGGAAGGTTGACATTTTGGCTAGTGACCAAAATGTAATTTTTGAAAGTTGTGTGACTGTTTTATAAAGGATTGAAACTTTGAATCTTTAAGGAGCTGAAGAGCTTCTCCAGATTTTTCTAAGATATTTTAAGGCTTTATTCTGATTTTTAAGTTTATGAAATGTGGAGGGAAATCATTTTACCATTTTATAACTAACTTTTCTATTTTCTCTCAATTTTCCTTTTTTCTCATTTTCTCTCAACCCAAACACATTTCTCCAGATTTTCTTCTTTGATTTTGTTATCTAAATCACTCATTTCAACTCTCTTTTGATTCCTAATCATCTCATCAACAAAACCTCTCAATTTGCAAGTTGTTTCATCAAGCCTTTTGGCTCTAAAAAGGAGAAACTCAAGTTTGGAGGTAAGAACATCCTTCTCCTCTAAACTATCAGTTCTTTACTGAAATTCCTAAGTTCTCAATCCTTGATTTGTGTTTTGTTAATGGCTTTTCAATTGAAATCTTGATTTTTGGCTTAAAATGCAAGAATTGGTGATTTTGGTGGAATTTTCGTGTGATCTGTTTGGGCAGTGTTTTGAAGTGTCAAATTGATGTTAAATGAATGCTAAATTGATTAGAAGTTGAGGTTTAATTAATGCAATCCCGGATAGGTTGAATTTTGTAACCCCTTTAACCCGGCCCGGACGGTTGACCCGAATTAAGAAAGTCACACGGGGAAAACCAAAGTCAACCCGAAAGTCAACCTTGATTAACGACCCTTTTTTTTCTTTTTAATCTTGTCTAGATGCACATTAACCTTAGATGTGATCATGCAAACAGCATACCCAAAGATCACAAACATCAGAGATCAAATAGGGACCCAATTGAACAATTTACAACTTTAGGGACCAAATTGTAAATTCTGAAAACTTTAAGGACTTAACCAAATTTTAAGTTACCAACTTAAAATTAATCAGGTTTCATGCTTCTCTGCCAAATTTCAGCTCAAACGGACATCCCAAACTCATACAATTGCATAAACAAGTTTCAGGACCAAAATGCAAACATTCTGAAACATTTAACCGCCCATGTCAGCCCCCAACGGTCACCCGTTCCGAAACAGGTAGAGCCCGTTTCCAAACTCGGGGCCGTTCCGCAACGTGTACCGCAACGGGGGTCTGGCAGAGACCAAACCGTTTCGAAACGGTGCATACCGTTTCGGACGCCTGGGTTCATTCAAGGCACCCGTTCCGAAACGGTGCACACTGTTCCGAAACGCCTGCACATATTGCAGCAAAATGCAATTCCAAAACATGCAATAGATCATTCAAACATGCTCCAAATGTTACCAAACTTTACCAGCATGCAATTCAACATATATAAGACTTGCAAGAATCATCAAATCATCAAAACAACATCATATGCAAAAAGCCCCAAATCTAAAGGCATGCTTCCTACACAAGCAACCACTTAAGCACAAACTTTCCAAATCAATCTCAATAAAGCCAAATCATGATCCAACAACATCAACAACATTAAAACATACTTGTCCGAACATATACAAACACAAAAACATCAATCCGAGAGATTCTACCCCCATTGCCTTTATTAACTATAGCTATTCATCGAGACATACATCTCAATTGGAGTCAACCTTGAATCCCTTGCTCCTTGCTGTCCAAACTTCAAGAATCTGCATTGATGGACAAAAAGGAGCGTAAGCACATAATGCTTAGTGAGGAATGCACAAAACCAAAACACCATCAATGCAGCGGGTTACAAAACACTTTTAAAACAACCCGATTTGACAAACCAAAACCATGTTTGAAAACCCTTTTCAACAACATGCTTAAACCGTGCATTGCACATACATGAAAACCAACCCTTAGCTCAGCAAACTAAGAAAACCATTTCAATGTACAACTTGCAAAAACATTCCTTTAATCATTCCATGCATAAACACCATATGCAAAGCTAAATTTTAACCTTGGAAAGCACTTCCATTTCATATTACCCATTCATAAACTTGAACATCATTTCATGTAAGAAACCCCTTTTAAACCATTATCCAAGCAATCCAATTCATGCATTAAACAAAGACAACTTATGAATCACATCATCATCATCACATGCCTTTTAAAACAAGTCTTAACAAGACTCCAATGCATTAAAGAGATTTCATGCACACATGCATCATTTACCAAATGATAATCAACACTTGTTCAACTTAACAAGTAAACATGCATTCACTAGCATCATACACTTTTCATGCAACCATGCATCTTTTCAAGCATCTCATGCTTCTTTATGATCAAGAACATTACATTGGCTTCCAAGTGATCAACCACATCCACTTTTCAACTCAACAACCCGATCGGATACGCGGATTCCGAGCGTTGTCCCTACGCTCCATACACCCTACCAACCCAAGGTCTCCCAAATGGACTTTTAAACACCATTTGACCTTACAAGCCTAAGGTTCCCATGTATGGACTTTTAAACACCATACAACCTTAGCTTTTCCCGAGGTTCCCATGCATGGACTTTTAAACACCAACAACCTCAACATGCACAAGGTTCCCATGTATGGACTTTGAAACACCATACAACCTTTGCATAACCGATTGGTAGTTGTATAACATCACTAACGAGATCCGGGACACCCCACATAAGATCCACACATGGTCTTACCCCGCCATTGTGATCTTAACAAGCACAAGGTTCCCATATATGGACTTTTAAACACCATATAACCTTTTCTCAACCAAGGTCCTCGAATGGGCAACACCTCCTTTATGACCTTAACCATCTCGTTAGGATACTTGAAGGGAGTTTACCTGTCCACTCTTGACCACTCCACCTCCAAGGCGACTTAATTCACGGTGCACCCAATCCTATAGCCGGCTAACTATATCCGATCAACGAACCAAGAACCACTTTCATCACTTGCCAACATAATCATCTTACCATGATAATCCAATGATTCACATGCATAGCCAATATGCTAAACCATTACCACATTAGTCCAATGATTCACATGCATAACCAATATGCAAAACCATTACCTCATTAGTCCAATGATTCACATGCATAACCAATATGCAAAAAGTAACATTTACCATCATCAATTCACTGTTTTAAAACATCATACAAAGCCATTGATCAACATGCAACACTATGCATCAAAACCACAATTTCCATGTACAAAACCAAGGATCTCTTACCTTGAGCATCCTTCTCAAATGGCTTTCAAAACCAGCATTAAACCATGCTAAAAATATGCTTTCAAAACAGATTTAAACCATGCAAAACACATGTATTTCAATCACCAACCACAATTGCTTAAAAGCCAATTACACAACACAATTCAAGAGCGAAAATCCATTCACTTACTCTTGAGCTTAGCAAAGTTGTTTAGACTTAAACTAAGCTCCCAAAACCTTCAAACCTTGGTTTAAAAGCTGAAAACCCAACTTCACTCACCGATACACAAAACAAGGCTAGCCAACAAGCCTTCCAAGCATCCGAAAACCTTCCGCAACACCTTCAAAGCTCACGGATCAAACTCCCCTATTTCAAGCACACAACAACAGAGGATTAATGCCTCATTATGCATTAAAAACACCAGCAACAAGACTCAACTCGCTGCTCATCCCAAATCCAACAATTTTGCTACCAAACACAACCGAAAACACCTCCAAAACTTAACCCAGCCAAGATCCATCACTTCTAACCATTTTTAAACATCAATTAACATCCAAAATGATCACAAACACGTCCTTATACCTCCAAGTATAACAGATCACCAAAAACACTCCAAAAACAACCAAAAACTCAAGCCAAACTTAGGAAATTCAACCTATCCGGGATTGCATTGATTAAACCTCAACTTCTAATCAATTTAGCATTCATTTAACATCATTTTGACACTTCAAAACACTGCCCAAACAGATCACACGAAAATTTCACCAAAATCACCAAACCTTGCAATTTAAGCCAAAATCAAGATTTCAATTGAAAAGCCATTAACAAAACACAAATCAAGGATTGAGAACTTAGGAATTTCAGTAAAGAACTGATAGTTTAGAGGAGAAGGACGTTCTTACCTCCAAACTTGAATTTCTCCTTTTTAGAGCCAAAATGCTTGATGAAATAACTTGCAAATTGAGAGGTTTTGTTGATGAGATGATTAGGAATCAAAAGAGAGTTGAAATGAGAGATTTAGGCAACAAAATCAGAAGAGAAAATCTGGAGAAATGTGTTTGGGTTGAGAGAAAAGGAAAATTGAGAGAAAATAGAAAGTTAGTTAAGAAATGGTAAAAATGATTTCCCTCCACATTTCATAATCTTTAAAATCAGAATAAAGCCTTAAAATATCTTAGAAAAATCTGGAGAAACTCTTTTGGAATAATAGCTCCTTAAAGATTCAAAGTTTCAATCCTTTATAAAACTGTCCCCAAACTTTCAAAAATTACATTTTGGTCACTAGCCAAAATGTCAACCTTCCGAACCTCATTTTCCAAAATTGATTTCACAGTTCACTTTTATATATTAAAAGATGATTTTAGAACATTTTTCCATATTTTTAATGCAACCCGAACTAGGCTTTCCTAAATTCACTCTTATATATTCGATCAGCACTTTGACCGAACCGGTCAACGCCCAAAACTTCTGAGCCCAAAACCGGGGCGTTACAACTCTCCCCCCCTTAGGAAATTTCGTCCTCGAAATTTCAACCGGCGAAAAATGAACCACAACCTTCTCAAGCAACACACAAGGCAACACAAAAGCCTCAACCAACACTGAACACATTCCACACAAAACTCCACCGAACCCAACACCACCACATGCTGTTCATTAAATCCAAAACACACAAAGATAGCCACAACTTAATCTTTCACATAGTCGGACTGTACACAGCCCCAACATCAACCTGAAGAACTTCAGCTCTTACAGCACACATCACTGTAACACACAACTTCCAAGACCTGTTTACACAGAGACAACAACCAATCCAAAACAGCCACTATGCAAACCTCTATGCTTCTAAAACTCTTGCAACCCTCAAACCTCTTCCAAGGATTTTTCTCAACAAGCAAAAATCCTTAAACATCAACTGGTTACTCAAACTCTTCAACGAAGCTGACAATCCTTCACATCCGCCGCTAACATTACCATAACAGCTCACCAGGATTACTCACCCAGATTCCAAGAATTACATCATAACCCCAACTTGACTCCGCCAGCCATTCCACACACCACCAGCTGACTTCAAACGGAACTTTCTTAACCACAACCAGCCAACCACTTCTCACAAGAACCCAAACGACCAACAAAAGCCTTCGATCTTCATAATCCTTCCACTTCAAACTTCAATCACAACACTTGTCTTACTAGGACATCGCCTAACCAAAACACACACATAACAGCTCTTCAACTCCTCAGAGGTTACTAAGAACCAGCACTTACAAACACAACCCTTCCACAACAGCTTAAAAGCTAAGCTACCTCAGCACTTGGAAACACAACCACAAAATTGCAACATCACTAGTACCAAGGAACTACCACTTCCTTTTAACTATACAAACCACTTAACCGATACTAACCTCAACCGGTACCCTTCACCACCAAACCACTAAACTCTCTGAGCATTAAACACTATCCTTCTACCACAGGCCATACCACTCTCACCATTGCCAGCGACTAGCTTAATATTACTTCTAACTCTCACTCAGCACCAAAACAACCTCTAAAAAACCCATCAACCAAACCAACCACCACACTAACAGATTCGATTAGTTATTAGCGAGTGTGAACATTGTATGCATGATCACCAACATGCCCTATCAATGCCTGATGTACATGTATGCAAAACCTCTAATGTCATGCCACATGTATGCATGGACCCACATATATAATATAGCATATAACAATGATTTTAACTGTGCATGAATGCCAGTTCACACCCTCCAATAACATCCTCAAAATCCGTCTAAAAACAACCTCCCACTCACTCCTAACTTATCTAACTCCATCATACCAACAACCATTAACCACCAGATACTCACTAAGCCTTCTTCACACCCAAGATGTTCCCAAACAACTACCATTACCCCAAACATGCTAGCAACAAGACCAAACTTACCACGCAAGGAAAACCAACAGAAACCAAACCAAGGTAACTATAGCAAAGATTACTTAACAAGGTTACCTGAAAACACAACACCTCCCTGAAGATTCATCAGACGAGCTCTCTTCCTTGCGGAACCATCATCCTCCTGCCGCACCACTGCAGCACCAGCTAACACACCAGGGTCACCACCAACTCCTTGCGGTAAGGAACCTTGGCTGTTCCGAGCCAACCTCAAACAATCACGTCTCATGTGTCCAACAGACCCACATTTCCAGCAATACTCTTTTCCCAAACTCTTCACAACCTTCTGCTCTTTTTGCCACCTTTGAACCTTGCCTCGGCCGTGCCCACGACCTTTCAGAGACCCTTTGGCTAACACCAAAGCTGACTTCACTCCAAGAGGACAATCACGCTTAACATGCATTTTGGAACCAAAATTCCAACAAACACATGCGCCCCAACAACCTCCAACATGGCGCCTTTCACAACGGTCGCACACCGGTGGCTGAACCTCCACTCCTTGCTCAAGCAACACTTGCTCCACAACAACACTATCCTCACATTGCTTAACCCTTGGAAATTCCCCTCCAAGATACCTTTCACAAAAAGAAGATACAAAGAAATCCCAATCAATATCAGGAATATGTGACGCCACCGCCACAGATGTCCACCAGACACACACATCCTCCAACATCAGAGAAACAACACTCCCCAGCTTACAGGCATAATCACAGCCTTCCTGATCCAAGATCAGAATCACATTGGCCAACCAGGCCTCAAATGCCTCAGGTGTCGAACCATGATATTCCACAGCACCCAAATCAAGCAAACGCTGCTTCGGCAAACCCACACATCCCACAGCCAACTCATCCACTGACCAAACCTTTACCACATCCTGAGATGTTCCCAACACCTCTTGCTCAACAGATGATGAACTCTTCATCACAGAACCAGCTTCTTTCCCTTGCCTTACCACCTCAACTCCAGGCACAGAAGACTGAGACAAAACACCTCTACAAAAGGGTGAATTCCATGCCCTAACAACCTGCCCCAAGGCAGCAACCATCTTACCCAACTGCCATTCTTCCATCGACTTTGCCATACTACTAACAACAACAAACAATCACAACAAGCAAACAAACTAGTTAGACCAGCATTAAGCAAGGATTCAAACTCCAACTCCAAATAACACAATAGCTATATTAATAAGGCAATGGGTATCCCGAATCCTCCCCTTTTCATGACATAACAGTCAACACAACATGTATAACACAACATCAAGCATATCAAACAACATACTTTGATCATGCTTACATCAAACAGCATCCACTTGTAACAGCATAATAGCAACATAACATACTCATTACACTTCCATCATGCATAACATCAGCTCACAGCATCAGCACATTTCCACATAAGCTCAACCAAGACTCATAACCATAAAGCATGCTTGCATACATCAGCAACATGCTCAGAAACATCAACAATTGCTCAGAAACACCAACAATTGCTCAGAAACACATGTTTCAACCAACTTTCAACCACACATCAAGGTAAACAACAAACACACATCACAACAACTTACCGTTTTCCCCAAGCATTCGCAACTCAGCTCTGATACCACCGAATGTAACCCCCTTAACCCGGCCCGGACGGTTGACCCGAATTAAGAAAGTCACACGGGGAAAACCAAAGTCAACCTGAAAGTCAACCTTGATTAACGACCCTTTTTTTCTTTTTAATCTTGTCTAGATGCACATTAACCTTAGATGTGATCATGCAAACAGCATACCCAAAGATGACAAACATCAGAGATCAAACAGGGACCTAATTGAACAATTTACAACTTTAGGGACCAAATTGTAAATTTTGAAAACTTTAAGGACTTAACCAAATTTTAAGTTACCAACTTAAAATTAATCAGGTTTCATGCTTCTCTGCCAAATTTCAGCTCAAACGGACATCCCAAACTCATACAATTGCATAAACAAGTTTCAGGACCAAAATGCAAACATTCTGAAACATTTAACCGCCCATGTCAGCCCCCAACGGTCACCCGTTCCGAAACAGGCAGAGCCCGTTTCCAAACTCGGGGCCGTTCCGCAACGTGTACCGCAACGGGGGTCTGGCAGAGACCAAACCGTTTCGAAATGGTGCATACCGTTTCGGACGCCTGGGTTCATTCAAGGCACCCGTTCCGAAACGGTGCACACTGTTCCGAAACGCCTGCACAGATTGCAGCAAAATGCAATTCCAAAACATGCAATAGATCATTCAAACATGCTCCAAATGTTACCAAACTTTACCAGCATGCAATTCAACATATATAAGACTTGCAAGAATCATCAAATCATCAAAACAACATCATATGCAAAAAGCCCCAAATCTAAAGGCATGCTTCCTACACAAGCAACCACTTAAGCACAAACTTTCCAAATCAATCTCAATAAAGCCAAATCATGATCCAGCAACATCAACAACATTAAAACATACTTGTCCGAACATATACAAACACAAAAACATCAATCCGAGAGATTCTACCCCCATTGCCTTTATTAACTATAGCTATTCACCGAGACATACATCTCAATTGGAGTCCACCTTGAATCCCTTGCTCCTTGCTGTCCAAACTTCAAGAATCTGCATTGATGGACAAAAAGGAGCGTAAGCACATAATGCTTAGTGAGGAATGCTCAAAACCAAAACACCATCAATGCAGCGGGTTACAAAACACTTTTAAAACAACCCGATTTGACAAACCAAAACCATGTTTGAAAACCCTTTTCAACAACATGCTTAAATCGTGCATTGCACATACATGAAAACCAACACTTAGCTCAGCAAACTAAGAAAACCATTTCAATGTACAACTTGCAAAAACATTCCTTTAATCATTCCATGCATAAACACCATATGCAAAGCTAAATTTTAACCTTGGAAAGCACTTCCATTTCATATTACCCATTCATAAACTTGAACATCATTTCATGTAAGAAATCCCTTTTAAACCATTATCCAAGCAATCCAATTCATGCATTAAACAAAGACAACTTATGAATCACATCATCATCATCACATGCCTTTTAAAACAAGTCTTAACAAGACTCCAATGCATTAAAGAGATTTCATGCACACATGCATCATTTACCAAATGATAATCAACACTTGTTCAACTTAACAAGTAAACATGCATTCACTAGCATCATACACTTTTCATGCAACCATGCATCTTTTCAAGCATCTCATGCTTCTTTATGATCAAGAACATTACATTGGCTTCCAAGTGATCAACCACATCCACTTTTCAACTCAACAACCCGATCGGATACGCGGATTCCGAGCGTTGTCCCTACGCTCCATACACCCTACCAACCCAAGGTCTCCCAAATGGACTTTTAAACACCATTTGACCTTACAAGCCTAAGGTTCCCATGTATGGACTTTTAAACACCATACAACCTTAGCTTTTCCCGAGGTTCCCATGCATGGACTTTTAAACACCATACAACCTCAACATGCACAAGGTTCCCATGTATGGACTTTGAAACACCATACAACCTTTGCATAACCGATTGGTAGTTGTATAACATCACTAACGAGATCCGGGACACCCCACACCAGATCCACACATGGTCTTACCCCGCCATTGTGATCTTAACAAGCACAAGGTTCCCATATATGGACTTTTAAACACCATATAACCTTTGCTCAACCATGGTCCTCGAATGGGCAACACCTCCATTATGACCTTAACCATCTCGTTAGGATACTTGAAGGGAGTTTACCGGTCCACTCTTGACCACTCCACCTCCAAGGCGACTTAATTCACGGTGCACCCAATCCTATAGCCGGCTAACTATATCTGATCAACGAACCAAGAACCACTTTCATCACTTGCCAACATAATCATGTTACCATGATAATCCAATGATTCACATGCATAGCCAATATGCTAAACCATTACCACATTAGTCCAATGATTCACATGCATAACCAATATGCAAAACCATTACCTCATTAGTCCAATGATTCACATGCATAACCAATATGCAAAAAGTAACATTTACCATCATCAATTCACTGTTTTAAAACATCATACAAAGCCATTGATCAACATGCAACACTATGCATCAAAACCACAAT
This sequence comes from Hibiscus tridactylites, assembly GCA_958450335.1. NCBI lineage: Eukaryota > Viridiplantae > Streptophyta > Magnoliopsida > Malvales > Malvaceae > Hibiscus > Hibiscus tridactylites. The sequence continues at coordinate 48,488,683 of OY288266.1, forward strand.
TTCCATGTACAAAACCAAGGATCTCTTACCTTGAGCATCCTTCTCAAATGGCTTTCAAAACCAGCATTAAACCATGCTAAAAATATGCTTTCAAAACAGATTTAAACCATGCAAAACACATGTATTTCAATCATCAACCACAATTGCTTAAAAGCCAATTACACAACACAATTCAAGAGCGAAAATCCATTCACTTACTCTTGAGCTTAGCTGTAACCCCCTTAACCCGGCCTAGACGGTTGACCCGAATTAAGAAAGTCACACGGGGAAAACCAAAGTCAACCCGAAAGTCAACCTTGATTAACGACCCTTTTTTTTCTTTTTAATCTTGTCTAGATGCACATTAATCCTAATTGTGATCACACAAACATCATACTCAAAGATCACAAACATCAGAGATCAAATAGGGACCCAATTGAACAAATTACAACTTTAAGGGCCAAATTGTAATTTCTGATAATTAAAAGGACTTAACCCAAATTAAAGTTACCAACTTGAAATTTATCAGTTTTCATGCTTCTCTGTGAAATTTCAGCTTAAAAGGACTTCCCAAGCTCATACAATTGAACAAACAAGATTCAAGACCAAAACGTAAACAATTCAAAACATATAACTGCCAATGTCAGCCCCCAACGGTCGACCGTTCCGAAACAGGTAGACCCTGTTCCGAAACACGGGCCGTTCCGAAACGGGTTCCGAAACATGGCCTTGGCAGAGACCAAACCGTTTCGAAACGGTGCAAACCGTTTCGGACGCCTGGGTTCATGTAAGGCACCCGTTCCGAAACGGTGCACACTGTTCCGAAACGCCTACACAGATTGCAGCAAACTAGCATACCAAAACATGCAATTGATCAGTCAAACATGCTCCAAATGTCACCAAACTTTACCAGCATGCAATTCAACATATATATGACTTATAGGAATCATCAAAAACAACAATCTAACATCATATGCAAAAAGCCCCAATTCAATAGACATGCTTCCTACACAAGCTAGCTATTCAAAACACCAAACTTCCAATTCAAGCAAGCAATGATCCAATCCAAAAACCAGCATTCAAAACAACATTCAACATACTTAGGGAGTCTCAAACACCTCCCAAAACATACACATTGGTCCCCCATTGCCAAATCACCCAAAAGCTAAATGTCTAACAAAAACCTTCCATACATTGAGCTTTACTTGAACTTGAACTCTTGCCCTTCTTGCTGCCCCTCAAGGTACTCTAATGCTCTGCATTATTGAATTAAGAAAACGAAGAGAGCGTAAGCAAAAGCTTAGTGAGGAAAGCCCTTAAAAACCATTCAATAATGCAATTCAAAACATTTACAAAACATGCTTTAAATCAACCTTTGCACATGCTCAAAAGCATACTTTAAACAAGCAATCTCATGCTTCAACATAAACATTAAAACAAGCATCTCATGCTTCACAATATTCTTAACATGTCATATTGGCTCAAGTGATACATTTCATTTCTTAAAACAAGTTCATCAACTTCCCAAGGACTTTTAAACACCTTGGCCCCAAGGACTTTTAAACACCTTGGCCATGGACTTTTAAACACCATGAATAAGGACCACACAAGGACTTTTAACCACCTTTGTGTCCAATGCTTGAATCACCCCAAGGACTTTTAAACACCTTGGCCCCAAGGACTTTTAAACACCATGGAAGGATCACCTAAGGACTTTTAACCACCTTAGTGTCTGCAACAAGACTCATCCAAGGACTTTTAACCACCTTGATGATCTTAAGTAACAAGGCTCACTCAAGGACTTTTAACCACCTTAGTGACCTTAACCTTTTCAAAACATCACTTGCCAATATACATAATTTTCATCATTTAATCCACTGTTTTAAAGCATTAAACCAAGCCATTTTCATCATGCATTTCAAAGCATCAAACCACATTATCTCAATGTATAAAAGCAAGGTACTCCTACCTAGAGTTACCTTCAACATATGGCTTACATCATCAGCAAAATCCATGCTAAAACATGCTTTCAAAACAGTAATTAAAAACATGCAAATCATCATCTTGCATCACAACAAAATCATGGCCACCACTAGAGAGAAAATCTGAAAACTTACACTTGAGCTTAGCAAAGTTGTTTAGACTTAAACTAAGCTCCCAAAACCTTCAAACCTTGGTTTTAAAAGCTGAAATCCAATTTCCACAAACTCACTCACCGATTTCCACTTTGCTTCAAGCCAAAGCACCAAATCAAGCTTCCGGATCAACCAATCTTGGATCCAAAGATGCCTCCCCTGTTTCAACACATCAAAGCATAGGATTAATGCATCATCATGCATTAATTGCTTCAATGAAAGCACCTAAACTCGCTGCTCTCATCCAACCTCCATTTTCGGCCACCAAACACAACCGAAAATGCATCCAAACCACTTCCAAACAAAGCCCAGCCATAAATCAGAAAAACCTCACTTCCATCAACATCATATAACATCTAAAAACAACCTATTAACAACCTTATACCTCCAGCAACATCAGATCACCAAGATCACCTCAAAAACTACCTTGAAACACAAGCTAAACTTAGGAAACTCAACCTATCCGGGATTGCATCAATCAAAACTCAATTCCTTATCAATTTAGAGATCATTTAACATCAAAAACACCTCTCAAATCACAGATTACTCAGATCCAACAAAAATCATCAAAAATCATCAAAATCTTGCATAATAAGCCAAGATCCATTTCAACACTTAAAAACCTTTAATTAAACATCAATTAAGGATTGAAAACTTAGGAATTTCAGTAAAGAACTGATAGTTTAGAGGAGAAGGACGTTCTTACCTCCAAACTTGTGTTTCTCCACTTTTTGGAATGAAAACCCTTGATGAATCAAGTAGCAATTGAAGAGGTTTTGAAGACATGTTGATTAGAAATCAAAAGAGAGTTAAAAGGAGAGGTTTAGGTGAAGAAATCAGAACAAATTCTCTGGAAAAGGAGTGTTTGGGTTGAGAGAAAATGAGAGAAAGAAAATTGAGAAGTTAGTTAAGAAATTAGCCAAATGGCTTTTCCCTCCTTTTTGATATACTTTAAAATCAGATTATAACTCAAAATATCTTAGAAAAATCTGGAGAAACCACTTTTGGATTAATAGCTCCTTAAAGATTCAAAGTTTCAACCCTTTATAAAACAGCCACCAAACTTGCGAAAATTACATTTTGGTCACTAGCCAAAATGTCACACTTCCAAAACTCATTTTCCAAAATTGATTTCACAGTTCACTTAATTATATTAAAAGATGATTTTAGAACATTTTTCCATATTTTTAATGCAACCCGAACTAGGCTTTCCTAATTTAACCTCTTAAGATTCGAACAGCACTTTGACCAACCGGTCAACGCCCAAAACTCCTAAGCCCAAAACCGGGGCGTTACAACTCTCCCCCCCTTAAGAAATTTCGTCCTCGAAATTTACCTGATGGAAAGAGATAAGGAAACTGCTTCAGCATGTCTTCCTTCCGCTCCCACGTGGCTTCCTCAACACCTCGATGCTTCCACAGCACCTTCACCAACTCAATGGTCTTGCCACGAAGAACCTTGCTATCCGAATCCAGAACCTTCACCGGTTCCTCATCATAGGTCAAATCCGGATTCAAAACCACTTCCTCCATAGGCATCACATGCGAAGGATCAGATCTATACTTCCGGAGCATAGAAACATGAAACACATCATGAATCTTCTCCAACTCCTGAGGTAACCTCAGCCGATACGCAACAGGACCCACTCGCTCAACCACCTCATATGGTCCAATGTACCGAGGGCTCAATTTACCCTTCCGGCCAAACCTCATCACCTTCTTCCAAGGCGAAACCTTCAAGAACACATGGTCACCCACCGCATACTCTATCTCCTTACGCTTCAAATCCGCGTAAGACTTTTGCCGATCAGAGGCAGCCTTCAACCTCTCACAAATGAGCTTCACCTTCTCGGTGGTCCCTTTCAACAAAGCAGGCATCGAAACCAACTTTTGACCAGTTTCAGCCCAACAAAGAGGAGTCCTACACTTCCTCCCATACAGAGCCTCATAAGGTGCCATCTGTATACTCGCCTGATAACTATTGTTATAAGCGAACTCAACCAAAGGCAGATGCTTCTCCCAAGAACCTTGGAACTCAATCACGCAACATCTCAACATATCCTCCAAAATCTTAATAACCCGCTCAGACTGACCATCCGACTGAGGATGATAGGATGTACTGAAATGCAACCTTGTACCCAGAGCTTGATGCAAACACTGCCAGAAACGCGATGTGAACCTCGGATCCCTATCCGACACAATCGACTTAGGCACACCATGCAACCTCACTATCTCAGCAATGTACAGCTCTGCCAGCTTATCCAAGGAAAACGTAGTATGCACAGGCAAGAAATGCGCACACTTCGTCAAGCGATCCACAATCACCCAAACAGAATTCTTCTTTGATGGAGACAAAGGCAAACCAGATACGAAATCCATGGTAACCCTCTCCCACTTCCATTCATGGATTTTCAACGGTTGCAACAATCCAGAAGGAACCTGATGTTCAGCCTTAACTCGCTGACACACCAAACACTTCCTCACAAACTCTGCAACATCCTTCTTCAAACCTACCCAATAGTACTCATCACGAAGATCACGATACATCTTAGTACTACCAGGGTGCATAGCAAAAGGACTACTATGACCTTCAGTCAGAATAGCACGCCTCAACTCAACACCAGCAGGCACTACGATCCGACTACCAAAACACAACACACCATCCTCATTAAAGCAGAAATCCGAAGGTCTACCCTCCGCGATATCCTGAACATGAGACACCAAAGAATCATCCAACAACTGCTTTTCCTTGATCAACTGAACCAAAGATGGTTTCACTTGCAACTCAGCAACAAGACCACCATCTCGCGATATGCTCAAGCTAGCAAACATAGCTCTCAGCTCAACAGCTACCTTCCTACTCAAGGCATCAGCAACAACATTAGCTTTACCAGGATGATACTCAATCGTCAGATCATAATCCTTGAGCAACTCCAACCAACGTCGCTGCCTAAGATTCAACTCCTTCTGAGACATCAGATACCTCAAACTCTTGTGATCCGTGTACACAGTACACTTCTCACCATACAGATAATGTCTCCAGATCTTCAGAGCAAACACCACTGCAGCCAACTCAATGTCATGCGTAGGATAGTTGCGCTCATGCACCTTCAACTGCCGCGACGCATAAGCCACAACCTTACCCTCTTGCATCAGCACACACCCCAAACCAACATAGGATGCATCACTATAGACCACAAACTCTTTCCCTGATTCAGGCTGAATCAAGATAGGAGCTTGCGTCAAAGCCACCTTAAGCTTCTCAAAAGCATGCTGTCTCGCTTCTGTCCACTCATACTTAACATCCTTTTGCAACAGCTTCGTCAAAGGAGCAGCAATCTTGGAAAAACCATCCACAAACCTCCGGTAGTATCCCGCCAAACCAAGGAAACTACGGACTTCATGAACAGACTTAGGAACTTTCCAATTCATCACCGCTTCAATCTTCTGAGGATCAACACGAATCCCCTCAGCTGAGACCACATGCCCAAGAAACACCACCTCCTTAAGCCAAAACTCACACTTTCTCAGCTTAGCATAAAGCTGATTCTCCAACAAAGCTTGCAGCACAACCCTCAAATGCTCTTCGTGCTCCTCCTCAGTACGCGAGTACACGAGGATATCATCAATGAACACCACAACGAACTTGTCCATGTATTCATGAAACACACGATTCATCATGTCCATGAAAGCAGCAGGAGTATTTGTCAAACCAAACGGCATCACAAGGAACTCATAATGCCCATACCTTGTCCTGAAAGCTGTCTTAGGCACATCCACATCCTTCACCTTCAACTGATAATACCCTGACCTCAAGTCAATCTTAGAGAACACAGCAGCTCCCCTAAATTGATCAAAGAGATCATCAATCCTCGGCAAAGGATACCGATTCTTGATAGTCAACTTGTTCAGCTGACGGTAATCAATGCACATCCTCATAGTGCCATCTTTCTTCTTCACAAACAAGACAGGAGCACCCCAAGGCGACACACTCGGCCGGATAAAACCACGATCTAGCAGCTCTTGCAACTGTGTCTTCAGCTCCTTCAGCTCCTTAGGTGCCATTCTGTAGGGAGTAATGGACACAGGAGTTGTATTCTCATACAGCTCAATTCCAAACTCCACCTCGCGATTAGGAGGTAAACCAGGCAACTCTTCAGGAAAAACACCAGGAAAATCCTTCACAACCTTGATATCTTGCACCCTCAACTCCTTAGAGCTAGGATTCATCACAAAAGCTAGGTAAGCTTCGCAACCCTGCCTCAGCATCCTACTCGCCTCCAAGGTAGACACCACATTAGCAAGAAACTTCACATTCTCGCCAACTACAACAACTTCATAATCATCCGCAAGCTTAAGCGAAACCCGCTTATTCTCACAATCCACAACAGCACGATGCTCAGCAAGCCAATCCATACCAAGGATCACATCAAAACCATAAAAGGGCAACTCCATAAGATCAACATGGAAGACATGTTCTTGAACAACCAAGGGACACCTTCTATAAAGCTTTCGAGTCACAACAGTTTCACCAAAAGAACTAGTGACACGAACTCCAACATCCAAAAACTCAACAGGCAAACCAAGCAATTCAGCATGCTCACGCAAAATGTATGAATGCGTAGATCCAGAATCAATCAAAGAAAGCAATGACAAGGATTGCAAAGTAAAGGTACCTGCAATCACATCCGCATCATTCCTTCCCTCGCGCTGAGCATACACCCTAGCTTGGCCTCCACCCTCAGGCTGAATAGCCACAACATTAGCTACTCCGCGACCACCTTTCTCTCTCCTCTGGAAATTACCACGGCCGCGCCCACGACCTCTCTGCGGTGCAACAACAGGAGCACGATCTTGGCTACCAGCCAACCTCGGACAATCTCGCCTCAGATGGTCAACAGAACCACAGTTCCAACATCCATTCCCAGCTGCCGCAACAGGAGCTTGCACCTCCCTCACAGCACGAGGACAGTCACGCTTCATGTGACCACGCGAACCACAGATCCAACAAGCACTCGGATCAGCTCTAACAAAACCACCTCTAGCAGGTGCACCACCACCTCTCTTGGCTGAGGACTGATACTTCTGATCACGTCCCCTCTTGTTCCGTCCACCTCCGAAACTATACTCAGCAGCTCTCTTGCCAGAACTTGCTCCAGCACCTTTCGCAGCTAAACCCAAGTTCATCTCAATGTCCTTGGATCGGCTAACCAACACATCAAAATCATTGTTCTCAGCAGCCAACATGTAGGTCTTTACTTCCGTCACCAAGCCATAACGGAACCTTTCGCACCTCTCTCGCTCATCAGGTATCAGCTCCGGTGCATACTGACTGAGCCGTACAAACTGCACTTCATACTCAGCCACACTCATGCTCCCTTGGGTAAGAGACATGAATTCACGCTTTTTCTCATCCAGATATCTCACTCCTAGATATCTCCTCTTGAACGCATTCTGAAAGAATGTCCAAGTAACTTCAACTTCAGCCATCCCAGCTATGGTGGTCGTCCACCACGTATATGCATCGTCCTGCAGCAAGGACACAACACATCCCAACTTTTGCACATCCGTACAGCTCATCTGACCCAAGATACGCTTGGTACTCTCTAGCCAAGCTTCCGAACTCTCAGCAGACATACCTCTGAACTCAGTCCCACCAAGACTGTGCAGACGCTCCAAAGGTAGTCTGACTCCAGCATCTCCCTGATGCCCAGCTCCTTGAGCTCCAGCTACTGCTGCTCGAAAAGCACCCGCAATAGCTTGTACCAGCATAAACATATCAGGCATAGCTTGCCCCTGACCAACCTCTGGTCCAGCAGCTCCAGCACCAGCTGCAGCTTCAGCTCGCTCACCTCCAGCACCACCACCAGGCGGAGGAGGGGGTAACACTGCACTACCCGTATTCTCTTCATTCTCGTTCTCATTGGGAGCCGTAGCTCGCACATTACCTCTTAACTCTCTACGTGGTGCCATACTTTTACCATGCAATCACAATGCAAAATAAAACAAGTCAGGCCCAGCAAGGTAAGCAATCCAAGTATTCAAGCTCAATTTCATTCAAAATCAACATCCTTTCATTAGCTTTTGTTTGGCAATGGGTACCCTCAACATGCAACATCACAACATACATCTCAATTGCATCAACATCTCAAGCCACTGAACATGCTTTCAAACAACAAGCATACAAACTAAACATACTTCAATCATGCATACATTCATTCCCAATTACTCGCAAACTCAGCTCTGATACCACCAAATGTAACCCCCTTAACCCGGCCTAGACGGTTGACCCGAATTAAGAAAGTCACACGGGGAAAACCAAAGTCAACCCGAAAGTCAACCTTGATTAACGACCCCTTTTTTTTCTTTTTAATCTTGTCTAGATGCACATTAATCCTAATTGTGATCACACAAACATCATACTCAAAGATCACAAACATCAGAGATCAAACAGGGACCCAATTGAACAAATTACAACTTTAAGGGCCAAATTGTAATTTCTGATAATTAAAAGGACTTAACCCAAATTAAAGTTACCAACTTGAAATTTATCAGTTTTCATGCTTCTCTGTGAAATTTCAGCTTAAAAGAACTTCCCAAGCTCATACAATTGAACAAACAAGATTCAGGACCAAAACGTAAACAATTCAAAACACATAACTACCAATGTCAGCCCCCAACGGTCGACCGTTCTGAAACAGGTAGACCCTGTTCCGAAACACGGGCCGTTCCGAAACATGGCCTTGGCAGAGACCAAATCGTTTCAAAACGGTGCATACCGTTTCGGACGCCTGGGTTCATGTAAGGCACCCGTTCCGAAACGGTGCACACTGTTCCGAAACGCCTACACAGATTGCAGCAATCTAGCATACCAAAACATGCAATTGATCATTCAAACATGCTCCAAATGTCACCAAACTTTACCAGCATGCAATTCAACATATATATGACTTATAGGAATCATCAAAAACAACAATCTAACATCATATGCAAAAAGCCCCAATTCAATAGACATGCTTCCTACACAAGCTAGCTATTCAAAACACCAAACTTCCAATTCAAGCAAGCAATGATCCAATCCAAAAACCAGCATTCAAAACAAAATTCAACATACTTAGGGAGTCTCAAACACCTCCCAAAACATACACATTGGTCCCCCATTGCAAAATCACCCAAAAGCTAAATGTCTAACAAAAACCTTCCATACATGAGCTTTACTTGAACTTGAACTCTTGCCCTTCTTGCTGCCCCTCAAGGTACTCTAATGCTCTGCATTATTGAATTAAGAAAACGAAGAGAGCGTAAGCAAAAGCTTAGTGAGGAAAGCTCTTAAAAACCATTCAATAATGCAATTCAAAACATTTACAAAACATGCTTTAAATCAACCTTTGCACATGCTCAAAAGCATACTTTAAACAAGCAATCTCATGCTTCAACATAAACATTAAAACAAGCATCTCATGCTTCACAATATTCTTAACATGTCATATTGGCTCAAGTGATACATTTCATTTCTTAAAACAAGTTCATCAACTTCCCAAGGACTTTTAAACACCTTGGCCCCAAGGACTTTTAAACACCTTGGCCATGGACTTTTAAACACCATGAATAAGGACCACACAAGGACTTTTAACCACCTTTGTGTCCAATGCTTGAATCACCCCAAGGGCTTTTAAACACCTTGGCCCCAAGGACTTTTAAACACCTTGGCCCCATGGACTTTTAAACACCATGGAAGGATCACCTAAGGACTTTTAACCACCTTAGTGTCCGCAACAAGACTCATCCAAGGACTTTTAACCACCTTGATGATCTTAAGTAACAAGGCTCACTCAAGGAATTTTAACCACCTTAGTGACCTTAACCTTTTCAAAACATCACTTGCCAATATACATAATTTTCATAATTTAATCCACTGTTTTAAAGCATTAAACCAAGCCATTTTCATCATGCATTTCAAAGCATCAAACCACATTATCTCAATGTATAAAAGCAAGGTACTCCTACCTAGAGTTACCTTCAACATATGGCTTACATCATCAGCAAAATCCATGCTAAAACATGCTTTCAAAACTGTAATTAAAAACATGCAAATCATCATCTTGCATCACAACAAAATCACGGCCACCACTAGAGAGAAAATCCGAAAACTTACACTTGAGCTTAGCAAAGTTGTTTAGACTTAAACTAAGCTCCCAAAACCTTCAAACCTTGGTTTTAAAAGCTGAAATCCAATTTCCACAAACTCACTCACCGATTTCCACTTTGCTTCAAGCCAAAGCACCAAATCAAGCTTCCGGATCAACCAATCTTGGATCCAAAGATGCCTCCCCTGTTTCAACACATCAAAGCAGAGGATTAATGCATCATCATGCATTAATTGCTTCAATGAAAGCACCTAAACTCGCTGCTCTCATCCAACCTCCATTTCCGGCCACCAAACACAACCGAAAATGCATCCAAACCACTTCCAAACAAAGCCCAGCCATAAACCAGAAAAACCTCACTTCCATCAACATCATATAACATCTAAAAACAACCTATTAACAACCTTATACCTCCAGCAACATCAGATCACCAAGATCACCTCAAAAACTACCTTGAAACACAAGCTAAACTTAGGAAACTCAACCTATCCGGGATTGCATCAATCAAAACTCAATTCCTTATCAATTTAGAGATCATTTAACATCAAAAACACCTCTCAAATCACAGATTACTCAGATCCAACGAAAATCATCAAAAATCATCAAAATCTTGCATAATAAGCCAAGATCCATTTCAACACTTAAAAACCTTTAATTAAACATCAATTAAGGATTGAAAACTTAGGAATTTCAGTAAAGAACTGATAGTTTAGAGGAGAAGGACGTTCTTACCTCCAAACTTGTGTTTCTCCACTTTTTGGAATGAAAACCCTTGATGAATCAAGTAGCAATTGAAGAGGTTTTGAAGATATGTTGATTAGAAATCAAAAGAGAGTTAAAAGGAGAGGTTTAGGTGAAGAAATCAGAACAAATTCTCTAGAAAAGGAGTGTTTGGGTTGAGAGAAAATGAGAGAAAGAAAATTGAGAAGTTAGTTAAGAAATTAGCCAAATGGCTTTTCCCTCCTTTTTGATATACTTTAAAATCAGATTATAACTCAAAATAACTTAGAAAAATCTGGAGAAACCACTTTTGGATTAATAGCTCCTTAAAGATTCAAAGTTTCAACCCTTTATAAAACAGCCACCAAACTTGCGAAAATTACATTTTGGTCACTAGCCAAAATGTCACACTTCCAAAACTCATTTTCCAAAATTGATTTCACAGTTCACTTAATTATATTAAAAGATGATTTTAGAACATTTTTCCATATTTTTAATGCAACCCGAACTAGGCTTTCCTAATTTAACCTCTTAAGATTCGAACAGCACTTTGACCAACCGGTCAACGCCCAAAACTCCTAAGCCCAAAACCGGGGCGTTACATTAGCAAAGTTGTTTAGACTTAAACTAAGCTCCCAAAACCTTCAAACCTTGGTTTAAAAGCTGAAAACCCAACTTCACTCACCGATACACAAAACAAAGCTAGCCAACAGATCACACGAAAATTTCACCAAAATCACCAAATCTTGCAATTTAAGCCAAAATCAAGATTTCAATTGAAAAGCCATTAACAAAACACAAATCAAGGATTGAGAACTTAGGAATTTCAGTAAAGAACTGATAGTTTAGAGGAGAAGGACGTTCTTACCTCCAAACTTGAATTTCTCCTTTTTAGAGCCAAAATGCTTGATGAAACAACTTGCAAATTGAGAGGTTTTGTTGATGAGATGATTAGGAATCAAAAGAGAGTTGAAATGAGAGATTTAGGCAACAAAATCAGAAGAGAAAATCTGTAGAAATGTGTTTGGGTTGAGAGAAAATGAGAGAAAAGGAAAATTGTGAGAAAATAGAAAGTTAGTTAAGAAATGGTAAAAATGATTTCCCTCCACATTTCATAATCTTTAAAATCAGAATAAAGCCTTAAAATATCTTAGAAAAATCTGGAGAAACTCTTTTGGAATAATAGCTCCTTAAAGATTCAAAGTTTCAATCCTTTATAAAACTGTCCCCAAACTTTCAAAAATTACATTTTGGTCACTAGCCAAAATGTCAACCTTCCGAACCTCATTTTCCAAAATTGATTTCACAGTTCACTTTTATATATTAAAAGATGATTTTAGAACATTTTTCCATATTTTTAATGCAACCCGAACTAGGCTTTCCTAAATTCACTCTTATATATTCGATCAGCACTTTGACCGAACCGGTCAACGCCCAAAACTTCTGAGCCCAAAACCGGGGCGTTACAAATTTCCTAAGTTTGGCTTGAGTTTTTGGTTGTTTTGGGAGTGTTTTTGGTGATCTGTTATACCTGGAGGTATAAGGACGTGTTTGTGATCATTTTGGATGTTAATTGATGTTTAAAAATGGTTAGAAGTGATGGATCTTGGCTGGGTTAAGTTTTGGAAGTGTTTGGAGGTGATTTCGGTTGTGTTTGGTAGCCAAATTGTTGGATTTGGGGCGAGCAGCGAGTTGAGTCTTGTTGCTGGTGTTTTTAATGCATAATGATGCATTAATCCTCTGTTGTTGTGTGCTTGAAACAGGGGAGTTTGATCCGTGAGCTTTGAAGGTGTTGCGGAAGGTTTTCGGATGCTTGGAAGGCTTGTTGGCTAGCCTTGTTTTGTGTATCGGTGAGTGAAGTTGGGTTTTCAGCTTTTAAACCAAGGTTTGAAGGTTTTGGGAGCTTAGCTTAAGTCTAAACAACTTTGCTAAGCTCAAGAGTAAGTGAATGGATTTTCGCTCTTGAATTGTGTTGTGATTTGGTTTTAAAAGCAATTGTGGTTGATGATTGAAATGCATGTGTTTTGCATGGTTTAAATCTGTTTTGAAAGCATATTTTAAGCATGGTTTAATGCTGGTTTTGAAAGCCATATGTGAAGGATGCTCAAGGTAAGAGATCCTTGGTTTTGTACATGGAAATTGTGGTTTTGATGCATAGTGTTGCATGTTGTTTAATGGCTTTTGTGTGATGCTTTAAAACAGTGGATTATTGTTGTTAATGATGTACATTGGTAATTGATGCTAAAGGTTACAAAGGTGGTTGAAAGTCCTTGTGTAAGCCTTGTTTATTAAAGAACAACATGGTGTTAGTAAGTCCATGGTTGGTTATTGGTTAAGATAAATGATGGTTTTTGCATTATGATTATGCATGTGGATCATTGGATTATCTTGGTAAGATGATTATGTTGGCAAGTGATGAAAGTGGTTCTTGGTTCGTTGATCGGATATAGTTAGCCGGCTATAGGATTAGGTGCACCGTGAATTAAGTCGCCTTGGAGGTGGAGTGGTCAAGAGTGGACCGGTAAACTCCCTTCAAGTATCCTAACGAGATGGTTAAGGTCATAATGGAGGTGTTGCCCATTCGAGGACCTTGGTTGAGCAAAGGTTATATGGTGATTAAAAGTCCATATATGGGAACCTTGTGCTTGTTAAGATCACAATGGCGGGGTAAGTCCATGTGTGGATCTTGTGTGGGGTGTCCCGGATCTCGTTAGTGATGTTATACAACTACCAATCGGTTATGCAAAGGTTGTATGGTGTTTCAAAGTCCATACAAGGGAACCTTGTGCATGTTGAGGTTGTATGGTGTTTAAAAGTCCATGCATGGGAACCTCGGGAAAAGCTAAGGTTGTATGGTGTTTAAAAGTCCATACATGGGAACCTTAGGCTTGTAAGGTCAAATGGTGTTTAAAAGTCCATTTGGGAGACCTTGGATTGGTAGGGTGTATGGAGCGTAGGGACAACGCTCGGAATCCGCGTATCCGATCAAGTGTTGAGTTGAAAAGTGGATGTGGTTGATCACTTGGAAGCCAATGTAATGTTCTTGATTATTAAAGAAGCATGAAATGCTTGAAAAGATGCATGGTTGCATGAAAAGCGTATAATGCTTGTGAATGCATGTTTACTTGTTAAGTTGAACAAGTGTTGATTATCATTTGATAAATGATGCATGTGTGCATGAAATCTCTTTAATGCATTGGAGTCTTGTTAAGACTTGTTTTAAAAGGCATGTGATAATGATGTTGTGGTTCATGAGTTGCCTTTGGTTAATGCATGTATTGGATTGATTGAGTAAATGATTTTAAAGGGCTTCTTGCTTAAATGGTTTTTAAGTATAAGAAGGGTATGTTGTGAAATGGGAATGTTTTCCAAGGTTTTGATTTAACTTTGCATATGGTGTTTATGCATGGAATGGTTAAATGGATGATTATGTAATTTGTGCTTTGAAAAGGTTTTCTTAGCTTGCTAAGCTAAGGTTTGGTTTCATGTATGTGCAATGCATGGTTTAAGCATGATGTTGAAAAGGAGTTTTCAAACACGGCTTTGGTTTGTCAAATCGGGTTTGTTTTTAAAGTGATTTAATGACCCGCTGCATTGATGGTGTTTTGGTTTTGAGTATTCCTCACTAAGCATTATGTGCTTACGCTCCTTTTTGTCCATCAATGCAGATTCTTGAAGTTTGGACAGTAAGGAGCAAGGGATTCAAGGTGGACTCCAATTGAGATGTATGTCTCGATGAATAGCTATAGTTAATAAAGGCAATGGGGGTAGAATCTCTCGGGTTATCGTGTATGTGTTCGTTTATGTTGGACAAGGATGTTTTTATGTTGATGATGTTGTTGGAACATGTATTGGCTTTAATGAGATTGATTTGGAAAGTTTGTGCTTAAATGGTTGCTTGTGTAGGAAGCATGCCTATAGATTTGGGCATTTTTGCATATGAAGTTAATTTGTTGATTTGATGATGCTTACAAGTTTTATAAATGTTGAATTGCATGCTGGTAAAGTTTGGTGGCAATTGGAGCATGTTTGAATGATCAATTGTGTGTTTGAGTGAGCAAAATGCTGCAATCTGTGCAGGGTGTTTCGGAACAGTTGACACCGTTTCGGAACGGGTGCCCTGCATAAACCCAGGCGTCCGAAACGGGTGCCACCGTTCCGGAACGATATGGCTTCTACCAGTCCCCTGTTGCGGTACGCGTTGCAGAACGGCCCCGTGTTTCGAAACGGGCTCTGCCTGTTTCGGAACGGGTGACCGTTGGGGGCTGACATGGGCGGTTAAATGTTTCAGAATGTTTGCATTTTGGTCCTGAAACTTGTTTGTGCAATTGTATGAGTTTGGGATGTCCGTTTGAGCTGAAATTTGGCAGAGAAGCATGAAACCTGATTAATTTTAAGTTGGTAACTTAAAATCTGGTTAAGTCCTTAAAGTTTTCAGAATTTACAATTTGGTCCCTAAAGTTGTAAATTGTTCATTTGGGTCCCTGTTTGATCTCTGATGTTTGTGATCTTTGGGTATGCTGTTTGCATGATCACATTTAAGGTTAATGTGCATCTAGACAAGATTAAAAAGAAAAAAAAGGGTCGTTAATCAAGGTTGACTTTCGGGTTGACTTTGGTTTTCCCCGTGTGACTTTCTTAATTCGGGTCAACCGTCCGGGCCGGGTTAAGGGGGTTACAAAGCTGTTGCAAAAGGATGTTAAGTATGAGTGGACGGAAGCGAGACAGCAGGCTTTTGAGAAGCTTAAGGCGGCTTTGACGCAAGCTCCTATCTTGGTTCAGCCTGAATCAGGGAAAGAGTTTGTGGTCTATAGTGATGCATCCTATGTTGGTTTGGGATGTGTGCTGATGCAAGAGGGTAAGGTGGTGGCTTATGCATCGCGGCAGTTGAAAGTGCATGAGCGCAATTACCCTACGCATGACATTGAGCTGGCTGCAGTGGTTTTTGCTCTGAAGATCTGGAGACATTATCTGTATGGTGAGAAGTGTACTGTGTACACAGATCACAAGAGTTTGAGGTATCTGATGTCTCAGAAGGAGTTGAATCTTAGGCAGCGGCGTTGGTTGGAGTTGCTCAAGGATTATGATATGACGATTGAGTATCATCCTGGAAAAGCTAATGTTGTTGCAGATGCCTTGAGTAGGAAGGTAGCTGTTGAGCTGAGGGCTATGTTTGCTAGCTTGAGCATATCGCGAGATGGCGGTCTTGTTGCTGAGTTGCAAGTGAAGCCATCTTTGGTTCAGTTGATCAAGGAAAAGCAGTTGCTGGATGATTCATTGGTGTCTCATGTTCAGGATATCACGGAGGGTAGACCTTCGGATTTCTGCTTTAACGGTGATGGTGTGTTGTGTTTTGGGAGTCGGATAGTAGTGCCTGCTGATGCTGAGTTGAGGCGTGCTATTCTGACTGAAGGTCATAGTAGTCCTTTTGCTACGCACCCTGGTAGTACTAAGATGTATCGTGATCTTCGTGATGAGTACTATTGGGTGGGTTTGAAGAAGGATGTTGCAGAGTTTGTGAGCAAGTGTTTGGTGTGTCAGCGAGTTAAGGCTGAACATCAGGTTCCTTCTGGGTTGTTGCAACCGTTGAGAATCCCTGAATGGAAGTGGGAGAGGGTTACCATGGATTTTGTATCTGGTTTACCTTTGTCTCCATCAAAGAAGAATTCTGTTTGGGTGATTGTGGATCGCCTGACGAAGTGTGCGCATTTCTTGCCTGTGCATACTACGTTTTCTTTGGATAAGCTGGCAGAGCTGTACATTGCTGAGATTGTGCGGCTGCATGGTGTGCCTAAGTCGATTGTGTCGGATAGGGATCCGAGGATCACATCGCGTTTTTGGCAGTGTTTGCATCAAGCTCTGGGTACAAGGTTGCATTTCAGTACATCCTATCATCCTCAGTCAGATGGTCAGTCTGAGCGGGTTATCCAGATTTTGGAGGATATGTTGAGGTGCTGCGTGATTGAGTTCCAAGGTTCTTGGGAGAAGCATCTGCCTTTGGTTGAGTTCGCTTATAACAATAGTTATCAGGCGAGTATACAGATGGCACCTTTTGAGGCTTTGTACGGAAGGAAGTGTAGGACTCCTCTTTGTTGGGCTGAAACTGGTCAAAAGTTGGTTTCGATGCCGGCTTTGTTGAAAGGGACCACCGAGAAGGTGAAGCTCATTTGTGAGCGGTTGAAGGCTGCTTCTGATCGGCAAAAGTCTTACGCGGATTTGAAGCGTAAGGAGATAGAGTATGCGGTGGGTGACCGTGTGTTCTTGAAGGTTTCGCCTTGGAAGAAGGTGATGAGGTTTGGCCGGAAGGGTAAGTTGAGCCCCAGGTACATTGGACCATATGAGGTGGTTGAGCGTGTAGGTCCTGTTGCGTATCGGTTGAGGTTACCTCAAGAGTTGGAGAAGATTCATGATGTGTTCCATGTTTCTATGCTCCGGAAGTATAGATCTGATCCTTCGCATGTGATGCCTGTGGAGGAAGTGGTTTTGAATCCGGATTTGACCTATGATGAGGAACCGGTGAAGGTTCTGGATTCGGATAGCAAGGTTCTTCGTGGCAAGACCATTGAGTTGGTGAAGGTGCTGTGGAAGCATCGAGGTGTTGAGGAAGCCACGTGGGAGCGGAAGGAAGACATGCTGAAGCAGTTTCCTTATCTCTTTCCTTCAGGTAAATTTCGAGGACGAAATTTCTTAAGGGGGGGAGAGTTGTAACGCCCCGGTTTTGGGCTTAGGAGTTTTGGGCGTTGACCGGTTTGGTCAAAGTGTTGTTCGAATCTAAGAGGTGAAATTAGGAAAGCCTAGTTCGGGTTGCATTAAAAATATGGAAAAATGTTCTAAAATCATCTTTTAATATAATTAAGTGAACTGTGAAATCAATTTTGGAAAAAGAGTTTTGGAAGTGTGACATTTTGGCTAGTGACCAAAATGTAATTTTCGAAAGTTTGGTGACTGTTTTATAAAGGGTTGAAACTTTGAATCTTTAAGGATCTATTTACCCAAAGGGAGTTTCTCCAGATTTTTCTAAGATATTTTAAGCTATATTCTGATTTTAAACATATTAAAAGTGGAGGGAAAGCCATTTTGGCTATTTTGGATAACTAACTTTCTATTTTCTTTCTCTCATTTTCTCTCAACCAAACACTTTCTCTCCAGAGAATTTGATCTGATTTTCTCACCTAAATTCCTCCTTTCAACTCTCTTTTGATTCCTAATCATAGTATCTACAAAACCTCATCATTTGCTACTTGATTCATCAAGGTTTTTGATTCCAAAAAGAGGAGAAACTCAAGTTTGGAGGTAAGAACGTCCTTCTCCTCTAAACTATCAGTTCTTTACTGAAATTCCTAAGTTTTCAATCCTTAATTGATGTTTTATTAAAAGCTTTTGAGTTGTGAAATGGATCTTGGCTTATAATGCAAGATTTGGTGATTTTTGATGATTTTCGTTAGATCTGATTAATCTGTGATTTGAGATGTGTTTTTGATGTTAAATGAACTATAAATTGATAAGGAATTGAGTTTTGATTTATGCAATCACGGATAGGTTGAGTTTCCTAAGTTTAGCTTGTGATTCTTGTTTGTTTTTGAGGTGATCTTGTGGATCTGAGGTTGCTGGAGGTATAAGGTTGTTAATAGGTTGTTTTTAGATGTTAAATGATGTTAATAGATGTTTGGTTTTGATGGTTTGTGGCTGGGCTTTGTTGAGAAGTGGTTTGGATGCATTTTCGGTTGTGTTTGGTGGCCGAAAATGGAGGTTGGATGAGAGCAGCGAGTTTAGGTGCTTTCATTGAAGCAATTAATGCATGATGATGCATTAATCCTCTGCTTTGATGTGTTAAAACAGGGGAGGCATATTTGGATTTAAGAGTTGTTGATCCGGAAGCTTGTTTTGGTGCTTCGGCAAGAGGCGAAGTGGAATCGGTGAGTGAAATTAGGTTTTCGGCTTTGAAACCAATGTCTTGGGAGCTTAGTTTAAGTCTAAACAACTTTGCTAAGCTCAAGTGTAAGTTTTCGGAAATACTCTCTAGTGGTGGCCATGATTTGATTTTGATGCAATGTGGTTTATTGCATGTTTTAAATACTGTTTTGAAAGCATGATTTAGCATGGTATTTGCTGTTTTTGTAAGACATATGTTGAAGGAAGCTCAAGGTAGGAGTTCCTTGTTTTTGTACATTGATAAAATGTGGTTTGATGCTTTTAAATGCATGATGAATATGGCTTGGTTTAATGCTTTAAAACAGTGGATTAAATGATTATAATGATGTATATTGGCAAGTGATGTTTTGAAAAGGTTAAGGTCACTAAGGTGGTTAAAAGTCCTTGAGTGAGCCTTGTTACTTAAGAACATCAAGGTGGTTAAAAGTCCTTGGATGATTCTTGCTACGGACACAAAGGTGGTTAAAAGTCCTTATGTGATCCTTTCCATGGTGTTTAAAAGTCCATGGGGCCAAGGTGTTTAAAAGTCCTTGGGGCCAAGGTGTTTAAAAGTCCTTGGGGTGAAACTTGCTACGGACACAAAGGTGGTTAAAAGTCCTTGTGTGGTCCTCATTCATGGTGTTTAAAAGTCCATGGCCAAGGTGTTTAAAAGTCCTTGGGGCCAAGGTGTTTAAAAGTCCTTGGGGTGAAAGTTGATGAACTTGTTTTTAAAGAAATGGAACTTATCACTTGTGGCCAATATGACATATATGACATGAAGCATGAGATGCTTGTTTTAAGTATGCTTTTGAGCATGTGCAATTGAAGATTTGAAGCATGATTTATAAATGTTTTATAAAAGCATTATTGAATGGTTTTATTGAGCATTCCTCACTAAGCTTTTGCTTACGCTCTCTTTCGTTTTCTTAAATCAATAATGCAGAACACTAGAGTGCTTTGAGGGCAGCAAGGAGGGCAAGTATTCAAGTGAAAGAAAAGCTCAAAGTATGGAAGGTTTCTTAAGTATATTATTAGCTTTTGGTAATTTGGCAATGAGGGACCTATGTGTATGTTTTGGGAGAGGTTTTGAACTCCCTAAGTATGTTGAATGTTGTTGAGAATGCTGGATTTTGTGTTTGGCCTTTACATGCTTGAATTGGAAGTTTATGCTTGAATGGTTTGCTTCTGTAGGAAGCATGCCTATAGATTTGGGGCTTTTTGCATATGAAGCTAATTTGTTGATTTGTTTATACTTATAAGTCTCATATATGTTGAATTGCATGCTGGTAAAGTTTGGTGTTAAATGGAGCATGATTGGATGGGTAATTGCATGTTTAAGTGAGCTTTGTGCTGCAATCTGTGCAGGGTGTTTCGGAACAGTGCACACCGTTCCGGAACGGGTGCCTTGAATGAACCCAGGCGTCCGAAACGGTAGGCACCGTTTCGAAATGGTTTGGCTACTGCCAGCCCGTGTTCCGGTACGCGTTGCGGAACGGCCCGTGTTTCGAAACGGGTTCTGCCTGTTTCGGAACGGGTGATCGTTGGGGGCTGACATTGGCAGTTAAATGTCTTGAATTGTTTGCGTTTTAGTCCTGAATCTTGTTTATGCAATTGTATGAGTTCGGGAAGTCCTTTTGAGCTGAAATTTCACAGAGAAGCATGTAACCTGACTAATTTTAGGTTGGTAACTTTAATTTGGGTTAAGTCCTCCTAAATATCAGAAATTACAATTTGGTCCCTAAAGTTGTAATTTGTTCAATTGGGTCCCTGTTTGATCTCTGATGTTTGTGATCTTTGAATATGTTGTTGAGTGATCACAATTAGGGTTAATGTGCATCTAGACAAGTTTAAAAAGAAAAAAAAGGGTCGTTAATCAAGGTTGACTTTCGGGTTGACTTTGGTTTTCCCCGTGTGACTTTCTTAATTCGGGTCAACCGTCTAGGCCAGGTTAAGGGGGTTACATTTGGTGGTATCAGAGCTGAGTTCTCGAGTAATTGGGAATGAATGTATGCATGATTGAAGTATGTTGCCTTGTATGCTTGTTGATCGAAAGCATGTTTAGTGGGTTGTGATTTGGATGCAATTGAGTTGTATGCTGTGATGTAGCATGATGTGGGTACCCATTGCCAAATCGAAGCTAATGAAATGTTGTTGATTTTGAATGAATTGAGCTTGAATACTTGGATTGCTTACCTTGCTGGGCCTGACTTTGTTTTTATTTGCATTGTGATTGCATGGTAATAGTATGGCACCACGTAGAGAGTTACGAGGTAGTGTGCGAGCTACGGCTCCTAATGAGAATGAGAATGAAGAGAACACGGGTAGTACGGTGTTACCCCCTCCTCCACCTGGTGGTTGTGCTGGAGGTGAGAGAGATGAAGCTGCAGCTGGTGCTGGAGCTGCTGGACCAGAGGTTGGTCAGGGGCAAGCTATGCCTGATATGTCTATGCTGGTACAAGCTATTGCGGGTGCTTTTCGAGCAGCAGTAGCTGGAGCTCAAGGAGCAGGGCATCAGGGAGATGCTGGAGTTAGACTACCTTTGGAGCGTCTGCGCAGTCTTGGTGGGACTGAGTTCAGGGGTATGTCAGCTGAGAGTTCTGAAGCTTGGCTAGAGAGTACCAAGCGTATCTTGGGTCAGATGAGTTGCACAGATGTGCAAAAGCTTGGATGTGTTGTGTCCTTGCTGCAGGACGATGCGTATACGTGGTGGACGACCACTATAGCTGGGATGGCTGAAGCTGATGTTACTTGGACATTCTTTCAGAATGTGTTCAAGAGGAGATATCTGGGAGTGAGATATCTTGATGAGAAGAAGCGTGAATTCATGTCTCTTACCCAAGGGAGCATGAGTGTGGCTGAGTATGAAGTGCAGTTTGTGCGACTCAGTCAATATGCACCTGAGCTGATACCTGATGAACGAGCAAGGTGCGAGAGGTTCCGTTATGGTCTTGTGACAGATGTGAAAATGTATGTGCTGGCCACCGAGTATGATGATTTTGATGTGTTGGTGGGCCGAGCCAAGGACATTGAGATGAACTTGGGTTTATCTGCGAAAGGTGCTGGAGCGAGTTCTGGTAAGAGAGCTGCTGAGTATAGTTCCGAAGGTGGACGGAACAAGAGGGGACGTGATCAGAAGTATCAGTCCTCAGCTAAGAGAGGTGGTGGTGCACCTGCTAGAGGAGGCAATGCTAGAGCTGATCCTAGTGCTTGCTGGATCTGTGGTTCACGTGGTCACATGAAGCGTGACTGTCCTCGTGCTATGAGAGAGGTGCAAGCTCCTGTTGCGGCGGCTGGTAATGGATGCTGGAATTGTGGTTCTGTAGACCACTTGAGGCGAGATTGTCCGAGGTTGGCTGGTGATCAGGTGCGTGCTCCTGTTGTTGCTGCACCACAGAGAGGTCGTGGGCGCGGCCGTGGTAATTTCCAGAGGCGAGAGGAAGGTGGTCGTGGAGTAGCTCATGTTGTGGCTATTCAGCCTGAAGGTGGAGGCCAAGCTAGGGTGTATGCTCAGCGTGAGGGAAGGAATGATGCAGATGTGATTGCAGGTACCTTTACTTTGCAATCCTTGTCATTGCTTTCTTTGATAGATTCTGGATCTTCGCATTCATACATTTTGCGTGAGCATGCTGAATTGCTTGGTTTGCCTGTTGAGTCTTTGGATGTTGGTGTTCGTGTCACTAGTTCTTTTGGTGAAACTGTTGTGACTCGAAAGCTTTATAGAAGGTGTCCCTTGGTTGTTCAAGAACATGTTTTTCATGTTGATCTTATGGAGTTGCCCTTTTATGGTTTTGATGTGATCCTTGGTATGGATTGGCTTGCTGAGCATCGTGCTGTGGTAGATTGTGAAAATAAGCGAGTTTCGCTTAAGCTTGCGAATGATTATGAAGTTGTTGTGGTTGGTGAGAATGTGAAGTTTCTTGCCAATGTGGTGTCTACCTTGGAGGCGAGTAGGATGCTGAGGCAGGGTTGCGAAGCTTATCTAGCTTTTGTGATGAATCCTAGCTCTAAGGAGTTGAGGGTGCAAGATATCAGGGTTGTGAAGGAGTTTCCTGGTGTTTTTTTCCTAAGGAGTTGCCTGGTTTACCTCCTAATCGTGAGGTGGAGTTTGGAATTGAGCTGTATGAAAATACAACTCCTGTGTCCATTACTCCCTATAGAATGGCACCTAAGGAGCTGAAGGAGCTGAAGACGCAGTTGCAAGAGTTGCTTGATCGTGGTTTCATCCGGCCGAGTGTGTCACCTTGGGGAGCACCGGTCTTGTTTGTGAAGAAGAAGGATGGCACTATGAGAATGTGCATTGATTACCGTCAGCTGAACAAGTTGACTATCAAGAATCGGTATCCTTTGCCGAGGATTGATGATCTCTTTGATCAAATTCGGGGAGCTGCTGTGTTCTCTAAGATTGACTTGAGATCGGGGTATTATCAGTTGAAGGTGAAGGATGTAGATGTGCCTAAGACAGCTTTCAGGACAAGGTACGGGCATTATGAGTTCCTTGTGATGCCGTTTGGTTTGACAAATGCTCATGCTGCTTTTATGGACATGATGAACCGTGTGTTTCATGAATACCTGGACAAGTTCGTTGTGGTGTTCATTGATGATATCCTCGTGTACTCGCGTACTGAGGAGGAGCACGAAGAGCATTTGAGTATTGTGCTGCAAGCTTTGTTGGAGAATCAGCTTTATGCTAAGCTGAGCAAGTGTGAGTTCTGGCTTAAGGAGGTGGTGTTTCTTGGGCATGTGGTCTCAGCTGAGGGGATTCGTGTTGATCCTCAGAAGATTGAGGCGGTGATGAACTGGAAAGTTCCTAAGTCTGTTCATGAGGTCCGTAGTTTCCTTGGTTTGGCGGGATACTACCGAAGGTTTGTAGATGGTTTTTCCAAGATTGCTGCTCCTTTGACGAAGCTGTTGTAAAAGGATGTTAAGTATGAGTGGACGGAAGCGAGACAACAGGCTTTTGAGAAGCTTAAGGCGGCTTTGACGCAAGCTCCTATCTTGGTTCATCCTGAATCAGGGAAAGAGTTTGTGGTCTATAGTGATGCATCCTATGTTGGTTTGGTATGTGTGCTGATGCAAGAGGGTAAGGTGGTGGCTTATGCATCGCGACAGTTGAAAGTGCATGAGCGCAATTACCCTACGCATGACATTGAGCTGGCTGCAGTGGTTTTTGCTCTGAAGATCTGGAGACATTATCTGTATGGTGAGAAGTGTACTGTGTACACAGATCACAAGAGTTTGAGGTATCTGATGTCTCAGAAGGAGTTGAATCTTAGGCAGCGGCGTTGGTTGGAGTTGCTCAAGGATTATGATATGACGATTGAGTATCATCCTGGAAAAGCTAATGTTGTTGCGGATGCCTTGAGTAGGAAGGTAGCTGTTGAGCTGAGGGCTATGTTTGCTAGCTTGAGCATATCGCGAGATGGTGGTCTTGTTGCTGAGTTGCAAGTGAAGCCATCTTTTGTTCAGTTGATCAAGGAAAAGCAGTTGCTGGATGATTCATTGGTGTCTCATGTTCAGGATATCGCGGAGGGTAGACCTTCGGATTTCTGCTTTAACGGTGGTGGTGTGTTGTGTTTTGGGAGTCGGATAGTAGTGCCTGCTGATGCTGAGTTGAGGCGTGCTATTCTGACTGAAGGTCATAGTAGTCCTTTTGCTATGCACCCTGGTAGTACTAAGATGTATCGTGATCTTCGTGATGAGTACTATTGGGTGGGTTTGAAGAAGGATGTTGCAGAGTTTGTGAGCAAGTGTTTGGTGTGTCAGCGAGTTAAGGCTGAACATCAGGTTCCTTCTGGGTTGTTGCAACCGTTGAGAATCCCTGAATGGAAGTGGGAGAGGGTTACCATGGATTTTGTATCTGGTTTACCTTTGTCTCCATCAAAGAAGAATTCTGTTTGGGTGATTGTGGATCGCCTGACGAAGTGTGCGCATTTCTTGCCTGTGCATACTACGTTTTCTTTGGATAAGCTGGTAGAGCTGTACATTGCTGAGATTGTGCGGCTGCATGGTGTGCCTAAGTCGATTGTGTCGGATAGGGATCCAAGGTTCACATCGCGTTTTTGGCAGTGTTTGCATCAAGCTCTGGGTACAAGGTTGCATTTCAGTACATCCTATCATCCTCAGTTGGATGGTCAGTCTGAGCGGGTTATCTAGATTTTGGAGGATATGTTGAGGTGCTGCGTGATTGAGTTCCAAGGTTCTTGGGAGAAGCACCTGCCTTTGGTTGAGTTCGCTTATAACAATAGTTATCAGGCGAGTATACAGATGGCACCTTATGAGGCTTTGTACGGGAGGAAGTGTAGGACTCCTCTTTGTTTGGCTGAAACTGGTCAAAAGTTGGTTTCGATGCCGGCTTTGTTGAAAGGGACCACTGAGAAGGTGAAGCTCATTTATGAGCGGTTGAAGGCTGCTTCTGATCGGCAAAAGTCTTACGCGAATTTGAAGCGTAAGGAGATAGAGTATGCGGTGGGTGACCGTGTGTTCTTGAAGGTTTCGCCTTGGAAGAAGGTGATGAGGTTTGGCCGGAAGGGTAAGTTGAGCCCCAGGTACATTGGACCATATGAGGTGGTTGAGCGTGTAGGTCCTGTTGCGTATCGGTTGAGGTTACCTCAAGAGTTGGAGAAGATTCATGATGTGTTCCATGTTTCTATGCTCCGGAAGTATAGATCTGATCCTTCGCATGTGATGCCTGTGGAGGAAGTGGTTTTGAATCCGGATTTGACCTATGATGAGGAACCGGTGAAGGTTCTGGATTCGGATAGCAAGGTTCTTCGTGGCAAGACCATTGAGTTGGTGAAGGTTCTGTGGAAGCATCGAGGTGTTGAGGAAGCCACGTGGGAGCGGAAGGAAGACATGCTGAAGCAGTTTCCTTATCTCTTTCCTTCAGGTAAATTTCGAGGACGAAATTTCTTAAGGGGGGGGGGGAGAGTTGTAACGCCCCGGTTTTGGGCTTAGGAGTTTTGGGCGTTGACCGATTTGGTCAAAGTGTTGTTCGAATCTAAGAGGTGAATTAGGAAAGCCTAGTTCGGGTTGCATTAAAAATATGGAAAAATGTTCTAAAATCATCTTTTAATATAATTAAGTGAACTGTGAAATCAATTTTGGAAAGAGTTTTGGAAGTGTGACATTTTGGCTAGTGACCAAAATGTAATTTTCGAAAGTTTGGTGACTGTTTTATAAAGGGTTGAAACTTTGAATCTTTAAGGAGCTATTTACCCAAAGGGAGTTTCTCCAGATTTTTCTAAGATATTTTAAGCTATATTCTGATTTTAAACATATTAAAAGTGGAGGGAAAGCTATTTTGGCTATTTTGGATAACTAACTTTCTATTTTCTTTCTCTCATTTTCTCTCAACCCAAACACTTTCTCTCCAGAGAATTTGATCTGATTTTCTCACCTAAATTCCTCCTTTCAACTCTCTTTTGATTCCTAATCATAGTATCTACAAAACCTCATCATTTGCTACTTGATTCATCAAGGTTTTTGATTCCAAAAAGAGGAGAAACTCAAGTTTGGAGGTAAGAACGTCCTTCTCCTCTAAACTATCAGTTCTTTACTGAAATTCCTAAGTTTTCAATCCTTAATTGATGTTTTATTAAAGGCTTTTGAGTTGTGAAATGGATCTTGGCTTATAATGCAAGATTTGGTGATTATTGATGATTTTCGTCAGATCTGATTAATCTGTGATTTGAGATGTGTTTTTGATGTTAAATGAACTCTAAATTGATAAGGAATTGAGTTTTGATTTATGCAATCCCGGATAGGTTGAGTTTCCTAAGTTTAGCTTGTGATTCTTGTTTGTTTTTGAGGTGATCTTGTGGATCTGAGGTTGTTGGAGGTATAAGGTTGTTAATAGGTTGTTTTTAGATGTTAAATGATGTTAATAGATGTTTGGTTTTGATGGTTTGTGGCTGGGCTTTGTTGAGAAGTGGTTTGGATGCATTTTCAGTTGTGTTTGGTGGCCGAAAATGGAGGTTGGATGAGAGCAACGAGTTTAGGTGCTTTCATTGAAGCAATTAATGCATGATGATGCATTAATCCTCTGCTTTGATGTGTTAAAACAGGGGAGGCATATTTGGATTTAAGAGTTGTTGATCCGGAAGCTTGTTTTGGTGCTTCGGCAACAGGCGAAGTGGAATCAGTGAGTGAAATTAGGTTTTCGGCTTTGAAACCAATGTCTTGGGAGCTTAGTTTAAGTCTAAACAACTTTGCTAAGCTCAAGTGTAAGTTTTCGGAAATACTCTCTAGTGGTGGCCATGATTTGATTTTGATGCAATGTGGTTTATTGCATGTTTTAAATACTGTTTTGAAAGCATGATTTAGCATGGTATTTGCTGTTTTTGTAAGACATATGTTGAAGGAAGCTCAAGGTAGGAGTTCCTTGTTTTTGTACATTGATAAAATGTGGTTTGATGCTTTTAAATGCATGATGAATATGGCTTGGTTTAATGCTTTAAAACAGTGGATTAAATGATTATAATGATGTATATTGGCAAGTGATGTTTTGAAAAGGTTAAGGTCACTAAGGTGGTTAAAAGTCCTTGAGTGAGCCTTGTTACTTAAGAACATCAAGGTGGTTAAAAGTCCTTGGATGATTCTTGCTACGGACACAAAGGTGGTTAAAAGTCCTTATGTGATCCTTTCCATGGTGTTTAAAAGTCCATGGGGCCAAGGTGTTTAAAAGTCCTTGGGGCCAAGGTGTTTAAAAGTCCTTGGGGTGAAACTTGCTACGGACACAAAGGTGGTTAAAAGTCCTTGTGTGGTCCTCATTCATGGTGTTTAAAAGTCCATGGCCAAGGTGTTTAAAAGTCCTTGAAGCCAAGGTGTTTAAAAGTCCTTGGGGTGAAAGTTGATGAACTTGTTTTTAAAGAAATGGAACTTATCACTTGTGGCCAATATGACATATATGACATGAAGCATGAGATGCTTGTTTTAAGTATGCTTTTGAGCATGTGCAATTGAAGATTTGAAGCATGATTTATAAATGTTTTATAAAAGCATTATTGAATGGTTTTATTGAGCATTCCTCACTAAGCTTTTGCTTACGCTCTCTTTCGTTTTCTTAAATCAATAATGCAGAACACTAGAGTGCTTTGAGGGCAGCAAGGAGGGCAAGTATTCAAGTGAAAGAAAAGCTCAAAGTATGGAAGGTTTCTTAAGTACATCTTTAGCTTTTGGTAATTTGGCAATGGGGGACCTATGTGTATGTTTTGGGAGAGGTTTTGAACTCTCTAAGTATGTTGAATGTTGTTGAGAATGCTGGATTTTGTGTTTGGCCTTTACATGCTTGAATTGGAAGTTTATGCTTGAATGGTTTGCTTCTGTAGGAAGCATGACTATAGATTTGGGGCTTTTTGCATATGAAGCTAATTTGTTGATTTGTTGATGCTTATAAGTCTCATATATGTTGAATTGCATGCTGGTAAAGTTTGGTGTTAAATGGAGCATGATTGGATGGGTAATTGCATGTTTAAGTGAGCTTTGTGCTGCAATCTGTGCAGGGTGTTTCGGAACAGTGCACACCGTTCCGAAACGGGTGCCTTGAATGAACCTAGGCGTACGAAACGGTAGGCACCGTTTCGAAACGGTTTGGCTACTGCCAGCCCGTGTTCCGGTACGCGTTGCGAAACGGCCCGTGTTTCGAAACGGGTTCTGCCTGTTTCGGAACGGGTGACCGTTGGGGGCTGACATTGGCAGTTAAATGTCTTGAATTGTTTGCGTTTTAGTCCTGAATCTTGTTTATGCAATTGTATGAGTTCGGGAAGTCCTTTTGAGCTGAAATTTCACAGAGAAGCATGAAACCTGACTAATTTTAGGTTGGTAACTTTAATTTGGGTTAAGTCCTCCTAAATATTAGAAATTACAATTTGGTCCCGAAAGTTGTAATTTGTTCAATTGGGTCCCTGTTTGATCTCTGATGTTTGTGATCTTTGAATATGTTGTTGAGTGATCACAATTAGGGTTAATGTGCATCTAGACAAGTTTAAAAAGAAAAAAAAGGGTCGTTAATCAAGGTTGACTTTCGGGTTGACTTTGGTTTTCCCTGTGTGACTTTCTTAATTCGGGTCAACCGTCTAGGCCGGGTTAAGGGTGTTACAGGTATGATCTCTCCCCATCCCTTTAGACCGTTGACGATTGTGGAGAATCGATCAAACATCTTTGACACCGTCTCATCGGGCTCTATCTTGAAGTTTTCATAACTAGGATTGAGAAGTCCAATCTTAGTTTCTTTGACATCATTGGTGCCTTCATAAGTGGTTTCAAGAGTGTCCCACACTTCTTTGGCACTCTCAATGGATGAGACCTTTGAGTAGATGTCCGGACCGAAAGCACAAAAAAGCATGTGGAGAGCTTTATCGTTGACTTGAATCTTCTTCCTCTCCTCTTCACTCATTTCGGCTTTCTTCTTCAACACCATCTTGCCTTCACCATCTTGCTTCAGTGGAATGTATGGCCCATCCTCAATGACATCCCACACAAGATAGTCACTTGACTTGATGAATAGCCTCATTTTATTCTTCCAAAAAGAATAGTTGTCACCATTGAAGAAAGGAGGCTTGGTGGTTGATTGTGACTCGTACATGCCGGAACCGGAGGTTGAAGCCATCTCTTGATATTTTGATGATCACACTCTTCCAAGGATCTCCTCTTGTGGTTGTTAATCCTCAAAGAGTTAAGCTCTGATACCAGAACCTCCTTCACGTTCGAATGATAGTCGACCTAAGGGGAATCACCTATATAAACAACACCTTTGACTTGCATACATTTGTTGCATTTGTTTCATCTATCATTTCAAAGCAACATTGTCAGTCATGCATTCATCTCATGATCATGCATTTGTTAATTTGAGTTCATAATACATCCATCATTGGACATTAAAATTTGATTAAGGCATTTCATTGCATCATTACTAATTGGGGAGAAAACTCATCCAAGAGAGAGAAAGAGAGAGAGGAAATAATGGACAAGAGAACGGTTTCCAGCTAGTGTAACGTTAGAAGTATGAATGACCTAGTGGCTAAGCTCGAACAGCTTCGAGAACATTTGGTTCAATCATCTCACCATGAAGAACTTTGCTACTAAAATCAAGAATCTCATGAGGTTACTAATCAAAAGACAAATCTGTTCGCAACTCAATATCCTCAATTGGCATAACATATGACGGATCTGACCTAAACCTCCACAACATCGACATATGAAACACATCATAAATTTTCTCCAACTCGGGAGGCAACCTCAACTGATATGAAATAGGACCAACACACTCCACAACTTCATATGGTCCAATGAACCTTGGGCTAAGCTTACCCTTACGTCTAAACCTCATAACCTTCTTCCAAGGTGACACTTTCAGAAACACGCGATCAGTAATCGCAAACTCAATCTCCCAACACTTCAAATCTGCGTAAGACTTTTG
The DNA here is from genome assembly GCA_958450335.1 of Hibiscus tridactylites. Lineage (NCBI taxonomy): Eukaryota > Viridiplantae > Streptophyta > Magnoliopsida > Malvales > Malvaceae > Hibiscus > Hibiscus tridactylites. The sequence goes on from OY288266.1 coordinate 48,518,990, forward strand.
ACAATTTGAAGCCGCCTTCAATCGATCACAAACAAGCTTTACCTTCTCCGTCATTCCTTTAAGCAAATCCGGCGAAGAAACTAACTTTTTCCCTGCTTCCGCTCAACAAAGAGGCGTCCTACACTTCCTACCATACAAGGCTTCATACAGAGCCATTTGTATACTTGCTTGATAGTTATTATTATAAGCAAACTCCACCAAAGGAAACTGTTTCTCTCAAGAACCTTGGAAATCTATAACACAACACCGCAACATATCCTCAAGCACTTGAATAACTCGCTCAGACTGACCATCCGTCCGAGGATGATACAAGGTACTGAAATGAGCCGTGTACCAAAAGCTCTATGCAAACACTCCCAAAACTTCACTGTGAACCTTATATCTCCATATGAAACTATGGATTTAGGTATACCATGCAACCTCACAACTTCCGCAACATAAAACTCTACCAACTTATCCAACGTATACGTAGTATGCATAGATATGAAATGCGCACACTTCGTAAGACGGTCTACAATAACCCAAATAGAGTTCTTCTTTGACGGAGTCAAAAGCAAATTCGACACAAAATCCATCGTAATCCTCTCACATTTCCATTTCGGAATCTTCAAAGGTTGGAACAGCCCAGAAGGAAACTAATGCTTATCTTTCAGGTGCTGACAAACCATACACTTACTCATAAAATCAACAACATCCTTCTTCAACCAAACTCAATACTACTCATCCTTCAATCCATGATACATCTTAGTACTACCAGGATGCATAGCAAAAGGACTACTATGTGCTTCAGTCAGAATATAGCGCCTCAACCCAACATCATCCATCACAACTATTCGACTCTTAAAACACAAAACACCATCATCATTAAAACAAAAGTCCATTGAATTACCATCCGTTATATCCTGAACATACGGTACCAACGAATCATCAAGCAACTGCTTCTCCTTAATCAACTGAACTAAGGAATGTTTCACTTGCAACACAGCTATCAACCCACTATCCCGCGACACACTCAATCGCGTAAACATGGATCTCAACTCAACAACTAACTTCCTACTCAAAGCATCAACCACAACATTGGCCTTACCAGGGGGATGCTCAATCATCAAGTCATTATCCATAAGCATATCCAACCATCTACGTTGCCTAAGATTCAAGTTATTTTGCGTCATCAACTACTTCAAACTCTCATGATCCGTATAAACAACACACTTCTCACCATAAAGGTAATACCGCTAAATTTTCAAAGCAAACACAAACGCGACAAGCTCAAGATCAGGAGTAGGTTAGTTGCGCTTGTGCACCTTCAATTGCCTAGTGATCAGTGCTTAAAAGTTCTATATTTTACCCATCATTTATCCTTATTTTTGCTGCACTCAAGCATGTTTAACTGCATTTTAGGTTAAGTTTTGCATAAACATCACATTTAAGATAAAATTGCGCAGATACTGCTAAATTTGGTTACTTTTGCAGGTATCTGCCGTGGCAGCAGTTGTGACAGCACCCAGGGCAGCAGTCGCGATAGCACTCAGGGCAGCAGCCGTGACAGCACCCAGGGCAGCAGCCGTGGCAGCACCCAGGGCAGCAATCGTGTCAGGCGCTAGGCAGTGATGCATAAAATCTGGAATGAGCAGTCAAGGAGGACGATGCTGCCATGGTGCTGCCGTGACAGCAAAGGACGACAGCAGTTTTGTGGAGAAAAAGCAAAGTGGACCTCGACAGATAGAGAAAATTCAGCCCGTCTGTCGTGTGAAAACCTTATATTTTTCCAAGCCCCAGATCAAAAGATATGTCAAGCCCAAAGTTCAAGGAGAGAAAATCCCAAGAAACAAGGAAGACGGCTGGAAAGTAGATTCCTTGAAGATTTAGTCTTTATTAGAATCATACTTTTAATTAAAGTTGTAATCCTTGTTAAATTAGATAACTTGAGCCCAAAGCTTATATAAGGGCATGTATTTTAACCTAGGAGGGAGATAACCCATAACCGATTACCCTAGCCTCCTTCCCAAATTCTGTCGTTTTCCTGCCCTCGACATGTTCTAAAATTCCCCATAGGGCCACGAGTTGATTTGTAAAGTAGTTGCAAGGGTTGTTTTGTTTTAGGAATTTTCAGTTCAATAAAATAAACTTCAAGTTCTCTTATTTTGGTTATTAATATCTTGCAAGAGCATCCGGAGAGCATTGTGAGGTTATCTATTTACTTAGCATCGGGAGAGTTAAGTATACGAAAGAAATAGGAGCGAGTTCTCTAGTTTATAGTTGAACTATCTCGTGCCTAGGGATAGGGCAAGGTTAAGTGGCTAAAGAAGAATTCATACACATCGGTGTTCATCCTTCGATTCACGCCGGGAGGTATTATCAAGACGTGATCATCGACAGACTTGGACCTAGGGATAGGCCAAGGCAGATCTTGGATTCTTGCCAAACTTGAAAGTACTGAGTTGAGTGTTTGCTGCCGCGACAATCAACGAACTGCTGCCGCGACAGGTGCTGCCGCGACGTGCGCGACGACAGAACTGGATTTCCTAAACTCTGCATTACCTGCACTACTGAGCAATTCAATACCAGCCCATTCTCTCTATCTTGATATCTCTACTCTTTTATTTAAGTATTCTTTATTATTTTCGTGACAATATCTTAATCTATTCTTTTCCCCTTGTGTAGAAAGCGAAGGAAAGGGTTAGCCCAGTCCCTATGGAGACGATATCCGATACTCTAGTATCACTTTATTACTTGCGATGTGTACACTTGCACTCAATTGCGATAGACTCTTTTACACGCAACACCTAGATGCATACACCCCAATCTTCCCACCTTGCATCAACACACAACCCAAACCAACATACGATGCATCACTTTAAACCACAAACTCCTTACTCGACTCGGGTTGAATCAAGATAGGAGCTTGCGTCAAAGCTTCCTTGAACCTCTCGAAAGCTTGTTGTCTAACAACCGTCCACTCAAAGCGAACATTCTTTTGCAACAACTTAGTTAACGGAGCAACAATCTTTGAAAAACCATCCACAAACCTATGGTAATAACCCTTCAATACAAGAAAACAACGGACTTCAGTCATGGATTTAGGCGTCTTCCAACTCATCACCGCCTTTGTAACCCCCTTAGCCCGGCCTAGACGGTTGACCCGAACTACGAAGATTACACGGGGAAAACCAAAGTCAACCCAAAAGTCAACCTTGATTAACGACCCTTTTTTTCTTTTTAAAACTTATCTAGATGCACATTAACCCTAAGCGTACCCTCGAGAAACGCATTCTTGCAAAGCACAACGATCGAAATACAATAAGGGACTCAATTGCACAAATACACAAGTTAGGGACTAATTTGTAAATTCTCTAAAGATGGAGAACTTAACTGATTTTAAGGTTACCAATACTTAATTAACCATATTACATGCATCTCTGTCAAATTTCACCTTAAACGAACATCTCAAACTCAAGCAATTGCAAATACAATTTTCAGGACTAAAACGTAAAGCTTGCAAACCTTAAAACCATTCAAATCAGTGCCCAACAGTCATCTGTTTCGAAACGGAGTTGACCGTTTCGAAACTCAGGTTCGTTCTAAGACATGTATCGGAATAGGGCCTGGCAGTGGCCAATTCGTTTCAAAAAGGCCCCTATCCGTTTCGATACACGAAGGCCATTACAGGCCCCCGTTTTGAAACGCTAGTGCCCGTTCCGATACGGATTGCCCAGAAGTTGCATAATTTGCTGGTTTTACACACATTAAGCCACTCAAACACATCTTAATGACTTCCTAATCATGCCAACAGGTCATCATACATTTAAGGTACATGTTTGCAACACCAAAACACATGCATGACACCTATCAAGGAAATCCACAAGTCTATAGGCATGCATCCTAGTGTCTAAAACCAAACAACCATTAAAGCACCAAAACAAGCATCAAAATGGCCATTTACAAATCCAAATCATTTAAGGCATCATGCCACAACTAGGGAGTCCAAATCACATCCTAGGTTCCCATTGCCAAATATCAAGAACTAATAGTTTTGTGAAAACATCACCATACATGAGTTTAGCCTTCCCTTGGATTCTTAGCCTCCTTGCTGCCCTCAAGCACCTCAATTATCTGCATTATTGGTTCAAGAGAGAGAGCGTAAGCACAATTGCTTAGTGAGGCATGCTCTAAAGAGACAACACAATAATGTATTTTATAAAACATTTTTCACAAAGCCTTTTTACACATAAACATCGTTTCTCATGCAACATTGCATACACATCAAGCATCTCATGCTTCATTAACATCAACATGTCATACTGGCTTCCAAGTGATAAACCATAACAATTTACAACATAAAATACAATCGGATACGCGGATTACAAGCGTTGTCCCATACACTTCATACAGACTACCGAACACACAAGGTGGAGTTTACCGGTACAATCACAACCCCTCAGCACCCGTGATGGAGTTTAACGGTACAATCAAAACCCCTCAACATCACTCATCGGTAGTTGTATAACATCACTAACGAGAACACATGACACTCAACACAAGATCCATACATGGACTTTTAACCACCATTGTGATCTTAACCATCTCGCTAGTGTACTTGGATGGAGTTTACGGTATAATCTCAACCCCTCAACATCCAAGGCAACTTAATTCACGGTGCACCCAATCCTATAGCCCGGCTAACAATATCCGATTCAAGTACTTTAAAACCAACACATCACTTGCCAATATACATCATTTATCAACAATAATTCTCTGTTTTAAAGCATTTAATCAAAGCCATTTAACAATAGTGGTTTCAAAGCTGAAAACCCAACTTCACTCACCAATTCCGTTTCGCAAGCTTGCCGAAACGCCAATCAAGCCTCCGGATCAACACCACAACTATCCGAAGATGCCTGCCCTGTTTTAAACACATCAAAGTAGAGGATTAATGCATCGTCATGCATTAAAATCTTCAGCCATCACACCTAACCTCGCTGCTCTAACCAAATCTAACATTTCGGCTACCAAACACAACCGAAATCACTTCCAAACTCCTCCACAACATAACCCAGCCAAGATCCATCACTTCTAACCATTCCTAAACATCAATTAACATCCAAAATGAACCTTAACTCATCCTTATACCTTCAGCTATAACAGAACACCAAGATCACCCCTAAACCACCATTTTCATAAGCAAAAACTTAGGAAATTCAACCTATTCGAGATTGCGTTGTTCAAACCTCAATTACACATCATTAAACATCCAAATTACATTTAAAAACCATCACAAAACAGAGCCCAAACAATCACCACGAATTTCTTCAAGATTTCTTCCAAATCTTGAGTTTTAAGCCAAAATCAAGTTCATAACATTAAATCCATTTATAAATCTTCAATTAAGGATTAATAACTTGGGAATTTCAGTAAATAACTGAGTATTTAGAGGAGAAGAACATCCTTACATCTAAATGTAGATTTCTCCTTGATTAGAGACAATTTCCTTGAAAATTCAATAAGCAAAACAACAGAATTTGATGTAGAAAGGATTAGAAATCAATTGATGATTGAAACCTCATCAATTAATGTGAAAATCAATGGAAATGTTGCTGTAGAAATGTGTTTGGCTGAGAGAATTTTGAGAGAAAATCAGATGAGAAAGTTTTAAGAAAAGTTAGTTATGAAAATCTAAAATATGGTTTTCCACTTTCCATTTAATTAATTAAACATTAATTAAATCATTAAAATATAAGAAAAATCTGGAGAAATCATTCTTGGGTAAATTAGCTCCTTAAAGATTCAAAGTTTCAATCCTTACAAAACCGTCACCACTGAACTTTTCAAAAATCGCATTTTAGTCACTATTTCACAATGTTGCACTTCCAAACCCTATTTTGTAAAATTGATTTCACCACTCTCTTATATATATATTAAAAGAGGATTTTTAGATATTTTTCCATATTTTTAAAGCATCCCGAACTAGGCTTTCCCTAAAACCACCTTTTATATTCGAACCGAAAATCAGACCGGTCAGGTTCAGACCCTAAACTTCTAAGCCCAAAATTGGGGTGTTACAACTCTCCCCCCTTAAGAAATTTCGTCCTCGAAATTTACCTGGAGGAAAGAGGTACGAAAACTGCTTTTTCATATCATCCTTCCTTTCCCACGTGGCTTCCTCGACACCACAATGTTTCCACAACACCTTTACCAAATCAATGGTCTTGCCTCGAAGAACTTTACTGTCTGAATCCAGAATTTCCACCGGCTCGTCATCATAGGTCAAGTCTGGATTTAACTCCACTTCCTCCACATGCATAACATGCGAAGGATCCGATCTATACCTCCGAAGCATAGAGACATGAAACATATCATGAATCTTTTCCAACTCTTGCGGCAACCTCAACTTGTACGCCACAGAACCCACACGATCAATCACCTCGTATGGTCCAATGTACCTAGGGCTCAACTTACCCTTCCGGCCAAACCTCATCACCTTCTTCCAAGGCGAAACCCTCAAGAACACACGGTCGCCCACCGCAAACTCAATCTCCTTGCGCTTCAAATCCACGTAAGACTTCTGTCGATCAGAAGCTGCCTTCAATCGCTTACAAATGAGCTTCACCTTCTCGGTGGTTCCTTTCAACAAAGCTGACATTGACACCAACTTCTGACCTGTTTCAGCCCAACAAAGAGGAGTTCTGCATTTCCTCCCGTATAAGGCTTCATAAGGTGCCATTTGAATACTTGCATGGTAGCTATTGTTATAAGCAAACTCCACCAAAGGCAAATGATTCTCCCAAGAGCCTTGAAACTCAATCACACAACACCTCAACATATCTTCAAGCACTTGGATAACACGCTCAGACTGTCCATCCGACTGTGGATGATAAGAAGTAGTGAAATTCAATCGTGTACCCAAAGCCTGATGCAAACACTCCTAAAAACGCGATGTAAACGTCGGATCCCTATCCGACACGATCGACTTTGGCACACCATGCAGCCGCACAATCTCAGCAATGTACAACTCTGCAAGCTTATCCAATGTGTACGTAGTATGCACATGTAAGAAATGCGCACACTTCGTGAGGCGATCCACAATCACCCACACCGAATTCTTCTTCGATGGCAACAAAGGCAAACCAGACACAAAGTCCATGATAATCCTTTCCCACTTCCACTCAGGAATCCTCAACGGTTGCAACAACCCAGAAGGAAACTGATACTCATCCTTAACTCGCTGGCAAACCATGCACTTGCTCACATACTTAGCAACATCTTTCTTTAATCCCACCCAATAGTACTCATCTCTAAGATCACGATACATCTTAGTACTACCAGGGTGCATAGCAAAAGGACTACTATGAGCTTCAATCAGAATAGCACGCCTCAACTCAGCATCATTGGGCACTACTATCCGACTCCCAAAACATAAAACTCCATCATCATTAAAGCATAAATCTGATGGCCTATCCTCTCCAATATCTTGAACATGTGGCACCAATGAATCATCCAAAAGCTGCTTATCCTTTATCAACTAAACCATGGATGGTTTCACTTGCAATTTAGCCACAAGACCTCCATCTCGTGAAATGCTCAAGCTGGCAAACATAGCCCTCAACTCCACTGCCACCTTCCTACTCAAGGCATCCGCTACAACATTAGCTTTTCCCGGATGGTACTCGATCGTCAGATCGTAATCTTTAAGCAACTCCACCCAACATCGTTGCCTAAGATTCAACTCTTTCTGAGACATCAGATACTTCAAACTTTTGTGATCCGTGTACATAGTACACTTCTCACCATACATGTAATGTCTCCAAATTTTCAAAGCAAAAACCACCGCATCTAACTCAATATCATGCGTAGGATAATTGCGCTCATGCACCTTCAACTGTCGCGATGCATAACCCACCACCTTACCGTCTTGCATCAACACACACCCCAAACCAACGTAGGATGCATCACTGTACACCACAAACTCTTTCTCTGATTCAGGTTGAACCAAGATAGGAGCATGCGTCAAAGCTGCCTTTATCTTCTCAAAAGCCTGTTGTCTCGCTTCTGTCCACTCATACTTGATATCCTTCTGCAACAACTTCGTCAAAGGTGCAGCAATCTTTGAAAATCCATCCACGAACCTCCGGTAGTATCCTGCCAAACCAAGGAAACTATGGACTTCATGAACAGACTTAGGAGGCTTCCAATTCATCACTGCCTCAATCTTCTGAGGATCAACACGAATCCCCTCAGCAGAAACCACATGACCAAGGAACACAACTTCTCTAAGCCAGAATTCACACTTGCTTAGCTTAGCATAAAGCTGATTCTCCAACAAAGCCTGCAACACAATCCTCAAATGCCGCTCATGCTCCTCCTCAGTACGAGAGTACACAAGAATATCATCAATGAACACCACAACAAATTTGTCCAAGTACTCATGGAACACTCTATTCATCATGTCCATAAAAGCTGTAGGAGCATTCGTCAAACCAAACGACATCACAAGGAACTCATAATGCCCATACCTCGTTCTAAAGGTGGTTTTTGGCACATCCACATCCTTCACCTTCAACTGGTAATAACCTGACCTTAAGTAAATTTTAGAGAACACAATCGCTCCCCGAAATTGATCAAAAAGATCATCAATCCTCGGTAAAGGATACTGATTCTTGATAGTCAACTTATTCAGCTGACAGTAATCGATGCACATTCTCATAGTGCCATCCGTTTTCTTCACAAACAAGACCGATGCACCCCAAGGTGACACACTCAGCCGAATAAAACCACGATCAAGCAACTCCTGAAGTTGCGTCTTCATCTCCTTTAACTCCTTAGGCGCCATTCGATAAGGTGTAATGGACACTAGAGTTGTGTTTTCATACAGCTCAATTCCAAACTCCACCACTCGATTAGGAGGCAATCCAGGTAACTCCTCCGAAAACACACCAAGATACTCTCACACAGTCATGATATCTTGGACTCGCAACTCCTTAGAGCTAGGATTCATCACAAAGGCCAGATAAGCTTCACACCCTTGTCTCAGCATCCGGCTCGCTTCCAATGTAGATACCATATTGGCAAGAAACTTCACATTCTCACCAACCACCACTACCTCATAATCATCCGCAAGCTTCAACGAAACTCGCTTGTTCTCAAAATCCCCCACAGCTTGATGTTCAACAAGCCAATCAATACCAAGGATTACATCAAAACCATAGAATGGCAATTCCATGAAATCAACTTGAAAAACATGATTTTGTACAACCAAGGGACATCTTCTATACAACTTCCGTGTCACAACGGTCTCGCCAAAGGAACTAGTTACACGTATACCAATATCCAAAGACTCAACAGGCAAACCAAGCAATTGAGCATGTTCACGCAATATGTATGAGTGTGTAGATCCAGAATCAATCAAGGAAAGTAATGAAAAGGATTGCAATGTAAAGGTACCTACGATCACATCTGTATCATTCCTCCCCTCTCGTTGCGCATACACTCGAGCCTGGCCACCACCCTCAGGTTGGACAGCCACCACATGCGCCACATTCCTCCCACCATCATCTCTACGCTGGAAGTTACCACGGTCGCGCCCACGACCTCTCTGTGGTGCAACAACTCCAGGAGCACGTCCCTGACCACCAGCAGCCAACAAAGGACACTCCCTCCTCATGTGGTCTGCCGAACCACAATTCTAGCACGAATTACCAGTCACTTCCATAGGTGTCTGCACCTCTCTCGCTGCTCGAGGACAATCATGCCTCAAATGGTAACGCGATCCATATGCCTAGCACGTGTTCTGATCAGCTCTCATCCCGTCTCCCTGAATAGGCGCACCATGCCCTCCATTACCACGCCTAGCAGAAGATTGGTACCTCTTATTGCGTCCTCTCTTGTTCCGTCCACCACCGGAACTATACTCAACAGCTCTTTTTCCCGAGCTAGAACCAACACCTCTGGAAGACAAACCCAGGTTCTGCTTAATGTCCTTTGCCCTACTCACCAGCACATCAAAATCCGTGTACTCAGCTGCAAGCATAAAGGTCTTCACATCCGACATCAAACCATATCGGAAACGCTCACACCTCTCCCGCTCATCAGGGATAAGCTCAGGTGCATACTGGCTAAGGCGGACAAACTGGATCTCATACTCAGCCACTGACATACTTCCTTGCACAAGAGACATAAATTCTCTTTTCTTCTCATCCAGGTATTGCACACCTAGATACTTTCGCTTGAACACGTTCAGAAAGAACGTCCAAGTCACATTAGCTTCCTCCATCCCGGAGACAATGGTCGTCCACCAAGTATTCGCATCATCATGCAACAGCGATACCACACAACCTAACTTCTGCACATCATTGTAGTTCATTTGTCCCAATATCCTCTTGGTACTTTCCAACCAAGATTCGGAACCTTCAGCAGATAAACCTCTGAACTCAGTCCCTCCAAGACTGCGAAGACGTTCTAGAGGTAATCTCACACCAACATCTCCTTGATGCGCAGCTCTGTGAGCTCCAGCTACTGCCGCCTGAAAGGCTCCAGCAATAGCCTGTATCAAAACTGTCATGTCAGGAGCAGCTTGCCCCTGCACACCATCAGGTCCAGCGACCCCAGCACTAGCACCAACACCAACATTCTCTCCTCCAGCACCAACACCACCGGGTGGTCCACCACCAGGAGGAGGAGGTATATCCACAACATTATCAGCATTGTTCTCATTCTCGTTCTGAGCCATAGCTCGCGTATTAATTCTCGTCTCTCTACGAGGTCCCATTCACTAAAACAATGCACTGACACAATGCAATAAACATAATTAGGCTCAACAAGGTAAGTAATCCAAGTACTCAAGCTCATTTAAAAAACAATTCCTTTCATTAGTTTTGATATGGCAATGGGTTCCTCTAACATGCTTCAACACAGCATAACATCACAATTGCAACATACTTACAATTCACACATCAAACTTTCATTTAAAAGGCATATCATGCAATCACACATACTTCACCCACATAACCATTCCCATTTACATGAGAACTCAGCTATGATACCACCAAATGTAACCCCCTTAGCCCGGCCTAGACGGTTGACCCGAACTACGAAGATTACACGGGAAAAACCAAAGTCAGCCCAAAAGTCAACCTTGATTAATGACCTTTTTTTTTCGTTTTAAAACTTATCTAGATGCACATTAACCCTAAGCGTACCCTCGAGAAACGCATTCTTGCAAAGCACAGCGATCGAAATAAAATAAGGGACTCAATTGCACAAATACACAAGTTAGGGACTAATTTGTAAATTCTGGAAAGATGGAAGACTTAACTGATTTTAAGGTTACCAATACTTAATTAACCATATTACATGCTTCTCTGTCAAATTTCACTTTAAACGGACATCTCAAACTCAAGCAATTGCAAATACAATTTTCAGGACTAAAACGTAAAGCTTGCAAACCTTAAAACCATTCAAATCAGTGCCCAACGGTCATCTGTTTCGAAACGGGGTTGACCTTTTCGAAACTCGGGTTCGTTCTGAGACCTATATCGAAACAGGTCCTGGTAGTGGCCAATTCGTTTCGGAACGGCCCCTATTCGTTTCGATACACGAAGGCCATTACAGGCCCCCATTTCGAAACACTAGTGCCCGTTCCGATACGGATTGCCCATAAGTTGCATAATTTGCTGGTTTTACACACATTAAGCCACTCAAACACATCCTAATGACTTCCTAATCATGCCAACAGGTCATCATACATATAAGGTACATGTTTGCAACACCAAAACACATGCATGGCACCTATCAAGGAAATCCACAAGTCTATAGGCATGCATCCTAGTGTCTAAAACCAAACAACCATCAAAGCACCAAAACAAGCATCAAAATGGCCATTTACAAATCCAAATCATTTAAGGCATCATGCCACAACTAGGGAGTCCAAATCACATCCTAGGTTCCCATTGCCAAATATCAAGAACTAATAGTTTTGTGAAAACATCACCAAACATGAGCTTAGCCTTCCCTTGGATTCTTAGCCTCTTTGCTGCCCTCAAACACCTCAATTATCTAAATTATTGGTTCAAGAGAGAGAGCGTAAGCACAATTGCTTAGTGAGGCATGCTCTAAAGTGACAACACAATAATGCATTTTAAAAAACACTTTTCACAAAGCCTTTTTACACATAAACATCGTTTCTCATGCAACATTGCAAACACATCAAGCATCTCATGCTTCATTAACATCAACATGTCATATTGGCTTCCAAGTGATAAACCATAACCATTTACAACATAAAATACAATAGGATACGCGGATTACAAGCGTTGTCCCATACGCTTCATACACACTACCGAACACACAAGGTGGAGTTTACCGGTACAATCACAACCCCTCAACACCCGTGATGGAGTTTAACGGTACAATCACAACCCCTCTACATCACTCATCGGTAGTTGTATAACATCACTAACGAGAACACGGGACACTCAACACAAGATCCACACATGGACTTTTAACCACCATTGTGATCTTAACCATCTCGTTAGTGTACTTGGATGGAGTTTACGATACAATCTCAACCCCTCAACATCCAAGGCGACTTAATTCACGGTGCACCCAATCCTATAGCCGGCTAACTATATCCGATTCAAGTACTTTAAAACCAACACACCACTTGCCAATATACATCATTTATCAACAATAATTCACTGTTTTGAAGAATTTAATCAAAGCCATTTAACAACATGCATCACTATGCATCAAATCCACATTTTCAACATATCAAACCAAGGATCTCTTACCTTGAGCATCCTTCAACATATGGCTTTCAAAACCATCATTAACCATGCTAAAACATGCTTTCAAAACAGAATTTAAACATGCAATTTATCAACAAATGCATCGAACCACACCATGGCTCACACAAAAGAGTTTTTTCGAAAACTTACTCTTGAGCTTAGTTAAGTTGATTAGACTTAAACTAAGCTCCCAAAACCTTCTAACATTGGTTTCAAAGCTGAAAACCCAACTTCACTCACCAATTCCGTTTCGCAAGCTTGCCGAAATGCCAATCAAGCCTCCAGATCAACACCACAAGTATCTGAAGATGCCTCCCCTGTTTTAAACACATCAAAGTAGAGGATTAATGCATCATCATGCATTAAAATCTTCAGCCATCACACCTAAACTCACTGCTCTAACCAAATCTAACATTTCGGCTACCAAACACAACCGAAATCACTTCCAAACTCCTCCACAACATAACCCAGCCAAGATCCATCACTTCTAACCATTCCTAAACATCAATTAACATCCAAAATGAACCTAAACTCGTCCTTATACCTCCAGCTATATCAATACACCAAGATCACCCCAAAAACCACCATTTTCATAAGCAAAATCTTAGGAAATTCAACCTATTCGGGATTTCATTGTTCAAACCTCAATTACACATCATTAAACATCCAAATTACATTTAAAAACTATCACAAAACAGAGACCAAACAATCACCACGAATTTCTTCAAGATTTCTTCCAAATCTTGAGTTTTAAGCCAAAATCAAGTTCATAACATTAAATCCATTTATAAAACTTCAATTAAGGATTGATAACTTGGGAATTTCAGTAAAGAACTGAGTATTTAGAGGAGAAGAACATCCTTACTTCTAAATGTAGATTTCTCCTTGATTAGAGACAATTTCCTTGAAAATCCAATAAGCAAAACAATAGAATTTGATGTAGAAAGGATTAGAAATCAATTGATGATGGAAACCTCATCAATTGATGTGAAAATCAATAGAAATGTTGCTGTAGAAATGTGTTTGGCTGAGGGAATTTTGAGAGAAAATGAGATGAGAAAGTTTTAAGAAAAGTTAGTTATGAAAATCTAAAATATGGTTTTCCACTTTCCATTTAATTAATTAAACATTAATTAAATCATTAAAATCTAAGAAAAATCTGGAGAAATCATTCTTGGGTAAATTAGCTCCTTAAAGATTCAAAGTTTCAATCCTTACAAAACAGTCACCACTGAACTTTTCTAAAATCACATTTTAGTCACTATTTCAAAATGTTGCACTTCCAAACCCTATTTTGTAAAATTGATTTCACCACTCTTATATATATATATTAAAATATGATTTTTAGATATTTTTCCATATTTTTAAAGCATCCCGAACTAGGCTTTCCCTAAAACCAACTTTTATATTCGAACCGAAAATCAGACCGGTCCGGTTCAGACCCTAAACTTATAAGCTCAAAATTAGGGTGTTACAGCCTTGATCTTATATGGATCCACTCAGATACCCTCGGCTGACACCACACATCCAAGAAAGACAACTTCTTTAAGCCAAAACTCACACTTACTCAACTTGGCGTAAAGCTGATTATCCAACACTACTTGCAACACAATCCGCAAGTGCTTATCATGATCCTCCTCAATACGAGAATACACAAGAATATCATTAATAAACACAACAACAACGTGAATTCATAAAACACATGATTCTTCATGTCCATGAATGCAACATGTGCATTCGATAAACCGAACGACATCACCAAAAACTCATAATGCTCGTACCTCGTACAAAAAGTATTCTTAGGCACATCCACATCCTTTACCTTCAACTAATAATACTCGGATCAGAAATCGATCTTAAAAAACACTGAAGCACCCTGAAATTGATCAAACAAATCATCAATCCTTGCCAAGGGATACATATTCTTAATCGTCAACTTGTTCAATTGCCGATAATCTATACGAATTTACATCGTGCCATCTTTCTTCTTCACAAACAAAATCGGTGCACCCCAAGGTGAAACACTAGGCCTAATAAACCCTCGATCAAGCAACACCTAAAGTTGCGTCTTCAACTCCTTCAACTCTTTCGGAGCCATTCGATAGGGAGCAATAGACAATGGAGTCGTATTTTCATACAACTCAATGCCAAAATCAATCTCTCTATTCGACGGCAACCCAGGAAACTCTTCCGGAAAGACACCCGGAAACTCGTATACGTACGTATGTCCCGCACATGCACATCCTCCAATCAGGGATTCATAACATAAGCTAAGAAAGCCTCGTAACCCGATTCCATCAAAACGACTCGCTTCTAGAGCCGAAATAGCATTGGACAAGAATTTAACATTCTCACCCACAATTACCACTTCATAATCATCAACAAGTTTCAAAGTAACTCGCTTAGTATCAAAATCAACCACAACCCTATGCTCGGTCAACCAATCCATTCCAAGGATTACATCAAAACTATAGAAAGGTAATTCCATTAAATAAACATTATCAACCACATCACCTTGAACATATAAAGGACATCTCATAAAAAACCTTCTTGTAACAACCGTTTCACCAAAATAACTAATTACTTGTATTCCCACATCTAACACTTTTGAAATGATTGTTCAAGCCACAACTCCAAAAAGCATTATCAACAACAGGCGAAGAAAACTATACCCCACATATCAATAATGGTCAATCTCGCCTCATGTGGTCACATGATCCACATACCTAGTAGGTATCAAATGCTACTCAAGCCCAGACACACTGACCCTATGGTCCTCGCCCAACATTAACACCACCTTGTGTTGAGTGTCTAAAAGTTCTATTATTTACCCCCTATTTAACCCATATTTCTGCTGTATTCAAGCATTATTTATTGCATTTAGGTCAGTTTACAGCAAAACATCACAAATATATTAACAGGCACAATTTCTACTAAGAATGGTTGTTTTTGCAGGTTGCTGCTGTAGCAGACGGAATGGGCAGGCGCTGGGCAGTGAAGCAAAAGAGCTGCAACTGGATGAGCAGTCAAGGAGGACGATGCTGCCATGGTTGTTACCGTGACAGCAGAAGACGACAACAATTTTGAGGAGAAGAAGCAAAGTGGACCTCGACAGATAGCGAAAATTCAGCCCGTCTGTCATGTGAAATCACCATATTTTTCCAAGCCCCAGATCGAAAGGAATGTCAAGCCCAAAGTTCAAGGAGAGAAAATCCCAAGCAAGAAAGATGACGGCTGGAAAGTAGATTCCTTGAAGATTTAGTCTTTATTAGAATTGTACTTTCATTTAAAGTTGTATTCTTGCTATTTTAGAAAACTTGGACCCAAAGCCTATATAAGGGCATATATTTCGACCTAGGAGGAGATAACCTATTCTCTAGCCTTCTTCCCAAAACCCTAGCCGTTTTCCTTCCCTCATCATGTTCTAAATTCCCCTTAGGGCCACGGGTTGATTTGTAAAGTAGTTGCAAGGGTTGTTTTGTTTTAGGAATTTTCAGTTCAATAAAATAAACGTCAAGTCCACTTATTTTGGTTATTAATATCTTGCAAGAGCATCGGGAGAGCATTGTGAGGTTATCAATTTACTTAGCATCGGGAGAGTTAAGTATACAAAAGAAATAAGAGCAAGTTCTATAGTTTATAGTTGAACTATCTCAGACCTAGGGATAGGACGAGGTTAAGTGGCTAAAGAAGAATTCAACAACATCGGAGTTCATCCTTCGATTCACGCCGGGAGGTATCATCAAAGACGTGATCATCGACAGACTTGGACCTAGGGATAGGCCAAGGCACATCAGGGATTCTTGCCAAACTTGAAGTACTGAGTTGAGTATTCGCTGCCGTGATAAGCAACGGACTGCTGCCGCTACAGGTGCTGCCGCGACGGGGACGACGACAGAATTGGAGTTCCGAGACTTAGCAATACCTGCACTACTGAGCAATTCAATACCAGCCCATTCTCTCTATCTTGATTTTCCTACTCTTTTATTTAAGTTTGCTTTACTATTCTCGTGACAACTTTCTCAAATATTTTCTTTACTTTTGTGCAGTGATTTAAGGTGAAGCTATTAGCCCAATCCCTATGGAGACGATATCCGATACTTTGTATCACTTTACTAATTGCGTCGTGTACACTTGCACTATAATTGCGATAGACTCTTTTACACACAACAAGTTTTTGGCGCCGTTGCTGGGGATTAACAACATAACTCTACCTTTTCTTTTACTGCACTTTTCATTTTTGTTTTTATTTTTCTGTTTTTCTTTGGTGTGTTCAACTCTTGCTTTTCACAAGGATCCTTATTAATGCACAGATCGAAACGAGGTGAAGATCCTGAGTATCCGTTAGATCCAGAAATCGAACGTTCATTCAATCTCAAGAACCGACTTCACCACATACTAGCCAGGAACGAGTACCTTGAGGAACAGTTAGAGACGATGGCACACCGAGGAGACGACCCTCCTGTTGCAGATGGAGAGGTTAGACCGCCTGTCGGCAACCCTGCTGCCGCTGCCGGACGACGGTCCTGTCGTGACTACATGTTGAATGACCATGTAGAGCTGGAAACCACGCTGCTGGACATAGATGTTGACAACTTCGAGTTGAAACCTGTTATGTTTAGCATGATCAACAATGTCGGTCAATTCAGTGGTGCTGTTACAGAGGATGCTAGGGAGCATCTCAAAACATTCCAGGAGATCTGTGGTTCGTTTAGACTACAAGGAGTTAATCCGAAGATACTGAGGCTTCGGTTATTTCCCCATTCATTGAGGGATAGAGCAAAGACTTGGTGGAATAAACTTACGTCAGGTTCAATTAGAACTTGGGCAGATTTGTCTCGTGAATTTTTATCTCGTTTTAATCCTTCACATTTATCTGAGCGATTACGTAATGAAATTGCTACTTTTCAACAGGAAGATGACGAGCCGATGCACGAGGCCTGGGACAAATTTACTACTCTTCTACGGAACTGCCCAATGCATGGATTCCCCGTCTGGAATTAGGTAACTAAGTTTTATTATGCTGCCAACTTACAAACTCGTATTCGAATTGATTCAGCAGCAAACGGTCTATTATTGGACAAAGACCCTGATGAGGCAATGCAGGTATTGAAAAATCTGGCCAAGAATGAGGAGCAGTTTCCGACAGCAAGAAGAGGGGGTAAACGGGTTCTAGCTGTTAAGGATTATGAAGCCGACAACACGATGAAATCACAGGTGGCATACCTTACTAAGGCAATGAAAAAGCTCTTGAACGATGATGCACAACATGGATTTGCTGTTGAGGAGGTATGTGAAATCTGTGAGGGAAATCATAGTTCGGATGAGTGTCCTATACAGTTAGAAGAGGGAAAGTATGTTGGAAACTATAAGCCGAATTATAACTCCAACAACTATAATCCCAATTGGAGAAAGGATCCCAAGTTTTCTTGGAGTAATCCTAATAATGCCCTGAATCCTCAAGCACACAATAATCAGAATCAGGGAGGACCTAGATTGCTGACTCGATAGCAACTGCAGCCGCAGCAGCAACAACAACAGCCACCAGCTGCCACGAACAGTATACTGGAACAGACTCTGGCTACTTTTATGTCTCAGACAAGTACTTATATTGAGAACATGAATCAGTTTGTTAAGAAGATAGAAACATTCATGGATAAAACAGAGATGCGGATGACGAATCATGAAGCTACTCTAAAATCTTTGGAGACACAAATGGGTCAGGTTTCTCAGCATATCAAGCCAAGGTAGACTGGAGGATTTCCTAGTAATACTGAAAATGCTAGGCAGCCCACACATGAGCAATGTAAGGCCATTACTACTAGGAGTGGGAAGAATCTACCAGGGCTGGAAAAGGAAGTTGAAACAGTAAAGAAACCAGCCTTGGACAGACCTGCCGATGAAGCTGCCCCGACAGGTAACAAACAGACTGCTGCCGATAAACCTGATACGACAGCAGAAGCGACAGAGGAGAAAATGATGAACCATAAGATTAGCTGCCGTGGGATAAAAGTCGATAGGGTCAAGATAGAAGTGATCGAAAAGCTGCCACCACCGACCATAGTCAAGGGTATTAGAAGTTTCTTGGGACATGCTGATTTTTATCGAAGATTCATTGCGAATTTTTCAAAGATCACAAAGCCACTTTGCCATCTTCTAGAGCAGAACCGACCCTTTGACTTTAATGATGAATGTACTGAAGCATTCAAGGTTCTGAAGGAAAAACAGGTAACAACCCCAATAGTACAGCCACCAGACTTGTAACCCCCTTAACCCGGCCCAGACAGTTGACCCGAATTAAGAAAGTTACACGGGGAAAACCAAAGTCAACCCGAAAGTCAACCTTGATTAACGACCCCTTTTTTTTCTTTTTAATCTTGTCTAGATGCACATTAACCTTAGATGTGATCATGCAAACAACATACCCAAAGATTAGAAACATCAGAGATCAAACAAGAACCCAATTGAACAATTTACAACTTTAGGGACCAAATTGTAAATTCTGAAAACTTTAAAGACTTAACCAGATTTTAAGTTACCAACTTAAAATTAATCAGGTTTCATGCTTCTCTGCCAAATTTCAGCTCAAACGGACATCCCAAACTCATACAATTGCTCAAACAAGTTTCAGGACCAAAATGCAAACATTCTGAAACATTTAACCGCCCATGTCAGCCCCCAACGGTCACCCGTTCCGAAACGGGCAGAGCCCGTTTCGAAACACGGGGCCGTTCCGCAACACGTTCCGCAACGGGGGTCTGGAAGAGACCAAACCGTTTCGAAACGGTGCATACCGTTTCGGACGCCTGGGTTCATTCAAGGCACCCGTTCCGAAACGGTGCACACTGTTCCGAAACGCCTGCACAGATTGCAGCAAAATGCAATTCCAAAACATGCAATAGATCATTCAAAGATGCTCCAAATGCCACCAAACTTTACCAGCATGCAATTCAACATATATAAGACTTGCAAGCATCATCAAATCATCAAAACAACATCATATGCAAAAAGCCCCAAATCTAAAGGCATGCTTCCTACACAAGCAACCATTTAAGCACAAACTTTCCATATCAATCCCATTAAAGCCAAAACATGATTCAGCAACATCAACAACATCAAAACATACTTGTCCGAACATATACGAACACAAAAACATCAATCCGAGAGATTCTATCCCCATTGCCTTTATTAACTATAGCTATTCACCGAGACATACATCTCAATTGGAGTCCACCTTGAATCCCTTGCTCCTTGCTGTCCAAACTTCAAGAATCTGCATTGATGGACTAAAAGGAGCGTAAGCACATAATGCTTAGTGAGGAATGCTCAAAACCAAAACACCATCAATGCAGCGGGTTACAAAACACTTTCAAAACAACCCGATTGACAAACCAAAACCATGTTTGAAAACCCTTTTCAACAACATGCTTAAACCACACATTGCACATACATGAAAACCAAACCTTAGCTCAGCAAACTAAGAAAACCATTTCAATGTACAACTTGCAAAAACATTCCTTTAACCATTCCATGCATAAACACCATATGCAAAGCTAAATTAAAACCTTGGAAAAACACTTCCATTTCATATTATTCCTTTCATATACTTGAACACCATTCAAGCAAGAACCCTTTAAAACCATTTACTCAAGCAATCCAATTCATGCATTACACAAAGACAACTTATGAATCACATCATCATCATTATCACATGCCTTTTAAAACAAGTCTTAACAAGACTCCAATGCGTTGAAGAGATTTCATGCACACATGCATCACTTATCAAATGATAATCAACAATTGTTCAACTTAACAAGTAAACATGCATTCACTAGCATCATACACTTTTCATGCAACCATGCATCTTTTCAAGCATCTCATGCTTCACATGCAATCATGCACCATTTCAAGCATCTCATGCTTCTTTATGATCAAGAACATTACATTGG
The DNA here is from genome assembly GCA_958450335.1 of Hibiscus tridactylites. Lineage (NCBI taxonomy): Eukaryota > Viridiplantae > Streptophyta > Magnoliopsida > Malvales > Malvaceae > Hibiscus > Hibiscus tridactylites. Next base: position 48,539,718 of record OY288266.1, read on the forward strand.
CTTCCAAGTGATCAACCACATCAACTTTTCAACTCAACAACCCGATCGGATACGCGGATTCCGAGCGTTGTCCCTACGCTCCATACACCCTACCAATCCAAGGCCTCCCAAATGGACTTTTAAACACCATTTGACCTTACAAGCCTAAGGTTCCCATGTATGGACTTTTAAACACCATACAACCTTAGCTTTTCCCGAGGTTCCCATGTATGGACTTTTAAACACCATACAACCTCAACATGCACAAGGTTCCCATGTATGGACTTTGAAACACCATACAACCTTTGCATAACCGATTGGTAGTTGTATAACATCACTAACGAGATCCGGGACACCCCACACAAGATCCACACATGGTCTTACACCGCCATTGTGATCTTAACAAGCACAAGGTTCTCATATATGGACTTTTAAACACCATATAACCTTTGCTCAACCAAGGTCCTCGAGCGTTGTCCCTACGCTCCGTACACCCTACCAATCCAAGGCCTCCCAAATGGACTTTTAAACACCATTTGACCTTACAAGCCTAAGGTTCCCATGTATGGACTTTTAAACACCATACAACCTTAGCTTTTCCCGAGGTTCCCATGTATGGACTTTTAAACACCATACAACCTTAGCTTTTCCCGAGGTTCCCATGTATGGACTTTTAAACACCATACAACCTCAACATGCACAAGGTTCCCATGTATGGACTTTGAAACACCATACAACCTTTGCATAACCGATTGGTAGTTGTATAACATCACTAACGAGATCCGGGACACCCCACACAAGATCCACACATGGTCTTACACCGCCATTGTGATCTTAACAAGCACAAGGTTCTCATATATGGACTTTTAAACACCATATAACCTTTGCTCAACCAAGGTCCTCGAATGGACAACCCGATCGGATACGCGGATTCCGAGCGTTGTCCCTACGCTCCATACACCCTACCAATCCAAGGCCTCCCAAATGGACTTTTAAACACCATTTGACCTTACAAGCCTAAGGTTCCCATGTATGGACTTTTAAACACCATACAACCTTAGCTTTTCCCGAGGTTCCCATGTATGGACTTTTAAACACCATACAACCTTAGCTTTTCCCGAGGTTCCCATGTATGGACTTTTAAACACCATACAACCTCAACATGCACAAGGTTCCCATGTATGGACTTTGAAACACCATACAACCTTTGCATAACCGATTGGTAGTTGTATAACATCACTAACGAGATCCGGGACACCCCACACAAGATCCACACATGGTCTTACACCGCCATTGTGATCTTAACAAGCACAAGGTTCTCATATATGGACTTTTAAACACCATATAACCTTTGCTCAACCAAGGTCCTCGAATGGGCAACACCTCCATTATGACCTTAACCATCTCGTTAGGATACTTGAAGGGAGTTTACCGGTCCACTCTTGACCACTCCACCTCCAAGGCGACTTAATTCACGGTGCACCCAATCCTATAGCCGGCTAACTATATCCGATCAACGAACCAAGAACCACTTTCATCACTTGCCAATATAACCATCTTACCATGTTATTCCACTGTTTCATATGCATAACCACAATGCAAAAACCATCACCACATAAGTCCAATGATTCACATGCACAACCAATATGCAAAAACCATTACCACATTAGTCTAATGATTCACATGCACAACCAATATGCAAAAAGTATCATTTACCATCATCAATTCATTGTTTTAAAGCATCATACAAAGCCATTGATCAACATGCAACACTATGCATCAAAATCACAATTTCCATGTACAAAACCAAGGATCTCTTACCTTGAGCATCCTTCACAAATGGCTTTCAAAACCAGCATTAAACCATGCTTAAAATATGCTTTCAAAACAGATTTAAACCATGCAAAACACATGCATTTCAATCATCAACCTCAATTGCTTTTAAAACCAAATCACAACACAATTCAAGAGCGAAAATCCATTCACTTACTCTTGAGCTTAGCAAAGTTGTTTAGACTTAAACTAAGCTCCCAAAACCTTCAAACCTTGGTTTAAAAGCTGAAAACCCAACTTCACTCACCGATACACAAAACAAGGCTAGCCAACAAGCTTTCCAAGCATCCGAAAACCTTCCGCAACACCTTCAAAGCTCACGGATCAAACTCCCCTGTTTCAAGCACACAACAACAGAGGATTAATGCATCATTATGCATTAAAAACACCAGCAACAAGACTCAACTCGCTGCTCATCCCAAATCCAACAATTTGGCTACCAAACACAACCGAAATCATCTCCAAACACTTCCAAAACTTAACCCAGCCAAGATCCATCACTTCTAAACACTTTTAAACATCAATTAACATCCAAAATGATCACAAACACGTCCTTATACCTCCAGGTATAACAGATCACCAAAAACACTCCAAAAACAACCAAAAACTCAAGCCAAACTTAGGAAATTCAACCTATCCGGGATTGCATTGATTAAACCTCAACTTCTAATCAATTTAGCATTCATTTAACATCATTTTGACACTTCAAAACACTGCCCAAACAGATCACACGAAAATTTCACCAAAATCACCAAATCTTGCATTTTAAGCCAAAATCAAGATTTCAATTGAAAAGCCATTAACAAAACACAAATCAAGGATTGAGAACTTAGGAATTTCAGTAAAGAACTGATAGTTTAGAGGAGAAGGACGTTCTTACCTCCAAACTTGAATTTCTCCTTTTTAGAGCCAAAATGCTTAATGAAACAACTTGCAAATTGAGAGGTTTTGTTGATGAGATGATTAGGAATCAAAAGAGAGTTGAATTGAGTGATTTAGATGACAAAATCAGAGAAGAAAATCTGGAGAAATGTGTTTGGGTGGAGAGAAAATGAGAGAAAAGGAAAATTGAGAGAAATAGAAAAGTTAGTTAAGAAATGGTAAAAATGATTTCCCTCCACATTTCATAATCTTTAAAATCAGAATAAAGCCTTAAAATATCTTAGAAAAATCTGGAGAAACTCTTTTTGGAATAATAGCTCCTTAAAGATTCAAAGTTTCAATCCTTTATAAAACTGTCCCGCAACTTTCAAAAATTACATTTTGGTCACTAGCCAAAATGTCAACCTTCCGAACCTCATTTTCCAAAATTGATTTCACAGTTCACTTTTATATATTAAAAGATGATTTTAGAACATTTTTCCATATTTTTAATGCAACCCGAACTAGGCTTTCCTAAATTCACTCTTATATATTCGATCAGCACTTTGACCGAACCGGTCAACGCCCAAAACTTCTGAGCCCAAAACCGGGGCGTTACAACTCTCCCCCCTTAGGAAATTTCGTCCTCGAAATTTCAACCGGCGAAAAGAGAACAACAACCTTCTCAAACCAACACATAAGGCAACACAAAAGCCTCCACCAACACTGACTACTATCCACACAAAACCTCCACCAAACTTAGCACCTCCACACACTGTTCACAAAATCCAGAACACACAAGATAGTCACAACTTAACCTTTCACATAACCGGACCGTACACAGCCCAGACATCAACCCGAAGAACTTCATATCTTACAGCACACATCACGGTAACACACAACTCCCAAGACCTGTTTACACAGAGACAACAACCAATCCAAAACAGCCACTATGCAAACCTCTCTGCTTCAAAAACTCTTGCAAACTCCCAAACCTCTTCCAAGGATTTTCCCAACAAGCAGAAATCTTTAAGCATCAACTGCTTACCCAAACTCCTCAACGAATGCTGATAATCCTTCACATCTGCCGCTAACATCACCACAACAACTCACCAGGACTACTCACCCAGATTCCAAGAATTACATCATAACCCCAACTTGAATCCGTCAGCCGTTCCACACACCACCAGCTGACTTCAAACGGAACTTTCTTAACCACAACCAGCCAACCACTTCTCACAAGAACCCAAACGACCAACAAAAACCTTCGATCTTTCATAGCCCTTTCACTTCAAACTTCAACCATAACACTTGCATTACCAGAACATTGCTTATCCAAAACACACATAACAGCTTCGGAACTCCTCAGAGGTTGCTAAGAACCAACACTTACCAACACAACCCTTTCACAACAACTTAAAAGCTAAGCTACCTCAGCACTTGGGTACACAACCACAAAACTGCAACATCACCAGCACCAAGGAACTACAACTTCCTTTTAGCTATACAAACCACTTAACCGATACTAACCTCAACCGGTACCCTTCACCACCAAACCACAAAACTCTTTAAGCAACAAACACTATCCTTCTACCACAGGCTATACCACTCTCACCATTGCCAGCGACTAGCTTAACATTACTTCTAACTCTCACTCAGCACCAAAACAACCTCTAAAAACCCATCATCCAAACCAACCACCACACTAACAGATTCGATTAATTATTAGCGAGTGTGAACATCGTATGCATGATCACCTACATGCCCTATCAATGCCTGATGTACATGTATGCAAAACCTCTAATGTCATGCCACATGTATGCATGGACCAACATATATAATATAGCATATAACAATGATTTTATCTATGCATGAATGCCAGTTCACACCCTCCAATAACATCCTCAAATCCGTCTAAGAACAACCTCCTACCTCACTTCTAGCTTATCTAACTCCATCATACCAACCACCATTAACCACAAGATACTCACTAAGCCTTCTTCACACTAAAGATGTTTCCAAAACTACAACTATTATTACCCCAAACATGCTAGCAACAAGACTAAACTTACCACGCAAGAAAAACCAACAGAAACCAAACTAAGGTAACTAGAGCAAAGATTACTTAACAAGGTTACCTGAAAACCCAACACCTCCCTGAAGCTACATCAGACGAGCTCTCTTCCTTGCGGAACCATCATCCTCCTGCGGCACAACTGCAGCATCAGCTAACACACCAGGGTCACCACCAACTCCTTGCGGTAAGGAACCTTGGCTGTTCCGAGCCAACCTCAAACAATCACGTCTCATGTGTCCAGCAGACCCACATTTCCAGCAATTCTCTTTTCCCAAACTCTTCACAACCTTCTGCTCTTTTTGCCACCTCTGAACCTTGCCTCGGCCGTGCCCACGACCTTTCAAAGACCCTTTGGCTAACACCAAAGCTGACTTCACTCCAAGAGGACAATCACGCTTAACATGCACTTTGGAACCACAATTCCAACAAGCACCCGCGCCCCAACAACCTCCAACATGGAGTTATTAGATGTGGTGTTCTCCATTGACAAGTTTCGTTCTTACATACTTGGAACGAAGGTAATAGTGCACACAGACCATTCTGCCCTGAAGTATCTGTTTGCGAAAAAGGATGCTAAACCTTGATTGATACGGTGGATCATGCTATTGCAAGAATTCGACCTTGAAATCAAGGACAAAAAGGGGACAGAAAATCAGGTGGCAGATCACTTGTCAAGGTTGGAGAAGGGACAGAGTCTACCAACAGATGAGACAAACATACTGGATACCTTCCCAGACGAGCAGCTCTTTGCTGCCGCAATCACTGCCGCGACAGCCATGGCGGAAGGTAAGTCTTCTAAACTCCTCTGGTATGCTGATTTCTTTAATTTCTTAGTTAGCAGAATAATTCCTTCTGATCTTAATTATCAAGCCAGGAAGAGGTTCCAAAATGATGTTAAGCATTATTATTGGGACGAACCTCTTCTTTTCAAAATCTGTGCAAATCAGGTTATAAGGAGGTGTGTACCACAAGAAGAGCAAGAAGACATACTTCATCACTACCATGCTTTACAGTATGGAGGTCACTTAAGAGGCAACAAAACTGCTGCCAAGGTGTTGCAGTCAGGGTTTTATTGGCCGTCACTGTATAAAGATGCGCAAATCTTCTACAAGAGTTGTGACAAGTGCCAAAGGACAGGAAATATCTCAAGGAGAAACGAGATGCCACTGCAGAACATTCTAGAAGTCGAGATCTTCGACATTTGGGGGATTGATTTTATGGGACCATTCCCATCTTCATGCGGGAATCTATACATCCTCATGGCAGTAGATTATGTCTCTAAGTCGGTTGAAGCCATCGCCACTCAAAAGAATGATGCCAAGACCGTCCAAATATTTCTACACAAAAACATTTTATCTAGGTTTCGCATCCCTAAGGCGATCATCAGTGATGAAGGGAGACATTTCGACAACAGGGTTATTGCTGCTGCCTTGAAGAAATATGGTGTCAAGCATCGGATCGCGACAGCATATCACCCACAAACCAATGGACAAGCTGAAATATCTAATAGGGAAGTTAAGTGTAACGCCCCGGTTTTGGGCTTGGAAGTTTGGGCGTTGACCGGTTCGGTCAAAGTGCTGTTCGAATATAAAAAGGTGAAATTAGGAAAGCCTAGTTCGGGTTGCATTAAAAATATGGAAAAATGTTCTAAAATCCTCTTTTAATATATATAAGTGAACTGTGAAATCAATTTTACAAAATGAGGTTTGGAAGGGTGACATTTTGGCTAGTGACCAAAATGTAATTTTTGAAAACTGCGTGACTGTTTTAGAAAGGATTGAAACTTTGAATCTTTAAGGAGCTATTTACCCAAAGGGAGTTTCTCCAGATTTTTCTAAGATATTTAATGTTTTAATTCTGATTTTTAAACAAAAGGAAAGTGGAGGGAAGTTATTTCTAACTAATTTTTCCTAAAATCTCATTTTCCTTTCTCTCATTTTCTCTCAACCCAAACACCTTTTCTCCAGAGTTTTTCTTCTGATTTTGTCACTCAAATCTCTCTTTTCAATCCTTTTTTGATTGCTAATCATCTCATCAACAAAACTTCACCATTTGCTACTTGATTCTTCAAGCTTTTTGGTTCTAAAAGAGGAGAAACTCAAGTTTGGAGGTAAGAACGTCCTTCTCCTCTAAACTCTCAGTTCTTTACTGAAATTCCTAAGTTCTCAATCCTTAATTGATGATTTATAAATGGTTTTAAAGTTGTGTGATGGATCTTGGCTTAAAATGCAAGATTTGGTGATTTTTGATGAATTTTCGTTTGATCTGTTAAAGCAGTGATTTGAGGTGTGTTTTTGATGTTAAATGAATGTTAATTTGATAAGGAATTGAGTTTTAATTAATGCAATCTCGGATAGGTTGAATTTCCTAAGTTTAGCTTGTGATTCCTGGTTGTTTTTTAGGTGATCTTGTGGATCTGATGTTGCTGGAGGTATAAGGATGTTATGAGGTCCTTTTTAGATGTTAAATGATGTTAAAAGATGTTTAGTTTTGATGGTTTATGGCTGGGCATTGTTGAGGAGTTGTTTGGATGCATTTTCGGTTGTGTTTGGTAGCCGAAAATGGAGTGTGGATGAGAGCAGTGAGTTTAGGTGCTTTCATTGAAGCTATTAATGCATGATGATGCATTAATCCTCTGCTTTGATGTGTTTAAAACAAGGGAGTCATCTTTGGATTCAAGTGGTGGTGATCCGGAAGCTTGATTTGTGTTTCGGCAAGAGGCAAAACGGAATCGGTGAGTGGAATTTGGTTTTCGGCTTTGAAACCAGTGTTTTGGAGGTTTGGGAGCTTAGTTTAAGTCTAAGCAACTTAGCTAAGCTCAAGAGTAAGTTTTCGGAAAAACTCTCTTGGTGATGGCCCTGGTTTTTGGTTGTATGCAATGTGTTGTTTGCATGATTTTAAATCTGTTTTGAAAGCATATCTAGCATGTTTATCTGCTGAGATTTTAAGCCATGTGTTGAAGGAAGCTCAAGGTAAGAGTTCCTTGTTTTTGAACATTGTTTAAATGTGGTTTAATGCTTAAAGATGCATGATGTTTATGGCTTGGTTTAATGCTTTAAAACAGTGGATATATTGATGATAATGATGCATATTGGCAAGTGATGGTTAAGGTCATAAAGGTGGTTAAAAGTCCTTGTGTGAGCCTTGTATATTAAGAACATCAAGGTGGTTAAAAGTCCTTGGATGGTTCTTGGTTAAGATCACAAAGGTGGTTAAAAGTCCTTGTGTGGATCTTGGAAAGGTTAAGAACAACATGGTGTTTAAAAGTCCATGGTTGGTTCTTGGTTAAGGCTCAAGGTGTTTAAAAGTCCTTGTGTAAGCCTTGGTTACTTAAGAACTCCAAGGTGTTTAAAAGTCCTTGGATGATTCTTGTTAAGGACACAAAGGTGGTTAAAAGTCCTTGTGTGGTCCTTGCCATGGTGTTTAAAAGTCCATGGGTCCATGGTGTTTAAAAGTCCATGGGGATAAGATCACAATGGTGTTTAAAAGTCCATGTGTGAATCTTATGTGAAATGTATCACTTGTTGCCAATATGACTTGTTATGAACTTGAAGCATGAGATGCTTGTTGAAATGTTATGAGCATGACTAATGATATTTGAAGCATGAGATGCTTGTTTTAAATGTTTAAGAACATGGTTAATGTTGCTTGAAGCATGGTTTATAAATGAGTTTTATAAATGCATTATTGAATGGTTTTAATGAGCATTCCTCACTAAGCTTTTGCTTACGCTCTCTCTCTTTTCTTAAACCAATAATGCAGAGCATTAAAGAGGATTGAGGGCAGCAAGGAAGGCAAGCAATCAAGTGGAAATTAAGCTCAAGTATGGGAAGGTTTTCCTAAACACTTTAGCTTTTGGCATTTGGCAATGGGGGACCTATGTGGATGTTTGGGAGATGTTTTGAACTCCCTAAGTTTGCTTAAAGTTGCTAATAATGCTGGATTTTGTAATTGGCCATTATGAGTTTGGTTTTGGAGGTTTTAGTGCATGAATGGTTTGCTTGAGTAGGAAGCATGCCTTTAGATTTGGGGCTTTTCATATATGATGATATTATGATGAATGGTTGGTGCAAATATGTCTCTTGTATGTTGAATATCTTGCTGATAAAGTTTGGTAGCAATTGGAGCATGATTGGTTGGTCAATTGTGTGTTAAAGCAAGCAATTTTCTGCATTCTGTGCAGGCCGTATCGGAACAGTGGCTACCGTTGCGGAACGGGTGCCTTGTAGTAGCCCAGGCGTCCGAAACGGGAGACACCGTTCCGAAACGGGAAGCCCTCTGCCAGCCCTCGTTTCGGAACACGTTGCGGAACGGCCCCGCGTTTCGAAACAGGCTCTTCCTGTTTCGAAACATCCGACCGTTTGGGGCTGACATTGGCAGTTAAATGTTTTGGAATGTTTGCATTTTGGTCCTGAAACTTGTTTGTGCAATTGTATGAGTTTGGGATGTCCGTTTGAGCTGAATTTTGGAAGAGAAGCATGAAACTTGACTAATTACAAGTTGGTAACATTAATTTGGGTTAAGACCTCATAATTTACAGAATTTACAATTTGGTCCCTAAAATGTAAATTGTTCAATTGGGTCCCTGTTTGATCTCTGATGTTTATGATCTTTGAGCATATTGTTTGAGTGATCATAACTAGGGTTAATGTGCATCTAGACAAGTTTAAAAAGAAAAAAAATGGTCGTTAATCAAGGTTGACTTTCGGGTTGACTTTGGTTTTCCCCGTGTGACTTTCTTAATTCGGGTCAACCGTCTAGGCCGGGTTAAGGGGGTTACATTAAGAACATTCTTGAGAAGATGGTCAAGCCAACTAGGAAAGATTGGTCTTTACTCCTCAATGATGCGTTACGGGCATATAGGACAGCTTTTAAAACTCCATTGGGGATGTCTCTGTACCGATTGATTTATGGGAAAACATGTCATCTACCTGTCGAGATAGAGCACAGAGCATACTGGGCTATCAAGGCAGTGAATATGGACTTGGACAGGGCAGGGCAGAAAAGGCTGTTAGATCTAAACGAAATTGAAGAAATCCGGACAATGGCCTATGACAATGCAAGAATCTACAAGGATAAAACTAAGAAGTGACATGAAAAAAAGCTGTTGCCACGACAGTTCTGCCCAGGGCAGCTTGTATTGTTGTTCAATTCTAGACTGAAACTTTTCCTGAAATCTAAATGGTCTGGCCCATTCCAAGTCGTACAGGTTTTCCCCATGGTGCCATAACAATCCGATCATTAAAAGACGGGCACCAATTCAAAGTTAACGGACAACGCCTCAAGCATTATCAGGGGACTGAAGCCCCAGGAATGTAGGAAGTGGTTACCTTAGTGGATACCCCACCTGGCATCCCTAATTTAACCTAAATTTTATTATTATTATTATTATTATTATTATTATTATTATTATTATTATTATTATTATTATATTATTTATTAGGAAATAAGATTTATTTTATTAGAATAATGTTTTTGTTTTTATTGATTATTTAGGAAATAAAGGAGTCAAGAAGAACATGAGAAGTGAACTCAGCCAACCATCCATCCACCAGCCCAACAAAAAGCCCAAATGTTGAAGCCTGTCGTTACAGCTGCCGTGACAGACGCGGAAAATACAGGCTGTCATCACGCTGTCACGACAGACGAGGAAACACGTCACAAACGCGTAACAGATGCGGAAACGCGTGACAGACACGTTAGACACGTTAACGCATAACAACTGGCCCCGTTATTCGCCCATGCCGTTACAGCTTCAACAGACAGCAAATCCTTCTCTATATAACCCCGTTTAATTTTTCATTTTTCACTCACCTCTGCTTTTCTTACTTGCTCTCTCTTAGTTTTTATTTGCTTTCATTTTATTTCCACAACCCTTGCACAAAAATGTCTTCTAGGAAAACCCGACGAAATGCTGCCTCCAGTTCCACACCGACAGCAACTCCCCTACGTTCCTTTGCCAACAGAGATATGTGGGAAGAGAGAGGCTTTATCTATACATCGACGGAGGAAAATCTAGGCCTCAAGCCATTCATAGCCCGGAAGGTTAGAGCTTTACAGTGGCAAACCTTTGTGGAGCACCCGGAGGAAATGAATGTCACGCTGGTTCGAGAATTTTATGCTGCCATCAGCAGCAGGATAGCGACAGCGGTGTTCGTTTGAGGGAAAGAAGTGCCATTTGAAGCATAGTACATTAACACCTTATATGGCTTCTACATCGGAAACAATGACAACGCTCATCAGCAGTTCCTCAACAAATTAGACACTGTTGCCTATGACGCTGTCATGGCAGAACTGACCGATGAGGGCACCCTATGGAATACCAGCCGGAAAAATCCACGGACGGTGAAGCAGACCGAGCTGCTGCCGGAGGCAAAGTTATGGAATGCCTTCATAAAAAAGAGGATCATGTCGTTATCCCACAACACAACCGTCGACCAACCAAGGTTAGCGTTGATACACTCTATTCTACATGAACGACCCATTATTGTGGGCAGTTACATTCGAGAGAGCATTTTGGACTGTGCGCATAGACCGACGGGTCCCCTTTTCCTCCCGTACCTCATCACCTCACTTTGCTGTGGCCATGGCGTACCAGAAGTGGTCACTGACTTGCGAGTCCAAGGGAAAGGCTGGACTGAAAAGAACATCCTCAGTCTTGTGGAGCTAACTACAGCCACTCCTCTGTCGTCATTTGACCCAGCTGCCACAACAACCGACACAACAGAGCAGCCAAACACTGAACCAGCTGCCGTAGCAGCTGCCCCGACAGACTCCTCCGTCCAGATCTTAGCTGCAATTCAGAAGCTGGAGGAATGACAGCTGGGCTTAATGACCTTCATCAGGGACTTTGCTACCTCTACGGTAACTTTTATACAAAATTCTTTAAATTTCCCTGATGCTGCCTTCCCAACTTTTATTGCACATTACTTTACTGTCACTACACCTGCCCACATTCCTACACCTGCTGCTACCCCACGGACACCCTCTACCACCTCAACGCCATCGCCTGCCCCGACAACAGCAGGCATCACCCATGCTGAACCATCTGCCTGAGGCACAAAACGTCGAATGGCATCAGAGGATCTTGATGCCTTTGTTGCTGGGTTCTCCTCCTCTTCTGTTTGGGCCACCAGTGACACTGAACCCTCTATCAAGAGGAATCTGTCAAAGGAATTCTCACCGGTGAAGAGGCAGAAGTGGATGGAAGATAAAAATAACATGCCAAAAGCCAGCAATAGCATCAGTGACAGCAGCAGCGGGGAGAGCAGCAGCAGCAGCTCTGAAGTTCAGGTTGTGGAGCAACCCCCTCACATCTCCCCAACCAGGATCCATCCACCACGGGAGGCCAAGGCAAAGAACACACCTTCCTCCCCCGTGCCCCAGTCAGCTCCGAAAGCCAGAGCCCGCCGTCAGATCCGACTCAGCAGCAGCAACGAAGACATCGATTAAAATTTAAGTTTCTTATCTTATTATTGTTGCATGCTATATATTTTGTGATGTACTGCCTTATCCTTTGTTTTTAATTTGTCATTTGCATTGAGGACAATGCAACCCTCGAGCTTGGGGGTGGCAACCCTCCATTAATGGAGTACATCTTAGTTTAAAAATTGGTGTCTTTACTTAGTTTATTTTTGTCTAAAAAAATGATGAAAATATTGAAAACTTTGGCTGAAAACTGTGAACTGAACTTACCTACCGTGACAGCCCTGTCGTGGCAGTGACTTTAGGATAGTTTTTAGGAGAAGTTTAGAGCCTTTCTATAGTTCTGAAAACTTAAACACCTTTGTGACTGTTATAATGCTTAGAACTCTTCTAGTTAACTAGAATAGGAAGCTTAACACTTGAATAGCCCCTAGAGGTGCCTAACACTGGCTCTAGGAAGTTAGCTAGAGGTGCCCAAAACTGGCTCTAGTGAAACTTTAGCTTAAAAAAAATAAAGAAATCGAGTCAAAACAAAAAAATGATCAAAGGAGAATGAAAAAGTGCCTTCAAAAGATCAACTTTGGCATAAAAATTCGAGTTAAGAGCTGAAATATTCTAGTGAAACTAAGAGAGTCTTGGCATATAACTGTTCACAAGCATGCACACACTGCACGAGGACTATAGTGAGACTCCGGACAGATCCTAAATTATCCGACAGGTTGCTGCCGTCACAGGGAACGAACGACGGGTAAGGGAAAGTTCACTGTTTGAAAGCCAAAACAAAAATATTTCATTTTTCTTTTAGGTTTTAGTTGCTTGAGGGCAAGCAAAAACTTGAGTTTGGGGGTGTGTTAAGTGCGTAAAAGTTCTATTATTTACCCCCTATTTAACCCATATTTCTGCTGCATTCAAGAATTATTTATTGCATTTAGGCCAGTTTACAGCAAAACATCACAAATATATTAACAGGCACAGTTTCTACAAAAAATGGCTGTTTTTGCAGGTTGCTGCTGTAGCAGACGAAATGGGCAGGCGCTGGGCAGTGAAGCAGAAGAGCTAGAACTGGATGAGCAGTCAAGGAGGACGATGCTACCATGGTTGCCGCCGTGACAGCAGAGGACGACAATAGTTTTAAGGAGAAGAAGCAGAGTGGACCTCGACAGATAGCGAAAATTCAACCCGTCTGTCGTGTGAAATCACCATATTTTTCCAAGCCCCAGATCAAAAGGAATGTCAAGCCCAAAGTTCAAGGAGAGAAAATCCCAAGCAAGAAACATGACGGCTAGAAAGTAGATTCCTTGAAGATTTAGTCTTTATTAGAATTGTACTTTCATTTAAAGTTGTATTCTTGCTATTTTAGAAAACTTGGACCAAAAGCCTATATAAGGGCATATATTTCGACCTAGGAGGAGATAACCTATTCTCTAGCCTTCTTCCCAAAAGCCTAGCCGTTTTCTTTCCCTCATCATGTTCTAAATTCCCCTTAGGGCCAGGGGTTGATTTGTAAAGTAGTTGCAAGGGTTGTTTTGTTTTAGGAATTTTCAGTTCAATAAAATAAACATCAAGTTCTCTTATTTTGGTTATTAATATCTTGCAAGAGCATCGGGAGAGCATTGTGAGGTTATCGATTTACTTAGCATCGGGAGAGTTAAGTATGCGAAAGAAATAAGAGCAAGTTCTCTAGTTTATAGTTGAACTATCTCGGACCTAGGGATAGGACGAGGTTAAGTGGCTAAAGAAGAATTCAACAACATCGGTGTTCATCCTTCGATTCACGCCGGGAGGTATCATCAAAGACGTTGGAAAAATATCTAAAAATCCTCTTTTAATATATATATAAGAGGGTGGTGGAATCAATTTTACAAAATGAGGTTTGGAAATATGACCTTTTGAGTTAGTGACTAAAATGTAATTTTTGAAAAGTTGGTGAGTGTTTTAAAAGGATTGAAACTTTGAATCTTTAAGGAGCTAATTTACCCAAGGGAGGATTTCTCCAGATTTTTCTTGATTTTTAAAGACTCATTTAATGTTTAATTAATGAAAAGAAAAGAGGGAAAAAGATATTTTTAGTTTCATAACTAACTTTTACCAAAATTTTCCTATTTCATTTTCTCTCAAAATTCCCTCAGCCAAACACATTTCCAGATCAACTTTTTATTTGATTTTCCCACCTAAAGTTGAGATTTTAATTCCTAAATGATTCTTAATCATTTCTACATCAAATCCTCATCATTTGCTTAATGAATTTTCAAGGATTTTGGCTCTAAACAAGGAGAAATCCACATTTAGAGGTATGAACATCCTTCTCCTCTAAATACTCAGTTCTTTACTGAAATTCCCAAGTTCTCAATCCTTAAATTAAGTTTTATTAAAGGTTTTAATGTTGTGATCTTGATTTTGGCTTAAAATGCAAGATTTGGATTTAATTTTGAAGAAATTCGTATTGGATGATTGGGCTCTGTTTTGAGATGTCTTTTTGATGTATTTTGGATGTCTAAATGATGTGTGATTGAGGTTTAATCAATGCAATCCCGAATAGGTGGATTTTCCTAAGTTTTTACTTGTGAAAATGGTGGTTTTTGGGGTGATCTTGGTGTTTTGTTAATGCTGGAGGTATAAGGACAAGTTTGGGATCATTTTGGATGTTAATTGATGTTTAAAAATGGTTAGAAGTGATGGATCTTGGCTGGGTTAAGTTTTGGAAGTGTTTGGATGTGATTTCGGTTGTGTTTGGTAGCCGAAATGTTGGGTTTATGAAGAGCAGCGAGTTTAGGTGTGTTGCTGGTGTTTTTAATGCATAATGATGCATTAATCATCTGTTGTTATGTGCTTGAAACAGGGGAGAGTGATCCGTGAGCAATAGAGGTGGCGTTGAAGGTTTCAGATGCTTGGAAGGCTTGTTGGCTAGCCTAGTTTTGTGTATCGGTGAGTGAAGTTGGGTTTTCAGCTTTTAAACCAATGTTTGAAGGTTTTGGGAGCTTAGTTTAAGTCTAAACAACTTAGCTAAGCTCAAGAGTAAGTAAATGGAATTTCTCTCTTGGTTTGTGTTATGAATTGGTTTTTAATGCACTTGTGATTGTTGGATGCAATGCATGTGATTTGCATGTTTAAATTTTGTTTTGAAAGCATATTTTAGCATGGTCTAATGCTGGTTTTGAAAGTCATGTGTGAAGGATGCTCAAGGTAAGAGATCCTTGGTTTTGTACTTTGGAATTGTGGAATTGATGCATAGTGTTGCATGTTGTTTAATGGCTTTGTTTAATGCTTTAAAACAGTGAATTGATGATGGTAATTGATGGTATTGACAAGTGATGTAAGTGGTTCTTGGTTACTTTAATCGGATATAGTTAGCCGGCTATAGGATTGGGTGCACCGTGAATTGAGTCGCCTTGGATGTCGAGGGGGTTGTAATTGTACCGTAAACTCCATCCGAGAATCCTAGCGATTGAGGAAATTGGTTTCACCACGATGGAGGATGGCTCTCGTGGGTGGGCTTTGTTTAGTGCCACCACGATGGAGGATGGCTCTCGTGGGTGGGCTTGGTTAAGTGCCACCACGATGGAGGATGGCTCTCGTGGGTGAACCTTGTTAAAGTCACCACGCTGGAGGGTGACTCTCGTGAGTGGACTTTGTTAAGCATCACAACGGTGGAGGGTTGCTCCCGTGTGTAAGCTTGGTTAAGGTGATTACAATGGTTGTGGTAGCTTCCATGTGTAAGCCTTGTGATGTGTCCCGGCTCTCGCTAGTGTGTTATACAACTTCCGATGAGTGATGTTGAGTGGTTGTGATTGTACCGTTAAACTCCATCACGGGTGTTGAGGGGGTTGTGATTGTACCGGTAAACTCCACCTTGTGTTGTTCGGAAGTGTGTATGGAGCGTGTGGGACAACGCTTGTAATCCGCGTATCCAATTGTGTCTTGTGTTGTGATGGTTTGTGAATTATCACTTGGAAGCCAATATAGTGTTCTTGGATGTAATGAAGCATGAGATGCTTGAAATGATGCAAGGTTGCATGGAAAGTGTGTGATGTTCCAAGAATGCATGTATTACTTGTTAAGCTTGTACAAGTGTTTATCTTATATTAAAAATGGTGCATATGTGCATGTGAATCTCTTTAGTGCATTAAAGTATTGTGAAGGCTTGTTTTTAAAGGCATGTAATACAAATGTTGAATTTGTGGTTCATGTATTGCATTTGTTTAATGCATGAGTTAGATTGAAGGAGAAAGTGGTTTTCAAAGGTTTCTTGTTTTGAGATGATTTTCAAGAATGAGAAAAGTATAGTGTGAAGTGGAAGTGTTTTCCAAGGAATTTGTATTTAACTTTGTATATGATGTTCATGCATGGAAAGGTTAAATTGATGGTTTTGCAAGGATGTGCTTTGAAGTGAGTTACTTAGCTTTTCTAAGCTAAGGGTTGGTTTTCATGTTTGAGCAATGCATGTTTTAAAGCATGATGTTTCAAAAGAGGTTTTTCAACCAATGCTTTGATTTATCGATTTACAACTAGTTTTTGAAAGGGGTTTTATGACTCGCTGCATTGATGGTGTTTTGGTTTTGAGCATTCCTCACTAAGCATTATGTGCTTACGCTCCTTTTTGTCCATCAACGCAAATATTTGAAGTTGAGACAACAAGAAGCAAGGGATTCAAGGAGAGCTCCACTTGAGAAGTATGTCTCGGTTAATAGCTATAGATAATAAAGGCAATGGGGGGAGAGTCTTTTATATTGATGTTTAATGAGATTGTGTATGTTGGACAAGTTTGGTTTAATGCCTATGATGACGTCGGAACATGTAAATGGCCATTTGGTATTTGTTTTGGAGTTTCGATGATTGCTTGCTTTTCATCATAAGATGCATGCCTTTAGACTTGTGGCTTTTCTTGTTTGAGGCCGTGGTTGAGCTTTGATGATGCAAATATGTTCCTTTGATGTTTGATGACTTGTTGGCATGTTATAGAGGTCATACGAACATGTTTGGTGGGTCGAAAGAGTGAAAAACAGACTTTTCTGCTGTTTCTGGGCAGGGTGTTTCGGAACACCCTTGCCCGTTTCGAAACAGGTGCATATTTTTGCCTGGGTGTTTCGAAACGGGTAGAGGTGTTTCGGAACACTTTGGCTACTGCCAAGGGGTATTTCTGAATGGCCTAGACCCGTTTCGAAACACTTGACCGTTGGGCACAAAATTTGAATGCTTTTGAGGTTTGCAAGCTTTACGTTTTAGTCCTGATTTTTTGTATATGCAATTGATTGAGTTTGAGATGTCCGTTTGAGATGAAATTTTGGCAGAGAGGCATGAAACATGACTAATTTCATAATGGTAACTTTAAAATTGGTTAAGTCCTCTTAATTTCCAGTATTTAAAAATTGGTCCCTAAATTCATATTTTGTGCAATTGGGTCCCTTATTGTTTTCCGATTGCTGTGATTCTTGAGTATGCTTATCTCAAGAGTATGCCTAGGTTTAATATGCATCTAGACAAGTTTTAAAAGAAAAAAAGGGTCGTTAATCAAGGTTGACTTTCGGGTTGACTTTTGTTTTCCCCGTGTAATATTCGTTGATCAGGGTCAACCGTCTAGGCCGGGCTAAGGGGGTTACAAAGTCAATCAACTCGGTTAGAGATCCCTTTTAGCCGCTGAAACTTTTGGACTAGTGTGGAACCAAGTTAGTCACACCTCCCATTGTGACTGTACTTAACCCTTTTGTGAGCCTTGCACTTTCGTGCCCGACAAATAGATTCTCTCAAACGTCTGGTGTGCAAAGATTGAAAGAATGAAGAACAATGGATTAAGTAAACTTGAAATATTTTATTAAAGAAATAACTCAAAAACCTAAAACAATTGTTTCTCACTAGATACAACATAACATTAACCCAAGGGGAATTTAGAACATAGCGACAAAGAAGAGCACAAGAAATGTCTATAGAAAACCTAGGATGATTTAAACTAGAAGTACAATGGGTATTTATAGACATAAAACTCGGTCAAGTCCTCCTTGGAGTAGAAGTCCTGTAAAGTAGATTTTCTTCTTTAATGAAGCTTTAAATGACGACTTATTCGCTTGGAATATGGGCTCTTTCTCGTTTTACTTAGCCCGCAAGTAAGCTTGGGAATTTTGCTTCGGCAGCCCTAGCAGCTGCTACAGATGTCGGAAAATCACATGAACACCGGCGATAGAATCAGGAGTTTTAGCTCTACAAATCCCGCTCCGGTTCTCCAAACTTCCATAGTCAGCTGCAGAGGGCAGCAAGGTTGGCAGCAACTTTAGCTCGGTAGGTGCTCGGCAACAACTTATCTTCAGTTGGAACTGCTTCAGTATAGCTCCTAGGTTTGCTTCTCAGCGTTGTGTCCTCTGTTCCTCGCTTCTCTCGTTCAGTAGCTAGTACCTACAAGCAAAAATACACTAGAACAATACCTCTTGTTCACCAAATGAATGATAAGTTATAAAGGCAAAGTAGGCTTTTAGATTCATGGACTTTGATAGCAGTGGAGTGTCCTCACTCATGATTCTTTCTAGAGCTTGTTGCGGGAACCTCTAGGGTAGCACATCATTTTTTCTTTGTTTTTGATTTTGCTACCTTTGGCAGTTACGCATTTTTCTGTTTCTTTTGCCTGCCTTGGCAGCTACCTGCAATTATTGTTAGAATTTTGCAATAAAAACAAACATGCAATGTTCATCAAATATTCTATACATTCAGCAAGTAACAGAGATATTCAACATTTCAAGCAAAAAGAAAAAAAATCTAAGTCATATTTCATGCTCTTTCCCAAGATTAAGTTTTAATTTTAGTTAGGTGCGAAAATGAAGTAACCAGCTATCCTATCATAGGCACAAGTCATAACAAACTTTTCTTTTCCGATTATTTCTAAGGCAAGTACAATGCAATCTAAATGCAACTAAGAATGCCTACAAATGATGCGAGAGCTATCCCCCCCCCCCCAAACTCGAGATGGGCATTGCTCTCAATGCACAAAACATAAATAAGAAAAATAAAAATATACATGTTAAAATTAGCAAAAATAAAGTGAAATAAAAATAAAGGAAAAGAAAATAAAAGTTTGCTATAGGTTAGAAGGAGATTGGATTCTAGCTAGCTGAGGAGGAGGAGGATGTTTGGATGACAAAGAGGCTTTTGGCAGATGCCTTGGCAGCGGTTCGAGCAGGAGAGGTCTTTGCCTTCTGCAGCGGCTGGACTCTCTTTGGTTTATGTTGTGGCTCTTTTGGAGGCTCGTCAAGGGGAAAGGAGGGAGATCCGTTGCTTCCTCCTCATTGTGTCTCGAGGTCGACAAGTTCTTCTGCTATTATGTGCCACTTCCTCTTCCTTGTACCTTCCTCTGTGGGTGCTACCGGAGGGATGAATGCCATGGGGATGGTTGTTGTTGCCGTGACTACTGATGTTTTCGGTTCCAGCGGAGGCTGCTCAATCTCCACTGAAGAGGAGGAGTCTGCCACTATATTGGCTGTGTAGGCTAGGGAGAGATTCAGCTGGTGCCTCTCAAGGGAATCTGCCACTGTGTTTGATGGGGTGGCAACTGAGTGCAGTGGAGAATTCATAGGAGAGGGCACCTATTGATCTGTCTGGTGGGCAGTGGCAACATGTGAAGTTCTTCGTGCTCTTGATGCTGCTGCAAGCTCATCAGGAATAGGCAGCATGGTGGGCACGTCAACAGGGAATTTCTGTAGGAAATAAGTCACAAGGGCTTCTTGGGCCTCCCCCACGTAGTTCATGAAGGTCAACTGATGTTGCTTTATTTGTTTTGTATGTTCGAGGAGTGTGTGGAGCAGCGGGATGACCTCTCTGTTTGGGTCAGCGTCAGTACTGTCGGGGGAGGGCTGACTGGGCATTGCTGGGTTGAGCTTCACTACCTCTCCGTGGACGTAGACGAATGGCTTGTCTGGGCAGGGTTGATGTGAGTAAAATTTCCTGACTATAGTAATGTTTGCTATATCGGGCTGTTGGGTGAACATCTCTCATCCCTTGTAGTGGATGGTTTGGAAGAAGGTTGGCTCAAGACTACAGTCTCCCGTTTGCTTTGTATGATGGAAGCCTTGTTCCTCCCAGACGACCTGCTTCGAGAATTGTGCTCTATATCTCTCTTCATCTGCCTTGAAGCAGAACCTACTGTAGGTTGGTTTTTGGGTTGATGTTGAAGCCATGAGATCAGTTGTCTTTTAACTGAAACTAGAAAGTAAATATTGTAAGAGAGCAGAAGAATAAGATAAAAGCTAGCAAAAAGGTGGAAGTGATGTAAAGTGAAATGAGTGAGTGGTTTATATAGGCGATGCCGAGAAGTGCCGGGGCAACATTGATTGATCAACGGTCCAATTTCCTTGTGCACATTACAGATTTTTCTGCCCGTTATTTTCAGAGCCGTTGGCGGCCAACTAGCCGTTATATTTCGCTGCGCTGGCTGCTAACTCGACATGATGGTTGGCAGGCTTTTTGCTGGTCTTCCCTATTAATCCTGCTCCTTTATTCTTGATCCTAAAACAAAAATAAAAATAATTAAATAAAACCTAAAAAATTAAATACTGAAAATTAATCTAGTCCTAAAATAAAATAAACTTTATTCCTGATGCTTAAAAATAAATAAAATAAAAATTAAGTTATGTTAGGAGTGCATTTGGGTGCATCTCCTAGACATAACCACTTTCTGAGGTGGTTTAGCATTTTCTCCCCTCCTGGGGGTCCTCTTGTTCCTTCAGTTTTTTCTTGATGGGGTCCTTCAATCTGCCCCGAGGTCTGTCATGGCAGCCGCTGCCCTAGCCTGTCTCCACACTTATTTTGGCAGCTCTTTCATCCAGGCCTTCCTTTCATTCCTATGAGGGTTGCAGCATATTCATCTTTATACTTTGATCTTCTACCCTCATTGTAAGTTCTCTGGGTTTCACATCTATTAGCGTTCTTCCGGTGGCCAAGAAAGGTCACCCGAGAATGATGAGGGTTTTCTCATCAGCCTCACAATCTAAGATGAGGAAATCGGCATGAAGGATTAGGCTGCCCACATTGACCAGTATGTCCTCAATCTTTCCCTCTGGTTGCACGAATGAGCGACCGATAAGTTTAAGAATTGCGAAGGTTGGTTTTGCATGTCCAATACCTAGTTTGACGAAAACGGCCTCATGCATGAGATTTATACTGGCTCCCAAATCATACAAGGCCCTGGACTCGTGCTTGCTGCCCAGCCTGCATGGTATAACAAAGCTGCCCGGATCTGTCTGCTGGGGTGACAGCTTGTTATGTAGCATAGCCATGCATTCTTCAGTGACGACCACCGTTTTGAACTCCCCTATCCGTCTCTTCTTAGAAACTATATCTCTGAGATACTTGGCGTAGTTGGGCATGCTTTGTATAGCTTCTATCAGAGGTATGTTAATGTATACCTGTTTCAGAATGTCCAAGAATTTTCTGAATTGGTGCTCTTGCTGCTGTTGTTTGAGCTTTTTGGGGAATGGAGCTGGCGGGCGGATGTCCTCTATTTTCTCATTGCTTGGTGTTTAGTTCGAGGAGGATCTTCTTTGTCAAGGCTGCTTTTATGTTCTGCTGCTGGGGCGCATGGAGTAGGTGTTGTTGTTGGGGCGGCTAATATGGGTGCTGCAGGGGCATGCTTACTTATATATTCTAGCTGAGTTCCTAACTACTCTACCATCCTAGGTTCGTCCAGTTGCTTCCCACTTCTCGTAGTTATGGCCTTGCAATGTTCAAAAGTGGGCTCGGCTGCTTCTGGTGGGTTGCTAGATGAAGCTCCCATGGTCCGGCTTTGGTAGATTTCGGTGAACTTCCCAAACTGGGTCTTCAGGTTCTTAATAGCAGCCTCCTGGTTGTTCATCTTCATATTCGTCCTGTCCATGAAAGACTCAGTTTTTTCAATAAATTTATTCGTATAAACAATATATTCGCCAGTTTGTTTCATAAAGTTATTCAAAGTAGCTTCTAGTGAATTATTGTGTTGTGGCTGCTGAGTCTACTGCCGAGACTGATTCTGCAGGTAGCTTCCCTATAGTTTTTGTGCATTTGCTGCTATCTTCGGGTTGCTCCAGGAGAAATTTGGATGGTTTCTCCAGTTAGGATTGTATTTCTTTTAGGCTGGCCTGTTATTCCTCTCATATCCACCCATGTAGTTTGCAGACACAGTGCATTCAGAGGAATCATGGTTGGCCCCGCATTCATCAAATAAGGGATCACAACTTTTACCTCATGGACCTTCCCTGGTGATTGCAACATCTTCATCACCAGCTCCGTCAAAGTGTCTAGGCGGGTGTTAACAAATTCGGAGCCTTCCACCTTATTCACAGTAGTTGGCCGCCGTGTGCCGCTTCGATGGGCTGTCGAGTATTTGTAATCGTTTTTAGCTGCTATGTTGAGGAGTCGTAGTGCTTCCTTCGGAGGTCTGTCTAGGTTGATTCTGTTAACTGAGGCATATATCAACATCCGAGTTGGGTAGTTAACCCCATTATAGAATATAGATACCTGAGTCCACGTCGATAAACCATGAAGCGGACAGTTGTTCAACATTTGATGGTATCGCTCCCATGCCTCATACATCGGCTCGTCATCCCCTTGTCTAAAAGCTGTGATCTCATTCCGTAGTCTATCTGTGACGTGAGATGGGCTGAATTAGTCTAAAAAAATCCTTGCAAAGCTCCACCCATGAAGTGAAAGATCCGGCTGGATGGTTATTCAACCACTGTTTCGCCCTATCCCTCAGTGAATAGGGAAATAGCCTCAGCCGCAATACGTCCTGGTGTACCCCATGAATTTTGAATGCTCGGAAAATGTCTAGGAATCCGCGTAGATGCTGCCGAGCCTTTTCTGTGGCAGTCCCTTTTAAGTGCCCTAGTGAGTTTAGCATGTTGAACATGACAGGCTTCAAGTCAAATAGATCTACCCTTATATCTGGTTCTGTTACTATTGGCTCGAACCTTTGAAAGTCATGTTCAAGGTAGTCTCTAGTTGTCTACACTTGAGGTGGATCAAGGGGATCCTGCCTCTGTTGTACTTGTTGTCCTCTGGGCAGCAAATATGGCTGCCCGACCCTACCATCAACTGGTGGGCCTTCGTTTACCATGGTATCTTCCTTTCCTTTACATTTGTCTTTGTTCTTTAAGACTTCCCTTAGCTCCCTCTTGATTCGTCTAGTTTCACGCTCAAGATCGTCGTAAATAATGAAGTTTCCGCTAGGGTTAGCCCTGGTCATACACTTGCAAAGGACACGGTAAAATTTTCTTATTTTTTCCGATTAGAAATAAAAATAAAAGAAAAAGTAAAAAGGTGCAGAAATTGAAAAACAAAATTCGATGTTACCAATCCCCAGCAACGACGCCAAAAAACTTGTAGGGCGTGAAGGTGTTCCCTTTTTGTAGTTCCTCTGTCAAGTTATAGTATTTAAGATGTCGAATCCCACGAGGATTGGACAACTTATCTCGTCTTTGTAGTTCCTACACAATGGTAAAGTAAAACACAAGTGAATAGTTTGGTTGAGAAGAAAAGTAAATAAAAACACAAATAATAAGGAAGATGAATCAGGTGATAGAGTAGGCATGGTTATGCTACCACTTAGTGTGAAAACTGCGTTGAATTAGGTATGAGTTATCCTCTGCTGCCATGATATGCTACCTCGGCGGGTAGATGGGTGTTCAACTACGACCTGTCACGCGGCCGCAGCAGGTCACTGCCACTGCAGGGGTGTGTACTCTCTCGGTAGGTGGAATGAAAAGACGTCATGGGGGCAAGTCTGACAGATACTTCAAGTTCGGCAGGATAGTCGATAGTGACCCCTCCTAATTCTAGGTTAGGATGCTCGAGATTGATAACTTGAGGACTAGTGTGGAACCAAGTCAATCAACTCGGTTAGAGATCCCTTTTAGCCGCTGAAACTTGTGGACTGGTGTGGAACCAAGTTAGTCACGCCTCCCGTTGTGACCGTACTTAACCCTTTCATGAGCCTTGCACTTTCGTTCCTGACAAATATATTCTCTCAAACGACTGGTGTGGAAAGATTGAAAGAGGGAAGAACAATGGATTAAGTAAACTTGAAATATTTTATTGAATAAATAACTCAAAAACCTAAAACAATCGTTTCTCACTAGTTACAACATAACCCTAACCCAAGAGGAATTTAGAACATGGCGACAGAGAAGAGCACAAGAAAAGTCTAAAGAAAACCTAGGATGATTTAAACTAGAAGTAAAATGGGTATTTATAGACTTAAAACTAGGTCAAGTCCTCCTTGGAGTAGAAGTCCTCTAAAGTAGCTTTTCTTCTTTAATGAAGCTTTAAATGCTGACTTCTTTGCTTGGAATATGGACTCTTCCTCGTTTTACTTATCCCGCAAGTAAGCTTGGGAATTCCGCTTTTGCAGCCCTAGCCGCTGCTATAGACGTCGGAAAATCACATGAACGCCGGTGATAGAATCAAGAGTTTTAGCTCTACAAATCGCGCTTCGGTTCTCCAAACTTCCATAGTCAACTACCGAGGGCAGCAAGGTGTTGAGTGGATCAAAAGATCGATATGAACCAAGAGGGGGGGGGTGAATTGGCTTTTTAAAGTTTGTGTGGTGGAAATTGCAAATTAAAAAGATTGATAAGGGATTTTAGAGTGGTTCAGGTTTCAAATGAACTCTACATCCACTACCTTAGCTTCACTAAGGATTTGCAACAATTCCACTAATTGCTCTTCCCCTTTTCTAGGCTAAGAAGGCAACCCTTACAATTTCGGTTAAATTTTCTAACCAAAATTTAACCCAATCCTCGCAACAAGATAACAAAGAATTTGATGGCTAATAGAGTATCTCTTAAAACAAATTGTAGCCCAATTACAAGCACTCAACCCAATTGAACAAGATAAGAATGAAAATTACAATTTGGGTTTCTAGACAATATGGGATTTTTGCTCAAATGCTTGGATTTGTTGTATGGATGTTTGCTTTTGGATCAATAGTTGTTGCTGGAGCTTTTAGAGGTCCCTTTTATACCTTCTCATTGATTTCTACCCGTTGTGGTTGTTGCACTCATCAATAGAGCCGTTGGGGATGTTATCTCACCTCCCTAAATGCAGTCTGCAACAACCCGTTTCGAAACGCGGGGTACCTATTTCGGAAAGGACTAAAATAGAAAGAGTCGTTGGGTGCATTTTGTAACCCCCTTAATCCGGCCTAGACGGTTGACCCGAATTAAGAAAGTCACACGGGGAAAACCAAAGTCAACCCGAAAGTCAACCTTGATTAACGACCCTTTTTTTCTTTTTAAACTTGTCTAGATGCACATTAACCCTAGATATGATCATACAGACAACATACTCTAAGATCATAACCATCAAAGATTAAACAGGGACCCAATTGCACAAAATAGAACTTTAGGGACCAAATTGTAAATTCTGCAAATTATAAGGACTTAACTCAAATTAAAGTTACCAACTTATAATTAATCATGTTTCATGCTTCACTGCCAAATTTCAGCTCAAACGGACATCCCAAACTCACACAATTGCAATAACAAGATCCCGGACCAAAATGCAAACATTTCAAAACATGTAACCGCCCATGTCAGCCCCCAACGGTCAGGTGTTCCGAAACAGGGAGAACCTGTTTCGAAACGCGGGACCGTTCCGCAACGGGTTCCGAAACGAGGCCCGGTAGAGGCATTTTCGTTTCGGAACGGTACCTTCCGTTTCGAACGCCTGGGCCACTACAGGGCCCCCGTTCCGAAACGGTAGCTCCCGTTCCGATACGGCCTGCACAGAATGCAGAAAATTGGCTGCTAAAACACACAATTGACTTACCATACATGCTCCAAATGCAACCAAACTTTACCAGCAAGACATACAACATGCAAGGAGCATAATTGCATCATCCAATCATCATCATAGCGTCAAATATGAAAAGCCCCAAATCTAAAGGCATGCTTCCTACTTAGCAAACCATTCAAGCATTAAATCTCCAAACCAACCACATAAAGGCCAATTACATGTTCCAGCATTATTCACAACATTAAACAAACTTAGGGAGTTCAAAACATCTCCCAAAACATTCACATAGGTTCCCCATTGCCAAATGCCAAAAGCTAAAAGTGTTTAAGAAACCTTCCCATACTTGAGCTTAGTTTCCACTTGATTTCTTGCCTTCCTTGCCGCCCTCAATGCACTTTAATGCTCTGCATTATTGGTTAAAGAAAAGAGAGAGAGCGTAAGCAAAAGCTTAGTGAGGAATGCTCATTTAAAACCATACAATAATGCATTTATAAAAACTCATTTATAAATCATTCTTCAAGCAACATTACACATGCTCTTTAACCTTTAAAACAAGCAATACATGCTTCCATTCCATTACATGACATATTGGCAACAAGTGATACATTTCGCATAAGATTCACACATGGACTTTTAAACACCATTGTGATTTTACAACAACCAAGGACCACACATGGACTTTTAAACACCATTGTGTCCTTAACCCCATGGACTTTTAAACACCATGGACCCATGGACTTTTAAACACCATGGCAAGGACCACACAAGGACTTTTAAACACCTTTGTGTCCTTAACAAGAATCATCCAAGGACTTTTAAACACCTTGATGATCTTAAGTAACAAGGCTTACACAAGGAATTTTAACCACCTTTGTAACCTTAACCAAGAGCCAACTATGGACTTTTAAACACCATGTTGCTCTTAAAATTTACAAGATTCACACAAGAACTTTTAACCACCTTTGTGATCTTAACCAAGAACCATCCAAGGACTTTTAAACACCTTGATGTTTTTAAATAAACAAGGCTCACACAAGGACTTTTAAACACCTTTGTGACCTTAACCATTACTTGCCAATATGTATCAATATCATCAATATCTCACTTTTTTAAAGCATTTTACAAAGCCATAAACATCATGCATCTTTAAGCATCAAACCACATTATAACAATGTTCAAAAACAAGGAACTCTTACCTTGAGCTTCCTTCAACACATGGCTTAAAATCTCAGCAAATAAACATGCTAGATATGCTTTCAAAACAAATTTAAAAACATGCAAACAACCACATTGCATACAACCAATTCCATGGCCATCACCAAGAGAGTTTATCCGAAAACTTACTCTTGAGCTTAGCTAAGTTGCATAGACTTAAACTAAGCTCCCAAACCTCCAAAACACTGGTTTCAAAGCCGAAAACCAAAAGTCCACTCACCGATTCCGTTTCGCTTCTTGCCGAAACACCAATCAAGCTTCCGGATCACCACCACTTGGATCCAAAGATGACTCCCCTGTTTTAAACACATCAAAGCAGAGGATTAATGCATCATCATGCATTAATAGCTTCAATGAAAGCACCTAAACTCGTTGCTCTCATCCACACTCCATTTTCGGCTACCAAACACAACCGAAAATGCACCCAAACAACTCCTCAACATTGCCCAGCCAAGATCCATCAAAACTAAACATCCTTTAACATCATTTAACATCTAAAAAGGACCTAACATCATCCTTATACCTCCAGCAACAACAGATCCACAAGATCACTCCAAAAACAACCAAGAATCACAAGCTAAACTTAGGAAATTCAACCTATCCGGGATTGCAATAAGTAAAACTCAATTCCTTATCAATTTAACATTCATTTAGCATCAAATTAACACCTTAAAACACAGCCCAATCAGATCATACGAAAATCCATCAAAAATCACCAAATCTTGCATTTAAAGCCAAGATCCAATACACAACTTCAAAACCATTTATAAATCATCAATTAAGGATTGAGAACTTAGGAATTTCAGTAAAGAACTGAGAGTTTAGAGGAGAAGGACGTTCTTACCTCCAAACTTGAGTTTCTCCCTTTTTAGAACCAAAAAGCTTGAAGATTCAATTAGCAAATGGTGATGTTTTGTTGATGAGATGATTAGCAATCAAAAGAGAATTGAAAAGAGATATTTAGGTGAAAAAATCAGAGGAAAAAACTCTGGAGAAAATGTTTGGTTTGAGAGAAAATGAGAGAAAATAGAAAATGGAAAAGTTAGTTGGAAAATAGGAAAATAACTTCCCTCCACTTTTCTTTTGTTTAAAAACCAGAATTTAATCATTAAATATCTTAGAAAAATCTGGAGAAACTCCCTTTGGGTAAATAGCTCCTTAAAGATTCAAAGTTTCAATCCTTTCTAAAACAATCACACAATTTTCAAAAATTACATTTTGGTCACTAGCCAAAATGTCACCCTTCCAAACCTCATTTTGTAAAATTGATTTCACAGTTCACTTATATATATTAAAGGAGGATTTTAGAACATTTTTCCATATTTTAAATGCAACCCGAACTAGGCTTTCCTAATTTCACCTTTTTATATTCGAACAACACTTTGACCGAACCGGTCCAAGCCCAAAACCGGGGCGTTACAACTCTCCCCCCCTTAAGAAATTTCGTCCCCGAAATTTACCTGAAGGAAACTGATTCAGCATGTCATCCTTCCGTTCCCACGTGGCTTCCTCAACACCACGATGCTTCCACAGCACCTTTACCAACTCAATGGTCTTGCCACGAAGAACCTTTCTATCCGATTCCAGAACCCTCACCGGTTCCTCATCATAGGTCAAATCCGGATTCAATTCCACCTCTTCCACAGGCAACACATGCGAAGGATCAGATCTACTTCTGGAGCATAGAAACATGAAACACATCATGAATCTTCTCCAACTCTTGAGGTAACCTCAACCTGTACGCAACAGGACCCACACGCTCAACCACCTTGTATGGTCCAATGTACCTAGGGCTCAGCTTACCCTTCCGACCAAACCTCATCACCTTCTTCCAAGGCGAAACCTTCAAAAACACACGGTCACCCACCGCGTACTCAATCTCCTTACGCTTCAAATCCGCGTAAGACTTTTGCCGATCAGAAGCTTCCTTCAACCACTCACAAATGAGCTTCACCTTCTCGGTGGTTCCCTTCAACAAAGCCGGCATCGAAACCAACTTTTGACTCGTTTCAGCCCAACAAAGAGGAGTCCTACACTTCCTCCCGTACAAAGCCTCATAAGGTGCCATTTGAATACTTGCCTGATAACTATTGTTATAAGCAAACTCTACCAAAGGCAAATGCTTCTCCCAAGAGCCCTGAAACTCAATCACGCAGCACCTCAACATATCCTCCAAAATCTGGATAACACGCTCTGACTGACCATCCGACTGAGGATGATAGGATGTACTGAAATTCAACCTTGTACCCAAAGCTTGATGCAAACACTTCCAGAAACGCGATGTGAACCTCGGATCCCTATCCGACACAATCGACTTAGGCACACCATGCAGCCGCACAATCTCAGCAATGTACAGCTCCGCAAGCTTATCCAAAGAAAACGTAGTATGCACAGGCAAGAAATGCGCACACTTCGTCAGGCGATCCACAATCACCCACACCGAATTCTTCTTCGATGGTGACAAAGGTAATCCAGATACGAAATCCATGGTAACCCTTTCCCACTTCCACTCAGGGATTCTCAACGGTTGCAACAACCCTGAAGGAACCTGATGCTCAGCCTTAACTCGCTGACACACCATACACTTGCTCACAAACTCCGCAACATCTTTCTTCAAACCCACCCAATAGTACTCATCACGAAGATCACGATACATCTTAGTACTACCAGGGTGCATAGCAAAAGGACTACTATGACCTTCAGTCAGAATA
Source organism: Hibiscus tridactylites (assembly GCA_958450335.1). Taxonomy (NCBI): domain Eukaryota; kingdom Viridiplantae; phylum Streptophyta; class Magnoliopsida; order Malvales; family Malvaceae; genus Hibiscus; species Hibiscus tridactylites. The sequence goes on from OY288266.1 coordinate 48,569,565, forward strand.
GCACGCCTCAACTCAAAATCACTGGGCACTACTATTCGACTCCCAAAACACAACACACCATCATCATTAAAGCAGAAATCCGAAGGCCTACCCTCCGCGATATCCTAAACATGCGGCACCAAGGAATCATCCAGCAACTGCTTTTCCTTGATCAACTGAACCAAAGATGGTTTCACTTGCAACTCAGCTACAAGACCACCATCTCGCGAAATACTCAAACTGGGAAACATAGCCCTCAGCTCAACAGCTACCTTCCTACTCAAGGCATCCGCTACAACATTAGCTTTTCCAGGGTGGTACTCAATCGTCAAATCATAATCCTTGAGCAACTCCACCCAACGCCGCTGCCGAAGATTCAACTCCTTCTGAGACATCAGATACCTCAAACTCTTTTGATCCGTGTACACAGTACACTTCTCACCATACAGATAATGTCTCCAGATCTTCAAAGCAAAAACCACCGCAGCTAACTCAATATCATGTGTAGGATAATTGCGCTCATGCACCTTCAACTGCCACGATGCATAAGCCACCACCTTACCCTCTTGCATCAACACACACACCCCCAACATAGGACGCATCACTATAGACCACAAACTCTTTCCCTGATTCAGGTTGAACCAAGATAGGAGCTTACGTCAAAGCTGCCTTAAGCTTCTCAAAAGCCTGCTGTCTCGCCTCCGTCCATTCATACTTAACATCTTTTTGCAACAACTTCGTCAAAGGTGCAGCAATCTTCGAAAACCCATCCACAAACCTCCGATAGTATCCCGCCAAACCAAGGAAACTACGAACCTCATGAACAGACTTAGGGACCTTCCAATTCATCACCGCCTCAATCTTCTGAGGATCAACACGAATCCCCTCCGCAGAAACTACATGCCCAAGAAACACCACCTCACTCAACCAGAACTCGCACTTGCTCAGCTTAGCATAAAGCTGATTCTCCAACAAAGCTTGCAACACAATCCTCAAATGCTCTTCATGCTCCTCCTCAGTACGCGAGTACACGGGGATATCGTCAATGAACACCACAACGAACTTGTCCAGGTATTCATGAAATACACGATTCATCATGTCCATGAAAGTAGCAGGAGCATTTGTCAAACCAAACGACATCACAAGGAACTCATAATGCCCATACCTTGTCATGAAAGCTGTCTTAGGCACATCCACATCCTTCACCTTCAACTGATAATACCCTGACCTCAAGTCAATCTTAGAGAACACAGCAGCTCCCCGAAATTGATCAAAGAGATCATCAATTCTCGGTAAAGGATACCGATTCTTGATAGTCAACTTGTTCAGCTGACGGTAATCAATGCACATTCTCATAGTGCCATCCTTCTTCTTCACAAACAAGACCGGTGCACCCCAAGGTGACACACTCGGCCGAGTGAACCCACGATCAAGCAACTCTTGCAACTGCGTCTTCAGCTCCTTAGGTGCCATTCTATAAGGGGTAATGGACACAGGAGTTGTATTCTCATACAGCTCAATTCCAAACTCCACTTCACGATTAGGAGGTAACCCAGGCAACTCCTCAAGAAACACACCAGGAAACTCTCGCACAACCCTGATATCTTGCACACGCAACTCCTTAGAGCTAGGATTCATCACAAAAGCTAGATAAGCTTCACAACCTTGCCTCAGCATCCGGCTCGCATCCAACGTAGACACCACATTGGCAAGAAATTTCACATTCTCACCAACCACAACCACTTCATAATCATCCGCAAGCTTCAGCGAAACTCGTTTATTTTCACAATCCACAATAGCACGATGCTCAGCAAGCCAATCCATACCAAGGATTACATCAAAACCATAGAAAGGCAACTCCATAAGGACAACATGAAAAACATGATCTTGAACAACCAAAGGACACCTTCTATACAGCTTTCGAGTCACAACAGTCTCACCAAAAGAACTAGTGACACGAACACCAACATCCAAAGACTCAACAGGCAGACCAAGCAATTCAGCATGCTCACGCAAAATGTATGAATGCGTAGATCCAGAATCAATCAAGGAAAGTAATGACAAGGATTGCAAAGTAAAAGTACCTGCAATCACATCCGCGTCATTCCTCCCCTCCCGCTGAGCATACACTCTAGCTTGACCTCCACCCTCAGGCTGAATAGCCACAACATGGGCCACTCCTCGACCACCTTCCTCTCTACGCTGAAAATTACCACGGCTGCGCCCACGACCTCTATGCGGTGCAACAGCAACAGGAGTACGCACTTGGCCACCAGCCAACATAGGACACTCTCTCCTCATGTGATCCGTAGATCCACAGTTCCAGCACCCGTTACCAGCTGCCACAACAGGAGCTTGCAACTCCCTCACAGCACGAGGACAATCACGCTTCATATGACCACGTGACCCACAAATCCAGCATGCACTCGGATCAACTCTAGCGTTGCCTCCCCGAGCAGGTGCTCCACCACCTCGCTTAGCAGAGGACTGATACTTCTGATCACGTCCCCTCTTGTTCCGTCCACCACCGGAACTATATTCAGTTGCCCGCTTACCAGCACTTGCTCCAGCACCTCTAGCAGATAAACCCAAGTTCATCTCAATATCCTTTGCTCGGCCCACCAACACATCAAAATCATCATACTCGGTAGCCAGCACATACATCTTCACATCCGTCACTAAACCATAACGGAATCTTTCGCACCTCGCCCGCTCATCAGGGACTAACTCATGTGCATACTGACTGAGTCGAACAAACTGCACTTCATACTCAGCCACAGTCATGCTCCCTTGGGTAAGAGACATGAACTCCCGCTTCTTTTCATCTAGGTACCTCACACCTAGATACCTTCTCTTGAACACATTCTGGAAGAATGTCAAAGTTATGTCAGCTTCCGCCATACCAGCAATAGTGGTCGTCCACCACGTATAAGCATCATCCTGTAGCAAGGATACAACACACCCCAGCTTCTGCACATCAGTGCAACTCATCTGACCCAAGATCCTCTTGGTACTCTCCATCCAAGATTTAGAACCTTCCGCAGACAAACCCCTGAACTCAGTCCCGCCTAGACTGCGTAAGCGCTCCAAGGGTAGTCTAACTCCAGCATCTCCCTGATGCCCAGCTCCTTGAGCTCCAGCTACTGCTGCTCGAAAAGCACCAGCAATAGCTTGCACTAACATTGTCATATCAGGCATAGCTTGCCCCTGACCACCCTCAGGTCCAGCGACCCCAGCTTCGGCTGCAGCTCCAGCTCCTTCACCCCCAGAATCACCACCACCAGGTAGAGGAGGTAAAACCGCACTCTCAACATTCTCCTCATTCTCATTCTCGTTTTGAGTCGTAGCTCGCACATTACTCCTTAACTCTCTACGAGGTGCCATACTCTAACAATGCAATCACAATGCAAATAAACAAAGTCAGGCTCAGCAAGGTAAGCAATCCAAGTACTCAAGCTCATTTTCAGTTAAAATCAACATCATTGTAACCCCCTTAACCCGGCCTAGACGGTTGACCCGAATTAAGAAAGTCACACGGGGAAAACCAAAGTCAACCCGAAAGTCAACCTTGATTAACGACCCTTTCTTTTGTTTTTAATCTTGTCTAGATGCACATTAATCCTAATTGTGATCACACAAACATCATACTCAAAGATCACAAACATCAGAGATCAAACAGGGACCCAATTGAACAAATTACAACTTTAGGGACCAAATTGTAATTTCTGATAATTAAAAGGACTTAACCCAAATTAAGGTTACCAACTTGAAATTAATCAGGTTTCATGCTTCTCTGTGAAATTTCAGCTCAAAAGGACTTCCCAAGCTCATACAATTGAACAAACAAGATTCAGGACCAAAACGTAAACAATTCAAAACATATAACTGCCAATGTCAGCCCCCAACGGTCGACCGTTCCGAAACAGGTAGACCCTGTTCCGAAACACGGGCCATTCCGAAACGGGTTCTGAAACATGGCCTTGGCAGAGACCAAACCGTTTCGAAACGGTGCATACCGTTTCGGACGCCTGGGTTCATGTAAGGCACCCGTTCCGAAACGATGCACACTGTTCCGAAACGCCTGCACAGATTGCAGCAAACTAGCATTCCAAAACATGCAATAGATCATCCAAACATGCTTCAAATGTCACCAAACTTTACCAGCATGCAATTCAACATATATATGACTTATAGGAATCATCAAAACAACAATCTAACATCATATGCAAAAAGCCCCAATTCAATAGGCATGCTTCCTACACAAGCTAGCTATTCAAAACACCAAACTTCCAAAACAAGCATGCAATGATCCAATCCAAAAACCAGCATTCAAAACAACATTCAACATACTTAGGGAGTTCCAAACACCTCCCAAAACATACACATTGGTCCCCCATTGCCAAATCACCCAAAAGCTAAAATGTTTAACAAAAACCTTCCATACATTGAGCTTTACTTGTACTTGAACTTTTGCCCTTCTTGCTGCCCTTTAAGATACTCTAATGCTCTGCATTATTGAATTAAGAAAACGAAGAGAGCGTAAGCAAAAGCTTAGTGAGGAATACTCTTAAAACCATTCAATAATGCAATTCAAAACATTTACAAAACATGCTTTAAATCAACCTTTGCACATGCTCAAAAGCATACTTTAAACAAGCAATCTCATGCTTCAACATAAACATTAAAACAAGCTTCTCATGCTTCACAATATTCTTAACATGTCATATTGGCTCAAGTGATACATTTCATTTCTTAAAACAAGTTCATCAACTTCCCAAGGACTTTTAAACACCTTGGCCTCAAGGACTTTTAAACACCTTGGCCATGGACTTTTAAACACCATGAATAAGGACCACACAAGGACTTTTAACCACCTTTGTGTCCAATGCTTGAATCACCCCAAGGACTTTTAAACACCTTGGCCCCAAGGACTTTTAAACACCTTGGCCCCATGGACTTTTAAACACCATGGAAAGGATCACCTAAGGACTTTTAACCACCTTAGTGTCCGCAACAAGACTCATCCAAGGACTTTTAACCACCTTGATGATCTTAAGTAACAAGGCTCACTCAAGGACTTTTAACCACCTTAGTGTCCGCAACAAGACTCATCCAAGGACTTTTAACCACCTTGATGATCTTAAGTAACAAGGCTCACTCAAGGACTTTTAACCACCTTAGTGACCTTAATCTTTTCAAAACATCACTTGCCAATATACATCATATTCATCATTTAATCCACTGTTTTAAAGCATTAAACCAAGCCATTTTCATCATGCAATTCAAAGCATCAAACCACATTATTTCAATGTATAAAAGCAAGGTACTCCTACCTAGAGTTACCTTCAACATATGGCTTACATAATCAGCAAAATCCATGCTAAAACATGCTTTCAAAACAGTAATTAAAAACATGCAAATCATCATCTTGCATCACAACAAAAATCATGGCCACCACTAGAGAGAAAATCCGAAAACTTACACTTGAGCTTAGCAAAGTTGTTTAGACTTAAACTAAGCTCCCAAAACCTTCAAACCTTGGTTTTTAAGCTGAAAATCCAATTTCCACAAACTCACTCACCGATTTCCACTTTGCTTCAAGCCAAAGAACCAAATCAAGCTTCCGGATCAACCAATCTTGGATCCAAAGATGCCTCCCCTGTTTCAACACATCAAAGCAGAGGATTAATGCATCATCATGCATTAATTGCTTCAATGAAAGCACCTAAACTCGCTGCTCTCATCCAACCTCCATTTTTGGCCACCAAACACAACCGAAAATGCATCCAAACCACTTCTAAACAAAGCCCAGCCATAAACCAGCAAAACCTCACTTCCATTAACATCATATAACATCTAAAAACAACCTATTAACATCCTTATACCTCCAGCAACATCAGATCACCAAGATCACCTCAAAAACAACCTTGAAACACAAGCTAAACTTAGGAAACTCAACCTATCCGGGATTGCATCAATCAAAACTCAATTCCTTATCAATTTAGAGATCATTTAACATCAAAAACACCTCTCAAATCACAGATTACTCAGATCTAACGAAAATCATCAAAAATCATCAAAATCTTGCATAATAAGCCAAGATCCATTTCAACACTTAAAAACCTTTAATTAAACATCAATTAAGGATTGAAAACTTAGGAATTTCAGTAAAGAACTGATAGTTTAGAGGAGAAGGACGTTCTTACCTCCAAACTTGTGTTTCTCCACTTTTTGGAATGAAAACCCTTGATGAATCAAGTAGCAATTGAAGAGGTTTTGAAGATATGTTGATTAGAAATCAAAAGAGAGTTAAAAGGAGAGATTTAGGTGAGAAAATAAGAAACAATTCTCTGGAAATGGAGTGTTTGGGTTGAGAGAAAATGAGAGAAAGAAAATTGAGAAGTTAGTTAAGAAATTAGCCAAATGGCTTTTCCCTCCTTTTTAATATACTTTAAAATCAGATTATAACTCAAAATATCTTAGAAAAATCTGGAGAAACCACTTTTGGATTAATAGCTCCTTAAAGATTCAAAGTTTCAACCCTTTATAAAACAGCCACCAAACTTGCGAAAATTACATATTGGTCACTAGCCAAAATGTCACACTTCCAAAACTCATTTTCCAAAATTGATTTCACAGTTCACTTAACTATATTAAAAGATGATTTTAGAACATTTTTCCATATTTTTAATGCAACCCGAACTAGGCTTTCCTAATTTAACCTCTTAAGATTCGAACAGCACTTTGACCAACCGGTCAACGCCCAAAACTCCTAAGCCCAAAACCGGGGCGTTACAACTCTCCCCCTTTAAGAAATTTTGTCCTCGAAATTTACCTGAAGGAAAGAGATAAGAAAACTGCTTCAGCATGTCTTCCTTCCGCTCCCACGTGGCTTCCTCAACACCTCGATGCTTCCACAGCACCTTCACCAACTCAATGGTCTTGCCACGAAGAACTTTGCTATCCGAATCCAGAACCTTCACCGGTTCCTCATCATAGGTCAAATCCGGATTCAAAACCACTTCCTCCACAGGCATCACATGCGAAGGATCAGATCTATACTTCCGGAGCATAGAAACATGGAACACATCATGAATCTTCTCCAACTCCTGAGGTAACCTCAGCCGATACGCAACAGGACCCACACGCTCAACCACCTCATATGGTCCAATGTACCGAGGGCTCAACTTACCCTTCCGGCCAAACCTCATCACCTTCTTCCAAGGCGAAACCTTCAAGAACACACGGTCACCCACCGCATACTCTATCTCCTTACGCTTCAAATCCGCGTAAGACTTTTGCCGATCAGAGGCAGCCTTCAACCTCTCACAAATGAGCTTCACCTTCTCGGTGGTCCCTTTCAACAAAGCCGGCATCGAAACCAACTTTTGACCAGTTTCAGCCCAACAAAGAGGAGTCCTACACTTCCTCCCATACAGAGCCTCATAAGGTGCCATCTGTATACTCGCCTGATAACTATTGTTATAAGCGAACTCAACCAAAGGGAGATGCTTCTCCGAAGAACCTTGGAACTCAATCACGCAGCATCTCAACATATCCTCCAAAATCTGAATAACCCGCTCAGACTGACCATCCGACTGAGGATGATAGGATGTACTGAAATGCAACCTTGTACCCAGATCTTGATGCAAACACTGCCAGAAACGCGATGTGAACCTCGGATCCCTATCCGACACAATCGACTTAGGCACACCATGCAACCTCACAATCTCAGCAATGTACAGCTCTGCCGGCTTATCCAAAGAAAACGTAGTATGCACAGGCAAGAAATGCGCACACTTCGTCAAGCGATCCACAATCACCCAAACAGAATTCTTCTTTGACGGAGACAAAGGCAAACCAGATACGAAATCCATGGTAACCCTCTCCCACTTCCATTCAGGGATTTTCAACGGTTGCAACAAACCAGAAGGAACCTGATGTTCAGCCTTAACTCGCTGACACACCCAACACTTGCTCACAAACTCTGCAACATCCTTCTTCAAACCCACCCAATAGTACTCATCACGTAGATCACGATACATCTTAGTACTACCAGGGTGCATAGCAAAAGGACTACTATGACCTTCAGTCAGAATAGCACGCCTCAACTCAGCATCAGCAGGCACTACTATCCGACTACCAAAACACAACACACCATCTTCATTAAAGCAGAAATCCAAAGGTCTACCCTCCGCGATATCCTGAACATGAGACACTAAGGAATCATCCAGCAACTGCTTTTCCTTGATCAACTGAACCAAAGATGGTTTCACTTGCAACTCAGCAACAAGACCACCATCTCGCGATATGCTCAAGCTAGCAAACATAGCTCTCAGCTCAACAGCTACCTTCCTACTCAAGGCATCAGCAACAACATTAGCTTTACCAGGATGATACTCAATCGTCATATCATAATCCTTGAGCAACTCCAACCAACGTTGCTGCCTAAGATTCAACTCCTTCTGAGACATCAGATACCTCAAACTCTTGTGATCCGTGTACACAGTACACTTCTCACCATACAGATAATGTCTCCAGATCTTCAGAGCAAACACCACTGCAACCAACTCAATATCATGCGTAGGATAGTTGCGCTCATGCACCTTCAACTGCCGCGACGCATAAGCCACAACCTTACCCTCTTGCATCAGCACACACCCCAAACCAACATAGGATGCATCACTATAGACCACAAACTCTTTCCCTGATTCAGGCTGAATCAAGATAGGAGCTTGCGTCAAAGCCGCCTTAAGCTTCTCAAAAGCCTGCTGTCTCGCTTCTGTCCACTCATACTTAACATCCTTTTGCAACAGCTTCGTCAAAGGAGCAGCAATCTTGGAAAAACCATCAACAAACCTCCGGTAGTATCCCGCCAAACCAAGGAAACTACGGACTTCATGAATAGACTTAGGAACTTTCCAGTTCATCACCGCTTCAATCTTCTGAGGATCAACACGAATCCCCTCAGCTGAAACCACATGCCCAAGAAACACCACCTCCCTAAGCCAGAACTCACACTGGCTCAGCTTAGCATAAAGCTGATTCTCCAACAAAGCTTGCAGCACAACCCTCAAATGCTCTTCGTGCTCCTCCTCAGTACGCGAGTACACGAGGATATCATCAATGAACACCACAACGAACTTGTCCAGGTATTCATGAAACACACGATTCATCATGTCCATGAAAGCAGCAGGAGCATTTGTCAAACCAAACGGCATCACAAGGAACTCATAATGCCCATACCTCGTCCTGAAAGCTGTCTTAGGCACATCCACATCCTTCACCTTCAACTGATAATACCCTGACCTCAAGTCAATCTTAGAGAACACAACAGCTCCCCGAAATTGATCAAAGAGATCATCAATCCTCGGCAAAGGATACCGATTCTTGATAGTCAACTTGTTCAGCTGACGGTAATCAATGCACATTCTCATAGTGCCATCTTTCTTCTTCACAAACAAGACAGGAGCACCCCAAGGCGACACACTCGGCCGGATAAAACCACGATCAAGCAGCTCTTGCAACTGCGTCTTCAGCTCCTTCAGCTCCTTAGGTGCCATTCTATAGGGAGTAATGGACACAGGAGTTGTATTCTCATACAGCTCAATTCCAAACTCCACCTCGCGATTAGGAGGCAAACCAGGCAACTCTTCAGGAAAAACACCAGGAAACTCCTTCACAACCTTGATATCTTGCACCCTCAACTCCTTAGAGTTAGGATTCATCACAAAAGCTAGGTAAGCTTCGCAACCCTGCCTCAGCATCCTACTCGCCTCCAAGGTAGACACCACATTAGCAAGAAACTTCACATTCTCGCAAACTACAACAACTTCATTATCATCCGCAAGCTTAAGCGAAACCCGCTTATTCTCACAATCCACAACAGCACGATGCTCAGGAAGCCAATCCATACCAAGGATCACATCAAAACCATAAAAGGGCAACTCCATAAGATCAACATGAAAGACATGTTCTTGAACAACCAAGGGACACCTTCTATAAAGCTTTCGAGTCACAACAGTTTCACCAAAAGAACTAGTGACACGAACACCAACATCCAAAGACTCAACAAGCAAACCAAGCAATTCAGCATGCTCACGCAAAATGTATGAATGTGTAGATCCAGAATCAATCAAAGAAAGCAATGACAAGGATTGCAAAGTAAAGGTACCTGCAATCACATCTGCATCATTCCTTCCCTCGCGCTGAGCATACACTATCACTTGGCCTCCACCCTCAGGCTGAATAGCCACAACATGAGCTACTCTGCGACCACCTTCCTCTCTCCTCTGGAAATTACCACGGCCGCGCCCATGACCTCTCTGCGGTGCTGCAACAACAGGAGCACGATCTTGGCCACCAGCCAACCTCGGACAATCTCGCCTCAGATGGTCAACAGAACCACAGTTCCAACACCCATTCCCAGCTGCCGCAACAGGAGCTTGCACCTCCCTCACAGCTCGAGGACAGTCACGCTTCATGTGACCACGCGAACCACAGATCCAACAAGCACTAGGTTCAGCTCTAGCAAAACCACCTCTAGCAGGTGCACCACCACCTCTCTTGGCTGAGGACTGATACTTCTGATCACGTCCCCTCTTGTTCCGTCCACCTCCGGAACTATACTCAACAGCTCTCTTGCCAGAACTTGCTCCAGCACCTTTCGCAGCTAAACCCAAGTTCATCTCAATGTCCTCGGATCGGCTCACCAACACATCAAAATCATTGTACTCAGCAGCCAACATGTAGGTCTTTACTTCCATCACCAAGCCATAACGGAACCTTTCGCACCTCTCTCGCTCATCCGGTATCAGCTCCGGTGCATACTGACTGAGCCGTACAAACTGTACTTCATACTCAGCCACACTCATGCTCCCTTGGGTAAGAGACATGAATTCACGCTTTTTCTCATCCAGATATCTCACTCCAAGATATCTCCTCTTGAACGCATTCTGAAAGAATGTCCAAGTAACATCAACTTCAGCCATCCCAGCTATGGTGGTCGTCCACCACGTGTACGCATCGTCCTGCAGCAAGGACACAACACAGCCCAACTTTTGCACATCCGTGCAGCTCATCTGACCCAAGATACGCTTGGTACTCTCTAGCCAAGCTTCCGAACCCTCAGCGGACATACCTCTGAACTCAGTCCCACCAAGACTGCGCAGACGCTCCAAAGGTAGTCTAACTCCAGCATCACACTGATGCCCAGCTCCTTGAGCTCCAGCTACTGCTGCTCGAAAAGCACCCGCAATAGCTTGTACCAGCATAGACATATCAGGCATAGCTTGCCCCTGACCAACTTCTGGTCCAGCAGCTCCAGCACCAGCTGCAGCTTCAACTCGCTCACCTCCAGCACCACCACCAGGCGGAGGAGGGGGTAACACTGCACTACCCGTATTCTCTTCATTCTCATTCTCATTGGGAGCCGTAGCTCGCACACTACCTCTTAACTCTCTACGTGGTGCCATACTTTTACCATGTAATCACAATGCAAAATAAAACAAGTCAGGCCCAGCAAGGTAAGCAATCCAAGTTTTCAAGCTCAATTTCATTCAAAATCAACATCATTTCATTAGCTTTTGTTTGGCAATGGGTACCCTTAACATGCAACATCACAACATACATCTCAATTGCATCAACATCACAAGCCACTGAACATGCTTTCAAACAACAAGCATACAAGCCAAACATACTTCAATCATGCATACATTCATTCCCAATTACTCGCAAACTCAGCTCTGATACCACCAAATGTAACCCCCTTAACCCGGCCTAGACGGTTGACCCGAATTAAGAAAGTCACACGGGAAAAACCAAAGTCAACCCGAAAGTCAACCTTGATTAACGACCGTTTTTTTTGTTTTTAATCTTGTCTAGATGCACATTAATCCTAATTGTGATCAAACAAACATCATACTCAAAGATCACAAACATCAGAGATCAAACAGGGACCCAATTGAACAAATTACAACTTTAGGGACCAAATTGTAATTTCTGTTAATTAAAAGAACTTAACCCAAATTAAGGTTACCAACTTGAAATTAATCAGGTTTCATGCTTCTCTGTGAAATTTCAGCTCAAAAGGACTTCCCAAGCTCATACAATTGAACAAACAAGATTCAGGACCAAAACGTAAACAATTCAAAACATATAACTGCCAATGTCAGCCCCCAACGGTCGACCGTTCCGAAACAGGTAGACCCTGTTCCGAAACACGGGCCGTTCCGAAACGGGTTCCGAAACATGGCCTTGGCAGAGACCAAACCGTTTCGAAATGGTGCATACCGTTTCGGACGCCTGGGTTCATGTAAGGCACCCGTTCCGAAACGGTGCACACTGTTCCGAAACGCCTGCACAGATTGCAGCAAACTAGCATTCCAAAACATGCAATAGATCATCCAAACATGCTCCAAATGTCACCAAACTTTACCAGCATGCAATTCAACATATATATGACTTATAGGAATCATCAAAACAACAATCTAACATCATATGCAAAAAGCCTCAATTCAATAGGCATGCTTCCTACACAAGCTAGCTATTCAAAACACCAAACTTCCAAAACAAGCATGCAATGATCCAATCCAAAAACCAACATTCAAAACAACATTCAACATACTTAGGGAGTTCCAAACACCTCCCAAAACATACACATTGGTCCCCCATTGCCAAATCACCCAAAAGCTAAAATGTTTAACAAAAACCTTCCATACATTGAGCTTTACTTGTACTTGAACTTTTGCCCTTCTTGCTGCCCTTTAAGATACTCTAATGCTCTGCATTATTGAATTAAGAAAACGAAGAGAGCGTAAGCAAAAGCTTAGTGAGGAATGCTCTTAAAACCATTCAATAATGCAATTCAAAACATTTACAAAACATGCTTTAAATCAACCTTTGCACATGCTCAAAAGCATACTTTAAACAAGCAATCTCATGCTTCAACATAAACATTAAAACAAGCATCTCATGCTTCACAATATTCTTAACATGTCATATTGGCTCAAGTGATACATTTCATTTCTTAAAACAAGTTCATCAACTTCCCAAGGACTTTTAAACACCTTGGCCCCAAGGACTTTTAAACACCATGAATAAGGACCACACAAGGACTTTTAACCACCTTTGTGTCCAATGCTTGAATCACCCCAAGGACTTTTAAACACCTTGGCCCCAAGGACTTTTAAACACCTTGGCCCCATGGACTTTTAAACACCATGGAAAGGATCACCTAAGGACTTTTAACCACCTTAGTGTCCGCAACAAGACTCATCCAAGGACTTTTAACCACCTTGATGATCTTAAGTAACAAGGCTCACTCAAGGACTTTTAACCACCTTAGTGTCCGCAACAAGACTCATCCAAGGACTTTTAACCACCTTGATGATCTTAAGTAACAAGGCTCACTCAAGGACTTTTAACCACCTTAGTGACCTTAATCTTTTCAAAACATCACTTGCCAATATACATCATATTCATCATTTAATCCACTGTTTTAAAGCATTAAACCAAGCCATTTTCATCATGCAATTCAAAGCATCAAACCACATTATTTCAATGTATAAAAGCAAGGTACTCCTACCTAGAGTTACCTTCAACATATGGCTTACATAATCAGCAAAATCCATGCTAAAACATGCTTTCAAAACAGTAATTAAAAACATGCAAATCATCATCTTGCATCACAACAAAAATCATGGCCACCACTAGAGTGAAAATCCGAAAACTTACACTTGAGCTTAGCAAAGTTGTTTAGACTTAAACTAAGCTCCCAAAACCTTCAAACCTTGGTTTTTAAGCTGAAAATCCAATTTCCACAAACTCACTCACCGATTTCCACTTTGCTTCAAGCCAAAGCACCAAATCAAGCTTCCGGATCAACCAATCTTGGATCCAAAGATGCCTCCCCTGTTTCAACACATCAAAGCAGAGGATTAATGCATCATCATGCATTAATTGCTTCAATGAAAGCACCTAAACTCGCTGCTCTCATCCAACCTCCATTTTCGGCCACCAAACACAACCGAAAATGCATCCAAACCACTTCTAAACAAAGCCCAGCCATAAACCAGCAAAACCTCACTTCCATTAACATCATATAACATCTAAAAACAACCTATTAACATCCTTATACCTCCAGCAACATCAGATCACCAAGATCACCTCAAAAACTACCTTGAAACACAAGCTAAACTTAGGAAACTCAACCTATCCGGGATTGCATCAATCAAAACTCAATTCCTTATCAATTTAGAGATCATTTAACATCAAAAACACCTCTCAAATCACAGATTACTCAGATCTAACGAAAATCATCAAAAATCATCAAAATCTTGCATAATAAGCCAAGATCCATTTCAACACTTAAAACCTTTAATTAAACATCAATTAAGGATTGAAAACTTAGGAATTTCAGTAAAGAACTGATAGTTTAGAGGAGAAGGACGTTCTTACCTCCAAACTTGTGTTTCTCCACTTTTTGGAATGAAAACCCATGATGAATCAAGTAGCAATTGAAGAGGTTTTGAAGATATGTTGATTAGAAATCAAAAGAGAGTTAAAAGGAGAGATTTAGGTGAGAAAATAAGAAACAATTCTCTGGAAATGGAGTGTTTGGGTTGAGAGAAAATGAGAGAAAGAAAATTGAGAAGTTAGTTAAGAAATTAGCCGAATGGATTTTCCCTCCTTTTTGATATACTTTAAAATCAGATTATAACTCAAAATATCTTAGAAAAATCTGGAGAAACCACTTTTGGATTAATAGCTCCTTAAAGATTCAAAGTTTCAACCCTTTATAAAACAGCCACCAAACTTGCGAAAATTACATTTTGGTCACTAGCCAAAATGTCACACTTCCAAAACTCATTTTCCAAAATTGATTTCACAGTTCACTTAACTATATTAAAAGATTATTTTAGAACATTTTTCCATATTTTTAATGCAACCCGAACTAGGCTTTCCTAATTTAACCTGTTAAGATTCGAACAACACTTTGACCAACCGATCAACGCCCAAAACTCCTAAGCCCAAAACCGGGGCGTTACAATCATTACATTAGCTTTGATTTGGCAATGAGTACCCACAACATGCTTCACCACAGCATACATCACAATTGCATCAAATTCACAAACCACTAATCATGCTTTCGCTCAACAAGCATACATAGCATACATACTTCAATGATACACACAATCATTCCCAATTACTCGAAAACTCAACTCTGATACCACCAAATGTAACCCCCTTAACCCGGCCTAGACGGTTGACCCGAATTAAGAAAGTCACACGGGTAAAACCAAAGTCAACCCGAAAGTCAACCTTGATTAACGACCTTTTTTTTCTTTTTAAACTTGTCTAGATGCACATTAACCCTAGATATGATCATACAGACAACATACTCTAAGATCATAACCATCAAAGATTAAACAGGGACCCAATTGCACAAAATAGAACTTTAGGGACCAAATTGTAAATTCTGCAAATTATAAAGACTTAACTCAAATTAATGTTACCAGATTATAATTAATCAGGTTTCATGCTTCTCTGCCAAATTTCAGCTCAAATGGACATCCCAAACTCACACAATTGCAATAACAAGATCCAGGACCAAAATGCAAACATTTCAAAACATGTAACCGCCCATGTCAGCCCCCAACGGTCAGGTGTTCCGAAACAGGGAGAACCTGTTTCGAAACGCGGGACCGTTCCGCAGCGGGTTCCGAAACGAGGCCTGGCAGAGGCATTTTCGTTTCGGAACGGTACCTTCCGTTTTGAACGCCTGGGCCACTACAGGGCCCCCGTTCCGAAACGGTAGCTCCCGTTCCGATACGGCCTGCACAGAATGCAGAAAATTGGCTGCTAAAACACAGAATTGACTTACCATACATGCTCCAAATGCAACCAAACTTTACCAGCAAGACATACAACATGCAAGGAGCATAATTGCATCATCCAATCATCATCATAGCGTCAAATATGAAAAGCCCCAAATCTAAAGGCATGCTTCCTACTTAGCAAACCATTCAAGCATTAAATCTCCAAACCAACCACATAAAGGCTAATTACATGTTCCAGCATTATTCACAACATTAAACAAACTTAGGGAGTTCAAAACATCTCCCAAAACATTCACATAGGTTCCCCATTGCCAAATGCCAAAAGCTAAAAGTGTTTAAGAAACCTTCCCATACATGAGCTTAGTTTCCACTTGATTGCTTGCCTTCCTTGCTGCCCTCAATGCACTTTAATGCTCTGCATTATTGGTTTAAGAAAAAAGAGAGAGCGTAAGCAAAAGCTTAGTGAGGAATGCTCATTTAAAACCATACAATAATGCATTAATAAAAACTCATTTATAAAACATTCTTCAAGCAACATTACACATGCTCTTTAACCTTTAAAACAAGCAATACATGCTTCCATTCCATTACATGACATATTGGCAACAAGTGATACATTTCACATAAGATTCACACATGGACTTTTAAACACCATTGTGATCTTACAACAACCAAGGACCACACATGGACTTTTAAACACCATTGTATCCTTAACCCCATGGACTTTCAAACACCATGGACCCATGGACTTTTAAACACCATGGCAAGGACCACACAAGGACTTTTAAACACCTTTGTGTCCTTAACAAGAATCATCCAAGGACTTTTAAACACCTTGATGATCTTAAGTAACAAGGCTTACACAAGGAATTTTAACCACCTTTGTAACCTTAACCAAGAGCCAACTATGGACTTTTAAACACCATGTTGCTCTTAAAATTTACAAGATTCACACAAGGACTTTTAACCACCTTTGTGATCTTAACCAAGAACCATTCAAGGACTTTTAAACACCTTGATGTTCTTAAATAAACATGGCTCACACAAGGACTTTTAAACACCTTTGTGACCTTAACCATCACTTGCCAATATGCATCAATATCATCAATATCTCACTGTTTTAAAGCATTTTACAAAGCCATAAACATCATGCATCTTTAAGCATCAAACCACATTATAACAATGTTCAAAAACAAGGAACTCTTACCTTGAGCTTCCTTCAACACATGGCTTAAAATCTCAGCAAATAAACATGCTAGATATGCTTTCAAAACAGATTTAAAAACATGCAAACAACCACATTGCATACAACCAATTCCATGGCAATCACCAAGAGAGTT
The DNA here is from genome assembly GCA_958450335.1 of Hibiscus tridactylites. NCBI lineage: Eukaryota > Viridiplantae > Streptophyta > Magnoliopsida > Malvales > Malvaceae > Hibiscus > Hibiscus tridactylites. Next base: position 48,586,723 of record OY288266.1, read on the forward strand.
TATCCGAAAACTTACTCTTGATATTAGCTAAGTTGCTTAGACTTAAACTAAGCTCCCAAACCTCCAAAACACTGGTTTCAAAGCCAAAAACCAAAAGTCCACTCACCGATTCCGTTTCGCTTCTTGCCGAAACACCAATCAAGCTTCCGGATCACCACCACTTGGATCCAAAGATGACTCCCCTGTTTTAAACACATCAAAGCAGAGGATTAATGCATCATCATGCATTAATAGCTTCAATGAAAGCACCTAAACTCGCTGCTCTCATCCACACTCCATTTTTGGCTACCAAACACAATCGAAAATGCACCCAAACAACTCCTCAACATTGCCCAGCCAAGATCCATCAAAACTAAACATCCTTTAACATCATTTAACATCTAAAAAGGACCTAACATCATCCTTATACCTCCAGCAACAACAGATCCACAAGATCACTCCAAAAACAACCATGAATCACAAGCTAAACTTAGGAAATTCAACCTATTCGGGATTGCATTAATTAAAACTCAATTCCTTATCAATTTAACATTCATTTAGCATCAAATTAACACCTTAAAACACAACCCAATCAGATCATACGAAAATCCATCAAAAATCACCAAATCTTGCATTTAAAGCCAAGATCCAATACACAACTTCAAAACCATTTATAAATCATCAATTAAGGATTGAGAACTTAGGAATTTCAGTAAAGAACTGAGAGTTTAGAGGAGAAGGACAATCTTACCTCCAAACTTGAGTTTCTCCCTTTTTAGAACCAAAAAGCTTGAAGATTCAATTAGCAAATGGTGAGGTTTTGTTGATGAGATGATTAGCAATCAAAAGAGAATTGAAAAGAGATATTTAGGTGCAAAATCAGAGGAAAAAGCTCTGGAGAAAATGTTTGGTTTGAGAGAAAATGAGAGAAAATAGAAAATGGAAAAGTTAGTTGGAAAAGAGGAAAATAACTTCCCTCCACTTTTCTTTTGTTTAAAAACCAGAATTAAATCATTAAATATCTTAGAAAAATCTGGAGAAACTCCTTTTGAGTAAATAGCTCCTTAAAGATTCAAAGTTTCAATCCTTTCTAAAACAGTCACACAGTTTTCAAAAATTACATTTTGGTCACTAGCCAAAATGTCACCCTTCCAAACCTCATTTTGTAAAATTGATTTCACAGTTCACTTATATATATTGAAAGCGGATTTTAGAACATTTTTCCATATTTTTAATGCAACCCGAACTAGGCTTTCCTAATTTCACCTTTTTATATTCGAACAACACTTTGACCGAACCGGTCCAAGCCCAAAACTTCTAAGCCCAAAACCGGGGCGTTACACATTTAAGAGCCCGTTTCGAAACGTGTTAAAGCCATTTTGAAACACTTTTGCCACTGGAAAGGGTCGTTTCGAAACAGCCTAAGCTCGTTTCGAAACACCCTTACCGATTCTAAAAAATCAGTTAAAACTTTTACAACGGTCATATTTTCAAATCAGGATGAAGAACCGTTTCGAAACACAAGGACTCGTTTCGAAACAGTTTTGCTACTGGAATAGGTCGATTCGAAACATCCTTATCCCGTTGCGAAACACCCTATTGATCTTTGAAAAATCAGTTAAAAAATATTAGAACCGTTATAGTTTTCAAATAAAAAATGAAGAATAGTTTCGAAACGCATGAAGCCGTTTGGAAATGGGTTCAAGTGCTCTAAAGCCGTTTCGATACACGTTTCAGAACAAGAATTGGCAGTGATGAAAACGTTTCGAAACGCCTTAGGCCGTTTCAAAACAGGGACTTGAAAATCACTGTTTTGGCTTTAAACACTTAGAAAAAATATTTGAAAACTTTGTTTTTAACTTTGGCATAATCTTAAAAGCATATGGGGATGTTTTGAGGACTTAAAAATTCGTTTTGGCATTTTCAATTTAGTCCTTAGGTTTTTAGTTATATCAAAATTAAAATATTGGTTTCACAATCTCCCCCTTTTTGATATAACAAAACCAAAGTTGGAATTTTTAAGAGTTTTGAAAATTTTGAAAATATTCTAAATCCCCCTTTTTGTTAAAAATCTTTTAAACATTTAAAACGAATTTTAGTTTGTGGCTCTTAAATTTCTTCTCCCCCTTTTTGTTAGATCAAAAAGAATAAATAAAGCTCATAGAGAAGACAAAGGATTAGTACCAATAAGAATTAATAAGCAACTATAATATTAATTCATAATATCAAAATATCCAAAACATAAACCAACATTAAGTTCAAAATAAAATCCCAAACAAAAGATCAAAAGCATAGGTTCCTAAAACATAATAAAACATAAAGATGCAATCTTAAACCTAAAGTGCATAAAAAATATAATAAGATATGATAGTCCTAGGCCTCGTCATCATCATCGGAAGTCTCATCGTCGCTCTTGACTTGAGAACGGTGAAACTTCGTCCATTGCCCATAGAGAGTAGAGAAGGACAAATCCAAGTTTGAATGGGAAGTCTCAAAAGTTTGGAGGCGATACTCGACATTTTTTAAGCGAGTGTCCCTGGCATCAAAACCCGAAGCAATGCGAGTATCCAAAGCATTGAACCGCTCAGTAATGAGATTCGTAAGGGCTTCATTGTTTCCAACTTGAACTTGCGGTGGAGGAGCAACGGGAGGAGGAGGAGCTTCTCTATCAACTCTTTCCCAAACATCATTCACATATCGAAACCCGGATTTGCGAAGGGGGGACTCACCAATCTTGCACTTGCGAGGTTCCAGGGAGTCGTAGGTACAATCGATACCAAGGTCGTTAAAGATGTAGCTCAAGATTGTGCCATAAGTAAAAGACTTAAACTCATTGGTGTCAATAAGCTTAACATTATTGACCATCTCGGCAAAAATAATCTTGGCAACATTAGGGCGCTCACCTCTACGGAAACATTCAAGCCAAAAGTGATCAACTTGACGAACATGAGAGTATTTACCTCCGGAAGGGCGAAGGAACCATGATACCATCAAGTGAAGAAAATGGTCGTGCACATCCAAAGTAAGTGCTGGACCGGTGAAAGTGCTGAAGTGACGTTCATCCTCAAGACCTATATTCTTAAGGGAAAAAGTGGACTCCAAGAGTGCAATATTAACAGTAAACTTTTTCCCTAATATGAAAGATTCAATTCCTACAACCTCGGATTTGGTTTCATCATGAATAAGACGAGCATTAGAGTAAAAGATGAGTACCATATGTTTGTAGCGAATATTCGTAATGCTCAACAAAGGAAGAAGATTCCATTCACTCAAACGCTCGAGGTAACGGAATAAGAATCGCTCGGAATTGAGGAAATCAAGATCAATGAAACATTCACGATGAACCTCGAAATCCTTGACATAAGTGAAGCGTGCTCGCATCTCGGTAGTTCGAAGGGATTTCTGAAAAAGCAGAGCTAGATTCGGACGAATGCTCGAATCACCGGTTTGAACGGCCTTACGCTTTTTGTTAGCTTGATCTGACATCTAAAAACAATAAGCAAGCATATTTTCAAATTAGGTGTATGGATCGATTTTTAAAATCAATCCAATAATAAATCCCACTTAGGTTTTTTAAAAAAAATTAAAACAAAAAAATTTAAGAAAAAATAGTAAAAGAAAAATACGACTGAAAATTTTTATATTCGAATCAAAAATTTTGAGATTTTGATTTTTTTTACAAGATATGGAAAACCCAAACATGAAAACATATAATTTATACAAAAATAAAATTTTCTAACCTAAGATTCGAACATAAATTGAAGGAAAAAGAAAAAGGGGAAAAATACCTTAGTTTGGGATTTTAGATGATTTGATGAAAATCCTTGCACAATGTTGATGAAACTTCCTTAGACTTGAGTTTTAGAGTAAAACCCCTCAAGATTTGGTGAAAAACAAAGAGTTTGAGAGGGTATTTATAGAGAGGAAGTCGGTTTAGGGTTTTTAGGGTTTTTAAGAGTTTGATGTAAAATAGGATTTTAACATTAAAAGCCCTAAATAAAGCTATCTGCGATACCGTTTCGAAACGGTCTGGACCGTTTCAAAACGGGAGCACTAGAGTTTGACCGTTTTGAGACCTTCAGCTGACCGTTTCGATACGGTGTTGACCGTATCGAAGCCCTGTTGACCCGTATCGAAACACGTTTCGATACACCCCTTGGCAGTAGCCAAAACGTTTCGAAACACTTTGGAGGCGTTTCGAAACGCCCTTCTCTCAGACATGGATTTAAGGTATCTGTATCGAAACATGGTCACCCGTTTCGATACACTTGGGCCTGAAAGTGCAGATGAGGCTCTAAAAGTGCAGAAAAATGATTTTTTTCTTAGGCCTAACATGCATAAATGACATGAATGAGCAGGCAAAACATATGCAAACATAAACATACTCCCCCTAGCTATAAGCATGTATGAAATTAGGAGTCTAAACACATAAACATGGTATTTCACAAGATCAAGCAAATTTAAACACAAAAGAGGTCTTAAAAGGTCAAGATAGGCTAGCTAGACCTAGCTCTCTCCTAAGGGATCAAAAACGCTCTTTGTCTAAAGGTTTTGTAAATATGTCCGCTAATTGATTTAAGGTGTCTACATACTCTATAACCACATCTTTCTTAAGGACATGATCTCTAATGAAATGATGCCTTATTTCTATGTGTTTGGTTCTAGAGTGTTGGATGGGATTTTTTGTTAGACATATTGCACTAGTGTTGTCACATTTTAGGGGTATGGTTTCAACTTGAATTCCATAATCTAAGAGTTGTTGTTTCATCCAAAGGACTTGATCACAACAACTCCCTAAGGATATGTACTCGGCTTCAGTGGTAGATAAGGCTACACTATTTTGTTTCTTAGAGAACCAAGATATGAGCATACTACCTAGGAATTGACAAGTTCCCGAAGTACTTTTCCTATCGATTTTGCAACCCCCATAATCCGCATCCAAATAAGTATGAAGGTTGAAGGTAGAGTCTCTAGGGTACCAAAGACCTAAACAAGGAGTATCTCTAAGGTACCTAAAGATTCTCTTAACGACTATAAGGTGAGACTCTCTATGACTAGCTTGAAACCTAGCACACGAGCAAACACTAAACAAGATATCTGGTCTACTTGCGGTAAGGTAAAGCAATGATCCAATCATAGAACGATAAAGCTTAGAGTCAACACACTTACCTCCTTCATCTTTGTCAAGCTTTGTAGATGAGCTCATAGGTGTGGTTTGAGGCTTTGCATTCTCCAAGCCAAACTTCTTGAGCATATCCTTTATGTATTTTGCTTGGTTGATGAAGGTGCCAAACTTCTTTTGCTTGATTTGTAGTCCCAAAAAGAATGAGAGCTCCCCCATCATGCTCATCTCAAATTCACCTTGCATTAACTTAGCAAATTCTTGACAATGACATTCATTAGTAGAACCAAAAATAATATCATCAACATAAATTTGAACTACTAAGATGTCAACTTTATACATTTTTATAAAAAGTGTAGTGTCCACCTTACCTTTTTCAAATCCTTTTTCAATTAAAAAGTTTGAAAGTCTTTCATACAAAGCTCTAGGAGCTTGTTTTAAACCATAAAGAGCTTTGGTAAGTTTGAAAACATGATTTGGAAATTTTGAGTCTTCAAAACCCGGTGGTTGTTCTACATACACTTCTTCATTTATAAAACCATTTAAAAATGCGTTTTTAACATCCATTTGAAAAAGCTTGAAATTATGATAACATGCATATGCAAGCAACATCCTAATGGCTTCAATTCTAGCTACGGGTGCATAGGTTTCATCAAAATCTATTCCCTCTTCTTGAGTGTAACCTTGTGCTACTAGTCTAGCTTTATTTCTTACAATGTTACCACTCTCATCTAGCTTGTTCTTAAAGACCCATTTAGTTCCTATTGTAGATTGATTACTAGGCCTATCAACTAATGTCCAAACATTACTTCTCTCAAATTGATTTAACTCTTCTTGCATAACCATAATCCAAAAGTCATCTTTCAATGCTTCTTTAGTATTCTTAGGCTCTATGCATGAGATAAATGCAACATGATTCATTAATCTAAGAGAAGATCGAGTGGTTACCCCCTTGGATGGATCACCCAAGATTTCACCATCTTTGACATAGTTCAACTCCCTTTGGTAGCTCACTTCCTTTTCCTCAAGAGCCAAGTCCTTCAAGGCTTCAAGAGGTGGATCTTGTGTGTCCTCTTCTTTTGCTGGAATCTCATCCTCCTTTGAAGTTTGTCCTCCATCAAAGACATTTATGATTCCTACATCATCATCATCACAAGAATCCTTCTTAGGAAGGACGTTATCATTGAATACAACATGAATAGATTCTTCTACTACTAATGTTCTTTTGTTAAATACTCGATAGGCTTTAGAGGTTAAAGAGTAACCTATGAAAATAGCTTCATCACTTTTTGCATCAAATTTACCTAAGTTGTCTTTTCCATTATTTAAAACAAAACACTTGCAACCAAAAGGGTGAAAATAGCTAATGTTAGCCTTTTTAGATTTTAAAATCTCATAAGGTGTTTTCTTTAAAATTGGCCTAATCATTACTCGATTTACAATATAGCAAGCGGTGTTTGTGGCTTCCGCCCAAAAATATTTAGGTAAATTGTTTTCACAAAACATTGTTCTAGCCATTTCTTGCAAAGTTCTATTTTTCCTCTCAACTACCCCATTTTGTTGATGAGTTCGAGGAGCCGAAAAATTGTGGCTAATACCATTTTCATTCAAAAATTCTTCCAACCCTAAATTTTGAAACTCGGTTCCATGATCACTTCTAATATGTGAAATTTTAAGTTCAAGATCATTTTGGGTTAGTTTTGAAAATGTGATGAATTTTTCCAAAGCCTCATCTTTAGTACTTAAAAATAGAACCCAAGTAAATCTAGAAAAATCATCAACAAGTACAAAAGCATAAGACTTACCACCCAAGCTCATAGTCCTAATTGGCCCAAATAAATTCGTATGGATAAGTTGTAAACATCTACTAGTAGAAACATCATTAATGGATTTAAAGGAAGACTTATGTTGTTTACCCTTAGAGCATGCATCACAAATTTTATCATTTGAAAATTTTATCTTGGGTAAACCTCTAACTAGATTAAGGGAGACTAGTTTTTCTAAAACACTTATGCTAGCATGTCCTAGTTTCCTATGCCACAACCATGCATCATTTTCATTTTGTGCAACTAAGCATGCATGAGATGTATGAATGTCATCTAGATGCACCATGTATATTTTCCCTATGCGATGAACTATGAGCATAATATTATTAGATTTAATGTCTACAATTTTGCATCCATTTTTATCAAATAAAACATTAAATCCTTTATAACACAATTGACTTATGCTAAATAAATTGTGTTTAAGACCATCGACATACAAGACATTTTTAATGAGAATAGTAGAGTGATTACCTATGGAGCCCATACCTTTAATGTGGCCTTTGGAGTTGTCACCAAATGTCACTATTGCTTCCACTTTTTGGCTTTAGATCCATGAATCTACTCTTGTCTCCGGTCATATGCCTTGAGCATCCACTATCAAGGTACCATGAGTTTTGACTTTGTGCTTTGGCCTTGTAGCAATGCTCCCCCTACAAACGATAATATTAAGCTTTTGTTTTTGGTACCCAAATCATTTTGGGTCCATGAGTGTTAGCTCCCAAAACCTTGGTTCCCTTAGGAATCCAAGATGACATAGCAATAATATTATTAGATTTTACAAGTTCCTTAGGAACCCATACACTTCTAATTCTTTTAGCTTTACTATGTCTAGGATAGGTACCTTGTTTGTAGTAGTTAGTCTTTTTCTTAGATTGGTGTGTTCTTGAGGATTCACCTATTTCATGCTTGACACTACCAACATTTTTCAAAGACTTTTTGAGCTCATTTAGCTCATCCAACACCTTTTGGTGTTCACTATTACATTGAGACAAAAGATTATTAAGGTCAACATTTTCATCTTGAAAGAATTTTAGTTCATATTTTAACCCTAACATATTTTTCTCAAATTTTGAATTAGCTTGAGTAAGTGAGTCATTTTTCTCATTTAGTTCCAAAATAATCTTTTTGTTCCTAATGACCGACTCTTTATATTTCTCAACTAATTCATCATAGACCTCTTGTAAGTCATCATATGCATCATTTAATTCATCATATGTAAAATCTAAAGTAGATGAGTTAGAGGTTACAATGGAGGAATCTTCCTCAAGTGCCATGAGGCAAAGGTTAGCCACTTCTTGTTCGTCATCCTCCGATGACTCCTCATCACTCCAAGTAGCAAGCTTGGCTTTGAGCTTCTTCTTCTTCTCAAAGCAATTCTTCTTGAGTTGAGGGCACTCGGAACGAATGTGGCCGGGTTGTTTGCACTCAAAGCAAACGATTGGATCCCTTGCTTCTTCTTTGTTCTTGCTTTTGAAGTCCATCTTTCTTTGGATTTTTCTTCCCCGGTTGGACCTCATAAAACGTGAGAATCGTTTGGCTATCATAGCCAATTCTTCTAGTTCATCCTCCTCACTAGAAGAGCTCTCTTCATGTAATGAAGCTTTGAGAGATATTCCCATCTTCTTCTTCTTCTCACCCTCAAGCTTCACTACTCTTTTCTCTTCTTTCTTCTTTTCTTCTGCCCTTCCTTGCTTCATGATCTCATGAGTAAGGAGAGAACCCACAAGCTCATCAAGCTTTAAAGTTTTCAAATTCTTAGCTTCAATGATAGCGATTCTCTTCCCATCCCAAGATTCGGGAAGTGAATAGAGTAGCTTCCGGACAAGCTTGTCTTTTGGTATGATTTCTCCAAAACCCTTGAGCCCATTGACAATAGTGGAGAAACGATCAAACATCTTGGACACTATCTCATCGGGCTCCATCTTGAAATTCTCATAACTAAGATTGAGAATTACAATCTTAGTTTCTTTAACATCATTGGTGCCCTCGTAGGTAGTCTCAAGAGTGTCCCATACTTCTTTGCCACTCTCGATGGATGAAACCTTAGAATAGATGTCCGGACCGAAAGAACAAAAGAGCACGTGAAGAGCTTTGTCATTGGCTTGAATCTTTTTCCTTTCTTCTTCACTCATCTCCATCTTTTTCTTCAAGACCATCTTGCCTTCACCATCTTGCTTCAATGGAATATAAGGGCCATCTTCTATGACATCCCACACTAGGTAGTCATTTGACTTGATGAAGAGACACATTCTATTCTTCCAAAAAGAATAGTTATCACCATTAAAGAAGGGAGGCTTTGTAGTGGATTGAGACTCATAAATGCCCGAACCGGTGGTTGAAGCCATCTCTTGATATATGATGATCACACTCTTCCAAGGAACTGCTCTTGTGGTTGTTAATCCTCAAAGAGGTAGGCTTTGATACCAATTGTTGAGTGAATCGAAAGATCGATATGAACCAAGAGGGGGTGAATTGGCTTTTTAAAGTTTGTGTGGTGGAAATTGCAAATTAAAAAGATTGACAAGGGATTTTAGAGTGGTTCAAGTTCCAAATGAACTCCACATCCACTACCTTAGCTTCACTAAGGATTTGCAACAATTCCACTAATTGCTCTTCCCCTTTTCTAGGCTAAGGAGGCAACCCTTACAATTTTGGTTAAATTTTCTACCCAAAATTTAACCCAAACCTCACAACAAGATAACAAAGAATTTGATGGCTAATAGAGTATCTCTCAATACAAATTGTAGCCCAATTACAAGCACTCAACCCAATTGAACAAGATAAGAATGAAAATTACAATTGGGGTTTCTAGACAATATGGGATTTTTGCTCAAATGCTTGGATTTGATGTATGGATCTTTGCTTTTGGATCAATAGTTGTTGTTGGAGCTTTTAGAGGTCCCTTTTATAACTTCTCATTGATTTCTAGCCGTTGTGGTTGTTGCACTCATCAATAGAGCCGTTGGGGATGTTATCTCACCTCCATAAATGCAGTTTGCAACAACCCGTTTCAAAACGCGGGGTACTTGTTTCAGAACGGACTAAAATAGAAAGAGTCGTTGGGTGCATTTAAGAGCCCATTTCGAAACGTGTTAAAGCCGTTTCGAAACACTTTTTCCACTGGAAAGGGTCGTTTCGAAACAACCTAAGCCCGTTTCGAAACACCCTAACCGGTTCTAAAAAATCAGTTAAAACTTTTACAACGGTCATATTTTCAAATCAGGATGAAGAAACGTTTCGAAACACAAGGACTCGTTTCGAAACATCTTGATCCCGTTTCGAAACACCCTATTGATCTTTGAAAAATCAGTTAAAAAATATTAGAACCGTTATACTTTTCAAATAAAAAATGAAGAACAGTTTCGAAATGCATGAAGCCGTTTCGAAACGGGTTCAAGTGTTCTAAAGCCGTTTCGATACACATTTCGGAACATGAGTTGGCAGTGATGAAAACGTTTCGAAACGCCTTAGGCCATTTCGAAACAGGGACTTGAAAATCACTATTTTGGCTTTAAACGCTTACAAAAAATATTTGAAAACTTTGTTTTTAACTTTGGCATAATCTTAAAATCATATGGGGATGTTTTGAGGACTTAAAATTTCGTTTTGACATTTTCAATTTAGTCTTTAGGTTTTTAGTTATATCAAAATTAAAATATTGGTTTCACACAAGGTTTGCAGCAGCTTTTGCTCGGCGGGTGCTCGATAGCAACTTATCATCAGTTGGAATTGCTTTAGTACAATTTTTGGGTTTGTTTCTCAGCGCTGTGTCCTTCGGTCCTCGGTTCCCCCGTTCAGTAGTTAGTACCTACATGCAAAAATACACTAGAACAGTGCCTCTTGTTCACTAAATGTATGATAAGTTATAAAGGCAAGGTAGAACAATGAAATTTTGTGAAATGCTATGTATGACCCTAATTATGCCTAAAATAAGCTAGAAAACAGTAATAATAAGAGTTGGAAAGTGCATGAAATATAGGACTTTTGGACACTTCACAGTAATCGAAGGTGTTTTCGGTTGTTTTGGATAGGCGTTTTGGTGTTTTTGGGAGGAGCAACATGGTGGCTTTGGTTGTTGGTGATTTTAATGCATTAAGATGCATCAATCCTCTATTCTTGTGTGGTATAAACAAAGGAGAACATATCGGAAGCAATCAGTGAAGTTCCGTGAGCTTCAGAAGCTTGATTACGCTTCCCCAAAGCAAGCGAGGTGTTGTCGATAAGTGGAATTGGTTTTAAAGCCTTTCAAAGACTTGAAAGCAAGGTTTTGGGTTTAGATTAAGTTTGAAACACTAATCTAAGCCCGAAAGTAAGTTTGATATGTTTCGCTCTTGTTTTTCGATTTTTATCCCATTGATTTATATGATCATGCTCATGTTTTGAAGATAGATATAAACCTACTATTTTATGCATGTTTTGAGAAATGATTTGATGGCTTATATGATACTATGAGATAGATTTGTTATTCCAAATAGATAGAACTTATTGAGAAAATGTTATGCATTGTTTATGCTTTTGAAATGGGATGAGTAATTGTTTATGTTTATGCATTAAAAACAGTAACTAAATGATGTTTAAAAGTGTATATTGGCATGAGATGAGATTATTGTTACCAGATATAATTGGTCGAACAATAGGATGTGAAGTGCACTATAATATACAAAATTCATACATACTCTTTGGTTCGGGTAATGGGAGAAGTGCCATCTCGTTCCAAAGTGGGAGAGTGGTGATGAGAGATTCCACCATGGTAGGTCATGATGATGTGAGATTCCATAAAGCTAGGGCTTTTCAGGCAGTAATAGCGGGTATGCATGTGGCTAAACCACAAGCTTGTGTTAATGATGGTTTAGCTTTGGAGCGTCTACGCAGTTTGGCTAGAACTGAGTTTCAAGGTCTGTCTCTTGAAGGTTATGAGGCTTGTTATGAGAGCACTCGAAGGATTCTTGGTCAGATGGGTTACAATGATGTGCAAAAGTTGGGTTGTGTTGTATCCTTGCTTCATGGATATGCTTATACGTGGTGGATGACCATCACTGCGGGTATGGAACCTGTCGATGTTACTTGGGAGTTCTTCAAAACTGCTTTCAAGAGGAAGTATATGGGTGTTCTCTATCTTGATTAAAAGAATTGAGAATTTATGTTTTTGGTGCAATGAAACATGATTGTTTTAGAATATGAGGTTCAGTTTGTTCGGTCGAGCTAGTATGTTCCTAAAATGGTTCCCAACGAACAAAAGATATGTGATTGTTTTCACTATGGGCTAGTGAAGGAGATCAAAGTGTATATGTTGTCTTCGAATTACACCGATTTTGATGTCTTAGTCATTCGGGCTAAGGACATTGAGCAGAATTTGGGTTTAGTTTCTCGTCCGGGTGGTTCTAGTACTTGAAAGAGGTCGGATGAGTTTGATGCTGGTAGAGTTCGTTTCAAGAAGCACAAGGACAAGAGGTATCAACTACATCCAAGGAGTGTTTGTGGTAGCCCTAGTCATGGTCAACAAGGCATGAATGCCTTTGTTCGTACTCCAGAGTGTAACTGGTGCGGTAGAAGGCACACGATAGAGTGTTGGGGTAATTTGGGTATGTGTTGGAATTGTAGATCACGAGGACATATGAAGTGTGATTGTTCACAACCGTCTAGAGATGGACAAGCTCTAGTGCGAGTTGCTGAGCCATAGAGAACATGTGGGTGCGGTCGTGGTAATTTTCAACGTAGAGAGGATGGACAGAGTAATGTTGCTCATGTTGTTGCATTTCAGCCCTGAGAGAGATGGACATGCTAGGGTGTATGCACACCGAGAGGGAAGGAATGACACGGATGTGATTGCATGTACCTTCACTTTGCAATCTTTGTCATTACTTTCTTTGATTGATTATGGTTCCAATCATTCATATATTTTGTGTGAGCATGTACAAGTGCTTGATTTACATGTTGAGTTGTTAGATGTTGGTATGCGTGTGACCAGTTCTTTTGGTGAGACGATTGTTACGAGGAAGTTGTATAGGAGATGTCTTTTTTTCTGTTCAGGGTCATGTGTTTGAGGTTGATCTTATGGAGTTACCTTTCTATGGTTTTGATGTAATTCTTGGTATGGATTGGTTATATGTGCATAGGGATGTGGTTGATTTTGAGACCAAGTGAGTTTCATTGATACTTGTCGATGATTTTGAGGTGGTAATCGTAGGTGAGAATGTAAAGTTTTTGTCTAATGTGGTTTTTGCTCTTGAGGCGAGTCGATTGATGCGTTAGTGATGTGAAGCCTTTCTAGCCTATTTGATGAATCCAAGTACAAAAGAGGTACAGGTACAGGACATGCGTACAATATGTGAGTTTCTGGGTGTATTTCTAGAAGAGTTACCTGGTTTGCCACCGAATAGAGATGTTGAGTTTGGCGTTGAGATGTATGAAAATACGACTCTAGTGTCAATTTCTCCCTATCGAATGGCTCTGAAAGAGTTGAAGCAGTTGAAACGCAACTTCATGAGTTGATTGATCGAGGTTTCATTAGGCCTAGTGTTTCACCTTGGGGTGTACCGGTCTTGTTTGTGAAGAAGAAAGATGGCACGATGCATAAGTGTATAGATTATCAACAAATGAACAAGTTGACGATTAAGAATAAGCATCCTTTGCCAAGGATTGATGATCTTTTTTATCAGTTTCGAGGTGTTTCAGTGTTTTCTAAGCTTGATCTGAGATCCAAATATTACCAGTTCGAGGTAAAGGATGTTGATGTACCAAAGACCGCTTTTTGCACAAGGTATGGGCAATATGAGTTCTTGGTGATGGCGTTCAGTTTGACTAATGCCCCTGCTGGTTCATGGACATGATGAATTGTGTGTTTCATAAGTTTTTGATAGGCCTATGGCTGTGTTTATTGATGATATTCTCGTGTACTCTCGTACTGAGGAGGATCATGATAAGCATTTGCGGATCGTGTTGCAAGTTTTGTTGGAAAATCAGCTTTATTGCAAGTTGAGCAAGTTCGAGTTTTAGCTTAAGGAAGTTTTTTTCCTTGGACATGTGGTGTCGACCAAAGGGATTCGGGTCGATCCTCAAAAGGTTGAAGCGGCGATGAATTGGAAGTCACCTAAGTCGGTCAATGAGGTGTGTAGTTTCCTTGGTTTGGCGGATTACTATCGTAGATTCGTGGATGGTTTTTCAAGGATTGTTGCTCCTTAGAAAAAGTTGTTGCAAAACGATGTTAAGTTTGAATAGACGGAGGTTAGACGACAAGCTTTCGAAAAGTTGAAGCGTTGACGCAAGCTCCTATCTTGATTCAACCCAAATCAGGTAAAGAGCTTGTAGTTTATATTGATGTGTCTTATGTACGGCTGGGATGTGTGTTGATGAAAGAAGGTAGGGTGGTAGCTTATGTATCTCGACAGTTGAAGGTGCATGAATGTAATTACCCTATGCATGACATTGAGTTAGCTGTGGTGGTGTTTGCCTTGAAAATTTAGAGGAATTACCTTTATGGTGAAAGGTGTACGATTTACACAGACCAAAAAATTTTGAAGTGCTTGATGTCACAAGAAGAGTTGAATCTTAGGCAACGAAGGTGGCTAGAGTTGCTTAAAGATTACGACTAGACGATTGAGTACCATTCAAGGAAGGCTAGAGTTGAGGGAGATGTTTGCTCGGTTGATTATATCGCGAGATGGTGCTTTAGTGGCTAAATTACAAATGAAACCCTCGTTGGTGGAAATGAATAAGGAGAAGCAGTTGTTTGATGATTTGTTGGTACTGCATGTGCAAGATATTGCGGAGGTAATCCAACGAACTTTTGTTTAAACGATGATGGTGTTTTGTGCTTTAAGAGTCGAGTAGTTGTGCTAGAGGATGTTGAGCTAAGGCACACTATCTTGACTGAGGCTCATAGCAGTCCTTTTGCTATGCATCCTGGATGTACAAAGATGTATCATGGTTTAAAGATAAGTATTGTTGAGTTGTCTTAAAGAAGGATGTGGCTGATTTTGTTAGTAAGTGCATGGTTTGTCAGCGTGTTAAAGCTGAGCATCAATTTCCTTCTGGATTGTTGCAACCGTTGAAGATTCCAGAATGGAAATGGGAGAGAATCACCATGGATTTTGTGACAGATTTTCCTTTGACACCGTCCAAGAAGAATTCCATTTGGGTGATTGTTGATCGTTTTACGAAGTGAGACATCCTGGCAGTGCATACTACGTATACGTTAGACATGTTGGTGGATTTGTATATCTCAAAGATTGTTAGGTTGCATGGGGTGCCTAAGTCCATTGTTTCGGATCGAGATCCACCTTTCAGATCGAGTGTTCAGGAGTGTCTTCATCTAGCGTTGGGTACGCGTTTGAATTTCAGTACTTCGTATCATCCGTAGACAGATGGTCAATCTGAACGAGTTATCCAAGTGTTGGAGGATATGATGATGTGTTGCATCATTGATTTCCAAGGTTCTTGGGAGAAATAGTTACCTTTGGTGGAGTTTGCTTACGATAATAGTTATCAGGCGAGCATTCAATTTTCTTTTTATGTGGCCTTGTATGGAAGGAAGTGTAGAACGCCTCTTTATTGGGCGAAAGTGGGGAAAAAGTTGGTCTCTTTGCCTAACGTGCTAAAGGGCACTACGAAAAAAGTAAAACTTGTTAGTGAGAGGTTGAAAGCGGCTTTGGATCGGCAAAAGTCTTACACGGATTTGAAGCGTAGGAAGGTTGAGTATGTTGTAGGTGATAAGGTGTTTTTGAAGAATTCACCTTGGAAGAAGGTGATGAGATTTGGCCGGAAAGGCAAGTTGAGTCCGAGGTTTATTAGACCGTATGAGGTTCTTGCGCGTGTTGGACCTGTTGCTTATAGGTTGAGGTTGCCTCCCGAGTTGGAGAAGATACATGATGTTTTCCATGTATCCATACTTCGGAGATATATATTAGATCTGTCTCATGTATTGTATGTTGAGGAGATTGAGTTGAATCTGAATTTGTCCTATGATGAAGAACCGGTTGAGATCTTAGATTCAAACAACAAGGTTCTTTCTGGTAAGACCGTTGAGTTGGTCAAGGTCTTGTGGTAAAATCGTGGTGTAGAGGAAGCAATGTAGGAAAGGAAGGATGACATGAAGAAGCAGTTTCCTTATCTTTTTCCATCAGGTAAAATTTTCGAGGACGAAATTTCCTAAGTGGGGGAGAATTGTAACACCCCGGTTTTGGGCCAAGGAGTCTTTAAGGTTGACTCGGGGTTCATAGGACCTAGACTATGGATCTTAGTTGGTTCAGGAGTGGTTTAGGGAAAACATGGTTCGAGATGTGGTAAAATTATGGAGAAAATTCCTAAATTTTTTTAAAAATATCTATAAATGTTATGAAAAGTAAATTTCGGAAAATGATGTTTGGAAGATTGACATTTTAGTTTAGTGACTAATTTGTAAAAATGTAAAATCTATTTTTAAAGGACTGTTTTGAAAGAGGGCCAAAACATAGAATCTTTAGGGAGCTAATATGTTATTAATTATCCTTTTCCTTTAATTAAACATTTTAAATGTGTTTTATTAAAAAGAAATAAAGAAAGATTTTATTAAAAAGGAATTTAGTCTTTCAAAATCTATTTTTACATAACTTCCATTTCTCTCATTTCTCATCAGCCAAACACCTCATTTTCTCTCAAAACTTCCAGATATTTTCATCTTTCCACTTCACTTTGGTTTACAAATGCTTTCCTTGGTGTTTCTTCCATTTCACTTTGGTTTATAAATGTTATGAAGATTTCTTAACAAATCTTGTGAATTGAAGGAATAGGCAAGGGTCAGAGGTAATTTTCATTCAACTCCTCTAATCAAGGTTCTTTAATGAAATTCCCAAGTCTTTGGCTATCTAATTTTTTATTAATAAGTTTTTATAATCTATTTGATGAAAATATTAAATTAAGCTTTTAAAGATGATTTCCTAAGATTTTCATAATGGTACTATTTTTGGTTAATTTAAGATTGAATTTAGTAATGTTTTGGTTGTTAAATGATGTTGAAATAAAGATTTTCTCATAGGAACCCCGAAATAGGTTGGAACTCTAGTTCTTAAGGTTGCTAAATTTGGGGTTTTGTGGTGATAATGTGGTTTTGGTGTTGCTGGAGGTATAAGGATGAAATTAGGTTGTTTTTGGATGTTAATTGATGGTTAAAATTTAATGGAAGTGTTAGGTTTTGACTGGGTTGAGTTTGCAGAGTAATCGAAGGTGTTTTCGGTTGTTTCGAATAGGCGTTTTTGTGTTTTTGGGCAGAGCGGCGTGGTGGCTTTGGTTGCTGGTGATTTTAATGCATTGAGATTAATTAATTCTCTATTCTTGTGTGGTATAAATAGGAGAGAACATATCAGAAGCAATTCGTGATGTTCCGGGAGCTTTGGAAGCTTGATTACGCTTCGGCAAAGCAAGCGAGCATTGTTGCTGACTGGAATTGGTTTTAAAGCGAGCGCTGTTGCTAACTGGAATTGGTTTTAAAGTGAGCATTCTTGGGGGTTTAGATTGAGTTTGAAACACTAATCTAGGCCTAGAAGTATGTTTGAGATGTTTTGCTCTCGTTTCTCGATTTTTATCCCATTGATTTATATGATCATGCTCATGTTTTGAAGATAGATATAAACCTACTATTTTATGCATGTTTTAAGAAATGATTTGATGGCTTATATGATCCCATGAGATAGATTTGTTATTCCAAATAGATAGAGCTTATTGAGAAAATGCTATGTATTGCATATGCTTTTGAAATGGAATGAGAAATGGTTTCGGTTTATGTATTGAAAAATAATAGGTAAATGATGTTTAAAAGTGTATACTTGCATGCGATGAGATTATTGTTACCGGATATAATTGGTCGACCAATAGGATGAAAAATGCACCATCATATACAAAATCCGTGCGTGCTTTTTGGTTCGTGCAATAGGGGTAGTGCCATCCCGTTCCAAAGTGAGAGTGTGGTGATGAGAGATTCCACCACGGTAGGTCTTGATGATGTGACATTCTATCAAGCTTTCTGGTGATGAGAGATACCTCCATGAGAGTTAGGTGATGTGAGATTCCACTGAGGTAGGACTTGACGATATGAGATTCCGTCAAGTTGTTCGTATATCCGAGTAATGTTGCTAAAATGCAATTTATGTGAGATTCACATGTACCTTGTTTATAAATGGTTTAATGAATTGAGTTTCTGTGTATGAGATTATGCTTTGAGAAATAATTTTGAGAAACAAGCATGTGTGGTTTTGCTTAGAGATTATGCTTTTGGGTGAATGCATGAGTTAGATGGTACATGTGGTTTTAATGATGTGGTTATTGCTTTGAAAATGATTTCAAGCATAAGATAGATTGAGCATGATGAGATAGAGCTTTCTACTTGAGAAATGGTTTTAAAATGTATTGTTGTAGTTGGTTTGTTTTTAGCATCCCTCACTAGGCATTATTGCTTATGCTTTATTTTTCCAACAATGTAGAGAAATAGCATCTTTTGGGTAGCAAGGAAGCAAGAACGAGCCCATGTAGTGAGACTTCGCTCAAGTATGGTTTTATGTTTACATGCTAGTAATAATTGGAAATGGAAGGATGCCTTAATGTTTTACGAGAGTGTATTTTGAAACTCCTTGTTTTGTGGCAAGTTTTTGATGCCTTTGATGACTTGTAAATAGCATTTACTTGTTGATATTTTCATTGGTTTGTGTTTTGGCTCTCGAGTGGTCATTTTGCATAAGTAGCATGCGTATAGATTTCCTTAATGCTTATTGCCATGCTATGATGTTGAAATTTCCATGTATGATTGAGATTTGATGATTAGATATGTTGTATGCATGTTGGAAGCTTGTTGGAATGATTTTGATTGGATTAAAGTGTGAAAAAATCGACAAAATGTGTCATTAATGGCGCAGGTGTTTCAGTACACTTAAGATGGTACCGAAACAATGTGCCTAAATTGGCCTAGGGGTTTCGAAACAGAGGCAAGTGCTTCAATACATGCTCCTTAAGATTGGTTACTAGAATGTCATGTTCCGAAACACCTTGGAGATATTTCGATACGAGCCCGAGCTTCGAGACGCTTGAACCTGTAACCCCCTTAACTCGGCCTAGACGGTCGACCCGAATTAAGAAAGTCACACGGGGAAAACCAAAGTCAACCCGAAAGTCAACCTTGATTAACGACCCTTTTTTTCTTTTTAAACTTGTCTAGATGCACATAAGTTCTAATTGTGATCACACAAACATCATACACAAAGATCACAAACATCAGAGATCAAACAGGGACCCAATTGAACAAATTACAACTTAAGGGACCAAATTGTAATTCTTGATAAATATGAGGACTTAACCCAAATTAAAGTTACCAACTTGAAATTAATCAGGTTTCATGCTTCTCTGTGAAATTTCAGCTCAAAAGGACTTCCCAAACTCATACAATTGCACAAACAAGTTTCAGGACCAAAATGCAAACAATTCAGAACATTTAACTGCCAATGTCAGGCCCCAACGGTCACCCGTTCCGAAACAGGCAAAGCCCGTTTCGAAACTCGGGCCGTTCCGCAACGGGTTCCGGAACACAGGCTGGCAGTTGCCAAACCGTTTCGAAACGGTGCCTACCGTTTCGGACGCCTGGGTTCATTCAAGGCACCCGTTCCGGAACGGTGTGCACTGTTCCGAAACACCCTGCACAGATTGCAGCAAAATGCATAATTAAACATGCAATTAAACATCCAATCATGCTCCAATTGCCACCAAACTTTACCAGCATGCAATTCAACATATATAAGACATACTAGCATCATCAATTCATCAAAACAACATCATATGCAAAAAGCCCCAAATCTATAGGCATGCTTCCTACACAAGCTAGCTATTCAAGCACAAACTTCCAAAACAAGCATGTAATGATCCAACACAAAAACCAGCATTCTTATCATCATTCAACATACTTAGGGAGTTCCAAACACCTCCCAAAACATACACATTGGTCCCCCATTGCCAAATTACCAAAAGCTAAAATGTACTAACAAAACCTTCCATACATTGAGCTCTACTTTCACTTGAATGCTTGCCCTCCTTGCTGCCCTCAAGGTTCCCTAATGTTCTGCATTATTGAATTAAGAAAACGAAAGAGAGCGTAAGCAAAAGCTTAGTGAGGAATGCTCTTAAAAACCATTCAATAATGCATTTAAAAACATTTATAAATCATGCTTTAAATCAACCTTTGCACATGCTCAAAAGCATACTTAAAACAAGCATCTCATGCTTCATAACATAACATGTCATATTGGTTCAAGTGATAGATTCCATTTCTTTAAAACAAGTTCATCAACTTTCCCAAGGACTTTTAAACACCTTGGCCCCAAGGACTTTTAAACACCTTGGCCATGGACTTTTAACCACCATGAAAGAGGACCACACAAGGACTTTTAACCACCTTTGTGTCCATAGCTTGATTCACCCCAAGGACTTTTAAACACCTTGGCCCCAAGGACTTTTAAACACCTTGGCCCCATGGACTTTTAAACACCATGGCCCCATGGAGTTTTAAACACCATGGAAAGGATCACCTAAGGACTTTTAACCACCTTAGTGTCCGCAACAAGAACCATCCAAGGACTTTTAACCACCTTGATGTTCTTAAGTAACAAGGCTCACTCAAGGACTTTTAACCACCTTAGTGACCTTAACCCTTTTTAAAACATCACTTGCCAATATACATCATTTTCATCATTTAATCCACTGTTTTTAAGCATTAAACCAAGCCATATTCATCATGCATTTAAAAGCATCAAACCACATTTAATCAATGTACAAAAACAAGGAACTCTTACCTAGAGTTTCCTTCAACATATGGCTTACAACATCAGCAAATACCATGCTAAATCATGCTTTCAAAACAGTAATTAAAACATGCAATAAACCACTTTGCATCACAACAAAATCATGGCCACCACTAGAGAGTAATTCCGAAAACTTACACTTGAGCTTAGCAAAGTTGTTTAGACTTAAACTAAGCTCCCAAGACATTGGTTTCAAAGCCGCAAACCCAATTTCACACACGCACTCACCGATTCAACTTTGCTTCAAGCCAAAGCACCAAATCAAGCTTCCGGATCAACAACTCTTGGATCCAAAGATGCCTCCCCTGTTTCAACACATCAAAGCAGAGGATTAATGCATCATCATGCATTAATTGCTTCAATGAAAGCACCTAAACTCGCTGCTCTCATCCACACACCATTTTCGGCACCAAACACAACCGAAAATGCATCCAAACCACTTCTAAACAAAGCCCAGCCATAAACCAGCAAAACCACACATCCTTTAACATCATATAACATCTAAAAACAACCTACTAACATCCTTATACCTCCAGCAACATCAGATCCACAAGATCACCTCAAAAACAACCTTGAATCACAAGCTAAACTTAGGAAACTCAACCTATCCGGGATTGCATTAATCAAAACTCAATTCCTTATCAATTTAGAGTTCATTTAACATCAAAAACACATCTCAAATCACAGATTAATCAGATCTAACGAAAATCATCAAAAATCACCAAATCTTGCATTATAAGCCAAGATCCATTTCACCACTTAAAAACCTTTAATAAAACATCAATTAAGGATTGAAAACTTAGGAATTTCAGTAAAGAACTGATAGTTTAGAGGAGAAGGACGTTCTTACCTCCAAACTTGAGTTTCTCCTCTTTTTGGAATCAAAAACCTTGTTGAATCAAGTAGCAAATGGTGAGGTTTTGTAGATACTATGATTAGGAATCAAAAGAGAGTTGAAAGGAGGGATTTAGGTGAGAAAATCAGATCAAATTCTCTGGAGAGAAAGTGTTTGGGTTGAGAGAAAATGAGAGAAAGAAAATAGGAAAGTTAGTTATCCAAAATAGCCAAATGGCTTTCCCTCCACTTTTAATATGATTTAAAATCAGAATATAGCTTAAATATCTTAGAAAAATCTGGAGAAACTACTTTTGGAATAATAGCTCCTTAAAGATTCAAAGTTCCAACCCTTTATAAAACAGTCACCAAACTTTCGAAAATTACATTTTGGTCACTAGCCAAAATGTCACACTTCCAAAACTCATTTTCCAAAATTGATTTCACAGTTCACTTAATTATATTAAAAGATGATTTTAGAACATTTTTCCATATTTTTAATGCAACCCGAACTAGGCTTTCCTAATTTCACCTCTTTAGATTCGAACAGCACTTTGACCAAACCGGTCAACGCCCAAAACTCCTAAGCCCAAAACCGGGGCGTTACAGAACCTGTTCTGAAATGGGGGTTCCGGTAAAGGGCAACATGTACTGAAACACCCAACTATTAAGTTGGTTATTGGAATCTTTTGAAGTTTCGTTTCTTTACGTTTTAGTCCCTGAATGTTGTGGATGCAATTAATTAAGCTCGAATGATTGTTTTGTACTGAGTTTTGATAGAGAGGCAAGTAATGTGACTAATTAAGGGTTGGTAACTTAAAAATTGAAGTCTTTGTAATTTGATAAAAAAATCAAAATGGTCCCTAAAATGTCTTTGTATACAATTGAGTCCGTATGCGATGTCTGACCGAGTTTAAAATTGTTCTGCTGCGAACTTCATCACATAGGATAATAATGAGCTAATAGACAAGATAAAAAATAGGGTTGTTTATTGGGGTAAACTTCCAAGTTTACCTCAATATTCCCTGTGTGATCCGTTCGGTTCAATCTTTCTACCAGACCGGGTCGAGGGGGTTACATTTAATCTCATAAACCATCAATTCAACATAAAAAGTATTTGAGGCGGCCAGTGCTAGTCGGACTCTAGCTGATTTTTGAAAACCTAAACCCTAGAAGAACTTACATCCTAAATCATAAACCTTAACCCATAAACCCTTTCAAGAAGATAATGACATTTCAGATATAGCAATTCCTTGATTTGTAAGATTTGATTGGTGAGTTTAAAAAGTGAATAAAGTAGTCTCTACAAATTTTGTAAAAATATAAGTTCTTATTTCTAATTAATCTTCCTTCATAAGAACAACACATTTAAGAAAACTACTTATTACCTTAAACTTTAAATTATTTTATAGTTTTCATATTTACAAATTTATTCTTCATATTATTAATTTGCAAACTGCATGGTCAACGAGGAATTATTATATCATATGTCCTCTGAAACACGTGAAACCCAAGATGAGTATCAAACATTTGTGTAGACACTTCAAACCTTATCACGTTAAACCGAAACTAGTACATGTTACCCTAATGTTTTCAGTTGACGGTTTGGTTGACCAGTTTTGAAACGAACGTCCATTGTTTAAAAATTGTGACATTAGTAGCTGAAAATAAAAAAAAAGTTATAGTATCAGAAATTTACTAGACGCATCCATATATTAAAAATGAACATCAGAAGATATGGCCAGTACATAAACATTTCAACCCATAATTTTCCTAGCATACTTTACAAAGCACTGGGATTCCTCTTGTAATGTAGAGTAACACCCTCACAATCAGGGCGAGGAGCGTCTGTGTTTTGAGTACACAACAAACCCAGTATAGCCTTAACAATGTCTACAACTATAATACAAGGGCTCCAACTTTCATGTAGGATGGTCAGCCTAATAGCGTCAGACTTAGTAATGTTTGGGTGGAATAGATCGCCATCAAATGTAACAACAATCTAGAAAAACATAAAATTGCTATCCATTAATTACGCGACACAGTAAAAAAATTGACCAAGATAGAATAACAATCATGGTAGGATAATTACCCTAGGAGGAGAGTGAGGATAGACAAGTGGGAAGATACTGGAAACGTAAAATTCATGGCCTTCATAAAGGTTGCCAGCAGGTGCAGCCATTCGAACTCGATAACGAGATGAAGATCCATCAACTTCTGCCACTACTAAATTAAAATAATTATAATTGCAATCTTAATGAAAATGTAACCATACAGTAAAAAAACAATGTAACCTATCATAGGGTTATTCACCGGAAAGAAGATATGAGCTACTTTAAGAACATGCCAAGCATCATTACACATATGCCTTTGAATGCAAGAAAGCACCCGCACGTACATGTTTATGTGAGATTTTAGTTTAATATGGGGTAGAAGATGCAAAACACAAAGTGGTGGTAGTGATAGGGAAAAAGTGGTTGTTCATATTTCAACCCTAGTGGTTGAAAAGATTGCCTACAAATACGTTGTTGTTTCATCTAGAACTATTAAACCTATAATGTTAATGGGTATTCATACATTTTTAGTTGATCTTGACTAATATCAGTATCGAAACCTAAATTTGTAGTTCTGACAGTGTTAGGAAGAACACCTTTTGTAGCCTTTATGACTTTTTTGAGTTAGAAGGATTTCAAATTTCAAAAGATGCATTTTTAGTGTCAGTACCAAAACTGTGTCAACCGTTTGAAACCGATGTTACGTTATAAAAGAGCTCCCAACCTGCAATGTTGTACATGTTTTCATATTTTATGTTGGAATCTAATTCTACTAGTGCCGAACAACTATTACAAAGCTCCAAAACCGATGTTCTGAACTACTTTACTCACATTTCAAAAGGCGCATGTTCCCAATATATATGCGTCTTTTCTCTGTCAGCCTATAATCTCTAAAACTCGTTCTGATAAGTCAACAACATATAAGTCTTTTCAATGTTGCATTGGGTCGACAATTTTTCATATAAGTATGAAAATGAAATGGAAGTTCTGAAACCCACTCTACCAACCCATAAATTAAATGTGGACATTTATGATTGTCGGTTTAATACCATTGTTTGAAGATTATTTTTCTAATATTATACTATTATAAATATTGAGCATATTTTTTCTCTTATAAATTAAATGTGAGTGGTTTATTTATTTATTCCTTTGTACGTTGATTCTCTACAGCATTATATTAGAAGTATCGATGGCGATGAATACAATATAGAGACTTCATTTTTAGATCCGGGAGGAGTGTTATATTTAGGTTTCTCGTATCGACAAACAATGGTATTTGAAAGGTTATGACTAACCATTATTTTTGTAATGCACAAGAGTACACAAGGTATTTTCAAAGCATTTCGAAAAAGATTACCCAAACTACTACTATTTGTAGCTGTTGGTTCTACTTCGAAAAGGCACATCGGATTCTTGAAGTTGTTGATGTGTGCTACTCTTTGGCCATTTTCCCTGTTAACGTAAAATGTAAAATGTTATAAATCTTACTTGGTTTATTTGTTAGGAACATAAGATTGTAGTGTTTGGTTGGAAGAATATTATATTAATGGGAGGAAAAATGACCGAATTCTTCGTATGTTTTATGAAATTTTATCTATATTGATGTCTATCATGATATGAACATTATCATTATGAATATAAGTTTTCATTAATTTGAGTTTAATGTAATATGCAGTTCTTACTTCTCATGCCTATAAATAGATGATTTGATGAAGGCATTGCATACATGTCTATATTAAGAATATCTATAAATCTCCCTCTTTCTCTCATAATTGTATTTGTTGAGTGGATCAAAGGATTGATCAAGGCTAAGTGGGGGGTGAATTGGGTATTTAAAATTTTGTAATTGAAGTGGAAAAAATAAAAATGAAGAATAAGGCAATTATAGTGGTTCAAGTTCCAAATGAACTCTACATCCACTACCTTAGCTGCTACTACGGATTTTCCAACAACTCCACTAGTTGATCTTCCCCTTTTCTAGGCTTAGAAGGAATCCTTTACAAAACTGGTCAATTTTCTACCCAAAATTGACCAAACTCTCACTTGGTTACAAAGAAGAAATTGAAGGCAATAAGAATATCTCTCAATACAAATTTTCCCCTTTGAATACAAGCACTCAACCCAAATTGAAATACAAGATAAGAATTAAACTCAATACAATTTTGGATTATTACAAGATTGAGAATTTAGGCACTTGAGCTTGGATTTTGTGTATAGATGTTTCTCTAGGATTCAATAGTTGTTGTTAGTCTTCAATGCGCTTGTTTTTTTACATTCTCTGTAACCCCCTTAGGCCGGCCTAGACGGTTGACCCAAACTACGAAGATTACACGGGGAAAACCAAAGTCAACCCGAAAGTCAACCCTGATTAACGACCCTTTTTTTCTTTTTAGTCTTATCTAGATGCACATTAACCCTAAGCGTACCCTTGAGAAACACATACTTGAAAAGCACAGCGATCGAAATGCAACAACGGACTCAATTGCACAACATACAAAAGTTAGGGACCAAATTGTAATTTCTGGAAAGATGAAGGACTTAGCAATTTTTTAAGTTACCAATATCTAATTAATCATATTACATGCTTCCCTGTCAGATTTCACCTCAATCGGACATCTCAAACTCATGCAATTGCAAAAATGATTTTTAGGACTAAAACGTAAAGCTTGGAAACCACAAAACCATTCAAATCAGTGCTCAACGGTCATCTGTTTCGGAACGGGGTTGACCGTTCCGAAAGGTGGGTTCGTTTCGAGACCTGTATCGAAACAGGGCCTGTTAGTGGCTAAAATGTTTCGGAACGGCCTCTACCCGTTTCGATACACGAAGGCCATTACAGGCCCCCGTTTCGAAACGCTAGTGCCCGTTCCGATACGGATTGCCCAGAAAGTGCAGAATTTGCTGGTTTAACATACATTTAACCACTCAAACACATCCTAATGACTTCCTAATCATGCCAACAAGTCATCATGCATATAAAGTACATGTTTGCAACATTAAAACACATTTATGGCATCAATTAGGGAAATCCACAAGTCTATAGGCAGACATCCTAATAACCAAACCAAACAACCATCAAAGCATCAAAACAAGCACCAAAATGGCCATTTACAAGCCCAAATCATTTAAGGCATTATGCCACAACTAGGGAGTCCAAAACATCTCCCAAAAACACATCATAGATTCCCATTGCCAAATATCAAAAACTAATAATGTTCTGAAAACATCACCATACATGAGCTTAGCTTTCCCTTAGATTCTTAGCCTCCTTGCTGCCCTCAAACACCTCAATTACCTGCATTATTGGTTCAAGAGAAAGAGCGTAAGCACACATGCTTAGTGAGGAATGCTCTAAAGAAACAACACAATAATGCATTTTATAAAACACTTTTCTCAAGGCCTTTCAACACATAAACATCATTATTCATGCAACCTTGCATTCTTAAACAAGCATCTCATGCTTCATTAGTACAACATGTCATATTGGCTTTCAAGTGATAATCCATAACCATTTACAACATAAAACACAATCGGATACCCGGATTACAAGCGTTGTCTCATGCGCTTCATACATACTACCGAACACACAAGGTGGAGTTTACCGGTACAATCACAACCCCTAAACACTCGTGATGGAGTTTAACGGTACAATCACAACCCTCCACATCACTCATCGGTAGTTGTATAACATCACTAACGAGAACATGGGATACACAACACAAGATCCACACATGGACTTTTAACCACCATTGTGATCTTAACCATCTCCTTAGTGCACTTGGATGGAGTTTACGGTACAAATACAGCCCCTCAACATCCAAGGTGACTTTATTCATGATGCACCCAATCCTATAGCCGACTAACTATATCCGATTCAAGTACTTTCAAACCACACATCACTTGCCAATATATATCATTTATCCACAATAATCCACTGTTTTAAAGCATTAATCAAAGCCATTAAACCATCATGCATCACTATGCATCAAAACCACATTTACTAATATCAAACCAATGATCTCTTACCTTGAGAATTCTTCAACACATGGCTTTCAAAACCAGCATTAATCATGCTAAAACATGCTTTCAAAACAGAATTTAAACATGCAATTTAACTTCAATGCATCCAACCATCTCATGGTTCATCCAAGAGAGAGAGTTTTCCCGAAAAACTTACTCTTGAGCTTAGTTAAGTTGTTTAGACTTAAACTAAGCTCTCACACCTTCAAACATTCATTACAAAGCTGGAAATCCCAACTTCACTCACCAATTCCGTTTCGCAAGCTTGCCGAAACGTCGTTCAAGCCTCCGGATCAACACCACAAGTATCCGAAGATGCCTCCCCTGTTTTAAACACATCAAAGCAGAGGATTAATGCATCACCATGCATTGAAATCATCAGCCATTTCACCTAAACTCGTTGCTTTAACCAAATCTAACATTTCGGCTACGAAACACAACCGAAATCACCTCCCAACTCTTCCACAACATAACCCAGCAAAGATCCATCACTTCTAACCATTCTTAAACATCAGTTAACATCCAAAATGAACCTAAACTCGTTCTTATACCTCCAGCTATAACATAACACCAAGATCACCCCAAAAACCACCATCTTCACAAGAAAAAACTTAGGAAAATCAACTTATTCGGGATTGTATTGATTAAACCTCAATTACACATCATTAAGCATCCAAAATACATTAAAAAGCCATCTCAAAACAGAGCCCAAACAATCACCACGAATTTCTTCAAGATTTGTTCCAAATCTTGAGTTTTAAGCCAAAATCAAGATCACAACATTAAAACGTTTTAGAAAACTTAATTAATGGATTGAGAACTTGGGAATTTCACCAAAGAACTGAGTATTTAGAGGAGAAGAACATCCTTAACTCTAAATGTAGATTTCTCCTTGATTTGAGACAATTTCCTTGAAAATACAATAAGCAAAACAAGAGGATTTGATGTGGAAAGGATTAGGAATCAATTGATGATTGAAACCTCATCATTTGGTGTGAAAATCAATAGAAATGTTTCTGTAGAAATGTGTTTGGCTGAGGGAATTTTGAGAGAAAATGAGATGAGAAAGTTTTTAAGAAAGTTAGTTATGAAAATCTAAAATATGGTTTCCCACTTTTCCTTTAATTAATTAAACATTAAATGAATCATTAAAATCTAAGAAAAATCTGGAGAAATCCTTTCTTGGGTAAATTAGCTCCTTAAAGATTCAAAGTTTCAATCCTTACAAAATAGTCACCACTAAACTTTTCAAAAATTGCATTTCAGTCACTATTTCAAAATGTCGCACTTCCAAACCTTATTTTGTAAAATTGACTTCACCACTCTCTTATATATATATTAAAAGAGGATTTTTAGATATTTTTCCATATTTTTAAAGCATTCCGAACTAGGCTTTCCCTAAAACCACCTTTTATATTCGAACCGAAAATCAGACCGGTCCGGTTCAGACCCTAAACTTTCAAGCCCAAAATTGGGGTGTTACAACTCTCCCCCCCCCCCTTAAGAAATTTCGTCCTCGAAATTTACCTGAAGGAAAGAGATACGAAAACTGCTTCTTCATGTCACCCTTTCGTTCCCACGTGGCTTCCTCAACACCACGATTCTTCCACAACACCTTTACCAACTTAATGGTTTTACCTCGAAGAACTTTACTGTCTGCATCCAGAATTTCCACCGGCTCCTCATCATAGGTCAAGTTTGGATTCAACTCAACTTCCTCCATAGGCATAACATGCGAGGGATCCGATCTATACCTCCGAAGCATAGAGACATGAAACACATCATGAATCTTTTCCAACTGTTGCGACAACCTCAACTTGTACGCAACAGGACCCACACGCTCAATCACCTCATATGGTCCAATGTACCTAGGGCTCAACTTACCCTTTCGACCAAACCTCATCACCTTCTTCCAAGGCGAAACCTTCAAAAACACAGGGTCACCTACCGCATATTCAATCTCCTTACGCTTCAAATCCGTGTAAGACTTCTGTCGATCAGAAGCTGCCTTCAATCGCTCACAAATGAGCTTCACCTTCTCGGTGGTTCCTTTCAACAAAGCTGGCATTGAAACCAACTTATGACCTGTTTCAGCCCAACAAAGAGGAGTTCTGCATTTCCTCCCATACAAGGCTTCATAAGGTGCCATTTAAATACTTGCATGGTAGCTATTGTTATAAGCAAACTCCACCAAAGTCAAATGCTTCTCCCAAGAGCCTTGAAACTCAATCACACAGCACCTCAACATATCCTCCAACACTTGGATAACACGCTCAGACTGTCCATCTGACTGTGGATGATAAGAAGTACTGAAATTCAGCCGTGTACTCATAGCCTGATGTAAGCACTCCCAGAAACGCGATGTAAACCTCGGATCTCGATCCGACACTATAGACTTTGGAACACCATGCAGCCGCACAATCTCAGCAATGTACAACTCTGTAAGCTTGTCCAAAGTGTACGTAGTATCAACAGGTAAGAAATGAGCACACTTCGTGAGGCGATCCACAATCACCCACACCGAATTCTTCTTCGATGGCGACAAAGGCAAACCAGACACAAAGTCCATGGTAATCCTTTCCCATTTCCACTCAGGAATTCGCAACAGTTGCAACAACCCCGAATGAAACTGATGCTCAGCCTTAACTCGCTGACAAACCATGCACTTACTCACATACTCAGCAACAGCTTTCTTCAAACCCACCCAGTAGTACTCATCCTTAAGACCACGATACATCTTTGTACTACCAGGGTGTATAGAAAAAGGACTACTATGAGCTTCATTCAGAATAGAACGCCTCAACTCAGCATCATTGGGCACTACTATCCGACTCCTAAAACATAGAACTCCATCATCATTAAAACAGAAATCCGATGGCCTATCCTCAGCAATATCCTGAACATGTGGCACCAAGGAATCATCCAACAGCTGCTTATCCTTTATCAACTTAACCAAGGATGGTTTCACTTGCAATTGAGCCACAAGACCGCCATCTCGTGAAATGCTCAAGCTGGCAAACATAGCCCTCAACTCCACTGCCACCTTCCTACTCAAGGCATCCGCTACAACATTAGCTTTTCCAGGATGGTACTCGATCGTCAGATCGTAATCTTTAAGCAACTCCACGCAACGTCATTGCCTAAGATTCAACTCTTTCTGAGACATCAGATACTTCAAACTTTTGTGATCCCTGTACATAGTACACTTCTCACCATACATGTAGTGTCTCCAAATTTTCAAAGCAAAAACCACCGCAGCTAACTCAATGTCATGCGTAGGATAATTGCGCTCATGCGCCTTCAAATGGCGCGATGCATAAGCCACCACCTTACCCTCTTGCATCAACACACACCCCAAACCAGCGTAGGATGCGTCACTGTACACCACAAACTCTTTCCCTAATTCAGGTTGAACCAAGATAGGAACTTGCGTCAAAGCTACCTTCAGCTTTTCAAAAGCCTGATGTCTCGCTTCCGTCCACTCATACTTGACATCCTTCTGCAACAACTTCGTCAAAGGTGCAGCAATTTTCGAAAATCCATCCACGAACCTCCGGTAGTATCCTGCCAAACCAAGGAAACTATGGACTTCATGAACAGACTTAAGAGGCTTCCAATTCATCACTGCCTCAATCTTCTGAGGATCAACACGAATCCCCTCAGTAGAAACCACATGGCCAAGGAACACAACTTTCCTGAGCCAGAATTCACACTTGCTCAGCTTAGCATAAAGCTGGTTCTCCAACAGAGCCTGCAACACAATCATCAAATGTCCCTCATGCTCCTCATGAGTACAAGAGTACAAAAGGATATCATCAATGGACACCACAACAAACTTGTCCAAAAACTCATGGAACACTCTATTCATCATGTCCATAAAAGCTGCAAGAGAATTCGTCAAACCAAACGACATCACAAGGAACTCATAATGCCCATAACTCGTTATGAAGGCTGTCTTTGCAAAATCCACATCCTTCACCTTCAACTGGTAATACCCTGACCTTAAGTCAATCTTGGAGAACACAACCACTCCCCAAAATTGATCAAAAAGATCATCAATCCTCGGTAAAGGATATCGATTCTTGATAGTCAACTTATTCAGCTGACGATAATCGATGCACATTCTCATAGTGCCATCCTTTTTCTTCACAAACAAAACCGGTGCACCCCAAGGTGACACACTCGGCCGAATGAAACCATGATCTAGCAACTCCTGAAGTTGCGTCTTCAGCTCCTTCAACTCTTTAGGTGCCATTCGATAAGGAGTAATGGACACTGGAGTTGTGTTTTCATACAACTCAATTCCAAACTCCACCTCTTGATTAGGAGGCAATTCAGGTAACTCCTCCGGAAACACACCAGGAAACTCTGGCACAGTCCCGATATCTTGCACTTGCAACTCCTTATTGCTAGGATTCATCAAAGGCTAGGTAAGCTTCACAATCTTGCCTCAGCATCCAGCTCGCTTCCAATGTAGACACCACATTGGCAAGGAACTTCACATTCTCACCAACCACCACTACCTCATAATCATCCGCAAGCTTCAACGAAACTCGCTTGTTCTCAAAATCCATCACAGCTCGATGTTCAACAATCCAATCCATACCAAGGATTACATCAAAACCATAGAATGGCAATTCCATGAGATCAACATGAAAAACATGATTTTGAACAACCAAGGGACATCTTCTATATAACTTCCGTGTTACAAAGGTCTCAGCAAAGGAACTAGTTACACGCATACCAACATCCAAAGACTCAACAGGCAAACCAAGCAATTGAGCATGTTCACGCAATATGTATGAGTGTGTAGATCCAGAATCAATCAAGGAAAGTAATGACAAGGATTGCAAAGTAAAGGTACCTGCGATCACATCCGTGTCATTTATCCCCTTTCGTTGCGCATACACTCGAGCCTGGCCACCACCCTCAGGTTGGACAGCCACCACATGCGCCACATTCCTCCCACCATCATCTCTGCGCTGGAAGTTACCACGGCCACGCCCACGACCTCTCTGTGGTGAAACAACTCTAGGAGCACGTCCCTGACCACCACCGGCCAACAAAGGACACTCCCTCCTCACGTGGTCTGCCGAACCACAATTCCAGCATGAATTACCAGTCACTGCCACAAGAGCATGCACCTCTCTCGCTGCTGGAGGACAATCACGCCTCAAATGACCACGCGATCCACACGCCCAGCACGTGTTCTGATCAGCTTTCGCCATGTCTCCCTGAACAGGCGCACCATGCCCTCAACTACTACGCCTATCAGAAGACTCATACCTCCTATCACGTCTTCTATTGTTCCGTCCACCACCAGAACTATACTCAGCAGCCCTCTTGCCCGAGCCAGAACCAACACTCCTGGAAGTCAAACCAAATTCTGCTCAATGTCCTTCGCCCTACTAACAAGCACATCAAAATCTGTGTACTCAGCTGCAAGCATAAAGGTCTTTACGTCCGTCACAAAACCATATCAGATACGCTCACACCTCTCCCGCTCATCAGGGATAAGCTCAGGTGCATACTGACTGAGACGGACAAACTGGATCTCG
Source organism: Hibiscus tridactylites (assembly GCA_958450335.1). NCBI lineage: Eukaryota > Viridiplantae > Streptophyta > Magnoliopsida > Malvales > Malvaceae > Hibiscus > Hibiscus tridactylites. The sequence goes on from OY288266.1 coordinate 48,619,930, forward strand.
TACTCAGCCACCGTCATGCTCCCTTGTGTAAGAGACATGAATTCTCTTTTATTTTCATCCAGGTATCGCACACCTAGATACTTTCGCTTGAATGCGTTCAGAAAGAACGTCCAAGTCACATCAACTTCCTTCGTTCCGGAGACAGTGGTCGTCCACCAGGTATACGCATCATCATGTAACAGCGATACCACACAACCTAACTTCTGCACATCATTGCAGTTCATTTGTCCCAATATCCTCTTGGTACTTTCCAACCAAGATTCGGAACCCTTAGCAGACAAACCTATGAACTCAGTCCCTCCCAAACTGCGCAAACGTTCCAAAGGTAATCTCGCATTTGCATCACCCTGATTCCCAGCTCCGTGAGCTCCAGCTACTGCCGCCTGAAAGGCTCCAGCAATAGCTTTAATCAAACTGTCATGTCAGGAGCAGCTTACCCCTGGCCAGCTTCAGGTCCAGCGACCCCAGCACCAGCATCAACACCAGCTCCATCACCTCCAGCACCACCACCACCGGGCGGTCCACCACCAGGAAGAGGAGGTATATCCACAACATTATCAGCATTGTTCTCATTCTCGTTCTGAGCCATAGCTCGCGTATTAATTCTTGTCTCTCTACGAGGTCCTATTCACTAAAACAATGCACTGGCACAATGCATTAAACATAATTAGGCTCAACAAGGTAAGAAATCCAAGTACTCAAGCTCATTTCCAAATAAAAACAATTCCTTTAATTAGTTTTGATATGGCAATGGGTTCCCCTAACATGCTTCAACACAACATAACATCACAATTGCAACATACTTACAATTCACGCAACAAACTTTCATTTAAAAGGCATATCATGCAATCACAAATACATCTCCCACATAACCATTCCCAATTACACGAGAACTCAGCTCTGATACCACCAAATATAACCCCCTTAGCCCGGCCTAGACGGTTGACCCGAACTACGAAGATTACACGGGGAAAACCAAAGTCAACCCGAAAGTCAACCTTGATTAACGACCTTTTTTTCTTTTTAGTCTTATCTAGATGCACATTAACCTAAGCGTACCCTTGAGAAACACATACTTGAAAAGCACAACGATCGAAATGCAACAAGGAACTCAATTGCACAACATACAAAAGTTAGGGACCAAATTGTAATTTCTAGAAAGATGAAAGACTTAGCAGATTTTTAAGTTACCAATATCAAATTAATCATATTACATTCTTCCCTGTCAGATTTCACCTCAATCGGACATCTCAAACTCATGCAATTGCAAAAACGATTTTCAGGACTAAAACGTAAAGCTTGCAAAGCGCAAAACCATTCAAATCAGTGCCCAACGGTCATATGCTTCGGAACGGGGTTGACCGTTCTGAAACGCGGGTTCGTTTTGAGACCTGTATCGAAACAGGGCCTGGCAGTGGCCAAAACATTTCGGAACAACCTCTACCCGTTTCGATACACGAAGGCCATTACAGGCCCCCGTTTCGAAATGCTAGTTCCCGTTCCGATACGGATTGCCCATAAAGTGCAGAATTTGCGGGTTTAACATACATTTAACCACTCAAACACATCCTAATGACTTCCTAATCATGCCAACAAGTCATCATGGATATAAGGTACATGTTTGCAACATTAAAACACATTCACGTCATCAATTAGGGAAATCCACAAGTCTATAGGCATACATCCTAATAACCAAGCCAAACAACAATCAAAGCATAAAAACAATCACCAAAATTGCCATTTACAAGTCCAAATCATTTAAGGCATTATGCCACAACTAGGGAGTCCAAAACATCTCCCAAAAACACATCCTAGATTCCCATTGACAAATATCAAAAACTAATAATGTTGTGAAAACATCACCATACATGAGCTTAGCTTTCCCTTGGATTCTTAGCCTCCTTGCTACCCTCAAACACCTCAATTATCTGCATTATTGGTTCAAGAGAAAGAGCGTAAGCACACATGCTTAGTGAGGCATGCTCTAAAGAAACAACACAATAATGTTGTAACCCCCTTAACCCGGCCCGGACGGTTGACCCGAATTAAGAAAGTCACACGGGGAAAACCAAAGGCAACCCGTAAGCACACATTTTTCCATATTTTTAATGCAACCGGAACTAGGCTTTCCTAAATTCACTCTTATATATTCGATCAGCACTTTGACCGAACCGGTCAACGCCCAAAACTTCTGAGCCCAAAACCGGGGCGTTACAACTCTCCCCCCCTTAGGAAATTTCGTCCTCGAAATTTCAACCGGCGAAAAGAGAACAACAACCTTCTCAAAGCAACACACAAGGCAACACAAAAGCCTCAACCAACACTGACTACTATCAACACAAAACCTCCACCAAACGTAGCACCTCCACACACTGTTCACAAAATCCAGAACACTCAAAGATAGCCACAACTTAACCTTTCACATACCCGGACTGTACACAGCCCCAACCTCAACCTGAAGAACCTCAACTTTTACAGCACACCACACTGTAACACACAACTTCCAAGACTTGTTTACACAGTGACAACAACCAATCCAAAACAGCCACTATGCAAACCTTTCTGCTTCTAAAACTCTTGCAAACTCCCAAACCTCTTCCAAGGATTTTCCCAACAAGCAAAAATCTTTAAGCATCAACTGCTTACCCAAACTCCTCAACGAATGCTGATAATCCTTCACATCTGCCGCTAACATTACCATAACGACTCACCAGGACTACTCACCCAGATTCCAAGAATTACATTACAACCCCAACTTGACTCCGCCAGCCATTCCACACACCACCAGCTGACTTCAAACGGAACTTTCTTAACCACAACCAGCCAACCACTTCTCACAAGAACCCAAACAACCAACAAAAACCTTCGATCTTTCATAATCCTTCCACTTCAAACTTCAACAACAACACTTGTCTTACCAGAACATCGCTTAACCAAAACACACATAACAGCTCTTCAACACCTCAAAGGTTACTAAGAACCAGCACTTACAAACACAACCGTTAAACAGCATCATCACTTAGCACCAAGGAGCTACCCCTTCCACTTAGCTATTCAAACCACTAAGCTCTCTAAGCAACAAACACTATCCTTCTACCACAGGCCATACCACTCTCACCATTGCCCGCGACTAGCTTAATATTACTTCTAACTCTCACTCAGCACCTAAACAACCTCTAAAAACCCATCAACCAAACCAACCACCACACTAACAGATTCGATTAGTTATTAGCGAGTGTGAACATCGTATGCATGATCACCTACATGCCCTATCAATGCCTGATGTACATGCATGCAAAAGCTCTAATGTCATGCCACATGTATGCATGGACCAACATATATAATATAGCATATAACAATGATTTTAACTGTGCATGAATGCCAGTTCACACCCTCCAATAACATCCTCAAAATCCGTCTAAGAACAACCTCCTACCTCACTTCTAGCTTATCTAACTCCATCATACCAACAACCATTAACCACGGGATACTCACTAAGCCTTCTTCACACCAAAGATGTTCCCAAACAACTACCATTACCCCAAACATGCTAGCAACAAGACTAAACTTACCACGCAAGGAAAACCAACAGAAACCAAACTAAGGTAACTAGAGCAAAGATTACTTAACAAGGTTACCTGGAAACAGAACACCACCCTGAAGCTTCATCAGACGAGCTCTCTTCCTTGCGGAACCATCATCCTCCTGCGGCACAACTGCAGCACCAGCTAACACACCAGGGTCACCACCAACTCCTTGCGGTAAGGAACCTTGGCTGTTCCGAGCCAACCTCAAACAATCACGTCTCATGTGTCCAGCAGACCCACATTCCCAGCAATTCTCATTTCCCAAACTCTTCACAACCTTCTGCTCTTTTTGCCACCTCTGAACCTTGCCTCGGCCATGCCCACGACCTTTTAGAGACCCATTGGCTATCACCAAAGCTGACTTCACTCCAAGAGGACAATCACGCCTAACATGCATTTTAGAACCACAATTCCAGCAAGCACCCGCGCCCCAACAACCTCCAACATGGCGCCTTTCACAACGGTCGCACACCGGTAGCTGAACCTCCACTCCTTGCTCAAGCAACACTTGCTCCACAACAACACTATCTTCACATTGCATAACCCTTGGAAATTCCCTTCCAAGATACCTTTCACAAAAAGCAGATACAAAGAAATCCCAATCAATATTAGGAATATGTGACGCCACCGCCACAGATGTCCACCAGACACACGCATCCTCCAGCATCAAAGAAACAACACTCCCCAGCCTACAGGCATAATCACAGCCTTCCTGATCCAAGATCAGAATCACACTGGCCAACCAGGCCTCAAACATCTCCGGTGATGAACCATGATACTCCACAGCACCCAAATCAAGCAAACGCTGCTTCGGCAAACCCACACATCCCACAGCCAGCTCATCCACTGACCATACCTTTACCACAGTCTGAGATGTTCCCAACACCTCCTGCTCAACAGGTGATGAACTCTTCACCACAGAACCAGCTTCTTTCCCTTGCCTTACCACCTCAACTCCAGGCACAGAAGGCTGAGACAAAACACCTCTACAAAAGGGTGAATTCCATGCCCTAACAACCTGCCCCAAGGCAGCAACCATCTTACCCAACTGCCATTCTTCCATCGACTTTGCCATACTACTAACAACAACAAACAATCACAACAAACAAACAAACCAGTTAGACCAGCTTTAAGCAAGGATTCAAACTCCAACTCCAAAATAACACAATAGCTATATTAATAAGGCAATGGGTATCCCAAATTCCTCCCCTTTACATGACATAACAGTCAACACAACATGGATATCACAACATCAAACATATCAAACAACATACTTTGATCATGCTTACATCAAACAACATCCATTTGCATCAGCATATTATCAACATAACATACTCATTACACCTTCATCATGCATAACATCAGCTCACAACATCAGCACATATCCACATAAGCTCAACCAAGATTCATAACCATAAAACATGCTTGAAAACAACAGCAACATGTTCAGAAACATCAACAATTTGCTCAGAAACACGTGTTTCAACCAACTTTCAACCACACATCAAGGTAAACAACAAACACACATCACAACAACTTACCATTTTCCCCAAGCATTCGCAACTCGGCTCTGATACCACCAAATGTAACCCCCTTAACCCGGCCCGGACGGTTGACCCGAATTAAGAAAGTCACACGGGGAAAACCAAAGTCAACCCGAAAGTCAACCTTGATTAACGACCCTTTTTTTTCTTTTTAATCTTGTCTAGATGCACATTAACCTTAGATGTGATCATGCAAACAGCATACCCAAAGATCACAAATATCAGAGATCAAACAGGGACCCAATTGAACAATTTACAACTTCAGGGACCAAATTGTAAATTCTGAAAACTTTAAGGACTTAACCAGATTTTAAGTTACCAACTTAAAATTAATCAGGTTTCATGCTTCTCTGCCAAATTTCAGCTCAAACGGACATCCCAAACTCATACAATTGCACAAACAAGTTTCAGGACCAAAATGCAAACAATTCAAAACATATAACTGCCAATGTCAGCCCCCAACGGTCGACCGTTCCGAAACAGATAAACCCCGTTTCGAAACACGGGCCGTTCCGTAACGGGTTCCGGAACATAGGCTGGCAGTGGCCAAACCGTTTCGAAACGGTGCCTACCGTTTCGGACGCCTGGGTTCATTCAAGGCACCCGTTCCGAAACGGTGCACACTGTTCCGAAACGCCCTGCACAGATTGCAGCAAAATGCATTCCAAAACATGCAATTGATCAACCAAACATGCTCCAATTGCCACCAAACTTTACCAGCATGCAATTCAACATATATAAAACTTGTAAGCATCATCAAATCAATAAATTAACTTCATATGCAAAAAGCCCCAAATCTATAGGCATGCTTCCTACACAAGCAACCATTTAAGCACAAACTTTCCAAATCAATCTCATTAAAGCCAATACATGTTCCAACAACATCATCAACATAAAAACATCCTTGTCCAACATAAACGAACACATACACATTAACCCGAGAGATTCTACCCCCATTGCCTTTATTAACTATAGTTATTCATCGAGACATGCATCTCAATTGGAGTCCACCTTGAATCCCTTGCCTCTCGCTGTCCAAACTTCAAGAATCTGCATTGATGGACAAAAAGGAGCGTAAGCACATAATGCTTAGTGAGGAATGCTCAAAACCAAAACACCATCAATGCAGCGGGTCATTAAATCACTTTAAAACAAACCCGATTTGACAAACCAAAGCCATGTTTGAAAACTCCTTTTCAACATCATGCTTAAACCATGCATTGCACATACATGAAACCAAACCTTAGCTTAGCAAGCTAAGAAAACCTTTTCAAAGCACAAATTACATAATCATCCATTTAACCATTCCATGCATAGACACCATATGCAAAGTTAAATCAAAACCTTGGAAACACTTCCATTTCATATTACCCTTTCATATACTTGAACATCATTTCAAGCAAGAAACCCTTTAAAACCATTACTCAAACAAACCAACACATGCATTAAACCAAAGGCAACTTATATGAACCACAACATCATCATCACATGCCTTAACAAGACTCCAATGCATTCAAGAGAATTCATGTACACATGCATCATTTATCAAATGATAATCAACACTTGTTCAACTTAACAAGTAAACATGCATTCACAAGCTTTAAACGCTTATCATGCAACCATGCATCTTTTCAAGCATCTCATGCTTCTTTAATAAACAAGAACATTACATTGGCTTCCAAGTGATCAACCACATCCACTTTTCAACTCAACAACCGATCGGATACGCGGATTCCGAGCGTTGTCCCTACGCTCCATACACCCTACCAATCCAAGGTCTCCCAAATGGACTTTTAAACACCATACAACCTCAACATGCACAAGGTTTCCATGTATGGACTTTGAAACACCATACAACCTTTGCATAACCGATTGGTAGTTGTATAACATCACTAACGAGATCCGGGACACCCCACACAAGATCCACACATGGTCTTACACCGCCATTGTGATCTTAACAAGCACAAGGTTCCCATATATGGACTTTTAAACACCATATAACCTTTGCTCAACCAAGGTCCTCGAATGGGCATCAACCTCCATTATGACCTTAACCATCTCGTTAGGATACTTGAAGGGAGTTTACCGGTCCACTCTTGACCACTCCACCTCCAAGGCGACTTAATTCACGGTGCACCCAATCCTATAGCTGGCTAACTATATCCGATCAACGAACCAAGAACCACTTTCATCACTTGCCAACATAATCATCTTACCATGATAATCCAATGATTCGCATGCATAGCCAATATGCTAAAACCATTACCACATTAGTCCAATTATTCTCATGCATAACCAATATGCTAAAACCATTACCACATTAGTCCAATTATTCACATGCATAACCAATATGCAAAAAGTATCATTTACCATCATCAATTCACTGTTTTAAAGCATCACACAAAGCCATTGATCAACATGCAACACTATGCATCAAAATCACAATTTCCATGTACAAAACCAAGGATCTCTTACCTTGAGCATCCTTCTCAAATGGCTTCCAAAACCAGCATTAAACCATGCTAAAAATATGCTTTCAAAACAGATTTAAACCATGCAAAACACATGCATTTCAATCATCAACCTCAATTGCTTAAAAGCCAAATCACAACACAATTCAAGAGCGAGAATCCATTCACTTACTCTTGAGCTTAGCAAAGTTGTTTAAACTTAAACTAAACTCCCAAAACCTTCAAACCTTGGTTTAAAAGCTGAAAACCCAACTTCACTCACCGATACACAAAACAAGGCTAGCCAACAGGCCTTCCAAGCATCCGAAAACCTTCCGCAACACCTTCAAAGCTCACGGATCAACTCCCATGTTTCAAGCACACAACAACAGAGGATTAATGCATCATTATGCATTAAAAACACCAGCAACAAGACTCAACTCGCTGCTCATCCCAAATCCAACAATTTGGCTACCAAACACAACCGAAATCACTTCCAAACACTTCCAAAACTTAACCCAGCCAAGATCCATCACTTCTAACCATTTTTAAACATCAATTAACATCCAAAATGATCACAAACACGTCCTTATACCTCCAGGTATAACAGATCACCAAAAACACTCCAAAAACAACCAAAAACTCAAGCCAAACGTAGGAAATTCAACCTATCCGGGATTGCATTAATTAAACCTCAACTTCTAATCAATTTAGCATTCATTTAACATCAATTTGACACTTCAAAACACTGGCCAAACATATCACACGAAAATTCCACCAAAATCACCAAATCTTGCATTTTAAGCCAAAAATCAAGATTTCAATTGAAAAGCCTTTAAGGAATCACAAATCAAGGATTGAGAACTTAGGAATTTCAGTAAAGAACTGATAGTTTAGAGGAGAAGGACGTTCTTACCTCCAAACTTGAGTTTCTCCTTTTTAGAGCCAAAAAGCTTGATGAAACAACTTGCAAATTGAGAGGTTTTGTTGATGAGATGATTAGGAATCAAAAGAGAGTTGAAATGAGTGATTTAGATGACAAAATCAGAGAAGAAAATCTGGAGAAATATGTTTGGGTTGAGAGAAAATGAGAGAAAAGGAAAATTGAGAGAAAATAGAAAAGTTAGTTATAAAATGGTAAAATGATTTCCCTCCACATTTCATAAACTTTAAAATCAGAATAAAGCCTTAAAATATCTTAGAAAAATCTGGAGAAACTCTTTTTGGAATAATAGCTCCTTAAAGATTCAAAGTTTCAATCCTTTATAAAACAGTCACGCAACTTTCAAAAATTACATTTTGGTCACTAGCCAAAATGTCAACCTTCCGAACTTCATTTTCCAAAATTGATTTCACAGTTCACTTAATTATATTAAAAGATGATTTTAGAACATTTTTCCATATTTTTAATGCAACCCGAACTAGGCTTTCCTAAATTCACTCTTATATATTCGATCAGCACTTTGACCGAACCGGTCAACGCCCAAAACTTCTGAGCCCAAAACCGGGGCGTTACAAATGCATTTTATAAAACACTTTTCTCAAGGCCTTTCAACACATAAACATCATTATTCATGCAACCTTGCATTCTTAAACAAGCATCTCATGCTTCATTAGTACAACATGTCATATTGGCTTTAAAGTGATAATCCATAACCATTTACAACATAAAACACAATTGGATACGCAGATTACAAGCGTTGTCCCATACGCTTCATACACACTACCGAACACACATGGTGGAGTTTACGGGTACAATCACAATGCCTCAACACCCGTGATGTAGTTTAACGGTACAATCACAACCCCTCCACATCACTCATCAGTAGTTGTATAACATCACTAACGAGAACACGAGACACACAACACAAGATCCACACATGGACTTTTTACCACCATTGTGATCTTAACCATCTCGTTAGTGTACTTGGATGGAGTTTACGGTACAATTACAACCCCTCAACATCCAAGGCGACTTTATTCACGATGCACCCAATCCTATAGCCGGCTAACTATATCTGATTCAAGTACTTTTAAACCACACATCACTTGCAAATATATATTATTTATCCACAATAATCCACTATTTTAAAGCATTAATCAAAGCCATTAAACCATCATGCATCACTATGCATCAAAACCACATTTACTAATATCAAACCAAGGATCTCGTACCTTGAGCATTCTTCAACACATGACTTTCAAAACCAGCATTAATCATGCTAAAACATGCTTTCAAAACAGAATTTAAACTTGCAATTTAACTTCAATGCATCCAACCATCTCATGGTTCATCCAAGAGAGAGAGTTTTCCCGAAAAACTTACTCTTGAGCTTAGTTAATCTGTTTAGACTTAAACTAAGCTCACACACCTTCAAACTTTCATTACAAAGCTGGAAATCCCAAATTCACTCACCAATTCCGTTTCGCAAGCTTGTCGAAACGTCGTTCAAGCCTCCGGATCAACAACACAAGTATCCGAAGATGCCTCCCCTATTTTAAACACATCAAAGCAGAGGATTAATGCATCATCATGCATTGAAATCTTCAGCCATTACACCTAAACTCACTGCTCTATCCAAATCTAACATTTTTGCTACCAAACACAACCGAAATCACCTCACAACTCTTTCACAACATAACCCAGCCAAGATCCATCACTTCTAACCATTCCTAAACATCAATTAACATCCAACATGAACCTAAACTCGTCCTTATACCTCCAGCTATAACAGAACACCAAGATCACCCCAAAACCACCATTTTTACAAGCAAAATCTTAGGAAAGTCAACCTATTCGGGATTGCATTGATTACACCTCAATTAAACATCTTTAAACATCCAAATACATTAAAAAGCCATCTCAAAACAGAGCCCAAACAATCACCACGAATTTCTTCAAGATTTGTTCCAAATCTTGAGTTTTAAGCAAAAATCAAGATCACAACATTAAAACCTTTTATAAAACTTAATTTAAGGATTGAGAACTTGGGAATTTCAGTAAGGAACTGATTATTTAGAGGAGAAGAACATCCTTACCTCTAAATGTAGATTTCTCCTTGATTTGAGACAATTTCCTTGAAAATTGAATAAGCAAAACAAGAGGATTTGATGTAGAAAGGATTAGGAATCAATTGATGATTGAAACCTCATCATTTGGTGTGAAAATCAATAGAATTGTTGCTGTAGAAATGTGTTTGGCAGAGGGAATTTTGAGAGAAAATGAGATTAGAAAGTTTTTAAGAAAGTTAGTTATGAAAAGCTAAAATATGGTTTCTCACTTTTCCTTTAATTAATTAAACATTAAATGAATCATTAAAATCTAAGAAAAATCTGGAGAAATCCTTTCTTGGGTAAATTAGCTCCTTAAAGATTCAAAGTTTCAATCCTTACAAAACAGTCACCACTGAACTTTTCAAAAATTTCATTTTAGTCACTAATTAAAAATGTCACACTTCCAAACCTTATTTTGTAAAATTGATTTCACCACTCTCTTATATATATTAAAATAGGATTTTTTAGATATTTTTCCATATTTTTAAGGCATCCCGAACTAGGCTTTCCCTAAAACCACATTTTTTATTCGATCCGAAAATCAGACCGGTCCGATTCAGACCCTAAACTTCCAAGCCCAAAATTGGGGTGTTACATTCTCCATTAATTCTAGCCGTTTGGGTGGTTAGGGAATTGATTATAGTCGTTGGAACCCTCTCTTACAACCATAAATGCACCTCTGCAACCTACCGTATCGGTACTCGAGGAGGCGTACCGATACCTGTCGCAAAAAAGAAAGACTTGTTGCATAAATGTAAGAGAGGCGTATCGATACACGTTGAAGCATATCGGTACGGGTTAGGGAACCGTTTTGATCTGGGCAAAACCGCATTGATGCAATTTTTCCAACATAGCTCACTAGTGGAATTCATACCGATACGAGTAATAGCGTATCGATACTCATTAACCACCTCTTTAAAATTTGGTTACCTACCAATAGACAAGGCAACGGTCGAAATATTTAAAGCTCTGAATTGTTGAAATATTTTAAACTGTATCGATACGGGTGAAACTGTATCGGTACTAGATTCAAACTCCTTGGGATTTTTTAGAGAGAGCGTATTGATACAGATTGTAACCCCCTTAGCCCGGTCTAGATGTTTAACCCGAACTACGAAGATTACACGGGGAAAACCAAAGTCAACCCCAAAGTCAACCTTAATTAAGGACCCATTTTTTTATCTTTTCTAAATGCTCATTATTAACCTATTTGTTTAACAAATTATTCCAACGGAAGCGACATAGCAAACGAACCTCAAACAGGGACTCAATTGAACAAAATCGTATTTTAGAGACTAAAACAAAATTTCAACAAATTACAGGGACTTTCGTGATTTTAATATTACCAAACCTCAATTAATCACACATCATGCCATCATGTCAAAAATAAACTCAAATGGATCATTCAAACTTACTAATTTAAGCAGCCAAGCATTAAGGACCAAATTGTAAGAATCAAAAACTCAGATAAGCTCAAAATTCAAATCCAACGGTCATCTGTTTCGGAACGCCTACCCTGGTATCGAAACGGTCATATCGAAACTGAGTTGACCATTTCGATACTCAGGCTTGTTTCGGAACCCGTATCGAAACAGGGTCTTCTAGTAGCCAAAGTGTTCTAAAACACCTTCATTTGTTCCGAAACACTATGGCCATTTCGGGCCCCTGTTTCGAAACAGATAAGGGTGTCCCGATACACTCTGCCCTGCAACAGCAGATTTTGTTGGTTTTTTCATGCATTTCTACACTCGAATCATTCCCGAGACATGCCACAACATGCATACATCAAGGATACATATCAACTATCATCATACCGAGGCTATAGCTTAAACATAGCAACCAACACATAAGCAAAGGCACTAAAGGCAGGCTCCCTAGTTCACCAAAACCATAACAAGTCATAACACCGAATAAACCAAAATCCAAACTCCGAAGGCCATTTACAACTCAAGTATAGGCAAACAAACATGCTCAAAGTAAAGGGAAACATTCTCAAACATTCCAAAGTATAAATCCCACCCATCGCCTCTTATTACACTAAGGGTGAACCACATACATCTCTTTCGCAAAAACTTGGATTCCTCTTGCTTTTGGGCTGCCTCCAAATGTTAAATTTTCTGCATTGATGAAACAAACGAGCGTAAGCATAAAGCTTAGTGAGGATCGCTAAACAACATTCACCAATACATTTAACATGACTTGCAAAACCACCACTCTTATCACATGCCTTTTTATAAAACATGCCTCCTCAAGACATCAATGCATTATAAGAACACATATACAACATCATAAACAACAATTAAACTATTGCTAATGCTTTACCAAGCATCTCATGCATTCTTGCATCATACACAACTATCTCATGCAACCTTGCATCAAATACAAGCATCTCATGATTCACTTTATTCATTTATATTATATTGGATTTCAAGTGATAGTCCACAAACCATTTCAACACAAGACACAATCGGATACGCAGATTACAAGCATTGTCCCACACGCTTCATACAAACTACCGGACTACACAAGGTGGAGACAAATGGCACAATCACAACCCCTCAACACCCGTGATGGAGATTAATGGCACAATCACAACCCGTCAACATCACTCATCGGTAGTTGTATAATTCCATTAATTAGAGTATGGGACACATACACAAGACTCACACACGGGACTAACCATTCACCGTTGTGATCTTAACCTCAATCGTTAGGGTACATGGATGGAGATTTCGGCGCAATCATAACCCCTCAACATCCAAGGCGACTTTATTCACGGTGCCCCCAATCCTATAGCCGGCTAACTATATCCGATTAAAGTAACCAAAAACCATTTTCATCACTTTCCAATATAATTATTTAACCACATAAATCCACTATTTTACAAGCATAACCACAATGCCATTTTCACAAGCATCACATGCTTAACATCATATGCATTCAACACATGCAAACCAAGGATCACTTACCTAGTGCATCCTTAACATAATGGCATTAAAATCTAACATTAAACCGTGCTTAAAAATAGTAAACAAATCCACTATTATACCAAGTGCAATTTCAACAAGCATAGCACATTTCCAAGAGAGGGATTACCGAAACACTTACACTTGAGCTTAGTTAAGTGTATCAAACTTACAAGCTCCCAAGATCACTCTCAAAGCGTTACAAAGCAGGAAATTGCATTTCCTCTCACCGATACGCGAAGCCTTGTTCGCCGACACGGAAATTACACCTCCGGAGCCTCCAAAATCACCTCGTTAGCTTTCGAATCAAGATCCCCTATTTTCACATCATCAAAACAGATATCTAAATGCATTAAAATGCATTCTAACACCAGCAACAATTCATAAACTCGTTGCCCACTCAAACTACACCAAAATACCCTTCCAAAACAACCGAAAACTCAATCGAGTGCTTCCTAAACCAAGCCGAGCCATCATACATCACTTCCAAACAATTATCAACATCAAAACACACCTAATAAACATCCTAACTCATCCTTATACCTCCAGCAATCAAGATTCCACCATTTCACCCCAAAATCACAATTAAAACTACCAAGAAACTCAAGGATCTCAAGGATTTCGGGATCTATATTAACCACACCTCATTTTAACATATAAACCAACTTAGAAATCAATTAAAATCAACACAAAATAGTGCCCAACTCATCAAGTCCGAAAATCAAGATTTCCTCCACATTATCACAAGATTTTGATATCAAATCAAAACTATATTGAAACCTCAATCAAAAATAGTTATTAGAAGCCAAATATCTTGAGAATTTCAATAAAGAACTTAGATTAGAGGTTGAGAACGGGATTTACCTCCAATCCTAGCTTTCTTCAATAGATGACAAGTTTTCTTTCTAAAAATCTTGAAGAATTAAGAAAGATCTCTTGAAATTGATTTAAGAAATGTTGAGAGGATTTTTGGGTGAAAGAATTCTGGAAAAGATGAGAGAAAATGGTGTTTGGCTAAAATTAGAGGGAATTGGTAGTTACGTAAAATGAAAATCCATTAACTACCAATTAGTTAATACAAAATTCTAATTAAAATCATTTAATTAAAAACCATTTAAATCACATGTAATATTGAAGAAATGTCAAATTAACTTAAAGCCCCCTAAAGATTCTAAGATTTTGGCTACCACCTTAAAAATCATATTTTTCCCAGTTTTGAAACTTTACAATTTGGTAACTACTCAAAATGTCCATTTTCCAAAACCCTTTTTGTAAAATTGACTTGACCAACCTCTTAATTATATTTTTAGAGGATTTTAGCAATTTTTATCAAAATTTTATCTCATCCTGATCCTTGATTTCCTAAAATCACCTTACGCGATTCGAACCGTTCTCGGCCGATCCGATGTCAAAAACATCTAGGCCCAAAACAAGGACGTTACACAGATGGAATATGTTTTGATACCATGTTTCGATACAGTAAGGAGCGTATCGAAACGTTTGTCTCTAGTAGCCAAGTTTCTAAAAAAGGTATCGATATGGTAAGAAGCGTATCGATACTCATAAACGTTTTTGAGCAATTTGGCCTTGGAACACTTAGAAAAAGTTTAGGAGTTTGCGTTTTTCAAACTAGAGCAAAGCCTTGTTGATTTGAAACCTTTTGAGGGACATAAAAATTCATTTAAAGTTTTACAATTTGGTCCTTAAAATACTTTGTTATATCAAAATCAAACATAGGTTTTACAGTGTTCTTTTGTTCTTGTTCTTTGTTATTTTTTCCTCATTCCTTATTTTTTGCGCAACAACATAAACAATTTATAGGGAAAATGTGTCCATTCATATATCAACCCTAGTGGTTGCAAAGATTACTAACCCAAAATCTATTCTTTCGTCTAGAACTATCCTATAATGTTACTAGATATTTTTACCTTTTTAGTTGGACTAAAATAACATGACTACCGAATCAAAGTATAGGTTTTAAATGACAAACTTAATCCTAAAAACATAAATCAAAGCGCATGAAAGTAAATCCTAAGATGACATGAATGAGATGCAAACACTAATCTACTACTCGTCTCCATCACCATCTTCATCTTCATCTTCATTGGCATCATTGTTCCTGTTGAGTGGATCGAAAGATCGATATAAACCAAGAGGGGTGAATTGGATTTTTAAAGACTTTGTGGTGGAAATTGCAAATTAAAAATAATAGACAAGGGATTTTAGAGTGGTTCAAGTTCCAAATGAACTCTACATCCACTACCTTAGCTTCACTAAGGATTTGCAACAATTCCACTAATTGCTCTTCCCCTTTTCTAGGCTAAGAGGCAACCCTTACAATTTCGGTTGAATTTTCTACCCAAAATTCAACCCAATCCTCACAACAAGAGAACAAAGAGATTGTTGGCTAATAGAGTATCTCTCAATACAAATGATAGCCCAATTACAAGAACTCAACCCAATTGAACAAGATAAGAATGAAAATTACAATTGGGGTTTCTAGACAAAATGGGATTTTTGCTCAATTGCTTGGATTTGATGTCTGGATGTTTGCTTTAGGATCAATAGTTATTGCTGGAGCTTTTAGAGGTCCCTTTTATACCTTCTCATTGATTTCTAGCCGTTGTGGTTGTTGCACTCATCAATAGAGCCGTTGGGGATGTTATCTCACCTCCATAAATGCAATCTGCAACAACCCATTTCGAAACGCGGGGTACCTGTTTCGGAACGGACTAAAATAGAATGAGCCGTTGGGGTGCATTTAAGAGACCGTTTCGAAACGCTTTAGAGCCGTTTCGAAACACTTTTGCCACTGTCAAGGGTCGTTTCGAAACAGTCTTAGCCCGTTTCGAAACACCCTAACGGTTTCAGAAAATCAGTTAAAAACAATTTAAACGGTTGTTGAGTGTGTAAAAGTTCTATTATTTACACCCTTTTTAACCCATATTTCTGCTGCATTCAAGCATCATTGCATTGCATTTAGGATAGTTTTCAATTAAATATCACAATTATATAAAAGGCACGGATTCTACTAAAAGATGGTGTATTTTGCAGGTAACTGCCAAGGTTGACGATGAAGGCAGGCGAAGGGCAGATAAGCAGGAAGGCTGAACTGAACAAGCAGCTGAAGAAGACGAACCTGTCATGGACCTGTCGTGACAGCATGGTGACAGCAGATTATTGAAGAGAAAAAATGAAGTGGACATCGATAGATAGAGAAAAATCTGCTCGTCTGTCGTGTGGAAGCCAAATAATTTTCCAAGCCCCGGATCAAAAGATATGTCAAGCCAAAGCTCAAAGGAGAGGAAATCCCTAAAAGCAAGGATGCGGCTAGAAAGTAGGATACTTTAGAGATTTAGTCTTTATTAGAATCTTACTTTTAATTAAAGTTGTAATCCTTGTTACCTTAGATAACTTGAGCCCAAAGCTTATATAAAGGGCATAGATTAAACCTAGGGCATAGCCGATTACCCCATAACCGAAACCAAAACCCTGCCGTCAACCCGTCACCAACATGTTCTAAATTCCCCCTAGGGCCACGGGTTGTTTTGTAAAGTAGTTGCAAGGGTTGCTTTGTTTTAGGATTTTTCAAGTTCAATAAAATAAACTTCAAGTTCTTTTATCTTGGTTTTAATATCTTGCAAGAGCATCGGGAGAGCATTGTAAGGTTATCTATTTACTTAGCATCGGGAGAGTTAAGTATACGAAAGAGATAGAAGCGAGTTCTCTAGTTTATAGTTGAACTATCTCGTGCTTAGGGATAAGGCGAGGTTAAGTGGCTAAGGAAGAATTCATACACATCGGTGTTCATCCTTCGATTCACGCCGGGAGGTATCATCAAAGACGTGTTCATCGACAGACTTGTGCCTAGGGATAGGGCAAGGCAGATCTGGGATTCTTGCCAAGCTTGAAGTACTGAGTTAGTAACTGCTGCCGCGACAACTAACGGACAGACGCCGCGACAGGTGCTGTCGGCGACGGGAGCGACGACAGAACTGGAGATCCTAAGCAATTCAATACCTGCACTACCGAACAATTCAATACCAGCCCATTCTCTCTATCTTGATAATTCAATCCTTCTAT
This sequence comes from Hibiscus tridactylites, assembly GCA_958450335.1. NCBI lineage: Eukaryota > Viridiplantae > Streptophyta > Magnoliopsida > Malvales > Malvaceae > Hibiscus > Hibiscus tridactylites. Next base: position 48,637,614 of record OY288266.1, read on the forward strand.
TTACGTTTTTACTTTATTATTCGTAACAACTTTCTAAAATATTTCCTTTACTTCGTGCAGTAAATCAAGGTGAAGTCATTAGCCCAATCCCTGTGGAGACGATATCCGATACTTCGTATCACTTTACTACTTGCGTCGTGTACACTTGCACTACAATTGCGATAGTCTATTTTACACGCAACAAGTTTTTGGCGCCGTTGCCGGGGATTGGCAACATAACTACATCTTTCTTTTATTGCACTTTTTGTTTTTATTTTTATTTTTGTTTTCGTTTTTAGTTTTTCTTTAATTTTTATTTTGTGTTTTCAACTCTTGTTTTTCACAAGGTTTTCTTGTTTATGCGCAGATCGAAAAGAGGCGAAGATCCTGAGTATAAGTTAGATCCGGAAATCGAACGATCATTCAATCTGAAGAAACAGATTCGCCATCTTTTAGACAGGAACGAATACCTTGAAGAACAGCTAGAGCAGATGGCCCGTAACCAGCCTGCCGGAGGAGACATACCGCCTGTCGGCGACCCGCCTGGGGCAGGTGGACGACGGTCATGTCGTGACTACATGCTGAATGACCATGTAGAGCTGGAGACCACACTGCCGGATATTGATGTTGATAACTTTGAGCTTAAACCTGTCATGTTTAGTATGATCAACAACGCCGGGCAGTTTAGTGGTTCTGCGACAGAGGATGCTAGGGAGCATCTCAAAACGTTCCAGGAGATCTGTGGTTCGTTTAGACTACCAGGAGTTAGTCCGGAGATACTGAGGCTTCGATTATTCCCCCATTCATTGAGGGACAGAGCTAAAACTTGGTGGAATAAACTTACACCGGGTTCTATTATGACTTGGGCAGATCTAACTCGTGAATTCTTATCTCGTTTTAATCCTTCACATTTATCTGAGCGATTACGTAACGAAATTGCTACTTTTCAACAGGAAGATGACGAGCCGATGCACGAGGCCTGGGACAGATTTACTACTCTTCTACGGAACTGCCCAATGCATGGATTCCCCGTTTGGAATCAGGTAACTAAGTTTTATAATGCTGCTAACTTACAAACTCGCATTCGCATTGATTCTGCAGCAAATGGACTATTATTGGATAAAGATCCGGACGAGGCATTGCAAGTTCTAAAAAACCTAGCCAAGAATGAGGAGCAGTTTCCGACAGCTAGAAGAGGGGGTAAACGGGTACTTGCTGTCAAGGATTATGAGGCTGACAGCACTATGAAATCACAGGTAGCATTCCTCACTAAAGCCATGAAACACTTATTGAATGAAGAGGACTTACGAGGGTTTGCTGTCGAGGAAGTTTGTGCTACTTGTGAGGGAAACCATAGTAGGGATGAGTGCCCTATAAACATAGAAGAAGGGAAATATGTTTGAAATTACAAGCCAAACTACAATTCCAACAACTATAACCCTAATTGGAGGAAAGATCCCAAATTTTCCTGGAGTAATCCTAACAATGTCCTGAATCCACAAGCATATAATCAGAATCAGGGGGGTCCTAGATTGTTGACGCGACAGCAACTGCAGCCGCAGAACCTGCCGCAGAACCTGCCGCCTCAGCAACAACAGCAGCCACCACCTGCCACGAGTAGTGTATTGGAGCAGACTCTGGCTACTTTTATGTCTCAGAATGGCACGTATATGGATAATATTAATCAGTTTGTCAAGAAGACGGAAAATTTTATGGACGAGACTAAGATGAGAATGACAAACCATGAGGCCACCTTGAAATCTCTAGAGACACAAATGGGTCAGGTATCACAGCATATTAAACCAAGGCAGAATGGAGGTTTCCCTAGCAATACCGAAAATGCTAGACCACCCCCACATGAGCAATGCAAGGCGATTACTACTAGGAGTGGGAAAAAACTACCGGGGCCGGAAAAAGAAGTTGATACAGAAAAGGACCCTGCTTTGAACAAACCTGCCGAGGAAGCTGCCCCGACAGGTAATAAACAGACTGCTGCCGATGAGCCTGTCACGACAGCAGAAGCGACAGAGGAGAAAAAGGAAGATTATCGTCCTCAGATTCGTATGCAGTGGGAAGGACGCATTGCTGATTATCGTCCCCCACCACCCTTCCCTCAACGGATACAACAAGCTAAGAATGAATCTCAACTCAAAAAAATTTATGATATTTTTAAACAGGTTCATATTAACATACCGTTGTTAGATGCTGTTAGGGAGATGCCAGGTTATGCTAAATTTCTCAAGGATGTCATGTCTAAAAAATCTAAACTTGGGGAATTTGAAACGGTAAGGATGCAAGAGGGTTGCATGAGTATTCTTCATCGGCAACCACCCCAGAAAAAGAAGGATCCGGGGAGTTTCCTAATACCTTGCGTAATCGGCGATAAATTTGTGGGTAAGGCACTTTGTGATCTTGGTGCTAGTGTTAATTTAATGCCCAAATCTGTTTTTCAGAAACTAGGTATTGGCAAGGCGCGGCCCACGACAGTTACCCTACAGCTAGCCGACCGCTCTTACGTTCACCCCGAGGGAAAAATTGAAGATATTTTGGTAAGAGTGGATAAGCTTATTTTTCCTGCTGACTTTCATATTTTAGATTGTGAGGCAGATGAGAACGCACCAGTCATCCTAGGGCGACCCTTCTTAGCCACGGGAAGATCATTGATTGATGTGGAGAAAGGAGAACTCACCATGCGCGTGAATGATCAAGAAATTAAGTTGAATGTTCTCCAAGCAATGAAACATGCCGATGTGGACGAGGAATGCAAAGCCATCATCGAGGTGACCTTTGATTACCCCTGCATCAGGTCAGGCTGCCGAGATATAAAATTTGGTCACTGCTGCGACAGCCATCTAAAGACCTGTCACGACAGTGACGACGACAGCAACGACGACAGCACCGACGACAGTGACTCCTCTGAATCCGATACATCAGATACTGAAGGTCATGAGGAGGTAAACTGTTTAGACCATCGTCCAGGTAAGTTATTCGAACCTTTGAATTACACTTCGGATAACCATTTAATCCAAAAGCCCTCTACTGTTGAACCACCTGTCTTAGAACTTAAACCCCTGCCAGGGCAGCTTAAATATGCTTATCTTGGTTGTAATGACACACTGCTTGTAATCATCTCTGCTAAGCTGCCGCAGGAACAGGAACGACAGCTGATCGACATGTTGAGGCAGCATAAAAGGGCGATAGGATGGACGATAGCAGACATCCAAGGCATTAGTCCGGCAATCTGTATGCACAAAATCCTCCTAGAGGAAGATCATAAGCCGACTATTGATGCCCAAAGGTGGTTAAACCTTGCAATGAAGGAGGTAGTGCGTAAAGAAATAATTAAATGGTTAGATGCTGGTATTATTTACGCCATCTCCGACAGCAAATGGGTAAGCCCGGTGCAATGTGTTCCCAAGAAAGGAGGCATGACCGTGATAACCAACGAAAACAACGAGTTAATCCCAACCAGGACTGTGACCGGTTGGAGGGTTTGTATGGACTATCGGAAGCTTAACAAAGCTACCCGAAAGGACCACTTTCCTTTACCCTTTATTGATCAAATGCTTGATAGATTAGCGGGTAAACCTTACTATTGTTTTCTTGATGGTTATTCAGGATATAATCAAATTGCTATTGCACCGGAGGACCAAGAGAAAACGACTTTCACATGCCCCTACGGTACGTACGCATTTAGGAGGATGCCATTTGGACTCTGTAATGCACCTGCCACCTTCCAAAGGTGCATGATGGCTATATTCTCGGACATGGTTGAGGATTTCCTAGAAATTTTTATGGATGATTTTTCTGTCTTTGGAGACGATTTTGAGAGTTGTCTAGGCAATTTACAAAAGGTGCTCGAAAGATGCGAAAAAGCTAACTTGGTTTTAAATTGGGAAAAATGCCACTTCATGGTGGATGAAGGGATAGTCTTAGGCCATAAGATTAGCTGCCGTGGGATAGAAGTCGACAGGGCAAAAATAGAGGTCATAGAGAAGCTGCCGCCGCCAACCACAGTCAAGGGCATTAGGAGTTTTTTAGGGCATGCTGGTTTTTACAGGAGATTTATTGCCAATTTCTCAAAAATCACGAAACCCCTATGTCATCTCCTAGAGCAGAACCGACCCTTTGACTTTAATGAAGAATGTACTGAAGCATTCAAGGTTCTGAAGGAAAAGTTAGTGACAGCCCCCATAGTACAACCACCAGACTGGACGCAACCGTTTGAAATTATGTGTGATGTTAGTGACTATGCTGTCGGGGCAGCACTTGGGCAGCGCAAGGACAGGCTATTTCATGTCATATATTATGCCAGCAAAACATTGAATGATTCCCAAGTGAATTATACCACCACGGAAAAGGAGCTGTTAGCTGTGGTGTTTTCCATCGACAAGTTTCGTTCTTACATACTTGGAACGAAGGTTATAATACACACCGACCACTCTGCCCTCAAGTATCTATTTGCAAAAAAGGATGCAAAACCTAGGTTGATACGATGGATTTTACTATTACAAGAGTTCGATCTTGAGATAAAAGATAAAAAGGGGACAGAAAATCAGGTGGCAGATCACTTGTCGAGGTTGGAAACGGGACAGAGTTTACCGCCATATGAGACACACATATTGGAGACCTTCCCAGATGAGCAGCTCTTTGCTGCCGCACTAGCTGTCGCAACAGCCATGGCGGCAGGTAAGTCTTCTACCCTTCCCTGGTATGCTGATTTCGTTAATTTTATAGTTAGTGGAATATTACCTTCTGATCTTACTTACCAAGCCAGGAAGAGGTTTCAAAATGATGTTAAACATTATTATTGGGACGAACCTCTTCTTTTTAAAATGTGCGCAGATCAGGTTATAAGGAGATGCATACCACAAGAAGAACAAGAAGATATTCTCCATCACTGTCATGCTTCACAATATGGAGGACACTTAGGAGGCAATAAAACTGCTGCCAAGGTGCTGCAGTCAGGGTTCTACTGGCCGACACTGTATAAGGACGCACAGGAATTTTACAAAAACTGTGACAGGTGCCAGCGGACAGGTAACATCTCGAGGAGAAACGAGATGCCACTGCAGAATATTTTAGAAGTCGAAATCTTCGACGTTTGGGGGATCGATTTTATGGGACCTTTTCCATCTTCTTGTGGAAATCTTTACATCCTCCTAGCAGTGGATTATGTCTCCAAGTGGGTAGAAGCAATCGCAACTCAAAAGAATGATGCCAAAACAGTCCAAAAGTTTTTGCACAAAAACATCTTTTCTAGATTTGGCATCCCTAGGGCGATTATCAGTGATGAAGGGAGACATTTTGACAACAAGGTAATTGCTGCCGCCTTGAGAAAATCTGGTGTCAAGCACAAGATCGCGACAGCATACCACCCACAGACCAATGGACAGGCTGAGATATCCAATAGGGAAGTGAAGAACATTCTTGAAAAAATGGTTAAACCAACTAGGAAAGATTGGTCTTTGCTTCTGAATGATGCATTATGGGCATACAGAACAGCTTTCAAGACTCCATTGGGCATGTCTCCATACCGTTTGATTTATGGGAAAACCTGTCATCTGCCTGTCGAGATAGAACACAAGGCATATTGGGCGATCAAGGCAGTAAACATGGACTTGGACAAGGCAGGCCAGAAAAGGTTGTTGGATTTGAATGAGATTGATGAAATACGGACAATGGCCTACGACAATGCAAGGATTTACAAGGAAAAAACTAAGAAGTGGCATGACAAGAAGTTGCTGCCACGACAATTCTGCCCAGGGCAGCTTGTGTTGTTGTTTAATTCTAGATTGAAACTCTTTCCAGGGAAACTCAAATCTAGATGGTCTGGCCCATTCCAAGTAATTCAAGTTTTTCCCCATGGTGCCATTACAATTCAATCACTAAAGGACGGGCACCAATTCAAAGTCAATGGGCAACGCCTCAAGCACTATCAAGGGACTGAAGCCCCGGGAATACAGGAAGTAGTTACTTTAGGTGATGCCCCACAAGGCATCCCTAATTTAACATAATTTCCTATTTTTTTAATTTTATTTTTATTATTAATATTATTTATTAGGAATTAGATTTATTTTATTCGAATAATGTTTTGCTTTTAATTTCGGTTTTTAGGAAATAAAGGAGGCTAGCAGCATCAACCATGTCTTCGGCCTCTTCTTTGGCCCCAATGATGATGCTCATCAACAGTTTTGGGACACCCTCGACGCTGCCGGCCACGATGCTGTCATGAGGGAGTTGACAGAAGCGGGAACGACGTGGAGCACAAGTAAGAAGAACCCCCATTCTGTCAATAGGGGGCAGCTACTACCTGAGGCAAAGCTATGGAACGCTTTTATCAAAAAGAGTATCCTGCCCTCGTCCCACCATACGACAGTCAACAGGCAGAGGCTGGCCCTCATCCACTCTATCATGCACAACAGGCCCATCAATGTGGGCAGGTACATGCGGGACAGCATTCTCGACTGTGCTTTCCGATCAGACTCACGGCTCTGCCTGCCCTGCACCATCACTGCCCTCTGCCGCTGCGCTGCCGTACCAGAGGAAGACTCAGACAAAATTAAGAAGGGCAGCGGCTGGACAGACAGCAACATCTCCAGCCTCATGGAGCTGGTAGTCGTATCGCCCCTCAACGCCTTCGATCCAAACGCCCCTCCTGCTGAGTCTGATGATGAGCCTGCCACCGAGCCTGCCACCGAACCTTCCCCGGAAGCTGCCACCAACACTGCTCCGGCAGATCAGAACGCCCACATCCTTGCTGCCGTCCTGCGGATTGAGGAACGCCAGATGGGCTTAATGACATTCATCCGAGACTTCTCCAATGCCACGGTAAACTTCATTACCAATACTTTGAATTTTTCGGATGTCTTTTTCCCCACCTTCCCCGCCCATTATTTCAATATCCCATCCCCTACTCCCACACCACCTGTCTCTCCCCATGGAGAATCTGCCTCCTCCACACCTTCCCCGCCGGCAGCCGGCAGCCCACCGGCAGACACCTCCCCTCGAGGAACAAAGCGAGCTGCCACTGATGACAGCCCCCTTGTCCGGAGGAATTTGGACAGCGCCTTCACACGGGTGAAACGCATTAAGCATGTTGCAGACAAGCGAAGGCTGTCCAAAGCCATCATGACCACCAGCTGGGACAGCAGCAGCAGCAGTTCCGATGTCAGGCTAGTGGAGCCACCTGCCCTTCAACCTGCTGACGACCCTGTCCCCCAACCGGAGGAAGACCCTGCCCCTCAACAGGCGGACGAATCTGTCGATCAACCTGCTCCGGAACCTGCCCAGCCACCTCCTCAACGCAGACGCTACCATCAGATCCGCGTCAGCAGCAGCAGCGAGGACAGCGCATAAAATTTAAGTTTTTATTTCTTTTTTCTCCTCTTATTGCTGCCTGCCCTGATATAATTGTGATGTACTTTTTTATCTTGTTTTTCTTTATTTGTTTTTATGTTGTTTTGCATTGAGGGCAATGCAACCCTCGAGTTTGGGGGTGGCAACCCTCCATAATTAATGGCATCTTTAGCACATCTTTTGTTTAACTATTGTGTCTTTTTATTTTCTAAGTTCTTTTAAAAAAAAAATCAGAAAATTAAACTGTTGGCTTAAAAACTGTGAAGTTAACCTACCTGTCATGACGGCTCTGTCGTGGCAGCATCTTTAGGACAGGTTAAGGAAAAGTTTAGAGCCTTTCTATAGTTCTGAAAACTTAAACACTTTTGTGACTGTTATATTGCTTAGATTTCTTTTAGCCAAACTAGAATAGGATGCTTAGAACTTGAATAGCCCCTAGAGGTGCCTAACACTGGCTCTAGGAAAGAAGTTTAGTAAAAGAAAATCAAAAACCTAGAGGTGCCCGAAACCGGCTCTAGGAAGCTAACTAGAGGTGCCCAAAACTGGCTCTAGAAAATTTTAGCTTGAAAATAGAAGAAAAAGAAGCATGAAAATGTGCCTTCTAAAAAAAAAATAAACTTTGGCATAAAAATTTGAGTTAAGGAGTTGAATATTCTAGTGAAACTAAGAGAGTCTTAGCATATAACTGTTCACAAGCATGCACACACTGCACGAGAGTTATAGGGAGATTCCGGACAGATCCTAACCTTTCCGACAGGTTGCTGCCGCCATAGAGAATGAGCGACGGGTAAGGGACAGTTCACTGTTTGAAGGCCAACACAAAAATTTTCATTTTTATTTAGGTTTAATTGCTTGAGGGCAAGCAAAGACTTGAGTTTGGGGGGGTGTTGAGTGTGTAAAAGTTCTATTATTTACACCCTTTTTAACCCATATTTCTGCTGCATTCAAGCATCATTGCATTGCATTGAGGATAGTTTTCAATTAAATATCACAATTATATAAAAGGCACGGATTCTACTAAAAGATGGTGTATTTTGCAGGTAACTGCCAAGGTTGACGATGAAGGCAGGCGAAGGGCAGATAAGCAGGAAGGCTGAACTGAACAAGCAGCTGAAGAAGACGAACCTGTCATGGACCTGTCGTGACAGCATGGTGACAGCAGATTATTGAAGAGAAAAAATGAAGTGGACATCGATAGATAGAGAAAAATCTGCTCGTCTGTCGTGTGGAAGCCAAATAATTTTCCAAGCCCCGGATCAAAAGATATGTCAAGCCAAAGCTCAAAGGAGAGGAAATCCCTAAAAGCAAGGATGCGGCTAGAAAGTAGGATACTTTAGAGATTTAGTCTTTATTAGAATCTTACTTTTAATTAAAGTTGTAATCCTTGTTACCTTAGATAACTTGAGCCCAAAGCTTATATAAAGGGCATAGATTAAACCTAGGGCATAGCCGATTACCCCATAACCGAAACCAAAACCCTGCCGTCAACCCGTCACCAACATGTTCTAAATTCCCCCTAGGGCCACGGGTTGTTTTGTAAAGTAGTTGCAAGGGTTGCTTTGTTTTAGGATTTTTCAAGTTCAATAAAATAAACTTCAAGTTCTTTTATCTTGGTTTTAATATCTTGCAAGAGCATCGGGAGAGCATTGTAAGGTTATCTATTTACTTAGCATCGGGAGAGTTAAGTATACGAAAGAGATAGAAGCGAGTTCTCTAGTTTATAGTTGAACTATCTCGTGCTTAGGGATAAGGCGAGGTTAAGTGGCTAAGGAAGAATTCATACACATCGGTGTTCATCCTTCGATTCACGCCGGGAGGTATCATCAAAGACGTGTTCATCGACAGACTTGTGCCTAGGGATAGGGCAAGGCAGATCTGGGATTCTTGCCAAGCTTGAAGTACTGAGTTAGTAACTGCTGCCGCGACAACTAACGGACAGACGCCGCGACAGGTGCTGTCGGCGACGAGAGCGACGACAGAACTGGAGATCCTAAGCAATTCAATACCTGCACTACCGAACAATTCAATACCAGCCCATTCTCTCTATCTTGATAATTCAATCCTTCTATTTACGTTTTTACTTTATTATTCGTAACAACTTTCTAAAATATTTCCTTTACTTCGTGCAGTAAATCAAGGTGAAGTCATTAGCCCAATCCCTGTGGAGACGATATCCGATACTTCGTATCACTTTACTACTTGCGTCGTGTACACTTGCACTACAATTGCGATAGTCTATTTTACACGCAACAACGGTCATATTTTCAATTCAAAATGAAGAACAGTTTCGAAATGCTTGGCCTCGTTTCGAAACGGTTTTGCTACTGTCAAGGGTCGTTTCATAACTGATTGAGCTCGTTTCGAAACACCCTGTTGATCTTTAAATATTTAGTTAAAAAATGTTGCAACCGTTTTAGTTTTCAATTCAAATATGAAGAACATTTTCAAAACGTATGAGACCGTTTCAAAACGGGTTCAAGTGTTCTAAAGCCGTTTCGATACATTTTTCGGAACAGGGGTTGACAGTGATGAAAACGTTTCGAAATGCTTTAGGCCGTTTCGAAACAGGGACTTGAAAATCACTGTTTTGGCTTTAAACACTTAGAAAAATATTCGAAAACTTTGTTTTTAACTTTGGCGTAATCTTGAAATCATATGGGGATGTTTTGAGGACTTAAAAATTCGTTTTGACCTTTTCAATTTAGTCCTTAGGTTTTTAGTTATACCAAAATTAAAATATTTGTTGCACAGTTCCTCCTTGATTGATTCCATTCATCATGGAAGGCCGTAAGATAGATATTCATCGAATTGTGCTCGGCCTCAATAGAAGAGATACGCTTCTCCACATTAGTCATGCGATCTTCTAAGCTTGTGAAGCGAGTATAAATGGCGGCAATCCCGAAATTCATGACTTGATCAATAGAACCAATTCCCGTGCGTAAGCTTGTGAATTGTTCATTACGATAAGTCATGAGATAATCCATGGATGGAGAAGGAGCTTGACGAGCTACGGTAGGATTTGCAATCTCTTCGGGTATAGCATCACTAGGAGCTCGGAAAGGCGAAGCCAATTACCATTGAAATAATGAAACTTGCCATGTGATAGAGACCTCTCATCAATAAAATCGGTGAGATTCGTCGGATAATCATGAGAGCAATCAATCTCCTTCTTAGTGAATAAGTAGCTCAAAGCGGTGCCATAGGTGAATGAACTAACAAGAGAGGTGTGACGATGTTGAACGAGAAAGAAAATCTCTGCAAACATAATGCGAGCAAAGTTAGGACGTCTCCCCTCGCGAAAGCATCTAATCCAAAAATCATCAACTTGGCGGATTGTTGAGTATTTGCCTCTGAAAGGCCTAAACCACCGAGTGATCATCAAATGCATGATGCGATCATGAGCATTGAGAACGGTAATGGATCCCCCCAAAACATGTCCAAGAGCACCCTCATCATCAATACCCCCATCCTTAAAACGAAAAACATCACAAAAGGTCTTGACATCAATGATAATCTTCTTTCTCATAAGATAGGAATTAACGACAATGGCATTACCCTCAACATTGGCAACACATTTGGCATTAGCATAAAAGATGAAAACCAAATTTCGAAAGAAAAACCCTGGGATTTGACAAAAATCCATAAACTTCCATTCTTGGAGCAATGGTAAATAAGCAAACTTGAAATGCTCTGAATTGAGAAAAGAAATGGAAATTACCCTTTCCAGTCGAATCTTCTAGTTTTGAAAAGAGGGGTGAATTGGATTTTTAAAGACTTTGTGGTGGAAATTGCAAATTAAAAATAATAGACAAGGGATTTTAGAGTGGTTCAAGTTCCAAATGAACTCTACATCCACTACCTTAGCTTCACTAAGGATTTGCAACAATTCCACTAATTGCTCTTCCCCTTTTCTAGGCTAAGAGGCAACCCTTACAATTTCGGTTGAATTTTCTACCCAAAATTCAACCCAATCCTCACAACAAGAGAACAAAGAGATTGTTGGCTAATAGAGTATCTCTCAATACAAATGATAACCCAATTACAAGAACTCAACCCAATTGAACAAGATAAGAATGAAAATTACAATTGGGGTTTCTAGACAAAATGGGATTTTTGCTCAATTGCTTGGATTTGATGTTTGGATGTTTGCTTTAGGATCAATAGTTATTGCTGGAGCTTTTAGAGGTCCCTTTTATACCTTCTCATTGATTTCTAGCCGTTGTGGTTGTTGCACTCATCAATAGAGCCGTTGGGGATGTTATCTCACCTCCATAAATGTAGTCTGCAACAACCCATTTCGAAACGCGGGGTACCTGTTTCGGAATGGACTAAAATAGAATTAGCCGTTGGGGTGCATTTAAGAGCCCGTTTCGAAACGCTTTAGAGCCGTTTCGAAACACTTTTGCCACTGTCAAGGGTCGTTTCGAAATAGTCTTAGCCCGTTTCAAAACACCCTAACGGTTTCAGAAAATCAGTTAAAAACAATTTCAACGGTCATATTTTCAATTCAAAATGAAGAACAGTTTCGAAACGCTTGGCCTCGTTTCGAAACGGTTTTGCTACTGTCAAGGGTCGTTTCGAAACTGATTGAGCTCGTTTCGAAACACCCTGTTGATCTTTAAATATTTAGTTAAAAAATGTTGCAACTTTTTTAGTTTTCAATTCAAATATGAGGAACAGTTTCGAAACGTATGAGACCGTTTTGAAACGGGTTCAAGTGTTCTAAAGCCCTTTCGATACACGTTTCGGAACAGGGGTTGGCAATGATGAAAACGTTTCGAAACGCCTTAGGCTATTTCGAAATAGGGACTTGAAAATCACTGTTTTTGCTTTAAACACTTAGAAAAATATTTGAAAACATTGTTTTTAACTTTGGCATAATCTTGAAATCATATGGGGATGTTTTGTGGACTTAAAAATTCGTTTTGACATTTTCAATTTAGTCCTTAGGTTTTTAGTTATATCAAAATTAAAATATTTGTTTCACAATCTCCCCCTTTTTGATATAACAAAACCAAAGTTAGATTTTTTAAGAATTTTGAAAGTTTTGAAAATATTCTAACTCCCCCTTAATTTAAGATAGGTTTTTAAAGTTTAAAAAATTGTTTGACTTGAAATCCAAGTTGTAAAACTTAAAAAAACCTTTTAAAAATTTAAAACGAATTTTAGTTTGTGGCTCTTAAATTTCTTCTCCCCGTTTTTTTTAGATCAAAAAGAACAATGAAAGCTCATAGAGAAGACAAAGGATTAGTACCAATAAGAATTAATAAGCAACAATAATATTAATTCATAATATCAAAATATCCAAAACATAAATCAACATTAAGTTCAAAATAAAATCCCAAACAAAAGATCAAAAGCATAGGTTCTTAAAACATAATAAAACATAAAGATGCAATCTTAAACCTAAAAAGCATAAATAATATGATATGATATGATATGATATGATAGTGCTAAGTGTAACCCCCTTAACCCGGCCTAGACGGTTGACCCGAATTAAGAAAGTCACACGGGGAAAACCAAAGTCAACCTGAAAGTCAACCTTGATTAACGACCCTTTTTTTTTCTTTTTAATCTTGTCTAGATGCACTTTAATCCTAATTGTGATCACACAAACAACATACTCAAGGATCACAAACATCAGAGATCAAACAGGGACCCAATTGAACAAATTACAACTTTAGGGACCAAAATGTAATTTCTGATAATTAAAAGGACTTAACCCAAATTAAAGTTACCATCTTGAAATTAATCAGGTTTCATGCTTCTCTGTGAAATTTCAGCTCAAAAGGACTTCCCAAGCTTACACAATTGAACAAACAAGATTCAGGACCAAAACGTAAACAATTCAAAACATATAACTGCCAATGTCAGCCCCTAACGGTCGGCCGTTCCGAAACCGATCAACCCCGTTCCGAAACACGGGCTGTTCCGAAACACGGGCCGTTCCGAAACCGATCGACACCGTTCCGAAACACAGCCTTGGCAGAGACCAAACCGTTTCGAAACGGTGCACACCGTTTCGGACGCCTGGGTTCGTGTAAGGCACCCGTTCCGAAACGGTGCATACTGTTCCGAAACGCCTGCACAGATTGCAGCAAACAAGCATACCAAATCATGCAATTGATCATTCAAACATGCTCCAAATGTCACCAAACTTTACCAGCATGCAATTAAACATATTTAAGACTTATAGGAACCATCACAACATCAATCTAACATCATAAGCAAAAAGCCCCAATTCTATAGGCATGCTTCCTACACAAGCTAGCTATTCAAACACCAAACTTCCAAAACAAGCATATAAGGTTCCAATTCAAAAACCAACAATCTTAGCAACATTCAACATACTTAGGGAGTCTCAAACACCTCCCAAAACATACACATTGGTCCCCCATTGCCAAATCACACAAAAGCTAAATGTTTAACAAAACCTTCCATACTTTGAGCTTCACTTGAACTTGATTGCTTGCCCTTTCTTGCTGCCCCTCAAGGTACTCTAATGCTCTGCATTATTGAATTAAGAAAACGTATAGAGCGTAAGCAAAAGCTTAGTGAGGCATGCTCATTAAAAACAATTCAATAATGCAATTAAAACCATTTATAAACATGCTTGAAATCAATCTTTACACATGCTCAAAAGCATACTTAAAACAAGCAATCCAATGCATTTTAAAGCATTAAAACATGTGGCTTATATCACTCAAGGACTTTTAACCACCTTAGTGACCTTAATCTTTTCAAAACATCACTTGCCAATATACATCATATTCATCATTTAATCCACTGTTTTAAAGCATTAAACCAAGCCATTTTCATCATGCATTTTAAAGCATCAATCCACATTTAAACAATGTACAAAAGCAAGGTACTCCTACCTAGAGTTACCTTCAACATATGGCTTATATCATCAGCAAAATCCATGCTAAAACATGCTTTCAAAACATTAATTAAAACATGCAAATCATCATTTTGCAACACATCAAAGTCATGGCCACCACTAGAGAGAAAATCCGAAACTTACACTTGAGCTTAGCAAAGTTGTTTAGACTTAAACTAAGCTCCCAAAACCTTCAAACCTTGGTTTTAAAGCTGAAAATCCATTTTCCACAAATCCACTCACCGATTTCCACTTTGCTTCAAGCCAAAGCACCAAATCAAGCTTCCGAATCAACCAAACTTGGATCCAAAGATGCCTCCCCTGTTTCAACACATCAAAGCAGAGGATTAATGCATCATCATGCATTAATTGCTTCAATGATAGCACCTAAACTCGCTGCTCTCATCCAACCTCCATTTTCGGCCACCAAACACAACCGAAAATGCATCCAAACCACTTCTACACAAAGCCCAGCCATAAACCAGCACAACCTCACTTCCATTAACAACATAAAACATCTAAAAACAACCTATTAACAATCTTATACCTCCAGCAACAACAGATCACCAAGATCACCTCAAAAACTACCTTAAAACACAAGCTAAACTTAGGAAACTCAACCTATCCGGGATTGCATCAATCAAAACTCAATTCCACATCATTTTAGAGATCATTTAACATCAAAAACACCTCTTAAATCACAGATTACTCAGATCTAACGAAAATCATCAAAAATCATCAAAATCTTGCATAATAAGCCAAGATCCATAAATCAACTTAAAAGCCTTTAATTAAACATCAATTTAGGATTGAAAACTTAGGAATTTCAGTAAAGAACTGATAGTTTAGAGGAGAAGGACGTTCTTACCTCCAAACTTGTGTTTCTCCACTTTTTGCAATCAAAATGCTTGTTGAAACTTGTAGCAATTGAAGAGGTTTTGAAGATATGTTGATTTGGAATCAAATGAGAGTTGAAAGGAGGAATGTAGGTGAGAAAATCAGAAACAAATCTCTGGAAATGTAGTGTTTGGTTTGAGAGAAAATGAGAGAAGGAAAATGAGAAGTTAGTTATGAAAATTAGCCAAATGAGTTTTTCCCTCCTTTTGTTATCTTTAAAATCAGAAAATAGCTTATAAAATCTTAGAAAAATCTGGAGAAACCACTTTTGGATTAATAGCTCCTTAAAGATTCAAAGTTCCAACCCTTTATAAAAACAGCCACCAAACTTGCAAAAATTACATTTTGGTCACTAGCCAAAATGTCACACTTCCAAAACTCATTTTCAAAAATGATTTCACAGTTCACTTACTTATATTAAAAGATGATTTTAGAACATTTTCCCATATTTTTAATGCAACCCGAACTAGGCTTTCCTAATTTAACCTCTTAAGATTCGAACAGCACTTTGACCAACCGGTCAACGCCCAAAACTCCTAAGCCCAAAATCGGGGCGTTACAACTCTCCCCCCCTTAAGAAATTTCGTCCTCGAAATTACCTGAAGGAAAGAGATAAGGAAACTGCTTCAGCATGTCTTCCTTCCGCTCCCACGTGGCTTCCTCAACACCTCGATGCTTCCACAGCACCTTCACCAACTCAATGGTCTTGCCACGAAGAACCTTGCAATCCGAATCCAGAACCTTCACCGGTTCCTCATCATAGGTCAAATCCGGATTCAAAACCACATCCTCTACAGGCATCACATGCGAAGGATCAGATCTATACTTCTGGAGCATAGAAACATGAAACACGTCGTGAATCTTCTCCAACTCCTGAGGTAACCTCAACCGATATGCAACAGGACCCACTCGCTCAACCACCTCATATGGTCCAATGTACCGAGGGCTCAACTTACCCTTCCGGCCAAACCTCATCACCTTCTTCCAAGGCGAAACCTTCAAGAACACACGGTCACCCACCGCATACTCTATCTCCCTACGCTTCAAATCCGCGTAAGACTTTTGCCGATCAGAGGCAGCCTTCAACCTCTCACAAATGAGCTTCACCTTCTCGGTGGTCCCTTTCAACAAAGCAGGCATCGAAACCAACTTTTGACCAGTTTCAGCCCAACAAAGAGGAGTCCTACACTTCCTCCCATACAGAGCCTCATAAGGTGCCATCTGTATACTCGCCTGATAACTATTGTTATAAGCGAACTCAACCAAAGGCAGATGCTTCTCCCAAGAACCTTGGAACTCAATCACGCAGCATCTCAACATATCCTCCAAAATCTGAATAACCCGCTCAGATTGACCATCCGACTGAGGATGATAGGATGTACTGAAATGCAACCTTGTACCTAGAGCTTGATGCAAACACTGCCAAAAACGCGATGTGAACCTCGGATCCCTATCCGACACAATCGACTTAGGCACACCATGCAACCTCACTATCTCAGCAATGTACAACTCTGCCAGCTTATCCAAAGAAAACGTAGTATGCACAGGCAAGAAATGCGCACACTTCGTCAAGCGATCCACAATCACCCAAACCAAATTCTTCTTTGATGGAGACAAAGGCAAACCAGATACAAAATCCATGGTAACCCTCTCCCACTTCCATTCAGGGATTTTCAACGGTTGCAACAAACCGGAAGGAACCTGATGTTCAGCCTTAACTCGCTGACACACCAAACACTTGCTCACAAACTCTGCAACTTCCTTCTTCAAACCTACCCAATAGTACTCATCACGAAGATCACGATACATCTTAGTACTACCAGGGTGCATAGCAAAAGGACTACTATGACCTTCAGTCAGAATAGCACGCCTCAACTCAACATCAGCAGGCACTACTATCCGACTACCAAAACACAACACACCATCCTCATTAAAGCAGAAATCCGATGGTCTACCCTCCGCGATATCCTGAACATGAGACACCAAGGAATCATCCAGCAACTGCTTTTCCTTGATCAACTGAACCAAAGATGGTTTCACTTGCAACTCAGCAACAAGACCACCATCTCGCGATATGCTCAAGCTAGCAAACATCGCCCTCAGCTCAACAGCTACCTTCCTACTCAAAGCATCCGCAACAACATTAGCTTTACCAGGATGATACTCAATCGTCAGATCATAATCCTTGAGCAACTCCAACCAACGTTGCTGCCTGAGATTTAACTCCTTCTGAGACATCAGATACCTCAAACTCTTGTGATCCGTGTACACAGTACACTTTTCACCATACAGATAATGTCTCCAGATCTTCAGAGCAAAAACCACAGCAACCAGCTCAATATCATGCGTAGGATAGTTGCGCTCATGCATCTTCAACTGCCGCGACGCATAAGCCACAACCTTACCCTCTTGCATCAGCACACACCCCAAACCAACATAGGATGCATCACTATAGACCACAAACTCTTTCCCTGATTCAGGCTGAATAAAGATAGGAGCTTGAGTCAAAGCCGCCTTCAACTTCTCAAAAGCCTGCTGTCTCGCTTCTGTCCACTCATACTTAACATCCTTTTGCAACAGTTTCGTCAAAGGAGCAGCAATCTTGGAAAAACCATCCACAAACCTCCGGTAGTATCCCGCCAAACCAAGGAAACTACGAACTTCATGAACAGACTTAGGAACTTTCCAGTTCATCACCGCTTCAATCTTCTGAGGATCAACACGAATCCCCTCAGCTGAGACCACATGTCCAAGAAACACCACCTCCCTTAGCCAAAACTCACACTTGCTCAACTTAGCATAAAGTTGATTCTCCAACAAAGCTTGCAGCACAATCCTCAAATGCTCTTCGTGCTCCTCCTCAGTACGCGAGTACACGAAGATATCATCAATGAACACCACAACGAACTTGTCCAGGTATTCATGAAAAACACGATTCATCATGTCCATGAAAGCAGCAGGAGCAATTGTCAAACCAGACGGCATCACAAGGAACTCATAATGCCCATACCTTGTCCTGAAAGCTGTCTTAGGCACATCCACATCCTTCACCTTCAACTGATAATACCCTGACCTCAAGTCAATCTTAGAGAACACAGCAGCTCCCCGAAATTGATCAAAGAGATCATCAATCCTCGGCAAAGGATACCGATTCTTGATAGTCGACTTGTTCAGCTGACGGTAATCAATGCACATCCTCATAGTGCAATCTTTCTTCTTCACAAACAAAACAGGAGCACCCCAAGGCGACACACTCGGCCGGATGAAACCACGATCAAGCAGCTCTTGCAACTGCGTCTTCAGCTCCTTCAGCTCCTTAGGTGCCATTCTATAGGGAGTAATGGACACAGGAGTTGTATTCTCATACAGCTCAATTCCAAACTCCACCTCGCGATTAGGAGGTAAACCAGGCAACTCTTCAGGAAAAACACCAGGAAACTCCTTCACAACCTTGATATCTTGCACCCTCAACTCCTTAGAGCTAGGATTCATCACAAAAGCTAGGTAAGCTTCGCAACCTTGCCTCAGCATCCTACTCGCCTCCAAGGTAGACACAACATTAGCAAGAAACTTCACATTCTCGCCAACAACAACAACTTCATAATCATCTGCAAGCTTAAGCGAAACACACTTATTCTCACAATCCACAACAGCACGATGCTCAGCAAGCCAATCCATACCAAGGATCACATCAAAACCATAGAAAGGCAACTCCATAAGATCAACATGAAAGACATGTTCTTGAACAACCAAGGGACACCTTCTATAAAGCTTTCGAGTCACAACAGTTTCACCAAAAGAACTAGTGACACGAACTCCAACATCCAAAGACTCAACAGGCAAACCAAGCAATTCAGCATGCTCACGCAAAATGTATGAATGCGTAGATCCAGAATCAATCAAAGAAAGCAATGACAAGGATTGCAAAGTAAAGGTACCTGCAATCACATCAGCATCATTCCTTCCCTCACGCTGAGCATACACCCTCGCTTGGCCTCCACCCTCAGGCTGAATAGCCACAACATGAGCTACTCCGCGACCACCTTCCTCTCTCCTCTGGAAATTACCACGGCCGCGCCCACGACCTCTCTGCTGTGCAGCTACAACAGGAGCACGATCTTGGCCACCAGCCAACCTCGGACAATCTCGCCTCAAATGGTCAACAGAACCACAGTTCCAACATCCATTACCAGCAGTCGCAACAGGAGCTTGCACCTCCCTCACAGCACGAGGACAGTCACGCTTCATGTGACCACGCGAACCACAGATCCAGCAAGCACTTGGTTCAGCTCTAGCAAAACCTCCTCTAGCAGGTGCACCACCACCTCTCTTGGCTGAGGACTGATACTTCTGATCACGTCCCCTCTTGTTCCGTCCACCTCCGGAACTATACTCAGCAGCTCTCTTGCCAGAACTTGCTCCAGCACCTTTCGCAGCTAAACCCAAGTTCATCTCAATGTCCTTGGATCGACTAACCAACACATCAAAATCATTGTACTCAGCAGCCAACATGTAGGTCTTTACCTCCGTCACCAAGCCATAACGGAACCTTTCGCACCTCTCTCGCTCATCAGGTATCAGCTCCGGTGCATACTGACTGAGGCGTACAAACTGCACTTCATACTCAGCCACACTCATGCTCCCTTGGGTAAGAGACATGAATTCACGCTTTTTCTCATCCAGATACCTCACTCCAAGATATCTCCTCTTGAACGCATTCTGAAAGAATGTCCAAGTAACATCAGCTTCAGCCATCCCAGCTATGGTGGTCGTCCACCACGTATATGCATCGTCCTGCAGCAAGGACACAACACAGCCCAACTTTTGCACATCCGTGCAGCTCATCTGACCCAAGATACGCTTGGTACTCTCTAGCCAAGCTTCCGAACTCTCAGCAGACATACCTCTGAACTCAGTCCCACCAAGACTGCGCAGACGCTCCAAAGGTAATCTGACTCCAGCATCTCCCTGATGCCCAGCTCCTTGAGCTCCAGCTACTGCTGCTCGAAAAGCACCCGCAATAGCTTGTACCAGCATAGACATATCAGGCATAGCTTGCCCCTGACCAACCTCTGGTCCCGTAGCTCCAGCACCAGCTGCAGCTTCAGCTCGCTCACCTCCAGCACCACCACCAGGCGGAGGAGGGGGTAACACAGCACTACCCGTATTCTCTTCATTCTCATTCTCGTTAGGAGCCGTAGCTCGCACACTACCTCTTAACTCTCTACGTGGTGCCATACTTTTACCATGCAATCACAATGCAAAAATAAAACAAGTCAGGCCCAGCAAGGTAAGCAATCCAAGTATTCAAGCTCAATTTCATTCAAAATCAACTTCATTTCATTAGCTTTTGTTTGGCAATGGGTACCCTCAGCATGCAACATCATAGCATACATCTCAATTGCATCAACATCACAAACCACTGATCATGCTTTCAAACAACAAGCATACAAGACAAACATACTTCAATCATGCATACATTCATTCCCAATTACTCGCAAACTCAGCTCTGATACCACCAAATGTAACCCCCTTAACCCGGCGTAGACGGTTGACCCGAATTAAGAAAGTCACACGGGGAAAACCAAAGTCAACCCGAAAGTCAACCTTGATTAACGACCCTTTTTTTTCTTTTTAATCTTGTCTAGATGCACTTTAATCCTAATTGTGATCACACAAACAACATACTCAAGGATCACAAACATCAGAGATCAAACAGGGACCCAATTGAACAAATTACAACTTTAGGGACCAAAATGTAATTTCTGATAATTAAAAGGACTTAACCCAAATTAAAGTTACCATCTTGAAATTAATCAGGTTTCATGCTTCTCTGTGAATTTTCAGCTCATAAGGACTTCCCAAGCTTACACAATTGAACAAACAAGATTCAGGACCAAAACGTAAACAATTCAAAACATATAACTGCCAATGTCAGCCCCTAACGGTCGGCCGTTCCGAAACCGATCAACCCCGTTCCGAAACACGGGCCGTTCCGAAACCGATCGACACCGTTCCGAAACACAGCCTTGGCAGAGACCAAACCGTTTCGAAACGGTGCACACCGTTTCGGACGCCTGGGTTCGTGTAAGGCACCCGTTCCGAAATGGTGCATACTGTTCCGAAACGCCTGCACAGATTGCAGCAAACAAGCATACCAAATCATGCAATTGATGATTCAAACCATCTCCAAATGTCACCAAACTTTACCAGCATGCAATTAAACATATTTAAGACTTATAGGAACCATCACAACATCAATCTAACATCATAAGCAAAAAGCCCCAATTCTATAGGCATGCTTCCTACACAAGCTAGCTATTCAAACACCAAACTTCCAAAACAAGCATATAAGGTTCCAATTCAAAAACCAACAATCTTAGCGACATTCAACATACTTAGGGAGTCTCAAACACCTCCCAAAACATACACATTGGTCCCCCATTGCCAAATCACACAAAAGCTAAATGTTTAACAAAACCTTCCATACTTTGAGCTTCACTTGAACTTGATTGCTTGCCCTTTCTTGCTGCCCCTCAAGGTACTCTAATGCTCTGCATTATTGAATTAAGAAAACGTAGAGAGCGTAAGCAAAAGCTTAGTGAGGCATGCTCATTAAAAACAATTCAATAATGCAATTAAAACCATTTATAAACGTGCTTGAAATCAATCTTTACACATGCTCAAAAGCATACTTAAAACAAGCAATCCCATGCTTCAACATAAACATTAAAACAAGCATCTCATGCTTCACAAATTACTCTACATGTCATATTGGCTCAAGCGATACATTTTATTTCATAAAACAAGTTTAACAACTTTCCCAAGGACTTTTAAACACCTTGGCCATGGACTTTTAAACACCATGAATAAGGACCACACAAGGACTTTTAACCACCTTTGTGTCCAATGCTTGAATCACCCCAAGGACTTTTAATCACCTTGGCCCCAAGGACTTTTAAACACCTTGGCCCCATGGACTTTTAAACACCATGGAAGGATCACCTAAGTACTTTTAACCACCTTAGTGTCCGCAACAAGACTCATCCAAGGACTTTTAACCACCTTGATGATCTTAAGTAACAAGGCTCACTCAAGGACTTTTAACCACCTTAGTGACCTTAATCTTTTCAAAACATCACTTGTCAATATACATCATATTCATCATTTAATCCACTGTTTTAAAGCATTAAACCAAGCCATTTTCATCATGCATTTTAAAGCATCAATCCACATTTAAACAATGTACAAAAGCAAGGTACTCCTACCTAGAGTTACCTTCAACATATGGCTTATATCATCAGCAAAATCCATGCTAAAACATGCTTTCAAAACAGTAATTAAAACATGCAAATCATCATTTTGCAACACATCAAAGTCATGGCCACCACTAGAGAGAAAATCCGAAACTTACACTTGAGCTTAGCAAAGTTGTTTAGACTTAAACTAAGCTCCCAAAACCTTCAAACCTTGGTTTTAAAGCTGAAAATCCATTTTCCACAAATCCACTCACCGATTTCCACTTTGCTTCAAGCCAAAGCACCAAATCAAGCTTCCGAATCAACCAAACTTGGATCCAAAGATGCCTCCCCTGTTTCAACACATCAAAGCAGAGGATTAATGCATCATCATGCATTAATTGCTTCAATGATAGCACCTAAACTCGCTGCTCTCATCCAACCTCCATTTTCGGCCACCAAACACAACCGAAAATGCATCCAAACCACTTCTACACAAAGCCCAGCCATAAACCAGCACAACCTCACTTCCATTAACAACATAAAACATCTAAAAACAACCTATTAACAACCTTATACCTCCAGCAACAACAGATCCCCAAGATCACCTCAAAAACTACCTTAAAACACAAGCTAAACTTAGGAAACTCAACCTATCCGGGATTGCATCAATCAAAACTCAATTCCACATCATTTTAGAGATCATTTAACATCAAAAACACCTCTTAAATCACAGATTACTCAGATCTAACGAAAATCATCAAAAATCATCAAAATCTTGCATAATAAGCCAGGATCCATAAATCAACTTAAAAGCCTTTAATTAAACATCAATTTAGGATTGAAAACTTAGGAATTTCAGTAAAGAACTGATAGTTTAGAGGAGAAGGACGTTCTTACCTCCAAACTTGTGTTTCTCCACTTTTTGCAATCAAAATGCTTGTTGAAACTTGTAGCAATTGAAGAGGTTTTGAAGATATGTTGATTTGGAATCAAATGAGAGTTGAAAGGAGGAATGTAGGTGAGAAAATCATAAACAAATCTCTGGAAATGTAGTGTTTGGTTTGAGAGAAAATGAGAGAAGGAAAATGAGAAGTTAGTTATGAAAATTAGCCAAATGAGTTTTTCCCTCCTTTTGTTATCTTTAAAATCAGAAAATAGCTTATAAAATCTTAGAAAAATCTGTAGAATCCACTTTTGGATTAATAGCTCCTTAAAGATTCAAAGTTCCAACCCT
This sequence comes from Hibiscus tridactylites, assembly GCA_958450335.1. Taxonomy (NCBI): domain Eukaryota; kingdom Viridiplantae; phylum Streptophyta; class Magnoliopsida; order Malvales; family Malvaceae; genus Hibiscus; species Hibiscus tridactylites. Next base: position 48,661,204 of record OY288266.1, read on the forward strand.
TTATAAAAACAGCCACCAAACTTGCGAAAATTACATTTTGGTCACTAGCCAAAATGTCACACTTCCAAAACTCATTTTCCAAAATTGATTTCACAGTTCACTTAATTATATTAAAAGATGATTTTAGAACATTTTTCCATATTTTTAATGCAACCCGAACTAGGCTTTCCTAATTTAACCTCTTAAGATTCGAACAGCACTTTAACCAACCGGTCAACGCCCAAAACTCCTAAGCCCAAAACCGGGGCGTTACACTAAGTCTCGTCATCATCATCGGAAGTCTCATCGTCGCTCTAGACTTGAGAACGGTGAAACTTCGTCCATTGCCCATAGAGAGTAGAGAAGGACAAATCCAAGTTTGAATGGGAAGTCTCAAGAGTATGAAGGCGATCCTCAACATTTTTCAAGCGATTGTCCATGGCATCAAAACCCGAAGCAATGTGAGTATCCAAAGCATTGAACCGCTCGGTAATGAGAGCTGTAAGGGCTTCATTGTTTCCAACTTGAACTTGCGGTTGAGGAGCAACAGGAGGAGGAGGAGCTTCTCTATCAACTCTTTCCCAAACATCATTCAAATATCGAAACCCGGATTTGCATAGAGAGGACTCACCAAGCTTGCACTTACGAGGTTCCGGAGAGTCGTAGGTACAATCGATACCAAGGTCATTAAAGATGTAGCTCAAGAATGTGCCATAAGTAAAAGACTTCAACTCATTTGTGTCAATAAGCTTAACATTATTGACCATCTCGGCAAAAATAATCTTAGGCACATTAGGGCGCTCACCTCTACGGAAACATTCAAGCCAAAAGTGATCAACTTGACGGATATGATAGTATTTACCTCCGGAAGGTCGAAAGAACCACGAAACCATCAAGTGAAGAAAGCGATTGTGCACATCCAAAGTAAGTGTCGGACCGGTGAAAGTGCCAAAGTGACGTTCATCCTCAAGACCTTCATCTTTAAGTTTAAAAGTTGACTCCAAGAGAGCAATATCAACAACAAACTTTTTACCCAATATGAAAGATTCAATTCCTATAATCTCGGTTTTGGTTTCATCATGAATAAAACGAGCATTAGAGTAAAAGATGAGTACCATATGTTTGTAGCGAATATCCGGAATGCTCAACAAAGGAAGAAGATTCCATTCACTCAAATGCTCGAGATAACGGAATAGGAATCGCTCGGAATTGAGGAAATCAAGATCAATGACACGTTCTCGGCGAACATCGAAATCCTTGACATATGTGAAGCGAGCTCGCATCTCATTAGTTCGAAGGGATTTCTAAAAAAGCAGAGCAATATTCGGACGAATGCTCGAATAACCGGTTTGAACGACCTTACGCTTTTTGTTAGCTTGTTCCGCCAACTAAAAACATTAAGCAAGTATGTTTTAAAATTAAGTGTATGCATTGATATTTAAAATCAATCCAATAATAAATCCCACTTAGGTTTTTGAAACAAAATTAAAACAAACAAAAAAATAAAAACAGTAAAGGAAAAATACGACTGAAAAATTTTATATTCGAATAAAAAATTTTGAGATTTTGAATTTTTTTTACAAGATATGGAAAACCCACACATGAAAACATATAATTTATACAAAAATAAAATTTTATAACCTAAGATTCGAACATAAATTGAAAGAAAAAGAAAAAAAGGAAAAAAATACCTTAGTTAGGGATTTTGGATGATTTGATGAAAATCCTTGCACAATGTTGATGAAACTTGCTTAGACTTGAGTTTAAGAGTAAAACCCCTCACAATTTTGTGAAAAACAAAGAGTTTGAGAGGGTATTTATAGAGAGGGAGGCGATTTAGGGTTTTAGGGTTTTTTAAGTGTTTGAGTTAAAGTAGAATTTTAACATTAAAAGCCCTAAATAAAGCTATCCGCGATACCGTTTCGGAACGGTCAGGACCATTTCGAAACGAGACGACTAGGGTTTGACCGTTTTGAGAACGTCATCTGACCGTTTCAATACGGTGTTGACCGTATCGAAGCCCTGTTGACCCGTATCGAAACTCGTTTCGATACACCCCTTGGTAGTAGCCAAAACGTTCCGAAACACTTTAAAGGCGTTTCGAAACGCCCTTCTCTCAGATATGGATTTAAGGTATCCGTATCGAAACTGGGTCACCCGTTTCGATACACCTAGGCCTGGAAGTGCAGAAGAGGCTCTAAAAGTGCAGAAAAATGTTTTTTTTCTTAGGCTTAACATGCATAAATGCCATGAATGAGCAGGCAAAACATATTCAAACATAAACATACTCCCCCTAGCTATAAGCATTGATGAAAGTAGGAGTCTAAACAGATAATCATGGCATTTCACAAAATCAAGCATATTTAAGCACAAAAGAGGTCCTAAAAGGTCAAGATAGGCTAGCTACACCTAACTCTCTCCTAAGGGACCAAAAACGCTCATTGTCTAAAGGTTTTGTAAAAATGTCCGCAAATTGATTTAAGGTGTCTACATACTCTATAACCACATCTTCCTTAAGGACATGATCTCTAATGAAATGATTCCTTATTTCTATGTGTTTGATACTAGAGTGTTGGATGAGATTTTTTGTTAAACATATTGCACTAGTGTTGTCACATTTTAGGGGTATGGTTTTAACTTTAATTCTATAATCTAAGAGTTGTTGCTTCATCCAAAGGACTTGAGCACAACAACTCCCTAAGGATATGTACTCGGCTTCGGTGGTAGATAAGGCTACACTATTTTGTTTCTTAGAGAACCAAGATATGAGCATACTACCTAGAAATTGACAAGTTCCCGAAGTACTTTTCCTATCGATTTTGCAACCCCATAATCCGCATCCGAGTAAGCATGAAGGTTGAAGGTAGAGTCTCTAGGATACCAAAGACCTAAACAAGGAGTATCTCTAAGGTATCTAAAGATTCTCTTAACGACTATAAGGTAAGACTCTCTAGGACTAGCTTGAAACCTAGCACACAAGCAAACACTAAACAAGATATTCGGTCTACTTGCGGTAAGGTAAAGCAATGATCCAATCATAGAACGATAAAGCTTGGAGTCAACACACTTACCTCCTTCACCGTTGTCAAGCTTTGTAGATGAGCTCATAGGAGTGGCTTGAGGCTTTGCATTCTCCAAGCCAAACATCTTAAGCATATCCTTTATGTATTTTGCTTGGTTGATGAAAGTGTCATCCTTCTTTTGCTTGATTTGGAGTCCCAAAAAGATTGAGAGCTCCCCCATCATGCTCATCTAAAATTCACCTTGCATTAACTTAGCAAACTCTTGACAATGACATTCATTTGTAGAACCAAAAATAATATCATCAACATAAACTTGAACTACTAAGATGTCATTTTTATACATTTTTATAAAAAGTGTAGTGTCCACCTTACCTTTTTCAAATCCTTTTTCAATCAAAAAATTTGAAAGTCTTTCATACCAAGCTCTAGGAGCTTGTTTTAAACCATAAAGAGTTTTGGTGAGTTTTAAAATATGATTTGGAAATTTTGAATCTTCAAAACCCTGTGGTTGTTCAACATACACTTCTTCATTTATAAAATCATTTAAAAATACGCTTTTAACATCCATTTGAAAAAGGTTGAAATTATGATAACATGCATACGCAAGCAAAATCCTAATGGCTTCCATTCTAGCTACGGGTGCATATGTTTCATCAAAATATATTCCCTCTTCTTGAGTGTAACCTTGTGCTACAAGTCTAGCTTTATATCTCACAATGTTACCACTCTCATATAGCTTGTTCCTAAAGACCCATTTAGATTCTATTGTAGATTGATTTCTAGGCCTATCAACTAATGTCCATAAATTACTTCTCTCAAATTGATTTAACTCTTCTTCCATAGCCATAATCCAAAAGTCATCTTTCAATGCTTCTTTAATATTCTTAGGCTCTATACATGAGATAAATGTAACATGATTCATTAATCTAAGAGAAGAACGAGTGGTTACCCCCTTGGATGGATCACCCAAGATTTCACCATCTTTGACATAGTTCAACTCCCTTGGGTAGCTCACTTCCTTTTCCTCAAGAGCCAAGTCCTTCAAGGCTTCAAGAGGTGGATCTTGTGAGTCCTCTTCTTTTGTTGGAATCTCATCCTCCTTTGAAGTTTGACCTCCATCAAAGGCATTTATGATTCCTACATCATCATCATCACAATAATCCTTCCTTGGAAGGAGGTTATCATCGAATACAACATGAATAGATTCTTCTACTACTAAAGTTCTTTTGTTAAATACTCGATAGGCTTTAGAGGTTAAAGAGTAACCTATAAAAATGGCTTCATCACTTTTTGCATCAAATTAACCTAAGTTGTCTTTTCCATTATTTAAAACAAAACACTTGCAACCAAAAAAGTGAAAATAGCTAATGTTAGGCTTTTTAGATTTTAAAATCTCATAAGGTGTTTTCTTTAAAATTGGCCTAATCATTACTCGATTTACAATGTAGCAAACGGTGTTTGTGGCTTCCGCCCAAAAATATTTAGGTAAATTGTTTTCACAAAGCATAGTTCTAGCCATTTCTTGCAAAGTTCTATTTTTCCTCTCAACTACCCCATTTTGTTGAGGAGTTCGAGGAGTCGAAAAATTATGGCTAATACCATTTTCATTTAAAAAATCTTCAAACCCCAAATTTTGAAACTCGGTTCCATGATCACTTCTAATATGTGAAATTTTTAGTTCAAGATCATTTTGGGTTAATTTTGAAAATGTGATTAATTTTTCCAAAGCCTCATCTTTAGTACTTAAAAATAGAACCCAAGTAAATCTAGAAAAATCATCAACAAGTACAAATGCATAAGACTTACCACCCAAGCTCGTAGTCCTAATTGGCCCGAATAAATACATGTGGATTAGTTGTAAGCATCTACTAGTAGAAACATCATTAATGAATTTAAAGGAAGATCTATGTTGTTTACCCTTTGAGCATGCATCACCAATTTTATCATTTGAAAATTTTATCTTGGGTAAACTTCTAACTAGATTTAGGGAAACTAGTTTTTCTAAAACACTTATGCTAGCATGTCCTAGCTTCCTATGCCACAACCATGCATCATTTTCATTTTGAGCAACTAAGCATGCATGAGATGTATGAATGTCATCTAGATGCACCATGTATATGTTCCCTATGCGATGACCTATGAGCATAATATTATTAGATTTAATGTCTACAATTTTGCATCCATATTTATCAAATAAAACATTAAATCCTTTATCACACAATTGACTTATGCTCAGTAAATTATGTTTAAGACCATCGACATATAAAACATTTTCAATGAGAATAGTAGAGTGATGACCTATGGAGTCAATACCTTTAATGTGGCCTTTGGAGTTGTCACCAAATGTCACTACTCCTCCACTTTTTGGCTTTAGATCCATGAATCTACTCTTGTCTCCGGTCATGTGCCTCGAGCATCCACTATCAAGGTACCATGAGTTTTGACTTTGTGCTTTGGCCTTGTAGCAATCCTCCCCCTACAAACAAAGATATTAAGCTTTTGTTTTTGGTACCCAAATCATTTTGGGTCCATGAGTGTTAGCTCTCAAAACCTTGGTTCCCTTAGGAATCCAAGATGACATAGCAATAATATTATTAGATTTTACAAGTTCCTTAGGAACACATACACTTCTAATTCTTTTAGCTCTACTATGTCTAGGATAGCTACCTTGTTTGTAGTAGTTAGTCTTTTTCTTAGGTTGGTGTGTTCTAGAGGATTCACCTATTTCATGCTTGACACTACCAACATTTTTCAAAGACTTTTTGAGCTCATTTAGCTCACCCAACACCTTTTGGTGTTCACTATTACATTGAGATAAAAGATTATTAAGATCAACATTTTCATCTTGAAAGAATTTTAGTTCATCTTTTAATCCTAATATATTTTTCTCAAATTTAGAATTAGCTTGAGTGAGTGAGTCATTTTCTCATTTAGTTCCAAAATAATCTTTTTGTTCCTAATGACCGACTCTTTATATTTCTCAACTAATTCATCATATACCTCTTGTAACTCATCATATGCATCATTTAATTCTTCATATGAAAAATATAAAGTAGATGAGTTAGAGGTTACCATGGAGGAATCTTCCTCAAGTGCCATGAGGCAAAGGTTAGCCACTTCTTGTTCGTCATCCTCTGATGACTCCTCATCACTCCAAGTAGCAAGCTTGGCTTTGAGCTTCTTCTTCTTCTCAAAGCCCTTCTTCTTGAGTTGAGGGAACTCCGAACGTATGTGGCCGGGTTGTTTGCACTCAAAGCAAATGATAGGATCCCTTCCTTTTTCTTTGTTCTTGCTTTTGAAGTCCATCTTTCTTTGGATTTTTCTTCCCCGGTTGGACCTCATAAAACGTGAGAATTGTTTGGCTATCATAGCCAATTCTTCGAGTTCATTCTCCTCACTAGATGAGCTCTCTTCAAGTTGTGAAGCTTTAGCCTTGAGAGCTATTCCCATTTTCTTCTTCTTCTTCTCAACTTCAAGCTTCTCTACCCTTTTCTCTTCTTTCTTCTTCTCATCTTCCTTTCCTTGCTTCATGATCTCATGAGTAAGGAGAGAACCCACAAGCTCATCAAGCTTCAAAGTTTTCAAGTTCTTAGCTTCAATGATAGCGGTTCTCTTCCTATCCCAAGACTCGGGAAGTGAATAGAGTAGCTTCCAGACAAGCTTGTCTTCCGGTATGATCTCTCCAAAGCCCTTTAGCCCATTGACAATCATGGAGAAACGATCAAACATCTTTGACACCGTCTCATCGAGCTCCATCTTGAAATTTTCATAACTAAGATTGAGAATTCAAATCTTAGTTTCTTTAACATCGTTGGTGCCTTCATAAGTAGTCTCAAGAGTGTCCCACACTTCTTTGGAACTTTCGATGGATGAGACCTTTGAATAGATGTCCGGATCGAAAGAACAAAATAGCATGTGGAGAGCTTTATCATTGACTTGAATCTTTTTCCTCTCCTCTTCACTCATCTCCACTTTTTTCTTCAAAACCATCTTGCCTTCACCATCTTGCTTCAATGGAATATATGGCCCATCTTCAATGACATCCCACACTAGATAGTCATTTGACTTGATGAAGAGACGCATTCTATTCTTCCATAAAGAATAGTTATCACCATTGAAGAAAGGAGGCTTTGTAGTGGATTGTGACTCGTACATGCCCGAACCGGAGGTTGAAGCCATCTCTTGATATATGATGATCACACTCTTCCAAGGAACTCCTCTTGTGGTTGTTAATCCTCAAAGAGGTAGGCTCTGATACCAATTGTGGAGTGGATCGAAAGATCGATATAAACCAAGAGGGGGTGAATTGGATTTTTAAAGACTTTGTGGTGGAAATTGCAAATTAAAAATAATAGACAAGGGATTTTAGAGTAGTTCAAAATCCAAATGAACTCTACATCCACTACCTTAGCTTCAGTAAGGATTTGCAACAATTCCACAACTTGCTCTTCCCCTTTTCTAGGCTAAGGAGGCAACCTTTACAATTTCGGTTGAATTTTCTACCCAAAATTCAACCCAATCCTCACAACAAGAGAACAAAGAGATTGTTGGCTAATAGAGTATCTCTCAATACAAATGATAGCCCAATTACAAGCACTCAACCCAATTGAACAAGATAAGAATGAAAATTACAATTGGGGTTTCTAGACAAAATGAGATTTTTTCTCAATTGCTTGGATTTGATGTTTGGATGTTTGCTTTAGGATCAATAGTTATTGCTGGAGCTTTTAGAGGTACCTTTTATACCTTCTCATTGATTTCTAGTCGTTGTGGTTGTTGCACTCATCAATAGAGCCGTTGGGGATGTTATCTCACCTTCATAAATGCAGTCTGCAACAACCCGTTTCGAAACGCGGGGTACCTGTTTCGGAACGGACTAAAATAGAAAGAGCCGTTGGGGTGCATTTAAGAGCCCGTTTCGAAACGCTTTAGAGCCGTTTCGAAACACTTTTGCCACTGTCAAGGGTCGTTTCGAAACAGTCTTAGCCCGTTTCGAAACACCCTAACGGTTTCAGAAAATCAGTTAAAAACAATTTCAACGGTCATATTTTCAATTCAAAATGAAGAACAGTTTCGAAACGCTTGGCCTCGTTTCGAAACGGTTTTGCTACTGTCAAGGGTCGTTTCATAACTGATTGAGCTCGTTTCGAAACACCCTGTTGATCTTTAAATATTTAGTGAAAAAATGTTGCAACCGTTTTAGTTTTCAATTCAAATATGAAGAACATTTTCAAAACGTATGAGACCGTTTCAAAACGGGTTCAAGTGTTCTAAAGCCGTTTCAATACATTTTTCGGAACAGGGGTTGACAGTGATGAAAACGTTTCGAAATGCTTTAGGCCGTTTCGAAACAGGGACTTGAAAATCACTGTTTTGGCTTTAAACACTTAGAAAAATATTTGAAAACTTTGTTTTTAACTTTGGCGTAATCTTGAAATCATATGGGGATGTTTTGAGGACTTAAAAATTCGTTTTGACCTTTTCAATTTAGTCCTTAGGTTTTTAGTTATACCAAAATTAAAATATTTGTTGCACAGTTCCTCCTTGATTGATTCCATTCATCATGGAAGGCCGTAAGATAGATATTCATCGAATTGTGCTCGGCCTCAATAGAAGAGATACGCTTCTCCACATTAGTCATGCGATCTTCTAAGCTTGTGAAGCGAGTATAAATGGCGGCAATCCCGAAATTCATGACTTGATCAATAGAACCAATTCTCGTGCGTAAGCTTGTGAATTGTTCATTACGATAAGTCATGAGATAATCCATGGATGGAGAAGGAGCTTGACGAGCTACGGTAGAATTTGCAATCTCTTCGGGTATAGCATCACTAGGAGCTCGGAAAGGCGAAGCCAATTACCATTGAAATAATGAAACTTGCCATGTGATAGAGACCTCTCATCAATAAAATCGGTGAGATTCGTCGGATAATCATGAGAGTAATCAATCTCCTTCTTAGTGAATAAGTAGCTCAAAGCGGTGCCATAGGTGAATGAACTAACAAGAGAGGTGTGACGATGTTGAACGAGAAAGAAAATCTCTGCAAACATAATGCGAGCAAAGTTAGGACGTCTCCCCTCGCGAAAGCATCTAATCCAAAAATCATCAACTTGGCGGATTGTTGAGTATTTGCCTCTGAAAGGCCTAAACCACCGAGTGATCATCAAATGCATGATGCGATCATGAGCATTGAGAACGGTAATGGATCCCCCCAAAACATGTCCAAGAGCACCCTCATCATCAATACCCCCATCCTTAAAACCAAAAACATCACAAAAGGTCTTGACATCAATGATAATCTTCTTTCTCATAAGATAGGAATTAACGACAATGGCATTACCCTCGACATTGGCTACACATTTGGCATTAGCATAAAAGATCAAAACCAAATTTCGAAAGAAAAACCCTGGAATTTGACGAAAATCCATAAACTTCCATTCTTGGAGCAATGGTAAATAAGCAAACTTGAAATGCTCCGAATTGAGAAAAGGAATGGAAATTACCCTCTCCAGTCGAATCTTGTAGTTTTGAAAAGATAGAAAATCGTTGAGTTCACCGGGAGTTCGAAAGCACCTTTGATAAATTAAGGTCAAATTTAGACGAGTGCCATCGCCGAGATTTGATACTTCGCCAACTTCGGTAGTAGTGTGTGCTCTCTTTTTAGGTTCCATATTCTAAAAAAATTAATCAAAACAATGTGTGTATACATTAATTTTCACATTCAACCCCATGGATAAATCAATAATCAAGGTAAATTTTTTTTGAAAGACAACACAAAACAAAAAAAGTTGAATAAAATCTTTTGAAAGAACAAACAAACAAAATTGAAACGAAACTAATAATGATTTTGAAAAACTTTAATACTTGGCTTGATTTTGACAAGCCCTCAAGAAACTTTAAGTTGTGTGATGAAAATATGAAAGGTTGAGGGCCCTTTTATAGATGAAAATTGGCTAGGTTTTGAAAAAGAATTTTGGTAATAGTGGAAGTCTTTTAATGCCCAATTAAAGCTTCTGCGTGATCGAGTATCGATACGCCTAAAGGCGGTATCGATACGGGGGTACAATGGTAATTCCTTGGAACCACGTAACAAGAAACCGTATCGAAATGAAAGACTTCCGTATCGAAACGCTCACAACTCGTATCGAAACAGATTTAATTGTATCGATACCCGCAAGAGAGAAAATGCAATCTGGAAAGCTAATGAAGTACTCGTATCGATACGCATAAGGCCGTATCGATACCCTATGCCCAGAAATGCATTTTTGGTCTTTAGAACAACCAAAGGCTCGACTTTAACATCTCCTAAAAGTATGCAAATGATGAATGAGCAAATATAAGCATGTTCTAATAGAAGCATACTCCCCCTAGCTACAAGCATGGTTTCTATCAAGATTAGCAATACATAAACATGAATTTTCACACGATCAAGCATATTTAACCTCAAAAGAGTACTAAAAGGTCAAGATAGGCTAGTTAGACCTAACTCTCTCCTAAGGGACAAAAAAGCTCTTTGTCTAGAGGCTTGGTAAAGATGTCCGGTAATTGATTTAAGGTGTCAACATACTCTATAACAACATCTTGCTTAAGGACATGATCTCTAATGAAATGATGCCTTATTTCTATGTGTTTGGTTCTAAAGTGTTGGATGGGATTTTTGGTGAGACAAATTGCACTAGTGTTATCACACTTAAGGGGTATGGTTTCTACTTTAACTCCATAATCTAAGAGTTGTTGCTTCATCCAAAGGATTTGAGTACAACAACTCTCTAAGGATATGTACTCCGCTTCGGTGGTAGATAAAGCTACTCTATTTTGTTTCTTAGAGAACCAAGATATGAGCATACTACCTAGGAATTGGCAAGTGTCGGAAGTACTTTTCCTATCTATTTTGCAACCCCCATAATTCGCATCCAAGAAAGCATGATGGTTAAAGGTTGAGTCTCTAGGGCACCAAAGAGCTAAACAAGGAGTATCTCTAATGTACCTAAAGATCATTTTAATGGCTATAAGGTGAGACTCTCTAGGACTAGCTTGAAACCTAGCACACAAGCAAACACTAAACAATATATTCGGTCTACTTGCGGTAAGGTAAAGCAATGATCCAAGCATAGAACGATAAAGCTTAGAGTCAACACACTTACCTCATTCATCTTTGTCAAGCTTTGTAGATGAGCTCATTGGTGTAGCTTGAGGCTTTGCTTGCTCCAAGCCAAACTTCTTGAGCATATCTTTCACGTACTTTGCTTGATTTATGAAGGTGTCATCCTTCTTTTGTTTGATTTGGAGTCCTAAAAAGAATGAGAGCCCCTCACATCATGCTCATCTCAAATTCACCTTGCATTAACTTAGCAAACTCTTTGAAATGACATTCATTAGTCGATCCAAAGATAATATCATCAACATATATTTGCACTACTAAGATGTCATTTTTATATCTTTTTATGAAAAGTGTAGTGTCCACCTTACCTTTTTCAATTAAAAAGTTTGAAAGCCTTTCATACCAAGCTCTAGCAGCTTGTTTTAAACCATAAAAGGCTTTGGTTAGCTTAAAAACATGATTTGGAAATTTTAAATCCTCAAAAACATGGTGGTTGTTCCACATACACTTCTTCATTTATAAAAACCATTTAAAATGCACTTTTACATCCATTTGAAAAAGATTGAAATCATGATAACATGCATATGCAAGCAACATCCTAATAGCTTCCATTCTAGCTACGAGTGCATAAGTTTCATCAAAATCTATTCCCTCTTCTTGAGTGTAACCTTGAGCAACTAGCCTAGCTTTGTTTCTCACTATGTTACCACTCTCATCTAGTTTATTCCTAAATACCAATTTAGTTCCTATAGTAGATTGATTACTAGGCATTTCAACTAATGTCCATACATTACTCCTCTCAAATTGGTTTAATTCTTCTTGCATAGCCAAAATCCAAAACTCATCTTTTAAAGCTTCTTTGATATTTTTAGGCTCTATGCATGAAAGAAATGCAACATTATTCATTAATTTGAGAGAGGATCTAGTAGTTACCCCATTGGATGGATCACCCAAGATTTCACCACCTTTGACATAGTCGAATTCTCTTGGGTAAGATACCTCCTTTTCCTCAAGAGCCAATTCCTTCAATGCTTCAAGAGGTGGATCTTGTGCATCTTCTTCTTTAGTTGGAATCTCATCCATCTTTGACATTTGTCCTCCATCAATGGCAACAGGATCCCTATATCATCATTATCACAAGAATCCTTCCTCGAAAGGAGGTTATCATCGAAACAACATGTATAGACTCTTCTACAACTAAAGTTCTTTTATTAAATACATGATAGGCTTTAGAGTTTAAAAATACCCTAAGTAAATAGCTTCATCACTTTTAGCATCAAATTTACCTAAGTTGTCTTTTCCATTGTTTAAAACAAAACACTTGCAACCAAATGGATGAAAATAGCTAATGTTAGGCTTCTTAGATTTTAAAATCTCATATGGTGGTTTCTTTAAAATTTTCGTAATCTTTACTCGATTTACAATGTAGCAAGCGGTATTTGTGGCTTCCGCACAAATGTATTTAGGTAAATTGTTTTCACAAATCATTGTTCTAGCCATTTCTTGTAAAGTCCTATTTTTCCTCTCAACTACCCCATTTTGTTGAGGAGTTCGAGGTGCCGAAAAATTGTGGCTAATACCATTTTCATTTAAAAACTCTTCAAAACCTAGATTTTGAAACTCGGTTCCATGATCATTTCTAATGTGAGAAATTTTAAGCTCAAGATCATTTTGAGTTAATTTAGAAAATGTGATGAATTTTTCTAAAGTCTCATCTTTTGTACTTAGGAATAGAACCCAAGTAAACCTAGAATAGTCATCAACAAGAACTAAATCATACGATTTACCACCCAAGCTCATAGTTTTAATGGGCCCGAAAAGATCCATATGAATCAATTCTAAACATCTACTAGTAGAGAATTCATTAATGGATTTAAAGAATGATCTATGGTGTTTACCCTTAGAGCATGCATCACATATTTTATCATTTGAGAACTTAATCTTGGGTAAACCTCTAACTAGATTTAGGGAAACTAATTTTTTTTAAAACACTAATGCTAGCATGTCCTAGTTTCCTATGCTATAACCATGCATCATTTTCATTTTGTGCAACAAAACATGCATGGGATGTATGATTGTCATCTAGATGCACCATGTATATGTTTCATATACGATGACCAATGAGAATTGTTTTATTAGATTTAATGTCAACAATTTTACTCCTATTTTTATCAAATAAGACATTGAATCATTTATCAAACAATTGACTAATCCTCAACAAATTATGTTTTAGACCATTGACATACAACACATTTTCAATGAGTATGGTAGAGTGATTACCTATGGAGCCAATACCTTCAATGTGGCCTTTGGAGTCGTCACCAAATGTCACTACTCCTCCACTTTTTGGCTTTAATTCCATGAATCGAATCTTGTTTCCGGTCATGTGCCTCGAGCATCCACTATCAAGGTACCATGAGTTTTGGCTTTGTGCTTTGGCCTTGTAGCAATGCTCCCCCTACAAACAAAGAATTTAGGCTTTGATTTTTGGTACCCAAATCATTTTGGGTCCACGAGTGTTAGCTCCTAAAAGCTTGGTTCCCTTAGGAATCCAAGTTGACATAGCATCAACATTATTAGATTTAACAAGTTTCTTAGGAACACATACACTTCTAATTCTTTTATTTTTCGTATGCCTATAGGAGCCACTTTCTTTGTAGTTAAAATTCTTTCTCGTAGGTTGGTTTGTTCTAGAAGATTCACCTATTTCATTTTTCAAAGTACCAACACTCTTGAAAGACTTTTTGAGCTCATTGAGCTCATCTAACACCTTTTGGTGTTCAATGTTACATTGAGAAATAAGATTATTTAAATCTACATTTTCCTTTTGAAAATATTCAAGTTCATCTTGTAGACCTAAATTTTTTTTCTCAAATTCAAAGTTAGCTTGAGAAATTAAATCATTTTTAGCATTTAAATCTGAAATGACTTTTTTATTTTCAAAACGGACTCCTTATACTTCTCAACCAACTCATCATACACCTCTTGTAACTCATCATACGCTTCATGCAATTCATCATAGGTAAAATCAAAAGTAGATGAGTTAGAGGTTACCTTAGAATCCTCCTAAATAGCAATGAGGCAAAGGTTGACCACTTCTTGTTCCTCATCCTCGGATGATTCCTCATCACTCCAAGTAGCAAGCTTGGCTTTGAGCTTCTTCTTCTTCTCAAAGCCCTTCTTCTTGAGTTGAGGACACTCGGAACAGATATGACCCGGTTTCTTGGACTCATAGCATATGATCGTATCCTTTTCTTCTTCTTTGTTCTTGGTCTTGAAGTCCATCTTTCTTTGAAACTTTCTACCTCGGTTGGACCTCATAAACCGTGAAAATCTCTTGTCTATCATAGCCAATTCTTAAAGATCTTCCTCATCACTAGAAGTGTTAATCCTTCAAAGAGGTAGGCTTTGATACCAATTGTTGAGTGGATCAAAGGATTGATCAAAGCAAAGAAAGGGGTAAATTGGGATTTCAAAATTTTGGAAGTGAAATGGAAGGAATAAAAATGATGAACAAGGAAATTATAGTGGTTCAAGTTCCAAATGAACTCTACATCCACTACCTTATCTCCCACTAAGGATTTTCCAACAACTCCACTAGTTGATCTTCCCCTTTTCTAGGCTTAGGAGGAAACCTTTACAAAACCAGTCAATTTTCTACCCAAAAATGGCCAAACCCTCACTTGGTTATAAAGAAGAAATTGAAGGCAATAAGAATATCTCTCAATACAAATTTTCCCCTTTGAATACAAGCACTCAACCCAAATTGAAATACAAGATAAGAATTACATTCAATACAATTTGAGATTTTTACAAGATTGAGAATTTAGGCACTTGAGCTTGAATTTTGTGTATAGATGTTTCTCTAGGATTCAATAGTTGTTGTTGGTCTTCATTGGGCTTGTTTTTATACCTTCTCCATTAATTCTAGCCGTTTAGATGGTTAGTGAATTGATTATAGTCGTTGGAACCCTCTTTTACCACCATAAATGCACCTCTGTAGCCTACAATATCAGTACTCGAGGAGGCGTATCGATACATGTCTCAAAAAAGAAAGAGTCGTTGCACAAATATAAAAGAGGCACATCGATACATGTTCAGGCGTATTGGTACAGGTTAGAGAACCGTTTTGATACGAGCAAGACCGTATCAATGCAAATTTTCCAACATAGCTCACTAGAGGAATTCGTATCGATATGAGTAAGAGCGTATCGATACTCTTTAACCACCTCTTTAAAATTTGGTTACCTACCAACAGACAAGGAAACGGTCAAAATATTTAAAGCTCTAAATTGTTAAAATATTTTAAAGTGTATCAATACGGGTGAAACTCCTTCGGATTTTATAGAGAGAGCGTATCGATACAGATAGAATCTGTTTTGATACCATGTTTCGATGTGGGAAGGAGCGTATTGAAACGTTTTTCTGGTAACTCCCTTAGCCCGGCCTAGACCATTGACCCGAACTACGAAGATTACACGGGGAAAACCAAAGTCAACCCGAAAGTCAACCTTGATTAACGACCCTTTTTTTCTTTTTATCTTTTTTAGATGAATATTAAGCCTAAGTGATCACTCAGGAAACATAGGAGAGAAAAACACAGCGATCGGAAATCATTTAAGGACTCAATTGCATGAATTACACTTTTAGGGACCAAAATGTAATTTTTAGGAAATATAAGGACTTTGCAGAAATTAAGATTACCAATATGTAATTAGTCATGTTACATGCCTCTCTGTCAAATTTTAGTTTAAAAGGACATTCTAGGCTCAAACAATTGCATCCACAAAATTCAGGACTAAAATGTAAAGCATGGATACTTAGAACAATTCAAATCATCATCCAACGGTCATCCGTTTCGGAACACCAACTTCCGTACCGAAACGCCCGTGTCAAAACGGTGTTGACCGTTTCAGTACTCGGGTGTGTTCCAAGACTGGTATCGAAACAAGCCTCTCTAGTAGCAAAAATGTTCCGAAACACCTTCAACTGTTCCGAAACACTATGGCCATTACAGGCCCCCGTTTTGAAACAATAAAGGGTGTTTCGGTACATCCTGCTCTGTGACAGCAGAAATTGCTTGTTTTTGAACTCTTAACCCACTCAAACATGCTTCAAATTGTACCATAACATTCCAGCAACTTGTTTAGACACTAAAGAACATATTTAAGAACCTTAAGCTAGAGCATGGCCTCAAACACATGAACATTCAATCTATATGCATGCTTCCTAGCGACAAATCCAAATATAAGCTTTTGAACCTCAAACCAAACCATTAGGACCGTTTACAACCCATAAAAGCCATCACAAGCATGCCTCAAACTTAGGGAGTTCAAAACACATCTCCCAAGTACAACCTTGGAGTCCCATTGCCAAATATCAAAACTAAAGTGTATAAAAACATCACCATACATGAGCTTTGCACTTCCTTGAATGTTCTTAACCTTCTTGCTGCCCAAAAACACTTTAATTATCTGCATTGTTGGTGAAAGAGAGCGTAAGCACATTTGCTTTGTGAGGCAAGCTCTAAGAAAACCAACACAACAATGCATTATTCAAAACACTTTCTCAAAAGCCTTTTTCTACAACATGCTCATTCTATCTCATGCTTGAAAACTATTTCAAAGTAAATCTCCATTGAAAACACATGTACCTCAATTCTATCTCATGCATTTAAACCAATGTAAATCTCATGGCAAGGTCATACACATGCTTGTGAAAACTAAGAATTTCATATACAAGTCTCATATGCATTTCACATAGCATAAATCATCTCATCAATAGGTACATGTGAATCAAAAGCAATTTCATATATTATATTGGCATTTCATATCTCATTATTCCTCGAATATGCGGACAACTTTCTCAAACCACTAGACACTTCCGGTGGAATCTCACATCACTGTACTCACTCGTCTAGTAACATAGTTTCCGGTGGAATCTCACATCACCGTACTCACATAGCGGAATCTCTCATCCCCACAAAGCTTGGGTATTTCACCAAGTCCTACCCGATGGAATGCCCATCATTGGTCTCTCCTTTTGGATTGAATCCAAAGAGTACTGTTCAGTGTGTAAAAGTTCTATTATTTACACCCTTTTAACCCATATTTATGCTGCATTTAAGCATTATTCATTGCATTTAGGTTAGTTTACAGCAAAACATCACAAATATATTAAAGGCACATATTCTACTAAGAATGGCTGATTTTGCAGGTTGCTGCCATAGTAGACGAAGAAGGCAGGCGCTGGGCAGAGAAGCAGAAGAGCTGAACTGGACAAGCAGACAAAGAGGACGATGCTGCCATGGTGCTGCCGTGACAGCAGAGGACGACAGCAGTTCTTGTGGAGAAAAAGCAAAGTGGACCTCGACAGATAGAGAAAATTCAGCCCGTCTGTCGTGTGAAAACCTTATATTTTTCCAAGCCGCAGATCAAAAGATATGTCAAGCCCAAAGCTCAAGGAGATAAAATCCCAAGAAACAAGGAAGACGGCTGGAAAGTAGATTCTTTGATGATTTAGTCTTTATTAGAATCATACTTTTAATTAAAGTTGTAATCCTTGTTAAATTAGATAATTTGAGCCTAAAGCTTATATAAGGGCATGCATTTTAACCTAGGGCACAACCAATACCCCATAACCGATAACCAATAACTCCTAGCCGTTTACCCGCCGACGACATGTTCTAAATTCCCCTTAGGGCCACGGGTTGATTTGTAAAGTAGTTGCAAGGGTTGTTTTGTTTAAGGGATTTTGAGTTCAATAAAATAAACTTCAAGTTCTCTTATTTTGGTTATTAATATCTTGAAAGAGCATCGGGAGAGCATTGTGAGGTTATCTATTTACTTAGCATCGAGAGAGTTAAGTATACGAAAGAAATAAGAGCAAGTTCTCTAGTTTATAGTTGAACTATCTCGTGCCTAGGGATAGGGCGAGGTTAAGTGGCTAAAGAAGAATTCATACAGATCGGCGTTCATCCTTCGATTCACGCCGGGAGGTATCATCAAAGACTTGATCATCGATAGACTTGGACCTAGGGATAGGCCAAGGCAGATCTGGGATTCTTGCCAAACTTGAAAGTACTGAGTTGAGTGTTTGCTGTTGTGACAATCAACAGACTGCTGCCGCGACAGGTGCTACCGCGACGGGCGCGACGACATAACTGGATTTCCTAAACTCTGCAATACCTGCACTACTGAGCAATTCAATACCAGCCCATTCTCTCTATCTTGATATCTTTACTCTTTTATTTACGTTTACTTTATTTTTCTCGTGACAACTCTCAATTATTTCCTTTACTTTCGTGCAGTGAATTAAGGTGAAGCTATTAGCCCAATCCTTGTGGAGACGATATCCGATACTTCGTATCACTTTACTACTTGCGTCGTGTATACTTGCACTACCATTGCAATAGACTATTTTACACGCAACAAGTTTTTGGCGCCGTTGCCGGGGATTGGCAACATAACTCTACCTTTCTTTTATTGCACTTTTTGTTTTTGTTTTTATTTTTATTTTTATTTTTATTTTTCGGTTTTTCTTTGGTGCATTCAACTCTTGCTTTTCACAAGGTTTTCTTGTTAATGCGCAGATCGAATCGAGGTAAAGATCATGAGTATCCATTAGATCTGGAAATCGAACGTTCATTCAATCTCAAGAAACAACTTCGTCACTTACTAGCCAGGAACGAGTACCTTGAGGAACAGCTAGAGAAGATGGCCCACAATGGAGACGACCCGCCTGTCGGCTATATTATACCGCCTGTCGATAACCCTGCCGCCGCCGGACGACGGTCCTGTCGTGACTACATGTTGAACGATCATGTAGAGTTGGAGACCACGCTGCCGGATATTGATGTTGACAACTTCGAGCTGAAACCTGTCCTGTTACAGAGGATGCTAGGGAGCATCTCAAAACGTTCCAGGAAATCTGTGGTTCGTTTAGACTGCCAGGAGTTAATCCAGAGATACGGAGGCTTCGGTTATTTCCCCATTCATTGAGGGAAAGAGCAAAAACTTTGTGGAATAAACTTACGCCGGGTTCAATTAGAACTTGGGCAGATTTATCTCGTGAATTTTTATCTCGTTTTAATCTGTCGCATTTATCTGACCGATTACGTAATGAAATTGCTACTTTTCAATAGGAAGTTGACGAGCCGATGCACGAGGCTTGGGACAGATTTACTACTCTTCTACGGAACTGCCCAATGCATGGATTCCTCGTCTGGAATCAGGTAACAAAGTTTTATAATGCTGCCAACTTTAAAACTCGTATTCGAATTAATTCAGCAGCAAATGGACTATTATTGGATAAAGATCCGGACGAGGCAATGCAAGTATTGAAAAATCTGGCTAAGAATGAGAAACAGTTTCCGACAGCAAGAAGAGGGGGTAAACGGGTACTAGCTGTTAAGGATTATGAGGACGACAGCACAATGAAATCACAGGTAGCATTCCTTACTAAAGCAATGAAAAGGTTATTGAATGATGATGGACAACAAGGATTTGCTGTTGAGGAGGAATGTGAAATCTGTGAGGGAAATCATAGTTCGGATGAGTGTCCTATACAGTTAGAAGAGGGAAAATATGTTGGAAATTACAAGCCGAATTACAATGCCAACAACTACAATCCCAATTGGAGGAAGGATCCCAAATTTTCTTGGAGTAATCCTAATAATGCCCCGAATCCTCAAGCACACAATCAGAATCAGGGAGGACCTAGATTGCTGACGCGATAGAAACTGCCGCCGCAACTGCCGTCGCATCTGCCGCCACAGCAGCAACAGCAGCCACCAGCTGCCACGAGCAGTATACTGGAACAGACTCTGGCCAATTTTATGTCTCAGACAGGTACTTATATTGAGAATATGAATCAGTTTGTCAAGAAGACAGAGAATTTCATGGATAAAACAGAGATGAGGATGACGAATCATGAAGCTACTCTAAAATCTCTGGAGACACAAATGGGTAAGGTTTCCCAACATATTAAGCCGAGGCAGACTGGAGGATTCCATAGTAATACTGAAAATGCTAGGCAGTCCACACATGAGCAGTGTAAAGCTATTACTACTAGGAGTGGGAAGAAATTACCAGGGCTGAAAAAGGAAGCTGAAAGAGTAAGGAAACCAGCCTTGGACAAACCTGTCGAGGAAGCTGCCCCGACATGTAATCAACAGACTGCTGCCGATGAGCCTGTCACGACAGCAGAAGCGACAAAGGAGAAAAATGATGAACCTAAACCTCCTCAGATTCGTATGCAGTGGGAAGGACATATTGCTGATTATCGTCCCCCACCTCCTTTTCCTCAACGGATACAGCAAGCTAAGCAAGAATCTCAGCTAAAAAAGATTTATGATATTTTTAAGCAGGTTCATATTAATATTCCGTTGTTAGATGCTGTTAAGGAGATGCCCGGTTATGCCAAATTTCTCAAGGATGTCATGTCAAAGAAATCTAAACTTGGGGAGTTTGAAACCGTAAAGATGACAGAAGGTTGCATGAGTACTCTTCATCGGCAGCCACCCTAGAAAAAGAAGGATCCGAGGAGCTTCATCATACCTTGTGTAATCGGAAATAAATATGTGGGTAAGGCACTTTGTGATCTTGGTGCTAGTGTTAATTTAATGCCAAAATCTGTTTTTCAGAAATTAGGTATTGGAAAGGCGCGGCCCACGACAGTAACTTTGCAGCTGGCAGACCGCTCTTATGTTCATCCGAAAGGAAAAATTGAAGATATTCTGGTAAGAGTGGATAAATTTATTTTTCCTGCTGACTTTCTTGTTTTAGATTGTGAAGCAGACGAAAACGCACCAATCATCCTTGGGCGACCCTTCTTAGCCACGGGAAGATCACTGATTGATGTGGAGAAAGGAGAACTCACCATGAGAGTGAATGATCAAGAGATTAAGTTGAATGTTCTCCAAGCAATGAAGCATGCTGATGCAGACGAGGAATGCAAGGCTATCACTGACGTTGCCTTTGATCAACCCTGCATCAGATCGGGCTGTCACGATATAAAAATTGGTCATTGCCGCAACAGCCACTTACAGGACTGTCACGACAGCACTGACGACAGCACCGACGACAACAACTCCTCTGAATCCGATACATCTGATACTGAAGATCAGGAGGAGGTAAACTGGATAGGCGATCGTCCAGGTAAGTTATTCGAACCTTTAAATTATACTTCGGATAACCATTTAATCCAAAAGCCATCTACTGTTGAGCCACCTGCCTTAGAACTGAAGCCCCTGCCAGGGCAGCTAAAATATGCTTTTCTTGGTTCAAATGATACGTTGCCCGTAATCATCTCTTCTAAGTTGCCACAGGAACAGGAACGACAGCTAATAGGGATGCTGCGGCAGCACAAAAAGGCGATTGGATGGACGATAGCTGATGCACAAAATCATTTTAGAGGAAGATCATAAGCCGACTATAGATGCCCAAAGGTGGCTTAACCATGCGATGAAAGAGGTGGTGCGTAAAGGGATAATCAAATGGTTAGATGCTGGTATTATTTACGCCATCTCCGACAGCAAATGGGTGAGCTCGGTGCAATGTGTTCCAAAGAAAGGAGGAATGACCGTGGTGACCAATGAAAACAACGAGTTAATCCCAACTAGGACTGTGACCGGTTGGAGGGTTTGTATGGACTATCGGAAGCTTAACAAAGCTACCCGAAAGGACCACTTTCCTTTACCCTTTATTGATCAAATGCTTGATAGATTAGCGGGTAAACCTTACTATTCTTTTCTTGATGGTGATTCAGGTTATAATCAAATTGCTATCGCACCGGAGGATCAAGAAAAAATGACTTTCACATGCCCCTACGGAACATATGCTTTTAGGAGAATGTCGTTTGGATTATGTAATGCACCCGCCACCTTCCAAAGGTGCATGATGGCCATATTCTCCAATATGGTGGAGGACTTCCTTGAGATTTTTATGGATGATTTTTCAGTCTTTGGAGACGATTTTGAGAGCTGCCTAGGCAATCTACAAAAGGTACTTGAAAGATGTGAAAAAGCAAACCTAGTGTTAAATTTGGAAAAATGCCACTTTATGGTGGATGAAGGGATAGTCCTTGGCCATAAGATTAGCTACCGTGGGATAGAAGTCGACAGGGCCAAGATAGAAGTGATCGAAAAGCTGCCGCCGCCGACCACAATCAAGGGCATTAAAAGTTTCTTGGGACATGCTGGTTTTTATCGGTGATTTATTGCGAATTTCTCAAAAATCACCAAGCCCCTATGCCATCTTTTAGAGCAGAACCGACCCTTTGACTTTAATGAAGAATGTACTGAAGCATTCAAGGTTCTGAAGGAAAAACTGGTAACAGCCCCAATAGTACAGCCACCAGACTGGACACAGCCATTTGGGATTATGTGTGATGCTAGTGACTATGTTGTCGGGGCAGCACTTGGGCAGCGGAGGGACAAGCTATTCCATGTCATATATTATGCCAGCAAGACACTAAATGACGCCCAAGTGAATTACACCACCACAGAGAAAGAGTTATTAGCTGTGGTGTTCTCCATTGACAAGTTTTGTTCTTACATACTTGGAACGAAGGTAATAGTGCACATAGACCATTCTGCCCTGAAGTATTTATTCGCGAAAAAGGATGCAAAGCCTCGATTGATACGGTGGATCCTGCTATTGCAAGAATTCGACCTTGAAATCAAGGATAAAAAAGGGACAGAAAATCAGGTGGCAGATCACTTGTCAAGGTTGGAGAAGGGACAAAGTCTACCAACAGATGAGACAAACATACTGGAGACCTTCCCAGATGAGCAGCTCTTTGCTGCCGCAATCACTGCCGTGACAGCCATGGCGGTAGGTAAGTCTTCTGAACTCCCCTGGTATGCTGATTTCGTTAATTTTATAGTTAGTGTAATAATTCCTTCTGATCTTAATTATCAAGCCAGGAAGAGGTTCCAAAATGATGTTAAGCATTATTATTGGGATGAACCTCTTCTTTTCAAAATGTGTGCATATTAGGTTATAAGGAGGTGTGTACCACAAGAAGAACAAGAAGACATACTTCATCATTGTCATGCTTCACAGTATGGAGGTCACTTAAGAGGCAACAAAACTGCTGCCAAGGTGCTGCAGTCAGGGTTTTATTGGCCGTCACTATATAAAGATTCACAAATCTTTTACAAGAATTGTGACAGGTGCCAAAGGACAGGTAACATCTCACGGAGAAACGAGATGCCACTGCAGAACATTCTAGAAGTTGAGATCTTCGACGTTTGGGGGATTGATTTTATGGGACCTTTTCCATCTTCATGTGGAAATTTATACATCCTCCTAGCAGTAGATTATGTCTCTAAGTGGGTTGAAGCTATCGCCACTCAAAAGAATGATGCCAAGACAGTCCAAAGATTTCTACACAAAAACATTTTTTTCTAGGTTTGGCATCCCTAAGGCGATTATCAGTGATGAAGGGAGACATTTCGACAATAGGGTTATTGTTGCCGCCTTGAAGAAATATGGTGTCAAGCATCGGATCGCAACAGCATATCACCCACAGACCAATGGACAAGCTGAAATATCTAATAGGGAAGTTAAGAACATTCTTGAAAAGATGGTTAAGCCAACTGGGAAAGATTGGTCTTTACTTCTCAATGATGCGTTATGGGCATATAGGACAGCTTTTAAGACTCCATTGGGCATGTCTCCATACCGATTGATTTACGGAAAAACCTGTCATCTGCCTGTCGAGATAGAGCATAGAGCATTTTGGGTGATCAAGGCACTGAATATGGACTTGGAGAAGGCGGGTCAGAAAAGACTGTTGGATCTGAACGAGATTGAAGAAATACGGACAATGGCCTACGACAATGCAAGAATTTACAAGGAGAAAACTAAGAAGTGGCATGATAGGAAGTTGCTGCCACGACAGTTCTGCCCAGGGCAGCTGGTATTGTTGTTCAATTCTAGATTGAAACTTTTCCCAGGGAAACTGAAATCTAGAATGGTCTGGCCCATTCAATGTCATACAAGTTTTTCCCCATGGTGCCATCACAATTCAATCATTAAAAGACGGGCATCAATTCAATGTCAACGGACAGCGCCTCAAGCATTATCAGGGGACTGAAGCCCCAGGAATGCAGGAAGTGGTTACCTTAGGAGATGCCCCACATGGCATCCCTAACTTAACCTAAATTTTATTTTTTTATTATTATTTATTATTAGGAAATAAGGTTTATTTTATTCGAATAATGTTTTTATATTCACTGTTTTTAGGAAATAAATGAGTCAAGAAGAACAGGAGAAGTGAACCCAGCCCACCATCCATCCATCAGCCCAACAAAGCCCAATATTGAAGCCTGTCGTTCCAGCTACCACGGCAGACACGGAAAAGACAGGCTATCGCCAGACTGTCACGACAGACGCAGAAACGTGTGCCAGACGCGTAACAGACGCAGAAACGCGTGTCAGACGCGTCAGACACGCTAAAGCTCAACAGTCGCCCCGTTATTCACGCCTGCCGTTACAGCTTCAACGGGCAGCAACTCCCCCTCTATAAAACCCCATTTCATTTTCATTTTCATTCACTTCTGTTTTTCTTACTTGCTCTCCCCTTTATTTTTCATTTGCTTTATTTTACTTTCAACAACCCTTGCACTAACATGTCTTCCAGAAGAACCCGCCGCAGTGCTACTTCAACCTCTTCACCGGCAGCACCTACACCACAGTCCTTTGCAACTAGGGGTCTATGGGAAGAACGAGGCTTTATTTACACTCCAAGGGTAGTTAATATGGGCCTCAAGCCTTTCATCGCAAGGACCATTAAAGCTCTTTTATGGGAATCATTTACGGAGCAACCAGCAGAGATGAACGAGATGTGGGTAAGGGAATTCTATGCTGCCATCGGCAGCAAGACGGCGACATCAGTGACTGTCCGAGGGAAAGAGGTGCAGTTCACAGCCGAGCGCATAAACTCTATGTGTGGCCTCTACTTTGGCCCCAACGATGATGCTCATCAGCAGTTCCTTGACACTTTGGATGAAGCTGCCTATGACGATGTCATGGCAGGAGTAACGAAAGAAGGGACTTATTGGAACAGAAGCCGAAAAAATCCCCACACAGTGAAGAGGGGGCAGCTGCTGTCGGAGGCAAAACTGTGGAATGCCTTCATCTAGAAGAGGATCATGCCGTCATCACATCACACCACCGTTGACCAGCAGAGGTTAGCCCTGATACACTCCATTCTAAATAAATGACCCATTAATGTGGGGAGTTATATGTGAGAGAGTATCTTGGAAAGTGCCCATAGACCAACGGCCCTCCTTTGCCTCCCCTACCTCATCACGTCCTTCTGTCGCTGTTATGACGTGCCGGAAGCTGACACCGATCGCGTAGTGAAAGGACGGAGCTGGACAGACAAAAATATCATCAGCCTCATGGAGCTGACAGTGGCAACCCCCCTCTCCTCCTTCAACCCTGCTGCCGCCCCAGCTGAATCGTCAGAGCAGCCAAACCCTGAACCTGCCGCCGCAGCAGCTGCTCCGACAGACCCATCCACTCAAATCCTTGCTGCTATTCAAAGGATGGAGGACAGACAGCTGGGCCTCATGACATTCATCAAGGACTTTGCCGCATCCACGGTAAATTTTATTCACAATACTTTAAATTTCCCTGATGTTGTCTTTCCCACCTTCCCTACACACTACTTCACTGTTCCCTCCCCTGCCCACACACCTACACCTACTGCCACACCACATACACCATCTGCTGCCTCCATTCCATCACCTGCCCCGACGGCAGCCAACAGCTCTCATGCCGAAACATCCGCCCGAGGAACAAAGCGACCGGTACCCTCGAATGACATTGCTGCCTTTGTAGCTGGGTTCTCTTCCTCATCCGTTTGGGCAGACAGCGACGCTGAACCCTCTATTCGGAGGAACTTGTCGAAAGAATTTACACCGGTCAAGAGGTAGAAAAGAATGGCCAACAAGAAAACTCTGCCAAAGGCCAGCAGCAGCAGTAGTAGCAGCAGCGACAGCAGCGACAGCAGCTCTGACATTCAGGTTGTGCAACAACCACCCCAGCCTGCCCCAAGAACCAGAATCCGCCGCCAAATCTGTCTCAGCAGTAGCAGTGAAGACAATGCTTAAAATTTAAGTTTCTTATTTTCTTCTTGTTGCCTGCTCTTTATATATTTTGTGATGTACTGCCTTAATATGTTTTCATTTTTATTTGTCATTTGCATTGAGGGCAATGCAACCCTCGAGTTTGGGGGTGGCATCCCTCCATATTAATGGAGTCCAAGTACATCTTAGTTAAATTTTGTGTCCTTTACTTAGTTTATTTTTCTCTTAAAAAAATCAGAAAGGATTGAAAATTTTGGCTTAAAACTGTGAATTGAACTTTCCTTTCGTGACAGCTCTGTCGTGGCAGCATCTTTAGGATAGTTTAAGGAGAAGTTTAGAGCCTTTCTATAGTTCTGAAAACTTAAACACCATTGTGACTGTTATACTGCTTAGACTTCTTTTAGCCAAACTAGAATAGGAAGCTTAACACTTGAATAGCCCCTAGAGGTGCCTAACACTGGCTCTAGGAGAGAAGTTTAGCAAAAGAGACTCAAAAACCCTAGAGGTGCCCGAAACTGGCTCTAGGAAGCTAACTAGAGGTGCCTAAAACTGGCTCTAGTAAAACTTTAGAGAAATCGAGTCAAAACAAAGAAATCAAAGAAGCATGAAAATGTGCCTTCAAAAAGATAAACTTTGGCATAAAATTTCAAGTTAAGAGTTGAATATTCTAGTGAAACTAAGAGAGTCTTGGCATATAACTGTTCACAAGCATGCAAACACTGCACGAGGACTATAGTGAGATTCTGGACAGATTCTAAATTATTCGACAGGTTGCTGCCGTCATAGGGAACGAACGACGGGTAAGGGAAAGTTCACTGTTCGAAAGCCAAAACAAAATTATTTCATTTTTCATTTAGGTCTTAGTTGCTTGAGGGCAAGCAAAAACTTGAGTTTGGGGGTGTGTTGAGTGTGTAAAAGTTCTATTATTTACACCCTTTTTAACCCATATTTCTGCTGCATTCAAGCATTATTCATTGCATTTAGGTTAGTTTACAGCAAAACATCACAAATATATTAAAGGCACAGATTCTACTAAGAATGGTTGATTTTGCAGGTTGCTGCCATAGTAGACGAAGAAGGCAGACGCTGGGCAGAGAAGCAGAAGAACTGAACTGGACAAGCAGACAAAGAGGACGATGCTGCCATGGTGTTGCCGTGACAGTAGAGGACGACAACAGTTCTTTTGGAGAAAAAGCAAAGTGGACCTCGACAGATAGAGAAAATTCAGTCCGTCTGTCGTGTGAAAACCTTATATTTTTTCAAGCCGCAGATCAAAAGATATGTCAAGCCCAAAGCTCAAGGAGAGAAAATCCCAAGAAACAAGGAAGACGGCTGGAAAGTAGATTCCTTAAAGATTTAGTCTTTATTAGAATCATACTTTTAATTAAAGTTGTAACCCTTGTTAAATTAGATAACTTGAGCCCAAAGCTTATATAAGGGCATGTATTTTAACCTAGGGCACATCCAATACCCATAACCGATAACCAAAAACCCCTAGCCGTTTACCCGCCGCCAAAATGTTCTAAATTCCCCTTAGGGCCACGGGTTGATTTGTAAAGTAGTTGCAAGGGTTGTTTTGTTTTAGGGATTTTCAGTTCAATAAAATAAACTTCAAGTTCTCTTATTTTGGTTATTAATATATTGCAAGAGCATTGGGAGAGCATTGTGAGGTTATCTATTTACTTAGCATCGAGAGAGTTAAGTATACGAAAGAAATAAGAGCAAGTTCTCTAGTTTATAGTTGAACTATCTCGTGCCTAGGGATAGGGCGAGGTTAAGTGGCTAAAGAAGAATTCATACACATCGGTGTTCATCCTTCGATTCACGCCGGGAGGTATCATCAAAGACGTGATCATCGACAGACTTGGACCTAGGGATAGGCAAAGGCAGATCTTGGATTCTTGCCAAACTTGAAAGTACTGAGTTGAGTGTTTGCTGCCGCGACAATCAACGGACTGATGCCGCGACAGGTGCTGCCGCGACGGGCGCGACGACAAAACTGGATTTCCTAAACTCTGCAATACCTGCACTACTAAGCAATTCAATACCAGTCCATTCTCTCTATCTTGATATCTTTACTCTTTTATTTACGTTTACTTTATTATTCTTGTGACAACTCTCAATTATTTCCTTTACTTTCGTGCAGTGAATTAAGGTGAAGCTATTAGCCCAATCCATGTGGAGACGATATCCGATACTTCGTATCACTTTACTACTTGCATCGTGTATACTTGCACTACCATTGCGGTAGACTATTTTACACGCAACAAGCACGTACGAATTTTTAGTTTATAGTGCACTCTCATCCTATTGATCGATCAATTATATCCGATAAATATCTCATCTTCTATGCCAATATATTATGTCAAAACATCATCTCACCTCACCTACTGTTTTTGTAACCCCCTTAACCCGGCCTAGACGGTTGACCCGAATTAAGAAGTTTACACGGGGAAAACCAAAGTCAACCCGAAAGTCAACCTTGATTAACGACCCTTTTGTTTAAATCTTGTCTAGATGCACATTATCCCTAGATATGATCATACAAACGACATACTCAAAGATCATAACCATCAGAGAACATCCAGGGACCCAATTGCACAAAATACAACTTTAGGGACCAAATTGTAAATTCCGAAAATTATAAGGACTTAACTCAAATTAAAGTTACCAATATGTAATTAATCATATTTCATGCTTATCTGTCAAATTTTAGCTCAAACGAACATCTCAAACTCATTTAATTGCAATAACAAGGTTCAGGAGTAAAATGCAAACATTTCGAAACATATAACCAACAATTTCAGTGCCCAACGGTCGAGTGTTTCGGAACAGGGAAGATCCGTTCCGAAACGCTGGACCGTTCCGCAACTGGTACCGAAACAGGGCCTGGCAGAGGCCAAACCGTTCTGGAACAGTTCCTTCCGTTTCGGAACGCCCAGGCCATTTCAGGCCCCCGTTCCGATACGGTAGCACCTGTTCCGAAACAGGTTGCCCAGATTGCAGAAAAATTGCTGGTTTAACACATAATTGACCTATCTAACATGCCCCAAAAGCCACCAAATTTTACAACCAAGTCATTCAACATACAAAGAACATAATTGCATCAATCAAACATCAACATGGCATCAATTATGAAAATCCCCAATTCTATAGGCATACATCCTACTTAGAAAAACCATTCAAGCATCAATAAACCAAAACCATATCACAAAGGCCAATTACAAGCTCAAACATTATCAACATCATAAATCCAACTTAGGGAGTCCAAATCATCTCCCAAAACAACAACATAGGTCCCCCATTGCCAAATGCCAAAAGCTAATAGTGTTTAAGAAACCTTCACCATACTTGAGCTTAGTTCACCACTTGGATTCTTGCACTCCTTGCTGCCCTCAATGTACTTTAATGCTCTGCATTATTGTTTTTAGAAAAGAGAGAGCGTAAGCAAAAGCTTAGTGAGGAATGCTCATTTAAAACCACACAATAATGCATTTATAAAACATCTTTATAAACCTTAAATCAATCATCCTTTGCACATGCACTAAAGCATTTAAAACAAGCAATTCATGCTTCAAGTTCATATCATGTCATATTGGCAACAAGTGATACATCAACATAAGATCCACACATGGACTTTTAAACACCATTGTGATCTTATAATTTCCAAGGACCACACATGGACTTTTAAACACCATTGTGTCCTTAACATCACCCATGGACTTTTAAACACCATGACAAGGACCACACAAGGACTTTTAAACACCTTTGTGTCCTTAACAAGAATCTCCCAAGGACTTTTAAACACCTTGGAGTTCTTAAGTAAACAAGGCTTACACAAGGAATTTTAACCACCTTTGTAACCTTAACCAAGAACCAACCATGGACTTTTAAACACCATGTTGTTCTTAAATAAACAAGACTCACACAAGGAATTTTAACCACCTTGGTGATCTTAACCAAGAACCAACCATGGACTTTTAACCACCATGTTGTTCTTAAATAAACAAGGCTCACACAAGGACTTTTAACCACCTTTGTGACCTTAACCATCACTTGCCAATATGCATCATCAACCACAATATTCCACTATTTTAAAGCATTTAACAAAGCCATAAAATCATGCATCTTTAAGCATCATATCACATTATAACAATGTTCAAAAACAAGGATCTCTTACCTTGAGCATCCTTCAACACATGGCTTATAATCTCAGCAAATAAACATGCTAAATATGCTTTCAAAACATGATTTAAAACATGCAAACAAACCACATTGCATACAACCAATCCATGGTTCATCACCAAGAGAGTTTTTCCGAAAACTTACTCTTGAGCTTAGCTAAGTTGCTTAGACTTAAACTAAGCTCCCAAACCTTCAAAACATTGGTTTCAAAGCTGAAAACCAAAATCCACTCACCGATTCCGTTTCGCCACTTGCCGAAACACCAATCAAGCTTCCGGATCACCACCACTAGGATCCAAAGATGACTCCCCTGTTTTAAACACATCAAAGCAGAGGATTAATGCATCATCATGCATTAATAACTTCAATGAAAGTACCTAAACTCGATGCTCTCATCCACACTCCATTTTCGGCTACCAAACACAACCGAAAATGCATCCAAACAACTCCACAACACTACCCAGCCAAGATCCATCAAATCTAATCATCTTTACACATCAATTAACATCCAAAAAGGATCTAACATCACCATTATACCTCCAGCTATAACAGATCATCAAGATCACTCCAAAAACAACCAAAAACTCAAGCTAAACTTAGGAAAATCAACCTATCCGGGATTGCATTGATTAAACCTCAATTTCTCATCAATTTATCATTCATTTAACATCAAAAAGACACCTCAAATCACTGCCCAAACAGATCATACGAATTTTAACCAAAATCAACCAAATCTTGCATTTAATAGCCAAGATCAAGAACACAACCTTAAAACCATTTATAAAACACAAATTAAGGATTGAGAACTTGGGAATTTCAGTAAAGAACTGAGGGTTTAGAGGAGAAGGACGTTCTTACCTCCAAACTTGAGTTTTCTCCCTTTTGGAACCAAATTCTTGAAAATCCACTTAGCAATTGTAAAGGTTTTGTTGAAGAGATGATTGAAGATCAAAAGAGAATTGAAATGAGTTATTTAGGTGACAAAATCAGAAAGAAAAGCTCTGGAGAAAAGGTGTTTGGTTTGAGAGAAAAGATGAGAGAAAATGAAAATGGAAATTTGGAAAGTTAGTTAGCAAATGCCAAAATATCTTCCCTCCACTTTTCTTTTATTTAAAAACCATTAATTAATCATTTAATACTTTAGAAAAATCTGGAGAAACTCCCATTGGGTAAATAGCTCCTTAAAGATTCAAAGTTTCAATCCTTCTTAAAACAGTCTCACAGTTTTCAAAAATTACATTTTGGTCACTAACCAAAATGTCACACTTCCAAACCTCATTTTGTAAAATTGATTTCACCATACTCTTGTATATAATAAAAAAGGATTTTAAGACATTTTCCCATATTTTTAATGCAACCCGAACTAGGATTTCCTAAATTTACTTTGATATATTCGAACCGCACTCCGACCGAACCGGTCCGAAACCCAAAACTCCTAAGCCCAAAACCGGGGCGTTACAACTCTCCCCCCCTTAAGAAATTTCGTCCTCGAAATTTACCTGAAGGAAAGAGGTAAGGAAACTGCTCCAGCATGTCATCCTTCCGTTCCCACGTGGCTTCCTCAACACCACGATGCTTCCACAACACCTTTACCAACTTAACGGCCTTGCCACGAAGAACCTTGCTATCCGAATCCAGAATCCTCACCGGTTCCTCATCATAAGTCAAATCCGGATTCAATTCCACTTCTTCCACAGGCATCACATGCGAAGGATCCGATCTATACTTCCGAAGCATAGAAACATGAAACACATCATGAATCTTCTCCAACTCTTGAGGTAACCTCAACTTGTACGCAACAAGATCCACACGCTCAATCACCTCGTATTGTCTAATGTACCTAGGGCTCAACTTACCCTTACGGCCAAACCTCATCACCTTTTTCCAAGGCGAAACCTTCAAAAACACACGGTCACCCACCGCATACTCAATCTCCTTACGCTTCAAATCCGCGTAAGACTTTTGCCGATCAGAAGCTGCCTTCAAACGCTCACAAATGAGCTTCACCTTCTCGGTGGTTCCTTTCAACAAAGCCGGCATCGAAACCAACTTCTGACCCGTTTCAGCCCAACAAAGAGGAGTCCTACACTTCCTCCCGTACAAAGCTTTATAAGGTGCCATTTGAATACTTGTCTGATAACTATTGTTATAAGCAAACTCCACCAAAGGCAAATGTTTCTCCCAAGAGCCCTGGAACTCAATCACGCAGCACCTCAACATATCCTCCAAAATCTGGATAACACGCTCGGATTGACCATCCGACTGAGGATGATAAGATGTACTGAAATTCAACCGTGTACCCAAAGCTTGATGCAAACACTGCCAGGAACACGACGTAAACCTCGGATCCCTATCCGACACAATCGACTTTGGCACACCATGCAGCCGCACAATCTCAGCAATGTACAGCTCCGCAAGCTTATCCAAAGAATACGTAGTATGCACAGGCAAGAAATGCGCACACTTCGTCAGGCGATCCACAATCACCCACACTGAATTCTTCTTCGATGGTGACAAGGGTAAACCAGATACCAAATCCATGGTAATCCTTTCCCACTTCCATTCAGGGATTCTCAACGGTTGCAACAACCCTGAAGGAACCTGATGCTCAGCCTTAACTCGCTGACACACCATGCACTTGCTCACAAACTCAGCAACATCCTTCTTCAGACCCACCCAATAGTACTCATCACGAAGATCTCGATACATCTTAGTACTACCAGGGTGCATAGCAAAAGGACTACTATGACCTTCAGTCAGAATAGCACGCCTCAACTCAGCATCATTGGGCACTACTATCTGACTCCCAAAACACAACACTCTATCATCATTAAAGCAGAAATCCGAAGGCCTACCCTCCGCGATATCCTAAACATGCGGCACCAAGGAATCATCCAGCAACTGCTTTCCTTGATCAACTGAACCAAAGATGGTTTCACTTGCAACTCAGCCACAAGACCACCATCACGCGAAATACTCAAACTGGCAAACATACCCCTCAACTCAACATCTACCTTTCTACTCAAGGCATCCGCCACAACATTAGCTTTTCCAGGGTGATACTCAATCATCAAATCATAATCCTTGAGCAACTCCACCCAATGTCGCTGCCTAAGATTCAACTCCTTCTGAGACATCAGATACTTCAAACTCTTGTGATCCGTGTACACAGTACACATCTCACCATACAGGTAATGTCTCCAGATCTTCAAAGCAAAAACCACCGCAGCCAACTCAATGTCATGTGTAGGATAATTGCGCTCATGCACTTTCAACTGCCGCAATGCATAAGCCACCACCTTACCCTCTTGCATCAACACACATCCCAAACCAACATAGGACGCATCACTATACACCACAAACTCTTTCCCTGATTCAGGTTGAACCAAGATAGGAGCTTGCGTCAATTCTGCCTTAAGCTTCTCAAAAGCCTGTTGTCTCGCTTCCGTCCATTCATACTTAACATCCTTTTGCAACAACTTTGTCAAAGGTGCAGCAATCTTAGAAAACCCATCCACAAACCTCCGGTAGTATCCCGCCAAACCAAGGAAACTACGAACCTCATGAACAGATTTAGGAACCTTCCAATTCATCACCGCCTCAATCTTCTGAGGATCAACACGAATCCCTTCAGCAGAAACCACATGCCCAAGAAACACCACTTCACTTAACCAAAACTCACACTTGCTCAGCTTGGCATAAAGCTGATTTTCCAACAAAGCTTGCAACACAATCCTCAAATGCTCTTCATGCTCCTCCTCAGTACGCGAGTACACGAGGATATAATCAATGAACACCACTACAAACTTATCCAGGTATTCATGAAACACACGATTCATCATGTCCATGAAAGCCGCAGAAGCATTTGTCAAACCAAACGGCATCACAAGGAACTCATAATGCCCATACCTTGTCCTGAAAGTTGTCTTAGGCACATCCACATCCTTTACCTTCAACTGGTAATACCCTGACCTCAAGTCAATCTTAGAGAACACAGCTGCTCCCCGAAATTGATCAAAGAGATCATCAATTCTCGGCAAAGGATACCGATTCTTGATAGTCAACTAGTTCAGCTGACGATAATCAATGCACATTCTCATAGTGCCATCCTTCTTCTTCACAAACAAGACCGGTGCACCCCAAGGCGACACACTCGGCCGAATGAACCCACGATCAAGCAACTCTTGCAACTGCGTCTTCAGCTATTTCAACTCTTTGGGTGCCATTCTATAAGGGGTAATGGACACAGGAGTTGTATTCTCATACAGCTCAATCCCAAACTCCACCTCGCGATTAGGAGGTAACCCAGGCAACTCCTCAGGAAACACACCAGGAAACTCTCGCACAGTCCTGATATCTTGCACACGCAACTCCTTAGAGCTAGGATTCATCACAAAAGCTAGATAAGCTTCACAACCTTGCCTCAGCATACGGCTCGCCTCCAATGTAGACACCACATTGGCAAGAAACTTCACATTCTCACCAACCACAACTACCTCATAATCATCCGCAAGCTTCAATGAAACTCGCTTATTCTCGCAATCCACAACAGCACGATGCTCAGCAAGCCAATCCATACCAAGGATTACATCAAAACCATAAAAAGGCAACTCCATAAGGTCAACATGAAAAACATGATCTTGAACAACCAAAGGACATCTTCTATAAAGCTTTCGAGTCACAACGGTCTCACCAAAAGAACTAGTGACACGCACACCAACATCCAAAGACTCAACAGGCAAACCAAGCAATTCAGCATGCTCACGCAATATGTATGAGTGCGTAGATCTAGAATCAATCAAGGAAAGTAATGACAAGGATTGCAAAGTAAAAGTACTTGCGATCACATCCGCGTCATTCCTTCCCTCCCGCTGAGCATACACCCTGGCTTGGCCACCACCCTCAGGCTGAATAGCCACAACATGAGCCACACCCCGACCACCTTCTTCTCTCTGCTGGAAGTTACCACGGCCGCGCCCATGACCTCTCTACGGTGCAGCAACAACAGGAGCACGCACTTGGCCACCAGCCAACATAGGACACTCTCTCCTCATGTGATCCGTAGATCCACAGTTCCAGCACGCATTACCAGCTACCACAACCGGAGCTTGCACCTCCTTCACAGCACGAGGACAATCACGCTTCATATGGCCACGCGAACCACATATCCAACATGCACTCGGATCAACTCTAGCATTACCTCCCCGAGCAGGCGCACCACCACCACGCTTAGCTGAGGACTGATACTTTTGATCACGTCTCCTCTTGTTCCGTCCACCACCGGAACTATATTCAGCTGCTCGCTTACCAGCACTTAACCCAGCACTTTTAGCAGATAAACCCAAGTTCATCTCAATATCCTTGGCTCAGCCCACCAGCACATCAAAATCATCATACTCGGTAGCCATCACATACATCTTAACTTCCGTCACTAAACCATAACGTAACCTTTCACACCTCTCCCGCTCATCTAGAACAAGCTCAGGTGCGTACTGACTGAGTCGAACAAACTGGACCTCATACTCAGCCACATACATGCTCCCCTGGGTAAGAGACATGAACTCCCTCTTCTTTTCATCTAGGTACCTCACACCTAGATACCTTCTTTTGAACGCGTTCTGAAAGAACGTCCAAGTTACGCCAGCTTCCGCCATCCCAACGATAGTGGTTGTCCACCACGTATAAGCATCATCCTGTAGCAAGGATACTACACAGCCCAGCTTTTGCACATCAGTGCAACTCATCTGACCCAAGATTCTCTTGGTACCCTCTAACCAAGACTCCGAACCTTCAGCTGACAAACCCCTGAACTCAGTCCCTCCTAGACTGCGCAAACGTTCCAAGGGTACTCTAACTCCAGCATCTCCCTGATGCCCAGCTCCTTGAGCTCCAGTTACCGCTGCTTGAAAAGCTCTAGCAATAGCTTGAATCAACATCGTCATGTCAGGAACAGCTTGCCCCTGACCAGCCTCAGGTCCAGCGACCCCAGCACCAGCTGCAGCTCCAGCTCCTTCACCCCTAGCATCACCACCACCAGGCGGAGGAGGTAAAACCACCGCACTTTCAACATTCTCCTCATTCTCATTCTCATTTTGAGCCGTAGCTCGCACATTACTCCTCAACTCTCTACGAGGTGCCATACTCTAACAATGCAATCACAATGCAAATAAACAAAGTCAGGCCCAGCAAGGTAAGCAATCCAAGTACTCAAGCTCATTTCCAATTAAAAACAATATCATTTCATTAGCTTTGATTTGGTAATGGGTACCCACAACATGCTTCACCACAGCATACACCTCAATTGCAACACATATACAATTCACTCAACATGCTTTCATTCAACAAGCATACAAAGCATACATACTTTAGTCATGCACACAATCATTCCCAATTACTCGAGAACTCAGCTCTGATACCACCAAATGTAACCCCCTTAACCCGGCCTAGACGGTTGACCTGAATTAAGAAGTTTACACGGGGAAAACAAAAGTCAACCCGAAAGTAAACCTTGATTAACGACCCTTTTTTTCTTTTTAATATTGTCTAGATGCACATTATCCCTATATATGATCATACAAACGGCATATTCAAAGATCATAACCATCAGAGAACATTCAGGGACCCAATTGCACAAAATACAACTTTAGGGACCAAATTGTAAATTCTGAAAATTATAAGGACTTAACTCAAATTAAAGTTACCAATATGTAATTAATCATATTTTTGCTTCTCTATCAAATTTCAGCTCAAACGGACATCTCAAACTCATTTAATTGCAATAACAAGGTTTAGGACTAAAATGCAAACATTTCAAAACATATAACCAACAATTTCAGTGCCCAACGGCCGAGTATTTCGAAACAGGGAAGACCCGTTCCGAAACGCGGGACCGTTCCACAACTGGTACCGAAACAGGGCCTGGCAGAGGCCAAACCGTTCTGGAACAGTTCCTTCCGTTTCGGAACGCCCAGGCCATTTCACGCCCCCGTTCCGATACGGTAGCACCTGTTCCGAAACAGGCTGCCCAGATTGCAGAAAAATTGCTGGTTTAACACATAATTGACCTATCTAACATGCCCCAAAAGCCACCAAATTTTACCAGCAAGTCATTCAACATACAAAGAACATAATTGCATCAACCAAACATCAACATGGCATCAATTATGAAAATCCCCAATTCTATAGGCATGCATCCTACTTAGAAAAACCATTCAAGCATCAATAAACCAAAACCATATCACAAAGGCCAATTACAAGCTCAAACATTATCAACATCATAAATCCAACTTAGGGAGTCCAAATCATCTACCAAAACAACAACATAGGTCCCCCATTGCCAAATGCCAAAAGCTAATAGTGTTTAAGAAACCTTCACCATACTTGAGCTTAGTTCACCACTTGGATTCTTGCCCTCCTTGCTCCCCTCAATGTACTTTAATGCTCTGCATTATTGTTTTTAGAAAAGAGAGAGCGTAAGCAAAAGCTTAGTGAGGAATGCTCATTTAAAACCACAAAATAATGCATTTATAAAACATCTTTATAAACCTTAAATCAATCATCCTTTGCACATGCACTAAAGCATTTAAAACAAGCAATTCATGCTTCAAGTTCATATCATGTCATATTGGCAACAAGTGATACATCAACATAAGATCCACACATGGACTTTTAAACACCATTGTGATCTTATAATTTCCAAGGACCACACATGGACTTTTAAACACCATTGTGTCCTTAACATCACCCATGGACTTTTAAACACCATGACAAGGACCACACAAGGACTTTTAAACACCTTTCTGTCCTTAACAAGAATTTCCCAAGGACTTTTAAACACCTTGGAGTTCTTAAGTAACAAGGCTCACACAAGGAATTTTAACCACCTTTGTAACCTTAACCAAGAACCAACCATGGACTTTTAACCACCATGTTGTTCTTAAATAAACAAGCCCCACTCAAGGAATTTTAACCACCTTGGTGATCTTAACCAAGAACCAACCATGGACTTTTAACCACCATGTTGTTCTTAAATAAACAAGGCTCACACTAGGACTTTTAACCACCTTTGTGACCTTAACCATCACTTGCCAATATGCATCATCAACCACAATATTCCACTGTTTTAAAGCATTTAACAAAGCCGTAAACATCATGCCTCTTTAAGCATCATACCACATTATAACAATGTTCAAAAACAAGGATCTCTTACCTTGAGCATCCTTCAACACATGGCTTATAATCTCAGCAAATAAACATGCTAAATATGCTTTCAAAACAGGATTTAAAACATGCAAACAAACCACATTGCATACAACCAATCCATGGTTCATCACCAAGAGAGTTTTTCCGAAAACTTACTCTTGAGCTTAGCTAAGTTCCTTAGACTTAAACTAAACTCCCAAACCTTCAAAACATTGGTTTCAAAGCTGAAAACCAAAATCCACTCACCGATTCCGTTTCGCCACTTGCCGAAACACCAATCAAGCTTCCGGATCACCACCACTAGGATCCAAAGATGACTCCCCTGTTTTAAACACATCAAAGCAGAGGATTAATGCATCATCATGCATTAATAACTTCAATGAAAGCACCTAAACTCGTTGCTCTCATCCACACTCCATTTTCGGCTACCAAACACAACCGAAAATGCATCCAAACAACTCCACAACACTACCCAGCCAAGATCCATCAAATCTAATCATCTTTACACATCAATTAACATCCAAAAAGGATCTATCATCACCCTTATACCTCTAGCTATAACAGATCATCAAGATCACTCCAAAAACAACCAAGAACTCAAGCTAAACTTAGGAAAATCAACCTATCCGGGATTGCATTGATTAAACCTCAATTTCTCATCAATTTATCATTCATTTAACATCAAAAAGACACCTCAAATCACTGCGCAAACAGATCATACGAATTTTAACCAAAATCAACCAAATCTTGCATTTAATAGCCAAGATCAAGAACACAACCTTAAAACCATTTATAAAACACAAATTAAGGATTGAGAACTTGGGAATTTCAGTAAAGAACTGAGAGTTTAGGGGAGAAGGACGTTCTTACCTCCAAACTTGAGTTTTCTCCCTTTTTGGAACCAAATTCTTGAAAATCCACTTAGCAAATGTAAAGGTTTTGTTGAAGAGATGATTGGAGATCAAAAGAGAATTGAAATGAGTTATTTAGGTGACAAAATCAGAAAGAAAAGCTCTGGAGAAAAGGTGTTTGGTTTGAGAGAAAAGATGAGAGAAAATGAAAATGGAAATTTGGAAAGTTAGTTAGCAAATGCCAAAATATCTTCCCTCCACTTTTCTTTTTTTTTTTAAAACCATTAATTAATCATTTAATACTTTAGAAAAATCTGGAGAAACTCCCATTGGGTAAATAGCTCCTTAAAGATTCAAAGTTTCAATCCTTTTTAAAACAGTCTCACAGTTTTCAAAAATTACATTTTGGTCACTAACCAAAATTTCACACTTCCAAACCTCATTTTGTAAAATTGATTTCAGCATACTCTTATATATAATAAAAGAGGATTTTAAGACATTTTTTCATATTTTTAATGCAAGCCGAACTAGGCTTTCCTAAATTCACTTTGATATATTCGAAACGCACTCCGACCGAACCGAAACCCAAAACTCCTAAGCCCAAAACCGGGGCGTTACAGTCTTTAATGCAACATTTCTCAAAGCTTTCCCATCTCATTCAAAATCATAACATTTTCCATGCTTTAAAACAAAAGCTCAAAACTCATCAATGCAACATGTTATTTCATGAAATCTTTTCAAACATCATCTCATACTACAAATCATGCATAAAAACAGTAGGAATTTATCTATCTCAAAACATGAGCATGTAAAAGCATTTTAGGGGCAACTTCCACATATATGAGAGAAATCTAGCCAATACTTACTTCCAGATTTAGGAATGTGTTTCAAACCTTTCCTAAATCCCAAAACCTTGATTCTTTATCCATTAAGGACTTCTAAAACCATTCACACTCACCGATTACGTTTCTCTTGCTCGCCGAAATGCTATCTAAGCTCCCGGATCAACACCAAAGGCGTTCGAAGATGTCTCCCCTGTTTATAACACATAAGAGCATAGGATTAATGCATCATCATGCATTGAAATCATCAGCCACACACCCAAACTCGGTGCTCTACTCAAGAACCTCATTTCGACTACAAAAAACAACCAAAATCACCTTCAAACTCTTCCAAAACAAACCCCGGCCAAGATCAATCACTTCTAATCATTTCAAAACATCAATCAACATAAAAAAACCACCACAAACTCGTCCTTATACCTCAAGCTATAACAGAACACAAAAATCACCACAAAAACCATCATTCTAGCATACAAAACTTTGGAACCCAAGCCTATTCAGGATTTGTTTGATAAATCCTCATTTATAACATCAATTACCATCCAAAACACATTAGAAAACAACATCTAAACTGAGCCTAACCAACAGCCATGAAAATCATCAAGATCTCTCCAAAAACCTTGAGTTTTAATACAATTTCTTGTTTCTAACATTAAAGCAACTCAAAAATCAGTAACAAAGGATTGATAACTTGGGAATTTCAGTAAAGAATTGATCATTAGAGGAGAAGGACGAAGCTTACCTCTAATGCTGATTTTTCCTTGATTTGGGCAAGTTTTCATGAAAATCCAATGTAAAAACAAGAGGATTTAGTGAGGAAAAGATTAGGTATCAAAATGAGATTGAAATCTCATCAAAAGGAATGACAATTGGAGGCTAATTGATGGAGGAAATGTGTTTGGCTGAAAAGAAATTGAGAGAAAATGAAATGAGAGAAAATTGACATAAGGTAGTTATGAAAAGTCAAAGATATTTTGTCCTTTTAATTATCTTTATTTCCTTTATCTAAAACATTATTAAAATCACCCAAAATAAGGAGAAATCTGATTAAAACATTTTGGTAAAATTAGCTCCTTAAAGATTCAAAGTTTCAATCGTTTACAAAACAATCAATATTTAACTTTTGCAAAAACTGCGATTTGGTCACTACACCGAAATGTAGTATTTCCAAACCTTATTTTGTAAAATTGTTTTCACCATAATCATTCATATAATAAATAAGGATTTTTAGGTATTTTTCCATATTTTTAAAGCAATCCGAACTAGTGTGTTCCCTGAATCTCCCTTAAAGATTTGAACCGTTCTCGACCGGTCCAATTCGAACTCTAAAACATCTAGGCCCAAAATCGGGGCGTTACAACTCTCCCCCTCTTAAGAAATTTCATCCTCGAAATTTACCTGGAGGAAAAAGGTAAGGAAATTTCTTCTTCATGTCTTCCTTCCTTTCCCATGTGGCTTCCTCAACACCACGATGTCTCCACAAGACTTTAACTAGCTCGATGATCTTACCTCGGAGAACCTTACTATCCGAATCCAGAATCTCAACTGGTTCCTCATCATACGTCAAGTTCGGATTCAACTCAACTTCCTCCACAAGCATAACATGCGAAGGGTCCGATCTATATCTCCGAAGCATGGATACATAAAACACATTATGTATCTTGTCTAACTCATGAGGTAGTCTCAGCTTGTAAGCAACAGGACCCACACGTTATATCATCTTGTATGGTCCAATGTACCTTGGGCTCAACTTGTCCTTCCGGCCAAACCTTATCACCTTCTTTCCAAGGTGAAACTTTCAAAAACACACGGTCACCCACCGCAAATTCTATCTCCTTACGCTTCAAATCCGCGTAAGATTTTTGCCGATCCGACGCTACCTTCAACCGCTCACAAATGAGCTTCACCTTCTCGGTGGTTCCTTTCAACAAAGGCGGCATCGAGATCAAATTTTGTCCCGTTTCAGCCTAGCAAAGAGGAGTTCTGCACTTCCTCCCATAGAAAGCTTAAAGTTCCATTTGAATACTTGACTGGTAACTATTATTATAAGAAAACTCCACCAAAGCCAAGTGCTTCTCCCAAGAGCCTTGAAATTCAATAACACACCACCTCAACATATCCTCAAGCACTTGGATAACACGTTCAGACTGTCCATCCATTTGCGGATGATAAGAAGTACTAAAATTCAGCCGCGTTGTAACACCCCCTTCCCGGCCTGGTAGAGAACCGGATCGAAGAGCGTTACCGAAACAATGCGATAACATCTTTTAACTTCACACATAAAAACTTTTCCCAAAACTTAAATCTTGCACTTATTATTTAAGCCTTTAACAATATTTTATTTGAACATGACGTTACCAGATTTACGTATTAGTCCATTTTATTTTCCATTAAAGCCTTAGGAAGATCAACCCCGTATCGAAACGCCTGAGCTGTTTCGGTGCGGCTTGACTAAGGTCATCTTATTGATTGTTCCTTTATAACTGTATCGATACGGTTTGACCCGTATCGGTATGGGTTGTCTAACCTTGACTCATCTTTGACTCGTTTCGAAACCTGTATCGAAACAGAGGCCTCCAGTAGCCAAATTGTTCCGAAACAGTTTTATTCTGTTTCGGTACACTCTGCCTCCCATGCCCAAATTACACGAATTTGATTAGTTTTTATTCATTTCTGACTACATAAACATGGTTCAAAAGCATTGGAACTTTTACCCACAACCTTTTAGGGTATAAACTACTGACATGCCAAGTTTTAAAGCCATTCAAATATGTTTACGAGGTTTTACCATTTTAGCATAAAACACGAACTATATGTCATGACATATTTCACGAAAAGCACTATCCAACCATTTACTTCATAAACACATAGACATAACATAGACATACCAAAATAGACATATCAAACTTATACATAGACCTTGCCACCATACTAGGAGTGCGAAGGATAAAACACCTTACTTGGACTTGGTTGTGTCTTGCGCAACGTACCAACTTCTCCGATCTCGATCCCGATACTTGCTTATCCTGAAATGGATGCATGAAATGCATTAAGCATACTTTGCCTAGTGAGGTAGTCACATAACTATAAATATACATATCATGATTTATAACATGCTTTCTAAGAATCATAACATTAATCATGTAATATCATGGCATATTTCATATTCATAACAAGGCATATAACAATATCATGGTTCATGGCAATCATTATCTTGAGTTCATAATTT
This sequence comes from Hibiscus tridactylites, assembly GCA_958450335.1. Lineage (NCBI taxonomy): Eukaryota > Viridiplantae > Streptophyta > Magnoliopsida > Malvales > Malvaceae > Hibiscus > Hibiscus tridactylites. The sequence continues at coordinate 48,704,717 of OY288266.1, forward strand.
CCTTGGATCGATTCGTGGTATATGGATACAAGAATTCCACCTCCTGGCCAATACACATAAATGGTCATCATGCCGACATCGCCAAAGACCAAACACAATACATCCCTCCACCTCGCCAAATCATATAGGCCGTAGCCCTATGACCATAGTCCACTCGTACACTAAGCTCATGAATTCTATGGCATGCCAATTGTGTCCAATACTTCGAATCCAAGGTTCATATTTCATAATTCATAAAAATAACAATTTCATTTATGCATATCATACTTATCACATGTAAATGCTTGCAATGAATTTCATAATTAACATGCTTAAAAATCATGGAATCAACGAAATGCTTACCATACACTTACCAACATATGATCAATGATGAAAGCCTCTAACTCAAAGGTTAGTATTGACATTTATAACAAAAAATTCGAGTAGGCCCTTGCCAAACTCGAGACGCTACTACACTCACCTCGATATTAAGGTTCTCGAATAACGACGCCTTTTCCCTTGGTTGGCGGTTGTCCTTTCTCAATTCCTTGAACTAGATTAAATAGGAATCGATTAGGACCGACAATATAATATCGAATAAATATAAAATATTAATCAGACTCGATACTGAAACTTAAACCAACCAAGGATTTGAGCTTACCTCGACGTCAGCATAGATTCGATATTACTATATCGAAAATATCGGACCACCAATCTAGTAATGAACCACCTAATTATTGTTTCTTCATTGACTCCTTATTTTCTTGAATCGTCGTGCACTTCCATGGGGTTATCTCCCTATTTATAGCACTCAGCCTCCCCCTAAAACAATTTCCTCATTTCTACGTTTAGGCATGGCTTGCCATCTAATGCCACGTAGTGGCTTATTCACCATTTAAGGGCGACGTGGCCTTAATTTGGGGTATTTTCCCCTTAGTGTAAGCCATGATAGTGGCTTAATTGCCACTTTTAACGTGGCTTGGCCGAATGCCCCCACTACGTGGGCTTTACATGTCAAATTCCTTCAAAATGAAGGAATTACATGGAAATTTATTTTTTTCTTCCACCTCCACGTATGTTGGAGTGTTGGCAGATTTTGGGGGCTTAATTTCCAACCCATGTCCACGTGGTGAAGCAAACAAGGCCTATGGCCATTTGTGCCCATGTGTGGTAGGCTTGTGCCGCATCATCCCACTATGTGGGGAATGCACGGCCATTTCCTTCACTCTGAAGGATATGTCGTGGGTCCCTCACTTTGATTATTATTATTATTAAATAATAATAACCACACTCTTTACTAATTTAAATTAGATTCAAGGTCGGACAATTACGTCATTTAAACACAACGGTACAAAATATTCGGTCATCGAAACTTAATTTCGACTAGACCGATTTTTGGGGTGTTAAACGCGTACCCAAAGCTTGATGCAAACACTCCCAAAACCTTGTGGTGAACCTCAGATCTCTATCCGACACTACAGACTTTGGTACACCATGCAAACGTACAATCTCAACAATGTACAACTCCGCAAGCTTATCCAAAGTGAACGTAGTATGCACAGGTAAGAAATGCACACGCTTCGTAAGATGATCCACAATTACCCAAACAAAATTCTTCTTTGATGGCGATAGAGGCAAACCAGACACAAAGTCCATGGTAATCCTCTCCCACTTCCATTCAGGGATCCTTAACGGCTGCAACAACCCTGAAGGAAACTGATGTTCAGCCTTAACCCGTTGACAAACTATACATTCAGTAACGTACACAACGACATCTTTCTTCAATCCCACCCAATAGTACTCATCCTTCAGATCACGATACATCTTTGTACTACCAGAGTGCAAAGCAAAAGGACTACTAAGAGCTTCGGTCAGAATAGCGCGCCTTAACTCACCATCATTTGAAACCACTATAAGACCTCCAAAACATAAAACACAATCATCATTAAAACATAAATCTGATGGTCTACCCTCAGCAATATCCTGAACATGTGGCACCAAAGAATCATCCAACAGTTGTTTATCCTTTATCAACTGGATTAGAGATTGTTTCAATTGCAATTCAGCAACAAGACCACCATCTCGTGATATGCTCAAGCTATAAAACATCTCCCTTAACTCCACCGCAACTTTCCTGCTCAAAGCATCGGCCACAACATTGGCCTTCCCCGGATGATACTCAATTGTTAGATCGTAATCCTTAAGCAATTCCACCCAATGTCATTGCCTAAGATTTAACTCCTTCTGAGACATCAAATACTTCATATTTTGTGATATGTATACACAGTACACTTCTCACCATAGAGATAATGTCTCTAGATCTTTAGAGCAAAAACCACTACAACCAACTCAATATCATGCGTAGGATAATTGTACTCATGCACTTTCAACCGTCGCGATGCATAATCCACTACCTTACCCTCTTGCATTAACACACACCCCAAACCAACATAGGATGTGTCACTATACAGCACAAACTCTTTCCCTGGCTCAGGTTGAACCAAGATAGGAGCTTGCGTCAAAGCTGCTTTTAGCTTATAAAAAGCTTGTTGTCTTGCTTCCGTCCACTCATACTTAACATCCTTTTGCAACAACTTCGTCAAAGGAGCATCAATCTTAGAAAATCCATCCACAAACCTCTAGTAGTATCCTACCAACCCAAGGAAACTACGGACTTCATGAACGGACTTAAGAGGCTTCCAATTCATCACCGCCTCTACCTTCTGGGATCAACCCGAATCCCTTCCGCCGAAACCACGTGACCAAGGAAAACAAATTCCTTTAGCCAAAACTCACATTTGCTCAGCCTAGCATAAAGTTGATTTTCTAACAGCGCTTGCAAAACGATCCTCAAATGACCTTCATGCTCCTCCTCAGTACGAGAGTACACAAGGATATCATCGATGAACACCACAACAAACTTGTCCAAGAATTTATGGAACAACTATTCATCATGTCCATGAAAGCAGCAGGAGCATTCGTTAATTCGAACGACATCACAAGGAACTCATAATGACCATACCTCGTCCTAAAGGCTGTTTTCGGCACATTCACATCCTTCACCTTTAATTGATAGTACCCTGACCTCATATCAATCTTTAAAAACACAACCGCTCCGCGAAACTGATCAAAAAGATCATCAAACCTCGGCAAAGGATACTTGTTTTTGATGGTCAACTTATTCAGCTGATGATAATCAATGCACATCCTCATCGTGTCATCTTTCTTTTTAACAAACAAGACCGGTGCACCCCATGGTGACACACTAGGCCGTATGAAGCCACGGTCAAGAAACACCTAAAGCTGCGTCTTCAACTCCTTGAACTCTTTGGGTGCCATGCGATAAGGAGCAATGGACACCAGAGTTGTGTTCTCATACAACTCAATTCCAAATTCAACCTCTCGACTAGGTGGTAAACTCGGTAATTCCTCCGGAAACACTCTAGGGAACTCACACACGGTTCTTATATCCTGAACGCGCACCTCCTTTGAATTGCAATTCATAAGAAAGGCTAGATAAGCCTCACACCCTTGCCGCAACATCCTACTTGCTTCCAATGTAGACACCACATTAGCTAGAAACTTCACATTTTCTCCCACCACCACAACCTCATAATCATCCGCAAGTTTCAACAAAACTCGCTTGTTTTCGAAATTCACAACAGATCTATGCTCGACAAGCCAATCCATGCCAAGAATTACATCAAAACCATAGAATGACAATTCCCTAAGATCATCCAGAAATACATGATCTTGCACCATTAAGGGGCAGCTAGGATTGCAATATGTCGGGTGTGTAGATCCACAATATGTCGGGTGTGTAGATCCACAATCAATCAAAGAAAGTACCACGGCCGCGCCCACTACCTTTCTGTGGCTCAGCTGCTCTCACTGGAGCATGTCCCTCTCTCAACGACTGAGGACAATCTTTCTTCATATGCCCCCGATTACCACAGTTCCAACAAGTACCAAGGTTACCCCAACACTCACCAACATGTCTCTTACCACACCGGTTACACTCAGGAGTTCTCAAGAAAGCATTTGGTCCTTGCTGACCTCTTCCAGGTTTACCACCCCCGCGTCTAGCATCAATATCCAGCCTTCTATCCTTATGCCTCTTTTTGCAATCTTACCAAAATCACGCCCAGCAGCTCACTTCCCCAAGCTAGATCCTCCTGCTCGACTCGCTAAACCAAGATTCAACTCAATGTCCTTGGCTCTAGTTACCAAGATATCGAAAATTAGTATAATCGGCTGCGACCATATAGGTTTTTACGTCTGCCACCGGCCCATAGCGGAACCATTCACATCTCTCTCTCTCATAAGGAATCAGCTCAGGCGCATATTGGCTAAGGCGTACAAACTGAATCTCATATTCTACCACCGTCATACTCCCTTGCACAAGAGACATAAACTCCCTCTTTTTCTCGTAGAGGTAGCGAACTCCTAAATATTTCCGCTTGAACGCATGTCCAAGTCACTTCATCATCCTCTATTCCAGCAATAGTGGTCGTCCACCACGTGTATGCATCACCATGCAACAAGGACACAATACATCCCAGCTTCTGTACATTGTGGCAATTCAGTTGTTCAAGTATTCTCTTGGTACTCTCTAACCAAGACTCGGTACCTTCCGGAATCAAACCCCTAAACTCAGTCCCTCCCAAACTGCGAAGGCACTCCAACGGCAACCTTACATTAGCACCATCATGTGGTGCAGCTCCATGAGCTCTAGCTACTGCTGCCTGGAAAGCTCCAACAATACCTTGTATCAGAACGATCATATCAGGAGCAGCATGCCCCTGACCTCCCTCGGGTCCAGCAACCCCAGCACCAACTCCAGCAGCACCATCCCTAGATCCACCACCACCAGGTGGTCCACCAAGGGGAGGAGGTAGATCCTCAACATTCTCTACATTCTCATTCTCAGCCATGGAACGGGTATTGATTCTAAGCTCTCTACGTGGCCCCAAAATAAAACAATGCAACTGAAAAAACACAATAAATCCAATTAGGCATAATAAGGCAAGTAATCCATGTACTCAAGCTCATTTTTGAAAACAATTCTTCTCATTAGTAATGATATGGCAATGGGATCCCCAACTATACTCCAAACATAGCATAGCATCACAATTTCATCTCAATTGAATCATACATCAATATTCATACATCATACCTCCACTGAAAAGTCACAAACACACATAACTGCATGCAACAACCACTTACCAAGCCCCAAATATTTGCAAACATGGCTCTGTTACCAACAAATATAACCCTCTTAGCCCGGCCTAGACGATTGACCGGAACTACGAAGATTACACGGGGAAAACCCAAGTCAACCCGAAAGTCAACCTTGATTAACGACCCTATTTTTATTTTTATCTTTTCTAGATGCATATTAAGCCTAAGTGACCACTCAGGAAACATAGGAGAGAAAAACACAGCGATCGGAAATCATTTAAGGACTCAATTGCATGAATTACACTTTTAGGGACCAAAATGTAATTTTTAAAAAATATAAGGACTCTGCAAAAATTAAAATTACCAATATGTAATTAGTCATGTTACATGGCTCTCTGTCAAATTTCAGTTTAAAACAACATTCCAAGCTCAAGCAATTGCATCCACAACATTCAGGACTAAAATGTAAAGGATGGATACTTAGAACAATTCAAATCATCATCCAACGGTCATCTATTTCGGAACACCAACTTCCGTACCGAAACGCCCATGTCGAAATGGTGTTGACCATTTCGGTAGTCGAGTGCGTTCCGAGACCGGTATCGAAACAAGCCTCTCCAGTAGCCAAAATGTTCCGAAACACCTTCAAATGTTCCGAAACACTATGGCCATTACAAGCCTCGTTTCGAAACAGTTAAGGGTGTTTCGATACACCCTGCTCTGTGACAGCAGAAATTGCTGGTTTTTCAACTCTTAACCCACTCAAACATGCTTTAATTTGTACCATAACATACCAACAACTTGTTTAGACACTAAAGATCATATTTAAGAACCTTAAGCTAGATCATGGCATCAAACACATGAACATTCAATCTATATGCATGCTTCCTGGCCACAAATCCAAATATAAGCTTTCGAACCTCAAACCAAACCATTAGAACTGTTTACAACCCATAAAAGCCATCACAAACATGCCTCAAACTTAGGGAGTTCAAAACACATCTCCCAAATACAACCTTTGAGTCCCATTGCCAAATATCAAAACTAAAGTGTATAAAAACATCACCATACATGAGCTTTGCACTTCCTTGGATGTTCTTAACCTTCTTGCTAACCAAAAACACTTCAATTATCTACATTGTTGGTGAAAGAGAGCGTAAGCACATTTGCTTAGTGAGGCAAGCTCTAAGAAAACCAACACAACAATGCATTATTCAAAACACTTTCTCAAAAGCCTTTTTCTACAACATGCTCATTCTATCTCATGCTTGAAAACCATTTCAAAGCAAATCTCCATTGAAAACACATGTACCTCAATTCTATCTCATGCATTTAAACCAATGCAAATCTCATGGCAAGGTCATACACATGCTTGTGAAAACTAAGCATTTCATATACAAGTCTCATATGTCTTTCTCATAGCATAAATCATCTCATCAATAGGTACATGTGAATCAAAAGCATTTTCATATATTATATTGGCATTTCACATCTCCTTATTACTCGGATATGCAGACAACTTTCTCAAACCACTAGACACTTCCGGTGGAATCTCACATCACTGTACCCACTTGTCTAGTAACATAGCTTCCGGTGGAATCTCACATCACCGTACTCACATGGCGGAATCTCTCATCGCCACAAAGCTTGGGTATTTCACCAAGTCCTACCCGATGGAATGCCCATCATCGGTCTCTACCTTTGGATTGAATCCAAAGATCACGTACGAATTTTTAGTTTATAGTGCACTCTTATCCTATTGATCCATCAATTATATCCGGTAAAAATATCTCATCTTCTATACCGATATATTATGTCAAAACATCATTTCACCTACTGTTTTAAATGCAATATTTCTCAAAGCTTTCTCATCTCATTCAAAATAATAACATTTGTCGTGCTTCAAAAAAAAAGCTCAAAACTCATCAATGCAACATGTTATTTCATGAAATGTTTTCAAGCATCATCTCATGCTACAAATCATGCATAAAAACAGTAGGAATTTATCTATCTCAAAACATGAGCATGTAAAAGCATTTTAGGGGCAACCACCACATATATGAGAGCAATCTAGCCAAAACATACTTCCGGATTTAGGAAGTTGTTTCAAACCTTTCCTAAATCCCCAAACCTTGATTCTTTGTCCCTCAAGGACTTCTAAAACCATTTGCACTCACCGATTACGTTTCGCTTGCTCGCCGAAATGCTATCTCAACTCCCGGATCAACACCAAAGCCGTCCAAAGATGTCTCCCCTGTTTATAACACATAAGAGCGGAGGATTAATGCATCATCATGCATTGAAATCATCAGCCACACACCCAAACTTGATGCTCTACTCAAGAACCTCATTTTGAATACTAAAAACAACCGAAATCACCTCCAAACTCTTCCAAAACAAAACCCAGCCAAGATCCATCACTTCTAATCATTTCAAAACATCAATCAACATCAAAAACCACCACAAACTAGTCCTTATACCTCCAGCTATAACAGAACACCAAAACCACCCCCAAAAACTATCATTCTAGCATACAAAACTTAGGAACCCAAGCCTATTCGGGATTTGTTTGATAAAACCTCATTTATAACAACAATTACCATCCAAAATACATTAGAAAACAATCTCAAAATAGAGCCTAATCAACAATCACAAAAATCATCAAGATCTCTCCAAAAACCTTGAGTTTTAATACAATTTATTGTTTCTAACTTTAAAGCAACTCAAAAATCATTAACAAAGGATTGATAACTTGGGAATTTCAGTAAAGAACTGATCATTAGAGGAGAAGGACGAAGCTTACCTCTAATGGCTGATTTCTCCTTGATTTGGGCAAGTTTTTATGAAAATCCAATGTATAAACAAGATGATTTGGTGAGAAAAATATTAGGTATCAAAAGGAGATTGAAATCTCATCAAAAGGAATGAAAATCAGAGGCTAATTGATGGAGGAAATGTGTTTGGCTGAAAAGAAATTGAGTGAAAATTGACATAAGGTAGTTATGAAAAGTCAAAGATAGCTTTTCCTTTTAATTATCTTTATTTCCTTTAATTAAAACATTATTAAAATAACCCAAAATAAGGAGAAATACGATTAAAATTTTTTTGGTAAAATTAGCTCCTTAAAGATTCAAAGTTTCAATCATGTACAAAACAATCACTATTTAACTTTTTCAAAAACTGCGATTTGGTCACTACACCGAAATGTTGTATTTCCAAACCTTATTTTGTAAAATTGTTTTCACCATAATCATTCATATAATAAATGAGGACTTTTAGGTATTTTTTCATATTTTTAAAGCATCCCGAACTAGGTGTTTCCTAAATCTCCCTTAAAGATTCGAACCGTTCTCGACCGGTCTGACTCGAACTCTAAAACATCTACGCCCAAAATCGGGGCGTTACATATCTCCAGTAGACAAGTTTCTAAAAAAAGTATCGATACGGTAAGAACCGTATCGATACTCATAAACGTTTTTGAGCAATTTGGCCTTGGAACATTTAGAAAAGGTTTAGGAGTTTGAGTTTTCCAAACTAGAGCAAAGCCTTGTTGATTTGAAACCTTTTGAGGGACTTAAAAGTTCATTTCAAGTTTTACAATTTGGTCCTTAAAATACTTTGTTATACCAAAATCAAACATAGGTTTTACAGTGTTCCTTTCTTCTCGTTCTTTGTTATTTTTTCCCTATTCCTAATTTTATGCAGAACAACATAAACTATTTATAGGGAAAATGTGTCCGTTCATATATCAACCCTAGCGGTTGCAAAGATTACTAACCCAAAAGCTATTATTTCATTTGAAACTATCTTATAATGGCACTGGATATTTTAATCTTTTTAGTTGGACTAAAATAACATGACTAACGAATCTGGACTTCGTAGTTCCGAAACTGAGAACAATAACTCCTTTACTTTGAATTTAGCGGTTGACGGGTTGGATGGGTTTCAAATTAAATTCCTATATGTTCTTTCGGTACCGGTTGGTGATAATATTGGGTCATATTTATGGCCAATCATATTAGAAACAAAAAGACAATTTCGGGCGCGAACCAAAATTTTTAAATCATTTCCACCCAATAAAAATTGGTTTTGATACTAGCCATTCACACCTTTCAACTGAAACCGTTAGTAAAACATGTAATATTTCAAGTTTGATGTGATACGCTCGAAATTGTATATGCAAACATTCCATACTCGTCGCATTACAGAAAACACACTTTCTGTGACCAGTTACATGGCACATCTATGTTAAGGTTTACTATTTTATTGTATTTGTAACCCCCTTTGCCCTGCCTAGACGCCCGACCTGAACTAAGAAGATTACACGGGGAAAATCGAAGCCAACTCGTTAAAGCCGACTTCGATTAATGACCCTTTTTTTATCTACTCTATATGCACATTAAGATCTTATGCGTTAAACTGAACACTTTAAAAGAAACGGTGCAACAAACAGAGTTCGATTTGAGGTTCGATTGCTTACATTTAACTTTTAGGGACTAAATTTTAATTTTTGAAAACTACATGGATTAATCCAATTTTAAGATTACCAATCCTTAATTAGTCATGTAACATGCTTCCATGTCAATTTTCATCACAATCGGATCATCCAAACTCATCCAATTGCATGCTCAACATTCAGGGACCAATATGTAACATTTCAGAACTTTAAAATACACTTTTAACAGAAATTAACGGTCAGGTATCAGTACACCTAGGGCCCGTATCGATATGCGGGAAGGCATTAGCCAAAGTTTGGAAAAGGGTATCGATACCCTTCCTTCCGTATCGACACGCCCTTCAAGGATAGCCCATGCGTATCAATACGCGGGTAATTTGTATCGATACCCCTTTGATGATTTGCCTGAATTATGCCTTCGAGTATCGATACCCAAGCCCGAGTATCGATACTCGTACCATAAAATCACATTCAACAGCCACAAATAAGCATTTAACATCATCTAAGCACGCCCAAAACATCTATACAATTTATAACAAACATTTCCAACTTATATGCATTAACAACCATCCACAATATTAGCATTAGGCATGGCAATTTATGAAGATCATGAAACTATAAAAGCATGCTTTAAAACACTTATATAGACATATCCAAAATACCAAATAGAAATCCACAAACCATATAGAGACCAAATATGTGTCTCAAAACACAAACTAAACATACTCAAGGTGTCACATATCACCAAGCAACTCATGAGTGGAAATCCCTCCCATTGCCACTTATTACACTAAGTTAAATCACATACTTTACTTAGCCAAAACACTTGTATATCCTTTGCTTGCTTGCTGCCAACTATGCTCAATTCTATGCATTGATGAAACAAATGATCGCAAGCACAAAGCTTAGTGAGGACCGCTATAAAACCAAAACATTCATCAATGCATTTTCAAAACAAAAACATCAATCTTTGTAAATACATGCCTTCCTTTAAAACATGCACTTTTAAAGCATATTTCATCTTTCACATCCACATGCTTATTGCATCATTAACCAAAATAGCAAAACCTTTGCTCATGATTAAACCAAGCATCACATGCATTATAGCATAAGTCTCAAACATCACATGCTTTCTCATAAAAAAATTATCCCACAATAATACATTATAACATCATCATTATATTGGCCCACAAGTGATTTTTAACGTAAACCATTCCATAACACAACACAATCGGATACGCGGATTACAAGTGTTGTCCCACACGCTTCATACACACTAACGACAACACTCAAGGCTCACACACGGGATTAGACCATCAACTGTTGTGACACCCGTGGTGGAGTTTAACGGTACAATCACAATCCCTCAACACCCGTGATGGAGTTTAATGGTACAATCCCAACCCCTCAACATCATTCATCGGTAGTTGTATAACCCACTAGCAAAAGCCGGGACACAAAACAAGGCTTACACATGGAAGCTACCTCAACCATTGTAATCACCTTAACAAAGCTCACACACGAGAGCAATCCTCCGCCGTTGTGGTGACGCCAATTCCTCAATCACTAGGGTACTTAGATGGAGTGTACGAAACAATCTCAACCCCTCGACATCCAAGGCTACTTAATTCACGGTGCACCCAATCCAATAGTCGGCTAACTATATTCGTTTAAAGTAACTAAAACCATTTACCATCACTTGCCAATATAATCACCAATCATCATTAATTCACTGTTTTACTAGCATAAACCACAATGCCACTTTTACAAGCATTAACATGCTTAAAACCAAATGCATAAATCATATAAACTCAAGGATTACTTACCATGTGCATCCTTAACAAAAATGGCATTTAAAACCAGCAACATCATTGCTCAAAACATGCTTTAAAACAGAAATCAAAACACATTTAAATCAAGAGAATTTTAAACCAAAACATAGCACAATTCGAGAGAGACTTTCGCTTTACTTACTCTTGAGTTTAGAAATGTGTTTCAAACTTACACTAATCTCCCAAAACAACAGTCAAAACGTTTCAAAGCTGGAAAACTCTTTTCCACTCACCAATACGCGAAACTTCGCTTGTCGACGTGAAGATCACTCGCCCGAAGCTTCCAAAATCGCTTTGCTAGCTTCCGGATCAATATCCCATGCTTTAAGAGCATCTAAAACAGAGATCCAATGCATTAAAATGCATTCTAACTCCATCAACTAAACAAAAATGCGTTGCCTAGTACCACAACATCAATTTACCCATCCGAAACAACCGAAAACTCATTCGATTACTTCCTAAACCAAGCCCAGCCAACAATCAACACTTCCAATCATTAATATTCATCAAATCACATCTAAAAACAACCTAAACCCTTCAATATATCTCCAGCAAACATATAACCATCAGATCACTTCAAAAACACAACTAAAACCATCATAAAACTTAAGGATCTTAAGGATTTAGGGATCTATATCATCAAAACTCTTTTTCAACATCATAATCAACTCAAAACTCAATTATAAACCATCATAAATAGAGCTTAACATTAACACCCCGAAAATCAAGAATTACACCTTAGTTTTGCAAGATTTTGATCTTAAATCAAAACTATAATTAAAACTAGTTAAAAACAATAATTGAGAGTCAATAATCATGGGAATTTCAATAAAGAACCTTGATTAGAGGTTGAGAACGGGATTTACCTCCAATCCTTGCCTCCCTTAATGTTTGACAAGTTTTTGCTTCACAAATCTTGAAGAAATTAAAGAGAATTCTTAGAAATGGATAAGAAATCATAGAGAGAGTGTTTGGGAGAAAATAAATTTGGAGAAAAGGTTTTAGAAATCTGTTTTGCTGAAAATAAGAAGAGAAAAGTTAGTTAAGTAAATGTAACCTTCCAAATTAACAATTTTATTTAATAAATAAATAAAATCCATTTTAAATCAATTATCTAAAAATCATTTAAATCGCATGTAAAATTAAGGAAAGGTTTAATTGCACAAAACCTCCGTAAAGCTTCTAATATTTTGACACTCCTTTTGAAAATTGCATTTTTCCACAATTTTAAAACTTTACATTTTGGTCACTGCCCAAAATGTACCCTTTCCAAAACTCGTTTTGTAAAATTGATTTGACCAACCTCTTAAACATAATTTTAGAGGGTTTTAGCAATTTTTGTCATATTTTTATCCTATCCAGAACCTTGATTTCCCTAAACCACCTAATACAATTCAAATCGTTTCCGACCGGTTCACTTAACCTGATCCGATGTCTAAAACATCTAGGCCCAAAATCGGGGCGTTACAACTCTCCCCCACTTAGGAAATTTCGTCCTCGAAATTTCACTTGAAGGAAACAAATGAGGAAACTGCTTCAACATATCTGCTTTGCTTTCCCACGTGGCCTCCTCAACTCCTCGGTGTCACCACAACACCTTCACAAGCTCTATCATTTAGCCACGAATAACTTTGTTGTTCGAGCAGAGGATATTCACCGATCCCTCATCGTAGGACAAATTCTGGTTCAACTCTATCTTCTCCATAGGTATAACATGCGATGTATCCGATCTATACCTCCGCAACATTGAAACATGAAACACATCATGAATCATATCTAACTCAGGAGACAACCTTAGCTGATAAGCCAAAATACCAACACGCTCCACAACCTCAAAACTCTTTTTCAACATCATAATCAACTCAAAACTCAATTATAGACCATCATAAATAGAGCTTAACATTAACACCCCGAAAATCAAGAATTACACCTTAGTTTTGCAAGATTTTGATCTTAAATCAAAACTATAATTAAAACTAGTTAAAAACAATAATTGAGAGTCAATAATCTTGGGAATTTCAATAAATAACCTAGATTAGAGGTTGAGAATGGGATTTACCTCCAATCCTTGCCGCCCTTAATGTTTGACAAGTTTTTGCTTCACAAATCTTGAAGAAATTAAAGAGAATTCTTAGAAATGGATAAGAAATCATAGAAAGAGTGTTTGGGAGAAAATAAATTTGGAGAAAAGGTTTTAGAAATCTGTTTTGCTGAAAATAAGAAGAGAAAAGTTAGTTAAGTAAATGTAACCTTCCAAATTAACAATTTTATTTAATAAATAAATAAAATCCATTTTAAATAAATTATCTAAAAATCATTTAAATCGCATGTAAAATTAAGGAAAGGTTTAATTGCACAAAACCTCCGTAAAGCTTCTAATATTTTGACACTCCTTTTGAAAATTGCATTTTTCCACAATTTTAAAACTTTACATTTTGGTCACTGCCCAAAATGTACCCTTTCCAAAACTCGTTTTGTAAAATTGATTTGACCAACCTCTTAAACATAATTTTAGAGGGTTTTAGCAATTTTTGTCATATTTTTATCCTATCCAGAACCTTGATTTCCCTAAACCACCTAATACAATTCAAATCGTTTCTGACCGGTTCACTTAACCTGATCCGATGTCTAAAACATCTAGGCCCAAAATCGGGGCGTTACAACTCTCCCCCACTTAGGAAATTTCGTCCTCGAAATTTCACTTGAAGGAAACAAATGAGGAAACTGCTTCAATATATCTGCTTTGCTTTCCCACGTGGCCTCCTCAACTCCTCGGTGTCACCACAACACCTTCACAAGCTCTATCGTTTAGCCACGAATAACTTTGTTGTTCGAGCAGAGGATATTCACCGATCCCTCATCGTAGGACAAATTCGGGTTCAACTCTATCTTCTCGATAGGTATAACATGCGATGTATCCGATCTATACCTCCGCAACATCGAAACATGAAACACATCATGAATCATATCTAACTCAGGAGACAACCTTAGCTGATAAGCCAAAAGACCAACACGCTCCACAACCTCATAAGGTCCAATAACCCTCGAGATAAGCTTGCCCTTACGCCCAAATCTCATCATCTTCTTCCAAGGCGATACTTTCAAAAACACACGTTCGCCAACCGCGAACTCAATCTCCTCACGCTTCAAATTTGCGTAAGACTTTTGCCGATACGATGCTGTTTTCAAGCGCTCACAAATGAGCTTCACCTTCTCAGTGATCCCTTTTAACATATCCAGCATCGAAACCAACTTTTTCCATGTTTTCGCCCAACAAAGTGGCATTCTACACTTCCTCCCATACAAAGACTCGTACACAGCCATTTGTATGCTTTCCTGATAACTAATGTTACAAGTAAACTCAACCAAAGGTAAATACTTTTCCCAAGAACCTTGAAAATCTATAACGCAACATCTCAACATGTCCTCAAGCACATGGATAACACGCTCCGACTGCCCATCCGTCTAAGGATGATAAGAAGTACTAAAATTCAAACGTGTACCCCAAGCTTGACGCAACCATTCCCAAAACCTTGATGTGAACCTCGGATCTCTATCCGAAACTATAGACCTTGGCACTCCGTGCAAACGCACAATCTCAACAATAAACAACTCGGCCAACTTATCTAACGTATACGTAGTATGCACTACCAAGAAGTGTGCATACTTCACAAGATGGTCGACAATCATCCAAACAAAATTCCTCTTTGACAGTATCGAAGGTAATCCAAACACGAAATCCATGATAATCCTCTCCCACTTCCATTCTGGAATTTTCAACGGTTGTAACAACCCGGAATGAACTTGATGTTCAGCCTTTACTTGCTGACAAACCATGAATTTGCCAACAAACTCGCCAACAACCTTCTTCAATCCCACCCAATAGTACACATCCTTCAAGCCACGATACATCTTCATACTACCAGGGTGCATAGCGAAAGGACTACTATGAGCTTCAGTCAGAATAGTGCGCCTCAACTCAACATCATTCGACACCACTATCCGACTCCCAAAGCATAGAACACCATCATCATTGAAATCAAAATCTTAAGGCTTTCCATCCACGATATCCTTAACATGCGATACAAGAGAATCGTCAAGCATCTGCTTATCCTTTATCAACTGAAGCAAGGAAGGTTTTCACTTGAAACTCAGCGATAAGCCCGCCTTCATGCGATATGCTCGACCGAACAAACATCGTCCTTAACTCCACGACCACCTTCTTGCTCAACGCAACAGCCACAACATTGGCCTTCTCAGAATGATACTCAATTATCAGATCATAATCCTTAAGCAACTCCAACTGTGTTCATTGCCTAAGATTCAACTCCTTTTGAGACATTAGATACTTTAAACTCTTGTGATCCGTGTACACCACACATTTCTCAACATGAAAACCAAAATCCGCCCACTCACCATCCGAAAATCCTCGTCACAAGACTCTAAAATTGTCTCCAATAGTTGCTTCACTTACATCAACTGTCTCAAGAAGGTTTACTTACATCAGCCAATCGACCACCCTCTCACGAAGACCCAGCCAAATCAACACAGCTTTCGAGCTTACACTACTTTTCCCACACAAACTTCGGCTACGACACTAATCTTACATGAATGCTACCCAATGACAAATCTTAATCCTCCCACAAAAGCAACCGCAACAAGCCACGCATAATGCTCATTCTCCGAGCACTTACAACCGTCTGAAAGCATACGCTACAACATTCTAAACCTGCTTAACCACTCATCCTATCAACATACGATACATACTAGAACCATTAATCCTCTACTCAACTCAAGCTAAACCTCAATTAGAACTCTCATTGGAACTTCCTTCCAACTCCTCTAAGGTCACGATCGAACCTTAATCCACTTAATACGACCATCCTACTGCAACCACTTATGCAAGCCAACACTGCTTCAAAACACATCTGCAAACCTACAACAACCGTCCAACTCAAAGAAACTACAACACCTAACTGCTATTTCAAATTGCTTTTAACTACACACCAAACAACCTCGGACGATTCTAACCAAAACGGTCTGCCCTTCACAACCATGCCCCCAAAAGCCCTTAAAACACCTAGAAACTTTACCTCCTGCCAACCAAGCTAGGCCACACTCACTCCTAACGGTAAACTTGTTTACTCTTGTAAAGTTACCACAAGTCCTATATTTCATGCACATTCCACCACTTATTATTACTGTTTTTAAGATCATTTTAGGATAAGTAGGTTTATGCATTGAATTTTACAGTATTTCCTCGATTTTAGGTAATAAAGGCTGAAAAAGGGAAAGAGGAGCTGAGGATACAATGTTGAGGCAACAAACCAAGGGAGTTGTACTGATGCAGTTCCAGCTGAAGACAGTTGTTGCTAAGTAGCTGCCGAGAAAAGTTGCTGCCGACCTTGCTTCCCACGGCAGCTGACTATGGAGTTGGAGAACCGGAGTGCGATTTGTAAAACTTAAAATCCTGAGTCTATCGCAGTCATCCACATAATTTTCCGACTTCTGTAGCAGCAGCCAGAGCCGCCGAAGTGAGATCTCAAGGTTACTTGCGAGCTAAGGCAAACGAGATAAAGTCCATATTCCACGCAAAGAAGCCAGAGTTTAAAGTCGTATTAAAGATGGAAAGCTACTTTCAAGGACTTCTACTTTAAGGAGGACTTAGCCTAGTTATCTGTCTATAAATTCTCATTGTACCACTAGTTCAAATCGTCTTAGGTTTTCTATAGAAATAGATAGAGTTCTCTACCGCCGCCATGTTCTAAACTCCATTTGGGTTAGGGTTGTGTTGTAAATTAGTTTTGAAACGGTTGCAAATCACAACGACATCTTTGGTTGATTATTTATTCTACGTGTTCATCCCGTTTACAGATATGCAGACACCACACTGGCATGAGAAATTTAATTTTTGAGTTATTTTCTTGCTTATTTTCCCTTAACTAATTTAATATGCCACGGCCTTGAGGCATAAAATCAAGTTAAAAAAAGTTCTTCTTTCTAAGTATTATTATAGCAAGTATTTTAGGTTGCATTACTTGAGGACAAGCAATAGTTCGAGTTTGGGGGTGTGTAAAGTGTCCATAAGTCCTATATTTCATGCACATTCCACGTCTTATTATTACTATTTTAAGCTCATTTTAGGCATAAGTAGGTTCACGCATTGCATTTTATAGTATTTCCTCGTTTTACCTTGCTTTTATAGATTATCATTTATTTGGTAAGCAAGAGATATTGTTTTAGTGTATTTTTGTTTTTAGGTAATAAAGGCTGAAAAGGGGAAAGATGAGCTGAAGGTACAACGTTGAGGCAGCAGACCAAGGGAGTTGTATTGATGCAGTTCCAGCTAAATATAGATGTTGCTGAGTAGCTACCGAGAAAAGTTGATGCTGACCTTGCTGCCCACGGCAGCTGACTATGGAGTTGGAGAACCGAAGTGCGATTTGTAGAACTTAAAATCCTGAGTCTATCGCTGCCATCGACGTAATTTTCCGACGTCTGTAGCAGCAGCCAGAGCCGTCGAAGTGATATCTCAAGGTTACTTGGGGGCTAAGGCAAACGAGATAAAGTCCATATTCCACGCAAAGAAGTATGAGTTTAAAGTCACATTAAAGATGAAAAGCTACATTCAAGGACTTCTACTTTAAGGAGGATTTAGCCTAGTTATTTGTCTATAAATATTCATTATACTCCTAGTTCAAATCATCTTAGGTTTTCTATAGACATAGGTAGAGTTCTCTACCGCTGCCATGTTCTAAACTTCATTTGGGTTAGGATTGTGTTGTAAATTAGTTGTGAAACAGTTGTATTAGGTTTTGAGTTGTTTTCTTTAAAATATTCCAAGTTTGCTTAATTTATGCACTTCATTGTTTCAATTAGTCCTAACCAGTCAGTTGAGAGAATCCATTTGTCGATCACGAAAGTGCAAGGCTCACAAAAGGGTTAAGCACGGTCACAACATGCTGGGGCGTGGCTAACATGGTTCCTAAAAAGATCACAAGTTTCAGTGGCTAAAAGGGATCACCAACCGAGTTTACTAGCTTATGTTAGGTTTACGCTGAGATTGCTAGGTATTGCCTACGTCATGCTAGGTTTCGAGCATCCTTGCCTAGAAATAGGAAGGATCACTATCGATTATCCCATCGAACTTGGAGTATCTTCCAAACTTGCCGCCAGGACTTCTTCCCATTCCACATGTCGAGACAGCAAAAGTTGATGGGGCAGTAACCCATTGTGGTCGTGTGACAGGGTCGTAGCCTGCGGCCCACCATATCCGCCGAGGCAGCATAGCGTGGCAACACGAAAAGCCTTTTACAACGCAGTTTCACACTAAGTGGCAGCATAACCCTGCCTGCTTTATCAACCTGAATTACCTCCTTTATTACTTGTGTTTTCATTTACCTTTCATCTCAACAATCAATTCACTTGTGTTTTTATTTTACCTTGTGCATGGACTACATAACGAACCTAGTTGTCCAATTCTCGTGGGATTCGACATCTTTTATAATATAACTTGGCAGGAGTGTGCACTTGCGCTCTCACAAAAAGGGAACACCTACACGCCCTACTACTCTTTATCCTCACATCCAGCATTTACCTTGTACAAAAACAACACTTTAAACCCACAAACTACCCTAATCATAACACATCACTATCAGATCCAATTAGCTATTCATAAGTGTGAAAGTTCGTATGCATGATCACCTACATGCCCTTACGAATACCTATGCAGATGTATGCAAACTTCTAATGTTATGCCAAATGTATGCACGTACCAATATATGTAATATATGTATAAAAATGATTTTAACTGTGCATGTATGTCTATTCACACTTACTAATAACGTTCTTAGACTAACCTAAGAACAACCTCTTATCCCATTTCCAAACTCTTCCAGATCCACCACTCTTACAACTCACTAACAGTAAACTACTCCAACTATTACACTTTCGTCACCAATGTTGTTTTCAAAACAACACCGATTACCACCCAACTCACTAACTATAGGAACTTATCCACTACACAAGAAGATGCAAAACCAAAACTAAACGAAGATAACAATGACATAGATTGCATAGTAAAGATACTTGCAATCACATCATTGTCCTGAAACTCCAAGCAACAAGCACTCTCTCTCGCAGAACCACCATTCTCCGGCTGCACCACCACAGCATCGACCAACACCTTGAGGTCACCATTGTCTCCTTGCAGTAAAGAACCATGACTGCACTCGCCATCACGAGGAGCTTCAACAGACATCCTACGTTGACCACCTCGAGCTAACACTGGACAATCTCGCCTCAAATGTCTAGTAGACCCACAATTCCAACAAGATTCAACCATCGTACACCTTGCGCCTCTCTGCCCCTTTTGCCACCTCCGAACTCTGTCTCGAACGCGCTCACGGCCCCTTTGAGACTCAATTGCACGCACTGGAGCTGCTCTCGCTACCTGAGGACAATTACGCTTCACATGCCCCATTGCATCACAGCTCCAACAAGCTCCAACATTCCAGAAATCCCCAGTTTGTCGCCTTTCACAAGGACCACATTTCGGTAGACAAACCACCGCTCTCTGACCTTGATGTATTTGATCCAGACCACCACCATTTGCAAATCTCAGATCTGGACGAAACCTTCCATCACGAAGTCTCTTATGGCGCCCTCTCTCGAGGCCTAAACTCGCAGCTCTTTCGCTCTCATTCTACTCACCATCGCCACTTGTAGCCACGCTATCACATTGCGTAACCCCCAAAAACTTATCTCCCAGGTATCTCCTTTTAAAGGCAGATAAAAAGAACTCACAAACCACATCATGGACATTCAATGCCGCCGACACAATTGTCCACTAACTACAAACATCATCCAACATTAACGAGGCAATGCTTCCCAACTTACAGGCGTTGTCACACCCTTCTTGATCCAGGATTAGGATCGTACTGGCTAACCAAGCCTCAAACACTTCCAGCGTCAACCCATGATACTCAATAGTTCCCAAATCACATAGACGCTGCTTTGGCAAACTAGTCTGCCTGACAACTGGCACATGCGCAAGCCTTTCATTCACTGCGGCCTGAGATGCTCTAGACATCTCCTGAACCAAGGATGATTAAACTTTCACCACATGGCCAGCCCCCTCATGCTGCCCTATCGCCTCAACTCCATGTAAGAACGGTCGAACATGCACATTCTCAACAGACGGAATATCGTTCCCTTGATTATCCTGCTCACCCGCAGTTACGATCATATTCGATCTCAACTCTCTCCTCGGACTCATTGTGCTATTTTTAACAAGGCAAAATAAAAAAACAAATCAAAGCATGATTTAGGCCAACCTCAAGCAAGGATCCAAGTTTACAAATCCAATTTAAAACATTTATCTAGTGCAATAAGGCAATGGGCACCACGATTATCCCTCAAGCATAACATAGCATACAATAGCATATCATAATCATCATGTTGTACGTCATCCACAATTAGCACACATCCTCATCACATCATCAACATGCAATCATAATTCACTCCCATATGATTCATAACAACCGAGCATAGCATAAGCACAAACATTCAACCAAAAACATGATTTACAAATGACATGCCACTTAACATCGAATCGAACATCAAAACATACCAATTTCACTTACCATCAATCACAATTCTTTCGAAACCTAGCTCTGATACCAAAAAATGTAACCCCTTAGCCCAACCTAGACGCCAGACCCGAACTAAGAAGATTGCACGGGGAAAACCGAAGCCAACTCGTTACAGCTGACTTCGATTAACTACCCTTTTTTATATTCTGTAGATGCACATTAAGATCCTCTGTGTTAAGCTAAACACTTTAAAAGAAATGGCGCAGCAAACGGAGTTTGATTAGAGGTTCTATTGCTTACATTTAACTTCTACGGACTAAATTGTAATTTCTAAAAATTACAAGGATTAATCAATTTTAAGATTACCAATCATTAATTAGTCATGTAAAATGCTTCCATGTCAATTTTCATCACAAACGGATCATCCAAATCATCCAATTGCATGCTCAACATTTAGGGACCAATATGTAACATTTCATAACTTTAAAAAATACTTTTAATAGAAATTAACGGTTGGGTATCGGTACACCTAGAACCCGTATTGATATGCGAGAAGGCAGTAACCAAAGTTTGGAAAAGGGTATCGGTACCCTTCCTTGCATACCGATACACCCTTCAAAGATAGCACATGTGTATCGATACGCGGGCAATTCGTATCGATACCACTGTGTTGATTTGTATGAATTATGCCTTCGAGTATCGATACCCAAGCCCGAGTATCGA
Organism: Hibiscus tridactylites; assembly: GCA_958450335.1. Classification (NCBI taxonomy): domain Eukaryota; kingdom Viridiplantae; phylum Streptophyta; class Magnoliopsida; order Malvales; family Malvaceae; genus Hibiscus; species Hibiscus tridactylites. The sequence goes on from OY288266.1 coordinate 48,726,481, forward strand.
TACTCGTACAAGAAAAGCACATCTAACAGCCACAAATAAGCATTTAACATCAACTAAGCATGCCCAAAACATCCATACAAGTTATAACAAACATTTCCATCTTATATGCATTAACAACCATCCACAATATAAGCATTAGGCATGGAAATTCATGAAGATCATGGAACTATAAAAGCATGCTTTAAAACACTTATATAGACATATCCAAAATATCAAATATGTAACCCCTTAACCCGGCCTAGACGGTTGACCCGAATTAAGAAAGTCACACGGGGAAAACCAAAGTCAACCCGAAAGTCAACCTTGATTAACGACCCTTTTTTTTCTTTTTAAACTTGTCTAGATGCACATTAACCCTAATTGTGATCACTCAACAACATATTCAAAGATCACAAGCATCAGAGATCAAACAGGGACCCAAATGAACAAATTACAACTTTAGGGACCAAATTGTAATTTCTGATAAATAGGAGGACTTAACCCAAATTAAAGTTACCAACTTGAAATTAGTCAGATTTCATGCTTCTGTGTGAAATTTGAGCTCAAAAGAACTTCCCGAACTCATACAATTGCACAAACTAGATTCAGGACCAAAATGCAAACAATTCAAAACATTTAACTGCCAATGTCAGCCCCCAACGGTCACCCGCTCCGGAACAGGCAGAACCCGTTTCGAAACACGGGCCATTCCGCAACGCGTACCGGAACACGGGCTGGCAGTAGCCAAACCGTTTCGAAACGGTGCCTACCGTTTCGGACGCTGGGTTCATTCAAGGCACCCGTTCCGGAACGGTGTGCACTGTTCCGAAACACCCTGCACAGATTGCAGCATAAAGCTCACTTAAACATGCAATTAACCATCCATTCATGCTCCAATTAACACCAAACTTTACCAGCATGCAATTCAACATATATGAGACTTACGTGCATCAACAAATCAACAAAATAACATCATATGCAAAAAGCCCCAAATCTATAGGCATGCTTCCTACACAAGCAAACCATTCAAGCATAAACTTCCATTTCAAGCATGTAAAGGCCAAACACAAAAACCAACATTCTCAACAACATTCAACATACTTAGGGAGTTCAAAACCTCTCCCAAAACATACACATAGGTCCCCCATTGCCAAATTACCAAAAGCTAATAATGTACTCAAGAAACCTTCCATACTTTGAGCTTTACTTTCACTTGAATGCTTGCCCTCCTTGCTGCCCTCAAAGCACTCTAGTGTTCTGCATTATTGATTTAAGAAAACAAAAGAGCGTAAGCCAAAGCTTAGTGAGGAATGCTCAATAAAACCATTCAATAATGCATTTATAAAACATTTATAAATCATGCTTCAACACAACATTTGCACATGCTCAAAAGCACACTTAAAACAAGCATCTCATGCTTCATATCATATATGTCATATTGGCCACAAGTGATAAGTTCCATTTCTTTAAAAATAAGTTCATCAACTTACACCCCAAGGACTTTTAAACACCTTGGCCCCAAGGACTTTTAAACACCTTGGCCATGGACTTTTAAACACCATGAAAGAGGACCACACAAGGACTTTTAACCACCTTTGTGTCCATATCAAGTTTCACCCCAAGGACTTTTAAACACCTTGGCCCCAAGGACTTTTAAACACCTTGGCCCCATGGACTTTTAAACACCATGGAAAGGATCACACAAGGACTTTTAACCACCTTTGTGTCCGTAGCAAGAATCATCCAAGGACATTTAACCACCTTGATGTTCTTAAGTAAACAAGGCTCACTCAAGGACTTTTAACCACCTTAGTTACCTTAACCTTTTCAAAACATCACTTGCCAATATACAACATTTTCATCATTTAATCCATTGTTTTTAAGCATTAAACCAAGCCATATTCATCATGCATTTAAAAGCATCAAACCACATTTTATCAATGTACAAAAACAAGGAACTCTTACCTTGAGCTTCCTTCAACATATGGCTTACAAAAACAGCAAATACCATGCTAAATCATGCTTTCAAAACAGTATTTAAAACATGCAATAAACCACATTGCATCACAACAAAATCATGGCCACCACTAGAGAGTATTTCCGAAAACTTACACTTGAGCTTAGCAAAGTTGTTTAGACTTAAACTAAGCTCCCAAGATATTGGTTTCAAAGCTGAAAACCCAATTTTCACTCACCGATTCCACTTCGCCTCTTGCCGAAGCACCAAATCAAGCTTCCGGATCAATAACTCTTGGATCCAAAGATGCCTCCCCTGTTTTAACACATCAAAGCAGAGGATTAATGCATCATCATGCATTAATTGCTTCAATGAAAGAACCTAAACTCGCTGCTCTCATCCAACCTCCATTTTCGGCCACCAAACACAACCGAAAATGCATCCAAACCACTTCTCAACAAAGCCCAGCCACAAACCATCAAAACCAAACATCTATTAACATCATTTAACATCTAAAAAGAACCTATTAACATCCTTATACCTCCAGCAACATCAGATCCACAAGATCACCTCAAAAACAAACAAGAATCACAAGCTAAACTTAGGAAACTCAACCTATCCAGGATTGCATTAATCAAAACTCAATTCCTTATCAATTTAGAGTTCATTTAACATCAAAAACACATCTCAAATCACAGATTAATCAGATCTAACGAAAATCATCAAAAATCACCAAAATCTTGCATTATAAGCCAAGATCCATTTCACAACTCAAAAGCCTTTAATAAAACATCAATTAAGGATTGAAAACTTAGGAATTTCAGTAAAGAACTGATAGTTTAGAGGAGAAGGACGTTCTTACCTCCAAACTTGAATTTCTCCTCTTTTTGGAATCAAAAACCTTGATGAATCAAGTAGCAAATGATGAGGTTTTGTAGATACTATGATTAGGAATCAAAAGAGAGTTGAAAGGAGGAATTTAGGTGAGAAAATCAGATCAAATTCTCTGGAGAGAAAGTGTTTGGGTTGAGAGAAAATGAGAGAAAGAAAATGGAAAGTTAGTTATCCAAAATAGCCAAAATGGGTTTCCCTCCACTTTTAATATGTTTAAAATCAGAATATAGCTTAAAATATCTTAGAAAAATCTGGAGAAACTACTTTTGGAATAATAGCTCCTTAAAGATTCAAAGTTCCAACCCTTTATAAAACAGTCACCAAACTTTCGAAAATTACATTTTGGTCACTAGCCAAAATGTCACACTTCCAAAACCCATTTTCCAAAATTGATTTCACAGTTCACTTAATTATATTAAAAGATGATTTTAGAACATTTTTCCATATTTTTAATGCAACCCGAACTAGGCTTTCCTAATTTCACCTTTTAGATTCGAACAGCACTTTGACCAAACCCGTCAACGCCCAAAACTCCTAAGCCCAAAACCGGGGCGTTACAACTCTCCCCCCCTTAATAAATTTCGTCCTCAAAATTTACCTGAAGGAAAGAGGTAAGGAAACTGCTGCAGCATGTCTTCCTTCCGCTCCCACGTGGCTTCCTCAACACCTCGATGCTTCCACAGCACCTTCACCAACTCAATGGTCTTGCCACGAAGAACCTTGCTATCCGAATCCAGAACCTTCACCGGTTCCTCATCATACGTCAAGTCCGGATTCAAAACCACTTCCTCCACAGGCATCACATGCGAAGGATCAGATCTATACTTCCGGAGCATAGAAACATGGAACACATCATGAATCTTCTCCAACTCTTGAGGTAACCTCAACCGATACGCAACAGGACCCACACGCTCAACCACCTCATATGGTCCAATGTACCTGGGGCTCAACTTACCATTCCGGCCAAACCTCATCACCTTCTTCCAAGGCGAAACCTTCAAGAACACACGGTCACCCACCGCATACTCTATCTCCTTACGCTTCAAATCCGCGTAAGACTTTTGCCGATCAGAGGCTGCCTTCAACCGCTCACAAATGAGCTTCACCTTCTCGGTGGTCCCTTTCAACAAAGCCGGCATCGAAACCAACCTTTGACCAGTTTCAGCCCAACAAAGAGGAGTCCTACACTTCCTCCCGTACAAAGCCTCATAAGGTGCCATCTGTATACTCGCCTGATAACTATTGTTATAAGCGAACTCAACCAAAGGCATATGCTTCTCCCAAGAAAATTGGAACTCAATCACGCAGCACCTCAACATATCCTCCAAAATCTGGATAACCCGCTCAGACTGACCATCCGACTAAGGATGATAGGATGTACTGAAATGCAACCTTGTACCCAGAGCTTGATGCAAACACTGCCAGAAACGCGATGTGAACCTCGGATCCCTATCCGACACAATCGACTTAGGCACACCATGCAGCCGCACAATCTCAGCAATGTACAACTATGCCAGCTTATCCAAAGAAAACGTAGTATGCACAGGCAAGAAATGCGCACACTTCATCAGGCAATCCACAATCGCCCAAACAGAATTCTTCTTCGAAGGAGACAAAGGTAAACCAGATACAAAATCCATGGTAACCCTTTCCCACTTCCATTTAGGGATTTTCAACGGTTGCAACAACCCAGAAGGAACCTGATGTTCAGCCCTAACCCGCTGACACACCAAACACTTGCTCACAAACTCTGCAACATCCTTCTTCAAACCCACCCAATAGTACTCATCACGAAGATCACGATACATCTTAGTACTACCAGGGTGCATAGCAAAAGGACTACTATGACCTTCAGTCAGAATAACACGCCTCAACTCAGCATCAGCAGGCACTACTATCCGACTCCCAAAACACAACACACCATCATCATTAAAGCAGAAATCCGAAGGTCTACCCTCCGCGATATCCTGAACATGAAACACCAAGGAATCATCCAGCAACTGCTTTTCCTTGATCAACTGAACCAAAGATGGTTTCACTTGCAACTCAGCAACAAGACCACCATCTCGCGATATGCTCAAGCTAGCAAACATAGCCCTCAGCTCAACAGCTACCTTCCTACTCAAGGCATCCGCAACAACATTAGCTTTTCCAGGATGATACTCAATCGTCAAATCATAATCCTTGAGCAACTCCAACCAACGCCGCTGCCTAAGATTCAACTCCTTCTGAGACATCAGATACCTCAAACTCTTGTGATCTGTGTACACAGTACACTTCTCACCATACAGATAATGTCTCCAGATCTTCAGAGCAAAAACCACTGCAGCCAGCTCGATGTCATGCGTAGGATAGTTGCGCTCATGCACTTTCAACAGCCGCGATGCATAAGCCACCACCTTACCCTCTTGCATCAGCACACATCCCAAACCAACATAGGATGCATCACTATAGACCACAAACTCTTTCCCTGATTCAGGCTGAACCAAGATAGGAGCTTGCGTCAAAGCCGCCTTCAGCTTCTCAAAAGACTGCTGTCTCGCTTCCGTCCACTCATACTTAACATCCTTTTGCAACAGCTTCGTCAAAGGAGCAGCAATCTTGGAAAAACCATCCACAAACCTTCGGTAGTATCCCGCCAAACCAAGGAAACTACGGATCTCATGAACAGACTTAGGAACTTTCCAGTTCATCACCGCCTCAATCTTCTGAGGATCAACACGAATCCCCTCAGCTGAGACCACATGCCCAATAACACCACCTCCTTAAGCCAGAACTCACACTTGCTCAGCTTAGCATAAAGCTGATTCTCCAACAAAGCTTGCAAAACAATCCTCAAATGCTCTTCGTGCTCCTCCTCAGTACGCGAGTACACGAGGATATCATCAATGAACACCACCATGAACTTGTCCAGGTATTCATGGAACACACGGTTCATCATGTCCATGAAAGCAGCAGGAGCATTTGTCAAACCAAACGGCATCACAAGGAACTCATAATGCCCATACCTTGTCCTGAAAGCTGTCTTAGGCACATCCACGTCCTTCACTTTCAACTGATAATACCCTGACCTCAAGTCAATCTTAGAGAACACAGCAGCTCCCCGAAATTGATCAAAGAGATCATCAATCCTCGGCAAAGGATACCGATTCTTGATAGTCAACATGTTCAGCTGACTGTAATCAATGCACATTCTCTTAGTGCCATCCTTCTTCTTCACAAACAAGACCGGTGCTCCCCAAGGTGACACACTCGGCTGGATGAAACCACGATCAAGCAACTCTTGCAACTGCGTCTTCAGCTCTTTCAGCTCCTTAGGTGCCATTCTATAGGGAGTAATGGACACAGGAGTTGTATTTTCATACAGCTCAATTCCAAACTCCACCTCGCGATTAGGAGGTAAACCAGGCAACTCCTCAGGAAAAACACCAGGAAACTCCTTCACAACCCTGATATCTTGCACCCTCAACTCCTTAGAGCTAGGATTCATCACAAAAGCTAGATAAGCTTCGCAACCTTGCCTCAGCATCCTACTCACCTCCAAGGTAGACACCACATTGGCAAGAAACTTCACATTCTCACCAACCACAACAACTTCATAATCAAGCGCAAGCTTAAGCGAAACTCGCTTATTTTCACAATCTACCACAGCACGATGCTCAGCAAGCCAATCCATACCAAGGATCACATCAAAACCATAAAAGGGCAACTCCATAAGATCAACATGAAAAACATGTTCTTGAACAACCAAGGGACACCTTCTATAAAGCTTTCGAGTCACAACAGTTTCACCAAAAGAACTAGTGACACGAACACCAACATCCAAAGACTCAACAGGCAAACCAAGCAATTCATCATGCTCACGCAAAATGTATGAATGCGTAGATCCAGAATCAATCAAAGAAAGCAATGACAAGGATTGCAAAGTAAAGGTACCTGCAATCACATCCGCATCATTCCTTCCCTCACGCTGAGCATACACCCTAGCTTGGCCTCCACCTTCAGGCTGAATAGCCACAACATGAGCTACTCCACGACCTCCTTCCTCTCGCCTCTGGAAATTACCACGGCCGCGCCCACGACCTCTCTGCGGTGCAGCAACAACAGGAGCACGCACCTGATCACCAGCCAACCTCGGACAATCTCGCCTCAAGTGGTCTACAGAACCACAATTCCAGCATCCATTCCCGCTGCCGCTATAGGAGCTTGCACCTCTCTCACAGCACGAGGACTGATACTTCTGATCACGTCCCCTCTTGTTTCGTCCACCTCCGGAACTAAACTCAGCAGCTCTCTTGCCAGAACTCGCTCCAGCACCTTTCGCAGATAAACCCAAGTTAATCTCAATGTCCTTGGCTCGGCCCACCAACACATCAAAATCATCGTATTCAGTGGCCAGCACATACATTTTCACATCCGTCACAAGACCATAACGGAACCTCTCGCACCTTGCTCGTTCATCAGGTATCAGCTCAGGTGCATACTGACTGAGTCGCACAAACTGCACCTCATACTCAGCCACACTCATGCTCCCTTGGGTAAGAGACATGAATTCACGCTTCTTCTCATCAAGATATCTCACTCGAAGATATCTCCTCTTGAACACATTCTGAAAGAATGTCCAAGTAACATCAGCTTCAACCATTCCAGCTATAGTGGTCGTCCACCACGTATACGCATCGTCCTGCAGCAAGGACACAACACAACCCAGCTTTTGCACATCCGTGCAGCTCATCTGACCCAAGATTCGCTTGGTACTCTCTAGCCAAGCTTCAGAACTCTCAGCTGACATACCCCTGAACTCAGTCCCACCAAGACTGCGTAGACGCTCCAAAGGTAGTCTAACTCCAGCATCTCCCTGATGCCCAGCTCCTTGAGCTCCAGCTACCGCTGCTCGAAAAGCACCCGCAATAGCTTGTACCAACATAGAAATATCAGGCATAGCTTGCCCCTGACCAACCTCTGGTCCAGCAGCTCCAGCACCAACTGCAGCTTCAGCTCTCTCACCTCCAGCACCACTACCAGGTGGAGGAGGGGGTAATACCGCACTACCCGTGTTCTCCTCATTCTCGTTCTCATTAGGAGTCGTAGCTCGCACACTACCTCGTAACTCTCTACGTGGTGCCATACTATTACCATGCAATCACAATGCAAATAAAAACAAAGTCAGGCCTAGCAAGGTAAGCAATCCAAGTATTCAAGCTCAATTTCATTCAAAATCAACAACATTTCATTAGCTTCGATTTGGCAATGGGTACCCACAACATGCTACAACACAACATACAACTCAATTGCATCCAAATAACAAGCCATCAAACATGATTTCGATCAACAAGCATACAAGGCAAACATACTTCAATCATGCATACATTCATTCCCAATTACTCGAGAACTCAGCTCTGATACCACCAAATGTAACCCCCTTAACCCGGCCTAGACGGTTGACCCGAATTAAGAAAGTCACACGGGGAAAACCAAAGTCAACCCGAAAGTTAACCTTGATTAACGACCCTTTTTTTTTCTTTTTAAACTTGTCTAGATGCACATTAACCCTAATTGTGATCACTCAACAACATATTCAAAGATCACAAGCATCAGAGATCAAACAGGGACCCAAATGAACAAATTACAACTTTAGGGACCAAATTGTAATTTCTGATAAATAGGAGGACTTAACCCAAATTAAAGTTACCAACTTGAAATTAGTCAGATTTCATGCTTCTTTGTGAAATTTCAGCTCAAAAGGACTTCCCGAACTCATACAATTGCACAAACTAGATTCAGGACCAAAATGCAAACAATTCAAAACATTTAACTGCCAATGTCAGCCCCCAACGGTCACCCTCTCCGGAACAGGCAGAACCCGTTTTGAAACTCGGGCCGTTCCGCAACGCGTACTGGAACAGGGGCTGGCAGTAGCCAAACCATTTCGAAACGGTGCCTACCGTTTAGATTCGAACATCACTTTGACCAAACCGGTCAACGCCCAAAACTCCTAAGCCCAAAACCGGGGCGTTACAAAATAGAAATCCACAAACCATATAGAGACCAAATACCTGTCTCAAAAGACAAACTAAACATGCTCAATGTGTCACATAACACCAAGCAACTCATGAGTGGAAATCCCTCCCATTGCCTCTTATTACACTAGGGAAATCACATACTTTGCTTAGCCAAAACACTTGGATATCCTTTGGCTGCTTGCTGCCAATTATGCTCAATTCTCTACATTGATGAAACAAATGAGCGTAAGCACAAAGCTTAGTGAGGACCGCTATGAAACCAAAACATTCATCAATGCATTTTCAAAACAAAAACATCAATCTTGGTAAACACATGCCTTCCTTTAAAACATGCACTTTTAAAGCATATTTCCTCTTTCAAATCAACATGCTGATTGCATCATTAACCAAAACAGCAAAACCTTTGTTCATGCTTAAACCAAGCATCAAATGCATTATAGCATAAGTCTCAAGCATAACATGCTTTCTCATAATAAAACAGCCCACAATAATACATTATGACATCATCATTATATTGGCTCGCAAGTGATCTTTAACATAAACCATTTCATAACACGACACAATCGGATAGGCGGATTACAAGTGTTATCCCACATGCTTCATACACACTACCGGCAACACTCAAGGCTCACACACGGGATTAGACCATCAACCATTGTGACACCCGTGGTGGAGTTTAACTGTACAATCACAACCCCTCAACACCCGTGATGGAGTTTAATGGTACAATCCCAACCCCTCAACATCACTCATCGGTAGTTGTATAACACACATGGAAGCTACTTAAACCATTTTAATCACCTTAACCAAGCTCACACAAGGGAGCAATTCTCCACCGTTGTGACACTTAACCAAGTCCACCGACGAGAGCCATCCTTCATCGTGGTGATGCCAATTCCTCAATCGCTAGGGTACTTGGATGGAGTGCACAGTACAATTTCAATCCTTCGACATTCAAGGCGACTTAATTCACGGTGCACCAAATCCTATAGTCGGCTAACTATATCCGATTAAAGTAACCAAAACCATTTACCATCACTTGGCAATATAATCATCAATCATTACTAATTCATTGTTTAACTAACATAAACCACAATGCCACTTTTACTAGCATTAACATGCTTAAAACCAATTGTATAAATCATATAAACTCAAGGATCACTTACCATGTGCATCCTTAACAAAATGGCATTTAAAACCAGCAACATCATTGCTCAAAACATGCTTTAAAACATAAATCAAAACACATTTAAATCAAGTGCATTTTAAACCAAAACGTAGCTCAATACGAAAGAGACTTTCGCTTTACTTACTCTTGAGCTTAGCTAAGTGTTCCAAACTTACACTAAGCTCCCAAAACCACGTTCAAAACATTTCAAAGCTGGAAAACTCTTTCCACTCACCGATACGCGAAACTTCACTTGTCGACGCAAAGATCACTCGCCCGAAGCTTCCAAAATCGCTTTGCTAGCTTCCGGATCAATATCCCCTGCTTTAAGAGCATCAAAAACAGAGATCCAATGCATTAAAATGCATTCTAACTCCGGAAACTAAATACAAACTCGTTGCCCAACACCACAACATCAATTTACCCATTCGAAACAACCGAAAACTCATTCGATTGCTTCCTAAACCAAGCCCAGCCAACAATCAACACTTCCAATCATTAATATTCATCAATTCACATCTAAAAATAACCTAAACCCTTCCTTATATCACCAGCAAACATATAACCATCATATCACTTCAAAAACACAACTAAAACCATCATAAAACTCAAGGATCTCAAGGATTTCGAGATCTATATCATTAAAACTCTTTATCAACATCATAATCAACTCAAAACTCAATTATAAACCATCATAAACAGAGCTTAACATTAACACTCCGAAAATCAAGAATTACACCTTAGTTTTGAAAGATTTTGATCTTAAATCAAAACTATAATCAAAACTCAGTTAAAAACAACAATTGAGAGTCAATAATCTTGGGATTTTCAATAAAGAACCTTGATTAGAGGTTGAGAACAAGATTTACCTCCAATCCTTGCCTTCCTTAATGTTTGACAAGTTTTTGTTTCACAAATCATGAAGAAATTAAAGAGAATTCTTAGAAATGGATAAGAAATCAAAGAGAGAGTGTTTGGGAGAAAAGAAATCTGGAGAAAAGGTTTTAGAAATGTGTTTTGCTGAAAATGAGAAGAGATAAGTTAGTTAAGTAAATGTAACCTTCCAAATTAACAATTTTATTTAATAAATAAATAAAATCCATTTTAAATCAATTATCTAAAAATATTTAAATCACATGTAAAATTAAGGAAAGGTTTAATTGCACAAAACCTCCCTAAAGATTCTACGATTTTGACTCCCCTTTTAAAAATTGCATTTCCCTACTTTCAAAACTTTACATTTTGGTCACTGCCCGAAATGTACCACTTCCAAAACTCATTTTATAAAATTGATTTGACCAACCTCTTAAACATAATTTTAGACGATTTTAGAAAAAAAAATCATATTTTTATCCTATCTCGAATCTTGATTTCCCTGAACCACCTAATACGATTCGAATCGTTTTCGACCGATTCACTAAACCTGATCCGATGTCTAAAACATCTAGGCCCAAAATCGGGGGGTTACAATTTTATATATACAAAGATAGCATGTGATGAAGCATACAAATCATGTACACAATTGGTCTACTATCACTTTTTTAAGATTAATTACATCATTGATGAACATAAAGTAAATGAAGCAATGTATAAGGTCCAATTTGTAAGCATAAACCAAATTGTATAACCCACGCTTCATCCATATGGTCATGCTCAATTCACCATTTTCTTTCATTACCTTACTTATACATTTTTAAGGGTTGACTATTGGAATAGTCACTTATGTTTCCCCATGTTGTCACTAGATTTTCACCTCACCAATATTAAATAATTAAAAAAATAATAATAAAAAAGAGAGAAATCTTTTTTCCTTAAATTAATAAAAGGCCGACCCTTTCTAAAATAAAAAAACAACAAAAAATAGCTTAAAAAACCATTTTTGTAAAGCTCATTACAAAAGAAATAGAACCAAAGCCTACCTTGAAATACAAGCTCATCCTTTTAAAAAAAAGAAAAATGTGATAATAATAAAAAAAAATAATAGTGGTAATAAATGTAGGAAAGAGGAAATAAAATGACAACAAAAAATAATAAATGTAAAAAACGATAAAGAAAACATCAAAAAACAACACAAAAAAGAAAAAAAATAGCAATAAAAAATGAATAAAATAAAAAAGGAGCCAAACCGCGCGTCACGCGAGCGGGGCTGGGCATCCCAAGCCCTTCTTTGAACGGCTGTTGGTGGCAGGCTGCCGACCTTGGGTCACGGTCGGCAACGATGTTGGTACTGGCTGGTCTGCCTCGCCGCCGCCGACCTAATGGTACAGACGCCACTCATTGACATCGCATGTGGTCGCCGGAATCTGCAAAAAATCAAACAAGATGGTCAAACCCTAGGCTTGAATTATGGGAAAAATTCAACCCCGAATTTGGATCAAATCAGATGATTTTTTAGGGGTTTTGTCGAGGATCATGTTCTTGGTCTGATTTTGGCTCCAATTTAGGGATTAAACGCGGATATTTGCTTGATTTTCAAGCCCTAGCATGTGTATATAAACCCCCTTTAATTTCAAGAGAAAACACACTTGAAAAAGCAAAAAGCTTAGAAAAGAATTCCGAAAAATTCTTTAAAAATTCTCAAAAGTTGCTGGAAATTTTGGAGTTGAAGTTCGAACATTGAGGCAATCTTCCGGAGGCAATTGGGAGCGTTTCGAGAAGTTCATATTTGAGTTCTTCGTTCGTCGTTTCAGTAAAAATTTCTTTCTTTCCTTTTAATTTTTATTTAGTAACTTTCATGCTTGTTCTTGGTTGAATTTTTGTGTTTGTGTTTGTTTGTTTTCTTTTATTTAAGTTGTGTTCTTGAAGTCGGAAAATCGTTTCACGATTCCAGTAATATTTTAACTTTAAATTTTCGTTTAGTTTTTGGTTTGATCTTTTAAAAATTGCATGCTTTAAAAAAGTTGTTTAGGAGTGTTTTGATCTTTAGAAATAAAAAATGAGTTTTCAAAAGTGTTGTTATTAAAATGCAAGAATAATTTGAGTTAATGTGGTTTTATTTAAAAAAACTTAAATTTAGGGATTTAATTAGGAAAAAATAATAATGCATGGAAGAAAATAATAAAATAGGCTTGATTTGTAAAAAATAATAAAAGGGGTTTTTCTTGAAATTTAGTTTTAATAATAAAGTAGGTTAAGTGATTTTTAAAAAAAGAAAAAGTAAATAAAGAAGTTTTTTTAGAAATAAATAATAAGGTTTAGAGTTTTGAGGAAAATAGAGTTTTCAAAAAAGATTAAATAGAAATCTTTTAAAAAAAAGATGTTTATTTTAAAAAGAAAGTCATATTTAAAAATAAAGATTTTAAAAAATAAAAAAAGAAAAAAAGTTTTAAAAGAGAAATTATTTTTGAGATAAAAATATATAAAAAAGTAAAAAAACTTAAAAATAAAATAAAAAACTAAAAAATGTAAAAAAGAGAAGATGGGTCTTGGTTTTAAGAACTAAAAAAAATAAATAAAGTTTTAAAAAAAAAAGAAATAATAAAAAGGAAAAAACACAACAGAAAAAATCGAGTTTCTTGTTTGTTTTTTTTAGAAATTGGTTAAAACTTAGGACTATGTTCTAAATCCTAGATAGAGACGTGTTTGTTGAAAGATTTACTTCACAAAAAAATAATAAGGCACACTTAAGCAAACTTAAAACTTTAATTAGGAATAAAAGACTTAGACATTTTTTAGGGTTTTTTTTAAATAATCAAACTTAGAATAAATAAAAATGCTCAACACATTAAATTTCCATGTTGTTTGAAAAAGCGAAATTAATTTAATGCGATGTCTTATAAAACGGGAATAACGGGTTAGCGCCAGAAATGTTGGCGGTGATTAAAGTTCATCTCCCAGGCGATAAGGTCATTAAAATAGTTTGATATTCATTAAACAGACGAATAAAGTCGAATCTTCGTGAACTTGCAAATTCTAGTTTTGAAAACGAATTTAAAATCAATTAGGAACCAAATTTGGGCGTCGTGGGGGTGCTAACCCTTCCCCACGCGTAATCGACCCCCGAACCTGTTTTTCTAATTTTCGTAGACCAAAACAATTGTTTTATTAAAACAAAACATTTTATTAAAATAACCTCGTTTAAAAGTGATCCAATCACACTTTTCAAAAAGATTGGTAGCGGCTCCGAGTTTTTTTAAGTTTTCCATAAAATCGAAGCCTCCTAGAAAAGGTTGCAACATCTTGGCGATTCCGCAGGGGACATGTTTTTATTTTTAAATAAAAACAAAAGAGAGTCAGGCCACAAATTGATTTTAAATGGTTTTCAAAAAAAGTTTTTTTTTTTTATAAAAAATATGGAATTTGGAAGTTCACGATAGGTTCTATTTATTTGTCCGTTTAAATGATTATAACCTTATTTTACGCATTTAATACTTAACTCTAAGCTCTATTCCCGAGCTTTTTCCCGTTCGTTTAAGTAGGGGGAACACGCTTTGCTCATGTAAGAATATTGATTCTTTGTATGAGCCTAGCAAGTACCTTCGGGAATCATTCCCTTATCTTCGTAAGGATATTGATTCTTCGAGAAGGTATCGGTGGTGAGTCCTCCTGAGTTGAACTTGATTCGTTTGGAGCCTATTATGGGTGAGAATCGAGGGCCTTTCTACCCTTAGTAGGGAACAAGAAGGACAGCTCTGTTACCCTTTTAGAACCAAACCAAGTTTGAGAATTTAGAGCCTACCCCAATAGATCCATGCGGAAAGCCTAGGGTGTTGAGTCGCAAGAATAATCCGTGGAGACATGTCCTGAAATATTGGAATGCCAACCCAGAATTATCGTGCATTTAGTTTGTTATTGACAATTTCGTTTCCCTTTTTCTTGCTTTATTAAATATCCATTCCCTATCTTGTTTGTTTTGCGTGTGCATCATTCTATATTTAGAAGGGGTTGATTCTAGAAAGTTGTTCAAATTATGAACGGAAAGCTCTTGAAGAATGAGGAGGAAAATGTGAAAGTGCGTCACTAGTCTGGGGTCAATCAGAGAAGTATGGAGACAGTTTGAGTGCGGGTCACGAGACAGAAACTTCGGAGTATGCCCATGTTAGTGTTAAGCATAACAATATACATGAGTTACGTGAGATTTGGGACCATTTTGATTATAAGACCAAATAGTTGCTCCGTGAGTCTTATGGTGACATAGCATATCTTTTGTTTGTAAGGGTTGACGAGCCGTTTCTAAAGGCTTTGATCCAGTTTTGGAACCCTGGGTATTGTTATTTTACATTCAATGGAGATGACATGATGCCTACTTTCGAAGAATACTTGGCCCTGTTCAACATGGCCGAGGTGAAGGAGAATTGGGTGTATACAAAGCGCCCAAGAACAAGAACTCGCACTTAAAACTTGCCTCATTTGTTGGAATGTGTAACCCCCTCGTCTCGGGCGAGACGACAGACCGGTCCGAGCAGGTTACACGGGGAAAATCGAAGCGAAACTCATTGAGGCTCCACTTCGATTAGAAAACCTAATTTTATTTTCATGGATTATCTTATCTAAATGTATTATTTAGACCTATGGGTGACAACGACAGCAGAAAATGATAAAGGAAACATTCAAAGCAAACGTAAGGTAACTTAAATTCACCGAGTGACATGTTAGTCTGATTGCTTGCATTCGTAACGAAGATCATACATAAACGACGCATACGAGGCTCACAATAAAGCTTACAACAAATGGGACTAAAACACCACATCTTAGAACCTTTAAAGATGCCTAAAAGCAAAATTATAAGCCTGCGTTTCGAAATAGGCTTGCCCGTTTCGATACGCGGGCTCCAGTTTAAAAGCCAGGCCAGGCCGTACCGATACGGTGCACTCTATTCTGGTACGAGGGTCTCTAGTAACAAAGCGTTCCAGAACAAGTTCCGAAATGGGCCTTCACAGAGGCAGGCCGTATCGATATGCATACCAAAACGGGGATTCACAGTGTCAAATTGTATCAAAACGGTACCACCCCTGTTCCGATACGAGTATCCCTGGAGCTACACCCGTTCCGAAACCACTACACGTGTTTCGAAATACTTGTACTCTCTGTGACCCTGAAGACAGTCTTTTGCATCTCCAAGTGTTCCCAAACATACCCGAAAACCACAAGAGTCAAGTAACAACAACCATACACATAATCTAAAGGCATTCCAATCTACTACAAACATGATTAACCATCAAGCATACACAATCAAGGCCATTCATTCAAGGAAACATCATCCATATCACATAGCATAAAACAAGGTTACATGACTTCAAATACCAAACATAAGCATTCAGGAAGCAATGTTTACATGCTTTCGAAACAACACATAAACATCTCATAAACATGGTTTACAAATCCCCAACATAAAAGCATTAACAAAATAGGACTCTACACATGCTCCTACAACACGTAGCATCCTCATTGCTAAACTACTACATTATTTACTAAAACCATACTTGAGCAACAAAAAACACGCTTGGATGCCCTGTCCTTGCTCCTTGCTAACTCCACACTAATGATTTGCATTGTCGAAAACGAGAGTGTAAGCTAGAAGCTTAGTGAGGGTGCTCTAAAATAAAAATAAACGACAATACATGGTTCATAGCATGTTATCCTTAAGACATCCACAAGGCACACATATTCACCAACAATCAACATAGCCACAATTTCAAGAATGCATGAACATGGCATCTTACCTCATGTTATGCTAAACAAGATATAACAAATATCTTACACAACAACCACACATGAACAAGTATATTGGGAACTATTAGCTTACTCGGATATGCGGATAACTTCTGTTGGGATTTCCACCCACAACATACTCAACAAAAATTGCCTTCCGGTGGGATTACACTCATCACTTTTTTCACCCATGGATGGGGTTACACTTATCATCAAATGCTAACAATTTCCGGTGGAATATTACCTCACCGTACTCCTCCCTGATGACTATACATCACCAAGGACACGCGCGAATTTGACTCGATCGATCATTTATACTCGGTAATTAACTAGTGCCAACATACTAACCAGACTCACCATGATATTACCATCATGCATTTTAACATATCAACCACCACATACATCAATATGTATAGATCAACATGCATAGCTAACACACACCACACAAGTCTACAATTATGCACTTAAGCAAACCGAGAAAGCCGAATCAAGCCTCCAAACTTCTCGGAATTGAGCTCGAAGCTTCTCCAATGATTTCTCTTGCTTCTAATAAACCAAAAACAACATATTACTACACTGCCACTAATCAAACTACAACCACAAGACCATTTCTCTACATTTTCAAGCTAAACCTAACACAAAAATCCACATTTTCGAGCTCACACACAACCCAGCAAAAAACTATCGGATCCAACACACAAATCATCATTAAACACCTTAGAAACAACCCTCAGGCATCAATATAACATCAGCCCAACTCTCTTACACCAAACTACCTCAAAAACTCAAGTTTTCAACCTTTTAAAATACCCACAAAAACCCATTTTGGGATTTTCATCAAAACCCCACCATTTTCACATATAATGTACTTAAGGGCAAGAGTAAAACACCTTTTAACTTTACAGATCAAAACCCACATGAAAACCCATCAAAGCTTCAACCTTTTTCTTAATCTTTTGGAAACTTGAAAACTTCAAAAAAGGTGTTTATGCGAAAATAAAGCTATAGAAACGTTTGGAATAAAGAAGAGAAGTCAAAAATGATCTTACCTTGGAGATAGCTCTTGAAATGGTGAAGAAATTTGATGGAATAGTAACTTGGGGTTTGGGGGAAGGTTTTGTCATGAAAACATGAAAGGAAGAAGAAGATGGTGATATTTTTTTTTTGTCAAAAAGGCACTTTTTACTCATCTTTTTCCCTTATTTTAGAAATTACATTTTTGCCATTAGTGAAATTCAAGCCCTTTTTAATTTTAAAGCAAAGCCCGTTTTAATTAAAACGAGCCCAACGACTCGAACCCGATTCACATTATCAACTATCGACCCCTAAACTCGGGGGTTACATAATGAGCGATGAATGGGTTGAGGGGTTGATACGGAAGAGAGGGGGAAGTTTTAATTTTCCTTGGTCACGCATTCGAAACATCATTCTGGTTCATCCAGACATAACGAAAAGGGGAATGTCAATCCAGTGTCTGCAGTGCTAGCTGAAACCTTCATCTCTTTGAATGCTCGTCGTAAAGTCGAAGGTGTGCGTTTCGAAGAATGTGCTCCTTTACTTCATGTTTGGGCCCTTAGTCATTTTTGGGAGTGTCCAACATCGGCCTTACCAAACGTGTTTTCTCTGAACTTTTTCCCACTTCGGGAATTTTTGGCACAAGATTGGTCGAGCATCATGAGAAGCAAGTGGGTATATATCCTCAGAGATCGTCGTACCGAAGACATCAAGTGGAGGGTACCATGGATGGGACATGATAAAGTAAGGTATAGATGTGAAGATTACAACTTTCTGATGTTGTTAGGTTTATGAGGAGGAATTGGTTGTGCGCATTTGTTAGTTTCGCTCCAATACGGATCACGACAATTTGTTCCCTTCACCACCGAGCTTGGTACGTCAGAATTCGAGTTTCAAGGAGAGTTCAGCCGGAAGGTTCAGGACATTAGTGATTCATGGAAGATTTGCTATCATATGAAGTTAGAGTCTGACAAGCATTGCATGTATACTCTTGATTATGATATTTGAAGGCAAAGCCCGTTTTAATTAAAACGAGCCCAACGACTCGAACCCGATTCACATTATCAACTATCGACCCCTAAACTCGGGGGTTACATAATGAGCGATGAATGGGTTGAGGGGTTGATACGGAAGAGAGGGGGAAGTTTTAATTTTCCTTGGTCACGCATTCGAAACATCATTCTGGTTCATCCAGACATAGCGAAAAGGGGAATGTCAATCCAGTGTCTGCAGTGCTAGCTGAAACCTTCATCTCTTTGAATGCTCGTCGTAAAGTCGAAGGTGTGCGTTTCGAAGAATGTGCTCCTTTACTTCAAGTTTGGGCCCTTAGTCATTTTTGGGAGTGTCCAACATCGGCCTTACCAAACGTGTTTTCTCTGAACTTTTTCCCACTTCGGGAATTTTTGGCACAAGATTGGTCGAGCATCATGAGAAGCAAGTGGGTATATATCCTCAGAGATCGTCGTACCGAAGACATCAAGTGGAGGGTACCATGGATGGGACATGATAAAGTAAGGTATAGATGTGAAGATTACAACTTTCTGATGTTGTTAGGTTTATGAGGAGGAATTGATTGTGCGCATTTGTTAGTTTCGCTCCAATACGGATCACGACAATTTGTTCCCTTCACCACCGAGCTTGGTACGTCAGAATTCGAGTTTCAAGGAGAGTTCAGCCGGAAGGTTCAGGACATTAGTGATTCATGGAAGATTTGCTATCATATGAAGTTAGAGTCTGACAAGCATTGCATGTATACTCTTGATTATGATATTTGAAGGCATACGAGGATGAATGACAAGATTATGCTAGCTACTCTTAGGCCCGCCAAGTCTATAGAAAGAGCATTTGATAGTGGTTCCATCAGAGGCCAACATTCTGAGAGAAGAGCTACGACGAGCTAAGTTAGAAATCGAAGCACTCAAGTAACAGAATTTGCGAGACAAGTTTGAAGTCAGCCTTGACGTAGAAAAGCACAAGGGAGAAGCCAGCCGAGTACGAAAATTGTACGAGAATTTAGAAGAAAGGTATGAGATTCAGAGGGTTGACTTCCTTAAGCTTCAAGCTACGGTGCGATATGCGAATTTTCGAAAAAGCCCAGAACAGTGTAGACATGAGATGGAGCAAGTTGTGGAGAAGGAGAAAGAACGCGACAAGAAGGAAGTAGAGAAGTTCCGACGAGCCTTGGATGAAGAAAGAAAAAGGACAAAACAAGCGGTGGAAAATGAGAAGGGTAAAAGGCATCGAGAGGAGTTGAAAGAAGATTTGACTGTATGGAAGAGGAAAGCTCATGACAACAAAATACGTTTACTAATGCTACAATCAATCTATGATGAAACCTCCAAGAAGTTGAAGCAAAGTCGGGCCTTCATAATTGAACTAGAAGCCAAAATAGAAAACTTGAGTCAAACAGTTAATTTGAGCCAGAATGGCTTCTTGAAAGAGCGGGTTAAGGAAATGGATAATCTCTTTCAAGAGTACAGGACAAGGATCTTAGTTCTAGAAGATATAACTTAAGGAGGAAACGACTATTGGTTCACTCGCCTCAGAGAGAATGCTCCAATATTCTGACAGAGAGACAAGTTTGATAGGATGGTGATGACAGAGGTCCTGTAACCCCCTTAACCCGGCCTAGACGATTGACCCGAATTAAGAAAGTCACACGGGGAAAACCAAAGTCAATCCGAAAGTCAACCTTGATTAACGACCTTTTTTTTCTTTTTAAACTTGTCTAGATGCACATTAGTCCTAATTGTGATCACACAAACATCATACTCAAAGATTACAAACATCAGAGATCAAGCAGGGACCCAATTGAACAAATTACAACTTTAGGGACCAAATTGTAATTTCTAATAAATAGATGGACTTAACCCAAATTAAAGTTACCAACTTGAAATTAATCAGGTTTCATGCTTCTCTGTGAAATTTCAGCTCAAAAGGACGTCCCAAGCTCATGCAATTGAACAAACAAGTTTCAGGACCAAAACGCAAACAATTCAAAACATATAACTGCCAATGTCAGCCCCCAACGGTCGACCGTTCCGAAACAGGTAGACCCCGTTTCGAAACACGGGCCGTTCCGCAACGGGTTCCGAAACATAGGCTTGGCAGAGGCCAAACCGTTTTGAAACGGTGCATACCGTTTCGGACGCTTGGGTTCATGCAAGGCACCCGTTCCGAAACGGTGCACACTGTTCCGAAACGCCTGCACAGATTGCAGCAAAATGCATTCCAAAACATGCAATAGATCATTCAAACATGCTCCAAATGCCACCAAACTTTACCAGCATGCAATTCAACATATATAAGACTTGCAAGCATCAACAAATCATCAGAACAACATCATATGCAAAAAGCCCCAATTCTATAGGCATGCTTCCTACACAAGCTAGCTATTCAAGCACAAAACTTTTAAAACAAGCATGTAGTGATCCAATTCAAAAACCAGCAATCTTATCATCATTCAACATACTTAGGGAGTTCCAAACACCTCCCAAAATATACACTTTGGTCCCCCATTGCCAAATTACCCAAAAGCTAAAAAGTACTTATAAAACCTTCCATACATTGAGCTTTACTTGTACTTGAATACTTTCCCTCCTTGCTGCCCTCAAGGTTCTTTAATGCTCTGCATTATTGAATTAAGAAAACGAAGAGAGCGTAAGCAAAAGCTTAGTGAGGAATGCTCTTAAAAACAATTCAATAATGCAATTAAAAACATTTATAAATCATGCTTTAAATCAACCTTTGCACATGCTCAAAAGCATACTTTAAACAAGCAATCTCATGCTTCAACATAAACATAACATATCATATTGGCTCAAGTGATACATTCCATTTCTTAAAACAAGTTCATCAACTTCCCAAGGACTTTTAAACACCTTGGCCCCAAGGACTTTTAAACACCTTGGCCATGGACTTTTAAACACCATGAATGAGGACCACACAAGGACTTTTAACCACCTTTGTGTCCAAAGCTTGAATCACCCCAAGGACTTTTAAACACCTTGGCCCCAAGGACTTTTAAAGACCTTGGCCCCATGGACTTTTAAACACCATGGCCCCATGGACTTTTAAACACCATGGAAAGGATCACCTAAGGACTTTTAACCACCTTAGTGTCCGCAACAAGAATCATCCAAGGACTTTTAACCACCTTGATGTTCTTAAGTAACAAGGCTCACTCAAGGACTTTTAACCACCTTAGTGACCTTAACCTTTTTAAAACATCACTTGCAAATATACATCATTTTCATCATTTAATCCACTGTTTTAAAGCATTAAACCAAGCCATTTTCATCATGCATTTAAAAGCATCAATCCACATTTAATCAATGTACAAAAGCAAGGAACTCCTACCTAGAGTTACCTTCAACATATGGCTTACATCATCAGCAAAAACCATGCTTTCAAAACAGTAATTAAAACATGCAAATAACCATTTTGCATCACAACAAAATCATGGCCACCACTACAGAGAAATTCCGAAAACTTACACTTGAGCTTAGCAAAGTTGTTTAGACTTAAACTAAGCTCCCAAAACCTTCAAACCTTGGTTTAAAAGCTGAAAACCCAACTTCACTCACCGATTTCCACTTTGCTTCAAGCCAAAGCACCAAATCAAGCTTCCGGATCAACAACTCTTGGATCCAAAGATGCCTCCCATGTTTCAACACATAAAAGCAGAGGATTAATGCATCATCATGCATTAATTGCTTCAATGAAAGCACCTAAACTCGCTGCTCTCATCCAACCTCCATTTTCGGCCACCAAACACAACCGAAAATGCATCCAAACCACTTCTAAACAAAGCCCAGCCATAAACCAGCATAACCACACATCCTTAAACATCATATAACATCTAAAAACAACCTATTAACATCCTTATACCTCCAGCAACAACAGATCACCAAGATCACCTCAAAAACAACCTTGAATCACAAGCTAAACTTAGGAAACTCAACCTATCCGGGATTGCATCAATCAAAACTCAATTCCTTATCAATTTAGAGTTCATTTAACATCAAAAACACATCTCAAATCATAGATTAATCAGATCTAACGAAAATCATCAAAAATCATCAAAATCTTGCATTATAAGCCAAGATCCATTTCACCACTTAAAAACCTTTAATTAAACATCAATTAAGGATTGAAAACTTAGGAATTTCAGTAAAGAACTGATAGTTTAGAGGAGAAGGACGTTCTTACCTCCAAACTTGAGTTTCTCCTCTTTTTGGAATCAAAAACCTTGTTGAAACAATTAGCAATTGAAGAGGTTTTGAAGATACAATGATTAGGAATCAAATGAGAGTTGAAAGGAGGGATTTAGGTGAAGAAATCAGAACCAATTCTCTGGAGAGAATGTGTTTGGGTTGAGAGAAAATGAGAGAAAGAAAATTGGGAAAAGTTGGTTACAAAATCCAAAAATAGGCAAATGGCTTTCCCTCCACTTTTAATATCTTTTAAAATCAGAATTTAGACTTAAAATATCTTAGAAAAATCTGGAGAAACTCCCTTTGGGTAAATAGCTCCTTAAAGATTCAAAGATTCAACCCTTTATAAAACAGTCACCAAACTTTCAAAAATTACATTTTGGTCACTAGCCAAAATGTCACACTTCCAAAACTCATTTTCCAAAATTGATTTCACAGTTCACTTAATTATATTAAAAGATGATTTTAGAACATTTTTCCATATTTTTAATGCAACCCGAACTAGGCTTTCCTAATTTCACCTCTTTAGATTCGAACAGCACTTTGACCAACCGGTCAACGCCCAAAACTCCTAAGCCCAAAACCGGGGCGTTACAACTCTCCCCCCCTTAAGAAATTTCGTCCTCGAAATTTACCTGAAGGAAAGAGATAAGGAAACTGCTTCAGCATGTCTTCCTTCCGCTCCCAAGTGGCTTCCTCAACACCTCGATGCTTCCACAACACCTTCACCAACTCAATGGTCTTGCCACGAAGAACCTTGCTATCCGAATCCAGAACCTTCACCGGTTCCTCATCATAGGTCAAAATCCGGATTCAAAACCACTTCCTCCACAGGCATCACATGCGAAGGATCAGATCTATACTTCCGGAGCATAGAAACATGGAACACATCATGAATCTTCTTCAACTCTTGAGGTAACCTCAGCCGATACGCAACAGGACCCACACGCTCAACCACCTCATATGGTCCAATGTACCGAGGGCTCAACTTACCCTTCCGGCCAAACCTCATCACCTTCTTCCAAGGCGAAACCTTCAAAAACACACGGTCACCCACCGCATACTCTATCTCCTTACGCTTCAAATCCGCGTAAGACTTTTGCCGATCAGAGGCAGCCTTCAACCGCTCACAAATGAGCTTCACCTTCTCGGTGGTCC
Organism: Hibiscus tridactylites; assembly: GCA_958450335.1. Classification (NCBI taxonomy): domain Eukaryota; kingdom Viridiplantae; phylum Streptophyta; class Magnoliopsida; order Malvales; family Malvaceae; genus Hibiscus; species Hibiscus tridactylites. The sequence continues at coordinate 48,750,541 of OY288266.1, forward strand.
CTTTCAACAAAGCCGGCATCGAAACCAACTTTTGACCAGTTTCAGCCCAACAAAGAGGAGTCCTACACTTCCTCCCATACAGAGCCTCATAAGGTGCCATCTGTATACTCGCCTGATAACTATTGTTATAAGCGAACTCAACCAAAGGCAGATGCTTCTCCCAAGAACCTTGGAACTCAATCACGCAGCACCTCAACATATCCTCCAAAATCTGGATAACCCGCTCAGACTGACCATCCGACTGAGGATGATAGGATGTACTGAAATGCAACCTTGTACCCAGGGCTTGATGCAAACACTGCCAGAAACGCGATGTGAACCTCGGATCCCTATCCGACACAATCGTCTTAGGCACACAATGCAGCCTCACAATCTCAGCAATGTACAGCTCTGCCAGCCTATCCAAAGAAAACGTAGTATGCACAGGCAAGAAATGCGCACACTTCGTCAAGCGATCCACAATCACCCAAACAGAATTCCTCTTCGATGGAGACAAAGGTAAACCAGATACAAAATCCATGGTAACCCTCTCCCACTTCCATTCAGGGATTTTCAACGGTTGCAACAAACCAGAAGGAACCTGATGTTCAGCCTTAACTCGCTGACACACCAAACACTTGCTCACAAACTCTGCAACATCCTTCTTCAAACCCACCCAATAGTACTCATCACGAAGATCACGATACATCTTAGTACTACCAGGGTGCATAGCAAAAGGACTACTATGACCTTCAGTCAGAATAGCACGCCTCAACTCAACATCAGCAGGCACTACTATCCGACTCCCAAAACACAACACACCATCCTCATTAAAGCAGAAATCCGAAGGTCTACCCTCCGTGATATCCTGAACATGAGACACCAAGGAATCATCCAACAACTGCTTTTCCTTGATCAACTGAACCAAAGATGGTTTCACTTGCAACTCAGCAACAAGACCACCATCTCGCGATATGCTCAAGCTAGCAAACATAGCTCTCAGCTCAACAGCTACCATCCTACTCAAGGCATCCACAACAACATTAGCCTTTCCAGGGTGATACTCAATCGTCAGATCATAATCCTTGAGCAACTCCAACCTACGCCGCTGTCTAAGATTCAACTCCTTCTGAGACATCAGATAGCTCAAACTCTTGTGATCCGTGTACACAATACACTTCTCACCATACAGATAATGTCTCCAGATCTTCAGAGCAAACACCACTGCAGCCAGCTCAATGTCATGCGTAGGATAGTTGCGCTCATGCACCTTCAACTGCCGTGACACATAAGCCACAACCTTACCCTCTTGCATCAGCACACATCCCAAACCAACATAGGATGCATCACTATAGACCACAAACTCTTTCCCTGATTCAGGCTGAATCAAGATAGGAGCTTGCGTCAAAGCCGCCTTAAGCTTCTCAAAAGCCTGTTGTCTCGCTTCCGTCCACTCATACTTAACATCCTTTTGCAACAACTTTGTCAAAGGTGCATCAATCTTAGAAAACCCATCCACAAACCTCCGGTAGTATCCTGCCAAACCAAGGAAACTACGGACCTCATGAACAGACTTAGGAACCTTCCAATTCATCACCGCCTCAATCTTCTGAGGATCAACACGAATCCCCTCGGCAGAAACCACATGCCCAAGAAACACCACCTCCTTAAGCTAGAACTCACACTTGCTCAGCTTAGCATAAAGCTGATTCTCCAACAAAGCTTGCAACACAATCCTCAAATGCTCTTCATGCTCCTCCTCAGTACGCGAGTACACAAGGATATCATCAATGAACACCACAACGAACTTGTCCAGGTATTCATGAAACACACGATTCATCATGTCCATGAAAGCAGCAGGAGCATTTGTCAAACCAAACGGCATCACAAGGAACTCATAATGCCCATACCTTGTCCTGAAAGCTGTCTTAGGCACATCCACATCCTTCACCTTCAATTGATAATACCCTGACCTCAAGTCAATCTTAGAGAACACTGCAGCTCCCCGAAATTGATCAAAGAGATCATCAATCCTCGGCAAAGGATACCGATTCTTGATAGTCAACTTGTTCAGCTGACGGTAATCAATGCACATCCTCATAGTGCCATCTTTCTTCTTCACAAACAAGACTGGTGCTCCCCAAGGTGACACACTCAGCCGGATGAAACCACGATCTAGCAACTCTTGCAACTGCGTCTTCAGCTCCTTCAGCTCCTTAGGTGCCATTCTATAGGGAGTAATGGACACAGGAGTTGTATTCTCATACAGCTCAATTCCAAACTCCACCTCGCGATTAGGAGGTAAACCAGGCAACTCCTCAGGAAAAACACCAGGAAACTCCTTCACAACCTTGATATCTTGCACCCTCAACTCCTTAGAGCTTGGATTCATCACAAAAGCTAGATAAGCTTCGCAACCCTGTATCAGCATCCTACTCGCCTCCAAGGTAGACACCACATTGGCAAGAAACTTCACATTCTCACCAACCACAACAACTTCATAATCTACCACAGCACGATGCTCAGCAAGCCAATCCATACCAAGGATCACATCAAAACCATAAAAGGGCAACTCCATAAGATCAACATGAAAAACATGTTCTTGAACAACCAAGGGACACCTTCTATAAAGCTTTCGAGTCACAACAGTTTCACCAAAAGAACTAGTGACACGAACACCAACATCCAAAGACTCAACAGGCAAACCAAGCAATTCATCATGCTCACGCAAAATGTATAAATGCGTAGATCCAGAATCAATCAAAGAAAGCAATGACAAGGATTGCAAAGTAAAGGTACCTGCAATCACATCTGCATCATTCCTTCCCTCGCGCTGAGCATACACCCTAGCTTGGCCTCCACCCTCAGGCTGAATAGCCACAACATGAGCTACTCCACGACCACCTTCCTCTCTCCTCTGGAAATTACCACGGCCGCGCCCACGACCTCTCTGCGGTGCAGCAACAACATGAGCACGCTCTTGGCCACCAGCCAACCTCGGACAATCTCGCCTCAGATGGTCTACAGAACCACAATTCCAGCATCCATTACCAGCTGCCGCAACAGGAGCTTGCACCTCCCTCACAGCACGAGGACAGTCACGCTTCATGTGACCACGCGAACCACAGATCCAGCAAGCACTAGGATCAGCTCTAGCATAACCACCTCTAGCAGGTGCACCACCACCTCTCTTTGCTGAGGACTGATACTTCTGATCATGTCCCCTCTTGTTCCGTCCACCTCCGGAACTATACTCAGCAGCTCTCTTGCCAGAACTTGCTCCAGCACCTTTCGCAGATAAACCCAAGTTCATCTCAATGTCCTTGGATCGGCCCACCAACACATCAAAATCATTATACTCAGCAGCCAACATATATGTCTTTACTTCCGTCACCAAACCATAACGTAACCTTTCACACCTCTCCCGCTCATCGGGTATCAGCTCCGGTGCATACTGACTGAGTCGGACAAACTGCACCTCATACTCAGCCACACTCATGCTCCCTTGGGTAAGAGACATGAATTCACGCTTTTTCTCATCAAGATATCTCACTCCTAGATATCTCCTCTTGAACGCATTCTGAAAGAATGTCCAAGTAACATCAGCTTCAGCCATCCCAGCTATGGTGGTTGTCCACCACGTATACGCATCGTCATGCAGCAAGGACACAACACATCCCAACTTTTGCACATCCGTGCAGCTCATCTGACCCAAGATACGCTTGGTACTCTCTAGCCAAGCTTCTGAACTCTCAGCAGACATACCCCTGAACTCAGTCCCACCAAGACTGCGCAGACGCTCCAAAGGTAGTCTAACTCCAGCATCTCCCTGATGCCCAGCTCCTTGAGCTCCAGCTACTGCTGCTCGAAAAGCACCCGCAATAGCTTGTACCAGCATAGACATATCAAGCATAGCTTGCCCCTGACCAACCTCTGGTCCAGCAGCTCCAGCACCAGCTGCAGCTTCAGCTCTTTCACCTCCAGCACCACCACCAGGCCGAGGAGGGGGTAACACTGCACTTCCCGTGTTCTCTTCATTCTCGTTCTCATTGGGAGCCGTAGCTCGCACACTACCTCGTAACTCTCTACGTGGTGCCATACTTTTACCATGCAATCACAATGTAAAATAAAACAAGTCAGGCCCAGCAAGGTAAGCAATCCAAGTATTCAAGCTCAATTTCATTCAAAATCAACATCATTTAATTAGCTTTTGTTTGGCAATGGGTACCCTCAACATGCAACATCACAGCATACATCTCAATTGCATCCAAATCACAAGCCACTAAACATGCTTTCGAACCACAAGCATACAAGCCAAACATACTCCAATCATGCATACATTCATTCCCAATTACTCGAGAACTCAGCTCTGATACCACCAAATGTAACCCCCTTAACCCGGCCTAGACGGTTAGCCCGAATTAAGAAAGTCACACGGGGAAAACCAAAGTCAATCCGAAAGTCAACCTTGATTAATGACCCTTTTTTTTTCTTTTTAAACTTGTCTAGATGCACATTAGTTCTAATTGTGATCACACAAACATCATACTCAAAGATTACAAACATCAGAGATCAAGCAGGGACCTAATTGAACAAATTACAACTTTAGGGACCAAATTGTAATTTCTGATAAATAGATGGACTTAACCCAAATTAAAGTTACCAACTTAAAATTAATCAGGTTTCATGCTTCTCTGTGAAATTTCAGCTCAAAAGGACGTCCCAAGCTCATGCAATTGAACAAACAAGTTTCAGGACCAAAACGCAAACAATTCAAAACATATAACTGCCAATGTCAGCCCCCAACGGTCGACCGTTCCGAAACAGGTAGACCCCGTTTCGAAACACGGGCCGTTCCGCAACGGGTTCCGAAACATATGCTTGGCAGAGGCCAAACCGTTTCGAAACGGTACATACCGTTTCGGACGCCTGGGTTCATGCAAGGCACCCGTTCCGAAACGGTGCACACTGTTCCGAAACGCCTGCACAGATTGCAGCAAAATGCATTCCAAAACATGCAATAGATCATTCAAACATGCTCCAAATGCCACCAAACTTTACCAGCATGCAATTCAACATATATAAGACTTGCAAGCATCAACAAATCATCAGAACAACATCATATGCAAAAAGCCCCAATTCTATAGGCATGCTTCCTACACAAGCTAGCTATTCAAGCACAAAACTTTCAAAACAAGCATGTAGTGATCCAATTCAAAAACCAGCAATCTTATCATCATTCAACATACTTAGGGAGTTCCAAACACCTCCCAAAACATACACTTTGGTCCCCCATTGCCAAATTACCCAAAAGCTAAAAAGTACTTATAAAACCTTCCATACATTGAGCTTTACTTGTACTTGAATACTTGCCCTCCTTGCTGCCCTCAAGGTTCTTTAATGCTCTGCATTATTGAATTAAGAAAACGAAGAGAGCGTAAGCAAAAGCTTAGTGAGGAATGCTCTTAAAAACCATTCAATAATGCAATTAAAAACATTTATAAATCATGCTTTAAATCAACCTTTGCACATGCTCAAAAGCATACTTTAAACAAGCAACCTCATGCTTCAACATAAACATAACATATCATATTGGCTCAAGTGATACATTCCATTTCTTAAAACAAGTTCATCAACTTCCCAAGGACTTTTAAACACCTTGGCCCCAAGGACTTTTAAACACCTTGGCCATGGACTTTTAAACACCATGAATGAGGACCACACAAGGACTTTTAACCACCTTTGTGTCCAAAGCTTGAATCACCCCAAGGACTTTTAAACACCTTGGCCCCAAGGACTTCTAAACACCTTGGCCCCATGGACTTTTAAACACCATGGCCCCATGGACTTTTAAACACCATGGAAAGGATCACCTAAGGACTTTTAACCACCTTAGTGTCCGCAACAAGAATCATCCAAGGACTTTTAACCACCTTGATGTTCTTAAGTAACAAGGCTCACTCAAGGACTTTTAACCACCTTAGTGACCTTAACCTTTTTAAAACATCACTTGCCAATATACATCATTTTCATCATTTAATCCACTGTTTTAAAGCATTAAACCAAGCCATTTTCATCATGCATTTAAAAGCATCAATCCACATTTAATCAATGTACAAAAGCAAGGAACTCCTACCTAGAGTTACCTTCAACATATGGCTTACATCATCAGCAAAAACCATGCTTTCAAAACAGTAATTAAAACATGCAAATAACCATTTTGCATCACAACAAAATCATGGCCACCACTAGAGAGAAATTCCAAAAACTTACACTTGAGCTTAGCAAAGTTGTTTAGACTTAAACTAAGCTCCCAAAACCTTCAAACCTTGGTTTAAAAGCTGAAAACCCAACTTCACTCACCGATTTCCACTTTGCTTCAAGCCAAAGCACCAAATCAAGCTTCCGGATCAACAACTCTTGGATCCAAAGATGCCTCCCCTGTTTCAACACATCAAAGAAGAGGATTAATGCATCATCATGCATTAATTGCTTCAACGAAAGCACCTAAACTCGCTGCTCTAATCCAACCTCCATTTTCGGCCACCAAACACAACCGAAAATGCATCCAAACCACTTCTAAACAAAGCCCAGCCATAAACCAGCATAACCACACATCCTTAAACATCATATAACATCTAAAAACAACCTATTAACATCCTTATACCTCCAGCAACAACAGATCACCAAGATCACCTCAAAAACAACCTTGAATCACAAGCTAAACTTAGGAAACTCAACCTATCCGGGATTGCATCAATCAAAACTCAATTCCTTATCAATTTAGAGTTCATTTAACATCAAAAACACATCTCAAATCACGGATTAATCAGATCTAACGAAAATCATCAAAAATCATCAAAATCTTGCATTATAAGCCAAGATCCATTTCACCACTTAAAAACCTTTAATTAAACATCAATTAAGGATTGAAAACTTAGGAATTTCAGTAAAGAACTGATAGTTTAGAGGAGAAGGACGTTCTTACCTCCAAACTTGAGTTTCTCCTCTTTTTGGAATCAAAAACCTTGTTGAAACAATTAGCAATTGAAGAGGTTTTGAAGATACAATGATTAGGAATCAAATGAGAGTTGAAAGGAGGGATTTAGGTGAAGAAATCAGAACCAATTCTCTGGAGAGAATGTGTTTGGGTTGAGAGAAAATGAGAGAAAGAAAATTGGGAAAAGTTGGTTACAAAATCCAAAAATAGCCAAATGGCTTTCCCTCCACTTTTAATATCTTTTAAAATCAGAATTTAGACTTAAAATATCTTAGAAAAATCTGGAGAAACTCCCTTTGGGTAAATAGCTCCTTAAAGATTCAAAGTTTCAACCTTTTATAAAACAGTCACCAAACTTTCGAAAATTACATTTTGGTCACTAGCCAAAATGTCACACTTCCAAAACTCATTTTCCAAAATTGATTTCACAATTCACTTAATTATATTAAAAGATGATTTTAGAACATTTTTCCATATTTTTAATGCAACCCGAACTAGGCTTTCCTAATTTTACCTCTTTAGATTCGAACAGCACTTTGACCAACCGGTCAACGCCCAAAACTCCTAAGCCCAAAACCGGGGCGTTACAGGTCCAAGATGTGTCCAAGCACATGACAATGTTGGCAACTAAAGCTGCAGCTCTTCGTCAGTTTATCAAGCCCATTAGAGAAGTCCGACCAAGGCTCATATGGCTAGTAGAAGAAATCGAGGAACTATGTGTTCAAGCGGAAAAATATTTGTAATTCAAAAAAAGAGAAAAATATGTAATAAAAAGCTTTCGTATTCAATAAAGAGTTTCCTTTCATGAGCAGATTTTCAATGGAATTAATGGCCCTTCGACTGCATTCATGCATTTGCACTGTTTTGTTTGCTTTGTTGTTTGCTTATGTGAATTCATTTGTGCATGCATTCAATCATGTCAAAAACTAACTTAATATAAAAACAACAGAATATCCAAAATTGCTAAGACAACTCATAAATACGGTACACGAGCCCAAACCCGAGCCATGAACTCTGGAAAAGATTGACAACTTTTGAGGCAAACCAAAAAAGCACTGAAGATAAGTTGGAGAAAATGGAGATCGACCTGAAACAAGAAATTGAGGCATTTTCATCAAAAGATAGTCAGTTCAATAGCTGTCATGTTAGGGTTCAAGGATCCAGATACGATTGGAGAATGAAGAAAAAACTACTTCCATTCCATGATTCCCAGGAATGACCTCTAGGAAGAAGACTGCTGCTAAAGCCAAAACACTCGTCCATGTTGTTGAATCTTCCACTCAAGTTCCAAATGAAGAGGCTAATAATTACGAGGTACCTGACCTCGACGAAATCGTTGATAAGGTTCGAATTGAGAAGAAGTGGGAGGATAAGTATGAAAAGTCAGAGAGAATGATCAAATCCTTCCATGATGGAGTGGCTCATGGATGCAAAGGATCTGAGCTTGGTAACTGATTTAGTTGCACCACCAAAATTCAAGATCCCAGACTTTGAGAAATATAATGGGACCACATGCCCATCAGCACATCTGACTATGTACTGTAGAAAGATGTCAATGTACCTCGACAATGAGAAGCTGCTCATTCATTGCTTCCAAGTCAACTTAGTAGGTTCCGTTGCACGTTGGTATTCACAATTAAGTCGGGTGAACATCAAATCAAGGAAGGATTTGTCCAAAGCCTTTAGTGAACAATACAAGCATATTTCAGACAGGTTCCAACTCGTTTGGTCTTGCAAGGGATGGAACAAAAGTATCATGAGAGCTTCCGACAATATGCGCAAAGGTGGAGGGATGTAGTGGCACAGGTACAACCACCGTTTCTAGAAAACGAGATCACCCCGATGTTTGTAGAAACTCTAAAGGGTCTTTTTTACGATGGCATGCTCAACCATGCTACAAAGAACTTCGCATACATGCTGGTGAATGGTGAACTGATCCTAGCAGCCAGGAAGAGTGGAAAGTTGGACAGTGGGGAAACGAAGAAGACATATAAGAAGAGAGATAATGAAGTCAATACTACGAATTTCTACAACCCCAGTTATTCAACAAGCCCAACACCTTCAACAAACCCATCACCTTAGCTCTGACGGTTGCAAATGCCCCAAAAGGAGAGCCAAGATATCAAGGAAAATCTAGACCCTACTTTCCTCCCATCCCAATGACGTATGCCTAGTTGTTTGCTGAGTTGATCAAATCACAGATGGTGTTGCCAAGACATTTCCCTTTGTTCTCAACTTCTTATCCACCGTGGTACGATGAGAAGGCCCAATGCGAATACCATGCAGGAGTAAGGTGCATACCATCGAAAACTGCATTGAATTCACAAGGGTGGTGGATGATTTAAGGAAATCGGCCATGTTATTATTTGAAACATCCGAGGAAAAAAGAAAACCTTTGCCAAACCATTAGAAGATAGAGGTAAATGTCGTGCTCGAGGAAGAAAGGGGTGATCAAGGAATATGTTGAAGAAATTAAGGCGCTCATGAATTGGGTATGGGCTTAATTAGTAGTGCCTGGGATATTAAAGGGAGAGAACCCGAAGATAAAGGTTGATGAAAAACCATATTGCGAGTACCATGAAGTTGAAGGACACGAGATCTAGTGTTGCTTAGAACTTAAACAGATGGTCCAAGACAAGATGGATAGCAAGGAACTTATGTTCTTCGAGAAGGGAGATGTTAAGCACGACATGAATGTATGTGTGACGGAGGAAATTTCCTTTGGAATGCAAGGAGAAGAAGTTAAAGAAGGAAGTTGGGGAAAGCCTTATCATGTGGTGATCCCAGCAAAGAGGGACCGATACGGTTTGGGCATTAGGCCCAATAAATGGAAAAAGAGAGTTGAGACTAAGAGGCAGCAGGAAAGCATGAAAATGAAGAAGAAGGAAGAAGAAATCAAGTGGGAGACAATGACGTACCCACCCTTAAGTGACACTTTCAGGGCATGAGGGCTCTTAGACCTTAATGCCCGCTTTGACAAGGGGGAGAAAGGAAAGGATGAATTATGTGAGGTTTTTGAGAATTTGAGAACTAACACCTTCACAGACGAGAAGAGAGAGGAGAAAACAAGTATATATCCATGATTTGCCCATGTGCTGAGCTGAACAACTGGACCGCTGAAGTAGTTCTTGATGTTTTTAAGACTGCCTCAGAGTAATTCTCAAAACCAACTCTTTTACCCTTAGGCCATAGGGTAATTAGAGATCTTACGTAAAAAGGGTCTATGCCAAAACCATGATTTTGATTTCAATAAAAGATGCATATTTTCCCAATAATATCGTGTGGCAAACTTTCTATCGCAACGCAAAACCAAAAAATAAGATCATAAAAACCCAAAAACAAAAAAGCAAACCTTTAAAAACATAACAAATCATATCATTTCATCCATTCTTTCTTTCTTGGTATATATTTTTGTCTCTTTTATTTGCAGGTTTTTAGATATCAATGGTCCAAAAGACTCTGAGTCAGATTCCAAAGTCAATTTTGAGTTACCACTATGTTTAGAGGAAGTTGAGAGTATTAGTGATGAAGAAGAGTTTCACTTGCCTGATGATCTGCTTAGAATAGTAGAAGGAGAGGAAAAAAATCCCCACAAAGAAGAGTAAGAGGTTTTGAAACTTGGAAGTGAAGAAGAGAAGCGTGAAGTAAAGATTGGCACCACCATCTCAGTTAAGACACGACAATGTTTGGTCGAGCTTCTACGAGAATATAATGACATTTTTGCTTGGTCATATCGGATATGTCTGGTCTTGATACGGATATAGCCATGCATAGGCTACCAATAAGGGAAGGATGGGAGCCAGTAAAACAAAAGCTCAGAAGAATGAAGGCTGATACACTTTTGAAAATCAGAGACGAGGTTAAAAAGCAGTACAATGTAGGATTCCTCGAGGTAGCTAAATATCCAGAATGGGTGGAAAACATTGTCCTAATGCCTATGAAAGATTGAAAAGTAAGAATGTGCATCGACTACAGGGATCTTAATAGAACAAGTCCCAAAGACAATTTCCTGCTCCCACATATTGACACCTTGGTAGACAATACAGCCGCCCACTCCCTTTTCTCATTCATGGATGGATTTTCTAGATATAATCAAATAAAGATGTGCCCAGATGACATGGAAAAGACTACTTTTGTAATGCTTTGGGGAACCTTTTGTTATAAAGTAATGCCTTTTGGATTTAAGAACGGAGGGGCAACTTATCAGAGAGCTATGGTTACTCTTTTCCATGATATGATGCATAAGGAAATAGAAGTTTATGTGGATGATGTGATTGTCAAGTCTAGAACTAAGGAGAAGCATCTAGCGAACCTCAGTAAGCTTTTTCAAAGATTGAGAAAATTTCAGATAAAGCTTAATCCTGCCAAGTGCACATCTGGGGTTACTTCTGGGAAGTTGTTAGGCTTTGTAGTAAGCAGAGGAGGAATTGAAATTGATTCTGACAAGATAAAGGCCATACAAGAGCTTCCACTGCACCAAACACGGAAGCAAGTTCGAGGATTCTTGGGAAGGTTGAATTACATATCCCATTTCATCTCCCAACTAACGAATAAATTTGATCCAATATTTAGGTTGCTTAGAAAGAACAACCCGGGACATGGAATGAAGAATGCTAATTAGCCTTAGAAAAGATCAATGAGCATTTAACTAATCCTTCAGTGTTAGTGCACCCATTTTAAGGAAACCTTTAATACTCTATCTAACAGTGTTTGAAAATTCAATGGGCTGCGTATTAGGGCAACATGACGAAACTGGAAGGAAGAAAAAGGCGATATTATTATGTAAGCAAGAAGTTTATTGATTGTAAAGCAAGATATACTCCGATCGAAAAGGTATGTTGCGCTCTGGTATGGGCCACTAAAAGGCTTAGGCAGTATATGTTGTACCATACCACATGGTTGATCTGACGGTTAGATCCGTTAAAGTTTATGGTGGAAGCTCCAGCCCTATAAGGAAGAATAGTGCGATGACAGATGTTGCTCTCAGAGTATGATATTCAGTATGTGAATCAGAAAGCAATTAAAGGAAGCCCCTTAGTAGATTTTTTTGCAAGTCGTGCACAAGATGATTACGAGGCATTAGATTTCAGTTTTCCCGATGAGGACCTGATGTGTATTACAGAAGATGAAGAGTCACTAACAGAATCGGTCATACATTTTGATGGCGCTATAAATGCTCTAGGACGAGGTATTGGGGCAGTTTTGGCTTCACGGGAAGGAGATTATTATCCTTTCACTTGCCGCTTGAAATTCTACTGCACTAATAATATGGCAGAATACGAGGCATGCATATTGGGCCTAAGGGAAGCCATTGACAGAAAAATTAAAAATTTTAAAGTCTATGGGGATTCAACGTTGATCATCTGCTAAATACGTGGAAAATGGGAAACAAAAGATGAAAAATTGATAGAGTATCACAAATTGGTCCTTGAGTTAATTAAAGAATTTTATGTGATCACTTTTAAGCATCTCCCAAGAGAAGACAATCAGATGGATGATGCGTTAGCCAATTTGGCTGTCATGTTTAAAGCAAGCGAGGGTTCTCAGATGATGCCCATTAAGTTGCAAATGATGGAGTCCCCAACTCATTGTTACAATGTAGAAGAAAAGGTAGATGATTTGTCGTGGTACCATGATATCTTGCAATACATAAAGCTTCAACAATATCCAACACAGGCTTCAGAAAATGAAAAGAAAATGATTAGGAAAATGACATCAGGATACATCCTTGATGGAGAAATCCTCTACAAATGAAGTCGAGACCAGGTGCTACCAAGATGTGTGGATGCAAAAAAAGCGCAGTTGATTTTGGAAGAGGTCCATGAGGGAGTTTGTGGAACTCACCCTAGTGGTTTCACTAGGGCAAGAAGAATTATGCGTTTTAGAGATTACTGGTCAACGATGGAAGGGGATTGCATAAACTATTCCCGCAAATGTCACAAGTGCCAGGTTTATGCTGACAAGGTTCATGTGCCTCCTCAGTCTCTTCATGTCATGTCATCTCCATGGCCATTCTCTATGTGGGGCATAGACATTATTGGGTAGATTCATCCGAAGGCGTCAAATGGTCATTGCTTTAGTCTGGTAGCTATCGATTACTTCACAAAGTGGGTGGAAGCGACCTCATATGCAAATGTAACTAGGTCTATTGTTTGCAATTTTTAAAGAAGGAGATCATTTGTCGATATGTCTACCAGAAAGCATAATCACCGATAATGCCTCTAACATGAACAACTGAATGATCGCTGGGGTCTGTGAGCAATTTAACATTAAGCATCGCAACTCAATAGTATATCACCCGAAGATGAACGGAGCATTAGAAGCAGCTAATAAGAATAATAAGAAGATAGTTGAAAATATGATTGATACTTATAAAGATTGGCATGAAAAGTTACCATTTGCTTTGTATGCATATCGTACAACGGTATGAACATCAACTAGGGAAACTATGTTCTCATTAGTATATGGAGTAGAAGCCGTGCTACCAATCGAGGTTGAGATACCATTGTTGTGTGTCTTGATGGAGGCCAAGTTAGATGAAGCAGAATGGGTTCATGCAAGGTATGACCAAATGAATTTAATTGAGGAAAAGAGACTAAAAGTCGTATGTATTGGTCAAATGTACCAAAGGAGAATGATAAGGGCTTATGAAAAGAAGGTTCACCCTAGAGAGTTCCGAGAAGGCGATCTGGTATTAAAGAAGAAGCTGCGAATTCAAAGTGATCCCTGAGCAAAATGGGCGCCTAATTGGGAAGGACCATACATTGTGACAAAGGATCTTTTTGGTGGAGCATTGATTTTAGCTGAGATGGATGGAAATGAGTTTCAAAACCCGGTAAACTCAGATATTGTTAAGAAGTATTACGCTTAAAGAAGAAAAAGAAAAGGAGGGTTCAAAATGAAAACCCGCAAAGGGCGTTTTGAAACCAAAGGAGGGTCTAAGTTGAAAACTCGTAAAGGGCGGCTCAGATAATTCGTAAGACAATTTTCGGGGCTTCACAAGTTATGCATTGTACTCAAGGCTTTCTCGACAATGGTGGCATTCAAGATTACTTCTGGTGTTTGATAGTAGGAGTTTGGACTATTGATATTTGAATACTTATTCCCCTTTCTTTTTAATAAACCTTTTTTTGTGTGTTTGCCGCAGCATTAATAAAACTAGTTTTATGGAATTTTCTTTCTTTCTTGTTTCCTACCCTATCATTATTAGCATCTTTCTTTGAAATAAGGATCAATGGATTTGATAATCATTTAGATATGCAAAAGATTTTTTAGCATTACTTTGAGAATGTTTTGGAAATACGGGGACTATGAAGTGCTTCATAATTATTGTTCGAGGCATATGACGTTAAAGTGCTTGAAGTAGAAGTAAAACCTTGTTGCAAAACTCTTAAAAAGGAAGAAAAGCCTTAGAAGTGTCTTGGCATTTAAATAGTGTTTCCTAACCACCAGCCTTTCTTACATGATAATGAGAGCAGTCTTGCAATGTCAAAACTTGACTTAGGAAGCTCGTCCTTGAATACGAAAATATTGACTAAGAAGACAGATGAAGATTAAATGTCTCCAATGAAGTGAGAGTAAGGTATACAAATCAAGCCATTTCTTCTAGCTAAGAATGCAAATTTTAGGCAAAAGATAAAAAATGAAGCAAAAGCCATAGTTGTTCGTAACTCAAGGGTGAATCCCAAGGCAAGGGAGAGGGCCCTATCCTAAGGAATGGTAGACGAAGCTGGGAAGCCAGGAAGAATTGAAAGAGAAGTGAAGTTAGCCTTCTTATCTACGCAAGGTTAGAAGGGAGTTCATGATAATTGGGTTGGCATCGATAACCAGAATTTCATCAGAATTAAGAAAATAGTCTAAGCAAAAGAAGTTTTAGAAGAAAATCCGGAAAGAACTTGCCATGCATTCATGTTTTAGACATCCCTAGGGGCATGCATATCATAATTGCATTGCATGTCGCATTTTTTTTTCAGGAACATGGAAGACCTATTCAAATGAGAGTTTGCTTATTCATCCAAGCATAAGAAAGATGAAATTTTTCTGAAGAGTTTGTTTATTCATCCAAGCATAAGGAGGATGAAATTTTTCAAAAGATTCACATATCCGTTCAGGCATAAGGAGAATGGAGTTTCCTTATTCATCCAAGCGTAAGGAGGTTGAAATTTTTCAGAAGAACTTGTCTATTTGAGATTTGGGAGGAAAAAGCCCAGCTCAGCTATTCAAGTATTTGGAAGAATAGAACCTAGCTCAGCTATTCGAGCATAAGGCTAATAGAACCAACCTATCCGTTCGGCCATTTGGAGAATGGAACCTATCATAGCAATTTATAATTGCATGAATATCCTTGTTTTCATACCTTTTTGCTATAGCAATTTCCTGTTCTTGAGCCTGTATCATAGCATTTAGACTGCATTTAGGCTAAATTTTCTTCTTCTAGGTGCATCTTTATTTTTACTTGTAGCACCCCTCACCCGGTTACGAGCGAGCGATGTTACTATTCAGGTGATGGACAAATTCATACATGTCAACACATCAACATACAATTATATGAGATTCAATTCATACTTAACAAGCATCAAAGCAAACAATCATATAATCATTTATCCAATAACAAGATCATAAATGCAAATAGGTGAGCCAATTTAAAACTTTTCTAATATTCTATTACCATTCGAACTATACAAATCATCCAACAACAATTCTAGATGCAACCTTCCTAAATCAAATAAAGATAACATACTTATACATACTCAACCATTCAAATCCATCAAGGGCATGAACCATATAAATGATACTCAAATTCATATCAAGCTTAGTTAACTTCAAACATAGTTCATTCATATCATCATATCCATATTTACATAAACATTCATCAAGTCATTACGTAATATAACAAGTCTTAGTTTTATACAAATCAAACTTAACAATTACATGTTCCATAATGCATGACAAACTAACTTAGACTATGCCACCAACTAGGAGACTAAGCAAGATTATATCATACTTGTTCTTGGCTTGCGAAGCTCTCGGAACAAAACGGATGGCTTTCGGATATCAACGAACCTGTTATTTTGGAAGAAGGAAACAAAGAGAGTGATAAGTACACATAATGTACTTAGTGAGGCAGCCCTAGACTTTACTAGTTTCAATCTTTTAAAGTCTTATTCAATCTTTAAAGTTACTTAGCTAGGCTTAGCACGTATTGGAATACCTAACTAGTCTATCAAAACCAAGTTAACAAAGCTATTTTCATGTACTAACCAATAGGGAAGCAAGTATTTACATGTACAATGACTTATTGGGCAGCAACCATTTCATTTAAAACATACCAATTTGGGCAGCAAGCTACATGTACATTTCATACTAAATTGGACAGCAAGCAACATATACAATTCAAGCCAAATTAGGGCAGCAAGCACATGTACAATTCAAGCTAAATTGGACAACAAACAACATGTAATCTCATTGTCATCTTGGCAGCAACATTTCATAGTTTCACATCACAACATAGTTCATTTTAAATCTCAACCAAGTACACATATTCATTCCATATCATAAGGGCTAATACCCAACTTGTTCATTTAAACATATATCATTGTTCTAATCATGTTTTGCCTTGGATGATTAATGAATTAGGTAATCAAGTCTTCATGTAACATGTAACATTAGATACTCAGTATCCATTTCTCATTTCAACTTATAACAGAGGATGCATAGGCATCAATGGTGACTTACCACCATTCAATTATCAAGGTGAATAACCACCTTATCAGGTTTATAGGTGACTAACCACCATCCTGTAACAAAGATCAAAGGAGCTCAATGACTCTAAGGCAAGCCCTTTTACCTATAGACACTAATCAAACCAAGGACTTTACTTATCTTTCTTTATTAACAATAACATTTTACTTGTTTATCAAACACATATCACAAAGTCATGTACACATTCAATCATGTTTACATTGTGCACATTCAAGCCATGCTCAATCAAATTTCCAGCAAGCATTTAGCATCATTTCAATCATATAACCATCTTCAAACAGTAGCTAAATCATCCATTTATTCAATTCAAGTGGCTCAAACAACTCATGTCACAAAGCAACCCATATAGACATCAACTAGCATATCTAGATAGCATCATATACCTAGTTCATAGTTCATTCCTTTAGTCCTTCTTCCTTAGCATTTAAATTTACCAATCCATTATTAAGTTCATTACATGCTTCATTTTAAATCATCCAAAAAACATACACATTGGTTGAGACACTAATCTCAACCCTAAACTAGCTACACTCACAAATACTTCCAAGCTTAGTTGTTATCCTTGATGATGATTCCTTTCCCCCTTCTCTTTGCTTGATCACTCCTTGAATCTTCTTGAAATTCTTCACCAATGTGATTTGATATCTACCTACATGCATGATCCTAGGTGATCTTTTAGCTCAATTTCCAGCAAAATAAAGATGTCCTTAAGCCTAAGAATTTCAGATTTCTATCTCATCTTTCCTCTCTTTGGTTCGGCAGGTTTGCATGAGAAAGATGATGATGGAAGTAAGTGGTTTACACATGTAAATTTTCTTTCCTTAGTGGACTGATTATCTCTTGTATAAAGGACACATGGATTAGTTTATGTCCATGAAATTCTATTATAATTCCACCTAATATCTCACTAACATTATAATATTTAACTACTTAATTATTAGTTTATCATATTTTACTTATAGATATACTTATATGTACATTTAAATACAACCCACTGAATCATACATAAATATATATATATGTATACTATTTACGTTTCATATTATCTAACTTATATATATATATATATATATATATATATATATTAGTTACAAATTAAATCTTCATTTCTTTAATTTTACATATGAAATTACATGTAGTGTTTGACCCATTTATATCTTAATAGAACATAGCTTATGTGGTTTCATTGTAATCTTAACTAAATTGTAAATTGTTTACGCTATCCTTGTCGTTTTCTATAATTCTAACTAGGGTAGTTTTAGGGTGTTACAACTCCTCCCCCCTTAAAGAAAATTCGTCCTCAAATTTTACCTGAATCGAACAGATGAGGATATTGCTTTTTCATCGTGTCCTCAGGTTCCCACGTCGCTTCTTCGACGTTGTGATTCCTCCAAAGAACTTTGACAAGAGGAACACTTTTATTCCGAAGTCTCTTGACTTCTCGATCGAGGATTCGGATGGGTTCTTCTTCGTATGAAAGATCGGGATTGAGCTCAACTTCTTCAGGCTCAAGAACGTGAGACAGAACAGATCGATATTTTCTGAGCATTGAGACATGGAAGACATTGTGTATCTTATCAAACTCGGGAGGAAGAGCGAGTCGATAAGCTACAGGACCAATTCTTTCAACTACTTCAAATGGTCCGATAAACCGAGGACTTAGCTTGCCTCTTTTGCCGAATCGGAATACTTTCTTCCACGGGGAAACTTTGAGGAACACTTTATCTCCGACTTCATGTTGAACGTCTCTACGTTTCATATCAGCGTAAGACTTTTGGCGATCAAAGGCTTGCTTCAATCGAGAATGAATGATTTGAACTTGTTCTTCGGTTTCCCGAAGCAATTGTGGTCCCAAAACTTTACTATCACCGAGTTCAGACCAACACAGAGGTGTTCTGTAACCCCCTTAACCCGGCCCGGACGGTTGACCCGAATTAAGAAGGTCACACGGGGAAAACCAAAGTCAACCCGAAAGTCAACCTTGATTAACGACCCTTTTTTTTTCTTTTTAATCTTGTCTAGATGCACATTAACCTTAGATGTGATCATGCAAACATCATACCCAAAGATCACAAACATCAGAGATCAAACAGGGACCCAATTGAACAATTTACAACTTTAGGGACCAAAATGTAAATTCTGAAAACTTTAAGGACTTAACCAAATTTTAAGTTACCAACTTAAAATTAATCAGGTTTCATGCTTCTCTGCCAAATTTCAGCTCAAACGGACATCCCAAACTCATACAATTGCACAAACAAGTTTCAGGACCAAAATGCAAACATTTTGAAACATTTAACCGCCCATGTCAGCCCCCAACGGTCACCCGTTCCGAAACAGGCAGAGCCCGTTTCGAAACTCGGGGCCGTTCAGCAACGCGTACCGCAACGGGGGTCTGGCAGAGACCAAACCGTTTCGAAACGGTGCATGCCGTTTCGGACGCCTGGGTTCATTCAAGGCACCCGTTCCGAAACGGTGCACACTGTTCCGAAACGCCTGCACAGATTGCAGCAAAATGCAATTCCAAAACATGCAATTGATCATCCTAACATGCTCCAAATGCCACCAAACTTTACCAGCATACAATTCAACATATATATGACTTGCAAGCATCAACAAATCATCAGAACAACATCATATGCAAAAAGCCCCAATTCTATAGGCATGCTTCCTACACAAGCAACCATTTAAGCACAAACTTTCCAAATCAATCTCATTAAAGCCAATTCATGATTCAGCAATACCAACAACATTAAAACATACTTGTCCGAACATATACGAACACAAAAACATCAATCCGAGAGATTCTACCCCCATTGCCTTTATTAACTATAGCTATTCACCGAGACATACATCTCAATTGGAGTCCACCTTGAATCCCTTGCTCCTTGCTGTCCAAACTTCAAGAATCTGCATTGATGGACAAAAAGGAGCGTAAGCACATAATGCTTAGTGAGGAATGCTCAAAACCAAAACACCATCAATGCAGCGGGTTACAAAACACTTTCAAAACAACCCGATTGACAAACCAAAACCATGTTTGAAAACCCTTTTCAACAACATGCTTAAACCACACATTGCACATACATGAAAACCAAACCTTAGCTCAGCAAACTAAGAAAACCATTTCAATGTACAACTTGCAAAAACATTCCTTTAACCATTCCATGCATAAACACCATATGCAAAGCTAAATTAAAACCTTGGAAAAACACTTCCATTTCATATTATTCCTTTCATATACTTGAACACCATTCAAGCAAGAACCCTTTAAAACAATTTACTCAAGCAATCCAATTCATGCATTACACAAAGACAACTTATGAATCACATCATCATCAACACATGCCTTTTAAAACAAGTCTTAACAAGACTCCAATGCATTAAAGAGATTTCATGCACACATGCATCATTTACCAAATGATAATCAACACTTGTTCAACTTAACAAGTAAACATGCATTCACTAGCATCATACACTTTTCATGCAACCATGCATCTTTTCAAGCATCTCATGCTTCACATGCAATCATGCATCATTTCAAGCATCCCATGCTTCAATATGATCAAGAACATTACATTGGCTTCCAAGTGATCAACCACATCCACTTTTCAACTCAACAACCCGATCGGATACGCGGATTCCGAGCGTTGTCCCTACGCTCCATACACCCTACCAATCCAAGGCCTCCCAAATGGACTTTTAAACACCATTTGACCTTACAAGCCTAAGGTTCCCATGTATGGACTTTTAAACACCATACAACCTTAGCTTTTCCCGAGGTTCCCATGTATGGACTTTTAAACACCATACAACCTCAACATGCACAAGGTTCCCATGTATGGACTTTGAAACACCATACAACCTTTGCATAACCGATTGGTAGTTGTATAACATCACTAACGAGATCCGGGACACCCCACACAAGATCCACACATGGTCTTACACCGCCATTGTGATCTTAACAAGCACAAGGTTCTCATATATGGACTTTTAAACACCATATAACCTTTGCTCAACCAAGGTCCTCGAATGGGCAACACCTCCATTATGACCTTAACCATCTCGTTAGGATACTTGAAGGGAGTTTACCGGTCCACTCTTGACCACTCCACCTCCAAGGCGACTTAATTCACGGTGCACCCAATCCTATAGCCGACTAACTATATCCGATCAACGAACCAATAACCACTTTCATCACTTGCCAATATAACCATCTTACCATGTTATTCCACTGTTTCATATGCATAACCACAATGCAAAAACCATCACCACATAAGTCCAATGATTCACATGCATAACCAATATGCAAAAACCATTACCACATTAGTCTAATGATTCACATGCATAACCAATATGCAAAAAGTATCATTTACCATCATCAATTCACTGTTTTAAAGCATCATACAAAGCCATTGATCAACATGCAACACTATGCATCAAAATCACAATTTCAATGTGCAAAACCAAGGATCTCTTACCTTGAGCATCCTTCACAAATGGCTTTCAAAACCAGCATTAAACCATGCTTAAAATATGCTTTCAAAACAGATTTAAACCATGCAAAACACATGCATTTCAATCATCAACCTCAATTGCTTTTAAAACCAAATCACAACACAATTCAAGAGCGAAAATCTATTCACTTACTCTTGAGCTTAGCAAAGTTGTTTAGACTTAAACTAAGCTCCCAAAACCTTCAAACCTTGGTTTAAAAGCTGAAAACCCAACTTCACTCACCGATACACAAAACAAGGCTAGCCAACAAGCCTTCCAAGCATCCGAAAACCTTCCGCAACACCTTCAAAGCTCACGGATCAAACTCCCCTGTTTCAAGCACACAACAAAAGAGGATTAATGCATCATTATGCATTAAAAACACCAGCAACAAGACTCAACTCGCTGCTCATCCCAAATCCAACAATTTGGCTACCAAACACAACCGAAATCACCTCCAAACACTTCCAAAACTTAACCCAGTCAAGATCCATCACTTCTAACCACTTTTAAACATCAATTAACATCCAAAATGATCACAAACACGTCCTTATACCTCCAGGTATAACAGATCACCAAAAACACTCCAAAAACAACCAAAAACTCAAGCCAAACTTAGGAAATTTAACCTATCCGGGATTGCATTGATTAAACCTCAACTTCTAATCAATTTAGCATTCATTTAACATCATTTTAACACCTCAAAACACTGCCCAAATAGATCACACGAAAATTTCACCAAAATCACCAAATCTTGCATTTTAAGCCAAAATCAAGATTTCAATTGAAAAGCCATTAACAAAACACAAATCAAGGATTGAGAACTTAGGAATTTCAGTAAAGAACTGATAGTTTAGAGGAGAAGGACGTTCTTACCTCCAAACTTGAATTTCTCCTTTTTAGAGCCAAAATGCTTGATGAAACAACTTGCAAATTGAGAGGTTTTGTTGATGAGATGATTAGGAATCAAAAGAGAGTTGAAATGAATGATTTAGATGCCAAAATCAGAGAAGAAAATCTGGAGAATTATGTTTGGGTGGAGAGAAAATGAGAGAAAAGGAAAATTGAGAGAAATAGAAAAGTTAGTTAAGAAATGGTAAAAATGATTTCCCTCCACATTTCATAATCTTTAAAATCAGAATAAAGCCTTAAAATATCTTAGAAAAATCTGGAGAAACTCTTTTTGGAATAATAGCTCCTTAAAGATTCAAAGTTTCAATCCTTTATAAAACTATCCCACAACTTTCAAAAATTACATTTTGGTCACTAGCCAAAATGTCAACCTTCCGAACCTCATTTTCCAAAATTGATTTCACAGTTCACTTTTATATATTAAAAGATGATTTTAGAACATTTTTTCCATATTTTTAATGCAACCCGAACTAGGCTTTCCTAAATTCACTCTTATATATTCAATCAGCACTTTGACCGAACCGGTCAACGCCCAAAACTTTTGAGCCCAAAACCGGGGCGTTACATGTTCGACATCTTCTGCCACACAACACTTCGAAAGGAGCCATTTGAAAAGAAGATTGGAAGCTATTGTTGTAGGCGAATTCTACCAAAGGTAGCGATTTCTCCCAGTTCTTTCCGAAGTCAATGATACAAGCTCTGAGCATGTCTTCAGAGAATTTGAATTACTCGCTCGGATTGACCATTGCTTTGCGGATGGAAAGCTGTGCTAAGATTCAGTTTGGTTCCGAGAGCTTTATGTAATGATTTCCAAAATCGAGATGTGAATCGGGGATCTCGATCGGAGACTATTGAGATTGGAACTCCATGTAAACGAATTACTTCTCGGATGTATAATTCAGCCAAGGCTTCAAGACTGAGATTCATTCTCACCGGAATGAAGTGTACTGACTTGGTGAAACGATCAACGATCACCCAGATAGCATCGCACTTTCTTGGCGAACAAGGAAGACCGGTTACGAAATCCATTGTGATCCGTTCCCATTTCCATTGCGGAAATTTGAGAGGTTGGAGCAAACCTGTAGGGACTTGGTGCTCGGCTTTAACCCGTTGGCAGTTCAAACATTTTGCTACAGAGTTGTTGGTAGCCGTTTTCATTCCTAGCCACCAATACAAGGGCTTGAGATCCTTGTACATCTTAACTGATCCAGGGTGGATCGAAAAAGAACTTTGGTGCGCTTCTTGTAGGATTTCATCCTGTAATTCTTTGTTATTAGGGACAGATATACGATCTTTGAAGTATAGAAGATTGTTCGACTTAACAGAGAAGTCAGGATTAGACTCAAGCTTAGAATTGATTTTCTGAAGTTTCGAATCAATTTGTTGAAGTTCTTTGATCCTGGTGATCAGAGTAGATTGAACTTGAAGTTCATTCAGATAATTCTGAGCCTTGCATAGCCGGAAATGAGCGTTGATAGCCAAAGAAGCTACGAATAAACAAATTGAAGACGTTACTTAGGTTACAAAATTTCATTTGAAGGATTTCTTGGTAAACAAGAAAGTGTTCAAATTCTTCCTTAACTATCAAGACTGAATTTGAATGATCACTTTAAATTTGAAGATTGAATGTTTTCGAATTTTCAAGGATTTCAAGTAACTTACAGAGGTTCGGTTTTCGACTCAGAGCGTCGGAAACAACATTGGCTTTTCTGGGATGATAATCGATGGTCAGGTCGTATTCTTTGAGCAACTCTAACCATCTTCTTTGTCTAAGGTTCAGATCTTTTTGAGTGAGTAAATACTTCAGGCTTTTGTGATCAGTGAACAACTTGCATCTTTCACCGTACAAATAGTGTCGCCAAATTTTGAGCGCGAACACAATGGCTGCAAGCTCGAGATCGTGAGTAGGATAATTCAATTCGTGTTGCTTCAGTTGCCGGGATGCGTATGCAATCACATTGCCTTCTTGCATCAGAACACAACCTAGGCCCGAGTGTGATGCATCGCTGTACACTATGAATTCTTTGCCCGATTCGGGTTGAATAAGAACAGGAGCGTGTGTCAAAGTTTGCTTGAGTTGATCAAAACTTCGTTGCTGTTTTTCTGACCACTAAAAGTTTACATCCTTTCGGAGGAGTTTGGTTAATGGTGCGGCAATAGTGGAAAATCCTTTCACAAATCTTCGGTAATAGCCGGCTAATCCGAGAAAACTTCGGACTTCGCTCACATTTCTCGGAGGTCTCCAATCAAGAATAGCTTTAATTTTCTTGGAGTCGACTTTGATTCCTTCGGCAGAAATGATGTGTCTGAGGAATGAAACTTCAGATAACCAAAACTCACACTTAGTGAATTTGGCAAACAATTGGTGATCTCGGAGCGTCTGAAGCACAATCCGAAGATGATCGGCATGTTCTTCCTTGTTCCGAGAGTATACAAGGATGTCGTCAATGAAAACAACTACGAACTTGTCAAGATAAGCCTTGAATACTCGATTCATCAGGTCCATGAACGCAGCAGGGGCATTCGTTAAACCGAATGGCATTACTAGGAACTCGTAATGTCCATATCGAGTTTGGAAAGCTGTTTTGGGCACATCTTCTTCTTTTACCCTCATTTGATAGTAACCGGACCCAAGATCAATCTTAGAGAACACGGCTGCGTGTTTGAGTTGATCGAACAAATCTTTGATTCTCGGTAGCGGATACTTAATCTTGATGGTTACTTTGTTAAGTTTTCGGTAATCGATACAAAGTCGCATCGTACCGTCCTTCTTTTTCATGAATAGTACAGGAGCACCCCAGGGAGAGATGCTAGGTCGGATGAATCCTTTATCCTCGAGTTCTTGAATTTGCTTCTTTAGTTCTTTGAGTTCAACATGTGCCATCCGATAAGGTGTAATGGACACAGGATTAGTTCCAGGTTGAACTTCGATCTTGAATTCAACTTCCCGAGTTGGAGGAAGGCTAGGGAGTTCCTCGGGAAAAACATCGGAAAATTTAGATACAACAGGCATTTCAAGTAAACCGAAATCAAGCTCGTCTTGCAGTGCCATAGCGGCGAAAATAGAGATCGGTTTCTTGTCTATCAATAGAATGGATTCTTTTCCTAAACCCTGTAAATATAACCTACGGTTTTGACAGTCTACCCAGGCTTCATGTTTTCCCAACCAATCTAGTCCTAAAACTAGATCAAATTCACATTTGGGTAATACATATAGATTACAAGGAAAGGGTACATTTTGGATTGTTATCTGACAGTCTTTACAAATCAAATTTATAGGCATACTACCTCCTATAGGGTTCGAAACAATTAGCCCAGTTTGTACAGTTTCAGGTTTCAATTTAAGTTCATCTAACAAGTATGAGCATATAAATGAATGGGTTGATCCCGAATCTATCAATGCGTAAACAAGTTTAAAGTTAAGTTCAACCGTACCCGCAATGACATCGGGAGACTCTTCTTCTTCCTTGCCACGAATGTGATAGACACGAGCTGGGGCTCGGGACTCCTGATAAGTGGTGGCTTTTGATTGGGAAGCCTTGCCTTTCCCGGGATTGTTCGACTGAACTTGTCTCGGATATTTGCCTCGGCTAGACGGCACAGAACTTTGGTTAGCCGATCGAACAAAAGATTGATCATTTCTTTTTGGACAGTCTCGGATGTAATGATCGTCAGCGCCACAAGCATAACAGAGGTTCGCCTGGGCTCGACATTGGCCAAAGTGATTCTTCTGACAGAATTTGCAAACAGGAGGTCTGTCGACATTTCCAGTACTGTTGACGGAAACAACCGGAGTAGCCATCTTGTTGGAGTGTTGGGGTTGGAAATTATTCCGAGTAGATGGTATATAGGTGGAGGATGATTCCTTCTGATGTTTCGGCTTCTTAGACCACCTAGACTTGTCGTCACTCTTCCGCTTCTTATCAGTTCGAAATCCACTCTTTCGTTTCTCGGCATTCCGCATCTTAGATTCAGTGGCGGTGGCCCGATTCACAAGGATTTGAAAATCCGTAATGTCAAGTGCTGTGAACATCGGACTCAATTCATCACTCAGCCCGTCGATGAACATTCGACATTTATCTTTCTCGGTTTTGACGTACTCCGAGCCATACTTGCAGTATTTGCAGAAATCGGCAACATATTGTTCAATCGGCTGATTGGCCTGTAACTGAGAAAGATATTGTTAGAACTTCTTCCTCCGATCAGCAAGGTATTGTTCGTCAATATATTTCTTTTTGAATTCATCAACGAAGAATTTCCATGTAACTGACTCGGCAGGGGCGGTAAGAGTCGTGGTTTCCCACCAACTTAGAGCTTCATCGGCTAGAAGTGCAACCGCACATTCAAGTTTATGTTCATCCGAACATTGAAGTTGACGAGTTAAGATTTGAGTGGTTCTTTCGAGCCAGTTCTCAGCTTCTTCCAGATTTTCCTCGTTTTCGCCGGTGAATGTAGTTGCTCGATGTTGCGCGAGCTTGTCGATAGGGGCTCGACTCGGGGCAGCAACCACCGGAATCGGTTGTTCTCGTCGGATGTTCATTACTAATTGATCAAACATCTCCTTCATACTTAGGAGACATTCCCGCTGAGCACTCTGAACAGTCGGAATTGTCGGAGTTGTCTGATTCGGTTCAGGGAGCGAAGTCGATTCTCGCGGTTCTGATCTCCTCGGAGGGTTCGCTTGCTCGGGAGGATTAGATTTTCCCGGAGCATTAGTTTTCATCCTAACGCTACCATCCTCGTTAGATGATCCTCGAGAACTTCCATTATCACGAGCCATACGTGATTCGGACATTCTAATAAGATTTCAAAAAAAAAAATCGACGTTAGAGAGCGCAATCGCAAGCAGTTCGATATAAAACTCCTAGGTGGCATAGTTTAACCTATATGATGCAATAGACCCGATTTAGTCCGAGAATCGACTAAACCGAAGCTCTGATACCAATTTATGTAACACCCCTCACCCGGTTACGAGCGAGCGATGTTACTATTCAGGTGATGGACAAATTCATACATGTCAACACATCAGCATACAATTATATGAGATTCAATTCATACTTAACAAGCATCAAAGCAAACAATCATATAATCATTTATCCAACAACATGATCATAAATGCAAATAGGTGAGCCAATTTAAAACTTTTCTAATATTCTATTACCATTCGAACTATACAAATCATCCAACAACAAATCTAGATTCAACCTTCCTAAATCAAATAAAGATAACATACTTATACATACTCAACCATTCAAATCCATCAAGGGCATGAACCATATAAATGATACTCAAATTCATATCAAGCTTAGTTAACTTCAAACATAGTTCATTCATATCATCATATCCATATTTACATAAACATTCATCAAGTCATTACGTAATATAACATGTCTTAGTTTTATACAAATCAAACTTAACAATTACATGTTCCATAATGCATGACAAACTAACTTAGACTATGCCACCAACTAGGAGACTAAGCAAGATTATATCATACTTGTTCTTGGCTTGCGAAGCTCTCGGAACAAAATGGATGGCTTTCGGATATCAACGAACCTGTTATTTTGGAAGAAGGAAACAAAGAGAGTGATAAGTACACATAATGTACTTAGTGAGGCAGCCCTAGACTTTACTAGTTTCAATCTTTTAAAGTCTTATTCAATCTTTAAAGTTACTTAGCTAGGCTTAGCACGTATTGGAATACCTAACTAGTCTATCAAAACCAAGTTAACAAAGCTATTTTCATGTACTAACCAATAGGGAAGCAAGTATTTACATGTACAATGACTTATTGGGCAGCAACCATTTCATTTAAAACATACCAATTTGGGCAGCAAGATACATGTACATTTCTTACTAAATTGGACAGCAAGCAACATATACAATTCAAGCCAAATTTGGGCAGCAAGCACATGTACAATTCAAGCTAAATTGGACAACAAACAACATGTAATCTCATTGTCATCTTGGCAGCAACATTTCATAGTTTCACATCACAACATAGTTCATTTTAAATCTCAACCAAGTACACATATTCATTCCATATCATAAGGGCTAATACCCAACTTGTTCATTTAAACATATATCATTGTTCTAATCATGTTTTGCCTTGGATGATTAATGAATTAGGTAATCAAGTCTTCATGTAACATGTAACATTAGATACACAGTATCCATTTCTCATTTCAACTTATAACAGAGGATGCATAGGCATCAATGGTGACTTACCACCAGTCAATTATCAAGGTGACTAACCACTTTATCAGGTTTATAGGTGACTAACCACCATCCTGTAACAAAGATCAGAGGAGCTCAATGACTCTAAGGCATGCCCTTCTACCTATAGACACTAATCAAACCAAGGACTTTACTTATCATTCTTTATTAACAATAGCATTTTACTTGTTTATCAAACACATATCACAAAGTCATGTACACATTCAATCATGTTTACATTGTGCACATTCAAGCCATGCTCAATCAATTTTCCAGCAAGCATTTAGCATCATTTCAATCATATAACCATCTTCAAACAGTAGCTAAATCATCCATTAATTCAATTCAAGTGGCTCAAACAACTCATGTCACAAAGCAACCCATATAGACATCAACTAGCATATCTAGATAGCATCATATAGCTAGTTCATAGTTCATTCCTTTAGTCCTTCTTCCTTAGCATTTAAATTTACCAATCCATTATTAAGTTCATTACATGCTTAATTTTAAATCATCCAAAAAACATAAACACATTGGTTGAGACACTAATCTCAACCCTAAACTAGCTACACTCACAAATACTTCCAAGCTTAGTTGTTATCCTTGATGATGATTCCTTTCCCCCTTCTCTTTGCTTGATCACTCCTTGAATCTTCTTGAAATTCTTCACCAATGTGATTTGATATCTGCCTACATGCATGATCCTATGTGATCTTTTAGCTCAATTTCCAGCAAAATAAAGATGTCCTTAAGCCTAAGAATTTCGGATTTCTATCTCATCTTTCCTCTCTTTGGTTCGGCAGGTTTGCATGAGAAAGATGATGATGGAAGTAAGTGGTTTACACATGTAAATTTTCTTTCCTTAGTGGACTGATTATCTCTTGTATAAAGGACACATGGATTAGTTTATGTCCATGAAATTCTATTATAATTCCACCTAATATCCCACTAACATTATAATATTTATCTACTTAATTATTAGTTTATCATATTTTACTTATAGATATACTTATATGTACATTTAAATACAACCCACTGAATCATACATAAATATATATATATATATATATGTATACTATTTACGTTTCATATTATCTAACTTATATATATATATATATATATTAGTTACAAATTAAATCTTCATTTCTTTAATTTTACATATGAACTTACATGTAGTGTTTAACCCATTTATATCTTAATAGAACATAGCTTATGTGGTTTCATTGTAATCTTAACTAAATTGTAAATTGTTTACACTATCCTTGTCGTTTTCTATAATTCTAACTAGGGTAGTTTTAGGGTGTTACATTACTGGTTATTAGTCCATGTTGAGGGGTACTGCTCAGAAGGTTGGGTTTGGGTTTGATAATGCACAGGAAAGGAGTCTAGTGAGAGAGAGAGCTGGCACTGAAAATTGATATAGCATAGTGGAAGTGGATATTGGCCAACACATGAGTTGTGAAGACGCGTGAGCTGCAGAAGCACGTGAATATCCAAATTTCAGTTGGGGTAATCAAGGGCACAACAATTCTGCTCAGCTAGTGCCACAGAAAAATCTGATCAAAGCACCATCTTCTAACCAGATGTTGCCATTGGCAAGGTCACAAGGGAGCAACATCTTCATCTAATAGTTCATTGGAGACTACATTCAAAGAATTTATGGCTATGACAAAATATTTCATGGGAACCACAAAAGTTTTGCTACAGGACCATGCATCAAACATTAAGAATCAAGGAGCCTTATCGGAAGGCCATAGTTCTTCTCTCAGAGCCTTAGAGACACAAGTTGGTCAAATAGCTCAAACTATGCATGCGCGACCACAAGGAAGTTTGCCTAGTGACACTGAAGCCACTAAGCACCATAACAAGGAACAATGCAACGCACTCACACTAAGGAGTGGGAAGGAAATTAACAAAGAAGACAAGTTTGGAGGAAAAGAGAAGGAGGACTCTCAGCCAAACTTGCCTCATGAATCAGATAACTCACAAGATCCTCCAGCTGAAGAGAAGGATGAGGAGGAAGTCATAGTAAAAGAAACATCGGAGGAGAAGCTTGTTTTTGCTACAGCAAAAGATGCAACTCCACCAGTCTAGATAAATGAAGTTAGACCCCCACCTCCTTTTCCTCAATGACTCAAGAAGCATAAAGAAGACCTTCAATTCTAGAAATTTGTGGATATCCCGGACAAATTACATATCAATGTCCCATTTATGGAGGCCATTTATCAGATGCCAACATATGCCAAGTTCCTTAAGGATATAGTTACAAAAAAGTGGAAGGTCGAGAAGCAAGAAAATGTCACTATAGCAAAAGAATGTTGTTCTATGTGGAGTAAGCTTGCACCTAAGAGGAAAGACCCAGGTAGCTTTGCTATCCCATGCTCTATTGGCGATAAGTTTGTTGGAAGATCACTTTGCGATTTGAGATAAAATGTTAACTTGATTCCTAAGTCAATTTTTCTAAAACTGGGAATACAAGAGGCACAGCCCACCAAGGTTGTGCTACAACTAGCAGATCACTCTCATGTTCACCCAGAAGGAGGAATTGAAGAAGTCGTGGTAAAAGTGGACCGATTTATCTTTCCAGTCGACTTCGTAATCCTCAATTATGAGGCTAACAACAACACACCCATTATCTTGGGTAGGCCATTTTTAGCCACCGGGTGAGCTTTAATCGATTGTGAGAAGGGTGAGTTCACGATGCGAGTGGCTGATCAGACGGTCACGATCAATATTCATGACACCCTCAAGTATGCAGACAATCCAAGAGTATGCCAATATATAGATGCTTCCACATCTGGCAGGGTGGTCTCTAGTTCCACATGATCATTGATCATGTACTCACGGTATAACCGGCGTGCGGCCCCAGCAGCAGGAGGAGCGGCAGGCTGTCCGTTTCCTCCATCCCCGATAGGATCGTCAAGATCTTGGGGATTCTCTTGGTTGTTCCTCCTATCTTCGTGTCTTTCGTTCACCATTGCTTCTAACTGTTCCTCCAGGTACTCATTTCTTGCTACTAGGAGGCGGACTTGTTTCTTGAGGTTGCACGTTCGTTCGATTTCAGGGTTTAATTTGTGCTCAGGTTCTTTGCCACGTTGAGATCTGCGCATAAGCAAACGAAAGACTTTGTGAAAAGCATAGGGTGATCAATCCAAATAAAAACAGAAAAATTAAAAAGAATGTGCAATAAAAGTAGGGTAAAGATATGATGCCAGTCCCCGGCAACGGCGCCAAAAACTTGTTACGTGTAAAAGAGCCTATCGCAATAGAGTGCAAGTGTACACGACACAAGTAGTAAAGTGATACACGAAGTATCGGATGTCGAATCCACAGGGACTGGGAAATAGCCCTAACCTTGAATTGCTGCACAAGAAGGAGAGAAGATAATTTAAATGTTTGTAGGAAAATATTGAAAAATATTGAAGATAAAATATTAAGAGATTCAGGGTAAAGAAATAGGCCGGTATTGATTTGCTCAATAGTGTAGGTGTTGCAATGTATAGGACTCCTTGTTCTGTCGTTGCTCCTATCGCGGCAGCACCTGCGGCAGCAGAGGTCTGTTGATGTCGCGGCAGCGATCACACAACTCTATACTTCAATCTTGGCAAGAATCCATGTTGTGCCTTGTCCTATCCCTAGGTCCAAGTCTGTCGATGAACGCGTCTTTGATGATACCTCCCAGCGTGAATCGAAGGATGAACACTGATGCTGTTGAATTCTTCCTTAGCCACTTAACCTCTTCCTATCCCTAGGTCCGAGATAGTTCAACCATAAACTGGAGAACTCGTACTTATTCCTTTCGTATACTTAACTCTCCCGATATTAAGTAAATGTATAATCTCACAATGCTCTCCCGATACTCTTGCAAGATGTTGAAAACCAAAATAAGCAAATTTGAAGCAATTTTATTGAACAGAAAAAATCCTAAAACAATGCAATCCTTGCAACTACTTTACAGAATCAACCCTTAGCCCTAGGGGAAGTTTTAGAACATGATGAGAAGGGGGAAACGACTATGGTTTAGGGGAAGACGGCTAGAGAATAAGATATCCTTCCCTAGGTTGAATTACATGCCTTTATATAGGCCTTGGGTTCAAGTTTTCTAATATAGCAAGAATACAAGTCTAAATTAAAGTACAACTCTATTAAAGACTAAATCATCAGAGTATATGTCTTTAATTTGTCCTCTTTCCTTGCCTTGAGTTTCTTCCTTGAACTTTAGGCTTGGTGTAACGCCCCGGTTTTGGGCGCAGAAGTTTTGGGCGTTGACCGGTTCGGTCAAAGTGCTGATCGAATATATAAGAGTGAATTTAGGGAAGCCTAGTTCGGGTTGCATTAAAAATATGGAAAAATATTCTAAAATCATCTTTTAATATATATAAGTGAACTGTGAAATCAATTTTGGAAAATGAGGTTCGGAAGGGTGACATTTTGGCTAGTGACCAAAATGTAATTTTTGAAAGTTCGGTGAAAGTTTTATAAAGGATTGAAACTTTGAATCTTTAAGGAGCTATAATTCCAAAAAGAGTTTCTCCAGATTTTTCTAAGATATTTTGAGGTATTATTCTGATTTTTAAACATTAAGAAAGAGGAGGGAAAGCCATTTTGACTATTTCATAACTAACTTTCCATTTTCTCTCAATTTTCCTTTTCTCTCATTTTCTCTCAACCCAAACACATTTCTCCAGATTTTCTCATCAGATTGTCACTCAAATCACTCATTTCAACTCTCTTTTGATTCCTAAACATCACATCAACAAAACCTCTCAATTTGCTAGTGATTCTTCAAGCTTTTTGGTTCTAAAAAGGGAGAAACTCAAGTTTGGAGGTAAGAACGTCCTTCTCCTCTAAACTCTCAGTTCTTTACTGAAATTCCTAAGTTCTCAATCCTTGATTTGTGATTTGTTAAAGGCTTCTCAATTGAAATCTTGATTTTGGGCTTAAAATGCAAGATTTGGTGATTTTTGGTGAAATTTTCGTGTGATCTGTTTGGGCAGTGTTTTGAAGTGTCAAATTGATGTTAAATGAATGCTAAATTGATTAGAGGTTGAGGTTTAATTAATGCAATCCCGGATAGGTTGAATTTCCTAAGTTTGGCTTGAGTTTTTGGTTGTTTTTGGAGTGTTTTTGGTGATCTGCTATACCTCGAGGTATAAGGACGTGTTTGTGATCATTTTGGATGTTATTTGATGTTTAAAAATGGTTAGAAGTGATGGATCTTGGCTGGGTTCAGTTTTGGAAGTGTTTGGAGGTGATTTCGGTTGTGTTTGGTAGCCGAAATGTTGATTTTGTGATGAGCAGCGAGTTTGGTTGTGTTGCTGCTGTTCTTAACGCATAATGATGCATTAATCCTCTGTTGTTATGTGCTTGAAACAGGGGAGTTTGATCCGCGAGCTTTAGAGGTGGTGCGGAAGGTTTCGGATGCTTGGAAGGCTTGTTGGCTAGCCTTGTTTTGTGTATCGGTGAGTGAACTTGGGTTTTCAGCTTTTAAACCAAGGTTTGAAGGTTTCAAGAGCTTAGTTTAAGTCTAAACAACTTTGCTAAGCTCAAGTGTAAGTAAATGGATTTCTTTCTTGGTTTGTGTTATGAATTGGCTTTTTAGGCAATTGTGGTTGAAGTTTGAAATGCAAGGGTTTTGCATGATTTAAATTCTGTTTTGAAAGCATATTATAGCATGGTTTAATGCTGGTTTTGAAAGCCATATGTGAAGGATGCTCAAGGTAAGAGATCCTTGGTTTTATACATTGAAAATGTGGTTTTGATGCATGGTGTTGCATGATGTTTAATGGCTATGTGTAATGCTTTAAAACTGTGAATTAATGATGGTAAATGATGGTTTTTGCATTATGGTTATGCATGTGAATCATTGGACTAATGTGGTAAGGTGGTTATATTGGCAAGTGATGTAAGTGGTTCTTGGTTCTTTGATCGGATATAGTTAGCCGGCTATAGGATTGGGTGCACTGTGAATAAAGTCGCCTTGGAGGTGGAGTGATTAAGAGTGAACCGGTAAACTCCCTTCAAGTATCCTAACGAGATGGTTAAGGTCATAATGGAGGTTGAATGCCCATTCGAGGACCTTGGTTCATGCAAAGGTTGTATTGTGGTTAAAAGTCCATACATGGGAACCTTGTGCTTGTTGAGATCACAATGGCGGTGTTAAGTCCATGTGTGGATCTTGTGTAGGGTGTCCTGGATCTCGTTAGTGATGTTATACAACTACCAATTGGTGAATGCAAAGGTTGTATGGTGGTTAAAAGTCCATACATGGGAACCTTGTGCATGTCAAGGTTGTATGGTGTTTAAAAGTCCATACATGGGAACCTTGGGAAAAGTGGAGGTTGTATGGTGTTTGAAAGTCCATACATGGGAACCTCGGGAAAGCTAAGGTTGTATGGTGTTTAAAAGTCCATACATGGGAACCTTAGGATGGTGAGGTCAAATGGTGTTTAAAAGTCCATTGGAGACCTTGGATTGGTAGTGTGTATGAAGCGTGGGGGACAACGCTTGTGATCCGCGTATCCGATTGGATGTTGAGTTGAAAAGTGGATGTGGTTGATCACTTGAAAGCCAATATGATGTTCTTGATTAAAAAGAAGCATGTAATGCTTGAAATGATGCATAATTGCATGAGAAGCATGAGATGCTTGAAAAGATGCATGGTTGCATGGAATGTGTATAATGCTTGTGAATGCATGTTACTTGTTAAGTTGAACAAGTGTTGATTATCATTTGGTAAATGATGCATGTGTGCATGAAATCTCTTAAATGCATTGGAGTCTTGTAAGACTTGTTTTAAAAGGCATGTGATGATGATGTTGTGGTTCATATTTTGCCTTGGTATAATGCATGTGTTGGGTTACTTGAGTAAATGGTTTTAAAGGGTTTCTTGCTTGGAATGTTTTCAAGTATAAGAAAGGTATGTTGTGAAATGGAAGCGTTTTCTAAGGTTTTGAGTTTAACTTTGCATATGGTGTTTATGCATGGAATGGTTAAATGGTTGAAATTGCAATTTGTGCTTTGAAAAGGTTTTCTTAGCTTGCTAAGCTAAGGGTTGGTTTTCATGTATGTGCAATGCATGGTTTAAGTATGATGTTAGAAAGGGGTTTTCAAACTTTGTTTGGTAAACAAATCGAGTTTCTTTTCAAAGAGGTTTTATGACTCGCTGCATTGATGGTGTTTTGGTTTTGAGCATTCCTCACTAAGCATTATGTGCTTACGCTCCTTTTTGTCCATCAATGCAGATTCTTGAAGTTTGGACAGCGAGAAGCAAGGGATTCAAGGGGGACTCCACTTGAGATGTATGTCTCGGTTAATAGCTATAGTTAATAAAGGCAATGGGGTAGAATCTCTCGGATTGATGTTTATGAGTTCGTATATGTTCGGACAAGTATGGTTTTATGTTGTTGATGTTGTTGGAATATGTTTTGGCCTTTATGAGATTGAATTGGAAGTATGGTGTTTAAATGGTTGATTGTGTAGGAAGCATATCCTTTGAATTGGGGCTTTTCATGAATGTTGGTATTTTGATGAATTGTTGATGCAAGTATGTCTCTTATATGTTGATTAGTATGTTGGTAAAGTTTGGTGGCTTTTGGAGCATTTTTGGATGGTCAATTGCATGTTTAAGTATGCATTTGGAGGTTTTCTGTGCAGGGTGTTTCGGAACAGTTCATACCGTTTCGGAACGGGTGCCTCAAACAAACCCAGGCGTCCGAAACGGGTGAGACCGTTCCGAAACGGTTTGGCTACTGCCAGTCCCCCGTTGCGGTACGTGTTGCGGAACGGCCCCGCGTTTCGAAACGGGCTCTGCCTGTTTCGGAACGGGTGACCGTTGGGGGCTGACATTGGCAGTTAAATGTTTTGAAAAGTTTGCATTTTGGTCCTGAAACTTGTTTGTGCAATTGTTTGAGTTTGGGATGTCCGTTTGAGCTGAAATTTGGCAGAGAAGCGTGAAACTTGATTAATTTTAAGTTGGTAACTTAAAATCTGGTTTAGTCCTTAAAGTTATCAGAATTTACATTTTGGTCCCTAAAGTTGTAAATTGTTCAATTGGGTCCCTGTTTGATCTCTGATGTTTATGATCTTTGAGTATGCTGTTTGAATGATCACATCTAAGGTTAACGTGCATCTAGACAAGAGTAAAAAGAAAAAAAAAAGGGTCGTTAATCAAGGTTGACTTTCGGGTTGACTTTGGTTTTCCCCGTGTGACTTCCTTAATTCGGGTCAACCGTCTGGGCCGGGATAAGGGGGTTACATTTGGTGGTATCAGAGCTGAGTTGCGAATGCTTGGGGAAAACGGTAAGTTGTTGTGATGTGTGTTGATGTTTACCTTGTTTTGCGGTTGAATTTTGGTTGAAACACGTGTTTCTGAGCAAGTTAATGATGTTTGTAAGCATGCTTTATGGTTATGAACCTTGGTTGAGCTTATGTGGAATTGTAAAAATGTTGAGAGCTGGTTTTATGCATGATGAAAGTGCTATGAGTATGTTATGCTGATAATATGCTGTTGCAAGTGGATGCTTTTTGGTGTAAGCATGATCGAATATGTTGTTTGTTATGCTTGATGTTGTGATATCCATGTTGTGATGACTGTTGTGTCATGTAAAGGGGAGGATTCGGGATACCCATTGCCTTATTATTATAGCTATTGTGTTATTTTGGAGTTGGAGTTTGAATCCTTGCTTAAAGCTGGTCTAACTAGTTTGTTTGTTTTGTTGGGAATGTTTGTTGTTGTTGTTAGTAGTATGGCAAAGTCGATGAAAGAATGGCAGTTGGGTGAGATGGTTGCTGCCTTGGGGGAGGTTGTTAAGGCATGGAATTCACCCTTTTGTAGAGGTGTTTCGTCTCAGTCTTCTGTGCCTGGAGTTGAGGTGGTAAGGCAAGGGAAAGAAGCTGGTTCTGTGGTGAAGAGTTCATCACCTGTTGTTCAGGAGGTGTTGGGAACATCTCAGGCTGTGGTAATGGTAAAGTCAGTGGATGTGCTGGCTATGGTATGGGTTATCCGAAGCAGCGTTTGTTGGATTTGGGTGCTGTGGAGTATCATGGTTCTACACCGGGAATGTTTGAGGCCTGGTTGGCCAGTGTAATTCTGATCTTGGATCAGGAAGGCTGTGATTATGCCTGTAAGTTGGGGAGTGTTGTTTCTCTGATGTTGGAGGATGCGTGTGCCTGGTGGACATCTGTGGCGGTGGCGTCACATATCCATGATATTGACTGGGATTTCTTTGTATCTGCCTTTTATGAAAGGTATCTTGGAGTGAAGTTTCCAAGGGTTAGGCATTGTGACGGTAGTGCTGTTGTGGAGCAAGTGTTGCTTGAGCAAGGAGTGGAAGTTCAGCTACCTGTGTGACCGTTGTGAAAGGCGCCATGTTGGAGGTTGTTGGGGCGCGGGTGCTTGTTGGAATTGTGGTTCCAAAGTGCATGTGAAGCGTGATTGTCCTCTTGGGGTTAAGTCAGCTTCAGTGATAGCCAAAGGATCTCTGAAAGTTCGTGGGCGCGGCCGAGGCAAGGTTCAGAGGTGGCAGAAAGAGAAGAAGGTTGTGAAGAATTTGGGAAATGAGAATTGCTGGAAATGTGGGTCTGCTGGTCACATGAGGCGTGATTGTTTGATGTTGGCTCGGAATAGCCAAGGTTCTTTACCGCAAGAAGTTGATGGTGACCCTAGTGTGTTAGCTGGTGCTGCAGTGGTGTGGCAGGAGGATGATGATGCCGCGAGGAAGAGAGCTCGTCTGATGAAGCTTCAGGGAGGTGTTGTGTTTTCAGGTAACCTTGTTAAGTAATCTTTGCTCTAGTTACCTTAGTTTGGTTTCTATTGGTTTTTCCTTGCGTGGTAGGTTTAGTCTTGTTGCTAGCATGTTTGGGGTAATGGTAGTTGTTTGGGAACATCTTGGGTGTGAAGAAGGCTTAGTGAGAATCTTGTGGTAATGGTTGTTGGTATGATGGAGTTAGATAAGTTAGGAGTGAGTTGGGAGGTTGTTTTTAGACGGATTTTGAGGATGTTATTGGAGGGTGTGAACTGGCATTCATGCACAGTTAAAATCATTGTTATACACTATATTATATAAGTGTTGGTCCATGCATACATGTGGCATGACATTAGAGGTTTTGCATACATGTACATCAGGCATGATAGGGCATGTTGGTGATCATGCATACGACGTTCACACTCGCTAGTAACTAATCGAATCTGTTAGTATGGTGGTTGGGTTAGGTTGGATGATGGGTTTTTAGAGGTTGTTTTGGCGCTGAGTGAGAGTTAGAAGTAATATTAAGCTAGTTGCTAGAATAGCGAGGGTGGTATAGCATGTTGGTGGAAGGATAGTGCTTGATGCTTAAAGAGTTTAGTGGTTTGGTGGTGAGGAGTACCGGTTGAAGTAGAATCGGTTAAGTGGTGTGAATGGTTAAAAGGAAGTGGTAGTTCCTTGGTGCTAGTGATGTTGCAGTTTTGTGGTTGTGTTTCCTAGTGCTGAGGTAGCTTAGCATTTAAGTTGTTGTGGAAGGGTTGTGTTGGTAAGTGTTGGTTCTTAGCAATCGTTGAGGAGTTGAGGAGTTGTTATGTATGTTCTGGTAAGGCAAATGTTGTGGTCAAGCTTGTGGTGGTTAAGCAATGAAAGATCTAAGGCCAGTGTTGTTGGAAAAGATTCTTGTGAGAAGTGGTTGGCTGGTTGTGAGTATGTGAACTTCTTTTGATGTCAGCTGGTGGTGTGTGGAACAGCTAGCGGAATCAAGTTGGGGTTGTGATGTAAATTTTGGATTGTGGGTGAGTAGTCCTGGTGAGTCGTTATGGTAATGATAGCGGCAGATGTGAAGGATTGTCAGCTTTTGTTGAGGAGTTTGGGTAAGCAGTTGATGCTTAAGAATTTTTGCTTGTTGGGAAAATCCTTGGAAGAGGTTTGGGGGTTGCAAGAGTTTTAGAAGCAATGAAGTTTGCATGGTGGCTGATTTGGATTGGTTGGTGTCACTGTGTAAACCAGTCTTGAAAGTTGTGTGTTACAATGATGTGTGTTGTAAAAGTTGAAGTTTTCAGGTTGATGTTGGGGCTGTGTACAATCTGGAAATGTGAAAGGGCAAGTTGTGGTTATCTTGGTGTGTGCTGGAATTTTGTGAACAGCATGCGGTGGTGTTGGGTTCGGTGGAGTTTTGTGTGGAAAGTGTTCAGTGGTGGTTGAGGCTTTTGTGTTACTTTGTGTGTTGCTTTGAGAAGGTTGTGGTTCCCTTTTCGCCAGTTGAAATTTCGAGGACGAAATGTCCTAAGGGGGGGAGAGTTGTAACGCCCCGGTTTTGGGCTCAGAAGTTTTGGGCGTTGACCGGTTCGGTCAAAGTGCTGATCGAATATATAAGAGTGAATTTAGGGAAGCCTAGTTCGGGTTGCATTAAAAATATGGAAAAATGTTCTAAAATCATCTTTTAATATATATAAGTGAACTGTGAAATCAATTTTGGAAAATGAGGTTCGGAAGGGTGACATTTTGTCTAGTGACCAAAATGTAATTTTTGAAAGTTCGGTGACAGTTTTATAAAGGATTGAAACTTTGAATCTTTAAGGAGCTATTATTCCAAAAAGAGTTTCTCCAGATTTTTCTAAGATATTTTGAGGTATTATTCTGATTTTTAAACATTAAGAAAGAGGAGGGAAAGCCATTTTGACTATTTCATAACTAACTTTCCATTTTCTCTCAATTTTTCTTTTCTCTCATTTTCTCTCAACCCAAACACATTTCTCCAGATTTTCTCATCAGATTTTGTCACTCAAATCACTCATTTCAACTCTCTTTTGATTCCTAAACATCACATCAACAAAACCTCTCAATTTGCTAGTGATTCTTCAAGCTTTTTGGTTCTAAAAAGGGAGAAACTCAAGTTTGGAGGTAAGAACGTCCTTCTCCTCTAAACTCTCAGTTCTTTACTGAAATTCCTAAGTTCTCAATCCTTGATTTGTGATTTGTTAAAGGCTTTTCAATTGAAATCTTGATTTTGGGCTTAGAATGCAAGATTTGGTGATTTTTGGTGAAATTTTCGTGTGATCTGTTTGGGCAGTGTTTTGAAGTGTCAAATTGATGTTAAATGAATGCTAAATTGATTAGAGGTTGAGGTTTAATTAATGCAATCCCGGATAGGTTGAATTTCCTAAGTTTGGCTTGAGTTTTTGGTTGTTTTTGGAGTGTTTTTGGTGATCTGTTATACCTGGAGGTATAAGGACGTGTTTGTGATCATTTTGGATGTTATTTGATGTTTAAAATGGTTAGAAGTGATGGATCTTGCCTGGGTTCAGTTTTGGAAGTGTTTGGAGGTGATTTCGGTTGTGTTTGGTAGCCGAAATGTTGATTTTGTGATGAGCAGCGAGTTTGGTTGTGTTGCTGTTGTTCTTAATGCATAATGATGCATTAATCCTCTGTTGTTATGTGCTTGAAACAGGGGAGTTTGATCCGCGAGCTTTAGAGGTGGTGCGGAAGGTTTCGGATGCTTGGAAGGCTTGTTGGCTAGCCTTGTTTTGTGTATCGGTGAGTGAAGTTGGGTTTTCAGCTTTTAAACCAAGGTTTGAAGGTTTCGGAAGCTTAGTTTAAGTCTAAACAACTTTGCTAAGCTCAAGTGTAAGTAAATGGATTTCTTTCTTGGTTTGTGTTATGAATTGGCTTTTTAGGCAATTGTGGTTGAAGTTTGAAATGCAAGGGTTTTGCATGATTTAAATTATGTTTTGAAAGCATATTATAGCATGGTTTAATGCTGGTTTTGAAAGCCATATGTGAAGGATGCCCAAGGTAAGAGATCCTTGGTTTTATACATTAAAAATGTGGTTTTGATGCATGGTGTTGCATGATGTTTAATGGCTATGTGTAATGCTTTAAAACAGTGAATTAATGATGGTAAATTTTGGTTTTTGCATTATGGTTATGCATGTGAATCATTGGACTAATGTGGTAAGGTGGTTATATTGGCAAGTGATGTAAGTGGTTCTTGGTTCTTTGATCGGATATAGTTAGCCGGCTATAGGATTGGGTGCACTGTGAATAAAGTCGCCTTGGAGGTGGAGTGGTTAAGAGTGAACCGGTAAACTCCCTTCAAGTATCCTAACGAGATGGTTAAGGTCATAATGGAGGTTGAATGACCATTCGAGGACCTTGGTTCATGCAAAGGTTGTATGGTGGTTAAAAGTCCATACATGGGAACCTTGTGCTTGTTGAGATCACAATGGCGGTGTTAAGTCCATGTGTGGATCTTGTGTAGGGTGTCCCGGATCTCGTTAGTGATGTTATACAACTACCAATTGGTGAATGCAAAGGTTGTATGGTGGTTAAAAGTCCATACATGGGAACCTTGTGCATGTCAAGGTTGTATGGTGTTTAAAAGTCCATACATGGGAACCTTGGGAAAAGTGGAGGTTGTATGGTGTTTGAAAGTCCATACATGGGAACCTCGGGAAAGCTAAGGTTGTATGGTGTTTAAAAGTCCATACATGGGAACCTTAGGATGGTGAGGTCAAATGGTGTTTAAAAGTCCATTGGAGACCTTGGATTGGTAGTGTGTATGAAGCGTGGGGGACAACGCTTGTGATCCGCGTATCCGATTGGATGTTGAGTTGAAAAGTGGATGTGGTTGATCACTTGAAAGCCAATATGATGTTCTTGATTAAAAAGAAGCATGTAATGCTTGAAATGATGCATAATTGCATGAGAAGCATGAGATGCTTGAAAAGATGCATGGTTGCATGGAATGTGTATAATGCTTGTGAATGCATGTTACTTGTTAAGTTGAACAAGTGTTGATTATCATTTGGTAAATGATGCATGTGTGCATGAAATCTCTTAAATGCATTGGAGTCTTGTAAGACTTGTTTTAAAAGGCATGTGATGATGATATTGTGGTTCATATTTTGCCTTGGTATAATGCATGTGTTGGGTTACTTGAGTAAATGGTTTTAAAGGGTTTCTTGCTTGGAATGTTTTCAAGTATAAGAAAGGTATGTTGTGAAATGGAAGCGTTTTTCAAGGTTTTGAGTTTAACTTTGCATATGGTGTTTATGCATGGAATGGTTAAATGGTTGAAATTGCAATTTGTGCTTTGAAAAGGTTTTCTTAGCTTGGTAAGCTAAGGGTTGGTTTTCATGTATGTGCAATGCATGGTTTAAGTATGATGTTAAAAAGGGGTTTTCAAACTTTGTTTGGTAAACAAATCGAGTTGCTTTTCAAAGAGGTTTTATGACTCGCTGCATTGATGGTGTTTTGGTTTTGAGCATTCCTCACTAAGCATTATGTGCTTACGCTCCTTTTTGTCCATCAATGCAGATTCTTGAAGTTTGGACAGCGAGAAGCAAGGGATTCAAGGGGGACTCCACTTGAGATGTATGTCTCGGTTAATAGCTATAGTTAATAAAGGCAATGGGGTAGAATCTCTCGGATTGATGTTTATGAGTTCGTATATGTTCGGACAAGTATGGTTTTATGTTGTTGATGTTGTTGGAATATGTTTTGGCCTTTATGAGATTGAATTGGAAGTATGGTGTTTAAATGGTTGCTTGTGTAGGAAGCATATCCTTTGAATTGGGGCTTTTCATGAATGTTGGTATTTTGATGAATTGTTGATGCAAGTATGTCTCTTATATGTTGATTAGTATGTTGGTAAAGTTTGGTGGCTTTTGGAGCATGTTTGGATGGTCAATTGCATGTTTAAGTATGCATTTGGAGGTTTTCTGTGCAGGGTGTTTCGGAACAGTTCATACCGTTTCGGAACGGGTGCCTCAAACAAACCCAGGCGTCCGAAACGGGTGAGACCGTTCCGAAACGGTTTGGCTACTGCCAGTCCCCCGTTGCGGTACGTGTTGCGGAACGGCCCCGCGTTTCGAAATGGGCTCTGCCTGTTTCGGAACGGGTGACCGTTGGGGGCTGACATTGGCAGTTAAATGTTTTGAAAAGTTTGCATTTTGGTCCTGAAACTTGTTTGTGCAATTGTTTGAGTTTGGGATGTCCGTTTGAGCTGAAATTTGGCAGAGAAGCATGAAACTTGATTAATTTTAAGTTGGTAACTTAAAATCTGGTTAAGTCCTTAAAGTTATCAGAATTTACATTTGGTCCCTAAAGTTGTAAATTGTTCAATTGGGTCCCTGTTTGATCTCTGATGTTTATGATCTTTGAGTATGATGTTTGCATGATCACATCTAAGGTTAACATGCATCTAGACAAGAGTAAAAAGAAAAAAAAAGGTCGTTAATCAAGGTTGACTTTTGGGTTGACTTTGGTTTTCCCCGTGTGACTTCCTTAATAAGGGTCAACCGTCTGGGCCGGGATAAGGGGGTTACATTTGGTGGTATCAGAGCTGAGTTGCGAATGCTTGGGGAAAAC
Source organism: Hibiscus tridactylites (assembly GCA_958450335.1). Classification (NCBI taxonomy): domain Eukaryota; kingdom Viridiplantae; phylum Streptophyta; class Magnoliopsida; order Malvales; family Malvaceae; genus Hibiscus; species Hibiscus tridactylites. The sequence continues at coordinate 48,794,245 of OY288266.1, forward strand.
GGTAAGTTGTTGTGATGTGTGTTGATGTTTACCTTGTTGTGCGGTTGAATTTTGGTTGAAACACGTGTTTCTGAGCAAGTTAATGATGTTTGTAAGCATGCTTTATGGTTATGAACCTTGGTTGAGCTTATGTGGAATTGTGCAAATGTTGAGAGCTGGTTTTATGTATGATGAAAGTGCTATGAGTATGTTATGCTGATAATATGCTGTTGCAAGTGGATGCTGTTTGGTGTAAGCATGATCGAATATGTTGTTTGTTATGCTTGATGTTGTGATATCCATGTTGTGATGACTGTTGTGTCATGTAAAGGGGAGGATTCGGGATACCCATTGCCTTATTATTATAGCTATTGTGTTATTTTGGAGTTGGAGTTTGAATCCTTGCTTAAAGCTGGTCTAACTGGTTTGTTTGTTTTGTTGTGAATGTTTGTTGTTGTTGTTAGTAGTATGGCAAAGTCGATGAAAGAATGGCAGTTGGGTGAGATGGTTGCTGCCTTGGGGCAGGTTGTTAAGGCATGGAATTCACCCTTTTGTAGAGGTGTTTCGTCTCAGTCTTCTGTGCCTGGAGTTGAGGTGGTAAGGCAAGGGAAAGAAGCTGGTTCTATGGTGAAGAGTTCATCACCTGTTGTTCAGGAGGTGTTGGGAACATCTCAGGCTGTGGTAACGGTAAAGTCAGTGGATGTGCTGGCTATGGTATGGGTTTGCCGAAGCAGCGTTTGTTGGATTTGGGTGCTGTGGAGTATCATGGTTCTACACCGGGAATGTTTGAGGCCTGGTTGGCCAGTGTAATTCTGATCTTGGATCAGGAAGGCTGTGATTATGCCTGTAAGTTGGGGAGTGTTGTTTCTCTGATGTTGGAGGATGCGTGTGCCTGGTGGACATCTGGGGCGGTGGCGTCACATATCCATGATATTGACTGGGATTTCTTTGTATCTGCCTTTTATGAAAGGTATCTTGGAGTGAAGTTTCCAAGGGTTAGGCATTGTGACGGTAGTGCTGTTGTAGAGCAAGTGTTGCTTGAGCAAGGAGTGGAAGTTCAGCTACCTGTGTGTGACCGTTGTGAAAGGCGCCATGTTGGAGGTTGTTGGGGCGCGGGTGCTTGTTGGAATTGTGGTTCCAAAGTGCATGTGAAGCGTGATTGTCCTCTTGGGGTGAAGTCAGCTTCAGTGATAGCCAAAGGATCTCTGAAAGTTCGTGGGTACGGCCGAGGCAAGGTTCAGAGGTGGCAGAAAGAGCAGAAGGTTGTGAAGAATTTGGGAAATGAGAATTGCTGGAAATGTGGGTCTGCTGGTCACATGAGGCGTGATTGTTTGATGTTGGCTCGGAATAGCCAAGGTTCTTTACCGCAAGGAGTTGATGGTGACCCTAGTGTGTTAGCTGGTGCTGCAGTGGTGTGGCAGGAGGATGATGATGCCGCGAGGAAGAGAGCTCGTCTGATGAAGCTTCAGGGAGGTGTTGTGTTTTCAGGTAACCTTGTTAAGTAATCTTTGCTCTAGTTACCTTAGTTTGGTTTCTATTGGTTTTTCCTTGCGTGGTAGGTTTAGTCTTGTTGCTAGCATGTTTGGGGTAATGGTAGTTGTTTGGGAACATCTTGGGTGTGAAGAAGGCTTAGTGAGAATCTTGTGGTAATGGTTGTTGGTATGATGGAGTTAGATAAGTTAGGAGTGAGTTGGGAGGTTGTTTTTAGACGGATTTTGAGGATGTTATTGGAGGGTGTGAACTGGCATTCATGCACAGTTAAAATCATTGTTATACGCTATATTATATATGTGTTGGTCCATGCATACATGTGGCATGACATTAGAGGTTTTGCATACATGTACATCAGGCATGATAGGGCATGTTGGTGATCATGCATACGTCGTTCACACTCGCTAGTAACTAATCGAATATGTTAGTATGGTGGTTGGGTTAGGTTGGATGATGGGTTTTTAGAGGTTGTTTTGGCGCTGAGTGAGAGTTAGAAGTAATATTAAGCTAGTTGCTAGAATAGCGAGGGTGGTATAGCATGTTGGTGGAAGGATAGTGCTTGATGCTTAAAGAGTTTAGTGGTTTGGTGGTGAGGAGTACCGGTTGAAGTAGAATCGGTTAAGTGGTGTGAATGGTTAAAAGGAAGTGGTAGTTCCTTGGTGCTAGTGATGTTGCAGTTTTGTGGTTGTGTTTCCTAGTGCTGAGGTAGCTTAGCATTTAAGTTGTTGTGGAAGGGTTGTGTTGGTAAGTGTTGGTTCTTAGCAATCTTTGAGGAGTTGAGGAGTTGTTATGTATGTTCTGGTAAGGCAAGTGTTGTGGTCAAGCTTGTGGTGGTTAAGCAATGAAAGATCTAAGGCCAGTGTTGTTGGAAAAGATTCTTGTGAGAAGTGGTTGGCTGGTTGTGAGTATGTGAACTTCTTTTGATGTCAGCTGGTGGTGTGTGGAACAGCTAGCGGAGTCAAGTTGGGGTTGTGATGTAAATTTTGGATTGTGGGTGAGTAGTCCTGGTGAGTCGTTATGGTAATGATAGCGGCAGATGTGAAGGATTGTCAGCTTTTGTTGAGGAGTTTGGGTAAGCAGTTGATGCTTAAGAATTTTTTCTTGTTGGGAAATTCCTTGGAAGAGGTTTGGGGGTTGCAAGAGTTTTAGAAGCAAAGAAGTTTGCATGGTGGCTGATTTGGATTGGTTGGTGTCACTGTGTAAACCAGTCTTGGAAGTTGTGTGTTACAGTGATGTGTGCTGTAAAAGTTGAAGTTTTCAGGTTGATGTTGGGGCTGTGTACAGTCTGGAAATGTGAAAGGGCAAGTTGTGGTTATCTTGGTGTGTGCTGGAATTTTGTGAACAGCATGCGGTGGTGTTGGGTTCGGTGGAGTTTTGTGTGGAAAGTGTTCAGTGGTGGTTGAGGCTTTTGTGTTACTTTGTGTGTTGCTTTGAGAAGGTTGTGGTTCCCTTTTCGCCAGTTGAAATTTCGAGGACGAAATTTCCTAAGGGGGGAGAGTTGTAACGCCCTGGTTTTGGGCTCAGAAGTTTTGGGCGTTGACCGGTTCGGTCAAAGTGCTGATCGAATATATAAGATTGAATTTAGGGAAGCCTAGTTCGGGTTGCATTAAAAATATGGAAAAATGTTCTAAAATCATCTTTTAATATATATAAGTGAACTGTGAAATCAATTTTGGAAAATGAGGTTCGGAAGGGTGACATTTTGGCTAGTGACCAAAATGTAATATTTGAAAGTTCGGTGACAGTTTTATAAAGGATTGAAACTTTGAATCTTTAAGGAGCTATTATTCCAAAAAGAGTTTTCCAGATTTTTCTTTGATATTTTGAGGTATTATTCTGATTTTTAAACATTAAGAAAGAGGAGGGAAAGCCATTTTGACTATTTCATAACTAACTTTCCATTTTCTCTCAATTTTCCTTTTCTCTCATTTTCTCTCAACCCAAACACATTTCTCCAGATTTTCTCATCAGATTTTGTCACTCAAATCACTCATTTCAACTCTCTTTTGATTCCTAAACATCACATCAACAAAACCTCTCAATTTGCTAGTGATTCTTCAAGCTTTTTGGTTCTAAAAAGGGAGAAACTCAAGTTTGGAGGTAAGAACGTCCTTCTCCTCTAAACTCTCAGTTCTTTACTGAAATTCCTAAGTTCTCAATCCTTGATTTGTGATTTGTTAAAGGCTTTTCAATTGAAATCTTGATTTTGGGCTTAAAATGCAAGATTTGGTGATTTTTGGTGAAATTTTCATGTGATCTGTTTGGGCAGTGTTTTGAAGTGTCAAATTGATGTTAAATGAATGCTAAATTGATTAGAGGTTGAGGTTTAATTAATGCAATCCCGGATAGGTTGAATTTCCTAAGTTTGGCTTGAGTTTTTGGTTGTTTTTGGAGTGTTTTTGGTGATCTGTTATACCTGGAGGTATAAGGACGTGTTTGTGATCATTTTGGATGTTATTTGATGTTTAAAAATGGTTAGAAGTGATGGATCTTGCCTGGGTTCAGTTTTGGAAGTGTTTAGAGGTGATTTCGGTTGTGTTTGGTAGCCGAAATGTTGATTTTGTGATGAGCAGCGAGTTTGGTTGTGTTGCTGCTGTTCTTAATGCATAATGATGCATTAATCCTCTGTTGTTATGTGCTTGAAACAGGGGAGTTTGATCCGCGAGCTTTAGAGGTGGTGCGGAAGGTTTCGGATGCTTGGAAGGCTTGTTGGCTAGCCTTGTTTTGTGTATCGGTGAGTGAAGTTGGGTTTTCAGCTTTTAAACCAAGGTTTGAAGATTTCGGGAGCTTAGTTTAAGTCTAAACAACTTTGCTAAGCTCAAGTGTAAGTAAATGGATTTTTTCTTGGTTTGTGTTATGAATTGGCTTTTTAGGCAATTGTGGTTGAAGTTTGAAATGCAAGGGTTTTGCATGATTTAAATTCTGTTTTGGAAGCATATTATAGCATGGTTTAATGCTGGTTTTGAAAGCCATATGTGAAGGATGCTCAAGGTAAGAGATCCTTGGTTTTATACATTGAAAATGTGGTTTTGATGCATGGTGTTGCATGATGTTTAATGGCTATGTGTAATGCTTTAAAATAGTGAATTAATGATGGTAAATGATGGTTTTTGCATTATGGTTATGCATGTGAATCATTGGACTAATGTGGTAAGGTGGTTATATTGGCAAGTGATGTAAGTTGTTCTTGGTCGGATATAGTTAGCCGGCTATAGGATTGGGTGTACTGTGAATAAAGTCGCCTTGGAGGTGGAGTGGTTAAGAGTGAACCGGTAAACTCCCTTCAAGTATCCTAATGAGATGGTTAAGGTCATAATGGAGGTTGAATGCCCATTCGAGGACCTTGGTTCATGCAAAGGTTGTATGGTGGTTAAAAGTCCATACATGGGAACCTTGTGCTTGTTGAGATAACAATGGCGGTGTTAAGTCCATGTGTGGATCTTGTGTAGGGTGTCCCGGATCTCGTTAGTGATGTTATACAACTACCAATTGGTGAATGCAAAGGTTGTATGGTGGTTAAAAGTCCATACATGGGAACCTTGTGCATGTCAAGGTTGTATGGTGTTTAAAAGTCCATACATGGGAACCTTGGGAAAAGTGGAGGTTGTATGGTGTTTGAAAGTCCATACATGGGAACCTCGGGAAAGCTAAGGTTGTATGGTGTTTAAAAGTCCATACATGGGAACCTTAGGATGGTGAGGTCAAATGGTGTTTAAAAGTCCATTAGAGACCTTGGATTGGTAGTGTGTATGAAGCGTGGGGGACAACGCTTGTGATCCGCGTATCCGATTGGATGTTGAGTTGAAAAGTGGATGTGGTTGATCACTTGAAAGCCAATATGATGTTCTTGATTAAAAAGAAGCATGTAATGCTTGAAATGATGCATAATTGCATGAGAAGCATGAGATGCTTGAAAAGATGCATGGTTGCATGGAATGTGTATAATGCTTGTGAATGCATGTTACTTGTTAAGTTGAACAAGTGTTGATTATCATTTGGTAAATGATGCATGTGTGCATGAAATCTCTTAAATGCATTGGAGTCTTGTAAGACTTGTTTTAAAAGGCATGTGATGATGATATTGTGGTTCATATTTTGCCTTGGTATAATGCATGTGTTGGGTTACTTGAGTAAATGGTTTTAAAGGGTTTCTTGCTTGGAATGTTTTCAAGTATAAGAAAGGTATGTTGTGAAATGGAAGCGTTTTTCAAGGTTTTGAGTTTAACTTTGCATATGGTGTTTATGCATGGAATGGTTAAAGGGTTGAAATTGCAATTTGTGCTTTGAAAAGGTTTTCTTAGCTTGGTAAGCTAAGGGTTGGTTTTCATGTATGTGCAATGCATGGTTTAAGTATGATGTTAAAAAGGGGTTTTCAAACTTTGTTTGGTAAACAAATCGAGTTGCTTTTCAAAGAGGTTTTATGACTCGCTGCATTGATGATGTTTTGGTTTTGAGCATTCCTCACTAAGCATTATGTGCTTACGCTCCTTTTTGTCCATCAATGCAGATTCTTGAAGTTTGGACAGCGAGAAGCAAGGGATTCAAGGGGGACTCCACTTGAGATGTATGTCTCGGTTAATAGCTATAGTTAATAAAGGCAATGGGGTAGAATCTCTCGGATTGATGTTTATGAGTTCGTATATGTTCGGACAAGTATGGTTTTATGTTGTTGATGTTGTTGGAATATGTTTTGGCCTTTATGAGATTGAATTGGAAGTATGGTGTTTAAATGGTTGCTTGTGTAGGAAGCATATCCTTTGAATTGGGGCTTTTCATGAATGTTGGTATTTTGATGAATTGTTGATGCAAGTATGTCTCTTATATGTTGATTAGTATGTTGGTAAAGTTTGGTGGCTTTTGGAGCATGTTTGGATGGTCAATTGCATGTTTAAGTATGCATTTGGAGGTTTTCTGTGCAGGGTGTTTCGGAACAGTTCATACCGTTTCGGAACGGGTGCCTCAAACAAACCCAGGCGTCCGAAACGGGTGAGACCGTTCCGAAACGGTTTGGCTACTGCCAGTCCCCCGTTGCGGTACGTGTTGCGGAACGGCCCCGCGTTTCGAAACGGGCTCTGCCTGTTTCGGAACGGGTGACCGTTGGGGGCTGACATTGGCAGTTAAATGTTTTGAAAAGTTTGCATTTTGGTCCTGAAACTTGTTTGTGCAATTGTTTGAGTTTGGGATGTCCGTTTGAACTGAAATTTGGCAGAGAAGCATGAAACTTGATTAATTTTAAGTTGGTAACTTAAAATCTGGTTAAGTCCTTAAAGTTATCAGAATTTACATTTTGGTCCCTAAAGTTGTAAATTGTTCAATTGGGTCCCTGTTTGATCTCTGATGTTTATGATCTTTGAGTATGCTGTTTGCATGATCACATCTAAGGTTAACGTGCATCTAGACAAGAGTAAAAAGAAAAAAAGGGTCGTTAATCAAGGTTGACTTTCGGGTTGACTTTGGTTTTCCCCGTGTGACTTCCTTAATTCGGGTCAACTGTCTGGGCCGGGATAAGGGGGTTACACTTGGCCTTCATTCTGATCTAGGGCTCAGAAAAATATAGGAGTGCTCCACGACAGACCGGCTTATTTTCCTCTTTCTGTTGAGCTCCACTTTACTTTTTCCCTTCAACATGGTTGTCGTCATTGGCTGCCACGGCAGCGGCCATGACAGCATCCTTCTTCTCGACTGTAGTCCTGTGTTCCAGCTCTGCTTCTCCCCTGCCATGCGTCTGCTACAATAGCTGTAACACCCCAATTTTGGGCTTGGAAGTTTAGGGTCTGAATCGGACCGGTCTAAATTTCGGTTCGAATATAAAAGGTGATTTTAGGGAAAGCCTAGTTCGAGATTCATTAAAAATATGGAAAAATATCTAAAAATCCTCTTTTAATATATATAAGAGAGTGGTGAAATCAATTTTGAAAATTGAGATTTTTCTTGATTTGTAAAGACTCATTTAATGTTTAATTAATAAAAAGAAAAAAGGGAAAAACCATATTTTAGTTTGATAACTAACTTTTGCTAAAATTTTCCCATTTCATTTTCTCTCAAAATTCCTTCAGCCAAACACATTTCCACAATCCTTAAATTAAGTTTTATTAAATATTTTAATGTTATGATCTTGATTTTGGCTTAAAACTTGAGATTTTGATCAAATCTTGAAGAATTTCGTGGAGGTTGTTTGGGCTCTGTTTTGAGATGCTTTTTTAATGTATTTTGGATGATTATTGATGTCTAATTGAGGTTTAAACAATGCAATCCCGAATAGGTTGATTTTCCTAAGTTTTTACTTGTGAAAATGGCGGGTTTTGGGGTGATTTTGGTGTTCTACTATAGCTGGAGGTATACGGACGTGATTAGGTTCTTTTTGGATGTTAATTGATGTCTAAGAATGTTTAGAAGTGATGGATCTTGGCTGGGTAATGTTGTGGAAGTGTTTGGATGTGTTTTCGGTTGTGTTTGGTAGCCCAAATGTGAGTTTTGATGAGAGCAGCGAGTTTAGGTGTTTTGGCTGAAGATTTTAATGCATGATGATGGATTAATCCTCTGCTTTGATGTGTTTAAAACACGGGACACAACTTCGGATCCTTGTGGTGTTGACCCGAAAGCTTGAACGGCGTTTCGGCAAGCTTGCGAAACGGAATTGGTGGGTGGAGTTGGATTTCCAGCTTTGTATTGAATGTTTGAAGGTTTGGGAGCTTAGTTTAAGTCTAATCAACTCAACTAAGCTCAAGAGTGAGTTTACAGAAAAACTCTCTTGGATGAGCCATGGATTGGTTCAATGCATTTGTTGACAATTGCATGTTTAAATTCTGTTTTTGAAAGCATGTTTAGCATGGTTAATGCTGGTTATGTAAGCCATTTGTTGAAGGATGCTCAAGGTAAGAGATCCTTGGTTTGATTTGTTAAAAATGTGGATTGATGCATAGTGATGCATGTTGTAAATGGCTTTGTTTTAGATGCTTTAAAATAGTGGGTTATTGATGATAATTGATGTATATTGGCAAGTGATGTGTTGGTTTTAAAGTACTTGAATCGGACATAGTTAGCCGGCTATAGGATTGGGTGCACCGTGAATAAAGTCGCCTTGGATGTTGAGGGGTTGTAATGGTACCGTAAACTCCATCCAAGTACACTAACGAGATGTCTAAGATCATAATGGTGGTTAAAATGACATGTGAGGATCTTGTGTTGTGTGCTCCGTGTTCTCGTTAGTGATGTTATACAACTACCAAAGAGTGATGTGGAGGGGTTGTAATTGTACCGTTAGACTCCATCACGGGTGTTGAGGGGTTGTGATTGTACCGGTAAACTCCACCTTGTGTGTTTGGTAGTGTGTATGAAGCGTATGGGACAACGCTTGTAATCCGCGTATCCGATTGTGTTTTGTGTTGAAAATGGTTAAGGATTATCAATTGGAAGCCAATATGACATGTTGATATAATGGAGCATGAGATGCTTGTTTTGTATGCATTGTGGCATGAGAAATGATGTTTATGAATTTAAAGGCCTTTAAAAGGTGTTTTACAAAATGCATTATTGTGTTGTTTCATTAGAGCATACCTCACTAAGCATATGTGCTTACGCTCTCTTTCTTGAACCGATAATGCAGAGAATTGAAGTGCTTAAAGGGCAGCAAGGAGGTCAAGATTCCAAGAGAAAGACTAAGCTCATGTATGGTGACTATTTTTACAACACTATTAGTTTTTGGTATTTGGCAATGGGAACCTAGATTGTGTTTTTGGGAGATGTTTTGGACACCCTAAGTTTGGAATGATGCCTATGATGTTTTGGATATGTAATTGGCCATTTTTGGTGTTTTCTATGTTGGTTTGATGTTTGTTGGTTTTGGGTAATAGGATGCATGCCTATAGATTGAGGTTTTCCCTAATTGATGCCATGAATATGTTTTGTTGATGCAAATATGCTCCTTTATTGTATGATGACTTGTTGGCATGTTTTGGGGGTCATAGGGATGCGTTTGATGGGTCGAATGTATGTTAAACGATATAATTTCTGCATTTCTGGGCAGCCCGTATCGGAACGGGTGCTACTGTTTCGAAACAAGGGTCTGAAATGGCCTTGGTGTTTCGAAACGGGTAGAGTTATATGGTTTCGAATCGGAACACTTGACAAGCCCTGTTTCAGAACAGGTTTCGAATCGGACCCGCGTTTCGGAACGGTCAACCACCGTTTCGGAACGGTCAACCACCGTTTCGGAACACTTGACCGTTGGGCACTGAATTATATGGTTTTATGTTTTGAAATCTTCACGTTTTAGTCTTGAACTTCGTTTATGCAATTGCTTGAGTTTGGGATGTCCGTTTGAGTTTAAATTTGGCAGAGAAGCATGAAACATGATTAATTTCATAATGATATCTTACAAATTTGTAAAGTCCTCTTAATTTCCAGAATTTACAATTTGGTCCCTAAATTTGTATGTTGTGCAATTGAGTCCCTTATTGATTTCTGATTGCTGTGATTTTTGAGTATGCTTATCTCAAGAGTACACCTAGGGTTAATATGCATCTAGACAAGTTTAAAAAGAATAAAAAAGGGTCGTTAATCAAGGTTGACTTCGGGTTGACTTTGATTTTCCCCGTGTAATCTTCGTAGTTCGGGTCAACTGTCTAGGCCGGGCTAAGGGGTTACATTTGGTGGTATCGGTGCTGAGTTCTCGTGTATTTGGGATTGATAATGTGGGTGATGTGTGTAAGAATACATGATGTGTTTTGTGAATGAAGTATGATGTGTGAATTGTAAAGAATGTTACAATTGTGATGTTTGTTGTGGTGAAGCATGTTAGAGGGACCCATTGCCATGCCAAAACTAATGAAATGACTGGTTTTCATTTGAAAATGAGCTTGAGTACTTGGATTTCTTACCTTGCTGAGCCTGATTATGTTTATTGCATTTGTGTTAGTGCATTGTTTAGTGAATGGGACCTCGTAGAGAGACGAGGATTAATACGCGAGCTATGGCTCAAAACGAGAATGAAGAGAATGTAGTGAATTTACCTCCTCCACCCCTTGGTGGTGGTGCTGGAGGTGATGGAGCTGGTGCTGGTGCTGGGGTCGCTGGACCTGAAGCTGGGCAGGGGCAAGCTGCTCCTGACATGACAGTGCTGATTCAGGCTATTGCTGGAGCCTTTCAGGCGGCAGTAGCTGGGGCTCATGGAGCTGGGCATCAGGGCTATGCTAATGCTAGACTACCATTGGAACGTTTGCGCAGTCTGGGAGGGATTGAGTTCAGGGGCTCATGAACTGTAATGAGGTGCAGAAGCTAGGCTGTGTGGTGTCGCTGTTGCACGATGATGTGTATACCTGGTGGACGACCACTATCTCCGGATTGGAGGATGCTGATGTGACTTGGACGTTCTTTCTGAACGCGTTCAAGAGGAAGTATATGGGTGTGCGATACCTGGATGAAAAGAAAAGGGAGTTCATGTCTCTTACTCAATGGAGCATGTCAGTGGCTGAGTACGAGCTTCAGTTTGTTCGTCTCAGTCAGTACGCACCTGAGCTTATTCCTAATGAGCGGGAGAGGTGTGAACATTTCCGTTATGGTTTGGTGACGGATGTGAAGACCTATATGTTGGCCGCTGAGTACACTGACTTTGATGTGTTGGTTAGTAGAGCGAAGGATATTGAGATGAATCTGATTTTGTCCTCTAGGAGTGCTGGTCCTAGTGCGGGCAAGCGAGCTGCTGAGTATAGTTCCGGTGGTGGGCGGAAAAAGAGAGGACGTGATCGGAGGTATCAGTCTTTGGCTAGGCGTAGTGGTGGAGGGCAAGGTGCGCTTGTTCAGGGAGACAGGGCGAGAGCTGATTAGAACACATGCTGGGCATGTGGATCGCGTGGTCATTTGAGGCGTGATTGTCCTCGAGCAGCGAGAGAGGTGCAGGCTCCTGTTGTGGTGACCGGTAATTCGTGCTGGAACTGTGGTTCGGCGGATCACATGAGGAGGGAGTGTCCTCTGTTGGCCGGTGGTGGTCAGGGACGTGCTCCTGGAGTTGTTGCACCACAGAGAGGTCGTGGGCGCGGCCGTGGTAACTTCCAGCGCAGAGAGGATGGTGGAAGGAATGTGGCTCATGTGGTGGTTGTTCAGCCTGAGGGTGGTGGCCAGGCCCGAGTGTATGCTCAGAGGGAGGGGAGGAATGACACGGATGTGATAGCAGGTACTTTCACTTTGCAATCCTTGTCATTACTTTCCTTGATTGATTTTGGATCTACACACTCATACATATTGCGTGAACATGCTCAATTTCTTGGTTTACATGTTGAGTCTTTGGATGTTGGTATGCGTGTAACTAGTTCTTTTGGTGAGACTGTTGTGACACGAAAGCTTTATAGAAGATGTCCCTTGGTTGTGCAAGACCATGTTTTTCATGTTGATCTTATGGAATTGCCTTTCTATGGTTTTGATGTGATCCTTGCTATGGATTGGCTTGTTGAACATCGAGCTGTTGTGGATTTTGAGAATAAGCGAGTTTCGTTGAAGCTTGCGGATGATTATGATGTAGTGGTGGTTGGTGAGAATGTGAAGTTTCTTGCCAATGTGATGTCTACATTGGAAGCAAGCCGAATGCTGAGGCAAGGTTGTGAAGCCTATCTAGCCTTTGTGATGAATCCTAGCTCTAAGGAGTGGCGAGTGCAAGATATCAGGACTGTGTGAGAGTTTCCTGGTGTGTTTCCAGAGGAGTTACCTGGATTGCCTCCTAATCCCAAAGTGGAGTTTTGAATTGAGCTGTATGAAAACACAACTCCAGTGTCCATTACTCCTTATCGAGTGACACCTAAAGAGTTGAAGGAGCTGAAGACGCAACTTCAGGAGTTGCTTGATCGTGGTTTCATTCGGCCGAGTGTGTCACCTTGGGGTGCACCGGTCTTGTTTGTAAAGAAAAAGGATGGCACTATGAGAATGTGCATCGATTACCGTCAACTTAACAAGTTGACTATCAAGAATCGGTATCCATTGTCGAGGATTGACGATCTTTTTGATCAATTTCGAGGAGCGGTTGTGTTCTCTAAAATTGACTTAAGGTCAGGGTATTACCAGTTGAAGGTGAAGGATGTGGATGTGCCAAAGACAGCCTTCAGAACAAGGTATGGGCATTATGAGTTTCTTGTGATGCTGTTTGGTTTGACGAATGCTCCTGCAGCTTTCATGGACATGATGAATAGAGTGTTCCATGAATATTTGGACAAATTTGTTGTGGTGTTTATTGATGATATTCTCGTGTACTCTCGTACTGAGGAGGAGCATAAGGGGCATTTGAGAATTGTGTTGCAGGCTTTGTTGGAGAATCAGCTTTATGCTAAGCTGAGCAAGTGTGAGTTCTGGCTCAGAGAAGTTGTGTTTCTTGGTCATGTGGTTTCTGCTGAAGGGATTCATGTTGATCCTCAGAAGATTGAGGCAGTGATGAATTGGAAGCCTCCTAAGTCTGTTCATGAAGTCCGTAGTTTCCTTGGCTTGGCGGGATACTATCGGAGGTTCGTGGATGGATTTTCAAATATTGCTGCACCTTTGATGAAGTTGTTGCAAAAGGATGTTAAGTATGAGTGGACAGAAGCGAGATAGCAGACTTTTGAGAAGCTTAAGGCAGCTTTGACGCAAGCTCCTATCTTGGTTCAACCTGAATCAGGGAAAGAGTTTGTCGTGTATAATGACGTGTCCTATGTTGGTTTGGGATGTGTGTTGATGCAAGAGGGTAATGTGGTGGCTTATGCATCGCGTCAGTTGAAGGTGCATAAACGCAATTATCCTACGCATGACATTGAGTTAGCTGCGGTAGTTTTTACTTTAAAAATTCGGAGACATTACCTGTATGGTGAGAAGTGTACTGTGTACACGGATCACAAGAGTTTGAAGTATCTGATGTCTCAGAAAGAGTTGAATCTTAGGCAACGACGTTGGGTGGAGTTGCTTAAGGATTACGATTTGACGATCGAGTACCATCCAGGTAAAGCCAATGATGTAGCGGATGCCTTGAGTAGGAAGGTGGCAGTGGAGTTGAGGGCTATGTTTGCCAGTTTGAGCATTTCGCGTGATGGTGGTCTTGTGGCTGAGTTGCAAGTGAAACCATCCTTGGTTCAGTTGATAAAGGATAAGTAGTTGTTGGATGATTCCTTGGTGTCACATGTTCAGGATATTGCTGAGGATAGGCCATCGGATTTCTGTTTTAATGATGATGGAGTCTTATGCTTTGGGAATCGGATAGTAGTGCCCAATGATGCTGAATTGAGGCGTGCTATTCTGACTGAAGCTCATAGTAGTCCTTTTGCTATGCACCCTGGTAGTACTAAGATGTACCGTGATCTTCGTGATGAGTACTATTGGGTGGGTTTAAAGAAAGATGTTGCTGAGTTTGTGAGCAAGTGCATGGTATGTCAGCGAGTTAAGGTTGAGCATCAGTTTCCTTCAGGGTTGTTGCAACCGTTGAGGATTCCTAAGTGGAAGTGGGAAAGGATTACCATGGACTTCGTGTCTGGTTTGCCTTTGTCGTCGTCAAAGAAGAATTCGATGTGGGTGATTGTGGATCGCTTGACGAAGTGTGCGCATTTCATACATGTGCATACTACGTACACTTTGGATAAGCTTGCGGAGCTGTACATTGCTGTGATTGTGCGGTTGCATGGTGTGCCAAAGTCCATTGTGTCGGATAGAGATCCGAGGTTTACATCGCGTTTTAGGCAGTGTTTGCATCAGGCTTTGGGTACACGGTTGAATTTCAGTACATCTTATCATCCACAGTCGGATGGACAGTCTGAGCGAGTTATCCAGGTGCTGAAGGATATGTTGAGGTGTTGTGTGATTGAGTTTCAAGGCTCTTGGGAGAAACATTTACCTTTGGTGGAGTTTGCCTATAATAATAGATATCAGGCATGTATTCAAATGGCACCTTATGAAGCTTTGTACGGGAGGAAGTGTCGGACACCTCTTTGTTGGGCTGAGACATGTCAGAAGTTGGTTTCGATGCCAGCTTTGTTGAAAGGAACCACCGAGAAGGTGAAGCTCATTTGTGAGCAATTGAAGGCAGCTTCTGATCGACAGAAGTCTTACGCGGATTTGAAGCGTAAGGAGATTGAGTATACGGTGGGTGACCGTGTGTTTTTGAAAGTTTCGCCTTAGAAGAAGGTGATGAGGTTTGGCCAAAAGGGTAAGTTGAGCCCTAGGTACATTGGACCATACGAGGTGATTGAGCGTGCGGGTCCTGTTGCGTACAAGTTGAGGTTACTGCAAGAGTTGGACAAGATTCATGATGTGTTTCATGTCTCTATGCTTCGGAGGTATAGATCAGATCCTTCGCATGTTATGGCTGTGGAGGAAGTGGAGTTGAATCCGGATTTGACCTATGATGAGGAACCGGTGGATATTCTGGATTCGGACAGTAAAGTTCTTCGAGGCAAGACCATTGAGTTGCTAAAGGTGTTGTAGAAGCATCGTGGTGCTGAGGAAGCCACGTGGGAACGAAAAGATGATATGATGAAGCAGTTTCCATACCTTTTTCCTCCAAGTAAATTTTAAGGACGAAATTTCTTAAGAGGGGGAGAGTTGTAACAGCCTAATTTTGGGCTTGGAAGTTTAGGGTCTGAACAGGACCGGTCTAAATTTCGGTTCGAATATAAAAGGTGATTTTAGGGAAAGCCTAGTTCGGGATGCATTAAAAATATGGAAAAATATCTAAAAATCCTCTTTTAATATATATAAGAGAGTGGTGAAATCAATTTTGCAAAATGAGGTTTGGAAATATGACATTTCAAGTTAGTGACTAAAATGTAATTTTTGAAAAGTTCGTGACTGTTTTGAAAGGATTGAAACTTTGAATCTATAAGGAGCTAATTTACCCAAGGGAGTATTTCTCCAGATTTTTCTTGATTTGTAAAGACTCATTTAATGTTTAATTAATAAAAAGAAAAGAGGGAAAAAAACATATTTTAGTTTGATAACTAACTTTTGCTAAAATCTTCCCATTTCATTTTCACTCAAAATTCCTTCAGTCAAACACATTTCCACAGCAGCTTTTCTTTTGATTTTCACACCTAATGATGAGATTTCAATCCCCAAATGATTCCTAATCATTTCTACATCAAATCCTCTCCATTTGCATATTAAATTTTCAATGATTTTGGCTCTAAACAAGGAGAAATCCACATTTAGAGGTATGAACGTCCTTCTCCCCTAAATACTCAGTTCTTTACTGAAATTTCCAAGTTCTCAATCCTTAAATTATGTTTTATTAAATGTTTTAATGTTATGATCTTGATTTTGGCTTAAAACTTGAGATTTTGATCAAATCTTGAAGAATTTCGCGGAGGTTGTTTGGGCTCTGTTTTGAGATGCATTTTTAATGTATTTTGGATGATTATTGATGTGTAATTGAGGTTTAATCAATGCAATCCTGAATAGGTTGATTTTCCTAAGTTTTTACTTGTGAAAATGGTGGGTTTTGGGGTGATTTTGGTGTTATGCTATAGCTGGAGGTATAAGGACATGATTAGGTTCTTTTTGGATGTTAATTGATGTCTAAGAATGTTTAGAAGTGATGGATCTTGGCTGGGTAATGTTGTGGAAGTGTTTGGATGTGTTTTCGGTTGTGTTTGGTAGCCCAAATGTGAGTTTTGATGAGAGCAGCGAGTTTAGGTGTTTTGGCTGAAGATTTTAATGCATGATGATGCATTAATCCTCTGCATTGATGTGTTTAAAACAAAGGAGACAACTTCGGATCCTTGTGGTGTTGATCCGGAAGCTTGAACGGTGTTTCGGCAAGCTTGCGAAACGGAATTGGTGAGTGGAGTTGGATTTCCAGTTTTGTATCGAATGTTTGAAGGTTTGGGAGCTTAGTTTAAGTCTAATCAACTTAACTAAGCTCAAGTGTAAGTTTTCAGAAAAACTCTCTTGGATGAGCCATGGATTGGTTCAATGCATTTGTTGATAATTGCATGTTTAAATTCTGTTTTTGAAAGCATGTTTACATGGTTAATACTGGTTATGTAAGCCATTTGTTGAAGGATGCTCAAGGTAAGAGATCCTTGGTTTGATTTGTTAAAAATGTGGATTATTGATGATAATTGATGTATATTAGGAAGTGATGTGTTGGTTTTAAAGTACTAGAATCGGATATAGTTAGCCGGCTATAGGATTGGGTGCACCGTGAATAAAGTCGCATTGGATGTTAAGGGGCTGTAATGGTACCGTAAACTCCATCCAAGTACACTAACGAGATGTCTAAGATCATAATGGTGGTTAAAATGCCATGTGAGGATCTTGTGTTGTGTGCCCCGTGTTCTTGTTAGTAATGTTATACAACTACCAAAGAGTGATGTGGAGGGGTTGTGATTGTACCGTTAGACTCCATCACGGGTGTTGAGGGGTTGTGATTGTACCGGTAAACTCCACCTTGTGTGTTTGGTAGTGTGTATGAAGCGTATGGGACAACGCTTGTAATACGCGTATCTGATTGTGTTTTGTGTTGAAAATGGTTAAGGATTATCACTTGGAAGCCAATATGACATGTTGATATAATGGAGCATGAGATGCTTGTTTTGTATGCATTGTGGCATGAGAAATGATGTTTATGAATTTAAAGGCCTTTGAAAGGTGTTTTACAAAATGCATTATTGTGTTGTTTCATTAGAGCATGCCTCACTAAGCATATGTGCTTACGCTCTCTTTCTTGAACCGATAATGCAGAGAATTGAAGTGCTTAAAGGGCAGCAAGGAGGTCAAGAATCCAAGAGAAAGACTAAGCTCATGTATGGTGACTATTTTTACAACACTATTAGTTTTTGGTATTTGGCAATGGGAACCTAGATTGTGTTTTTGGGAGATGTTTTGGACTCCCTAAGTTTGGCATGATGCCTATGATGTTTTGGATATGTAATTGGCCATTTTTGGTGTTTGCTATGTTGGTTTGATGTTTGTTGGTTTTGGGTAATAGGATGCATGCCTATAGATTGAGGTTTTCCCTAATTGATGCCATGAATATGTTTTGTTGATGCAAATATGCTCATTTATTGTATGATGACTTGTTGGCATGATTTAGGGGTCATAGGAATGCGTTTGATGGGTCGAATGTATGTTAAACTAGATAATTTCTGCATTTCTGGGCAGCCCGTATCGGAACGGGTGCTACTGTTTCGAAACAGGGGTCTGAAATGGCCTTGGTGTTTCGAAACGGGTAGAGTCGTTCCGAAACACTTTTGCTACTGCCAAGCCCTGTTTCGGAACATGTTTCGAATCGGACCCGCATTTTTGAACGGTCAACCACCGTTTCGGAACACTTGACCGTTGGGCACTGAATTATATGGTTTTATGTTTTTGAAATCTTCATGTTTTAGTCCTGAACTTTGTTTATGCAATTGCTTGAGTTTGGGATGTCCGTTTGAGGTGAAATTTGGCAGAGAAGCATGAAACATGATTAATTTCATAATGATATCTTAAAAATTTGTAAAGTCCTCTTAATTTCCAGAATTTACAATTTGGTCCCTAAATTCGTATGTTGTGCAATTGAGTCCCTTATTGATTTCCGATTGCTGTGATTTTTGAGTATGCTTATCTCAAGAATACGCCTAGGGTTTATATACATCTAGACAAGTTTAAAAAGAAAAAAATGGTCGTTAATCAAGGTTGACTTTCGAGTTGACTTTGGTTTTCCCCGTGTAATCTTCATAGTTCGGGTCAACCGTCTAGGCCGGGCTAAGGGGGTTACAACAGCTACCTGCAAAAGTAACCAAAATCAGTAGCAACTGTGCCATTTAATATAATTGTGATGTGTAAATGATGGACAGTCTGAGCGAGTTATCCAGGTGCTGAAGGATATGTTGAGGTGTTGTGTGATTGAGTTTCAGGGCTCTTGGGAGAAACATTTACCTTTGGTGGAGTTTGCCTATAATAATAGCTATCAGGCATGTATTCAAATGGCACCTTATGAAGCTTTGTACGGGAGGAAGTGTCGGACACCTCTTTGTTGGGCTGAGACATGTCAGAAATTGGTTTCGATGCCAGCTTTGTTGAAAGGAACCACCGAGAAGGTGAAGCTCATTTGTGAGCGATTGAAGGCAGCTTCTGATCGACAGAAGTCTTACGCGGATTTGAAGCGTAAGGAGATTGAGTATGCAGTGGGTGACCGTGTGTTTTTGAAAGTTTCGCCTTAGAAGAAGGTGATGAGGTTTGGCCGAAAGGGTAAGTTGAGCCCTAGGTACATTGGACCATACGAGGTGATTGAGCGTGTGGGTCCTGTTGCGTACAAGTTGTGGTTACCGCAAGAGTTGGACAAGATTCATGATGTGTTTCATGTCTCTATGCTTCGGAGGTATAGATCAGATCCTTCGCATGTTATGGTTGTGGAGGAAGTGGAGTTGAATCCGGATTTGACCTATGATGAGGAACCGGTGGAGATTCTGGATTCGGACAGTAAAGTTCTTCGAGGCAAGACCATTGAGTTGCTAAAGGTGTTGTAGAAGCATCGTGGTGCTGAGGAAGCCACGTGGGAACGAAAAGATGATATGATGAAGCAGTTTCCATACATTTTTCCTTCAGGTAAATTTTGAGGACGAAATTTCTTAAGAGGGGGAGAGTTGTAACATCCTAATTTTGGGCTTGGAAGTTTAGGGTCTGAACAGGACCGGTCTAAATTTCTGTTCGAATATAAAAGGTGATTTTAGGGAAAGCCTAGTTCGGGATGCATTAAAAATATGGAAAAATATCTAAAAATCCTCTTTTAATATATATAAGAGAGTGGTGAAATCAATTTTGCAAAATGAGGTTTGGAAATATGACATTTCAAGTTAGTGACTAAAATGTAATTTTTGAAAAGTTCGTGACTGTTTTGAAAGGATTGAAACTTTGAATCTTTAAGGAGCTAATTTACCCAATGGAGTATTTCTCCAGATTTTTCTTGATTTGTAAAGACTCATTTAATGTTTAATTAATAAAAAGAAAAGAGGGAAAAAAACCATATTTTAGTTTGATAACTAACTTTTGCTAAAATCTTCCCATTTCATTTTCACTCAAAATTCCTTCAGCCAAACACATTTCCACAGCAGCTTTTCTTTTGATTTCCACACCTAATGATGAGATTTCAATCCCCAAATGATTCCTAATCATTTCTACATCAAATCCTCTCCATTTGCATATTGAATTTTCAATGATTTTGGCTCTAAACAAGGAGAAATCCACATTTAGAGGTATGAACGTCCTTCTCCCCTAAATACTCAGTTCTTTACTGAAATTTCTAAGTTCTCAATTCTTAAATTAAGTTTTATTAAATGTTTTAATGTTATGATCTTGATTTTGGCTTAAAACTTGAGATTTTGATCAAATCTTGAAGAATTTCGTGGAGGTTGTTTGGGCTCTATTTTGAGATGCATTTTTAATGTATTTTGGATGATTATTGATGTGTAATTGAGGTTTAATCAATGCAATCCCGAATAGGTTGATTTTCCTAAGTTTTTACTTGTGAAAATGGTGGGTTTTGGGGTGATTTTGGTGTTCTGCTATAGCTGGAGGTATAAGGACATGATTAGGTTCTTTTTGGATGTTAATTGATGTGTAAGAATGTTTAGAAGTGATGGATCTTGGCTGGGTAATGTTGTGGAAGTGTTTGGATGTGTTTTCGGTTGTGTTTGGTAGCCCAAATGTGAGTTTTGATGAGAGCAGCGAGTTTAGGTGTTTTGGCTGAAGATTTTAATGCATGATGATGCATTAATCCTCTGCTTTGATGTGTTTAAAACAAAGGAGACAACTTCGGATCCTTGTGGTGTTGATCCGGAAGCTTGAACGGTGTTTCGGCAAGCTTGCGAAACGGAATTGGTGAGTGGAGTTGGATTTCCAGCTTTGTATCGAATGTTTGAAGGTTTGGGAGCTTAGTATAAGTCTAATCAACTTAACTAAGCTCAAGAGTCAGTTTTCGGAAAAACTCTCTTGGATGAGCCATGGATTGGTTCGATGCATTTGTTGATAGTTGCATGTTTAAATTCTGTTTTTGAAAGCATGTTTACATGGTTAATACTGGTTATGTAAGCCATTTGTTGAAGGATGCTCAAGGTAAGAGATCCTTGGTTTGATTTGTTAAAAATGTGGATTATTGATGATAATTGATGTATATTAGGAAGTGATGTGTTGGTTTTAAAGTACTAGAATCGGATATAGTTAGCCGGCTATAGGATTGGGTGCACCGTGAATAAAGTCGCATTGGATGTTAAGGGGCTGTAATGGTACCGTAAACTCCATCCAAGTACACTAACGAGATGTCTAAGATCATAATGGTGGTTAAAATGCCATGTGAGGATCTTGTGTTGTGTGCCCCGTGTTCTTGTTAGTAATGTTATACAACTACCAAAGAGTGATGTGGAGGGGTTGTGATTGTACCGTTAGACTCCATCACGGGTGTTGAGGGGTTGTGATTGTACCGGTAAACTCCACCTTGTGTGTTTGGTAGTGTGTATGAAGCGTATGGGACAACGCTTGTAATACGCGTATCTGATTGTGTTTTGTGTTGAAAATGGTTAAGGATTATCACTTGGAAGCCAATATGACATGTTGATATAATGGAGCATGAGATGCTTGTTTTGTATGCATTGTGGCATGAGAAATGATGTTTATGAATTTAAAGGCCTTTGAAAGGTGTTTTACAAAATGCATTATTGTGTTGTTTCATTAGAGCATGCCTCACTAAGCATATGTGCTTACGCTCTCTTTCTTGAACCGATAATGCAGAGAATTGAAGTGCTTAAAGGGCAGCAAGGAGGTCAAGAATCCAAGAGAAAGACTAAGCTCATGTATGGTGACTATTTTTACAACACTATTAGTTTTTGGTATTTGGCAATGGGAACCTAGATTGTGTTTTTGGGAGATGTTTTGGACTCCCTAAGTTTGGCATGATGCCTATGATGTTTTGGATATGTAATTGGCCATTTTTGGTGTTTGCTATGTTGGTTTGATGTTTGTTGGTTTTGGGTAATAGGATGCATGCCTATAGATTGAGGTTTTCCCTAATTGATGCCATGAATATGTTTTGTTGATGCAAATATGCTCCTTTATTGTATGATGACTTGTTGGCATGATTTGGGGGTCATAGGAATGCGTTTGATGGGTCGAATGTATGTTAAACTAGATAATTTCTGCATTTCTGGGCAGCCCGTATCGGAACAGGTGCTACTGTTTCGAAACAGGGGTCTGAAATGGCCTTGGTGTTTCGAAACGGGTAGAGTCGTTCCGAAACACTTTTGCTACTGCCAAGCCCTGTTTCGGAACATGTTTCGAATCGGACCCGCATTTTTGAACGGTCAACCACCGTTTCGGAACACTTGACCGTTGGGCACTGAATTATATGGTTTTATGTTTTTGAAATCTTCGCGTTTTAGTCCTGAACTTCGTTTATGCAATTGCTTGAGTTTGGGATGTCCGTTTGAGGTGAAATTTGGCAGAGAAGCATGAAACATGTTTAATTTCATAATGATATCTTAAAAATTGGTAAAGTCCTCTTAATTTCCAGAATTTACAATTTGGTCCCTAAATTCGTATGTTGTGCAATTGAGTCCCTTATTGATTTCCGATTGCTGTGATTTTTGAGTATGCTTATCTCAAGAGTACGCCTAGGGTTAATATACATCTAGACAAGTTTAAAAATAAAAAAATGGTTGTTAATCAAGGTTGACTTTCGAGTTGACTTTGGTTTTCCCCGTGTAATCTTCGTAGTTCGGGTCAACCGTCTAGGGCGGGCTAAGGGGGTTACAACAGCTACCTGCAAAAGTAACCAAAATCAGTAGAAACTGTGCCATTTAATATAATTGTGATGTGTAAATGAAATCTATCCTAAATGCAATGAATTATGCTTGAACGCAGTACAAATATGGGTTAAATAGGGGGTAAAATATAGAACTTTTACACACTCAACACTAGGCGAGGTAACCTTGGACATGGTGCATTAGTTCAAGGGAACAGAACGAGGGCGGAGCAGCACACGTGCTGAATATGTGGTTCTGGGAGCACTTGAAGAGGGACTGTTCTCGAGCGGTTGTAGAGGTACAGGCTCCTGTTGAAGTGACAGGGAGCACTTGAAGAGGGACTGTTCTCGAGCGGTTGTAGAGGTACAGGCTCCTGTTGAAGTGACAGGGAATGCTTGCTGGAATTGTGGTTCAGCAGATCATTTAAGGTGTAAGTGTCCTCTGTTGGCAAGTGGAGGTCAAGGACGTGCACCTGTTGTGGTTGCACCTCAGAAAGGTCGTGAGTGTGGCTGAGACAGGGTTTGGAGGTGGCAAGAAAGGCAGAGAGATGTAGGGTGTTTGATAGTTGAATCTTGTTGTAGTTGTGGGTCTGTTGGACATTTGAGGCGAGATTGTTCATTGTTAGCTCGAGGTGGTCTAGGTGGGGTGTCTTCTGAAGCTCCTTGTGGTCGCGAGTGCAGTTATGATTCTTTTCAACAAGGAGACCATGGTGGCTCTGCAGAAGAGGGTGTGGGTGTTCGTCGCTTGGGGTATAATGATGTGATTGCATGTATCTTTTTTGTGCAATCCGTGTTATTGTTATCTTTGCTTAGTTTTGCTTTGCATCCTCTGGGGTAGTGTTAGAGTTCAATAGTTAGTGAGTTGTGAATAGTGTTGTTGTTGTTTTAGAACAACATTGTAACGCCCCGGTTTTGGGCTTAGGAGTTTTGGGCGTTGACCGGTTGGTCAAAGTGCTGTTCGAATCTAAAGAGGTGAAATTAGGAAAGCCTAGTTCGGGTTGCATTAAAAATATGGAAAAATGTTCTAAAATCATCTTTTAATATAATTAAGTGAACTGTGAAATCAATTTTGGAAAATGAGTTTTGGAAGTGTGACATTTTGGCTAGTGACCAAAATGTAATTTTCGAAAGTTTGGTGACTGTTTTATAAAGGGTTGAAACTTTGAATCTTTAAGGAGCTATTTACCCAAAGGGAGTTTCTCCAGATTTTTCTAAGATATTTTAAGTCTAAATTCTGATTTTAAAGGATATTAAAAGTGGAGGAAAAGCCATTTGGCTATTTTTGGATTTTGTAACCAACTTTTCCCTATTTTCTTTCTCTCATTTTCTCTCAACCCAAACACTTCTTTTCCAGAGAATTGGTTCTGATTTCTTCACCTAAATCCCTCCTTTCAACTCTCATTTGATTCCTAATCAACATATCTTCAAAACCTCTTCAATTGCTAATTGTTTCAACAAGGATTTTGATCCCAAAAGAGGAGAAACTCAAGTTTGGAGGTAAGAACGTCCTTCTCCTCTAAACTATCAGTTCTTTACTGAAATTCCTAAGTTTTCAATCCTTAATTGATGTTTAATTAAAGGTTTTTAAGTGGTGAAATGGATCTTGGCTTATAATGCAAGATTTTGATGATTTTTGATGATTTTCGTTAGATCTAATTAATCTGTGATTTGAGATGTGTTTTTGATGTTAAATGAACTCTAAATTGATAAGGAATTGAGTTTTGATTAATGCAATCCCGGATAGGTTGAGTTTCCTAAGTTTAGCTTGTGTTTCAAGGTTGTTTTTGAGGTGATCTTGTGGATCTGATGTTGCTTGAAGTATAAGGATGTTAATAGGTTGTTTTTAGATGTTTATGATGTTTATGGAAGTGTGGTTTTGCTGGTTTATGGCTGGGCTTTGTTTAGAAGTGGTTTGGATGCATTTTCGGTTGTGTTTGGTGGCCGAAAATGGAGGTTGGATGAGAGCAGCGAGTTTAGGTGCTTTCATTGAAGCAATTAATGCATGATGATGCATTAATCCTCTGCTTGATGTGTTGAAACAGGGGAGGCATCTTTGGATCCAAGAGTTGTTGATCCGGAAGCTTGATTTGGTGCTTTGGCTTGAAGCAAAGTGGAAATCGGTGAGTGAAGTTGGGTTTTCAGCTTTTAAACCAAGGTTTGAAGGTTTTGGGAGCTTAGTTTAAGTCTAAACAACTTTGCTAAGCTCAAGTGTAAGTTTTCGGAATTTCTCTCTAGTGGTGGCCATGATTTTGTTGTGATGCAAAGTGGTTATTTGCATGTTTTGATTACTGTTTTGAAATCATGTTTTAGCATGGTTTTTGCTGATGTTGTAAGCCATATGTTGAAGGTAACTCTAGGTAGGAGTTCCTTGCTTTTGTACATTGATTAAATGTGGATTGATGCTTTTAAATGCATGATGAAAATGGCTTGGTTTAATGCTTTAAAACAGTGGATTAAATGTTGAAAATGATGTATATTGGCAAGTGATGTTTTGAAAAGGTTAAGGTCACTAAGGTGGTTAAAAGTCCTTGAGTGAGCCTTGTTTACTTAAGAACATCAAGGTGGTTAAAAGTCCTTGGATGATTCTTGTTGCGGACACTAAGGTGGTTAAAAGTCCTTAGGTGATCCTTTCCATGGTGTTTAAAAGTCCATGGGGCCATGGTGTTTAAAAGTCCATGGGGCCAAGGTGTTTAAAAGTCCTTGGGGCCAAGGTGTTTAAAAGTCCTTGGGGTGATTCAAGCAATGGACACAAAGGTGGTTAAAAGTCCTTGTGTGGTCCTCTTTCATGGTGTTTAAAAGTCCATGGCCAAGGTGTTTAAAAGTCCTTGGGGCCAAGGTGTTTAAAAGTCCTTGGGAAGTTGATGAACTTGTTTTAAGAAATGGAATGTATCACTTGAGCCAATATGACATGTTATGTTTATGTTGAAGCATGAGATTGCTTGTTTTAAGTATGCTTTTGAGCATGAACAAAGGTTGATTTTAAGCATGTTTATAAATGGTTTAATTTGCATTATTGAATGGTTTTTAAGAGCATTCCTCACTAAGCTTTTGCTTACGCTCTCTTCCGTTTTCTTAATTCAATAATGCAGAGCATTAAAGAACCTTGAGGGCAGCAAGGAGGGCAAGCATTCAAGTACAAGTAAAGCTCAATGTATGGAAGGTTTTATAAGTACTTTTTAGCTTTTGGGTAATTTGGCAATGGGGGACCAATGTGTATGTTTTGGGAGGTGTTTGGAACTCCCTAAGTATGTTGAATGATGATAAGATTGCTGGTTTTTGAATTGGATCATTACATGCTTGTTTTGGAAGTTTTGTGTTTGAGTAGCTAGCTTGTGTAGGAAGCATGCCTATAGAATTGGGGCTTTTTGCATATGATGTTGTTCTGATGATTTGTTGATGCTTGCAAGTCTTATTTATGTTGAATTGCATGCTGGTAAAGTTTGGTGGCATTTGGAGCATGTTTGAATGATCTATTGCATGTTTTGGAATGCATTTTGCTGCAATCTGTGTAGGCGTTTCGGAACAGTGTGCACCGTTTCGGAACGGGTGCCTTGCATGAACCCAGGCGTCCGAAATGGTATGCACCGTTTCGAAACGGTTTGGCCTCTGCCAAGCCTATGTTTCGGAACCCGTTGCGGAACGGCCCGTGTTTCGAAACGGGGTCTACCTGTTTCGGAACGGTCGACCATTGGGGGCCGACATTGGCAGTTATATGTTTTGAATTGTTTGTGTTTTGGTCCTGAAACTTGTTTGTTCAATTGCATGAGCTTGGGAAGTCCTTTTGAGCTGAAATTCCACAGAGAAGCATGAAACCTGATTAATTTCAAGTTGGTAACTTTAATTTGGGTTAAGTTGTAACCCCCTTAACCCGGTCTAGACGGTTGACCCGAATTAAGAAAGTCACACGGGGAAAACCAAAGTCAACCCGAAAGTCAACCTTGATTAACGACCCTTTTTTTTTCTTTTTCTAGATGCACATTAACCCTAATTGTGATCACACAACAACATACTCAAAGATCACAAACATCTGAGATCAAACAGGGACCCAATTGAACAAATTACAACTTTAGGGACCAAATTGTAAATTCTGATAAATATGAGGACTTAACCCAAAATGAAGTTACCATCTTGAAATTAATCAGGTTTCATGCTTCTCTGTGAAATTTCAGCTCAAAAGGACTTCCCAAGCTCACACAATTGAGCATACAAGATTCAGGACCAAAACGTAAACAATTCAAAACACATAACTGCCCATGTCAGCTCCCTAACGATCGGACGTTCCGAAACGGCTCGACCCTGATCCGAAACACGGGCCATTCCGAAACCGACCAACACTGTTCCGAAACACGGCCTTGGCAGAGACCAAACCGTTTCGAAACGGTGCACACCGTTTCGGACGCCTGGGTTCGTGTAAGGCACTCGTTCCGAAACGGTGCATACTGTTCTGAAACGCCTGCACAGATTGCCGCAAACAAGCATACCAAATCATGCAATTGATCATCCAAACATGCTCCAAACGTCACCAAACTTTACCAGCATGCAATTAAACATATATATGACTTATAGGAACCAACAAATCAACAATACAATATCATAAGCAAAAAGCCCGAATTCTATAGGCATGCTTCCTACACAAGTTAGCCACTCAAGCTTCAAACTTCCAAAACAAGCATATAAGGTTCCAATCCAAAAACCAGCAATTAAAACAACATTCAACATATTTAGGGAGTCTCAAACACCTCCCAAATCATACACATTGGTCCCCCATTGCCAAAACACACAAAAGCTAAATGTTTAACAAAACCTTCCATACTTTGAGCTTCTCTTGAACTTGATTGCTTGACCTTTCTTGCTGCCCCTCAAAGACTCTAATGCTCTACATTATTGAATTAAGAAAACGTAGAGAGCGTAAGCAAAAGCTTTGTGAGGTATGCTCATTAAAAACAATTCAATAATGCAATTAAAACCATTTATAAAACATGCTCAAAATCAATCCTTGTACATGCTCAAAGCATACTTAAAACAAGCAATCTCATGCTTCAACATAAACCTTAAAACAAGCATCTCATGCTTCACAAATTACTCAACATGTCATATTGGCTCAAGTGATACATTTCATTTCATAAAACAAGTTCAACAACTTTCCCAAGGACTTTTAGACACCTTGGCCCCAAGGACTTTTAAACACCTTGGCCATGGACTTTTAAACACCATGAATAAGGACCACACAAGGACTTTTAACCACCTTTGTGTCCAATGCTTGAATCACCCCAAGGACTTTTAAACACCTTGGCCCCAAGGACTTTTAAACACCTTGGCCCATGGACTTTTAAACACCATGGAAAGATCACCTAAGGACTTTTAACCACCTTAGTGTCCGCAACAAGACTCATCCAAGGACTTTTAACCACCTTGATGATCTTAAGTAACAAGGCTCACTCAAGGACTTTTAACCACCTTAGTGACCTTAACATTTTCAAAACACCACTTGCCAATATACATCATTATCATCATTTAATCCACTGTTTTAAAGCATTAAACCAAGCCATTTTCATCATGCATTTCAAAGCATCAAACTACATCATTTCAATGTATAAAAGCAAGGAACTCCTACCATGAGTTACCTTCAACATATGGCTTATATAATCAGCAAAATCCATGCTAAAACATGCTTCCAAAACAGTAATTAAAACATGCAAATCATAACTTTGCAAAACATCAAAACATGGCCACCACTTAGAGAGAAATCCGAAAACTTACACTTGAGCTTAGCAAAGTTGTTTAGACTTAAACTAAGCTCCCAAAACCTTCAAACCTTGGTTTTAAAGATGAAAATCCATTTTCACAAATGCACTCACCAATTTCCACTTTGCTTCAAGCCAAAGCACCAAATCAAGCCTCCGGATCAACAACTCTTGGATCCAAGGAGGCCTCCCCTGTTTCAACACATTAAAGCAGAGGATTAATGCATCATCATGCATTAATTGCTTCAGTGAAAGCATCTAAACTCGCTGCTCTCACATAACCTCCCTTTTCGGCCACCAAACACAACCGAAAATGCATCCAAAACACTTCTAAACAAAGCCCAGCCATAAACCAGCAAAACCTCACTTCCATTAACATCATATAACATCTAAAAACAACCTAACAACATCCTTATACCTCCAGCAACACCAGATCCACAAGATCACCACAAAAACTACCTTAAAACACAAGCTAAACTTAGGAAACTCAACCTATCCGGGATTGCATCAATCAAAACTCATTTCCTTATCAATTTAGAGATCATTTAACATCAAAAACACCCCTCAAATCACAGATTTAACAGATCAAAAGAAAATCATGTGAAATCATCAAAATCTTGCATAATTAGCCAAGATCTATAAACCAACTTAAAAGCCTTTAATTAATCATCAATTTAGGATTGAAAACTTAGGAATTTCAGTAAAGAACTTGAAGTTCAGAGGAGAAGGACGTTCTTACCTCCAAACTTGAGTTTCTCCTCTTTTTGGAATGAAAATCCTTGATGAAACTTGTAGAAATTGAAGAGGTTTTGAAGATACAATGATTAGGGATTAAATAAGAGTTGAAAGGAGGAATTTAGGTGAGAAAATCAGAAACAAAACTCTGGAAATGGAGTGTTTGGGTTGAGAGAAAAAGAGAGAAAGAAAATGAGAAGTTAGTTGAGAAAATAACAAAAATGAGATTTCCCTCCTTTATGAAATCTTTAAAAATCAGAATTATAACTCAAAATATCTTAGAAAAATCTGGAGAAACTCTCTTTGGGTAAATAGCTCCTTAAAGATTCAAAGTTTCAACCCTTTATAAAACAGCCACCAAACTTTCAAAAATTACATTTTGGTCACTAGCCAAAATGTCACTCTTCCAAAACTCATTTTCCAAAATTGATTTCACAGTTCACTTAATTATATTAAAAGATGATTTTAGAACATTTTTCCATATTTTTAATGCAACCCGAACTAGGCTTTCCTAATTTAACCTCTTACGATTCGAACAACACTTTGACCAACCGGTCAACGCCCAAAACTCCTAAGCCCAAAACCGAGGCGTTACATAAGTCCTTTTAATTATCAGAAATTACAATTTGGTCCCTAAAGTTGTAATTTGTTCAATTGGGTCCCTGTTTGATCTCTGATGTTTGTGATCTTTGAGTATGATGTTTGTGTGATCACAACTAGGACTAATGTGCATCTAGACAAGATTAAAAAGAAAAAAAAGGGTCGTTAATCAAGGTTGACTTTCGGGTTGACTTTGGTTTTCCCCGTGTGACTTTCTTAATTCGGGTCAACCGTCTAGGCCGGGTTAAGGGGGTTACAAACATTGGTGAAGGGAATAGTAGTTCAAATAGTGCCGTAATGAGTTGTGAGGATGGTGGTGTAGGAAAAATTTGGAAATAGGACGTGGAGTTGTTCCAAGTATGATTCAAGGACATTATTAGTAGGTGTGAACAGACGTACATGCACACTTAAAATCATGGGTATATATATATATATATATATATATATATATATATATATATATATATATATATATATATATATTACATATGTTGATACATGCATAAACCTGGCATGACATTAGAAGTATGCATACATGAGCATAGGCATTCCGTAAGGGCATGTAAGCAATCATGCATATGAATGTTCACACTTTCTAATAGTTGATTTGGATCTGGTGGTGGTGTGTTAGGATTAGAGTAGTTTGTAGGTTTAAGGTTTGTTTTTGCGTAAGGTTAGGAAGTGAAAACATTTACCATTAGGAGTGAGTATGGTCTAGTTTAGGCTAGCCGGAAGAAAAGCTTTTCTAGGTGTTTTAAGGCCTTGGCGGGTTGATGGTAGAGAGGGGACCGTTTTGGTTAGAATGCAGTCGAGGATGTATAGTGTGAAGTTAAATGCATTTTGAATGTAGTCGTGGAGTGTTGTAGTTGCGTTGGGTTGAACGGTTGTTGTAGGTTTTTGTTGTGGTTTTTAGAGTGCGCTGCATTTTGCTAGAATAGTCATAGTAGGATGATTGTTTTAGATGGATGAGGTTTTGTTGGAGACTTGAAGGAGTTGGAAGGAAGTTCTGACAATAGTTTCAATCGAGGTTTAGCTGGGGTTGAGTAGAGAGTTCTTAACCCTTGCATAAGTTGTAGTATATGCTTCTAGTCGAATGCAAGTGCTTAGGGAATGAGCTTTACGCGTGGTTAAGTAAGCTCAAAAGCCATGATGTTTTGGTTGGTTTCTCGTGAGAGGGTGGTCTGTTGGCTAAGTTTAAGTAAACATTTTTTTGATGGTCGCTGTGAGTGAAGTAATAGTTGGAGGCGGTGTTAGAGTCTCGTGATGAGGTATCAGGTTGAAAAGGTCAACTTTGTGGCCAATGCTTTGAGTAGGAAGGTGGTTGTGGAATAGAGGGTGATGTTTACTTGCTTGAGCATATGGCAAGATCGTCATCTTGTTGCCGAATTGTGGATGGAACTGTCCCTGAACCAGTTTATCAGGGATAAATAGTCGCTTGATGATTTCCTTGTATCGCGTTTTCAAGAGGTCATGGATGGAAAGCCTTGTTGATTGGTGTCAATGATGTTGATGTTTTGAGCTTTGGGAATTGAATAGTGGTGCCAAATGATATTGACTTGAGGTGCTCTACTCTGGATGAATTCTTAGAGGTTCTTCTGCAATATGCCCTGGTTGTATAAAGGTGTATCGTAATTTGAGAGTTGTCGTTAAGGTAGAAAGGGGTGTTAACGAATTTTTAGGCAAATGTTTGTGTTGTTGGTAGGTGGAAGCTGAGTTTGGCTTACCTTTTAGGTGTGGTAATCATTGGGGTTTCCAGGAAGGGAGTTGAGGGGGATGAACTTTCGTGGTTCGTGGTTGGATTATTCTGGATTTTATCAAGGGGAATTTTGTGAGTGGTTGTTGATCATTTTGCAAAGAGTGCGCATTCCTTGGCAATAAGTACTACGTATGAGTGGGATAAGTTGGTTGAGTCGAGCTTGGGGTACGCGGTTGAGTTTTGGTACTTCTTATCATCCTTTGATGGATGGGAGCCGGAGCATGTTTTTCAAGTGCTTGAGGTTATGTTGAGATGTTGTGTTTAGATTTCCAAGGTTCATCGGAAAGGCTTTCGTCCTTGGTTGAGATTGCATGTAACATTAGTTATCAAGCAAGTTACGAGTGGCTCCTTACAAGGCTCTGTATGGGAGATGTAACGCCCCGGTTTTGGGCTTAGGAGTTTTGGGTTTCAGACCGGTTCGGTTGGAGTGCGGTTCGAATATATAAAAGTGAATTTAGGAAAGCCTAGTTCGGGTTGCATTAAAAATATGGAAAAATGTCTTAAAATCCTCTTTTAATATATATAAGAGAGTGGTGAAATCAATTTTACAAAATGAGGTTTGGAAGGGTGACATTTTGGCTAGTGACCAAAATGTAATTTTTGAAAACTGTGAGACTGTTTTAAAAAGGATTGAAACTTTGAATCTTTAAGGAGCTATTTACCCAAAGGGAGTTTCTCCAGATTTTTCTAAGATATTAAATGATTTATTATTGGTTTTTAAACAAAAGAAAAGTGGAGGGAAGATATTTTCCTATTTCCAACCAACTTTTCCATATTTCTATTTTCTATTTTCTCTCATCTTTTCTCTCAAACCAAACATCTTTCTCCAGAACTTTTCCTTCTGATTTTGATATCCAAACATGAGATTTTATCTCTAATCATCTCTTCAACAAAACCTCACCATTTGCTAATTGGATTTTCAAGATTTTGGTTTTAAAAAGGGAGAAACTCAAGTTTGGAGGTAAGAACGTCCTTCTCCTCTAAACTCTCAGTTCTTTACTGAAATTCCTCAGTTCTCAATCCTTAAATTGTGTTTTATAAAAGGTTTTAAGGTTGTGTTCATGATCTTGGCTTTTAAATACAAGATTTGGTGATTTTTGGTTAAAATTCGTATGATCTGTTTAAGTAGTGATTTGAGGTGTCTTTTTGATGTTAAATGAATGTTAAAATGATGAGGAATTGAGGTTTAATTAATGTAATCCCGGATAGGTTGAATTTCCTAAGTTTAGCTTGAGTTCTTGGTTGTTTTTGGAGAGATCTTGTTGATCTGTTACAGTTGGAGGTATAAGGGTGATGTTAGATCCTTTTTGGATGTTAATTGATGCTTAAGGATGTTTAGATTTGATGGATCTTGGCTGGGTTATGTTGTGGAGTTGTTTGGATGCATTTTCGGTTGTGTTTGGTAGCCGAAAATGGAGTGTAGATGAGAGCAGCGAGTTTAGATGCTTTCATTGAAGATATTAATGCATGATGATGCATTAATCCTCTTCTTTGATGTGTTTAAAACAGGGGAGTCATCTTTGGATCCAAGTGGTGGTGATCCTGAAGCTTGATTGGTGTTTCGGCAAGAGGCGAGACGGAATCGGTGAGTGGACTTTTGGTTTTCAGCTTTGAAACCAGTCTTTTGAAGGTTTAGGAGCTTAGTTTAAGTCTAAGCAACTTAGCTAAGCTCAAGAGTAAGTTTTCGGAAAAACTCTCTTGGTGATGAACCATGGATTGTTTGTATGCAATGTGATAGTTTGCATGTTTTAAATTCTGTTTTGAAAGCATATCTAGCATGTTTATTTGCTGAGATTATAAGCCATGTGTTGAAGGAAGCTCAAGGTAAGAGTTCCTTGTTTTTGAACATTATTTTAATGTGGTTTGATGCTTAAAGATGCATGGTGTTTATGGCTTTGTTAAATGCTTTAAAACAGTGGAATTTTGATGTTAATGTTGCATATTGGCAAGTGATGGTTAAGGTCACAAAGGTGGTTAAAAGTCCTTCTGTGAGCCTTGTACATTTAAGAACATCAAGGTGTTTAAAAGTCCTTGGATGGTTCTTGGTTAAGATCACAATGGTGGTTAAAAGTCCTTGTGTGAATCTTGTGAATTTTAAGAACAACATGGTGTTTAAAAGTCCATGGTTGGTTCTTGGTTAAGGCTCAAGGTGGTTAAAATTCCTTGTGTATGCCTTGTTATTTAAGAACATCAAGGTGTTTAAAAGTCCTTGGATGATTCTTGGTAAGGACACAAAGGTGTTTAAAAGTCCTTGTGTGGTCCTTGCCATGGTGTTTAAAAGTTCATGGGGTTAAGGACACAATGGTGTTTAAAAGTCCATGTGTGGTCCTTGGAAAGTATAAGATCACAATGGTGTTTAAAAGTCCATGTGTGGATCTTATGTGGAATGTATCACTTGTTGCCAATATGACGTGTTATGAACTTTAAGCATGAAATGCTTGTTTTAAATGTTTATGAGCATGTATAAATGTTGCTTGAAGAATGGTTTATAAATGTGTTTTATAAATGCATTATTGAGTGGTTTTAAATGAGCATTCCTCACTAAGCTTTTGCTTACGCTCTCTCTCTTTTCTTAAACCAATAATGCAGAGCATTAAAGTGCATTGGGGGCAGCAAGGAGGGCAAGCATCCAAGTGGTTAACTAAGCTCAAGTATGGTGATGGTTTCTTAAACACTATTAGCATTTTGGCATTTGGCAATGGGGGACCTATGTTGATGTTTTGGGAGATGTTTTGAACTCCCTAAGTTGGATATATGTTGTTAATAATGTTGGAACATGTATTTTGCCTTTGTGAAGTGAATTTGGTATTTTGATGCTTGAATGGCTTGATAAGTAGGATGCATGCCTATAGAATTGGGGATTTTCATGATTGATGCTATGTTAATGTTTTGTTGATGCAATTATGTTCCTTGCATGTTGAATGTCTTGCTGGTAAAGTTTGGTTGCGTTTGGAGCATGTTTGATAGGTCAATTGTATGATAAACCAGCAAATTTTCTGCAATCTGGGCAACCTGTTTCGGAACAGGTGCTACCGTATCGGAACGGGGGCCTGAAATAGCCTAGGCGTTCCGAAACGAGAGGCAATGTTCCGGAACGGATATGCCACTGCCAGGCACTGTTTCGGAACCTGTTGCGGAACGGTCCCGAGTTTCGGAGCGGGTCTTCCCTGTTCCGAAACACTCGACCGTCGGGCACTGAAATTGTTGGTTATATGTTTCGAAATGTTTGCATTTTGGTCCTGAAACATGTTTATGCAATTGTATGAGTTTGAGATGTCCGTTTGAGCTGAAATTTGACAGAGAAGCATGAAAGATGATTAATTTCAAGTTGGTAAATTTAAATTGGATTAAGTCCTTATAATTTACATAATTTACAATTTGGTCCCTAAAGTTGTATTTTGTGCAATTGAGTCCCTGAATGTTCTTCGATGGCTAAGATCTTTGAGAATGCTGGTTGTATGATCATGTCTAGGGACAATATGCATCTAGACAAGTTTAAAAAGAAAAAAAAGGTCGTTAATCAAGGTTGACTTTCGGGTTGACTTTGGTTTTCCCCGTGTGATCTTCTTAATTCGGGTCAACCGTCTAGGCCGGGTTAAGGGGGTTACATTTGGTGGTATCAGAGCTGAGTTCTCGAGTAATTGGGAATGAATGTGTGCATGATTGAAGTATGTGTGCTTTGTATGCTTGTTGAGTGAAAGCATGATGAGTGGTTTGTGAATATGTTGAAATTGAAGTGTATGCTGTGATGAAGCATGTTGTGGGTACCCATTGCCAAATCAAAGCTAATGTAATGATGTTGTTTTTAAGTGAAAATGAGCTTGAGTACTTGGATTGCTTACCTTGCTGGGCCTGACTTTGTTTATTTGCATTGTGATTGCATTGTTAGAGTATGGCACCTCGTAGAGAGTTGAGGAGTAATGTGCGAGCTACGGCTCAGAATGAGAATGAGAATGAGGAGAATGTCGAAAGTGCGGTGGATTTACCTCCTCCACCTGGTGGTGGTGAAGCTGGGGGTGAAGGAGCTGGAGCTGCAGCTGGTGCTGGGGTCGCTGGACCTGAGGCTGGTCAGGGGCAAGCTGTTCCTGACATGACGGTGTTGATTCAAGCTATCGCTGGAGCTTTCCAAGAAGCGGTAGCTGGAGCTCACGGAGCTGTGCATCAGGGAGATGCTGGAGTTAGACTACCCTTGGAACGTTTGCGCAGTCTGGGAGGGACTGAGTTCAGGGGTTTGACAGCTGAAGGTTCGGAATCTTGGTTAGAGGGTACCAAGAGAATCTTGGGTCAGATGAATTGCACTGATGTGCAGAAGCTCGGCTGTGTAGTATCCTTGCTACAGGATGATGCTTATACATGGTGGACAACCACTATCGCTGGGATGGCGGAAGCTGGTGTAACTTGGACGTTCTTTCAGAACGCGTTCAAGAGAAGGTATCTAGGTGTGAGGTACCTAGATGAAAAGAAGAGGGAGTTCATGTCTCTTACCCAAGGGAGCATGTCTGTGGCTTAGTATGAGGTCCAGTTTGTTCGACTCAGTCAGTATGCACCTGAGCTTGTTCCGGATGAGCAGGAAAGGTGTGGAAGGTTTCGTTATGGTTTAGTGACGGAAGTTAAGATGTATGTGCTGGCTACCGAGTATGATGATTTTGATGTGTTGGTGGGCCGAGCAAAGGACATTGAGATGAACTTGGGTTTATCTGCTAGAAGTGCTGGGTCAAGTGCTGGTAAGCGAACAGCTGAATATAGTTCTGGTGGTGGACGGAACAAGAGGGGACGTGATCAGAGGTATCAGTCTTCAGCTAAGCGAGGTGGTGGTGCGCCTGCTCGGGGAGGCAACGCTAGAGTTGATCCGAGTGCGTGTTGGATTTGTGGTTCGCGTGGCCATATGAAGCGTGATTGTCCTCGTGCTGTGACGGAGGTGCAAGCTCCTGTTGTGGCAGCTGGTAATGCGTGCTGGAACTGTGGATCTACGGATCACATGAGGAGAGAGTGTCCTATGTTGGCTGGTGGTCAAGTGTGAGCTCCTGTTGTTGCTGCACCACAGAGAGGTCGTGGGCACGGCCGTGGTAATTTCCAGCGGAGAGAGGAAGGTGGTCGGGGTGTGGCTCATGTTGTGGCTATTCAGCCTGTGGGTGGTGGCCAAGCCAGGGTGTATGCTCAGCGGGAAGGTAGGAATGACGCGGATGTGATCGCAGGTACTTTTACTTTGCAATCCTTGTCATTACTTTCCTTGATTGATTCTGGATCTACGCACTCATACATTTTGCATGAGCATGCTGAATTGCTTGGTTTGCCTGTTGAGTCTTTGGATGTTGGTGTGCGTGTCACTAGTTCTTTTGGTGAGACTGTTGTGACTCGAAAGCTTTATAGAAGATGTCCTTTGGCTTGCTGAGCATCGTGCCGTTGTGGATTGCGAAAATAAGCGAGTTTCGCTGAAGCTAGCAGATGATTATGAGGTGGTTGTGGTTGGTGAGAATGTGAAGTTTCTTGCCAATGTGGTGTCTACGTTGGAGGCGAGCCGGATTCTGAGGCAAGGATGTGAAGCTTACCTAGCTTTTGTGATGAATCCTAGCTCTAAGGAGTTGCGTGTGCAAGATATCAGGATTGTGAAAGAGTTTCCTGGTGTGTTTCCTGAGGAGTTACCTGGATTACCTCCTAACCGCGAAGTGGAGTTTGGGATTGAGCTGTATGAGAATACAACTCATGTGTCCATTACCCCTTATAGAATGGCACCTAAGGAGCTGAAGGAGCTGAAGACGCAATTGCAAGAGTTGCTTGATCGTGGGTTCATTCGGCCGAGTGTGTCGCCTTGGGGTGCACCGGTCTTGTTTGTGAAGAAGAAGGATGGCACTATGAGAATGTGCATTGATTATCGTCAGCTGAACAAGTTGACTATCAAGAATCGGTATCCTTTGCTGAGAATTGATGATCTCTTTGATCAATTTCGGGGAGCAGCTGTGTTCTCTAAGATTGACTTGAGGTCAGGATATTACCAGTTGAAGGTCAAGGATGTGGATGTGCCTAAGACAGCTTTCAGGACAAGGTATGGGCATTAGGAGTTCCTTGTGATGCCGTTTGGTTTTACAAATGCTCCTGCTGCTTTCATGGACATGATGAATCGTGTATTTCATGAATACCTGGATAAGTTTGTTGTGGTGTTCATTGATGATATCCTCGTGTACTCGCGTACTGAGGAGGAGCATGAAGAGCATTTGAGGATTGTATTGCAAGCTTTGTTGGAGAATCAGCTTTATGCTAAGCTGAGCAAGTGTGAGTTCTGGCTTAAGGAGGTGGTGTTTCATGGGCATGTGGTTTCTACCGAGGGGATTCGTGTTGATCCTTAGAAGATTGAGGCGGTGATGAATTGGAAGGTTCCTAAGTCTGTCCATGAGGTTCGTAGTTTCCTTGGTTTGGCGGGATACTACCGGAGGTTTGTGGATGGGTTTTCTAAGATTGCTGCACCTTTGACAAAGTTGTTGCAAAAGGATGTTAAGTATGAGTGGACGGAAGCGAGACAGCAGGCTTTTGAGAAGCTTAAGGCAGCTTTGACGCAAGCTCCTATTTTGGTTCAACCTGAATCAGGGAAAGAGTTTGTGGTGTATAGTGATGCGTCCTATGTTGGTTTGGGGTGTGTGTTGATGCAAGAGGGTAAGGTGGTGGCTTATGCATCGCGGTAGTTGAAGGTGCATGAACGCAATTATCCTACGCATGACATTGAGTTGGCTGCGGTGGTTTTTGCTTTGAAGATCTGGAGACATTACCTGTATGGTGAGAAGTGTACTGTGTACACGGATCACAAGAGTTTGAAGTATCTGATGTCTCAGAAGGAGTTGAATCTTAGGCAGCGACGTTGGGTGGAGTTGCTCAAGGATTATGATTTGACGATTGAGTATCATCCTGGAAAAGCTAATGTTGTAGCGGATGCCTTGAGTAGGAAGGTAGCTGTTGAGTTGAGGGCTATGTTTGCCAGTTTGAGTATTTCGCGTGATGGTGGTCTTGTGGCTGAGTTGCAAGTGAAACCATCTTTGGTTTAGTTGATCAAGGAAAGGCAGTTGCTGGATGATTCCTTGGTACCGCATGTTCAAGATATTGCGGAGGGTAGGCCTTCAGATTTCTGCTTTAATGATGATGGTGTGATGTGTTTTGGGAGTCGGATAGTAGTGCCCTATGATGCTGAGTTGAGGCGTGCTATTCTGACTGAAGGTCATAGTAGTCCTTTTGCTATGCACCTAGGTAGTACTAAGATGTATCGTGATCTTCGTGATGAGTACTATTGGGTGGGTTTAAAGAAAGATGTTGCGGAGTTTGTGAGCAAGTGCATGGTGTGTCAGCGAGTTAAAGTTGAGCATCAGGTTCCTTCAGGTTTGTTGCAACCGTTGAGAATCCCTGAATGGAAGTGGGAAAGGATTACCATGGATTTTGTATCTGGTTTACCCTTGTCACCATCGAAGAAGAATTCGGTGTGGGTGATTGTGGATCGCCTGACGAAGTGTGCGCATTTCTTGCCTGTGCATACTATGTTTTCATTGGATAAGCTTGCCGAGCTGTACATTGCTGAGATTGTGCGGCTGCATGGTGTGCCTAAGTCGATTGTGTCGGATAGGGATCCGAGGTTTACATCGCGTTTCTGGCAGTGTTTGCATCAAGCTTTGGGTACACGGTTGAATTTCAGTACATCTTATCATCCTCAGTCGGATGGTCAGTCAGAGCGTGTTATCCAGATTTTGGAGGATATGTTGAGGTGCTGCGTGATTGAGTTTCAGGGCTCTTGGGAGAAGCATTTGCCTTTGGTGGAGTTTGCTTATAACAATAGTTATGAGGCAAGTATTCAAATGGCACCTTATGAGGCTTTGTACGGGAGGAAGTGTAGGACTCCTCTTTGTTGGGCTGAAACGGGTCAGAAGTTGGTTTCGATGCCGGCTTTGTTGAAAGGAACCACCGAGAAGGTGAAGCTCATTTGTGAGCGGTTGAAGGCAGCTTCTGATCGGCAAAAGTCTTACGCGGATTTGAAGCGTAAGGAGATTGAGTATGCGGTGAGTGACCGTGTGTTTTTGAAGGTTTCGCCTTGGAAAAAGGTGATGAGGTTTGGCCGTAAGGGTAAGTTGAGCCCTAGGTACATTGGACCATACGAGGTGGTTGAGCGTGTGGGTCCGGTTGCGTACAAGTTGAGGCTACCTCAAGAGTTGGAGAAGATTCATGATGTGTTTCATGTTTCTATGCTCCGGAAGTATAGATCAGATCCTTCGCATGTGATGCCTGTGGAAGAAGTGGAATTGAATCCGGATTTGACCTATGATGAGGAACCGGTGAGGATTCTGGATTCGGATAGCAAGGTTCTTCGTGGCAAGACCATTGAGTTGGTAAAGGTGTTGTGGAAGCATCGTGGTGTTGAGGAAGCCACGTGGGAACGGAAGGATGACATGCTGAAGCAGTTTCCTTATCTCTTTCCTTCAGGTAAATTTCGAGGACGAAATTTCTTAAGGGGGGGAGAGTTGTAACGCCCCGGTTTTGGGCTTAGGAGTTTTGGGTTTCGGACTGGTTAGGTCGGAGTGCGGTTCGAATATATAAAAGTGAATTTAGGAAAGCCTAGTTCGGGTTGCATTAAAAATATAGAGAAATGTCTTAAAAACCTCTTTTAATATATATAAGAGAGTGGTGAAATCAATTTTACAAAATGAGGTTTGGAAGGGTGACATTTTGGCTAGTGACAAAAATGTAATTTTTGAAAATTGTGAGACTATTTTAAAAAGGATTGAAACTTTGAATTTTTAAGGATCTATTTACCCAAAGGGAGTTTCTCCAGATTTTTCTAAGATATTAGATGATTTATTATTGGTTTTTAAACAAAAGAAAAGTGGAGGGAAGATATTTTCCTATTTCCAACCAACTTTTCCATATTTCCATTTTCTATTTTCTCGAATCTTTTCTCTCAAACCAAACATCTTTCTCCAGAACTTTTCCTTCAGATTTTGATATCCAAACATGAGATTTTATCTCTCTTTTGATCTCTAATCATCTCTTCAACAAAACCTCACCATTTGCTAATTGGATTTTCAAGATTTTGGTTCTAAAAAGGGAGAAACTCAAGTTTGGAGTTAAGAACGTCCTTCTCCTCTAAACTCTCAGTTCTTTACTGAAATTCCTAAGTTCTCAATCCTTAAATTGTGTTTTATAAAAGGTTTTAAGGTTGTGTTCATGATCTTGGCTTTTAAATGCAAGATTTGGTGATTTTTGGTTAAAATTCGTATGATCTGTTTAAGCAGTGATTTGAGGTGTCTTTTTGATGTTAAATGAATGTTAAAATGATGAGGAATTGAGGTTTAATTAATGCAATCCCGGATAGGTTGAATTTCCTAAGTTTAGCTTGAGTTCTTGGTTGTTTTTGGAGAGATCTTGTTGATCTGTTATAGCTGGAGGTATAAGGGTGATGTTAGATCCTTTTTGGATGTTAATTGATGCTTAAGGATGTTTAGATTTGATGGATCTTGGCTGGGTTATGTTGTGGAGTTGTTTGGATGCATTTTCGGTTGTGTTTGGTAGCCGAAAATGGAGTGTGGATGAGAGCAGCGAGTTTAGATGCTTTCATTGAAGATATTAATGCATGATGATGCATTAATCCTCTTCTTTGATGTGTTTAAAACAGGGGAGTCATCTTTGGATCCAAGTGGTGGTGATCCGGAAGCTTGATTGGTGTTTCGGCAAGAGGCGAAACGGAATCGGTGAGTGGACTTTTGGTTTTCAGCTTTGAAACCAGTGTTTTGAAGGTTTGAGAGCTTAGTTTAAGTCTAAGCAACTTAGCTAAGCTCAAGAGTAAGTTTTCGGAAAAACTCTCTTGGTGATGAACCATGGATTGGTTGTATGCAATGTGATAGTTTGCATGTTTTAAATTCTGTTTAGAAAGCATATCTAGCATGTTTATTTGCTGAGATTATAAGCCATGTGTTGAAGGAAGCTCAAGGTAAGAGTTCCTTGTTTTTGAACATTATTTTAATGTGGTTTGATGCTTAAAGATGCATGGTGTTTATGGCTTTGTTAAATGCTTTAAAACAGTGGAATTTTGATGTTAATGTTGCATATTGGAAAGTGATGGTTAAGGTCACAAAGGTGGTTAAAAGTCCTTCTGTGAGCCTTGTACATTTAAGAACATCAAGGTGTTTAAAAGTCCTTGGATGGTTCTTGGTTAAGATCACAAAGGTGGTTAAAAGTCCTTGTGTGAATCTTGTGAATTTTCTGAACAACATGGTGTTTAAAAGTCCATGGTTGGTTCTTGGTTAAGGCTCAAGGTGGTTAAAATTCCTTGTGTAAGCCTTGTTATTTAAGAACATCAAGGTGTTTAAAAGTCCTTGGATGATTCTTGTTAAGGACACAAAGGTGTTTAAAAGTCGTTGTGTGGTCCTTGCCATGGTGTTTAAAAGTCCATGGGGTTAAGGACACAATGGTGTTTAAAAGTCCATGTGTGGTCCTTGGAAAGTATAAGATCACAATGGTGTTTAAAAGTCCATGTGTGGATCTTATTTGGAATGTATCACTTGTTTCCAATATGACGTGTTATGAACTTTAAGCATGAAATGCTTGTTTTAAATGTTTATGAGCATGTATAAATGTTGCTTGAAGAATGGTTTATAAATGTGTTTTATAAATGCATTATTGAGTGGTTTTAAATGAGCATTCCTCACTAAGCTTTTGCTTACGCTCTCTCTCTGTTCTTAAACCAATAATGCAGAGCATTAAAGTGCATTGGGGGCAGCAAGGAGGGCAAGCATCCAAGTGGTTAACTAAGCTCAAGTATGGTGATGGTTTCTTAAACACTATTAGCATTTTGGCATTTGGCAATGGGGTACCTATGTTGATGTTTTGGGAGATGTTTTGAACTCCCTAAGTTGGATATATGTTGTTAATAATGTTGGAACATGTATTTGGCCTTTGTGAAGTGAATTTGGTATTTTGATGCTTGAATGGCTTGATAAGTAGGATGCATGCCTATAGAATTGGGGATTTTCATGATTGATGCTATGTTAATGTTTTGTTGATGCAATTATGTTCCTTGCATGTTGAATGTCTTACTGGTAAAGTTTGGTTGCGTTTGGAGCATGTTTGATAGGTCAATTGTATGATAAACCAGCAAATTTTCTGCAATCTGGGCAACCTGTTTCGGAACAAGTGCTACCGTATTGGAACGGGGGCCTGAAATAGCCTGGGCGTTCCGAAACGAGAGGCACTGTTCCGGAACGGATATGCCACTGCCAGGCACTGTTTCGGAACCTGTTGCGGAAAGGTTCCGCGTTTCGTAACGGGTC
The DNA here is from genome assembly GCA_958450335.1 of Hibiscus tridactylites. Taxonomy (NCBI): domain Eukaryota; kingdom Viridiplantae; phylum Streptophyta; class Magnoliopsida; order Malvales; family Malvaceae; genus Hibiscus; species Hibiscus tridactylites. Next base: position 48,836,569 of record OY288266.1, read on the forward strand.
TTCCCTGTTTCGAAACACTCGACCGTTGGGCACTGAAATTGTTGGTTATATGTTTCACAATTTTTGCATTTTGGTCCTGAAACATGTTTATGCAATTGTATGAGTTTGAGATGTCCGTTTGAGCTAAAATTTGACAGAGAAGCATGAAAGATGATTAATTTCAAGTTGGTAACTTTAAATTGGATTAAGTCCTTATAATTTACAGAATTTACAATTTAGTCCCTAAAGTTGTATTTTGTGCAATTGAATCCCTGAATGTTCTCTGATGGTTAAGATCTTTGAGAATGCTGGTTGTATGATCATGTCTAGGGAAAATATGCATCTAGACAACTTTAAAAAGAAAAAAAAGGGTCGTTAATCAAGGTTGACTTTCGGGTTGACTTTGGTTTTCCCCGTGTGATCTTCTTAATTCGGGTCAACCGTCTAGGCCGTGTTAAGGGGGTTACATTTGGTGGTATCAGAGCTGAGTTCTCGAGTAATTGGGAATGAATGTGTGCATGATTGAAGTATGTGTGCTTTGTATGCTTGTTGAGTGAAAGCATGATGAGTGGTTTGTGAATATGTTGAAATTGAAGTGTATGTTGTGGTGAAGCATGTTGTGGGTACCCATTGCCAAATCAAAGCTAATGTAATGATGTTGTTTTTAAGTGAAAATGAGCTTGAGTACTTGGATTGCTTACCTTGCTGGGCCTGACTTTGTTTATTTTCATTGTGATTGCATTGTTAGAGTATGGCACCTCGTAGAGAGTTGAGGAGTAATGTGCGAGCTACGGCTCAGAATGAGAATGAGAATGAAGAGAATGTCGAAAGTGCGGTGGATTTACCTCCTCCACCTGGTGGTGGTGAAGCTGGGGGTGAAGGAGCTGGAGCTGCAGCTGGTGCTGGGGTCGCTGGACCTGAGGCTGGTCAGGGGCAAGCTGTTCCTGACATGACGGTGTTGATTCAAGCTATCGCTGGAGCTTTCCAAGAAGCGGTAGCTGGAGCTCAAGGAGCTGTGCATCAGGGAGATGCTGGAGTTAGACTACCCTTGGAACGTTTGCGCAGTCTGGGAGGGACTGAGTTCAGGGGTTTGTCAGCTGAAGGTTCGGAATCTTGGTTAGAGGGTACCAAGAGAATCTTGGGTCAGATGAATTGCACTGATGTGCAGAAGCTGGGCTGTGTAGTATCCTTGCTACAGGATGATGCTTATACATGGTGGACAACCACTATCGCTGGGATGGCGGAAGCTGGTGTAACTTGGACGTTCATTCAGAACGCGTTCAAGAGAAGGTATCTAGGTGTGAGGTACCTAGATGAAAAGAAGAGGGAGTTCATGTCTCTTACCCAAGGGAGCATGTCTGTGGCTTAGTATGAGGTCCAGTTTGTTCGACTCAGTCAGTATGCACCTGAGCTTGTTCCGGATGAGCAGGAAAGGTGTGAAAGGTTCCGTTATGGTTTAGTGACGGAAGTTAAGATGTATGTGCTGGCTACCGAGTATGATGATTTTGATGTGTTGGTGGGCCGAGCAAAGGACATTGAGATGAACTTGGGTTTATCTGCTAGAAGTGCTGGGTCAAGTGCTGGTAAGCGAACAGCTGAATATAGTTCCGGTGGTGGACGGAACAAGAGGGGACGTGATCAGAGGTATCAGTCTTCAGCTAAGCGAGGTGGTGGTGCGCTTGCTCGGGGAGGCAACGCTAGAGTTGATCCGAGTGCGTGTTGGATTTGTGGTTCGCGTGGCCATATGAAGCGTGATTGTCCTCGTGTTGTGAGGGAGGTGCAAGCTCCTGTTGTGGCAGCTGGTAATGCATGCTGGAACTGTGGATCTACGGATCACATGAGGAGAGAGTGTCCTATGTTGGCTGGTGGCCAAGTGCGTGCTCCTGTTGTTGCTGCCCCACAGAGAGGTCGTGGGCACGGTCGTGGTAATTTCCAGCGGAGAGAGGAAGGTGGTCGGGGTGTGGCTCATGTTGTGGCTATTCAGCCTGAGGGTGGTGGCCAAGCCAGGGTGTATGCTCAGCGGGAAGGGAGGAATGACGCGAATGTGATCGCAGGTACTTTTACTTTGCAATCCTTGTCATTACTTTCCTTGATTGATTCTGGATCTACGCACTCATACATTTTGCGTGAGCATGCTGAATTGCTTGGTTTGCCTGTTGAGTCTTTGGATGTTGGTGTGCGTGTCACTAGTTCTTTTGGTGAGACTGTTGTGACTCGAAAGCTTTATAGAAGATGTCCTTTGGTTGTTCAAGATCATGTTTTTCATGTTGACCTTATGGAGTTGCCTTTCTATGGTTTTGATGTAATCCTTGGTATGGATTGGCTTGCTGAGCATCGTGCCGTTGTGGAATGCGAAAATAAGCGAGTTTCGTTGAAGCTAGCGGATGATTATGAGGTGGTTGTGGTTGGTGAGAATGTGAAGTTTCTTGCCAATGTGGTGTCTACGTTGGAGGCGAGCCGGATGCTGAGGCAATGATGTGAAGCTTACCTAGCTTTTGTGATGAATCCTAGCTCTAAGGAGTTGCGTGTGCAAGATATCATGATTGTGAAAGAGTTTCCTGGTGTGTTTCTCGAGGAGTTACCTGGATTACCTCCTAACCGCGAAGTGGAGTTTGGGATTGAGCTGTATGAGAATACAACTCCTGTGTCCATTACCTCTTATAGAATGGCACCTAAGGAGCTGAAGGAGCTGAAGACGCAATTGCAAGAGTTGCTTGATCGTGGGTTCATTCGGCCGAGTGTGTCGCCTTGGGGTGCACCGGTCTTGTTTGTGAAGAAGAAGGATGGCACTATGAGAATGTGCATTGATTATCGTCAGCTGAACAAGTTGACTATCAAGAATCGGTATCCTTTGCCGAGAATTGATGATCTCTTTGATCAATTTCGGGGAGCAGCTGTGTTCTCTAAGATTGACTTGAGGTCAGGATATTACCAGTTGAAGGTAAAGGATGTGGATGTGCCTAAGACAGCTTTCAGGACAAGGTATGGGCATTACGAGTTCCTTGTGATGTCGTTTGGTTTGACAAATGCTCCTGCTGCTTTCATGGACATGATGAATCGTGTATTTCATGAATACATGGATAAGTTTGTTGTGGTGTTCATTGATGATATCCTCGTGTACTCGCGTACTGAGGAGGAGCATGAAGAGCATTTGAGGATTGTGTTGCAAGCTTTGTTGGAGAATCAGCTTTATGCTAAGCTGAGCAAGTGTGAGTTCTAGCTTAAGGAGATGGTGTTTCTTGGGCATGTGGTTTCTGCCGAGGGGATTCGTGTTGATCCTCAGAAGATTGAGGCGGTGATGAATTGGAAGGTTCCTAAGTCTGTCCATGAGGTTCGTGGTTTCCTTGGTTTGGCGGGATACTACCGGAGGTTTGTGGATGGGTTTTCTAAGATTGATGCACCTTTGACAAAGTTGTTGCAAAAGGATGTTAAGTATGAGTGGACGGAAGCGAGACAGCAGGCTTTTGAGAAGCTTAAGGCAGCTTTGACGCAAGCTCCTATCTTGGTTCAACCTGAATCAGGGAAAGAGTTTGTGGTGTATAGTGATGTGTCCTATGTTGGTTTGGGGTGTGTGTTGATGCAAGAGGGTAAGGTGGTGGCTTATGCATCGCGGCAGTTGAAGGTGCATGAACGCAATTATCCTACGCATGACATTGAGTTGGCTGCAGTGGTTTTTGCTTTAAAGATCTGGAGACATTACCTGTACGGTGAGAAGTGTACTGTGTACACGGATCACAAGAGTTTGAAGTATCTGATGTCTCAGAAGGAGTTGAATCTTAGGCAGCGACGTTGGGTGGAGTTGCTCAAGGATTATGATTTGACGATTGAGTATCATCCTGGAAAAGCTAATGTTGTAGCAGGTGCCTTGAGTAGGAAGGTAGCTGTTGAGTTGAGGGCTATGTTTGCCAGTTTGAGTATTTCGCGTGATGGTGGTCTTGTGGCTGAGTTGCAAGTGAAACCATCTTTGGTTCATTTGATCAAGGAAAGGCAGTTGCTGGATGATTCCTTGGTACCGCATGTTCAGGATATCGCGGAGGGTAGGCCTTCGGATTTCTGCTTTAATGATGATGGTGTGTTGTGTTTTGGGAGTCGGATAGTAGTGCCCTATGATGCTGAGTTGAGGCGTGCTATTCTGACTGAAGGTCATAGTAGTCCTTTTGCTATGCACCCAGGTAGTACTAAGATGTATCGTGATCTTCGTGATGAGTACTATTGGGTGGGTTTAAAGAAAGATGTTGCGGAGTTTGTGAGCAAGTGCATGGTGTGTCAGCGAGTTAAGGCTGAGCATCAGGTTCCTTCAGGTTTGTTGCAACCGTTGAGAATCCCTGAATGGAAGTGGGAAAGGATTACCATGGATTTTGTATCTGGTTTACCCTTGTCACCATCGAAGAAGAATTCGGTGTGGGTGATTGTGGATCGCCTGACGAAGTGTGCGCATTTCTTGCCTGTGCATACTACGTTTTCTTTGGATAAGCTTGCGGAGCTGTACATTGCTGAGATTGTGCGGCTGCATGGTGTGCCTAAGTCGATTGTGTCGGATAGGGATCCGAGGTTTACATCGCGTTTCTGGCAGTGTTTGCATCAAGCTTTGGGTACACGGTTGAATTTCAGTACATCTTATCATCGTCAGTCGGATGGTCAGTCAGAGCGTGTTATCCAGATTTTGGAGGATATGTTGAGGTGCTGCGTGATTGAGTTTCAGGGCTCTTGGGAGAAGCATTTGCCTTTGGTGGAGTTTGCTTATAACAATAGTTATGAGGCAAGTATTCAAATGGCACCTTATGAGGCTTTGTACGGGAGGAAGTGTAGGACTCCTCTTTGTTGGGCTGAAACGGGTCAGAAGTTGGTTTCGATGCCAGCTTTGTTGAAAGGAACCACCGAGAAGGTGAAGCTCATTTGTGAGCGGTTGAAGGCAGCTTCTGATCGGCAAAAGTCTTACGCGGATTTGAAGCGTAAGGAGATTGAGTATGCGGTGAGTGACCGTGTGTTTTTGAAGGTTTCGCCTTGGAAAAAGGTGATGAGGTTTGGCCGTAAGGGTAAGTTGAGCCCTAGGTACATTGGACCATACGAGGTGGTTGAGCGTGTGGGTCCGGTTGCGTACAAGTTGAGGCTACCTCAAGAGTTGGAGAAGATTCATGATGTGTTTCATGTTTCTATGCTCCGGAAGTATAGATCAGATCCTTCGCATGTGATGCCTGTGGAAGAAGTGGAATTGAATCCGGATTTGACCTATGATGAGGAACCGGTGAGGATTCTGGATTCGGATAGCAAGGTTCTTCGTGGCAAGACCATTGAGTTGGTAAAGGTGTTGTGGAAGCATCGTGGTGTTGAGGAAGCCACGTGGGAACGGAAGGATGACATGCTGAAGCAGTTTCCTTATCTCTTTCCTTCAGGTAAATTTCGAGGACGAAATTTCTTAAGGGGGGGAGAGTTGTAACGCCCCGGTTTTGGGCTTAGGAGTTTTGGGTTTCGGACTGGTTAGGTCGGAGTGCGGTTCGAATATATAAAAGTGAATTTAGGAAAGCCTAGTTCGGGTTGCATTAAAAATATAGAGAAATGTCTTAAAAACCTCTTTTAATATATATAAGAGAGTGGTGAAATCAATTTTACAAAATGAGGTTTGGAAGGGTGACATTTTGGCTAGTGACAAAAATGTAATTTTTGAAAATTGTGAGACTATTTTAAAAAGGATTGAAACTTTGAATTTTTAAGGATCTATTTACCCAAAGGGAGTTTCTCCAGATTTTTCTAAGATATTAGATGATTTATTATTGGTTTTTAAACAAAAGAAAAGTGGAGGGAAGATATTTTCCTATTTCCAACCAACTTTTCCATATTTCCATTTTCTATTTTCTCGAATCTTTTCTCTCAAACCAAACATCTTTCTCCAGAACTTTTCCTTCAGATTTTGATATCCAAACATGAGATTTTATCTCTCTTTTGATCTCTAATCATCTCTTCAACAAAACCTCACCATTTGCTAATTGGATTTTCAAGATTTTGGTTCTAAAAAGGGAGAAACTCAAGTTTGGAGTTAAGAACGTCCTTCTCCTCTAAACTCTCAGTTCTTTACTGAAATTCCTAAGTTCTCAATCCTTAAATTGTGTTTTATAAAAGGTTTTAAGGTTGTGTTCATGATCTTGGCTTTTAAATGCAAGATTTGGTGATTTTTGGTTAAAATTCGTATGATCTGTTTAAGCAGTGATTTGAGGTGTCTTTTTGATGTTAAATGAATGTTAAAATGATGAGGAATTGAGGTTTAATTAATGCAATCCCGGATAGGTTGAATTTCCTAAGTTTAGCTTGAGTTCTTGGTTGTTTTTGGAGAGATCTTGTTGATCTGTTATAGCTGGAGGTATAAGGGTGATGTTAGATCCTTTTTGGATGTTAATTGATGCTTAAGGATGTTTAGATTTGATGGATCTTGGCTGGGTTATGTTGTGGAGTTGTTTGGATGCATTTTCGGTTGTGTTTGGTAGCCGAAAATGGAGTGTGGATGAGAGCAGCGAGTTTAGATGCTTTCATTGAAGATATTAATGCATGATGATGCATTAATCCTCTTCTTTGATGTGTTTAAAACAGGGGAGTCATCTTTGGATCCAAGTGGTGGTGATCCGGAAGCTTGATTGGTGTTTCGGCAAGAGGCGAAACGGAATCGGTGAGTGGACTTTTGGTTTTCAGCTTTGAAACCAGTGTTTTGAAGGTTTGAGAGCTTAGTTTAAGTCTAAGCAACTTAGCTAAGCTCAAGAGTAAGTTTTCGGAAAAACTCTCTTGGTGATGAACCATGGATTGGTTGTATGCAATGTGATAGTTTGCATGTTTTAAATTCTGTTTAGAAAGCATATCTAGCATGTTTATTTGCTGAGATTATAAGCCATGTGTTGAAGGAAGCTCAAGGTAAGAGTTCCTTGTTTTTGAACATTATTTTAATGTGGTTTGATGCTTAAAGATGCATGGTGTTTATGGCTTTGTTAAATGCTTTAAAACAGTGGAATTTTGATGTTAATGTTGCATATTGGAAAGTGATGGTTAAGGTCACAAAGGTGGTTAAAAGTCCTTCTGTGAGCCTTGTACATTTAAGAACATCAAGGTGTTTAAAAGTCCTTGGATGGTTCTTGGTTATGATCACAAAGGTGGTTAAAAGTCCTTGTGTGAATCTTGTGAATTTTCTGAACAACATGGTGTTTAAAAGTCCATGGTTGGTTCTTGGTTAAGGCTCAAGGTGGTTAAAATTCCGTGTGTAAGCCTTGTTATTTAAGAACATCAAGGTGTTTAAAAGTCATTGGATGATTCTTGTTAAGGACACAAAGGTGTTTAAAAGTCCTTGTGTGGTCCTTGCCATGGTGTTTAAAAGTCCATGGGGTTAAGGACACAATGGTGTTTAAAAGTCCATGTGTGGTCCTTGGAAAGTATAAGATCACAATGGTGTTTAAAAGTCCATGTGTGGATCTTATGTGGAATGTATCACTTGTTGCCAATATGACGTGTTATGAACATGAAGCATGAAATGCTTGTTTTAAATGTTTATGAGCATGTATAAATGTTGCTTGAATAATGGTTTATAAATGTGTTTTATAAATGCATTATTTAGTGGTTTTAAATGAGCATTCCTCACTAAGCTTTTGCTTACGCTCTCTCTCTTTTCTTAAACCAATAATGCAGAGCATTAAAGTGCATTGGGGGCAGCAAGGAGGGCAAGCATCCAAGTGGTTAACTAAGCTCAAGTATGGTGATGGTTTCTTAAACACTATTAGCATTTTGGCATTTGGCAATGGGGGACCTATGCTGATGTTTTGGGAGATGTTTTGAACTCCCTAAGTTGGATATATGTTGTTAATAATGTTGGAACATGTATTTGGCCTTTGTGAAGTGAATTTGGTATTTTGATGCTTGAATGGCTTGATAAGTAGGATGCATGCCTATAGAATTGGGGATTTTCATGATTGATGCTATGTTAATGTTTTGTTGATGCAATTATGTTCCTTGCATGTTGAATGTCTTGCTGGTAAAGTTTGGTTGCGTTTGGAGCATGTTTGATAGGTCAATTGTATGATAAACCAGCAAATTTTCTGCAATCTGGGCAACCTGTTTCGGAACAGGTGCTACCGTATCGGAACGGGGGCCTGAAATAGCCTGGGCGTTCCGAAACGAGAGGCACTGTTCCGGAACGGATATGCCACTGCCAGGCACTGTTTCGGAACCTGTTGCGGAACGGTCCCGCGTTTCGGAACGGGTCTTCCTTGTTCCGAAACACTCGACCGTTGGGCACTGAAATTGTTGGTTATATGTTTCGAAATGTTTGCCTTTTGGTCCTGAAACATGTTTATGCAATTGTATGAGTTTGAGATGTCCGTTTGAGCTGAAATTTGACAGAGAAGCATGAAAGATGATTAATTTCAAGTTGGTAACTTTAAATTGGATTAAGTCCTTATAATTTACAGAATTTACAATTTGGTCCCTAAAGTTGTATTTTGTGCAATTGGGTCCCTGAATGTTCTCTGATGGTTAAGATCTTTGAGAATGCTGGTTGTATGATCATGTCTAGGGACAATATGCATCTAGACAAGTTTAAAAAGAAAAAAAAAGGGTCGTTAATCAAGGTTGACTTTCGGGTTGACTTTGGTTTTCCCCGTGTGATCTTCTTAATTCGGGTCAACCGTCTAGGCCGGGTTAAGGGGGTTACAGGAGAAGATGTAGAACCCCTCTCTATTGGGTAGAAGCTGGACAAAGGTTGATTTCAATACTAGCTATGCTAAAGGGAACCACCGAGAAGGTGAAGCTCATTTCTGAGCGTTTGAAGGCAGTGTCGGTTAGGCAAAAGTCTTTCACGGACCTGAAGCGTAAGGAGATTGAGTTCGCGATTGGCGAACGTGTGTTCTTGAAAGTATCGCCTTAGAAGAAGGTGATGAGATTTGGGCGTAAGGGTAAGCTTAGCCAAAGGTTCATTAGACCTTATGAGATTGTGGAGCGTTTGGGTCCGGTGGCATATCGGTTGAGATTGCCTACAGAGTTGGAGAAGATGCATGATGCGTTTCATGTCTTCATGTTACGGAAATACAGATCGGATCCTTCGCAAGTGATGCTGATTGAGGGGATATAGTTGAATCCGGATATGTCTTATGATGAGGAACCAGTGAAGGTTCTTGACGTGAGTAGCAAAGTTCTTCGTGGCAAGACGATAGAGCTTGTGAAGGTGTTGTGGCGTCACTGGGGAGTTGAGGAGGCCACGTGGGAAAGCAAGGCGGACATGCTGAGGCAGTTTCCGAATCTCTTTCCATCAGATAAGAATTTCGAGGACGAAATTTCCTAAGTGGGGGAGAGTTGTAACACCCTAGTTTTGGGCCTAGATGTTTAGACGCCAGATCGGATCGGTCGAGAACGGTTCGAATCGCGTAAGGTGATTTTTGGAAATCAAGGATCGGGGTAGGATAAAAATGTTATAAAAATTGCTAAAATCCTTTAAAAATATGTTTAAGGGAATGGTCAAACCAATTTTACAAAAAGAGTTTTGGAAGTGAGACATTTTGAGTAGTGACCAAATTGTAAAGTTTCAAAACTGTGAAAATGTGATTTTTAAAGTGGAAGCCAAAGTCTTAGAATCTTTAAGGGGCTTTAAGTCAATTTGACCTTTCTTCAATATGACATGTGATTTAAAAGGGTTTTTAATTAAATGATTTTAATTGGATTTTTATATTAATTAATAAAGAGGTAGTTAATGAGTTTTTCACTTACGTAACTACCAATTCTCTATCATTTTCAGCCAAACATAATTTTCTCTCATCTTTTTCTAGAATTCTTTCTCCCAAAAACTCTCTCAGCATTTCCTAAATCATTTTCAAGAGATCTTCCTTAATTCTTCAAGATTTTTGTAAGGAAAACTTGTCATCTATTGAAGGAAACAAGGATTGGAGGTAAATTCCATTCTCAACCTCTAATCAAAGTTCTTTATTGAAATTCCCAATATATTTGACTTCTAAATACTATTTTTGGTTGAGTTTTCATTGTAGCTTTGATTGGAGATCAAAATCTTGTGAAATCATGGTTGGAATCTTAATTTTCGAACTTGTTGAGTTAGGCTCTGTTTTGTGTTGATTTTAATTGAGTTTTAAGTTGGTTTATATGTTAAACTGAGGTGTTGTTAATATAGATTCCGAAATCCTTGAGATCCTTGAAGTTCTTGATAGTTTTAAGTGAGCTTTTGGGGTGAAATGGTGGAATCTTTCTTGCTGGAAGTATAAGCATGAGTTAGGTTGTTTATTAGAGGTGTTTTGATGTTGATAATGCTTTGGAAGTAATGTATGTTGGCTGGGCTTGGTTTAGGAAGCAATCGATTGAGTTTTCGGTTGTTTTGGATGGGTATTTTGGTATAGTTTGGGTGAGCAACGAGTTGTGAATTGTTGCTGGTGTTAGAATGCATAATAGTGCATTTAGATCTATGTTTTGATGATGTGAAAACAGGGGATCTTGATCCAGGAGCAAACGAGGTGATTTTGGAGGCTCCGGAGGGGTAGTTTTCGTGTCGACGAGCAAGACTTCGCGTATCGGTGAGTGGAAAAGAGTTTTCCAGCTTTGCAATGGTTTGAACGTGGTTTGGGGGGCTTAGTGTAAGTTTGAAACACTTAGCTAAGCTCAAGAGTAAGTAAATTGGAAGCCTCTCTCGGATTGTGCTATGTTTTGGCTTAAAATGCACTTGGTTTAAATGTGTTTTGATTACTGTTTTAAGGCATGTTTTAAGCATGAATGTTGCTGGATTTTAATGCCATTATGTTAAGGATGCACTAGGTAAGTGATCCTTTGTTTTCATGTGTTGAATGCATATGAAGTAAGCATGTTGTGCTTGTGGAAATGGCATTGTGTTTATGCTTATAAAACAGTGGGTTAATGTGGTTAAATGATTATATTGGCAAGTGATGTAAATGGATTTTGGTTACTTTAATCGGATATAGTTAGCCGGCTATAGGATTGGGTGCACCGTGAAAAAAGTCGCCTTGGATGACGAGGGGTTGTGATTGTGTCGTAATCTCCATCCAAGTACCCTAGCGATTGAGGAATTAGAGTCACCACGATAGAGGTTGGCTCTCGTGGGTAGACTTAGTTAAGCGTTACTACGGTGGAGGAATGCTCCCGTGTGTGCGCTTGGTTAAGGTGATTACAATGGTTGAGGTAACTCTCATGTGTAAGCCTTGTTTGTGTCTCGACTCTCGCTAGTAGGTTATACAACTACCGATGAGTGATGTTGAGGGGTTGAGATTCTGCCATTAACTCCACCATGGGTGTAGAGGGGTTGAGATTGTGCCATTAACTCCACCACAGGTGTTGAAGGGTTGTGATTGTGCCATTTATCTCCATCACGGGTGTTGAGGGGTTGTGATTGTGCCATTGATCTCCACCTTGTGTAGTCCGGTAGTGTGTATGAAGCGTGTGAGACAACGTTTGTAATCCGCGTATCTGGTTGTGTCAAATGTGATGTGTTTTGTTATGATTTATGTTTGAGATCACTTGCGAGCCAATATGATGATGGCGACTCAATGATTTAGTGAAGAACATTTGTTTGAGGAAGCATATGATGCTTGAGAATTATGCTAGAATGCATATGATGCTTGGTTTAAGCATGAGTAAAGGTTCTTGTTGTTGTAATTAATGATGCTATGAGCATGTGGTTTTGAAAGTGATTTGGTGTCCTAAAGTGCATGTTTTAAATGAAGGCATATGTTTATAAAGGATGATGTTTTGGTTTTTAAAATGCATTGATGAATGTTTGGTTTTATAGCGGACCTCACTAAGCTTATTGCTTACGCTCATTTGTTCCATCAATGCAGAGAATTGAGCAATCAAGGCAGCCCTAGAGCAAGGGAATTCCAAGAGTTTTTGGTTAAACAATTTATGTGGTTTTACTCAAGTGTAATAAGAGGGAATGGAAGGGATTTATGCTTTTGAATGGTTGAGGATGTTTCCCTTTACTTTGAGCATATTAGATTGCTTGTACTTGAGTTGTAAATGGCTTTTGTTGTTTGGATTTTGGTTTGAATGTTGTTTTAGCTTGTTGTGGCTTGGTGGACTAGGGAGCTTGCCTTTAGTACCTACGATTGCAAGATTGAAGCTATGTTCTATATTATGTGTCATAGATATGGTCCTTGATACTTATGTGAGCTGCATGTATGTTGTGGCATGTCTCGGAAACATTTCGGATACGAAAAGACATCATAAACCAGCAAAATCTGCTGTTGCAGGGCAAGGCGTCTCGGAACTCCCTTTCCTGTTTCGGAACAGGAGCCTGAAATGGCTAAGAAGTTTCGGAACGGGTGGGGACATATCAAAACAGTTTTGCTACTGAAGGTGGGTGTTTCGATACGGGTCTCGGAACGTACTTGAGTTTTGAAATGGTCAACCCTGTTTCGAAACGACCATTTATGTACAGGGCCAACCGTATCGAAACGCTTGATCGTTGGGTTGAATTTTGAATTGTTTCAAGTTTCTGTTTCTTACGTTTTGGTCCCTAAATGTTGGAAGCTTAATTCAATGAGCTTGGATGGTCCGTTTGAGTTGAATTTTGGCATGCAAGCATGTTACATGTCTAATTGAAGGTTGGTAACTTTAAAATCCTGAAAGTCCTTGTATATTATGAAAAATATAGTTTAGTCCCTAAAAGTCAAATGTATGCAATTGAACCCTTAATTAAACTCTGATCGATGTGTCGTTTCCTTCTGAGTGTCTTGCTGAACACATAGGATAATAACGAGCATCTAGATAAGATAAAAAGAAAAACTAGGGTCGTAAATCAAGGTTGACTTTCAGGTTGACTTTGGTTTTCCCCGTGTAATCTTCGTAGTCCGGGTCAAACGTCTAGGTCGGGCTTAGGGGGTTACATGTTCATCATATTGCTATCTCATCTTTCTTTGCACTGTTTTCTACTACATTATTTTTACATCATCTCTTTTACTATAGTATTTTCACCTGCAAAAAGTTCAATCAATATTGTTATAGTAAACCGTGAATACCTCCAATCCCTGTGGAGATGATACTCACTCACTTTATTACTCCTTCGACGTGTATACTTGCACCATATTGCTGTATCATTTATAGTACACTACACGCAAGCAAAAACAACTATTTGAGCATAAGGAGAATAGAGCACGCCTATTCGTTCGGGTATTTTAAGAATGGAATCCCGCTCAGCTATTCGAGCATGTAGATAATAGAACTAGCCTATCCGTTCGGGCATTTGAAGAATGGAACCCAGCTTAGTTATTCGAGCATAAGGAGAATAGAGCACGCCTATCCGTTCGGGCATTTGGAGAATAGAGCCAACCAAAAAATTGGGGAAAATTAGTGCCTTTTGGTCTTTGCTTTATCTCTGTTGCACAGAGATAAGCAAAGAGGGGCATCTATTGTCACTAGATTTTCACCCCACCAGTATTAAATAATTAAAAATAATAATAAAAAAGAGAGAAATCATTTTTTCCTTAAATTAATAAAAGGCCCACCCTTTCTAAAATAAAAAACAACAACAAAAACCCATTTTTGTAAAGCCCATTTCAAAATAAAAAGAACCAAAGCCCACCTTGAAATACAAGCCTATCATTTTTTTAAAAAGAAAAAAGAAAATGTGATAATAATAAAAATAAATAATAATGGTGGTAATAAATCTAGGAAAGAGGAAATAAAATGACAACCAAAATATAATAAATGTAAAGAAAACAACAAAAAATAGCACAAAAAAGAATAAAACAGTAATAAAAAATAAATAAATAAGAGAGCCAGACCGCGCGTCACACGCCTAGCGGGTGCACACTCGCGCGCGGGGCTGGGAATCCCAAACCCTTCTTCGAACGGCTGCTGGTGGCCGGCAGCCATCCCTGGGTCACGGCCGGCGACGTCGTTGGTACCAGCCGGTCTACCTCGCCGCCGGAATCTGCAAAAAACCGAACAAGATGGTCAAACACTAGGCTCGAATTAAGGGGAAAATTCAATCCCGAATTTGGATCAAATCAGATGATTTTTTGGGGGGTTTTACCTAGGATCATGTTATTGGTCTGATTTTGGCTCCAATTTAGGGATTGAACGCAGATATTTGCTTGATTTGCAAGCCCAAGCATGTGTATATAAACCTCCATCTTCTCCATTGTTAAACACACCCAATTTCAAGAGAAAACACACTTGAAAAAGAAAAAAGCTTAAAAATTAACAATTTCTATTTCAAGAACAAGCATTAATGCACCGCCTCGTTGTTTAAAAATAGTGCGGTTCTATTATAAACTCATGCATGTATGCAAAAAAGTAAGGGTTAAGATAAGTGGGTTTGAAAGCATTAGTGATGCAAACCATGGAAACATACAAATTCCTAACTTCCAAACAGACTAAAAAATAACAATAAGTGGGTTTTTCTGAGATTGAATTGGAATCGACACTTTTGGCTTGTTATTTTTTGGTCTTTCCGGAGTGGTCGGGAGTGGTGGAAGGGAAAGAAATAAAAAATTGCAAATATAGATGATTAGATGAGAAATTATATAAGTTGTTTTTATTTCAGTGGTCAAAATATAAGTTAAGTAATGGTTTAGGGACTATTTAGGTAATTTATCATTTTTATTGTGCTAGATCACCCTCTCGTTTAAATTTAACAGCAACAAACGGCTAAGTGACAAAAGTTCACGCCACAAAAACACAAGTGACTTTACTGGTCGTTTTTTTAAAATCGTTGTGACCAACTCTGTACTGGGGGGAAACATAAGTGACCATTCCAGTAGCTAACCCTTTTTAATTACTTGATAACATAGTTTATTCTTTATAGAACCATTTCATACCAATTATCCATCATTATACAAATCATCATATGATATATAATACTTACAGATTCCTCTAATTAAAATATTCATAACCAAATATCCAAATTGAATTGAGACAATATGAGCATATAAAAATACTTATAAGTCAAAATATGAATTAGGGTATCAAACTTCAAAGTCGAGGTTCGATGCTAGGAGAATTAATGACAAACATGAAATGTTAGAACAGGCAGTAACATTATTGGTTTGAGTTTTAGATTTTCAAACCAACCACGCTAGGTTTCGAAACTATATGTTTGAATGTCCCACAATGATTGCCATAGTTTCATTAAATAATATAAGTTTTGCTTTTGCTAAGTTCCGGTTCAAATTTACTAGTACCGACATTAAAAATTCGAGTTCTGATTTAATTATTGTCATAGTATATGCAAATACTACAGTGCGTGCACAATTATCATTCAACATATAATTACATACCATTCAAATACTCAAAAAGGATGATAGTCTTCTTCTGCAGTTTCAGTGGGATTGTTTGAACCTCCCAGTCACTCATCCATACTTCCTCTTGCTCCTAATAAGTACAAAAAATCATTTCACACGTTATAATTGACCTGTGAATACACGCAAACATGTAATTTAATAAAATAGGTACCAATGTTTTTGTTATTCGGATGCATGTTGTCTGTTGCACTATCTAAAAATTCCAAGTCCGGAGCATAAAAATCATCATTACATGCGAATGATGGTGTTTCCAATCCTTACTTCAAATCAGGACATTTCACTTTATTGTGCTCTTCTAAATTGCAAATTGAACAATAGCGCCTACTCCTGCTTCCAACTTTTTTCGACATTATATATGGACTTTTTCCTTTCTTCCTTGACATGTCTCGAACTCTTTTGAGTGGTGTGGTTTGATCATGAGAACCATTCAACATAGAAGATGCCTTGAGTTTGGTAGCCAGTCTATGAATCTCATCTTTGGCTCGTCGATAGCTCTCTTTCGTATTTGTTACAATATGGAAAAGTTTATTTGCAATCGATCAGAGCAAAGAGAACCGAACCATGTGTTTCGCTTCAGCGGGAACATTGAACTCCGCAAATAATGGAGAAGTAACCTTAGCATTCTTTTGTACGTTAATTAAGAATCAATGAATTTGGGATACGTGTTCTATCCAAGATCTTAATCAAGTGTAGTTGATGTCTACATCGAAACCCGAATGTCTCAAATTTACGACAACAACATGTTAGGGTTTCTATGACAACATCAAATTGTACTTCATATTTCTTGCCCAATTTTTTATATTTTGTCAAATAAATACGGACAACATCGTTGTCGTCATCTTCACGCCATGATACACTATATAATGTCTCACGAGTAAGTTCTTCTTGGAAGATCCTATATGATTTTCTTTTATACAGTTCAAATGCATAGCCTTCTAGCTCTTTCAATTTTGACAACTACATCAGCTTACTCTGTGTACAAGTATAATCCGATTTCAACTCGTCCAGGCGTGTTTTACCTATGCCATCTTTAGCCAGAGACACGTTCATTGATTCACACCTTTGGGTTGACCGCATGTTCGCCAAAAAATGACCCGTAATATACGCGTGTACCCATAAGTGCTGAGTGTTGCTCTTCTCCAACACCCACTGATGGTCTTCCAAATTAAGCTTCTCAATAGTTATCTCCCATTGTTCATCAAATTCTTCAGGTGTCCGCCAAGCATGCATGCATCTGCTAAATTCCTTTGTAAAATTTCCATCCCCAATATTTGCTTGTGCATTGCGAGCTCGATGCCAAGAATATATTCGATGTTTAGCATAGCGAAATTTTTTTGATTGCCCTCTGCATTGCCCTATCTCCATCTATAACAACTAAAAGAGGAGACTTCTTCAGCATAGCTTCTGCAAAAGCATTTAAGACCTACTGAAACGTATATACGGTCTCGTCCGCAAGGACAACAACAACAAACACAATTGTTTTATGGTGGTGATTTACACCAACAATGGGCATAAAAGGTCGACCGTATGCATTACCCTTATAGGTGGTGTCAAATGCAATAACATCACAGAATATGGCGTAGTCAGCTCTAGAAGTTGAATCAACGTAAAATAGATTATGCAAACGATCTGAATCGTCCATTGAGATTTGCATGAAAAAATCGGGATCTATCTCTTTCTTTGCGTCGAAGTAACCTAGTACGACATTTACATCCCCATCAATAACTTCATTAGCTTTTATTTTGTGGAGGGCATTGTATAAGTCTTTCTTAGTAAAACCAACAATTTGACAACCACTAGACTGTTGTATAAAGAAATTCATAATTTTTGATATTCCGACACCGACATTTTGCAATGCTGAAGCCTCTATTATCGGCCTCCATCACAGATCGATGCAAACGAAAGAAGGGTGCCAGGGATGGTGGAAAAAATTTATGGTTATGTTCATTATCAAACAATGTTATTACCCATCTATCCGAAGCTTTTACTTGGACCACTACTCTAGCCTTGCAACCGCTCCTTGTCTGTGGATGTGGAGCGAGTGAACTCTTCACCTGATCTACTTTTGATTTCATTTGCCCTTGTTTTGAACAACAAAATTCTTGCTGGTATTTATTTCATTTCTAACCCGACTTGTTCCACAACGTACAATAAATCCATTTTGATTTGTGTATTCCTCATAAAATGTCATGCTTCTTCTAGTGACGCAAATGCCATGCCAATGATTTTATTCGAACTCTGCACACTATCTCCTCCTACTTTAGCATCACCTATTAGACTCGAAACTTCCATGATGAGTATACCCCGCCACCTAAATAAATGAATTTGAAGTAACTAAAACGTTACATGGAATTAAGTTGCATAAAAAGTACAAAAATTGCTTTCTTATAAACTTGCAATTACCTTCTTAAGACTGTTGTTGCTGGAAAAAAGGTTTATGCTTCAAGATAAACAACTTCTTCAAAGGGAAGGGGATTAAGAGGACAAAGACGCGTTTTGAAGTTGGTAGTACTTGCCCTGGGATGGTATGGTAGTTGCAACATTTATTCTAAACTTTTAATCAACATTTCTGTTGGGGTAAATAAATTTGACCATTCTGTATAAATTTCATTTCAAAAGTTTTGGAATTTTAACTATACATGTCGATAATGATTAAATGTCTTATACTACAGTGATTGCTACAACGTCTCACCTAAGTTTCGATAATTTACAAATATTTGAACTTTGAATTCTAAGAATTTTGGTTTTAAATTTCAAAGATATTACTTTTTCGGTTGTCGTTCTCACTTCTTT
Organism: Hibiscus tridactylites; assembly: GCA_958450335.1. Classification (NCBI taxonomy): domain Eukaryota; kingdom Viridiplantae; phylum Streptophyta; class Magnoliopsida; order Malvales; family Malvaceae; genus Hibiscus; species Hibiscus tridactylites. The sequence goes on from OY288266.1 coordinate 48,854,625, forward strand.
TTTCATCAAACATGGTAAAGTGTAGAAGTATAGAAGATTTGTTACTTAGGGTTTGACACCTAAAATATAACCAATAATCAGTTTGGGCTGCGACACGTAAAATGTTGCCGATAATCAATTTGGTTTACGACACCTAAAATGGTATCGATAATTAGTTTGGGGTTCGGAACCTAAAATGTTATTGGTAATCAGTTGTGGGTTTGATACCTAAAATGTTATTGGTATTCAGTTTGGGGTTCCTACTATAAAATGTTAATGAAATTTAGTTTGAGGTTCGACACTTAAAATGTTATAGGCAACTAGTTTGGGGTTCATGAACTATAATATAACTGAAATTCAGTCCATCATTCTAAATCCAATATGTTAGCTAAAATCAGTTTGGGTTTCGGACCCTAAAATGTTAATGAAATTCTGTTTCTGGATCGGCACCTAAAATGTTACCTACGTTTTAGTTTGACTCTAAAATGTTAATGAAATTCAGTTTTGGGAACGACGCCTAAAATGTTACCTACATTCAATTTGGCGTTAGGAAACCTAAATTATTACTGAGATATTGAACATTTTAAATTGAATAAAATATTTCATTCGCCACCTAAAATGTTACCAAAAAACTGTTTAAGTGGTTAGGAAAACTAAAATATTAGCCTGCTTTTATGTTATGTATGGTAATTTTGTATTACTGAGCTTTCAATCTCACGCGTTCAAAATTCCCTCTCTCCTATGCTAGTTAGATTTTGTGGCTATTCGGATATAGGCATCGTCTTGCAAGGATTTCTAGAACTTCGACCTAAGAGTACTATTTAAATTATGTCAGGGGGCATCGTATGTCATGACATCCTGTTGTCTTTTTGTACTAGTAACTCTGCACTTGTATTTACTATTTTATAATAGTGACTATGATCATATCTTGGAGCTCTATATATTTTTCTTTAAGAAAGTCTAAATACTGATTTTCTAATCAAGACACTTTAAGTTTTAAGTGCTTGTTTTAAATTAATATAATTATTCGAAATTTTTTATTGAATCATTATTAAAAGTTGTTGTAGTTACTTGAATTGGGTTGGGTTATTTGTACCGGATTTAGGGTGTTATATTACTTGCTCTATAAGAAATCAAATGAGAAGCTTAAAGACTTTGAAGTTGAACCGAAGATTGAAAGTGTATGTTGTCCTAGCCACAAAGGGTATTTTTAACCATAGAACAAACATCCCAAGGTGACTCTTCGCTTCACGTTTCGAAATGATAATAATATCGGGGTAACACGTGTATCCACTCACAACCACAAGTTGGATTGCTATAATTTTCCCCGTTAATCCAGCCACCTTATGAAGCCCAAACAGTCATAAGTTATCCTATTGATAACGCTTCATTTCTTACCACTTTATGGTACTTCTCTAACTATAAAAAGATAAGTGTTACACCGACTTTCTCTACCTTCGCATGACTCTAGAAGTACTCCTTCACACCTTCATATTTGATAAACTTCAGAGATAGTTCTCAATAACCACTCCTCAAGAGGTAGGATCTTTAGGAGATTAATATTAACGGAGCCCCTAGGTCGTCTTGGAAACAGATTCTGCTAGACATTATTGCACAACATCTATGTGATCAACATTAAGTTTAATACTTAGAAGTTGGGTCTATCTACGTCGACCATCCGTAAGCTGTCATAAGGTATGACACTGTCTAATTACCATCAATACTTAGGAGTTATAAATACCTACATCCTCAATGAGAAAGGCAAGACGAAAAATGATAACAATGTACTTGGACAAGGTTGAATTAAGAGGGAAGTAGCCCTCTCTTACTCTTCTCCTCCTCTTCACTTCAACCACCGTATTGACCGTGAATTTTCTTTTCATCTCCCTTGTTCGACGCCTCTTCATTTAAGCATCAACAAGAGTAAACTTGTAAATCTCGAAAATTGGAGATAGAGAGAGGAGAGTAGAACCTTGAATGATAAGAGAAAATAAAAAACTTTTTATTGGTTGGAAAATAGGGGATGAGGGAAATTAGATCTTCAAATTATGGGCATGGTTTTTTCGAATTATGACTATTTTTTAATTAAAAATAAGACAAAATTGAAATAATATATAAATGACGAGGTTTAAATTTATTAGTTTTTTAAATTATAACTAAATTGTTTAAATGTATAAATTTAGAGGGTTGAATGTATACAAATTTTCTTAACTGTCACGTCACCCTTTTAACTGCAGTTAACAATTCACTGCAAAATTTATAACAAAAATTAAAATTTTAGTGTCAAATTATGCAATTAAAAATTTAATTATCAAATTAAATAATTTAATAAAATTTATCGGTCATTTTTAAAATTTTAAACGAGAAAAAAGTTATCTATTAAGCCGGAAGGGGGGAGAGAGGAGATGAAACCAGTTGTAGATTATGCGGGCCCAAAAGAGAATCTAAATTGCACCGAGTACAAACGAAAGTTAAGCTGTTTTTATGAGGAAATTGGATATTAACAAGTGGTTTTGCTGCTATCTCTATTTCACTAATCCATATTGCCTTTCTGCTTTTATTATTTCAGGTTAAAACTCTTTCCATTCTTTTTCTGACCTTTGTTTCTTTTTATTTTGTTGGTTTTTCTATTTGTTTGCTCAGATATATCTTAAGGGCCTTGATTCTTTGTTCTGATGCTCTATTGTTTCTACACAAAAAAGAACTATTCACTTCAAGTTAGGCCTGTTCGCTGAAATTTTTATTTTCTTATTGTTTCTCTGGAACCAAACAGTTCAGAGGTTTGTTCGCCTTCAATTCATTGAAAAGTGGACATTTTTAAGGGCAATCAATGTTCTGAATGATGGGTGCCGGTAAATTTGGTATAATGATTTATGGGCTCGCTTTTGTTTGTCTAAATGTATAGTTACCTACTAGTAGTTAGCCGATTAGTACTATTATCAAGCCTAGTTTATTGCATGCGTATTTTGAGTTCTACCTTTCGGTTTCTTTGCATCGCTTGAAGATAAAAACGCAATTTGTACTTTTATTGATTGGCTTTGGTTATTCAGCGATAATGATTAGTTGGTTCTTTTTTATTTGATGAAAATTTGTAGATTCTCAGTGAGACACGATGGGCAATTCTTCTTCAATGCTAACTCAATATGATATTGAAGAAGTTCAAGAACACTCCCAGAGATTATGTATGTTGTCTATATGCTTTATTTCTCCTATTGGTTCTTCCATTTCGTGGTTTTATCATACAAATTTTGATGTTCTTCACTTTGGAAATGCAGTCTCTCAGCATGAAATTGTTTCATTGTACAAAAGGTTTTGTCAGTTAGATCGAAATGCAAAGGGATTTATATCTGCTGATGAGTTGTTGTCAGTTCCGGAGTTTGCAATGAATCTGCTCTCTCAGGTAGTCTTTCGGTTTGATGTTATTGGAGCAATTAATTAAATTCTGGAATGTGAATATAAATCGTGGTTCAATGTTAGCATTTGCGTTCTGTGTTAGAGTTTTATGCAATGGATTGAATTTGTTTTGTTGATGTCTTGGATTTGTTGCACTTACAGAGGCTGCTTAAGATGGTGGATGGTTTGAACTTTAAGGACTTTGTCGCCTTCTTATCAGGGTTTAGTGCTAAAGCAAGTGTACAGCAGAAAATCAAACGTGAGTTTTCACTATCATTTCCCTAGAGTGATTGACTTTGTTGGTTTAGGTACAATCTGATTTGAATCAATGGTCACACCTAAAAGAGTTCAGATGATTACCTTTTTGGTGCCTTTTTATTTCCCCTTGCTCGTTGAAGTTGAAAAATGATTCAAAATTAGATTTTCTCTTTGTTTCAGTTATCTTCAAAGTTTATGATTCTGACGGCAATGGAAAGGTGTCTTTCAATGACATACTAGAAGTGTTACGTGATTTGTCCGGTTCATTTATTTCTGATAGCCAAAGAGAGGTAAAACTGATTATTTCTGCCTTTTATTCTTATATCATCCAATTGAAAATAAAATAAAAGAGCAAGTCAGTGCTGATGATTACTTGTATTCTGACCATAATTTACTTTTCCATACATAGAGTATGGATAAATTCACCTATTTGATTTGCTGATAGTATGCATTGTGGGATATCCAGTGCACTCTTGCTGTTAGCATACTGAAAAGCTATGAGAACGTCTACTATAATGAATGAATTTAATTCACATATCCTATTAGTAATATCTGATTGTGATGCAAAAGAAAAATGAAATACCTGTTACAGAGTCAGCAATTAGAGAAGAAAGGAGAATCATTGTGCAAAAATGCAAATCAGTCTTATCTGTAATTAATATGTTTACATTTTTTCTTTGCATCTGAATTCAGATTACTTTGAAAGAGAGAAAGAAATGTATTGTAAATTTTCTACAATCTTTTTTGCCTCAAGTTGACATGTTGACTATCTGCCAATATATGGAAAAAGAACTAATGGGCCACTCTGACTATGTAAGAGACTAAAAGGGAGCAAACTGGTCTTGTAGGGCCCCTTAAATTTTCATCATTTTCTTTCCGAAGCAGATGATTTTCATTTATGATGAATCTTCATAAAGGTATTTGCATGATAGGTTTGACTTTTGGATCATTAACTCCATTTTAGATTTGAAGGGATTCAAAAGAAGCGTTTTAGTTGTTCATTTTCTCGTCATCTGATTAATATAATGCAAGGAGCACCTTCATTGTTATTCAACTAAAATGACCTAAACTGAAGGTCTTTTTTCGTGCAAAATGATTTTTGAGAAATGTTTTCTGCATTTTCTTTTGTTTTGTAGAAAATAATTTGGTCAGCAGAAATGATTTGCTGAGGCTGTTGATGAATTTCCACAATTCTACTTTAGTTTATGTTCCTCCCTAAATCTCTCATGGTAGTTGGTAAACTCCTATTTGAAATGCATGCATCGGACTAAAGTGGCTACTAGGTAACGACTACTAGTGATTTAGTGATTGCATCATATAATACTGTTTGACTGGTGCCATTGGCTACTGCATTATAAAGATTTTCTTTGAATTACAGAATAAGGTTTTCTAAGTTTAACATCATTCTGTATTTTATATAAGTAAATATCTGCATGTCATTTTGGTTTTAACGTTACTTTAAATGAGATAGACTGTTTTATGGTTTCTCTATTGAGAATAGCATCATGTGAGATTAATCATATACGAACAGGGTGCGTTAACATCTTACTCTTTTGTTCTTTCTTTTGCAGCAAGTCCTGACCCAACTTTTGAAAGAAGCAGGTTACTCAAAAGACTCTTACCTAACATTGGATGACTTCATTAAGGTGCTTTCCGTAGTGTTTATATTTATTATTATAGTTTTGATTCACCTGTTTTCTGCTTTAGGGTAATTTATTAGGCTGGTAAAAGAAAAACAATTACAGGGAGAAATCAGTATGATTAAAGTTGAGGATATAGTTATGGAACCATATATTCGATTTCATCTTGGATGCTTAGGAGGCACCAATATATCCATATCTGACACTAACATTTCAAGTCCGAGTAACATAAACAATTAGTTAACTAATATCATCAGGATTACATTAGTTGTTTTACTCTTGTTACCATTATTCCTAGGGTATCAGTATCGTGTTCAACACTTTTGTCTGATATATATTTGGACATCGATATGGGGTGTGATTCTCCAAATACATTCACTCCCCCTTGATTATGAGTACGTAGGCGTTACATACCAATTACCAACCATAGGCTGGCATTCCTTGCCTACTTAAAATTTAAATCATGATGCTTTCTCTTGATAGATTCTTTGGCTGAAATTTGAATCATGGGCTTTTTTATACTTGCTGAAAGACCTGGGACCAACAACTACTATGCTATATCTAACAGGCTTTATACCTTATTTTAAAGTTCGGTATTCTGTTGGGTAAAAAAGGAAGTGAACAATTTGAGGTTAAGCATATTTGTTGCTTGCATTTTCTGCAACTAGCAAAAAATTCTTACGAATTTGATAAGAGAAGATGAGTTCGTAAATATTTGCATATTCTGCAACGTAGCAATGCGATTGAGAAACATTTCTAAAACTGCTGAATGGATCTAAAGTGATGTGCATGTCGAAAAAGCTTGTTTACAAGATAGGTGTCATTTGGTTAGCAACTCTGCTTAAATAATGTTGTTTGGTATTTAGCATTGCTTTGTATTTATGGCACAGATTTTGGGGAGCTCTGGACTGAGAATGGAGGTTGAAGTTCCGGTCGACTAATCTAACCTATGCAGTGGATTAGAGGAGCATACATAATACACATGTACTACTGGCTTTCCATGTTTCCATAAATAAAACCGCCTTGTATCAAAATAAGCTTCAGACTTTTAGGTTTACAGCTACCTTGGTTTTTTATTTTATATTGGGATTCATTGTTTTCCTAAAGTGATTGGAGCAAGTTTCAATAGTGGATACTTGGTCGTAGTCGTATTCATATAAATTTTCTTTATTTTTTAATTAATTTAATGTTCCGTTTGGAAACATTGATTTCAAAATTTTGATTTGCATTGGTTAGAATGAATGGAAACTACAAAGTTTATACAAGTCTTTCAATTTTAGGGTTTAGAGATTTAGGTTGTAGGGGGTAGAATTTAAGATTTATGATTAGGGTTTAAGATTTTGGGTGTTAAGACTAGATATTTATGTTTTAAATTTTATAGCTTAAATATGAAAGGTTATGCAAATTTTTTTTTACACAGCTTGTGTATCAAAATATATAATTTTTGAAAAATGAATTATAATTTTTGGAAAATGTTTTACAGAAATTATTTTCTGATGTTTGGACGATATTGTGTAATTTATTTTCCATTGTTCGGTAATTTTATTGAAAACATTTTTGAGAATCTGTTTTAGTTGAACAAATAAATATTGCAAAATTTATTAATTTTTATCTTTCATTTAACAATTTTATTGCTATAAAATTATATTTTGCGATAAAACCACAATTTTATCATATTTTTAAATGCTTAGTGACTAACTCGGAGATTATTAATTCTAATATTTCATCCTTTGAATTAAAAGCTTTTATTACTATTCATGAATTTCTAATTTATGGAATTCCTTGTAACACATTAACAATCATCCTTGTTGTAGGAATCTGAAATTTTCATTCTAAAATTAAACTTCAATATTTGCCAAATCATAAATATGAAAAATAAAAAAATAAATTAATTTGAGTATTGAATAATTCTCAGACAACTTGGAGACAATAACATACAAAGAAGTTTCAACATTTTACAACAAATTGATGCTCTATATAGAGTTTTCATGTTTAAAAAAATGAATTGTCATCTTCCAATCTAAGAATTTAAAGATCAAAATACTAGTAATAGATCAATAACAAGCATTTATGTTGTATGAGATGTCGAAAGTTTTAAACTACATCATGGAAATGAGAAAATATAACCCTACTTCAGTAATGAATTGGATATTCACAATTTAAAAAAAAGCTGAAAAGAGAAAATATATCAATGAAAGATAAAAAGATCAAGAGAGAAATTATGCAGTGTCGCTGGTGAGAGGAACCTTGGATGGTGCCCCTGTTTGCAGTGGCGGATCAAGAAATATTTTTTGAGGACAAGTCAAAATATTTTTGAGGGTGGGCACAAGTCATAAAAATCTTAAAATTTCAGGGCAGGCATATGTCATAAAAATTTTAAAAATTCGACTGCTTGTGAGAGTAAGAGAGAAGAGCAAGATGATGTTTTCTAGTGAAGGTGAGAGTGTTTTTTCGTCCAAAAGAGACTAAAGAAGCTTTAGTGTAATTCGACTTACGTAAAATGAGACGGTAGGTCGTTTTACGGGAAAAACATGTTTTTTTACCTTTGACCGTAAATTGAATTGCGTTGACGCAGTTGTTTTACCTAAACCAAGCACCTGAAAATGCTGAAAACATTTTCTGGAAAACCAAATACACCAAACAAACACACCCTAAGATTCATTATGTGTAACGACCCAATTTTTGAGTTGTTAAATTGGGTCTCATATTGGGTTGCGGGTCTTTTGATCTGGTGATTCAATTTGAAGAAACTAAAGTTGGAAGATTAGTTTGAGAAGAATTAATGACCATTTTGTAGACGGGTAAAAGTTTGGTGCTGAAAGTGGGAACTTTTGAAAATCTAAGTGGCTAAGTGTGTGATTTGACCATTTTGCTTTGAGAGGCATTGTATTAGTCTGATTTTTACGTAATGGACGAGAAGGAATTTTGAAATAATTGAGGAGAGAGATGTGGATATATAGTACAGAGAGTTTTGGAGAGAAGATATGTTTGGACCATGTTCTGTAACGCCCTAATTTTGGGCTTAGGAGTTTTGGGATTCGGACCAGTTCGGTCGGAGTGCGGTTCGAATATATAAAGGTGAATTTAGGAAAGCCTAGTTCGGGTTGCATTAAAAATATGGAAAATGTCTTAAAATCCTCTTTTATTATATATAAGAGAATGGTGAAATCAATTTTACAAAATGAGGTTTGGAAGTGTGACATTTTGGCTAGTGATCAAAATGTAATTTTCGAAAACTGTGAGACTGTTTTAAAAAGGATTGAAACTTTGAATCTTTAAGGAGCTATTTACCCAATGGGAGTTTCTCCAGATTTTTTTAAAGTATTAAATGATTAATTAATGGTTTTTAAATAAAAGAAAAGTGGAGGGAAGATATTTTGGCCATAACTAACTTTTCTCTCAAATCTTCCATTTTCATTTTCTCTCATCTTTTCTCTCAAACCAAACACCTTTCTCCAGAGCTTTTCCTTCTGATTTTGTAACCTAAATAACTCATTTCAATCCTCTTTTGATCTTCAATCATCTCTTCAACAAAACCTTTGCATTTGCTAAGTGGATTTTCAAGAATTTGGTTCCAAAAAAGGAGAAAACTCAAGTTTGGAGGTAAGAACGTCCTTCTCCTCTAAACTCTCAGTTCTTTACTGAAATTCCTAAGTTCTCAATCCTTAATTTGTGTTTTATAAAAGGTTTTAAGGTTGTGTTCTTGATCTTGGCTTTTAAATGCAAGATTTTGTTGATTTTTGGTTAAAATTCGTGTGATCTATTTGGGCAGTGTTTTGAGGTGTCTTTTTGATGTTAAATGAATGTTAAATTGATGAGAAGTTGAGGTTTAATTAATGCAATCCCGGATAGGTTGATTTTCCTAAGTTTAGCTTGAGTTCTTGGTTGTTTTTGGAGTGATCTTGATGATCTGTTATAGTTGGAGGTATAAGGGTGATGTTAGATCCTTTTTGGATGTTAATTGATGTGTAAAGATGTTTAGAATTGATGGATCATGGCTGGGTAGTGTTGTGGAGTTGTTTGGATGCATTTCAGTGTAACGCCCCGGTTTTGGGCTTAGGAGTTTTGGGAGTTGACTGGTTGGTCAAAGTGCTGTTCGAATCTAAAGAGGTGAATTTAGGAAAGCCTAGTTCGGGTTGCATTAAAAATATGGAAAAATGTTCTAAAATCATCTTTTAATATAATTAAGTGAACTGTGAAATCAATTTTGGAAAATGGGTTTTGGAAGTGTGACATTTTGGCTAGTGACCAAAATGTAATTTTCGAAAGTTTTGTGGCTGTTTTATAAAGGGTTGAAACTTTGAATCTTTAAGGAGCTATTTACCCAAAGGGAGTTTCTCCAGATTTTTCTAAGATATTTTAAGTCTAAATTCTGATTTTAAAGGATATTAAAAGTGGAGGGAAAGCCATTTGGCTATTTTTGGATTTTGTAACCAACTTTGCTAAATTTTCTTTCTCTCATTTTCTCTCAACCCAAACACATTCTCTCCAGAGAATTGGATCTGATTTCTTCACCTAAATCCCTCCTTTCAACTCTCATTTGATTCCTAATCAACGTATCTTCAAAACCTCTTCAATTGCTAATTGTTTCAACAAGGATTTTGATTGCAAAAAGAGGAGAAACTCAAGTTTGGAGGTAAGAACGTCCTTCTCCTCTAAACTATCAGTTCTTTACTGAAATTCCTAAGTTTTCAATCCTTAATTGAAGTTTAATTAAAGGTTTTTAAGTGGTGAAATGGATCTTGGCTTATAATGCAAGATTTTGATGATTTTTGATGATTTTCGTTAGATCTGATTAATCTGTGATTTGAGATGTGTTTTTGATGTTAAATGAACTCTAAATTGATAAGGAATTGAGTTTTGATTGATGCAATCCCGGATAGGTTGAGTTTCCTAAGTTTAGCTTGTGTTTCAAGGTTGTTTTTGAGGTGATCTTGGTGATCTGTTGTTGCTGGAGGTATAAAGATGTTAATAGATTGTTTTTAGATGTTATATGATGTTTATGGAAGTGTGGTTTTGCTGGTTTATGGCTGGGCTTTGTTTAGAAGTGGTTTGGATGCATTTTCGGTTGTGTTTGGTGGCCGAAAATGGAGGTTGGATGAGAGCAGCGAGTTTAGGTGCTTTCATTAAAGCAATTAATGCATGATGATGCATTAATCCTCTGCTTTGATGTGTTGAAACAGGGGAGGCATCTTTGGATCCAAGAGTTGTTGATCCGGAAGCTTGATTTGGTGCTTTGGCTTGAAGCAAAGTGGAAATCGGTGAGTGAAGTTGGGTTTTCAGTTTTTAAACCAAGGTTTGAAGGTTTTGGGAGCTTAGTTTAAGTCTAAACAACTTTGCTAAGCTCAAGTGTAAGTTTTCGGAATTTCTCTCTAGTGGTGGCCATGATTTTGTTGTGATGCAAAATGATGATTTGCATGTTTTAATTACTGTTTTGAAAGCATGTTTTAGCATGGTTTTTGCTGATGATGTAAGCCATATGTTGAAGGTAACTCTAGGTAGGAGTTCCTTGCTTTTGTACATTGATTAAATGTGGATTGATGCTTTGAAATGCATGATGAAAATGGCTTGGTTTAATGCTTTAAAACAGTGGATTGAATGATGAAAATGATGTTTATTGGCAAGTGATGTTTTGAAAAGGTTAAGGTCACTAAGGTGGTTAAAAGTCCTTGAGTGAGCCTCTTTACTTAAGAACATCAAGGTGGTTAAAAGTCCTTGGATGATTCTTGTTGCGGACACTAAGGTGGTTAAAAGTCCTTAGGTGATCCTTCCATGGTGTTTAAAAGTCCATGGGGCCATGGTGTTTAAAAGTCCATGGGGCCAAGGTGTTTAAAAGTCCTTTAGGCCAAGGTGTTTAAAAGGCCTTGGGGTGATTCAAGCAATGGACACAAAGGTGGTTAAAAGTCCTTGTGTGGTCCTCATTCATGGTGTTTAAAAGTCCATGGCCTAGGTGTTTAAAAGTCCTTGGGGCCAAGGTGTTTAAAAGTCCTTGGGAAGTTGATGAACTTGTTTTAAGAAATGGAATGTATCACTTGAGCCAATATGACATGTATGTTTATGTTGAAGCATGAGATTGCTTGTTTAAAGTATGCTTTTGAGCATGTACAAAGGTTGATTTTAAGCATGTTTATAAGTGGTTTTAATTGCATTATTGAATGGTTTTTAAGAGCATTCCTCACTAAGCTTTTGCTTACGCTCTCTTCGTTTTCTTAATTCAATAATGCAGAGCATTAGAGAACCTTGAGGGGCAGCAAGGAGGGCAAGCATTCAAGTACAAGTAAAGCTCAATGTATGGAAGGTTTTATAAGTACTTTTTAGCTTTTGGGTAATTTGGCAATGGGGGACCAATGTGTATGTTTTGGGAGGTGTTTGGGACTCCCTAAGTATGTTGAATGTTGTTAAGATTGCTGGTTTTTGAATTGGACCATTACATGCTTGTTTTGAAAGTTTTGTGCTTGAGTAGCTAGCTTGTGTAGGAAGCATGCCTATAGAATTGGGGCTTTTTGCATATGATGTTAGATTGTTGATTTGATGATGCCTATAAGTTATATATATGTTGAATTGCATGCTGGTAAAGTTTGGTTACATTTGGAGCATGTTTGAATGATCTATTGCATGTTTTGGAATGCATTTTGCTGCAATCTGTGCAGGCGTTTCGGAACAGTGTGCACCGTTTCGGAACGGGTGCCTTGTATGAACCCAGGCGTCTGAAACGGTATGCACCGTTTCGAAACGGTTTGGTCTCTGCCAAGGCCATGTTTCGGAACCCGTTGCGGAACGACACGTGTTTCGAAACGGGGTCGACCTGTTTCGGAACGGTCGACCGTTAGGGGCTGACATTGGCAGTTATATGTTTTGAATTGTTTGCGTTTTGGTCCTGAAACTTGTTTGTTCAATTGCATGAGCTTGGGAAGTCCTTTTGAGCTGAAATTTCAAAGAGAAGCATGAAACCTGATTAATTTCAAGTTGGTAACTTTAATTTGGGTTAAGTCCTTTTAATTATCAGAAATTACAATTTGGTCCCTAAAGTTGTAATTTGTTCAATTGGGTCCCTGCTTGATCTCTGATGTTTGTGATCTTTGAGTATGATGTTTGTGTGATCACAATTAGGACTAATGTGCATCTAGACAAGATTAAAAAGAAAAAAAGGGTCGTTAATCAAGGTTGACTTTCGGGTTGACTTTGGTTTTCCCCGTGTGACTTTCTTAATTCGGGTCAACCGTCTAGGCCGGGTTAAGGGGGTTACATTTGGTGGTATCAGAGCTGAGTTCTCGAGTAATTGGGAATGAATGTATGCATGATTGAAGTATGTTTGGCTTGTATGCTGGTTGTGTGAAAGCATGTTCAGTGGCTTGAGATGTTGATGCATTTGAGATGTATGCTGTGATGTTGCATGTTGAGGGTACCCATTGCCAAACAAAAGCTAAAGAAATGATTTTGATTTTGAATGAAATTGAGCTTGAATACTTGGATTGCTTACCTTGCTGGGCCTGACTTGTTTTATTTTGCATTGTGATTGCATGGTAAAAGTATGGCACCACGTAGAGAGTTAAGAGGTAGTGTGCGAGCTACGGCTCCCAATGAGAACGAGAATGAAGAGAACACGGGTAGTGCAGTGTTACCCCCTCCTCCGCCTGGTGGTGGTGCTGGAGGTGAGCGAGCTGAAGCTGCAGCTGGTGCTGGAGCTGCTGGACCAGAGGTTGGTCAGGGGCAAGCTATGCCTGATATGTCTATGCTGGTACAAGCTATTGCGGGTGCTTTTCGAGCAGCAGTAGCTGGAGCTCAAGGAGCTGGGCATCAGGGAGATGCTGGAGTCAGACTACCTTTGGAGCGTCTGCGCAGTCTTGGTGGGACTGAGTTCAGAGGTATGTCTGCTGAGAGTTCTGAAGCTTGGCTAGAGAGTACCAAGCGTATCTTGGGTCAGATGAGCAGCACGGATGTGCAAAAGTTGGGATGTGTTGTGTCCTTGCTGCAGGACGATGCGTATACGTGGTGGACGACCACCATAGCTGGGATGGCTGAAGCTGATGTTACTTGGACATTCTTTCAGAATGCGTTCAAGAGGAGATATCTTGGAGTGAGATATCTTGATGAGAAAAAGCGTGAATTCATGTCTCTTACCCAAGGGAGCATGAGTGTGGCTGAGTATGAAGTGCAATTTGTGCGACTCAGTCAGTATGCACCGGAGCTGTTACCTGATGAGCGGGAGAGGTGTGAAAGGTTCCGTTATGGTTTGGTGACGGAAGTAAAGACATATATGTTGGCTGCTGAGTATAATGATTTTGATGTGTTGGTGAGCCGATCCAAGGACATTGAGATGAACTTGGGTTTATCTGCGAAAGGTGCTGGAGCAAGTTCTGGCAAGAGAGCTGCTGAGTATAGTTCTGGAGGTGGACGGAACAAGAGGGGACGTGATCAGAAGTATCAGTCCTCAGCCAAGAGAGGTGGTGGTGCACCTGCTAGAGGTGGTTATGCTAGAGCTGATCCTAGTGCTTGCTGGATCTGTGGTTCGCGTGGTCACATGAAGCGTGACTGTCCTTGTGCTGTGAGGGAGGTGCAAGCTCCTGTTGCGGCAGCTGGTAATGGATGTTGGAATTGTGGTTCTGTTGACCATCTGAGGCGAGATTGTTCGAGGTTGGCTGGTGGCCAAGAGCGTGCTCCTGTTGTTGCTGCACCGCAGAGAGGTCGTGGGCGCGGCCGTGGTAATTTCCAGAGGAGAGAGGAAGGTGGTCGCGGAGTAGCCCATGTTGTGGCTATTCAGCCTGAGGGTGGAGGCCAAGCTAGGGTGTATGCTCAGCGCGAGGGAAGGAATGATGCTGATGTGATTGCAGGTACCTTTACTTTGCAATCCTTGTCATTGCTTTCTTTGATAGATTCTGGATCTACGCATTCATACATTTTGCGTGAGCATGCTGAATTGCTTGGTTTGCCTGTTGAGTCTTTGGATGTTGGTGTTCGCATCACTAGTTCTTTTGGTGAAACTGTTGTGACTCGAAAGCTTTATAGAAGGTGTCCCTTGGTTGTTCAAGAACATGTCTTTCATGTTGATCTTATGGAGTTTCCCTTTTATGGTTTTGATGTGATCCTTGGTATGGATTGGCTTGCTGAGCATCGTGTGCTGTTGTGGATTGTGAAAATAAGCGGGTTTCGCTTAAGCTTGCGGATGATTATGAAGTTGTTGTGGTTGGTGAGAATGTGAAGTTTCTTGCTAATGTGGTGTCTACCTTGGAGGCGAGTAGGATGTTGAGGCAGGGTTGCGAAGCTTATCTAGCTTTTGTGATGAATCCTAGCTCTAAGGAGTTGAGGGTGCAAGATATCAAGGTTGTGAAGGAGTTTCCTGGTGTTTTTCCTGAAGAGTTGCCTGGTTTACCTCCTAATCGCGAGGTGGAGTTTGGAATTGAGCTGTATGAGAATACAACTCCTGTGTCCATTACTCCCTATAGAGTGGCACCTAAGGAGCTGAAGGAGCTGAAGACGCAGTTGCAAGAGCTGCTAGATCGTGGTTTCATCCGGCCGAGTGTGTCACCTTGGGGAGCACCAGTCTTGTTTGTGAAGAAGAAAGATGGCACTATGAGGATGTGCATTGATTACCGTCAGCTGAACAAGTTGACTATCAAGAATCGGTATCCTTTGCCGAGGATTGATGATCTCTTTGATCAATTTCGGGGAGCTACTGTGTTCTCTAAGATTGACTTGAGGTCAGGGTATTATCAGTTGAAGGTGAAGGATGTGGATGTGCCTAAGACAGCTTTAAGGACAAGGTATGGGCATTACGAGTTCCTTGTGATGCCGTTTGGTTTGACAAATGCTCCTGCTGCTTTCATGGACATGATGAATCGTGTGTTTCATGAATACATGGACAAGTTCGTTGTGGTGTTCATTGATGATATCCTCGTGTACTCGCGTACTGAGGAGGAGCACGAAGAGCATTTGAGGATTGTGCTGCAAGCCTTGTTTGAGAATCAGCTTTATGCTAAGCTGAGCAAGTGTGAGTTCTGGCTTAAGGAGGTGTTGTTTCTTGGGCATGTGGTCTCAGCTGAGGGGATTCGTGTTGATCCTCAGAAGATTGAGGCGGTGATGAACTGGAAAGTTCCTAAGTCTGTTCATGAGGTCCGTAGTTTCCTTGGTTTGGCGGGATACTACCGGAGGTTTGTGGATGGTTTTTCCAAAATTGCTGCTCCTTTGACGAAGCTGTTGCAGAAGGATGTTAAGTATGAGTGGACGGAAGCGAGACAGCAGGCTTTTGAGAAGCTTAAGGCAGCTTTGACGCAAGCTCCTATCTTGATTCAGCCTGAATCAGGGAAAGAGTTTGTGGTCTATAGTGATGCATCCTATGTTGGTTTGGGATGTGTACTGATGCAAGAGGGTAAGGTTGTGGCTTATGCGTCGCGGCAGTTGAAGGTGCATGAGCGCAACTATCCTACGCATGACATTGAGCTGGCTGCAGTGGTGTTTGCTCTGAAGATCTGGAGACATTATCTGTATGGTGAGAAGTGTACTTTGTACACGGATCACAAGAGTTTGAGGTATCTGATGTCTCAGAAGGAGTTGAATCTTAGACAGCGGCGTTGGTTGGAGTTGCTCAAGGATTATGATCTGACGATTGAGTATCACCCTGGAAAGGCTAATGTTGTTGCGGATGCTTTGAGTAGGAAGGTAGCTGTTGAGCTGAGAGCTATGTTTGCTAGCTTGAGCATATCGCGAGATGGTGGTCTTGTTGCTGAGTTGCAAGTGAAACCATCGTTGGTTCAGTTGATCAAGGAAAAGCAGTTGTTGGATGATTCCTTGGTGTCTCATGTTCAGGATATCGTGGAGGGTAGACCTTCAGATTTCTGCTTTAATGAGGATGGTGTGTTGTGTTTTGGTAGTCGGATAGTAGTGCCTGCTGATGTTGAGTTGAGGCGTGCTATTCTGACTGAAGGTCATAGTAGTCCTTTTTACTATGCACCCTGGTAGTACTAAGATGTATCGTGATCTTCGTGATGAGTACTATTGGGTGGGTTTGAAGAAGGATGTTGCAGAGTTTGTGAGCAAGTGTTTGGTGTGTCAGCGAGTTAAGGCTGAACATCAGGTTCCTTCTGGTTTGTTGCAACTGTTGAAAATCCCTGAATGGAAGTGGGAGAGGGTTACCATGGATTTTGTATCTGGTTTACCTTTGTCTCCTTCAAAGAAGAATTCTGTTTGGGTGATTGTGGATCGCTTGACGAAGTGTGCGCATTTCTTGCCTGTGCATACTACGTTTTCTTTGGATTAGCTGGCAGAGCTGTACATTGCTGAGATTGTGAGGCTGCATGGTGTGCCTAAGTCAATTGTGTCGGATAGGGATCTGAGGTTCACATCGCGTTTCTGGCAGTGTTTGCATCAAGCTCTGGGTACAAGGTTGCATTTCAGTACATCCTATCATCCTCAGTCGGATGGTCAGTCTGAGCGGGTTATCCAGATTTTGGAGGATATGTTGAGGTGCTGCGTGATTGAGTTCCAAGGTTCTTGGGAAAAGCATCTGCCTTTGGTTGAGTTCGCTTATAACAATAGTTATCAGGCGAGTATACATATGGCACCTTATGAGGCTCTGTATGGGAGGAAGTGTAGGACTCCTCTTTGTTGGGCTGAAACTGGTCAAAAGTTGGTTTCGATGCCGGCTTTGTTGAAAGGGACCACCGAGAAGGTGAAGCTCATTTGTGAGCGGTTGAAGGCTGCCTCTGATCGGCAAAAGTCTTACGCGGATTTGAAGCGTAAGGAGATAGAGTATGCGGTGGGTGACCGTGTGTTTCTGAAGGTTTCACCTTGGAAGAAGGTGATGAGGTTTGGCCGGAAGGGTAAGTTGAGCCCTCGGTACATTGGACCATATGAGGTGGTTGAGCGTGTGGGTCCTGTTGCGTATCGGCTGAGGTTACCTCAGGAGTTGGAGAAGATTCATGATGTGTTCCATGTTTCTATGCTCCAGAAGTATAGATCTGATCCTTCGCATGTGATGCTTGTGGAGGAAGTGGTTTTGAATCCGGATTTGACCTATGATGAGGAACCGGTGAAGGTTCTGGATTCGGATAGCAAGGTTCTTCGTGGCAAGACCATTGAGTTGGTGAAGGTGCTGTGGAAGCATCGAGGTGTTGAGGAAGCCACGTGGGAGCGGAAGGAAGACATGCTGAAGCAGTTTCCTTATCTCTTTCCTTCAGGTAAATTTCGAGGACGAAATTTCTTAAGGGGGGAGAGTTGTAACGCCCCGGTTTTGGGCTTAGGAGTTTTGGGAGTTGACCGGTTGGTCAAAGTGCTGTTCGAATCTAAAGAGGTGAATTTAGGAAAGCCTAGTTCGGGTTGCATTAAAAATATGGAAAAATGTTCTAAAATCATCTTTTAATATAATTAAGTGAACTGTGAAATCAATTTTGGAAAATGGGTTTTGGAAGTGTGACATTTTGGCTAGTGACCAAAATGTAATTTTCGAAAGTTTTGTGGCTGTTTTATAAAGGGTTGAAACTTTGAATCTTTAAGGAGCTATTTACCCAAAGGGAGTTTCTCCAGATTTTTCTAAGATATTTTAAGTCTAAATTCTGATTTTAAAGGATATT
This sequence comes from Hibiscus tridactylites, assembly GCA_958450335.1. Taxonomy (NCBI): domain Eukaryota; kingdom Viridiplantae; phylum Streptophyta; class Magnoliopsida; order Malvales; family Malvaceae; genus Hibiscus; species Hibiscus tridactylites. The sequence goes on from OY288266.1 coordinate 48,872,461, forward strand.
AAAAGTGAAGGGAAAGCCATTTGGCTATTTTTGGATTTTGTAACCAACTTTGCTAAATTTTCTTTCTCTCATTTTCTCTCAACCCAAACACATTCTCTCCAGAGAATTGGATCTGATTTCTTCACCTAAATCCCTCCTTTCAACTCTCATTTGATTCCTAATCAACATATCTTCAAAACCTCTTCAATTGCTAATTGTTTCAACAAGGATTTTGATTGCAAAAAGAGGAGAAACTCAAGTTTGGAGGTAAGAACGTCCTTCTCCTCTAAACTATCAGTTCTTTACTGAAATTCCTAAGTTTTCAATCCTTAATTGAAGTTTAATTAAAGGTTTTTAAGTGGTGAAATGGATCTTGGCTTATAATGCAAGATTTTGATGATTTTTGATGATTTTCGTTAGATCTGATTAATCTGTGATTTGAGATGTGTTTTTGATGTTAAATGAACTCTAAATTGATAAGGAATTGAGTTTTGATTGATGCAATCCCGGATAGGTTGAGTTTCCTAAGTTTAGCTTGTGTTTCAAGGTTATTTTTGAGGTGATCTTGGTGATCTGTTGTTGCTGGAGGTATAAGGATGTTAATAGATTGTTTTTAGATGTTATATGATGTTTATGGAAGTGTGGTTTTGCTGGTTTATGGCTGGGCTTTGTTTAGAAGTGGTTTGGATGCATTTTCGGTTGTGTTTGGTGGCCGAAAATTGAGGTTGGATGAGAGCAGCGAGTTTAGGTGCTTTCATTGAAGCAATTAATGCATGATGATGCATTAATCCTCTGCTTTGATGTGTTGAAACAGGGGAGGCATCTTTGGATCCAAGAGTTGTTGATTCGGAAGCTTGATTTGGTGCTTTGGCTTGAAGTAAAGAGGAAATCGGTGAGTGAAGTTGGGTTTTCAGCTTTTAAACCAAGGTTTGAAGGTTTTGGGAGCTTAGTTTAAGTCTAAACAACTTTGCTAAGCTCAAGTGTAAGTTTTCGGAATTTCTCTCTAGTGGTGGCCATGATTTTGTTGTGATGCAAAATGATGATTTGCATGTTTTAATTACTGTTTTGAAAGCATGTTTTAGCATGGTTTTTGCTGATGTTGTAAGCCATATGTTGAAGGTAACTCTAGGTAGGAGTTCCTTGCTTTTGTACATTGATTAAATGTGGATTGATGCTTTGAAATGCATGATGAAAATGGCTTGGTTTAATGCTTTAAAACAGTGGATTAAATGATGAAAATGATGTTTATTGGCAAGTGATGTTTTGAAAAGGTTAAGGTCACTAAGGTGGTTAAAAGTCCTTGAGTGAGCCTTGTTACTTAAGAGCATCAAGGTGGTTAAAAGTCCTTGGATGATTCTTGTTGCGGACACTAAGGTGGTTAAAAGTCCTTAGGTGATCCTTCCATGGTGTTTAAAAGTCCATGGGGCCAAGGTGTTTAAAAGTCCTTGGGGCCAAGGTGTTTAAAAGTCCTTGGGGTGATTCAAGCAATGGACACAAAGGTGGTTAAAAGTCCTTGTGTGGTCCTCATTCATGGTGTTTAAAAGTCCATGGCCAAGGTGTTTAAAAGTCCTTGGGGCCAAGGTGTTTAAAAGTCCTTGGGAAGTTGATGAACTTGTTTTAAGAAATGGAATGTATCACTTGAGCCAATATGACATGTATGTTTATGTTGAAGCATGAGATTGCTTGTTTAAAGTATGCTTTTGAGCATGTACAAAGGTTGATTTTAAGCATGTTTATAAGTGGTTTTAATTGCATTATTGAATGGTTTTTAAGAGCATTCCTCACTAAGCTTTTGCTTACGCTCTCTTCGTTTTCTTAATTCAATAATGCAGAGCATTAGAGAACCTTGAGGGGCAGCAAGGAGGGCAAGCATTCAAGTACAAGTAAAACTCAATGTATGGAAGGTTTTATAAGTACTTTTTAGCTTTTGGGTAATTTGGCAATGGGGGACCAATGTGTATGTTTTGGGAGGTGTTTGGGACTCCCTAAGTATGTTGAATGTTGTTAAGATTGCTGGTTTTTGAATTGGATCATTACATGCTTGTTTTGAAAGTTTTGTGCTTGAGTAGCTAGCTTGTGTAGGAAGCATGCCTATAGAATTGGGGCTTTTTGCATATGATGTTAGATTGTTGATTTGATGATGCCTATAAGTTATATATATGTTGAATTGCATGCTGGTAAAGTTTGGTGACATTTGGAGCATGTTTGAATGATCTATTGCATGTTTTGGAATGCATTTTGCTGCAATCTGTGCAGGCGTTTCGGAACAGTGTGCACTGTTTCGGAACGGGTGCCTTGTATGAACCCAGGCGTCCGAAACGGTATGCACCGTTTCGAAACGATTTGGTCTCTGCCAAGGCCATGTTTCGGAACCCGTTGCGGAACGACCCGTGTTTCGAAATGGGGTCTACCTGTTTCGGAACGGTCGACCGTTAGGGGCTGACATTGGGAGTTATATGTTTTGAATTGTTTGTGTTTTGGTCCTGAAACTTGTTTCTTCAATTGCATGAGCTTGGGAAGTCCTTTTGAGCTGAAATTTCAAAGAGAAGCATGAAACCTGATTAATTTCATGTTGGTAACTTTAATTTGGGTGAAGTCCTTTTAATTATCAGAAATTACAATTTGGTCCCTAAAGTTGTAATTTGTTCAATTGGGTCCCTGTTTGATCTCTGATGTTTGTGATCTTTGAGTATGATGTTTGTGTGATCACAATTAGGACTAATGTGCATCTATACAAGATTAAAAAGGAAAAAAAGGGTCGTTAATCAAGGTTGACTTTCGGGTTGACTTTGGTTTTCCCCGTGTGACTTTCTTAATTCGGGTCAACCGTCTAGGCCGGGTTAAGGGGGTTACATTCAGCTTTGAAACCAATGTTTTGAAGGTTTGGGAGCTTAGTTTAAGTCTAAGCAACTTAGCTAAGCTCAAGAGTAAGTTTTCGGAAAAACTCTCTTGGTGATGAACCATGGATTGGTTGTATGCAATGTGGTTTGTTTGCATGTTTTAAATCCTGTTTTGAAAGCATATTTAGCATGTTTAATTGCTGAGATTATAAGCCATGTGTTGAAGGATGCTCAAGGTAAGAGATCCTTGTTTTTGAACATTGTTAAATATGGTTTGATGCTTAAAGATGCATGATGTTTATGACTTTGTTAAATGCTTTAAAATAGTGGAATATTGTTGTTAATGGTGCATATTGGCAAGTGATGGTTAAGGTCACAAAGGTGGTTAAAAGTCCTTGTGGGAGCCTTGTTTATTTAAGAACAACATGGTGGTTAAAAGTCCATGGTTGGTTCTTGGTTAAGATCACCAAGGTGGTTAAAATTCCTTGTGTGAGGCTTGTTTATTTAAGAACAACATGGTGTTTAAAAGTCCATGGTTGGTTCTTGGTTAAGGTTACAAAGGTGGTTAAAATTCCTTGTGTAAGCCTTGTTTACTTAAGAACTCCAAGGTGTTTAAAAGTCCTTCTGAGATTCTTGTTAAGGACACAAAGGTGTTTAAAACTCCTTGTGTGGTCCTTGTCATGGTGTTTAAAAGTCCATGGATGATTCTTGTTAAGGACACAATGGTGTTTAAAAGTCCATGTGTGGTCCTTGGAAATTATAAAATCACAATGGTGTTTAAAAGTCCATGTGTGGATCTTATGTTGATGTATCACTTGTTGCCAATATGACATGATATGAACTTGAAGCATGAATTGCTGGTTTTAAATGCTTTAGTGCATGTGCAAATGATGATTGATTTTAAGGTTTATAAAGGTGTTTTATAAATGCATTATTGTGTGGTTTGAAAAGAGCATTCCTCACTAAGCTTTTGCTTACGCTCTCTCTTTTCTTAAACCAATAATGCAAAGCATTGAAGTGCATTTTGGGGCAGCAAGGAAGCCAAGCATCCAAGTGAAGATTTAAGCTCATGTATGGTGAACATTTTCTCAAAACTATTAGCTTTTGGGTAATTAGCAATAGGGGACCTATGTTGTTGTTTTGGGAGATGTTTTGGACTCCCTAAGTTGGATTTATGATGTTGATAATGTTGAAACTTGTAATTGGCCTTTGTGATGTGGTTTTGGTATATTGATGCTTGAATGGTTTTCTAAGTAGGATGCATGCCTATAGAATTGGGGATTTTCATAATTGATGCCATGTTGATGTTTGGTTGATGCAATTATGTTCCTTGTATGTTGAATGACCTGCTGGTAAAATTTGGTGGCTTTGGGAGCATGTTAGATAGGTCAATTATGTGATAAACCAGCAACTTTTCTGCAATCTCGGCAGCCTGTTTCGGAACAGGTGCTACTGTATCGGAACGGGGGCCTGAAATGGCCTGGGCGTTCCGAAACGGAAGGAACTGTTCCGGAACGGTTTGGCCTCTGCCAGGCCCTATTTCGGTACCAGTTTCGGAACGGTCCCGCGTTTCGGAACGGGTCTTCCCTGTTCCGAAACACTCGACCGTTGGGCACTGAAATTGTTGGTTATATGTTTTGAAATATTTGCATTTTAGTCCTGAACCTTGTTATTGCAATTAAATGAGTTTGAGATGTCTGTTTGAGCTGAAATTTGACAGAGAAGCATGAAATATGATTAATTATATATTGGTAACTTTAAATTAGGTTAAGTCCTTATAATTTTCAGAATTTACAATTTGGTCCCTAAAGTCTTAATTTGTGCAATTGGGTCCCTGAATGTTCTCTGATGGCTATGATCTTTGAGTATGCTGATTGTATGATCATGAATAGGGATAATATGCATTTAGACAAGTTTAAAAAAAAAGGTCGTTAATCAAGGTTGACTTTCGGGTTGACTTTGGTTTTCCCCGTGTAAACTTCTTAATTCGGGTCAACCGTCTAGGCCGGGTTAAGGGGGTTACATGTTCGATGGTCGTTCGGTGATCCGTTGTAACGCCCTGATTTTGGACCTAGAGGTTTTAAAGGCGGTTTAGGGTATGATGAATCTAGATTAGAGATCAGGGTCAGTTTAGAGTCGGTTCAAGGAAAAATTAAGGTTGTTTATTGAGGTAAACCTCTCGATTTACTCCAATACTCCCCGTGTGACCCGTTCGGTTCGATCTATCATCCGGGCCGAGCTGAGGGGGTTACATCCGTGGTCGACACCGTTCGTCAACGTTGGAGGAGGAAAGTTTCGACAAAGTGTTGAGCTTCAAAACGTCATCCTTTGCCAAAGTATGTCGCCACCATCGAGCTTAGAAGGTGTTAGAGTGTCGTATCGATACGCTAAGCTTAAATTCCAGATTCCAAATTCAAGGGTATCAAGCCCGTATCGATAGAGTTTAGGGTCATATTGATACTGATTGACTTCGTAATGATACGCCTTGACCCCGTATCGATACCATTTTTGTACCCAAATTCCACTAGCCAAAATCCGTACTGATACGCCTAAGCCGTATTAGAACGCCTAAGCCGTATCGGTACGCCCCTTTTTGACCAACGTTGACCTGACCAAAAATGCAAATCCGTATCGATACACCATCACCCGTATCGATACGCTCTACAATGAAATGACAGATTTGATCTGGGTTTTTATCAAATTTAACATGTTGAACGATGTCCAAATGCAATGAAATTTTGCACGCATTTTTATAACACCATAACCTACCTAGAAGTCAATTTTCATGTCAAAATGAATCCATCGAATAGGTTTTTACCTTTTTGAGCCCAATATGCATATTTGGTCATTTTTAAACTAAACTAAAAGGTCATTTAGTGCTTTTAGCAATATTATAAACCTTGCACAACATACACATACGAAAAGGGACATAAATGACTAGTTCAACTACTTTGCCACAATTCTAGGAGTTCATAAAGACAAAACACAGTACATGGAGCTCGTAGTGACTTGTCAAAGATTCCGATTCTATGATCTCTTCGTGGATAATCTTCTTAACATGAAATACATGAAACGGAATGCATTAGGCATACTTTGCCTAGTGAGGTAGTCAAACAATATTAAATCAACATTATGCTTCCCGAATCTTGAATTTAGCAATTGTTGAGTGTGTAAAAGTTCTATTATTTACACCCTTTTTAACCCATATTTCTGCTGCATTCAAGTATCATTGCATTGCATTTAGGTTAGTTTTCAGCAAAACATCACAAATTTGTAAAAGGCACGGATTCTACTAAAAATGGCTGATTTTGAAGGTTGCTGCTATCGTAGACGGAGAAGGTAGGCGCAGGGTAGAGAAGCAGAAGAGCTGAACTGGACAAGCAGACGACGAGGACGAAGCTGCCATGGAGCTGTCGTGGCAGCATGGTGACAACAACCTTATGAAGAGGAAAAGTAAAGTGGACCTCGATAGATAGAGAAAAATCTGCTCGTCTGTCGTGTGAAAGCCAAATATTTTTCCAAGCCCCGGATCAAAAGATATGACAAGCCAAAGCTCAAGGAGAGGAAATCCCTAGAAACAAGGATGGCGGCTGCAAAGTAGGAACTTTAGAGATTAAGTCTTTATTAGAATCTTACTTTTAATTAAAGTTATAATCCTTGTTAACTTAGAATACTTGAGCCCAAAGCTTATATAAGGGCATAGATTTTAACCTAGGAGAGGAGATAGATTACATACCCCATAACCGACATCAAAAACCCCTCCGCCGTCTGTCCGTCGCCGACATGTTCTAAATTCCCCCTAGGGCCACGAGTTGTTTTGTAAAGTAGTTGCAAGGGTTGTTTTGTTTTAGGATTTTCCAAGTTCAATAAAATAAACTTCAAGTTCTCTTATTTTGGTTATTAATATCTTGCAAGAGCATCGGGAGAGCATTGTGAGGTTATCTATTTACTTAGCATCGGGAGAGTTAAGTATACGAAAGAAATAAGAGCAAGTTCTCTAGTTTATAGTTGAACTATCTTGTGCCTAGGGATAGGGCAAGGTTAAGTGGCTAAGGAAGAATTCATACACATCGGTGTTCATCCTTCGATTCACGCCGGGAGGTATCATCAAAGACGTGTTCATCGACAGACTTGGACCTAGGGATAGGCCAAGGCAGGTCTGGGATTCTTGCCAAACTTGAAGTACGGAGTTGGTGTGTTTGCTGCCGCGACAACCAACGGACAGCCGCCGCGACAGGTGCTGCCGTGACGGGCACGACGACAGAACTGGAGTTCCTATGCAATGCAATACCTGCACTACCGAGCAATTCAATACCAGCCCATTCTCTCTATCTTGATATCTCAATTATTTTATTTACGTTTTTCCTTATTATTTTCGTGACAATTCTCTTAAATATTTTCTTTACTTCGTGCAGTGAAATAAGGTGAAGCTATTAGCCCAATCCCTGTGGAGACGATATCCGATACTTCGTATCACTTTACTACTTGCGTCGTGTACACTTGCACTACAATTGCGATAGACTCTTTTACACGCAACAAGTTTTTGGCGCCGTTGCCGGGGATTGGCAACATAACTACACCTTTCTTCTATTGCACTTTTCGTTTTTTGTTTTTATTTTTCTTTTTCTATTTTTCGTAGTACTTTCAACTCTTGCTTTTCACAAGGTTTTCTTGTTTATGCACAGATCTAAAAGAGGTGAAGATCCTGAGTTTAAATTAGATCCAGAGATCGAACGTTCCTTCAATCTCAAGAAACAACTTCGCCACCTTTTAGACAGGAACGAATACCTTGAGGAACAGCTAGAGAAGATGGCCCGTAATCCGCCCGTTGGTGGAGGTATACCGCCTGTCGGCGACCCGCTTGCGGCAGATGGACGACGGTCATGTCGAGACTACATGTTGAACGATCATGTAGAGCTGGAGACCACGCTGCCGGATATTGATGTTGACAACTTTGAGCTTAAACCTGTCATGTTTAGTATGATCAACAATGTCGGGCAGTTTAGTGGTGCTGTGACAGAGGATGCTAGGGAGCATCTCAAAACGTTCCAGGAGATCTGTGGTTCGTTTAGACTGCCAGGAGTTAGTCCGGAGATACTGAGGCTTCGGTTATTTCCCCATTCATTGAGGGACAGAGCTAAAACTTGGTGGAATAAACTCACGCCGGGTTCAATCGTAACTTGGGCAGATTTATCTCGTGAATTTTTATCTCGTTTTAATCCTTCGCATTTATCTGAGCGATTACGTAACGAAATTGCTACTTTTCAACAGGAAGATGACGAGCCGATGCACGAGGCCTGGGACAAATTTACTACTCTTCTAAGGAACTGCCCAATGCATGGGTTTCCCGTCTGGAATCAGGTAACTAAATTCTATAATGCTGCCAACTTACAAACTCGCATTCGAATTGATTCGGCAGCAAATGGATTATTATTGGATAAAGATCCAGACGAGGCATTAGAAGTCTTGAAAAATCTAGCTAAGAATGAGGAGCAGTTTCCGACAGCTAGAAGAGGGGGTAAACGGGTACTTGCTGTCAAGGACTATGAGGCCGACAGCACTATGAAATCACATGTAGCATTCCTTACTAAAACAATGAAAAGGTTATTGAATGAAGATGAATTACAAGGATTTGCTGTCGAGGAGGTTTGTACCATCTGTGAGGGAAATCATAGTCGGGATGAGTGCCCAATACAAATAGAAGAGGGAAAATATGTTGGAAACTACAAGCCGAATTATAATTCCAACAATTACAATCCTAATTGGAGGAAGGATCCCAAATTTTCCTGGAGTAGTCCTAACAACGCCCTGAATCCGCAAGCACACAATCAGAATCAGGGAGGACCGAGATTGCTGACGCGACAGCAACTGCCGCAGCACCTGCCGCCGCAGTAGCAACATCAGCCACCACCTGCCACGAGCAGCATATTGGAACAGACGCTGGCCACTTTTATGTCTTAGACCGGTACGTATATGGAGAATATGAATCAGTTTGTCAAGAAGACGGAAACCTTTATGGATAAAACCGAGATGAGGATGACAAATCATGAAGCTACCTTGAAATCTCTAGAGACACAAATGGGTCAGGTTTTGCAACACATTAAGCCGAGGCAGAATGGAGGATTTCCTAGCAATACTGAAAATGCTAGAACGCCCACACATGAGCAATGTAAGGCAATTACTACTAGGAGTGGGAAGAAACTACCAGGGCCGGAAAAAGAAGCTGAAACAGAAAAGGAACCTGCCTTGGATAAACCTGCCGAGGAAGCTGCCCCGACAGGTGATAAACAGACTGCTGCCGATGAGCCTGTCACGACAGCAGAAGCGACAGAGGAGAAAAAAGATGATTATCGTCCTCAGATTCGCATGCAGTGGGAAGGACGTATTGCTGATTATCGTCCTCCACCACCTTTCCCTCAACGGATACAGCAAGCTAAGCATGAATCTCAACTTAAAAATATTTATGATATATTAAAGCAAGTTCATATTAATATTCCGCTGTTAGATGCCGTTAGGGAGATGCCCGGTTATGCTAAATTCCTCAAGGATGTTATGTCTAAAAAATCTAAACTTGGGGAACTCGAAACAGTAAAGATGACAGAAGGTTGCATGAGTATTCTCCATCGGCAGCCACCCCAGAAAAAGAAGGATCCAAGGAGCTTCATCATACCTTGCGTAATCGGAAACAAATTTATGGGTAAGGCACTTTGTGATCTTGGTGCTAGTGTTAACTTAATGCCAAAGTCTGTTTTTCAGAAATTAGGTATTGGAAAGGCACGGCCCACGACAGTAACTCTGCAGCTGGCAGACCACTCTTACGTTCATCTAGAGGGAAAGATTGAAGATATTCTGGTAAGAGTGGATACGTTTATTTTTCCTGCTGACTTTCTTGATTTAGATTGTGAGGTAGATGAAAACGCACCAATCATCCTTGGGCGACCCTTCTTAGCCACGGGAAGATCACTGATTGATGTGGAGAAAGGAGAACTCACCATGCGAGTGAACGATCAAGAGATTAAGTTGAATGTTCTCCAAGCGATGAAACATGCTGATGTGGACGAGGAATGCAAGGCTATCACTGATGTTACCCTTGATCAACCCTGCATCAGGTCGGGCTGTCACGATATTAAATTTGGTCACTGCCACGGCAGCCACCTGGAAGACTGTCACGACAACAACGACGACAGCACCGACGACAGCAACTCCTCTGAATCTGATACATCTGATAGTGAAGATCAGGAGGAGGTAAACTGGTTAGGCAATCATCCAGGTAAGTTATTCGAACCTTTGAATTATACTTCGGATAACCATGTAATCCAAAAGCCATCTATTGTTGAGCCACCTGCCTTAGAACTTAAACCCCTGCCAGGGCAGCTTAAATATACTTTTCTTGGTTTAAATGATACGTTGCCCGTAATCATCTCTTCTAAGCTACCGCAGGAACAGGAACGACAACTAATCGACATGCTAAGGCAGCACAAAAAGGCAATTGGATGGACGATTGCTGATATACATGGCATTAGTCCGGCATTATGCATGCACAAAATCCTCCTCGAGGAAGATCATAAGCCGAGTATAGATGCCCAAAGGCGGCTAAACCATGCGATGAAGGAGGTAGTGCGTAAGGAGATAATTAAGTGGTTAGATGCTGGTATTATTTACGCCATCTCCGACAGCAAATGGGTAAGCCTGGTGCAATGCGTTCCAAAGAAAGTAGGAATGACCGTGGTAACCAATGAGAACAATGAGTTAATCCCAACCAGGACTGTGACCGGTTGGAGGGTTTGTATGGACTATCGGAAGCTTAACAAAGCTACCCGAAATGACCACTTTCCTTTACCCTTTATTGATCAAATGCTTGATAGATTATCGGGTAAACCTTACTATTGTTTTCTTGATGGTTATTCAGGTTACAATCAAATCGCTATCGCACCAGAGGATCAAGAAAAGACGACTTTTACATGCCCCTACGGAACATACGCGTTTAGGAGGATGCCGTTTGGACTCTGTAATGCACCTGCCACCTTCCAAAGGTGCATGATGGCTATATTCTCCGACATGGTAGAGGACTTCCTGGAGATTTTCATGGATGATTTTTCCGTCTTTGGAGACGATTTTGAGAGCTGCCTCGGCAATCTACAAAAGGTACTTGAAAGATGTCAAAAAGCTAATCTTGTTTTGAAATGGGAAAAATGCCACTTTATGGTAGATGAAGGGATAGTCCTAGGCCATAAGATTAGCTGCCGTGGGATAGAAGTCGACAGGGCCAAAATAGAAGTAATAGAGAAGCTGCCGCCGCCGACCACAGTCAAGGACATTAGGAGTTTTTTAGGGCATGCTGGTTTTTATCGAAGATTTATTGAAAATTTCTCAAAAATCATCAAGCCCCTATGCCATCTCTTAGAGCAGAACCGACCCTTTGAATTTAATGATGAATGTACTGAAGCATTCAAGGTTCTAAAAGAAAAACTAGTGACAGCCCCCATAGTACAACCATCAGACTGGACACAGCCATTTGAGATTATGTGTGATGCTAGTGACTATGCTGTCGGGGCAGCACTTGGGCAGCGCAGAGATAAGCTGTTTCATGTCATATACTATGCCAGCAAGACATTGAATGACGCCCAAGTGAACTACATCACCACAGAAAAGGAGCTGTTAGCTGTGGTGTTCTCCATCGACAAGTTTCGTTCTGACATACTTGGAACGAAAGTAATAGTGCACACCGACCATTCTGCCCTAAAGTATTTGTTCGCAAAGAAGGATGCAAAGCCTAGATTGATACGGTGGATCCTGCTATTGCAAGAGTTCGACCTTGAGATCAAGGACAAAAAGGGGACAGAAAATCAGGTGGCAGACCACTTGTCAAGGTTGGAGAAGGGACAGAGTCTACCAATCGATGAGACAAACATACTGGAGACCTTCCCTGATGAGCAGCTCTTTGCTGCCGCAATCGCTACCGCGACAGCCATGGCGGTAGGTAAGTCTTCTGAACTCCCTTGGTATGCTGATTTTGTTAATTTTATAGTTAGCGGAATACTTCCTTCTGATCTAAATTATCAAGCTAGGAAGAGGTTCCAAAATGATGTTAAGCATTATTATTGGGACAAACCTCTTCTTTTCAAAATATGTGTAGATCAGGTTATAATGAGGTGTGTACCACAAGAAGAGCAAGAAGAAATTCTCCATCACTGCCATGCTTCACAATATGGAGGTCACTTAGGAGGCAATAAAACTGCTGCCAAGGTGCTGCAGTCGGGGTTCTACTGGCCGACACTATATAAAGATGCACAAGAATTTTACAAGAACTGTGACAGGTGCCAGAGGACAGGTAACATCTCGAGGAGAAACGAGATGCCACTGCAGAACATTCTAGAAGTCGAGATCTTCGACGTTTGGGGGATTGATTTTATAGGACCTTTTCCATCTTCATGTGGAAATATATACATCCTCCTAGCAGTGGATTATGTCTCCAAGTGGGTAGAAGCAATCGCAACTCAAAAGAATGATGCCAAAACGGCCCAAAATTTTTTGCACAAAAATATTTTTTTCTAGATTTGGCATCCCCAAGGCGATTATCAGTGATGAAGGGAGACATTTTGATAATAGGGTAATTGCTGCCGCCTTGAAGAAATATGGTGTCAAGCACAGGATCGCGACAGCATACCACCCACAGACCAATGGACAAGCTGAGATATCTAATAGGGAAGTTAAAAACATTCTTGAGAAGATGGTTAAGCCAACTAGGAAAGATTGGTCTTTACTCCTTAATGATGCATTATGGGCATATATGACAGCTTTTAAGACTCCATTGGGCATGTCTCCATACCGACTGATTTATGGAAAAACCTGTCACTTGCCTGTCGAGATCGAGAACAAAGCATATTGGGCAATCAAGGCAGTGAATATGGACTTGGACAAGGCAGGCCAGAAAAGGCTGTTAGATTTAAACGAGATCGAAGAAATACGAACAATGGCCTACGACAATGCAAGAATTTACAAGGAGAAAACTAAGAAGTGGCATGACAGGAAGCTGCTGCCACGACAGTTCTGCCCAGGGCAGCTTGTGTTGTTGTTCAATTCTAGACTGAAACTCTTCCCAGGAAAGCTAAAGTTTAGATGGTCTGGCCCGTTCCAAGTGGTACAAGTTTTTCCCCATGGTGCCATCACTATACGATCATTAAAAGACGGGCACCAATTCTAAGTCAATGGACAGCGCCTCAAGCATTATCAGGGGACTGAAGCCCTAGGAATACAGGAAGTGGTTACTTTAGGAGATGCCCCACAAGGCATCCCTAATTTAACTTAAATTTTATTTTTATTATTTATTATTAGGAAATTAGGTTATTTTATTCGAATAATGTTTTTTATATTTTCTGTTTTTAGGAAATAAAGGAGTCAAGAAGAAAAGGAGAAGTGACTCAAACCCACCATCCATCCATCAGCCCAACAGAGCCCATCTATTGAAGTCTGTCGTTTCGGCTGCCACCGCAGACGGATAAGACAGGCTGTCAACAGACTGACACGGCAGACGCAGAAGCGTGTGACAGACACGTAACAGACGCATTAATGCGTGGCAGACGCGTCAGACACGCCAACTCGCAACAGTCGCTCTGTTATTCACGCCTGCCGTTACAACATTAAACGGGCAGACCCTCGACCGCTATAAAACCCCGTTTTCACTTCCATTTTTCATCACTTCTGCTTATTCTTACTTGCTTTCTCCTCTCGTTTTTCTTTGCTTTCTTTACTTTCAAACCCTTGCAGCTAATATGTCTTCTAGACAGACCCGCCGCAGTGCTGCCTCAGCCTCTTCATCAGCAGCACAGTCACCCTTCGAAACTAAGGAATTATGGGAGGAAAGGGGCTTCATCTACATCCGCAAGGCACCGAACATGGGGCTCCGACCATTCATCGCAATGGAAATAAGGAATTTGCTATGGGAGCAGTTCGCCGAACAACCGGGAGAACTAAATGACACGTTGGTGAGGGAGTTTTATGCTGCCATCGACAGCAAAACGACAACCTCAGTCACCGTTCGAGGGGTAGAGGTGCCATTTACAGCTGACAGCATCAATCACATGTATGGCCTATATTTTGGCCCCGACGATGACGCCCACCAGCAATTTTTAGAGACCCTCGATGCTTCCGCCTACGGTGCTGTCATGGCGGAGGTGACAGAGGAAGGAACAACATGGACCACAAGCAAAAAGAACCCCAACTCTGTAAAAAGGGGGCAGCTGCTCCCAGAAGCAAAGCTATGGAACGCTTTCATCAAGAAGCGTATCCTGCCGTCCTCCCATCACACGACGGTGAACCAGCAGCGGTTGGCTCTCATTCAACGTGGGCCGCTATATGAGGGAAAGCATCTTGGACTGTACATTCCGCTCCTCTTCCCGTCTTTGCCTACCGTTCATGATCACTCTCCTTTGCCGCTGCGCTGCTGTCCCAGAGACCAGCACCGACAAACTAATCAAGGGCAGAGGCTGGACAGAAAACAATATTACCAGCCTCATGGAGCTGATAGTCACAACACCTATCAACTCCTTCAACCCAGCTGCCTCCCCATCAGATTCAGACGAGGAACCTGCCACTGAACCTGTCGCCGCCACCACCCAGGCAGACCAATCTGCCCAGATCCTAGCTGTGATACAACGGGTGGAAGAAAGACAAATGGGGCTGATGACATTCATCCGGGATTTCGCCAACTCGACGGTAAATTTTATTACCAACACTTTAAATTATCCCGATGTTATTTTGCCCACTTTTCCTGCCCACTATTTCCACATCCCCTCCCCTGTCCACACACCTACACCTCCTGCCTCTCCACATACCCATTCCACCGCTTCCACCCCATCACCTGCCCCGACGGCAGCTGCGAGTCCTCCGACCGACAGCCCCGCACGAGGAACGAAGCGGCCAGCCACAGCTGACAGCGAGGAGGAACCTCTGATTCGGAGGAATTTGGAGAGGGAGTTTACGCCTGTCAAGAGGCAGAAGCACGTGACCGACAGAAAATTAATGCCCAAGGCTAGCACCACCACCAACAACACTTGGGATAGCGGCAACAGCTCCGACATCCAGCTCGTGGAGCAACCTGTCCAGCCTCCACCACAGCCCAGACGCCGCCGCCAGATCCGTGTCAGCAGCAGCGAAGACAACGACTAAAATTTAAGTCTTTTATTTTTCTTTTCTTGCTGCCTGCTTATATATATTTTGTGATGTACCTGCCTTCATTTTATCTGTCATTTTGCATTGAGGGCAATGCAACCCTCGAGTTTGGGGGTGGCACCCTCCATAGTAATGGAGTCTTAGTACATCTTTTTATTATTATTGTGTCTTTTATTTAATTAAGTTTTCTTAAAAAAAGATTAAACTGTTGGCTTAAAACTGTGAAGTTAAATTACCTATCATGACAGCTCTGTCGTGGCAGCATCTTTAGGATAGTTTAAGGAGAAGTTTAGAGCCTTTCTATAGTTCTGAAAATCTTAAACACCATTGTGACTGTTATATTGCTTAGATTTCTCTTAGCCAAACTAGAATAGGATGCTTAGTACTTGAATAGCCCCTAGAGGTGCCTAACACTGACTCTAGGAAAAGAAGTTTAGCAAAAGAAACTCAAAAATCTAGAGGTGCCCGAAACCGGCTCTAGGAAGCTAACTAGAGGTGCCCAAAACTGGCTCTAGAAAAATTTTAGCTTGAAAATAGAAGAAAAAGAAGCATGAAAATGTGTCTTCAAGAAAATAAACTTTGGCATCGAAATTCGAGTTAAAAAGTTGAATATTCTAGTGAAACTAAGAGAGTCTTAGCATATAACTATTCACAAGCATGCACACACTGCACGAGAGCTATAGGGAGATTCCGGACAGATCCTAACCTTTCCGACAGGTTGCTGCCGCCACAGAGATTGAGCGACGGGTAAGGGACAGTTCACTGTTTGAAGGCCAACACAAAAATATTCATTTTTCTTTTAGGTTTAATTGCTTGAGGGCAAGCAAAAACTTGAGTTTGGGGGTGTGTTGAGTGTGTAAAAGTTCTATTATTTAAACCCCTTTGAACCCATATTTCTGCTGCATTCAAGCATCATTGCATTGCATTTAGGTTAGTTTTCAGCAAAACATCACAAATTTGTAAAAGGCACGGATTTTACTAAAAATGGCTGATTTTGAAGGTTGCTGCTATCGTAGACGGAGAAGGCAGGCGCAGGGCAGAGAAGTAGAAGAGCTGAACTGGACAAGCAGACGACGAGGACGAAGCTTCCATGGAGTTGTCGTGACAGCATGGTGACAGCAACCTTATGAAGAGGAAAAGTAAAGTGGACCTCGATAGATAGAGAAAAATCTGCTCGTCTGTCGTGTGAAAGCCAAATATTTTTCCAAGCCCCGGATCAAAAGATATGACAAGCCAAAGCTCAAGGAGAGGAAATCCCTAGAAACAAGGATGGCGGCTGCAAAGTAGGAACTTTAGAGATTAAGTCTTTATTAGAATCTTACTTTTAATTAAAGTTGTAATCCTTGTTAACTTAGAATACTTGAGCCCAAAGCTTATATAAGGGCATAGATTTTAACCTAGGAGAGGAGATAGATTACATACCCCATAACCGACATCAAAAACCCCTCCGCCGTCTGTCCGTCGCTGACATGTTCTAAATTCCCCCTAGGGCCACGGGTTGTTTTGTAAAGTAGTTGCAAGGGTTGTTTTGTTTTAGGATTTTCCAAGTTCAATAAAATAAACTTCAAGTTCTCTTATTTTGGTAATTAATATCTTGCAAGAGCATCGGGAGAGCATTGTGAGGTTATCTATTTACTTAGCATCGGGAGAGTTAAGTATACGAAAAAAATAAGAGCAAGTTCTCTAGTTTATAGTTGAACTATCTTGTGCCTAGGGATAAGGCAAGGTTAAGTGGCTAAGGAAGAATTCATACACATCGGTGTTCATCCTTCGATTCACGCCGGGAGGTATCATCAAAGACGTGTTCATCGAATGACTTGGACCTAGGGATAGGCCAAGGCAGATCTGGGATTCTTGCCAAACTTGAAGTACGGAGTTGGTGTGTTTGCTGCCACGACAGCCAACGGACAGCCGCCGCGACAGGTGCTGCCGTGACGGGCACGACGACAGAACTAGAGTTCCTAAGCAATCCAATACCTGCACTACCGAGCAATTCAATACCAGCCCATTCTCTCTATCTTGATATCTCAATTATTTTATTTACGTTTTTCCTTATTATTTTCGTGACAATTCTCTTAAATATTTTCTTTACTTCGTGCAGTGAAATAAGGTGAAGCTATTAGCCCAATCCCTATGGAGACGATATTCTATACTTCGTATCACTTTACTACTTGCGTTGTGTACACTTGCACTACAATTGCGATAGACTCTTTTACACGCAACAACAATATCAATGCTATGAGTCTATAGTAACAATGTAATGTTCATATTCAACAATAATATCTTTATATTTCAATAGTAACCCTTGGATCGATTCCGGATAGTGGATACGCGAATTCCTATGCCTCACCAAATCATTGAATGGTCTAGTTTTTCCACCTCAGCAATATGACCAACATCACAACACATCTCTCCGCCTCGCCAAATAAATATAGGCCGTAGCCCTAGGACCATGGTCCACCCGTACAACGAGCTCATGAATTCTATGGCATTCCAATTGTATCTAATGTCCTTCGAATCCAAGGTCCGGTGACATTATCAATAATCAACGTTCAATGACAATTACAATATAACACCCAGAAAATTGGTCTAGTCAGAATTGGATTCCGATGACCGGAATATTGATATTAAATATCGAAATATTGAATCCTTGATATAGATTATATTGCTAGAAATATTAACTCAACTCATTTGTAGTTAGGAACCTCATTGATAGTGCTTAAAATCATGTTTTTGAACTTGACGTTTCGATACAGTCAGAATTGTACCGAAACAATCTAGGTAAGGCGTTTTGAAACAATTGTAGGTGTTCCGATATGGTTTAAACGGTTTTAACTAACTTTTGGACTTTTTCTTAACCGTTTCGATACTATTTCACTTGTTTTGAAATGGGTTCCCTGTTTCGAATATATTTAAAGGAAAATTTGAGAAGAAAAGGATAAGGTGATGACTTACATGTTTATTGCTGCCCTTCCCACGTGGTATGGTCAGAAGAGATGACTTATAGTCATCTATATGTTTCTTTTTGGAAAGGATAAAGGATAGATAAATAATACTATAAGCTTACCTTAGTTGGGAGGAAACCTTTTTATTTGTTTAAGGGGAGGTGGAGAAATGATTAAAGGATATAATTGTTAAAATGAATATAAAAGCAAAGCTTTCCTTTTTGTGTTATTTCACCGAGACTAAAAGCTCATCTTTTGATTTAAAAGATTAAGCTCACACCTCCATTGCCATCTTCAACCTTAAGCAGCACACACCTCTTTAATTGGGAGCCATAAGCATAGACTTCCCTTGAATAAAGATCATCAATTCATAGCTATCGATCGGGTAAGTAGAAACCCTAAGTTAATCATCGATTCTCTTCATCATTGAATGGCTAATTTCAAGCATTAAATTTAAGCCTTGTTTAATAGCTTATGGCTATTCACATAACGATGTTGTCGTGTTGATTTTAATGAACCCTTATTGTTTTTCCTAGTTCAAGAAGTGGAAAAAGTTAATCCATCGTCTTCATCGAAAGCTAGAAATAAAGGTATCGCCATCCGAGAGCCTTAGAAGCTCCGAATTGTCAAGGTGAGTGTAGTCGGAGTCTCGAAATTAGGCAGGGAGCCTTTCTGAATTTATCGTTATTGATTTTATATGATTTACTAACTATTAAATTAAAGGGGCTTTGTATAAAGCATCATTGAAAATCATTGAAGGATTGACATATAGAATCATTGACATGAGTTTATTGATATTGCCTATTGTTATGGCTACATGATTATTGTGATATTGACATTGAATCATTGATATTGAACTATTGTTATTGAATCATTGATATTAAATTATTGTCACTGAACCATTGATATTGAGTTATTGTTATCGGACCTTGGGATCGAAGTATTGGATATAATTGGCATGTCATAGAATTCACTAGCTCAGTGGTACAAAGTTTATACGGTGTAGTGGAGGGATGTGATATGTGCTGGTCAAAAACGGTGTAGTGGAGGAATTTGTGTATCCAAATACGGTTGAAATCGATCCAAGGAAGAATGTTGATTTTTGATGTTGCATTGATGAAATGATTATGACATTGCATTGTTATGATATTGAGTTATTGATATTGATGAATTGATTTATTGTTTCCATGATCATTGTTTAGTTAATATTATGAATGTCATCAAAGCATGAAAATATACTAAGTGCATTTATTGTTATTGGCTACATCACTTAGACTATGTAGTCTAATGCATTCGTTATCCATACATTTCAGGATAAAGAAAGTACCAGATCAAGATCGAGATTAGCTGGAAGTTTGGCAAGTCACCGCAAGATTAATGTAAAGTACTTTTGTCCCTTTGAACTCCTAGAATGGTGGCAAAGTAGTCAAAGTAGTCAATATCGATATTTTGTTTATATGTATAAAGGCTATGTGCTTTGTGCGGCTAAAGTGCTCTAAATGACTCGATATGTTTGCTTGGAAATGGCTTAAAATGCATATTTGGCCTAAAAAGGTGAAAACATGGTAAACATATTCGAATGATGATGAAAATTGGCATGAGAATAGTTTATATCATTGGAATAATGTGTGTAAAGTTTCATTGCATTTGGACATTGTTCATAGACTAAACTGAATAAAAACTAGCAAGAATCTGTCATTACAAGTCAAGCCGTATCAAAACGGGTGATGGCGTTTCGATACGGGTATGCATAATTGAGCCCAGGGGTCAGGGCGTATCGAAACAATTTAAGGTTGTTTCGAAACATTTTGTCTATGGAATTCCTTGTTTCGATATGAGTTAAAAACGTATCGAAACTAGTCAAAGTCAAAGGTATTCAACCCGTACCGATACAGGTCTTGCCCGTATCGATACGGTCATGAGGGAAAAGTCAACATGGTTGACCATCGTCCATCGTATCGAAACAACCTTGAGTGTTTCGATACAGGGTTAGTTAAAGTGGTTGAAAGCCTAATCTGAAAGTCTACACTGTTCACTTTTGGGTCACTGAGTTTTGCATGAGTAAATTGAATGGGTAAATGATTTCATTTAAGCATGAGATTTTATATACTAATCAATGTTGCACTGAATTTCATTGTGGTTTAGTTTAATGCATCGAAGGACCCCTAGTTTACAAGATTTATAGAATAGTCCCTAGAACTTGTAAAAGTTATAAAATGGTCCTAAATGGTTAATTGTGGTCTTCTTATGAATGAATTGGACTAATATGTATATTGATAATGTTTGTTTGTGTAATATGGATTATATGTTATTAATAAGATGAAATTTTATAGTACCGATAACCGCATCGTTCACCGGTAACACGCTCTGACCCGGTTCTCGACCAGGCCGAGAAGGGGGTGTTACGTACAATGTTTCCAGTATCCTTATCAATAAGCAATGTTCCAATATCAATGTTCTATATCAATAACAATAACGTTGGCAATGTTCAATGGTCTCAATGACAATATCAATAACTGATGATTTATTTCCAATGTTTCGATAACAATGACTATGTTAATAGCAATGCATAATGACAATGACAATATCAATGTCCGATATTCAATGCTATACTTACCAATTCTAACCAATGTATCCACTTAATGGTTCGATGCAACATCTCTTAGAAAATTGAGTTAACAATTATAAATTTGATAGCAATGAATTTGGGAAAGACACCAAGCCTAATCCCGAAACTCCGACTACACTCACCTCGAAAATTCGAATTGATGATACGATATCGAAATCAATATAACGATAACAAAATCGATATCTAAGCTAAGAAAATCAATAGGGAATTTATTAGAATTGATGATACAATATCCAAATCAATATAACGATAACAAAACCGATATCTAAGCTCAATTTAGACAATAACGATGAATTATCCATGGATAGTCAAAACCCTAACTTGAGAATACACTCAATATTTCCATGGTTACTAAAAATTGCTTGAGGGAATAAACTTACCCGATTGATAGCAATGATTCGATACTAATAAATCAAAGGAAAATTAAGTTTCAAACCAAGCTCCAATGGAGGTGCTAGCTTAGTTGAAAATGAAGATGATATCAAAGCGTTAGCTTTTTCCTTTGTTTTATGGGATAAGTTTTCTTAAACCCATATGTTTTAATTGTGAGGTTTTTTTTCAAGTGAAGGAACTCCACCAGATTACCCCACGTAGTGGGTGATTAATATTACATAGGGGCTAATTGCAAGGTTAGTCCCTCAACTCTCGGTGTTCTATGATTTTTCCCTTAAACTATCCATTTCTGCAGTTTAGTCACTAAATGTTCTCTAGGTATTCTATAAAGGTCCTTAAATAATAACAATTCGACACAATTAGAGTCCAATATCAATGTGATTGGCTTTATAAAAATGGTTAAAACAATATTTGGTACCCTTATCAATTAGAGTCCAATATCAATGTGATTGGCCTCAATTCGACTCAATTAGAGTCCAAGTTCCGATGACATTATCAATAATCAACGTTCAATGACAATTACAATGTTTCTAGTACCCTTATCAATAAGCAATGTTCCAATATCAATGTTCTATAGCAATAAAAATAACGGTGACAATGTTTAATGATCTCAATGACAATATCAATAACCGATGATTCATTTCCAATGTTTCGATAACATTGACATGTCAATAGCAATGCACAATGACAATGACAACATCAATGTCTGATATTCAATGTTATACTTACCGATGCTTACCAATGTATCCACTTAATGGTTTGATGCAACATCCCTTAGAAAATTGAGTTAACAATGATAAATTTGATACCAATGAATTCGGGAAAGGCACCGAGCCTAATCCCGAGACTCCTACTACACTCACCTCGATAATCCAAAGCTTTCAAGGCTCTAGGATAGCAATTCCTTTGTTCATAGCTTTTGTTACTTATTGTGGATGATCACTTTCCATTTATTGAGCTAGGAAAATCAATAGGGAATTTATTAAAATGGATGATACGATATCGAAATCAATATAATGATATCAAAATTGATATATAATCTCAATTTAGACAATAACGAAGAATTATCCATGGATAGTCAAAACCCTAACTTAAGATTACACTCAATATTGCCATGGTTATTAATAATTGCTTGAGAGAATAAACTTCCCCGATTGATAGCAATGATTTGATACTAATAAATCAAAGGAAAATTAAGGTTGAAATCAAGCTCCAATAGAAGTGCTAGCTTAGTTGAAGATGAATATGATATCAAAGTGTTAGCTTTTCCTTTGTTTTACTGGGTCAGTTTCCTTAAACCATATGTTTCAATTGAGAGGTTTCCTTCAAGTGAAGGAACTTCACTAGATTACTCCACATAGTAAGTGATTAATATTATGAAGGGGCTAATTACAACGTTAGTCCTTCAACTCTCATTATTCTATGATTTTCTCCTTAAACTCCTTATTTCTGCAATTTAGTCACTAAAAGTTCTCTAGGTATTTAATTAAGGTCCTTAAATAATAATTTGATTCAATTAGAGTCCAATGTCAATGTGATTGATCTCAAAGAAACGATCAAAACAATATTTGGACATTTTTAGTGTTTCAAATCTTAACATATTGTCTTTCAGAGTTTTTAACTAAGTTTCATCGAATTTTTTATTGAACTTATCAACTTCATATCTTATCTTATTGAAGATTTATCATGTACTTATCAAGTTTTTGGAATTCTTATCAAACTTTATCAAAGTGCTTATCAAAGCTTATCAGGGTTCGTAACTTACAAAGTCGGAGTTTTACCAAGGCTTATCAAAGTTCTTAATGAGCTTTCGAAGATCGTAACGGAGCTTAACTGTGTTTATAACATTACTTATCAGAGTTTCCATTTGAAGCTAAATATCTGATTTCATGTCTTTTTGAAAATTTTCCTTGGAACACTTTTGTACATGAGTATCTTTGGTCCGTGTTTGATTGTATTTGTCTGTGTTACATGTAGCTCAAAGCACATAGCAATGGCTAGTGTCAGAACATATCAGCCCTAACTTCTCATCTTTCCAACCAACTGTCTCCAATCTCTTTACATTTCCCTCGTTACCTCCTACAGTCGCCAATGTATCACATATAGAGGGTCGTCACCCTTGAGTCGTAGCTCATTGACTGTAGTTTAAAAATATACCGTGTACTATGCCAAAGTGTCCAAGGGCTTCCATTATATAGGCAAAGGTTTGGAAATGTTGCATTTTGGTCCCTGATTATTGTGTGTGCAATTGAATGTGTTTGGATGATCCGTTTGAGCTGAATTTTGACATGTTGACATGTTACATGACTAATTGAGGATCGGTAACCTTAAATCCATGAATGTCTCTTTATTTTATGGTCAAATGTATGCAATTAGACACCTAATTGAACTCTGATCGCTGTGCCGTTTTCACCTAAACACTTAATTGAACTTATATGTTAATATTATGCATCTGGAGAAGATAAAAAGAAAAAAAAGGTCATAAATCAAGGTTGACTTTCGGGTTGACTTTGCTTTTCCCTGTGTAATCTTCGTAGTTAGGGTTAAACGTCTAGACCGGGCTAAGGGGGTTACAGAGGGTATCGATACGCCCTTGATGGTCAAACTTCCCAGGCATGTGTCAAATAATCGTATCGGTACGCTGAGGTACCGTATTGGTACGCTCTTGTCCAGTGACTAAAGAGGGCATCGATACGACCCCGTGTACCGGTACGCCCTTACAGATTAAGCAGGCCGTATCAATACGCTCTGAGGTGTACCGATACGTTGTAGTCTACAAATGCCATATATGCAACTTTTGAACCTCTACAACCAAATTAAACCACTCCAACATATAGTCAAACATGCTTGTACACAAATATACATCAATACTAAGATGTACAAGCTAAGGAAAACATCAATATCAACATCAACATTTAAAATCTAAAGCATGCTTCCTAAGAGTCAAGAACACCAAATGACCATAAGCATCCCATAAGGCAGAGTAAACCATCAAAACCAATTTAAAGGCCTTTTACAAACCAAATAAACCACATAAAACTTGCATCAAAAGTAGAGAGTCCAAAACAGATCTCCCAAAGCAAACCATTAAATCCCATTGACAAATATCATTACTAAAGTAAAAGCATAACGTCATACTTGAGCTTAACAATCTCTTGGATCTTCTTAAGCCTCCTCGCTGCCCAAAATGTCTCAATTATCTGCATTGTTGGTAAAAGAGAGTTTAAGCACGATAGCTTAGTGAGCCATGCTCTAAAAACACCAACACAACAATGCAAGCTTTTAAAATCTCTTTCTTGAAATTCATTTCAAAGACCATGATCTTTCTATCTCATGCTTGAAAACCATTTCAAAGCAAATCTCCATTTGAAAATCACAGGTACCATCTATCTATCAATATATCTCATGCACTCAACCAATGCAAATCTCATGGCAAAGCCATACACATGCTTGATGTACAAAAGCATTTCATAAATATCAAAATCTCATATCCATTTCTCATAGCATAGACATCATTTCAACATTGGTACATGTGAATCAAATACATTATCATATATTGGCATTTCATATTTTATCTTTACTCGGATATGTGGATTAGCTTGGCATAGAGCCAAGTCCTACCTTGGTGGAATCTCACATCACCGGACTCTCATGGCGGTATCTCTCTTCGCCACAAAGCTTGGGTGTTTCACCAAGACCTACCTCGATGGTATCTTTCATCATCGGATTCTAACTTTGGATCGGGATGGCACTAACCCCATTGCCCGACTCCAAAGAGCATGTACGAATATTTAGTTTATAGTGCACTTTCATCCTATTGGTCGACTAATTATATCTGGTAATCATCTCATCATTTATGCCAATATATTACATTAAAATCATCATCTCACCAACTATTTTGATGCAACATTTCTCATTATATGTCATCCCATTTCAAAACCACAATTAATGCATAGCATTTAGTCAAAATCTCAAAACTCTTTGCAATGTCATTCTATCTTATGTGATTAATATGAAACATCATTTCATGTCACAAATCATGCATAAAATAGTAGAAATTTGTCTTTCTCAAAACAAGAGCATGTCAAAAGCAATTATGGGCATCAACCACTTTTCGAGAGCAAATCTAAACATACTTACTTCCGGACTTAGGATGGTGTTTCAAACCAATCATTAATCTCCAAACCTTGTTTCCTTGTCCCTCAAAGACTTCTAAAACCATTTGCACTCACTGATAACATTTCGCTTGCTTGCCGAAACAATTTCTAAGCTTCCGACACTTCCGGATCGAGACCAAACACGTCCAAAGATATCTCCCCTGTTCATTACACATAAGAGCAGTGGATTAATGCATCACCATGCATTAAAATCACCAGCCACTCATTCTAACTCGTTGCTCTACACAAAACTAGCATTCCGGCTATCCGAAATAAACGAAATCACCTCCAAACTTTCTCAAACCAAAGCCCAGCCAAGATCTATCAATTTTAACCCTTTCTAAACCTCAATCAACATAAAAAATCAACACAAACAACCTTATATTTCCAGCAACATCAGATCACCAAAAACACCTAAAAAACCACAAATCTAGCATCTCAAACTTAGGAATCCAAACCTATTTAGGATTTATTTGTTAAAACCTCATTCTCAACATTAAATATCATCCAAAATATATTAGAAATCAACCTCAAAACATAGCTCATCAAAGAAATACGAAAATCACCAAGATCTCATCAAGAATCTTGAATTTAACAACTATTTCATGTTTATAACATTAAAACAACTCAAAAACCACAACAAAGGATTGATAACTTGAGAATTTCAGTAAAGAACTGATCATTAGAGGAGAAGGATGAAGATTACCTCTAATAGTTGATCTCTCTTCAATTTGGGCAAGTTTTCTTAAAATCCAAAGCAAAAATCAAAAGGATTTGTTGAAACAAAGATAGGAAATCTTTTAGAATTTAAAATCTCAGCAAACAAAATGGAAATTGATGAGAGAAAAAGTGTTTGGCTGATTGGAAGTTGAGAGAAAATGAAAAGAGAAAACTATCGTGAAATTAGTTATGAAAAAGTCAACTTTGATTTCCTTTTTAATTCTTTTTTATTTCTTTAATTAAATCATTACTAAAAGCTCCCAAATTAAAGAGAAATATGATGAAAACTTTTGGTAAAATTAGCTCTTTAAAGATTCAAAGTTTCAATCCTTTACAAAATAGTCACTAGTCAACTTTTGCAAAAATTGCATTTTGGTCACTATAGAAAAATGTAATATTTCCAAATTATATTTTGTAAAATTGTTTTCACCATAATCATTTATATAATAAATGAGGATATTTAGATATTTTTCCAAATTTTTAAAGCATCCTGAACTAGGTGTTCCCTAAACTAACGTCAAGGGTTCGAATTGTTCCCGACCGGCCCGATTAAACATCTAAAACATCTAGGCCCAAAACCAGGGCATTACAACTCTCCCCCACTTAAGAAATTTCGTCCTCTAAATTTACCTGGTGGAAAAAGGTAAGGAAATTGCTTCTTCATGTCATCCTTCTCGATGTCTCCACGATGTCTCCACAAGACTTTGACCAGCTCAATGGTCTTACCCCGAAGAACCTTACTATCCGTATCCAGAATCTCAACGGGCTCCTCATCATATGTCAAGTTTGGATTCAGCTCAACCTCCTCTACAGGCATAACATGCGACGGGTCCGATCTATACCTCTGAAGCATGAATACATAGAACATATTATGTATCTTTTCTAACTCTGAAGGCAGTCTCAACTTGTAAGCAACATGTCCCACATATTCTATCACCTCGATGTAAACCTCGGATCTCTATCCGATACTATAGACTTTGGCACTCCGTGCAGCCACACGATCTCAGCAATGTACAACTTAGCTAACTTATCAAAGGTATACGTAGTATGCACAAGCAAGAAATGTGCACACTTTGTAAGGCGGTCCACAATCACCCAAACTGAATTCTTTTTCAATGGCAACAACGGAAAACCAGACACAAAGTCCATGGTAACGCTTTGCCACTTCAATTCTGGGATTCTCAATGGCTGCAACAACCGAAAAGGAACCTGATGTTCAACCTTAACCCATCGACACACCATACATTTGCTAACGAACTCGACAACATCCTTCTTCAACCCCATCCAATAGTACTCCTTTTTCAAATCACGGTACATTTTCGTACTACCAGGGTGCATAGCGAAAGGACTACTATGGGCCTCAGTCATAATAGTGCGCCTTATCTTCGCATCATTCGGCACCACTATCCGACTCCCAAAACACAGAGCATCATCTTCGTTGAAACTGAAGTTTGAATGCCATCCTTCCGCAATATCCTAAACATGCGGTACAAGAGAATCATCAAGCAACTGCTTATCCATGATTATCTGAACCGAAGATGCTTTCACTTGCAATTCAGCAACAAGACCACCATCTCACGATACTCAAATAAGAAAAAAAACGCCCTCAACTCCACCGCCACTTTCCTGCTCAAAGCATCAGCCATAACATTGGCCTTTCCCGGATGATACTCGATCGTTAGATCCTAATCCTTAAGCATCTCCACCAAATGTCGTTGCCTGAGATTCTGTAACACCCCAAAAATTACACCCAAATTGTAAACCCTAGATTCGAAAAATCCATAATTTTTAAAACCCTAATTTTCTTTGATGGACTAAATATGAATTTTTATTAAACTTGAAAGTTAATATGAAATTTCTTAAAAGTTTAAGGACTGACTCCGTAAATAATCCTTTTATCAAATTGAATTTTAATTCAATTGGTTTCTACCGTACGTTTATTATTATTATTATTATTATTATTATTATTATTATTATTATTATTATTATTATTATTATTATTATTATAGTTCTTTAATTTTAAATTGAATTCTAATCTATTCGTCTTCTTTTAATTATTTTATTTATTTTTATTCTTTTTATTCTATACCACTTTCAATATTTTACTTAAATTAGGTTTACTCTCCCTATATATATATACACACATAGTTCGAATAAGATCACCCCAAGAACCCTACTTTTTTTATATAGTTTCATGTCGTCAAAATCCCTTATTGATTTGTTAAATTCCTAAGTAATAATTTCTACCGCTCTATACCCCTTCTTGTTCGTTAATCCCTTCAACCCAAGTTTAGTCTGGTATTGATACAGTTGGATCCAATACTTGTGATCATGGAAAATCACATCATTCTATAGGTTGAGTATAGCTTGGCTAAGGTGTGTTTTCTTCCGGTGCTATAAATGAATTATATGTTATTTTTCTATGTGTTGGTGTTACCCTTTATGTTATTATTTATATGTATTATGATTTTTATGGTTGACATTACATGCATACGTTTTCAGAATATGTTTTTACTATGATTTACGAACTGTGGTTTATGGACTGCGATTTATGAACTATGATTCATGGACTTATGGACTATTATTTATGAAGTATGTTTACGGAATATTGGATTCATGGAACTTTGTTTATGAAATTTGATTTTTAATCATCATAACATTGTATGAGCATGTGTTGGGATCTGATCGGGGAAGTTCAGTGGTTTCACCCTTCGGGCTGAATTCCACTTTGGATTGGCGGTTGTAGTGAGGAGTTATGGGGAACTTTCCTCTTGGCGGTTGTAGTTGGGTGCATTGCATTGCGCTTGTGATTTATGTGTTATGCTTTAAAGAATTTTAAGAAAACATTATTATATTTTACGACTATTATTTTCTTGCACTTTAGAGACACACTAAACTCTTTAGCTTACTCCCCCATAGTTTTTCTTTTCAGATATACTCAGACTCTTTAGGCGACATGGTACTTGGATGATCTCATATTTTATTCGGTTATTCTATTATTCAGCATGGAACTATTTTAGTTATTCAAATTATTATTTATTGTTTTCATACTATTTATGTTTTTCGGATAATTTCAACATTCTTTTATTATGGTTTTATTTTAAATATTTCATTTAAACATTCGAATATTTATTATGATATTTATGTTTTATTTATTATAAGTTATTTATCGAATTGTTATTTTTATTTTCAATTAAAGTATAACTTTCAAAATTAGATTTCTTGATGGAAAAATTTTCAAACGTAACTACCTAAATTCGGTCTTTTCTCCTAGGCCGGGTTTAGGAGGTTACATTTAGTGGTATCAGAGCTAAGTTTAACCCTCGGACTGTGGGGCTCACATAAAATTTTAAGCCGAAAATGATTTTTTGCATGCATATTAAATGTTTTGGGGGCAAAATGGGATTTTCTCATAAATTTATTATTTTTAAAGAATTAAAGATCTATTTTGAATAGAGACTCCAAGTACCAACTTTAATTCTAGGATCGTCCCTTTCGTAGATAGGTTATCATGTCATCTCATAGGATCTCTAGATTAGCGATTAATCGTGATCATACTCGTTCTTATGAAATTGAGATCAAAGTCTATATGAAAGCCATGTGTTGTCATTTGTGACCTGATCTAAAATGTCTTTTTAAAATTGTTATCAAAACCTTTCTTTTAAGTACGTCGTTAGTCTGAAAATTTTGAGGACAAAATTTCTTTTAAGGGTGAGAGTGTTGTAACACCCCAAAAATTACGCCCAAATTGTAAACCCTAGATTCGAAAAATCCCTAATTTAGAAAAATAATTTCAAAATCCCTAATTTTTAAAACCCTAATTTTCTTTGATGGACTAAATATGAATTTTTATTAAACATGAAAGTTAATATGAAATTTCTTAAAATTTTAAGGACCGACTCCGTAAATAATCCTTTTATCAAATTGAATTTTAATTCAATTGGTTTCTACCGTACGTTTATTATTATTATTATTATTATTATTATTATTATTATTATTATTATTATTATTATTATTATTATTATTATTATTATAGTTCTTTAATTTTAAATTGAATTCTAATCTATTCGTCTTCTTTTAATTATTTTATTTATTTTTATTCTTTTTATTCTATACCACTTTCAATATTTTACTTAAATTAGGTTTACTCTCCCTATATATATATACACACATAGTTCGAATAAGATCACCCCAAGAACCCTACTTTTTTTATATAGTTTCATGTCGTCAAAATCCCTTATTGATTTGTTAAATTCCTAAGTAATAATTTCTACCGCTCTATACCCCTTCTTGTTCGTTAATCCCTTCAACCCAAGTTTAGTCCGGTATTGATACAGTTGGATCCAATACTTGTGATCATGGAAAATCACATCATTCTATAGGTTGAGTATAGCTTGGCTAAGGTGTGTTTTCTTCCGGTGCTATAAATGAATTATATGTTATTTTTCTATGTGTTGGTGTTACCCTTTATGTTATTATTTATATGTATTATGATTTTTATGGTTGACATTACATGCATACGTTTTCAGAATATGTTTTTACTATGATTTACGAACTGTGGTTTATGGACTGCGATTTATGAACTATGATTCATGGACTTATGGACTATTATTTATGAAGTATGTTTACGGAATATTGGATTCATGGAACTTTGTTTATGAAATTTGATTTTTAATCATCATAACATTGTATGAGCATGTGTTGGGATCTGATCGGGGAAGTTCAGTGGTTTCACCCTTCGGGCTGAATTCCACTTTGGATTGGCGGTTGTAGTGAGGAGTTATGGGGAACTTTCCTCTTGGCGGTTGTAGTTGGGTGCATTGCATTGCGCTTGTGATTTATGTGTTATGCTTTAAAGAATTTTAAGAAAACATTATTATATTTTACGACTATTATTTTCTTGCACTTTAGAGACACACTAAACTCTTTAGCTTACTCCCCCATAGTTTTTCTTTTCAGATATACTCAGACTCTTTAGGCGACATGGTACTTGGATGATCTCATATTTTATTCGGTTATTCTATTATTCAGCATGGAACTATTTTAGTTATTCAAATTATTATTTATTGTTTTCATACTATTTATGTTTTTCGGATAATTTCAACATTCTTTTATTATGGTTTTATTTTAAATATTTCATTTAAACATTCGAATATTTATTATGATATTTATGTTTTATTTATTATAAGTTATTTATCGAATTGTTATTTTTATTTTCAATTAAAGTATAACTTTCAAAATTAGATTTCTTGATGGAAAAATTTTCAAACGTAACTACCTAAATTCGGTCTTTTCTCCTAGGCCGGGTTTAGGAGGTTACATTTAGTGGTATCAGAGCTAAGTTTAACCCTCGGACTGTGGGGCTCACATAAAATTTTAAGCCGAAAATGATTTTTTGCATGCATATTAAATGTTTTGGGGGCAAAATGGGATTTTCTCATAAATTTATTATTTTTAAAGAATTAAAGATCTATTTTGAATAGAGACTCCAAGTACCAACTTTAATTCTAGGATCGTCCCTTTCGTAGATAGGTTATCATGTCATCTCATAGGATCTCTAGATTAGCGATTAATCGTGATCATACTCGTTCTTATGAAATTGAGATCAAAGTCTATATGAAAGCCATGTGTTGTCATTTGTGACCTGATCTAAAATGTCTTTTTAAAATTGTTATCAAAACCTTTCTTTTAAGTACGTCGTTAGTCTGAAAATTTTGAGGACAAAATTTCTTTTAAGGGTGAGAGTGTTGTAACACCCCAAAAATTACGCCCAAATTGTAAACCCTAGATTCGAAAAATCCCTAATTTAGAAAAATAATTTCAAAATCCCTAATTTTTAAAACCCTAATTTTCTTTGATGGACTAAATATGAATTTTTATTAAACATGAAAGTTAATATGAAATTTCTTAAAATTTTAAGGACCGACTCTGTAAATAATCCTTTTATCAAATTGAATTTTAATTCAATTGGTTTCTACCGTACGTTTATTATTAATATTATTATTATTATTATTATTATTATTATTATTATTATTATTATTATTATTATTATTATTATTATTATTATTATTATTATTATAGTTCTTTAATTTTAAATGGAATTCTAATCTATTCGTCTTCTTTTAATTATTTTATTTATTTTTATTCTTTTTATTCTACACCACTTTCATTATTTTACTTAAATTAGGTTTACTCTCCCTATATATATACACACATAGTTCGAATAAGATTAACCCAAGAACCCTACTTTTTTATATAGTTTCATGTCGTCAAAATCCCTTATTGATTTGTTAAATTCCTAAGTAATAATATCTACCGCTCTATACACCTTCTTGTTCGTTAATCCCTTCAACCCAAGTTTAGTCCGGTACTGATACAGTTGGATCCAATACTTGTGATCATGGAAAATCACATCATTCTATAGGTTGAGTTTAGCTTGGCTAAGGTGTGTTTTCTTCCGGTGCTATAAATAAATTATATGTTATTTTTCTATGTGTTGGTGTTCCCTTTATGTTATTATTTATATGTATTATGATTTTTATGGTTGACATTACATGCATACGTTTTCAGAATATGTTTTTACTATGATTTACGAAATGTGGTTTATGGTCTGCGATTTATGAACTATGATTCATGGACTTATGGACTATGATTTATGAAGTATGTTTACGGAATATTGGATTCATGGAACTTTGTTTATGAAATTTGATTTTTAATCATCATAACATTGTATGAGCATGGGTTGGGATCTGCTCGGGGAAATTCAGTGGTTTCACCCTTCGGGCTGAATTCCACTTCGGATTGGCGGTTGTAGTGAGGAGTTCTGGGGAACTTTCCTCTTGGCGGTTGTAGTTGGGTGCATTGCATTGTGCTTGTGATTTATGTGTTATGCTTTAAAGAATTTTAAGAAAACATTACTATATTTTACGACTATGATTTTCTTGCACTTTAGAGACACACTAAGCTCTTTAGCTTACTCCCCCATAGTTTTTCTTTTCAGATATACTCAGACTCTTTAGGCGACATGGTACTTGGATGATCTCATATTTTATTCGGTTATTCTATTATTCAGCATGGAACTATTTTAGTTATTCAAATTATTATTTATTATTTTCATACTATTTATGTTTTTCGGATAATTTCAACATTCTTTTATTATGGTTTTATTTTAAATATTTCATTTAAACATTCGAATATTTATTATGATATTTATGTTTTATTCATTATAAGTTATTTATCGAATTGTTATTTTTATTTTAAATTAAAGTATAACTTTCAAAATTAGATTTCTTGATGGAAAAATTTTCAAACGTAACTACCTAAATTCGGTCGTTTCTCCTAGGCCGGGTTTAGGGGGTTACAGATTCAGCATCTTCAACTCTTGTGATCTGTGTACACCGTACACTTCTCACCATATAGACAATGTCTCCAAATCCTTTAGGCGAATACCACCGCCTCTAACTCAATATCATGTGTAGTATAGTTACGCTCATGCATCTTCAACTGTCGTGATGCATAAGCGACTACCTTACCTTCTTGCATCAACACACACCCCAAACCAACATAGGATGCGTCACTATACACCACAAACTCTTTTTCCAGATTCATGATGAACCAAGATAGGAGCTTGCGTTAAAGCTTCCTTTAGCTTCTCGAAAGCTTGTTGTCTCGCTTCTGTCCACTCAAACTTAACATCCTTCTGCAATAACTTCGTTAAAGGAGCAACAATCTTGGAAAATCCATCCACGAACCTCCGATAGTAACCCACCAAACCAAGGAAACTACAAACTTCATAAACAGCCCTATGAGGCTTCCAATTCACCACCGCCTCAATCTTCTGAGGATCAACACGAATACCCTCGGCTGAAACCACATGACCAAAGAAAACAACTTCCTTCAACCAAAACTCACATTTACTAAGCTTACCATAAAACGATTCTCTAGCAGCACTTGCAAAACAACCCTCAAATGTTCATCATGCTCCTCCTCAGTACGAGAGTACACAAGGATGTCATCGATGAACACCACAACGAACTTATCATAGAACTCATGAAACACCATGTTCATCATATCCATGAATGTAGCAGGAGCATTCGTCAAACCAAAAGGCAACACCAGAAATTCATAATGCCCATACCTTATCTGAAAAGCAGTTTTTGGAACATCCACATCCTTAACCTTCAATTGATAGTACCCAGATCTTAAATCAATCTTTAAGAACATAATTGCTCAATGAAACTGATCAAAAAGATCATCTATCCTTGGCAGAGGATACTTATTCTTGATAGTCAACTTATTCAGCTGACGATAATCAATGTACATTCTCATCGTGCCATCGTTCTTCTTAACAAACAAGACCAATGCTTCCAAAGGTGACATGCTAGGCCGAATAAAGCCTTGGTCAAGCAAGTCCTAAAGTTGCGTCTTCAGCTCCTTCAACTCCTTAGGTGCCATTCGACAGGGAGCGATGGACACCGGAGTTGTGTTCTCATACAACTCAATTCCAAACTCGACCTCCCGACTAGGCGGCAAACCAAGTAACTCTTCCAGAAACACCCCAGGGAATTCACACATGGTCTTTATATCTTGCACTTGCACCTCCTTCGTGCTAGGATTCATTACAAAAGCTAAATAAGCTTCACATCCTTGACGCGTCAACCGGCTCGCTTCAAGAATCGAAACCACATTAGATAAAAACTTTACATTTTCTCCCACCACCACAACTTCATAATCATCAACAAGTTTTAGCGAAACTCGCTTATTCTCAAAATCCACAACAACCCTATTTTCAACTAGCCAATCCATACCAAGGATTACATCGAATCCATAGAAAGGCAATTCCATAAGATCCACCAAGAACACATGTTCTTGAACAATTAAGGGACATATCCTATACAACTTCCTCGTTACAACCGTTTCAACAAAAGAACTAGTCACACGCTTACCAACATCTAAAGATTCAACAGGCAAACCTAGCATTTGAGCATGTTCACGCAATATGTACGAGTGTGTAGATCCATAATCAATCAGAGAAAGTAATGATAAAGACCGCAATGTAAAGGTACATGCCATCACGTCAGCGTCATTCCTCCCTTCATGATGGGCATACACTCTAGCCTGGCCACCTCCTTTGGGTTGAACATCTACTACATGTGCTACATTCCTTGCACCATCATCTCTACGCTGGAAATTGCCACGGTCGTGCCCATGACCTCTTTGTGGTTCAGCTGGTCTCACTGGAGCCTGCCCCTCTCTCATCGGCTGAGGACAATCCCGTTTCATGTGCCCACAGGAACCACAATTCCAGCACGTACCAACATTGTCCAAGCACTCTCCTGTGTGCCTCCTGCCACACCGATTACATTCAGGAGTACAGATGAAAGCATTCGGCCCTTGCTGACCTCTCCTGTGGTTACCTTCCCCACATCTAGCATCCATATGCGACCTTCTATCCTTAGGCCTCTTAAATCAATCCCTTCCAACATCACGATATGCAACTCGCTTTCCAGAGCTGAATCCTCCAGCTCGACTCGCTAGACCAAGGTTCAGCTCAATGTCCTTGGCTCAAGTGACCAGGACATCAAAATCACAATAATCCGATGCAAGCATATACGTCTTCACATTATCCACCAGCCCAAATCTGAAATGCTCGTATCTCTCCCGTTCATTAGGGATCAACTTCGGTGCATACTGTCTAAGGCGTACAAACTGTACTTCATACTCTGCCACAAACATGGTTCCTTGCACTAGGGACATAAATTCCCTCTTCTTCTCGTCCAAATAACGGACACCCAGATATTTCCTCTTGAACACATTCAGAATGTGCAAGTCACCTCAACATCTTGTAAACCAGCTATAGTGGTCGTCCACCACGTATAGGCATCACCATGCAACAGGGACACAATACACCCCAACTTCTGGACATTGTTACAGTTCATCTGCCCAAGGATCCTCTTGGTGCTCTCCAATCAAGATTCGAAACCCTCAAGAATCAGCCCCCTAAACTCAGTCCCTCCTAGACTGCAGAGTCGCTCCAAAGGCAAGCTCGCACCAGAACCAGCCCGAGGTGCAGCCACATGAGCACCAGCTGCTGCCGCCCGAAAGGCTCCAACAATAGCCTGAATCAGCACGACTATATCAGGACCAGCTTTCCCTCATGCTCCCTCGGGTTCATCAACCCCTATACCAGCTCCAGCAGCACCAGCCCCCGTTCCACCACCACTAGGTGGTCCACTAGGAGGAGGAGGCAGTAGATTCTCGACACGCTCATCATTCTCATTCGTCTCATTCTCAACCGCATTACACGTGTTTATTATATGATCTCTACGTGGCCTCATTCAAAACAATGCAACGACAAAATGCAATAAATTTGAGTTAGGCAATATAAGGCAAGAAATCTAAGGTGCTCAAGTTCATTTTCAAAATAATTCTTTCCAATAGTAATGATATGACAATGAGTTCACCATATATACCCCAAACATAGCATAACAACACAATTTCATCTCACACAATCAACTTGTATGCATTTCATCTCATTAAAGCTCAAACATTGCACCACTACACAACATGCTTTCACAAAGATCATAGCTACTCACATTTACACTTACCAACCACTTACCAATGCCCCAATTATTCACAAACCTGGCTTTGATACCAACAAATGTAACCCCCTTAGCCCAGTCTAGACGGTAGACCCGAACTGAGGTGATTACACGGGGAAAACCAAAGCAAACTCTTTAAAGTAGACTCTGATTGATGACCTTTTTTTTCTTTTTATCTTTTCTAAATGCAGCTTAAGTCCTATGTGATCACCAACGAGCATAGGAAGAAACGACACAACGATCAGATTTTGATTAGGAGTTTAATTGCACAAACTATACATTTAGGGACCAAAATGTAATTTCTGCAAATTACAAGGACTTCTCCGATTTTAAAGTTACCTTTATTCAATTAGTCATGTTTCATGCTTCTATGTGAATTTTCATCACAATCAGACCAACCAAACACATCCAATTGCATTCATGAAGATCAGGGACTAACATAACCTTTCAAAAACCTTCACAAGTGAGATTTAACCAACTTATCAACCCGCGTATCGATACGTCTATGGAGGGTATTGATATGCCCTCGATGGTCAAACTTCCCAAGCATGTGTCGAATGACCGTATCAGTATGCTCTCGTCTAGTGACTAAAGAGGGTATCGATACGACCTCGTGTACCGGTACACCCTCACTGATTAAGCAGGCCGTATTGATACGCTCTGAGGTGTACCGATTCGCTGCAGTCTGGAAATGGCAAATATGCAACTTTTGAACCTCAACAACCAAACTAAACCACTCCAACACATAGTTAAACATGCTTGTACACAAATATGCATCAATACTCAGATGTACAAGCTAAGGAAAACATCAAACATCATCGACATGAACATTTAAAATCTAAATCATGCTTCCTAAGAGTCAAGAACACCAAATGACCATAAGCATCCCATAAGGCAAAGTAAACCATCAAAACCAATTTAAAGGCCTTTTACAAACCAAATAACCCACATAAAACTTGCATCAAAAGTAGAGAGTCCAAAACAGATCTCCCAAAGCAAACCATTAAATCCCATTGACAAATATCATTTCTAAAGTAAAAGCATAACGTCATACTTGAGCTTAACGATCTCTTGGATCTTCTTAAGCCTCCTCGATGCCCAAAATGTCTCAATTATCTGCATTGTTGGTAAAAGAGAGCGTAAGCACGATAGCTTAGTGAGGCATGCTCTAAAAACACCAACACAACAATGCAATGTTTCAAAATCTCTTTCTTAAAATCCATTTCAAAG
Organism: Hibiscus tridactylites; assembly: GCA_958450335.1. NCBI lineage: Eukaryota > Viridiplantae > Streptophyta > Magnoliopsida > Malvales > Malvaceae > Hibiscus > Hibiscus tridactylites. The sequence goes on from OY288266.1 coordinate 48,910,126, forward strand.
ACCATGCTCTTTCTATCTCATGCTTGAAAACCATTTCAAAGCAAATCTCCATTTTAAAAGCCAATGCAAATTAAACCAAATCACCATCTATCTATCTATCTCATGCATTAAACCAATGCAAATGTCATGGAAAAGCCATACACCTGCTTGATATACAAAAGCATTTCATAAATCTCAAAATCTCATATGCATTTCTCATAGCATAAACATCATTTCAACATTGGTACATGTGAATCAAATACATTCTCATATATTGGCATTTTATATTTTATCTTTACTCGGATATGCGAATTAGCTTGGCATAGAGCCAAGTCCTACCCCAGTGGAATCTCACATCACTAGACTCTCATGGCGGTATCTCTCTTCGCCACAAAGCTTGGGTGTTTCTGTAACCCCCTTAGCCCGGCCTAGACGCTCGAACCGAACTAAGAAGATTACACAGGGAAAATCGAAGACAACTCGCAAAAGTCAACCTCGGTTGACGACCTTTTTTATATTCTCTAGATGCACAATGTTAACCTATGTGTGTAGCAAGACCATTAGAAAGAAACGGCACATCGATCGGTGTTCAAAAAGAGGTTCAATTGCATACTATTGACCTTTAGGGACCATTTTGTAAATTACAGGAAATACATGGACTTTTCTGATTTTAAACTTACCTGTAACGCCCCACTTTTGGGCTTAGGAGTTTTGGGTTTCGGACCGGTTCGGTCGGAGTGCGTTTCGAATATATAAAAGTGAATTTAGGAAAGCCTAGTTCGGGTTGCATTAAAAATATGGAAAAATGTCTTAAAATCCTCTTTTATTATATATAAGAGTTTGGTGAAATCAATTTTACAAAATGAGGTTTGGAAGTGTGACATTTTGGTTAGTGATCAAAATGTAATTTTTGAAAACTGTGAGACTGTTTTAAAAAGGATTGAAACTTTGAATCTTTAAGGTGCTATTTACCCAATGGAAGTTTCTCCAGATTTTTCTAAGGTATTAAATGATTAATTAATGGTTTTAAGTAAAAGAAAAGTGGAGGGAAGATATTTTGGCATTTTCTAACTAACTTTCCAAATTTCCATTTTTATTTTCTCTCATCTTTTCTCTCAAACCAAACACCTTTTCTCCAGAGCTTTTCCCTCTGATTTTGTCATCTAAATAACTCATTTCAATTCCCTTTTGATCTTCAATCATCTCTTCAACAAAACCTTTGTATTTGCTAAGTGGATTTTCAAGAATTTCATTCCAAAAAGGGAGAAAACTCAAGTTTGGAGGTAAGAACGTCCTTCTCCTCTAAACTCTCAGTTCTTTACTGAAATTCCCAAGTTCTCAATCCTTAATTTGTGTTTTATAAATGGTTTTAAGATTGTGTTCTTGATCTTGGCTATTAAATGCAAGATTTGGTTGATTTTGGTTAAAATTCGTATGATCTGTTTGGGTAGTGATTTGAGGTGTCTTTTTGATGTTAAATGAATGTTAAATTGATGAGAATTTGAGGTTTAATCAATGCAATCCCGGATAGGTTGAATTTCCTAAGTTTAGCTTGAATTCTTGGTTGTTTTTGGAGTGATCTTGATGATTTGTTATAGCTGGAGGTATAAGGGTGATGTTAGATCCTTTTTGGATGTTAATTAATGTGTAAAGATGATTAGATTTGATGGATCTTGGCTATGTAGTGCTGTGCAGTTGTTTGGATGCATTTTCGGTTGTGTTTGGTGGCCGAAAATGGAGTGTGGATGAGAGCAGCGATTTTAGGTGCTTTCATTGAAGTTGTTAATGCATGATGATGCATTAATCCTCTGCTTTGATGTGTTTAAAACAGGGGAGTCATCTTTGGATCCTAGTGGTGGTGATCCGGAAGCTTGATTGGTGTTTCGATAAGCGGCGAAACGGAATCGGTGAGTGGATTTTGGTTTTCAGCTTTGAAACCAATGTTTTGAAGGTTTGGGAGCTTAGTTTAAGTCTAAGCAACTTAGCTAAGCTCAAGAGTAAGTTTTCAGAAAAACTCTCTTGGTGATGAACCATGGATTGGTTGTATGCAATGTGGTTTGTTTGCATGTTTTAAATCCTGTTTTGAAAGCATATTTAGCATGTTTATTTGCTGAGATTATAAGCCATGTGTTGAAGGATGCTCAAGGTAAGAGATCCTTGTTTTTGAACATTGTTATAATGTGGTTTGATGCTTAAAGATGCATGATGTTTATGGCTTTGTTAAATGCTTTTAAAACAGTGGAATATTGTGGTTAATGATGCATATTGGCAAGTGATGGTTAAGGTCACAAAGGTGGTTAAAAGTCCTTGTGTGAGCCTTGTTTATTTAAGAACAACATGGTGGTTAAAAGTCCATGGTTGGTTCTTTGTTAAGATCACCAAGGTGGTTAAAATTCCTTGTGTGAGACTTGTTATTTAAGAACAACATGGTGTTTAAAAGTCCATGGTTGGTTCTTGGTTAAGGTTACAAAGGTGGTTAAAATTCCTTGTGTAAGCCTTGGTTACTTAAGAACTCCAAGGTGTTTAAAAGTCCTTGGGAGATTCTTGTTAAGGACACAAAGGTGTTTAAAAGTCCTTGTGTGGTCCTTGTCATGGTGTTTAAAAGTCCATGGATGATGTTAAGGACACAATGGTGTTTAAAAGTCCATGTGTGGTCCTTGGAACTTATAAGATCACAATGGTGTTTAAAAGTCCATGTGTGGATCTTATGTTGATGTATCACTTGTTGCCAATATGACACGATATGGACTAGAAGCATGAATTGCTTGTTTTAAATGCTTTAGTGCATGTGCAAAGGATGATTGATTTAAGGTTTATAAAGATGTTTTATAAATGCATTATTGTGTGGTTTTAAATGAGCATTCCTCACTAAGCTTTTGCTTACGCTCTCTCTTTTCTTAGACCAATAATGCAGAGCATTAAAGTGCATTGAGGGCAGCAAGGAGGGCAAGAATCCAAGTGGTGAACTAAGCTCAAGTATGGTGAAGGTTTCTTAAACACTATTAGCTTTTGGCATTTGGCAATGGGGGACCTATGTTGTTGTTTTGGGAGATGTTTTGGACTCCCTAAGTTGGACATATGATGTTGTTAATGTTTGAGCTTTTATTTGGCCTTTGTGATATGGTTTTGGATTATTGATGCTGGAATGGTTTTTCTAAGTAGGATGCATGCCTATAGAATTGGGGATTTTCATAATTGATGCCATGTTGATGTTTGGTTGATGCAATTATGTTCTTTGTATGTTGAATGACTTGCTGGTAAAATTTGGTGGCTTTTGGAGCATGTTAGATAGGTCAATTATGTGTTAAACCAGCAATTTTTCCTACAATATGGGCAACCTGTTTCGGAACAGGTGTTACCGTATCGGAACGGAGGCCTGAAATGGCCTGGGCGTTCCGAAACGGAAGGAACTGTTCCGAAACGGTTTGGCCTCTGCCAGGCCCTGTTTCGGTACCAGTTGCGGAACGGTCCCGCGTTTCGGAACGGGTCTTCCCTGTTCCGAAACACTCGACCGTTGGGCACTTAAATTGTTGGTTATATGTTTTGAAATGTTTGCATTTTAGTCCTGAACCTTGTTATTGCAATTAAATGAGTTCGAGATGTCCGTTTGAGCTGAAATTTGATAGAGAAGCATGAAATATGATTAATTACAAGTTGGTAACTTTAATTTGGGTTAAGTCCTTAAAATTCTCATATTTACAATTTAGTCCCTAAAGTCTTAATTTGTGCAATTGGGTCCCTGAATGTTCTCTGATGGTTATGATCTTTGAGTATGCTGTTTGTATGATCATATCTAGGGATAATATGCATCTAGACAAGTTTTAAAAGAAAAAAAAGGGTCGTTAATCAAGGTTGACTTTCGGGTTGACTTTGGTTTTCCCCGTGTAAGCTTCTTAATTTGGGCCAACCGTCTAGGCCGGGTTAAGGGGGTTACATTTGGTGGTATCAGAGTTGAGTTCTCGAGTAATTGGGAGTAATTGTGTGCATGACTAAAGTATGTATGCTTTGTATGCTTGTTGAGTGAAAGCATGTTGAGTGAATTGTAAATGTGTTGCAATTGAAGTGTATGCTGTGGTGAAGCATGTTGTGTGTACCCATTGCCAAATCAAAGCTAATGTAATGATATTGTTTTTAAGTGAAAATGAGCTTGAGTACTTGGATTGCTTACCTTGCTGGGCCTGACTTTGTTTATTTGCATTGTGATTGCATTGTTAGAGTATGGCACCTCGTAGAGAGTTGAGGAGTAATGTGCGAGCTACGGCTCAAAATGAGAATGAGAATGAGGAGAATGTTGAAAGTGTGGTGGATTTACCTCCTCCACCTGGTGGTGGTGATGCTGGGGGTGAAGGAGCAGCAGCTGGTGCTGGGGTCGCTGGACCTGAGGCTGGTCAAGGGCAAGCTGTTCCTGACATGACGGTGTTGATTCAAGCTATTGCTGGAGCTTTTCAAGCAGCAGTTGCTGGAGCTCAAGGAGCTGTGCATCAGGGAGATGCTGGAGTTAGACAACCCTTGGAACGTTTGCGCAGTCTGGGAGGGACTGAGTTCAGGGGTCTGTCTGCTGAAGGTTCGGAGTCTTGGTTAGAGGGTACCAAGAGAATCTTGGGTCAGATGAGTTGCACTGATGTGCAAAAGCTGGGCTGTGTAGTATCCTTGCTACAGGATGATGCTTATACGTGGTGGACAACCACTATCGCTGGGATGGCGGAAGCTGGCGTAACTTGGACATTCTTTCAGAACGCGTTCAAAAGAAGATATCTAGGTGTGAGGTACCTAGATGAAAAGAAGAGGGAGTTCATGTCTCTTACCCAGGGGAGCATGTCTGTGGCTGAGTATGAGGTCCAGTTTGTTCGACTCAGTCAGTACGCACCTGAGCTTGTTCCGGATGAGCGGGAGAGGTGTGAAAGGTTCCGTTATGGTTTAGTGACGGAAGTTAAGATGTATGTGCTGGCTACCGAGTATGATGATTTTGATGTGCTGGTGGGCCGAGCAAAGCATATTGAGATGAACTTGGGTTTATCTGCTTAAAGTGCTGGGTCAAGTGTTGGTAAGCGAGCTGCTGAAGATAGTTCCGGTGGTGGACGGAACAAGAGGGGACGCGATCAGAAGTATCAGTCCTCAGCTAAGCGAGGTGGTGGTGTGCCTGCTCGGGGAGGCAACGCTAGAGTTGATCCGAGTGCATGTTTGATATGTGGTTCACGTGGCCATATGAAACGTGATTGTCCTCGTGCTGTGAGGGAGGTGCAAGCTCCTGTTGTAGCAGCTGGTAATGTGTGCTGGAACTGTGGATCTACGGATCACATGAGGAGAGAGTGTCCAATGTTGGCTGGTGGCCAAGTGCGTGCTCCTGTTGTTGCTGCACCACAGAGAGGGCGTGGGCGCGGCCGTGGTAACATCCAGCGGAGAGAGGAATGTGGTCGAGGTGTGGCTCATGTTGTGGCTATTCAGCCTGAGGGTGGTGGCCAAGCCAGGGTGTATGCTCAGCGGGAGGGAAGAAATGACGCGGATGTGATTGCAGGTACTTTTACTTTGCAATCCTTGTCATTACTTTCCTTGATTGATTCTGGATCTACGCACTCATACATATTGCGTGAGCATGCTGAATTGCTTGGTTTGCCTGTTGAGTCTTTGGATGTTGGTGTGCGTGTCACTAGTTCTTTTGGTGAGACTGTTGTGACTCGAAAGCTTTATAGAAGATGTCCTTTGGTTGTTCAAGATCATGTCTTTCTTGTTGACCTTATGGAGTTGCCTTTTTATGGTTTTGATGTAATCCTTGGTATGGACTGGCTTGCTGAGCATCGAGCTGTTGTGGATTGCGAGAATAAGCGAGTTTCGTTGAAGCTTGCGGATGATTATGAGGTAGTTGTGGTTGGTGAGAATGTGAATTTTCTTGCTAATGTGGTGTCTACGTTGGAGGCGAGCCGGATGCTGAGGCAAGGTTGTGAAGCTTACCTAGCTTTTGTGATGAATCCTAGCTCTAAGGAGTTGCGTGTGCAAGATATCAGGACTGTGCGAGAGTTTCCTGGTGTGTTTCTTGAGGAGTTGACTGGGTTGCCTCCTACTCGTGAGGTGGAGTTTGGGATTGAGCTGTATGAGAATACAACTCCTGTGTCCATTACCCCTTATAGAATGGCACCCAAAGAGTTGAAAGAGCTGAAGACACAGTTGCAAGAGTTGCTTGATCGTGGGTTCATTCGGCTGAGTGTGTCGCCTTGGGGTGCACCGGTCTTGTTTGTGAAGAAGAAGGATGGCACTATGAGAATGTCCATTGATTATCGTCAACTGAACAAGTTGACTATCAAGAATCGATATCCTTTGCCGAGAATTGATGATCTCTTTGATCAATTTCGGGGAGCAGTTGTGTTCTCTAAGATTGACTTGAGTTCAGGGTATTACCAGTTGAAGGTAAAGGATGTGGATGTGCCTAAGACAGCTTTCAGGACAAGGTATGGGCATTATGAGTTCCTTGTGATGCCGTTTGGTTTGACAAATGCTCCTGCGGCTTTCATGGACATGATGAATCATGTGTTTCATGAATACCTGGATAAGTTTGTAGTGGTGTTCATTGATGATATCCTCGTGTACTCGCGTACTGAGGAGGAGCATGAAGAGCATTTGAGGATTGTGTTGCAAGCTTTGTTGGAAAATCAGCTTTATGCCAAGCTGAGCAAGTGCGAGTTTTGGTTAAGTGAAGTGGTGTTTCTTGGGCATGTGGTTTCTGCTGAAGGGATTCGTGTTGATCCTCAGAAGATTGAGGCGGTGATGAATTGGAAGGTTCCTAAGTCTGTTCATGAGGTTCGTAGTTTCCTTGGTTTGGCGGGATACTACCGGAGGTTTGTGGATGGGTTTTCTAAGATTGCTGCACCTTTGACAAAGTTGTTGCAGAAGGATGTTAAGTATGAATGGACGGAAGCGAGACAGCAGGCTTTTGAGAAGCTTAAGGCAGCTTTGACGCAAGCTCCTATCTTAGTTCAACCTGAATCAGGGAAAGAGTTTGTGGTGTATAGTGATGCGTCCTATGTTGGTTTGGGATGTGTGTTGATGCAGGAGGGTAAGGTGGTGGCTTATGCATCGCGACAGTTGAAAGTGCATGAGCGCAATTATCCTACGCATGACATTGAGTTGGCTGCGGTGGTTTTTGCTTTGAAGATCTGGAGACATTACCTGTATGGTGAGAAGTGTAATGTGTACACGGATCACAAGAGTTTGAAGTATCTGATGTCCCAGAAGGAGTTGATTCTTAGGCAGCGACGTTGGGTGGAGTTGCTCAAAGATTATGATTTGACGATTGAGTATCACCCTGGAAAAGCTAATGTTGTGGCGGATGCCTTGAGTAGGAAGGTAGCTGTTGAGTTGAGGGCTATGTTTGCCAGTTTGAGTATTTCGCGTGATGGTGGTCTTGCGACTGAGTTGCAAGTGAAACCATCTTTGGTTCAGTTGATCAAGGAAAAGCAGTTGCTGGATGATTCCTTGGTGCCGCATGATTAGGATACCGCGGAGGGTAGGCCTTCGGATTTCTGCTTTAATGATGATGGTGTGTTGTGTTTTGTGTAACACCCCGGTTTTGGGCTCAGAAGTTTTGGGCGTTGACCGGTTCGGTCAAAGTGCTGATCGAATATATAAGAGTGAATTTAGGAAAGCCTAGTTCGGGTTGCATTAAAAATATGGAAAAATGTTCTAGTATCATCTTTTAATATATAAAAGTGAACTGTGAAATCAATTTTGGAAAATGAGGTTCGGAAGGTTGACATTTTGGCTAGTGACCAAAATGTAATTTTTGAAAGTTTGGGGACAGTTTTATAAAGGATTGAAACTTTGAATCTTTAAGGAGCTATTATTCCAAAAGAGTTTCTCCAGATTTTTCTAAGATATTTTAAGGCTTTATTCTGATTTTAAAGATTATGAAATGTGGAGGGAAATCATTTTTACCATTTCTTAACTAACTTTCTATTTTCTCTCAATTTTCCTTTTCTCTCATTTTCTCTCAACCCAAACACATTTCTCCAGATTTTCTCTTCTGATTTTGTTGCCTAAATCTCTAATTTCAACTCTCTTTTGATTCCTAGTCATCTCATCAACAAAACCTCTCAATTTGCAGGTTGTTTCATCAAGCATTTTGGCTCTAAAAAGGAGAAATTCAAGTTTGGAGGTAAGAACGTCCTTCTCCTCTAAACTATCAGTTCTTTACTGAAATTCCTAAGTTCTCAATCCTTGATTTGTGTTTTGTTAATGGCTTTTCAATTGAAATCTTGATTTTGGCTTAAATTGCAAGATTTAGTGATTTTGGTGAAATTTTCGTGTGATCTGTTTGGGCAGTGTTTTGAAGTGTCAAAATGATGTTAAATGAATGCTAAATTGATTAGAAGTTGAGGTTTAATCAATGCAATCCCGGATAGGTTGAATTTCCTAAGTTTGGCTTGAGTTTTTGGTTGTTTTTGGAGTGTTTTTGGTGATCTGTTATACCTGGAGGTATAAGGACGTGTTTGTGATCATTTTGGATGTTAACTGATGTTTAAAAATGGTTAGAAGTGATGGATCTTGGCTGGGTTAAGTTTTGGAAGTGTTTGGAGGTGTTTTCGGTTGTGTTTGGTAGCCAAATTGTTGGATTTGGGATGAGCGGTGAGTTGAGTCTTGTTGCTGGTGTTTTTAATGCATAATGATGCATTAATCCTCTGTTGTTGTGTGCTTGAAACAGGGGAGTTTGATCCGTGAGCTTTGAAGGTGTTGCGGAAGGTTTTCGGATGCTTGGAAGGCTTGTTGGCTAGCCTTGTTTTGTGTATCGGTGAGTGAAGTTGGGTTTTCAGCTTTTAAACCAAGGTTTGAAGGTTTTGGGAGCTTAGTTTAACTCTAAACAACTTTGCTAAGCTCAAGAGTAAGTGAATGGATTTTCGCTCTTGAATTGTGTTGTGTAATTGGCTTTTAAACAATTGTGGTTGATGATTGAAATACATGTGTTTTGCATGGTTTAAATCTATTTTGAAAGCATATTTTTAGCATGGTTTAATGCTGGTTTTGAAAGCCATTTGAGAAGGATGCTCAAGGTAAGAGATCCTTGGTTTTGTACATGGAAATTGTGGTTTTGATGCATAGTGTTGCATGTTGATCAATGGCTTTGTATGATGTTTTAAAACAGTGAATTGATGATGGTAAATGTTACTTTTTGCATATTGGTTATGCATGTGAATCATTGGACTAATGAGGTAATGGTTTTGCATATTGGTTATGCATGTGAATCATTGGACTAATGTGGTAATGGTTTAGCATATTGGCTATGCATGTGAATCATTGGATTATCATGGTAAGATGATTATGTTGGCAAGTGATGAAAGTGGTTCTTGGTTCGTTGATCGGATATAGTTAGCCGGCTATAGGATTGGGTGCACCGTGAATTAAGTCGCCTTGGAGGTGGAGTGGTAGGGTGTACGGAGCGTAGGGACAACGCTCGGAATCCGCGTATCCGATCGGGTTGTTGAGTTGAAAAGTGGATGTGGTTGATCACTTGGAAGCCAATGTAATGTTCTTGATCATAAAGAAGCATGAGATGCTTGAAAAGATGCATGGTTGCATGAAAAGTGTATGATGCTAGTGAATGCATGTTTACTTGTTAAGTTGAACAAGTGTTGATTATCATTTGGTAAATGATGCATGTGTGCATGAAATCTCTTTAATGCATTGGAGTCTTGTTAAGACTTGTTTTAAAAGGCATGTGATGATGATGATGTGATTCATAAGTTGTCTTTGTTTAATGCATGAATTGGATTGCGTAGATAATGGTTTGAAAGGGGTTTCTTACATGAAATGATGTTCAAGTTTATGAATGGGTAATATAAAATGGAAATGCTTTCCAAGGTTAAAATTTAGCTTTGCATATGGTGTTTATGCATGGAATGATTAAAGGAATGTTTTTGCAAGTTGTACATTGAAATGGTTTTCTTAGTTTGCTGAGCTAAGGGTTGGTTTTCATGTATGTGCAATGCACGGTTTAAGCATGTTGTTGAAAAGGGTTTTCAAACATGGTTTTGGTTTTTCAAATCGGGTTGTTTTAAAAGTGTTTTGTAACCCGCTGCATTGATGGTGTTTTGGTTTTGAGCATTCCTCACTAAGCATTATGTGCTTACGCTCCTTTTTGTCCATCAATGCAGATTCTTGAAGTTTGGACAGCAAGGAGCAAGGGATTCAAGGTGGACTCCAATTGAGATGTATGTCTCGGTGAATAGCTATAGTTAATAAAGGCAATGGGGGTAGAATCTCTCGGATTGATGTTTTTGTGTTTGTATATGTTCGGACAAGTATGTTTTAATGTTGTTGATGTTGCTGGATCATGATTTGGCTTTATTGAGATTGATTTGGAAAGTTTGTGCTTAAGTGGTTGCTTGTGTAGGAAGCATGCCTTTAGATTTGGGGCTTTTTGCATATGATGTTGTTTTGATGATTTGATGATTCTTGCAAGTCTTATATATGTTGAATTGCATGCTGGTAAAGTTTGGTAACATTTGGAGCATGTTTGAATGATCTATTGCATGTTTTGGAATTGCATTTTGCTGCAATCTGTGCAGGCGTTTCGGAACAGTGTGCACCGTTTCGGAACGGGTGCCTTGAATGAACCCAGGCGTCCGAAACGGTATGCACCATTTCGAAACGGTTTGGTCTCTGCCAGACCCCCGTTGCGGTACACGTTGCGGAACGGCCCCGAGTTTCGAAACGGGCTCTGCCTGTTTCGGAATGGGTGACCGTTGGGGGCTGACATGGGCGGTTAAATGTTTCAGAATGTTTGCATTTTGGTCCTGAAACTTGTTTATGCAATTGTATGAGTTTGGGATGTCCGTTTGAGCTGAAATTTGGCAGAGAAGCATGAAACCTAATTAATTTTAAGTTGGTAACTTAAAATTTGGTTAAGTCCTTAAAGTTTTCAGAATTTACAATTTGGTCCCTAAAGTTGTAAATTGTTCAATTGGGTCCCTGTTTGATCTCTGATGTTTGTGATCTTTGTGTATGCTGTTTGCATGATCACATCTAAGGTTAATGTGCATCTAGACAAGATTAAAAAGAAAAAAAAGGGTCGTTAATCAAGGTTGACTTTCGGGTTGACTTTGGTTTTCCCCGTGTGACTTTCTTAATTCGGGTCAACCGTCCGGGCCGGGTTAAGGGGGTTACATTCGGTGGTATCAGAGCTGAGTTGCGAATGCTTGGGGAAAACGGTAAGTTGTTGTGATGTGTGTTTGTTGTTTACCTTGATGTGTGGTTGAAAGTTGGTTGAAACATGTGTTTCTGAGCAAGTGTTTCTGAGCAATTGTTGATGTTTCTGAGCATGTTGCTGATGTATGCAAGCATGCTTTATGGTTATGAGTCTTGGCTGAGCTTATGTGGAAATGTGCTGATGCTGTGAGCTGATGTTATGCATGATGGAAGTGTAATGAGTATGTTATGTTGCTATTATGCTGTTACAAGTGGATGTTGTTTGATGTAAGCATGATCAAAGTATGTTGTTTGATATGCTTGATGTTGTGTTATACATGTTGTGTTGACTGTTATGTCATGAAAAGGGGAGGATTCGGGATACCCATTGCCTTATTAATATAGCTATTGTGTTATTTGGAGTTGGAGTTTGAATCCTTGCTTAATGCTGGTCTAACTGGTTTGTTTGCTTGTTGTGATTGTTTGTTGTTGTTAGTAGTATGGCAAAGTCGATGGAAGAATGGCAGTTGGGTAAGATGGTTGCTGCCTTGGGGCAGGTTGTTAGGGCATGGAATTCACCCTTTTGTAGAGTTGTTTTGTCTCAGTCTTCTGTGCCTGGAGTTGAGGTGGTAAGGCAAGGGAAAGAAGCTGGTTCTGTGATGAAGAGTTCATCATCTGTTGAGCAGGAGGTGTTGGGAACATCTCAGGCTGTGGTAAAGGTTTGGTCAGTGGATGAGCTGGCTGTGGGATGTGTGGGTTTGCCGAAGCAGCGTTTGCTTGATTTGGGTGATGTGGAATATCATGGTTCGACACCTGAGGCATTTGAGGCCTGGTTTGCCAGTGTGATTCTGATCTTGGATCAGGAAGGCTGTGATTATGCCTGTAAGCTGGGGAGTGTTGTTTCTCTAATGTTGGAGGATGTGTGTGTCCGGTGGACATCTGTGGCGGTGGCGTCACATATTCCTGATATTGATTGGGATTTCTTTGTATCTGCTTTTTGTGAAAGGTATCTTGGAGGGGAATTTCCAAGGGTTAAGCAATGTGAGGATAGTGCTGTTGTGGAGCAAGTGTTGCTTGAGCAAGGAGTGGAGGTTCAGCCACCGGTGTGCGACCGTTGTGAAAGGCGCCATGTTGGAGGTTGTTGGGGCGCAGGTGTTTGTTGGAATTGTGGTTCCAAAATGCATGTTAAGCGTGATTGTCCTCTTGGAGTGAAGTCAGCTTTGGTGTTAGCCAAAGGGTCTCTGAAAGGTCGTGGGCACGGCCGAGGCAAGGTTCAAAGGTGGCAAAAAGAGCAGAAGGTTGTGAAGAGTTTGGGAAAAGAGTATTGCTGGAAATGTGGGTCTGCTGGACACATGAGACGTGATTATTTGAGGTTGGCTCGGAACAGCCAAGGTTCCTTACCGCAAGGAGTTGGTGGTGACCCTGGTGTGTTAGCTGGTGCTGCAGTGGTGCGGCAGGAGGATGATGGTTCCGCAAGGAAGAGAGCTCGTCTGATGAATCTTCAGGGAGGTGTTGTGTTTTCAGGTAACCTTGTTAAGTAATCTTTGCTATAGTTACCTTGGTTTGGTTTCTGTTGGTTTTCCTTGCGTGATAAGTTTGGTCTTGTTGCTAGCATGTTTGGGGTAATGGTAGTTGTTTGGGAACATCTTGGGTGTGAAGAAGGCTTAGTGAGTATCTGGTGGTTAATGGTTGTTGGTATGATGGAGTTAGATAAGTTAGGAGTGAGTGGGAGGTTGTTTTTAGACGGATTTTGAGGATGTTATTGGATGGTGTGAACTGGCATTCATGCACAGTTAAAATAATTGTTATATGCTATATTATATATGTGGGTCCATGCATACATGTGGCATGACATTAGAGGTTTTGCATACATGTACATCAGGCATTGATAGGGCATGTTGGTGATCATGCATACGATGTTCACACTCGCTAATAACTAATCGAATCTGTTAGTGTGGTGGTTGGTTTGGTTGATGGGTTTTTTAGAGGTTGTTTTGGTGTTGAGTGAGAGTTAGAAGTAATATTAAGCTAGTCACTGGCAATGGTGAGAGTGGTATGGCCTGTGGTAGAAGGATAGTGTTTGATGCTCAGAGAGTTTAGTGGTTTGGTGGTGAAGGGTACCGGTTGAGGTTAGTATCGGTTAAGTGGTTTGTATAGTTAAAAGGAAGTGGTAGTTCCTTGGTACTAGTGATGTTGCAGTTTTGTGGTTGTGTTTCCAAGTGCTGAGGTAGCTTAGCTTTTAAGCTGTTGTGGAAGGGTTGTGTTTGTAAGTGCTGGTTCTTAGTAACCTTTGAGGAGTTGAAGAGCTGTTATGTGTGTGTTTTGGTTAGGCGATGTCCTAGTAAGACAAGTGTTGTGGTTGAAGTTTGAAGTGGAAGGATTATGAAGATCGAAGGCTTTTGTTGGTCGTTTGGGTTCTTGTGAGAAGTGGTTGGCTGGTTGTGGTTAAGAAAGTTCCGTTTGAAGTCAGCTGGTGGTGTGTGGAATGGCTGGCGGAGTCAAGTTGGGGTTATGATGTAATTCTTGGAATCTGGGTGAGTAATCCTGGTGAGCTGTTATGGTAATGTTAGCGGCGGATGTGAAGGATTGTCAGCTTCGTTGAAGAGTTTGAGTAACCAGTTGATGTTTAAGGATTTTTGCTTGTTGAGAAAAATCCTTGGAAGAGGTTTGAGGGTTGCAAGAGTTTTAGAAGCAGAGAGGTTTGCATAGTGGCTGTTTTGGATTGGTTGTTGTCTCTGTGTAAACAGGTCTTGGAAGTTGTGTGTTACAGTGATGTGAGCTGTAAGAGCTGAAGTTCTTCAGGTTGATGTTGGGGCTGTGTACAGTCCGGCTATGTGAAAGATTAAGTTGTGGCTATCTTTTTGTGTTTTGGTTTTAATGAACAGCATGTGGTGGTGTTGGGTTCGGTGGAGTTTTGTGTTGAATGTGTTCAGTGTTGGTTGAGGCTTTTGTGTTGCCTTGTGTGTTGCTTGAGAAGGTTGTGGTTCTCTTTTCGCCGGTTGAAATTTCGAGGACGAAATTTCCTAAGGGGGGAGAGTTGTAACGCCCCGGTTTTGGGCTCAGAAGTTTTGGGCGTTGACCGGTTCGGTCAAAGTGCTGATCGAATATATAAGAGTGAATTTAGGAAAGCCTAGTTCGGGTTGCATTAAAAATATGGAAAAATGTTCTAGTATCATCTTTTAATATATAAAAGTGAACTGTGAAATCAATTTTGGAAAATGAGGTTCGGAAGGTTGACATTTTGGCTAGTGACCAAAATGTAATTTTTGAAAGTTTGGGGACAGTTTTATAAAGGATTGAAACTTTGAATCTTTAAGGAGCTATTATTCCAAAAGAGTTTCTCCAGATTTTTCTAAGATATTTTAAGGCTTTATTCTGATTTTAAAGATTATGAAATGTGGAGGGAAATCATTTTTACCATTTCTTAACTAACTTTCTATTTTCTCTCAATTTTCCTTTTCTCTCATTTTCTCTCAACCCAAACACATTTCTCCAGATTTTCTCTTCTGATTTTGTTGCCTAAATCTCTCATTTCAACTCTCTTTTGATTCCTAATCATCTCATCAACAAAACCTCTCAATTTGCAAGTTGTTTCATCAAGCATTTTGGCTCTAAAAAGGAGAAATTCAAGTTTGGAGGTAAGAACGTCCTCCTCCTCTAAACTATCAGTTCTTTACTGAAATTCCTAAGTTCTCAATCCTTGATTTGTGTTTTGTTAATGGCTTTTCAATTGAAATCTTGATTTTGGCTTAAATTGCAAGATTTGGTGATTTTGGTGAAATTTTCGTGTGATCTGTTTGGGCAGTGTTTTGAAGTGTCAAAATGTTGTTAAATGAATGCTAAATTGATTAGAAGTTGAGGTTTAATCAATGCAATCCCGGATAGGTTGAATTTCCTAAGTTTGGCTTGAGTTTTTTGGTTGTTTTTGGAGTGTTTTTGGTGATCTGTTATACCTGGAGGTATAAGGACGTGTTTGTGATCATTTTTGATGTTAATTGATGTTTAAAAATTGTTAGAAGTGATGGATCTTGGCTGGGTTAAGTTTTGGAAGTGTTTGGAGGTGTTTTCGGTTGTGTTTGGTAGCCAAATTGTTGGATTTGGGATGAGCAGCGAGTTGAGTCTTGTTGCTGGTGTTTTTAATGCATAATGATGCATTAATCCTCTGTTGTTGTGTGCTTGAAACAGGGGAGTTTGATCCGTGAGCTTTGAAGGTGTTGCGGAAGGTTTTCGGATGCTTGGAAGGCTTGTTGGCTAGCCTTGTTTTGTGTATCGGTGAGTGAAGTTGGGTTTTCAGCTTTTAAACCAAGGTTTGAAGGTTTTGGGAGCTTAGTTTAAGTCTAAACAACTTTGCTAAGCTCAAGAGTAAGTGAATGGATTTTCGCTCTTGAATTGTGTTGTGTAATTGGCTTTTAAGCAATTGTGGTTGATGATTGAAATACATGTGTTTGGCATGGTTTAAATCTGTTTTGAAAGCATATTTTTAGCATGGTTTAATGCTGGTTTTGAAAGCCATTTGAGAAGGATGCTCAAGGTAAGAGATCCTTGGTTTTGTACATGGAAATTGTGGTTTTGATGCATAGTGTTGCATGTTGATCAATGGCTTTGTATGATATTTTAAAACAGTGAATTGATGATGGTAAATGTTACTTTTTGCATATTGGTTATGCATGTGAATCATTGGACTAATGAGGTAATTGTTTTGCATATTGGTTAAGCATGTGAATCATTGGACTAATGTGGTAATGGTTTAGCATATTGGCTATGCATGTGAATCATTGGATTATCATGGTAAGATGATTATGTTGGCGAGTGATGAAAGTGGTTCTTGGTTCGTTGATCGGATATACTTAGCCGGCTATAGGATTGGGTGCACCGTGAATTAAGTCGCCTTGGAGGTGGAGTGGTCAAGAGTGGACCGGTAAACTCCCTTCAAGTATCCTAGCGAGATGGTTAAGGTCATAATGGAAGTGTTGCCCATTCGAGGACCTTGGTTGAGCAAAGGTTATATGGTGTTTAAAAGTCCATATATTGGAACCTTGTGCTTGTTAAGATCACAATGGCGGGGTAAGACCATGTGTGGATCTTGTGTGGGGTGTCCCGGATCTCGTTAGTGATGTTATACAACTACCAATCGGTTATGCAAAGGTTGTATGGTGTTTCAAAGTCCATACATGGGAACCTTGTGCATGTTGAGGTTGTATGGTGTTTAAAAGTCCATGCATGGGAACCTCGGGAAAAGCTAAGGTTGTATGGTGTTTAAAAGTCCATACATGGGAACCTTAGGCTTGTAAGGTCAAATGGTGTTTAAAAGTCCATTTGGGAGACCTTGGGTTGGTAGGGTGTACGGAGCGTAGGGACAACGCTCGGAATCCGCGTATCCGATCGGGTTGTTGAGTTGAAAAGTGGATGTGGTTGATCACTTGGAAGCCAATGTAATGTTCTTGATCATAAAGAAGCATGAGATGCTTGAAAAGATGCATGGTTGCATGAAAAGTGTATGATGCTAGTGAATGCATGTTTACTTGTTAAGTTGAACAAGTGTTGATTATCATTTGGTAAATGATGCATGTGTGCATGAAATCTCTTTAATGCATTGGAGTCTTGTTAAGACTTGTTTTAAAAGGCATGTGATGATGATGATGTGATTCATAAGTTGTCTTTGTATAATGCATGAATTGGATTGCTTGGATAATGGTTTAAAAGGCGTTTCTTACATGAAATGATGTTCAAGTTTATGAATGGGTAATATGAAATGGAAGTGCTTTCCAAGGTTAAAATTTAGCTTTGCATATGGTGTTTATGCATGGAATGATTAAAGGAATGTTTTTGCAAGTTGTACATTGAAATGGTTTTCTTAGTTTGCTGAGCTAAGGGTTGGTTTTCATGTATGTGCAATGCACGGTTTAAGCATGTTGTTGAAAAGGGTTTTCAAACATGGTTTTGGTTTGTCAAATCGGGTTGTTTTAAAAGTGTTTTGTAACCCGCTGCATTGATGGTGTTTTAGTTTTGAGCCTTCCTCACTAAGCATTATGTGCTTACGCTCCTTTTTGTCCATCAATGCAGATTCTTGAAGTTTGGACAGCAAGGAGCAAGGGATTCAAGGTGGACTCCAATTGAGATGTATGTCTCGGTGAATAGCTATAGTTAATAAAGGCAATGGGGGTAGAATCTCTCGGATTGATGTTTTTGTGTTTGTATATGTTCGGACAAGTATGTTTTATTGTTGTTGATGTTGCTGGATCATGATTTGGCTTTATTGAGATTGATTTGGAAAGTTTGTGCTTAAGTGGTTGCTTGTGTAGGAAGCATGCCTTTAGATTTGGGGCTTTTTGCATATGATGTTGTTTTGATGATTTGATGATTCTTGCAAGTCTTATATATGTTGAATTGCATGCTGGTAAAGTTTGGTAACATTTGGAGCATGTTTGAATGATCTATTGCATGTTTTGGAATTGCATTTTGCTGCAATCTGTGCAGGCGTTTCGGAACAGTGTGCACCGTTTCGGAACGGGTGCCTTGAATGAACCCAGGCGTCCGAAACGGTATGCACCGTTTCGAAACGGTTTGGTCTCTACCAGACCCCCGTTGCGGTACACGTTGCGGAACGGCCCCGAGTTTCGAAACGGGCTCTGCCTGTTTCGGAACGGGTGACCGTTGGGGGCTGACATGGGCGGTTAAATGTTTCAGAATGTTTGCATTTTGGTCCTGAAACTTGTTTATGCAATTGTATGAGTTTGGGATGTCCGTTTGAGCTGAAATTTGGCAGAGAAGCATGAAACCTGATTAATTTTAAGTTGGTAACTTAAAATTTGGTTAAGTCCTTAAAGTTTTCAGAATTTACAATTTGGTCCCTAAAGTTGTAAATTGTTCAATTGGGTCCCTGTTTGATCTCTGATATTTGTGATCTTTGGGTATGCTGTTTGCATGATCACATCTAAGGTTAATGTGCATCTAGACAAGATTAAAAAGAAAAAAAAGGGTCGTTAATCAAGGTTGACTTTCGGGTTGACTTTGGTTTTCCCCGTTTGACTTTCTTAATTCGGGTCAACCGTCCGGGCCGGGTTAAGGGGGTTACATTTTGGGAGTCGGATAGTAGTGCCCAATGATGCTGAGTTGAGACGTGCTATTCTGACTGAAGGTCATAGTAGTCCTTTTTCTATGCACCCTAGTAGTACTAAGATGTATCGAGATCTTCGTGATGAGTACTATTGGGTGGGTTTGAAGAAGGATGTTGCAGAGTTTGTGAGCAAGTGCATGGTGTGTCAGCGAGTTAAGGCTGAGCATCAGGTTCCTTCAGGGTTGTTGCAACCGTTGAGAATCCCTGAATGGAAGTAGGAAAGGATTACCATGGATTTTGTATCTGGTTTACCCTTGTCACCATCGAAGAAGAATTCGGTGTGGGTGATTGTGGATCGCCTGACGAAGTGTTCGCATTTCTTGCCTGTGCATACTACGTATTCTTTGGATAAGCTTGCGGAGCTGTACATTGCTGAGATTGTGCGGCTGCATGGTGTGCCAAAGTCGATTGTGTCGGATAGGGATCCGAGGTTTACATCGCGTTTTTGGCAGTGTTTGCATCAAGCTTTGGGTACACTGTTGAATTTCAGTACATCTTATCATCCTCAGTCAGATGGTCAGTCTGAGCGTGTTATCCATATTTTGGAGGATATGTTGAGGTGCTGTGTGATTGAGGTCCAGGGCTCTTGGGAGAAACATTTGCCTTTGGTGGAGTTTGCCTATAACAATAGTTATCAGGCAAGTATTCAAATGGCACCTTATGAAGCTTTGTACGGGAGGATGTGTAGGACTCCTCTTTGTTGGGCTGAAACGGGTCAAAAGTTGGTTTCAATGCCGGCTTTGTTGAAAGGAACCACCGAGAAGGTGAAGCTCATTTGTGAGCGTTTGAAGGCAGCTTCTGATCGGCAAAAGTCTTACGCGGATTTGAAGCGTAAGGAGATTGAGTATGCGGTGGGTAACCGTGTGTTTTTGAAGGTTTCGTCTTGGAAAAAGGTGATGAGGTTTGGCCGTAAGGGTAAGTTGAGCCTTAGGTACATTGGACCATACGAGGTGATTGAGCGTGTGGGTCTTGTTGCGTACAAGTTGAGGTTACCTCAAGAGTGTGAGAAGATTCATGATGTGTTTCATGTTTCTATGCTTCGGAAGTATAGATCGGATCCTTCGCATGTGATGCCTGTGGAAGAAGTGGAATTGAATCCGGATTTGACCTATGATGAGGAACCGGTGAGGATTCTGGATTTGGATAGCAAGGTTCTTCGTGGCAAGACCATTGAGTTGGTAAAGGTGTTGTGGAAGCATCGTGGTGTTGAAGAAGCCACGTGGGAACGGAAGAATGACATGCTGAAGCAGTTTCCTTACCTCTTTCCTTCAAGTAAATTTCGAGGACGAAATTTCTTAAGGGGGAGAGTTGTAACGCCCCGGTTTTGGGCTTAGGAGTTTTGGGTTTCGGACCGGTTCGGTCGGAGTGCGGTTCGAATATATAAAAGTGAATTTAGGAAAGCCTAGTTCGGGTTGCATTAAAAATATGGAAAATGTCTTAAAATCCTCTTTTATTATATATAAGAGTATGGTGAAATCAATTTTACAAAATGAGGTTTGGAAGTGTGACATTTTGGTTAGTGACCAAAATGTAATTTTTGAAAACTATAAGATTGTTTTAAAAAGGATTGAAACTTTGAATCTTTAAGGAGCTATTTACCCAATGGGAGTTTCTCCAGATTTTTCTAAGGTATTAAATGATTAATTAATGGTTTTTAAATAAAAGAAAAGTGGAGGGAAGATATTTTGGCATTTCTAACTAACTTTCCAAATTTCCATTTTTATTTTCTCTCATCTTTTCTCTCAAACCAAACACCTTTTCTCCAGAGCTTTTCCCTCTGATTTTGTCACCTAAATAACTCATTTCAATTCCCTTTTGATCTTCAATCATCTCTTCAACAAAACCTTTGTATTTGCTAAGTGGATTTTCAAGAATTTGGTTCCAAAAAGAGAGAAAACTCAAGTTTGGAGGTAAGAACGTCCTTCTCCTCTAAACTCTCAGTTCTTTACT
Source organism: Hibiscus tridactylites (assembly GCA_958450335.1). Taxonomy (NCBI): domain Eukaryota; kingdom Viridiplantae; phylum Streptophyta; class Magnoliopsida; order Malvales; family Malvaceae; genus Hibiscus; species Hibiscus tridactylites. Next base: position 48,930,344 of record OY288266.1, read on the forward strand.
GAAATTCCCAAGTTCTCAATCCTTAATTTGTGTTTTATAAATGGTTTTAAGGTTGTGTTCTTGATCTTGGCTATTAAATGCAAGATTTGGTTGATTTTGGTTAAAATTCGTATGATCTGTTTGGGTAGTGATTTGAGGTGTCTTTTTGATGTTAAATGAATGTTAAATTGATGAGAAATTGAGATTTAATCAATGCAATCCCGGATAGGTTGAATTTCCTAAGTTTAGCTTGAATTCTTGGTTGTTTTTGGAGTGATCTTGATGATCTGTTATAGCTGGAGGTATAAGGGTGATGTTAGATCCTTTTTGGATGTTAATTGATGTTAGATCCATTTTCGGTTGGGTTTGGTGGCCGAAAATGGAGTGTGGATGAGAGCAGCGAGTTTAGGTGCTTTCATTGAAGTTGTTAATGCATGATGATGCATTAATCCTCTGCTTTGATGTGTTTAAAACAGGGGAGTCATCTTTGGATCCTAGTGGTGGTGATCCGGAAGCTTGATTGGTGTTTCGGCAAGTGGCGAAACGGAATCGGTGAGTGAATTTTGGTTTTCAGCTTTGAAACCAATGTTTTGAAGGTTTGGGAGCTTAGTTTAAGTCTAAGCAACTTAGCTAAGCTCAAGAGTAAGTTTTCGGAAAAACGCTCTTGGTGATGAACCATGGATTGGTTGTATGCAATGTGGTTTGTTTGCATGTTTTAAATCCTGTTTTGAAAGCATATTTAGCATGTTTATTTGCTGAGATTATAAGCCATGTGTTGAAGGATGCTCAAGGTAAGAGATCCTTGTTTTTGAACATTGTTATAATGTGGTTTGATGCTTAAAGATGCGTGATGTTTATGGCTTTGTTAAATGCTTTTAAAACAATGGAATATTGTGGTTAATGATGCATATTGGCAAGTGATGGTTAAGGTCACAAAGGTGGTTAAAAGTCCTTGTGTGAGCCTTGTTTATTTAAGAACAACATGGTGGTTAAAAGTCCATGGTTGGTTCTTGGTTAAGATCACCAAGGTGGTTAAAATTCCTTGTGTGAGGCTTGTTATTTAAGAACAACATGGTGTTTAAAAGTTCATGGTTGGTTCTTGGTTAAGGTTACAAAGGTGGTTAAAATTCCATGTGTAAGCCTTGGTTACTTTAGAACTCCAAGGTGTTTAAAAGTCCTTGGGAGATTCTTGTTAAGGACACAAAGGTGTTTAAAAGTCCTTGTGTGGTCCTTGTCATGGTGTTTAAAAGTCCATGGATGATGTTAAGGACACAATGGTGTTTAAAAGTCCATGTGTGGTCCTTGGAACTTATAAGATCACAATGGTGTTTAAAAGTCCATGTGTGGATCTTATGTTGATGTATCACTTGTTGCCAATATGACATGATATGAACTAGAAGCATGAATTGCTTGTTTTAAATGCTTTAGTGCATGTGCAAAGGATGATTGATTTAAGGTTTATAAAGATGTTTTATAAATGCATTATTGTGTGGTTTTAAATGAGCATTCCTCACTAAGCTTTTGCTTACGCTCTCTCTTTTCTTAAACCAATAATGCAGAGCATTAAAGTGCATTGAGGGCAGCAAGGAGTGCAAGAATCCAAGTGGTGAACTAAGCTCAAGTATGGTAAAGGTTTCTTAAACACTATTAGCTTTTGGCATTTGGCAATGGGGGACCTATGTTGTTGTTTTGGGAGATGTTTTGGACTCCCTAAGTTGGACTTATGATGTTGTTAATGTTTGAGCTTGTATTTGGCCTTTGTGATATGGTTTTGGATTATTGATGCTGGAATGGTTTTTCTAAGTAGGATGCATGCCAATAGAATTGGGGATTTTCATAATTGATGCCATGTTGATGTTTGGTTGATGCAATTATGTTCTTTGTATGTTGAATGACTTGCTGATAAAATTTGTGGCTTTTGGAGCATGTTAGATAGGTCAATTATGTGTTAAACTAGCAATTTTTCTGCAATCTGGGCAACCTGTTTCGGAACAGGTGTTACCGTATCGGAACGGGGGCCTGAAATGGCCTGGGCGTTCCGAAACGGAAGGAACTGTTCCGAAACGGTTTGGCCTCTGCCAAGCCCTGTTTCGGTACCAGTTGCGGAACGGTCCCGCGTTTCGGAACGGGTCTTCCTTGTTCCGAAACACTCGACCGTTGGGCACTGAAATTGTTGGTTATATGTTTTGAAATGTTTGCATTTTAGTCCTGAACCTTGTTATTGCAATTAAATGAGTTTGAGATGTCCGTTTGAGCTGAAATTTGATAGAGAAGCATGAAATATGATTAATTACAAGTTGGTAACTTTAATTTGGGTTAAGTCCTTATAATTCTGAGATTTACAATTTGGTCCCTAAAGTCTTAATTTGTGCAATTGGGTCCCTAAATGTTCTCTGATGGTTATGATCTTTGAGTATGCTGTTTGTATGATCATATATAGGGATAATATGCATCTAGACAAGTGTTAAAAGAAAAAAAAGGATCGTTAATCAAGGTTGACTTTCGGGTTGACTTTGGTTTTCCCCGTGTAAGCTTCTTAATTCGGGCCAACCGTCTAGGCCAGGTTAAGGGGGTTACATTACCGATCCTTAATTAGTCATGTAACATGCCATCACATCAAATATCAACCCAAACCAATCATCCAGACTCATCCAATAGATCAAATAACATTTAAGGACCGAAACATAACATTTCAAGACATAAAAAGATTCTTTTAACTGAATTTTAACTACTCGTATCGATACACCTGAGCTTGTATCGATACGCGGGAAGACAACATCGAAAGATGGGAATAGTGTACTGATTCGCTTCCCCGCGTATCGGTATGGCCTTTAAGCTTGGCTTGGGCGTATCGATACGCAGACAATCTGTACCGATACCACTGTACCGAAAAGCATGGAATTGACCTAAGTGTATCGATACACTTCCCTGTGTATCGATACCCATACCAAATAAGCACATTGCAAAGACATTCAAACCCACTTAACCATATCCAAACATGTTTTAATCATGCATAAAAGTTATAATCAACCTACTAGGCATGTAGACATCATCAAACAATAAATCATACTCATCGAACACACCAAACCATGATGACACGTTAGCTATTCAAGCATGCTTAAGTAAACAAGCTAAAGCATAGACAAAACGATATAAGCAAAACATGAAACCAATTAGAGGCCGATTACAACTCCAAAATCATAATCCAAACATGCTTAAGGTAGCAAACATCACCAAGAAATCCAAAATGTAGGAATCCCACCCATTGCCTCTTATTATACTAAGGGTAAATCACATACATTGTTTAGCCAAAACTCTTGGAATCCCCTTGCTATTGGGCTGCCTTGAAAGCTCAATTCTATGCATTGATGAAACAAATGAGCGTAAGCGTATAGCTTAGCGAGGATCGCTAAAACAACACTCATCAATGCATTTCATAAAACCATTTGCATCATCATTTGTAAACTCATGCATTTCTTTAAAACATGCCCATTTAAGCATCAACACACTTTTAAATTCACATGCATATAACATCATTTTAAACAACAACAAATTCCTTTACTCATGCTTAAACAAAGCTTCACATGCATTCTTGCATCATTCACAAGCATCTTATGCTTAATCACTAATCATCAACATTACATTGGTTCATAAGTGATAATTCTCAAACCATTCCAAAACAAATGACACAATCGGATAAGCGGATTACAAGCATTGTCCCACACGCTTCATACATACTATCGAACTACACAAGGTGGAGATCAATGGCATAATCACAATCCCTCAACACCCGTGATGGAGATTAATGGCATAGTCACAACCCCTTAACATCACTCATCAGTAGTTGTATAATTCCACTAACGAGAGTACGGGACACATACGACAAGACTCACACACGAAATTAAACCATTCACTGTTGTGATCTTAGCCTCAATCGTTAGGGTACTTGGATGTAGATTACGGAACAATCACAACCCCTCGACATCCAATGCGACTTTATTCACAGTGCACCCAATTCTATAGCCGGCTAACTATAATCATTTAACATCAATATTCACAAGCATAAACATGCTTAATATCATTTAACATCAATATTCCACTATTTTACAAGCATAGACACAATGCCATTTTCACAAGCATAAACATGCTTAATATCGAATGCATTTATCACATAAAACCAAGGATCACCTACCAAGTGCATCCTTAACAAAATAGCATTCAAATCCAGCATTAACCATGCTTAAAACATGCTTAAAAGCAGTAATCAAACCCAAATTTAACTCAAGTGCATTTCCATCAAAATATAGCACATTTCCGAGAAAGACTTTCGAATAACTTACTCTTGAGCTTAGCTAAGTGGTTCAAACTTACACTAAGCTCCCAAGACCACGCTCAAAGCATTACAAAGCTGGAAAATCTATTTCCACTAACCGATACGCGAAACCACACTTTTCCACGCAAATATCACTCTTTCGAAGCCTCCAAAAATTGTTCGTTTGTTTCCGGATCAAGACCCTCTGTTTTCACATCATCAAAACAGAGATCTAAATGCATTAAAATGCATTTCAACACCAGCAACAAAGCACAAAATCGTTGCTCATTAAAACTACACGAATTTACCCATCCGAAATAACTGAAAACTTAATCGATTGCTTCCTAAACCAAGCCCAGCCAACATACATAACTTTCAACCATTTATAAACATCAAAACACATCTAAAATCAACCTAAACCCACCCTTATACCTCCAGCAAGCATTAATTCATCATTTCACCTCAAAAACCCAACTACAACTACCAAGAAACTCAAGGATCTCAAGGATTTTGGGATCTATATCAACAAAACCTCTTTTCAACATGTTAATCAACACAAAAATTCATTAAAATCACTCCAAAATAGAGCCTATCAAAACAAATCCGAAAATCAAAATTCATTAAAACCAGTTTATGGTTGGACTATCTAGGACCTAGGGATAGGGCGAGGTTAAGTGGCTAAGAAAGAATTCAACAACATTGGTGTTCACCCTTCGATTCACGCCGGGAGGTATCATCCAAAATGTGTTCATCAACAGTACTTGGACCTAGGGATAGTACAAGTCACAGCAAGGATTCTTGCCAAGCTTGAAGAAACTGAGTTGCTTATCACTGCCGCGACAGCAACGGACCGCTGCCACGACAGGTGCTGCCGTGACACGAGCCATACACAAAACAAGAATTTTTATACAGTGCAACACCTACACTACCGAGCAGATCAATACAAGCCTATCTCTTAACCCTGAACCTTCATTCTTTTATATTCATTATTTTTCAATATTCTTTCCCAACAATTTAAACTCTTTTCTCTCTATCTTGTACAACAATTCGAGAATAAAGCTATTTCCAGTCCTTGTGGATTCGATATCCGATACTTTGAGTATCACTTTACTACTTGCGCCGTGTACACTTGCACTACATTGCGATAGGACTTTTGACACGCAAAAAGTTTTTGGCGCCGTTGCCGGGGACAGGAAACATATCTTTAACCTTACTTTTACTGCAGTTTTTAAAATTTTCTATTTTTATTGGGATTGTTTACCCTGTGCTTTTCACAAGGTTTTTCGTTTGCTTATGCACAGATCAATACGGAGCAAAGAACCTGAGTACTACCTAGATCCAGAAATTGTAACGCCCCGGTTTTGGGCTTAGGAGTTGTGGGCGTTGACCGGTTGGTCAAAGTGCTGTTCGAATCTTAAGAGGTTAAATTAGGAAAGCCTAGTTCGGGTTGCATTAAAAATATGGAAAAATGTTCTAAAATCATCTTTTAATATAATTAAGTGAACTGTGAAATCAATTTTGGAAAATGAGTTTTGGAAGTGTGACATTTTGGCTAGTGACCAAAATGTAATTTTCGCAAGTTTAGTGGCTGTTTTATAAAGGGTTGGAACTTTGAATCTTTAAGGAGCTATTAATCCAAAAGTGATTTCTCCAGATTTTTCTAAGATATTATAAGCTATTTTCTGATTTTAAAGATATCAAAAAGGAGGGAAAAGCTCATTTGGCAATTTTCTCAACTAACTTCTCATTTTCCTTCTCTCATTTTCTCTCAAACCAAACACTACATTTCCAGAGATTTGTTTCTGATTTTCTCACTTAAATTCCTCCTTTCAACTCTCATTTGATTCCAAATCAACATATCTTCAAAACCTCTTCAATTGTTACAAGTTTCATCAAGGTTTTTCATTCCAAAAAGTGGAGAAACACAAGTTTGGAGGTAAGAACGTCCTTCTCCTCTAAACTATCAGTTCTTTACTGAAATTCCTAAGTTTTCAATCCTAAATTGATGTTTAATTAAAGGTTTTTAAGTTGATTAATGGATCTTGGCTTATTATGCAAGATCTTGATGATTTTTGGTGATTTTCGTTAGATCTGAGTAATCTGTGATTTAAGAGGTGTTTTTGATGTTAAATGATCTCTAAAATGATGTGGAATTGAGTTTTGATTGATGCAATCCCGAATAGGTTGAGTTTCCTAAGTTTAGCTTGTGTATTAAGGTAGTTTTTGAGGTGATCTTGGTGATCTGTTGTTGCTGGAGGTATAAGGTTGTTAATAGGTTGTTTTTAGATGTTATATGATGTTAATGGAAGTGAGGTTTTGCTGGTTTATGGCTGGGCTTTGTTTAGAAGTGGTTTGGATGCATTTTTGGTTGTGTTTGGTGGCCGAAAATGGAGGTTGGATGAGAGCAGCGAGTTTAGGTGCTTTCATTGAAGCAATTAATGCATGATGATGCATTAATCCTCTGCTTTGATGTGTTGAAACAGGGGAGGCATCTTTGGATCCAAGATTGGTTGATCCGGAAGCTTGATTTGGTGATTTGGCTTGAAGCAAAGTGGAAATCGGTGAGTGAGTTTGTGGAAATTGGATTTCAGCTTTTAAAACCAAGGTTTGAAGGTTTTGGGAGCTTAGCTTAAGTCTAAACAACTTTGCTAAGCTCAAGTGTAAGTTTTCGGATTTTCTCTCTAGTGGTGGCCATGATTTTGTTGTGATGCAAGATGATGATTTGCATGTTTTTAATTACTGTTTTGAAAGCATGTATTAGCATGGATTTTGCTGATGTTGTAAGCCATATGTTGAAGGTAACTCTAGGTAGGAGTACCTTGCTTTTATACATTGAAATAATGTGGTTTGATGCTTTCAAATGCATGATGAAAATGGCTTGATTTAATACTTTAAAACAGTGGATTAAATGATGAATATGATGTATATTGGCAAGTGATGTTTTGAAAAGATTAAGGTCACTAAGGTGGTTAAAAGTCCTTGAGTGAGCCTTGTTACTTAAGATCATCAAGGTGGTTAAAAGTCCTTGGATGAGTCTTGTTGCGGACACTAAGGTGGTTAAAAGTCCTTAGGTGATCCTTTCCATGGTGTTTAAAAGTCCATGGGGCCAAGGCGTTTAAAAGTCCTTGGGGCCAAGGTGTTTAAAAGTCCTTGGGGTGATTCAAGCATTGGACACAAAGGTGGTTAAAAGTCATTGTGTGGTCCTTATTCATGGTGTTTAAAAGTCCATGGCCAAGGTGTTTAAAAGTCTTTGGGGCCAAGGTGTTTAAAAGTCCTTCGGAAGTTGTTGAACTTGTTTTAAGAAATGAAATGTATCACTTGAGCCAATATGACATGTTAAGTATATTATGAAGCATGAGATGCTTGTTTTAATGTTTATGTTGAAGCATGAGATTGCTTGTTTTAAGTATGCTTTTGAGCATGTGCAAAGGTTGATTTTAATCATGTTTATAAATGGTTTTAATTGCATTATTGAATTGTTTTAAAGAGCATGCCTCACTAAGCTTTTGCTTACGCTCTCTTCGTTTTCTTAATTCAATAATGCAGAGCATTAGAGTACCTTGAGGGGCAGCAAGAAAGGGCAAGCAATCAAGTTCAAGTAAAGCTCAATGTATGAAGGTTTTATAAGTACTTTTTAGCTTTTGTGTGATTTGGCAATGGGGGACCAATGTGTATGTTTTGGGAGGTGTTTGAGACTCCCTAAGTATGTTGAATGTTGTTTAGAATGCTGGTTTTTGGAGTGGAACCTTATATGCTTGTTTTGGAAGTTTGGTTTTTGAATAGCTAGCTTGTGTAGGAAGCATGCCTATAGAATTGGGGCTTTTTGCATATGATGTTAGATTGCTATTTTGATGATTCCTATAAGTCTTAAATATGTTGAATTGCATGCTGGTAAAGTTTGGTGACATTTGGAGCATGTTTGATTGATCAATTGCATGTTTTGGTAAGCTTGTTTGCTGCAATCTGTGCAGGCGTTTCGGAACAGTGTGCACCGTTTCGGAACGGGTGCCTCACATGAACCCAGGCGTCCGAAACGGTATGCACCGTTTCGAAACGGTTTGGTCTCTGCCAAGGCCGTGTTTCGGAACGGGATCGACCGGTTTCGGAACGGCCCGTGTTTCGGAACAGGATCGATCGGTTTCGGAACGGCCGACCGTTAGGGGCTGACATCGGCAGTTATATGTTTTGAATTGTTTACGTTTTGGTCCTGAATCTTGTTTGTTCAATTGTATGAGCTTGGGAAGTCCTTTTGAGCTGAAATTTCACAGGGAAGCATGAAACTTGATTAATTTCAAGATGGTAACTTTAATTTGGGTTAAGTCCTTTTAATTATCAGAAATTACAATTTGGTCCCTAAAGTTGTAATTTGTTCAATTGGATCCCTGTTTGATCTCTGATGTTTGTGATCTTTGAGTATGATGTTTGTGTGATCACTATTAGGACTAATGTGCATCTAGACAAGATTAAAAAGAAAAAAAAAGGTCGTTAATCAAGGTTGACTTTCGGGTTGACTTTGGTTTTCCCCGTGTGACTTTCTTAATTCGGGTCAACCGTCTAGGCCGGGTTAAGGGGGTTACAGAAATCGAACGTACGTGCAACCTCAGGAACTGAGTCCGCTTCTTGATAGCTAGAAATGATTATCTTGAGGAACAGTTAGAAGCAATGCATAACGGGGTAAATAATAATAACCCGAGGAATACTGAAGATCCTCCCCTAGATGAACGGAACGGACAACCTGTCGCTGCCGAGGTCGCACGACGGTCTTGCCGTGAATACATGATCAATGATCATGTGGAACTGGAGACCACCATGCAAGACGTGGAAGCTGAAAATTTCGAGCTGAAACCTGTTATGTTCAGCATGATCAATTCCACTGGCCAATTTAGTGGTGCTGCAACAGAGGATGCCCCAGAACATCTGAAAACGTTCCAAGAAATCTGCGGATCGTTTAGGCTACCAGGTGTAAATTCGGAAATACTGAGGCTCCAGTTATTCCCTCATTCACTGAGGGACAGAACTAAAACTTGGTGGAATAAACTAACGCCGGGTTCACTACGAACTTGGGCAGATCTCACTCGTGAATTTTTATCTCATTTAATCCTTCTCACTTATCTGAGCGATTGCGTAATGAAATTGCTACTTTTCAACAAGAAGATGACGAGCCAATGCACGAGGCATGGGACAGGTTTACAACTCTGCTAAGGAACTGCCCGATGCATGGATTCCCTGTGTGGAATCAAGTCATCAAATTCTACAATGCTGCGAACAAACACACTCGTATAAGAATAGATTTAGCAGCGAATGAACTGTTGTTGGATAAAGATCCCGACGAAGCCATGGTAGTGTTGAAAAATCTAGCAAAGAATGACGAGCAATTTCCTACACTGAGGAGAGGTAAACGAGTGTTATATGTAAAAGACTATGAAGTTGACATTTCCCTAAAGACACGGGTTGCATACCTCACAAATGAAGTGGAATATTTGTTGAAGAAAGATTCTAAACCTGTCTATTTTGTAGAAGAGGTATGTGAAACTTGCAGTGGGAATAACAATTCGGAAGACTGTCCGTTACAGCAAGAGGAAGGGATGTATGTTGGAAATTACAACAAGCCAAGAAATTACGACTCTAACAATCACAATCCCAACTGGAGGAAAGATCCTAAGTTCTCTTGAAGCAATCCAAACAACGCACTAAATCCTCAGATGCAGAACAACCAAAACCAGGGGGCACCTAGAATCCTGACACGGCAGCAACCGCAACAGCAGCCGACAACCGCACATAGTATACTGGAGCAGACTTTGGCCACATTCATGTCACCGACAAGAGCTTGCATGGAAAACATAGATCACTTCGTCAAGAAGACTGAGTCATTCATGGACAAAACAGAGATGAGAATGACTAACTATGAGGCTACACTAAAATCACTGGAGACACAGATGGGCCAAGTTTCCCAACATATTAAGCCAAGGCAAAACGGAGGATTCTCTAGTGATACTGAAGTCACTAGAAAACCCACACATGAGCAGTGTAAAGCAATTACAACTAGGAGTGGGAAACAACTGCTAGGGCTAGAGATGAAAACCATACCGATAGAGGAACCATCCCTAGAAACACCTGCCGCGAACACTGCCCCGGCAGAAGAAGAGAAACCTGCTGCCGACACACCTGTCACGGCAGCAGATGGGACAGAGGAGCAAGAAAAGAATGCTGAAGAACCTAAGCCTCCTCAGATCTGAATACCATGTGAAGGATGTCTGGAAGGTTACCGTCCTCCACTTTCTTTTCCACAGCGGTTACAAAAGCAGAAACATGAGTACCAGCTAAAAAAGATTTATGACATTTTTATGCAGGTGCACATCAATATACCATTGTTGGAAGCCATCAAACAGATGCTTGATTATGCGAAATTTCTCAAGGATACCATGTCGAAAAGATCCAGACTTGGGGAATTCGAAACTGTAAAAATGACAGAGGGATGCATGACTATCCTACACAGGCATCCACCCTAGAAAAAGAAAGATCCTGGGAGATTCATCATACCATGCATAATTGGTGACAAATTTGTGGGTAAGGCATTTTGTGATCTAGGTGCTAGCATATATTTAATGCCCAAATCCGTGTTCCAGAAATTAGGTATTGGACGAGCACGGCCCACGACAGTCATGCTGCAGCTGGCAGACCGCTCTTACGTACAACCAGAAGGGAAGATCGAAGATATTTTGGTAAGAGTGGATAAGTTTATTTTTTTGTGCTGACTTTCTTGTTTTAGACTGTGAAGAAGATGAAAATGCTCCAATCATCCTGGGGCGACCCTTCCTAGCCACAAGCAGATCACTGATTGATGCAGAGAAAGGAGAACTAACAATAAGAGTAAATGATCAAGAAATTAAGCTCAATGTTCTCCAAGCAATCAAACATGCTGATGCAGAAGAAGAATGCAAGGCCATCATTGAAGTAATCCTTGACCAACCCTGCATCAGGTCGAGCTGCCATGACATAAAATTTGGTCACTGCCACAACAGTCATTTGGAAAACTGTCACCACAACAACGACGATAGTGACTCCGCCGAATCAGACATATCCAACACTAAAGGTCATGAGGAGGTAAATTGGATAGGAAATCATCTAGGTAAGTTATTCGAGCTCCTAAGCTATACCTCGAATGAACACATAATCCAAAAGCCTTCAACTGTAGAACCACATGTTTTAGATCTTAAGCCCCTGTCAGGGCAGCTTTAATATGTTTTTCTTGGTTTAAATGATACGTTGCCCGTAATCATCTCTTCCAAGTTAATGCAGAAACAGGAACAACAATTAATTGGAATGCTGCAACAGCATAAGAAGGCTATTGGATGGACGATAGTTGACATCCAAGGCATCAGTCCGGCATTATGTATGCAAAAAATTAACCTAGAGGATGATCATAAGCCGACCATTGATGCTTAGAGACACTTAAACGACGCTATGCGAGAAGTGGTGCGAAAAGATATCATCAAATGGCTTGACGCTAGAATAAAAAGAGATATTATTAGTTAAATATTTTTCTCACATAACTTCTTTTCTTCAAACTTTTCTCTCAACTTTCCCAGCAGTCAAACTCTCTTTTCATCACTAGAATCTTCAGAGAATTTTCCTATTTCATTTGCTTTTAATTCCTAAATGATGCCCATGTATTTCTACAACATTCAACAAGAGCTTTCTTGAAGGATTTCACCAAAATCATTGCAAATAAAGGAGAAAGCTTGTGTTATAGGTGATCTTTCTTTTCTCTCCACTAATCAAGGTTCTTTATTGAAATTTCCATGTCTTTGACTCTCTATTTTTGTTTATTAACAAGATTTTGTAATTGAATTGATGAAATTTGCTAATTAAAGCTTTGGAGGATAGATTTTCAAGATTTTTGTTTGGGCACTATTTTGATTGATTTTGAAGGATTTTAATCACACTTTGGATGTTAAATGATGAAGGAATAATGGTTTTATGAATGTAATCCTGAACTGAGTTGGATCTCTAATTGTTAGATTATTAGATTTTGGGATGTTAATGCGAAATCCGAGTTGCTGGAGGTATAAGGATGATAATAGGATGTTTTTGGATGTTGATTTATGGTTAAAAGTGAATGTAAGTGATGATTTATAGCTAGTTTATGTTTTGAGTAAGATTGATTGAGTTTTCGATTGTTTCAGATAGGCTTTTAAGTGCATTTGGGCAGAGCTGTGGGTTTTTAGTGATTGCTGATGGTTTTAATGCATTGAGATGCATTAATCCTATGTTCTTGTGTGGTATAAACATGAGAGGATCCTTTAGAAGCATTTGGTGAAGTTTCGGGGACTTTGAACGTTTGATTTTTGCGTCGGTGATTGAGGTTTTGCTGTCGGTGAGTGGAAATGAGATTTCCAGCTTTGAAACGCTTAAAAGGTGGTTTAGGGAGCTTAGTGTAAGCTTGAAACGCTTTACTAAGTTCGGAAGTAAGTAAAGTGATTTTCTCTCTCGGATTGTGATATTATGAGTTTGTTAATGCACTAGTTTTAAATTACATATTGTCAATGTTAAAACATGATTTGAGGTAAATGAATTGTTGTTTTTGATGATATAATGTTGAAAGATGGACATGGTAAGTGATCCTTGTAAGTATATGTTTATACTTGTGATTTTAAGCATGATTTGATGCTTGAAAATGAGGTTGGTAATTAATGCTTTGAAAACAGTGAAATATGTGATGAAATGTGGTTTATATTGGCAAGCGATGATATGAAATACTTAAAAAAATGCAATCGGATATAGTTAGCTGGATATAGAATTGAGTGCACTATAAACAAGTTGCCTTGAATGTTGAGGGGTTGAAATTGTACCGAATTCTCCACCCAAGTACCCTAACAATATAGGAATGTTTAAGGTGTCACAACGATGGAGGATAGATCCCGTGTGTGAACCATGTATGGTGTCCCGTCTCTCGTTAGTGGGCTATACATCTTCCGATGAGTAATGATGTAATTTGAAATGTGTTATGTTGCTTAATATGTAAAATGCATGTTTTTACTCTTTAAGCTTAACATGTGTGGAAATGCTTTGGAATGCTTAAATTTAGTTTACCAAATGGGATTTGCTGTTGGTTTGTTAACACATGTTGCATGAGGTTTTCATGTTGATTTTGAATAAGTAATGTGCATGGTTTTGGATGGTATGATGGATTTTAAATGATACTTGTGTTAATTGAAATGAGATTTTAATGTAGTTTGGAAATCAGTTTAAATGCATTGATGATGTTGTGGTTTTGAGCATTCCTCACTAAGCCTATTGTGTTTATGTTCTTTTTATTCATCAATGCAGACAACTAAAGTATTGGAGGCAGCAGTAGCAAGGGACCGGTGAAAGACTTCGATTGAATGTTTGTTTCGTTTTCGGACTAGAGCAATCAGGGAAATGGGGGATCCATGGTTTATGTGGGAGATGTGTTGAAACTCCCTATTTGAGCATGTTTACTTGCTAGTTTTAAGTTTGTAAGAGACCTGTTTATGTTGGTTTAAGCTTTGGTTTGAGTTCTGACTTTTGGATGATTGATTTTCGTAGGAAGCATGCCTCTAGAACACTTTGATGATAACTGCCATGTTATGATGTTGTTGTTGCCATGTTTTGGATGCAATTATTTTAGTTTGAATGATTATTTTGAGCTGATTTTTGACAGAGATGCATGTAATATGATTAATTTAAAAATGGTAATCTAAAATTGGCTAAAATCCTTGTAATTTTACATGTTTACAATTTGGTCCCTAAAAGTTGTTTTTGCATGCAATTGATGATCGATTGATGTTATGTTTGATCTTTTGCAACATTAAATGATTAGGTCTGTATCGAGCATCTAAACAAGATAAAAGAAAAGAAATAGAGTCATTTATTAATTTAAATCTTCCCAGTTTACTTCAATATTCTTAGTATAACTCATTCAGTTCGATTTACCGGTTAGGCTGGATCAAGGGGGTAACATTTGGTGGTATCAGAGCTAGATTACTAAAGAATGGGATGATGGTAAATTAATGGTAAGTCGATGTGATGTAATTTTAAGTGATTGGCGATGTTTGCTTTGCACGGTGAATGTTATCAGCATGTTTATGTTGATCAAATGTTAGTGATGCTATGTATGATGAGTGTGATGTATGTATGAGTTGTTATATATGATGATGTTGTGTATTGTATCTTATTGATTGTAATGCACGATGGTTTTGATATGTACGTTGTATGTTTTATGCTATGATTGAGGGAAATTGGGATGCCCATTGCCTTATTACTGTAGTACCATCTCATCAGGGTATCTATACTGGCCTTGAGGTATCGATACCAAATTGCTGAACTTGACTTTGGAGCTGGTCATTCTGAATTGTTACGTTTTGGTCATTGAATGTTTTGGATGCAATTATTTGAGTTTGAATTATTATTTTGAGATGATTTTTTAGAGAGATGCATGTAATATGATTAATTTAAATATGGTAATCTAAAATTGAGGAAAATCTTTTTAATTTGACAAGTTTACAATTTGGTGCCTAAAAGCTATTTTTGCATGCAATTGATGTTCGAATTGATGTTATGTTTGATCCACTACAACATTAAACGCTTAGGTCTGTATTGAACATCTAGACAATATTAAAGAAAAAAATAGGGTAGTGTATTGAGGTAAATCTTCCCGGTTTACTTTAATATTCCTCGTGTGACTCGTTCGGTTCGGTTTACCGGTTAGGCTGGGTCGAGGGGGTTACAAGTAATTTTCTCCTTTTTTAAAAATTTTGGGGTAGTGGGAGGGTAGCACATTAAATATTTGAAGAAAAGCAAGAGAATGAGATCACCCTTGTCGTCTTTGTCTTCTACCTTCATCCACCCTCACCTTCTTGCTTCCACCACAAAGTGAAAGGTTGGATCTTTGTGTTTTGGAGTGGGATTCTCAGAGTTTGAGTGTTAGACAAGTTGTTAAACATCTAAGAATCTATATTTCAAGGTAAGGATCATCAAGTTTGGAGGAGGTTGAGTTTTGGTGGGGGTTTGAGAGGATGGATGGGAATGGGAGTTTTGAACCCATTTTATGTTGTAAAGTTCCCTCTTTTATGTTTCTTAATCTTCTAGTAATGTTGTAACCAGTTTTGCAACATCATCTTGTAGTAAAAGAGGAGGGAGAACCATTCAAGGAGCTTGGGAAGAGGAAGGTTTGAGGAGCTTGGTTTGAGGATTCTTTTTGAGCAAGGAATTAAGGTTGGTTCATTATTAACTCCTTTGTTTCCTGGAAATCGTAAAATTTGGTGGCTTGTTGCTTGGTTTGATGTTTTGGGTTGCTTAAGACCTTGAATCCCCTTTAATGGATAAATTCGTATTGGGTGGAAAAATGTTTTAAAAATGGTAGAAAACCACCTAAATTTCCCTCCATAATTTGTACGCTCAATTAAGGGTTATAACATGAAGGTTTGGGGATGTTGGGACTGAATTACGAACTCCAGAAACCAATTTTTGGGTTCAAGTATCGATACGGGTCAAACATGTATCGGTACCCTTTATTAAAATTTTCCTGAAACTAAGTAAAAATTGAAGGGAGTATCGATACGCCTGAAGGGGGTATCGATACCTTTTCCCACCCAATTTCCAGTAGATAAATTTTGTATCAGTATGCTTGTGAGTGTATCGGTACGCCTTGGGGTATTAGTACACAACCCCATGTATTGATAAGGGGTGTTGAGTTAAAAATCCTACCAAGATAAGTCAGGTATCGATATGCGTAAGTGGGTATCGGTGCCCACTGGAGCGTATCGATACTCGTAGGAGGGTATCGATACTCGCTGGGCAATCTACCCGAAAAATATGTTTTGAGTTCGAAAGTCTTATAATTCATGGACTAAGGCACAATGGGTCTCTAATCTGGTAAAATGAATAGTAAAACCGAGAAACCGAGAATTTAACCTCTTATACTTACAAAAGGAGTAATAACTTAATTAAAACTTCGGTGATTTATTTGTATTGGGCAATAATGATCCTTTATGGATCGAATAAATTTGTGTGCCATTTAAAAGCAATGTATGGTTGAGTACCTTGTATGATGGGATCCAGATACCCAAAGTGAGTATTGCAACACAATGGTTAGATGTTTCCCGAATGTACGTTCCTGAAGTTGTGGCACTGGGTCTCATTCGAAGATGGTTAACGAGAGATTCCAAGCATGGGTGTACGTTCCAGAAGTTGTGTGACACTGGGCCTCTCTCTAGGTTTGTTTTTATGGTATTGTGTGATTGGTTAATATCTCTCTTTGCTTGCTATGTGTTTAGGCGGCTAGTGGTAGCGCCATAGTTATTATTTATGCCATGACTATCATTCTTAGTTACTGCTCATATTTATATTTTGCATGAATCATGGTTGAGTGGAAGTGAATCCACTGAGCTTCGTTAGCTCAGCATTCAAAATTGTTGTTTTCCTTCATAGGTAAGTAGGTTGATGTGCATCGTTGGAGAACAATTGGAGAGGACATCAACATCAACTTGTGTCCGAGTACAGTACTTAGATTATTTGGGCTATGTATTCGTAGGACCCTATGTTGTATTGTAAAGCTTATTTTTTTATTTTAACTTATGTGTTGAATGCTTTTAAATACGTATTTTAAATGAAGCTCCCTTGTAACAATTTAATTGGTTTATCGACTTTGAAATATTAAACTTAATAAATTTTAGGGTAAACTACATAAACGGTCCCCCGATTATGCTCTAATAATCTTTTGCATCCCACGACTATCAAAAGTTACAAATGGTCCCCTGACTTAAAAAAGGAAAGAAATTGGTCCAACACGGTTAAAAATTTAACGACTGATGACGTGTCAGTTAATATAAATTGGTATAATTACATAATTAGCCCTCAAATTTTACACTTATTTTAATTTGACTCTAACTCTAAAAATTAACCCACACAATTTTAATAATCTATCAATTTAGTCATTCTTCCTTATCTTCATATTTATAGTTCCCTTTCTTTGTTTAAATATTGGTCAGGATTTTTTGTGTGTTATATGTAGGACATGCATTCTGTGACTGATAATCGAAAAAAGAAAGAAATGAAGAAACGCTCTATTGCCTGTTCATATAAATGCAGTGAACACAGTCACAAACAGAAGAGGAGAGGCCAAAGAGAAGAAGAGAAAGGGTTGGCTTCTTTTAATATTATGAAATTTATTTATTATTTACAGGTTGTATAAAGTAGTAGTTGTATGTATTATATAAGTAGAAGTAAAAAGGAAATGAAAAATCTGGTTAAACCCCACTGTCCACACGCTTGCTTTTCTGGGGGTTTTTGTTCTCTTTACACTTAGTGCTTGCACATTACTTTGCTTTCTTCATCGTCCCCAAGCCTAACGTGTCCCTCTCTAACTTTTGTCTTCCATGGTTGAAGCTTATGGATTATAAATATCAAACAATGGAAGAAAGAAACTACACAGTTTTGATTTTGGATTCAGCAGTCTCAATCTGGGGTGGGATCGTTTGTTGCTCACACCCCAAACTGTGAAATTTGAATGGAAACGTAAACTCCATTTTTCATTGAAATCGTCTTTCGCTCTCAATCAATTCATTTGTTAAAAAGGTTTTTTTTCTTTCTAATTTATGTATTATTAAAATTTTTAGTTTCAAAATAGATAGACGATTAAGTCTCCCCTTTGACTCCACTAAATTTGTTTAGTTTTTTAATTGAAAACTTTGTATAATTCTTAAGGGGCGCGTAAAATCTGGTTTGATTACTCGTTAGTAAATTATTTCGGTTAATTCGTAAATTGAAGTTATTCAATCGTTGGTAAATTAATTCTCAACCTGCAAAATTTCAGCTTTAATACCATGGATACTGAACAAAGAACATATAAGATCACTAGACTTCCTTTCATTTTTTTAATGATTGGAACTTCAGTTTCTACAAAGATTATTAGTATATAATCAAACCTTGAACCGATTAAGTAAAAAATATGAATTCTATCAATAAATAGAATCACATCAATGAAAATAAAAACATAAGTACCGAGTTCGAATGAGTAACACTACTTGAACTTTCTGCAACTTGAGAGAACCAGGTTCTTTTCATTCAGAATTTGTTTTTAATATACAATCAAAACATTATCGGTGGAGTTTAAACAATGGGCAGAAGGGATAGGAGAATAGAATCTCCCATAGATGAATTAGTTTGATTTTACCTGCAAAATTAGCAACTAATGCAAAAGTTAATTGTGTACAATATTCAAACGAAGAAAATGAACTATAAATATGTAGATAAGGAAGAAGGACTAAATTGATAGATTATTAAAATTGTGTGGGTTAATTTTTTAGAGTTAGGGTCAACTGAAAATAAGTGTAAAATTTGAGGGTTAATTATGTAATTATACCAATTTATATTAACTAACACATCATAAACCATTAAATTTTTAACGGTGTTGGACCAATTTGTTACCTTTTTTAAGTTAGGGGACCAGTTTGTAACTTATGATAGTCGGGGGATGCAAAAGATAATTAGAGCATAGTTAGGGGACCTTTTATGTAGTTTACCCTAAATTTTATGATATGATTGTGTTGGGCTAAATCTAGTTTCAAATTTATGGTGTTGGGATTGGGCTTGAAGCCCAACTTGTGACATTCGATTTGGAGATGTTACAAAATTGTTATAATCTATAATGAGTCTGTTGGATATACATGATGGATAATTGCATCTCTTAGCTCTGGATTGGTATATATGTTAGTTTGATTAAAGAATATCTTGCATCATTCCTTTTGTTTTTGGATGACATTATCTTGTTACAACATATGCGTGATATATACTTATATTTGTATATCTTATAAATAAAGGCATTCCAATGTTAGTGCAATGAAATAAATAAAGTTTCTATAAGGAGAAACACTCTTCTGCATGCGTTAGACAAAAGACACATCTATCCAGAAGCAAATGTTGTTCACCGGTTCCACCAAATGCTCTTATCTCTCGAATTTAGCCAAAGGTTGTTGTTGCATGAGTGTGTGTTGTTACAATGAAATACTTCCTGGGGGTTTGTTGCACAACATCTTACTTCTCAGGTCATAGGGTGCATTCATTGTTAGATATCATTCGCTACATAATAAATAAAAGAATAGGAGAAAGAAGAAATATATATATATATATATATGATATTTTGTGTGCTGCTAAATAAATGTTGATAGGAGAAATGAATCTAAGATGTTAGGGATGATGTTAGGTATTCTCGAATTGCTAGGTTGTCTATTGATGAGTAGATTGGTTATGCACTGATCCATCTTCTTGATGCATCAAATTTATTGATTGATTAGATTAATTCAAGTATTTAGAATGCCTTTGATCTTTTGATTGACTTTGTTGTTTTAAATTTTACTTGAGCACAAGTATAAACTCAAGTTTGGGGGTGTGAAAGCTCTTTGAAGAGCATGGTTTCCCCTCGATTTATTGGAATTATTGTTCCCACATTAGCATCCATTGCATCCATTTATGCATTTTCATGTCTAATTCTGCATATTTTCTAACTTAGTTCTTGTGCCTCATGTTTTGTATATATCTGCATATTTTTGCCTTTTTGTTGTGCTAATGTCCCTGCAGAGGTTGTTATCACCACTACAGCTAGTTCAACACTGTATCTTACATTTGTCAAGTCTACCTGAGGATAAGAACAAATATGCCAGTTGTCCTTTATGTTACAACAAATTTTTACGACGCTGAGCACACAAATAATATGCATGACATGTGTTCTTCCTCGGGTGGCCTATATAAGGACGATTTTTGGAGGAAAGAAAAAGTCACGCTATTCTGATTTACACATCATCTTCAACCTCTGAAGCTTAGACTCGACTTGAGTCAATAGTTGAAGGTTAAATGGAAACTAATAATCAAGTGGACCACTACATCCCTGATTAAACATATCTTTAGTCCTTCAAGTGCACTTGATCTTTCTTCCAAGCTAAACACAAGAGATCCAGGCTTATTCTCATTATTCTCTATCTTTTATTACACTTTGTTATTGCTACCACATCAAATCATTTACTCTCCTTTTTATATTACTATTGCAACCACCATTGCAGCCACAACCACTACTTTCACAATACTATATTGTAGTTATATAAGTATAAATGTAATACACCATCTTCGTGAGATCGATATTCAAATAAGATTACCTTGTTTCTATTCTTGCATCGATAATGTAGCTTACACTAAAAAGTGTGACGTTTTCTCACCGATCATGCACTATTTTGATTGAGGCTCATTATAGCGCTTTTTCTTTGCATCCTGGTAGTACAAAGATGTATCAAGATCTTCGAGAAATGTATTTTTAGTTGGCTTGAGAAAGGTTGTAGCAGATTTCGTTGCACTTTGTATGGTGTGTCAACGAGTCAAAGCTAAACATCAGTTCCCTTCTAGGTTGTTGCAACCTTTGCAGATAATGGGATGGAAGTGGGAAAGAATTATGATGGATTTTATGTCGGGTTTGACCAAAACTCCATCCAAAAAAGACTCAATTTGGGTAATTGTGAATCGTTTCACGAAGTGTGGACATTTTTTGGTGGTGCATACGGTGTATACCTTAGACAGGTTAGCCGAGCGTTATGTGGTGGAGATCGTCGGATTGCATGGAGTTTTCATATTGATCTTATCTAATAGGGATTCGTAGTTTACGCCAATATTTTTGGGAAAGTCTGCAAATGGCTTTGGGAACAAGGCAAAATATTAGTACGTCGTATAATCCTCCGACGGATGGCCAATCTGAGCATACTATACATATCTTGGAGGATATGTTGCGGTGCTATATCATTGAGTTTCAGGCCTCGTGGGAGAAGGATATTCCTTTGGGAGAATTTGCTTATAACAATAGTTACAAATCGAGCATTTAGAAGGTTCTTTACGAGACATTGTATGACCATAAGTGCAGAACGCCTATCTATTAGACTAAGTCAGGAGAAAAGTATGTTGCTACTGCCGAGTTGATGAAAGAGAGACAAAGTGAATCTCATATATTATCGTTTGAAGGTGGCTTCATATAGGCAGAAACCGCAAGCAAATCTTAAATGCAAATAGAATTAGTATGAAGTTGTCCTAAGGTTTTTCTCAATGTTTCTCCGTGTAAGAAAGTAATGAGAATTGGGCATAAGGGTAAGCTTAGCCCTAGGTTTATCAAATCCTTCGAGGTCATTGAACGGATTGGTCCTGTAGCTTATCAGCTTATGTTACTAGTTGAGTTGGAGTGTATACATGACGTTTTTCGTGTGTCTATGCTTCGGAAGTATAGATCGAATTCGTTCTATGTTGTGTTACTTGAGGAAGTGGAAATTCATCCTGATTTGTCTTATGATGAAGAACCTATAAAGATTTTGGATTCGAGCACCAAATATTTACGTGGTAAGACGATTGAGTTGGTAAAAGTTTTGTGGCGTAATCGTGGAGTTGAAGAAGCTACTTGGGTAACAAAGAAACAGATTAAGGAACAATGTCCTCATCTTTTCCCTTTAGGTAAATTTTGAGGCCGAAATTCCTTAAGAAGGGAGGATTTGTGACATCCCAAAAATGGGGTTAGAAGAGTTGGAGTTTCGATTAGGTTTGTTTCGAATCAGTCGAACCAGATAGGTCGGTTAACTAGTTTTGGGATAAAATAAATATTTAAAATTTTTAAATTTGATATATAAAAATTGGATTTGGGTTTCTAAAATGTTTGATTATTTTATTAAATCGCTTTGTAATTATATTAGGGGTTAATCCAATTGGGTTGATCGACATTTTGATGTTAGTGACTAAAATATAAGATTTGAAAAATTATTTTTAAGTGACTAAATTAAAAAGGGCCAATACTAAGAATCCTTAGAGTGCTATATTTTCTAAAAATCTTAAATATGATTACCACCATGATTGACAAATACTTTTGACGGTTAATTGGTTTCAAAACTCTACTTTCTCATTATGTCAATTTTCCTACCATTTTCGCCCAAAATTTTCTCTTATTTTCTTACCATCTTCCCAACTCATTTCTTACCGACTTTTCATGGATATGACATCATTTGATTCTCCACATGATTTCTAACAAAACATCACAAATAATTTTACAAGATTTCTTCATTCTCCCATTTTCTTTAAAAATGAAAAGTTACGTCAATTTTGGTGGAAATCCCTTTTGAAGGCAATTCTTATTCTCTCATTAAAACAAATGTTCTTTGCTGATATTCCCTAGTATTTGACTTTCGTATTGTTGGTTATAGCATGGTTTTGTAATCGAATTCAAGAAATTCTTGTTAAGTGAAGATTTTGGGTATTTTACCTAAATTATTGGTTAAGTTGAAGTTTACTGAGATTTTGATTAGGTTGGTTCACATTTTGATTATATAATTATGAAGTTAATTGCTTGAGTTTTAAGTGGGTATTTTGTTAGTTTAAGGTTGTTTTTGGTGTTCTGTGTTTGCTGGATGTATACGAATGATTTGAGCATATTTTTGGATAATATTAGATGGTGTTTAGATGCAAGAATCAAAGGCTTGCGGCTGGGTAATGATTCGGTGGAATTTGGGAGTGTTTTCGACTTTTTCATTTGGTTGTTGATAGAGATTTGATTAAGATGCAAGGGATTTGTTGTTTGATGGAATTAGAATGCATTTTAAAGCATTATTCCTTGGTTTTATGTTGTAGAAACAGAGGAAGCCTAAGGAAAGGTCGTCTAGTGGATATTGGATCTTTTCGGAAGCTCACGACGCATCAGCAAGTAAAGCGGTTGAATAACGGTAAGTGAAAACGAATTTAAGAGGGAGTCAAAGTTTGATGGCTCTATTTTGGGGACTTAAAAAAAGTGTGAAAAGCTTTCCTAAGTTCAAGAGTAAGTTGAATTAATTTTCACTATGATTATCTTGCTTTTTGCATTTTGCAAATAAATGTTTTGGAGTGAGATTTTATAAATACATGAGGATGAAACTTACTTATATTGCATTATGATTAAGTTTCACCATGTTGAAGAGACATGAGGTTTAGTTAAATGAGTGCACAAGATGCACAATTATTGTTGAGGTGCTAAAAGCACGACTTGAGTTTAAGTGATGAGTTATTATGTTATTGCATTGAAAAACAATAAGTTCTCATGCATTTATGATATATATTCACTAAGTGACAAATAAAAGTTGAATAAGATATAGATGGCTAGCCATAGGGTTAAAGTGCACTATAAAGATTGAGAAAAGAAAAGGGCATAAGTCTACCGGTACTTATACCGACTTTGAGGATAATTTAAAGACACTATTTTGGGTCGATGTGCTCTGGCTTTAAAAGCAGTTGAAAGGCACTCTTATGAGTCGTTGAGGACTCTGACTTTGAGGATAGTTTAAAGGCACTATTTTGAGCCACAGAGAAAAGAAAGGGTTGAAAGATTACTACATCGTTAAAAAGGTTATTGAAAGATTATCACCACCGTTATCCATTTATCTGATGTGTTTTTAGCATATGATGTTTTATACTCGGTCACTAAAAATTCCAATATATGACTACATGATGGAAAACTTGTGTGAAATGTGATGCGTTGTTTTAATCAAGCATGTTGATTATGCCATTTGAAAAGAGTAATTGAAATGAAAGCATGTTTGCATAAGTTTTTATGCTGCATTGATGAGTGTATTGTTGAGCATTCCTCGCTAACCATGTATTGCTTACTCTCTCGTCTTATCCTTGTAGAGAATTAAAGTGTGGAGGCTGCATTTGGAGGCAAAAAGGTATCATATAGACACTACTTACTTGAGTATGATATAGTTACTTTGAATTTCATCAAATAAGGCAATGTGTTGCCATTATCAAATAGGGTTTTTAAGACGTATTGTAATTGTTGAGGATAAATCATGGTTCTGTTTTGTAGTCCCCTTATCATGTTAATGTTGTGTTTTGGGTTTATTTGCTTACGACATATGTATGCACTAGATTGCCTCGGTATGCCTATTCTAGTTTATTGTTGTTGGATAAAGGTTAAACTGACATGTATGAATGTAGGATCATATCCTTGAAAATTTCAAATCCTTAAACGGTTTGCACGAATGTTGGTTTTCGAATTTCTAGGAAGCATGCCTCTAGATTATGCATTTGGATATGAAGATACTTTAGATTTGGTGTATAAAACCTAAAAAGCATGCTTTACTTGAGATATATGTTTAGAATGTATGTTAGCATGTTTGAGGCAAGTTTGGAACAAGTAAAACTAGAGAAAGAGGGTATATCAGGTCTTCATGTACCTATACGGTGCGAACTGCATCGGTACACAAAGCCTTAATCAGGCTTGAGAGTTGAAAATTTGGCATGGGTACCGGTACGACTCGAGCTGTATCGGTACTTATTTTGGGTACTAGAATTCTCAGATTCAGCCAATTATGCTTGGGTATTGGTACACGAGTAGGTGTATCGGTACGACCCTTACCTGAAATAAGCATGGGTATTGGTACACAGGTAGGTATATTTGTACGTATTAGGTATCGATACAGGAACCATGTGTATCGATACGTAGGGCCGTTATTTTAGTTGGATTAATGAGATGTTCCAGATTCTTTGTGTTTTGGTCCTTACATGTTGGAATGTCAATTGGAAGTGTACGGGTGACCACATGCATGCATGAAACCTTCTTAATTAAGGTTTGGTAACTTGAAATACTGATAAATCCTTGTAATATCATATTTTTACAAATTGGTCCCTAAAATGCTTAGTAGTGCAATTGGATATCAATTCGATGTATGATTCAAATGAGATTTTCTCCATTGTTAGTGTGTACTCACTTGGTTCGAATGTTGCATCTAGACAATATAAAGGAAAAGAATGGACCTATCTTCAATTAGTTCATTCGAGTTTGCTTTGGCAAACCTAATGTGGTCCGCTTGATTCGGATCTAGCGACTAGGCTGGGTTAAGGGTGTTACAATTTCTGGAGATTCAAGGTGAGAAAAGGCAGAAATATCCGAGGAGAAGAGGATCCAAGTATCAGAACAAGGAGAATATTTTGTCATCTTCTAAAAACATTATTTTAATTAGATGTTTGTTGAAGATTTCTATTATATTTTGTTCTTTAACGATGATGGTTTACTTCTTTTAAGCTCTGTATGAACTCTTGGAAATCTTATCTTTTAGTTCAATATATTTATGTTAGCTTTTTCCCATACTTTGATTGGTGAATCTGATTATTGTTTACATGAGAATGTTGAACATAGCTACTGACATCGACAAATGCAATGACAAATCATGTTAACAATCTTTTACATCGAGAGTTGATTCGCTTTTTCTAAGGATTGTAGTTTTCGACTTATAACGTGAGTTTTAGCCAATCTACGTAGTTGCGTCAACAATTGGAGAATGAGTGGAATTTAATAACCGAGCTTGCTTTTCACTTGCCATTTGAGCCATCGTACTCCCTTGAGTGCACTTGATTTTCTGCCAAGCTAAACCGAGAAGATCCACGCCTTATCCAATTACTTCTCAACTCTTTATATTTACTATTTTTGCTACCACAATTGATCCATTACTCTTTACTTTATTCATTTATTGCATCCATCATTGCACTCATAATATCCACTTTTACATAATTGCTTGTAGCTATATGATACTTAAGTTGAATACATCATCCTCGTGTGGTCGATATTCAAACATGGTTCTCATATTTCTATTCTTGCATCGATAATGTTTGCTTGCACTTAGATTGTGAAATTTTTACACGGATCAAACAACTTTCATTGAAATAAAACGATTTATTACATCAAATACTAAAAAATATCAATGCTCTCTAACTCTCAATTTCCTAACTTCCTCTAAGAGCCAAGTCAGCTTCCATCCGTGACCTAATGTTGGATTAGTCTTCTAACTGAATACCATCACTACGTCAGCCAAATCTGCCACTTGTTGAGCCACTTTTAATGCTTGAGTAACACCAACTTTCATGTCATTGTCCCTTTCCTATATCTTCATTCTTGATCTTTGTAATTGGACATACCACTTCTCCTCACTTTCTTGAAATTTTTTCTTAATATCATCAGCGATATCTTTGTACATTAGCATAAGACTGAGATACTCATCTACTTTCTTCTTTGGTGTTTTATTTTGAGCTTGACTGTCATTTAGCTTGATAACAATGCAGAAATTAAAGAACGAATTTTGCTATTACAAATCCTCGGCAACAACGCCAAAAACTTGTAGAGCGTTTGGGTGTTCTCTAAATATGAGCGCAAGTAGACACTCCTGTCAAGTTATAGTATAAAAGTTATCATCCCCCACAGGGATTGGAAAACTTGATGCAATTCGTAGTTCCTGCACAAGAAAAGTAAATGCACAATTTAGTTGGTTGTTTGGGAAGAAAAATAAAATAAAAACACAAGTAAATAAAAGAGAATAGACCAGGTTGATAGAATGGGCAGGGTTATGCTGCTGCTTTATGTGAAACTGCATTGAATAGGACAAGATGTTTTGCGCTGCCAGACTCTGCTGCCTCGGTGATGGATGGAAGGTAAGCTGTTGAGACCCTCTCGCTGCCTCGGCAAGGAAATGGACGTGTGCCTCGGTGGCAAACTCGGTAGAACTACAAGGCTGGGCAGAATGCTTCGAAAGTGATCTCGCTTATGTCTAAGTTACAATTCTGTTGATGCCCACTACAGATAATACCAGTCGCAACATGAATCATGCAAAGACAACAATGTTAACTCGTCCTCTTTTAGCCGCTTTAAACCCTAACCTATATATAGGTCAGATTGATCGCATCGTCTATAGATGAAATCATACTTACTCCTTTCATGAGTTAAACTCTCTCGATACCGAACAAATAGGTAGTAATCAACTAATCTTTCGCCTTAATTGAAAACTATGAAGCACATGGAATAAGTAAACCTTGAAGTTTTATTGCAAAAACAAACATGAAATCCTAAACAACCGTTCTCACACTAATTACAACATAACCCAAACCCAAGGAGAAATTTAGAACATAATGGCAGCGAGAAAACCTTAACTATGCCTAAGGGGAAAACCTAAGTTGTTTTGAAGTAATATTACAATGAGTATATATAGGCATTAGCTAGGTCTAGTCCTTCTTCGAGTAGAAGTCTTCAATGTAATTTTTGCATTAAAAGCAGCTTTAAACTCCGACTTCTTTGAGTTGAATGTGAACTTTATCACGTTGCCTTGCTCCACAAGTAAGCTCGAGTTCCTCCTTCGATGGCTCTGCTGCTACAGTCATCAAAAAATTGAGTGGACAACATCGATAGAATCATGATTTTCTGCTCTACAGATCGCACTACAGTTCTCCACTTCCACAACTTGCTGTCTTGGGCGGCAGATAGGGCAGCAACAGCTGTTGTCTCTGCCTAGAACTGCATCAGTACAACTCCTTGGTCTGTTGCCTCAGCTTCATGTCCGCATCTCCTCTTTTCCTCTTTCCGCCTCTAATACTTGAAATTAAAACTAAACTAAAACAATACCTTTTTTCCCCAAATAAAAGATAATCAATACAAAGCATGGCAAAGTAAAAAATGTTTTAAAATGCAATGCATGATCCTAATTATGCCTAAATTCTACTAAAAACAACAATAATATGAGATGGAATGTGCATGAAATATAGAACTTATGGACACTTTCCAATTATCCACCGTATACAAATTATATATAGCTATGAAATGTGCGCACTTTGTAAGACGGTCAAGAATCGCTCAAATATAGTTCTTCTTTGTCGAGGTTAAAGGCAAATCGGACATGAAATCCATCGTAATCCTCTCCTATTTCCATTTCGGTATCTTCAAAGGTTGCAACAGGCCGAAAGGAAATTGATGCTCAGCTTTCACGTGCTGGCAAACCATACACTTATTCACAAATTCATCGACATCCTTCTTCAACCCAACTCAATAGTACTCGTCTTTCAACCCACGATATATCTTTCTACTACCAAGATGCATAGCAAAAGGACTTCTATAAGCCTCAGTTAAGATAGTGCACCTTAGCTCAACATCCTCCGGCACAACTATTCAACTTTTAAAACACAAAACACCCTCGTCATTGAAACAGAAATCTGTTGCATGACCATCCGCTATATCCTCAACATGAGGCACCAAAGAATCATCAATCAACTATTTTTCTTTAAACAACTAAACTAAGGAAGGTTTCACTTGTAACTCAACTATCAACCCACCATCACACGATATACTCAACCGAGCAAACATCGCACTCAATTCTACAGCCACCTTCCTACTCAAGGCATCGGCCACAACATTGGCCTTTATAGGGTGATAATCTATCTTCAAGTCGTTGTAACACCCTGGTTTTGGGACTAGATGTTTTAGATGTTGAATCGGGCCGGTCGAGAACGGTTCGAACCCTTGAGGTTGGTTTAGGGAACACCTAGTTCGAGATGTTTTAAAAATATGGAAAAATATCTAAAATTCCTCATTTATTATATAAATGTTTATGGTGAAAACAATTTTACAAAATGAGTTTTGGAAATATTACATTTTGGTGTAGTGACCAAAATGCAATTTTTGCAAAACTGACTAGTGACTATTTTGTAAAGGATTGAAACTTTGAATCTTGAAGGAGCTAATTTTACCATTTGTTTTCATCATATTTCTCTTTAATTTGGGAGCTTTTAATAATGATTTTTATTAAAGAAATAAATAGGAATTAAAAAGGAAATCAAAGTTAACTTTTCATAACTAATTTCACGATAGTTTTCTCTTTTCCTTTTCTCTCAACTTCCAATCAGTCAAACACTTTTCTCTCCTTTGATTTTCATCTTGTTTGCTGGGATTTTATCTCCCAAAGGATTTCTTATCTTTGTTTCATCAAATCCTTTTGATTCTTGCATTGGTTTTTCAAGAAAACTTGCCTAAATTGAAGAGAGATCAACCATTAGAGGTAAGATTCGTCCTTCTCCTCTAATGATCAGTTCTTTACTGAAATTCCCAAGTTATCAATACTTTGTTATTGGTTTTTGAGTTGTTTTAATGTTATAAACAAGAAATTGTTGCTATATTCAAGATTCTTGATGAGATCTTGGTGAATTTCGTATTTCTATGCTAAGCTCTGTTTTGAGGTTGATTTCTAATATATTTTGGATGATATTTGATGTTTAAAATGAGGTTTTAACAAATAAATCCCGAATAGGTTTGGGTTTCTCTGTTTTCAGATGCTAGATTTGTGGTTTTTGAGGTGTTTATGGTGATCTGCTATTGCTATAGGTATAAGGTTGTGTTTATGGTGGTTTTGATGTTGATTGAAGTTTAGAAAAGGTTAGAATTGATAGATCTTGGTTGGGCTTTGATTTGAGAAAGTTTGGAGGTGATTTCGGTTATTTTGGATAGCCGAAATGCTAGTTTTGAGAAAGTGTGGCTGGTGATTTTAATGCATGATGATGCATTAATCCTCTCCTCTTATGTGTATTGAACATGGGAGACTTCATCAGATGCATTTGGTGTTGATTTGGTAGTGCCGAAAGCCTAGAAATCGTTTCAGCAAGCATGCGAAACATTATCGGTGAGTGGAATGGTTTTAGAAGTACTTGAGGGACAAGGAAACAAGTTTTGGGGTTTTGGGTTTGGTTTGAAACACCATACTAAGTCTGGAAGTAATTATGTTTTGATTTGCTCTCGAAAAGTGGTTGATGCCCCTAAATGCTTTTGATATGCTCTTGGTTTGAGATAGACAAATTCCTACTGTTTTATGCATGATTTAGAACATTAAATGATGTTACATATTGATCCCATAAGAAAGAATGACATTGCAAAGAGTTTTGAGATTTTGATTAAATGCTATGCATGAATTGTGGTTTTGAAATGGGATGAGATTGATTTTAGAAATGTTGCATCAAAACAATATGTGAGATGATGATTTTAATGTAATGTATTGGCATAAATGATGAGATGATTACCAGATATAATTGGTCGACCAATAGGATGAAAGTGCTCTATAAACTAAAAATTCATACATGCTCTTTGGAGTCGGGCAATGGGGGTAGTGCCATCCCGATCCAAAGTGAGAATCCGATGATGAGAGATACCATCGGGGTAGGTCTTGGTGAAACATCCAAGCTTTGTGGCGAAGATAGATACCGCCATGAGAGTCCGGTGGCGAGATCCCACTGGGGTAGGACTTGGCCTCGAGTTAAGCTATCCACATATTCAAGTAAAGATAGAATATGAAATGCCAATATATGAGAATGAACTTGATTCACATGTACCAATGTTGAAATGGTTTTATGCTATGAGAAATGCATATGAGATTTTGAGATTTAAGAAATGCTTTTGAATATCAAGCATGTGTGGCTTTTCCATGAGATTTGCATTGGTTGAATGCATGAGATAGATATATAGATGGTACATGTGATTTTCAAATGGTGATTTGCTTTGAAATGATTTTCAAGCATGAGATAGAAAGAGCATGGTTTAGAAATGGTTTTCAAGATAGAGTTTTAAAAGCATGCATTGTTGTGTTGGTGTTTTTAGAGCATGCCTCACTAAGCTATCGTGCTTACGCTCTCTATTTTACCAACAATGCATATAATTGAGATATTTTAGGCGGCAAGGAGGCTTAAGAGGATCCAATGAATAGATAAGCTCAAGTATGGTGTTATACTTTTACTTTAAAAATGATATATGGCAATGGGATTTTAATGGTTTGTTTTGGGAGATGTGTTTTAGACTCCATGTTGGTGATGCAAGTGTTATATGGTTTATTTGGTTTGTAGAAGGCCTCTATATAGGTTTTGATGCTTTATCTTACCTTTTTGAATGCTTTTGGTTTGTGGTTTAAGCATGTTTCATTATATGCCTTGTTATGCTTGTGTTGATGAACCAAATGTTAGCATGTGCTTGGAATTGCATGTTTATATGATTGAGTGGATGTCATAAGCATGTCCATATGATTTGAGGATGATTTGTTGAAGTTTGATACGGTTTTAGGGCTGTTTTTGGGATAGTTCTAGTATG
Source organism: Hibiscus tridactylites (assembly GCA_958450335.1). Lineage (NCBI taxonomy): Eukaryota > Viridiplantae > Streptophyta > Magnoliopsida > Malvales > Malvaceae > Hibiscus > Hibiscus tridactylites. Next base: position 48,961,585 of record OY288266.1, read on the forward strand.
CGTATCGATACTCAGGCTTGCGTATCGATACGCATAAGCCAAACTTGTGCCTTTTTGTACAGGGGTATCAGTACGGATGAAGAGTGTTTCGATTCGGGTTTGAAGGGCGTATCGATACGTGGGAGAGCGTATCGATACACTTTCTACGACTTTGGTCACTGCCTTCTCGCGTATTGATATGGTCCCTAGGCGTACCGATACGCGATCGTTAATTCTGGTAATGACATCTTTTAAAGTTTGAAAATGTTGCATTTTAGTCCTTGAACTTCATTAATGCAATTGGATGTGATTGGTTAGTCAGATTGTGATGAAAATTGACAGAGAATCATGAAATGTGACTAATTGAATAAAGGTAACTCTAAAATCAGTGAAGTCTTTGTAATTTGCGGAAATTACATTTTAGTCCCTAAATGTCTAGTTTGTGCAATTAAACCCCTAAGCGTAATCGGATCGATGTGTCGTTTCTTCCTATTCTCTTAGGTGATCACATAGGACTAAAGTTGCATTTAGAAAAGATAAAAAAGAAAAAAGGGTCATCAATCAGAGTCGGCTTTAACGAGTTGGCTACAGTTTTCCCTGTGTAATCACCTCGGTTTAGGTCAATCGTCTAGACCGGGCTAATGGGGTTACAGTCGTAATCTTTAAGCAACCCCTACCACATTCGTTGCCTAAGATTCAACTCTTTCTGAGACATTAGATATTTCAAACTCTTATGATTCGTATAAACCACACACTTGTCACCGTAAATGTAATGCTTCCAAATCTTTAAAGCAAACTCAGCTGCAGCAAGCACTAGATTATGAGTAGGATAGTTGCACTCGTGCACCTTCAACTGTCTAGATGCATACCCCACAACCTTCACACCTTACATCAACACACATCCTAAACCAATATACGATGCATCACTATAAACTACAAACTCCTTACCCGATTCAGATTGAATCAAGATAGGTGTTTGCGTCAAAGCTTCCTTCAAGCTCTTGAAAGCTTGTTGTCTAACATCCGTCCATTCAAAATGAACATTCTTTTGCAACAACTTGGTTAACAGAGCAGAAATCTTATAGAAACCATTTACAAACTACCGATAGTAACCTGCCAAACCAAGGAAACTACGAACTTCCTTCACCGATTTAGGTGTCTTCCAATTCATCACCGCCTCAATCTTATATGGATCAACTCGGATACCTTCAACCGACTACACATGTCCAAGAAATACAATTTCCCTGAGCCAAAACTCACACTTACTCAACTTAGCATAAAGCTGATTTTCCAAAAACACTTGCAACACAATCCGTAAATGTTTATCTTTATCCTCCTCGGTACGATAGTACAGGAGAATATCATCAATAAACACAACCACAAACCGGTCCAAAAACTCATGGAACACACAATTCATCATGCCCATGAATGCAGCAGGCACATTTGTTAAACCAAACGGCATCACCAAGAACTCGTAATGCTCGTACCTTGTAATATCCAAACATCAAATCATATTTTGAAAACACTAAAGCACCTATAAACTGATCATCAATCCTTGGAAAAGTATACTTGTTCTTAATCGTCAACTTGTTCAGTTGCTGATTATCTATACACATACGCATCGTGCCATCTTTTTTCTTTACAAACAAGACTGGTGCAACCCAAGGTGAGACACTAGGTCTAATGAACCCTCGATCAAGCAACTCCTGAAGTTGGGTCTTCAACTCCTTCAACTACTTAGGTGCCCTTCGTTAGGAAGCAATAGACACTGGTGTAAAATATTCATAAAACTCTATGCCAAACTCAACCTCTCTGTTCAGCGGCAACCTAGGCAAACTCATCCAGATATACACCTAAAAACTCACATATCGTACGTACGTGCTGCACACGCACTTCCTTCGATCCTGGATTCATCACATAAGCTAGGAAAGCCTCACAATCCAACTCCAACAAACGACTCGCTCTATGTAACGCCCTGGTTTTGGGCCTAGATGTTTTAGATGTTGAATCAGGCCGGTCGTGAACGGTTCGAACCCTTGATGTTGGTTTAGGGAACACCTAGTTCGGGATGCTTTAAAAGTATGGAAAAATATCTAAAAATCCTTAATATTATATAAATGATTATGGTGAAAACAATTTTACAAAATGTGGTTTGGAAATATTACATTTTGATATAGTGACCAAAATGCAGTTTCTGCAAAAGTTGACTAGGGACTATTTTGTAAAGGATTGAAACTTTGAATATTTAAGGAGCTAATGTTACCAAATGTTTTCATCATATTTCTCTTTAATTTGGGAGCTTTTAATAATGATTTAATTAAAGAAATAAAAGAGAATTAAAAAGGAAATCAAAGTTGACTTTTTCATAACTAATTTCACGATAGTTTTCTCTTTTCATTTTCTCTCAACTTATAATCAGCCAAACATTTTTTCTCTCACAAATTTTCATTTTGTTTGCTGAGATTTTAACTTCCAAAAGATTTCCTATCTTTGTTTCAACAAATCCTTTTGATTTTTGCTTTGGATTTCAAGAAAACTAGCCCATATTGAAGAGAGATCAACCATTAGAGGTAAGCTTCGTCTTTCTCCTCTAATGATCCGTTCTTTACTGAAATTCCCAAGTTATCAATCCTTTGTTGATGGTTTTGAGTTGTTTTAATGTTATAAACATGAAATAGTTGTTAAATTCAACATTCTTGATGAGATCTTGGTGATTTTTGTATTTCTATGATAAGCTCTTTTTTAGGTTGATTTCTAATATATTTTGGATAATATTTGATGTTGAGAATGTGGCTTTAACAAGTAAATCTTGAATAGGTTTAGATTCCTAAGTTTGAAATGCTAGATTTGTGGTTTTTGAGATGTTTTTAGTGATTTGTTGTTGCTGGAGATATAAGGTTGTGTTTACATTGATTTTTGAAGATGATTGAGATTTAGAAAGTGTTAGAATTGATAAATCTTTGTTGGGCTTTTGTTTGAGAAATTTTGGAGGTGATTTCGATTATTTTGGAGAGCCGAAATGCTAGTTTTGTGTAGAGTAGTGTGTTAGAATGAATGGCTGGTGATTTTAAAGCATGATGATGCATTACTCCTCTATTCTTATGTGTAATGAACATGGGAGACATCTTTGGACACGTTTGGTGTTGATTCGGAAGTGCCAGAAGATTAGAAATCATTTCGGCAAGCAAGCAAAACGTTATCAGTGAGTGCAAATGGTTTTAGAAGTCCTTAAGGGACAAGGAAACAAGGTTTGGGATTTAGGATTGGTTTGAAACACCATCCTAAGTCCCGAAGTAAGTATATTTAGATTTGCTCTCGAAAAGTGGTTGATGCCCCTAAATGCGTTTGATATGCTCTTGTTTTGAGATAGACGAACTCATACTGTTTTAGGCATGATTTGTGAAATGAAATGATGTTTCATATTGATCCCATGAGATAAAATGACATTGCAAAGAGTTTTGAGATTTAGACTAAATGCTATGCATGAATTGTGGTTTTGAAATAGGATGAGATAGATTGAGAAATGTTGCATAAAAATAGTAGGTGAGATGATGATTTTAATGTAATGTATTGGCATAAATGATGAGATGATTACCAGATATGATTTGTCGATCAATAGGATGAAAGTGCACTATAAAGTAAAAATTCATACGTGCTCTTTGGAGTCGGGCAATGGGGGTATTGCCATCTCGATCCAAAGTGAGAATCCGATGATGAGAGATACCATCGGGGTAGTTCTTGGTGAAACTGTAACGCCCTGGTTTTGGGCCTACATGTTTTAGACATCGGATCGGATCAGTCGGGAACGATTCGAATTGTGTTTGGTGATTTAAAGAAATCAAGGATCGGGATAGGATAAAAATATGGTACAAATTTCTAAAATCCTCTAAAATCGTGTTTTAGGGGTTAGTCAAATCAATTTTACAAACAGAGTTTCGGAAGTAGTACATTTTGGGTAGTGACCAAAATGTAAAGTTTCAAAACTATGGAAAAATACAATTTTTAATAGAGCCAAAATCTTAAAATCTATAGGGGGCTTTATGGCAATTTAGCCTTTCCTTAATATGAAACGTGTTTTAAAAGCATTTGAAGTGATTAAATAAAAGGGGTTTTATTTAGTTAAAATCAATAAAATAAGAAAAGTGAGATTTCATTTGACATAACTACCTTTCTCTTCTCATTTTCAGCAAAATATTATTCTGAATCATCTTCTTCAGAATTCTTTTCTCACAAACACTCTCTCATTAATTTCAAAATTTCTCTTTAAGATTTTCAAGTTTTGTGAAGCTAAAACTTGTCATTCATTGAGGAAAGCAAAGATTGGAGGTAAATCTCGTTCTCAACCTTCAATCTAGGTTCTTTATTGAAATTCCCAAGATCTTGGGCTTCTAATTAATGTTTTTGGTTGAGTTTTTATTATAATTTTGATTTGAGGTAAAAATATTGCAAAAACATGATTTAAATTTTGATTTTCGGATTTGTTTTGATAGGCTCTGTTTTGGATTGATTTTAATGGAGTTTTGTGTTGATTAACATGTTGAAAAGAGGTTTTGTTGATATAGATCCTGAAATCCTCGAGTTTCTTGGTAGTTGTAGTTTGGTTTTTGAGGTGAAATGATGAAGTAATGCTTGTTGGGGGTATAAGCGTGGGTTTAGGTTGATTTTAGATGTGTTTGGATGTTTATAAATGGTTGAAAGTGATGTATGTTGGTTGGGCTTGGTTTAGGAAGCAATCGATTGAGTTTTTGGTTGTTTCGGATGGGTAAATTGGTCTAGTTTTAATGAGAAACGAGTTTGTGTTTTGTTGCTGGTGTTGAAATGCATTTTAATGCATTTAGATCTCTATTTTGATGATGTGAAAACATGGGATCTTGATCCGAAAACAAAAGAAGCATTTTTGGAGGCTTCGAAAGGTTGATCATTGCGTCGGCAAGTGTTTTTTCGCCTATCGGCGAGTGGAAATAGATTTTCCAGCTTTGTAACACTTTGAGCGTGGTCTTGGGAGCTTAGTGTAAGTTTGAACCACTTAGCTAAGCTCAAGAGTAAGTGATTCGAAATCTCTCTCAGAAATGTGCTATGTTTTGATGGAAATGCACTTGAGTTAAATGTGGTTTTGATTACTATTTTAAGGATGAACTTGGTAGGCGATCCTTGGTTTTTGGTGATAAATGCATTTGATACTAAGCATGTTTATGCTTGTGAAAATGGCATTGTGTTTATTCTTCTAAAACAATGGAATATTGATGTTAAATGATTATATTGGCAAGTGATGGAAATGGTTTTGGTTACTTTAATCGGATATAGTTAGCAGGCTATAGGATTGGGTGCACCGTGAATAAAGTCGCCTTCGATGTCGAGGGGTTGTGATTGTTCTGTAATCTACATCAATGTACCCTAACAATTGAGGCTAAGATCACAACGCTGAATGGTTTAATTTCGTGTGTGAGTCTTGTGGTATGTGTCCCGTACTCTCGTTAGTGGAATTATACAACTACCGATGAGTGATGTTGAGGGGTTGTGACTATGCCATTAATCTCCATCACGGGTGTTCAGGGGTTGTGATTGTGCCATTGATCTCCACCTTGTGTAGTCCGTTAGTATGTATGAAGCGTGTGGGACAACGTTTGTAATCCGCGTATCCGATTGTGTCATTTGTTTTGGTATTGTTTGAGAATTATCACTTGCGAGCCAATATAATGTTGATGATTAGTGATTAAGCATAAGATGCTTGTGAATGATGCAAAAATGCATGTGATGCTTGGTTTAAGCATGAGTAAAGGAATTTGTTGTTGTTTAAAATGATGCTATATGCATGTGAATTTAAAAGTGCATTGATGCTTAAATGGACATGTTTTAAAGAAAGGCATGAGTTTTCAAATGATGATGCAATGGTTTTATGAAATGCATTGATGAGTGTTGTTTTAGCGATCCTCACTAAGCTATACACTTACGCTAATTTGTTTCATCAATGCAGATAATTGAGCTTTCAAGGCAGCCCAATAGCAAGGGGATTCCAAGAGTTTTGGCTAAATAATGTATGTGGTTTACCCTTAGTGTAATAAGAGGCAATGGGTGGGATTCCTACTTTTTTGATTTGTTGGTGATGTTTGCTACCTTAGGCATGTTTGGTTTCTGATTTTGGACTTGTAATCGGCCTCTATTTGGTTTCATGTTTTGTTTATAGTGTTTTGTCTATGCTTTAGCTTGTTTTCTTAAGCATGCTTGAATAGCTAATGTGTCATCATTGTTTGGTGTGTTCGATGTGTATGATTTACTGTTTGATGGTGTCTACATGCCTAGTAGGTTTATTACAACTTGTATGCATGATTAAAGCATGTTTGGATATGGTTAAGTGGCTTTAAATGTCTTTGGAATGTGCTTATCTGGTATACGTATCGATACACGGGGAAGTGTATCGATACACTAAGGTCAATTCCAGGCTTTTCGGTACAGGGGTATCGGTACAGATTGCTCGCATATCGATACGACCAAGCCAAGTTTGAAGGTTGTACCGATACGCGGGGAAGCGTATCGATACGCTCTTCCCATCTTTTGCTACATTCTTCTCGCGTATCGATACAGGCTCAAGTGTATCGATACAGGTAGTTAAAATTCAGTTAAAAGAATCTTCTTAAGTCTTGAAATGTTACGTTTTTGTCCTTGAATGTTATTTGATCAATTGGATAAGTCTGGATGATTGGTTTGAGTTGAGATTTGACGTGATGGCATGTTACATGACTAATTAAGGATCCGTAACTTTAAAATCTAAAAAGTCTCTATATTTTCTATAATTTACAAAATGGTCCCTAAAGTTCAAAAGTATGCAATTTAACCCCCTTTTGAACACCGATTGATGTGTCGTTTCTTTCTAATGGTCTTGCTAGACACATAGGTTAACAATGTGTATCTAGAGAAGATAAAAAATGGGTCCTCAATTGAGGTTGACTTTTGCGAGTTGACTTTGATTTTCCCCGTGTAATCTTCTTAGTTCGGTTCGGGCGTCTAGGACGGGCTAAGGGGTCACATTTGTTGGTATCAGAGCCATGTTTCGAAAAAATTGGGGATCTTGGTATGTGAAATTGATATGTATTGATGTATGTTAATTGAAAAGCATCATTTTGGTGGAATATTAGAGCTTATGCCATGCCTTTTTGTTGTGAATTGCATGTGAGATGAATATGATTGTATGATGATGATGTGATATTGATATGTGCTGGTTGTGGATGATGAGAAGCATGATGAGGTTGATATGCTCTTGTATGCTATGTTATGCTTGAGAAAAATTGGGGTACTCATTGCCTTATTACACTAGTTAAATGTTTTTTTTTTTGTAAACTTGGATCCTTGGTTTAGGCTGGCCTAAATGGTTTATTTTGTTTTATTGTTATGCCTTGTTAAAAATAGCACTATGGGTCCGAAGAGAGATCTATGATCAAACACGGTAGTGCTTGCGGCTAAGCAGGGCGACCAGGGTAATCAAGGGGCTGATGTTCCCCGTGGTGGAAACTTACCTCCTCCGCAACCACCACCTGAAGGTGGAGAGCCCGAGCAACAAGGACAAGCTGGTCCTGTATTGGGTGATCTACCGCCACAGATTCAGGCGATCACCGGGGCGTTTCAGGCTGTAGTAGCCGAAGCAAATGTTCAGGCCCCTGCAACTGGGCAGACGAGTTTACCCGTGAAGAGGTTGAGGAGTCTAGGAGTTGTTGAGTTCTTTGGAATGTCTCTTGAGGCGTCAGAAGCATGGTTGACGAGCATGATCCGTATCATGGATCAAATGGGACGCAACGATGTGTGCAAGCTGGGATGCGCAGTTTCCTTGCTTCAAGGTGACGCATATAGTTGGTGGATGACTACCACTGCTAGAATGGAACCCACAGAAGTAGATTGAGAGTTTTCAAGGATACCTTTAAGAGGAAGTATCTAGGAGTGAGAAATTTGGATGAAAAGAAACGCGAATGCATGTCGCTAGATTAGGGGAACCTTTCTGTAGCTCAGTATGAGGTTCAATTTGTACGTTTGAATTAGTATGCCCCTCAACTGATACCTAGTGAGAAGCACCATTGTGATCGTTTCTGGTATGGGCTGGTGCAAGAAGTCAAGACATACATGTTGGCTGCGGATTACACTGATTTCGATGTGGTTGTATGTTGAGCCAAAGACATAGAACATAACTTGGGTTTGTTGTCTCGAGGTGTTGGTTCTAGCTTTGGGAAGGTAGCAGCTGAGTATAGTTCCGGGGTGGACAGAACAAAAGAAGTCATGATAGGAGACATCAGCCTGAGGTGAGGCGAGGTTCTCTGGGACGAGGCGGTCAGGTTCAGGGAGGCCGAGTGAGTCTGAGCAGCATAGGTGCTGGACATGTGGATCGAGGGACCATCTGAGGTGAGATTGTTCTTGAGCAGCTAGAGAGGCTCAGGCTCCTGTTGTGGTGACAGAGAATTCATGTTGGAACTGTGGTTCAAGGAATCACAAGAGGTGAGAGTCTCCTTTGTTGGTTGGTGGAGGCCAGGGACGTGCACCTGTTGTGGCTGCACCTCAAAGAGGCCGTGGGCACGGCCGAGGGAACTTCCAAAGGAGAGATGAGGGTCAGCGGGGCATTGCACATGTGGTAGTAGTTCGGCCTGAGGGAGGCAGTCCTGAGAGGGTTTATGCTCAGCGCGAGGAGCACAACAATACAAATGTTATCGCAATTACCTTTGTCCTTCAGTCTTAATTGTTGTTGGCTTTGATTGATTCTGGATCCACATATTCTTATATCTTAAGTGAGCATGCACATTTGCTTGATATACCTGTTGAGTTGCTTCAAGTAGGAATGCAAGTGACTAGTTCTTTTGGTGAGACTGTAGTCACTAGGAAGTTGTATATGAGATGCCCTTTATCTGTGCATGGTCATGTTTTTCTTATGAATTTGATGGAGTTACCCTTCTACAGTTTCGATGTGATCCTTGGTATAGATTTGTTGACTGAACATAGAGTGGTGGTTGATTTTGATGTCAAGCAGGTCACCTTAAAGCTTACCGATGATTAAGAAGTGGTGATAGTAGGCGAGAATGTTAAATTCTTGTCGAATGTGATTTCAGCTTTAGAAGCAAGCCGTTTGTTGCGGTTCGGTTGTGAGGCTTACGTTTCCTATGTGATGAATCCTGGCACAAAGGATGTACGTGTGCAGGACATCCGAACTCTTTACGATTTTCCGGGTGTCTTTTCGGAAGAATTGCATGGGTTGTCACCAAACAGAGAAGTTGAATTTTGTATCGAGTTGTATGAGAATACGACTTCGGTGTCCATTGCTCCTTATTGCATTGCACCTAAAGAGTCAAAAAATTTGAAAATGCAACTTCAGAGGTTGTTGGATTAAGGGTTCATCCGACCAAGTGTGTCACCTTGGGGTGCACTGGTGTTGTTTGTAATAAAGAAAGACGGGACAATGCGGATGTGTATAGATTATTGGCAACTGAACAAGTTGACGATCAAGAACAAGTATCCCTTGCCTAGGATTGATGATCTCTTTGATCAGTTTCGAGGAGCCTCGGTCTTTTCCAAGATAGACTTAAAGTCAGGGTATTACCAGTTGAAAGTGAAGGATGTGGATATACCTAAGACAACTTTTCGGACAAGGTATGGGCATTACGATTTCTTAGTGATGCCGTTTGGTTTGACCAACGCACCTGATGGTTTATTGGACATGATAAATCGTGTGTTTCATGAGTTCTTGGATCAGTTTGTGGTGGTGTTCATCGATGTTATCCTTGTGTTTTCGCGTACCAAGAAGGATCATGATAGACATATGAGAATCATTTTGCAGGTGTTGCAAGAGAACCAGTTGTATGCCAAGCTAAGTAAGTGTGAGTTTTGACTTAAGGAGGTGGTCTTCCTTGGACGTGTTGTATCAGCTGAGGGTATTCACGTTGATCCACACAAAGTAGAGGCTGTGATGAGCTGGTAGGTACCTAAGTCGGTGATAGAGGTACGAAGTTTCCTTGGTTTAGCTGGTTATTACCGTAGGTTTGTCGAGGTTTTCTCGAAGATTGTGGCACCTTTTACCAAGTTGTTGTAGAAGAATGTTCGCTTTGAGTGGACAGATGAGAGGCAACAAGCTTTTGAGAAGATGAAGCAAGCTTTGATGCAAGCTCCTCTCCTAATTCAACCTGAGTCTGGTAAGGGGTTTTTGGTTTATAGTGATGCGTCCATTGTTGGTTTAGGTTGTGTGTTGATGCAGCAGGGTAAGGTTGTAGCCTATGCATCTAGACAGTTGAAGGTGCATGAGCGTAACTACCCTACTCCCGATCTTGATCTTGTAGCCGTTGTGTTTGCTTTAAGGATATGGTGGCATATTCTGTACGACGAGAAGTGTGTAGTGTTCACAGATCATATGAACTTGAAGTATCATATTCGCAGAAGGAGTTGAATCTTAGGCAACGTCGTTGTTGCTTGTCAAAAGTCCTATCGCAATGTAGTGCAACTGTACACGACACAAGTAGTAAAGTGATACTCGAAGTATTGGATGTCGAATCCACAGGGACTGGAAATAGCTTTATTCTCGAATTGCTGCACAAGAGAGAGAGAAAAGAGTTTAAATTGTTGGGAAACAATATTGAAGAATAATAAATATAAAAGAATGAAGATTCATGGTTAAGAGATAGGTCGGTATTGATCTGCTCAGTAGTGTAGGTGTTGCACTATATAAAAATTCATGTTCTGTGTATGGCTCGTGCCACAGCAGCACCTGTCGTGGCAGCGGTCCGTTTCTGTCGCGACAACGACAAGCAACTCAGTTTCTTCAAGCTTTACAAGAATCCCTGCTGTGACTTGTCTTATCCCTAGGTCCAAGTACTGTTGATGAACACTTCTTGGATGATACCTCCCGGCGTGAATCGAAGGGTGAACACCAATGTTGTTGAATTCTTCCTTAGCCACTTAACCTCGTCCTATCCATAGGTTCGAGATAGTTCAACCATAAATTGGAGAACCCACACTTATTCCTTTCGTATTCTTAACTCTCCCGATATTAAGTAAATAGATAATCTCACAATGCTCTCCCCAAAATCTTGTAAGATGTTGAAACCAGAATAAGCAAACTTGAAGTTTTATTTCATTGAACTAAAAATTCCTAAAACAGTACAATCCTTGCAACTACTTTACAGAATCAACCCTTAGCCATAGGGGAAGTTTAGAACATGATGAGGGGGGAAACAACAATGGTTTTGGGGAAGACGACTAGAGATGAGATATCCTTCCCTAGGTCGAATTACATGTCTTTATATAGGCCTTGCATTCTTCTTCTGCATCAGAATGTTTGATTGGTTGGAGAACATTGAGCTTAATTTCTTGATCATTTACTCCCATTGTCAGTTCTCCTTTCTCTACATCAATCAGTGATCTGCCTGTGGCTAGGAAGGGTCGCCCCATGATGATTGGTGCATTTTCATATGCTTCACAGTCTAAAACGAGAAAGTCAGCGGGAAAAATAAACTTATCCCCTCTTACCATAATATCTTCGATCTTCCCTTCTGGTTATACGTAAGAGCAGTCTGCCAGCTGCAGCATGACTGTCGTGGGCCGTGCTCGTCCAATACCTAATTTCTGGAACACAGATTTGGGCATTATATTTATACTAGCACCTAGATCATAAAAGGCCTTGCCCACGAATTTGTCACAAATTATGCACGGTATGATGAAGCTCTTAGGATCATTCTTTTACCGGGGTGGATGCATGTGTAGGATAGTCATGCATCCCTCTCTCAGTTTTACCGTTTCGAATTCCCCAAGTCTAGATCTTTTCAACATGGAATCCTTGAGAAATTTTGCATAACAGGGCATCTGCTTGATGGCTTCCAACAGTGGTATATTGATGTGCACCTACTTAAAAATGTCATAAATCTTTTTGAGCTGGTAGTCATGTTTCTGCTTTTGTAACCACTGTGGAAAAGGAGGTAGAGGACGGTAATCTTCCAGATGACCTTCACATGGTATTCGAATCCTAGGAGGCTTAGGTTATTCAGCATTCTTTTCTTGCTCCTCTGTCCCGTCTGCTGCCGTGACAGGTGTGTCGGCAGTAGGTTTCTCTTCTTCTATCGGGGCAGCGTTCGCGGCAGGTGTTTCTAGGACTGGTTCCTCTATCGGAATGGTTTTCATCTCCGGCCCTAGCAGTTGTTTCCCACTCCTAGTTTTAATTGCTTTACACTGCTCATGTGTGGGTTTTCTAGCGACTTCAGTATCACTAGGGAATCCTCTGTTTTGCCTTGGCTTAGTATGCTGGGAATCCTGGCCCATCTGTATCTCAAGTGATTTCAGTGTAGCCTCATGGTTAGTCATTCTCATCTCTGTTTTGTCCATGAATTACTCAGTCTTCTTGACGAAGTGATCCATATTTTCCATGTAAGCTCCTGTATGTGACATGAATGTGGCAAAAGTCTGCTCCAGTATACTAGGTGCAGTTGTCGGCTGCTGTTGCGGTTGCCGACTACTGTTGCGGTTGCTGCCGTGTTTAGAATCTTTTTTCAACAAATTTTCCACTGCCTTTGTGAGATATGCAACCTGTGTAATTTCCAACATATATCCCTTCCTCTAGCTGTAATGGGCAGTCTTTCGAATTGTGATTCCCACTACAAGTTTCACATACCTCTTCTGCAGAATAGACATGTTTAGACTCTTTTTTCAACAAATTTTCCACTGCCATTGTGAGATATGCAACCTGTGTCTTTAGGGAATTGTCGGCTTAATAGTCTTTTATAGCTAACACTCGTTCACCTCTCCTCGCTGTAGGAAATTGCTTGTCATTCTTTGCTAGATTTTTCAACACTACCATGGCTTCGGCGGGATCTTTATCCAACAATAGTCCCTTCGCTGTTGAATCTATTCTCATACGAGTGTGTGTGTTGACAGCATTGTAGAATTTGATGACTTGATTCCACACAGGGAATCCATGCATCGGCCAGTTCCATGGCAGGGTTGTAAACCTGTCCCATGCCTCGTGCATTGGTTCGTCACCTTCCTATTGAAAAGTAGCAATTTCATTACGCAATAGCTCAGATAAGTGAGAAGGATTAAAACGAGATAAAAATTCACGAGTGAGATCTGCCCAAGTTCGTATTGAACCCGACGTTAGTTTATTCCACCAAGTTTTAGCTTTGTCCCTCAGTGAATGGGGGAATAATCGGAGCCTCAGTATTTCCGGATTTACTCCTGGTAGTCTAAATGATCCGCAGATTTCTTCAAACGTTTTCAGATGTTCTCGGGCATCCTCTGTTGCAGCACCACTAAATTGGCCAGCGGAATTGATCATGCTGAACATAACAAGTTTCAGCTTGAAATTTTCAGCTTCCACGTCTGGCAAGGTGGTCTCCAGTTCAACATGATCATTGATCATGTAATCACGGTAGGACCGTCGTGCGGCCTCAGCAGCGACAGGCTGTCTGTTCCGTTCATCTAGGGGAGGATCTTCAGGATTCCTCGGGTTATTATTATTTACCCCATTATGCATTGCTTCTAATTGTTCCTCAAGATAATCGTTTCTGGCTATCAAGAGGCGGACTCGGTTCCTGAGGTTGCACGTACGTTCGATTTCTGGATCTAGGTTGTACTCAGGTTCTTTGCCCCGTCTTGATCTGCGCATAAGCAAACGAAAAACCTTGTGAAAAGCACATGGTAAACAATCCCAATAAAAACAACAAAATTTAAAAAGTGCAGTAAAAGTAAGGTTAAAGATATGTTGCAAGTCTCCGGCAACGGCGGTAAAAACTTGTTGCTTGTCAAAAGTCCTATCGTAATGTAGTGCAAGTGTACACGGCGCAAGTAGTAAAGTGATACTCGAAGTATCAGATGTCGAATCCACAGGGACTGGAAATAGCTTAATTCCCGAATTGCTGCACAAGAGAGAGATAAAAGAGTTTAAATTGTTGGGAAAGAATATTGAAAAATAATGAATATTAAAGAATGAAGATTCAGGGTTAAGAGATAGGAGGGTATTGATCTGATCGGTAGTGTAGGTGTTGCACTGTTTAAAAATTCTTGTTTTGTGTATGGCTTGTGTCACGGCAGCACTTGTCGTGGCGGCGGTCCTTTGCTGTCGCGGAAGCGATAAACCACTCAATTTCTTCAAGCTTGGCAAGAATCCTTGTTGTGACGTGTTATATCCCTAGGTCCAAGTACTGTTGATGAACACTTCTTGGATGATACCTCCCGGCGTGAATCGAAGGGTGAACACCAATGTTAATGAATTCTTCCTTAGCCACTTAACCTCGTCCTATCCCTAGGTCTGATATAGTTCAACCATAAACTGGAGAACCCACACTTATTCCTTTCGTATATTTAACTCTCCCGATATTAAGTAAATAGATAATCTCACAATGCTCTCCCGAAACTATTGTAAGATGTTGAAACCAGAATAACCAAACTTGAAGTTTTATTTCATTGAAAAGAAAATTCCTAAAATAGTACAATCCTTGCAACTACTTTACAAAATCAACCCTTAGCCCTAGGGGATGTTTAGAACATGATGATAGGGGGAAAACGACAAAGGTTTTGGATAAGATGGCTAGAGATGAGATATCCTTCCCTAGGTCGAATTACATGCCTTTATATAGGTCTTGGGTCTAAGTTTTCTAATATGACAAGAATAAAAGTGTAAACTAAAGTACAACTCTATTGGAGATTAAATCTTCTGAGTATATGACTTTAATTCGTCCTCTTTTCTTGGTTTGGGTTTCTTCCTTGGACTTTGGGTTTGGCCTTCATTCTGCCTTAGGGCTCAAAAAAATATAGGAGTGGTCCACGGCAGACCAGCTTCAATTCCTCTATCTGTCGAGCTCCACTTCACTTTTCACTTAACCAATAATGTCGTCATGGTTGTCCTGAGTCTGCCACAACAACTACCTGCAATAAGTAGCCAAAATCAGTAACAATTGTGCCATTTTATCTATTTGTGATGTATTTGTGAAACTTTACCTAAATGCAATGAATTATGCTTGAATGCAGCAGAAATATGGGTTGAATAAGGGGTATAATATAGAACTTTTACACACTCAACACACCCCAAACTCAAGTTCTTGCTTGCCCTCAAGCAAATATGACCTAACTAATTTTTTTTGTTTGGCTTAATTCAGTGAGCTTTTCATTACCTACCTCATATACCCTATCACGAACAACACTTTCTAGGATAAGTATGGATTTATTCGGAACCATGCTATAGGTCTCGTGTAGTGTGTGCATGTTTTGTGAACAAATATGTGCCTAGACTCTTTTAGTTTACTACAATAGTTAAGCTACTTACTTGAATTTTTATGCCAATTTTTCTTTTCTTGTAGGCAATTCTTAGGCTCCTTTAGTTTTTTTTCTAAATTAGACTCGGTGTTTTTCTTATTTTAAATTGACTAGAGCATGTTTTTGGGTACCTCTAGCTAATTTCCTAGAGCCGGTTTTAGGCACCTCTAGGTGAATTGAGTCTAAGTTTTCTTATCTTCTTTTCCCAGAGCCAGTGTTAGGCACATCTAGGGGCAACTCAAGTGGTTAAGCTTTTCCTACTCTAGTTTGCAAATAGAAGTCTAGACAGCATACGAGTCACAAAGGGTGTTTAAAGATCAGAAATATAGTAAGGCTCTAAAATGTTCCTAAAAATATCCTAAAGGCACTGTCACGACAGATTATGTCGCGACAGGTAAGTTCAGTTCAAAGACTTAAGCCAAATGATTTTTTTAACAAAAATAAACTTAATAATAACTAACACTTTAGACACAATTTTAAGATACACATGACACTTCATTACTGGAGGGATGCCACCCCCAAACTCGAGGGTTGCATTGCCTTCAATGCATGATGACATGTAAATTAAAAACAAAAAGAAAAACAAAATACATCACAAAATAAATAAGCAACAGAGGCAACAATGAAAAAACTTAAGTTGAGGAGCTGTTATCGCTGCTGCTGCTGATTTAGAGCTGGCGGTGGGCAGCGACATTCATAGTAGGGGCCATCAGAGTGCTAGGGGAGGCAAATGATGTCTTTTTTTTGGCTTCCCTTGGTGGCTGGACACGTGTGGGTGAGATGTGTGGGGGCTTATCCCGCACTTGCACCTCATCATCTGAGCTGCTGCTGCTACTGCTGCTGGCAGACCTACCCTGGCTAGAGGGTCCTTCGCCAGCCTTGTTGGTCTTCTGCCTCTTCATTGGAGTGAACTCTTTGGAGAGGTTTCAGGTAACAGAGGGCTCCCCATCAGAGTCCAGCCAGACGGATGATGAGGACAACGCTTCGAAGTAGTCTTCGTTGAGCTCTAGCAGTGGCTCCTTTCTTTTCTCACCTATGCCCGTGGCAGTTTGGCTGCCGCCTTCAGCTTTCGCGGCCGGTGTAGGTGTTGAGGCAGAAGATGGAGTCTTCGGTGGGGCAGAAGGGGTATGAGTTGGTGTGGGGGCAGCAAAATATTGTTCTAGGAAGGCAAGCAACGGTGCATGTGTAAAATTTAAATCGTTATGAATAAAATTTACCGTTGCTGCCGTGAAGTACCTTATGAAGCACATCAGACCGAGCTGCCTTCCCTCTATCCTATTGAGTGTTTACAGAATCTTGGTGGAGGTATTGGTTGAAGGGGTTGCTGTTGTTGGTTGCTGCTGCTCTGCTGCGGCAGGTTCAGGCTGACAGGGGCCTGCTGGCTTCTCTGCTGTGGCAGAAGGGTTGAAGTAGGAAAGTGGGGTTGCTGCTTTCAGCTCCATGAGGCTGAAGATGTTTCGCTCTGTCAACCCATTTCCTCAGACTTTAAAGTCTTCGGCGATTTCTGGAACGTTGTGCCCTCGACATATTGTGGTGATGAGGTACAGGAAGACAAGAGGTCCCGATGGTCGGAGAGCACATTCCACTATTCCCTCCCTTATTTATCGGTCGACATTGATGGGTCTTTCATTTAAAATTGAATGTACAAGTGCTAACCTGGGTCGGTTGACTGTAATGTTATGGGAGGATTGCATAATTCTCTTATTCACGAAATGATTCCATAATTTAGCCTCAGAAGTCAGCTGAGTTCTTTTCACCGTCCATCGATGCTTTGGGTCGATGTTCCATTCTGTTCCCTCCTCCGTCACTTCTGCCATCACCGCATCATAGTGTGCCGGCGAGAGACTATCGACGAACCTCTTGTGGGCGTCCTTCTTTCTACTGACATAGAGGCTGTAGAGGGTGTTGATGTAAGAAGGTTCGAAAGAAAGTTTTTTTTACCTCGAACCATCACGGTAGTAGTATCTTTGCTGTCGGCGGCAGCATAAAATTCATAGACCAGTGTGACATTCATTTCTTCTGACTGGGCAGCAAACTGCTTCCATTTGAGGGCATGCATCTTCTATGTGATGAAGGGTTCAAGAACGAGGTTTCCCGTGGTTTCGGTGTAGAGAAACCCCCGTTCTTCCCACATCTCCCTCTTCTGGAAGGTGTGGTAGTATCTGCCGGTAGAGTCGGTGGAGGCAAAGCGGTTTGGGATGGCACTGTGGCTTGGTGTGCTGACTGCTGCAGCAGAACTGGAGGCAGCACTTCTACGGGTTTGTCTGCTAGTCATGGTTGCAAGGGCTGTGGAAAATAAAGAGAAATTTGAGATCAAGAGAAAACAAGTTGAGAGAATAAAAGTGAGATGAAAAATAAATAGTGAATGGGGTTTATATAGATGGATGATTTTCTTCCCGTTGGTGCTGAAACAGCAGGCGTGAATAACGGGGCCTGATGTTACGCGTCTGTCATGCGTTTTCGTGTCTGATGCGCGTCTGTTACTCGTTTGCGTGTCTACCGCGGCAGCTTGGTGACAGGGTGTATTTTCCGCGTCTGTCGCGACAACTGATGACAGGTTTTGACGATAGTCTCATATGTTGGGCTTTTTGGGCTGTTGTTGATATGGTGGGCTGATTCACTTCTTCTCTTCTCCCTTCTTCCTTTATTTCTTAAAAATAAAATCTTAGTTACTAAACTAAATAAATTTTAATTCCTAATAAATAAATAAAACGAAATAAAATAAAAACTAAGTTAAATTAGGGATGCCTTGAGGGGCATCTCCTAAAGTAACTACTTCTTGCATTCTTGGGGCTTCAGTCCCCTGATAATGCTTTAGTCTATGTCTGTTGACCTTGAACTGGTGCCCGTCCTTTAAGGATTTGATCGTGATGGCACCATGGGGAAAAACCTGGACGACTTGGAAAGGACTGGACCATCTAGATTTATGCTTTCCTGGGAAAAGTTTTAACCTAGAGTTAAACAACAACACAAGCTGCCCTGGGCAGAACTGTCGTGGCAGCAACTTCTTGTCGTGCCACCTTTTGGTTTTATCTTTGTAAATCTTGGCGTTGTCGTAGGCCATTGCTCGAATTTCTTAAATTTCATTCAAGTCAAGTAGCCTCTTCTGTCATGCCTTATCTAAGTCCATGTTTACTGCCTTGATAGCCCAGTAAGCTCTGTGCTCTATCTCGACAGGTAAGTGGCATGTTTTCCCATATATAAGCCATTAGGGTGACATTCCCAATGGTGTTTTGAATGATGTTCTATAGGCCTAGAGTGCATCATTGAGGTGTAAAGACCAATCTTTTCGAGTAGGTTTAACCATCTTTTCAAGTATGTTCTTTACTTCCCAGTTGGATATTTTGGCATGTCCATTGGTTTGAGGGTGGTACGTTGTCGCAATCCGGTGCTTTACTCCGTATTTTCTCAAGGCGGCAGCTATTACCCTATTATCAAAATGTCACCCTTCGTCGTTGATGATCGCCTTAGGTACGCCAAACATGGAGAAAATATTCTTGTGCAGAAATCTCTAAACAGTCTTGGCGCCATTTTTCTGTGTGGCGATCGCTTCAACCCACTTGGTTTAAATGATACGTTTCTCGTAATCATCTCTTCCAAGTTAATGCAGAAATAGGAACATCAGTTAATTTGAATGCTGCATGTAACCCCCTTAACCCGGCCTAGACGGTTGACCCGAATTAAGAAAGTCACACGGGGAAAACCAAAGTCAACCCGAAAGTCAACCTTGATTAACGACCCTTTTTTTTCTTTTTAAACTTGTCTAGATGCAAATTAACCCTAGTTATGATCACTCAAACAACATGCTCAAAGATCATAAACATCAGAGATCAAACAGGGACCCAATTGAACAATTTACAACTTTAGGGACCAAATTGTAATTTCTGTAAATTATGGGGTCTTAACCCAAATTAATGTTACCAACTTGTAATTAGTCAAGTTTCATGCTTCCCGGCAAATTTTCAGCACAAACGGACTTCTCAAACTCATACAATTGCAAAAACAAGTTTCATGACCAAAATGCAAACATTTCAAAACATTTAACTGCCAATGTCAGCCCCCAACGGTCAGGTGTTCCGAAACAGGGGAAACCTGTTTCGAAACGCGGGACCGTTCTGCAACGGGTTTCGAAACGAGGGCTGGCAGAGGACTTTCCGTTTCGGAACGATGTCTTCCGTTTCGGATGCCTGGGTTGCTACAAGGCACCCGTTCCGAAACGGTAGCTACCGTTCCGATACAGCCTGCACAGAATGCAGAGAAATGGCTGCTAAAACACACAATTGATCAATCATACATGCTCTAAATGCTACCAAACTTTACCAGCAAGACATTCCACATACAAGAGACATATTTGCATCAACCATTCATCATTATATCATCATATATGAAAAGCCCCAAATCTAAAGGCAAGCTTCCTACTCAAGCAAACCATTCATGCACTAAAACCTCCAAACCAAACACATAATGGCCAATTACAAAATCCAGCATTATTAACAACATTAAGCAAACTTAGGGAGTTCAAAACATCTCCCAAAACATCCACATAGGTCCCCCATTGCCAAATGCCAAAAGCTAAAAGTGTTTAGGAAAACCTTCCCATACTTGAGCTTAATTTCCACTTGATTGCTTGCCTTCCTTGCTGCCCTCAATGCACTTTAATGCTCTGCATTATTGGTTTAAGAAAGAGAGAAAGAGAGCGTAAGCAAAAGCTTAGTGAGGAATGCTCATTAAAACCATTCAATAATGCATTTATAAAACTCATTTATAAACCATGCTTCAAGCAACATTAACCATGTTCTTAAACATTTAATACAAGCATCTCATGCTTCAAATATCACTAATCATACTCATAAACAATTCAACAAGCATCTCATGCTTCAAGTTCATAACAAGTCATATTGGCAACAAGTGATACATTTCACATAAGATTCACACACAGACTTTTAAACACCATTGTGATCTTATCCCCATGGACTTTTAAACACCATGGACCCATGGACTTTTAAACACCATGGCAAGGACCACACAAGGACTTTTAACCACCTTTGTGTCCTTAACAAGAATCATCCAAGGACTTTTAACCACCTTGATGTTCTTAAGTAACAAGAGCCAACTATGGACTTTTAAACACCATATTGCTCTTAAAGTACACAAGTCTCATCCAAGGACTTTTAACCACCTTGATGAACTTAAACAAGAACCATCCAAGGACTTTTAACCACCTTGATGTTCTTAAATTAACAAGGCTCACACAAGGACTTTTAACCACCTTTGTGACCTTAACATCACTTGCCAATATGCATCATTAATCAACATTTATCCACTGTTTTAAAGCATTAAACCAAGCCATAAACATCATGCATCTTTAAGCATTAAACTACATTTAAACAATGTTCAAAAACAAGGAACTCTTACCTTGAGCTTCCTTCAACACATGGCTTAAAATCTCAGCAAATAAACATGCTAGATATGCTTTCAAAACATATTTAGAATCATGCAAACAACACATTGCATACAACAAAAAACCATGGCCATCACCAATAGAGTTTTTCCGAAAACTTACTCTTGAGCTTAGCTAAGTTGCTTAGACTTAAACTAAGCTCCCAAACCTCCAAAACACTGGTTTCAAAGCCGAAAACCAAATTCCACTCACCGATTCCGTTTCGCCTCTTGCCGAAACACAAATCAAGCTTCCGGATCACCACCACTTGAATCCAAAGATGACTCCCATGTTTTAAACACATCATAGCAGAGGATTAATGCATCATCATGCATTAATAGCTTTAATGAAAGCACCTAAACTCGCTGCTCTCACCCACACTCCATTTTCGGCTACTAAACACAACCGAAAATGCATCCAAACAACTCCTCAACAATGCCCAACCATAAACCATCAAAACTAAACATCCTTTAACATCATTTAACATCTAAAAAGGACCTAATAACATCCTTATACCTCCAGCAACATCAGATCCACAAGATCACTTCAAAAACAACCAAGAATCACAAGCTAAACTTAGGAAATTCAACCTATCCGGGATTGCATTAATTAAAACTCAATTCCTTATCAAATTAACATTCATTTAACATCAAAAACACACCTCAAATCACTGCTTTAACAGATCAAACGAAAATTCATCAAAAATCACCAAATCTTGCATTTTAAGCCAAGATCCAACACACAACTTTAAAACCATTTATAAATCATCAATTAAGGATTGAGAACTTAGGAATTTCAGTAAAGAACTGAGAGTTTAGAGGAGAAGGACGTTCTTACCTCCAAACTTGAGTTTCGCCTCTTTTAGAACTAAAAAGCTTGAAGAATCAAGTAGCAAATGGTGAGGTTTTGTTGATGAGATGATTAGCAATCAAAAGAGGATTGAAAAGAGAGATTTAAGTGACAAAATCAGAAGAAAAACTCTGGAAAAAAGGTGTTTGGGTTGAGAGAAAATGAGAGAAAGGAAAATGAGATTTTAGGAAAAATTAGTTAGAAATAACTTCCCTCCACTTTCCTTTTGTTTAAAAATCAGAATTAAAACATTAAATATCTTAGAAAAATCTGGAGAAACTCCCTTTGGGTAAATAGCTCCTTAAAGATTCAAAGTTTCAATCCTTTCTAAAATAGTCACGCAGTTTTCAAAAATTACATTTTGGTCACTAGCCAAAATGTCACCCTTCCAAACCTCATTTTGTAAAATTGATTTCACAGTTCACTAAAATATATTAAAAGAGGATTTTGGAACATTTTTCCATATTTTTAATGCAACCCGAACTAGGCTTTCCTAATTTCACCTTTATATATTCGAATAGCACTTTGACCGAACCGGTCAACGCCCAAACTTCTAAGCCCAAAACCGGGGCGTTACACTGCAACAACATAAGAAGGCTATTTGGTGGACGATAGCTGACATCCAAGACATTAGTCAGGCATTATGTATGCACAAAATTATCCTAGAGGATGATCATAAGCCGACCATTGATGCTCAGAGACACTTAAACGACGCTATACGAGAAGTGGTGCGAAAAGATATCATCAAGTGGTGCTTCTATTCCGATATCGAATAAACCAAGATGTCATTAATGAAGGCAACCACAAACTGATCTAGGTAAGGTTAGAAAATCTAGTTCATCGAGTCCATAAAAGTTGTAGTCGCATTGTTAAGCCAAAAAGGCATTACCAAAAATTCATAATGTCTATAACGCATCTTGAAAGCGGTTTTTTAAATCCTCTTCTACTACCTTCAATTGGTTGTAACCCGATCTCAAGTCGATCTTTGAAAACACACAGAGACCATTCAACTGGTCAAACATGTAACCTATCCTCGGTAGGGAATAAGGGTTCTTCACCGCTACCTTGTTGAGCTGACTGAAAACAATACACATCTACATTGACCCATCCTTTTTCTTAACGAACAAGACCAATGCACCCCGAGTTGAAAATTTTGGTCAAATGAAACCTCTTTCTAACAACACTTTGATCCAGTTTTTTAACTCCCTTAATTTGGCCGGATCCATGTGATAAGATGCAATTGATATAGGTGTCGTTCCATTCTTCACATCTATCCGAAACTCTAACTCACAATCTGAAAGGAGCCCGGGTAACTCTTACGGGAACACATCAACAAACTCTCTAACAGTTTGAAGGCTCTCAAGCATCAGAGTCTCAACACTCGTGTCAACCACATGAGCTAAGAAGGCCTCGCATCCTTGTTGGATCATTCTATGTGCCGCCAAGGTAGACACATCTCTGACCATAACGGATGACAAGAAATTAGTATCCTTGGCCCTGTTGACCAATACGTCAAAAGCTGTGTAATCTGTGGCCAACAAATATGTCTTGATATCCTTAACTAGGCCATAATAGAACCTATCACATCTTTGACGATCATCTCGAACCAACTTAGGAGCATATTGGATGGAACGAAAAAAATTCACTTCATAGTCCGACACTGTCATACTCACTTGCACCAATTTCATAAATTTCCTCTTCTTCACATCCTGATACTACAGACCCAAATACTTCATTTTTAAAGCTCTTCAAAAGAACTCCCAATTCACATCAGCAGTTGGTACTCCAGCTATGGTGGTCTTCCACCAATGATATGTATCACCATGAAACAGAGACAACGTACAACCAACATTTTGTGCATCATTGCACTCCATATGGCCAAGAATACATTCAGTTAGGCTTGTATTCGGCAACTGATCCCAGACACCCTTCACAACCAACCTTAGGACTTTGATTGTTCTAGGCGTTACCGTGATAGCTCGAGTCTTACGTCTTGGGCCCATAATAATAACAATTAAAATAAGAAAAAAATCAAATTTAGTTAGGCTTGTATTCGGCAACTGATCCCAGACACCCTTCACAAACATTCTAAAATAACGGCAATAGGCAATATGTCTCCAATTAACCCCGAATATAACAATTTAATCAGCATTCATGATTATAACCCCGAATACAACTCCCAACAATCATAACCTGGCTCTGAGACCAGAAACTGTAAGCCCCTTGACCGAACATAGTCACTAGATCCGAATCAAGCGAACCACTTTAGGTTTGTCGAAGCAAGCTCGAACGAACTAACTAAAGTTATGTCAATTTTTCTTTTATCTTGTCTAGATGCAACGTTAGAACCTAGTGAATAGATACTGACAACGGACATAATCTCATTTGAATCAGACATCGAGTTGATGTCCAATTGCGCTACTAAGCATTTTAGGGAACAATTTATAAAACTATGATATTACAGGGATTTATCGTTATTTCAAGTTATCAAACCTTAATTAAGAATGTCTCAAGCATGTGATATTTTAGCTCAAACCGGTCATATGTACAGTTCTAATTGACCTTCGAACAAGTAAGGACCAAAATGAAAAAATCTGGAACATCTCATTAATCAAACTGAAATAACGGCCCTGCGTACCGGTACACAGGATTCCTGTATTGATACCTAATGTGTACCAATACACCTACCTGTATACTGATCCACATGCTTATTTCAGCTAAGGGTCGTACCGATACACCTACTCGTGTACTGATACCCAGGCTTAATTGGCTGAATCTGAGAATTCTAGTAGCCAAAAGTCGTACCGATACAGCTCGAGCCGTACCGGAACCCAGGCTAAATTTTCAACTCTCAGGCCTGATTCAGGCTTCGTGTACTGATACAACTCACACCGTATCGATAGAGACAGACTTGAAATGCACTCTTTCTCTAGTTTTGCCACTTTTAATCATTCCAAACTTGCCTCAAACATGCTAACATACATCCTAAACATATATCTCAAGTAAATAATGCATTTTAGGTTTTATACACCATATCTCAAGTATCTTCAAATCCAAATGCATAATCTAAAGGCATGCTTCCTAGAAACTCGAAACCAACATTCGTGCAAACCATTTAAGGATTTGAAATTATCAAGGATATGATCCTACATTCGTACATGTCATTTAAACCTTGCTCAAACAACAAAAAACTAGAAATATTCATCAACCATGATATGCATAGCAAGGCAATCTAGTGCATAAAAATGTCAAAAGCAAATCAACCCAAAACACAACATTAACTTGATAAGGAGACATCAAAACAGAAATGTGATTAATCCTCAACAATTGCAATACGTCTTAAAATCCCAATTTGATAATGGCGACACATTTCCATATTTGATAAAATTTAAAGTAACTATTTCATACTCAATTAAGTAGTGTTCCTGGGATTCCTTTATGCCTCCAAATGAAGCCTCCACACTTTAATTCTCTGCAATGATGAGACGAGAGCGTATGCAATGCATGCTTAGTGAGGAATGCTAAACAATACACTCATCAATGCAACATATAATCATTTGCAAACATGCTTTCATTTTAATTACTTTTCAAATGGTATAATCAACATGCTTGTTTAGAACAATGCATCACACTTCACACATGATTTCCATCACGTAGTCTTTTAGTGGCAAAAAACACCATTTTCTCAAAACACATCGGATAAATGGATCACGATGGTGATAATCTTTCAATCCTCTTTTTAACGGTGGAGTAATCTTTCAACCCCTTTTATTCTCAACGACTCGGAATAGTACATTTAAACTACCCTCAGAGCCAGAGACCTCAATGACTAGGAATAGTGCCTTTAAACTACCCTCAAAGTTAGAGCACATCGTCCTAGAATAGTACCTTTAAACTATCCTCAAATTCAAAATCAATACATGTATGCTTATGACATTTTCTTTTTTCAATCTTTATAGTGCATTTTAATTCTATGGCTATCCATCTATATCCGATTTAACTTTTTTTTGTCACATAGCCAATATAGATCATATATGCTTGGGAACTTATTGTTTTTCAATGCAATAACATAATAACTTATCACTTAAACTCAAGATGTGCTTTTAGCACCTCAACAATAATTGTGCATCTTGTACACTCATTTAACTCAACCTCATGTCTCTTCAACATGGAAAAATGCAATCATTATGCAATATAACAGTAAGTTTCATCATCATCTATTTATCAAACCTCATGTCTCCTCAAGTAAAATTTAAAGCAACATGGTCTATCAACAGTTTAAACGCGTTATGGATAATTGAATCATTCAAACCAACCAATAGATCAAATGCATTGACAAGATAGAATATTGCATAAACAACTCCAACATCAATATATAAGCTAGCATTTCAAGAATACCTAACATCATACCTATCACTTCAAATTCGTTCCACTTATCAACATTTTTTTAGTACCACAAATAACAAGGCATCAAATATATATGCTTTTCTTCACTTTTTACGTAGCAAGGGATATTGAGCAATGAATGCATCCTAGACCCTGAGAAGTAAGATGTTGTGCAATGAACCCCTATGAAGTACTTCTGTAACGCCCCGGTTTTGGGCTTAGGAGTTTTGGGCGTTGACCGGTTGGTCAAAGTGCTGTTCGAATCGTAAGAGGTTAAATTAGGAAAGCCTAGTTCGGGTTGCATTAAAAATATGGAAAAAATGTTCTAATATCATCTTTTAATATAATTAAGTGAACTGTGAAATCAATTTTGGAAAATGAGTTTTGGAAGGGTGACATTTTGGCTAGTGACCAAAATGTAATTTTTGAAAGTTTGGTGGCTGTTTTATAAAGGGTTGAAACTTTGAATCTTTAAGGAGCTATTTACCCAAAGGGAGTTTCTCCAGATTTTTCTAAGATATTTTGAGTTATAATTCTGATTTTTAAAGATTTCATAAAGGAGGGAAATCTCATTTTTGTTATTTTCTCAACTAACTTCTCATTTTCTTTCTCTCTTTTTCTCTCAACCCAAACACTCCATTTCCAGAGTTTTGTTTCTGATTTTCTCACCTAAATTCCTCCTTTCAACTCTCATTTAATCCCTAATCATTGTATCTTCAAAACCTCTTCCATTTCTACAAGTTTCATCAAGGATTTTCATTCCAAAAAGAGGAGAAACTCAAGTTTGGAGGTAAGAACGTCCTTCTCCTCTGAACTTCAAGTTCTTTACTGAAATTCCTAAGTTTTCAATCCTAAATTGATGATTAATTAAAGGCTTTTAAGTTGATTTATAGATCTTGGCTAATTATGCAAGATTTTGATGATTTCACATGATTTTCGTTTGATCTGTTAAATCTGTGATTTGAGGGGTGTTTTTGATGTTAAATGATCTCTAAATTGATAAGGAAATGAGTTTTGATTGATGCAATCCCGGATAGGTTGAGTTTCCTAAGTTTAGCTTGTGTTTTAAGGTAGTTTTGTGGTGATCTTGTGGATCTGGTGTTGCTGGAGGTATAAGGATGTTGTTAGGTTGTTTTTAGATGTTATATGATGTTAATGGAAGTGAGGTTTTGCTGGTTTATGGCTGGGCTTTGTTTAGAAGTGTTTTGGATGCATTTTCGGTTGTGTTTGGTGGCCGAAAAGGGAGGTTATGTGAGAGCAGCGAGTTTAGATGCTTTCATTGAAGCAATTAATGCATGATGATGCATTAATCCTCTGCCTTAATGTGTTGAAACAGGGGAGGCATCCTTGGATCCAAGAGTTGTTGATCCGGAGGCTTGATTTGGTGCTTTGGCTTGAAGCAAAGTGGAAATTGGTGAGTGCATTTGTGAAAATGGATTTTCATCTTTAAAACCAAGGTTTGAAGGTTTTGGGAGCTTAGTTTAAGTCTAAACAACTTTGCTAAGCTCAAGTGTAAGTTTTCGGATTTCTCTCTAAGTGGTGGCCATGTTTTGATGTTTTGCAAAGTGATGATTTGCATGTTTTAATTACTGTTTTGGAAGCATGTTTTAGCATGGATTTTGCTGATTATATAAGCCATATGTTGAAGGTAACTCATGGTAGGAGTTCCTTGCTTTTATACATTGAAATGATGTAGTTATGCCTTGCCCTTTATAATTGTGATATTTATTTTGATCTGAAGTGAGGAAAAATGAAAAGGAGAAGGTGTTTATATAGCTGTCGGGGGCTGCCCATTTAATGCCGCAACGGCAGGCGGGAATAACGGAGCGGCAGATTGAATGTTGCGTCTGACACGTCTGACGGACATTAATGCTGCGTCTGCCGCACGATTCTTCGTCTGCTGTGCGTCTGTTGACAGCCTGTCAACTCCGTCTGCGCCGGCAGCCGAAACGACAGGTTATAAATGGACTTTATTTTGGGCTGATGGATGGGCGATGGGCTTGGGTCACTTCTTCTTTCTCACTTGCCTTCTTTATTTCCTAAAAACTGAAATTAAAAACAAAACATTATTAAAATAGATCTAATTCCTAATAAATAATATTAATAAAAATAAAAATAAAAATAAAAGAGTTAGGTTAAATTAGGGATGCCTTGTGGGGCATCACCTAAAGTAACCACTTCCTGTATTCCTGGGGCTTCAGTCCCTTGATAGTGCTTGAGGCGTTGTCCATTGACTTTGAATTGGTGCCCGTCCTTTAGTGATTGAATTGTAATGGCACCATGGGGAAAAACTTGAACTACTTGGAATGGGCCAGACCATCTAGATTTGAGCTTCCCTGGAAAGAGTTTCAATCTAGAATTGAACAACAACACAAGCTGCCCTGGGCAGAACTGTCGTGGCAGCAATTTCTTGTCATGCCACTTTTTAGTTTTTTCCTTGTAAATCTTTGCATTGTCGTAGGCCATTGTCCGTATTTCATCAATCTCATTCAAATCTAATAGCCTTTTCTGGCCTGCCTTGTCCAAGTCCATGTTTACTGCCTTAATCGCCCAATATGCCTTGTGTTCGATCTCGACAGGCAGGTGACAGGTCTTCCCATAAATCAAACGGTATGGAGACATGCCCAATGGAGTCTTGAAAGCTGTTCTGTATGCCCATAACGCATCATTCAGAAGCAAAGACCAATCTTTCCTAGTTGGTTTAACCATTTTTTCAAGAATGTTCTTTACTTCCCTATTGGATATCTCAGCCTGTCCATTGGTCTGTGGGTGGTATGCTGTCGCGAGCCTGTGCTTGACACCATATTTTCTCAAGGCGGCAGCAATTATCTTGTTGTCAAAATGTCTCCCTTCATCACTGATAATCGCTCTAGGGATGCCGAATCTAGAAAAGATATTTTTGTGCAAAAATCTTTGGACTGTTTTGGCATCATTCTTTTGAGTTGCGATTGCTTCTACCCACTTGGAGACATAATCCACTGCTAGGAGGATGTAAAGATTTCCACGAGAAGATGGAAAAGGTCCCATAAAATCAATCCCCCAAACGTCGAAGATTTCGACTTCTAAAATAATCTGCAGTGGCATCTCGTTTTTCCTCGAGATGTTACCTGTCCGCTGGCACCTGTCACAGTTTTTATAAAATTCCTGTGCGTCCTTATACAGTGTCGGCCAGTAGAACCCTGACTGCAGCACCTTGGCAGCAGTTTTGTTGCCTCCTAAGTGTCCTCCATATTGTGAAGCATGACAGTGATGGAGAATGTCTTCTTGTTCTTCTTGTGGTATGCATCTCCTTATAACCTGATCTGCGCATATTCTGAAGAGAAGAGGTTCGTCCCAATAATAATGTTTAACATCATTTTGAAACCTCTTCCTGGCTTGGTAAGTAAGATCAGCAGGTAATATTCCGCTAACTATAAAATTAACGAAATCAGCATACCAGGGAAGGTTAGAAGGCTTACCTGCCGCCATGGCTGTCGCGACAGCTAGTGCGGCAGCAAAGAGCTGCTCATCTGGGAAGGTCTCCAATATGTGTGTCTCATCTGGCGGTAGACTCTGTCCCGTTTCCAACCTCGACAAGTGATCTGCCACCTGGTTTTCTGTCCCCTTTTTATCTTTTATCTCAAGGTCGAATTCTTGTAATAGTAATATCCATCGTATCAACCTGGGTTTAGCATCTTTTTTTGCGAATAGATATTTGAGGGCAGAGTGGTCGGTGTGGATTATAACCTTCGTTCCGAGTATGTAAGAACGAAACTTGTCGATGGAAAACACCACGGCTAACAGCTCCTTTTCCGTGGTGGTATAATTCACTTGGGCATCATTCAATGTTTTGCTGGCGTAATATATGACATGAAATAGCCTGTCCTTGCGCTGCCCAAGTGCTGCCCCGACAGCATAGTCACTAGCATCACACATAATTTCAAACGGTTGCGTCCAGTCTGGTGGCTGTACTATGGGGGCTGTCACTAACTTTTCCTTTAGAACCTTGAATGCTTCAGTACATTCTTTATTAAAGTCAAAGGGTCGGTTCTGCTCTAGGAGATGACATAGGGGTTTCGTGATTTTTGAGAAATTGGCAATAAATCTCCTATAAAAACCAGCATGCCCTAAAAAACTCCTAATGCCCTTGACTGTTGTTGGCGGCGGCAGCTTCTCTATGACTTCTATTTTTGCCCTGTCGACTTCTATCCCACGGCAGCTAATCTTATGGCCTAAAACTATCCCTTCATCTACCATAAAATGACATTTTTCCCAATTAAGAACAAGATTAGCCTTTTCACATCTTTCAAGTACCTTTTGAAGGTTGCCGAGGCAGCTCTCAAAATCGTCTCCAAAGACGGAAAAATCATCCATGAAGATCTCAAGGAAGTCTTCTACCATGTCGGAGAATATTGCCATCATGCACCTTTGGAAGGTGGCAGGTGCGTTACAGAGGCCGAATGGCATCCTCTTGAATGCAAATGTTCCGTAGGGGCATGTGAAAGTCGTTTTCTCTTGGTCCTCCGGTGCAATAGCAATTTGGTTATAACCTGAGTAACCATCAAGAAAACAATAATAAGATTTACCCGCTAATCTATCAAGCATTTGATCAATAAAGGGTAAAGGAAAATGGTCTTTTCGGGTAGCTTTGTTAAGCTTCCGATAGTCCATACAAACCCTCCAACCGGTCACAGTCCTGGTTGGGATTAATGCATTGTTTTCATTGGTTATCACGGTCATGCCTCCTTTCTTGGGAACACATTGCACCGGGCTTACCCATTTGCTGTCGGAGATGGCGTAAATAATACCAGCATCTAACCATTTAATTATTTCTTTACGCACTACCTCCTTCATTGCAAGGTTTAACCGCCTTTGGGCATCAATAGTCGGCTTATGGTCTTCCTCTAAGAGGATTTTGTGCATACAGATTGCCGGACTAATGCCCTGGATGTCTGCTATCGTCCATCCTATCGCCCTTTTATGCTGCCTTAGCATGTCGACCAGCTGTCGCTCCTGTTCCTGCGGCAGCTTAGCAGAGATGATTACGGGCAGTGTGTTATCACAACCAAGATAAGCATATTTAAGCTGCCCTGGCAGGGGCTTAAGTTCTAAGACAGGTGGTTCAACAGTGGAGGGCTTTTGGATTAAATGGTTATCCGAAGTGTAATTTAAGGGTTCGAATAACTTACCTGGACGATAGTCTAACCAGTTTACCTCCTCATGACCTTCAGTATCAGATGTATCGGATTCAGAGGGGTCACTGTCGTCTGTGCTGCCGTCGTTGCTGTCGTCGTCACTGTCGTGACAGGTCGGTAGATGGCTGTCGCAGCAGTGACCAAATTTAATATCTCGGCAGCCTGACCTGATGCAGGGGTAATCAAAGGTCACCTCGATGATGGCTTTGCATTCCTCGTCCACATCGGCATGTTTCATTGCTTGGAGAACATTCAACTTAATTTCTTGATCGTTCACGCGCATGGTGAGTTCTCCTTTCTCCACATCAATCAACGATCTTCCCGTGGCTAAGAAAGGTCATCCGAGGATGACTGGTGCGTTCTCATCTGCCTCACAATCTAAAATAAGAAAGTCAGCAGGAAAAATAAGTTTATCCACTCTTACCAAAATATCTTCAATTTTTCCCTTGGGGTGAACGTAAGAGCGGTCGGCTAGCTGTAGGGTAACTGTCGTGGGCCGCGCCTTGCCAATACCTAGTTTCTGAAAAACAGATTTGGGCATTAGATTAACACTAGCACCTAGATCACAAAGTGCCTTACCCACAAATTTATCACCGATTACGCAAGGTATGAGGAAGCTCCCTGGATCCTTCTTTTTCTGGGGTGGTTGTCGATGAAGAATACTCATGCAACCCTCTTGCATCCTTACCGTTTCAAATTCCCCAAGTTTAGATTTTTTTGACATAACATCCTTGAGGAATTTAGCATAACCTGGCATTTCCCTAACAGCATCTAACAACGGAATATTAATATGAACCTGTTTAAAAATATCATAAATTTTTTTGAGTTGAGATTCATTCTTAGCTTGTTGTATCCGTTGAGGAAAAGGTGGTGGAGGACGATAATCAGCAATGCGTCCTTCCCACTGCATGCGAATCTGAGGACGATAATCTTCCTTTTTCTCCTCTGTCGCTTCTGCTGTCGTGACAGGCTCATCGGCAGCAGTCTGTTTGTCACCTGTCGGGGCAGCTTCCTCGGCAGGTTTGTTTAAAGCAGGGTCCTTTTCTGTATCAACTTCTTTTTCCGGCCCTGGTAACTTTTTCCCACTCCTGGTAGTAATTGCCTTACATTGCTCATGAGGGGGTGGTCTAGAGTTTTCAGTATTGCTAGGGAAACCTCCATTCTGCCTTGGTTTAATATGCTGCGATACTTGACCCATTTGTGTCTCTAGAGATTTCAAGGTGGCCTCATGGTTTGTCATTCTCATCTTAGTTTCGTCCATAAAGTTTTCCGTCTTTTTGACAAACTGATTAATATTTTCCATATACGTGCCAGTCTGAGACATAAAGGTAGCCAAAGTCTGCTCCAAAACACTACTCGTGGCAGGTGGTGGCTGCTGTTGTTGCTGAGGCGGCAGGTTCTGCGGCAGGTTCTGCGGCTGTAGTTGCTGTCGCGTCAACAATCTAGGACCCCCTTGATTCTGATTATATGCTTGTGGATTCAGGGCATTGTTAGGATTACTCCAGGAAAATTTGGGATCCTTTCTCCAATTAGGGTTGTAATTGTTGGAATTGTAATTTGACTTGTAATTTCCAACATATTTCCCTTCTTCTATATTTATAGGGCACTCATCCCTACTATGATTTCCCTCACAAGTGGCACAAATTTCCTCGACAGCAAACCCTCGTACTTCCTCTTCACTCAATAAGTGTTTCATAGCTTTAGTGAGGAATGCTACCTGTGATTTCATTGTGCTGTCAGCCTCATAGTCTTTAACAGCTAGTACTCGTTTACCCCCTCTTCTAGCTGTCGGAAACTGCTCCTCATTCTTAGCTAGATTCTTCAGAACTTGTAATGCCTAGTCCGGATCTTTATCCAATAACAGTCCATTTGCTGCAGAATCAATGCGAATGCGAGTTTGTAAGTTAGCAGCATTATAAAACTTAGTTACCTGATTCCAGACGGGGAATCCATGCATTGGGCAGTTCTGTAGAAGAGTAGTAAATCTGTCCCAGGCCTCGTGCATCGGCTCGTCATCTTCCTGTTGAAAAGTAGCAATTTCGTTACGTAATCGCTCAGATAAATGTGAAGGATTAAAACGAGATAAGAATTCACGAGTTAGATCTGCCCAAGTCATAATAGAACCCGGTGTAAGTTTATTCCACCAAGTTTTAGCTCTATCCCTTAATGAATGAGGGAATAACCGAAGCCTCAGTATCTCCGGACTAACTCCTGGTAGCCTAAACGAACCACAGATCTCCTGGAACGTTTTGAGATGCTCCCTAGCATCTTCCGTCGCAGAACCACTAAACTGTCCGGCGTTGTTGATCATACTAAACATGACAGGTTTAAGTTCAAAGTTATCAACATCAATATCCGGCAGCGTGGTCTCCAGCTCTACATGGTCATTCAGCATATAGTCACGACATGACCTTCGTTCACCTGCCCCGAGCGGATCGCCGACAGGCGGTACGTCTCTTCCAGCAGGTTGGTTATGGGCCATCTGCTCAAGCTGTTCTTCAAGGTATTCGTTTCTGTCCAAAAGATGGCAAATCTGTTTCTTGAGATTGAATGATCGTTCGATTTCCGGATCTAATTTATATTCAGGATCCTCGCCTCTTTTCGATCTGCGCATAAACAAGAGAACCTTGTGAAAAGCAAGAGTTTAAAACACAAAATAAAAATTAAAGAAAACTAAAAACTAAAAACGAAAAAAAATAAAAATAAAAATAGAAAGTGCAATAAAATAAAGATGTAGTTATGTTGCCAATCCCCGGCAACGGCGCCAAAAACTTGTTGCGTGTAAAATAGTCTATCGCAATTGCAGTGCAAGTGTACACGTCGCAAGTAATAAAGTGATACTAAGTATCGGATATCGTCTCCACAGGGATTGGGCTAATGACTTCACCTTGATTTACTGCACGAAGTAAAGGAAATATTTTAGAGAGTTGTCACGAATAATTAAGTAAAACGTAAATAAAAAGATTGGAAAATCAAGATAGAGAGAATGGGCCGGTATTGAATTGTTCGGTAGTGTAGGTATTGAATTGCTTAGGATCTCCAGCTCTGTCGTTGCTCCCGTCGCCGACAGCACCTGTCGCGACGTCTGTCCGTTAGTTGTCGCGGCAGCAGACACTAACTCAGTACTTCAAGCTTGGCAAGAATCCCAGATCTGCCTTGCCCTATCCCTAGGCACAAGTCTGTCGATGAACACGTCTTTGATGATACCTCCCGGCGTGAATCGAAGGATGAACACCGATGTGTATGAATTCTTCCTTAGCCACTTAACCTCGCCTTATCCCTAAGCACGAGATGGTTCAACTATAAACTAGAGAACGCGCTTTTATCTCTTTCGTATACTTAACTCTCCCGATGCTAAGTAAATAGATAACCTCACAATGCTCTCCCGATGCTCTTGCAAGATATTAAAACCAAGATAAAAGAACTTGCAGTTTATTTATTTGAAACTGAAAAAATCCTAAAACAAAGCAACCCTTGCAACTACTTTACAAAACAACCCGTAACCCTAGGGGGAATTTAGAACATGTCGGAGACAGGTGGACGGCAGGGTTTTTGGTTTCGGTTATGGGGTAGTCGGCTCTGCCCTAGGTTTAATCTATGCCCTTTATATAAGCTTTGGGCTCAAGTTATCTAAAGTAACAAGGATTACAACTTTAATTAAAAGTAAGACTCTAATAAAGATTAAATCTCTAAAGTATCCTACTTTCTAGCCGCCTCCTTGCTTTTAGGAATTTCCTCTCTTTTGAGCTTTGGCTTGACATATCTTTTGATCCGGGGCTTGGAAAATTATTTGGCTGCCACACGACAGACGAGCAGATTTTTCTCTATCTATCGATATCCACTTCATTTTTCCTCTTCAATAATCTGCTGTCACCATGCTGTCGTGACGGGTCCATGACAGGTTCGTCTCCTTCAGCTGCTTGTTCAGTTCCGCCTTCCTGCTTATCTGCCCTTCGCCTGCCTTCATCGTCAACCTTGGCAGCTACCTGCAAAATACACCATCTTTTAGTAGAATCCGTGCCTTTTATATAATTGTGATATTTAATTGAAAACTATCCTAAATGCAATGAAATGATGCTTGAATGCAGCAGAAATATGGGTAAAAAGGGTGTAAATAATAGAACTTTTACACACTCAACAATATTGGCAAGTGGTGTTTTGAAAATGTTAAGGTCACTAAGGTGGTTAAAAGTCCTTGAGTGAGCCTTGTTACTTAAGATCATCAAGGTGGTTAAAAGTCCTTGGATGAGTCTTGTTGCGGACACTAAGGTGGTTAAAAGTCCTTAGGTGATCCTTCCATGGTGTTTAAAAGTCCATGGGCCAAGGTGTTTAAAAGTCCTTGGGGCCAAGGTGTTTAAAAGTCCTTGGGGTGATTCAAGCATTGGACACAAAGGTGGTTAAAAGTCCTTGTGTGGTCCTTATTCATGGTGTTTAAAAGTCCATGGCCAAGGTGTTTAAAAGTCCTTGGGGCCAAGGTGTTTAAAAGTCCTTGGGAAAGTTGTTGAACTTGTTTTATGAAATGAAATGTATCACTTGAGCCAATATGACATGTTGAGTAATTTGTGAAGCATGAGATGCTTGTTTTAAGGTTTATGTTGAAGCATGAGATTGCTTGTTTTAAGTATGCTTTGAGCATGTACAATGATTGATTTTGAGCATGTTTTATAAATGGTTTTAATTGCATTATTGAATTGTTTTTAATGAGCATACCTCACAAAGCTTTTGCTTACGCTCTCTACGTTTTCTTAATTCAATAATGCAGAGCATTAGAGTCTTTGAGGGGCAGCAAGAAAGGTCAATCAATCAAGTTCAAGAGAAGCTCAAAGTATGGAAGGTTTTGTTAAACATTTAGCTTTTGTGTGTTTTGGCAATGGGGGACCAATGTGTATGATTTGGGAGGTGTTTGAGACTCCCTAAATATGTTGAATGTTGTTTTAATTGCTGGTTTTTGGATTGGAACCTTATATGCTTGTTTTGGAAGTTTGAAGCTTGAGTGGCTAACTTGTGTAGGAAGCATGCCTATAGAATTCGGGCTTTTTGCATATGATATTGTATTGTTGATTTGTTGGTTCCTATAAGTCATATATATGTTTAATTGCATGCTGGTAAAGTTTGGTGACGTTTGGAGCATGTTTGGATGATCAATTGCATGATTTGGTATGCTTGTTTGCGGCAATCTGTGCAGGCGTTTCGGAACAGTATGCACCGTTTCGGAACGGGTGCCTTACACGAACCCAGGCGTCCGAAACGGTGTGCACCGTTTCGAAACGGTTTGGTCTCTGCCAAGGCCGTGTTTCAGAACGGTGTTGGTCGGTTTCGGAACGGCCCGTGTTTCGGAACAGGGTCGAGCCGTTTCGGAACGTCCGACCGTTAGGGAGCTGACATGGGCAGTTATGTGTTTTGAATTGTTTACGTTTTGGTCCTGAATCTTGTATGCTCAATTGTGTGAGCTTGGGAAGTCCTTTTGAGCTGAAATTTCACAGAGAAGCATGAAACCTGATTAATTTCAAGATGGTAACTTCATTTTGGGTTAAGTCCTCATATTTATCAGAATTTGCAATTTGGTCCCTAAAGTTGTAATTTGTTCAATTGGGTCCCTGTTTGATCTCTGATGTTTGTGATCTTTGAGTATGTTGTTGTGTGATCACAATTAGGGTTAATGTGCATCTAGAAAAAGAAAAAAAGGGTCGTTAATCAAGGTTGACTTTCGGGTTGACTTTGGTTTTCCCCGTGTGACTTTCTTAATTCGGGTCAACCGTCTAGACCGGGTTAAGGGGGTTACATTTGGTGGTATCAGAGCTGAGTTTGCGAGTAATTGGGAATGTTGTTATGCATGATTGAAGTATGTTTGGCTTGTATGCTTGTTGAATGAAAGCATGTTCAGTGATTTGAGATGATGATGTTTTTGAGATGTATGTTGTGATGATGCATGATGAGGGTACCCATTGCCAAACAAAAGCTAAAGAAATGATGTTGATTTTGAAAGAGATTGAGCTTGAATACTTGAAATTGCTTACCTTGCTGGGCCTGACTTGTTTTATTTTTGCATTGTGATTGCATGGTAAAAGTATGGCACCACGTAGAGAGTTACGAGGTAGTGTGCGAGCTACGGCTCCTAACGAGAATGAGAACGAAGAGAATACGTGTAGTGTTGTGTTACCTCCTCCTCCACCTGGTGGTGGTGGTGCGGAGAGGGAAAGAGCTGGAGCTGAGGCAGCTGGTGCTAGAGCTGCAGGACCTGGGGTTGGTCAGGGGCAAGCGATGCCTGACATGTCTGTGCTGGTACAAGCTATTGCGGGTGCTTTTCGAGCAGCAGTAGCTGGAGCTCAAGGAGCTGCGCATCAGGGAGATGCTGGTGCTAGACTACCCTTAGAGCGTCTGCGCAGTCTTGGTGGGACTGAGTTTAGGGGTATGTCAGCCGAGAGGTCGGAAGCTTGGCTAGAGAGTACCAAGCGTGTCTTGGGACAGATGAGCTGCACTGATGTGCAAAAGTTGGGTTGTGTTGTGTCTTTGTTGCAAGGCGATGCTTATACGTGGTGGACGACCACCATAGCTGGGATGGCTGAAGCTGATGTTACTTGGACATTCTTTCAGAATGCGTTCAAGAGGAGATATCTTGGAGTGAGATATCTGGATGAGAAGAAGCGTGAATTCATGTCTCTTACCCAAGGGAGCATGAGTGTGGCTGAGTACGAAGTACAGTTCGTACGCCTCAGTCAGTATGCACCGGAGCTGATACCTGATGAGCGAGAGAGGTGCGAAAGGTTTCGTTATGGCTTGGTGACGGAAGTAAAGACCTACATGTTGGCTGCTGAGTACAATGATTTTGATGTGTTGGTTAGTCGATCCAAGGATATAGAGATGAATCTGAGTTTGTCTGCGAAGGGTGCTGGAGCGAGTTCTGGGAAGAGAGCTGCTGAGTATAGTTCCGGAGGTGGACGGAACAAGAGGGGACGCGATCAGAGGTTTCAGTCCTCGGCTAAGAGAGGTGGAGGTGCTCCTGCTAGTAGTGGCAATGCTAGAGCCGACCCTAGTGCTTGTTGGATTTGTGGTTCCCGTGGTCACTTGAAGCGTGACTGTCCTCGTGCTGGAAGGGAGGTGCAAGCTCCTGTTGCTGCAGCTGGTTATGAGTGCTGGAATTGTGGTTCTGCTAACCACTTGAGGCGAGATTGTCCGAGGATGGCTGGTGGCCAAGAGCGTGCTCCTGTTGTTGCAGCACCGCAGAGAGGTCGCGGGCGCGGCCGTGGTAATTTTTAGAGGCGTGAGGAAGGTGGTCGCGGAGTAGCTCATGTTGTGGCTATTCAACCTGAGGGTGGAGGCCAAGCGAGGGTGTATGCTCAGCGCGAAGGAAGGAATGATGCTGATGTGATTGCAGGTACCTTTACTTTGCAATCCTTGTCATTGCTTTCTTTGATAGATTCTGGATCTACGCATTCATACATTTTGCGTGAGCATGCTGAGTTGCTTGGTTTGCCTGTTGAGTCTTTGGATGTTGGTGTTAGAGTCACTAGTTCTTTTGGTGAAACTGTTGTGACTCGTAAGCTTTATAGAAGGTGTCCGTTGGTTGTTCAAGAGCATGTCTTTCATGTTGATCTTATGGAGTTGCCCTTTTATGGTTTTGATGTGATCCTTGGTATGGATTGGCTTGCGGAGCATCGTGCTGTTGTGGATTGTGAGAATAAGCGGGTTTCGCTTAAGCTTGCGGATGATCATGAAGTGGTGGTGGTTGGTGAGAATGTGAAGTTTCTTGCCAATGTTGTTTCCACCTTGGAGGCGAGCAGGATGCTGAGGCAGGGTTGTGAGGCTTATCTGGCTTCTGTGATGAATCCTTGTTCTAAGGAGTTGAGGGTGCAAGATATCAGGGTTGTGAAGGAGTTTCCTGATGTTTTTCCTGAGGATGTGCATTGATTACCGTCAGCTGAACAAGTTGACTATCAAGAATCGGTATCCTTTGCCGAGGATTGATGATCTCTTTGATCAATTTCGGGGAGCTGCTGTGTTCTCTAAGATTGACTTGAGGTCAGGGTATTATCAGTTGAAGGTGAAGGATGTGGACGTGCCTATGACAGCTTTCAGGACAAGGTATGGGCATTATGAGTTCCTTGTGATGCCGTTTGGGTTGACAAATGCTCCTGCTGCTTTCATGGACATGATGAATCGTGTTTTTCATGAATACCTGGACAAGTTCGTTGTGGTGTTCATTGATGATATCCTCGTGTACTCGCGTACTGAGGAGGAGCACGAAGAGCATTTGAGGATTGTGCTGCAAGCTTTGTTGGAGAATCAGCTTTATGCTAAGCTGAGCAAGTGTGAGTTTTGGCTTAGAGAGGTGGTGTTTCTTGGACATGTGGTCTCAGCCGAGGGGATTCGTGTTGATTCTCAGAAGATCGAAGCGGTGATGAACTGGAAAGTTCCTAAGTCTGTTTAGGAGGTTCGTAGTTTCCTTGGTTTGGCAGGATACTACCGGAGGTTTGTGGATGGTTTTTCTAAAATTGCTGCTCCTTTGACGAAGCTGTTGCAGAAGGATGTTAAGTATGAGTGGACGGAAGCGAGACAGCTAGCTTTTGAGAAGCTGAAGGCGGCTTTGACGCAAGCTACTATCTTGATTCAGCCTGAATCAGGGAAAGAGTTTGTGGTCTACAGTGATGTATCCTATGTTGGTTTGGGGTGTGTGCTGATGCAAGAGGGTAAGGTTGTGGCTTATGCGTCGCGGCAGTTGAAGGTGCATGAGCGCAACTATCCTACGCATGATATTGAGCTGGCAGCTGTGGTTTTTGCTCTGAAGATCTGGAGACATTATCTGTATGGTGAGAAGTGTACTGTGCACACGGATCACAAGAGTTTGAGGTATCTGATGTCTCAGAAAGAGTTGAATCTCAGGCAGCGACGTTGGTTGGAGCTGCTCAAGGATTATGATTTGACGATTGAGTATCATCCTGGTAAAGCTAATGTTGTTGCGGATGCCTTGAGTAGGAAGGTAGCTGT
Source organism: Hibiscus tridactylites (assembly GCA_958450335.1). Lineage (NCBI taxonomy): Eukaryota > Viridiplantae > Streptophyta > Magnoliopsida > Malvales > Malvaceae > Hibiscus > Hibiscus tridactylites. The sequence continues at coordinate 49,001,662 of OY288266.1, forward strand.
TGAGCTGAGGGCGATGTTTGCTAGCTTGAGCATATCGCGAGATGGTGGTCTTGTTGCTGAGTTGCAAGTGAAACCTTCGTTGGTTCAGTTGATCAAGGATAAGCAGTTGTTGGATGATTCCTTGGTGTCTCATGTTCAGGATATCGCGGAGGGTAGACCTTCGGATTTCTGCTTTAATGAGGATGGAGTGTTGTGTTTTGGTAGTCGAATAGTAGTGCCTGCTGATGCTGAGTTGAGGCATGCTATTCTGACTGAAGGTCATAGTAGTCCTTTTGCTATGCACCCTGGTAGTACTAAGATGTATCGTGATCTTCGTGATGAGTACTATTGGGTGGGATTGAAGAAGGATGTTGCAGAGTTTGTGAGCAAGTGTTTGGTGTGTCAGCGAGTTAAGGCTGAACATCAGGTTCCTTCTGGTTTGTTGCAACCGTTGAGAATCCCTGAATGGAAGTGGGAGAGGGTTACCATGGATTTTGTATCTGGTTTACCTTTGTCTCCATCAAAGAAGAATTCTGTTTGGGTGATTGTGGATCGCCTGACAAAGTGTGCGTATTTCTTGCCTATGCATACTACGTTTTCTTTGGATAAGCTGGCAGAGCTGTACATTGCTGAGATTGTGAGGCTGCATGGTGTGCCTAAGTCGATCGTGTCGGATAGGGATCCGAGGTTCACATCGCGTTTCTGGCAGTGTTTGCATCAAGCTTTGGGTACAAGGTTGCATTTCAGTACATCCTATCATCCTCAGTCGGATGGTCAGTCTGAGCGGGTTATTCAGATTTTGGAGGATATGTTGAGATGCTGTGTGATAGAGTTCCAAGGTTCTTGGGAGAAGCATCTGCCTTTGGTTGAGTTCGCTTATAACAACAGTTTTCAGGCAAGTATACAGATGGCACCTTATGAGGCTCTGTATGGGAGGAAGTGTAGGACTCCTCTTTGTTGGGCTGAAACTGGTCAAAAGTTGGTTTCGATGCCAGCTTTGTTGAAAGGAACCACCGAGAAGGTGAAGCTCATTTGTGAGCGGTTGAAGGCTGCTTCTGACCGGCAGAAATCTTACGCGGATTTGAAGCGTAAGGAGATAGAGTTTGCGGTGGGTGATCGTGTGTTCTTGAAGGTTTCGCCTTGGAAGAAGGTGATGAGGTTTGGTCGGAAGGGTAAGCTGAGCCCTAGATACATTGGACCGTATGAGGTTGTTGAGCGAGTGGGTCCTGTTGCGTATCGGTTGAGGTTACCTCAAGAGCTGGAGAAGATTCATGATGTGTTCCATGTTTCTATGCTCCGGGAGTATAGATCTGATCCTTCGCATGTGATGCCTGTGGAGGAAGTGGAATTGAATCCGGATTTGACCTATGATGAGGAACCGGTGAAGGTTCTGGATTCAGATAGCAAGGTTCTTCGTGGCAAGACCATTGAGTTGGTGAAGGTGCTGTGGAAGCATCGAGGTGTTGAGGAAGCCACATGGGAGCGGAAGGAAGACATGCTGAAGCAGTTTCCTTATCTCTTTCCTTCAGGTAAATTTCGAGGACGAAATTTCTTAAGGGGGGGAGAGTTGTAACGCCCCGGTTTTGGGCGTTGACCGGTTGGTCAAAGTGCTGTTCGAATCGTAAGAGGTTAAATTAGGAAAGCCTAGTTCGGGTTGCATTAAAAATATGGAAAAATGTTCTAAAATCATCTTTTAATATAATTAAGAGAACTGTGAAATCAATTTTGGAAAATGAGTTTTGGAAGGGTGACATTTTGGCTAGTGACCAAAATGTAATTTTTGAATGTTTGGTGGCTGTTTTATAAATGGTTGAAACTTTGAATCTTTAAGGAGCTATTTACCCAAAGGGAGTTTCTCCAGATTTTTTTAGATATTTTGAGTTATAATTCTGATTTTTAAAGATTTCATAAAGGAGGGAAATCTCATTTTTGTTATTTTCTCAACTAACTTCTCATTATCTTTCTCTCTTTTTCTCTCAACCCAAACACTCCATTTCCAGAGTTTTGTTTCTGATTTTCTCACCTAAATTCCTCCTTTCAACTCTCATTTAATCCCTAATCATTGTATCTTCAAAACCTCTTCAATTTCTACAAGTTTCATCAAGGATTTTCATTCCAAAAAGAGGAGAAACTCAAGTTTGGAGGTAAGAACGTCCTTCTCCTCTGAACTTCAAGTTCTTTACTGAAATTCCTAAGTTTTCAATCCTAAATTGATGATTAATTAAAGGCTTTTAAGTTGATTTATAGATCTTGGCTAATTATGCAAGATTTTGATGATTTCACATGATTTTCGTTTGATCTGTTAAATCTGTGATTTGAGGGGTGTTTTTGATGTTAAATGATCTCTAAGTTGATAAGGAAATGAGTTTTGATTGATGCAATCCCGGATAGGTTGAGTTTCCTAAGTTTAGCTTGTGTTTTAAGGTAGTTTTTGTGGTGATCTTGTGGATCTGGTGTTGCTGGAGGTATAAGGATGTTGTTAGGTTGTTTTTAGATGTTATATGATGTTAATGGAAGTGAGGTTTTGCTGGTTTATGGCTGGGCTTTGTTTAGAAGTGTTTTGGATGCATTTTCGGTTGTGTTTGGTGGCCGAAAAGGGAGGTTATGTGAGAGCAGCGAGTTTAGATGCTTTCATTGAAGCAATTAATGCATGATGATGCAATAATCCTCTGCTTTAATGTGTTGAAACAGGGGAGGCATCCTTGGATCCAAGAGTTGTTGATCCGGAGGCTTGATTTGGTGCTTTGGCTTGAAGCAAAGTGGAAATTGGTGAGTGCATTTGTGAAAATGGATTTTCAGCTTTAAAACCAAGGTTTGAAGGTTTTGGGAGCTTAGTTTAAGTCTAAACAACTTTTCTAAGCTCAAGTGTAAGTTTTCGGATTTCTCTCTAAGTGGTGGCCATGTTTTGATGTTTTGCAAAGTGATGATTTGCATGTTTTAATTACTGTTTTGGAAGCATGTTTTAGCATGGATTTTGCTGATTATATAAGCCATATGTTGAAGGTAACTCATGGTAGGAGTTCCTTGCTTTTATACATTGAAATGATGTAGTTTGATGCTTTGAAATGCATGATGAAAATGGCTTGGTTTAATGCTTTAAAACAGTGGATTAAATGATGATAATGATGTATATTGGCAAGTGGTGTTTTGAAAATGTTAAGGTCACTAAGGTGGTTAAAAGTCCTTGAGTGAGCCTTGTTACTTAAGATCATCAAGGTGGTTAAAAGTCCTTGGATGAGTCTTGTTGCGGACACTAAGGTGGTTAAAAGTCCTTAGGTGATCCTTCCATGGTGTTTAAAAGTCCATGGGCCAAGGTGTTTAAAAGTCCTTGGGGCCAAGGTGTTTAAAAGTCCTTGGGGTGATTCAAGCATTGGACACAAAGGTGGTTAAAAGTCCTTGTGTGGTCCTTATTCATGGTGTTTAAAAGTCCATGGCCAAGGTGTTTAAAAGTCCTTGGGGCCAAGGTGTTTAAAAGTCCTTGGGAAAGTTGTTGAACTTGTTTTATGAAATGAAATGTATCACTTGAGCCAATATGACATGTTGAGTAATTTGTGAAGCATGAGATGCTTGTTTTAAGGTTTATGTTGAAGCATGAGATTGCTTGTTTTAAGTATGCTTTGAGCATGTACAAGGATTGATTTTGAGCATGTTTTATAAATGGTTTTAATTGCATTATTGAATTGTTTTTAATGAGCATACCTCACAAAGCTTTTGCTTACGCTCTCTACGTTTTCTTAATTCAATAATGCAGAGCATTAGAGTCTTTGAGGGGCAGCAAGAAAGGTCAATCAATCAAGTTCAAGAGAAGCTCAAAGTATGGAAGGTTTTGTTAAACATTTAGCTTTTGTGTGTTTTGGCAATGGGGGACCAATGTGTATGATTTGGGAGGTGTTTGAGACTCCCTAAATATGTTGAATGTTGTTTTAATTGTTGGTTTTTGGATTGGAACCTTATATGCTTGTTTTGGAAGTTTGAAGCTTGAGTGGCTAACTTGTGTAGGAAGCATGCCTATAGAATTCGGGCTTTTTGCATATGATATTGTATTGTTGATTTGTTGGTTCCTATAAGTCATATATATGTTTAATTGCATGCTGGTAAAGTTTGGTGACGTTTGGAGCATGTTTGGATGATCAATTGCATGATTTGGTATGCTTGTTTGCGGCAATCTGTGCAGGCGTTTCGGAACAGTATGCACCGTTTCGGAACGGGTGCCTTACACGAACCCAGGCGTCCGAAACGGTGTGCACCGTTTCGAAACGGTTTGGTCTCTGCCAAGGCCGTGTTTCGGAACGGTGTTGGTCGTTTTCGGAACGGCCCGTGTTTCAGAACAGGGTCGAGCCGTTTCGGAACGTCCGACCGTTAGGGAGCTGACATGGGCAGTTATGTGTTTTGAATTGTTTACGTTTTGGTCCTGAATCTTGTATGCTCAATTGTGTGAGCTTGGGAAGTCCTTTTGAGCTGAAATTTCACAGAGAAGCATGAAACCTGATTAATTTCAAGATGGTAACTTCATTTTGGGTTAAGTCCTCATATTTATCAGAATTTGCAATTTGGTCCCTAAAGTTGTAATTTGTTCAATTGGGTCCCTGTTTGATCTCTGATGTTTGTGATCTTTGAGTATGTTGTTGTGTGATCACAATTAGGGTTAATGTGCATCTAGAAAAAGAAAAAAAAGGGTCGTTAATCAAGGTTGACTTTCGGGTTGACTTTGGTTTTCCCCGTGTGACTTTCTTAATTCGGGTCAACCGTCTAGACCGGGTTAAGGGGGTTACATTTGGTGGTATCAGAGCTGAGTTTGCGAGTAATTGGGAATGTTGTTATGCATGATTGAAGTATGTTTGGCTTGTATGCTTGTTGAATGAAAGCATGTTCAGTGATTTGAGATGATGATGTTTTTGAGATGTATGTTGTGATGATGCATGATGAGGGTACCCATTGCCAAACAAAAGCTAAAGAAATGATGTTGATTTTGAAAGAGATTGAGCTTGAATACTTGAAATTGCTTACCTTGCTGGGCCTGACTTGTTTTATTTTTGCATTGTGATTGCATGGTAAAAGTATGGCACCACGTAGAGAGTTACGAGGTAGTGTGCGAGCTACGGCTCCTAACGAGAATGAGAACGAAGAGAATACGTGTAGTGTTGTGTTACCTCCTCCTCCACCTGGTGGTGGTGGTGCGGAGAGGGAAAGAGCTGGAGCTGAGGCAGCTGGTGCTAGAGCTGCAGGACCTGGGGTTGGTCAGGGGCAAGCGATGCCTGACATGTCTGTGCTGGTACAAGCTATTGCGGGTGCTTTTCGAGCAGCAGTAGCTGGAGCTCAAGGAGCTGCGCATCAGGGAGATGCTGGTGCTAGACTACCCTTAGAGCGTCTGCGCAGTCTTGGTGGGACTGAGTTTAGGGGTATGTCAGCCGAGAGGTCGGAAGCTTGGCTAGAGAGTACCAAGCGTGTCTTGGGACAGATGAGCTGCACTGATGTGCAAAAGTTGGGTTGTGTTGTGTCTTTGTTGCAAGGCGATGCTTATACGTGGTGGACGACCACCATAGCTGGGATGGCTGAAGCTGATGTTACTTGGACATTCTTTCAGAATGCGTTCAAGAGGAGATATCTTGGAGTGAGATATCTGGATGAGAAGAAGCGTGAATTCATGTCTCTTACCCAAGGGAGCATGAGTGTGGCTGAGTACGAAGTACAGTTCGTACGCCTCAGTCAGTATGCACCGGAGCTGATACCTGATGAGCGAGAGAGGTGCGAAAGGTTTCGTTATGGCTTGGTGACGGAAGTAAAGACCTACATGTTGGCTGCTGAGTACAATGATTTTGATGTGTTGGTTAGTCGATCCAAGGATATAGAGATGAATCTGAGTTTGTCTGCGAAGGGTGCTGGAGCGAGTTCTGGGAAGAGAGCTGCTGAGTATAGTTCCGGAGGTGGACGGAACAAGAGGGGACGCGATCAGAGGTTTCAGTCCTCGGCTAAGAGAGGTGGAGGTGCTCCTGCTAGTAGTGGCAATGCTAGAGCCGACCCTAGTGCTTGTTGGATTTGTGGTTCCCGTGGTCACTTGAAGCGTGACTGTCCTCGTGCTGGAAGGGAGGTGCAAGCTCCTAAATATGGGAGGTGTTTGAGACTCCCTAAATATGTTGAATGTTGTTTTAATTGCTGGTTTTTTTATTGGAACCTTATATGCTTGTTTTGGAAGTTTGAAGCTTGAGTGGCTAACTTGTGTAGGAAGCATGCCTATAGAATTCGGGCTTTTTGCATATGATATTGTATTGTTGATTTGTTTGTTCCTATAAGTCATATATATGTTTAATTGCATGCTGGTAAAGTTTGGTGACGTTTGGAGCATGTTTGGATGATCAATTGCATGATTTGGTATGCTTGTTTGCGGCAATCTGTGCAGGCGTTTCGGAACAGTATGCACCGTTTCGGAACGGGTGCCTTACACGAACCCAGGCGTCCGAAACGGTGTGCACCGTTTCGAAACGGTTTGGTCTCTGCCAAGGCCGTGTTTCGGAACGATGTTGGTCGGTTTCGGAACGGCCCGTGTTTCGGAACAGGGTCGAGCCGTTTCGGAACGTCCGACCGTTAGGGAGCTGACATGGGCAGTTATGTGTTTTGAATTGTTTACGTTTTGGTCCTGAATCTTGTATGCTCAATTGTGTGAGCTTGGGAAGTCCTTTTGAGCTGAAATTTCACAGAGAAGCATGAAACCTGATTAATTTCAAGATGGTAACTTCATTTTGGGTTAAGTCCTCATATTTATCAGAATTTGCAATTTGGTCCCTAAAGTTGTAATTTGTTCAATTGGGTCCCTGTTTGATCTCTGATGTTTGTGATCTTTGAGTATGTTGTTGTGTGATCACAATTAGGGTTAATGTGCATCTAGAAAAAGAAAAAAAAAGGGTCGTTAATCAAGGTTGACTTTCGGGTTGACTTTGGTTTTCCCCGTGTGACTTTCTTAATTCGGGTCAACCGTCTAGACCGGGTTAAGGGGGTTACAACTTCATTGCAACAACACACACTCATGCAGCGATAACCTTTGGCCATATTCATTTTTCTAAAGCATGTAGAGGAGTGTTCCACTTAAAGCTAGTTTATTTATTTTATTGCACTCACATTGGAATGTCTTTTATTTAAACTTAATAAAATACAATAGCATATAAAGCACAGAAGCTGAAACAAGCAGAAATCATCCAAAATCAAAGAGATGATGCTAGATATTCTTTACTCAAACAAACAAATATATTGATACAAAGTTAAACATGGAATCATCCATCATGTATATCCAACCAATTTATCAATAATCAGAACAATTCAAGGTTTACACATCGAATGCAAGCAAGAGATTTTCCAAAACCAAAGAACATTGCATATGCTTAAAAATTTTGAAATGGGGGGGGGGGATTTCAACTCCTACCCCAATACAAACGAAAACAAAATGAAATGACAGAATGCAATGACAACATGTGGTTACAATGATGAATGCAATAACATTACAACTAAAGTGCTATTACAATGACAATGCAACATGTTATGACAATACAGAAAGATAAAATGAAATTACAATATATGATAGGCACACCTAAAAACACTAAACCAAACTAACTCAGTTGTCAGGCTCTTGGGTGGAAGAGGCAGAGCATCTGTTCTTCTTTTTCCTCCTTTTCTCTCTTTTGCGCTTCTTCTTACTTTTATCTTTTGATTTTGAGAACTTTCTCTTCTTCTCTTTCTTTGGAAGCGAGGCCTCCTCATCATTGTCGGCTTCTTCTTCTTTCTCGGGCTCCTCTTCTCCGTCGGCATCATCGCCCACGTGCACATTGGGGATGAACATTTGTCTTGCTTTGTATAGCACCGGTGCAAGAAGGTTGTCCTCTTGTTCATCAACTCAAGCCACAACTTACACCGATCTCACAACGTATAGTTTCAACTCTAGTCCATCAGAGGTAGCATCAACAATCTTTGATGCAACTGAACTTGTTTTGACAAAAATCTTCTCAACAACAGTCTTCTGAGCATGGGAATTATCTTCCTCATCTTCAGCAGTATTGGGGGTACGTCGACATCCATAGGGACATTCAAGTCAAAGAGACAATTCTTTATGATTTTGCTCGATGCTTCCTCTCTCGGTGTGTCACCAACCTCACTTATAGTGTTAGGCAAAAAATAAATTTAGTGTCAAATCCATAGTTTGCACTACGGCTACAACTCTTCCCAATGTGCTCGTTAAAACATCGAGTTTGTCTTCTATAGTCAGAACCTTCTGCCAGACTTCATCACTTGTGGGGACGATCTCGGTTGCAGCATCCACCTTTGCTTTTCCTTTTTCCTCCCTCGTCACAGTCTAAGCTTTTAGTGTAAGAACCTCTGAAGCTAGTGCCATTCTCTCAATGGCAACCTTGTTGATTGGCCATTTGTTGGTTTTCCTTTCCTCATCTTTCATGGGTTTTACACCCATCAATTCACATAACTGTATGACCAACGACAGGAATGCCAATATTCCATTCTTCCTCTCGGCAAAACCTTTGATCTCTTTGTGGTAGAAAAATGAAAGGATATTTGGATGATGATAAATTGTTGATTCACTATTTCCATGGTAGTCTGATTGGACTTGTTGCAATATGGTACAACAAATTAAGTTGAGAATAGATTCGATCATGGGTTGATTTGGCCAAAGAATTTTTGGGGCAATACAAGTATGCTATAGACTTGGATCCAGATCGCCAGCTTCTTCAAAACATGATTATTAAAGTTAGTGAATGCTTTAAAGATTATGCATTGAGGATGTAGAGGATTAGCAACCCAAGTACAACCTCCCATGACAGAGGATGAAATGTCTCTCATGTTTCATCGAACTATTCCATCTCTTTTCTGTGAGAGAATACACGTGAATTCAATGACCTGTTTTAATGATCTCATGGTAATAAGAGAAGTAATAGAAATACGGATCCGAAAAGGAAAATTGGGACCTAAATTTGAAAACCATGTTAATCAAGAAATGGAGAAAGAGAAACAAGTGAATGAATGTAATATTCAAAACTCCTAGAGCCGCAAGATAAAAAGGCCAATTGATTCATTAGAAATACCACAGAAAATTCCTCGAGCAAGTGCAAATCATGAGATATTTGGTGTTCTTATTTCCTATTTATTTCCTCACCTTATTGAAGGTTAATATCTCACTCCTAGGCCAATGAGTATAATGCCAAACCCATCTGCCCATAGCTATGACTTAGATAATGCTTTCAACATTCACATGGGGGCATCAGGACATGCTACTAAGAAGTGCAGGCCTTTAATGGAAGAAATCAAGAAGTTTTGTAATGGAATATTGACACGAGAGCTAGTTCAACAATGGGAGGTAAAAAGAATGGAGCAAGTTGTTATACCAGCCGAGGAATCGGAGAACCATAATGATTGCATCCAAGACTGTTTAAAATTATGAGGAGTCTATCTTACTCATATTTTTTCATCGTATGGATAAAATCTATAGGGACTATTTTTGAAGTAGTGCATGAATTTCAACTTTGTTACTTCTAGCTGGAAAGTAGTAGAGATCTTTTTCTAAGGGCATATGTCATATTTGTTGGTTTTCATATGAATTGAAAGATGTATTTTTGAAAACCATGAATATATGTATTTCCCCTCTTACCCTTTTAAGTTCGTGGATGCAAATTGCAAGATGCGGCATTAATTTTGGTACAAAGATCAATCAAATGTTGTGAAAACGATGAAGTTAAATTTATTTCTCAAACTACTCTGGTTGGCAAAGAAAGAAAAGGCAAATTACTACACCGTTGACGACGTTTGACGACAAAATTTTTAAAACTCATCAACAGTGAAGTGGACTAGGCAATTTTAACCGAGTTGAGTTGCTTGAAATTGAAATTGAAGTTCTAAGCGCGGTCTTCTATACCGTAACACATGGATTGCAACTAGCAAAACAAGGAGAGAAAAGAAGAAATAATTAAATAAATAAATCTTGGGACTCCTTGATGAATATATTGGGTTGACGGACCTACTAAGGAGCTATGCTCCACATGTTCAATATCCTGGCGTCAGAGATGAATCCTTACGATACAAGTATAATATAAATAATTAAAATGAGCAATTAAATAAATAAATCTCATAGCACTCTGATGGAGTTGTGGGGTTGACAAACCTAATTCTCCATTTGTTCAATACCCTGGCATCAATAATACAACAATGAGAATCCTTGGAGACACGTGTATAATAATAATAACAACAATAATACAATAATGACTAGTTTCATTCAGAAGCATACACATGCACTACTAGAATTTTTATCTTAGAATGATGTTTTTGCACTCCACTGGTTAAACAAGTCTGGGAAGCTTGAATACATTTACGAATGGAAAAGAATGAAGAGAACGAAAAATGAGTTGTTTCTGACTAGATCGAGCAACGTGATAATCATAGGGTGTGAGCGGACTGATCTAGATGAAATTTCATAAATTCAAATATCGCCACAACATTCACAAGTTATGCTAATCATAGGAGGGTTGAATATGAGACGTTGTTACAGTCTATGTCCAGGGCATCATATCATGTTTTCCTTCTTCATATTAAGATTTTGATTTTTCGGGTTTTGTAATGCATCTTTCATTGAAATGCCTATCAGCAAACTAACATTTTTACAAACACAAAGATTTCCTTGTATTGCTTTAGAGATAAACTTAAAAAATAAAGGGTTATAGATACAAATGATCGACCTGACATGGAAAAGATATGTCTGAGTATAAGGCGTTCATCTTTAATCGACAACTTTTTATTCAAAAGAGAAATAACCCATTAGTGGTCATGATAAGAATAATGGTAAGAATGCATATATTAAACAATTTAGTGACTTAAAGCAAGTATCTACCATGGAGTTTTGGTTGGTTTTTGAAATTAAAAAATGAACCTGAAGAATGTTCATGGACTTGAGGCATGCTCACCTTAAACGATGAAATAGGGGCAAATTCTACATGATAGGGCAAGAAACATGGAAATTAGTGGGGCATCATTGTCCATGAATCAACGAAATCTTTTGGACATAAGAATTCAAATCAGAATGGAGAAGAGAAGATGCAAATCATGAAAGAATATGATTATTCAATAAGTCAAAAGTTTGCTCAAGAAGAATAAGAGCAAAACATGTTGAATCTCTGACCGTGCCCTACTCTTGCGCATTAATGATTCGGTTTTCAAAATTTGTAAATGTTTCAATTTGGTCCCTTTTCTCAATAAAATCAAAATTTCAGCTTTCAATTTGTGAATTTTAGCCCATGTTTCTTTAATTTCAATTTAATCGTTTGATTTAATTGTATTTAAATGCAATTAACTGATGCATGATTTGGTTCAAGCATGCAATAGTTTTTTTAATAGAGATTCAAGCATGTTGTATTAATTTGTATGATTTAAACACCTTAGATTTAATATAGAATCACTATTTTAAACCCTTAATTTTACGTTCTTATTATGATCTTCATATATCAAATAGAATTTAGATAATTGTAGAATGTTAATAAACATTGTTTATAATATTTATGGATTTAAATTTGAATGGTGCGTAAATGCAATTAGGTGCTATTCAACATAAACTCTGGAATTTAATAAACAAGGTGTATTAAAATTTTAGAAGATGCTAATAACCATTGTTCATGTTGCTCTGGAAGGAAATATGGTTGCTGATGATATGGCTAAGATTGCTCTCCGGGATGTTTTGATATGCCATAGATTTTTATCGCCTCCGGATGAGATTTTATCCTTGTTGCACAATGTGTTAGTAGTTAGCTTCCCCTTGTGTGGTTGTGTTGTCCGTTTATGTTCATACATAGTCTTTGTACTTATTGCCTAATGTTTTTCCTCCGATTAGGCTTAGTGAGGTTTTTAACAAGGCATCAGGTAATAATCACCTCTTATTTATCAAAAAAATACATAAAGCCTTTCTAGGATTAAGTACTTTAATAAATAGGAAAATTACTTGGCAAAGGAGTATTATCTATAATTTTAAAACTTAATAAGGGATGGTATCCTAAGGCAATTCTATATTATCCTATATAAATTTTGAAATTAAATAATATTCATAAAAATGACTCATCAATTAATTAGTACCTTTTTTAGTTAGTAATTAAAATGAATCATTCAATAATTAATACATGCATAAAAACCTTTTAGAATGGAATGTATTTTTGAATATGAAAGGTGTAACCCCCTCGACCCGGCTTAGGCGAGCGACCGAACCGAACAGGTCACACGGGGAATATTGAAGTAAATCAGGAAGGTTTATCTCAATAAACGACGTTTTTTTTTCTTTTATCTTCTCTAGATGCTTGTTACAAACCTAAGTGTTTAATGTTGCAGCAGAACATACAAAACATCGATCGAACATCAATTGAATTCAATGGCTTTTAGGGACCAAAATGTAAACTTATCAAATTTCAATGGGTTTTCCACAATTTTAGATTACCACCTTTAGATTAATCATATTACATGCACCTATGTCAAAACTCAGCTCAAAATAATTATTCAAACTCGCTTAATAGCATACACAACATTCAGGGACCAAAACATAAAGATGCAGAACGTTCAAATGTACATTTTAACCAATTTAACTGCCTCTGTATCGATACCCTTAGGGAGGTTATCGATACTCTCTCGACGACCAGCCCACAAAGTCATGTTCAACAAGCTAGTATCGATACCCATAAGGCTAGTATCATACCCTAAAGAGAAGGTATCGATACTTGTAAAACCAGTAGCCAAAAACGGCATCGATACACCCTCGTGTATTGATACCCTCTTCAAAATTACACAGGTCATACCGATACCCTTACAAAAGTATCGATACTCCGAGGCATGTAATGTCAACTTTAGCTATTTTAACTCCTTTTAAACCATCCCTAAGCATGCCAACTTACTACTAACATACATACAACTCAAATTAACATCAATCCTCAAGTGTACATGACAATTTCAACAACTAAACATGGAAAGAATCATCAAAGAGCTCTAAAGGCATGCTTCATATGAAAATCAAATGATCCAAAAGTCAAAACTCAAATCCAAGCTTAAACCAACATATAAAAGCCTTTTACAAGCTAAAAACCAGCAAGTAAACATGCTCAACTAGGGAGTTTCAACACATCTCCCAAATAAACAATGAATCCCCATTGCCCTTATTACTTTACTCAATAAAACGAAACATACATTCGAAGCGAAGTATCCTATGATCCCCTTGCAAGTGTTGCCTCTAAACACTTAGTTATTTGCATGTATGGACAAAAGAGAGCGTAAGCATACGAGCTTAGCGAGGAGCACTCAAAACTAAAAACACCATCAATGCTTAAAATCATTTTACACCTTTTGGAAACCATCATGCCTTTTTTGAAATTCATGCACTTCAGTAACAAAATCAGCATGTTATACATCATGCAACAAGTATCACATACTTCAACAGCAAAACCATTTGCTAAAACTCATTTTAAGCATTTCCATGCATAGCTACCATATGGAAAGCTTAAAGAGTAAAACATGCATTTTCATGTCATGCATCCATATACTTTTCATAGCATTTTATCAGTTATATTAGCTCACAAGTGATCATCGACATTCTCATTTCTCAAAACATATCGGATACATGGATTTCCATGTGTTGTCCCAACACTTCATACATTCACACCGGTATTTCAAGGTTCACACACGGGAGCTACCCTCCACCGTTGTGAAACCCGTGGTGGAGTATTCAGTACCTTACAACCCCTCAACACCAATCATCGGTAGATGTATAAACCCACTAACGAGAGACGAGACACAACACAATTTCCTCAATCGTTAGGGTACTTGGATGGAGTTTTTAGTACATTCAAGGAGACTTGTTTATAGTGCACTCAATCCTTTCCCTTTCCCATTCTGGTATCCTCAAAGGATGCAACAAACCGGAAGTAAACTGGTGCTCATCTTTCACACGTTGACAACCCATACACTTGCTCACAAAACCAGCAACAACCTTTTTCAACCCAACCCAATAGTACTCGTGTTTCAAATCACGAAACATATTTGTACTACCAGGATGCATAGCAAAAGGACTGTTATGAGCTTCAGTCAAAATAGTGCGCCTCAACTCAACATCCTACAGTACAACTATTCGACTTTTAAAGTATAAAACACCATCATCATTGAAACAGAAACCCGTTGCATTACCATCAGCTATATCCTAAACATGAGACACCAAAGAATCATCAAGAAACTTCTTATCTTTATTAACTCAATTAAGGAAGGTTTCACTTGTAACTCAGCTATTAACTCACCATCACGCGATATACTCAACCTAGCAAACATCGCTCTCAACTCAATAGTCACTTTCCTACTCAAAGCATCAGCCACGACATTTGCCTTTCCAAGATGGTACTCTATCTTCAGATCGTAACCTTTAAGCAACTCGAACCATCTTCGTTGCTTAAGACTCAACTCTCTTTGGATATTATATACTTCAAACTCTTATGATTTGTGTAAACCACACACTTCTCACGGTAAAGGTAGTGCCTCCAAATCTTCAAGGCAAACACAACTGCCGCTAACTCTAGATCATGAGTTGGATAGTTGCGCTCATGCACCTTCAATTGCCTAGATGCATACGCCACAACCTTCCTACCTTGCATTGTAACCCCCTCGACTCGTCCTAGCCAATAGACCGAACTAAACAGATTACACGGGGAGTATTGAAGTAAACGTGAAAGGTTTACCTCAATAAACAACCCTAGATTTTTTTCATTATCTTATCTAGATGAAAATTAGATTCCTACATGTTGAACATTGCAGTAGATCATTCTAAACTCAAACATTCATTAATTTCATCCACTTACGACTTGTAGGGACCATTTTGTAATTTTTTCCAATTCAAAGGGACTTTGGCCATTTTTGTGTTATTGTCCTTTAATTAATCCCATTACATGAATCTCAGTCCAATCTCAGCTCAAAATAATCATTCATGCTTATTTAATTGCATCCACAACTGTCATCCGCTTCGGTACAGGCTAGACCTGTTTCAAAATACGAGCTTGTATCGAAACGCCCTTAGTGTGTTTCGAAACCGTGGTTTCTAGTAGCAAATCGTTGGCTTACCGTTTTAAAACCCTAAGGCCAATTCAGGCTTACCGTTTCGATACAGGCTCGAGTGTTACAAAACACATGGGCTTGTAATGACATATTTTGTTGGTTTTTCGCTCTAAAATCCAACCTAAACTAATCCGAAATGTTTCTCACATGCATACATCGTACATAAACATTATTCCTCAAACATTTGCAGCATATTTAGTATCAAGGCATGGCTAGTTGCATCAATGGAAAACTAAAGGCATGCAACCTAACAAATAAGTCACTCAAGAGTCAAAACTCAAACCAATACTCCAAACACAAAATAGAGGCCTTTTACAAGTATAAAAGCATAAAGAAATCATGCTCAAAGGGTGTTCATACACATCACCCAAACAAACCATGAAATCCCCCATTTCCCTTATTACTCTAGTCCATCACCGAAACATACTTTCAAAGTGCAGTATCTTAGGATTCCCTTGCAGTGATGGACAAAAGAGAGCCTAAGTATACAAGCTTAGTGAGGAGTGCTCAAAACCCAAAAACACCATCAATGCTTAAAACCATTTTACACTTTTGAAAACCATCATGCTTTCTAGAAATCCATGCACTTCATTAACAAAAGTCAGCATGGTATACCACATCCATCAAGTATTAAATACTTCAATAGCAAAATCCATTTGCTAACACATAACTTAAGCCTTTCCATACATAGCTACCAATATGCAAAGCTTAAGAATAAAACATGCATTTTTATGTTAAGCATCCAAAAGCATTTCATCGAAATTAATCAATTATATTGGATCACAAGTGATCAACAACATCCTCATTTATGAAAACGTATCAGATACATGGATTCCCAAGTGTTGTTGCAACACTTCATACGTTTTCACCGGCATCTCAATGTTCACACACGAGAGCTACCCTCCACCGTTGTGACGCCCGTGGTGGAGTATTCGATACCTTACAATCCCTCAACACCACTCATTGGTAGATGTATAACCCCACTAACTATAGATGGGACACAACTCAATTCCCTGAATCGTTAGGGTACTTGGATGGAGTTTTCGGTAAATTCACAACCCCTCAACATCCAATGCGACTTGTTTATAGTGCACTGAATCCTATAGTTGGCTAACTATATGTGATTTCATTTGTAAACCACTTTACACAACATCACTTGCCAATATAATTCTCATTTAGCATAAACCTCATTGTTTTCAAAGCATTCACAATAAGCCATATTTCCAAACATCAAACCATGCTTCATAAAACATGTATAAACACATACATACAAGGATCTCTTACCTAGTGCATCCTTTAGAAATATGGCATCATAAACAGCAAATCAGTTACTCAAAACCATGCTTTAAACGGTAGGTAAAACATAAACCAAGTGCATCCACAAGCTTGTAATAGCACAATCCGAGCGAGAAAATCACTCTACTTACTTCCAAAATTAGTAAAGCGTTTCAAGCTTACACTAAGTTCCTAGAACCACTTTTAAGATGTTTCAAAGCTGTTAATCCCATTTCCACTCACCGACACGCAAAACCTCTATTGCTGACGCGGAAATCAAGCGTCTGAAGTCCCAGAACATCGCCAAATGCTTCCAAAGAATCCTACCTTGTTTATACCATACAAGAACAGAGGATTAATACATCCCAATGCATTGAAACCACCAGCAAAAACGAAAAACCCGCAGCTCTGCTTAAATGCACAAGAATACCCATTCGAAACAACCGAAATCACCTTTGATTGATCACTAAACTCAACCCAGCCATCAGCAAACACTTCCATCACATTTTAGCCATAAGTCAACATCCAAAAATATCCTAATATCACCCTTATACCTCCAACAACTCAGATTCCACATTTCCAAGCCAGAAACCCATAACTAACAACCTAAACAATTAGAGATCTCAATAGTTTCGAGATTATTATGATCAAAACTCATTATCAATATCAATAATCTTCGAAAACGTGATTAGGAATTTTTCGATTAATCATCACCTCGATCTTGTGTGGGTCAACCCGAATACCTTCGGCCGACACTACATAAGAAAGACAACTTCCGTAAGCAAAACTCGCACTTGCTCAGCTTAGCATAAAGCTAATTCTCCAGCAATACTTACAACACAATCCTCAAATGCTTATCATGATCCTCTTCGATACACGAGTACACAAGAATATCATCGATAAACACTACCACAAATTGATCTAAAAACTCATGGAACACACGATACATCATATTTATAAATGTAGCGGATGCATTTGTCAACCCAAACGACATCACTAAGAACTCATAATGATCGTACCTTGTCCGAAAAGTTGTCCTAGGTACGTTAACATCCTTAACCTTCAGTTGGTAATATCTAGATCTCAGATCAATCTTCGAGAACATTGAAGCAGCTCGAAACTGGTCAAACAAATCATCAATCCTTGGCAAAGGGTACTTGTTCTTATGAACCCTCGATCAAGAAACTCCTGAAGTTGCATTTTCAACTCCTTAGGTGCCATCCTTCTTCTTTACAAACAAGATCGGTGCACCCCAAGGTGAAACACTTGGCCTTATGAACCCTTGATCATGAAACTGCTGAAGTTGCGTTTTCAACTCCTTTAACTCCTTAGGTGCCATCCGATAAGGAGCAATAGACATTGGGGTCGTATTTTCATACTACTCAATGCCGAACTCAACTTCTCTGTTCAGTGGCAAACCATGCAACTCTTCCGAAAAGACACCCAGAAATTCACATATTGTTCGTATATCTTGTACTCGCGCCTCCATTGTAACATGCTTCATCACATAAGCTAGGAAAGCTTCACAATCCAACGTCATCATTTGACTTGCTTCAAGAGCTAAAATTGTATTGGACAAGAACATCACATTCCCACCTACGATTACCATTTCGTAATCATCGGCAAGTTTCAAGATAACTCGCTTAACATCAAAATCAACTACAGTTCTATGCTCATACAACCAATCCATTCCAAGGATCACATCAAAACCAGAGAAAGGCAAATCCATCAAATCAACTAAAAACACATGGCCTTGAACAAATAAAAGACATTTCATATACAATTTTCTTGTAACAACAGTTTCACCAAAAGAGCTTGTTACTTGCATTCCTACATCTAGTACCACAACCGGGATATCAAGCAAATATGCATGCTCACTCAAGATGTATGAATGCGTGGATCCAGAATCAATTAAAGCTAAAAAGGACAATGATTGCAAGGTGAAGGTATCTGCATTCACGTCAGTGTCGTTACGTCCCTCGCGATGTGCATACACGCTCGCAGGACCACCACCCTCAAGTTGAACAACAACAACATGAGCTACACCTCTTTGTTCATCCTCCCTCCGTTGGAGATTACCACTATCGCGCCCATGACTTCTCTATGGTGCACCAACAGGTGCTCGTCTTGGACCACCTCTAGCTACCAAAGGACATTGACCTCTCATATGATCAGCCGATCCACAGTTCCAACAAGAATTAGCCACCCCAACAACAGAAGCATGCGCCTCTTGGGCCCCACGAGGACAATCTCGCCTCAAATGCTCTCGCGATCAACATGTCCAGCCAGTATTATGTTTATATCTCACCCTATTACCCTAAAATGGCGCTCCTAACCCAAAACTACCTCGTCTCGCCTTAGGCCGATATCTACGATCACAATTTCTCTTATATTTTTCCACCACTATGGTCAGAATCCGCAGCTCTCTTTCCTGAGCTAGAACCACCCACGCGAGAGGTCAAACCCAAACTATGCTCTATATCCTTGGCTCGTGTCACCAACATATCAAAATTAGTATAATCAGAAGCTAGCATGAAAGTCTTCACTTTCTGCAGCAAGCCATAACGAAAGCGATCACATCAATGCATATCAGTAGACTCCAATTCTGGAGTATACTGACTAACACTTATGAAGTAGACCTCGTACTCAACCACTCTCATGTTTCCTTGCACCAAGGACATGAACTCACGCTTCTTGTCATCCAAGAATTTAACTCCTAGATACTTCTTTTTAAAGGCATCCTGGAAGAACTCCAATCCACCTCATTGGGTTCCATGGTCGTGGTCACAGTCATCCACCAACTGTATGTATCACAACACAATAAAGATATAGCACATCCAAACTTGCGTGCGTCATTTCACCCCATCTAATAAAAAATCCGGATCGTACTAACCATCAAAGCGTCATATGCTTTAGGAGACAATCCACGATATTCATCGCCTTTCAAACATCGCAAGCCTTCCAACGACAAACCCAATTGCCCAACCATAGGTTCTTGCACTTGCGCTTGCACTCTAGTAACATCAGCATGGAATGCTCCAGTCATCGCCTGTACCAAAGGCGTCAAATTACCCAACACCGGACTAGCATGTTCGTCTTGTACTTGCTCCTCACCTGTAACGCCCTGGTTTTGGGCCTAGATGTTTAGACATCTGACCGGTCGAGAACGGTTCGAATCGCGTAATGTGATTTAAGGGAATCAAGGATTGGGATAGGATAAAAATGTGGTAAAATTGCTAAAATCCTCTAAAAATATGTTTAAGTGGTTGGTCAAGTCAATTTTACAAAAAGAGTTTCAAAAATGGGACATTTTGAGTAGTAACCAAATTGTAAAGTTTCAAAACTGTGGAAAATGTGTTTTTTAAAGAAGAAGCCAAATTCTTAGAATCTATAGGGGGCTTTATGGCAATTTAGCATTTCCTTAATATGACATGTGTTTTAAATGATTTTTAATTAAATGGCTTTAATTGGTTTTATTTTAATTAATTAAATGGGTAGTTAATGTGAGATCCTATTACGCAACTACCATTTTCTCTTCATTCTCAACGAAACACCATTTCCATCCCTTTTCTCCAGAATTCTTTTCTATCAAACACTCTCCTAACATTTTCTAATCAATTTTCAAGAAATCCTTTCAAGCTTTTCAACATTTGGCTATGGAAAACTTGTCGCTCATTGAGGAACGCAAGGATTAGAGGTAAATCCCGTTCTCAACCTCTAATCAAAGTTCTTTATTGAAATTCCCAAGATATTTGGCTTTTGAAAACTATTTTTGGTTGAGTTTTCATTATAGTTTTGATTGGAGATCAAAATCTTGTGAAATTATGGTTGAAACCTTGATTTTCGGACTTGATGTGTGAAACTCTGTTATGGATTGATTTTAATTAAGTTTGAAGTTGTTTATTATGTTGAAATGAAGTCTTGATAACATAGATCCCGAAATCCATGAGATCATTGAGTTTCTTGGTTGATTTAAGTGAGTTTTGAGGTGAAATTGTGGAATCTTGCTTGCTGGAGGTATAAGGTTGGGTTAGGTTGGTTGTTAGATGCGTTTTGATGTTTATAATGGTTTGGAAGTGATGTATGTTGGCTGGGCTTGGTTTAGGAAGCAATCGATTGGGTTTTTGGCTGTGTTGGATGGGTAATTTGGTGTAGTTTAGGTGAGCAACGGGATTGTGAATTGTTTATGGTGTTGAAATGCAATTTAATGCATTTGGATATCTGTTTTGATGTTGTGAAAACAAGGGATCTTGATCCGGAAGCAAACGAGGTGTTGTTGGAGGCTCTGGAAGAGTGATTTTCGTGTCGGCGAGCAAGGCTTCGCGTATCAGTGAGTGGAAATGGATTTTCCAGCTTTGTAATGCTTTGAGCGTGGTCTTGGGAGCTTAGTGTAAGTTTGAAATGCTTAGCTAAGCTCAAGAGTAAGTGGTTCGAAAGTCTCTCTTGGAAATGTGTTATGTTTTGATTAAAACGCCCTTGAGAAAAATGTGGTTTTGTTTACTGTTTTTAAGCATGGTTAAATGTTGGATTTTAATGCAATTATGTTAAGGATGCACCAGGTAAGTGATCCTTGGTTTTCATGTGATAAGTGCACATGATGTTAAGCATGTTATGCTTGTGAAAATGGCATTATGGTTATGCTTGTAAAACAGTGGATTATTGATGTTAAATGATTATATTGGCAAGTGATGGAAATGGTTTTTGGTTACTTTATTCGAATATAGTTAGCCGGCTATAGGATTGGGTGAACTGTGAATAAAGTCGCCTTGGATGTCGAGGGGTTGTGATTGTACCATATACTCCATCCAAGTACCCTAATGATTGAGGTTAAGATCACAACGGCAGATGTTAGTTCCATGTGTGGTTCTTGTGTTATGTGTCTCGTACTCTCGTTAGTGGAATTATACAACTACCGATGACTGGTGTTGAGGGGTTGTGATTGTACCGTTATACTACACCACGGGTGTCACAACGATGGAGGGTTACTCTCATATGTGAGCCTTGAGTAGTTCGGTAGTGTGTATGAAGCGTGTGGGGCAACGCTTGTAATCCGCGTAATTGATTGTGTCCTTTGTTGGAATGGTTTATGGATTATCACTTGCGAGCCAATATAATGTAAATGATTAATGTTAAGCATGAGATGCTTGTGTGAGATGTTAGAATGCATGAGATTCTTGGTAAAGCATGATCAAAGGTTTATTTGCTGTTTTAGTTTGATGCATATGAGCATGTTTCTAGAAAGTGCATTGATGTCTTGTAAGGACATGTTTTGTAAAAAGGTTTGTGTTGAAAAGTGGTGGTTTTGCAAATTGTGTGAAATGCATTGATGAATGTTGTTTAGTGATCCTCACTAAGCTTTGTGCTACTGTCACAGACCAACTTCCCACTGTAACGCCCCGGTTTTGGGCTTAGGAGTTTTGGGCGTTGACCGGTTGGTCAAAGTGTTGTTCGGATCAAAAGAGGTGAAATTAGGAAAGCCTAGTCGGGTTGCATTAAAAATATGGAAAAATGTTCTAGAATCATCTTTTAATATAATTAAGTGAACTGTGAAATCAATTTTAGAAAATGAGTTTTGGAAGTGTGACATTTTGGCTAGTGACCAAAATGTAATTTTCGCAAGTTTGGTGGCTGTTTTATAAAGGGTTGAAACTTTGAATCTTTAAGGAGCTATTTACCCAAAGGGAGTTTCTCCAGATTTTTCTAAGATATTTTAAGTCTAAAATCTGATTTTAAAGGATATTAAAATTGGAGGGAAGCCATTTGGATATTTTTGGATTTTGTAACCAACTTTGCTAAATTTTCTTTCTCTCATTTTCTCTCAACCCAAACACTACTTTTCCAGAGAATTGGATCTGATTTCTTCACCTAAATCCCTCCTTTCAACTCTCATTTGATTCCTAATCATTGTATCTTCAAAACCTCTTCAATTGCTAATTGTTTCAACAAGGATTTTGATTGCAAAAAGAGGAGAAACTCAAGTTTGGAGGTAAGAACGTCCTTCTCCTCTAAACTATCAGTTCTTTACTGAAATTCCTAAGTTTTCAATCCTTAATTGAAGTTTAATTAAAGGTTTTTAAGTGGTGAAATGGATTTTGGCTTATTATGCAAGATTTTGATGATTTTTGATGATTTTCGTTAGATTTGATTAATCTGTGATTTGAGAGGTGTTTTTGATGTTAAATGATCTCTAAATTGATAAGGAATTGAGTTTTGATTGATGCAATCCCGGATAGGTTGAGTTTCCTAAGTTTAGCTTGTGTTTCAAGGTTGTTTTTGAGGTGATCTTGTGGATCTGTTGTTGCTAGAGGTATAAGGATGTTAATAGGTTGTTTTTAGATGTTATTTGATGTTTATGGAAGTGAGGTTTTGCTGGTTTATGGCTGGGCTTTGTTTAGAAGTGGTTTGGATGCATTTTCGGTTGTGTTTGGTGGCCGAAAATGGAGGTTGGATGAGAGCAGCGAGTTTAGGTGCTTTCATTGAAGCAATTAATGCATGATGATGCATTAATCCTCTGCTTTGATGTGTTGAAACAGGGGAGGCATCTTTGGATCCAAGAGTTGTTGATCCCGAAGCTTGATTTGGTGCTTTGGCTTGAAGCAAAGTGGAAATCGGTGAGTGCGTTTGTGGAAATTGGATTTTCAGCTTTTAAACCAAGGTTTGAAGGTTTTGGGAGCTTAGTTTAAGTCTAAACAACTTTGCTAAGCTCAAGTGTAAGTTTTCGGAATTTCTCTCTAGTGGTGGCCATGATTTTGTTGTGATGCAAAATGTTGATTTGCATGTTTTAATTACTATTTTGAAAGCATGTTTTAGCATGGTTTTTGCTGCTGATGTAAGCCATATGTTGAAGGTAACTCTAGGTAGGAGTTCCTTGATTTTGTACATTGAAATAATGTGGTTTGATGCTTTGAAATGCATGATGAAAATGGCTTGATTTAATGCTTTAAAACAGTGGATTAAATGTTGAAAATGATGTATATTGGCAAGTGATGTTTGAAAAGATTAAGGTAACTAAGGTGGTTAAAAGTCCTTGAGTGAGCCTTGTTACTTAAGAACATCAAGGTGGTTAAAAGTCCGTGGATGATTCTTGTTGCGGACACTAAGGTGGTTAAAAGTCCTTAGGTGATCCTTTCCATGGTGTTTAAAAGTCCATGGGGCCATGGTGTTTAAAAGGCCATGGGGCCAAGGTGTTTAAAAGTCCTTGGGACCAAGGTGTTTAAAAGTCCTTGGGGTGATTCAAGCAATGGACACAAAGGTGGTTAAAAGTCCTTGTGTGGTCCTCATTCATGGTGTTTAAAAGTCCATGGCCAAGGTGTTTAAAAGTCTTTGGGGCCAAGGTGTTTAAAAGTCCTTGGGAAGTTGATGAACTTGTTTTTAAGAAATGGAATGTATCACTTGAGCCAATATGACATGTTATGTTTATGTTGAAGCATGAGATTGCTTGTTTAAAGTATGCTTTTGAGCATGTGGAAAGGTTGATTTAAAGCATGTTTTGTAAATGTTTTGAATTGCATTATTGAATGGTTTTTAAGAGCATTCCTCACTAAGCTTTTGCTTACGCTCTCTACGTTTTCTTAATTCAATAATGCAGAGCATTAGAGAACCTTGAGGGGCAGCAAGAAGGGCAAGAATTCAAGTACAAGTAAAGCTCAATGAATGGAAGGTTTTTGTTAAACATTTTAGCTTTTGGGTGATTTGGCAATGGGGGACCAAGGTGTATGTTTTGGGAGGTGTTTGGAACTCCCTAAGTATGTTGAATGATGTTAAGATTGCTGGTTTTTGCATTGGATCATTACATGCTTGTTTTGGAAGTTTTGTGCTTGAGTATCTAGCTTGTGTAGGAAGCATGCCTATAGAATTGGGGCTTTTTGCATATGATGTTGTTCTGATGATTTGTTGATGCTTGCAAGTCATATATTTGTTGAATTGCATGCTGGTAAAGTTTGGTAGCATTTGGAGCATGTTTGAATGATCTATTGCTTGTTTTGGAATGCATTTTGCTGCAATCTGTGCAGGCGTTTCGGAACAGTGTGCACCGTTTCGGAACGGGTGCCTTACATGAACCCAGGCGTCTGAAACGGTTTGGTCTCTGCCAAGGCCATGTTTCGGAACCCTTTGCGGAACGGCCCGTGTTTCAGAACGGGGTCTACCGGTTTCAGAACGGTCGACCGTTGGGGGCTGACATTGGCAGTTATATGTTTTGAATTGTTTGCGTTTTGGTCCTGAATCTTGTTTGTTCAATTGCATGAGCTTGGGAAGTCCTTTTGAGCTGAAATTTCACAGAGAAGCATGAAACCTGACTAATTTCAAGTTGGTAACTTTAATTTGGGTTAAGTCCTTTTAATGATCAGAAATTACAATTTGGTCCCTAAAGTTGTAATTTGTTCAATTGGGTCCCTGTTTGATCTTTGATGTTTGTGATCTTTGAGCATGATGTTTGTGTGATCACAATTAGGATTTATGTGCATATAGACAAGATTAAAAAGAAAAAAAGGTCGTTAATCAAGGTTGACTTTCGGGTTGACTTTGGTTTTCCCTGTGTGACTTTCTTAATTCGGGTCAACCGTCTAGGCCGGGTTAAGGGGGTTACATTTGGTGGTATCAGAGCTGAGTTCTCGAGTAATTGGGAATGAGTGTATGCATGATTGAAGTATGTTTGACTTGTATGCTTGTTGTATGAAAGCATGTTTAGTGGCTTGTGATTTGGATGCAATTGAGATGTATGTTGTGATGTTGCATGTTGAGGGTACCCATTGCCAAACAAAAGCTAATGAAATCATGTTGATTTTGAATGAAATTGAGCTTGAATACTTGGATTGCTTACCTTGCTGGGCCTGACTTGTTTTATTTTGCATTGTGATTGCATGGTAAAAGTATGGCACCACGTAGAGAGTTAAGAGGTAGTGTGCGAGCTACGGCTCCCAATGAGAACGAGAATGAAGAGAATACGGGTAGTGCTGTGTTACCCCCTCCACCTCCTGGTGGTGGTGCTGGAGGTGAAAGAGCTGAAGCTGCAGCTGGTGCTGGAGCTGCTGGACCAGAGGTTGGTCAGGGGCAAGCTATGCCTGATATGTTTATGCTGGTACAAGCTATTGCGGGTGCTTTTCGGGCAGCAGTAGCTGGAGCTCAAGGAGCTGGGCATCAGGGAGATGCTGGAGTAAGACTACCTTTGGAGCGTCTGCGCAGTCTTGGTGGGACTGAGTTCAGGGGTATGTCTGCTGAGAGTTCGGAAGCTTGGCTAGAGAGTACCAAGCGTATCTTGGATCAGATGAGCTGCACGGATGTGCAAAAGTTGGGATGTGTTGTGTCCTTGCTGCACGACGATGCGTATACGTGGTGGACGACCACCATAGCTGGGATGGCTGAAGCTGATGTTACTTGGACATTCTTTCAGAATGCGTTCAAGAGGAGATATCTAGGAGTGAGATATCTGGATGAGAAAAAGCGTGAATTCATGTCTCTTACCCAAGGGAGCATGAGTGTGGCTGAGTATGAAGTTCAGTTTGTGCGACTCAGTCAGTATGCACCGGAGCTGATACCTGATGAGCGGGAGAGGTGCGAAAGGTTCCGTTATGGTTTGGTGACGGAAGTAAAGACATATATGTTGGCTGCTGAGTACAATGATTTTGATGTGTTGGTGAGCCGATCCAAGGACATTGAGATGAACTTGGGTTTAGCTGCGAAAGGTGCTGGAGCAAGTTCTGGCAAAAGAGCTGCTGAGTATAGTTCCGGAGGTGGACGGAACAAGAGGGGACGTGATCAGAAGTATCAGTCCTCAGCCAAGAGAGGTGGTGGTGCACCTGCTAGAGGTGGTTATGCAAGAGCTGATCCTAGTGCTTGCTGGATCTGTGGTTCGCGTGGTCACATGAAGCGTGACTGTCCTCGTGCTGTGAGGGAGGTGCAAGCTCCTGTAGTGGCAGCTGGGAATGGATGCTGGAATTGTGGTTCTGTTGACCATCTGAGGCGAGATTGTCCGAGGTTGGCTGGTGGCCAAGAGCGTGCTCCTGTTGTTGCTGCACCGCAGAGAGGTCGTGGGCGCGGCCGTGGTAATTTCCAGAGGAGAGAGGAAGGTGGTCGCGGAGTAGCTCATGTTGTTGCTATTCAGCCTGAGGGTGGAGGCCAAGCTAGGGTGTATGCTCAGCGCGAGGGAAGGAATGATGCTGATGTGATTGCAGGTACCTTTACTTTGCAATCCTTGTCATTGCTTTCTTTGATTGATTCTGGATCTACGCATTCATACATTTTGCGTGAGCATGCTGAATTGCTTGGTTTGCCTGTTGAGTCTTTGGATGTTGGTGTTCGTGTCACTAGTTCTTTTGGTGAAACTGTTGTGACTCGAAAGCTTTATAGAAGGTGTCCCTTGGTTGTTCAAGAACATGTCTTTCATGTTGATCTTATGGAGTTGCCCTTTTATGGTTTTGATGTGATCCTTGGTATGGATTGGCTTCTTAGCATCGTGTTGTTGTGGGTTGTGAGAATAAGCGGGTTTCGCTTAAGCTTGCGGATGATTATGAAGTTGTTGTAGTTGGTGAGAATGTGAAGTTTCTTGCTAATGTGGTGTCTACCTTGGAGGTGAGTAGGATGCTGAGGCAGGGTTGCAAAGCTTATCTAGCTTTTGTGATGAATCCTAGCTCTAAGGAGTTGAGGGTGCAAGATATCAAGGTTGTGAAGGAGTTTCCTGGTGTTTTTCCTGAGGAGTTGCCTTGTTTACCTCCTAATCACGAGGTGGAGTTTGGAATTGAGCTGTATGAGAATACAACTCCTGTGTCCATTACTCCCTATAGAATGGCACCTAAGGAGCTGAAGGAGCTGAAGACGCAGTTGCAAGAGTTGCTTGATCGTGGTTTCATCCGGCCGAGTGTGTCACCTTGGGGAGCACTTGTCTTGTTTGTGAAGAAGAAAGATTGCACTATGAGGATGTGCATTGATTACCGTCAGCTGAACAAGTTGACTATCAAGAATCGGTATCCTTTGCCGAGGATTGATGATCTCTTTGATCAATTTCGGGGAGCTGCTGTGTTCTCTAAGATTGACTTGAGGTCAGGGTATTATCAGTTGAAAGTGAAGGATGTGGATGTGCCTAAGACAGCTTTCAGGACAAGGTATGGGCATTATGAGTTCCTTGTGATGCCGTTTGGTTTGACAAATGCTCCTGCTGCTTTCAGGGACATGATGAATCGTGTGTTTCATGAATACCTAGAGAAGTTCGTTGTGGTGTTCATTGATGATATCCTCGTGTACTCGCGTACTGAGGAGGAGCACGAAGAGCATTTGAGGGTTGTGCTGCAAGCTTTGTTGGAGAATCAGCTTTATGCTAAGCTGAGCAAGTGTGAGTTCTGGCTTAAGGAGGTGGTGTTTCTTGGGCATGTGGTCTCAGCTGAGGGGATTCGTGTTGATCCTCAGAAGATTGAGGCGGTGATGAACTGGAAAGTTCCTAAGTCTGTTCATGAGGTCCGTAGTTTCCTTGGTTTGGCAGGATACTACCAGAGGTTTGTGGATGGTTTTTCCAAAATAGCTGCTCCTTTGACGAAGCTGTTACAGAAGGATGTTAAATATGAGTGGACGGAAGCGAGACAACAGGCTTTTGAGAAGCTTAAGGCGGCTTTGACGCAAGCTCCTATCTTGATTCAGCCTGAATCAGGGAAAGAGTTTGTGGTCTATAGTGATGCATCCTATGTTGGTTTGGGATGTTTGGTGATGCCAGAGGGTAAGGTTGTGGCTTATGCGTCGCGGCAGTTGAAGGTGCATGAGCGCAACTATCCTACGCATGACATTGAGCTGGCTGCAGTGGTGTTTGCTTTGAAGATCTGGAGACATTATCTGTATGGTGAGAAGTGTACTGTGTACACGGATCACAAGAGTTTGAGGTATCTGATGTCTCAGAAGGAGTTGAATCTTAGGCAGCGGCGTTGGTTGGAGTTGCTCAAGGATTATGATCTGACGATTGAGTATCACCCTGGAAAAGCTAATGTTGTTGCGGATGCCTTGAGTAGGAAGGTAGCTGTTGAGCTGAGGGCTATGTTTGCTAGCTTGAGCATATCGCGAGATGGTGGTCTTGTTGCTGAGTTGCAAGTGAAACCATCTTTGGTTCGGTTGATCAAGGAAAATCAATTGCTAGATGATTCCTTGGTGTCTCATGTTCAGGATATCGCGGAGGGTAGACCTTCGGATTTCTGCTTTAATGAGGATGGTGTGTTGTGTTTTGGTAGTCGGATAGTAGTGCCTGCTGATGTTGAGTTGAGGCGTGCTATCCTGACTGAAGGTCATAGTAGTCCTTTTGCTATGCACCCTGGTAGTACTAAGATGTATCGTGATCTTCGTGATGAGTACTATTGGGTGGGTTTGAAGAAGGATGTTGCAGAGTTTGTGAGCAAGTGTTTGGTGTGTCAGCGGGTTAAGGCTGAACATCAGGTTCCTTCTGGTTTGTTGCAACCATTGAAAATCCCTGAATGGAAGTGGGAGAGGGTTACCATGGATTTTGTATCTGGTTTACCTTTGTCTCCGTCGAAGAAGAATTTTGTTAGGGTGATTGTGGATCGCTTGACGAAGTGTGCGCATTTCTTGCCTGTCCATACTACGTTTTCTTTGGATAAGCTGGCAGAGCTGTACATTGCTGAGATTGTGAGGCTGCATGGTGTGCCTAAGTCGATTGTGTCGGATAGGGATCCGAGGTTCACATCGCGTTTCTGGCAGTGTTTGCATCAAGCTCTGGGTACAAGGTTGCATTTTAGTACATCCTATCATCCTCAGTCGGATGGTCAGTCTGAGCGGGTTATCCAGATTTTGGAGGATATGTTGAGGTGCTGCGTGATTTAGTTCCAAGGTTCTTGGGAGAAGCATCTGCCTTTGGTTGAGTTCGCTTATAACAATAGTTATCAGGCGAGTATATAGATGGCACCTTATGAGGCTCTGTATGGGAGGAAGTGTAGGACTCCTCTTTGTTGGGCTGAAACTGGTCAAAAGTTGGTTTCGATGCCTGCTTTGTTGAAAGGGACCACCGAGAAGGTGAAGCTCATTTGTGAGCGGTTGAAGGCTGCCTCTGATCGGCAGAAGTCTTACGCGGATTTGAAGCGTAAGGAGATAGAGTATGCGGTGGGTGACCGTGTGTTCTTGAAGGTTTCGCCTTGGAAGAAGGTGATGAGGTTTGGCCGGAAGGGTAAGTTGAGCCCTCGGTACATTGGACCATATGAGGTGGTTGAGCGTGTGGGTCCTGTTGCGTATCGGCTGAGGTTACCTCAGGAGTTGGAGAAGATTCATGATGTGTTTCATGTTTCTATGCTCCGGAAGTATAGATCTGATCCTTCGCATGTGATGCCTGTGGAGGATGTGGTTTTGAATCCGGATTTGACCTATGATGAGGAACCGGTGAAGGTTCTGGATTAGGATAGCAAGGTTCTTCGTGGCAAGACCATTGAGTTGGTGAAGGTGCTGTGGAAATATCGAGGTGTTGAGGAAGCCACGTGGGAGCGGAAGGAAGACATGCTGAAGCAGTTTCCTTATCTCTTTCCTTCAGGTAAATTTCGAGGACGAAATTTCTTAAGGGGGGGAGAGTTGTAACGCCCTGGTTTTGGGCTTAGGAGTTTTGGGCGTTGACCGGTTGGTCAAAGTGCTGTTCGAATCAAAAGAGGTGAAATTAGGAAAACCTAGTTCGGGTTGCATTAAAAATATGGAAAAATGTTCTAGAATCATCTTTTAATATAATTAAGTGAACTGTGAAATCAATTTTGGAAAATGAGTTTTGGAAGTGTGACATTTTGGCTAGTGACCAAAATGTAATTTTCGCAAGTTTGGTGGCTATTTTATAAAGGGTTGAAACTTTGAATCTTTAAGGAGCTATTTACCCAAAGGGAGTTTCTCCAGATTTTTCTAAGATATTTTAAGTCTAAAATCTGATTTTAAAGGATATTAAAATTGGAGGGAAGCCATTTGGCTATTTTTGGATTTTGTAACCAACTTTGCTAAATTTTCTTTCTCTCATTTTCTCTCAACCCAAACACTACTTTTCCAGAGAATTGGATCTGATTTCTTCACCTAAATCCCTCCTTTCAACTCTCATTTGATTCCAAATCATTGTATCTTCAAAACCTCTTCAATTGCTAATTGTTTCAACAAGGATTTTCATTGCAAAAAGAGGAGAAACTCAAGTTTGGAGGTAAGAACGTCCTTCTCCTCTAAACTATCAATTCTTTACGGAAATTCCTAAGTTTTCAATCATTAATTGAAGTTTAATTAAAGGTTTTTAAGTGGTGAAATGGATCTTGGCTTATTATGCAAGATTTTGATGATTTTTGATGATTTTCGTTAGATTTGATTAATCTGTGATTTGAGAGGTGTTTTTGATGTTAAATGATCTCTAGATTGATAAGGAATTGAGTTTTGATTGATGCAATCCTGGATAGGTTGAGTTTCCTAAGTTTAGCTTGTGTTTCAAGGTTGTTTTTGAGGTGATCTTGTGGATCTGTTGTTGCTGGAGGTATAAGGATGTTAATAGGTTGTTTTTAGATGTTATTTGATGTTTATGGAAGTGAGGTTTTGCTGGTTTATGGCTGGGCTTTGTTTAGAAGTTGTTTGGATGCATTTTCGGTTGTGTTTGGTGGCCGAAAATGGAGGTTGGATGAGAGCAGCGAGTTTAGGTGCTTTCATTGAAGCAATTAATGCATGATGATGCATTAATCCTCTGCTTTGATGTGTTGAAACAGGGGAGGCATCTTTGGATCCAAGAGTTGTTGATCCCGAAGCGTGATTTGGTGCTTTGGCTTGAAGCAAAGTGGAAATCGGTGAGTGCGTTTGTGGAAATTGGATTTTCAGCTTTTAAACCAAGGTTTGAAGGTTTTGGGAGCTTAGTTTAAGTCTAAACAACTTTTCTAAGCTCAAGTGTAAGTTTTCGGAATTTCTCTCTAGTGGTGGCCATGATTTTGTTGTGATGCAAAATGATGATTTGCATGTTTTAATTACTGTTTTGAAAGCATGTTTTAGCATGGTTTTTGCTGATGATGTAAGGCATATGTTGAAGGTAACTCTAGGTAGGAGTTCCTTGATTTTGTACATTGAAATAATGTAGTTTGATGCTTTGAAATGCATGATGAAAATGGCTTGATTTAATGCTTTAAAACAGTGGATTAAATGTTGAAAATGATGTATATTGGCAAGTGATGTTTGAAAAGATTAAGGTCATTAAGGTGGTTAAAAGTCCTTGAGTGAGCCTTGTTACTTAAGAACATCAAGGTGGTTAAAAGTCCTTGGATGATTCTTGTTGCGGACACTAAGGTGGTTAAAAGTCCTTAGGTGATCCTTTCCATGGTGTTTAAAAGTCCATGGGGCCATGGTGTTTAAAAGTCCATGGGGCCAAGGTGTTTAAAAGTCCTTGGGACCAAGGTGTTTAAAAGTCCTTGGGGTGATTCAAGCAATGGACACAAAGGTGGTTAAAAGTCCTTGTGTGGTCCTCATTCATGGTGTTTAAAAGTCCATGGCCAAGGTGTTTAAAAGTCCTTGGGGCCAAGGTGTTTAAAAGTCCTTGGGAAGTTGATGAACTTGTTTTTAAGAAATGGAATGTATCACTTGAGCCAATATGACATGTTATGTTTATGTCGAAGCATGAGATTGCTTGTTTAAAGTATGCTTTTGAGCATGTGGAAAGGTTGATTTAAAGCATGTTTTGTAAATGTTTTGAATTGCATTATTGAATGGTTTTTAAGAGCATTCCTCACTAAGCTTTTGCTTACGCTCTCTACGTTTTCTTAATTCAATAATCCAGAGCATTAGAGAACCTTGAGGGGCAGCAAGAAGGGAAAGAATTCAAGTACAAGTAAAGCTCAATGTATGGAAGGTTTTTGTTAAACATTTTAGCTTTTGGGTGATTTGGCAATGGGGGACCAAGGTGTATGTTTTGGGAGGTGTTTGGAACTCCCTAAGTATGTTGAATGATGTTAAGATTGCTGGTTTTTGCATTGGATCATTACATGCTTGTTTTGGAAGTTTTGTGCTTGAGTAGCTAGCTTGTGTAGGAAGCATGCCTATAGAATTGGGGCTTTTTGCATATGATGTTGTTCTGATGATTTGTTGATGCTTGCAAGTCATATATTTGTTGAATTGCATGCTGGTAAAGTTTTGTAGCATTTGGAGCATGTTTGAATGATCTATTGCATGTTTTGGATTGCATTTTGCTGCAATCTGTGCAGGCGTTTCGGAACAGTGTGCACCGTTTCGGAACGGGTGCCTTACATGAACCCAGGCGTCCGAAACGGTATGCACCGTTTCGAAACGGTTTGGTCTCTGCCAAGGCCATGTTTCGGAACCCGTTGCGGAACGGCCCGTGTTTCGGAACGGGGTCTACCTGTTTCGGAACGGTCGACCGTTGGGGGCTGACATTGGCAGTTATATGTTTTGAATTGTTTGCGTTTTGGTCCTGAATCTTGTTTGTTCAATTGCATGAGCTTGGGAAGTCCTTTTGAGCTGAAATTTCACAGAGAAGCATGAAACCTAACTAATTTCAAGTTGGTAACTTTAATTTGGGTTAAGTCCTTTTAATTATCAGAAATTACAATTTGGTCCCTAAAGTTGTAATTTGTTCAATTGGGTCCCTTTTTGATCTCTGATGTTTGTGATCTTTGAGCATGATGTTTGTGTGATCACAATTAGGATTTATGTGCATCTAGACAAGATTAAAAAGAAAAAAAAGGGTCGTTAATCAAGGTTGACTTTCGGGTTGACTTTGGTTTTCCCCGTGTGACTTTCTTAATTCGGGTCAACCGTCTAGGCCGGGTTAAGGGGGTTACACCCACGATCGAGCGAGCCGCACCCATAAGTGCTGACCTTAGCGTACGACGTCTTTCACCCAACTAAGGGACCCGAGTAGTTGCCCACACAACGCACCAAGCGGCCATGCACAACGCCCTTTGTGGTGTCCGCACCCATGAGAGCCGATGTGTGCCACTTCCACCGCACCATGGGGCCTTGCCAAGCACCCCATGTGCTGCCCACGAGAGCTGGACCCGAGGGGGCCTTGCCATGCACTCTCCATGCCGCCCAAGCCCGCACCCGACGTGCACATCAAGGAGGCCGAGTCTGCACCCGATGTGCACACCGAGGGGCCTAGGGGAAGCCCATCCCAGTTGCCCACACTCCTTAGGCCCGATTTAGCACCTAGCATGCTAAAGAGAATGTTTTGGATACAAGAACCTGGCCTTGCCAAGCCCAATCCGCCCAAACATCCATGACCCAAGCCAAGGTGTCATCTTTTGACCAACACACAAGGAAAGCTTTCATCCATGGAGCCACAATTGAGGAAACAAGCCAATGACACCAAAGCAATGATGTTATTGGGAACATATCTTAAGCAACTTTGTAATAGGATGATAGACTTACCATCTATAAGAGATTCGCTTTGTAAGACTCATCCAAAGCCATTGGATTGAGTCATTTGTAGCCATTGGATCGAGGGGGCCAAAGCTATAAATAGAGCCTTCCCCCACCCTTTGTAATCATTCCATGCTTTCCACATTTCTTTCTTCTTTGTCTATTAATAAGAGAAGGCATCGAGTATTCTTTTCTCCCCGTCTAAGCTTAGGGGAGTTTTTAACGAGGCTATTTGCTTAGAAAATACCTTGTCTCTCTTATCTTTCTTTGTCTAGTAATCACCACCATTTTCCACAAAGCATCCGCCGCATCAAGTTCTATGCACTCCAGCTTAGATATTCGAAGGTTGACTGAGTCCTTGACTTAAGATCGACGACTAAGGCCGCACGGGTTAGCGAGACAAAACCTAGCCCCGTGACAAGTGGTATCAGAGCCATTTTCCGCATCCGTACGAGTCGAGATGGCGCAAGGAAGAAAGACCGTTTCGACAAAGATGAGCGTGGAATCACCAGGCGTCACGTTTGAAAGCGAGGTGAGCAAATCTCAATTTTGTGATGTTCTTAGTACAAAACCGTGGTTTTGTTTTCATTGCAGTGAATATAACGATGTCAAAGACTGCCCCAAGAATGAGGCCGTCAAAGTGTTGGAGGTGTGGAGAGCAACACGAGTCATTCCGATGCCCGCATCGAACCAAGCGGTCCAAGGTACAAGACAAGCCCGATGAGACCGAGGCTTTGAAGCTTGATTCGAGGTGCAAAGAGCTACAAATGAGTATGGTAGATGCGTTCGAGGAGCAAGGCTTGCCCGATGAGACCGAGGCCACGAAGCATGCTTCCTTGTTCGGGAAATCACCAGTGAGTATGGTGATTGAGGCGTCAAACATCAAGAGTGAAGCTTTGATGAGTGAAAGGTTGCCAATGGGCAATGAGTCCACAAAAATAGTGGGAGAAGCCCAGTTACGTGGAGTACTCCAGCAATGATGACGAGTTGACAAGTGACGTGCTTTCTGCCTACCATGGAGATGATGGGGCAGATGAGATCGAGCATGGGTCATTTTTCGGCTCAATTGAAGTGAAGAGCGACTATGTTTGTAGACATAGTGTTTCTCGATGCAAAGCTAAGTGCCCTAGTGGATCCAAGTGCATCTTCAGTGCTCGTATCCGAGTGGGTTGCCGAGTGATTAAACCTTCAGGTTGAGAAGGTAAAAGAACAAGTTGAGACAGTCAACTTCTATGACGAGCCAGTTGCGGGAATCGCAAGGGATGTGTTCCATCAGATTGGTGATTTTCGAGGCACAACAAACATCAAGGTATTATCTTGTGATTTTCTTGATGAATTTGAAATCGTTATTGGATTATCTTCTTTAGAACAGATTGATGCGTTTCTCTTGTTAGAAATCAAGGAAAGGTGTGTTGCAGATCAACACCAACAAGACGTTGAGTCATTGAGCCACGATGAGGGAGACAAAGGTGAGGCATCACCAAGCATTCACGAATAAATGCACGAGTCTGAGACATCCAGTGACGATGAGGCCATGGAAGATTCCATGGAAGTTTCTGAGACAACGGGACAAGTCCTTGATGAATTTGAGGACATAGAGGCATTCGAAGTCCATGCTTTTGCAAGTGCCAACTCCAACAAAGGAATTCTCTTAGAGAAGGCAGTTCCGATTGCTCGAGAGAGTCGAGTGCTCAACGAGTTCGAGGAGTGGTACCCGGATCGTGAGAAGGACCTTATCGCGGTCGTTCATTGCTTGCACACTTGGAGATAACGGTTACTTGGGTTGAGGTTTGATGTATATTCCAAGAATCCCTTGAATAATTATTTTCTAACCCAAGCAAAGTTGTCTCGTAAGAAGGTTCGTTGGGGGAAAATCCTGGCAAAGTTTGACTTCACTTGGAAGTGCAACCCAAGTTTGTCGAATAAGAAAGCCAATGCCTTAAGTCGGGGGTACAAGGTGGGGCATGCTACTAGTCCGCCAATGAGTGAGGTGGACCATGTGATCGAGAATGAGGAGTCTTTGGAGTCGCCAAAGACATCAAAGAGTAAAGTGTTTCAAGAGCCATCCAAGTTTGGTGAAGTGGAACAAGCCAAAGAGGATGAGCGAGAGACGTTGTTGCTAGACTACATCAAGCCGATCGAGTCCAACGATGAAGTACTTGCCCTCGAGGAGTTGCCGATGCAAGTGAATCATCCAAGTGCTTTTGAGAGAAGAGAGACGAACGAGCGAGACACCATGCAATCCGATGGAGAGGAGCTAGCACTTTTCTATGAGGAGTTGCAAGTCGTGCTTGACGAGTGGTCAAAGTCCATGGACGAGTGGCATGAGCCCATGGAACCGAGCCAAAGCACTGATGCCCAAGCCCATTAACGAGGGGCCAAACAAAGCTAACAACACTTGCCTTGGGTGTCGACAAGGCAAAGTGGATCGAGCCGACAAGGACCTTGAGTCTGAGGTAAGTGATTCTTTATTTGAAGAATCCATTCTAACCCATGGTCATTTGGATGTTTGTAGGATGCCTACAAGATTGAACGAGGATCCAAATCGAGACATGGGGCAAGAAACTATCCTAGTCAAGCCGTGCAACAAGGATAACAAGGAACCGAGCGACGAGATGGTTGGAACAAGCCGAGAGCCTCCAACCTTCATCCATGCCGAGGGACAAGTGCTTGAGAGGACCGAAGTGGGGCTACTCCAAGACCCCGCCATCATCACTTGCCTTGAGTATCGACAAGGCGTAGTGAAGCCACCCGACGAGGACTTTGTATCCGAGGTAAGCAAACTATGTTTTTATAAAAATCGATGTCTAACTTGCTTTGGTTCTGTCCACAGGTCACCGATGAGATCAGGCGAAGGACCGAGTCAAGCCAAGGAGCATATAGGCGAGGAGGCCTACAAGGTGGAGCCACCACCAAAGGGGTGAGTGGAACATGCTTGCATACCCGAGCCGTGGTACGAGGAGTGGTGCGAGATGATCCACAAATGGAGTGGATCGAGCCAAGCACAAAGCAAGGCGAGCGTCTTCTTTGACAAGGAGGCACAAACCATCGAGACGGGCCAAGCGTCAAGGCACAAAGGCCTTACACTATGGACGGGTCATCCAAAAACCGAGGGTGATCATGAACTTGCCAAGGAGTGGCAACCGTTCGAGGACAAGACGGATCAAGAACTTGCCAAGGAGTGGCAACCGTTCGAGGATGAGAGGGATCGAGAACCAAGGCATGAAAGCCTTGAACTTTTCACAAGAGTTCCCTTATCCAAGCGGGAACGAGACGAGTAGCCGAGGCCGTTCGAGGATGAGACGACCGAGACTCATCATTGCCTATCGACGAGGGCATCGATAGATTTAGTGGGGGAGAATGTCACAAACCAACTTCCCACGACCGAGCCAGCCGCACCCATAAGTGTTGACCTTAGCGCACCACGTCCTTCACCCAACCGAGGGACCCGAGTAGTTGCCAACACCACGCACCAAGGGGCCATGCACAACGCCCTTTGTGGTGTCCGCTCTGATAAGAGCCGAGCTGGGCCACTTCCAGCGCACCATGGGGCCTTACCAAGCACCCAATGTGCTGCCCACGAGACTTGGACCCGAGGCAGCCCATCACACGCACCCGAGGGGGCCTTGCTATGCACCCTCCATGCCGCCCAAGCCATGGAGCCCGAGCCCGTACCCGACGTGCACACCAAGAGGCCGAGTCTGCACCCGATGTGCACACCGAGGGGCCTAAGAGAAGTTCATCCCAGTTGACCACACCCCTACGACCCGATTTAGCACCTAGCATGCTAAAGACGGGGTTTTGGACACAAGAACCGGGCCATGCTAAGCCTAATTCGCCCAAGCATCCAAGACCCAAGCCAAGGTGTCATCTTTTGACCAACACACAAGGAAAGCTTTCATCCATGGAGCCACAATTGAGGAAACAAGCCAATGACACCAAAGCAATGATGTCATTGGGCATATATCTTAAGCAACTTTGTAATAACATGATAGACTTACCATCCATGTAACCCCCTTAGCCCGGCCTAGACGCTAGACCCAAACTACGAAGATCACACGGGGAAAACCAAAGTCAACCCGAAAGTCAACCTTGATTAACGACCTTTTTTTTCTTTTTAAACTTCTCTAGATGCGCATTAAACCTATATGAAAGCCCAAGAACCTTGGAAGAGAAAAGCATAGCGATCGGAAACATTTAAGGACTCAATTGCAAGAAATACACTTTTAGGGACCAAAATGTAAATTTTGGTAAATAAAAAACTTCCAAGATTTTAGTTTTACCAAACCTCACTTAATCATATTACAAGCCTCTCTGCCAAATATCAGCTTAAAAAGACATCTCAAGCTCAAGCGATTGCAATTACAAATTTCAGGATTAAAATGTAAAGCATGCAGACTTCAAGAAATTCAAAACAGTGTTCAAACGGTAACCTGTTTCGAAACACTGACAACCGTTTCGAAACACCCATGTCGGACGCCCGTATCGAAACGGTGTTGACCGTTTCGGTACGCAGGTATGTTCCAAACCCGGTTCCGAAACAGACACTTCCAGTAGCAAAAGTGTTTCGAAACACTTCTAGCCATTCTGAAACGCCCAAGCCATTTCAAGCACCCGTTTCGAAACAGCCAAGGGTGTTTCGATACACCCTGCCCAGAAACAGCAGAAAACTCTGGTTTTTCACTTTAAAACACCCTCAAACACCCTTCAAATCATTCCAAAACATATCACCAACATGATAAGCATTATAACTATCAAATTACATCAAAGACTATATACATTACAAACATTACGTACACCTACCCATCCATCACATCAAACACATGATCTTGCTTTTAATCAAAGAGCATAGCATATCAACTTATGAAGAAGAAGATTCAAATATGGCAAAGCGGTCAACAACAAGGTTCAAACCATGAACCGAACATGGTCAACATACACAATCTCATTACACAACAACATAAAAGACTATCCCCCTATCGCCTTTATTATCTATAGCTATAAACCAAGACATACTTCTCAAGGGGAGCTCTTCTTGAATCCCTTGCTTCTTGTTGTCCCAACATCAAATCTCTGCATTGATGGACAAAAAGAAGCGTAAGCACATAATGCTTAGTGAGGAATGCTCAAAACCAAAACACCATCAATGCAGCGAATCATAAAACGTTCTTAAAATGTAGATACAATTCAATAAACCAAAGCATTGTTTGAAAACCTCATTTGAAACAACATTGCTATAAATCATGCATTGCTCAACATGAAAACCAACCTTTTAACTTTGAAATGCTAAACAACTCACCCCAAACCACATTCTTACAAATACTATCATTTAAACCTTTCCATGCATGAACACCTCATGCAAAGTTTAACTCAATTTCCTTGGAAATCACTTCCACTTCACACCATACTTTTCTCATGCTTAAAGATAATTTCAAAACAAAAATGCCTTTTAAAAACAAATTGTTCCTTCTATCTATCTCATGCAATCAATAAAAGCAAAACACATGAACAACAAAAGCAACATTTGCATTGTATGCCCTTTTAAAACAAGCCTTCATAAGACTTCAATGCACTTATGAAATTCTATGCACATATGCACCATTCACAAAAGAAGATATACTTTTTCTCATGCTTAACAAGTATCACATGCATTCTTGCATCATTTACATATTCCCCATGTAACCTTGCATCATTTCCAAGCATCTCTCGCTTCATTACATTCAAACACATTATATAGGCTTTCAAGTGATAGTTCACAAACCATTTCAACACAAGACACAATCGGATACGCGGATTACAAGCGTTGTCCCACACGCTTCATACACACTACCATCTTAACAAGGTGGAGTTTATCGATACAATCACAACCCCTAAACATCACTCACCGGTATTTGTATAACCCACTAGCAAGAGCCATGACACACCACAAGGCTTACACATAGGAGCTACCTCAACCATTGTAATCACCTTAACCAAGCTCACACACGGGAGCAATCCTCTACCGTTGTGACTCTTAACCAAGTCCACCCACGAGAGCCATCCTCCATCGTGGTGACACCAATTTTCTCAATCGCTAGGGTACTTGGATGGAGTTACGGTACAATCACAACTCCTCAACATCCAAGGCGACTTTACTTACGGCGCACCCAATCCTATAACCGGCTAACTATATCTGATTCAAGTACTTTAAAACCATTTCATCACTTGCCAATATACATCAAATACAATCATCATGTAACGCCCCGGTTTTGGGCTTAGAAGTTTTGGGCTTGGACCGGTTCGGTCAAAGTGTTGTTCGAATATAAAAAGGTGAAATTAGGAAAGCCTAGTTCGGGTTGTATTAAAAATATGGGAAAATGTTCTAAAATCCTCTTTTAATATATATAAGTGAACTGTGAAATCAATTTCACAAAATGAGGTTTGGAAGGGTGACATTTTGGCTAGTGACCAAAATGTAATTTTTGAAAACTGCGTGACTGTTTTAGAAAGGATTGAAACATTGAATCTTTAAGGAGCTATTTACCCAAAGGGAGTTT
Source organism: Hibiscus tridactylites (assembly GCA_958450335.1). Classification (NCBI taxonomy): domain Eukaryota; kingdom Viridiplantae; phylum Streptophyta; class Magnoliopsida; order Malvales; family Malvaceae; genus Hibiscus; species Hibiscus tridactylites. The sequence goes on from OY288266.1 coordinate 49,041,915, forward strand.
CTCCAAATTTTTCTAAGATATTTAGTGATTTAATTATGAGTTTTAAACAAAAGAAAAGTGGAGGGAAGTTATTTTCCATTTTCAACTAACTTTTCCAATTTTCCTTTTCTCTCATTTTCTCTCAAACCAAACATTCTCTCCAGAGCTTTTTCCTCTGATTTTGTCACCTAAATACCTCTTTTCAAATCTCTTTGGATTTCTAATCATCTCATCAACAAAACCTCACCAATTGCTAATTGGATTTTCAAGATTTTGGTTCTAAAAAGGGAGAAATTCAAGTTTGGAGGTAAGAACGTCCTTCTCCTCTAAACTCTCAGTTCTTTACTGAAATTCCTAAGTTATCAATCCTTAATTGATGTTTTATAAGTGGTTTTAAAGTTGTGTAATGGATCTTGGCTTTAAATCCAAGATTTGGTGATTTTTGATGGATTTTCGTTTGATCTGATTGGGCTGTGTTTTAAGGTGTTTATTTGATGTTAAATGAATGTTAATTTGATAAGGAATTGAGTTTTAATTAATGCAATCCCGGATAGGTTGAATTTCCTAAGTGTAGCTTGTGATTCTTGGTTGTTTTTGGAGTGATCTTGTGGATCTGTTGTTGCTGGAGGTATAAGGATGTTGTTAGGTCCTTTTTAGATGTTAAATGATGATTAAGGATGTTTAGTTTTGATGGATCTTGGCTGGGCAATGTTGAGGAGTTGTTTGGATGCATTTTTGGTTGTGTTTGGTGGCCGAAAATGGAGTGTGGATGAGAGTAGCGAGTTTAGGTTCTTTCATTGAAGCTATTAATGCATGATGATGGATTAATCATCTGCTTTAATGTGTTTAAAACAGGGGAGTCATCTTTGGATCCAACTGGTGGTGATCCGGAAGCTTGATTGGTGTTTCGGCAAGAAGCGAAACGGAATCGGTGAGTGGAATTTGGTTTTCGGCTTTGAAACTAGTGTTTTGGAGGTTTGGGAGCTTAGTTTAAGTCTAAGCAACTTAGCTAAGCTCAAGAGTAAGTTTTCGGATAAACTTTCTTGGTAATGGCCATGGTTTTGGTTGTATGCAATGTGGTTGTTTGCATGTGTTTAAATCTGTTTTGAAAGCATTTCTAGCATGTTTATTTGCTGTGATTTAAAGCCATGTGTTGAAGGAAGCTCAAGGTAAGAGTTCCTTGTTTTTGAACATTGTTTAAATGTGGTTTGATGCTTAAAGATGCATGATGTTTATGGCTTTGTAAAATGCTTTAAAATAGTGGATTGTTGTTGATTAATGATGCGTATTGGCAAGTGATGTTAAGGTCACAAAGGTGTTTAAAAGTCCTTGTGTGAGCCTTGTTTATTTAAGAACATCAAGGTGGTTAAAAGTCCTTGGATGGTTCTTGGTTAAGTTCATCAAGGTGGTTAAAATTCCTTGGATGAGACTTGTGTACTTTAAGAGCAATATGGTGTTTAAAAGTCCATAGTTGGCTCTTGTTACTTAAGAACATCAAGGTTTTTAAAAGTCCTTGGATGATTCTTGTTAAGGACACAAAGGTGGTTAAAAGTCCTTGTGTGGTCCTTGCCATGGTGTTTAAAAGTCCATGGGTCCATGGTGTTTAAAAGTCCATGGGGTTAAGGACACAATGGTGTTTAAAAGTCCATGTGTGGTCCTTGGTTATTATAAGATCACAATGGTGTTTAAAAGTCCATGTGTGAATCTTATGTGAAATGTATCACTTGTTGCCAATATGTCATGAAACAAAATGGAAGCATGTATTGCTTGTTTTAAAGGTTAAAGAGCATGTGTAATGTTGCTTGAAGTATGATTTATAAATGAGTTTTTATAAATGCATTATTGTATGGTTTAAAATGAGCATTCCTCACTAAGCTTTTGCTTACGCTCTCTCTCTTTTCTTAAACCAATAATGCAGATCATTAAGGTGCATTGAGGGCAGCAAGGAAGGCAATCAATCAAGTGGAAATTAAGCTCAAGTATGGGAAGGTTTTCTTAAACACCTTTAGCTTTTGGCATTTGGCAATGGGGGACCTATGTGGATGTTTTGGGAGATGTTATGAACTCCCTAAGTTGGTTTAATGTTGATAATAATGCTGGAACATGTAATTGGCCATTATGTGATTGATTTGGGGGTTTTATGCTTGAATGGTTTGCTAAGTAGGAAGCATGCCTTTAGATTTGGGGCTTTTCTTATATGATGCTATAATGATGATTGGTTGATGCATTTATGCTCCTTATATGTTGTATGTCATGCTGGTAAAGTTTGGTTGCATTTGGAGTATGTATGGTAAGTCAATTGTGTGTTTTAGCAGCCATTTCTCTACATTCTGTGCAGGGCGTATCGGAACGGGAACAACCGTTTCGGAACGGGTGCCCTGTAGTGGCCCAGGCGTCCGAAACGGAAGGTATCGTTCCGAAACAGAATTGGCTCTGCCAGGCCTCGTTCCAGAACACGTTGCGGAACGGTCCCGCGTTACGAAACAGGCTCTCCCTGTTTCGGAACACCTGACCGTTGGAGGCTGACATGGGCGGTTATATGTTTTGAAATGTTTGCATTTTGGTCCTGAAACTTGTTTTTGCAATTGTATGAGTTTGGGATGTCCGTTTGAGCTGAAATTTGACAGGGAAGCATGAAACCTGACTAATTACAAGTTGGTAACTTTAATTCGAGTTAAGTCCTTATAATTTGCAGAATTTACAATTTGGTCCCTAAAGTTCTATTTTGTGCAATTGGGTCCCTGTTTAATCTCTGATGGTTATGATCTTTGAGTATGCTGTTTGTATGATCATATCTAGGGTTAATGCGCATCTAGACAAGTTTAAAAAGAAAAAAAAAAGGTCGTTAATCAAGGTTGAGTTTCAGGTTGACTTTGGTTTTCCCCGTTTGACTTTCTTAATTCGGGTCAACCGTCTAGGCCGGGTTAAGGGGGTTACATTTGGTGGTATCAAAGCTGAGTTCATGAGTAATTGGGAATGGTTGTGTGCATGATTGAAGTATGTATGATATGTATGCTTGATTGAGTGAAATCATGTTGAGTGGTTTGTGATTTTGATGCAATTGTGATGTATGCTGTGGTGAAGCATGTTGCGGGTACCCATTGCCAAATCAAAGCTAATGTAATGATGTTGATTTTAAGAGTAATGAGCTTGAGTACTTGGATTGCTTACCTTGCTGGGCCTGACTTTGTTTATTTGCATTGTGATTGCATTGTTAGAGTATGGCACCTCGTAGAGAGTTAAGGAGTAATGTTCGAGCTACGGCTCAGAACGAGAATGAGAATGAGGAGAACGTTGAAAGTACGGTTTTACCTCCTCCACCTGGTGGTGGTGATGCTGGGGGTGAAGGAGCTGGAGCTGCAGCTGATGCTGGGGTCGCTGCACCTAAGGCTGGTCAGGGGCAAGCCATGCTTGATATGTCTATGTTAGTGCAAGCTATTGCTGGTGCTTTTCGAGCAGCAGTAGCTGGGGCTCAAGGAACTGGGCATCAGGGAGATGCTGGAGTTAGACTACCCTTGGAGTGCTTACGCAGTCTAGGTGGGACTGAGTTCAGGGGTTTGTCTGCGGAAGGTTCTGAATCTTGGATGGAGAGTACCAAGAGGATCTTGGGTCAAATGAGTTGTACTGATGTGCAAAAGCTGGGGTGTGTTGTATCCTTGCTACAGGATGATGCTTATACGTGGTGGACGACAACTATTGCTGGGATGGCGGAAGCTGACATAACTTGGACATTCTTCCAGAATGTGTTCAAGAGAAGGTATCTTGGTGTGAGGTACCTTGATGAAAAGAAGCGAGAGATCATGTCTCTTACCCAAGGGAGCATGACTGTGGCTGAGTATGAAGTACAATTTGTTCGACTCAGTAAGTATGCACCTGAGCTGGTACCTGATGAGCGGGCGAGGTGCGAAAGATTCTGTTATGGTTTAGTGACGGATGTGAAGATGTACGTGCTGGCTACCGAGTATGATGATTTTGATGTGTTGGTGGGCCGAGCAAAGGATATTGAGATGAACTTGGGTTTGTCTGCTAGAGGTGCTGGAGCAAGTGCTGGTAAGCGGGCAGCTGAATATAGTTCCGGTGGTGGACGGAACAAGAGGGGACATGATCAGAAGTATCAGTCCTCGGCTAAGCGAGGTGGTGGAGCACCTGCTCGGGGAGGCAACGCTAGAGTTGATCCAAGTGCTTGTTGGATTTGTGGATCACGTGGTCATATAAAGCGTGATTGTCCACGTGTTGTGAGGGAGGTGCAAGCTCCTGTTGCGGCAGCTGGTAACGGGTGCTGGAATTGTTGATCTACGGATCACATGAGGCGGGAGTGTCCTATGTTGGCTGGTGGCCAAGTGCGTGCTCCTGTTGTTGTTACACCGCAGAGAGGTCGTGGGCGCGGCCGTGGTAATTTTCAGCGGAGAGAAGAAGGTGGTCGTGGAGTGGCCCATGTTGTGGCTATTCAGCCTGAGGGTGGAGGTCAAGCTAGGGTGTATGCTCAGCGAGAGGGGAGGAATGACGCGAATGTGATTGCAGGTACTTTTACTTTGCAATCCTTGTCATTACTTTCCTTGATTGATTGTGGATCTACGCATGCATACATTTTGCGTGAGCATGCTGAATTGCTTGGTTTGCCTATTGAGTTTTTGGATGTTGGTGTTCGTGTCACTAGTTCTTTTGGTTAGACTGTTGTGACTCAAAAGCTGTATAGAAGGTGTCCTTTGGTTGTTCAAGATCATGTTTTTCATGTTGACCTTATGGAGTTGCCTTTCTATGGTTTTGATGTAATCGTTGGTATGGATTGGCTTGCTGAGCATCGTGTTGTTGTGGATTGTGAAAATAAGCGAGTTTCGCTGAAGTTTGCGGATGATTATGATGTTGTTGTGGTTGGTGAGAATGTGAAGTTTCTTGCCAATGTGGTGTCTACGTTGGAGGCAAGCCGGATGCTGAGGCAAGGTTGTGAAGCTTATCTAGCTTTTGTGATGAATCCTAGCTCTAAGGAGTTGCGTGTGCAAGATATCAGGGTTGTGCGAGAGTTTCCTGGTGTGTTTCCTAAGGAGTTGCCTGGTTTACCTCCTAATCGCGAGGTGGAGTTTGGAATTGAGCTGTTTGAGAATACAACTCCTGTGTCCATTACCCCTTATAGAATGGCACCTAAGGAGCTGAAGGAGCTGAAGACGCAGTTGCAAGAGTTGCTTGATCGTGGGTTCATTCGGCCGAGTGTGTCGCCTTGGGGTGCACCGGTCTTGTTTGTGAAGAAGAAGGATGGCACTATGAGAATGTTCATTGGTTATCGTCAGCTGAACAAGTTGACTATCAAGAATCGGTATCCTTTGCCGAGAATTGATGATCTCTTTGATCAATTTCGGGGAGCTGCTGTGTTCTCTAAGATTGACTTGAGGTCAGGGTATTACCAGTTGAAGGTAAAGGATATGGATGTGCCTAAGACAGCTTTCAGGACAAGGTATGGGCATTATGAGTTCCTTGTGATGCCGTTTGGTTTGACAAATGCTCCTGCTGCTTTCATGGACATGATGAATCGTGTGTTTCATGAATACCTGGACAAGTTCGTTGTGGTGTTCATTGATGATATCCTCGTGTACTCGCGTACTGAGGAGGAGCATGAAGAGCATTTGAGGATTGTGCTGCAAGCTTTGTTGGAGAATCAGCTTTATGCTAAGCTGAGCAAGTGCGAGTTCTGGTTGAGGGAGGTGGTGTTCCTTGGGCATGTGGTTTCTGCTGAGGGGATTCGTGTTGATCCTTAGAAGATTGAGGCGGTGATGAATTGGAAGGTCCCTAAGTCTGTTCATGAGGTTCGTAGTTTCCTTGGTTTGGCAGGATACTACCGTAGGTTTGTGGATGGGTTTTCTAAGATTGCTGCACCTTTGACGAAGTTGTTGCAAAAGGATGTTAAGTATGAATGGACGGAAGCGAGACAGCAGGCTTTTGAGAAGCTTAAGGCGGCTTTGACGCAAGCTCCTCTCTTGGTTCAGCCTGAATCAGGGAAAGAGTTTGTGGTCTATAGTGATGCGTCCTATGTTTGTTTGGGATTTGTGTTGATGCAAGAGGGTAAGGTGGTGGCTTATGCATCGCGGCAGTTGAATGTGCATGAGCGCAATTATCCTACGCACGACATTGAGTTGGCTGCAGTGGTTTTTGCTTTGAAGATCTGGAGACATTATCTGTATGGTGAGAAGTGTACTGTGTACACGGATCACAAGAGTTTGAGGTATCTGATGTCTCAGAAGGAGTTGAATCTTAGGCAGCGGCGTTGGGTGCAGTTGCTCAAGGATTATGATCTGACGATTGAGTACCACCCTGGAAAAGCTAATGTTGTTGCGGATGCCTTGAGTAGGAAGGTAGCTGTTGAGCTGAGGGCTATGTTTGCCAGATTGAGTATTTCGTGGGATGGTGGTCTTGTGGCTGAGTTGCAAGTGAAACCATCTTTTGTTCAGCTGATCAAGGAAAAGCAGTTGCTGGATGATTCCTTGGTACCGCATGTTCAGGATATTGCGGAGGGTAGACCTTCAGATTTCTGCTTTAATGGTGACGGTGTGTTGTGTTTTGGGAGTCGGATAGTAGTGCCTAGTGATGCTGAGTTAAGGCGTGCTATTCTGACTGAAGGTCATAGTAGTCCTTTTGCTATGCACCCTGGTAGTACTAAGATGTATCATGATCTTCGTGATGAGTACTATTGGGTGGGTTTGAAGAAAGATGTTGCGGAGTTTGTGAGCAAGTGTATGGTGTGTCAGCGGGTTAAGGCTGAGCATCAGGTTCCTTCAGGGTTGTTGCTACCGTTGAGAATCCCTGAGTGGAAGTGGGAAAGGGTTACCATGGATTTTGTATCTGGTTTACCTTTGTCACCATCGAAGAAGAATTCGGTTTAGGTGATTGTGGATCGCCTGACGAATTGTGCGCATTTCGTGCCTGTGCATACTACGTTTTCCTTGGATAAGCTTCCGGAGCTGTACATTGCTGAGGTTGTGCGGCTGCATGGTGTGCCTAAGTCGATTGTGTCGGATAGGGTTCTGAGGTTCACATCGCGTTTCTGGCAGTGTTTGCATCAAGCTTTGGGTACAAGGTTGAATTTCAGCACATCTTATCATCCTCAGTCAGATGGTCAGTCTGAGCGTGTTATCCAGATTTTGGAGGATATGTTGAGGTGCTGCGTGATTGAGTTTCAGGGCTCTTGGGAGAAGCATTTGCCTTTGGTGGAGTTTGCTTATAACAAAAGTTATCAGGCAAGTATTCAAATGGCACCATATGAGGCTTTGTACGGGAGGAAGTGTAGGACTCCTCTTTGTTGGGCTGAAACGGGTCAAAAATTGGTTTCGATGCCGGCTTTGTTGAAGGGAACCACCGAGAAGGTGAAGCTTATTTGTGAGCGGTTGAAGGCAGCTTCTGATCGGCAAAAGTCTTACGCGGATTTGAAGGGTAAGGAGATTGAGTATGCGGTGGGTGATCGTGTGTTCTTGAAGGTTTCGCCTTGGAAGAAGGTGATGAGGTTTGGTCGGAAGGGTAAGTTGAGCCCTAGGTACATTGGACCATACGAGGTGGTTGAGCGTGTGGGTCCTGTTGCGTACCGGTTGAGGTTACCTCAAGAGTTGGAGAGGATTCATGATGTGTTTCATGTTTCTATGCTCCGGAAGTATAGATCTGATCCTTCGCATGTGATGACTGTGGAGGAAATGGAATTGAATCCGGATTTGACCTATGATGAGGAACCGGTGAAGGTTATGGATTCGGATAGCAAGGTTCTTCGTGGCAAGACCATTGAGTTGGTAAAGGTGCTGTGGAAGCATCGTGGTGTTGAGGAAGCCACGTGGGAGCGGAAGGATGACATGCTGAAGCAGTTTCCTTATCTCTTTCCTTCAGGTAAATTTCGAGGACGAAATTTCTTAAGGGGGGAGAGTTGTAACGCCCCGGTTTTGGGCTTAGAAGTTTTGGGCTTGGACCGGTTCGGTCAAAGTGCTGTTCGAATATAAAAAGGTGAAATTAGGAAAGCCTAGTTCGGGTTGCATTAAAAATATGGAAAAATGTTCTAAAATCCTCTTTTAATATATATAAGTGAACTGTGAAATCAATTTCACAAAATGAGGTTTTGAAGGGTGACATTTTGGCTAGTGACCAAAATGTAATATTTGAAAACTGCGTGACTGTTTTAGAAAGGATTGAAACTTTGAATCTTTAAGGAGCTATTTACCCAAAGGGAGTTTCTCCAGATTTTTCTAAGATATTTAGTGATTTAATTCTGAGTTTTAAACAAAAGAAAAGTGGAGGGAAGTTATTTTCCATTTTCAACTAACTTTTCCAATTTTCCTTTTCTCTCATTTTCTCTCAAACCAAACATTCTCTCCAGAGCTTTTTCCTCTGATTTTGTCACCTAAATACCTCTTTTCAATTCTCAAACAAAACCTCACCAATTGCTAATTGGATTTTCAAGATTTTGGTTCTAAAAAGGGAGAAATTCAAGTTTGGAGGTAAGAAAGTCCTTCTCCTCTAAACTCTCAGTTCTTTACTGAAATTCCTAAGTTCTCAATCCTTAATTGATGTTTTATAAGTGGTTTTAAAGTTGTGTAATGGATCTTGGCTTTAAATGCAAGATTTGGTGATTTTTGATGGATTTTCGTTTGATCTGATTGGGCTGTGTTTTAAGGTGTTTATTTGATGTTAAATGAATGTTAATTTGATAAGGAATTGAGTTTTAATTAATGCAATCCCGGATAGGTTGAATTTCCTAAGTGTAGCTTGTAATTCTTGGTTGTTTTTGGAGTGATCTTGTGGATCTGTTGTTGCTGGAGGTATAAGGATGTTGTTAGGTCCTTTTTAGATGTTAAATGATGATTAAGGATGTTTACTTTTGATGGATCTTGGCTGGGCAATGTTGAGGAGTTGTTTGGATGCATTTTCGGTTGTGTTTGGTGGCCGAAAATGGAATGTGGATGAGAGCAGCGAGTTTAGGTGCTTTCATTGAAGCTGTTAATGCATGATGATGCATTAATCCTCTGCTTTGATGTGTTTAAAACAAGGGAGTCATCTTTGGATCCAAGTGGTGGTGATCCGGAAGCTTGATTGGTGTTTCGGAAAGAAGCGAAACGGAATCGGTGAGTGGAATTTGGTTTTCGGCTTTCAAACCAGTGTTTTGGAGGTTTGGGAGCTTAGTTTAAGTCTAAGCAACTTAGCTAAGCTCAAGAGTAAGTTTTTGGATAAACTCTCTTGGTAATGGCCATGGTTTTGGTTGTATGCAATGTGGTTGTTTGCATGTGTTTAAATCTGTTTTGAAAGCATTTCTAGCATGTTTATTTGCTGTGATTTAAAGCCATGTGTTGAAGGAAGCTCAAGGTAAGAGTTCCTTGTTTTTGAACATTGTTTAAATGTGGTTTGATGCTTAAAGATGCATGATGTTTATGGCTTTGTAAAATGCTTTAAAATAGTGGATTGTTGTTGATTAATGATGCGTATTGGCAAGTGATGTTAAGGTCACAAAGGTGTTTAAAAGTCCTTGTGTGAGCCTTGTTTATTTAAGAACATCAAGGTGGTTAAAAGTCCTTGGATGGTTCTTGGTTAAGTTCATCAAGGTGGTTAAAATTCCTTGGATGAGACTTGTGTACTTTAAGAGCAATATGGTGTTTAAAAGTCCATAGTTGGCTCTTGTTACTTAAGAACATCAAGGTGTTTAAAAGTCCTTGGATGATTCTTGTTAAGGACACAAAGGTGGTTAAAAGTCCTTGTGTGGTCCTTGCCATGGTGTTTAAAAGTCCATGGGTCCATGGTGTTTAAAAGTCCATGGGGTTAAGGACACAATGGTGTTTAAAAGTCCATGTGTGGTCCTTTGTTATTATAAGATCACAATGGTGTTTAAAAGTCCATGTGTGAATCTTATGTGAAATGTATCACTTGTTGCCAATATGTCATGAAACGAAATGGAAGCATGTATTGCTTGTTTTAAAGGTTAAAGATCATGTGTAATGTTGCTTGAAGTATGATTTATAAATGAGTTTTTTATAAATGCATTATTGTATGGTTTAAAATGAGCATTCCTCACTAAGCTTTTGCTTACGCTCTCTCTCTTTTTTTAAACCAATAATGCAAATCATTAAGGTGCATTGAGGGCAGCAAGGAAGGCAAGCAATCAAGTGGAAATTAAGCTCAAGTATGGGAAGGTTTTCTTAAACACCTTTAGCTTTTGGCATTTGGCAATGGGGGACCTATGTGGATGTTTTGGGAGATGTTATGAACTCCCTAAGTTTGTTTAATGTTGATAATAATGCTGGAACATGTAATTGGCCATTATGTGATTGATTTGGAGGTTTTATGCTTGAATGGTTTGCTAAGTAGGAAGCATGCCTTTAGATTTGGGGCTTTTCTTATATGATGCTATAATGATGATTGGTTGATGCATTTATGCTCCTTATATGTTGTATGTCATGCTGGTAAAGTTTGGTTGCATTTGGAGTATGTATGGTAAGTCAATTGTGTGTTTTAGCAGCCATTTTTCTACATTCTGTGCAGGGCGTCTCGGAACGGGAGCTACCGTTTCGGAACGGGTGCCCTGTAGTGGCCCAGGCGTCCGAAACGGAAGGTACCGTTCCGAAACGGAATTGGCTCTGCCAGGCCTCGTTCCGGAACACGTTGTGAAACGGTCCCGTGTTTCGAAAAAGGCTCTCCCTGTTTCGGAACACCTGACCGTTGGAGGCTGACATGGGCGGTTATATGTTTTGAAATGTTTGCATTTTGGTCCTGAAACTTGTTTTTGCAATTGTATGAGTTTGGGATGTCCGTTTGAGTTGAAATTTGACAGGGAAGCATGAAACCTGACTAATTACAAGTTCGTAACTTTAATTCGAGTTAAGTCCTTATAATTTGCAGAATTTACAATTTGGTCCCTAAAGTTCTTTTTTGTGCAATTGGGTCCCTGTTTAATCTCTAATGGTTATGATCTTTGAGTATGTTGTTTGTATGATCATATCTAGGGTTAATGCGCATCTAGACAAGTTTAAAAAGAAAAAAAAGGGTCGCTAATCAAGGTTGACTTTCGGGTTGACTTTGGTTTTCCCCGTGTGACTTTCTTAATTCGGGTCAACCGTCTAGGCAGGGTTAAGGGTATTACACATCAATTCACTATTTTAAGCATTAATCAAAGCCACTTATAATAATGCATCATAATCATATTAATAACATGTCAAACCAAGGATCTCCTACCTTGAGCATCCTTCAATACATGACTTTCAAAACCAGCATCAATCATGCTAAGACATGCTTTAAAACCATTCTCAAACAACAATTTAAACCACATTATCAAATCAAACACATCAAAACCCATTTTGATAGTTTTCAAAACAATAATAGCACAATTGAGAGAGAGAGAATTCCACTTTACTTACTTCCGAACTTAAACCGGCGTTTCAAGCATAAATTTAAGTTCCCAACCCTCTTTTCAAAACCATTCCAAAGCTAGAAAACATGATCCCACTCACCGATACACAAAACTATGCTAGCCAACAAGCCATCCAAGCATCTGAAACTTCCAACGCCACCTCTATTTCTTCCGGATCATTCACCCATGTTTTAAACACATAAAAACAGAGGATTAATGCATCACCATGCATTAAAATCACCAGCAACACAACCCAACTCGCTGCTCTACCCAAAAACCTCATTTCGGCTACCAAAAACAACTGAAATCACCTCCAAACTCTCCCAAAACAAAGGCCATCCAAGATTTATCAATTCTAACCTCTTATAAATATCAATTAACATCAAAAAGCAACATAAACATGACCTTATACCTCTGGCAACTACAGATCACCAAAACCACCCCAAAAACCACCATTCTAGCAAGCAAAACTTAGGAAAACAAACTTATTCGGGATTTGATTGATAAAACCCCATTTGTAACATCAATTAACATCCAAAATACATTAGAAAACAACCTCAAAATAGAGCCTAACCAAGATCCACGAAAATCTCCAAGATCTCTTCCAAAATCTTGAGTTTTAAGCCAAAATCTTGTTTCCAACAGTAAAACCATTACTTAAAACTTTAATAAAGGATTGACAACTGGGAAATTTTTGTAAAGAACTGAGTATTTAGAGGAGAAGAAAAAGCTTACCTCTAAATGATGATTTCTCCTTGATTTGGGCAAGTTTCCATGAAAATTCAATCTATAAATCAAGTGGATTTGATGAGGGGTTGATTAAGAATCAAGGAGGAATTGAAATCTCTTCAATTGAAGTGTAAAGTAAAAGTAAATTTGCTGGAGAAAATGTGTTTTGTTGAAAGGAATTGTAGAGAAAATGAAGAGAGGGAAAATTTGTGAAAAGTAGTTATGAATAGTCAAAGTTAGTTTCACATTTAATTAAACCTCATTTCCTTGAATTAAAACATTAATAAAATTACCCAAATTAAGGAAAATCTGGAGAAAAACATTTTGGGTAAATTAGCTCCTTAAAGATTCAAAGTTTCAATCCTTTACAAAACAGTCACTTTTGCAAAAACTGCGATTTGGTCACTACATCGAAATGTAATATTTCCAAACTTCATTTTATAAAATTGATTCCACCATTCTCTTTTATATATTAAATGAGGATTTTTAGATATTTTTCTATATTTTTAAAGCATTCCGAACTAGACGTTCACTAACACTGTAACGCCCCGGTTTTGGGCTTAGGAGTTTTGGGCGTTGACCGGTTTGGTCAAAGTGTTGTTCGAATCTAAGAGGTGAAATTAGGAAAGCCTAGTTCGGGTTGCATTAAAAATATGTAAAAATGTTCTAAAATCATCTTTTAATATAATTAAGTGAACTGTGAAATCAATTTTGGAAAATGAGTTTTGGAAGTATGACATTTTGGCTAGTGACCAAAATATAATTTTCGAAAGTTTTGTGGCTGTTTTATAAAGGGTTGAAACTTTGAATCTTTAAGGAGCTATTTACCCAAAGAGAGTTTCTCCAGATTTTTCTAAGATATTTTAAGACTTAATTCTGATTTTAAAGATAAAGAAAAGAGGAGGGAAAATCATTTTCGATATTTTTGCAACTAACTCCCTATTTTCTCAATTTCCTTTCTCTCATTTTCTCTCAACCCAAACACTTTCTCTCCAGAGAATTTGATCTGATTTTCTCACCTAAATTCCTCCTTTCAACACTCTTTTGATTCCTAATCATAGTATCTACAAAACCACATCATTTGCTACTTGATTCATCAAGGTTTTTGATTCCAAAAAGAGGAGAAACTCAAGTTTGGAGGTAAGAACGTCCTTCTCCTCTAAACTATCAGTTCTTTACTGAAATTCCTGTTTTCAATCCTTAATTGATGTTTTATTAAAGGCTTTTGAGTTGTAAAGTGGATCTTGGCTTATAATGCAAGATTTGGTGATTTTTGATGATTTTCGTTAGATCTGATTAATCTGTGATTTGAGATGTGTTTTTGATGTTAAATGAACTCTAAATTGATAAGGAATTGAGTTTTGATTAATGCAATCCCGTATAGGTTGAGTTTCCTAAGTTTAGCTTATGATTCATGATTGTTTTTGAGGTGATTTTGTGGATCTGATGTTGCTGGAGGTACAAGGATGTTAATAGGTTCTTTTTAGATGTTGAATGATGTTAATAGATGTTTGGTTTTGATGGTTTGTGGCTGGGCTTTGTTGAGAAGTGGTTTGGATGCATTTTCGGTTGTGTTTGGTGGCCGAAAATGGAGGTTGGATGAGAGCAGCGAGTTTAGGTGCTTTCATTGAAGCAATTAATGCATGATGATGCATTAATCCTCTGCTTTGATGTGTTAAAACAGGGAAGGCATCTTTGGATCCAAGAGTTGTTGATCCGGAAGTTTGTTTTGGTGCTTCGGCAAGAGGCGAAGTGGAATCGGTGAGTGATATTGGGTTTTCGGCTTTGAAACCAAAGTCCTTGAGTGAGCCTTGTTACTTAAGAACATCAAGGTGGTCAAAAGTCCTTGGATGGTTCTTGTTGTGGACACAAAGGTGGTTAAAATTCCTTATGTGATCCTTTCCATGGTGTTTAAAAGTCCATGGGGCCAAGGTGTTTAAAAGTCCTTGGGGCCAAGGTGTTGAAAAGTCCTTGGGGTGAAACTTGCTACGGACACAAAGGTGGTTAAAAGTCCTTGTGTGGTCCTCATTCATGGTGTTTAAAAGTCCATGGCCAAGGTGTTTAAAAGTCCTTGGGCCAAGGTGTTTAAAAGTCCTTGGGGTGAAAGTTGATGAACTTGTTTTTAAAGAAATGGAACTTATCACTTGTGGCCAATATGACATATATGATATGAAGCATGAGATGCTTGTTTTAAGTATGCTTTTGAGCATGTGCAATTGATGATTTGAAGCATGATTTATAAATGTTTTATAAAAGCATTATTGAATGGTTTTATTGAGCATTCCTCACTAAGCTTTGGCTTACGCTCTCTTTCGTTTTCTTAAATCAATAATGCAGAACATTAGAGTGCTTTGAGGGCAGCAAGGAGGGAAAGTATTCAAGTGAAAGTAAAGCTCAAAGTATGGAAGGTTTCATAAGTACATTTTTAGCTTTTGGTAATTTGGCAATGGGGGACCTATGTGTATGTTTTGGGAGAGGTTTTGAACTCCCTAAGTATGTTGAATGTTGTTGAGAATGCTGGATTTTGTGTTTGGCCTTTACATGCTTGAATTGGAAGTTTATGCTTGAATGGTTTGCTTGTGTAGGAAGCATGCCTATAGATTTGGGGCTTTTTGCATATGAAGCTAATTTGTTGATTTGTTGATGCTTATAAGTCTCATATATGTTGAATTGCATGCTGGTAAAGTTTGGTAGCTTTTGGAGCATGTTTGAATGATCAATTGCATGTTTAAGTGAGCTTTATGCTGCAATCTGTGCAGGGTGTTTCGGAACAGTGCACACCGTTCCGGAACGGGTGCCTTGAATGAACCTAGGCGTCCGAAACGGTAGGCACCGTTTCGAAACGGTTTGGCCACTGCCAGCCCGTGTTCCAGTACGCGTTGCGGAACGGCCCGTGTTTCGAAACAGGGTCTGCTTGTTCCGGAACGGGTGACCGTTGGGGGCTGACATTGGCAGTTAAATGTTTTGAATTGTTTGCGTTTTGGTCCTAAATCTTGTTTGTGCAATTGTATGAGTTCGGGATGTCCTTTTGAGCTGAAATATCACAGAGAAGCATGAAAACTGACTAATTTCAAGTTGGTAACTTTAATTTGGGTTAAGTCCTCCTATTTATCAGAAATTACAATTTGGTCCCTAAAGTTGTAATTTGTTCAATTGGGTCCCTGTTTGATCTCTGATGTTTGTGATCTTTGAATATGTTGTTGAGTGATCACAATTAGGGTTAATGTCCATCTAGACAAGTTTTAAAAGAAAAAAAGGGTCGTTAATCAAGGTTGACTTTCGGGTTGACTTTGGTTTTCCCCGTGTGACTTTCTTAATTCGGGTCAACCGTCTAGGCCGGCTTAAGGGGGTTACATTTGGTGGTATCAGAGCTGAGTTCTCGAGTATTTGGGAATGAATGTATGCATGATTGAAGTATGTTTGCCTTGTATGCTTGTTGATCGAAAGCATGTTTAGTGGCTTGTGATTTGGATGCAATTGAGTTGTATGCTATGATGTAGCATGATGTGGGTACCCATTGCCAAATCGAAGCTAATGAAATGTTGTTGATTTTGAATGAAATTGAGCTTGAATACTTGGATTGCTTACCTTGCTGGGCCTGACTTTGTTTTTATTTGCATTGTGATTGCATGGTAATAGTATGGCACCACGTAGAGAGTTACGAGGTAGTGTGCGAGCTACGGCTCCTAATGAGAATGAGAATGAAGAGAACACGGGTAGTGCGGTGTTACCCCCTCCTCCACCTGGTGGTGGTGCTGGAGGTGAGAGAGCTGAAGCTGCAGCTGGTGCTGGAGCTGCTGGACCTGAGGTTGGTCAGGGGCAAGCTATGCCTGATATTTCTATGTTGGTACAAGCTATTGCGGGTGCTTTTGGAGCAGCAGTAGCTGGAGCTCAAGGAGCTGGGCATCAGGGAGATGCTGGAGTTAGACTACCTTTGGAGCGTCTGCGCAGTCTTGGTGGGACTGAGTTCAGGGGTATGTCAGCTGAGAGTTCTGAAGCTTGGCTAGAGAGTACCAAGAGTATCTTGGGTCAGATGAGCTGCACGGATGTGCAAAAGCTTTGATGTGTTGTGTCCTTGCTGCAGGACGATGCGTATACGTGGTGGACGACCACTATAGCTGGAATGGCTGAAGCTGATGTTACTTGGACATTCTTTCAGAATGTGTTCAAGAGGAGATATCTGGGAGTGAGATATCTTGATGAGAAGAAGCGTGAATTCATGTCTCTTACCCAAGGGAGCATGAGTGTGGCTGAGTATGAAGTGCAGTTTGAGCGACTCAGTCAATATGCACCTGAGCTGATACCTGATGAACGAGCAAGGTGCGAGAGGTTCCGTTATGGTCTTGTGACAGATGTGAAAATGTATGTGCTGGCCACCGAGTATGATGATTTTGATGTGTTGGTGGCCCGAGCCAAGGACATTGAGATGAACTTGGGTTTATCTGCGAAAGGTGCTGGAGCGAGTTCTGGTAAGAGAGCTGCTGAGTATAGTTCCGGAGGTGGACGGAACAAGAGGGGACGTGATCAGAAGTATCAGTCCTCAGCTAAGAGAGGTGGTGGTGCACCTGCTAGAGGAGGCAATGCTAGAGCTGATCCTAGTGCTTGCTGGATCTGTGGTTCACGTGGTCACATGAAGCGTGATTGTCCTCGTGCTGTGAGAGAGGTTCAAGCCCCTGTAGCGGCAGCTGGGAATGGATGCTGGAATTGTGGTTCTGTAGACCACTTGAGGCTGGATTGTCCGAGGTTGGCTGGTGATCAGGTGCGTGCTCCTGTTGTTGCTGCACCGCAGAGAGGTCGTGGGCGCGGCCGTGGTAATTTCCAGAGGCGAGAGGAAGGTGGTCGTGGAGTAGCTCATGTTGTGGCTATTCAGCCTGAAGGTGAAGGCCAAGCTAGGGTGTATGCTCAGCGTGAGGGAAGGAATGATGCAGATGTGATTGCAGGTACCTTTACTTTGCAATCCTTGTCATTGCTTTCTTTGATTGATTCTGGATCTACGCATTCATACATTTTGCGTGAGCATGCTGAATTGCTTGGTTTGCCTGTTGAGTCTTTGGATGTTGGTGTTTGTGTCACTAGTTCTTTTGGTGAAACTGTTGTGACTCGACAACTTTATAGAAGGTGTCCCTTGGTTGTTCAAGAACATGTTTTTCATGTTGATCTTATGGAGTTGCCCTTTTATGGTTTTGATGTGATCCTTGGTATGGATTGGCTTGTTGAGCATCGTGCTGTGGTAGATTGTGAAAATAAGCGAGTTTCGCTTAAGCTTGCGGATGATTATGAAGTTGTTGTGGTTGGTGAGAATGTGAAGTTTCTTGCCAATGTGGTGTCTACCTTGGAGGCGAGTAGGATGCTGAGGCAGGGTTGCGAAGCTTATCTAGCTTTTGTGATGAATCCTAGCTCTAAGGAGTTGAGGGTGCAAGATATCAGGGTTGTGAAGGAGTTTCCTGGTGTTTTTCCTGAGGAGTTCCCTGGTTTACCTCCTAATCGCGAGGTGGAGTTTGGAATTGAGCTGTATGAAAATACAACTCCTGTGTCCATTACTCCCTATAGAATGGCACCTAAGGAGCTGAAGGAGCTAAAGACGCAGTTGTAAGAGTTGCTTGATCGTGGTTTCATCCGACCGAGTGTGTCACCTTGGGGAGCACCGGTCTTGTTTGTGAAGAAGAAGGATGGCACTATGAGGATGTGCATTGATTACCGTCAGCTGAACAAGTTGACTATCAAGAATCGGTATCATTTGCCGAGGATTGATGATCTCTTTGATCAATTTCGGGGAGCTGTTGTGTTCTCTAAGATTGACTTGAGGTCAGGGTATTATCAGTTGAAGGTGAAGGATGTGGATGTGCCTAAGACAGCTTTCAGGACAAGGTATGGGCATTATGAGTTCCTTGTGATGCCGTTTGGTTTAACAAATGCTCCTGCTGCTTTCATGGACATGATGAATCGTGTGTTTCATGAATACCTGGACAAGTTCGTTGTGGTGTTCATTGATGATATCCTCGTGTACTCGCGTACTGAGGAGGAGCACGAAGAGCATTTGAGGATTGTTTTGCAAGCTTTGTTGGAGAATCAGCTTTATGCTAAGCTGAGCAAGTGTGAGTTCTGGCTTAAGGAGGTGGTGTTTCTTGGGCATGTGGTGTCAGCTGAGGGGATTCGTGTTGATCCTCAGAAGATTGAGGCGGTGATGAATTGGAAAGTTCCTAAGTCTGTTCATGAGGTCCGTAGTTTCCTTGGTTTGGCGGGATACTACCGAAGGTTTGTGGATGGTTTTTCCAAGATTGCTGCTCCTTTGACGAAGCTGTTGCAAATGGATGTTAAGTATGAGTGGACGGAAGCGAGACAGCAGGCTTTTGAGAAGCTTAAGGCGGCTTTGACGCAAGCTCCTATCTTGGTTCAGCCTGAATCAGGGAAAGAGTTTGTGGTCTATAGTGATGCATCCTATGTTGGTTTTGGATGTGTGCTGATGCAAGAGGGTAAGGTGGTGGCTTATGCATCGCGGCAGTTGAAAGTGCATGAGCGCAATTACCCTACGCATGACATTGAGCTGGCTGCAGTGGTTTTTGCTCTGAAGATCTGGAGACATTATCTGTATGGTGAGAAGTGTACTGTGTACACAGATCACAAGAGTTTGAGGTATCTGATGTCTCAGAAGGAGTTGAATCTTAGGCAGCGACGTTGGTTGGAGTTGCTCAAGGATTATGATTTGACGATTGAGTATCATCCTGGAAAAGCTAATGTTGTTGCGGATGCCTTGAGTAGAAAGGTAGCTGTTGAGCTGAGGGCTATGTTTGCCAGCTTGAGCATATCGCGAGATGGTGGTCTTGTTGCTGAGTTGCAAGTGAAGCCATCTTTGGTTCAGTTGATCAAGGAAAAGCAGTTGCTGGATGATTCCTTGGTGTCTCATGTTCAGGATATCGCGGAGGGTAGGCCTTCGGATTTCTGCTTTAATGATGATGGTGTGTTGTGTTTTGGGAGTCGGATAGTAGTGCCTGCCGATGCTGAGTTGAGGCGTGCTATTCTGACTGAAGGTCATAGTAGTCCTTTTGCTATGCACCCTGGTAGTACTAAGATGTATCGTGATCTTCGTGATGAGTACTATTGGGTGGGTTTGAAGAAGGATGTTGTAGAGTTTGTGAGCAAGTGTTTGGTGTGTCAGCGAGTTAAGGCTGAACATCAGGTTCCTTCTGGGTTGTTGCAACCGTTGAGAATCCCTGAATGGAAGTGGGAGAGGGTTACCATGGATTTTGTATCTGGTTTACCTTTGTCTCCTTCGAAGAAGAATTCTTTTTGGGTGATTGTGGATCGCCTGACGAAGTGTGCGCATTTCTTGCCTGTGCATACTACGTTTTCTTTGGATAAGCTGGCAGAGCTGTACATTGCTGAGATTGTGAGGATGCAAGGTGTGCCTAAGTCGATTGTGTCGGATAGGGATCCGAGGTTCACATCGCATTTTTGGCAGTGTTTGCATCAAGCTCTGGGTACAAGGTTGCATTTCAGTACATCCTATCATCCTCAGTCGGATGGTCAGTCTGAGCGGGTTATCCAGATTTTGGAGGATATGTTGAGGTGCTGCGTGATTGAGTTCCAAGGTTCTTGGGAGAAGCATCTGCCTTTGGTTGAGTTCGCTTATAACAATAGTTATCAGGCGAGTATACAGATGGCACATTATGAGGCTTTGTACGGGAGGAAGTGTAGGACTCCTCTTTGTTGGGCTGAAACTGGTCAAAAGTTGGTTTCGATGCCGGCTTTGTTGAAAGGGACCACCGAGAAGGTGAAGCTCATTTGTGAGCGGTTGAAGGCTGCTTCTGATCGGCAAAAGTCTTACGCGGATTTGAAGCGTAAGGAGATAGAGTATGCGGTGGGTGACCGTGTGTTCTTGAAGGTTTCGCCTTGGAAGAAGGTGATGAGGTTTGGCCGAAAGGGTAAGTTGAGCCCTAGGTACATTGGACCATATGAGGTGGTTGAGCGTGTGGGTCCTGTTGCGTATCGGTTGAGGTTACCTCAAGAGTTGGAGAAGATTCATGATGTGTTCCATGTTTCTATGCTCCGGAAGTATAGATCTGATCCTTCGCATGTGATGCCTGTGGAGGAAGTGGTTTTGAATCCTGATTTGACCTATGATGAGGAACCGGTGAAGGTTCTGGATTCGGATAGCAAGGTTCTTCGTGGCAAGACCATTGAATTGGTGAAGGTGCTGTGGAAGCATCGAGGTGTTGAGGAAGCCACGTGGGAGCGGAAGGAAGACATGCTGAAGCAGTTTCCTTATCTCTTTCCTTCAGGTAAATTTCGAGGACGAAATTTCTTAAGGGGGGGAGAGTTGTAACGCCCCGGTTTTGGGCTTAGGAGTTTTGGGCGTTGACCGGTTTGGTCAAAGTGTTGTTCAAATCTAAGAGGTGAAATTAGGAAAGCCTTGTTCGGGTTGCATTAAAAATATGGAAAAATGTTCTAAAATCATCTTTTAATATAATTAAGTGAACTGTGAAATCAATTTTGGAAAATGAGTTTTGGAAGTGTGACATTTTGGCTAGTGACCAAAATGTAATTTTCAAAAGTTTTGTGGCTGTTTTATAAAGGGTTGAAACTTTGAATCTTTAAGGAGCTATTTACCCAAAGAGAGTTTCTCCAGATTTTTCTAAGATATTTTAAGACTTAATTCTGATTTTAAAGATAAAGAAAAGAGGAGGGAAAATCATTTTCGATATTTTTGCAACTAACTCCCTATTTTCTCAATTTCCTTTCTCTCATTTTCTCTCAACCCAAACACTTTCTCTCCAGAGAATTTGATCTGATTTTCTCACCTAAATTCCTCCTTTCAACTCTCTTTTGATTCCTATTCATAGTATCTACAAAACCTCATCATTTGCTACTTGATTCATCAAGGTTTTTGATTCCAAAAAGAGGAGAAACTCAAGTTTGGAGGTAAGAACGTCCTTCTCCTCTAAACTATCAGTTCTTTACTGAAATTCCTAAGTTTTCAATCCTTAATTGATGTTTTATTAAAGGCTTTTGAGTTGTAAAATGGATCTTGGCTTATAATGCAAGATTTGGTGATTTTTGATGATTTTCGTTAGATCTGATTAATCTGTGATTTGAGATGTGTTTTTGATGTTAAATGAACTCTAAATTGATAAGGAATTGAGTTTTGATTAATGCAATCCCGGATAGGTTGAGTTTCCTAAGTTTAGCTTATGATTCTTGATTGTTTTTGAGGTGATTTTGTGGATCTGATGTTGCTGGAGGTATAAGGATGTTAATAGGTTCTTTTTAGATGTTGAATGATGTTAATAGATGCTTGGTTTTGATGGTTTGTGGCTGGGCTTTGTTGAGAAGTGGTTTGGATGCATTTTCGGTTGTGTTTGGTGGCCGAAAATGGAGGTTGGATGAGAGCAGCGAGTTTAGGTGCTTTCATTGAAGCAATTAATGCATGATGATGCATTAATCCTCTGCTTTGATGTGTTAAAACAGGGGAGGCATCTTTGGATCCAAGAGTTGTTGATCCGGAAGTTTGTTTTGGTGCTTCGGCAAGAGGCGAAGTGGAATCGGTGAGTGAAATTGGGTTTTCGGCTTTGAAACCAATGTCTTGGGAGCTTAGTTTAAGTCTAAACAACTTTGCTAAGCTCAAGTGTAAGTTTTCGGAAATACTCTCTAGTGGTGGCCATGATTTGATTTTGATGCAATGTGGTTTATTGCATGTTTTAAATACTGTTTTGAAAGCATGATTTAGCATGGTATTTGCTGTTTTTGTAAGCCATATGTTGAAGGAAGCTCAAGGTAAGAGTTCCTTGTTTTTGTACATTGATAAAATGTGGTTTGATGCTTTTAAATGCATGATGAATATGGCTTGGTTTAATGCTTTAAAACAGTGGATTAAATGATGATAATGATGTATATTGGCAAGTGATGTTTTGAAAAGGTTAAGGTCACTAAGGTGGTTAAAAGTCCTTGAGTGAGCCTTGTTACTTAAGAACATCAAGGTGGTTAAAAGTCCTTGGATGGTTCTTGTTGTGGACACAAAGGTGGTTAAAAGTCCTTATGTGATCCTTTCCATGGTGTTTAAAAGTACATGGGGCCAAGGTGTTTAAAAGTCCTTGGGGTGAAACTTGCTACGGACACAAAGGTGGTTAAAAGTCCTTGTGTGGTCTTCATTCATGGTGTTTAAAAGTCCATGGCCAAGGTGTTTAAAAGTCCTTGGGGCCAAGGTGTTTAAAAGTCCTTGGGGTGAAAGTTGATGAACTTGTTTTTAAAGAAATGGAACTTATCACTTGTGGCCAATATGACATATATGATATGAAGCATGAGATGCTTGTTTTAAGTATGCTTTTGAGCATGTGCAATTGATGATTTGAAGCATGATTTATAAATGTTTTATAAAAGCATTATTGAATGGTTTTATTGAGCATTCCTCACTAAGCTTTGGCTTACGCTCTCTTTCGTTTTCTTAAATCAATAATGCAGAACAATAGAGTGCTTTGAGGGCAGCAAGGAGGGCAAGTATTCAAGTGAAAGTAAAGCTCAAAGTATGGAAGGTTTCATAAGTAAATTTTTAGCTTTTGGTAATTTGGCAATGGGGGACCTATGTGTATGTTTTGGGAGAGGTTTTGAACTCCCTAAGTATGTTGAATGTTGTTGAGAATGCTGGATTTTTTGTTTGGCCTTTACATGCTTGAATTGGAAGTTTATGCTTGAATGGTTTGCTTGTGTAGGAAGCATGCCTATAGATTTGCGGCTTTTTGCATATGAAGCTAATTTATTGATTTGTTGATGCTTATAAGTCTCATATATGTTGAATTGCATGCTGGTAAAGTTTGGCAGCATTTGGAGCATGTTTGAATGATCAATTGCATGTTTAAGTGAGCTTTATGCTGCAATCTGTGCAGGGTGTTTTGGAACAGTGCACACCGTTCCGGAACGGGTGCCTTGAATGAACCCAGGCGTCCGAAACGGTAGGCACCGTTTCGAAACGGTTTGGCCATTGCCAGCCCGTGTTCCGGTACGCGTTGCGGAACGGCCCGTGTTTCGAAACAGGGTCTGCTTGTTCCGGAACGGGTGACCGTTGGGGGCTGACATTGGTAGTTAAATGTTTTGAATTGTTTGCGTTTTGGTCCAAAATCTTGTTTGTGCAATTGTATGAGTTCGGGATGTCCTTTTGAGCTGAAATTTCACAGAGAAGCATGAAAACTGACTAATTTCAAGTTGGTAACTTTAATTTGGGTTAAGTCCTCCTATTTATCAGAAATTACAATTTGGTCACTAAAGTTGTAATTTGTTCAATTGGGTCCCTGTTTGATCTCTGATGTTTGTGATCTTTGAATATGTTGTTGAGTGAACACAATTAGGGTTAATGTGCATCTAGACAAGTTTTAAAAGAAAAAAAAGGGTCGTTAATCAAGGTTGACTTTCGGGTTGACTTTGGTTTTCCCCGTGTGACTTTCTTAATTCGGGTCAACCGTCTAGGCCAGGTTAAGGGGGTTACAAACACTCCCTTTTAGATTCGAATCGATTTCTAGACCGATACGGTTCAAACCCTAAACTTCCAAGCCCAGATTTGGGGTGTTACAACTCTCCCCCTCTTAAAAAATTTCGTCCTCAAAATTTCAACATGCGAAAAGAGCATTATACCAAACTTCCCAAAGCAACACACAATGTAACACAGGAGACTTAACCACCACTGAACATCCTCCACCCAAAACAGCACAAAAATCAACTCCCCCACAAAACAAACTCACACTATACCTAAACCCAACACCACTACTTACGGTTCAAGACTTCCAGAACTCTCAGATGTTAACCTCAGCTTAACCTTTCACACTTTCAAACTGATCACAGCCCCAGCAACCCGAGAACCTTCAAATATTCACAACATACTCCGTCTTATCTCATAACTCACTCAACAAAACTCGCACACACGGTGACACCAACCCATCATGATTCAACCACCATGTGACCCACAACCCTCACTGCTTCTAAAACCCCTTACAAAACTGCTCAACTCCTTTCAAAGATTACCACAACAAGAAAAAATTTCTCAAGCAACAACTGCTTACTCAAACTTCTCAAAGTATTGATAACATTCCCCCACATCTGCCATTATCACCACCATAACAACTCACAAAAACTACTCACACAACATTCGAAACCCATGCCACAAAACTACAACCTTAACTCCACCAGATGTTCCACTTACCCCTAGCGGACTTAAGAAAGATTTACTTATACTCAACTAACAAACCACTTCTCACAAGAACCCGACCAACCAACAATGGCCCTTGAACTTACATTTTCTTTCCAGTTCAAACTTTGACCATAACACTAACCGTACCTGGATACCAGCCACTCCATACAAACATACTAAGATTACGAAACCTCTACTGATTCCAAGAAAAACCTTATCCACAGCTCTCAACACAACCTCCTCCCAACTCCTCTAAGGTTGCTACGAACCATCACCTACATAAACAACCCTCCTATTGCAACCATCAACACCAAGACGCCTCAACACTCCGGAAACACATCCACTAACCTACAACATGATTTAACACAAAGAAACTACCACACCTATTAGCTTCTCACAACCACCTCGACCGATTCTAACTTCAACCGGTAATCTCCTCACCACCGCACCACTAAACTCTTTAAGCACCAAAACACCTTTCTTCTGCCAACATGCTAGATCACACTCACTATTACTGACAATTTGCTTACTACCTTCCACTACTTCTAACATTCACCTAGCACCAAAACAACACTTATAACCCACCATCAAACCTAATCCTACCACAACACTAACGGACCCAACTAGCTATTAGCAAGTGTGAACGTTCATATGCATGGTCACCAATATGCCCTATCAATGACTGTGTACATGTATGCAAAACCTCTAATGTCATGTCACATGTATGCATGTACCAACATATATATATATATAATATATAACAAATGGTTTTAACTATGCATGTATGTCGGTTCACACTTACCAATAACATCCTCAGAATCCGCCTAAGAACAACCTCTTACTTCACTTCTAACTTTTTGAGCTCTACCATTCTAACAATCTGCCAACCACAAAATACTCCACTAATACCCTCTTCACACTAAAGTTGTTTTCAAAACAACATCGGCTACTACCCCAACTTGCTAGCTATAAGACCTTACCCACTACACAAAGGATAATTAGGGCAAAGATTACGTAACAAAGTTACGTGTAATCACCTCATTGCCCCGGAGCTCCAACAGACAAACTCTCTTCCTCGCAGAACCATTATTCTCTGGCCGCACCGCCGCTGCATCAACCAACTCTTTAAGGTCATCACCGTCTCCCTGCGGTAAAGAACCCTGACTACCCCGAGCTAACTCCAAACAATTTCGTCTCTAATGTCCAACAGACCCACAATTTCAACGATATCCATCCTCCAAACTCCTCACACCTTTTGCCTTTCTTGCCACATCTGAACTCTGTCTCGGCCACACTCACAACCTTTATGAGACCCTTTTGCACCCATTGAAGCTGATCTCTCCACTTGAGGACAATCCCGCTTCACATGCTCCATAGAACCACAGTTCCAACAAACTCCAACACGACGCCTTCCACAACGGTCACACACCGGAAACCGAGCTACCACTCATTGGTCACGTAGCACTTGACCCACATCTGCACTACCACCCAGACTTCGATTCAAGCAAACCCTTCTGTCACGTAACCTCTTACGTTGACCACTCTCGAGGTTAGTACCAACAGCTCTTTTGCTTAAACTTTTCCCACCATCATAATCTGAAGCCACACCCCCACGTTGCTTAACTCCTGAGAACTTCTCTCCAAGGTATCTTCCATTACAGGCAGACACAAAGAACTCCCAATCTATATCATGGATATTCGTTGCCAACACCATAGATGTCCACCAATCACAAGCATCCTCCAACATTAACAATACAACACTTCCCAACTTACAAGCATCCTCCAACATTTATACTGGCTAACCAAGCCTCGAACGCCTCAGGTGTCGAACCATGATACTCCACAGCCCCCAAATCATATAAACGTTGTTTTGACAAACTCGCATGTCCCACAGTCGGCACGTCTACAGGCCTCACTTTTACCACGGCCTGAGATGTTCCCGACACCTCTTGAACCACAGGTGATGAAACCTTCCTCACAGAACCAGCTTTCTCCTCCTGCCCTACTACCTCAACTCCAGCAACTGTCAACCAAAGCGGTACACTCCCACCAAAAAGTGAATTCCACCCCTAACAACCTGCTCTAAGGCAGCAACCATCGTACCCAACTGCCATTCTCTCATCGATCCCATTGTGCAATTATTAACAAAGCAATGATAACAAAACAAACAAAACGATCATGCCAGCTTCAAGCAAGGATTCGAGACTCCAACTCCAACATAACACAATAGCTATAATAATAAGGCAATGGGTATCCCGAATTCTCCTCTTTTATATGACATAACAATCAATAAAAACATTGATATCACAAACATCGAGCATATCAATCAGCAAACTTCAATCATGCTCTCATCAAACAACATTCACCCTCAACATCATAATATCAACTTATCATACTTATCACATTTTCATTATTCAGAAAATCAACTCACAACACCAGCATTTCACCAATACATGTTCACATTAGCTTAATGAAGCATCATAACCACAAGCACGATGAAAACATCAACAATTCACTAAAAAACGTATTTTTCAATATACTTTCAACCACATATCAAAATAAACATCTAACACTTACTATAACAACTTACTACAACTTACCATCGCCCCAAATATTCACAACTTAGCTCTGATACCAACAAATGTAACCCCCTTAGCCGGCCTAGACGCTAGACCCGAACTACGAAGATCACACGGGGAAAACCAAAGTCAACCCAAAAGTCAACCTTGATTAACGACCCTTTTTTTCTTTTTAAACTTCTTTAGATGTGCATTAAACCTATGTGAAAGCCCAAGAACCTTGGAAGACAAAAGCACATCGATCGGAAACGTTTAAGGACTCAATTGAAAAAATACACTTTTAAGGATAAAAATGTAAATTTTTGAAAATAAAGGACTTCCAAGATTTTATTTTTACTGTAACACTCCAATTTTGGGCTTAGAAGTTTAGGGTCTGAACGACACCGGTCTGATTTTCGGTTCGAATATAAAAGGAGGTTTTAGGGGAAGCCTAGTTCGGAATGCTTTAAAAATATGGAAAAATATCTAAAAATCCTCTTTTAATATACATACATATATATATATATATATAAGAGTGGTGAAATCAATTTTACAAAATAAGGTTTGGAAGTGCAACATTTTGAAACAGTGACTAAAATACGATTTTTGAAAAGTTCAGTGGTGATTGTTTTGTAAGGATTGAAACTTTGAATCTTTAAGGAGCTAATTTACCCAAGAAAGGATTTCTCTAGATTTTTTTCTTAGATTTTAATGATTTAATTAATGTTTAATTAATTAAATGAAAAGTGGAAACCATATTTTAGATTTTCATAACTAACTTTTGTTAAAACTTTCTCATCTCATTTTCTCTCAAAATTCCCTCAGCCAAACACATTTCTACAGCAACATTTCTATTAATTTTCACACCAATTGATGAGGTTTCAATCATCAATTGATTTCTAATCCTTTCTACATCAAATCCTATTGATTTGCTTATTGGATTTTCAAGAAAATTGGCTCTAATCAAGAAGAAATCTACATTTAGAGGTAAGGTTGTTCTTCTCCTCTAAATACTCAGTTCTTTACTGAAATTCCCAAGTTCTCAATCCTTAAATTAGGTTTTATAAGAGGTTTTAATGTTGTGATCTTGATTTTGGCTTAAAACTCAAGATTTGGAAGAAATCTTGAAGAATTTCGTGGTGTTTGTTTGGGCTTTGTTTTGAGATGATTATTAAATGTATTCTGGATGTATAATGATGTGTAAATGAAGTTTGATCAATGCAATCCTGAATAGGTTATGTTTCCTAAGTTTTTGCTTATGAAAATGGTGGTTTTTTGGGTGATCTTGGTGTTCTGTTAATGCTGGAGGTATAAGGACGAGTTTGGGTTCATTTTGGATGTTAATTGATGTTTAGAAATGGTTAGAAGTGATGGATCTTGGCTGGGTTATGTTTTGGAGGAGTTTGGAGGTGATTTCGGTTGAGTTTGGTAGCCGAAATGTTGGATGTATGTAGAGCAGCGAGATTAGGTGTGTTGCTGGTGATTTTAATGCATGTGGATGCATAAATCCTTTGTTGTTATGTGTTTAAAACAGGGGAGAATGATCCGGAAGCAATAGAGATGGCGTTGGAGGTTTCGGATGCTTGGAAGGCTTGTCGGCTAGCATAGTTTTGTGTATCGGTGAGTGGTAAAGAGTTTTCCAGCTTTGAAACATTTTGGACGAGGTTTTGGGAGCATAGTATAAGTCTAAACAACTTAGCTAAGCTTGAGAGTAAGTAAATGGAATTTTTCTCTTGGTTTGTGCTATGATTTGGTTTGAAATGCACTTGGGGTGGTTGTGTTTTAATTACTGTTTTTAAGCATCTTTAGACATGGTTTAATGCTGATTTATTAATGCCACTATGTTAGAGATGCACTAGGTAAGTGATCTTTGGCTTCCACGTGTTGAATGCGTATGATTTTAAGCATGTGATGCTTGTGGAGATGGCATTGTAGTTATGCTTGTAAAAACAATGGATTATAGTGGTAAAATGGTTATGTTGGCAAGTGATGTAAGTGGTTTTTGGTTACTTTAATCGGATATAGTTACCCGGCTATAGGATTGTGTGCATCGTGAATAAAGTCGCCTTGGATGTTGAGGGGTTGCGATTGTACCGTAAACTCCATCCAAGTATCCTAGCGAGAGAGGTAAGATCACAACGGTGGTTAAAAGTCTGTGTGTGGATCTTGGTAAGCTCACAATGGTGGTTAAAAGTTCGTGTGAGGATTTTGGTAAGATCACAACGGTGGTTATAGTCCGTGTGTGGATCATGGTAAGCTCACAACGGTGGTTAAAAGTCCGTGTGTGGATCTTTTGTTATGTGTCCCGTACTCTCGCTAGTGAGTTATACAATTACCGATGAGTGATGTTGAGGGGTTGTGATTGTACCGTTAAACTCCATCACGTGTGTTGAGGTGTTGTGATTGTACCGGTAAACTCCACCTTGTGTTGTTCAGTAGTGTGTATGAAGCGTGTGGGACAACACTTGTAATCCGCGTATCCGATTCTGTCTTATGTTGTGATGGTTTATGATTTATCGCTTGAAAGCCAATATAATGTATTTGAATGAAATGAAGCGGGAGACGCTTGAAAATGATGCATGTGTATATCTTATATTAAGTGGTGTATATGTGTTTAGAATCTCTTTAGTGCATAGAAGTCTTGTGAAGGCTTGTTGGGAAAAGGCATGTAATGCAAATGTTTCTTTTGTAGTTCATGTGTTTTGCATTTGTTGAATGCATGAAATAGTTAGAAGGAACAAATGGTTTTCGAAAGGTTTTTCTTTGAAATGATCATCAAGCATGAGGGGAATATGTTGTGAAGTGGAAGTGTCTTCCAAGGAATTTGAGTTTAACTTTGCATTTGGTGTTCATGCATGGAAAGGTTTAAATAATAGTTTTTGCAAGAATGTGTTTTGGGGTGAGTTGTTCAGCTTTTCTTAGCTAAAGGTTGGATTTCATGTTGAGTAATGCATGGTTTAAAGCATGTTGTTTCAAAAGAGGTTTTTCAAACAATGGTTTGGTTTATCGAATTGTATCTACTTTTAAAGAAGGTTTTATGATCCGCTGCATTGATGGTGTTTTGGTTTTGAGCTTTCCGTACTAAGCATTATGTGCTTACGTTTCTTTGTGTCCATCAATGCAAATAACTGAAGTTGGGGCCGCAAGAAGCAAGGGATTCAAGAAGAGCTCCACTTGAGAAGTATGTCTTGGTTTATAGCTATAGATAATAAAGGCAATGGGGGGAAGAGTCTTTTATATTGATTTGTAATGAGATTGTGTATGTTGTCCATGTTCGGTTTGTGGTTTGAATTTTGTTGATTATCTCTTCGCAACATTTGAATCTTCTTCTTCATAAGTTGTTATGCAATGCTTCTTCTTTTAAAAGCATGATCAAGTGTTGAATGAGTGGGTGCACTTAAGGTTTGATTTGTATCTGGTGTTTAAACCATTTTAGTAGTTATGATGCTTGGCATGTTGTTGATATGTTGAGGAATGATTTAAAGTATGTTTGTTGGTGTTTGGATGTGTGAAACCAGAAATTTCTGCTGTTTCTAGGCAGGGTGTATCGAAACACCCTTGGCTGTTTTGAAACGGGTGCATGAATTGGCTTGGGCGTTTCGAAACGGCTAGAGGTATTTCGAATCACTTTGGCCACTGGCAGGCCCTGTTTCAAAACAAGCTTCGAAACGAACCCGTGTTTCGGAACGGTCAACCCCTTTCCGAAACAGGTTACCATTGGGCACTGATTTGAATGGTTTAAAGGTTTGCAAGCTTTACATTTTAGTCCTGAAAGCTGTAATTGCAATTGCTTGAGCTTGGGATGTCTTTTTAAGCTGAAATTTGGCAGAGAGGCTTGGAATATGATTAATTGAGATTTGGTAAAACTAAAATCTTGAAAGTCGTTTTATTTACCAAAATTTACATTTTGAGTCCCTTATTATTATTTGAACGTTGTGCTGTTCACGTATGTGTTTCTCGAGAGTACGCTTAGAGTTAATGTGCATCTAGACAAGTTTAAAAAGAAAAAAAGGTCGTTAATCAAGGTTGTCATTCGGTTTGACTTTGGTTTTCCCGTGTAATCTTCGTAGTTTGGGTCAACCGTCTAGGCCGGGCTAAGGGGGTTACATTTGGTGGTATCAGAGCTAAGTTGTGAATGTTTGGGGCGATGGTAAGTTTGTGGTAAGTGTTATAATAAGTGTTTGATGTTTGTTCTGGAATGTGGTTGAAAGTTGGTTGAAAAATGTGTCTTTGAGCGAATTGTGAATGTTTTTATCATGCTTTTTTATTATAGATTTTCTATGAGCTTTTGTGAACTTGTATTGATGATATGCTGGTGTTGTGAGTTGATTTTCCGAATGCTGAAAATGTGATGGGTATTATATGTTAATATTATGTTGTTGCGGGTAAATGTGGTTTGATGAGAGCATGATTGAGGTTTGTTGTTGATATGCTCGATGTTGTGATAACCATGTTTTATTGAGTGGTATGTCGTTTAAAAGGGGAGGATTCGGGATACCCATTGCCTAATTATTATAGCTATTGTATTATGTTGGAGTTGGAGTCTTGAATCATTGCTTGAAGCTGGCCTGATCGTTTTGTTTGTTTTGTTATCATTGCTTTGTTAATAATAGCACGATGGAATCGATGAGAGAATGGCAGTTGGGTGAGATGGTTGCTGCTTTAGAGCAGGTTGTTAAGGCGTGGGATTCACCTTTTGGTGGAGGTGTTTCGTTTCAGTCTACAGTGCCTGGAGTTGAGGTAGTAAGGCAAGAGGAGGAAGCCGGTTTTGTGATGAAGGGTTCATCACCTATGGTTCAGGAGGTGTCGAGAACATCTCAGGCCATGGTGAAAGTGAGGCCTAAAGACGTGCCGAAAGAGGGACACGCGAGTGTGTCAAAACATCGTTTATATGATTTGGGAGCTGTTGAGTATCATGGTTCGACACCTGAGGCGTTCAAGGCCTGGTTAGCCAATATAATTCTGATTTTGGATCAGAAATGGTATGACTATGCCTGTAAGCTGGGAAGTGTTGTCTCGTTGATGTTGGAAGATGCTTGTGCATGGTGGACATCTGTGGCGGTGGCAACGCATATCCACGATATAGACTGGGAGTTCTTTGTGTATGCTTTTAATGGAAGATACCTTGGAGAAAAGTTCTCCAGGTTTAAGCAACATGGGGGTGTGGCGTCAGATTGTGAAGGTGAGAAAAGTTTAAGCAAAAGAGCTGTGGGCACTGACCTTGAGAGCGGTCAGCGTAAGAAGCTACATGATGGAAGGGTTTGCTTGAATCGAAGTCTGGGTAGTAGTGCAGATGTGGGTCAAGTGCTACATGATCAAAGAGTGATACCTCGGTTGCCGATGTGTGACCGTTGTGGAAGGTGTCATGTTGGAGGTTGTTGGGGCGTGGGAGTTTGTTGGAGCTGTGGTTCTAGGGAGCATGTGAAGCGAAATTGTCCTCAAGTGGTGAGATCGGCTTCAGTGGGTGCAAAAGGGTCTCAGAAGAGTCATGGGTGCGGTCGAGATAGAGTTCAGAGGTGGAAAGAAAGGCAGGAAGGTGTGAGGAGCTTGGGGGATGGATCGTGTTGGAATTGTGGGTCTGTTGGACATTTGAGACGAAATTGTTTGGAGTTGGCTCGGGGTAGTCAGGGTTCTTTACCGCACGGAGATGGTGATGACATTAAAGTGTTGGTTGATGATGCGGTGGTGCGGCTAGAGAATGATGGTTCGGCGAGGAAGAGAGTTTGTCTGTTGAAGCCCCGAGGCAGTGAGATGATTACAGGTAACCTTGTTAAGTAATCTTTGCCCTAGTTATCTTTGTTTGGTTTCAGTTTGGTTTCCATTGCGTAGTGGGGATGGTCTTATAGCTAGCACGTTTGGGGTAGTAGCCAGTGTTGTTTTGAAAACAACTTTAGTGTGAAGAGGGCATTAGTGGGTATTTTGTGGTTAGCGGATTGTTGGAATGGTAGAGCTGGACAAGTTAGAAGTGAGGTAAGAGGTTGTTCTTAGGCGGATTCTGAGGATGTTATTGGTGGGTGTGAACCGACATACATGCACAGTTAAAACCATTTGTTATATACTATATTATACATATGTTGGTACATGCATACATGCGACATGACATTAGAGGTTTTGCATACATGTACACAGGCATTGATAGGGCATATGGTGACCATGCATACGAACGTTCACACTTGCTAATTGCTAGTTGGGTCTGTTAGTGTTGTGGTAGGATTAGGTTGGATGGTGGGTTTTAGGAGTTGATTCGGTGCTAGGAGAATGTTAGAAGTAATGGAGGGTAGTAAGCGAGCTGTCAGAAATAGAGAGTGTGATCTAGCATGTTGGCAACAGGAAAGTGTTTTGGTGCTTAAAGAGTTTAGCGGTGTGGTGTTGAGGAGATTACCGTTTGAAGTTAGAATCGGTCAAAGTGGTTGTGAAAAGCTAGTAGATGTGGTAGTTTCTTTGTGTTAAGTGATGTTGTAGGTTAGCAGATGTGTTTCCAGAGTGTTGAGGTGTCTTGGCGTTGATGTTTGCAATAGGAGGGTTGTTTATGTAGGTGATGGTTCGTAGCAACCTTTGAATAGTTGAGACGAGGTTGTCTTGAGGGTTGTAGGAAAGGTTTTGGCCTGAATTGAGTAGAGGTTTCATAATCTTATTATGGTTGTGTGGAACGGGTGGTATCCAGGTAAGGTTAGTGTTATGGTCAAAGCTTGAAGTGGAAAGGCAATGTAAGTTCAAGGGCCATTGTTGGTTGGCCGAGTTCTTGTGAGAAATGGCTTGCTTACCGTGTATAAGTAAATCTTTTCTACAGTCAGCTAGGGGTACGTGGAACAGTTGGCAGAGTTAAAGTTGGAGATTTGTGACGTGGATTTTGAATGTTGTGTGAGTAATTTAGGTGAGTCTTTATGGTAGTGATAGTGGCGTAAGTGAAGGAATGCCATCAATACGTTGAGAAGTTTGAGTAAGCAGTTGATGCTTAAGAAATCTTTGCTTGTTTTGGTAATCTTTGAAAGAAGCTGAGTAGTTTTTCAAGGGGTTTTGGAAGCATTGAAGGTTGTGGGTCACATGGTGCCTGAAACACGATGGGTTGGTGTCACAGTGTGTGTGAGTTTGGGAGTTATGAGTTGGCGTGGAGTATGTTGTAAAAATTTGAAAGTTCTTCGGGTTGCTGTGGTTAAGATCTGAGTGTTCTGGAAGTTTTGAACAGTGTGTAGTGGTGTCGGGTTTGGTTATAGTGTAAGTTTGATTTGAGGAGCAGTTGATTTTTGTGGTGTTTTGGGTGGAGGGTGTTCAGTGGTGGTTAAGCCTCATGTGTTGCATTGTGTGTTGTTTGGTGAAGTTTGTTATCGTGCTCGTTTCGCAGGTTGAAATTTCGAGGACGAAATTTCCTAAGAGGGGGAGAGTTGTAACACCCCAATTTTGGGCTTAGAAGTTTAGGGTCTGAACCAGACCGGTCTGATTTTCGGTTCGAATATAAAAGGAGGTTTTAGGGAAAGCCTAGTTCGGGATGCTTTAAAAATATGGAAAAATATCTAAAAATCCTCTTTTAATATATATAAGAGAGTGGTGAAATAAATTTTACAAAATAAGGTTTGGAAGTGCAACATTTTGAAATAGTGACTAAAAAGCGATTTTTGAAAAGTTTATTGGTGACTGTTTTGTAAGGATTAAACTTTGAATATTTAATGAGCTAATTTACCCAAGAAAGGATTTCTCCAGATTTTTTCTTAGATTTTAACGATTTAATTAATGTTTAATTAATTAAATGAAAAGTAGAAAACCATATTTTAGATTTTCATAACTAACTTTTGTTAAAACTTTCTCATCTCATTTTCTCTCAAAATTCCCTCAGCCAAACACATTTCTACAGCAACATTTCTATTGATTTTCACACCAATTGATGAGGTTTCAATCATCAATTGATTTCTAATCCTTTCTACATCAAATCCTATTGTTTTGCTTATTGGATTTTCAAGAAAATTGGCTCTAATCAAGGAGAAATTTACATTTAGAGGTAAGATTGTTCTTCTCCTCTAAATACTCAGTTCTTTACTGAAATTCCCAAGTTCTCAATCCTTAAATTAAGTTTTATAAGAGGTTTTAATGTTGTGATCTTGATTTTGGCGTAAAACTCAAGATTTGGAAGAAATCTTGAAGAATTTCGTGGTGTTTGTTTGGGCTCTGTTTTGAGATGATTATTAAATGAATTTTGGATGTCTAATGATGTGTAAATGAGGTTTGATCAATGCAATCCCGAATAGGTTATGTTTCCTAAGTTTTTGCTTATGAAAATGGTGGTTTTTGGGGTGATCTTGGTGTAATGTTAATGTTGGAGGTATAAGGACGAGTTTGGGTTCATTTTGGATGTTAATTGATGTTTAGAAATGGTTAGAAGTGATGGATCTTGGCTGGGTTATGTTTTGGAGGAGTTTGGAGGTGATTTCGGTTGTGTTTGGTAGCCGAAATGTTGGATGTATGTAGAGCAGCGAGTTTAGGTGTGTTGCTGGTGATTTTAATGCATGATGAAGCATTAATCCTCTGTTGTTATGTGTTTAAAACATGGGAGAATGATCCGGAAGCAATAGAGATGACGTTGGAGGTTTTAGATGCTTGGAAGGCTTGTCGGCTAGCATAGTTTTGTGTATCGGTGAGTGGTAAAGAGTTTTCTAGCTTTTAAACATTTTGGACGAGGTTTTGGGAGCTTAGTATAAGTCTAAACAACTTAGCTAAGCTCAAGAGTAAGTAAATGGAATTTCTCTCTTGGTTTGTGCTATGATTTGGTTTCAAATGCACTTGGGGTGGTTGTCTTTTAATTACTGTTTTAAGCATGTTTAGACATGGTTTAATGTTGATTTATTAATGCCACTATGTTAGAGATGCACTAGGTAAGTGATCTTTGGCTTGCATGTGTTGAATGCGTATGATTTTAAGCATGTGATTCTTGTAGAGATGGCAGTGTAGTTATGCTTGTAAAAATAGTGGATTAACGTGGTAAAATGGTTATGTTGGCAAGTGATGTAAGCGGTTTTTGGTTACTTTAATCAGATATAGTTAGCTGGATATACGATTGGGTGAACCGTGAATAAAGTCACCCTGGATGTTGAGGGGTTGTGATGGTACCATAAACTCCACCCAAGTATCCTAGCGAGAGAGGTAAGATCACAACGGTGGTTAAAAGTCGGTGTGTGGATCTTGGTAAGCTCAAAACGGTGGTTAAAAGTCCGTGTGAGGATTTTGGTAAGATCACAACGGTGGTTAAAAGTTTGTGTGTGGATCTTGGTAAGCTCACAACGGTGGTTAAAAGTCCGTGTGAGGATTTTGCTAAGATCACAACGGTGGTTAAAAGTCCGTGTGTGGATCTTGGTAAGATCACAACGGTGGTTAAAAGTCCGTGTGTGGATCTTGTGTTATGTGTCCCGTACTATCGCTAGTGAGTTATACAATTACCGATGAGTGATGTTGAGGGGTTGTGATTGTACCGTTAACTCCATCACTGGTGTTGAGGGGTTGTGATTATACCGGAAACTCCACCTTGTGTTGTTCGGTAGTGTGTATTAAGCGTGTGGAACAACACTTGTAATTCGCATATCCGATTGTGTCTTATGTTGTGATGGTTTATGATTTATCGCTTGAAAGCCAATATAATGTATTTGAATGAAATGAAGCGGGAGATGCTTGAAAATGATGCACGTGTATATCTTCTATTGTAGGTGGTGTATATGTGCTTAGAATCTCTTTAGTGCATAGAAGTCTTGTGAAGGTTTGTTGGGAAAAGGCATGTAATGCAAATGTTGCTTTTGTAGTTCATGTGTTTTGCATTTGTTGAATGCATGAAATAGTTAGAAGGAACAAATGGCTTTCGAAAGGTTTTGCTTTGAAATGATCATCAAGCATGAGGGGAGTATGTTGTAAAGTGGAAGTGTTTTCCAAGGAATTTGAGTTTAACTTTGCATGTGGTGTTCATGCATGGAAAGGTTTAAATAATAGTTTTTGCAAGAATGTGTTTTGGGGTGAGTTGTTTAGCTTTTCTAAGCTAAAGGTTTGATTTCATGTTGAGCAATGCATGGTTTAAAGCATTTTGCTTCAAAAGAGGTTTTTCAAGCAATGCACTGGTTTATCAAATTTTATCTACTTTTAAAGAAGGTTTTATAATCCGCTGCATTGATGGTGTTTTGGTTTTGAGCTTTCCTCACTAAGCATTATGTGCTGAGGCTCCTTTGTGTCCATCAATGCAGATAATTGAAGTTGGGGCAGCAAGAAGCAAGGGATTCAAGAAGAGCTCCACTTGAGAAGTATGTCTTGGTTTATAGCTATAGATAATAAAGGCAATGGGGGAAGAGTCTTTTATATTGATGTGTAATGAGATTGTGTATGTTGTCCATGTTCGGTTTGTGGTTTGAATCTTGTTGATTATCGCTTTGCAACATTTGAATCTTCTTCTTCATAAGTTGTTATGAAATGCTTCTTGTTTTAAAAGCATGATCAAGTGTTGAATGAGTGGGTGCACTTAAGGTTTGATTTCTATCTGGTTTTTAAATTATTTTAGTAGTTATGATGCTTGACATGTTGTTGATATGTTGAGGAATGATTTAAAGTATGTTTGTTGGTGTTTGGATGTGTAAAACAAGAATTTTCTGCTGTTTCTGGGTAGGGTGTATCGAAACACCCTTGGCTGTTTCGAAACAGGTGCATGAATTGGCATAGGCGTTTCGAAACGGCTAGAGGTGTTTCGAAACACTTTGGCCACTGGCAGGCCCTGTTTCAAAACAAGCCTCGAAACGAACCCGTGTTTCGGAACGGTCAACCCTTTTACGAAACAGGTGACCGTGTGGCATTGATTTTGAATGGTTTAAAGGTTTGCAAGCTTTACATTTTAGTTCTGAAAGTTGTAATTGCAATTGCTTGAGCTTGGGATGTCTTTTTAAGCTGAAATTTGGCAGAGAGGCTTGGAATATAATTAATTGAGGTTTGGTAAAACTAAAATCTTGAAAGTCCTTTTATTTACCAAAATTTACATTTTGAGTCCATTATTATTATTTGAACGTTGTTCTTTTCACGTATGTGTTTTTCGAGAGTACGCTTAGGGTTAATGTGCATCTAGACAAGTTTAAAAAGAAAAAAAGGGTCCTTAATCAAGGTTGACTTTCGGGTTGACTTTGGTTTTCCCCGTGTAATCTTCGTAGTTCGGGTCAACCGTCTAGGCCGGGCTAAGGGGGTTACATTTACCAAACCTCAATTAATCATATTACAAGCCTCTCTACCAAATTTCAGCTTAAAAAGACATCTCAAGCTCAAGCAATTACAATTACAATTTTCAGGACTAAAATGTAAAGCATACAGACTTCAAGCAATTCAAAACTGTGTTCAAACGGTCACCTGTTTCGAAACACTGACAACCATTTTGAAACACCCATGTCGGACGCCCGTATCGAAACGGTGTTGACCGTTTCGGTACGCGGGTATGTTCCGAACCCAGTTCCGAAACAGACACTTCTAGTAGCAAAAGTGTTTCGAAACACTTCTAGCCGTTCCGAAACGCCCATGCCATTTCAAGCACCCGTTTCGAAATAGCCAAGGGTGTTTCGATACACCCCTCCCCAGAAACAGCAGAAAACACTAGTTTTTCACTTTAAAACACCCTCAAACACACTTCAAATCATTCCAAAACATATCACCAAGATGATAAGCATTATAACTATCAAATTACATCAAAGACTAGATACATTACAAACATTAAGTACACCTACTCATTCATCACATCCAACATATGATATTGCTTTTAATCAAAGAGCATAACATATCAACTTATGAAGAAGAAGATTCAAATATGGCAAAGCGGTAAACAACAAGGTTCAAACCATAAACCAAACATGGTCAACATACACAATCTCATTACACAACAACATAAAAGACTCTCCCCCCATTGCCTTTATTATCAATAGCTATAAACCAAGACATACTTCTCAAGTGGAGCTCTTCTTGAATCCCTTGCTTCTTGCTGTCCCAACTTCAAATATTTGCATTGATGGACAAAAAGGAGCGTAAGCACATAATTCTTAGTGAGAAATGCTCAAAACCAAAACACCATCAATGCAGCGAATCATAAAACCTTCATAAAATGTAGATACAATTCAATAAACCAAATCATTATTTGAAAACCTCCTTTGAAACAACATTGCTTTAAATCATGCATTGCTCAGCATGAAAATCAACCTTTAACTTTGAAATGCTAAACAACTCACCCCAAGCCACATTCTTACAAATACTATCATTTAAACCTTTCCATGCATGAACACCTCATGCAAAGTTCAACTCAATTTCCTCGGAAATCACTTCCACTTCACACCATACTTTTCTCGTGCTTAAAGATCATTTTAAAGCAAAAATGCCTTTTAAAAACCAAGTGTTCCTTCTATCTATCTCATGCAATCAACAAGTGCAAAACACATGAACTACAAAATCAACATTTGCAATACGTGCCGTTTTAAAACAAGCCTTCACAAAACTTTAATGCACTTATGAAATTCTATGCACATATGCACTATTCACAAAAGAAGATATACTTTTTCTCATGCTTAACAAGTAGCAAATGCATTCTTGCATCATTTACATATTCGCCATGCAACCTTGCATCATTTCCAAGCATATCTCGCTTCATTACATTCAAACACATTATATAGGCTTTCAAGTGATAGTTCACAAACCATTTCAACACAAGACACAATCGGATACACGGATTACAAGTGTTGTCCCACACACATCATACACACTACCGTCTTAACAAGGTGGAGTTTATCGATACAATCACAACCCCTCAACACGCGTGATGGAGTTTAATGGTACAATCACAACCCCTCAACATCACTCACCGGTAGTAGTATAACCCACTAGCGAGAGCCAGGACACATCACAAGGCTTACACATGGGAGCTACCTCAACCATTGTAATCACCTTAACCAAGCTCACACACGGGAGCAATCCTCTACCGTTGTGACGCTTAACCAAGTCCATCCACGAGAGCCATCCTGCATCGTGGTGACACCAATTTCCTCAATCGCTAGGGTACTTGGATGGAGTTACGGTACAATCACAACCCCTCAACATCCAAGGCGACTTTACTTACGGTGCACCCAATCCTGTAGCTGGCTAACTATATCCGATTCAAGTACTTTAAAACCATTTCATCACTTGCCAATATACATCAAATACCATCATCAATTCAATGTTTTAAGCATTAATCAAAGCCACCTATCATCATGCATCATAACCATATTAATAACATGTCAAACCAAGGATCTCCTACCTTGAGCATCCTTCAATACATGACTTTCAAAACCAGCATTAATCATGCTAAGACATGCTTTAAAACCATGCTCAAACAACAATTTAAACCACATTATCAAATCAAACACAGCAAAACCCATTTTGATAGTTTTCAAAGCAATAATAGCACAATTGAGAGAGAGAATTCCACTTTACTTACTTCCGAACTTAAACCGACGTTTCAAGCCTAAATTTAAGTTCTCAAACTATGCTAGCCGACAAGTAATCCAAGTATCCGAAACTTCCAACGCCACCTCTATTGCTTCCGAATCATTCTCCCATGTTTTAAACACATAACAACAGAGGATTAATGCATCACCATGCATTAAAATCACCAGCAACACAACCCAACTCGCTGCTTTACCCAAAAACCTCATTTCGGCAACCGAAATCACCTTCAAACTCTCCCAAAACAAAGCCAAGTCAATATCTATAAAGTCTAACCTCTTATAAACATCAATTAACATCAAAAAGCAACATAAACATGACCTTATACCTCCAGCAACAGCAGATCACCAAAACCACCCCAAAAACCACCATTCTAACAAACAAAACTTAGGAAAACAAACCTATTCGGGATTTGATTGATAAAACCACATTTGTAACATCAATTAACATCCAAAATACATTAGAAAACAACCTCAAAACAGATCCTAACCAAGATCCATGAAAATCTCCAAGATCTCTTCCAAAATCTTGAGTTTTAAACCAAAATCTTGTTTCCAACACTAAAACCATTCATAAAACTTTAATAAAGGATTGACAACTTGGGAATTTCAGTAAAGAACTGAGTATTTAGAGGAGAAGAACAAGCTTACCTCTAAATGATGATTTTCTCCTTGATTTCGGCAAGTTTCCATGAAAATTCAATGTAGAAATCAAGTGGATTTGATGAGGGATTGATTAAGAATCAAAGAGGAATTGAAATCTCATCAAATGAAGTGTAAAATCAAAGTAAATTTGCTGGATAAAATGTGTTTGGTTGAAAAGAATTTGAGAGAAAATGAAGAGAGGGAAAATTTGTGAAAAATAGTTATGAATAGTCAAAGTTAGTTTCTCATTTAATTAAACCTCATTTCCTTTAATTAAAACATTAATAAAATTACCCAAATTAAGGAAAAATCTGGAGAAAAACATTTTGGGTAAATTAGCTCCTTAAAGATTCAAAGTTTCAATCCTTTACAAAACAATCATTATTTCACTTTTGCAAAAACTGTGATTTGGTCACTACATCGAAATGTAATATTTCCAAACTTCATTTTATAGAATTGATTCCACCATTCTCTTTTATATATTAAATGAGGATTTTTAGATATTTTTCTATATTTTTAAAGCATCCTGAACTAGGTGTTCCCTAACACTCCCTTTTATATTCGAATCGATTTCTAGATCGATCCGGTTTAGACCCTAAACTTCCAAGCCCAAATTTGGGGTGCTACAATCCATAAGATATTCTCTTTGTAAGACTCATCCAAAGCCATTGGATCGAGTCATTTGTAGCCATTGGATTGAGGGGGCCAAGGCTATAAAT
This sequence comes from Hibiscus tridactylites, assembly GCA_958450335.1. Taxonomy (NCBI): domain Eukaryota; kingdom Viridiplantae; phylum Streptophyta; class Magnoliopsida; order Malvales; family Malvaceae; genus Hibiscus; species Hibiscus tridactylites. The sequence continues at coordinate 49,083,548 of OY288266.1, forward strand.
AGAGCCTTCCCCCACCCTTTGTAATCATTCCATGCTTTGCACATTTCATTCTTCTTTGTCTATTAATAAGAGAAGGCATCGAGTACTCTTTTCTCCCCATCTAGGCTTAGGGGGAGTTTTTAATGAGGCTCTTTGCTTAGAAAGTACCTTGTCTCTCTTATCTTTCTTTGTCTAGCCATCACCACCATTTTCCATAAAGCTTTCGCCGCATCAAGTTCTAAGCACTCCAGCTTAGATATTCAAAGGCTGACTTAGTCCTCGACTTAAGATCGAAGACTAAGGACGCACGGGTTATCGAGACAAAACCTAGCCCCGTGACATTACACTCATTTGTTTTATCAATGCAGAGAATTAGGTGTTTGAGGTAGCACACAGGAAATGGAATCTAAGCATTTTGGTTTAGCAAAGTATGTGGCTTTACTTTGGTGCAATAAGAGGCAATGGGTGGGATTTATACTTTTGGACGGTTGAGGATGTCACTAATTACTTTGAGCATGTTTGGTTGTTTATCCTTGAGTTGTAAATGGCCTTTATGGATTGATTTATGTTTAAATGTTGATTTTTGCTTTGTTTGGTTTTTGGAAGTCTAGGGAGCATGCCTATAGTTCCTATGCTTTCATACATGACGCCATATCCTAGTTATGCTTTGCAATGATGATCTTTGCTGCATAAATATGATGTATGTATGTTGTGACATGATTGGGAGTGTATTCGAATGTGAAAAGATGTGAAAAACAGTAAAATCTGCTGTTGCAGGGCAAGGCGTATAGAAACGCCCTTGTCTATTTCGGAACAGTGTCCTGAAATTTCCATGAGATTTCAGAACGGGTAGGAATGTACCGAAACGGTTTTGCTACTAGAGAGGGGTGTTTCGATACGGGTCTCGGAAGGCACCCGAGTATCGAAACGGTCAACCTGGTTTCGAAATGACCGTTTCGATACAAGGTTGTGCGTTTCGGAACACAAGACTGTTGATGTTTGAATTTGAATTGTTTCAGGTTTTTGTTTCTTACATTTTGGTACCTGAAGCTTACATGCTTAATTAAATGAGTTTGGTTGATCATTTTAAGTTGAAATTTAGCATGTTGGATTTTTATAAGTTTAATTTTGGGATGGTAACCTTAAATCTTGTTAAGTCTTCTAAATTCTAGAAATTTACATTTTAGTCCCTAAAAGACGTTTCTATGCATTTGAACCCCTATTTGAGTTCCGTTCGCTGTGTCGCTTCTGCTTAAATGACTTGCGAATCATATAGGTTAATAAAGTGCATCTAGATAAGAAAAAAAGGAAAAAGGGTCGTTAATCAAGGTTGACTTTCGATTTGACTTTGGTTTTCCCCGTGTAATCTTTCTAGTTCGGGTCGAGCGTCTAGGCCGGGCTAAGGGGGTTATATTTGTTGGTATCAGATCCAGGTTACAGAAGAATTGGGGATGTTGGTTGTTATGTATTGACGTATGATGTTTGATAAGCATAAAATTAGTTGAAATTTTGAAGCTTATGATATGCTTGATTAATGTAAATCGCATGTGGAATGAATGTGATTGTGTGATAATGATGCAATGTTGCCATGTGCTGATTTTGGATGTTGGAAAGCATGTTGAGCATGATGTTTCATGTATGCTATGCTATGTTAAGGGAAATCGAGGTGCCCATTTCCTTATTACACTAATCAAATGTTTTCGTAACCTTGGATTCTTGCTTGGAGCTGGCCTAAATGGTTTGACTTGTTTTTGTTGTTATGCCTCGTTTAACATAGCACTATGGGTCCGAGAAGATAGCTGAGGTCGAATACAATAGTACCTCAGGGTGACCAGGGTGAGCAAGGGTCTAATGTCCCTCATGGTGGAAATCTACCTCCTCCGCCACCACCTAGAGGTGAGGAGCAGGTGCAACAAGGACATGCTGGTCCAGGTTTGGGTGATTTGACGCCACTGGTTCAGGCGATCACCGGGGAGTTTCAGGCTGCTGTGGCCAGAGTGCATGTACAGGCCCTACAGCTGGGCAGGCAGGCTTGCCATTAGAGATGTTGAGGAGCCTAGGAGCTGCGGAGTTTTTAGAATATCTTCTGAGGCGTCTGAGGCCTGGTTAGCGAGTACGATCCGCATCATGGATCAGATGGGCTGTAATGATGTGCGCAAGCTGGGATGCACAGTTTCTTTGTTGCAAGGCGATGCCTACAGGTGGTGGACGACTACCACTGCTAGTTTGGAACCCAATGAGGTGGATTGGGAGTATTTTAGAGGTGCCTTCAAGAGGAAGTATCTAGGGGTGAGATACTTGGACGAAAATAAATGTGAGTTTATGTCGCTAGTTCTGGGCAATCTTTCTGTGGCTGAGTACGAGGTTTAGTTCGTACGCCTGAGCCAGTATGCCCTTGAGCTGATGCCTAGTGAGAGGCACCGATGTGATAACTTTCGGTATGGGCTGGTACAGGAAGACAAGACATTTATGTTGGCTGCAGATTATTCTGACTTTGATGTGCTTGTGTGTCGAGCCAAAGACATCGAACAAAATTTGTGTCTGATGTCTCGAGGTGTTGGTTCTAGCTCTAGGAAAAGAGCAGTTCAATCTAGTTCCGTTGGTGGACGGAACAAGAGGGAACGAGATAGAAGGTACCAGCCTGCTGCTAGACGGGGTAATGGTGGACATGGTGCACCTGCTTAGGTAGATAGGATGAGGGATGAACAGAACACGTGTTGGACGTGTGGTTCTTGGGGACATTTGTGGCAAGATTGTCCTCGGGCAGCTAGAGAGGTCCAGGCTCCTATTGTGGTGACAGGGTATTCATGTTGGAATTGTGGTTCAGCGGATCACATGAGGAGCGAGTGTCCTTTGTTGGCTGGTGGAGGCCAAGGACGTGCTCCTGTTGTAGCTGCACCTCAGAGAGGCTGTGGGCGCGGCCGTGGGAACTTTCAGAGGAGAGACGAGGGGCAGCGAGGTATTTCTCATGTAGTAGCTGTTCGACCTGAGGGAGGTGGACTAGCGAGGGTTTATGCTCAGTGCGAGGAGCGCAATGATACAAATGTCATCGCATGTACCTTTGTTCTTCAGTCTTTATCTTTGCTGGCTTTGGTTGATTCTGGATCCACCCATTCGTATATCATGAGTGAGCATGCACATTTTCTTGATATACATGTTGGGATGCTTGAGGTAGGAATTCAAGTGACTAGTTCCTTTCGTGAAACTGTGGTCACTATGAGGTTCTAGAGGAGATATCCTTTATATGTGCAATGACATGTTTTTCCTGTGGAATTGATGGAGTTACCTTTCTACGTATTTGATGTAATCCTTGGCATGGATTGGTTGACAGAGCATAGGCCGGTGGTTGACTTTGATGTCAAAAGGGCTACTTTAAAACTGGCTGATGATTATGAAGTGGTAGTAGTAGATGGAATGTGAAATTCTTGTCGAATGTGATTTCAGCTATGGAAGCAAACTGTGTGATGAAGATAGGTTGTGAGGCTTATCTTTCTTATGTGATGAATCCTGGCACCAAAGATGTGCGTGTGCAGGACATCCAAACCGTTTGCGATTTTCCGGGTGTTTTTTTGGAAGAATTGCCTGGGTTGCCACCAAACAGGGAAGTTGAGTTTGGTAACGAGTTGTACGAGAATACGGCTTCGGTGTCCATTGCTCCTTATCGCATGGCACCTAAAGAGATAAAAGAGTTTAAAATGCAATTGTAGGAGTTATTGGATCGAGGTTTTATCCGGCCGAGTGTATCACCTTGGGGTGCACCGATCTTGTTTGTAAAGAAGAAGGACGTGACAATACGGATGTGCATAGATTATCGGCAACTGAACAAGTTGACGATCAAGAACAAGTATCCCTTGCCCAGGATTGATGATCTCTTTGATCAGTTCAGGGAGCCTCAGTGTTTTCTAAGACAGATTTGAGATCGAGGTATTATCAGTTGAAGGTGAAGGATGTGAACGTACCGAAGACATCATTTTGGACGAGGTGCAAACATTATGAATTCTTGGTGATGCCGTTTGGTTTGACCAACGCGCTTGCTGCTTTCATGGACATGATGAATCGTGTATTCCATGAATTCTTGGATCAGTTTCTGGTGGTGTTCATCGATGATATCCTTGTGTATTCGCGTACCGAGGAGGATCATGATAGACACTTGAGAATTGTTTTGCAAGCATTATTGGAAAATTAGTTGTATGCCAAACTGAGTAAATGTGAGTTTTGGCTTAGGGAGGTGGTCTTCCTTGTACATGTTGTGTCAGGTGAGGGCATTCGCGTTGATCCGCACAAGGTAGAGGTTGTGATGGGATGGAAGGTACCTAAGTCAGTGACAGAGGTACGAAGTTTCATTGGTCTAGCTAGATATTACCATAGGTTTGTTGAGGGTTTCTCGAAGATAGCATCACCTTTGACCAAGCTGCTGCAGAAGAATGTTCGCTTTGAGTGGACAGATGCGAGACAACAACCTTTTGAGAAGCTAAAAGAAGCTTTGACGCAAGCTCTTATTATGATTCAACCTGAGTCAGGTAAGGAATTTGTGGTCTATAGTGATGTGTCCATTGTTGGTTTGGGCTGCGTATTGATGCATGAGGCTAAGGTATTGGCCTATGCATCTAGGCAATTGAAGGTGCATGGGCGCAACTACCCTACTCATGATCTTGAGCTTGCGGTTGTGGTGTTTGCTCTAATGATTTGGAGGCATTACCTGTACGGTGAGAAGTGTTTTGTTTTCACGGATCATAAGAGCTTTAACTATCTTATGTCTCAAACGAAGTTGAATCTTAGGCAGCGTCGTTGGGTGGAATTTCTTAAATATTATGATCTGACGATTGAGTTTCACCCGGGCAAGGTTAATGTTGTGGCCAATGCTTTGAGCCGGAAAGTGGCTGTGGAGTTGTGGGCGATGTTTGCTCCCTTGAGCCTATCGCGTGATGGTGATCTTATTGCGAAATTGCAAGTGAGACCATCTCTGATTCAGTTGGTCAAAGATATGCAATTGCTTGATGATTCTCTTGTTTCGCATGTTCAAGACATTACGGATGGTAGACTTTCAAATTTCAGCTTTAGTGATGATGGTGTTTTCTGCTTTGGAAGTCGAATAGTGGTGTGGGATGATGCTGAGCTGAGGCGCACTATATTGACTGAAGCCCATAGTAGTCCTTTTGCTATGCACCCCGGCAGTACAAAGATGTATCGTGACTTGAAGGATGAGTATTGCTGGGTGGGGTTGAAAAAGGATGTGGCTGAGTTCGTTAGTAAGTGCATGGTGTGTCAGCGAGTGAAGGCTAAACATCAGGTTCCTTCTGGGTTGTTGCAGCCTTTGAGAATCCCAGAATGGAAGTGAGAGAGAATCACCGTGGATTTTGTGTCTGGATTGCCTTTGTCGTCGTCAAAGAAAAATTCAGTTTGGGTGGTTATAGATCGGCTCACGAAGTGTGCACATTTTCTGCCCGTGCATACTACGTATACCTTGGATAGGTTGGCTGAGCTGTATATAGCTAAGATTGTGCGGTTGCACGGTGTGCCAAATTCTATAGTATCGGACAGTTATCCGAGGTTTACAACACGATTTTGGGAATGTTTACATCAAGCCTTGGGTACACGGTTGAATTTTAGTACTTCTTATCATCCTCAAACGGATGGACAGTCGGAACGTGTGATCCAAGTGCTTGAAAACATGTTGAGATGTTGTGTGATAGATTTTCAGGGTTCTTGGGAGAAGCACTAGTCGTTGGTTGAGTTTGCATATAATAATAGTTACCAGGCAAGCATTCAAATGGCTCCATACGAGGCTTTGTATGGGAGAAGATGTAGAACCCCTCTCTATTGGGCAGAAGATGGGCAAAAGTTGATCTCAATGCCATCTATGTTAAAGGGAACCACTGAGAAGGTGAAGCTCATTTGTTAGCGTTTGAAGGCAGCATCAGATAGGCAAAAGTCTTAAGCGGATCTAAAGCGTAAAAAGATTGAGTTCGCGGTTGGCGAACGTGTGTTCTTTAAAGTATCGCATTGGAAGAAGGTGATGAGATTTGGGCGTAAGGGTAAGCTTAGCCCAAGGTTCATTGGACCTTACGAGATTGTGGAGCGTATTCGTCCTGTGGCATATCGGTTGAGATTGCCTGCGGAGTTGGAGAAGATACATGATATGTTTCATGTCTCTATGTTACGGAGGTACAAATCGGATCCTTCGCATGTGATGCATATTAAGCAGTTAGAGTTGAATCCGGATCTGTCTTATGATGAGGATCCAGTGAAGGTTCTCGATGTGAGTAGTAAAGTTCTTCGTGGCAAGACAATAGAACTTGTGAAGGTGTTGTGGCGACATCAAGGAGTCGAGGAGGCCACGTAGGAAAGCAAGGCAGACATGCTGAAGTAGTTTCCGCACCTTTTTCCATCATGTAAGAATTTTGAGGTCGAAATTTCCTAAGTGGGGGAGCGTTGTAACTCCCTGGTTTTGGGCCTAGATGTTTAGACATCGAATCAGACCGGTTGAGAACGGGTCGAATCACGTAAAGTGATTTAAGGGAATCAAGGATCGGGATATGATTAAGTGGTTGGTCAAGTCAATTTAATAAAAAGAGTTTCGGAAATGGGACATTTTGAGTAGTGACAAAATTGTAAAGTTTCAAAAGTGTGCAAAATGTGATTTTTAAAGAAGCCAAATTCTTAGAATCTATAGGGGGCTTTATGGAAATTTATTCTTTCCTTAATATGACATGTGTTTTAAATTGTTTTTAATTAAATGGCTTTAACTGGTTTTATTTTAATTAATTAAATGGGTAGTTAATGTGAGATCCTATTACGTAACTACCATTCTCTCTCCATTCTCAGCCAAACACTATTTCCATCCTTTTTCTCTAGAATTCTTTTCTCCCAAACACTCTTCTAACATTTTCTAATCAATTTTCAAGAAATCCTTTCAAGCTTTTCAAGATTTAGCTAAGGAAAACTTGTCATTCATTGAAAAAAGCAAGGATTGGAGGTAAATCCCGTCCTCAAACTCTAATCAAAGTTCTTTATTGGAATTCCCAAGATATTTGGCTTCTAAATACTATTTTTGGTTGAGTTTTCATTATAGTTTTGATTGGAGAACAAAATCTTGTGAAATTATGGTTGAAATCTTGATTTTCGGACTTGATGTGTGAAGATCTATTTTGGATTGATTTTAATTAAGTTTTAAGTTGTTTATTATTTTAAATGAAATCTTGATAACGTAGATCCCGAGATCCTTGAGTTTCTTGGTTGATTTAAGTGACTTTTGAGGTGAAATGGTGGAATCTTGCTTGCTGGAGGTATAAGGTTGGGATAGGTTGGTTGTTAGATCTATTTTGATGTTTATAATGGTTTGGAAGTGATGTATGTTCGCTGGGTTTGGTTTAGGAAGCAATCGATTAGGTTTTCAGTTGTGTTGGATGGGTAATTTGGTGTAGTTTGGGTGAGCAACGAGATTTTGAATTTTTTTTGGTGTTGAAATGCATTTTAATGCATTTGGATCTCTTTTTTGATGTTGTGAAAACATGGGATCTTGATCCGGGAGCAAACGAGGTGTTGTTGGAGGCTCCGGAAGAGTGATTTTCGTGTCGGCAAGAAAGGCTTCGCGTATCGGTGTGTGGAAATGGATTTTCCAGCTTTGTAACGCTTTGAGCGTGGTCTTGGGAGCTTAGTGTCAGTTTGAAACGCTTAGCTAAGCTAAAAAGTAAGTGGTTCGAAAGTCTCTCTTGGAAATGTGCTATGTTTTGATGAAAATGCACTTGAGATAAATGTTGTTTTGTTTACTGTTTTAAGCATGGTTAAATGCTGGATTTTAATGCCATTGTGTTAAAAATGCACTAGGTAAGTGTTCATTGGTTCTCATGTGACAAATGCATATGAAGTTTAGCATGTTAGGCTTGTGAAAATGGCGTTGTGGTTATGCTTGTAAAACAGTGGATTATTGATGTTAAATCATTATATTGGCAAGTGATGAAAATGGTTTTTTGTAACCTTAATCGGATATAGTTAGCTGGCTATAGAATTGGGTGCACCGTGAATGAAGCCGCCTTAGATGTCGAGGGGTTGTGATTATACCGAGTACTCCATCCAAGTACCCTAATGTTTGTGGTTAAGATCACAATGGTGGATGTTAATTTCGTGTGTGGTTCTTGTGTTATGTGTCCCATACTCTCGTTAGTGGAATTATAGAACTACCGATGAATGGTGTTGAGGGGTTGTGATTATATCATTATACTCCCCCACGGGTGTCACAATGGTAGAGGGTTACTCTCGTGTGTGAGCCTTGAGTAGTCCGGTAGTGTGTATGAAGCGTGTGGGACAACACTTGTAATCCGCGTATCTGATTATGTCTTTTGTTGGAATGGTTTACATATTATTACTTACGAGCCAATATAATGTAAATGATTAATGTTAACCATGAGATGCTTGGTAAAGCATAAGCAAAGGTTTATATGCTGTTTTAGATTGATGCATATGAGCATGTTTCTAGAAAGTGCATTGATGTCTTGTAAGGACATGTTTTGTAAAAAGGCATGTGTTGAAAAGTGGTGGTTTTGCAAATTGTGTGAAATACAATGATGAATGTTGTTTAGCGAACCACACTAAGCTTTGTGCTTACGCTCATTTGTTTCATCAATGCAGAGAATTAGGTGTTTGAGGCAGCACATAAGCAAGGGAATCCAAGAATTTTGGTTTCGCAAAGTATGTGGCTTTACTTTGGTGTAATAAGAGGCAATGGGTGGGATTTATAGTTTTGGACAGTTGAGGATGTTGCTAATTACTTTAAGCATGTTTGGTTGTTTATCCTTGAGTTGTAAATGGCCTTTATGGATTGATTTATGTTTAAACGTTGATTTTGGCTTTGTTTGGTTTTTGGAAGTCTAGGGAGCATACCTATTGTTCTTATGCTTGCATGTATGATGCCATGTTCTAGTTATGCTTTGCAATGATGATCTTTGGTGCATAAATATGATGTATGTATGTTGTGGCATGATTTGGAATGTATTCGGATGTGAAAAGATGTGAAAAACCAGCAAAATATGTTGTTGCAGGGCAAGGCATATCGTAACGCCCTTGCCTGTTTCGGAACAGGGGCATGAAATGGCCCTGAGTATCGAAACAATTTTGCTACCGGAACAGGTAGGAACGTACCGAAACAATTTTGCTACCGGAGAGGGGTGTTTCGATACGGGTCTCGAAATGCACCTGAGTATCGAAACGGTCAACCTGGTTTCAAAACGACCGTTTCGATACATGGTTGTGCGTTTCAGAACACCAGACCGTTGAAGTTTGAATTTGAATTGTTTCGGGTTTATGTTTCTTACATTTTAGTCCCTAAACCTTACGTGCTTAGTTAAATTAGTTTGGTTGATCATTTTAAGTAAAAATTTAACATGGTTGGTTATTATAAGTTTAATTTTGGGTTGGTAACCTTAAATCCTGTTAAGTTTTCTAAATTCTGGAAATTTACATTTTAGTCCCTAAAAGACGTTTCTTTGCATTTGAACACGTGTTTGAGTTCCATTCGCTGTGTCACTTCCGCTGAAATGACTTGCTAATCATATAGGTTAATAAACTACATCTAGATAAGATAAAAAGGAAAAAAAAGGTCGTTAATAAAGGTTGACTTTTGATTTGACTTTGGTTTTCACGGTGTAATCTTTGTAGTTCGGGTCGCGCGTCTAGGCCGAGCTAAGGGGGTTACATCACCCCCAGGCGGTGGCGGTGGAGGAAGTAAATTCGCACAAAGGAGAACCTAGTTCACCTGATTCATTTGCTTACCAACAGGAGCAACTGATCTTGAACATTCTGCTATTATCATTAAGGCATGAATATAAAACAAAACAAGAAATCAGGCCAGCTTCTAGCAAGGATTAAAGACTTTGAGTTCAATTTATTACATTTCCCTACAGTAATAAGGCAATGGTCATCCCAATTTCCCCCAAACATAGCACAAAGCACACAACGTACATGTCACAACCATCATGCATCACTATCAATAAGATTCAGCCCGCAATATCACCATATATAACAACTCATACTTACATCACAAGCGTCATACATAGCATCATTATCATTTACTCAAAATTAACATGCTTATAAATGTTGTTGCGCGTGATGTACTATAAATGATACGCAAATATGGTGCAAGTATACACATCGAACAAGTAATAAAATGGTAAGTGAATATCGTCTCCGTAGGGATTGGAGGTGTTCAAGGTAAGGTTAAGCACACATGTGTCACGAAATGTAAACAAAGAATGTTGTGGCAATTCAAGACAGATTGATGAATGTTATAGCAAATCAGAGCGGAGATATAAATGTTGAAGCAAATAAAGATGAAAGATAGCGTGCTGAAATCAGTAGACAAACAAGTCCTCTTATATGTGTGAAACTCACGTGGGAATGACTGGTTGGGATGTCTAGTTTACCTATGTTTTACCTCTCTACAAGGGTTTACATCTCTAACTTAGTCTATGCTCGGCAGAATTCACTCAAGGTTCTTCTTAACTATCTCTAGCAAGGAAACTGGGAGTAGGAAATGTTGCAACAACACCTCTCACCGTAAACTCTATCACTCCCCTACCCTTAAAGATCTATCCCTCTTAGTAGTTTAAACCCAACACTTTTCTCTAAGGTGGATTAGAGATGTGCCTCTCAACATCCAACTCCATTGTCTATGCAGGTTAAAGAAAGCTCTCTCGACCACTAACCTCAACTAACACCTAAGGAAAGGCCAACTCTCGAAGGCTCTTACAACCCTAAGCATATAACAACATAGACAAAGCATAGATACTAGCAAGAGATAAATAAACATTCATAAAAGAAAATAAAACATAGTTCATCCAAACAGCCCTAGCCACCTAAATCAATTTATGGTTGGACAAATATTCGAAGTATCTTCGTTCATACAACCCATTTTTTAGATATAAAATAAATGCGAAAGCAACAGAAAGGGAAGAGGAGAACTCCCAATCCGCGATGGACTTGCAGCGCCACGAACCGCCCTAGGCTTGCCGCCTCTCTCAAGGTCAACAAGGTTAGACCTTTGGAGCTTCTACTATTGAGGACACCAAGTGGAGGAGGAAGAAGAAAAGAAAAGAGCCGCCTTTAGCTTTCTCTCCCTGGCCTTTTTATCACCTTTTCATGCATTCCCTTAAATGAGGGTCTTGTGTCCTTTATGTATAGTGGATCAATGTAACAATGTAAGCCAAGAGGGAGTGAATTGGATTTTTAGAACTTTGGTGGTGGAATGGAAAAATAAAAATGATAGACAAGAGGATTTAGAGTGCTTCAAGTTCCAATCGAACTCTATATCCACTACCTTAGCTTCACTAAGGATTTTCCAACAATCCACTAATTGTTCTTCCCCTTTTCTAGGATAAGGAGGTAACCGTTACAAAACCGGTCAAATTTTCTACCCAAAATGTGACCCAAACCTCACTTGAAAAATACAAAGAAGATGAAGGATAAAACTAGTATCTCTCAATACAAAATATAGCCCTTTTACAAGCACTCAACCCAATTGAATAGATAAGAATGGGAATTACAAATTTCACAATTTGGGTTTACAAGAAATATTGGGATTTTAGCACAACTGCTTCGCTTTGATGTTTGAATAAGAATTTTGAGATCAATAGTTGTTGCTGAAGCCTTTAGAGGCCCCTTTTATACCTTCTCTGAGATGCCCGATCCTGTTTCGAAACAGACCAAAATAGAAAGAGTCGTCGGGGTGCAATAAATAGACCGTACCGAAACGAGCACCATCGTTTTGATGCGCTAAGAGCCTGTTTCGAAACTCGTTTCGAAACACTTTGCCACTGTCAGAGCCTGTATCAAAACGGCTTGAAAGCATTTCGATACGCCTTAACGACTAGTATAAATTCAGTTGAAAACTTCAACGGTCATATTTTTAAAACAAGTTTGAATTCCGTTTCGAATCATTTCAGGTCGTTTCAATACTACCATATGGAAACGGGTCAAACTGTTTCGATGTTCTTCATTCGTTTCGAAACCCATTTCGAAACAGAGGTTAACATTTTCAAAACTGATCCTAAACGCCCCAAAGCCGTTCCAAAATGGTGGCTCGAAAATCACTGCTTTTGGCTTGATAAACACTTAGAAAACATATGTCACGTTGAGGTTTTGACTTAAACATTTAGTCCTTAAATTCTTTAGTTATATCAAAATCAATTTATCTGTTTCACAATCTCCCCCTTTTTGATATAACAAAACCGAGTTAGAATTTTTAAGAGTTTTGAATTTTTTAAGACGTTCTAACTCCCCCTCAATTTAAGATGGGTTTTTAAGTTTTTGAAAAGATTTAGAATTCAAGTTTTAAAACGCAAAACCGACTTAAACTAATTTTGGCTCTTATATTTCCCCCTTTTTGTTAGATAAAAAAGAATAAGAAACAATGGTCATCAAGAGAAGAAACAAGGTTAAAATCAGTGGGCAACATAATATAGATTCATATAATTCAAATATCAAAACATAAAACTTAAAGCAATAAAGTTCAAAGCTCAACCCTAAACAAAATAGTCAAAGCATAGGTGCATAAAACATAAATATAATAGAGGTGCAAACTTAGTCCTAATACGATAAGCTAATATGCGATGCAATAAAGACCCTAAGCCTCGTCATCGTCACCATCAACATCCGAGGAATCATCATCGTTCTTAGATTGAGAGCGACGAAAGGTAATCCATTGACCATAAAAGGTAGAGAATGACAAGTCCATTGATTGATTTTGATTCTCAAGGGAGGTGAGACGATTCTTCACAGATTGCAAATGATTGTTAATAGCACTAAGACCCGACTCCATTGTGTTGAATCGCTCGATGAGGAAAGGCATAAGAGCTTCATTGTTGGGACCCGGAGCTTTAGGTTGTGGTTTAACTTGAGGTGGAGGGGCATGCCTATCAACTCGTTCCCATTGGCCAATTGTGTAATGGAACCCGGACTTGTGGAGAGAAGATTCACCAATCTTTTGCTTACGGGGTTCTGGAGCGTCATATGACCAATCAAAGTTGAGTATGGCAAAGATATAGCTCAAAACAGTCCCATAAGTGAAGGATTTCAGAGCATCGATTTCATGAAGCTTCACATTATTGATCATTTCGGCGAACATAATCTTGACAAGATTTGGGTGTTCACCTCGGCGAAAGCACTCAAGCAAGAAATAATCATCTTGGCGAATATGAGAGAATTTACCTCCGGAGGGGCAAATAAACCATGAAATCATCAACTGAAGGAAACGGTCATGAGCATCCCAAGAAAGCACAGAACCAATGTGAGCACCAAAGTGGGTTTAATCCTCAATGCCTTCGTTCTTGAGCCCAAGACAATTCTCTAAAAAGGAGATGTTGATAACAAACATCTTCCCCAAGAGATATGACTCAATGCCAATGACTTCGGAGTGATCTTCATTATCAAGGAGTTGGGCATTTGAGTAGAAGATGAGAACCACGTGCTTGTAGACAATATCTGATATGTTCAAGAAAGCCAAGAAGTTCCATTCTTGTAGACGCTCTAGATAGCGGAAAGCGAAACACTCGTAATCAAGGAATGGGACATCAACAACACGCTCGCGATGAACGGCAATATCCTTGACATTAATGAAACGATCCTTCATCTGTGGAGTTTGAAGACTTGAGAAAAAGTTGGGTGAGATTAGGACGGATATTGGCCTGACCAGCAGCTTCACTCGCTTGACCCGTCCTACGTTTCTTGTTAGTGATTTCCATTGAAAAAATCCTAAAAACATAAAGCAACCAATTTTAAAATTAAAGTGTATGCACGAATATCCTCAATTCAATCTAATAACAAATCTCATTTAGGTTTAAAAAGATTTTTAAAAAAATTAAGAGAAAAACAACTTTTGAAAAACTGAAAAAATATACGAGTATAAAATAATATATTCAAACAAAAAAATTTTAGATTTTAGATTTTTTTACAAGTTTTGAAAAACCCAAGAGGAAAAACATATAAACTATATAAAATTATGATCTTCAAACCTAAAACTCGAATAAAATCAAAGGAAAAAGAACAAGAAGAAAATATACCTTAGATGGGGATTTTGGATGAATGAATGGAAAATCTTGCACAAGATTGAAAAGGCTTGCTTATACTTGAGTTTGTGTGTAAAAGCCCTCAAGATTTGATGAAAAACAATGAGGTTTAGAGGGTTTTTATCAGGAAAATCAGTTTAGGGTTTTTGAAGAATTTTAATTAAAAGTGTTTTTGTCATTAAATAACCCTTATAAAGCAGTGCGCATACCCGTTTCAGAACGGGCACAATCGTTCCGAAACGTGGGTACCGAAACGTTGATTGACGTTTCGAGTCTAGTTGACCGTTTCGATACAGCTTTGACCGTATCGAATCCCACGTGTTGACCCGTATCGAAACTCGTTTCGATACACTCCTTGGCAGAGGCAAGATCGTTTCGAAACCCTTTTAAGGTGTTTCGAAACACCCTACTCATAGATCACTCTTCTAAGGCACCCGTATCGAAACAGTTGGACCTGTTTCGATACACCTAGGCCTAGAAGTGCAGATGAGGCTATAATATTGCTGAAAAAATGGATTTCATGAAGTCCTATATGCATAAATGACATGAATGAGCATGAAAGACATGTGTAAACAAAAACATATTCCTCCTAACTATTAACATGGATGAAATTACGAGTAGTAACACATAAACATGACATTTTTTTCAAGAAATCAAGCAATTTAAGCACAAAAAGGTCCTAAAAGGTCATGATAGGCTAGTTAGACCTAACTTTCTCCTAAAGGACCAAAATCACTACTTATCCAAAGGCTTTGTAAAATTGTTCGCTAGTTGGTTTAAGGTGTCAACGAACTCTATAGCAACATCTTCCTTAAAGACATGATCTTTAATGAAATGATGTCTTATTTCTATATGTTTGGTTCTAGAGCGTTGGATGGGATTTTTAGTTAAGCATATAGCACTAGTGTTATCACACTCAAGGGGTATTGTTTCAACTTCAATACCATAATCTAAGAGTTGTTGCTTCATCCAAAGGACTTGAGCACAACAACTCCCTAACGATATGTACTCGGCTTCGGTGGAAGATAGAGCTACACTATTTTGTTTATTAGAGAACAAGATATGAGCATACTACCTAAGAATTGACATGTTCCCGAAGTACTCTTCCTATCGATTTTACACCCCCCGTAATCCGCATCCAAATAAGCATGAAGGTTGAAGGTTGAGTCTTTAGGGTACCAAAGACCTAAACAAAGAGTATCTCTAAGGTACCTAAAGATTCTCTTAAGGACTATAAAGTGAGACTCTCTAGCACTAGCTTGAAACCTAGCACACAAGGAAACACAAAACAAAATATCTGGTCTACTTGCGGTAAGGTAAAGAAAAGATACAATCATAGAGCGATAAACCTTAGAGTCAACACACTTCCCTCCTTCATCTTTGTCAAGCATTGTAGATGAGCTTATAGGTGTGGCTTGAGGCTTTGCATTTCCAAGCCAAACTTCTTAAGCATATCCTTGATGTACTTTGCTTGATTGATGAAGGTGTCATCCTTCCTTTGCTTGATTTGGAGTCCCAAAAAGAATGAGAGCTCCCCCATCCTGCTCATCTCGAATTCACCTTGCATTAACTTAACAAACTCTTTGCAATTACACTCATTAGTAGATCCAAAAATAATATCATCAACATATATTTGTACTACTAAGATGTCATTTTTATACCTTTTTATGAAGAGTATAGTGTCCACCATACCTTTTTCAAAACCTTTTTCAATTAAAAAGTTTGAAAGTCTTTCATACCAAGCTCTAGGAGCTTCTTTTAAACAATAAAGTGCTTTAGTTAGTTTGAAAACATGATTTGGAAATTTTGAATCTTCAAAACTCGGTGGTTGTTCCACATACACTTCCTCATTTATAAAAAATTTTAAAATGCACTTTTAACATCCATTTGAAAAAGCTTGAAGTCATGATAACATGCAAATGCAAGAAACATCCTAATAGCTTCCATTCTAGCTACGGGTGCGTAGGTTTCATCAAAATCAATTCCCTCTTCTTTAGTGTAACCTTGAGCAACTAATCTAGCTTTATTTCTCACAATGTTACCACTGTCATCTAGTTTGTTCCTAAATACTCATTTAGTTCCTATAGTATATTTATTACTAGGCCTTTCAACTAATATCCAAACATTACTTCTCTCAAATTGATTTAACTCTTCTTGCATAGCCATAATCCAAAAGTCATCTTTTAATGCTTCTTTAATGTTCTTAGGCTTTATACATGAGATAAAAGCAACATGATTCATGAGTTTAAGAGAAGATCTAGTAGTTACCCCCTTGGATGGATCACCCAAGATTTCACCACCTTTGACATAGTTGTACTCCCTTGGGTAGCTCACTTCCTTTTCCTCAAGAGCCAAGTCCTTCAAGGCTTCATGAGGTGGATCTTGTGTATTCTCTTCTTTCGTTGGAATCTCATCCTCCTTTGAAGTTTTTTCTCCATCAAAGGCATCAAGGATTCCTACATCATCATCATCACAAGAATCCTTCCTCGGAAGGATGTTATCATCGAATACAACATGAATAGACTCTTCTACTACTAAAGTTCTCTTATTAAATACACGATAGGCTTTAGAGTTTAAGGAATAACCTAAGAAAATAGCTTCATCACTTTTAGCATCAAATTTACCTACGTTATCTTTTCCACTGTTTAAAACAAAACACTTGCAACCGAATAGATGAAAATAGCCAATGTTAGCCTTTTTAGATTTTAAAATCCCATACGGTGTTTTCTTTAAAAGTGGCCTAATCATTACTCAGTTTACAATGTAGCAAGCGGTGTTTGTGGCTTCCGCCCAAAATTTTTTATGTAAATTGTTTTCACAAAGCATGGTTCTAGCCATCTCTTGTAAAGTTCTATTTTTCCTCTCAACTACCCTATTTTGTTGAGGAGTTCGAGGAGCCGAAAAAATGTGGCTAATACCATTTTCATTTAAAAACTCTTCAAAACAAAGATTTTGAAATTCGGTTCCATGATCACTTCTAATATGAGAAATTTTAAGTTCAAGATCATTTTGAGTTAATTTTGTAAATGTGATGAATTTTTCTAAGGCCTCGTCTTTAGTACTTAAGAATAGAACCCAAGTAAATCTAGAATAGTCATCAACAAGTACAACTGCATACGATTTACCACCCAAGCTCATAGTTCTATTAGGCCCAAATAAATCCATGTGAATAAGTTGCAAACACCTACTTTTAGAAACATCATTGATGGATTTAAAGGATGATTTATGTTGTTTACCCTTAGAGCATGCATCACAAATTTTGTCATTTGAGAACTTAATTTTGTGAAAACCTCTAACTAGATTTAGGGAAACTAATTTTTCTAAAACACTAATGCTAGCATGTCCTAGTTTACTATGCCATAGCCATGCATCATTTTCATTTTGTGCAACAAAACATGCATGAGATGTATGAATGTCATCTAAATCCACCATACCTATGCGATGACCAATGAGCATTATATTATTTGATTTAATGTCAACAATTTTGCACCCATTTTTATCAAATAGGACATTAGACCCTTTGTCACATAATTGACTAATGTTCAATAAATTATGTTTTAGTCCATCGACATATAAAACATTTTCAATGAGAATAGTAGAGTGATTACCTATGGATCCAATACCTTTAATGTGGCCTTTGGAGTTGTCACCAAATATCACTACTCCTCCACTTCTTGGTTTTAAGTCCATGAATCGACTGTTGTCTCCGGTCATGTGCCTCGAGCATCCACTATCAAGGTACCATGAATTTTGACTTTGGGCTTTGGCCTTGTAGCAATGCTCCCCCTACAAACAAATATATTAAGCTTTGGTTTTTGGTACCCAAATCATTTTGGGTCCACGAGTGTTAGCTCCCAAAAGCTTGGTTCCCTTAGGAATCCAAGGTGACAAAGCATCAACATTGTTAGACTTGGCGAGTTCCTTAGGAACCCATACACTTCTAATTTTCCTAGTTCTATTTTGCCTATGGAGGCCACTTTGTTTGTACTTATATATCTTTCTCCTAGGTTGGTTTGTTTTAGATTATTCACTTTTTTCATGTTTCACATTACCAACATTTTTGAAAGACTCATTGAGCTTGTTAAGCTCATCTAACACCTTTTGGTGTTCACTATTGCATTGAGAAATAAGATTATTTAGGTCTACGTTTTCATCTTGAAAGAATTTAAGTTCATCTTGTAAACCTAAGATCTTTTTCTCAAATTTTAAGTTAGCTTGAGAAAGTGAGTCATTTTTAGTATTTAATTCGAAAATAACCTTTTTATTTCTTATGACCGACTCTTTATATTTTTCAACTAACTCATCATATACCTCTTGTAACTCATCATAAGCATCATGCAATTCATCAAATGTAAAATCAAAAGATGATGAGTTAGAGGTTACCATGGAGGAATCCTCCTCAAGTGTCATGAGGAAAAGGTTGGCCACTTCATGTTCCTCATCCTCGGATGACTCCTCGTCACTCCAAGTAGCAAGTTTGGCTTTGAGCTTCTTCTTCTTCTCAAAGCCCTTCTTCTTGAGTTGAGGGTACTCCGAACGAATGTGACCGGGTTTTTTGCACTCAAAGCAAATAATTTGATCCCTCTCTTATTCTTTGTTTTTGGTTTTGAAGTCCATTTTTCGTTGAATCTTCCTTCCTCGGTTGGACCTCATGAATCGTGAGAACCTTTTGGCTATCATAGCCAATTCTTCTAGGTCAGCCTCCTCACTAGAAGTGTTCTCCTCATGTAGTGAAGCTTTGAGAGCTACTCCTATCGTCTTCTTCTTTTCTACCTTTAGCTTCTCCACTCTTCTCTCTTCTTTTTTCTTTTCAACTTCCCTTCCTTGCTTCATTATCTCACGAGTTAGGAGGGAACCCACTAGCTCATCAAGCTTGAGTGTCTTCAAATTTTTGGCCTCAATGACGGCGGTTCTCTTCCCATCCCAAGAGTAGCTTCCAGACTAGTTTGTCTTCCGAGATTATCTCTCTAAAACCTTTTAGCCCGTTGACGATTGTTGAGAAACGATCGAACATCTTTTACATGGTTTCGTCGGGCTCCATTTTGAAAATCTCACAGCTAAGATTGAGAATTCCAATCTTTGTCTCCTTCACATCACTTGTTCCTTCATAAGTGGTCTCTAGTGTATCCCACACTTCCTTGCCACATTCAATGGAGGAAACTTTGGAGTAGATGTCGGGACCGAAAGAGCAAAACAACATGTTAAGAACTTTATCATTGATTTGAATCTTCTTTCTCTCTTCTTCACTCATCTCATTTTTCTTCTTTAGCACAAATCTTCCTTTTTCGTCTCTTTTCATCGGAATATAGGGACCATCTTCAATGGCATCCCAAACTAGATAATCGTTGGATTTGATAAAGAGGCGCATCCAGTTCTTCCAAAATGGGTAGTTATCACCGTTGAAGAAAGGCGGTTTGGTGGTTGATTGAGACTCGTACATGCTTGACCTGGTGGTAGATGCCATGGCTTGGTTTTTGAATGATCACACTCTTTCTAGGAACTCCTCTTGTGGTTGTTAATCCTTCAAAGAGGTAGGCTCTAATACCAATTGTTGAGTGGATCAATGTAACAATGTAAGCCAAGAGGGGGTGAATTGCATTTTCAAAACTTTGGTGGTGGAATAGAAAAATAAAAATGATAGACAAGAGGATTTAGAGTGGTTCAAGTTCCAATCGAACTCTACATCCACTACCTTAGCTTCACTAAGGATTTTCCAACAATCAACTAATTTTTCTTCCCCTTTTCTAGGCTAAGGAGGTAACCGTTATAATATCGGTCAAATTTTCTACCCAAAATTTGACCCAATCCTCACTTGAAAATAAAAAGAAGATGAAGGATAAAACTAGTATCTCTGAATACAAAATATATACCTTTTACAAGCACTCAACCCAATTGAATAGATAAGAATGGGAATTACAAATTTCACAATTGGGGTTTACAAGAAATATTGGGATTTTAGCACAAATGCTTGGCTTTGATGTTTGAATAAGACTTATGAGTTCAATAGTTGTTGCTGAAGCTTTTAGAGGTCCGTTTTATACCTTCTCATTGAATTCTAGCCGTTGGGGTTGTTGCATTCATCAATAGAGCCGTTGGGATGTTATCTTCCCTCTATAAATGCAGTCTGCAACCACCCATTCCGAAACACCCGATTTTGTTTCGAAACAGACCAAAATAGAAAGAGTTGTTGGGGTGTAATAAATAGAATGTATCGAAACGGGCACAATAGTTTTGATACACTAAGAGCCCGTTTAAAAACTCGTTTTGAAACACTTTGCCACTATCAAAGCATGTATCGAACTGGCTTGAAAGTGTTTCGATACGCCTTAACGACAAGTATAAATTCAGTTGACAACTTCAACGGTCATATTTTTAAAACAAGTTTGAATTCCGTTTTGAAACGTTTGAGGTTGTTTCGATACTACCGAATCGAAACGGGACAAACCGTTTCGATGTTCTTCATCCGTTTCGAAACCCGTTACGAAACAGAGGTTATCAATTTCAAAACTGTTCCAGAACGCCCAAAGGCCGTTCCGAAACGGTAACTCAAAAGTCACTATTTTAGCTTGATAAACACATAGAAAATATATGACAAGTTGAGGTTTTGACTTAAACATTTTTCTTTGAATATATAGAGAGGTTTTGAGGACTTAAAAACTCGTTTTTTCTTTTTCAATTTAGTCCTTAAATTCTTTAGTTATATCAAAATCAATTTATCGATTTCACACTTTATATAGTGAAGGCTCGTAGGATTTTGTGCCCTAATGATTCTTTGAAGTCTTAGGAATATTCCCTAAGCATGTGGGGCACAATCAGACAAAAGGGGGCTCGCACATGTGGGCGATCAGTGTGTGCGCGTTACTTTGTCAATTTCTGCGCCCAGAATTGTTGTCCAAGTTGCTATAGCATTTTCCTTCCTTGATTTGCTTCAGCATCAGCTTCATCTACACAACACTACACCAGAAAATACCCTTCAAGCATCATCTAGTCTCATGAAATAAAGCCCAACCACCAACAAGTAGAGATACATTCAACTATATGCTCTAAATGCACCTACATGCTTTGAGATGACCTCTAGAACAAACAAATACTTAGGCAAAAAGGTGTAAAATAAAAGCATTTTGACAAGTCATCACACCCCCAAACTTAAGCTATTGCTTGTCCCCACGCAATGAAAAGAAAGAAACAAAGAAAATGATGTGGCAAAAATTTAGCTCGAGACCGATGCTATGTCAAAATTTCAACCCTCAGAAAGGTAAGGCTTTAATACTTAAGACAAAGTTGAGATTTTAAGAATGATTTCCTAGGGTCAGATACTTTGTTAGTGTGTGCGTGATTGCATACAATTTAGGCTTAACAGTGCTAGACAAGTTTATTAATAGAACTCAAGTTCATCCTAGTGTTTGAACTATTTTAGCTTAAGGTTTTACTCACATAAGTGAAATGTTTTTTTAAGAGGGGTGTCAGATCATCACAACTACCATCCCTCACTCTAGATAAGTAGGGAGCAAACCTCTCATCCCCAAGCTAGTAGGTAGAATCATCCTGTGACATTTTTCATTCACTCATTTGATGTTGCTGCCATTTATTTAGATTTTGTTTCAAGGCAGTGAAACACAAAGCGGAGTATCCCTCTATAATATGTCGTAGCATTTATTCACATTTTGCTATATTCTATTAGGCACAAGGGAGATTAGCTAAGCTCTTTTTTTTTTCTTTTTTTAAAGCTCATTTCAGTTCAATTTAACAAAGATAAGCAAAAGTTCTAAAAAAAATCTCTAACACTTTCAAACCTAAAAAGCATACAATCGTGTATCAAAACAAAGATTAAGCATCAAACCCTAGAATTTATTCTAGCTATCTAAATAGTCATACATCAATCCATAGCCATGAAAATATGTTCATCATTGGGTATCATTAACTTATTCATATAACTGTCATGGAGCAAAACAAAATGCCATAGCAAAATATTTGTTTCTGCCTATTAATGAAATGCAAATGCCTAACTAAAGGGCACTAACACCCCCAAACTTAAAGAGTACAGTGTACTCAATGCAACAAAATAAAATGATATGCAACTAACTAAATGAAATGCAAGGTTAAGAAGTACCTCACTTCTTTGTGATTGCGGTCTTCGTCACTTTGTGCTTGACTCCGGAAGATTTAAATGAGGCGATCAACGGTTCAACCTCATCTTGCTCCAGTGAAGGGGTCTGTTGTGGTTCAGCTAGGGTTCCTTGGTTGGTGGAACGTGTGTCGGATTCATTTCACTTGCGTGGTGTACTACAAACTCATCCGACAGTGCGCTTGCTTCTTTTTCTTATAGATGAGGTAGCGCTTGGAGTTTGTGTCGGTGATTGTGCTGGCCTAGAATGTGCAAGCTCATCATCCTCTAATCCAATTGCCACTGGGTTGACAGGCTCAACGTGAGTCTCCTTTGTTGGGGGAACTTTGGTAGGTTTTGTTGTTCTCTTTCTTTTCTTGGGTAGTGGGCTTGCTGTAGCATCTGTTTCTTGGTTCTGTGAGGAAGGTTGAGTCGTAGTAGGGCTCTTGTTGGGGACTGGCATCTTATAGGTGCTGGGAGGAGGTTCCTTTGCATGGGACTTTAGAGATTTCGGAAAGGCTGTGAAGTCTATGCTGATATAGGGTAGGATATCCTTGAAATAGTCATTCATAACATCATCTCTCTCCTTAACATACCCATTGAAAACGGCCTGGTCTTCACACATCTTTTCCACATCCTCTCGGAGACGATTGATTGAGGAATCTAAGGCAGCAATTCTTGCTGCAACAAATGTTTTCGCTCCTCCTGCTAGTGTTTGTGCTTGAGCATTCTCATCGTATCCTTTTGTAGAGGGGACCATTTCAGATGTGATAGGACCTTTCTATGAGTTTTTCCCATCAGCAATGGGATCTTCGAACACTCCTTTCTCTCGACAGAGGGCCGTGATGAGGTTGGGAAAGATGAGCGGACTAGACTTCCTTTTCAAACATGCATATACCTCATCCACAATAATTTTCCCCACGTCAACGAACCGTCTACTAAGAATAGAATAGAGGAGTAGGAGCCTTGGAATATTCACATTTTTCGTGTGAGAAGTTAGCATGAGCCTATTCTTGACAAAGTGGATCCAAATTTTTGCCTCTGGCTTGAGTCGTACTCGCTCCACTACTTTGCTTGATGCGTCTATGTTGGTGCCTTCAAAGCACAACTTCTAACACTTCCTTCAGAGTTTGTGGGTCGGCACTCTTGGTGAAAGGTGTGCGGTGATCCTCTAAAATTTCAAGCCAAAGAACTTGTTGATCTTGGCTGCAGTGAACTTGGTTTGGTCTCCACGCACGTAAACAACGGACTGTGTAGGACTGGTAAGATGGGCATAGAACTTTTGAAAAATGGGTATGCAACAGTTTTCATGGTGAGGAATGAAGGTAGCCCATTTGTGGTTTGCAACGACATCCAAGACATCCTTGTAGAACCCTTGTTCTACTTCAATTGTGAACTTGAAGCCTTGCTCTAGTAGCAATTTCCGATCTTACAGAGCTTGGAATTGTTCCTTGGCCTTGTCTTCTAAGAACTTCTTTATGACCACGGGCTTGGGTTTGCTACTGCCAGAGGCACCTTCTGCTCGCTTGCAACGCACCATTGTTAGGCAAAAAAGGGTGAATGTTTGTGAGATATGGGAGAAAAGTTTTGGTTAGTGTTTTTGAATGTTTGAGCGGTTTTGATAAAGATGAAGTGGGAGGGTCTTTTGGTTTTCTTTGTTTCGATGTGATGATAGAGGAAAGTAGTGGGAGTTGATGGGAGTTGAGGGGAGGTAACTGACATGAATTGAAAGAGAGAGAGCCTTGGGGGTTTGTGGGCGGCGTGTTTGTAAGGTAAGGACAAGGGGGTATTAAATGAAAAGGTGAAAAGTAGGAAAGAGAAAAGACCTAGGCAATAATTGCTAGGGTTTTCTTTAAATTAAAAGGTAAAGAGGTTAATTAATTTCCCCTCCTTTCGCCCTTTTTGAGCAGACCTCCTCTTGTGTTGGAAAAGCTTAATTGCTCATTCCTTATACCCTTTTAAAACAAAACCCTGATGTGTCGTTCAACCCTGACCTGCCACCTGCGTCCTTGGGGTGCTCAGATGCAAACAAACAAACCTGACATTGAGGTATAGGGAGCAAAAGGACAAATGGGATTAAAAACCTATAGTTCGAAATAAAAATAAAGATTAAAGTACAATATTTATAGACATAAAAACAAAAATGTTGTAGGAAAATAGAAAAGAGAAGGGGGTGGTTCAAACGGTTAAGCATCATGAAGGATGAAGGATGACTTATCGCACATGACTGGGGCTCCGTTGTACAGCTTCAGACGTTGTCTATTGACCTTGAATACAGTGTCATCATCAAGTTTCTTAATGTCCACCGCACCATGGGCATAGTCCTTTTGAACTAGGAAAGGACCTGACCATCGTGACTTTAGTTTCCCTGGAAAAAGCTTAAGTCTAGAGTTATAAAAGAGCACTTGTTTCCCTTCTAAGAAATGTCACGGAAAAAGTTGTTTGTCATGCCACTTCTTTCTTTTATCCTTGTATAAGCATGCATTCACATAGGCTTGAGATCTGAATTCTTCCATTTAATTCAGCTCTAAAAGCCTTCTTTCTCCAGCCAGTTGTGCATCCATGTTGTGCTTTTTAATGGCCCAATAGACCTTGTGCTCAAGTTTAACATGTAGATGACAAGCTTTCCCATAAACAAGTTTGAATGGTGACATTTCCAAAGGTGTCTTGTAGGTAGTATGGTATGCCCAAAGAGCTTCATCAATCTTAGGAAACCAATCCTTCCTTTTGGGTTAACCACTTTCTCAAGAATCTACTTGATTTCTCTATTCGAGAATTCAGCTTGACCATTAGTCTAAGGATGATATGATGTAGCAACCCTATGCCTCACACCATACCTCTGTAATGCTTTAGCAATCAGCTTGTTGTCAAAGTGGGTTCCTTCATCACCGATAATTGCTCGTGGAGCTCCAAATCTGATGAAGATATTCTTGTGAAGGAACTTCATCACGGTCTTGGAGTCATTCCTTGGAGTGGCAACTACTTCAACCCACTTAGAGACGTAGTCCACAGCCAAAAGAATGTATAGGTCTCCATAAGATAAGGAAAATGGTCCCATGAAGTCTATTCCCCATACATCAAAGAGTTAGACGTCCAAGATTCCTTGCAATGACATTTCATGCCTCCTAGAAATGTTACCCTTCCTTTGACAATGATCACATGATTGGAAAAATGCGTGTGCATCCTTGAAGAGAGTGGGCCAATAAAATCCCGATTGTAGGACCTTTGCAGCTGTCCTAGCTCCTCCAAAATGTCCACCACAAGGAGATGAATGACAATGGAAAAGTATCTCCTTGTGCTCTTATTCTGGGACACGCCTTCTAGTAATCTAGTCAGCTCATTGCTTGAATAAATATGGTTCATCCGAAAAATAGGATCTCGCATAATGCCAGAATTTTCTTTGTCCATGTCTATTCAAATCAGGAGGCAAAATACCACTAACGTGAAAGTTAACAATATCAACATACTATAGAATTGCTGCATCATATAGTATTTTCTCATCAGGGAATTCCTCCTTAATTTCCATTTCATCTTGTTTTTCCTTATTATTTTCTAACCTAGAAAGATGGTCGGCTACTTGGTTTTCACACCCTTTTCTATCCCTAACTTCCAAATAAAATTCTTGCAAGAGTAATATCCACCTAATAAGTCTAGGTTTAGCATCCTTTTTAGTCACTAAGTATTTAATAGCTGAGTGATCAGTGTGAACGATGACCTTAGTGCTTATTAGATATGACCCAAACTTATCAAAGGCAAATACAACAACCAACATTTTTTATCAATTGTAGTTTAATTAATTTGTGCATCATTCAATGTGCGACTAGCATAATAAATAACATGAAAGAGTTTACCTCGGCGTTGTTCAAGAGTTGCTCCTATCGCGTAGACACTTGCGTCACACATCAACTCAAAAGGTGAGCTCCAATCAGGTGGAACAACAATATGTGCTGAGGGAAGTTTCTCCTTCAGTTTTTTGAAAGCGTTGAGGCATTTTGCATCGAATATGAAGGTATGATTTTGCTGTAGCAAATTACATAGTGGCTTGGAGATCTTGGAGAAGTCCTTGAAGAACCTTCTATAGAAGCCAGCATAGCCCAAGAAACTCCTGGTGCTCATCACACTGGTGGGAGGAGGCAGCTTCTCAATCACCTCAATATTTGCTCTATCCACCTCAATGCCATTCTTCGATATTTTGTGACCCAAAATCGTTCCTTCGGTCACCATAAAATGACATTTTACCAATTCAACACCAAATCAGCTTCTTCACATTGCTTTAGCACTTTGGCCAAATTTCACAGGCATGAATCAAAATCTTCCCTGGATACTGAAAAATCGTCCATGAAGACTTCCAAAAATTCCTCAACCATATCTGAGAAAATAGCCAGCATACACCTCTGAAAAGTTGTTGGGGCATTGTAGAGCCCAAAAGGCATTATTCTGAAAGCATAGGTACCATACGGACATGTGAATGTCGTCATTTCTTGGTCCTCAGGTGCTATAGCAATCTGATTGTACCCTGAGTATCTGTCAAGGAAACAATAGAATGCTTTGCCTGCCAATCTATCTAGCATGTGATGGATGAATGGGAGAGGGAAATGGTCCTTCTTGGTCGCTTTGTTGAGCTTCCTATAGTCCATGCAAATCCTCCATCTTGTTGCCGTCATTGTTGGTAACAATTCATTCTCATCATTACTCATCATGGTGATGCATGTTGAGTATATAAAAGTTCTATATTTTACCCCTCATTTACCAGTATTTCTGCTGCATTCAAGTATATTTCATTGCATTTAGGATAAATTCCTACATATACATCACAATTAGATAAAATGGCACAGTTGCTACTGAATTTGGTCACTTTTGCTGGTATCTATTGTGGTAGACTCAGGGCGGCAAAGAAGAAGAGCTGGAGCACAGGACTGGAGTCGAGGAGCAAAAAGCTACCGTGGCCACTGTCGTGGCAGCCATGACGACAACATTGGTGATGCGGAAGATTAAAGCGGAGATCGATAGATAGAGGATTTCAAGCCGGTCTGTCGTGGACCACTCCTATATTTTTCTGAACCATGAGGTAGAATGAAGGCCGAGCCCAAAGTCCAAGGAAGAAACTCAAGGCAAGAAAAGAGGACGAATTAAATGCATATACTCATAAGATTTAATCTCCAATAGAGTTGTACTTTAGTTGAAACTTGTATTCTTGCCATATTAGAAAACTTATACCCAAGGCCTATATAAAGGTATGTAACTCGACCTATGAAGGAAAATCTCATTCATAGTCGTATTCCCCAAAAACCTTGTCGTTTTCCCCTCTTCATCATGTTCAAAACCCCCTAGGGCTAAAGGTTGATTCTGTAAAGTAGTTGCAAGAATTGTACTGTTTAGAAATTTTCTGTTCAAGCAATAAAAACTTCAAGTTTATTTATTCTAGTTTTCACATCTCGCAAGAGTACGGGAGAGCATTGTGAGGTTATCTATTAGTTTGACATCGGGAGAGTCAAGCATACGAACGGAGTAAAAACACATTTTCTAGTTTATGGTTAAACCATCTCGACTTAGGGATAAGTACGAGGTTAAGTGGCTAAGAAAGAATCCAACAACATTGGTGTTAAGCCTTCGATTAACGTCGGGAGGTAACATCTAAGAAGTGTTCATCAACAGAACTTGGGCCTAGGGATAGGACAAGTCATAGTAGGGATTCTTGCCAAACTTAAACTGCAGAGTTGTGTGATCGCTGCTGCGACATCAACAGACTTCTGCCGCAATAGGTGCTACCGCGACAAGGACGACGACAGAAAATAAATTCTTTGACTGTGCAACACCTGCACTATCGAGCAAATCAATACCTGCCTATTTCTTAAACCCGATTCGTTTATCTCTTACTTTATTTGCTTCTCAAGATTACTTCCCAAATAATTTAAACTCTTTCTTTCTCTCGTGCATCAACTCTAGGATAAAGCTATTTCCAGTCCCTGTGGAGACGATATCAAATACTCCAAGTATCACTTTACTACTTGCGTCGTGTAAACTTGCACTATTTGTGATAGGACTTTTGACATGCAACAAGTTATTGGCGCCGTTGCCGGGGACTGGCAACATATCTTTACCCTTACTCTTACTACACTTTTTCTTTTTAATTTTTCTGTTTTCCTTGATATTATTTACCATGTGCTTTTTACAAGGCTTTCTGTTTGCTTATGCGTAGATCTAGACGAGGCAAAGAAACTGAGTACGAACTAGACCTTGAAATCGAACACATGTACAACCTTAAAAACCAAGTCCGACTCTTGATAGCAAGAAACGACTATCTAGAGGAACAGCTAGAAGCAATGCAGAACAACAGGTAGAGGATAACCAAGGGGCTATTAGAAATCCTCCCCATGATGCACGGAATGGACGTCATGCCGCTGCCGCACGACAGTCCTGCCGCGATTACATGGTCAATGACCATGTTGAACTGGAGAATACCTTGCCAGACGTGGAAGCTGAGCATTTCGAGCTGAAACCTGTTATGTTCAGCATGATAATTTCCGCTGGTCAGTTTAGTGGTGCTCCGGTTATTTCCTCATTCACTGAGAGACAAAGCTAAAACTTGGTGGAATAAACTAACGTCGGGTTCAATACGAACTTGGGCAGATCTCTCTCGTGAATTTTTATCTCGTTTTAATCCTTCTCATTTATTTGAGAGATTGCATAACGAAATTGCTACTTTTCAACAGGAAGATGACAAACCAATGCACGAGGCATGGGATAGATTTACAACTATTCTAAGGAACTGCCTGATGCATGTATTCCCCATGTGGAATCAGGTCGTTAAATTCTACAATGCTGCCAATACACACACTCATATGAGAATAGATTCAGCAGCAAATGAGCTATTATTGGATAAGGAACCATACGAGGCAATGATAGTGTTGAAAAACCTAGCAAAGAATGATGAGCAATTTCCTACAGCTAGGAGAGGGGGCAAAAGAGGGATAACTATAAAGGATTATGAAGCTGACAATTCCCTGAAATCACAGGTTGCATACCTCACAAAGGTGGTGGAAAATCTACAGAAGAAAGATTCTAAACCTGTATATGCAGCAGAAGAAGTATGTGAGACTTGTAGTGGGAACCACAGTTCGGAAGACTGACCTTTACAGCTTGAAGAAGGGATGTATGTTGGGAATTACAACAAGCCAAGAAACTACGACCCCAACAATTACAATCCCAACTGGAGAAAAGATCCCAAGTTTTATTGGAGCAATCCAAACAATGCACTGAATCCTCAAATGCAGAACAACCAAAACCAAGGGGCACCCAGAATCCTGTCGTGACAGCAGCCACAAAAGCAGCACCAACAGCCACAGGCAGCCGCACCTAGTATACTGGAGCAGACATTGGCAACATTCATGTCACAGACAGTAGCTTAGATGGCAAACATGGATCAATTTGTCAAGAAAAATGAGTCATTCATGGACAAGATAGAGATGACGATGACAAATCATGAGGCTACCCTGAAATCGTCGGAGACACAAATGGGTCGGGTTTCCCAGCATATCAAGCCAAGGAAAAACGGAGGATTTCCTAGTGATACTGAGGTCACTAGAAAACCCACACATGAGCAGTGTAAAGCAATCACAACTAGGAGTGGGAAACAATTACAAGGTCCGGAGATGAAGACCATACCAAGTGAGGAACCAACTTTAGAATTACCTGCCGAGAACAGTGTGCCGGAAGAGGAAGAACAACCTGCTGTCGATACTCCTACCACGGAAGCAGAAGGGACAGAGGAGAAAGAAAAGGATGCTGAAGAACCTAAACCTCCTCAGATCTGAATACCATGTGAAGGACGTCTTGAAGATTACCGTCCTCCACCTCCTTTTCCACAGCGGTTACAAAAACAGAAACAAGAGTACTAGCTGAAAAAGATTTATGATATTTTTAAGCAGGTGCACATTAATATACCGCTATTAGAGGCCATAAAGCAAATGCACAGTTATGCGAAATTTCTCAAGGACACTATGTCAAAAAGGTCCAGACTTGGGGAATTCGAAACGGTAAAAATGACAGAAGGATCTTGGGAGCTTCATCATACCGAGCATAATTGGTGAAAAATTTGTGGGTAAGGCACTTTGTGATCTAGGTGCTAGCATAATTTTAATGTCAAAATCTGTATTTCAGAAATTAGGTATTGCACGAGCACGACCGACAACAGTCATACTGCAGCTGGCAGACCGCTCTTACGTACAACCACAAGGGAAGATCGAATACATTCTAGTAAGAGTTGATAAATTTATTTTTCCTGTTGACTTTCTTGTTTTAGATTGTGAATCAGATGTAAACGCACCGATCATCCTAGGGCGACCCTTCCTAGCCACTAGAAGAACTGTGATCGATGTGGAGAAAGGAGAACTGACCATGAGAGTAAATGATCAAGAAATCTAACTCAATGTTCTCCAAGCAATTAAACATGCTGATGTAGAAGAAGAGTGCAAGGCCATCACTAAAGTAATCCTTGACCAACCCCTCATCAAGTTGAGCTGCCATGACATAAAGTCTGGTCACTACCACAGTAGTCATCTAGAAGACTATCACGGCAGCAACGACGACATTGACTCCTCCGATTCAGAAATATCTGACAATGAAGGTCATGAGGAGGTAAATTGGATAGGCAATCATCCAGGTAAGTTCTTCGAGCCTCTTAATTATACCTCGAATGAACATATAATCCAAAAGCCTTCAATTGAAAAGTCACATGTTCTAGACCCTAAGCCCTTTCCAGGGAAGCTTAAATACGTCTTTCTTGGTTTAAATGATATGTTGCCCATAATCATCTCTTCCAAGTTAATGCAGAAACAGGAGCAGCAGCTAATCAGAATGCTACAGTGTAACGCCCGGGTTTTGGGCTTAGAAGTTTGGGCATTGACCGGTTTGGTCAAAGTGCTGTTCGAATCTAAAAAGGTGAAATTAGGAAAGCCTAGTTCGGGTTGCATTAAAAATATGGAAAAATGTTCTAAAATTATCTTTTAATATATATAAGTGAACTGTTTAATCAATTTTACAAAATGAGGTTTGGAAGGGTGACATTTTGGCTAGTGACCAAAATGTAATTTTTGAAAGTTGCGTGACTATTTTAGAAAGGACTGAAACTTTGAATCTTTAAGGAGCTATTTACCCAAAGGGAGTTTCTCCAGATTTTTCTAAGATATTTTAAGGTTTAATTCTGATTTTAAAGCATAAGAAAAGAGGAGGGAAATCATTTTGGCTATTTTTGTAACTAACTTTCTATTTTCTCAATTTTCCTTTCTCTCATTTTCTCTCAACCCAAACACTTTCTCTCCAGAGAATTTCTTCTGATTTTGTCACCTAAATCTCTTCTTTCAACTCTCTTTTGATTCCTAATCATCATATCTACAAAACCTCACTATTTGCTACTTGATTCATCAAGCTTTTTGGTTCCAAAAGAGGAGAAACTCAAGTTTGGAGGTAAGAACGTCCTTCTCCTCTAAACTATCAGTTCTTTACTGAAATTCCTAAGTTCTCAATCCTTAATTGATGTTTTATAAATGGCTTTTAAAGTTATGAAATGGATCTTGGCTTAAATTGCAAGATTTGGTGATTTTTGGTCAATTTTCGTTAGATCTGTTAAAGCTGTGATTTGAGATGTGTTTTTGATGATTAATGAACATTAATTTGATATGGAATTGAGTTTTGATCAATGCAATCCCGGATAGGTTGAATTTCCTAAGTTTAGCTTATGATTCTTGGATGTTTTTGAGGTGATCTTGTGGATCTGATGTTGCTGGAGGTATAAGTATGTTAATAGGTTCTTTTTTAGATGTTAAATGATGTTAAAGGATGTTTGGTTTTGATGGTTTATGGCTGGGCTTTGTTGAGGAGTTGTTTGGAGGCATTTTCGGTTGTGTTGGTGGCCGAAAATGGAGTGTTGATGAGAGCAGCGAGTTTAGGTGCTTTCATTGAAGCTATTAATGCATGATGATGCATTAATCCTCTGCTTTGATGTGTTTAAAACAGGGGAGTCATCTTTGGATCCAAGTGGTGGTGATCCGGAAGCTTGATTTGTGCTTCGGCGAGGGGCGAGGTGGAATCGGTGAGTGAAAATGGGTTTTCAGCTTTGAAACCAATGTCTTGGGAGCTTAGTTTAAGTCTAAACAACTTTACTAAGCTCAAGTGTAAGTTTTCGGAAAAACTCTCTAGTGGTGGCCATGGTTTGATTGTTGTGCAATGTGGTTTATTGCATGTTTTAAATTCTGTTTTGAAAGCATGATTTAGCATGGTTATTGCTGATTTTGTAAGCCATATGTGGAAGGAAGCTCAAGGTAAGAGTTCCTTGTTTTTGAACATTGATTAAAGGTGGTTTGATGCTTTAAAATGCATGATGAATATGGCTTGGTTTAATGCTTTAAAACAGTGGATTATTTGATGATAATGATGTATATTGGCAAATGATGTTTTGAAAAAGGTTAAGGTCACTAAGGTGGTTAAAAGTCCTTGAGTGAGCCTTGTGGATTCTAAGAACTTCATGGTGGTTAAAAGTCCATGATGATTCTTGTTAAGGTCACTAAGGTGGTTAAAAGTCCTTGAGTGAGCCTTGTTACTTAAGAACATCAAGGTGGTTAAAAGTCCTTGGATGGTTCTTGTTAAGGACACAAAGGTGGTTAAAATTCCTTGTGTGGTCCTTGCCATGGTGTTTAAAAGTCCATGGGCCAAGGTGTTTAAAAGTCCTTGGGGCCAAGGTGTTTAAAAGTCCTTGGGAAGAACACGAAGGTGGTTAAAAGTCCTTGCGTGGTTCTTGATTATTATAAGATCACAATGGTGTTTAAAAGTCCATGTGTGAGTCTTATGTTGAACTTGTTTATAAAAGATGAAACTTATCACTTGTGGGCAATATGACATGAATTGATATGGAAGCATGTGTTGCTTGTTTAAATTGCTTTTGAGCATGTCTAAATGGTATTGAAAGTATGTTTTGCAAATGAGTTTTACAAATGCATTATTGAGTGGTTTAATGAACATTCCTCACTAAGCTTTTGCTTACGCTCTCTTCCGTTTTCTTAAACCAATAATGCAGATCGTTAAGGTACTTGAGGGCAGCAAGGAAGGCAAGCAATCAAGAGGAAGTTAAGCTCAAGTATGGAAGGTTTTCTTAAACACTTAAGCTTTTGGCAATTTGGCAATGGGGGACCTATGTGTATGTTTTGGGAGAGGTTTTGGACTCCCTAAGTATGTTTAATATGTGTGGAAATGCTGGTTTTGTAATTGGCTTTTACATGTTTGAATTGGAAGTTTTATGCTTGAATGGTTGGCTTGTGTAGGAAGCATGCCTATAGAATTTGGGGCTTTTCTTATACGATGTTAATATGTTGATTGGTTGGTGCAAATATGTCTCTCACATGTTGAATTTCATGCTGGTAAAGTTTGGTGGCAATTGGAGCATGATTGGTTGTTTAATTGCATGTTAAAGCATGCATTTTGTTGCAATCTGTGCAGGGTGTTCCGGAACAGTGCCTACCGTTTCGGAACGGGTGCCCTAAATCAGCCCAGGCGTCCGAAACGGGAGAGATTGTTCCGAAACGGAAAGGCCACTGCCAGCCCGTGTTTCGGTACGCGTTGCGGAACGGCCCCGCGTTTCGAAACAGGCTCTTCCCGTTTCGGAACACGTGACCGTTGGGGGCTGACATTGGTAGTTAAATGTTTTGGAAAGTATGCATTTTGGTCCTGAATCTTGTTTGTGCAATTGTATGAGTTTGGGATGTCCGTTTGAGCTGAAATTTGACAGAGAAGCATGAAACCTGACTAATTTCAAGATGGTAATTTTAATTTGGATGAAGTCCTTATGATTTATAGAATTTACAATTTGGTTCCTAAAGTTGTAAAATTGTTCATTTGGGTCCCTGTTTGATCTCTGATATTTGTGATCTTTGAGTATGATGTTTGTATGATCACCATTAGGGTTAATGAGCATCTAGACAAGTTTAAAAAGAAAAAAAATGGTCGTTAATCAAGGTTGACTTTCGGGTTGACTTTGGTTTTCCCCGTGTGACTTTCTTAATTCGGGTCAACCATCTAGGCCGGGTTAAGGGGTTTACATTTGGTGGTATCAGAGTTGAGTTCTCGAGTAATTGGGAAAGAATGTGTGCATGATTGAAGTGTGTATGCTATGTATGCTTGACTGATTGAAAGCATGTTCAGTGGTTTGAGAATTTGATGCAATCGAGTTGTATGCTGTGATGTAGCATGTTGTGGGTACCCATTGCCAAATCAAAGCTAAGTAATGATGTTGATTTTGAATGAAATTGAGCTTAAGTACTTGGATTGCTTACCTTGCTGGGCCTGACTTGTTTTATTTGCATTGTTAATCAAGGTTGACTTTCGGGTTGACTTTGGTTTTCCCCGTGTGACTTCCTTAATTCTGGTCAACCGTCTGGGCCGGGTTAAGGGGGTTACATTTGGTGGTATCAGAGCTGAGTTGCGAATGCTTGGGGAAAACGGTAAGATGTTGTGATGCGTGCTTGATGTTTACCTTGTTGTGTGGTTGAAAGCTGGTTGAAACACGTGTTTCAGAGCAAGTTAATGATGTTTGTAAGCATGCTTTATGGTTATGAATCTTGGTTGAGCTTATGTGGAATTGTGCAAATGTTGAGAGCTGGTTTTATGCATGATGAAAGTGTAATGAGTATGTTATGTTGATAATATGTTGTTGCAAGTGGATGGTGTTTGGTGTAAGCATGATCGAATATGTTGTTTGATATGCTTGATGTTGTGATATCCATGTTGTGATGACTGTTATGTCATGTAAAGGGGAGGATTCGGGATACCCATTGCCTTATTATTATAGCTATTGTGTTATTTTGGAGTTGGAGTTTGAATCCTTGCTTAAAGCTGGTCTAACTGGTTTGTTTGCTTTGTTGTGAATGTTTGTTGTTGTTAGTAGTATGGCAAAGTCGATGATAGAATGGCAGTTGGGTGAGATGGTTGCTGCCTTGGGGCAGGTTGTTAAGGCATGGAATTCACCCTTTTGTAGAGGTGTTTCGTCTCAGTCTTCTGTGCCTGGAGTTGAGGTGGTAAGGCAAGGGAAAGAAGTTGGTTCTGTGGTGAAGAGTTCATCACCTGTTGTTCAGGAGGTGTTGGGAACATCTCAGGCTGTGGTAACGGTAAAGTCAGTGGATGTGCTGGCTATGGGATGTGTGGGTTTTAGGAAGCAGCGTTTGTTGGATTTGGGTGCTGTGGAGTATCATGGTTATACACCGGGGATGTTTGAGGCTTGGTTGGCCAGTGTGATTCTGATCTTGGATCAGGAAGGCTGTGATTATGCCTGTAAGTTGGGGAGTGTTGTTTCTCTAATGTTGGAGGATGCGTGTGCCTGGTGGACATCTGTGGCGGTGGCGTCACATATCCATGATATTGACTGGGATTTCTTTGTATCTGCCTTTTATGAAAGGTATCTTGGAGAGAAGTTTCCAAGGGTTAAGCAATGTGACGGTAGTCCTGTTATGGAGCAAGTGTTGCTTGAGCAAGGAGTGGTTGTTCAGCTACCTGTGTGTGACCGTTGTGAAAGGCACCATGTTGGAGGTTGTTGGGGCGCGGGTGCTTGTTGGAATTGTGGTTCCAAAGTGCATGTGAAGCGTGATTGTCCTCTTGGGGTGAAGTCAGCTTCAGTGATAGCCAAAGGATCTCTGAAAGTTCGTGGGCGCGGCCGAGGCAAGGTTCAGAGGTGGCAGAAAGAGCAGAAGGTTGTGAAGAATTTGGGAAATGAGAATTGCTGGAAATGTGGGTCTGCTGGTCACATGAGGCGTGATTGTTTGATGTTGGCTCGGAATAGCCAAGGTTCTTTACCGCAAGGAGTTGATGGTGACCCTGGTGTGTTAGCTGGTGCTGCAGTGGTGTGGCAGGAGGATGATGATGCCGCGAGGAAGAGAGCTCGTCTGATGAAGCTTCAGGGAGTTGTTGTGTTTTCAGGTAACCTTGTTAAGTAATCTTTGCTCTAGTTACCTTAGTTTGGTTTCTATTGGTTTTTCCTTGCGTGGTAGGTTTAGTCTTGTTGCTAGCATGTTTGGGGTAATGGAAGTTGTTTGGGAACATCTTGGGTGTGAAGAAGGCTTAGTGAGAATCTTGTGGTTAATGGTTGTTGGTATGATGGAGTTAGATAAGTTAGGAGTGAGTTGGGAAGTTGTTTTTAGACGGATTTGAGGATGTTATTGGAGGGTGTGAACTGGCATTCATGCACAGTTAAAATCATTGTTATACGCTATATTATATATGTGTTGGTCCATGCATACATGTGGCATGACATTAGAGGTTTTGCATACATGTACATCAGGCATGATAGGGCATGTTGGTGATCATGCATACGACGTTCACACTCGCTAGTAACTAATCGAATCTGTTAGTATGGTGGTTGGGTTAGGTTGGATGATGGGTTTTTAGAGGTTGTTTTGGCGCTGAGTGGGAGTTAGAAGTAATATTACGCTAGTTGCTAGAATAGCGAGGGTGGTATGGCATGTGGGTGGAAGGATAGTGCTTGATGCTTAAAGAGTTTAGTGGTTGGGTGGTGAGGAGTACCGGTTGAAGTAGAATCGGTTAAGTGGTGTGAATAGTTAAAAGGAAGTGGTAGTT
Organism: Hibiscus tridactylites; assembly: GCA_958450335.1. Classification (NCBI taxonomy): domain Eukaryota; kingdom Viridiplantae; phylum Streptophyta; class Magnoliopsida; order Malvales; family Malvaceae; genus Hibiscus; species Hibiscus tridactylites. Next base: position 49,120,304 of record OY288266.1, read on the forward strand.
CCTTGGTGCTAGTGATGTTGCAGTTTTGTGGTTGTGTTTCCAAGTGCTGAGGTAGCTTAGCATTTAAGTTATTGTGGAAGGGTTGTGTTGGTAAGTGTTGGTTCTTAGCAACCTTTGAGGAGTTGAGGAGTTGTTATGTATGTTTAGGTTGAGTGATGTTCTGGTGAGGCAAGTGTTGTGGTCAAGCTTGTGGTGGTTAAGCAATGAAAGATCTAAGGCCAGTGTTGTTGGAAAAGATTCTTGTGAGAAGTGGTTGGCTGGTTGTGAGTATGTGAACTTCTTTTGAAGTCAGCTGGTGGTGTGTGGAGCAGCTAGCGGAGTAAAGTTGGGGTTGTGATGTAAATTTTGGTTTGTGGGTGAGTAGTTCTGGTGGGTCGTTATGGTAATGATAGCGGCAGATGTGAAGGATTGTCAGCTTTTGTTGAGGGGTTTTGGTAAGCAGTTGATGTTTAAGAATTTTTGCTTGTTGGGAAAATCCTTGGAAGAGGTTTGGGAGTTGGAAGAGTGTTAGAAGCAAAGAAGTTTGCATGGTGGCTGATTTGGATTGGTTGGTGTCACTGTGTAAACCAGTCTTGGAAGTTGTGTGTTACAATGATGTGTGCTGTAAAAGTTGAAGTTTTCAGGTTGATGTTGGGGCTGTGTACAGTCTGGAAATGTGAAAGGGCAAGTTGTGGTGATCTTTGTGTGTGCTGGAATTTTGTGAACAGCATGCGGTGGTGTTGGGTTCGGTGGAGTTTTGTGTGGAAAGTGTTCAGTGGTGGTTGAGGCTTTTGTGTTACCTTGTTTGTTGCTTTGAGAAGGTTGTGGTTCCCTTTTCGCCAGTTGAAATTTCGAGGACGAAATTTCCTAAGGGGGGGAGAGTTGTAACGCCCCGGTTTTGGGCTCAGAAGTTTTGGGCGTTGACCGGTTCGGTCAAAGTGCTGATCGAGTATATAAGAGTGAATTTAGGAAAGCCTAGTTCGGGTTGCATTAAAAATATGGAAAATGTTCTAAAATCATCTTTTAATATATATAAGTGAACTGTGAAATCAATTTTGGAAAATGACGTTCGGAAGGGTGACATTTTGGCTAGTGACCAAAATGTAATTTTTGAAAGTTCAGTGACAGTTTTATAAAGGATTGAAACTTTGAATCTTTAAGGAGGTATTATTCCAAAAAGTGTTTCTCCAGATTTTTCTAAGATATTTTGAGGTATTATTCTGATTTTTAAACATAAAGAAAGAGTAGGGAAAGCCATTTTGACTATTTCATAACTAACTTTCCATTTTCTCTCAATTTTCCTTTTCTCTCATTTTCTCTCAACCCAAACACATTTCTCCAGATTTTCTCATCAGATTTTGTCACTCAAATCACTCATTTCAACTCCCTTTTAATTCCTAAACATCACATCAACAAAACCTCTCAATTTGCTAGTTGATTCTTCAAGCTTTTTGGTTCCAAAAAGGGAGAAACTCAAGTTTGGAGGTAAGAACGTCCTTCTCCTCTAAACTCTCAGTTCTTTACTGAAATTCCTAAGTTCTCAATCCTTGATTTGTGATTTGTTAAAGGCTTTTCAATTGAAATCTTGATTTTGGCTTAAAATGCAAGATTTGGTGATTTTGGTGGAATTTTCGTGTGATCTGTTTGGGCAGTGTTTTGAAGTGTCAAATTGATGTTAAATGAATGCTAAATTGATTAGAAGTTGAGGTTTAATTAATGCAATCCCGGATAGGTTGAATTTCCTAAGTTTGGCTTGAGTTTTTGGTTGTTTTTGGAGTGTTTTGGTGATCTGTTATACCTGGAGGTATAAGGACGTGTTTGTGATCATTTTGGATGTTAATTGATGTGTAAAAATGTTTAGAAGTGATGCATCTTGGCTGGGTTAAGTTTTGGAAGTGTTTGGAGGTGATTTCGGTTGTGTTTGGTAGCCGAAATGTTGATTTTGTGATGAGCAGCGAGTTTGGTTGTGTTGCTGCTGTTCTTAATGCATAATGATGCATTAATCCTCTGTTGTTATGTGCTTGAAACAGGAGAGTTTGATCCGCGAGCTTTAGAGGTGGTGCGGAAGGTTTCGGATGCTTGGAAAGCTTGTTGGCTAGCCTTGTTTTGTGTATCGGTGAGTGAAGTTGGGTTTTCAGCTTTTAAACCAAGGTTTGAAGGTTTCGGGAGCTTAGTTTAAGTCTAAACAACTTTGCTAAGCTCAAGTGTAAGTAAATGGATTTCTTTCTTGGTTTGTGTTATGAATTGGCTTTTTAGGCAATTGTGGTTGAAGTTTGAAATGCAAGGGTTTTGCATGATTTAAATTCTGTTTTGAAAGCATATTTTAGCATGGTTTAATGCTGGTTTTGAAGGCCATATGTGAAGGATGCTCAAGGTAAGAGATCCTTGGTTTTATACATTGAAAATGTGGTTTTGATGCATGGTGTTGCATGATGTTTAATGGCTATGTGTAATGTTTTAAAACAATGAACTAATGATGGTAAATGATGGTTTTTGCATTATGGTTATGCATGTGAATCATTGGACTAATGTGGTAAGGTGGTTATATTGGCAAGTGATGTAAGTGGTTCTTGGTTCTTTGATCGAATATAGTTAGCCAGCTATAGGATTGGGTGCACCGTGAATTAAGTCGCCTTGGAGGTGGAGTGGTTAAGTGTGAACCGGCAAACTCCCTTCAAGTATCCTAACGAGATGGTTAAGGTCATAATGGAGGTTGAATGCCCATTCGAGGACCTTGGTTAAGCAAAGGTTATATGGTGGTTAAAAGTCCATATATGGGAACCTTGTGCTTGTTAAGATCACAATGGTGGTGTAAAGTCCATGTGTGGATCTTGTGTAGGGTGTCCCGGATCTCGTTAGTGATGTCATACAACTACCAATTGGTGAATGCAAAGGTTGTATGGTGGTTAAAAGTCCATACATGGGAACCTTGTGCATGTCAAGGTTGTATGGTGTTTGAAAGTCCATACATGGGAACCTTGGGAAAAGTCAAGGTTGTATGGTGTTTAAAAGTCCATACATGGGAACCTTGGGAAAAGTGGAGGTTGTATGGTGTTTGAATGTAATGCCCCGGTTTTGGGCTTAGGAGTTTTGGGCGTTGACCGGTTTGGTCAAAGTGTTGTTCGAATCTAAAGAGGTGAAATTAGGAAAGCCTAGTTCGGGTTGCATTAAAAATATGGAAATTTTTTCTAAAATCATCTTTTAATATAATTAAGTGAACTGTGAAATCAATTTTGGAAAATGAGTTTTGGAAGTGTGACATTTTGGCTAGTGACCAAAATGTAATTTTCGAAAGTTTGGTGACTGTTTTGTAAAGGGTTGAAACTTTGAATCTTTAAGGAGCTATTTACCCAAAGGGAGTTTCTCCAGATTTTTCTAAGATATTTTATGACTAAATTCTGATTTTAAATGATATTAAAAGTGGAGGGAAAGCCATTTGGCTATTTTGGATATTTTTGCAACTAACTTTTCTCAATTTTCTTTCTCTCATTTTCTCTCAACCCAAACACTTTCTCTCCAGAGAATTGGATCTGATTTTCTCACCTAAATCCCTCCTTTCAACTCTCTTTTGATTCCTAATCATTGTATCTACAAAACCTCTTCATTTGCTACTTGATTCAATAAGGTTTTTGATTCCAAAAAGAGGAGAAACTCAAGTTTGGAGGTAAGAACGTCCTTCTCCTCTAAACTATCAGTTCTTTACTGAAATTCCTAAGTTTTCAATCCTTAATTGAAGTTTTATTAAAGGTTTTTAAGTGGTGAAATGGATCTTGGCTTATAATGCAAGATTTGGTGATTTTTGGTGATTTTCGTTAGATCTGATTAATCTGTGATTTGAGATGTGTTTTTGATGTTAAATGAACTCTAAATTGATAAGGAATTGAGTTTTGATTAATGCAATCCTGGATAGGTTGATTTTCCTAAGTTTAGCTTGTGATTCAAGGTTGTTTTTGAGGTGATCTTGTGGATCTTATGTTGCTGGAGGTATAAGGATGTTAATAGGTTGTTTTTAGATGTTATATGATGTTAAAGGATATGTGGTTTTGCTGGTTTATGGCTGGGCTTTGTTTAGAAGTGGTTTGGATGCATTTTCGGTTGTGTTTGGTGGCCGAAAATGGAGGTTGGATGAGAGCAGCGAGTTTAGGTGCTTTCATTGAAGCAATTAATGCATGATGATGCATTAATCCTCTGCTTTGATGTGTTGAAACAGGGGAGGCATCTTTGGATCCAAGAGTTGTTGATCCGAAAGCTTGATTTGGAGCTTTGGCTTGAAGCAAAGTGGAATCGGTGAGTGCGTGTGTATGAATTGGGTTTTCGGCTTTGAAACCAATGTCTTGGGAGCTTAGTTTAAGTCTAAACCAATTACTCTCTAGTGGTGGCCATGATTTTGTTGTGATGCAAAGTGGTTTATTGCATGTTTTAATTACTGTTTTGGAAGCATGATTTAGCATGGTTTTTGCTGATGTTGTAAGCCATATGTTGAAGGAAACTCTAGGTAAGGGTTCCTTGTTTTTGTACATTGGTTAAATGTGGTTTGATGCTTTTAAAATGCATGATGAATATGGCTTGGTTTAATGCTTAAAAATAGTGGATTAAATGATGAAAATGATGTATATTGGCAAGTGATGTTTTAAAAAGGGTTAAGGTCATTAAGGTGGTTAAAAGTCCTTGAGTGAGCCTATTTACTTAAGAACATCAAGGTGGTTAAAAGTCCTTGGATGGTTCTTGTTGCGGACACTAAGGTGGTTAAAAGTCCTTAGGTGATCCTTTCCATGGTGTTTAAAAGTCCATGGGGCCATGGTGTTTAAAAGTCCATGGGGCCAAGTTGTTTAAAAATCCTTGGGGCCAAGGTGTTTAAAAGTCCTTGGGGTGAATCAAGCTATGGACACAAAGGTGGTTAAAAGTCCTTGTGTGGTCCTCTTTCATGGTGTTTAAAAGTCCATGGTCAAGGTGTTTAAAAGTCCTTGGGGCCAAGGTGTTTAAAAGTCCTTGGGAAGTTGATGAACTTTTTTTAAAGAAATGGAATCTATCACTTGAGCTAATATGACATGTTATGTTGTTATGAAGTATGTGATGCTTGTTTTAAGTATGCTTTTGAGCATGTGCAAAGGTTGATTTAAAGCATGATTTGTAAATGTTTTTAAATGCATTATTGAATGGTTTTTAAGAGCATTCCTCACTAAGCTTTTGCTTACGCTCTCTTCCGTTTTCTTAATTCAATAATGCAGAGCATTAGAGAACCTTGAGGGCAGCAAGGAGGGCAAGCATTCAAGTGAAAGTAGAGCTCAATGTATGGAAGGTTTTGTTAGTACATTTTAGCTTTTGGTAATTTGGCAATGGGGGACCAATGTGTATGTTTTGGGAGGTGTTTGGAACTCCCTAAGTATGTTGAATGATGATAAGAATGCTGGTTTTTGTATTGGATCATTACATGCTTGTTTTGGAAGTTTGTGCTTGAATAGCTAGCTTGTGTAGGAAGCATGCCTATAGATTTGGGGCTTTTTGCATATGATGTTGTTTTGATGATTTGATGATGCTTATAAGTCTTATATATGTTGAATTGCATGCTTGTAAAGTTTGGTAGTATTTGGAGCATGTTTGAATGATCAATTTCATGTTAAAGTGTACATTTTGCTGCAATCTGTGCAGGGCGTTTCGGAATAGTGTGCACCGTTTCGGAACGGGTGCCTTGAATGAACCCAGGCGTCCGAAACGGTAGGCACCGTTTCGAAACGGTTTGGCCTCTGCCAGCCCGCGTTCCGGAACCCGTTGCGGAATGGCCCGTGTTTCGAAACGGGGTCTACCTGTTTCGGAACGGTCGACCGTTGGGGGCTGACATTGGCAGTTATATGTTTCGAATTGTTTGCGTTTTGGTCCTGAAACTTGTTTGTGCAATTGTATGAGTTTGGGAAGTCCTTTTGAGCTGAAATTTCATAGAGAAGCATGAAACCTGACTAATTTCAAGTTGGTAACTTAAATTTGGGTTAAGTCCTTTTAATTATCAGAAATTACATTTTGGTCCCTAAAGTTGTAATTTGTTCAATTGGGTCCCTGTTTGATCTCTGATGCTTGTGATCTTTGAGTATGATGTTTGTGTGATCACAATTAGGACTAATGTGCATCTAGACAAGATTAAAAAGAAAAAAAAGGGTCGTTAATCAAGGTTGACTTTCGGGTTGACTTTGGTTTTCCCCGTGTGACTTTCTTAATTCGGGTCAACCGTCTAGGCCGGGTTAAGGGGGTTACATTTGGTGGTATCAGAGCTGAGTTCTCGAGTATTTGGGAATGAATGTATGCATGATTGAAGTATGTTTGGCTTGTATGCTTGTTGTTTGGAAGCATGTTTAGTGGCTTGTGATTTGGATGCAATTGAGTTGTATGCTGTGATGTTGCATGTTGAGGGTACCCATTGCCAAACAAAAGCTAATGAAATGATGATTGATTTTGAATGAGATTGAGCTTGAATACTTGGATTGCTTATCTTGCTGGGCCTGACTTGTTTTATTTGCATTGTGATTGCATGGTAAAAGTATGGCACCACGTAGAGAGTTACGAGGTAGTGTGCGAGCTACGGCTCCCAATGAGAACGAGAATGAAGAGAACACGGGTAGTGCGGTGTTACCCCCTCCTCCGCCTGGTGGTGGTGCTGAAGGTGAGAGAGTTGAAGCTGCAGCTGGTGCTGGAGCTGCTGGACCTTAGGTTGGTCAGGGGCAAGCTATGCATGATATGTCTATGTTGGTACAAGCTATTGCGGGTGCTTTTCGAGCAGCTGTAGCTGGAGCTCAAGGAGCTGGGCATCAGGGAGATGCTGGAGTTAGACTACCTTTAGAGCGTCTGCGCAGTGTTGGTGGGACTGAGTTCAGGGGTATGTCAGCTGAGAGTTCTGAAGCTTGGCAAGAGAGTACCAAGCGTATCTTGGGTCAGATGAGCTGCACGGATGTGCAAAAGCTGGGTTGTGTTGTGTCCTTGCTACAGGACGATGCGTATACGTGGTGGACGACCACTATAGCTGGGATGGCTGAAGCTGTTGTTACTTGGACATTCTTCCAGAATGTGTTCAAGAGGAGATATCTAGGAGTGAGATATCTTGATGAGAAGAAGCGTGAATTCATGTCTATTACCCAAGGGAGCATGAGTGTGGCTGAGTATGAGGTGCAGTTTGTGCGACTCAGTCAGTATGCACCGGAGCTGATACCTGATGAGCGGGCAAGGTGCGAGAGGTTCCGTTATGGACTTGTGACAGATGTGAAAATGTATGTGCTGGCCACTGAATATGATGATTTTGATGTGTTGGTGGGCCGAGCCAAGGACATTGAGATGAACTTGGGTTTATCTGCGAAAGGTGCTGGAAAGAGATCAGCTGAGTTTAGTTCCGGAGGTGGACGGAACAAGAGGGGACGTGATCAGAAGTATCAGTCCTCAGCCAAGAGAGGTGGAGGTGCACCTGCTAGAGGAGGTAATGCTAGAGCTGATCCTAGTGCTTGTTGGATTTGTGGTTCACGTGGTCACATGAAGCGTGACTGTCCTCGTGTTGTGAGGGAGGTGCAAGCTCCTGTTGCGGCAGCTGGTAATGGATGCTGGAATTGTGGTTCTGTAGACCACTTGAGACGAGATTGTCCGAGGTTGGCTGGTGGCCAAGAGCGCGCTCCTGTTGTTGCTGCACCGCAGAGAGGTCGTGGGCGCGGCCGTGGTAATTTCCAGAGGCGAGAGGAAGGTGGTCGTGGAGTAGCCCATGTTGTGGCTATTTATCCTGAAGGTGGAGGCCAAGCTAGGGTGTATGCTCAGCGCGAGGGAAGGAATGATGCGGATGTGATTGCAGGTACCTTTACTTTGCAATCCTTGTCATTGCTTTCTTTGATTGATTCTGGATCTACGCATTCATACATTTTGCGTGAGCATGCTGAATTGCTTGGTTTTCCTGTTGAGTCTTTGGATGTTGGTGTTCGTGTCACTAGTTCTTTTGGTGAAACTGTTGTGACTCGAAAGCTTTATAGAAGGTGTCCTTTGGATTTTCAAGAACATGTTTTTCATGTTGATCTTATGGAGTTGCCCTTTTATGGTTTTGATGTGATCCTTGGTATGGATTGGCTTGCTGAGCATCGTGCTGTGGTAGATTGTGAAAATAAGCGAGTTTCGCTGAAGCTTGCGGATGATTATGAAGTTGTTGTGGTTGGTGAGAATGTGAAGTTTCTTGCCAATGTGGTGTCTACCTTGGAGGCGAGTAGGATGCTGAGGCAGGGTTGCGAAGCTTATCTAGCTTTTGTGATGAATCCTAGCTCTAAAGAGTTGAGGGTGCAAGATATCAGGGTTGTGAAGGAGTTTCCTGGTGTTTTTCCTGAGGAGTTGCCTGGTTTACCTCCTAATCGCGAGGTGGAGTTTGGAATTGAGCTGTATGAGAATACAACTCCTGTGTCCATTACTCCCTATAGAATGGCACCTAAGGAGCTGAAGACGCAGTTGCAAGAGCTGCTTGATCGTGGTTTAATCCGGCCGAGTGTGTCACCTTGGGGTGCACCAGTCTTGTTTGTGAAGAAGAAAGATGGCACTATGAGGATGTGCATTGATTACCGTCAGCTGAACAAGTTGACTATCAAGAATCGGTATCCTTTGCCGAGGATTGATGATCTCTTTGATCAATTTCGGGGAGCTGCAGTGTTCTCTAAGATTTACTTGAGGTCAGGGTATTATCAGTTGAAGGTGAAGGATGTGGATGTGCCTAAGACAGCTTTCAGGACAAGGTATGGGCATTATGAGTTCCTTGTGATGCCGTTTGGTTTGACAAATGCTCCTGCTACTTTCATGGACATGATGAATCGTGTGTTTCATGAATACCTGGACAAGTTCGTTGTGGTGTTCATTGATGATATCCTCGTGTACTCGCGTACTGAGGAGGAGCACGAAGAGCATTTGAGGATTGTGCTGCAAGCTTTGTTGGAGAATCAGCTTTATGCTAAGCTGAGCAAGTGTGAGTTCTGGCTTAAGGAGGTGGTGTTTCTTGGGCATGTGGTCTCAGCTGAGGGGATTCGTGTTGATCCTCAGAAGATTGAGGCGGCGATGAACTGGAAAGTTCCTAAGTTTGTTCATGAGGTCCGTAGTTTCCTTGGTTTGGTGGGATACTACCGAAGGTTTGTGGATGGTTTTTCCAAGATTGCTGCTCCTTTGACGAAGCTGTTGCAGAAGGATGTTAAGTATGAGTGGACGAAAGCGAGACAGCAGGCTTTTGAGAAGCTTAAGGCGGCTTTGACGCAAGCTCCTATCTTGGTTCAGCCTGAATCAGGGAAAGAGTTTGTGGTCTATAGTGATGCATACTATGTTGGTTTGGGATGTGTGCTGATGCAAGAGGGTAAGGTTGTGGCTTATGCATCGCGGCAGTTGAAAGTGCATGAGCGCAACTATCCTACGCATGATATTGAGCTGGCTGCAGTGGTTTTTGCTCTGAAGATCTGGAGATATTATCTGTATGGTGAGAAGTGTACTGTGTACACGGATCACAAGAGTTTGAGGTATCTGATGTCTTAGAAGGAGTTGAATCTTAGGCAGCAGCGTTGGTTGGAGTTGCTCAAGGATTATGATCTGACGATTGAGTATCATCCTAGAAAGGCTAATGTTGTTGCGGATGCCTTGAGTAGGAAGGTAGCTGTTGAGCTGAGGGCTATGTTTGCTAGCTTGAGCATATCGCGAGATGGTGGTCTTGTTGCTGAGTTGCAAGTGAAACCATCGTTTGTTCAGTTGATCAAGGAAAAGCAGTTGCTGGATGATTCCTTGGTGTCTCATGTTCAGGATATCGCGGAGGGTAGACCTTCGGATTTCTGCTTTAATGAGGATGGTGTGTTGTGTTTTGGTAGTCGGATAGTAGTGCCTGCTGATGTTGAGTTGAGGCGTGCTATTTTGACTGAAGGTCATAGTAGTCCTTTTGCTATGCACCCTGGTAGTAGTAAGATGTATCGTGATCTTCGTGATGAGTACTATTGGGTGGGTTTGAAGAAGGATGTTGCAGAGTTTGTGAGCAAGTGTTTGGTGTGTCAGCGAGTTAAGGCTGAACATCAGGTTCCTTCTGGTTTGATGCAACCGTTGAAAATCCCTGAATGGAAGTGGGAGAGGGTTACCATAGATTTTGTATCTGGTTTACCTTTGTCTCCATCAAAGAAGAATTTTGTTTGGGTGATTGTGGATCGCCTGACGAAGTGTGCGCATTTCTTGCCTGTGCATACTACGTTTTCTTTGGATAAGCTGGCAGAGCTGTACATTGCTGAGATTGTGAGGTTGCATGGTGTGCCTAAGTCGATTGTGTCGGATAGGGATCCGAGGTTCACATCGCGTTTTTGGCAGTGTCTGCATCAAGCTCTGGGTACAAGGTTGCATTTCAGTACATCCTATCATCCTCAGTCGGATGGTCAGTTTGAGCGGGTTATCCAGATTTTGGAGGATATGTTGAGGTGCTGCGTGATTGAGTTCCAAGGTTCTTGAGATAAGCATCTGCCTTTGGTTGAGTTCGCTTATAACAATAGTTATCAGGCGAGTATACAGATGGCACCTTATGAGGCTCTGTATGGGAGGAAGTGTAGGACTCCTCTTTGTTGGGCTGAAACTGGTCAAAAGTTAGATTCAATGCCGGCTTTGTTGAAAGGGACCACCGAGAAGGTGAAGCTCATTTGTGAACGGTTGAAGGCTGCCTCTGATCGGCAAAAGTCTTACGCGGATTTGAAGCGTAAGGAGATAGAGTATGCGGTGGGTGACCATGTGTTCTTGAAGGTTTCGCCTTGGAAGAAGGTGATGAGGTTTGGTCGGAAGGGTAAGTTGAGCCCTAGATACATTGGACAATATGAGGTGGTTGAGCGTGTGGGTCCTGTTGCGTATCGGTTGAGGTTACCTCAAGAGTTGGAGAAGATTCATGATGTGTTCCATGTTTCTATGCTCCGGAGGTATAGATCTGATCCTTCGCATGTGATGCCTGTGGAGGAAGTGGTTTTGAATCCGGATTTGACCTATGATGAGGAACCGGTGAAGGTTCTGGATTCGGATAGCAAGGTTCTTCGTGGCAAGACCATTGAGTTGGTGAAGGTGCTGTGGAAGCATCGAGGTGTTGAGGAAGCCACGTGGGAGCGGAAGGAAGACATGCTGAAGTAGTTTCCTTATCTTTTTCCTTCAGGTAAATTTCGAGGACGAAATTTCTTAAGGGGGGGGGGGGGGAGAGTTGTAACGCCCCGGTTTTGGGCTTAGGAGTTTTGGGCGTTGACCGGTTTGGTCAAAGTGCTGTTCGAATCTAAAGAGGTGAAATTAGGAAAGCCTAGTTCGGGTTGCATTAAAAATATGGAAAAATGTTCTAAAATCATCTTTTAATATAATTAAGTGAACTGTGAAATCAATTTTGGAAAATGAGTTTTGGAAGTGTGACATTTTGGCTAGTGACCAAAATGTAATTTTCGAAAGTTTGGTGACTGTTTTGTAAAGGGTTGAAACTTTGAATCTTTAAGGAGCTATTTACCCAAAGGGAGTTTCTCCAGATTTTTCTAAGATATTTTATGACTAAATTCTGATTTTAAATGATATTAAAAGTGGAGGGAAAGCCATTTGGCTATTTTGGATATTTTTGCAACTAACTTTTCTCAATTTTCTTTCTCTCATTTTCTCTCAACCCAAACACTTTCTCTCCAGAGAATTGGATCTGATTTTCTCACATAAATCCCTCCTTTCAACTCTCTTTTGATTCCTAATCATTGTATCTACAAAACCTCTTCATTTGCTACTTGATTCAACAAGGTTTTTGATTCCAAAAAGAGGAGAAACTCAAGTTTGGAGGTAAGAACGTCCTTCTCCTCTAAACTATCAGTTCTTTACTGAAATTTCTAAGTTTTCAATCCTTAATTGAAGTTTTATTAAAGGTTTTTAAGTGGTGAAATGGATCTTGGCTTATAATGCAAGATTTGGTGATTTTTGGTGATTTTCGTTAGATCTGATTAATCTGTGATTTGAGATGTGTTTTTGATGTTAAATGAACTCTAAATTGATAGGGAATTGAGTTTTGATTAATGCAATCCCGAATAGGTTGAGTTTCCTAAGTTTAGCTTGTGATTCAAGGTTGTTTTTGAGGTGATCTTGTGGATCTGATGTTGCTGGAGGTATAAGGATGTTAATAGGTTGTTTTTAGATGTTATATGATGTTAAAGGATATGTGGTTTTGCTGGTTTATGGCTGGGCTTTGTTTAAAAGTGTTTTGGATGGATTTTCGGTTGTGTTTGGTGGCCGAAAATGGAGGTTGGATGAGAGCAGCGAGTTTAGGTGCTTTCATTGAAGCAATTAATGCATGATGATGCATTAATCCTCTGCTTTGATGTGTTGAAACAGGGGAGGCATCTTTCGATCCAAGAGTTGTTGATCCGGAAGCTTGATTTGGAGCTTTGGCTTGAAGCAAAGTGGAATCGGTGAGTGTGTGTGTATGAATTGGGTTTTCGGCTTTGAAACCAATGTCTTGGGAGCTTAGTTTAAGTCTAAACAACTTTGCTAAGCTCAAGTGTAAGTTTTCGGAATTACTCTCTAGTGGTGGCCATGATTTTGTTGTGATGCAAAGTGGTTTATTGCATGTTTTAATTACTGTTTTGGAAGCATGATTTAGCATGGTTTTTGCTGATGTTGTAAGCCATATGTTGAAGGAAACTCTAGGTAAGGGTTCCTTGTTTTTGTACATTGGTTAAATGTGGTTTGATGCTTTTAAAATGCATGATGAATATGACTTGGTTTAATGCTTAAAAACAGTGGATTAAATGATGAAAATGATGTATATTGGCAAGTGATGTTTTAAAAAGGGTTAAGGTCACTAAGGTGGTTAAAAGTCCTTGAGTGAGCCTTGTTACTTAATAACATCAAGGTGGTTAAAAGTCCTTGGATGGTTCTTGTTGCGGACACTAAGGTGGTTAAAAGTCCTTAGGTGATCCTTTCCATGGTGTTTAAAAGTCCATGGGGCCATGGTGTTTAAAAGTCCATGGGGCCAAGGTGTTTAAAAGTCCTTGGGGCCAAGGTGTTTAAAAGTCCTTGGGGTGAATCAAGCTATGGACACAAAGGTGGTTAAAAGTCCTTGTGTTCTCCTCTTTCATGGTGTTTAAAAGTCCATGGCCAAGGTGTTTAAAAGTCCTTGGGGCCAAGGTGTTTAAAAGTCCTTGGGAAGTTGATGAACTTGTTTTAAAGAAATGGAATCTATCACTTGAGCTAATATGACATGTTATGTTGTTATGAAGCATGTGATGCTTGTTTTAAGTATGCTTTTGAGCATGTGCAAAGGTTGATTTAAAGCATGATTTGTAAATATTTTTAAATGCATTATTGAATGGTTTTTAAGAGCATTCCTCACTAAGCTTTTGCTTACGCTCTCTTCCGTTTTCTTAATTCAATAATGCAGAGCATTAGAGAACCTTGAGGGCAGCAAGGAGGGCAAGCATTCAAGTGAAAGTAGGGCTCAATGTATGGAAGGTTTTGTTAGTACATTTTAGCTTTTGGTAATTTGGCAATGGGGGACCAATGTGTATGTTTTGGGAGGTGTTTGGAACTCCCTAAGTATGTTGAATGATGATAAGAATGCTGGTTTTTGTATTGGATCATTACATGCTTGTTTTGGAAGTTTGTGCTTGAATAGCTAGCTTGTGTAGGAAGCATGCCTATAGATTTGGGGCTTTTTGCATATGATGTTGTTTTGATGATTTGATGATGCTTATATGTCTTATATATGTTGAATTGCATGCTGGTAAAGTTTGGTAGTATTTGGAGCATGTTTGAATGATCAATTGCATGTTAAAGTGTACATTTTGCTGCAATCTGTGCAGGGCGTTTCGGAACAGTGTGCACCGTTTCGGAACGGGTGCCTTGAATGAACCCAGGCGTCCGAAACGGTAGGCACCGTTTCGAAACGGTTTGGCCTCTGCTAGCCCACGTTCCGGAACCCGTTGCGGAACGGCCCGTGTTTCGAAACGGGGTTTACCTGTTTCGGAACGGTCGACCGTTGGGGGCTGACATTGACAGTTATATGTTACGAATTGTTTGCGTTTTGGTCCTGAAACTTGTTTGTGCAATTGTATGAGTTTGGGAAGTCCTTTTGAGCTGAAATTTCACAGAGAAGCATGAAACCTGACTAATTTCAAGTTGGTAACTTAAATTTGGGTTAAGTCCTTTTAATTATCAGAAATTGCATTTTGGTCCCTAAAGTTGTAATTTGTTCAATTGGGTCCCTGTTTGATCTCTGATGCTTGTGATCTTTGAGTATGATGTTTGTGTGATCACAATTAGGACTAATGTGCATCTAGACAAGATTAAAAAGAAAAAAAGGGTCGTTAATCAAGGTTGACTTTCGGGTTGACTTTGGTTTTCCCCGTGTGACTTTCTTAATTCGGGTCAACAGTCTAGGCCGGGTTAAGGGGGTTACATTGAAAGTCCATACATGGGAACCTCGGGAAAGCTAAGGTTGTATGGTGTTTAAAAGTCCATACGTGGGAACCTTAGGATGGTGAGGTCAAATGGTGTTTAAAAGTCCATTTGAGACCTTGGATTGGTAGTGTGTATGAAGCGTGGGGGACAACGCTTGTGATCCGCGTATCCGATTGGATGTTGAGTTGAAAAGTGGATGTGGTTGATCACTTGAAAGCCAATATGATTTTCTTGATTATAAAGAAGCATGTAATGCTTGAAATGATGCATAATTGCATGAGAAGCATGAGATGCTTGAAAAGATGCATGGTTGCATGGGAGGTGTATAAAGCTTGTGAATGCATGTTATTTGTTAAGTTGAACAAGTGTTGATTATCATTTGGTAAATGATGCTTGTGTGCATGAAATCTCTTAAATGCATTGGAGTCTTGTAAGACTTGTTTTAAAAGGCATGTGATGATGATGTTGTGGTTCATATTTTGCCTTGGTATAATGCATGTGCTGGGTTACTTGAGTAAATGGTTTTAAAGGGTTTCTTGCTTGGAATGTTTTCAAGTATAAGAAAGGTATGTTGTGAAATGGAAGTGTTCTCCAAGTTTTGAATTTAACTTTGCATATGGTGTTTATGCATGGAATGGTCAAATGGTTGAAATTGCAATTTGTGCTTTGAAAAGGTTTTCTTAGCTTGCTAAGCTAAGGGTTGGTTTTCATGTATGTGCAATGCATGGTTTTAGCATGATGTTAAAAAGGGGTTTTCAAACTTTGCTTGGTAAACAAATCGAGTTGCTTTTCAAAGAGATTTTATGACTCGCTGCATTGATGGTGTTTTGGTTTTGAGCATTCCTCACTAAGCATTATGTGCTTACGCTCCTTTTTGTCCATCAATGCAGATACTTGAAGTTTGGACAGCGAGAAGCAAGGGATTCAAGGGGGACTCCACTTGAGATGTATGTCTCGGTTAATAGCTATAGTTAATAAAGGCAATGGGGTAGAATCTCTCGAATTGATGTTTATGAGCTCGTATATGTTCGAAATAGTATGGTTTTATGTTGTTGATGTTGTTGGAACATGTTTTGGCCTTTATGAGATTGAATTGAAAGTATGGTGTTTAAATGGTTGCTTGTGTAGGAAGCATATCCTTTGAATTGGGGCTTTTCATGAATGTTGGTATTTTGTTGAATTGTTGATGCAAGTATGTCTCTTATACGTTGAATTGTATGTTGGTAAAGTTTGGTGGCTTTTGGAGCACGTTTGGATGGTCAATTGCATGTTTAAGTATGCATTTGGAGGTTTTCTGTGCAGGGTGTTTCGGAACAGTTCATACCGTTTCGGAACGGGTGCCTCAAACAAACCCAGGCGTCCGAAACGGGTGAGACCGTTCCGAAACGGTTTGGCTACTGCCAGTCCCCCGTTGCGGTACGTGTTGCGAAACGGGCTCTGCCTGTTTCGGAACGGGTGACCGTTGGGGGCTGACATTGGCAGTTAAATGTTTTGAAAAGTTTGCATTTTGGTCCTGAAACTTGTTTGTGCAATTGTTTGAGTTTGGGATGTCCGTTTGAGCTGAAATTTGGCAGAGAAGCATGAAACTTGATTAATTTTAAGTTGGTAACTTAAAATCTGGTTAAGTCCTTAAAGTTTTCAGAATTTATGATTTGGTCCCTAAGGTTGTAAATTGTTCAATTGGGTCTCTGTTTGACCTCTGATGTTTATGATCTTTGAGTATGCTGTTTGCATGATCATATCTAAGGTTAATGTGCATCTAGACAAGAGTAAAAAGAAAAAAAGGGTCGTTAATCAAGGTTGACTTTCGGGTTGACTTTGGTTTTCCCCGTGTGACTTCCTTAATTCTGGTCAACCGTCTGGGCCGGGTTAAGGGGGTTACACAACTCTTGCAATTGCGTCTTCAGCTCCTTAGGTGCCATTCTATAGGGAGTAATGGACACAGGAGTTGTATTTTCATACAGCTCAATTCCAAACTCCACCTCGCGATTAGGAGGTAAACCAGGCAACTCCTCAGGAAAAACACCAGGAAACTCCTTCACAACCCTGATATCTTGCACCCTCAACTCCTTAGAGCTAGGATTCATCACAAAAGCTAGATAAGCTTCGCAACCTTGCCTCAGCATCCTACTCGCCTCCAAGGTAGACACCACATTGGCAAGAAACTTCACATTCTCACCAACCGCAACAACTTCATAATCATCCGCAAGCTTAAGCGAAACACGCTTATTTTCACAATCTACCACAGCACGATGCTCAGCAAGCCAATCCATACCAAGGATCACATCAAAACCATAAAAGGGCAACTCCATAAGATCAACATGGAAAACATGATCTTGAACAACCAAGGGACACCTTCTATAAAGCTTTCGAGTCACAACAGTTTCACCAAAAGAACTAGTGACACGAACACCAACATCCAAAGACTCAACAGGCAAACCAAGCAATTCAGCATGCTCACGCAAAATGTATGAATACGTAGATCCGGAATCAATCAAAGAAAGCAATGACAAGGATTGCAAAGTAAAGGTACCTGCAATCACATCTGCATCATTCCTTCCCTCACGCTGAGCATACACCCTAGCTTGGCCTCCACCTTCAGGCTGAATAGCCACAACATGGGCTACTCCACGACCTCCTTCCTCTCGCCTCTGGAAATTACCACGGCCGCGCCCACGACCTCTCTGTGGTGCAGCAACAACAGGAGCACGCACCTGATCACCAGCCAACCTAGGACAATCTCGCCTCAAGTGGTCTACAGAACCACAATTCCAGCATCCATTCCCAGCTGCCGCAACATGAGCTTGCACCTCCCTCACAGCACGAGGACAGTCATGCTTCATGTGACCACGTGAACCACAGATCCAGCAAGCACTCGGATCAGCTCTAGCATTGCCTCCTCTAACAGGTGCACCGCCACCTCTCTTGGCTGAGGACTGATACTTCTGATCACGTCCCCTCTTGTTCCGTCCACCTCCGGAACTATACTCAGCAGCTCTCTTGCCAGAACTTGCTCCAGCACCTTTCGCAGATAAACCCAAGTTCATCTCAATGTCCTTGGCCCGGCCCACTAACACATCAAAATCATCGTACTCAGTGGCCAGCACATACATTTTCACATCCGTCACAAGACCATAACGGAACCTCTCGCACCTTGCCCGCTCATCAGGTATCAGCTCCGGTGCATAATGACTGAGTCGCACAAACTGCACCTCATACTCAGCCACACTCATGCTCCCTTGGGTAAGAGACATGAATTCACGCTTCTTCTCATCAAGATATCTCACTCCAAGATATCTCCGCTTGAACACATTCTGAAAGAATGTCCATGTAACATCAGCTTCAACCATCCCAGCTATGGTGGTCGTCCACCACGTATACGCATCGGCCTGTAGCAAGGACACAACACGTCCCAGCTTTTGCACATCCGTGCAACTCATCTGACCCAAGATTCGCTTGGTACTCTCTAGCCAAGCTTCAGAACTCTCAACTGACATACCCCTGAACTCAGTCCCACCAAGACTGCGCAGACGCTCCAAAGGTAGTCTAACTCCAGCATCCCCCTGATGCCCAGCTCCTTGAGCTCCAGCTACTGCTGCTCGAAAAGCACCCGCAATAGCTTGTACCAGCATAGACATATCAGGCATAGCTTGCCCCTGACCAACCTCTGGTCCAGCAGCTCCAGCACCAGCTGCAGCTTCAGCTCTCTCACCTCCAGCACCACCACCAGGTGGAGGAGGGGGTAACACCGCACTACCCGTGTTCTCTTCGTTCTCGTTCTCATTAGGAGCCGTAGCTCGCACACTACCTCTCTACGTGGTGCCATACTATTACCATGCAATCACAATGCAAATAAAAACAAAGTCAGGCCCAGCAAGGTAAGCAATCCAAGTATTCAAGCTCAATTTCATTCAAAATCAACAACATTTCATTAGCTTCGATTTGGCAATGCTACATTACAGCATACAACTCAATTGCATCCAAATCACAAGCCACCAAACATGCTTTCGATCAACAAGCATACAAGGCAAACATACTTCAATCATGCATACATTCATTCCCAATTACTCGAGAACTCGGCTCTGATACCACCAAATGTAACCCCCTTAACCCGGCCTAGACGGTTGACCCGAATTAAGAAAGTCACACGGGGAAAACCAAAGTCAACCCGAAAGTCAACCTTGATTAACGACCCTTTTTTTAAAAAACTTGTCTAGATGCACATTAACCCTAATTGTGATCACTCAACAACATATTCAAAGATCACAAGCATCAGAGATCAAACAGGGACCCAATTGAACAAATTACAACTTTAGGGACCAAATTGTAATTTCAGATAAATAGGAGGAGTTAACCCAAATTAAAGTTACCAAATTGAAATTAGTCAGTTTTCATGCTTCTCTGTGAAATTTCAGCTCAAAAGGACTTCCCGAACTCATACAATTGCACAAACAAGATTTAGGACCAAAACGCAAACAATTCAAAACATTTAACTGCCAATGTCAGCCCCCAACGGTCACCCGTTCCGGAACAGGGAGAACCCGTTTCGAAACACGGGGCGTTCCGCAACGCGTACCGGAATACGGGCTGGCAGTAGCCAAACCGTTTCGAAACGGTGCCTACCGTTTCGGACGCCTGGGTTCATTCAAGGCACCCGTTCCGGAACGGTGTGCACTATTCCGAAACACCCTGCACAGATTGCAGCATAAAGCTCACTTAAACATGCAATCGATCATTCAAACATGCTCCAAATGCTACCAAACTTTACCGGCATGCAATTCAACATATATGAGACTTACATGCATCAACAAATCAACAAAATAACTTCATATGCAAAAAGCCCCAAATCTAAAGGCATGCTTCCTACACAAGCAAACCATTCAAGCATAAACTTCCAATTCAAGCATGTAAAGGCCAAACACAAAATCCAGCATTCTCAACAACATTCAACATACTTAGGGAGTTCAAAACCTCTCCCAAAACATACACATAGGTCCCCCATTGCCAAATTACCAAAAGCTAAAAATGTACTTATGAAACCTTCCATACTTTGAGCTTTACTTTCACTTGAATGCTTGCCCTCCTTGCTGCCCTCCAAGTACTCTAATGTTCTGCATTAATGATTTAAGAAAACGAATGAGAGCGTAAGCAAAAGCTTTGTGAGGAATGCTCAATAAAACCATTCAATAATGCATTTATAAAACACTTTATAAATCATGCTTCAAATCAACATTTACACATGCTCAAAAGCATACTTTAAACAAGCATCTCATGCTTCATATCATAACATGTCATATTGGCCACAAGTGATAAATTCCATTTCTTTAAAAACAAGTTCATCAACTTTCACCCCAAGGACTTTTAAACACCTTGGCCCCAAGGACTTTTAAACACCTTGGCGATGGACTTTTAAACACCATGAAAGAGGACCACACAAGGACTTTTAACCACCTTTGTGTCCACATCAAGTTTCACCCCAAGGACTTTTAAACACCTTGGCCCCAAGGACTTTTAAACATCTTGGCCCCATGGACTTTTAAACACCATTGAAAGGATCACACAAGGACTTTTAACCACCTTTGTGTCCGTAGCAAGAATCATCCAAGGACTTTTAACCACCTTGATGTTCTTAAGTAAACAAGGCTCACTCAAGGACTTTTAACCACCTTAGTGACCTTAACCTTTTCAAAACATCACTTGCCAATATACATCATTATCATCATTTAATCCACTGTTTTAAAGCATTAAACCAAACCATATTCATCATGCATTTAAAAGCATCAAACCACATTTAATCAATGTTCAAAAACAAGGAACTCTTACCTAGAGCTTCCTTCAACATATGACTTACAACAACAGCAAATACCATGATAAGTCATGCTTACAAAACAGTATTTAAATTATGCAATAAACCACATTGCATCACAACAAAATCATGGCCACCACTAGAGAGTACTTCCGAAAACTTACACTTGAGCTTAGCAAAGTTGTTTAGACTTAAACTAAGCTCCCAAGACATTGGTTACAAAGCCAAAAACCCAATTTCACTCACCGATTCCACTTCGCCTCTTGCCGAAGCACCAAAACAAGCTTCCGGATCAACAACTCTTGGATCCAAAGATGCCTCCCCTGATTTACCACATCAAAGTAGAGGATTAATGCATCATCATGCATTAATTGCTTCAATGAAAGCACCTAAACTCGCTGCTCTCATCCAACCTCCATTTTCAGCCACCAAACACAACCGAAAATGCATCCAAACCACTTCTCAACAAAGCCCAGCCATAAACCATCAAAACCAAACATCTACTAACATCATTTAACATCTAAAAAGAACCTATCAACATCCTTATACCTCCAGCAACATCAGATCCACAAGATCACCTCAAAAACAAACAAGAATCACAAGCTAACTTAGGAAACTCAACCTATTCGGGATTGCATTAATCAAAACTCAACTCCTTATCAATTTAGAGTTCATTTAACATCAAAAACACATCTCAAATCACAGATTAATCAGATCTAACGAAAATCATCAAAAATCACCAAATCTTGCATTATAAGCCAAGATCCATTTTACAACTCAAAAGCCTTTAATAAAACATCAATTAAGTATTGAAAACTTAGGAATTTCAGTAAAGAACTGATAGTTTAGAGGAGAAGGACGTTCTTACCTCCAAACTTGAGTTTCTCCTCTTTTTGGAATCTAAAACCTTGATGAATCAAGTAGCAAATGATGAGGTTTTGTAGATACTATGATTAGGAATCAAAAGAGAGTTGAAAGGAGGAATTTAGGTGAGAAAATCAGATCAAATTCTCTGGAGAGAAAGTGTTTGGGTTGAGAGAAAATGAGAGAAAGAAAATGGAAAGTTAGTTATCCAAAATAGCCAAAATGGCTTTCCCTCCTCTTTTAATATGTTTAAAATCAGAATATATCTTAAAATATCTTAGAAAAATCTGGAGAAACTACTTTTGGAATAATAGCTCCTTAAAGATTCAAAGTTCCAACCCTTTATAAAACAGTCACCAAACTTTCGAAAATTACATTTTGGTCACTAGCCAAAATGCCACACATCCAAAACTCATTTTCCAAAATTGATTTCACAGTTCACTTAATTATATTAAAATATGATTTTAGAACATTTTCCCATATTTTTAATGCAACCCAAACTAGGCTTTCCTAATTTCACCTTTTAGATTCGAACAGCACTTTGACCAAACCGGTCAACGCCCAAAACTCCTAAGCCCAAAACAGTCACCAAATTTTCGTTAGATCTGTTAAAGCTGTGATTTGAGATGTGTTTTTGATGATTAATGAACATTAATTTGATATGGAATTGAGTTTTGATCAATGCAATCCCGGATAGGTTGAATTTCCTAAGTTTAGCTTATGATTCTTGGATGTTTTTGAGGTGATCTTGTGGATCTGATGTTGCTGGAGGTATAAGGATGTTAATAGGTTCTTTTTTAGATGTTAAATGATGTTAAAGGATGTTTGGTTTTGATGGTTTATGGCTGGGCTTTGTTGAGGAGTTGTTTGGAGGCATTTTCGGTTGTGTTGGTGGCCGAAAATGGAGTGTGGATGAGAGCAGCGAGTTTAGGTGCTTTCATTGAAGCTATTAATGCATGATGATGCATTAATCCTCTGCTTTGATGTGTTTAAAACAGGGGAGTCATCTTTGGATCCAAGTGGTGGTGATCCAGAAGCTTGATTTGTGCTTCGGCGAGGGGCGAGGTGGAATCGGTGAGTGAAAATGGGTTTTCAGCTTTGAAACCAATGTCTTGGGAGCTTAGTTTAAGTCTAAACAACTTTACTAAGCTCAAGTGTAAGTTTTCGGAAAAAACTCTCTAGTGGTGGCCATGGTTTGATTGTTGTGCAATGTGGTTTATTGCATGTTTTAAATTCTGTTTTGAAAGCATGATTTAGCATGGTTATTGATGATTTTGTAAGCCATATGTGGAAGGAAGCTCAAGGTAAGAGTTCCTTGTTTTTGAACATTGATTAAAGGTGGTTTGATGCTTTAAAATGCATGATGAATATGGCTTGGTTTAATGCTTTAAAACAGTGGATTATTTGATGATAATGATGTATATTGGCAAGTGATGTTTTGAAAAAGGTTAAGGTCACTAAGGTGGTTAAAATTCCTTGAGTGAGCCTTGTGGATTCTAAGAACTTCATGGTGGTTATTTGTCCATGATGATTCTTGTTAAGGTCACTAAGGTGGTTAAAAGTCCTTGAGTGAGCCTTGTTACTTAAGAACATCAAGGTGGTTAAAAGTCCTTGGATGGTTCTTGTTAAGGACACAAAGGTGGTTAAAATTCCTTGTGTGGTCCTTGCCATGGTGTTTAAAAGTCCATGGGACAAGGTGTTTAAAAGTCCTTGGGGCCAAGGTGTTTAAAAGTCCTTGGGAAGAACACGAAGGTGGTTAAAAGTCCTTGCGTGGTTCTTGATTATTATAAGATCACAATGGTGTTTAAAAGTCCATGTGTGAGTCTTATGTTGAACTTGTTTTTAAAAGATGAAACTTATCACTTGTGGCCAATATGACATGAATTGATATGGAAGCATGTGTTGCTTGTTTAAATTGCTTTTGAGCATGTCTAAATGGTATTGAAAGTATGTTTTGCAAATGAGTTTTACAAATGCATTATTGAGTGGTTTAACGAGCATTCCTCACTATGCTTTTGCTTACGCTCTCTTCCGTTTTCTTAAACCAATAATGCAGATCGTTAAGGTACTTGAGGGCAGCAAGGAAGGCAAGCAATCAAGAGGAAGTTAAGCTCAAGTATGGAAGGTTTTCTTAAACACTTAAGCTTTTGGCAATTTTGCAATGGGGGACCTATGTGTATGTTTTGGGAGAGGTTTTGGAATCCCTAAGTATGTTTAATATGTGTGGAAATGCTGGTTTTGTAATTGGCCTTTACATGTTTGAATTGGAAGTTTTATGCTTGAATGGTTGGCTTGTGTGGGAAGCATGCCTATAGAATTGGGGCTTTTCTTATACGATGTTAATATGTTGATTGGTTGGTGCAAATATGTCTCTCACATGTTGAATTTCATGTTGGTAAAGTTTGGTGGCCAATGGAGCATGATTGGTTGTTTAATTGCATGTTAAAGCATGCATTTTGTTGCAATCTGTGCAGGGTGTTTCGGAACAGTGCCTACCGTTTCGGAACGGGTGCCCTAAATCAGCCCAGGCGTCTGAAACGGGAGAGACCGTTCCGAAACGGAAAGGCCACTGCCAGCCCGTGTTTCGGTACGCGTTGCGGAACGACCCCGCGTTTCGAAACAGGCTCTTCCCGTTTCGGAACACGTGACCGTTGGGGGCTGACATTGGTAGTTAAATGTTTTGGAAAGTATGCATTTTGGTCCTGAATCTTGTTTGTGCAATTGTATGAGTTTGGGATGTCCGTTTGAGCTGAAATTTGACAGAGAAGCATGAAACCTGACTAATTTCAAGATGGTAATTTTAATTTGGATGAAGTCCTTATAATTTACAGAATTTACAATTTGGTCCCTAAAGTTGTAAAATTGTTCATTTGGGTCCCTGTTTGATCTCTGATGTTTGTGATATTTGAGTATGATGTTTGTATGATCACCATTAGGGTTAATGTGCATCTAGACAAGTTTAAAAAGAAAAAAAAGGGTCGTTAATCAAGGTTGACTTTCGGGTTGACTTTGGTTTTCCCCGTGTGACTTTCTTAATTCGGGTCAACCGTCTAGGCCGGGTTAAGGGGGTTACATACAGCATCATAAAAAGGCCATTGGATGGACGATAGCTGATATCCAAGGCATCATTCGGGCATTATGTATGCACAAGATTCTGTTGGAGGATGATCATAAGCCGACTATTGATGCCAATAGACGTTTAAATGAGGCTATGCGAGAAGTGGTGAGAAAAGAGATTATTAAATGGCTTGACGTCGAAATCATATACGCCATCTTAGATAGCAAGTGGGTGAGCTCGGTGCAGTGTGTACCAAAAAAGGGAGGCATAATCGTGGTGACCAACGAAGAGAACGAGCTAATCCCAACCAGCACTGTGACCGGTTGGAGGGTTTGTATGGATTACCAGAAGCTTAACAGAGCTACCCGGAAAGACCATTTTCTCCTACCTTTTATTCATCAAATGCTTGATAGATTAGCGGGGAAACCTTAATATTTTTTTCTTGATGGTTACTCAGGTTACAATCAGATAGCAATTGCACCGAAGGACCAAGAGAAAACTACCTTCACATGCCCGTACGACACCTATGCTTTTTGGAGAATGCCATTTGGGCTCTGCAATGCACCTGCAACCTTCCAAAGGTTCATGATGGCAATATTCTCTGACATGGTGGAGGATTTCCTAGAGATTTTTATTGACGACTTTTCCGTCTTTGGAGACAGTTTTGAAGGTTGTTTAGGCAACTTACAGAATGTGCTTCAAAGATGCCAAGAGGCGAACTTGGTCTTGAACTGGGGAAAATGCCACTTCATGGTGGATGAGGAGATAGTACTAGGCCACAAAGTGAGCTGACGCGGCATAGAAGTGGACATAGCCAAAATAGAAGTCATCGAAAAACTGCCGCCACCCACCATAGTCAAGGGAATTTGGAGTTTCTTAGGCCATGCCGGGTTTTATCGATGATTTATTGAAAATTTCTCGAGTATTACTAAACCCTTATGCCACCTACTAGAGCCGAATCGTCCCTTTGATTTCAGTACTAAATGTACTGAGGCATTCAGAATTCTAAAGGGAGAAGATGGTAACAGCCCCGATCGTACAACCACCAGACTGGAGTTTGCCATTTGAGATAATGTGTGATGCCAGTGACTATGTTGTCGGGGCAGCACTAGGGCAGAGGAAGGATAAGCTCTTCCTTGTGATTTACTATGCCAGCAAAACATTAAATGATGCCCAAATCAACTACACCACGACAGAGAAGGAGCTGTTAGAAGTGATATTCTCAATCGACAATTTCGGTTCGTACATACTTGGAACAAAGGTGGTGGTCCATACAGACCATTCAACACTGAAGTATATGTTCACGAAAAAGGATGCAAAACCGAGATTGATTCGTTGGATTCTGTTGCTGCAAGAATTTGACATTGATATCAAGGATAAGAAGGGAACAAAGAACCAAGTGGCAGACCACTTGTCGAGACTGGAGACGGGAAAGAGTCAATCCACAGATAGGACCAACATATTGGAGACCTTCCGAGATGAGCAGTTGTTTGCTGCCACCAGCACTGCCGTGACAGCCATGGCGACATGTAAGCTTTCTAAAATCCCTTGGTATGCTGATTTTGTTAATTACATTGTTAGTGGCGTACTTCCTCCTGAACTTAATTACCAAGCAAGGAAGAGGTTCAAAAATGATGCCAAACATTATTATTGGGACGAACCTCTTCTTTTAAAACACTGTGCAGATCAGATTATCAGGAGATGCGTACCACAGGATGAACAGGAAGTTGTGCTTCATCACTGCCATGCTTCCCCTTATGGAGGACACTTAGGAGGAAACAAAACCGCTACCAAAGTTCTACAATCTGGTCTCTATTGGCCCACACTATTCAAGGATGCACAAGCCTTTTACAAAAGCTGTGACAAATGCCAAAAGACTGGGAACATCTTGAGAAGGCATGAGATGCCACTAGATAACATTTTAGAGGTCGAAATCTTCGATGTATGGGGAATCTACTTCATGGGACCATTCCCAGCATCTTATGGGAACCTTTACATCCTACTGGCAGTGGATTATGTGTCGAAGTGGGTAGAAGCGATCGCCACTCAGAAAAATGATGCCAAAAATGTTCAAAGATATCTGCACAAGAATATCTTTTCCAGATTTGGCGTCCCCAGGGTGATCATTAGTGATGAGGGGAGACACTTCGATAACAGGGTAATTTTTGCTGCCTTAAGAAAATATTGTGTAAAGCACCAAATTGCAACAGCATACCACCCTCAAACCAATGGGCAGGCCGAGATATCCAATCGAGAAGTAAAGAACATACTTGAGAAAATGGTTAAACCCACTAGAAAGGATTGGTCTCTCCATCTCAATGATGTGATCTGGGCCTATAGAACAGCATTCAATGCACCATTGGGAATGTCACTCATGTACTCATC
This sequence comes from Hibiscus tridactylites, assembly GCA_958450335.1. Taxonomy (NCBI): domain Eukaryota; kingdom Viridiplantae; phylum Streptophyta; class Magnoliopsida; order Malvales; family Malvaceae; genus Hibiscus; species Hibiscus tridactylites. Next base: position 49,146,808 of record OY288266.1, read on the forward strand.
TATGGGAAAACATGTCACTTACATGTTGAGATAGAACACAGAGCTTACTGGGCTATCAAGGTAGTAAATTTGGACTGCGATAAGGCACGACAAGAGGCTACTAGACTTCAATGAAATTGAAGAAATTCAAGCAATGGCCTACGATAATGCCAAGATCTACAAGGACAAAACCAAAAGGTGGCACGACATGAAACTACTGCCACGACATTTCTGCCCAGGGCAACAGGTGTTGTTAATCAATTCTAGGTTGAAACTTTTCCCAAGAAAGCTTAAATCTAGATGGTTCAGTCATTTCCAAGTTGTCCAGGTTTTCCCCCATGGTGCCATCATAATCAAATCCCTAAAGGACGTGCACCAGTTCAAAGTCAACGGACAGAGACTAAAGCATTATCAGGGGACTGAAGCCCCAAGGATGCAGGAAGTAGTTACTTTAGGAGATCCCTCTCAAGGCATTCCTAATTTAACTTAGTTTTATCTTACTTTGTTTTATTTATTTATTAGGAATTAAGATTTATTTATTTTCTTTTAGGAACTAAGATTTTATTTTAAATATTTTTAGGGAATAAAGGAAGCAAGGCAAAGACAAGGAATGAACTAGCCCACCATATCAATAGCAGCCCAAAAAGCCAAACGGACGAGTCTGTCGTCACAGCCTATCATCAGCTGTCGCGACAGACGCGGAGAAAACAGCTTGTCACGGAGCTATCGCTACAGACAGGCAAACCCGTAACAGACGCGCAACAGACACGGAAATGCGTGACATACACGTTAGAAACCGCGTAATAGTTGGCCCCGTTATTCGCGCCTGCCGTTACAGCTCCAACAGGAAAAAGATCACCCTTCTATATAAACCCCCACTCACTATTCATTTTTACTTTTTCATCTCATTCTCTTTCTCTCAACTTGTTTTCTCTGTTTTAGATCTCAAAATTTTCTTACATTTTCTACAGACCTTGCAAGTGGCTAGCAGACAAACCCGCCACAGTGTTGCCTCCTCATCTGCTGCAACAGCATCCAACCCAAGTCATAATGCCATTCCGAACCATTTTGCCTCCACCGAGTCTGCCTCGAGATATTACAATTCCTTTGAAAAGAGGGACATGTGGGAGGAACGAGGGTTTATCTACACACAACCCACGGTAGATCTAGGGCTCGAGAACTTCATAGCCAAGAAAATTCAGGCCCTCAAATGGCAAAAATTTGCGGCCCAACCCGAGGAGATGAACATAACCCTCGTTCGAGAGTTCTATGCTGTAGTCGACAACAAAGATACCAAGACAGTCATCGTTCGAGGAAAGCAACTCTCTCGCGATCCTGCATACAACAATACACTCTACGTATTGTACGTAAGCAAAAAGGAGGACTCCCGCAGAAGGTTCGTGAATAGTCTGCCGCCGGCAGACTACGACGCGGTCATGGCAGAAGTCGTCGATGAAGGGACGGAATAGAACAACGACCCTTAACACCGATGGACTGTGAAGAGAACCCAGCTGACTCCACAAGCCAAATTGTGGAATCACTTTGTCAAGAAGCGCATCATGCCATCCTCCCACAACAGCACGGTCAACAGACCAAGGTTAGCCCTTTTTCATTCAATTTTAAATGAAAGACAAATAAATGTCAGTCGCTACATACGAGATAGAATACTTGAGTGTGCCCTCCGACTATCGGGTGCCCTCGTCTTTCCCTACCTCATCACCACCATCTGCTGGGGCCACAGTGTACCAAAGATTGAGGAAGACGTAAAGGTTCAAGGGAAAGGGTGGACGCAACGGAACATTTTAAGCCTAATGGAGTTGAAAGCTGCCACCCCGCTGTCATACTTCAACCCCTCGGCCACAACAGACTAGACGGCAGGCCCTAGTTTCCCAGAACTTGCCGCAGTAGAACAACAGCAGATGGCAGCAGCACCTCCACCAGGCACCTCTGCCCAGATTCTGTCAACGCTGAAACGAATGGAGGAACAAAAGCTCGGACTGATGAGCTATATGAGGGACTTCACGGCCGCAATGGTAAACTTTATTCATAATGATATACATTTTACCCATGTGCCTTTCCCTTTCTTCCAAGACCACTTCTTTGCTACCCCCACACCTACCCCTGCTGCAAGCCCGAAAACCCTATCTTCTGCTTCCACACCTACCCCTACCACGACAGGCGAAGGCGGCAGGCATTCAGCCACAGCCATAGGAGAAAAGTGGAAGGACACCCTACTAGAAATCGACCCCAAATATTGGGATGGGTTCTTCTCTTCTTCCGTCTGGCAGGATTCTGATTCCTATCCATCAGTTGCCTGAGACATCTCCAAGGACTATCGTCCGATGAAGAGGAAGAAGCTCAGTGAGAATTTTAAAGGACCCTCCGGCCAAGGCAGATCTGCCAGCAGCAGCAGTGGCAGCAGCTCCGACGATGATGTCGAGGTTCTGGACAAGCCCCAACACATCTCACCGACACATGTCCAGCCACCTCGGGAAGCAAAGAAGAAAACAGGCTCTGCCTCTCCCAGCACACTGCCAGCCCCTACCATGAAAGTTACTCCTCAAATTAAGTTTCTTTCTTATATTTTGTTGTCTTTGTTGTTTTATTTCTTTTGTGATGTATTTTATTTTTCTGTTTTTATCTTTCATTTTGTCATGCATTGAAGGCAATGCAACCCTCGAGTTTGGGGGTGGCATCCCTCCATTAATGAAGTTGTTAGTTGTGTCTTAAATTCGTGTCTAATTATTAGTTTATTTTTAAGTTTATAAAAAATGGAAACCAAAACAAAAATTCGGCTTAAGTATTTGAACTAAACTTACCTATCGCGACATACTCTGTCGTGATAGTGCCTTTATGAAATTTTAGGAACTGTTTAGAGCCTTGCTATAATTATGATCTGTACAACACTCTTTGTAACTCCTATGCTATCTAGACTTCTGTAGTGCACTGGAATAGGAATGTTTACCTACTTGAAATTGACCCTAGAGGTGCCTATCACTGGCCCTAGGAAAACAATAAAAGAAAGAAAAATATTTAGACTCATTTGCTTGCAAAACTGCAATGCACTGATTTTAGGAGATTTCTCATTGAGCTTAAGGTAGAAAAAACTAAAGGAGCCTAAGAATTGCCTCCATAAAGGAGTCTAGACACATAGTTGTTCACAAAACCTGCACACGTCCCACAAGAATTATAGCATGGTTCCGAATAAATCTAGAAATGCCCAACAAGGTAGTGCTCTTAACAGAGAATAAGTGGTAGGTAACGAAAGGTTCACTGAATTAAGCCAAACAAAAAAGTTTTTATTTTGAGTTAGGTCATATTTGCTGGAGGGCAAGCAAGAACTTGAATTTGGGGGTGTGTTAAGTGTATAAAAGTTCTATATTTTACCCCTCATTTACCCATATTTCTACTACATTCAAGCATATTTCATTGCATTTAGGATAAATTCCTACATATACATCACAATTAGATAAAATGGAACAATTGCTACTAAATTTGGTCACTTTTGCAGGTATCTGCTGTGGCAGACTCAGGGCAGCAAAGGAGAAGAGCTGGAGCACAGGACTGGAGTCGATGAGCAAAACGTTGTCATGGCCACTACCGTGGTAGCCATGACGACAGCATTGGTGAGGCTGAGGATTAAAGTGGAGCTTGATAGATAGAGGATTTCAAGCTGGTCTGTCATGGACCACTCCTATATTTTTCTGAACCCTGAGGCAGAATGAAGGCACAGCCCAAAGTCCAAGGAAGAAACTCAAGGCAAGAAAAGTGGACGAAATAAAGGCATATACTCAGAAGATTTAATCTCAATTAGAGTTGTACTTTAGTTTAAACTTGTATTCTTGCCATATTAGAAAACTTAGACCTAAGGCCTATATAAAGGCATGGAATTCGACCTATAAAAGAAGATCTCATTCATAGTCGTTTTCCCCAAAAACCCTTGTCATTTTCCCCTCTTCATCATGTTTTAAACCGCCCTAAGGCTAAGGATTGATTTTGTAAAGTAGTTGCAAGGATTGTACTGTTTAGGAATTTTCTGTTCAAGCAATAAAAACTTCAAGTTTATTCATTTTGGTTTTCACATCTCGCAAGAGTATCAGCAGAGCATTGTGAGGTTACCTATTTGTTTGATATCGGGTGTGTCAAGCATACGAACGGAGCAACTATGTGTTTTCTAGTTTATGGTTAAACCATCTCGGCTTAGGGATAAGTACGAGTTAAGTGGCTAAGAAAGAATTCAACAACATTTGTGTTCATCCTTCGATTAACACCGGGAGGTATCGTCTAAGAAGTGTTCATCAACAGAACTTCAGCCTAGGAATAGGACAAGTCATAGTAGGGATTCTTGCCAAACTTGAAGTGCAGAGTTGTGTGATAGCTGCTGCGACATCAACAGACTTCTGCCGTGACAGGGACGACGACATAACATAAATTCTCTTATAGTGCAACACCTGCACTACCGAGCAAATCAATATCAGCATATTTCTTAAACCTGATTCTTTTATCTATTACTTTATTTGCTTCTCACGATTACTTCCCAAATAATTTAAACTTTTTCTTTCTCTCGTGCACCAACTCTAGGATAAAGCTATTTCGAGTCCCTATGGAGATAATATCCGATACTCCAAGTACCACTTTACTACTTGCGTCATGTACACTTGCACTATTTGCGATAAGACTTTTGACACACAACAATGCCTCCTTTCTTAGGCACACATTGGACTGGACTAACCCATGAGCTATTTGATATGGGGTAGACTAGACCAGCGTCAAGCCACTTGATTATCTCCTCCGTCACCACCTTCTTCATGATGGGGTTGAGCCTTCTTTAGGGTTCAATGGAAATTATGTTACAACCATCAAGCAAAATTTTGTGCTTCCAAATAGTATGGCTAATCCCTTTTAAGTTAGCCATAGTCCAACCTAAAGCTCTTTTATGTTGTGATAGCATATTTATTAAACTAGCTTCTTGCTTAGGTGTAAGACTAGATGAGATTATCACATGCAAAGTTTCATTACTACCCAAATAAACATATTTAAGATGAGATGGCAAGGGCTTTAACTCTAATGTAAAAGCATGCTCAAATGAAGGTTTACGAGGAATAAATTCTGAAAAATCAAGAGGTTCAAAGTGCGTACCTGGTTTGGCTTCGAGCAGGCTCGATTGCTGCACCTCTTTAGATAATCCCTCGAATTCCTCATACTCTATCTCGCAATCCTCTATATTGTCTTCCTCTTGGATATGTTCATATTCATCCATTTCTAAAAGATTGATGTAGCAAAAGTCTACAATCTCCTTTTTTGTTGTAGCATCCATGTACTGACACTCTTCATATTCAACCACATATTTGAGAGTGTTGAAGACATTGATTGTCACCTCTTTATCACCCACCCTCATGGTAAACTCACCCTTTTCAAAGTCTATCAGAATTCTACCAGTTGCTAGAAATGCCGCCCCAGAATAATGGGTGTGTTATCATCCGCCTCATAATCAAGAACAAGGATGTCGACTGGAAAGATGAACGTGTCCACCTTCACCACTATATCTTCTACTCTTCCTTCCGGGCGTACATGAGATCGGTCGACCAAATGCAAGATAACCGTAGTTGGCCTTACATCTCCTATACCGAGCTTTATGAAGATTGACTTTGGCATGAGATTTACACTAGATCTAAGGTCAAACAAAGTTTTTCCCACATAGTTATCACCTATTGAACACGGTATAATAAAGTAGCCAAGATCCTGTCTCTTAAAAGGCAATTTGCTCTACACAGAATCACATTCATTTGCTGTAGCAACTGTCGCATACCGCTCAACCTTCCTTTTCTTGGTGACGATGTCCTTGAGCAACTTAGCATAAGTGGGCATCTGATCAATGGCTTCTAAGAACGGGACCTTAATATGTAACTGGTCTAGAACATCAACGAATTTCCTAAACTGGAGATTACCATTTTTTTCTTCAATCGTTGAGGGAAGGGAGATGGGGGTCTAACTTCTTCCTATATCGATGCATGTCTCTCTTTTTCTGTAGCATTTTCCCTATTTTTGATAGTTTAATTCACCAAATCCATATCCTTTTCCTTCACACAGGATGTTTTAGCTTGCAATTTTGGTTCCTGTTGTACTTCTTTAGGTAGCTGAGTCTTCTTTCTTGTTCCCCTCAAACTTATCTTCAGTGTTAAGCTGGGTACCACTCCTCAATGTGAGAGCGCTGCATTACTCTTTGCCATGTTTCTTAGTGACTTTAGTATCACTAGGCAAATTTCCTTGAGGTCACACATGTAATGCTTTAGCAATTTAGCCTACTTGCATTTCGAATGATTGCAAGGATGAACTGTGACTTTGCAGCAAAGCTCCTTAATTTTTAATGGTCATGAAGTGATCTTGAAGCAATGTATTAGTAGATGCCATAAATTCGTTTGTGGATTTCATTAAATCCTTGAGTGTAGCTTCCAATGAATTGTTGTGGATGAAGATGCAAAACCATTATTGTTTTGCCACGACATATTTTGTTGTGGTCCATATGATTCTCCCAGATTCTGCTGATTTGCATTCACATAATTGTTATTTCCTTGATTTCTCCAAGAGAGGTTAGGATGCTGACGCCATCTAGCATTATAGGAGTTCGAGTACGAGTTGTTATTCCAATTGGAATTCCCTACATAGTTAGAACATTCTTTGTTGTCCGGGCACTCGCTCAAGTGGTGGTTTCCATTGCAACGAAGGCAAGTTGATGCCACTCTTACTTCTTTCACCTCACTAGGCTTTTGGAGATTCTTTAGCATGGTTGTGATAGCGGCCAATTGAGCTTCTACTGAGGCATCCATATCTATATCACGTGATACTTGATTTTTCCTCCCCATTCCAAGTCTTGATGAGGGAAATTGATAATTGTTGTTGGCTATTCTATCAAGGATGTCAAAAGCTTCCTCGAGTGACTTGTCTAGCAATGTCCCATTTGCTCAGGCATCTAGCATCGTTCTGGTGGGAGCATTAACACCATTGTAGAACATAACCACTTGTGTCTAATCATGAAAACCGTGATTAGTGCACTTGCGCAATAATCCCTTAATTTTGTCCCAACACTCATACATTGATTCGTCATCAGACTGGCGAAAGGATGCAATATCATTCCTCAACTGAGAGTTCCTATTTGGTGGATTATACCGCAGCAAAAAGCTCTTGCACAAATATGTCCATGTTTCCAATGATTCGGCTAGCACACCACTCAACCATTCTCGTGCTCGGTCACGTAAAATATAAGGAAAGAGTTTGAGTTTCAACACATCCTCGTGCACCCCTTGTTGACTGAAAGAGTCACACACTTCTAAGAAAGCACATATGTGTTGTCTAGTATCTTCATGAGGCGAGCCTCCAAACTGACAAATTGAGTTCAACATGTTGAACATGACAAGTTTAGGCTCAAAGTGGGCTGCTTAAATCTTGGGAGCAACAATTCCTAGATTAAGATCATCCAATACATGATTTAGGTGATCTCTAATAGTTCTAGGTCTTGTTGGAGCATTTTGACCTTGGTCTCCAATTACTACAGCAGGTTCCCCTTCATGCTGAGCTCTGTTCATGATTCTAATAGCTTCTTGTATACGTCTCCGCAAACGAAATATATTTTCAATTTTAGGAATATAAGGTAATATATGCTCTCGATGTCTCCTTCGGCGCATGCAATAGCACAATACATAAATAGACAAACAAAAACAAGCTATAATATTATATACAAAAAAAATAAACAAAAACAAGCTATCAAATTATATACAAAAACAACCAATTGCCAATCCCCGGCAATGACGCCAAAAACTTGTTGTTGTGCGTGATGTACTATAAATGATACGCAAATATTGTGCAAGTATACACATTGAACAAGTAATAAAGTGGTAAGTGAGTATCGTCTCCACATGGATTGGAGGTGTTCAAAGTAAGCTTGAGCACACAGGTGTCAAGAAATGTAAATAGAGAATGTTGTGTCAATTCAAGACAGAGTGATGAATGTTATAGCAAATTAGAGCGGAGATATAAATACTTAAGTAAATAAAGATGAAAGATAGCGTGCTGAAATCAGTAGACAAATAGGTCCTCTTACGCGTGTGAAACTCACGTGGGAATGATTGGTTGGGAAGTCTGGTTTACCTATGTTTTAACTCTCTACTAGGGTTTACCTCTCTAACATAGTCTATGCTCGGCAGGATTTAGTCAAGGTGCTCCTAAACTATCTCTAGCCAGGAAACTGGGAGCAGAAAATGATGCATCAATACCACTCAGCGTAAACTCTATCACTCTTCCTACCCTTAAAGATCTATCCCTATGCATATAACAACATAGACAAATCATAGATACGAGCAAGAGATAATTAAACATTCATAAAAGAAAATAAAACATAGTTCTTCCAAACAGCCCTAGCCACCTAAATCAGTTCATGACTGGACAAATATCTGAAGTATCTTCGTTCATACAACCCATTTTTCTAGAAATAAAATAAATGCTAAAGCAACAGAAAGGGAAGAGGGGAAGTCCCAATCCGCGGTGGACTTGCAGTGCCACGAACCTCCCTAGGCTTGCCACCTCTCTCAAGGTCAGCAAGGTCAGACCTTTGGAGCTTCTACAATGGAGGACACCAAGTGCGGGAGGAAGAAGAAAAGAAAAGAGTCGCCTTTAGCTTTCTCTCAATAGCCTTTTTGTTACATTTTCACGCTCACTCTTAAATGAGGGTCTTGTGTCCTTTATATAGTGGAGGCTCTTAAGGTTTTGTGCCCTAATGATTCTTTGAAATCCTGGAAATATTTCCTATGCATGTGGGGCACAATCAGACGAAAGGGGGCTCACAAATGCGGGCGATCAGCGTGTGTGCATTACTTTGTCATTTTCTGCGCCCAAAATTGTTGTCCAAGTTACTATAGCATTTTCCTTCTTTGCCTTGCTTTAGCATCAGCATCAGCTTCACCTGCACAACACCACACCAGCAAATACCTTTCAAGCAGCATCTAGTCTCATGAAATAAAGCCAAACCACCAACATGTAGAGATACATGCAATTATATGCTCTAAATGCACATACATGGTATGAGATGACCTCGGGAACAAACAAATACTTAAGCAAAAAGGTGTCAAATATAAGCATTTTGACAAGTCATCAATAACATTCACCCTGTAAAACAAACATCACCAAATGCATAAAATCACATCACATTGACTTACCATTGTCCCATTCTTTCGGAACCTGGCTATGATACAACCAAATGCAACCCCCTCGACCTGGTATATCCGATAGACTGAACCGAGCGGGTTGCACGAGGAATATTGAAGTAAACCAGGAAGGTTTACCTCAATAAACAACCCTAGATTTTTTTCTTTATCTTATCTAGATGCAAATTATATACTTATGTGTTGAACATTGCAGTGGAACGTTCGCAACTCAAACACTCATCAATTTCATCCACTTACGACTTTTAAAGACCATTTTGTAATTTTTCCAATTCGTAGGGACTTAGGCCATTTATGTGTTATCGTCCTTTAATTAATCTCATTACATACATCACTGTGAAATCTAAGCTCAAAATAATCATTCATGTTCATTTAATTGCATCCACAACATTTAGGGACTAAAACGCAAAGAATCATAACTTCAAAATATCCCAACAACTAACATAACTGTCAAGCGTTTCGGTACAGCCTAGCCCTATTTCGAAACGTTGGCTTGTATCGAAATGCACTTGAGGTGTTTCGAAACCGTGGTTTCCAGTATAAAATCGTACCAAAACATACCTTATCCATTTGGAAATGCTAACGTCATTTTAGGCTTACCGTTTCGATAGAGGCTCAAGTGTTTCGAAACACCTGGGCCTGTAATGACATATTCTGCTGGTTTTTTGCCCTAAAATCCAACCTTGTAACGCCTTATTTTGGGCTTAGATGTTTTAGGCATCGGTTTAGGTTGGATTAATCTAGAATTGGAGATTCATATCTTTAGAAACGGTTCAGGGAAATCATGATTCGGGATAATGTAAAATTATGGTAAAATTTTCTAAAATCATATAGATGGATTTGGTAAAATAAATTTTACAAAAAGGATTTTGGGACGTGAGCATTTTGGGCAGTGACTGAAATGCAAAGATTTAAAATTGTGTAAAAGTGCAATTTTTAAAAGAGAGTCAAATTCTTAGAATCTTTAGGGAGTTTTTTGGCAATTAAATCTTTTCTTCTAATTGGCATGTGATTTTGTAAAATTATTTTTGACGTAACTCTTCTATATCTCATTTTCTCTTCAGCCAATCATTCCCTCTTTTCTCTCAATTTCCAGAATTCTTTTCATCCTTTCTCTTTTGATTCACAACTCTTTTCCAAAGATTCTTCTCAAAGATCTCTTAAAGCTTCTTGAGTTGAAAACTTGCCAATTGAAAGAAAAGAAAGGATTGCAGGTAATTTCGTGCTACTCCTCTAATCATGGTTCTTTAATGAAATTTTAAAGTATTTGACTCTTGGTTTGTGTTTTTAATTGAGGTTTTTAATGTTGATTTGGTAAAAGTGTCGAAATATTGCTAAAAGATGAGATTATATGTGATTTATGTTTGGGCACTATTTTCGTTGATTTGAGAATGATTTTAAGGTTTATTTGGATGCTAAATGATGTTAATAATGAGCTTTGATCATAATAATTTCGAAATCATTGAGATCTCTAATTGTCTAGGTTGATAGTTTTGGGTTTTTGGCTTCGAAATGTGAAATATGAGTTGCTGGAGGTATAAGGATGATATTAAGGTGTTTTTGGCTGTGGATTTATGGTTAAACTTTGATGCGGGTGTTTTTTGATGGGTGGGTTGAGTTTAGTGATCAATCGAATGTTCTTTCGGTTATTTGAGATGGGTATTTTGTGCCTTTGGGTAGAGCTTCGGGTTTTTAGAGTTTGTTGGTGGTTTTAATGCATTGAGATGCATTAATCCTCTGTTCTTGTGTGGTATAAAAAGAGGAGGATTCTTTGGAAGCTCTTGGCAAAGTTTCAGGGACTTCAAATGCTTGGTTTTCATGTCGGCAATTGAGGTTTTGCATGTTGGTGAGTGGAAATGGGATTTCTAGCTTTAAAACATCTTAAATGTGGTTTTGGGAACATATTGTAAGCTTGAAACACTTTACTAAGTTCAGAAATAAGTAAAGTGATTTTCTCTCTCGGATTGTGCTATTATAAGCTTATGGATGCACTTGTTTTTAAATGTGGTTACCTAATGTTTTAAAGCATGATTTCAGCATATAATTTGCTATTTATGATGCCATATTATTGATGGATGCAATAGGTAAGTGATCCTTGTGAGTATGTGTTTATACTTTTTTTATGAAGCATGGTTTAATGCTTGGATTATGGCTTATTGTGAATGCTTTTAAAAACAGTGAGGTTTATGCTAAATGTTAATTATATTGGCAAGTGATGTTGTGAAAAGTGGTTTATAAATGAAATTGGATATAGTTAGCCGGTAATAGGATTGAGTGCACTATAAACAAGTCTCCTTGGAAATTAAGTTGTGTCATGTCTCTCGTTAGTGGGGTTATACATCTACCGATGAGTGGTGTTGAGGGGTTGTAAGGTACTGAATACTCCACCATGGGTGTCACAATGGTGGAGGATAGCTCCCGTGTGTGAACCTTGAGATGCCGGTGAGAATGTATGAAGTGTTGGGACAACACTTGGGAATCTGTGTATCCGGTGCATTTTGAGAAATGAGAATGTTATTGATCACTTGTGAGCCAATATAATTGATTAATTGCTATGGAAATGTTTATGGATGCATAACATGGAAAATGCATGTTTTATTTTTAAGCTTTGCATATTGGTAGATATGCATGGAAAGTTTGTGTTATGTGTTAGCAAATGGATTTTGATGTTGAAGTATTTGATACTTGTTGAATGGTGTATAAGATACTGATTTTAATGATGAAGTGCATTGTTTTCAAAGAGGGCGTGATGGTTATGCCTTCTTTTTCGAGCATTGATGGTGTTTTTGGTTTTCGAGCATTCCTCACTAAGCTTGTATGCTTATGCTCTCTTTTTCTCATCAATGCAAATAACTAAGTGTTTGGAGGTAGCAAATCGCAAGGGAATCTCAAGAGACTTCTCTTTGAAAGTATGTTTCGATTATGGACGAGAGTAATAAAGGCAATGAGGGTGTCCAATGTTTTGGAGTTGGTTTTTTTTTTGTATTTTCTGTTTTGGTATAAGTTTGGTATGCCTATATTGGTTTTTAAATGGCCTTTAACTCTTGGATTGTTTGGATTTATGGTTTTGATGTTCCAAGTAAATCGAAACTAGGAAGCATGCCTATAGGTTTTTATATCTTGCTAAGCTTGGTGATAAATGCTATGGTTGGTGCCTAGGATGAGTATTGAGTACATTTGTTGCTCCATGATTTTATCTTGTTTTTGTATGATGAATCGAATCATGTTTGAATGCTCAATTATGCTATAGTGAGTCTTTTTTTCTGGTATTTGTTTCGAAACACCTGTTGCCATTTCGATACGGTGTGCATATTTGGCCTAAGTGGTTCGAAACGCATAAGGGTCGTTCCGAGACCACAAGGCTATTTTCATGCTTGTATTGAAACACGGGGTCGCATCGATACGCCTCTATATTATCCTAAGGCATGGGAATCGTCCCAGGTATGCTTGGTCTCGAAACGAGTGAGATTTGTTTTGGTATTTTTTGCTACTATGATTTGTGGTTTCGAAACGAGATTGGTCTATTCCGAAATGGGGCTCGTTATGTTAGTTATTCAAATATCCTGATGTTCTGATTCTTTACGTTTTGGTCCCTGAATGTTGTGGATGCAATTAAATTAGTTTGAATGATTATTTTGAGATGAGATTTGACTGAGATGCATGCAATGATACTAATTAAAGGACGGTAACAAAAAATTGGCTTAATCCCCTTCGAATCGGAAAAATTACAAAATGGTCCCTAAAAGCCGTAATTGGATGAAATTGATGTATGTTTGAGTTGCAAATGATCCGATGCAATGTTAAACACATAGGAACCTAATTTGAATCTAGTTAAGATAAAAAGAAAAAAAATAGGGGTTGTTTATTAAGGTAAATAGGCCGGGTTGAGAGAGTTATATTTGGTGGTATCAGGGCCAGGTTACGAAAGAATAGGATAATGGTTAGTAAATGGTAGGTCAATGTGATGTTTGTTTTGCACGGTGAATGTTATACGCATGTTAATGTTGATCTAATGATGGGGATGCTATGTATGATGATTGTGATATGAGTATGAGATGTTATATATGATGATATTGTGTCTGAAATTTATTTTTTGTAATGCACGATGATTGTGAGACATGTATGTTGTATGCTTTATGCTATGTTGGGGGAAATTGGGATACCCATTGCCTTATTACTGTATTGAAGTGTTTAAATTGAATTTGAAGTCTTCGATTCTTGCTAGAAGCTGGCCTGATTTCTTGTTTTGTTTTATATTAATGCTTTAATGATAATAGCAGAATTGGACCGAGGAGAGAACTACGATCATGATTAATTGCTCCGGTGGGTGAAAAAAGCAATCAGGAGAACGGGGTTCTACCTGGTGCGAATTTACCTACTCAACCGCCACCACCACCTAGGGGTGAGGAGCAAGTGCAACACGAACAGGTTGGTTCGATGTTTGGTGATTTGACACCTTTGGTACAGGCGATGACTGGAGCATTCTACGCTGTTGTTGCTGGAGTACAAGTGCAAGTATCTGTTGTTGGGCATGTGGGTTTTCAATTGGAACGCTTACGGAGTTTGGGAGGCGTTGAATATCGTGGATTGTCTCCTGAAGCATCTGAGGATTGGATTGCTAGTACGATCTGGATTTTGGATCAGATGAGATGTAATGATGCATGCAAGTTAGGATGTGATGGCTCGTTATTGCAAGGTGATGCATATAGTTGTTGGAGGACTGTGATCGCGGCCTTGGAAACCAGTGAGGTGGATTGGGAGTTCTTTCAGGCTGCCTTTAAAAAGAAGTATTTGGGTGTTAGATACTTGGATGATAATAAGTATTTGAGCACGAGGTCCAATTCGTACGTTTGAGTCAGTATGCTCCGGAATTGATGCCGAGTGGTAGGTATCGATGTGATCGCTTCCGTTATGGCTTGGTGCAGGAAGTGAAGACTTTCATGCTAGCTTCAGATTATGTTGATTTTGATGTGTTGGTTACGCGAACCAAGGATATAGAACAAAGTTTGGGTTTGACCTCTCGTGTGGGTGGTTCTACCTCGAGTAAGAGAGCTGTAGATTTTGGTCCTATTGGTGGACAGAATAAGAGAATATGTATTCGTAGATATCGACTTGAGGCGAGGCACACCAATTCAGGGTAACAGGGTGAGATTTGAGAAAAATATCGTTGGACATGTTGATCGCGAGAGCATTTGAGGCGAGATTGTTCTCGTGTGGCTCAAGAGGCGCAAGCTCTTAGACTTGGGACGGCCAATTCTTGTTGGAACTGTGGATTAGCTGATCATATGAGACTTGAGTTTCCTTTGCTAGCTCGAGGTGGTCAAGGAAGAGCACTTGTTGTTGCACCACAGAGAGGTCGTGGTAATTTCCAACAGAGGGAGGATGTGTAGAGAGGTGTAGCTCATGTTGTTGTTATTCAACCTGAGGGTGGTGGTCTTTTGAGGGTGTATGCACATCGCGAGGGACATAATAACACCGACGTGATAGCAGGTACCTTCACCTTGCAATCCTTGTCTTTGTTAGCTTTAATTGATTCTAGATCTACGCATTCATACATCTTGAGTGAGCATGCACATTTGCTTGATATCCTTGTTGAGATGCTAGATGTAGGATTGCAAGTAACAAGCTCTTTTAGTGAAATTGTACTTACAAGAAAATTGTATAGGAGATGTCCTTTATTTGTTAAAGGTCATGTGTTTTCAGTTGAGTTGATGGAGTTGCCTTTCTATGGTTTTTGATGCGATCCTTGGAATGGATTGGTTGTCTAAGCAAAGAGCTGTAGTTGATTTTGATGTTAAGTGAGTTACCTTGAAACTTGCTGCTGATTACGAAGTGGTAATCGTATGCGAGAATGTGAAATTTTTGCCCAATGCAATTTCGGCTCCTAAAGCAAGTAGGATGATGTAGTTGGGTTGTGCAGCTTTTCTAGCTTATGTGATGAAACCTGGTACAAAAGAGGTGCGAGTACAAGAAATATGAACATTATGTGAGTTTCCGGGTATCTTTCTGGAAGAGTTGTCTGGTTTGCCACCGAACAGAGAAGTTTAGTTTGTCATTGAGTTTTATGAAAATACGACTCCAGTGTCTATTGCTTCTTATCGGATGGCACCTAAAGAGTTGGAGTTGAAAATGCAACTTCAGGAGTTGCTTGATCGAGGGTTTATAAGGCCAAGTGTTTCACCTTGGGGTGCACCGGTCTTGTTTGTAAAGAAGAAGGATGGCCCGATGCGTATGTGTATAGATTATCGGCAATTTAATAAGTTGACGGTTCAGAACAAGTACCCTTTGCCAAGGATTAATGATTTGTTCGATCAGTTTCGAGGTGCTTTAGTTTTCTCAAAGATTGATTTGAGGTCTAGATATTATCAACTGAAGGTTAAGGATGTAGATGTGCCTAAGACAACTTTTCAGACAAGGTATGACTATTATGAATTCTTAGTGATGTCGTTTGGGTTGACAAATGCATCGGTTGCATTCATGGATATGATGAATTGTGTGTTCCATGAGTTTTTAGATTAGTGTGTGGTAGTATTTATCAATGATATTCTCGTGTACTGGCGTACCGAGGAGGATCATGATAAGCATATGAGGATTTTGTTGCAATTATTGTTGGAGAATCAACTTTATGCTAAGCTGAGCAAGTGTGATTTTTGGATTAGAGAAGTTGTCTTTCTTGGACAAGTAGTGTCGGCTGAGGGTATTCGGGTTGACCCACACAAAATTGAGGCGGCGATGAATTGGAAAACGCCTGAATTAGTGACGGAGGTGCGCAGTTTCCTTGGTTTGGTTGGATATTATCAAAGTTTGTGGAGGGTTTTTCTAAGATTGCTGCTCCATTAACTACGTTGTTGCAAAAGAATGTTCGCTTTAAATGGATGGATGTTAGGCAACAAGGTTTCGAGAGAATGAAAGAAGCTTTGACGCAAGCTCCTGTCTTGATTCAACCGGAATCGGGTAATGATTTTGTGGTTTACAGTGATGTGTCATATGTTGGTCTAGGTTGCGTGTTGATGCAAGATGGGAAGGTTGTGGCATATGCATCTAAACAACTGAAGGTGCATGAGCGCAACTATCCTACTCATGATCTAGACCTTGTCGTAGTTGTGTTTTCCGTGAATATTTAGAGGCACTATCCTTACGGTGAAAAGTGTGTGGTTTACACCGATCATAAAAGTTTGAAGTATTTCACGTCTCAAAGGGAGTTGAATCATAGGCAACGAAGATGGTTGGAGTTGCTTAAGGATTATGATCTTAAGATTGAGTGTCATCCTGGAAAGGCCAATGTGGTGGTCGAAGCCTTGAGTAGGAATGTGGTTGTTGAGTTGAGAGCGATATTTGCTCGGTTGAGTATATCGCGTGATGGTCGGTTGATAGCCGAGTTACAAGTGAAACATTCCTTGATTCAGTTAATTAAGGATAAGAAGTTGCTTGATGATTCTTTGGTGCCTCATGTCCAAGATATAACTGATGGTAATGCTACGGATTTCTGTTTCAATGATGATGGTGTTTTATGCTTTAAAAGTAGGATAGTGGTGTTGGTGGATGTTGAGTTGAGGAGCACTATTTGGACTGAAGCCCATAGCAGTCCTTTTGCTATGCATACGTGTAGTACAATGATGTATTGTGGTTTGAAAGATGAGTACTATTGGGTTAGGTTGAAAAAGGATGTTGATGATTTTGTGAGCAAGTGTATGGTTTGTGTAGAGCGTTTTAGTGTTCTCTAAATATGAGTGCAAGTGCACACTTCGGTCAAGTAATAGTATAAAAGATATCGTCTCCCACAGGAATAGGACAGCTTGACTCAATTCGTTGTTCCTGCACAAGAAAAGTAAATTGCGCAATTAAGTTGGTTTGTTTAAGAAGAAAATAAAATAAAACAAACGTAAACAAAAAGGATGAAATGAGATTGATAGAATAGGTAGGGTTATGCTGCTTCTTGGTGTGAAACTGCGTTAAATAGGACAAGTTGTTTTGCGCTGCCAGACTCTGCTGCCTCGGCGGTGGATGGCAGTTAGGCTGCTGAGATGCTCTCGCTGCCTCGTCAAGGGAATGGACTTGTGTCTCGGTGGGAAACTCGGCAGAACACTTCGAATGTTATCCCGCTTATGTCTAAGTCAGAATGTTGTTGATGCCCACTGTAGATAATATCAGTCGTGTCGTGAATCGTGCAAAGACAACAAAGTTAATTCGTCCTCTTTTAGCCACCTTAACCCTAACCTATCTCTAGGTCAGATTGATCAAAACCGTCTATAGATGAGATCATACTTACTCATTTCGTGAGTTCGACTCTCTCCATACCGAACAAATGGATAGTAATCAACAAATCTTTCACCTTATTTGAAAAACAGTGAAGAACATGGAATAAGCAAACCTTGAAGCTTTATTTCAGAAACAAACTTAAAATCCTAAACAACCATTCTCACACTAATTACAATATAACCCAAACCCAAAAAGAGTTTTAGAACATAATGGTGACAAGAAAACCTAAACTATTCTTAAGGGAAAACCTAATTTATTTTGAAGTAAAAGTACAATCGGTATATATAGACATTAGCTAGGTCCAGTCCTTCTTGGGGTAGAAGTTTTCAAAGTAGCTTTTGCATTGAATGCATTTTTAAATGCTGACTTCTTTGAGTTGAATGTGGACTTTATCATGCGCCGCAAGTAATCTCGCAATCCTCCTTTGGCGGCTCTACCTGCTGCTACAATCATCGGAAAATTGAGTGGACAACATCATTAAGATCATAATTTTCTGATCAACAGATCGCACTCCAGTTCTCCAATTCCTCAACTTGCTGTCTTGGGAGGCAGGTATGTAACGCATCGGTTTTGGGCTTAGGAGTTTTGGGTTTCGGACCGGTTCGGTCGGAGTGCGGTTCGAATATATAAAAGTGAATTTAGGAAAGCCTAGTTCGGGTTGCATTAAAAATATGGAAAAATGTCTTAAAATTCTCTTTTAATATATATAAGAGAGTGGTGAAATCAATTTTACAAAATGAGGTTTGGAAGGGTGACATTTTGGCTAGTGACCAAAATGTAATTTTTGAAAACTGTGAGATTGTTTTAAAAAGGATTGAAACTTTGAATCTTTAAGGAGCTATTTACCCAAAGGGAGTTTCTCCAGATTTTTCTAAGATATTAAATGATTTATTATTGGTTTTTAAACAAAAGAAAAGTGGAGGGAAGATATTTTCCTATTTCCAACCACCTTTTCCATATTTCCATTTTCTATTTTCTCTCATCTTTTCTCTCAAACCAAACATCTTTCTCCAGAACTTTTCCTTCTGATTTTGATATCCAAACATGAGATTTTATCTCTCTTTTGATCTCTAATCATCTCTTCAACAAAACCTCACCATTTGCTAATTGGATTTTCAAGATTTTGGTTCTAAAAAGGGAGAAACTCAAATTTGGAGTTAAGAACGTCCTTCTCCTCTAAACTCTCAGTTCTTTACAGAAATTCCTAAGTTCTCAATCCTTAAATTGTGTTTTATAAAAGGTTTTAAGGTTGTGTTCATGATCTTGGCTTTTAAATGCAAGATTTGGTGATTTTTGGTTAAAATTCGTATGATCTGTTTAAGCAGTGATTTGAGGTGTCTTTTTGATGTTAAATGAATGTTAAAATGATGAGGAATTGAGGTTTAATTAATGCAATCCCGGATAGGTTGAATTTCCTATGTTTAGCTTGAGTTCTTGGTTGTTTTTGGAGAGATCTTGTTGATCTGTTATAGCTGGAGGTATAAGGGTGATGTTAGATCCTTTTTGGATGTTAATTGATGCTTAAGGATGTTTAGATTTGATGGATCTTGGCTGGGTTATGTTGTGGAGTTGTTTGGATGCATTTTCGGTTGTGTTTGGTAGCCGAAAATGGAGTGTGGATGAGAGCAGCGAGTTTAGATGCTTTCATTAAAGATATTAATGCATGATGATGCATTAATCCTCTGCTTTGATGTGTTTAAAACAGGGGAGTCATCTTTGGATCCAAGTGGTGGTGATCCGGAAGCTTGATTGGTGTTTCGGCAAGAGGCGAAACGGAATCGGTGAGTGGACTTTTGGTTTTCAGCTTTGAAACCAGTGTTTTGAAGGTTTGGGAGCTTAGTTTAAGTCTAAGCAACTTAGCTAAGCTCTAGAGTAAGTTTTCGGAAAAACTCTCTTGGTGATGAACCATGGATTGGTTGTATGCAATGTGATAGTTTGCATGTTTTAAATTCTGTTTTGAAAGCATATCTAGCATGTTTATTTGCTGAGATTATAAGCCATGTGTTGAAGGAAGCTCAAGGTAAGAGTTCCTTGTTTTTGAACATTATTTTAATGTGGTTTGATGCTTAAAGATGCATGGTGTTTATGGCTTTGTTAAATGCTTTAAAACAGTGGAATTTTGATGTTAATGTTGCATATTGGCAAGGGATGGTTAAGGTCACAAAGGTGGTTAAAAGTCCTTGTGTGAGCCTTGTACATTTAAGAACATCAAGGTGTTTAAAAGTCCTTGGATGGTTCTTGGTTAAGATCACAAAGGTGGTTAAAAGTCCTTGTGTGAATCTTGTGAATTTTAAGAACAACATGGTGTTTAAAAGTCCATGGTTGGTTCTTGGATAAGGCTCAATGTGGTTAAAATTCCTTGTGTAAGCCTTGTTATTTAAGAACATCTAGGTGTTTAAAAGTCCTTGGATGATTCTTGTTAAGGACACAAAGGTGTTTAAAAGTCCTTGTGTGGTCCTTGCCATGGTGTTTAAAAGTCCATGGGGTTAAGGACACAATGGTGTTTATAAGTCCATGTGTGGATCTTATGTGGAATGTATCACTTGTTGCCAATATGACGTGTTATGAACTTGAAGCATGAAATGCTTGTTTTAAATGTTTATGAGCATGTATAAATGTTGCTTGAAGAATGGTTTATAAATGTGTTTTATAAATGCATTATTGAGTGGTTTTAAATGAGCATTCCTCACTATGCTTTTGCTTACGCTCTCTCTCTTTTCTTAAACAAATAATGCAGAGCATTAAAGTGCATTGGGGGCAGCAAGGAGGGCAAGCATCCAAGTGGTTAACTAAGCTCAAGTATGGTGATGGTTTCTTAAACACTATTAGCATTTTGGCATTTGGAAATGGGGGACCTATGTTGATGTTTTGGGAGATGTTTTGAACTCCCTAAGTTGGATATATGTTGTTAATAATGTTGGAACATGTATTTGTCCTTTGTGAAGTGAATTTTGTATTTTGATGCTTGAATGGCTTGATAAGTAGGATGCATGCCTATAGAATTGGGGATTTTCATGATTGATGCTATGTTAATGTTTTGTTGATGCAATTATGCTCCTTGCATGTTAAATGTCTTGCTGGTAAAGTTTGGTTGCGTTTGGAGCATGTTTGATAGGTCAATTGTATGATAAACCAGCAAATTTTCTGCAATCGTGGCAACCTGTTTCGAAACAGGTGCTACCGTATCGGAACGGGGGCCTGAAATAGCCTGGGCGTTCCGAAACGAGAGGCACTGTTCCGGAACGGATATGCCACTGCCAGGCACTGTTTCGGAACCTGTTGCGGAACGGTCCCGTGTTTCGAAACGGGTCTTCCCTGTTCCGCAACACTCGACCGTTGGGCACTGAAATTGTTGGTTATATGTTTCGAAATGTTTGCATTTTGGTCCTGAAACATGTTTATGCAATTGTATGAGTTTGAGATGTCCGTTTGAGCTGAAATTTGACAGAGAAGCATGAAAGATGATTAATTTCAAGTTGGTAACTTTAAATTGGATTAAGTCCTTATAATTTATAGAATTTACAATTTGGTCCCTAAAGTTGTATTTTGTGCAATTGGGTCCCTGAATGTTCTCTGATGGTTAAGATCTTTGAGAATGCTGGTTGTATGATCATGTCTAGAGACAATATGCATCTAGACAAGTTTAAAAAGAAAAAAATGGTCATTAATCAAGGTTGACTTTCGGGTTTACTTTGGTTTTCCCCGTGTGATTTTCTTAATTCGGGTCAACCGTCTAGGTCGGGTTAAGGGGGTTATATTTGGTGGTATCAGAGCCAGGTTCTCGAGTAATTGGGAATGAATGTGTGCATGATTGAAGTATGTGTGCTTTGTATGCTTGTTGAGTGAAAGCATGATGAGTGGTTTGTGAATATGTTGAAATTGAAGTGTATGCTGTGGTGAAGCATGGTGTGGGTACCCATTGCCAAATCAAAGCTAATGTAATGATGTTGTTTTTAAGTTAAAATGAGCTTAAGTACTTGGATTGCTTACCTTGCTGGGCCTGACTTTGTTTATTTGCATTGTGATTGCATTGTTAGAGTATGGCACCTCGTAGAGAGTTGAGTAGTAATGTGCGAGCTACGGCTCAGAATGAGAATGAGAATGAGGAGAATGTCGAAAGTGCGGTGGATTTACCTCCTCCACCTGGTGGTGGTGAAGCTGGGGGTGAAGGAGCTGGAGCTGCAGCTGGTGCTGGGGTCGTTGGACCTGAGGCTGGTCAGGGGCAACCTGTTCCTGACATGACGGTGTTGATTCAAGCTATCGCTGGAGCTTTCCAAGCAGCGGTAGCTGGAGCTCAAGGAGCTGTGCATCAGGGAGATGCTGGAGTTAGACTACCCTTGGAATGTTTGCGCAGTCTGGGAGGGACTGAGTTCAGGGGTTTGTCAGCTGAAGGTTCGGAATATTGGTTAGAGGGTACCAAGAGAATCTTGGGTCAGATGAATTGCACTGATGTGCAGAAGCTGGGCTGTGTAGTATCCTTGCTACAGGATGATGCTTATACATGGTGGACAACCACTATCGCTGGGATGGCGGAAGCTGGTGTAACTTGGACGTCCTTTCATAACGCGTTCAAGAGAAGGTATCTAGGTGTGAGGTACCTAGATGAAAAGAAGAGGGAGTTCATGTCTCTTACCCAAGGGAGCATGTCTGTGGCTGAGTATGAGGTCCAGTTTTTTCGACTCAGTCAGTATGCACCTGAGCTTGTTCCGGATGAGCGGGAAAGGTGTGAAAGGTTCCGTTATTGTTTAGTGACGGAAGTTAAGATGTATGTGCTGGCTACCGAGTATGATGATTTTGATGTGTTGGTGGGCCGAGCAAAGGACATTGAGATGAACTTGGGTTTATCTGCTAGAAGTGCTGGGTCAAGTGCTGGTAAGCGAACAGCTGAATATAGTTCCGGTGGTGGACGGAACAAGAGGGGACGTGATCAGAGGTATCAGTCTTCAGCTAAGCGAGGTGGTGGTGCGCCTGCTCGGGGAGGCAACGCTAGAGTTGATCCGAGTGCGTGTTGGATTTGTGGTTCGCGTGGCCATATGAAGCGTGATTGTCCTCGTGCTGTGAGGGAGGTGCAAGCTCCTGTTGTGGCAGCTGGTAATGTGTGCTGGAACTGTGGATCTACGGATCACATGAGGAGAGAGTGTCCTATGTTGGCTGGTGGCCAAGTGCGTGCTCTTGTTGTTGCTGCACCACAGAGAGGTCGTGGGCGCGGCCGTGGTAATTTCCAGCGGAGAGAGGAAGGTGGTCGGGGTGTGGCTCATGTTGTGGCTATTCAGCCTGAGGGTGGTGGCCAAGCCAGGGTGTATGCTCAGCGGGAAGGGAGGAATGACGCAGATGTGATCGCAGGTACTTTTACTTTGCAATCCTTGTCATTACTTTCCTTGATTGATTCTGTATCTACGCACTCATACATTTTGCGTGAGCATGCTGAATTGCTTGGTTTGCCTGTTGAGTCTTTGGATGTTGGTGTGCGTGTCACTAGTTCTTTTGGTGAGACTGGTGTGACTCGAAAGCTTTATAGAAGATGTCCTTTGGTTGTTCAAGATCATGTTTTTCATGTTGACCTTATGGAGTTGCCTTTCTATGGTTTTGATGTAATCCTTGGTATGGATTGGCTTGCTGAGCATCGTGCCGTTGTGGATTGCGAAAATAAGCGAGTTTCGCTGAAGCTAGCGGATGATTATGAGGTGATTGTGGTTGGTGAGAATGTGAAGTTTCTTGCCAATGTGGTGTCTACGTTGGAGGCGAGCCGGATGCTGAGGCAAGGATGTGAAGCTTACCTAGCTTTTGTGATGAATCCTAGCTCTAAGGAGTTGCGTGTGCAAGATATCAGGATTGTGAAAGAGTTTCCTGGTGTGTTTCATGAGGAGTTACCTGGATTACCTCCTAATCGCGAAGTGGAGTTTGGGATTGAGCTGTATGAGAATACAACTACTGTGTCCATTACCCCTTATAGAATGGCACCTAAGGAGCTGAAGGAGCTGAAGACGCAATTGCAAGAGTTGCTTGATCGTGGGTTCATTCGGCCGAGTGTGTCGCCTTGGGGTGCACCGGTCTTGTTTGTAAAGAAGAAGGATGGCACTATGAGAATGTGCATTGATTATCGTCAGCTGAACAAGTTGACTATCAAGAATCGGTATCCTTTGCCGAGAATTGATGATCTTTTTGATCAATTTCGGGGAGCAGCTGTGTTCTCTAAGATTGACTTGAGGTCAAGATATTACCAGTTGAAGGTAAAGGATGTGGTTGTGCCTAAGACAGCTTTCAGGACAAGGTATGGGCATTACGAGTTCCTTGTGATGCCATTTGGTTTGACAAATGCTCATGCTGCTTTCATGGACATGATGAATCGTGTATTTCATGAATACATGGATAAGTTTGTTGTGGTGTTCATTGATGATATCCTCGTGTACTCGCGTACTGAGGAGGAGCATGAAGAGCATTTGAGAATTGTGTTGCAAGCTTTGTTGGAGAATCAGCTTTATGCTAAGCTGAGCAAGTGTGAGTTCTGGCTTAAGGAGGTGGTGTTTCTTGGGCATGTGGTTTCTGCCGAGGGGATTCGTGTTGATCCTCAGAAGATTGAGGCGGTGATGAATTGGAAGGTTCCTAAGTCTGTCCATGAGGTTCGTAGTTTCCTTGGTTTGGCGGGATACTACCGGAGGTTTGTGGATGGGTTTTCTAAGATTGCTGCACCTTTGACAAAGTTGTTGCAAAAGGATGTTAAGTATGAGTGGACGGAAGCAAGACAACAGGCTTTTGAGAAGCTTAAGGCAGCTTTGACGCAAGCTCCTATCTTGGTTCAACCTGAATCAGGGAAAGAGTTTGTGGTGTATAGTGATGTGTCCTATGTTGGTTTGGGGTGTGTGTTGATGCAAGAGGGTAAGGTGGTGGCTTAAGCATCGCGGCAGTTGAAGGTGCATGAACGCAATTATCCTACGCATGATATTGAGTTGGCTGCGGTGGTTTTTGCTTTGAAGATCTGGAGACATTACCTGTATGGTGAGAAGTGTACTGTGTACACAGATAACAAGAGTTTGAAGTATCTATTGTCTCAGAAGGAGTTGAATCTTAGGCAGCGACGTTGGGCGGAGTTGCTCAAGGATTATGATTTGACGATTGAGTATCATCCTGGAAAAGCTAATGTTGTAGCGGATGCCTTGAGTAGGAAGGTAGCTGTTGAGTTGAGGGCTATGTTTGCCAGTTTGAGTATTTCGCGTGATGGTGGTCTTGTGGCTGAGTTGCAAGTGAAACCATCTTTGGTTCAGTTGATCAAGGAAAGGCAGTTGCTGGATGATTCCTTGGTACCGCATGTTCAGGATATCGCGGAGGGTAGGCTTTTGGATTTCTGCTTTAATGATGATGGTGTGTTGTGTTTTGGGAGTCAGATAGTAGTGCCCTATGATGCTGAGTTGAGGCGTGCTATTCTGACCGAAGGTCATAGTAGTCCTTTTGCTATGCACCCAAGTAGTACTAAGATGTATCGTGATCTTCGTGATGAGTACTATTGGGTGGGTTTAAAGAAAGATGTTGCAGAGTTTGTGAGCAAGTGCATGGTGTGTCAGCGAGTTAAGGCTGAGCATCAGGTTCCTTTAGGTTTGTTGCAACCGTTGAGAATCCCTGAATGGAAGTGGGAAAGGATTACCATGGATTTTGTATCTAGTTTACCCTTGTCACCATCGAAGAAGAATTCGGTGTGGGTGATTGTGGATCGCCTGACGAAGTGTGCGCATTTCTTGCCCGTGCATACTACGTTTTATTTGGATAAGCTTGTGGAGCTGTACATTGCTGAGATTGTGCGGCTGCAAGGTGTGCCTAAGTCGATTGTGTCAGATAGGGATCCGAGGTTTACATCGCGTTTCTGTCAGTGTTTGCATCAAGCTTTGGGTACACGGTTGAATTTCAGTACATCTTAACATCCTCAGTCGGATGGTCAGTCAGAGCGTGTTATCCAGATTTTGGAGGATATGTTGAGGTGCTGCGTGATTGAGTTTCAGGGCTCTTGGGAGAAGCATTTGCCTTTGGTGGTGTTTGCTTATAACAATAGTTATCAGGCAAGTATTCAAATGGCACCTTATGAGGCTTTGTACGGGAGGAAGTGTAGGACTCCTCTTTGTTGGGCTGAAACGGGTCAGAAGTTGGTTTCGATGCCGGCTTTGTTGAAAGGAACCACCGAGAAGGTGAAGCTCATTTGTGAGCGGTTGAAGGCAGCTTCTGATCGGCAAAAGTCTTACGCAGATTTGAAGCGTAAGGAGATTGAGTATGCGGTGGGTGACCGTGTGTTTTTGAAGGTTTCGCCTTGGAAAAAGGTGATGAGGTTTGGCCGTAAGGGTAAGTTGAGCCCTAGGTACATTGGACCATACGAGGTGGTTGAGCGTGTGGGTCATGTTGCGTACAAGTTGAGGCTACCTCAAGAGTTGGAGAAGATTCATGATGTGTTTCATGTTTCTATGCTCCGAAAGTATAGATCAGATCCTTCGCATGTGATGCCTGTGGAAGAAGTGGAATTGAATCCGAATTTGACCTATGATGAGGAACCGGTGAGGATTCTGGATTCGGATAGCAAGGTTCTTCGTGGCAAGACCATTGAGTTGGTAAAGGTGTTGTGGAAGCATCGTGGTGTTGAGGAAGCCACGTGGGAACGGAAGGATGACATGCTGAAGCAGTTTCCTTATCTCTTTCCTTCAGGTAAATTTCGAGGACGAAATTTCTTAAGGGGGAGAGTTGTAACGCCCCGGTTTTGGGCTTAGGAGTTTTGGGTTTCGGACCGGTTCGGTCGGAGTGCGGTTCGAATATATAAAAGTGAATTTCGGAAAGCCTAGTTCGGGTTGCATTAAAAATATGGAAAAATGTCTTAAAATCCTCTTTTAATATATATAAGAGAGTGGTGAAATCAATTTTACAAAATGAGGTTTGGAAGGGTGACATTTTGGCTAGTGACCAAAATGTAATTTTTGAAAATTGTGAGACTGTTTTAAAAAGGATTGAAACTTTGAATCTTTAAGGAGCTATTTACCCAAAGGGAGTTTCTCCAGATTTTTCTAAGATATTAAATGATTTATTATTGGTTTTTAAACAAAACAAAAGTGGAGGGAAGATATTTTCCTATTTCCAACAAACTTTTCCATATTTCCATTTTCTCTCATATTTTCTCTCAAACCAAACATCTTTCTCCAGAACTTTTCCTTCTGATTTTGATATCCAAACATGAGATTTTATCTCTCTTTTGATCTCTAATCATCTCTTCAACAAAACCTCACCATTTGCTAATTGGATTTTCAAGATTTTGGTTCTAAAAAGGGAGAAACTCAAGTTTGGAGGTAAGAACGTCCTTCTCCTCTAAACTCTCAGTTCTTTACTGAAATTCCTAAGTTCTCAATCCTTAAATTGTGTTTTATAAAAGGTTTTAAGGTTGTGTTCATGATCTTGGCTTTTAAATGCAAGATTTGGTGATTTTTGGTTAAAATTCGTATGATCTGTTTAAGCAGTGATTTGAGGTGTCTTTTTGATGTTAAATGAATGTTAAAATGATGAGGAATTGAGGTTTAATTAATGCATTCCCGGATAGGTTGAATTTCCTAAGTTTAGCTTGAGTTCTTGGTTGTTTTTGGAGAGATCTTGTTGATCTGTTATAGCTGGAGGTATAAGGGTGATGTTAGATCCTTTTTGGATGTTAATTGATGCTTAAGGATGTTTAGATTTGATGGATCTTGGCTGGGTTATGTTGTGGAGTTGTTTGGATGCATTTTCGGTTGTGTTTGGTAGCCGAAAATGGAGTGTGGATGAGAGCAGCGAGTTTAGATGCTTTCATTGAAGATATTAATGCATGATGATGCATTAATCCTCTGCTTTGATGTGTTTAAAACAGGGGAGTCATCTTTGGATCCAAGTGGTGGTGATCCGGAAGCTTGATTGGTGTTTCGGCAAGAGGCGAAACGGAATCGGTGAGTGGACTTTTGGTTTTCAGCTTTGAAACCAGTGTTTTGAAGGTTTGGGAGCTTAATTTAAGTCTAAGCAACTTAGCTAAGCTCAAGAGTAAGTTTTCGGAAAAACTCTCTTGGTGATGAACCATGGATTGGTTGTATGCAATGTGATAGTTGCATGTTTTAAATTCTGTTTTGAAAGCATATCTAGCATGTTTATTTGCTGAGATTATAAGCCATGTGTTGAAGGAAGCTCAAGGTAAGAGTTCCTTGTTTTTGAACATTATTTTAATGTGGTTTGATGCTTAAAGATGCATGGTGTTTATGGCTTTGTTAAATGCTTTAAAACAGTGGAATTTTGATGTTAATGTTGCATATTTGGAAGGGATGGTTAAGGTCACAAAGGTGGTTAAAAGTCCTTGTGTGAGCCTTGTACATTTAAGAACATCAAGGTGTTTAAAAGTCCTTGGATGGTTCTTGGTTAAGATCACAAAGGTGGTTAAAAGTCCTTGTGTGAATCTTGTGAATTTTAAGAACAACATGGTGTTTAAAAGTCCATGGTTGGTTCTTGGTTAAGGCTCAAGGTGGTTAAAATTCCTCGTGTAAGCCTTGTTATTTAAGAACATCAAGGTGTTTAAAAGTCCTTGGATTATTCTTGTTAAGGACACAAAGGTGTTTAAAAGTCCTTGTGTGGTCCTTGCCATGGTGTTTAAAAGTCCATGGGGTTAAGGACACAATGGTGTTTAAAAGTCTATGTGTGGTCCTTGGAAAGTATAAGATCACAATGGTGTTTAAAAGTCCATGTGTGGATCTTATATGGAATGTATCACTTGTTGCCAATATGACGTGTTATGAACTTGAAGCATGAAATGCTTGTTTTAAATGTTTATGAGCATGTATAAATGTTGCTTGAAGAATGGTTTATAAATGTGTTTTATAAATGCATTATTTTGTGGTTTTAAATGAGCATTCCTCACTATGCTTTTGCTTACGCTCTCTCTCTTTTCTTAAACCAATAATGCAGAGCATTAAAGTGCATTGGGGGCAGCAAGGAGGGCAAGCATCCAAGTGGTTAACTAAGCTCAAGTATGGTGATGGTTTCTTAAACACTATTAGCATTTTGGCATTTGGCAATAGGGGACCTATGTTGATGTTTTGGGAGATGTTTTGAACTCCTTAAGTTGGATATATGTTGTTAATAATGTTGGAACATGTTTTTGGCCTTTGCGAAGTGAATTTGGTATTTTGATGCTTGAATGGCTTGATAAGTAGGATGCATGCCTATAGAATTGGGGATTTTCATGATTGATGCTATGTTAATGTTTTGTTGATGCAATTATGTTCCTTGCATGTTGAATGTCTTGCTGGTAAAGTTTGGTTGCGTTTGGAGCATGTTTGATAGGTCAATTGTATGATAAACCAGCAAATTTTCTGCAGTCTGGGCAACCTGTTTCGGAACAGGTGCTACCGTATCGGAACGGGGGCCTGAAATAGCTTGGGCGTTCCGAAATGAGAGGCACTGTTCAGGAACGGATAAGCCACTGCCAGGCACTGTTTCGGAACCTGTTGCGGAACGGTCCCGCATTTCAGAACGGGTCTTCCTTGTTCCGAAACACTCGACCGTTGGGCACTGAAATTGTTGGTTATATGATTCGAAATGTTTGCATTTTGGTCCTGAAACATGTTTATGCAATTGTATGAGTTTGAGATGTCCGTTTGAGCTGAAATTTGACAGAGAAGCATGAAAGATGATTAATTTCAAGTTGGTAACTTTAAATTGGATTAAGTCCTTATAATTTACAGAATTTACAATTTGGTCCCTAAAGTTGTATTTTGTGCAATTGGGTCCCTGAATGTTCTCTGATGGTTAAGATCTTCGAGAATGCTGGTTGTATGATCATGTCTAGAGACAATATGCATCTAGACAAGTTTAAAAAGAAAAAAAAGGGTCGTTAATCAAGGTTGACTTTCGGGTTGACTTTGGTTTTCCCCGTGTGATCTTCTTAATTCGGGTCAACCGTCTAGGCCGGGTTAAAGGGGTTACAAGGTAGATGGCGGCAGCTACTCGGTAGCTGTTGTCTCTGTCTGGAAGTACATCAATACAGCTCCTCAGTTTGCTGCCTCAACATCATGTCCTTAACTCCTCTCTCCTTCTGTCAGCTTTTAGTACCTGAAACTAAATCTAAACTAAAACAATACCTTTTCTTTACCAAATAATATAAAATTAATACAAAGCACGGTAGAGTAAAGAATACTGTAAAATGCAATGCATGAACCTAATTATGCGTAAAATGTACTCAAAACAACAATAATATGAGATGGAATGTGCATGAGATATAGAACTTATGGACACTTTACACACCCCCAAACTCGAACTATTGCTTCTGTTCAAGCAATGCAGCCTAAACATACTTGCCCTTTAAACTAATCCAAAAGAAAATTTTCTATTTTAAACTTGATTTAACACCTCAAGGTCGTGGCACCTGTCATTAGAAGAACGTGAATTACCTCATAATTAAACTGTAATATGACATTGAAGTGTGTGCAGGAACTGTGAGCAAGATAAATTAGAAGAACATTCTAAGTAAATAGAGATGTTGTCATGATATACAAGGTTACTGCCGAGACAACATATTCAAGCACAATTTAAATAATCATGGCAATGATGGCTTTAGTTAATCATAACTACTCATCTAGGTCTAAAATTAAGATAGGAGCAAACTTCAAAACCCTGAACCTATGGAGTAGAGTCATCCCTTGAAGACTTACATTCACTCATGCTAATTTGTATGTCACTACAAAATTTTCAGATTCGTGGACATTGATAGCAGCAGAGTTTCCTAGAACATGATTCTTCCTAGAGCCTGTTTCGGGCACCTCTAGGGATAGACAACATAAAAAATTTCTTTTGCCTGTCTTGGCAATGCTTTTGTTTTTTTCTTTTTGTTGCATGTCGTGGCAGCTTCCTGCAACAATGTTAGAATTTTACAAATAATTCAAGAAGGAAATGTTTACCAGAAATTCTAACAAATTCAGCAAGTAACAGTAATTTTTATTTTTTTGGCAATTATAGAAAAATCCTAAGTTTACTTTATGTTTTTCCCCAAAATTAAGTTCTTTTTAAATTGGTGCGAAAACTTAAAGTCGGCTATCCTATCATAAGCACAAGTTATAACAGAAAATTCTTTTCAATTATTTTTTCTAACGCAAGTACATTATGCAATCTAATATGCATTAAAGTATGTCTAAACATGATGAGTACTACCCCCAAACTCGAGATCAACATTGCCCTCAAGGCACAAAATAAAAATAGAAAATAAAAGCAGAAAAATAAAATAGAGAAATATACAATTGATATAAAAATAGAAAAATAAAGTAAAGAGAAGAAAAGAAAAAAAAAACTAGAAGTTGGGAGATGGTTCGAAGGAGGCTTGGGTCTTTGCTACAAAGGAGGAAGAGGAGGATAGGATGATTAGGCGGCAGCCGGTAGATGTCTGGGCGGCAGACTTTGTGGGTGAGACCTTTGATGTCCGTGGTGGCTAGACTCTCTTGGGAGTGGGACGAGGCTCTTCTTGAGGTTCTACAAGAGGAGCGGCAAGAGGGGCTTCACTCTCTTCAGATTATGTCCCCTCGTCCTCTGGCTCGGCGACTATGATGTGCCGCTTCCTCTTCCTTGTTCCTTACTCTGTTGGTGCTGCATGAAGATTAATCGCCATTGGAGATGTTGCTTCTATTGTTGTTGCTGACGGCTGTTGCTCAACCTCTAATGATAACGAGGTGTTTGCCACTGTTGCCGCTGTGCAGATGGGGGATTGATGTTGCTGATGTTGCTCGAGTGAGTCTGCAACCATGTTGGAAGCAGAGCTGGCGAAATATGATGGGTAGTGCGTCTGAGACAACATCTGTCGGCAAAAGGCGGCGTAGCAGGTAGCTGCGGCTGAGGGTGTTTCTTGTGCGGGTGTAGCTGCGGCGACAAGATCTACGGGGTAGGGTTGCAAGGTGGGGCCGTCATCTGGCTATTTTTGCAAGAGATAGTCTACAAAGGCCTCTTTGACCTCCCTCATGTACTTCATGAAGGTCAGCTACTGATATTCGATCCTTTTGTTGTTGTCGATGAGGGTATGCAACAGAGTGAAGACTTCATTTGTTGAGGAAGTTTCAGTACTGGCGGGGGCGGTTGGAGTGGATGGTTGGGTGATAGAGGGTTGGCTGGGGTGATGGGCTCTTTCTCTGGGGCCCTGCATCATCTGCAGGCGGACTTTCCTAGTCCACCCTTCCTTAGCAGTCGTCATCTCATCTTCTGGGTTGGTAGGGATGTTGAAGTTTGCACAAAGGCTGGTGATAAGTGATGAGAAGTATAGCTTGCCCTTCGTCTTGCGGAAGCAGTTGTGGATCTCTATGTATATAATCTCCCCAACGTTGATGGGCTGGTTCATCATAACGCTGTGAATGAGTGCGAGGCCTGGCTGATGGATAGTTGAGTTGTGGGAGGTGGGCAACAGACACCTTTTAATAAAGGTAATCCATAATGTAACGCCCTGGTTTTGGGCCAAGATGTTTTAGACATCGGATCGGACCGGTCGAGAAGGGTTCGAATCGCGTAAGGTGATTTAAGGAAATCAAGGATCGAGGTAGGATAAAATTGTGATAAAAATTGCTAAAATCCTCTAAAAATATGTTTAAGAGGTTGGTCAAGTCAATTTTACAAAATGGATTTCGAAAATGGAACATTTTGAGAAGTGACCAAATTGTAAAGTTTTAAAACTATGGAAAAATGCTATTTTCAAGAAGAGAGTCAAAATCTTAGAATCTTTACGGAGCTTTTGTCCAATTTAGCCTTCCTTCAATTTGACATGTATTTTTAAAGGGTTTTAATAAAGGAATTAAAATGGTTTTAATTAAATATTAAATAAATGAGAAATTATAGAGGTTTTAATCACGTAACTACTTTTCCCTCTCTCATTTCAGCCAAACACATTTTTCAATCAACTTTTCATCAGATTTCTTTTCTCTCAAATTCCTCTTTTCTTCTCTAAACTCTTTTTCAAAGATTCACTCCTTTTTCTTCATGATTTTTGGAAGGAAAACTTGCGAAATTGTCAAGGTAGCAAGGATTGGAGGTAAATCTCGTTCTTAACCTTACAAAATTGTGATGTGATTCTTGATTTTCGGACTTGATGAGTTGGGCTCTGCTTTCTGTTGATTTTGATTGAGTTCTAAGTTGATTTATATGTTAAAATGATGTGTTGGTAACATAGATACCGAAATCCTTGAGATCCTTGAGTTTCTTGGTTGTTTTAGGTGTGTTTTTGGGGTGAAATGGTATAATCTTGCTTGCTGGAGGTATAAGGATGAGTTAGGATGTTTATTAGATGAGTTTTGATATTGATAATGTTTTGGAAGTGATGTATGTTGGATGGGCTTTGTTTAGGAAGCAATCGATTGAGTTTTCGGTTGCTTTGGATGGATATTTTGGTCTAGTTTGAGTGAGAAACGAGTTTGTGAATTACTGCTGGTGTTAGAATGCATTTTAATGCATTTAGATCTCTGTTTTGATGATGTGAAAACAGGCGATCTTGATCCGGAAGCAAACGAGGTGTTGTTGGAGGCTCCAGAAGAGTAAATTTCGTGTCGGCGAGCAAGGCTTTGCGTATCGGTGAGTGGAAATGCAATTTCCTGCTTTCTAACACTTTGAGCGTGGTCTTGGGAGCTTAGTGTAAGTTTGATACACTTAGATAAGCTCAAGAGTAAGTGATTCAGAAATCTCTCTTTTGGTAATGTGTTATATTGGGTAAAATTGCACTTGATGTAAGTGTGGAATTGTTTACTGTTTTAAGCATGTTTAAGCATGGTTTAATGCTGGATTTTAATGACATTATGTTAAGGATGCACTAGGTAAGTGATCCTTGGTTTGCATGTGTTGAATGCATATAATAGTAAGCATGTGTTGAATGCATATAATAGTAAGCATGTGATGCTTGTGGAAATGACATTGTTGTTATGCTTTTAAAACAATGGATTAATGTGGTTAAATGATTATATTGGCAAGCGATGAAAATGATTTTTTGTTACTTTAATCGGATATAGTTATCCAGCTATAGGATTGTAACCCCCTTAACCCGGCCCGGACGGTTGACCCGAATTAAGAAAGTCACACGGGGAAAACCAAAGTCAACCCGAAAGTCAACCTTGATTAACAACCCTTTTTTTTTCTTTTTAATCTTGTCTAGATGCACATTAACCTTAGATGTGATCATGCAAACAGCATACTCAAAGATCACGAACATCAGAGATCAAACAGGGACCCAATTGAACAATTTACAACTTTAGGGACCAAATTGTAAATTCTGAAAACTTTAAGGACTTAACCAGATTTTAAGTTACCAACTTAAAATTAATCAGGTTTCATGCTTCCGTGCCAAGTTTCAGCTCAAACGGACATCCCAAACTCATACAATTGCACAAACAAGTTTCAGGACCAAAATGCAAACATTCTGAAACATTTAACCGCCCATGTCAGCCCCCAACAGTCACCCGTTCCGAAACAGGCAGAGCCCGTTTCGAAAGACGGGGCCGTTCCGCAACGCGTTCCGCAACGGGGGTCTGGCAGAGACCAAACCGTTTCGAAACGGTACATACCGTTTCGGACGCCTGGATTCATTCAAGGCACCCGTTCCGAAACGGTGCACACTGTTCCGAAACGCATGCACAGATTGCAGCAAAAAGGCATTCCAAAACATGCAATAGATCATTCAAACATGCTCCAAATGCTACCAAACTTTACCAACAGGCAATTCAACATGAATAAGACTTGCAAGCATCAACAAATCATCAGAATAACATCGTATATGAAAAGCCCCAAATCTAAAGGCATGCTTCCTACACAAGCAACCACTTAAGCACAAACTTTCCAAATCAATCTCATTATAGCCAATTCATGATTCAGCAACATTAAAACATTCTTGTCCGAACATATACGAATACAAAAACATCAATCCGAGAGATTCTACCCCCATTGCCTTTATTAACTATAGCTATTCACCGAGACATACATCTCAAATGGAGTCCACCTTGAATCCCTTGCTCCTTGCTGTCCAAACCTCAAGAATCTGCATTGATGGACAAAAAGGAGCGTAAGCACATAATGCTTAGTGAGGAATGCTCAAAACCAAAACACCATCAATGCAGCGGGTTACAAAACACTTTTTAAAACAACCCGATTTGACAAAACAAAACCATGTTTGAAAACTCCTTTTCAACATCATGCTTAAACCATGCATTGCACATACATGAAACCAAACCTTAGCTTAGCAAGCTAAGAAAACCTTTTCAAAGCATAAATGACATAATCATCCATTTAACCACTCCATGCATAAACACCATATGCAAAGTTAAATCAAAACCTTGGAAAACATTCCCATTTCACAACATACCCTTCTTATACTTAAAAAAAAACCATTTAAGCAAGAAGCCCTTTAAAATCATTTACTCAATCAATCCAATACATGCATTATCCAAAGGCAACTCATGAACCACAACATCATTATCACATGCCTTTTAAAACAAGTCTTAACAAGACTCCAATGCATTAAAGAGATTTCATGCACACATGCATCATTTACCAAATGATAAACAACACTTGTTCAACTTAACAAGTAAACATGCATTCACTAGCATCATACACTTTTCATGCAACCATGCATCTTTTCAAGCATCTCATGCTTCACATGCAATCATGCATCATTTCAAGCATCTCATGCTTCTTTATGATCAAGAACATTACATTGGCTTCCAAGTAATCAACCACATCCACTTTTCAACTCAACAACCCGATCGGATACGCGGATTCCGAGCGTTGTCCCTACGCTCCATACACCCTACCAATCCAAGGCCTCCCAAATGGACTTTTAAACACCATTTGACCTTACAAGCCTAAGGTTCCCATGTATGGACTTTTAAACACCATACAACCTTAGCTTTTCCCGAGGTTCCCATGCATGGACTTTGAAACACCATACAACCTCAACATGCACAAGGTTTCCATGTATGGACTTTTAAACACCATACAACCTTTGCATAACCGATTGGTAGTTGTATAAATCACTAACAAGATCCGGGACACCCCACACAAGATCCACACATGGTCTTACACCGCCATTGTGATCTTAACAAGCACAAGGTTCTCATATATGGACTTTTAAACACCATATAACCTTTGCTCAACCAAGGTCCTCGAATGGGCAACACCTCCATTATGACCTTAACCATCTCGTTAGGATACTTGAAGGGAGTTTACCGGTCCACTCTTGACCACTCCACCTCCAAGGCGACTTAATTCACGGTGCACCCAATCCTATAGCCGGCTAACTATATCCGATCAACGAACCAAGAACCACTTTCATCACTTGCCAATATAACCATCTTACCATGTTATTCCACTGATTCATATGCATAATCACAATGCAAAAACCATCACCACAATAGTCCAATGAATCACATGCATAACCAATATGCAAAACCATTACCTCATTAGTCCAATGATTCACATGCATAACCAATATGCAAAAAGTAACATTTACCATCATCAATTCACTGTTTTAAAGCATCATACAAAGCCATAGATCAACATGCAACACTATGCATCAAAATCACAATTACCATGTACAAAACCAAGGATCTCTTACCTTGAGCATCCTTCTCAAATGGCTTTCAAAACCAACATTAAACCATGCTTAAAATATGCTTTCAAAAAAGATTTAAACCATGCAAAACACATGCATTTCAATCATCAACCACAATTGCTTTTAAAACCAAAACACAACAAAATTCAAGAGCGAAAATCCAATCACTTACTCTTGAGCTTAGCAAAGTTGTTTAGACTTAAACTAAGCTCCCAAAACCTTCAAACCTTGGTTTAAAAGCTGAAAACCCAACTTCACTCACCGATACACAAAACAAGGCTAGCCAACAAGCCTTCCAAGCATCCGAAAACCTTCCGCAACACCTTCAAAGCTCACGGATCAAACTCCCCTGTTTCAAGCACACAACAACAGAGGATTAATGCATCATTATGCATTAAAAACACCAGCAACAAGACTCAACTCGCTGCTCATCCCAAATCCAACAATTTGGCTACCAAACACAACCGAAATCACCTCCAAACACTTCCAAAACTTAACCCAGCCAAGATCCATCACTTCTAACCATTTTTAAACATCAATTAACATCCAAAATGATCACAAACACATCCTTATACCTCCAGGTATAACAGATCACCAAAAACACTCCAAAAACAACCAAAAACTCAAGCCAAACTTAGGAAATTCAACCTATCCGGGATTGCACTGATTAAACCTCAACTTCTAATCAATTTAGCATTCATTTAACATCATTTTGACACTTCAAAACACTGCCCAAACAGATCACACGAAAATTTCACCAAAATCACCAAATCTTGCATTTTAAGCCAAAATCAAGATTTCAATTGAAAAGCCATTAACAAAACACAAATCAAGGACTGAGAACTTAGGAATTTCAGTAAAGAACTGATAGTTTAGAGGAGAAGGACGCTCTTACCTCCAAACTTGAATTTCTCCTTTTTAGAGCCAAAATGCTTGATGAAACAACTTGCAAATTGAGAGGTTTTGTTGATGAGATGATTAGGAATCAAAAGAGAGTTGAAATGAGAGATTTAGATGCCAAAATCAGAGAAGAAAATCTGGAGAATTGTGTTTGGGTTGAGAGAAAATGAGAGAAAAGGAAAATTGAGAGAAATAGAAAAGTTAGTTAAGAAATGGTAAAAATGATTTCCCTCCACATTTCATAATCTTTAAAATCATAATAAAGCCTTAAAATATCTTAGAAAAATCTGGAGAAATCCTTTTTGGAATAATAGCTCCTTAAAGATTCAAAGTTTCAATCCTTTATAAAACTGTCCCGCAACTTTCAAAAATTACATTTTGGTCACTAGCCAAAATGTCAACCTTCCGAACCTCATTTTCAAAAATTGATTTCACAGTTCACTTTTATATATTAAAAGATGATTTTAGAGCATTTTTCAATATTTTTAATGCAACCCGAACTAGGTTTTCCTAAATTCACTCTTATATATTCGATCAGCACTTTGACCGAACCGGTCAACGCCCAAAACTTCTGAGCCCAAAACCGGGGAGTTACAACTCTCCCCCCCTTAGGAAATTTCGTCCTCGAAATTTCAATCGGCGAAAAGAGAACCACAACCTTCTCAAAGCAACACACAAGGCAATACAAAAGCCTCAACCAACACTGAACACTTTCCACACAAAACTCCACCGAACACAACACCACCACATGCTGTTCACAAAACCCAGAACACTCAAAGATAGCCACAACTTAACCTTTCACATAACCGGACTGTACACAGCCCCAACCTCAACCTGAAGAACCTCAACTTTTACAGCACACTACACTGTAACACACAACTTCCAAGACTTGTTTACACAGTGACAACAACCAATTCAATTCAGCCACTATGCAAATTTCTCCGCTTCAAAAACTCTTGCAAACTCCTAAACCTCTTCCAAGGATTTCCCCAACAAGCAAAAATCCCTAAGCAACAACTGCTTACCCAAACTCTTCAACGAAACTGACAATCCTTCACATCCGCCGCTAACATTACCACAACAACTCACCAGGACTACTCACCCAGATTCCACGAATTACATCATAACCCCAACTTGAATCCGCCAGCCATTCCACACACCACCAGCTGACTTCAAATGGAACTTTCTTAACCACAACCAGCCAATCACTTCTCACAAGAACCCAAACGACCAACAAAAACCTTCGATCTTTCATAGCCCTTTCACTTCAAACTTCAACCATAACACTTGCATTACCAGAACATTGCTTATCCAAAACACACATAACAGCTTCTGAACTCCTCAAAGGTTGCTAAGAACCAACACTTATCAACACAACCCTTTCACAACAACTTAAAAGCTAAGCTACCCCAGCACTTGGAAACACAACCACAAAACTGCAACATCACTAGCACCAAGGAACTACCACTTCCTTTTAGCTATACAAACCACTTAACCGATACTAACCTCAACCGGTACCCTTCACCACCAAACCACTAAACTCTTTAAGCAACAAACACTACCCTTCTACCACAGGCTATACCACTCTCAACATTGCTAGCAACTATCTTAATATTACTTCTAACCCTCACTCAGCACCAAAACAACCTCTAGAAACCCATCATCCAAACCAACCACCACACTAACAGATTCGATTAATTATTAGCGAGTGTGAACATCGTATGCATGATCACCTACATGCCCTATCAATGCCTGATGTACATGTATGCAAAACCTCTAATGTCATGCCACATGCATGCATGGACCCACATATATAATATAGCATATAACAATGATTTTAACTGTGGGTGAATGCCAGTTCACACCCTCCAATAACACCCTCAAATCCGTCTAAGAACAACCTCCTACCTCACTTCTAGCTTATCTAACTCCATCATACCAACAACCAATAACCACCAGATACTCACTAAGCCTTCTTCACACCAAAGATGCTTCCAAAACTACAACTATTACCCCAACATGCTAACAACAAGACTAATCTTACCACGCAAGGAAAACCAACCGAAACCATACTAAGGTAACTAAAGCAAAGATTACTTAACAAGGTTACATGAAAACACAACACCTCCCTGAAACTTCATCAGCCGAGCTCTCTTCCTTGCGGAACCATCATCCTCCTGCGGCACAACTGCAGCACCAGCTAACACACCAAGGTCACCACCAACTCCTTGCGGTAAGGAACCTTGACTGTTCCGAGCCAACCTCAAACAATCACGTCTCATGTGTCCAGCAGACCCACATTCCCAGCAATTCTCATTCCTCAAACTCTTCACAACCTTCTTCTCTTTTTGCCACCTCTGAACCTTGCCTCGGCCGTGCCCACGACCTTTCAGAGACCCTTTGGCTAACACCAAAGCTGACTCCACTCCAAGAAGACAATCACGCTTAACATGCATTTTAGAACCACAATTCCAGCAAGCACCCGCGCCCCAACAACCTCCAACATGGCGCCTTTCACAACGGTCACACACCGGTGGCTGAGCTTCCACTCCTTGCTCAAGCAACACTTGCTCCACAACAGCACTATCTTCACATTGCTTAACCCTTGGAAATTCCCTTCCAAGATACCTTTCACAAAAAGCAGATACAAAGAAATCCCAATCAATATCAGGAATATGTGACGCCACCGCCACAGATGTCCACCAAGCACAAGCATCCTCCAACATCAGAGAAACAACACTCCCCAGCTTACAGGCATAATCACAGCCTTCCTGATCCAAGATCAAAATCACACTGGCCAACCAGGCCTCAAACATCTCCGGTGAAGAACCATGATACTCCACAGCACCCAAATCAAGCAAACGCTGCTTCGGCAAACCCACACATCCCACAGCCAGCTCATCTACTGACTTTACCTTTACCTCAGCCTGAGATGTTCCCAACACCTCCTGCTCAACAGGTGATGAACTCTTCACCACAGAACCAGCTTCTTTCCCCTGCCTTACCACCTCAACTCCAGGCACAGAAGACTGAGACAAAACACCTCTACAAAAGGGTGAATTCCATGCCTTAACAACCTGCCCCAAGGCAGCAACCATCTTACCCAACTGCCATTCTTCCATCGACTTTGCCATACTACTAACAACAACAAACAATCACAACAAGCAAACAAACCAGTTAGACCAGCATTAAGCAAGGATTCCAACTCCAAATAACACAATAGCTATATTAATAAGGCAATGGGTATCCCGAATCCTCCCCTTTTCATGACATAACAGTCAACACAACATGGATATCACAACATCAAGCATATCAAACAACATACTTTGATCATGCTTACATCAAACAACATCCATTTGCATCAGCATATTATCAACATAACATACTCATTACACTTCCATCATGCATAACATCAGCTCACAACATCAGCACATATCCACATAAGCTCAACCAAGACTCATAACCATAAAGCATGCTTGAAACATCAGCAACATACTCAGAAACATCAACAATTTGCTCAGAAACACGTGTTTCAACCAACTTTCAACCACACATCAAGGTAAACAACAAACACACATCACAACAACTTACCGTTTTCCCCAAGCATTCGCAACTCAGCTCTGATACCACCAAATGTAACCCCCTTAACCCGGCCCGGACGGTTGACCCGAATTAAGAAAGTCACACGGGGAAAACCAAAGTCAACCTGAAAGTCAACCTTGATTAACGACCCTTTTTTTCTTTTTAATCTTGTCTAGATGCACATTAACCTTAGATGTGATCATGCAAACAACATACTCAAAGATCACGAACATCAGATATCAAACAGGGACCCAATTGAACAATTTACAACTTTAGGGACCAAATTGTAAATTCTGAAAACTTTAAGGACTTAACCAGATTTTAAGTTACCAACTTAAAATTAATCAGGTTTCATGCTTCCCTGCCAAGTTTCAGCTCAAACGGACATCCCAAACTCATACAATTGCACAAACAAGTTTCAGGACCAAAATGCAAACATTCTGAAACATTTAACCGCCCATGTCAGCCCCCAACGGTCACCCGTTCCGAAACAGGCAGAGCCCGTTTCGAAACACGGGGCCGTTCCGCAACGCGTTCCACAACGGGGGTCTGGCAGAGACCAAACCGTTTCGAAACGGTGCATACCGTTTCGGACGCCTGAGTTCATTCAAGGCACCCGTTCCGAAACGGTGCACACTGTTCCGAAACGCCTGCACAGATTGCAACAAAAAGGCATTCCAAAACATGCAATAGATCATTCAAACATGCTCCAAATGCTACCAAACTTTACCAACATGCAATTCAACATAAATAAGACTTGCAAGCATCAACAAATCATCAGAATAACATCGTATATGAAAAGCCCCAAATCTAAAGGCATGCTTCCTACACAAGCAACCACTTAAGCACAAACTTTCCAAATCAATCTCATTATAGCCAATTCATGATTCAGCAACATAAACAACATTAAAACATACTTGTCCGAACATATACGAATACAAAATCATCAATCCGAGAGATTCTACCCCCATTGCCTTTATTAACTATAGCTATTCACCGAGACATACATCTCAAATGGAGTCCACCTTGAATCCCTTGCTCCTTGCTGTCCAAACCTCAAGAATCTGCATTGATGGACAAAAAGGAGCGTAAGCACATAATGCTTAGTGAGGAATGCTCAAAACCAAAACACCATCAATGCAGCGGGTTACAAAACACTTTTTAAAACAACCCGATTTTACAAAACAAAACCATGTTTGAAAACTCCTTTTCAACATCATGCTTAAACCATGCATTGCACATACATGAAACCAAACCTTAGCTTAGCAAGCTAAGAAAACCTTTTCAAAGCATAAATGACATAATCATCCATTTAACCACTCCATGCATAAACACCATATGCAAAGTTAAATCAAAACCTTGGAAAACATTCCCATTTCACAACATACCCTTCTTATACTTAAAAAAAAACCATTTAAGCAAGAAGCCCTTTAAAATCATTTACTCAATCAATCCAATACATGCATTATCCAAAGGCAACTCATGAACCACAACATCATTGTCACATGCCTTTTAAAACAAGTCTTAACAAGACTCCAATGCATTAAAGAGATTTCATGCACACATGCATCATTTACCAAATGATAACCAAACACTTGTCCAACTTAACAAGTAAACATGCATTCACTAGCATCATACACTTTTCATGCAACCATGCATCTCTTCAAGCATCTCATGCTTCACATGCAATCATGCATCATTTCAAGCATCTCATGCTTCTTTATGATCAAGAACATTACATTGGCTTCCAAGTGATCAACCACATCCACTTTTCAACTCAATAACCCGATCGGATACGCGGATTCCGAGCGTTGTCCCTACGCTCCATACACCCTACCAATCCAAGGCCTCCCAAATGGACTTTTAAACACCATTTGACCTTACAAGACTAAGGTTCCCATGTATGGACTTTTAAACACCATACAACCTTAGCTTTTCCCGAGGTTCCCATGCATGGACTTTTAAACACCATACAACCTCAACATGCACAAGGTTTCCATGTATGGACTTTTAAACACCATACAACCTTTGCATAACCGATTGGTAGTTGTATAAATCACTAACGAGATCTGGGACACCATACACAAGATCCACACATGGTCTTACACCGCCATTGTGATCTTAACAAGCACAAGGTTCTCATATATGGACTTTTAAACACCATATAACCTTTGCTCAACCAAGGTCCTCGAATGGGCAACACCTCCATTATGACCTTAACCATCTCGTTAGGATACTTGAAGGGAGTTTACCGGTCCACTCTTGACCACTCCACCTCCAAGGCTAACTATATCCGATCAACGAACCAAGAACCACTTTCATCACTTGCCAATATAACCATCTTACCATGTTATTCCACTGTTTCATATGCATAATCACAATGCAAAAACCATCACCACAATAGTCCAATGATTCACATGCATAACCAATATGCAAAACCATTACCTCATTAGTCCAATGATTCACATGCATAACCAATATGCAAAAAGTAACATTTACCATCATCAATTCACTGTTTTAAAGCATCATACAAAGCCATAGATCAACATGCAACACTATGCATCAAAATCACAATTACCATGTACAAAACCAAGGATCTCTTACCTTGAGCATCCTTCTCAAATGGCTTTCAAAACCAGCATTAAACCATGCTTAAAATATGCTTTCAAAACAGATTTAAACCATGCAAAACACATGCATTTCTATCATCAACCACAATTGCTTTTAAAACCAAAACACAACACAATTCAAGAGCGAAAATCCAATCACTTACTCTTGAGCTTAGCAAAGTTGTTTAGACTTAAACTAAGCTCCCAAAACCTTCAAACCTTGGTTTAAAAGCTGAAAACCCAACTTCACTCACCGATACACAAAACAAGGCTAGCCAACAAGCCTTCCAAGCATCCGAAAACCTTCCGCAACACCTTCAAAGCTCACGGATCAAACTCCCCTGTTTCAAGCACACAACAACAGAGGATTAATGCATCATTATGCATTAAAAACACCAGCAACAAGACTCAACTCGCTGCTCATCCCAAATCCAACAATTTGGCTACCAAACACAACCGAAATCACCTCCAAACACTTCCAAAACTTAACCCAGCCAAGATCCATCACTTCTAACCATTTTTAAACATCAATTAACATCCAAAATGATCACAAACACATCCTTATACCTCCAGGTATAACAGATCACCAAAAACACTCCAAAAACAACCAAAAACTCAAGCCAAACTTAGGAAATTCAACCTATCCGGGATTGCATTGATTAAACCTCAACTTCTAATCAATTTAGCATTCATTTAACATCATTTTGACACTTCAAAACACTGCCCAAACAGATCACACGAAAATT
The DNA here is from genome assembly GCA_958450335.1 of Hibiscus tridactylites. Taxonomy (NCBI): domain Eukaryota; kingdom Viridiplantae; phylum Streptophyta; class Magnoliopsida; order Malvales; family Malvaceae; genus Hibiscus; species Hibiscus tridactylites. The sequence goes on from OY288266.1 coordinate 49,190,696, forward strand.
TCACCAAAATCACCAAATCTTGCATTTTAAGCCAAAATCAAGATTTCAATTGAAAAGCCATTAACAAAACACAAATCAAGGATTGAGAACTTAGGAATTTCAGTAAAGAACTGATAGTTTAGAGGAGAAGGACGCTCTTACCTCCAAACTTGAATTTCTCCTTTTTAGAGCCAAAATGCTTGATGAAACAACTTGCAAATTGAGAGGTTTTGTTGATGAGATGATTAGGAATCAAAAGAGAGTTGAAATGAGAGATTTAGATGCCAAAATCAGAGAAGAAAATCTGGAGAATTGTGTTTGGGTTGAGAGAAAATGAGAGAAAAGGAAAATTGAGAGAAATAGAAAAGTTAGTTAAGAAATGGTAAAAATGATTTCCCTCCACATTTCATAATCTTTAAAATCAGAATAAAGCCTTAAAATATCTTAGAAAAATCTGGAGAAATCCTTTTTGGAATAATAGCTCCTTAAAGATTCAAAGTTTCAATCCTTTATAAAACTGTCCCGCAACTTTCAAAAATTACATTTTGGTCACTAGCCAAAATGTCAACCTTCCGAACCTCATTTTCCAAAATTGATTTCACAGTTCACTTTTATATATTAAAAGATGATTTTAGAACATTTTTTCATATTTTTAATGCAACCCGAACTAGGTTTTCCTAAATTCACTCTTATATATTCGATCAGCACTTTGACCGAACCGGTCAACGCCCAAAACTTCTGAGCCCAAAACCGGGGCGTTACAAGGATTGGGTGCACCGTGAATAAAGTCACCTTGGATGTCGAGGGGTTGTGATTGTACAACTAACGGTTGTACCGTGGTTATGATCACAATGGTGGTTGTTAATTCCGTGTGTGGATCTTGTATTATGTGTCTCGTGCTCTCGTTAGGGGAATTATACAACTACTGATGAGTGTTGTTGAGGGGTTGAGATTGTACCGTTATACACAACCACATGTGTCACAACGATGGAGGGTTGCTCTCGTGTGTGAGCATTGTGTAGTCCGGTAGTGTGTATGAAGCGTGTGGGACAACACTTGTAATCCGCGTATCCGATTGTGTCTTGTGTGGAAATGGTTTATGGGTTATCACTTGTGAGCCAATATAATATAAATGTATAATGTGATGAATGAGATGCTTGTAAATGATGCAAGAATACATGAGATTCTTGGTAAAGCTTGAGCAATGGTTTAACTGTTGTTTTTAAGTGATGCATATGAGCAAGCGATTATTAAATGCAATGTTGTTTTGAGAAGACATGGTTTATGAAAGAGCATGTGATGAATGTAATGGTTTTGCAAATTATGTTAAATGCATTGATGAATGTTGTTTAGCGATCCTCACTAAGCTATATGCTTACGCTCATTTGTTTCATCAATGCAGAGAATTGGTCATTTCAAGGAAGCCCTAAAGCAAGAGGAATACAAGGCTTTGTTAAATAAATGTATGTGGTTCATCCTTAGTGTAATAAGTGGCAATGGGTGGGACTTCTACTTTCTAATTTAGGTTGGAGATGTTTGTTGCTGTAAGCATGTTTAGTTTCTGATTGTTGATTTGTATTTGCCTTTATATGGGTCTATGGCTTGTTTGTGGTGTTTTACCCTTTAAATGGCTTGATATCTTAAGTATGCTAGAATAGCTAAATGCCATCATGATATGAAGTGGTTGATTAGTATGAATTGTTGTTTGTTGGTGTTTAAAGGTCTACTAGATAGAGTATATCTTGTATGCATGATTTGAGCATGTTTGAATGTATTTTAGTGTGTTTAAATGAATTTTATTCAAGCCAATCTGGTTTGCGTATCGATACACAGGGAAGCGTATCGATATGCTAAGGCAAAATGAGGCATTTCTGTACAGGGGTATCAAAACGGATTGCCCGCGTATCGATACGCCTAGGCTAAGTTTGACGGTTGTACCGATACGCGAGAAAGCGTTTCGATACGCTTAAACCTTCTTTGGCTACTGCCTTCCCGCGTATCGATACAGGGCCCAGTGTATCGATACAAGTAGTTAAATTTTCAGTTAAAAGTATCTTTTATGGTTTGGAAATGTAGCATTTTGGTCCCTGAATATTGTGTGTGCAATTGAATGTGTTTGGATGATCCGTTTGAGCTGATTTTTGACATTTGGGCATGTTACATGACTAGTTAAATATTGGTAAACTCAAAATCATGAAAGTCTCTGTATTTTATGGTATTTATAGTTTAGTCCCTAAAAGTGAAATGTTTGCAATTGAACCCCTAATTGAAATCTAATCGTTGGGCGGTTTTCACCTAATAGCTTCGGTAAACTTATATGATAAAAAGAAAAAAGGGTCGTAAATCAAGGTTGACTTCCGGGTTGACTTTGGTTTTCCTCGTGTAATCTTTGTAGTTCGAGTTATACGTTTAGACCGGGCTAAGGGGGTTACATTTGTTGGTATCAGGGCCAAGTTACGAAAGAAAAGGGAATGTTGGTATGTGAAATTAATATGTATCATTGTATGTTGTTTGAAAAGCATGCAAATTGTTGAATTCTGAAGCTTATGCCATGCTTGATTTATGTAAATTGCGTGTGAAATTGATATGAGTGCGTGATGATGATGTAATGTGTTGTGTGCTGAATTTGAATGATGAAAAGCATGTTGAGCTTGATGTGTCATTGTATGTTATGCCATGTTAGGGGAAGTCAGGGTGCCCATTGCCTTATTACACTAATCAAATGTTTGTTTTTTGTAAACTTGGATTCTTGCTTGAAGATGGCATAAATGGTTTGATTTGTTTTTATTGTTGTGTTTTTTCTAAAATAGCTCAATGGGACCTAGAAGAGAGTTGAGGTCCAATACGATTATACCTACGGCTGAGCATGGTGACCAGTGTGAGCAGGGGGCTGATGTCCATCCTAGTGGAAATCTACCTCCTCCGCCACCACCTGGAGGTGGGGAGCAGGTGCAAGAAGGACCTGTTGGTCCTGGTTTGGGTTATTTGGCGCCATTGGTTCAGTCGATCACTGGAGCGTCTTAGGCTGCTGTTGCCGGAGCGCATGTGCAGGCCCCTGCAGTTGGGCAGTGTTGAGTGTGTAAAAGTTCTATTATTTACACCCTTTTTAACCCATATTTCTGCTGCATTCAAGCATCATTGCATTACATTTAGGTTAGTTTTTAGTAAAACATCACAAAAGGATTTAAAGCACGGATTCTACTGAAAGATGGCTATTTTTGCAGGTATCTGCCATAGTAGATGTTGAAGGCAGGCACAGGGCAGAGAAGCAGGAAAGCTGAACTGGACAAGCAGACGAAGAAGATGAAGCTGCCATGGACCTGTCGTGACAGCATGGTGACAGCAGACTTATGAAGAGGAAAATCAAAGTGGACCTCGATAGATAGAGAAAAATATGCTCGTCTGTCGTGTGAAAACCACATATTTTTCCAAGCCCCGGATCAAAAGATATGTCAAGCCAAAGCTCAAGGAGAGGAGATTCCTAAAAGCTAGGATGCGGCTGGAAAGTAGGAGACTTTAGAGATTTAGTCTTTATTAGAATCTTACTTTTAATTAAAGTTGTAATCCTTGTTACCTTAGATGACTTGATCCCAAAGCTTATATAAGGGCATAGATTTAACCTAGGAGGCACAACCGATTTCCCCGTAACCGAAACCTAAAACCCCTGTCGTCCACCTGTCACCGACATGTTCTAAATTCCCCCTAGGGCTACAGGTTGTTTTGTAAAGTAGTTGCAAGGGTTGCTTTGTTTTAGGATTCTTCAGTTCAATAAAATAAACTTCAAGTTCTCTTATTTTGGTTTTAACATCTTGCAAGAGCATCGGGAGAGCATTGTGAGGTTATCCATTTACTTAGCATCGGGAGAGTTAAGTATACGAAAGAAATAAGAGCACGTTCTCTAGTTTATATTTGAACCATCTCGTGCCTAGGGATAGGGCGAGGTTAAGTGGCTAAGGAAGAATTCATACACATCGGTGTTCATCCTTCGATTCACGCCGGGAGGTATCATCAAAGAAGTGATCATCGACAGACTTGTGCCTAGGGATAGGGCAAGGCAGATCTGGGATTCTTGCCAAACTTGAAGTACGGAGTTGGTGTGTCTGCTGCCGTGACAGCCAACGGACAGACGCCGCGACAGGTGCTGTCGGCGACGGGAGCGACGACAGAACTGGAGATCTTAAACAATTCAATACCTACACTACTGAGCAATTCAATACCAGCCCATTCTCTCTATCTTGATAATTCAATCCTTTTATTTACGTTTTTATCTTATTATTCTCGTGACAATTCTAAACTATCTCTTTTACTTCGTGCAGTGAATTAAGGTGAAGTCATTAGTCCAATCCCTGTGGAGACGATATCCGATACTTCGTATCACTTTACTACTTGCGTCGTGTACACTTGCACTACAATTGCGATAGACTCTTTTACACGCAACAAGTTTTTGGCGCCGTTGCCGGGGATTGGCAACATAACTACATCTTTCTTTTATTGCACTTTTTGCTTTTATTTTTATTTTTGTTTTTGTTTTTATTTTTAATTTTCTTTAATTTTTCTTTTGTGCTTTCAACTCTCGCTTTTCACGAGGTTTTCTTGTTTATGCGCAGATCCAAAAGAGGTGAAGATCCTGAGTATAAATTAGATCCGGAGATCGAACGTTCCTTCAATCTTAAGAAACAACTTCGCCGCCTTTTAGACCGGAACGAATACCTCGAGGAACATCTAGAGCAGATAGCACGTAACCAGCCTGTTGGTGACGGTGTACCACCTGTCGTCGACCCGCCTGGGGCAGATAGACGACGATCATGTCGTGACTACATGCTAAACGATCATGTAGAGCTGGAGACCACGCTGCCGGATATTGATGTTGACAACTTTGAGCTTAAACCTGTCATGTTTAGTATGATCAACAATGTCGAGCAGTTTGGTGGTTCTGCGACAGAAGATGCTATGGAGCATCTCAAAACGTTCCAGGAGATCTGTGGTTCATTTAGATTACCAGGAGTTAGTCCGAAGATACTGAGGCTTCGGTTATTCCCACATTCATTGAGGGACAGAGCTAAAACTTGGTGGAATAAACTTACACCGGGTTCTATTATGACTTGGGCAGATCTAACTCGTGAATTTTTATCTCGTTTTAATCCTTCACATTTATCTGAGTGATTACGTAATGAAATTGCTACTTTTCAACAGGAAGACGACGAGCCGATGCACGAGGACTGGGACAGATTTACTACTCTTCTTCGGAACTGCCCAATGCATGGATTCCCTGTCTGGAATCAGATAACTAAATTCTATAATGCTGCTAACTTACAAACTCGTATTCGGATTGATTCTGCAGCGAATGGACTATTATTGGATAAAGATCCGGATGAGGCATTGCAAGTTCTGAAAAATCTAGCCAAGAATGAGGAGCAGTTTTCGACAGCTAGAAGAGAGGGTAAACGGGTACTTGCTGTCAAGGACTATGAGGCCGACAGCACTATGAAATCCCAGGTAGCATTCCTTACTAAAGCAATGAAACACTTATTGAATGAAGAGGAATTACGAGGATTTGCTGTTGAGGAAGTTTGTGCTATTTGTGAGGGAAATCATAGTAGGGAAGAGTGCCCGATAAATATAGAAGAGGGAAAATATGTTGGAAATTTCAAACCAAATTATAACTCCAACAACTATAATCCCAATTGGCGGAAAGATCCCAAATTTTCCTGGAGTAATCCTAACAATGCCCTGAATCCGCAAGCATATAATCAGAATCAGGGGGGTCCTAGATTGTTGACCCGATAGCAACTGCCGCCGAGAACCTGTCGCAGCACCTGCCGCCGCAGCAGCAACAGCAGCCACCACCTGCCACGAGTAGTGTATTGGAGCAGACTCTAGCCACCTTTATGTCTCAGACCGATACGTATATGGAGAATATAAATCAGTTTGTCAAAAAGACGGAAAATTTTATAGATAAAACCGAGATGAGGATGACAAACCATGAAGCTACATTAAAATCTCTAGAGACACAAATGGGTCAGGTGTCACAACATATTAAGCCGAGGCAGAATGGAGGTTTCCCTAGCAATACTGAAAATGCTAGACCACCCCACATGAGCAATGTAAGGCGATTACTACTAGGAGTGGGAAGATACTACCAGGGCCGGAAAAAGAAGCTGAAACAGAAAAAGACCCTGCTTTGGATAAACCTGCCGAGGAAGCTGCCCCGACAGGTGATAAACAGACTGCTGCCGATGAGCCTGTCACGACAGAAGAAGCGACAGAGGAGAAAAAAGATGATTATCGTCCTCAGATTCGCATGCAGTGGGAAGGACATATTGCTGATTATCGTCCTCCACCACCTTTTCCCCAACGGATACAGCAAGCTAAGCATGAATCTCAACTTAAAAAAATTTATGATATTTTTAAACAGGTTCATATTAATATTCCGTTGTTAGATGTTGTTAGGGAGATGCCTGGTTATGCTAAATTTCTCAAGGATGTCATGTCTAAAAAATCTAAACTTGGGGAATTTGAAACGGTAAGGATGCAAGAAGGTTGCATGAGTATTCTTCATCGGCAGCCACCCCAGAAAAAGAAGGATCCGGGGAGCTTCATCATACCTTGCGTAATCGGCGACAAATTTGTGGGTAAGGCTCTTTGTGATCTTGGTGCCAGTGTTAATCTAATGCCCAAATCTGTTTTTTAGAAATTAGGTATTGGCAAGGCGCGGCCCACGACAGTTACCCTACAGCTAGCCGACCGCTCTTGCGTTCACCCCGAGGGAAAAATTGAAGATATTTTGGTAAGAGTGGATAAGCTTATTTTTCCTGCTGACTTTCTTATTTTAGATTGTGAGGCAGATGAGAATGCACCAGTCATCCTTGGGCGACCCTTCTTAGCCACGGGAAGATCATTGATTGATGTGGAGAAAGGAGAACTCACCATGTGCGTGAACGATCAAGAAATTAAGTTGAATGTTCTCCAAGCGATGAAACATGCTGATGTGGATGAGGAATGCAAGGCCATCATTGAGGTGACATTTGATCAACCTTGCATCAGGTCGGGCTGCCGTGATATAAAATTTGGTCACTGCTGCGACAGCCACCTACAGGCCTGTCACGACAGCAACGACGACAGCACCGACGACAGCGACTCCTCTGAATCCGATACATCTGATACTGAAGGTCATGAGGAGGTAAACTAGTTAGACCATCGTCCAGGTAAGTTATTCGAACCCTTGAATTACACTTCGGATAACCATTTAATCCAAAAGCCCTCTACTGTTGAACCACCTATCTTAGAACATAAGCCCCTGCCATGGCAGCTTAAATATGCTTGTCTTGGTTGTGATGACACACTACCCGTAATCATCTCTGCTAAGCTACCGCAGGAATAGGAACGACAGCTGATCGACATGCTAAGGCAGCACAAAAAGGCTATTGGATGGACGATAGCAGACATTCAGGGCATTAGTCCGGCAATAGGCATGCATAAAATCCTCCTAGAGGAAGATCATAAGCCGACTATTGATGCCCAAAGGCGGTTAAACCTTGCGATGAAGGAGGTAGTGCGTAAAGAAATAATTAAATGGTTAGATGCTGGTATTATTTACACCATCTCCGACAGCAAATGGGTAAGCCCGGTGCAATGTGTTCCCAAGAAAGGAGGAATGACCGTGATAACCAACGAAAACAATGAGTTAATCCCAACCAGGACTGTGACCGGTTGGAGGGTTTGTATGGACTATCGGAAGCTTAATAAAGCTACCCGAAAAGACCACTTCCCTTTACCCTTTATTGATCAAATGCTTGATAGATTAGCGGGTAAGCCTTACTATTGTTTTCTTGATGGTTATTCAGGTTACAATCAAATTGCTATTGCACCAGAGGATCAAGAGAAAACGACTTTCACATGCCCCTACAGAACATACGCATTTAGAAGGATGCCGTTCGGCCTATGTAACGCACCTGCCACCTTCCAAAGGTGCATGATGGCTATATTCTCCGACATGGTAGAGGACTTCCTTGAGATTTTTATGGATGCTTTTTCCGTCTTTAGAGACGATTTTGAGAGCTGCCTCGGAAACCTTCAAAAGGTACTTGAAAGATGTGAAAAAGCTAATCTTGTTCTAAATTGGGAAAAATGCCATTTTATGGTGGATGAGGGGATAGTCCTTGGCCATAAGGTTAGCTGCCGTGGGATAGAAGTCGACAGGGCTAAGATTGAAGTCATAGAGAAGCTGCCGCCGCCGACCACAGTCAAGGGCATTAGAAGTTTCTTAGGGCATGCGGGTTTCTATCGGAGATTCATCGCAAATTTTTCGAAAATCACGAAGCCCCTATGCCATCTATTAGAGCAGAACCGACCCTTTGACTTTAATGAGGAATGTATTGAAGCATTCAAGGTTCTGAAGGAAAAGCTAGTGACAGCCCCCATAGTACAGCCACCAGACTGGACACAGCCATTTGAGATCATGTGTGATGCTAGTGACTATGCTGTCGGGGCAACACTTGGGCAGCGCAAAGATAAGCTGTTTCACGTCATATACTATGCCAGCAAGACATTAAATGACGCCCAAGTGAACTACACCACCACAGAAAAGGAGCTGTTAGCTGTGGTGTTCTCCATCGACAAGTTTCGTCCCTACATACTTGGAACAAAAGTAATAATACACACCGATCATTCTGCCCTCAAGTATTGGTTCGCAAAAAAAGATGCGAAGCCCAGGTTGATAAGATGGATTTTGCTATTACAAAAGTTCGACCTTGAAATCAAAGACAAAAAGGGGACAGAAAATCAGGTGGCAGATCACATGTCGAGGTTGGAGACGGGACAGAGTCTACCTTTAGATGAGACACACATACTGGAGACCTTCCCAGATGAGCAACTCTTTGCTGCCGCAATAGCTGTCGCGACAACCATGGCGGCAGGTAAGTCTTCTAACCTTCCCTGGTATGCTGATTTCGTTAATTTTATTGTTAGCGGAATATTACCTTATGATCTTACTTATCAAGCCAGGAAGAAGTTTCAAAATGATGTTAAACATTATTATTGGGACGAACCTCTTCTTTTCAAAATGTGCGCAGATCAGGTTATAAGGAGGTGTGTACCACAAGAAGAACAAGAAGACATTCTCCATCACTGTCATGCTTCACAATATGGAGGTCACTTAGGAGGCAATAAGACTGCTGCCAAGGTGCTGCAGTCATGGTTCTACTGGCCGACACTTTATAAAGATGCACAGGAATTTTACAAAAACTGTGACAGGTGCCAGCGGACAGGTAACATCTCGAGGAGAAACGAGATGCCACTGCAGAATATTTTAGAAGTCGAGATCTTCGACGTTTGGGGGATTGATTTTATGGGACCATTTCCTTTCTTCATGTGGGAATTTGTACATCCTCCTAGCGGTGGACTATGTCTCCAAGTGGGTAGAAGCAATCGCAACTCAAAAGAATGATGCTAAAACGGTCCAAAAGTTTTTGCACAAAAACATCTTTGTGCATTATGGGCATTTCGATAATAGGGTAATTGCTGCCACCTTGAAGAAATATGGTGTCAAGCACAGGATCGCGACAGCATACCACCCACAGACCAATGGACAGGTTAAGATATCCAATAGGGAAGTGAAGAACATTCTTGAAAAGATGGTTAAACCAACTAGGAAAGATTGGTCTCTACTTCTGAATGATGCATTATGGGCATACAGGACAGCTTTCAAGACTCCATTGGGCATGTCTCCATACCGACTGATTTATGGGAAAACCTGTCACTTGCCTGTCAAGATTGAGCACAAGGCATATTGGGCAATCAAGGCAGTGAACATGGACTTGGACAAGGCAGGCCAAAAAAGGTTATTAGATTTGAATGAGATTGAAGAATTACGGACAATGGCCTATGACAACGCAAGGATCTACAAGGAAAAGACTAAGAAGTGGCACGACAAGAAACTGCTGCCACGACAGTTCTGCCCAGGGCAGCTTGTGTTGTTATTTAATTCTAGACTTAAACTCTTCCGAGGAAAGCTAAAGTCTAGATGGTCTGGCCCGTTTCAAGTAGTTCAAGTTTTTCCCCATGGTGCCATCACAATTCAATCATTAAAGGACGGGCACCAATTCAAAGTCAATGGGCAACGCCTCAAGCACTATCAGGGGACTGAAGCCTCAGGAATTCAGGAAGTGGTTACTTTAGGAGATGCCCCACAAGGCACCCCTAATTTAACCTAAGTTTCATTTTTTATTTTTAGTTTATTATTATTATTATTATTTATTAGGAATTAGGTTGATTTTATTTAAATAATGTTTTGTTTTTATAATTTCAGTTTTTAGAAAAAAAGGAGTCAAGAAGGAAAGAAGAAGTGGCCCAAGCCCACCGCCCATCCACCAGCCCAATACAGCCCATTAATGATAACCTGTCGTTTCGACTGCCGGCGCAGACGGACTTGACAGGTTGTCAACAGACTGTCACTGCAGACGTAGAAGCGTGCGGCAGACGCACAGCAGACGCATAAATGCGTGTCAGACGCGTCAGACATGCTACATCCAATCTGCCGCCCCGTTATTCCCGCCTGCCGTTGCAACATTAAATGGGCAGATACCCAACAGCTATATAACCCCGTTCTCCCTTTCATTTTCACCACTTCTGATTTTTCTCTCTTGCTTTCTCCTCTAGTTTTATCTGTTTTCTCTCTTTCACAGCCCTTGCAACCAAAATGTCGTCGAGACAAACCCGTCGTAGCACTGCTATCGCTTCTTCTTCAGCAGCAGCGCCACCCTTCGCCAACAAGGAATTATGGGAGGAGCGTGGCTTCATTTACAACAGAAACGCTCCTCATATGGGACTCCGGCCGTTCATTGTGAAGGCCATAACGGCACAGCTATGGGAGGACTTTGCCGAACAGCCGGCAGAGTTAAATGATACTTTGGTCCGGGAGTTTTACGAGGCCACCGACAGCAAAACGGCGACATCTGTCACCGTCCGAGGAGTGGAAGTACCCTTTACCGCCAACAGCATCAACCATATGTTCGGCCTTTTCTTTGGCCCCGATGATGATGCTCACCAACAATTTGTAGACACTCTTGATGCTGCTGCCTATGAGGCTGTCATGGCGGAGCTGACAGAAGCTGGTACGACATGGACTACCAGCAAGAAGAACCCCCACTCCGTCACTAGGGGGCAGCTCCTCCCCGAAGCAAAACTGTGGAACGCTTTCATCAAAAAGCGTATCTTGCCCTCGTCCCACCACACGACAGTCAACCGGCAACGGCTGGCCCTCATTCACTCTATTATGCATGACAGGCCCATCAACATGGGCATGTACATGAGGGACAACATCATCGACTGTGCCTTCCGCTTAGACTCACGACTCTGCATGCCGTTCACCATCACAGCCCTCTGCCGTTGTGCTGCTGTACCAGAGGAGCCCTCTGACAAACTACACCAAGGTAATGGCTGGACCGACAGTAACATCTCCAGCCTCATGGAGGTCGTAGCTGCAACACCCATCAACGCCTTTGATCCAAATGCACCACCTGCTGACTCGGATGAGGAACCTGCCACCAAGCCTGCCCCTGAAGCTGCCACCGTCACCTCTCCGACAGACCAGTCGGCACTTATCCTTGCTGCAATCTTACGGGTCGAGGAGCGGCAAATGGGTTTGATGACTTTCATCCGCGATTTCTCAAATGCAACGGTAAATTTCATTACTAATACTTTACATTTTTCGGATGTCATCTTCCCCACCTTCCCCGCTCATTATTTCCATATCCCCTCCCCTACTCCTACACCACCTGTCTCTCCCCATACACATTCTGCCACTTCCACACCATCACCTGCCCCGACGGCAGCCGGCAGCCCTCCGGCAGACACCTCCCCTCGAGGCACCAAAAGACCTGCCACTGATGACAGCCCTCTTATCCGGAGGAATTTGGAGAGGGACTTTACGAGGGTCAAGAGAATCAAGCACGTGGAAGATAAGAAACGGCTGCCCAAAGCCAGCACCACCACTAGCAGCAGCTGGGATAGTGGCAGCAGTTCTGACGTCCGGTTAGTGGAGAAACCTGCCTCTCAACCTGCCCCTCAACCTGCTCCTGAACCTGCCCAGCCCCCTCCACAGCACAGACGCCGCCATCAGATCCGCGTCAGCAGCAGCAGCGAGGACAGCGATTGAAAATTTATGTCTTTATTTTCCTCTTATTGCTGCCTGCTTTTCTATTTTGTGATGTACTTTTTTTTCTTTCTTTTATTTTCCATGTCATTTTGCATTGAGGGCAATGCAACCCTTGAGTTTGGGGGTGGCAACCCTCCATCTTTAATGGAGTCTTTAGCACATCTCTTTATTATTTGTTGTGTCTTTTTATTTTCTCTAAAAAAAATCAGAAAATATAAAACTGTTGGCTTAAAACTGTGAAGTTAACTTACCTGTCATGACGGCTCTGTTGTTGCAGCATCTTTAGGACAGGTTAAGGAGAAGTTTAGAGCCTTTCTATAGTTCTGAAAATTTAAACACCTTTGTGACTGTTATATTGCTTAGATTTCTTTTAGCCAAACTAGAATAGGAAGCTTAGAACTTGAATAGCCCCTAGAGGTGCCTAACACTGGCTCTAGGAAAGAAGTTTAGCAAAAGAAAATCAAAAACCTAGAGGTGCCCGAACCCGGCTCTAGGAAGCTAACTAGAGGTGCCCGAAACTGGCTCGAGAAAAACTTAGCTTGAAAATAGAAGAAAAAGAAGCATGAAAATGTGCCTTCTAAAAAAATAAACTTTGGCATAAAAATTCGAGTTAAGAAGTTGAATATTCTAGTGAAACTAAGAGAGTCTTAGCATATAACTGTTCGCAAGCATGCACACACTGCACGAGAGCTATAGGGAGATTTCGGACAGATCCTAACCTTTCCGACAGGTTGCTGCCGCCATAGAGAATGAGCGACGGGTAAGGGACAGTTCATTGTTTGAAGGCCAACACAAAAAATTTTCATTCTTCTTTCTTCATTGCTTGAGGGCAAGCAAAAACTTGAGTTTGGGGGTGTGTTGAGTGTGTAAAAGTTCTATTATTTACACCCTTTTTAACCCATATTTCTGCTGCATTCAAGCATCATTGCATTACATTTAGGTTAGTTTTTAGTAAAACTTCACAAAAGGATTAAAAGCACGGATTCTACTGAAAGATGGCTATTTTTGCAGGTATCTGCCATAGTAGATGTTGAAGGCAGGCACAGGGCAGAGAAGCAGGAAAGCTGAACTGGACAAGCAGACGAAGAAGACGAAGCTGCCATGGACCTGTTGTGACAGCATGGTGACAGCAGACTTATGAAGAGGAAAATCAAAGTGGACCTCGATAGATAGAGAAAAATCTGCTCGTCTGTCGTGTGAAAACCACATATTTTTCCAAGCCCCGGATCAAAAGATATGTCAAGCCAAAGCTCAAGGAGAGGAGATTCCTAAAAGCTAGGATGCGGCTGGAAAGTAGGAGACTTTAGAGATTTAGTCTTTATTAGAATATTACTTTTAATTAAAGTTGTAATCCTTGTTACCTTAGATGACTTGAGCCCAAAGCTTATAAAAGGGCATAGATTTAACCTAGGAGGCACAACCGATTTCCCCGTAACTGAAACCTAAAACCCCTGTCGTCCACCCGTCACCGACATGTTCTAAATTCCCCCTAGGGCTACGGGTTGTTTTTTAAAGTAGTTGCAAGGGTTGCTTTGTTTTAGGATTCTTCAATTCAATAAAATAAACTTCAAGTTCTCTTATTTTGGTTTTAACATCTTGCAAGAGCATCGGGAGAGCATTGTGAGGTTATCCATTTACTTAGCATCGGGAGAGTTAAGTATACGAAAGAAATAAGAGCGCGTTCTCTAGTTTATAGTTGAACCATCTCGTGCCTAGGGATAGGGCGAGGTTAAGTGGCTAAGGAAGAATTCATACACATCGGTGTTCATCCTTCGATTCACGCCGGGAGGTATCATCAAAGAAGTGATCATCGACAGACTTGTGCCTAGGGATAGGGCAAGGCAGATCTGGGATTCTTGCCAAACTTGAAGTACGAAGTTGGTGTGTCTGCTACCGCGACAGCCAACGGTCAGACGTCGCGACAGGTGCTGTCGGCAACGGGAGCGACGACAGAACTAGAGATCTTAAACAATTCAATACCTACACTACTAAGCAATTCAATACCAGCCCATTCTCTCTATCTTGATAATTCAATCCTTTTATTTACGTTTTTATCGTGACAATTCTAAACTATCTCTTTTACTTCATGCAGTGAATTAAGGTGAAGTCATTAGCCCAATCCCTGTGGAGACGATATCCGATACTTCGTATCACTTTACTACTTGCGTCGTGTACACTTGCACTACAATTGCGATAGACTCTTTTACACGCAACAGGCAGATGGGCTTACCGTTGGAAAGATTGAGGAGCTTAGGAGCTGTAAAGTTCTTTGGTATGCCTCCTGAGGCATCTGAGGCCTGGTTAGCGAGTACGATCCGTATCATGGATCAGATGGGCTGTAATGATGTGCGCAAGCTGGGATGCGCAATATCTTTGCTGCAGGGTGATGCCTACAGTTGGTGGACGACTACTACGGCTGGTATGGAACCCAATGAGGTTGATTAGGAGTTTTCAGAGGTGCCTTCAGGAGGAAATATGTAGGGGTGAGATACTTGGATGAAAAGTAACAAGAGTTGATGTTGCTTTTTCAGGGCAACCTATTTTTGGCTGAGTATGAGGTCCAGTTCGTACGCTTGAGCAAGTATGCTCCTGAGCTGACACCTAGTGAGAGGCACTGATGTGATCACTTCCGATACGGGTAGGTACAAAAAATTTAAGACGTATATGCTGGCTGCAGACTATACTGATTTTGACATGCTTGTTTGTCGGGCAAAGGACACTGAGCAGAATTTGGGTTTGTCCTCTCGAGGTGTTGGTTCTAGCTATCGGAAGAGACCAGCTGAGTCTAGTTCCGGTGGTGGACAGAACAAAAAGGGCAAGATAGGAGGTACCAGCCTGCTGCTAGGCAAGGTAATGGTGGACATGGTGCAACTGCTCATGGAGATAGGATGAGGGTTGAACAGAACAAATGATGGACGTGTGGTTCTCGTGGTCATTTGAGGCGAGATTGTCCTCGAGCAACTAGAGAGGTTCAGGCTCTTGTTGTGGTGACAGGGAACTCGTGTTGGAATTGTGGTTCGGCAGATCACATGAGGAGGGAGTGTCCTTTGTTGGCTGGTGGTGGCCAAGGACGTGCTCCTGTGGTAGCTGCACCTCAGAGAGGCCGTGGGTGGGGCCGTGGGAACTTTCAGAGGAGAGATGAGGGGCAACGAGGTGTTGCTCATGTTGTAGTTGTTCGACCCGAGGGAGGCGGACCAACGAGGGTTTATGCTCAGTGCGAGGAGCGTAATGATACCGATGTTATCGCAGGTACGTTTCCTCTCCAGTCTTTATATTTGCTGCTTTGATTGATTCTGGATCCACGCATTCTTATATCTTGAGTGAGCATGCACATTTGCTTGATATACCTGTTGAGTTGCTTGAGGTAGGAATGAAAGTGACTAGCTCATTTGGTGAGACTCTAGTCACTATGAAGTTGCATAGGAGATGTCATTTGTCTGTACAAGGTCATGTTTTTCTTCTGGATCTGATGGAGTTGCCTTTCTACGGATTTGATGTAATCCTTGGAAAGGATTGGTTGTCAGAGCATAGGGTGGTGGTTGACTTTGAAGTCAAGCGAGTCATCTTAAAGTTGGCCGATGATTATGAAGTAGTGGTGGTAGGCGAGAATGTGAAATTCATGTCGAATGTGATTTCGGATTTGGAAGGAAACCGTATGTTGTGTTTGGGTTGCGAAGCTTACCTTGCCTATGTGATGAATCCTAGCACCAAGGATGTGTGTGTGCAAGACATCCTAATTGTTCGCGATTTTCCGGGTGTCTTTCGGAAGAATTGCCTGGATTGCCAGCAAACAGGGAAGTTGAGTTTTGTATAGAGTTGTACGAGAATGCAACTCCGGTGTCCATAGGTCCTTATCATATGGCACCTAAAGAGTTAACAGAGTTGAAAACGCAATTGCAGGAGTTGTTGGACCGAGGTGAAGGATGTGGACGTTCCTAAGAAAGCTTTTCGCACGAGGTATAGACATTATGAATTCTATGTGATGCCGTTTGGTTTGACCAACGCGCCTGTTGCTTTCATGGACATGATGAATCGTGTATTCCATGAATTCTTGGATCAGTTTGTGGTGGTGTTCCTCGATGATATCCTTCTGTATTCACGTACCGAGGAGGATCATGATAGGCACTTGAGAATTGTTTTGCAAGTGTTTTTGGAGAATCAATTGTATGTCAAGCTGAATAAGTGTAATGCCCCGGTTTTGGGCTTAGAAGTTTTGGGTTTGGGCCGGTTCGGTCAAAGTGTTGTTCGAATATAAAAAGGTGAAATTAGGAAAGCCTAGTTCGGGTTGCATTAAAAATATGGAAAAATGTTCTAAAATCTTCTTTTAATATATTTAAGTGAACTGTGAAATCAATTTTACAAAATCAGGTTTGGAAGGGTGACATTTTGGCTAGTGACCAAAATGTAATTTTTGAAAACTGCATGACTGTTTTAGAAAGGATTGAAACTTTGAATCTTTAAGGAGCTATTTACCCAAAGGGAGTTTCTCCAGATTTTTCTAAGATATTTAATGATTTAATTCTGGTTTTTAAACAAAAGAAAAGTGAAGGGAAGTTATTTTCCTATTTCCAACTAACTTTTCCATTTTCTATTTTCTCTCATTTTCTCTCAAACCAAACATTTTCTCCAGAGCTTTTTTCTCTGATTTTGTCACCTAAATATCTCTTTTCAATTCTCTTTTGATTGCTAATCATCTCATCAACAAAACCTCATCATTTGCTAGTTGATTCTTCAAGCTTTTTGGTTTTAAAAAGGGAGAAACTCAAGTTTGGAGGTAAGAACGTCCTTCTCCTCTAAACTCTCAGTTCTTTACTGAAATTCCTAAGTTCTCAATCCTTAATTGATGATTTATAAATGGTTTTAAAGTTGTGTAATGGATCTTGGCTTTAAATGCAAGATTTGGTGATTTTTGATGGATTTTCGTATGATCTGATTGGGCTGTGTTTTAAGGTGTTAATTTGATGTTAAATGAATGTTAAATTGATAAGGAATTGAGTTTTAATTAATGCAATCCCGGATAGGTTGAATTTCATAAGTTTAGCTTGTGATTCTTGGTTGTTTTGGAGTGATCTTGTGGATCTGTTGTTGATGGAGGTATAAGGATGTTGTTAGGTCCTTTTTAGATGTTAAATGATGTTAAAGGATGTTTAGTTTCGATGGATTTTGGCTGGGCATTGTTGAGGAGTTGTTTGGATGCATTTTCGGTTGTGTTTGGTAGCCGAAAATGGAGTGTGGATGAGAGCAGCGAGTTTAGGTGCTTTCATTGAAGCTATTAATGCATGATGATGCATTAATCCTCTGCTTTGATGTGTTTAAAACAGGGGAGTCATCTTTGGATCCAAGTGGTGGTGATCCGGAAGCTTGATTGCTGTTTCGGCAAGAAGCGAAACGGAATCGGTGAGTAGAATTTGGTTTTCGGCTTTGAAACCAGTGTTTTGGAGGTTTGGGAGCTTAGTTTAAGTCTAAGCAACTTAGCTAAGCTCAAGAGTAAGTTTTCGGATAAACTCTCTTGGTGATGGCCATGGTTTTGGTTGTATGCAATGTGGTTGTTTGCATGTTTTTATATCTGTTTTGAAAGCATATCTAGCATGTTTATTTTCTGAGATTATAAGCCATGTGTTGTAGGAAGCTCAAGGTAAGAGTTCCTTGTTTTTGAACATTGTTTAAATGTGGTTTGATGCTTAAAGATGCATGATGTTTATGGCTTTGTAAAATGCTTTAAAACAGTGAGTTATTGATGATATTGATGCATATTGGCAAGTGATGGTTAAGGTCACAAAGGTGGTTAAAAGTCCTTGTGTGAGCCTTGTTATTTTAAGAACAACATGGTGGTTAAAAGTCCATGGTTGGTTCTTGGTTAAGATCATCAAGGTGGTTAAAATTCCTTGGATGAGTCTTGTATATTTTAAGAGCAACATGGTGTTTAAAAGTCCATGGTTTGCTCTTGGTTAAGGTTACAAAGGTGGTTAAAATTCCTTGTGTAAGCCTTGTTACTTAAGAACATCAAGGTGTTTAAAAGTCCTTGAATGGTTCTTGTTAAGGACACAAAGGTGTTTAAAAGTCCTTGTGTGGTCCTTGCCATGGTGTTTAAAAGTCCATGGGTCCATGGTGTTTAAAAGTCCATGGGGTTAAGGACACAATGGTGTTTAAAAGTCCATGTGTGGTCCTTGGTTGTTATAAGGTCACAATGGTGTTTAAAAGTCCATGTGTGAATCTTATGTGAAATGTATCACTTGTTGCAAATATGTCATGTAATGGTATGGAAGCATGTATTGCTTGTTTTAAAAGTTAAAGAGCATGTGTAATGTTGCTTGAAGAATGATTTATAAATGAGTTTTTATAAATGCATTATTGAATGGTTTTAAACGAGCATTCCTCACTAAGCTTTTGCTTAAGCTCTCTCTCTCTTTTCTTAAACCAATAATGCAGAACATTAAAGTGCATTGAGGGCAGCAAGGAAGGCAAGCAATCAAGTGGAAACTAAGCTCAAGTATGGGAAGGTTTCTTAAACACTTTTAGCTTTTGGCATTTGGCAATGGGGGACCTATGTGGATGTTTTGGGAGATGTTTTGAACTCCCTAAGTTTGTTAAATGTTGTTAATAATGCTGGAACATGTAATTGGCCATTATGTGGTTGGTTTTGAGATATAATGCTTGAATGGTTTGCTAAGTAGGAAGCATGCCTTTAGATTTGGGGCTTTTCATATTTGATGCCATGATGATGATTGTTTGATGCAATTATGTTCCTTGCATGTTATATGTCTTGCTGGTGAAGTTTTGTTGCATTTGGAGCATGTATGATAAGTCAATTGTGTGTTTTAGCAGCCAATTTACTACATTCTGTGCAGGCCGTAGCGGAACGGGAGCTACCGTTTCGGAACGGGTTCCCTGTAGTGGCCCAGGCGTCCGAAACGGAAGGTACCGTTCCGAAATGGAAATGCCTCTGCCAGGCCTCGTTTCGGAACACGTTGCGGAACGGTCCCGCGTTTCGAAACAGGTTCTCCCTGTTTCGGAACACCTGACCGTTGGGGGCTGACATGGGCGGTTATATGTTTTGAATTGTTTGCACTTTGGTCCTGGATCTTTTTATTGCAATTATATGAGTTTGGGATGTCCGTTTGAGCTGAAATTTGGCAGTGAAGTATGAAACCTGACTAATTACAAGTTGGTAACTTTAATTTGAGTTAAGTCCTTGTAATTTGCAGAATTTACAATTTGGTCCCTAAAGTTCTATTTTGTGCAATTGGGTCCCTCTTTAATCTCTGATGATTATGATCTTTGAGCATGCTCTTTGTATGATCATCTCTAGGGTTAATGTGCATCTAGACAAGTTTAAAAAGAAAAAAAAGGGTCGTTAATCAAGGTTGACTTTGGTTTTCCCCGTGTGACTTTCTTAATTCGGGTCAACCGTCTAGGCCGGGTTAAGGGGGTTACATTTGGTGGTATCAGAGCTGAGTTCTTGAGTAATTGGGAATGATTGTGTGCATGATTGAAGTATGTATGCTATGTATGCTTGATTGAGTGAAAGCATGTTGAGTGGTTTGTTTATTTATGACAATTGTGATGTTTGCTGTGGTGAAGCAAGTTGTGGGTACCCATTGCCAAATCAAAGCTAATGTAATGATGTTGATTTTAAGTGAAAATGAGCTTGAGTACTTGGATTGCTTACCTTGCTGGGCCTGACTTTGTTTATTTGCATTGTGATTGCATTGTTAGAGTATGGCACCTCGTAGAGAGTTAAGGAGTAATGTGCGAGCTACGGCTCAGAACGAGAATGAGAATGAGGAGAACATTGAGAGTGCGGTTTTACCTCCTCCACCTGGTGGTGGTGATGCTGGGGGTGAAGGAGCTGGAGCTGCAGCTGATGCTGGGGTCGCTGGACCTGAGGCTGGTCAGGGGCAAGCTATGCCTGATATGACAATGTTAGTGCAAGCTATTGCTGGTGCTTTTCGAGCGGCAGTAGCTGGAGCTCAAGGAGCTGGGCATCAGGGAGATGCTGGAGTTAGACTACCCTTGGAGCGCTTACGCAGTCTAGGTAGAACTGAGTTCAGGGGTTTGTCTGCGGAAGGTTTTGAATCTTGGATGGAGAGTACCAAGAGGATTTTGGGTCAGATGAGTTGCACTGATGTGCAAAAGCTGGGGTGTGTTGTATCCTTGCTACAGGATGATGCTTATACGTGGTGGACGACCACTATAGCTGGGATGGCGGAAGCTGACATAACTTGGACATTCTTCCAGAATGTGTTCAAGAGAAGGTATCTAGGTGTGAGGTACCTTGATGAAAAGAAGCGGGAGTTCATGTCTCTTACCCAAGGGAGCATGTCTGTGGCTGAGTATGAAGTGCAGTTTGTACGACTCAGTCAGTATGCGCCTGAGTTTGTCCCTGATGAGCGGGCAAGGTGCGAAAGATTCTGTTATGGTTTAGTGACGGATGTGAAGATGTATGTGCTGGCTACCGAGTATGATGATTTTGATGTGCTGGTGGGTCGAGCCAAGGATATTGAGATGAACTTGGGTTTATCTGCTAGAGGTGCTGGAGCAAGTGCTGGTAAGCGGGCAGCTGAATATAGTTCCGGTGGTGGTGGTGGTGCATCTGCTCGGGGAGGCAACGCTAGAGTTGATCTGAGTGCGTGTTGGATTTGTGGGTCACGTGGTCATATGAAGCGTGATTGTCCTCATGCTGTGAGGGAGGTGCAAGCTCCTGTTGCGGCAGCTGGTAACGGGTGCTGGAATTGTGGATCTACGGATCACATGAGGAGAGAGTGTCCTATGTTGGCTGGTGGCCAAGTGCATGCTCCTGTTACTGTTGCACCGTAGAGAGGTCGTGGGCGCGGCTGTGGTAATTTTCAGCGAAGAGAGGAAGGTGGTAGAGGAGTGGCCCATGTTGTGGCTATTCAGCCTGAGGGTGGAGGTCAAGCTAGGGTGTATGCTCAGCGGGAGGGGAGGAATGACGCGGATGTGATTGCAGGTACTTTTACTTTGCAATCCTTGTCATTACTTTCCTTGATTGATTCTGGATCTACGCATTCATACATTTTGCGTGAGCATGTTGAATTGCTTTGTTTGCCTGTTGAGTCTTTGGATGTTGGTGTTCGTGTCACTAGTTCTTTTGGTGAGACTGTTGTGACTCGAAAGCTGTATAGAAGGTGTCCTTTGGTTTTTCAAGATCATGTTTTTCATGTTGACCTTATGGAGTTGCCTTTCTATGGTTTTGATGTAATCCTTGGTATGGATTGGCTTGCTGAGCATCGTGCTGTTGTGGATTGTGAAAATAAGCGAGTTTCGCTTAAGCTTGCGGATGATTATGAGGTTGTTGTGGTTGGTGAGAATGTGAAGTTTCTTGCCAATGTGGTGTCTACGTTGGAGGCAAGTCGGATGTTGAGGCAAGGATGTGAAGCTTACCTAGCTTTTGTGATGAATCCTAGCTCTAAGGAGTTGCGGGTGCAAGATATCAGGGTTGTGCGAGAGTTTCCTGGTGTGTTTCCCGAGGAGTTACCTGGTTTACCTCCTAATCGCGAAGTGGAGTTTGGAATTGAGCTGTATGAGAATACAACTCCTGTGTCCATTACCCCTTATAGAATGGCATCTAAGGGGCTGAAGGAGCTGAAGACGCAGTTGCAAGAGTTGCTCGATCGTGGTTTCATTCGGCCGAGTGTGTCACCTTGGGGTGCACCGGTCTTGTTTGTGAAGAAGAAGGATGGCACTATGAGAATGTGCATTGATTATCGTCAGCTGAACAAGTTGACTATCAAGAATCGCTATCCTTTGCCGAGAATTGATGATCTCTTTGATCAATTTCGGGGAGCTGCTGTGTTCTCTAAGATTGACTTGAGGTCAGGGTATTACCAGTTGAAGGTGAAGGATGTGGATGTGCCTAAGACAACTTTCAGGACAAGGTATGGGCATTATGAGTTCCTTGTGATGCCGTTTGGTTTGACAAATGCTCTTGCTGCTTTCATGGACATGATGAACCGTGTGTTTCATGAATACCTGGACAAGTTCGTTGTGGTGTTCATTGATGATATCCTCGTGTACTCGCGTTCTGAGGAGGAGCATGAAGAGCATTTGAGGATTGTGCTGCAAGATTTGTTGGAGAATCAACTTTATGCTAAGCTGAGCAAGTGTGAGTTCTGGCTTAAGGAGGTGGTGTTTCTCGGGCATGTAGTTTCTGCTGAGGGGATTCGTGTTGATCCTCAGAAGATTGAGGCAGTGATGAATTGGAAGGTCCTTATGTCTGTTCATGAGGTTCGTAGTTTCCTTGGTTTGGCAGGATACTACCAGAGGTTTATGGATGGGTTTTCTAAGATTGCTACACCTTTGACGAAGCTGTTGCAAAAGGATGTTAAGTATGAATGGACGGAGGCGAGACAGCAGGCTTTTGAGAAGCTTAAGGCGGCTTTGACGCAAGCTCCTATCTTGGTTCAGCCTGAGTCAGGGAAAGAGTTTGTGGTCTATAGTGATGTGTTATATGTTGGTTTAGGATGTGTGTTGATGCAAGAGGGTAAGGTTGTGGCTTATGCATCGCGGCAGTTGAAGGTGCATGAGCGCAATTATCCTACGCATGACATTGAGTTGGCTGCAGTGGTTTTTGCTCTGAAGATCTGGAGACATTATCTGTATGGTGAGAAGTGTACTGTGTACACGGATCACAAGAGTTTGAGGTATCTGATGTCTCAGAAGGAGTTGAATCTTAGGCAGCGGCGTTGGGTGGAGTTGCTCAAGGATTATGATTTGACGATTGAGTACCACCCTGGAAAAGCTAATGTTGTGGCGGATGCCTTAAGTAGGAAGGTAGCTGTTGAGCTGAGGGCTATGTTTGCCAGTTTGAGTATTTCGCGAGATGGTGGTCTTGTGGCTGAGTTGCAAGTGAAGCCATCTTTGGTTCAGTTGATCAAGGAAAAGCAATTGCTAGATGATTCCTTGGTGCCGCATGTTCAGGATATCGCGGAGGGTAGACCTTCGGATTTCTGTTTTAATGATGATGGTGTGTTGTGTTTTGGGAGTCGAATAGTAGTGCCCTGTGATGCTGAGTTGAGGCGTGCTATTCTGACTGAAGGTCATAGTAGTCCTTTTGCTATGCACCCTGGTAGTACTAAGATGTATCGTGATCTCCGTGATGAATACTATTGGGTGGGTTTGAAGAAAGATGTTGCGGAGTTTGTGAGCAAGTGTATGGTGTGTCAGCGAGTTAAGGCTGAGCATCAGGTTTATTCTGGGTTGTTGCAACCGTTGAGAATCCCTAAATGGATGTGGGAAAGGGTTACCATGGATTTTGTATCTGGTTTACCTTTGTCACCATCGAAGAAGAATTCGGTTTGGGTGATTGTGGATCGCCTGACGAAGTGTGCGCATTTCTTGCCTGTGCATACTACGTTTTCTTTGGATAAGCTTGCGGAGCTGTACATTGCTGAGGTTGTGCGACTGCATGGTGTGCCTAAGTCGATTGTGTCGGATAGGGATCCGAGGTTCACATCGCGTTTCTGGCAGTGTTTGCATCAAGCTTTGGGTACAAGGTTGAATTTAAGTACATCCTATCATCCTCAGTCGGATGGTCAATCAGAGCGTGTTATCCAGATTTTGGAGGATATGTTGAGGTGCTGCGTTATTGAGTTTCAGGGCTCTTGGGAGAAGCATTTGCCTTTGGTGGAGTTTGCTTATAACAATAGTTATCAGGCAAGTATTCAAATGGCACCTTACGAGGCTTTGTACGGCAGGAAGTGTAGGACTCCTCTTTGTTGGGCTGAAACGGGTCAAAAGTTGGTTTCGATGCCGGCTTTGTTGAAGGGAACCACCGAGAAGGTGAAGCTTATCTGTGAGCGGTTGAAGGCAGCTTCTGATCAGCAAAAGTCTTACGCGGATTTGAAGCGTAAGGAGATTGAGTATGCGGTGGGTGACCGTGTGTTTTTGAAGGTTTTGCCTTGGAAAAAGGTGATGAGGTTTGGTCGTAAGGGTAAGATGAGCCCTAGGTTCATTGGACCATACGAGGTGATTGAGCGTGTGGGTCCTGTTGCGTACAAGTTGAGGCTACCTCAAGAGTTGGAGAAGATTCATGATGTGTTTCATGTTTCTATGCTCCGGAAGTACAGATATGATCCTTCATATGTAATGCCTGTGGAGGAGGTGGAATTGAATCTGGATTTGACCTATGATGAGGAACCGGTGAGGGTTCTAGAATCGGATAGCAAGGTTCTTCGTGGCAAGACCATTGAGTTGGTAAAGGTGCTGTGGAAGCATCGTGGTATTGAGGAAGCCACGTGGAAACGGAAGGATGACATGCTGAAGCAGTTTCCTTATCTCTTTCCTTCAGGTAAATTTCGGGGACGAAATTTCTTAAGGGGGGGAGAGTTGTAACTCCCCGGTTTTGGGCTTAGAAGTTTTGGGTTTGGACCGGTTCGGTCAAAGTGTTGTTCGAATATAAAAAGGTGAAATTAGGAAAGCCTAGTTCGGGTTGCATTAAAAATATGGAAAAATGTTCTAAAATCTTCTTTTAATATATAAGTGAACTGTGAAATCAATTTTACAAAATGAGGTTTGGAAGGGTGACATTTTGGCTAGTGACCAAAATGTAATTTTTGAAAACTGCGTGACTGTTTTAGAAAGGATTGAAACTTTGAATCTTTAAGGAGCTATTTACCCAAAGGGAGTTTCTCCAGATTTTTCTAAGATATTTAATGATTTAATTCTGGTTTTTAAACAAAAGAAAAGTGGAGGGAAGTTATTTTTCTATTTCTATCTAACTTTACCATTTTCTATTTTCTCTCATTTTCTCTCAAACCAAACATTTTTTCCAGAGCTTTTTCCTCTGATTTTGTCACCTAAATATCTCTTTTCAATTCTCTTTTGATTGCTAATCATCTCATCAACAAAACCTCATCATTTGCTAGTTGATTCTTCAAGCTTTTTGGTTCTAAAAAGGGAGAAATTCAAGTTTGGAGGTAAGAACGTCCTTCTCCTCTAAACTCTCAGTTCTTTATTGAAATTCCTAAGTTCTCAATCCTTAATTGATGATTTATAAATGGTTTTAAAGTTGTGTAATGGATCTTGGCTTTAAATGCAAGATTTGGTGATTTTTGATGGATTTTCGTATGATCTGATTGGGCTGTGTTTTAAGGTGTTAATTTGATGTTAAATGAATGTTAAATTGATAAGGAATTGAGTTTTAATTAATGCAATCCTGGATAGGTTGAATTTCCTAAGTTTAGCTTGTGATTCTTGGTTGTTTTGGAGTGATCTTGTGGATCTGTTGTTGCTGGAGGTATAAGGATGTTGTTAGGTCCTTTTAAGATGTTAAATGATGTTAAAGGATGTTTAGTTTTGATGGATTTTGGCTGGGCATTGTTGAGGAGTTGTTTGGATGCATTTTCGGTTGTGTTTGGTAGCCGAAAATGGAGTGTGGATGAGAGCAGCGAGTTTAGGTGCTTTCATTGAAGCTATTAATGCAGGATGATGCATTAATCCTCTGCTTTGATGTGTTTAAAACAGGGGAGTCATCTTTGGATCCAAGTGGTGGTGATCTGGAAGCTTGATTGGTGTTTCGGCAAGAAGCGAAACGGAATCGGTGAGTGGAATTTGGTTTTTGGCTTTGAAACCAGTGTTTTGGAGGTTTGGGAGCTTAGTTTAAGTCTAAGCAACTTAGCTAAGCTCAAGAGTAAGTTTTCGGATAAACTCTCTTGGTGATGGCCATGGTTTTGGTTGTATGCAATGTGGTTGTTTGCATGTTTTTAAATCTGTTTTGAAAGCATATCTAGCATGTTTATTTGTTGAGATTATAAGCCATGTGTTGTAGGAAGCTCAAGGTAAGAGTTCCTTGTTTTTGAACATTGTTTAAATGTGGTTTGATGCTTAAAGATGCATGATGTTTATGGCTTTGTAAAATGCTTTAAAACAGTGAGTTATTGATGATATTGATGTATATTGGCAAGTGATGGTTAAGGTCACAAAGGTGGTTAAAAGTCCTTGTGTGAGCCTTGTTATTTTAAGAACAACATGGTGGTTAAAAGTCCATGGTTGGTTCTTGGTTAAGATCATCAAGGTGGTTAAAATTCCTTGGATGAGTCTTGTATATTTTAAGAGCAACATGGTGTTTAAAAGTCCATGGTTGGCTCTTGGTTAAGGTTACAAATGTGGTTAAAATTCCTTGTGTAAGCCTTGTTACTTAAGAACATCAAGGTGTTTAAATGTCCTTGGAGGGTTCTTGTTAAGGACACAAAGGTGTTAAAAAGTCCTTGTGTGGTCCTTGCCATGGTGTTTAAAAGTCCATGGGTCCATGGTGTTTAAAAGTCCATGGTGTTAAGGACACAATGGTGTTTAAAAGTCCATGTGTGGTCCTTGGTTGTTATAAGATCACAATGGTGTTTAAAAGTCCATGTGTGAATCTTATGTGAAATGTATCACTTGTTGCCAATATGTCATGTAATGGTATGGAAGCATGTATTGCTTGTTTTAAAAGTTAAAGAGCATGTGTAATGTTGCTTGAAGAATGATTTATAAATGAGTTTTTATAAATGCATTATTGAATGGTTTTAAACGAGCATTCCTCACTAAGCTTTTGCTTACGCTCTCTCTCTCTCTTTTCTTAAACCAATAATGCAGAACATTAAAGTGCATTGAGGGCAGCAAGGAAGGCAAGCAATCAAGTGGAAACTAAGCTCAAGTATGGGAAGGTTTCTTAAACACTTTTAGCTTTTGGCATTTGGCAATGGGGGACCTATGTGGATGTTTTGGGAGATGTTTTGAACTCCCTAAGTTTGTTAAATGTTGTTAATAATGCTGGAACATGTAATTGGCCATTATGTGGTTGGTTTGGAGATATAATGCTTGAATGGTTTGCTAAGTAGGAAGCATGCCTTTAGATTTGGGGCTTTTCATATTTGATGCCATGATGATGATTGTTTGATGCAATTATGTTCCTTGCATGTTATATGTCTTGCTGGTGAAGTTTGGTTGCATTTGGAGCATGTATGGTAAGTCAATTGTGTGTTTTAGCAGCCAATTTACTACATTCTGTGCAGGCCGCAGCGGAACGGGAGCTACCGTTTCGGAACGGGTGCCCTGTTGTGGCCCAGGCGTCCGAAACGGAAGGTACCGTTCTGAAACGGAAATGCCTCTGCCAGGCCTCGTTTCGGAACACGTTGCGGAACGGTCCCGCGTTTCGAAACAGGTTCTCCCTGTTTCGGAACACCTGACCGTTGGGGGCTGACATGGGCGGTTATATGTTTTGAATTGTTTGCACTTTGGTCCTGGATCTTGTTATTGCAATTGTATGAGTTTGGGATGTCCGTTTGAGCTAAAATTTGGCAGTGAAGTATGAAACCTGACTAATTACAAGTTGGTAACATTAATTTGAGTTAAGTCCTTGTAATTTGTAGAATTTACAATTTGGTCCCTAAAGTTCTATTTTGTGCAATTGGGTCCCTGTTTAATCTCTGATGATTATGATCTTTGAGCATGATGTTTGTATGATCATCTCTAGGGTTAATGTGCATCTAGACAAGTTTAAAAAGAAAAAAAAGGGTCGTTAATCAAGGTTGACTTTCGGGTTGACTTTGGTTTTCCCCGTGTGACTTTCTTAATTCGGGTCAACCGTCTAGGCCGGGTTAAGGGGGTTACAGTAAGTGTATGTTTTGGCTTGGGGAAGTGGTCTTATTTGGACATGTTGTGTCAGCTGAGGGTATTCGCGTTGATCCGCACAAGGTGGAAGCTGTGATGAGTTGGAAAGTACCTAAGTCAGTGACAGAGATACGAAGTTCCCTTGGATTGGTTGGGTACGACCGTAGGTTTGTCGAGGGTTTCTCGAAGATAGCAGCGCCTTTGACCAAGTTGTTGCAAAAAAACGTTCGCTTTGAGTGGACATATGCGAGACATCAAGCTTTTGAGAAGCGAAAGGAAGCTTTGACGCAAGCCCCTGTTCTGATTCAACCTGAGCCTGGTAAGGAGTTTGTGGTCTAAAGTGATGCATCCATAGTTCGTTTGCGATGCGTGTTGATGCAGGAGGGTAAGGTAGTGGCCTATGCATCTAGGCAGTTGACGGTGCATGAGCGCAACTATCCTACTCATGATCTCGAGCTTGCGGCTGTGGTGTTTTCCTTGAAAATTTGGAGGCATTACCTATATGGTGAGAAGTTTGTTGTGTTTATAGACCATAAGAGCTTGAAGTATCTCATGTCTCAAAAGGAGTTGAATCTTAGACAGTGATGTTGGGTGGAGTTGCTTAAAGATTATGACTTGACGATTGAGTATCACCCGAGTAAGGCTAATTTTGTAGCCGATGCTTTAAGTCAGAATGTGGCGGTGGAGTTGAGAGCGATGTTTGCTCGGTTGAGCATATCGCGTGATGGTGGTCTTATTGCAGAATTGCAAGTGAAGCCATCCTTGATACAGTTGATCAAAGATAAACAGTTGCTTGATGATTCTCTTGTCTCGCATGTTCAGGACATTGCAGAGGGTATACCTTCGGATTTCAGCTTAAGTGATGATGGTGTTCTGTGCTTTGGGAGTCGAATAGTGGTGCCAGAAAATGCTGAGTTAAGACACACTATTCCGATTAAAGCTCATAGTAGTTCTTTTGCTATGCATCCTGGTAGTACCATGATGTATCGTGACCTGAAAGATGAGTAATACTGGGTGGGGTTGAAAAAGGATGTGGCTGAGTTTGTTAGTAAGTGCATGGTGTGTCAGCGAGTGAAGGCTGAGCATCAGGTTTCGTCAGGGTTATTGCAGACTTTGAGAATCCCAAAATGGAAGTGGGAGAGAATCGCCATGGATTTTGTATCTGGTTTGCCTTTGTCACCTACAAAGAAGAATTCAGTTTGGGTGATTGTTGATCGACTTACCAAGTGTGCACATTTTCTGCCTGTGCATACTACATATACCTTGGATAAGTTGGATGAGTTGTATATAACTGAGATTGTGCGGTTGCACGGTGTGCCAAAGTCTATTGTGTCGGATAGAGATCCGAGGTTTACAACACGATTTTGGGAATGTTTGCATCAATCTTTGGGTACACATTTAAATTTCAGTACCTTCTATCATCCTAAGATGGATGGACAATCTGAACGTGTGATCTAAGTGCTTGAGGACATGTTGAGATGTTGTGTGATAGATATTCAGGGTTCTTGGGAGAAGCACTTGCATTTGGTTGAGTTTGTGTATAATAATAGTTACCATGCAAGTATTCAAATGGCTTCATACGAGGCTTTGTTTGGGAGAAGATGCAGAACCCCTCTTTGTTGGGCAGAATCTTGGAAAAAGTTGATTTCGATGCCAGCTATGCTTAAGGGAACCTCCGAGAAGGTGAAGCTCATTTGTGAGCGTTTAAAAGCAGCATCAGATAGGCAAATGTCTTACGCGGATTTGAAGCGTAAGGAAATTGAGTTCGCGGTTGGCGAACGTGCGTTCCTGAAAGTATCGCCTTGGAAGAAGGTGATGAGATTTGGACGTAAGGGTAAACTTATCCCAAGGTTCATTGGACCTTACGAGATTGTAGAGCGTATTGGTCTTGTGGCATATCAGTTGAGATTGCTTGCAGAGTTGGAGAAGATACATGATGTGTTTCATGTCTCCATGTTACGGAAGTATAGATCGGATCCTTCACATGTGATGCCTATTGAGGAGATAGAGTTGAATCCAGATCTGTCATATGATGAGGAACCAGTGAAGGTTCTGGACGTGAGTAGCAAAAGTTCTTCGTGGCAAGACGATAGAACTTGTGAAGGTGTTGTGGCGACACCGAGTAGTTGAGGAGGCCACGTGAGAAAGCAAGGCGAACATGCTGAGGCAGTTTCCGCATCTCTTTTCATCAGGTAAGAATTTTGAGGACGAAATTTCCTCAGTGGGGAAGAGTTGTAATGCTATGGATTTGGGCCTATATGTTTTAGACATCGGAACGGACCGGTCGAGGACGGTTCGAATCGCGTAAGGTGATTTAAGGAAATCAAGGATCAAGATAGGATAAAATTGTGATAAAAATTGATAAAATCCTCTAAAAATATGTTTAAGAGGTTGGTCAAGTCAATTTTACAAAATGGATTTCGAAAATGGGACATTTTGAGTAGTGACCAAATTGTAAAGTTTTAAAACTGTGGAAAAATGCTATTTTCAAGAAGAGAGTCAAAATCTTAGAATCTTTAGGGAGCATTTGTGAAATTTAGCCTTCCTTCAATTTAACATGTGTTTTTAAAGGGTTTTAATAAAGGAATTAAAATGGTTTTAATTAAATATTAAATAAATGAGAAATTAGAGAGGTTTTAATCACGTAACTACTTTTCCCTCTCTCATTTTAGCCAAACACATTTGTCACACAACTTTTCATCAGATTTCTATTCTCTCAAATTCCTCTCTTCTTCTCTAAACTCTTTTTCAAAGATTCACTCCTTTTTCTTCAAGATTTTTGGAAGGAGAACTTGCCAAACTGTCAAGGGAGCAAGAATTGGAGGTAAATCCCATTCTTAATCTTCAATCTATGTTCTTTATTGAAATTCCTAAGATTATTGACTCTCATTTATGAATTTTAATTGAATTTTGAATATAGTTTTGATTTAAGAGCAAAATCTTGCAAAATTGTGATTTGATTCTTGATTTTCAGACTTGATGAGTTGGGATTTGTTTTGTGTTAATTTTGATTGAGTTCAAAGTTGATTTATATGTTAGAATGATGTGTTGATAACATAGATCCCGAAATCCTTGAGATCCTTGAGTTTCTTGGTTGTTTTAGTTGAGTTTTTGGGGTGAAAGGGTGGAATCTTGCTTGCTGGAGGTATAAGGATGAGTTAGGATGTTTATTAGATGTGTTTTGATATTGATAATTCTTTGGAAGTTGTTGTGTAACCCCCTTAGCCCGGCCTAGACGGTTGACCCGAACTACGAGGATTACACGGGGAAAACCAAAGTCAACACCAAAGCCAACATTGATTAACGACCCTTTTTTCTTTTTAAAACTTATCTAGATGCACATTAACTCTAAGCGCACTCTTGTGAAACACATACATGAAAAGCACAGCGATCAGATTACATTAAGGGACTCAATTGCTAGAATCAAATATATTAGGGACGAAATTGTAAATTCCGGAAAGATGGAGAACTTAACTGATTTTAAGGTTACCCATACTTAATTAACCAAGTTACATGCTTCTTTGTCAAATTTCACCTTAAACGGACATCTCAAACTCAAGCAATTGCAAATGCATTATTCAGGACTAAAACGTAAAGCTTGCAAACCTTAAAACCATTCAAATAAGTGCCCAACGGTCATCTGTTTCGAAACGGGGTTGACTGTTTCGAAACTCGGGTTCGTTCCGAGACCTGTATCGAAACAGGGCCTGGCAGTGGCCATTTCGTTTCGGAACGGCCCCTATCTGTTTCGATACAAGAAGGCCATTACAGGCCCCCATTTCGAAACGCTAGTGCTCGTTCCGATACGGATTGCCCAGAAGTTGTATAAGTTGCTGGTTTTACACACATTAAACCACTCAAACACATCCTAATGACTTCCTAATCATGCCAACAGGTCATCATACATATAAGGTACAAGTTTGCAACACCAAAACACATGCATTGCACCAATCAAGGAAATCCACAAGTCTATAGGCATGCATCCTAGTGTCTAAAACCAAATAACCATCAAAGCACCAAACAAACATCAAAATGGCCATTTACAAATCCAAATCATTTAAGGCATCATGCCACAACTAGGGAGTCCAAAACATCTCCCAACTCACATCCTAGGTTCCCATTGCCAAATATTAAAAACTAATAGTTTTGTGAAAACATCACCATACATGAGCTTAGCCTTCCCTTGGATTCTTAGCCTCCTTGCTGCCCTCAAACACCTCAATTAACTACATTATTGGTTCAAGAAAAAGAGCGTAAGCACAACTGCTTAGTGAGGCATACTCTAAAGCAACAACACAATAATGCATTTTATAAAACACTTTTCACAAAGCCTTTTTACACATAAACATCGTTTCTCATGCAACATTGCATACACATCAAGCATCTTATGCTTCATTATCAGCAACATGTCATATTGGCTTCCAAGTGATAAACCATTTACAACATAAAACACAATCGGATACGCGGATTACAAGTGTTGTCCAATACGCTTCATACACACTACCGAACACACAAGGAGGAGTTTACCGGTACAATCACAACCCCTCAACACCCGTGATGGAGTTTAACGGTACAATCACAACCCCTCAACATCACTCATCGGTAGTTGTATAACATCACTAACGAGAACACGAGACACTCAACACAAGATCCACATGTAACCCCCTTAACCCGGCCTAGACGGTTGACCCGAATTAAGAAGTTTACACGGGGAAAACCAAAGTCAACCTGAAAGTCAACCTTGATTAACGTCCTTTTTTTATTTTTAAACTTGTCTAGATGCACATTATCCCTAGATATGATTATACAAACAGCATACTCAAAGATCATAACCATCAGAGAACATTCAGGGACCCAATTGCACAAATTAAGACTTTAGGGACCAAATTGTAAATTCTGAGAATTATAAGGACTTAACCCAAATTAAAGTTACCAACTTGTAATTAATCATATTTCATGCTTCTCTGTCAAATTTCAGCTCAAACAGACATCTCAAACTCATTTAATTGCAATAACAAGGTTCAGGACTAAAATGCAAACATTTCAAAACATATAACCAACAATTTCAGTGCCCAACGGTCGAGTGTTTCGGAACAGGGAAGACCCGTTCCGAAACGCAGGACCGTTCCGCAACTGGTACTGAAACAGGGCCTGGCAGAGGCCAACCGTTTCGGAACAGTTCCTTCCGTTTCGGAACGCCTAGGCCATTTCAGGCCCCCGTTCCGATACGGTAGCACCTGTTCCGAAACAAGTTGCCCAGATTGCAGAAAAATTGTTGGTTTAACACATAATTGACCTATCTAACATGCTCCAAAAGCCATCAAAATTTACCAGCAAGTCATTCAACATACAAAGAACATAATTCAATCAACCAAACATCAACATGGCATCAATTATGAAAATCCCCAATTCTATAGGCATGCATCCTACTTAGAAAAACCATTCAAGCCTCAATAAACAAAAACCATATCACGAAGGCCAATTACAAGCTCAAACATTAACAACATCATAAGTCCAACTTAGGGAGTCCAAATCATCTCCCAAAACAACAACATAGGTCCCCCATTGCCAAATGCCATAAGCTAATAGTGTTTAAGAAACCTTCACCATACTTGAGCTTAGTTCACCACTTGGATTCTTGCCCTCCTTGCTGCCCTCAATGTACTTTAGTGCACTGCATTATTGGTTTTTGAAAAGAGAGAGCGTAAGCAAAAGCTTAGTGAGGAATGCTTATTTAAAATTACACAATAATGCATTTATAAAACATCTTTATAAACCATTGTGATCTTATAATTTCCAAGGACCACACATGGACTTTTAAACACCATTGTGTCCTTAACATCACCCATGGACTTTTAAACACCATGACAAGGACCACACAAGGACTTTTAAACACCTTTGTGTCCTTAACAAGAATCTCCCAAGGACTTTTAAACACCTTGGAGTTCTTAAGTAACAAGGCTTACACAAGGAATTTTAACCACCTTTGTAACCTTAACCAAGAACCAACCATGGACTTTTAACCACCATGTTGTTCTTAAATAAACAAGCCTCACTCAAGGAATTTTAACCACCTTGGTGATCTTAACCAAGAACCAACCATGGACTTTTAACCACCATGTTGTTCTTAAATAAACAAGGCTCACACAAGGACTTTTAACCACCTTTGTGACCTTAACCATCACTTGCCAATATGCATCATCAAACACAATATTCCACTGTTTTAAAGCATTTAACAAATCCATAAACATCATGCATCTTTAAGCATCAAACCACATTATAACAATGTTCAAAAACAAGGATCTCTTACCTTGAGCATCCTTCAACACATGGCTTATAATCTCAGCAAATAAACATGCTAAATATGCTTTCAAAACAGGATTTAAAACATGCAAACAAACCACATTGCATACAACCAATCCATGGTTCATCACCAAGAGAGTTTTTCCGAAAACTTACTCTTGAGCTTAGCTAAGTTGCTTAGACTTAAACTAAGCTCCCAAACCATCAAAACATTGGTTTCAAAGCTGAAAACCAAAATCCACTCACCGATTCCGTTTCGCCACTTGCCGAAACACCAATCAAGCTTCCGGATCACCACCACTAGGATCCAAAGATGACTCCCCTGTTTTAAACACATCAAAGCAGAGGATTAATGCATCATCATGCATTAATAACTTCAATGAAAGCACCTAAACTCGCTGCTCTCACCCACACTCCATTTTCGGCTACCAAACACAACCGAAAATGCATCCAAACAACTCCACAACACTACCCAGCCAAGATCCATCAAATCTAATCATCTTTACACATCAATTAACATCCAAAAAGGATCTAACATCACCCTTATACCTCCAACTATAATAGATCATCAAGATCACTCCAAAAACAACCAAGAACTCAAGCTAAACTTAGGAAAATCAACCTATTCGGGATTGCATTGATTACAATTCCTCATCAATTTAACATTCATTTAACATCAAAAAGACACCTCAAATCACTGCTTAAACAGATCATACGGATTTTAACCAAAATCAACCAAATCTTGCATTTAATAGCCAAGATCAAGAACACAACCTTAAAACCATTTATAAAACACAAATTAAGGATTGAGAACTTGGGAATTTCAGTAAAGAACTAAGAGTTTAGAGGAGAAGGACGTTCTTACCTCCAAACTTGAGTTTTCTCCCTTTTTGGAACCAAATTCTTGAAAATCCACTTAGCAAATGTAAAGGTTTTGTTGAAGAGATGATTGAAGATCAAAAGAGGATTGAAATGGGTTATTTAGGTGACAAAATCAGAAAGAAAAGCTATGGAGAAAAGGTGTTTGGTTTGAGAGAAAAGATGAGAGAAAACGAAAATAGAAATTTGGAAAATTAGTTAGCAAATGCAAAAATATCTTCCCTCCACTTTTCTTTTATTTAAAAACCATTAATTAATCATTTAATACTTTAGAAAAATCTGGAGAAACTCCCATTGGGTAAATAGCTCCTAAAAGATTCAAAGTTTCAATCCTTTTTAAAACAGTCTCACAGTTTTCATAAATTACATTTTGGTCACTAACCAAAATGTCACACTTCCAAACCTCATTTTGTAAAATTGATTTCACCACACCCTTTAATATAATAAAAGAGGATTTTAAGACATTTTTCCATATTTTTAATGCAACCCGAACTAGGCTTTCCTAAATTCACTTTTATATATTCGAACCGCACTCCGACCGAACCGGTCCGAAACCCAAAACTCCTAAGCCCAAAACCGGGGCGTTACAACTCTCCCCCTTTAAGAGGTAAAGAAACTGCTTCAGCATGTCATTCTTCCGTTCCCACGTGGCTTCTTCAACACCACAATGCTTCCACAACACCTTTACCAACTCAATGGTCTTGCCATGAAGAACCTTGCTATCCGAATCCAGAATCCTCACCAGTTCCTCATCATAGGTCAAATCCGGATTCAATTCCACTTCTTCCACAGGCATCACATGCGAAGGATCCGATCTATACTTCCGAAGCATAGAAACATGAAACACATCATGAATCTTCTCCAACTCTTGAGGTAACCTCAACTTGTACGCAACAGGACCCACACGCTCAATCACCTCGTATGGTCCAATGTACCTAGGGCTCAACATACCCTTACGGCCAAACCTCATCACCTTTTTCCAAGGCGAAACCTTCAAAAACACATGGTCACCCACCGCATACTCAATCTCCTTACGCTTCAAATCCGCGTAAGACTTTTGCCGATCAGAAGCTGCCTTCAAACGCTCACAAATGAGCTTCACCTTCTCGGTGGTTCCTTTCAACAAAGCTGGCATCGAAACCAACTTCTAACCCGTTTCAACCCTACAAAGAGGAGTTTTACACTTCCTCCCGTACAAAGCTTCATAAGGTGCCATTTGAATACTTGCCTGATAACTATTGTTATAAGCAAACTCCACCAAAGGCAAATGTTTCTCCCAAGAGCCCTGAAACTCAATCACGCAGCACCTCAACATATCCTCCAAAATCTGGATAACACGCTCGGATTGACCATCCGACTGAGGATGATAAGATGTACTGAAATTCAACCGTGTACCCAAAGCTTGATGCAAACACTGCCAGAAACGCGACGTAAACCTCAGATCCCTATCTGACACAATCGACTTTGGCACACCATGCAGCCGCACAATCACAGCAATGTACAGCTCCGCAAGCTTATCCAAAGAATACGTAGTATGCACAGGCAAGAAATGCGCACACTTCGTCAGGCGATCCACAATCACACACACTGAATTCTTCTTCGATGGTGACAAGGGTAAACCAGATACAAAATCCATGGTAATCCTTTCCCACTTCCATTCAGGGATTCTCAACGGTTGCAACAACCCTGAAGGAACCTGATGCTCAGCCTTAACTCGCTGACACCCCATGCACTTGCTCACAAACTCAGCAACATCCTTCTTCAGACCCACCCAATAGTACTCATCACGAAGATCTCGATACATTTTAGTACTACCAGGGTGCATAGCAAAAGGACTACTATGACCTTCAGTCAGAATAGCACGCCTCAACTCAGCATCATTGGGCACTACTATCCGACTCCCAAAACACAACACTCCATCATCATTAAAGCAGAAATCTGAAGGCCTACCCTCCGCGATATCCTGAACATGCGGCACCAAGGAATCATCCAGCAACTGCTTTTCCTTGATCAACTGAACCAAAGATGGTTTCACTTGCAACTCAGCCACAAGACCACCATCACGCGAAATACTCAAACTGGCAAACATAGCCCTCAACTCAACAGCTACCTTTCTACTCAAGGCATCCGCCACAACATTAGCTTTTCCAGGGTGATACTCAATCGTCAAATCAAAATCCTTGAGCAACTCCACCCAACGTCGCTGCCTAAGATTCAACTCCTTCTGAAACATCAGATACTTCAAACTCTTGTGATCAGTGTACACAATACACTTCTCACCATACATGTAATGTCTCAAAATCTTCAAAGCAAAAACCATCGCAGCCAACTCAATGTCATGCGTAGGATAATTGCGCTCATGCACTTTCAACTGCCGCGATGCTTAAGCCACCACCTTACCCTCTTGCATCAACACACATCCCAAACCAACATAGGATGCATCACTATACACCACAAACTCTTTCCCTGATTCAGGTTGAACCAAGATAGGAGCTTGCGTCAATGTTGCCTTAAGCTTCTCAAAAGCCTGCTGTCTCGCTTCCGTCCATTTATACTTAACATACTTCTGCAACAACTTTGTCAAAGGTGCAACAATCTTAGAAAACCCATCCACAAACCTCCGGTAGTATCCCGCGAAACCAAGGAAACTACGAACCTCATGAACAGACTTAGGAACCTTCCAATTCATCACCGCCTCAATCTTCTGAGGATCAACACGAATCCCTTCAGCAGAAACCACATGCCCAAGAAACACCACTTCACTTAACCAGAACTCACACTTGCTCAGCTTCGCATAAAGCTGATTCTCCAACAAAGCTTGCAACACAATCCTCAAATGCTCTTCATGCTCCTCCTCAGTACGCGAGTACACGAGGATATCATCAATGAACACCACTACAAACTTATCCAGGTATTCATGAAACACACGATTCATCATGTCCATGAAAGCCGCAGCAGCATTTGTCAAACCAAACGGCATCACAAGGAACTCATAATGCCCATACCTTGTCCTGAAAGCTGTCTTAGGCACATCCACATCCTTTACCTTCAACTGGTAATACCCTGACCTCAAGTCAATCTTAGAGAACACAGCTGCTCCCCGAAATTGATCAAAGAGATCATCAATTCTCGGCAAAGGATACCGATTCTTGATAGTCAACTTGTTCAGCTGACGATAATCAATGCACATTCTCATAGTGCCATCATTCTTCTTCACAAACAAGACCGGTGCACCCCAAGGCGACACACTCGGCCGAATGAACCCACGATCAAGCAACTCTTGCAACTGCGTCTTCAGCTCCTTCAACTCTTTGGGTGCCATTTTATAAGGGGTAATGGACACAGGAGTTGTATTCTCATACAGCTCAATCCCAAACTCCACCTCGCGATTAGGAGGTAACCCAGACAACTCCTCAGGAAACACACCAGGAAACTCTCGCACAGTACTAATATCTTGCACACACAACTCCTTAGAGCTAGGATTCATCACAAAAGCTAGATAAGTTTCACAACCTTGCCTCAGCATCCGGCTCGCCTCCAATGTAGACACCACATTCGCAAGAAACTTCACATTCTCACCAACCACAACTACCTCATAATCATCCGCAAGCTTCAACGAAACTCGCTTATTCTCGCAATCCACAACAGCACGATGCTCAGCAAGCCAATCCATACCAAGGATTACATCAAAACCATAAAAAGGCAACTCCATAAGGTCAACATGTGTAACCCCCTTAACTCGGCCTAGACGGTTGGCCCAAATTAAGAAGTTTACACGGGGAAAACCAAAGTCAACCCGAAAGTCAACCTTGATTAACGACCTTTTTTTTAACTTGTCTAGATGCATATTATCCCTAGATATGATCATACAAATAGCATACTCAAAGATCATAACCATCAGAGAACATTCAGGGACCCAATTGCACAAATTAGGACTTTAGGGACCAAAATGTAAATTCTGAGAATTATAAAGACTTAACCCAAATTAAAGTTACCAACTTGTAATTAGTCATATTTCATGCCTCTCTGTCAAATTTCAGCTCAAACGGACATCTCAAACTCATTTAATTGCAATAACAAGGTTCAGGACTAAAATGCAAACATTTCAAAACATATATCCAACAATTTCAATGCCCAACGGTCGAGTGTTTCGGAACAGGGTAGACCCGTTCCGAAACGAGGGACCGTTCCGCAACTGGTACCGAAACAGGGCCTGGCAGAGGCCAAACCGTTTCGGAACAGTTCCTTCCGTTTCGGAACGCCCAGGCCATTTCAGGCCCCCGTTCCGATACGGTAGCACCTGTTCCGAAACAGGTTGCCTAGATTGCAGAAAAATTGCTGGTTTAACACATAATTGACCTATCTAACATGCTCCAAAAGCCACCAAATTTTACCAGCAAGTCATTCAGCATACAAAGAACATAATTGCATCAACCAAACATCAACATGGCATCAATTATGAAGATCCCCAATTTTATAGGCATGCATCCTACTTAGAAAACCATTCAAGCATCAATATACCAAAACCATATCATAAAGGCCAATTACAAGCTCAAACATTATTAACATCATAAATCCAACTTAGGGAGTCCAAAACATCTCCCAAAACAACAACATAGGTCCCCCATTGCCAAATGCCAAAAGCTTAGTGAGGAATGCTCATTTAAAACCACACAATAATGCATTTATAAAACATCTTTATAAACCTTAAATCCATCAGCATTTGTACATGCACATAAGCATTTAAAACCAGCAATTCATGCTTCAAGTTCATATTCATGTCATATTGGCAACAAGTGATACATCAACATAAGATCCACACATGGACTTTTAAACACCATTGTGATCTTATAATTTCCAAGGACCACACATGGACTTTTAAACACCGTTGTGTCCTTAACATCACCCATGGACTTTTAAACATCATGACAAGGACCACACAAGGACTTTTAAACACCTTTGTGTCCTTAACAAGAATCTCCCAAGGACTTTTAAACACCTTGGAGTTCTTAAGTAACAAGGCATACACAAGGAATTTTAACCACCATTGTAACCTTCACCAAGAACCAACCATAGACTTTTAACCACCATGTTGTTCTTAAATAAACAAGCCTCACTCAAGGAATTTTAACCACCTTGGTGATCTTAACCAAGAACCAACCATGGACTTTTAACCACCATGTTGTTCTTAAATAAACAAGCCTCACTCAAGGAATTTTAACCACCTTGGTGATCTTAACCAAGAACCAACCATGGACTTTTAACCACCATGTTGTTCTTAAATAAACAAGGCTCACACAAGGACTTTTAACCACCTTTGTGACCTTAACCATCACTTGCCAATATGCATCATTAACCACAATATTCCACTGTTTTAAAGCATTTAACAAAGCCATAAACATCATGCATCTTTAAGCATCAAACCACATTAAAACAATGTTCAAAAACAAGGATCTCTTACATTGAGCATCCTTCAACACATGGCTTATAATCTCAGCAAATAAACATGCTAAATATGCTTTCAAAACAGGATTTAAAACATGCAAACAAACCACATTGCATACAACCAATCCATGGTTCATCACCAAGAGAGTTTTTCCGAAAACTTACTCTTGAGCTTAGCTAAGTTGCTTAGACTTAAACTAAGCTCCCAAACCTTCAAAACATTGGTTTCAAAGCTGAAAACCAAAATCCACTCACCGATTCCGTTTTGCCACTTGCCGAAACACCAATCAAGCTTCCGGATCACCACCACTAGGATCTAAAGATGACTCCCCTCCAAACTTGAGTTTTCTCCCTTTTTGGAACCAAATTCTTTAAAATCCACTTAGCAAATACAAAGGTTTTGTTGAAGAGATGATTGAAGATCAAAAGAGAATTGAAATGAGTTATTTAGGTGATAAAATCAGAGGAAAATTCTCTGGAGAATTGGTGTTTGGTTTGAGAGAAAAGATGAGAGAAAATGAAAATGGAAATTTGGAAAGTTAGTTAGCAAATGCCAAAATATCTTCCCTCCACTTTTCTTTTATTTAAAAACCATTAATTAATCATTTAATACTTTAGAAAAATCTGGAGAAAATCCCATTGGGTAAATAGCTCCTTAAAGATTCAAAGTTTCAATCCTTTTTAAAACAGTCTCACAGTTTTCAAAAATTACATTTTGGTCACTAACCAAAATGTCACACTTCCAAACCTCATTTTGTAAAATTGATTTCACCATACTCTTATATATAATAAAAGAGGATTTTAAGACATTTTTCCATATTTTTGATGCAACCCGAACTAGGCTTTCCTAAATTCACTTTTATATATTCGAACCGCACTCCGACCGAACCGGTCCGAAACCCAAAACTCCTAAGCCCAAAACCGGGGCGTTACAACTCTCCCCCTTTAAGAGGTAAGGAAACTGCTTCAGCATGTCATTCTTCCGTTCCCACGTGGCTTCTTCAACACCACGATGCTTCCACAACACCTTTACCAACTCAATGGTCTTGCCATGAAGAACCTTGCTATCCGAATCCAAAATCCTCACCGGTTCCTCATCATAGGTCAAATCCGGATTCAAATCCACTTCTTCCACAGGCATCACATGCAAAGGATCCGATCTATACTTCCGAAGCATAGAAACATGAAACACATCATGAATCTTCTCCAACTCTTGAGGTAACCTCAACTTGTATGCAACAGGACCCACACGCTCAACCACCTCGTATGGTCCAATGTACCAAGGGCTCAACTTACCCTTACGGCGAAACCTCATCACCTTTTTCCAAGGCGAAACCTTCAAAAACACACGGTCACCCACCGCATACTCAATCTCCTTACGTTTCAAATTCGCGTAAGACTTTTGCCGATCAGAAGCTGCCTTCAAACGCTCACAAACGAGCTTCACCTTCTCGGTGGTTCCTTTTCAACAAAGCTGGCATCGAAACCAACTTCTGAACCGTTTCAGCCCAACAAAGAGGAGTCCTACACTTCCTCCCGTACAAAGCCTCATAAGGTGCCATTTAAATACTTGCCTGATAACTATTGTTATAAGCAAACTCCACCAAAGGCAAATGTTTCTCCCAAGAGCCCTAGAACTCAATCACACAGCACTTCAACATATCCTCCAAAATCTGGATAACACGCTCAGAGTGACCATCCGACTGAGGATGATAAGATGTACTGAAATTCAACCGTGTACCCAAAGCTCGATGCAAACACTGCCAGAAACGCGATGTAAACCTCGGATCCCTATCCGACACAATCGACTTTGGCACACCATGCAGCCGCACAATCTCAGCAATGTACAGCTCCGCAAGCTTATCCAAAGAATACGTAGTATGCACAGGCAAGAAATGCGCACACTTCGTCAGACGATCCACAATCACCCACACTGTAATGCCCCGGTTTTGGGCTTGGTAGTTTTGGGCGTTGACCGGTTTGGTCAAAGTGTTGTTCGAATCTAAAAGGTGAAATTAGGAAAGCCTAGCTCGGGTTGCATTAAAAATATGGAAAATTTTTCTAAAATCATCTTTTAATATAATTAAGTGAACTGTGAAATCAATTTTACAAAATGAGTTTTGGAAAGGTGACATTTTTGCTAGTGACCAAAATGTAATTTTTGAAAGTTGCGTGACTGTTTTAGAAAGGGTTGAAACTTTGAATCTTTAAGGAGCTATTATTCCAAAAGTAGTTTCTCCAGATTTTTCTAAGATATTTTAAGATATATTCTGATTTTAAAACATATCAAAAGAGGAGGGAAAGCCATTTTGGCCATTTTGATAACTAACTTCCAATTTTCTTTTCTCTCATTTTCTCTCAACCCAAACACTTTCTCTCCAGAGAATTTCTTCTGATTTTGTCACCTAAATCTATCCTTTCAACTCTCTTTTGATTCCTAATCATCATATCTAAAAAACCTCATCATTTGCTACTTGATTCATCAAGGTTTTTAATTCTAAAAAGAGGAGAAACTCAAGTTTGGAGGTAAGAACGTCCTTCTCCTCTAAACTATCAGTTCTTTACTGAAATTCCTAAGTTGTCAATCCTTATTTGATGTTTTATTAAAGGCTTTTAAGTTGTGAAGTGGATCTTGGCTTATAATGCAAGATTTGGCGATTTTTTGATGATTTTCGTTTGATCTGTTAAATCTGTGATTTAAGATGTGTTTTTGATGTTATTTGAACACTAAATTGTTAAGGAATTGAGTTTTGATTGATGCAAACCCGGATAGGTTGAGTTTCCTAAGTTTAGCTTGTGATTCTTGATTGTTTTTGAGGTGATCTTGTGGATCTGGTGTTGCTGGAGGTATAAGGATGTTAGTAGGTTCTTTTTAGGTGTTAAATGGTGTTAAAAGATGTTTGGTTTTGATGGTTTATGGCTGGGCTTTGTTGAGAAGTGGTTTGGATGCATTTTCGGTTGTGTTTGGTGGCCGAAAATGGAGTGTGGATGAGAGCAGCGAGTTTAGGTGCTTTCATTGAAGCTATTAATGCATGATGATGCATTAATCCTCTGCTTTGATGTGTTAAAACAGGGGAGGCATCTTTGGATCCAAGAGTTGTTGATCCGGAAGCTTGAATTGGTGCTTCGGCAAGAGGCGAAGTGGAATCGGTGAGTGAAATTGGGTTTTCGGCTTTGAAACCAATGTCTTGAGAGCTTAGTTTAAGTCTAAACAACTTTGCTAAGCTCAAGTGTAAGTTTTCGGAAATGCCCTCTAGTGGTGGCCATGATTTGTTTGTTGTGCAATGTGGTTTATTGCATGTTTTAAATTCTGTTTTGAAAGCATGATTTAGCATGGTTAATGCTGTTTTTGTAAGCCATATGTTGAAGGAAGCTCAAGGTAAGAGTTCCTTGTTTTTGAACATTGATTAAATGTGGTTTGATGCTTTAAAGTGCATGATGAATATGGCTTGGTTAAATGCTTTAAAACAGTGGATTATATGATGTTAATGATGTATATTGGCAAGT
This sequence comes from Hibiscus tridactylites, assembly GCA_958450335.1. Taxonomy (NCBI): domain Eukaryota; kingdom Viridiplantae; phylum Streptophyta; class Magnoliopsida; order Malvales; family Malvaceae; genus Hibiscus; species Hibiscus tridactylites. Next base: position 49,234,572 of record OY288266.1, read on the forward strand.
GATGTTTTGAAAAGGTTAAGGTCACTAAGGTGGTTAAAAGTCCTTGAGTGAGCCTTGTTTACTTAAGAACATCAAGGTGGTTAAAAGTCCTTGGATGATTCTTGCTAGGGACACAAAGGTGGTTAAAAGTCCTTGTGTGGTCCTTTCCATGGTGGTTAAAAGTCCATGGGCCAAGGTGTTTAAAAGTCCTTGGGGCCAAGGTGTTTAAAAGTCCTTGGGGTGAAACTCGATACGGACACAAAGGTGGTTAAAAGTCCTTGTGTGATCCTTTCCATGGTGTTTAAAAGTCCATGGGCCAAGGTGTTTAAAAGTCCTTGGGGCCAAGGTGTTTAAAAGTCCTTGGGGTGAAACTCGATACGGACACAAAGGTGGTTAAAAGTCCTTGTGTGATCCTTTCCATGGTGTTTAAAAGTCCATGGGCCAAGGTGTTTAAAAGTCCTTGGGGCCAAGGTGTTTAAAAGTCCGTAGGGTGAAAGTTGATGAACTTGTTTTTAAAGAAATGGAACTTATCACTTGTGGCTAATATGACATGTTATGATATGAAGCATGAGATGCTTGTTTAAGTATGCTTTTGAGCATGTGTAAATGATGATTTGAAGCATGATTTATAAAGTGTTTTATAAATGCATTATTGATAAGTTTTATTGAGCATTCCTCACTAAGCTTTTGCTTATGCTCTCTTCATTTTCTTAAATCAATAATGCAGAACATTAAAGTACTTGAGGGCAGCAAGGAGGGCAAGTAATCAAGTGGAAGAAAAGCTCAATGTATGGAAGGTTTTCTTAAGTACATTTTAGCTTTTGGTAATTTGGCAATGGGGGACCTATGTGTATGTTTTGGGAGAGGTTTTGAACTCCCTAAGTATGTTGAATATTGTTGAGAATGCTGGTTTTGTGTTTGCCCTTTACATGCTTGAATTGGAAGTTTATGCTTGAATGGTTTGCTTGAGTAGGAAGCATGCCTATAGATTTGGGGCTTTCCACACGTGTTGATATTTTGATGAATTGTTGATGCAAGTATGTCTCATATATGTTGAATTGCATGTTGGTAAAGTTTGGTGGCATTTGGAGCATGATTGGATGTTTAATTGCATGTTTAAGTATGCAATTTGGGGCAATCTGTGCAAGGTGTTTCGGAAGGGGTGCCTTGAACCAGCCCAGGCGTCCGAAACGGAAGGGACCGTTCCGAAACGGAAAGGCTACTGCCAGCCCGTGTATCGGTACGCGTTGCGAATCGGCCCGCATTTCGAAACGGGCTCTGCCCGTTTCGGAACGGGTAACCGTTGGGGGCTGACGTTGGCAGTTAAATGTTTTGAATTGTTTGCATTTTGGTCCTGAACCTTGTTTGTGCAATTGTATGAGTTTGGGATGTCCGTTTGAGCTGAAATTTGACAGGGAAGCATGAAACCTGATTAATTACAAGATGGTAACTTCAATTTGGGTTAAGTCCTCCTAATTATCAGAATTTACTTTTTGGTCCCTAAAGTTGTAAATTGTTCAATTGGGTCCCTGTTTGATCTCTGATGTTTATGATCTTTGAGTATGATGTTTGTATGATCATATGTAGGGTTAATATGCATCTAGACAAGATTAAAAAGAAAAAAAAGGGTCGTTAATCATGGTTGACTTTCGGGTTGACTTTGGTTTTCCCCGTGTGACTTTCTTAATTCGGGTCAACCGTCTAGGCCGGGTTAAGGGGGTTACATTTGGTGGTATCAGAGCTGAGTTCTCGAGTAATTGGGAATGAATGTGTGCATGATTGAAGTATGTATGCCTTGTATGCTTGTTCATCGAAAGCATGTTTAGTGGCTTGTGATTTTGATGCAATTGAGTTGTATGCTATGATGTAGCATGTTGTGGGTACCCATTGCCAAATCAAAGCTAAGTGATGATGTTGATTTTTTTTAAATGAAATTGAGCTTGATTACTTGGATTGCTTACCTTGCTGGGCCTGACTTCGTTTTATTTGCATTGTGATTGCATGGTAAAAGTATGGCACCACGTAGAGAGTTACGAGGTAATGTGCGAGCTACGGCTCCTAATGAGAATGAGAATGAGGAAAACACGGGTAGTGCGGTGTTACCTCCTCCTCCACCCGGTGGTGGTGGTATAGAGAGAGAAAGAGCTGAAGCTGCAGCTGGTGCTGGAGCTGCTGAACCTGAGGTTGGTCAGGGGCAAGCTATGCCTGATATGACGATGCTGGTACAAGCTATTGCGGGTGCTTTTCGAGCAGCAGTAGCTGGAGCTCAAGGAGCTGGGCATCAGGGAGATGCTGGAGTTAGACTACCTTTGGAGCGTTTGCGCAGTCTTGGTGGGACTGAGTTCAGGGGTATGTCTGCTGAGAGTTCTGAAGCTTGGTTAGAGAGTACCAAGAGGATTTTTGGACAGATGAGTTGCACGGATGTGCAAAAGCTGGGTTGTGTTGTGTCCTTGCTGCAGGATGATGCTTATACATGGTGGACGACCACTATAGCTGGGAAGGCTGAGGCTGACATCATTTGGACATTCTTCCAGAATGTGTTCAAGAGGAGATATCTTGGTGTGAGATATCTTGATGAGAAGAAGCGTGAATTCATGTCTCCGACCCAAGGGAGCATGAGTGTGGCTGAGTATGAGGTGCAGTTTGTGCGACTCAGTCAGTATGCACCTGAGCTGGTACCTGATGAGCGGGCGAGGTGCGAGAGGTTCCGCTATGGCTTAGTGACGGATGTAAAGATGTATGTGCTGGCCACCGAGTATGATGATTTTGATGTGTTGGTGGGCCGAGCCAAGGACATTGAGATGAACTTGGGTTTATCTGTTAGAGGTGCTGGAGCTAGTTCTGGTAAGAGAGCTGCTGAGTTTAGTTTCGGAGGTGGACGGAACAAGAGGGGACGCGATCAGAAGTATCAGTCCTCAGCTAAGAGAGGTGGTGGTGCACCTGCTAGAGGAGGCAATGTTAGAGCTGATCCGAGTGCTTGCTGGATCTGTGGTTCACGTGGTCACATGAAGCGTGACTGTCCTCGTGCTGTGAGAGAGGTCCAAGCTCCTGTTGCGGCAGCGGGTAATGGGTGCTGGAATTGTGGATCTGCAGACCACTTGAGGCGAGATTGTCCTAGGTTGGCTGGTGATCAAGTGCGTGCTCCTGCTGTTGCGGCACCGCAGAGAGGTCGTGGGCGCGGCCGTGGTAATTTTCGGAGAAGGGAGGAAGGTGGCCGAGGAGTGGCCCATGTTGTGGCTATTCAGCCTGAAGGTGGAGGTCAAGCGAGGGTGTATGCTCAGCGGGAAGGGAGGAATGACGCGGATGTGATTGCAGGTACCTTTACTTTGTAATCCTTGTCATTACTTTCCTTGATAGATTCTGGATCTACGCATTCATACATTTTGCGTGAGCATGCTGAATTGCTTGGTTTGCCTGTTGAGTCTTTGGATGTTGGTGTTCGTGTCACTTGTTCTTTTGGTGAGACTGTTGTGACTCGGAAGTTGTATAGAAGGTGTCCGTTGGTTGTTCAAGAACATGTTTTTCATGTTGATCTTATGGAGTTGCCTTTTTATGGTTTTGATGTGATCCTTGGTATGGATTGGCTTGCTGAGCATCGTGCTGTTGTGGATTGCGAAAATAAGCGTGTTTCGCTCAAGCTTGCGGATGACTCTGAAGTTGTTGTGGTTGGTGAGAATGTGAAGTTTCTTGCCAATGTTGTGTCTACCTTGGAGGCGAGCAGGATGCTGAGGCAAGGTTGCGAAGCTTATCTAGATTTTGTGATGAATCCTAGCTCTAAGGAGTTAAGGGTGCAAGATATCAGAGTTGTGAAGTAGTTTCCTGGAGTGTTCCCTGAGGAGTTGCCTGGTTTACCTCCTAATCGCGAGGTGGAGTTTGGAATTGAGCTGTATGAGAATACAACTCCTGTGTCCATTACTCCCTATAGAATGGCACCTAAGGAGCTGAAGGAGTTGAAGACGCAGTTGCAAGAGTTGCTTGACCGTGGTTTCATCCGGCCGAGTGTGTCACCTTGGGGTGCACCGGTCTTGTTTGTGAAGAAGAAGGATGGCACTATGAGGATGTGCATTGATTACCGTCAACTGAACAAGTTGACTATTAAGAATCGGTATCCTTTGCCGAGGATTAATGATCTCTTTGATCAATTTCGGGGAGCTGCTGTGTTCTCTAAGATTGACTTGAGGTCAGGGTATTATCAATTGAAGGTGAAGGATGTGGATGTGCCTAAGACAGCTTTCAGGACAAGGTATGGGCATTATGAGTTCCTTGTGATGCCGTTTGGTTTGACAAATTCTCCTGCTGCTTTCATCGACATGATGAATCGTGTGTTTCTTGAATACTTGGACAAGTTCGTTGTGGTATTCATTGATGATATCCTCGTGTACTCGCGTATTGAGGAGGAGCATGAAGAGCATTTGAGGATTGTGCTGCAAGCTTTGTTGGAGAATCAGCTTTATGCTAAGCTGAGCAAGTGTGAGTTCTGGCTTAAGGAGGTGGTGTTTCTTGGGCATGTGGTCTCAGCTGAGGGGATTCGTGTTGATCCTCAGAAGATTGAGGCGGTGATGAACTGGAAGGTTCCTAAGTCTGTTCATGAGGTTCGTAGTTTCCTTGGTTTGGCAGGATACTACCGAAGGTTTGTGGATGGTTTTTCCAAGATTGCTGCACCTTTGACGAAGTTGTTGCAAAAGGATGTTAGGTATGAGTGGACAGAAGCGAGACAGCAAGCTTTTGAGAAGCTTAAGGCGGCTTTGACGCAAGCTCCTATCTTGGTTTAGCCTGAATCAGGGAAAGAGTTTCTGGTCTATAGTGATGCATCCTATGTTGGTTTGGGGTGTGTGCTGATGCAAGAGGATAAGGTTCTAGCTTATGAATCGCGGCAGTTGAAAGTGCATGAGCGCAATTATCCTACGCATGATGTTGAGCTGGCTGCAGTGGTTTTTGCTCTGAAGATCTGGAGACATTATCTGTATGGTGAGAAGTGTACGGTGTACACGGATCACAAGAGTTTGAGGTATCTGATGTCTCAGAAGGAGTTGAATCTTATGCAGCGGCGTTGGTTGGAGTTGCTCAAGGATTATGATCTGACGATTGAGTATCATCCTGGAAAAGCTAATGTTGTTGCGGATGCTTTGAGTAGGAAGGTAGCTATTGAGCTGAGAGCTATGTTTGCTAGCTTGAGTATTTCGCGTGATGGTGGTCTTGTAGCTGAGTTGCAAGTGAAACCATCAATGGTTCAGTTGATCAAGGAAAAGCAGTTGCTGGATGATTCCTTGGTGTCTCATGTTCAGGATATCGCGGAGGGTAGGCCTTCGGATTTCTGCTTTAATGATGATGGTGTGTTGTGTTTTGGGAGTCGAATAGTAGTGCCCAATGATGCGGAGTTGAGGCGTGCTATTCTGACTGAAGGCCATAGTAGTCCTTTTGCTATGCACCCTGGTAGTACTAAGATGTATCGTGATCTTCGTGATGAGTACTATTGGGTGGGTTTGAAAAAGGATGTTACAGAGTTTGTGAGCAAGTGTATGGTGTGTCAGCGAGTTAAGGCTGAACATCAGGTTCCTTCAGGGTTGTTGCAACTGTTGAGAATCCCTTAATGGAAGTGGGAAAGGGTTACCATGGATTTTGTATCTGGTTTACCTTTGTCTCCGTCGAAGAAGAATTCTGTTTGGGTGATTGTGGATCGCCTGACGAAGTGTGCGCATTTCTTGCCTGTGCATACTACGTTTTCTTTGGATAAGCTTGCGGAGCTGTACATTGCTGAGATTGTACGGCTTCATGGTGTGCCTAAGTCGATTGTGTCGGATAGGGATCCGAGGTTCACATCGCGTTTCTGGCAGTGTTTGCATCAAGCTTTGGGTACAAGGTTGAATTTCAGTACATCCTATCATCCTCAGTCGGATGGTCAGTCTGAGCGAGTTATCAAGATTTTGGAGGATATGTTGAGGTGTTGCGTGATTGAGTTCCAAGGTTCTTGGGAGAAGCATCTGCCTTTGGTTGAGTTTGCTTATAACAATAGTTATCAGGCGAGTATTCAAATGGCACCTTATGAGGCTTTCTACGGGAGGAAGTGTAGGACTCCTCTTTGTTGGGCTGAAACTGGTCAAAAGTTGGTTTCGATGCCGGCTTTGTTGAAAGGGACCACCGAGAAGGTGAAGCTCATTTGTGAGCGGTTGAAGGCTGCTTCTGATCGGCAAAAGTCTTATGCGGATTTGAAGCGTAAGGAGATAGAGTATGCGGTGGGTGACCGTGTGTTCTTGAAGGTTTCGCCTTGGAAGAAGGTGATGAGGTTTGGCCGGAAGGGTAAGTTGAGCCCTAGGTACATTGGGCCATACGAGGTGGTTGAGCGTGTGGGTCCTGTTGCGTATCGGTTGAGGCTACCTCAAGAGTTGGAGAAGATTCATGATGTGTTCCATGTTTCTATGCTCCGGAAGTATAGATCTGATCCTTCGCATGTGATGCCTGTGGAGGAAGTGGAATTGAATCCGGATTTAACCTATGATGAGGAGCCGGTGAAGGTTCTGGATTTGGATAGCAAGGTTCTTCGTGGCAAGACCATTGAGTTGGTGAAGGTGTTTTGGAAGCATCGAGGTGTTGAGGAAGCCACGTGGGAGCGGAAGGAAGACATGCTGAAGCAGTTTCCTTATCACTTTCCTTCAGGTAAATTTCGAGGACGAAATTTCTTAAGGGGGGGAGAGTTGTAACGCCCCGGTTTTGGGCTTGGTAGTTTTGGGCGTTGACCGGTTTGGTCAAAGTGATGTTCGAATCTAAAAGGTGAAATTAGGAAAGCCTAGCTCGGGTTGCATTAAAAATATGGAAAAATGCTCTAAAATCATCTTTTAATATAATTAAGTGAACTGTGAAATCAATTTTACAAAATGAGTTTTGGAAGGGTGACATTTTGGCTAGTGACCAAAATTTATTTTTTGAAAGTTGCGTGACTGTTTTAGAAAGGGTTGAAACTTTGAATCTTTAAGGAGCTATTATTACAAAAGTAGTTTCTCCAGATTTTTCTAAGATATTTTAAGATATATTCTGATTTTAAAACATATCAAAAGAGGAGGGAAAGCCATTTTGGCCATTTTGATAACTCACTTCCAATTTTCTTTTCTCTCATTTTCTCTCAACCCAAACACTTTCTCTCCAGAGAATTTCTTCTGATTTTGTCACCTAAATCTATCCTTTCAACTCTCTTTTGATTCCTAATCATCATATCTAGAAAACCTCATCATTTGCTACTTGATTCATCAAGGTTTTTAATTCTAAAAAGAGGAGAAACTCAAGTTTGGAGGTAAGAACGTCCTTCTCGTCTAAACTATCAGTTCTTTACTGAAATTCCTAAGTTCTCAATCCTTAATTGATGTTTTATTAAAGGCTTTTAAGTTGTGAAGTGGATCTTGGCTTATAATGCAAGATTTGGCGATTTTTTGATGATTTTCGTTTGATCTGTTAAATCAGTGATTTAAGATGTGTTTTTGATGTTATTTGAACACTAAATTGTTAAGGAATTGAGTTTTGATTGATGCAAACCCGGATAGGTTGAGTTTCCTAAGTTTAGCTTGTGATTCTTGATTGTTTTTGAGGTGATCTTGTGGATCTGGTGTTGCTGGAGGTATAAGGATGTTAGTAGGTTCTTTTTAGGTGTTAAATGATGTTAAAAGATGTTTGGTTTTGATGGTTTATGGCTGGGCTTTGTTGAGAAGTGGTTTGGATGCATTTTCGGTTGTGTTTGGTGGCCGAAAATGGAGTGTGGATGAGAGCAGCGAGTTTAGGTGCTTTCATTGAAGCTATTAATGCATGATGATGCATTAATCCTCTGCTTTGATGTGTTAAAACAGGGGAGGCATCTTTGGATCCAAGAGTTGTTGATCCGGAAGCTTGAATTGGTGCTTCGGCAAGAGGCGAAGTGGAATCGGTGAGTGAAATTGGGTTTTCGGCTTTGAAACCAAAGTCTTCGGAGCTTAGTTTAAGTCTAAACAACTTTGCTAAGCTCAAGTTTAAGTTTTCGGAAATACCCTCTAGTGGCGGCCATGATTTGTTTGTTGTGCAATGTGGTTTATTGCATGTTTTAAATTCTGTTTTGAAAGCATGATTTAGCATGGTTAATGCTGTTTTTGTAAGCCATATGTTGAAGGAAGCTCAAGGTAAGAGTTCCTTGTTTTCGAACATTGATTAAATGTGGTTTGATGCTTTAAAGTGCATGATGAATATGGCTTGGTTAAATGCTTTAAAACAGTGGATTATATGATGTTAATGATGTATATTGAAAAGTGATGTTTTGAAAAGGTTAAGGTCACTAAGGTGGTTAAAAGTCCTTGAGTGAGCCTTGTTTACTTAAGAACATCAAGGTGGTTAAAAGTCCTTGGATGATTCTTGCTAGGGACACAAAGGTGGTTAAAAGTCCTTGTGTGGTCCTTTCCATGGTGGTTAAAAGTCCATGGGCCAAGGTGTTTAAAAGTCCTTGGGGCCAAGGTGTTTAAAAGTCCTTGGGGTGAAACTCGATACGGACACAAAGGTGGTTAAAAGTCCTTGTGTGATCCTTTCCATGGTGTTTAAAAGTCCATAGGCCAAGGTGTTTAAAAGTCCTTGGGGCCAAGGTGTTTAAAAGTCCTTGGGGTGAAACTCGATACGGACACAAAGGTGGTTAAAAGTCCTTGTGTGATCCTTTCCATGGTGTTTAAAAGTCCATGGGCCAAGGTGTTTAAAAGTCCTTAGGGCCAAGGTGTTTAAAAGTCCTTGGGGTTAAAGTTGATGAACTTGTTTTTAAAGAAATGGAACTTATCACTTGTGGCCAATATGACATGTTATGATATGAAGCATGAGATGCTTGTTTAAGTATGCTTTTGAGCATGTGTAAATGATGATTTGAAGCATGATTTATAAAGTGTTTTATAAATGCATTATTGAATGGTTTTATTGAGCATTCCTCACTAAGCTTTTGCTTATGCTCTCTTCGTTTTCTTAAATCAATAATGCAGAACATTAAAGTACTTGAGGGCAGCAAGGAGGGCAAGTAATCAAGTGGAAGAAAAGCTCAAAGTATGGAAGGTTTTCTTAAGTACATTTTAGCTTTTGGTAATTTGGCAATGGGGGACCTATGTGTATGTTTTGGGAGAGGTTTTGAACTCCCTAAGTATGTTGAATATTGTTGAGAATGCTGGTTTTGTGTTTGCCCTTTACATGCTTGAATTGGAAGTTTATGCTTGAATGGTTTGCTTGTGTAGGAAGCATGCCTATAGATTTGGGGCTTTCCACACGTGTTGATATTTTGATGAATTGTTGATGCAAGTATGTCTCATATATGTTGAATTGCATGTTGGTAAAGTTTGGTGGCATTTGGAGCATGATTGGATGTTTAATTGCATGTTTAAGTATGCAATTTGGGGCAATCTGTGCAAGGTGTTTCGGAACAGTACCTACCGTTTCGGAACGGGTGCCTTGAACCAGCCCAGGCGTTCGAAACGGAAGGGACCGTTCCGAAACGGAAAGGCTACTGCCAGCCCGTGTATCGGTACGCGTTGCGAATCGGCCCGCGTTTCGAAACGGGCTCTGCCTGTTTCGGAACGGGTAACCGTTGGGGGCTGACATTGGCAGTTAAATGTTTTGAATTGTTTGCATTTTGGTCCTGAACCTTGTTTGTGCAATTGTATGAGTTTGGGATGTCCGTTTGAGCTGAAATTTGACAGGAAAGCATGAAACCTGATTAATTACAAGATGGTAACTTCAATTTGGGTTAAGTCCTCCTAATTATCAGAATTTACTTTTTGGTCCCTAAAGTTGTAAATTGTTCAATGGGTCCCTGTTTGATCTCTGATGTTTATGATCTTTGAGTATGATGTTTGTATGATCATATCTAGGGTTAATATGCATCTAGACAAGATTAAAAAGAAAAAAAAGGGTCGTTAATCAAGGTTGACTTTCGGGTTGACTTTGGTTTTCCCCGTGTGACTTTCTTAATTCGGGTCAACCGTCTAGGCCGGGTTAAGGGGGTTACACACACCGAATTCTTCTTCGATGGCGACAAGGGTAAACCAGATACAAAGTCCATGGTAATCCTTTCCCACTTCCATTCAGGGATTCACAACGGTTGCAACAACCCTGAAGGAACCTGATGCTCAACTTTAACTCGCTGACACACCATGCACTTGCTGACAAACTCAGCAACATCCTTCTTCAGACCCACCCAATAGTACTCATCACGAAGATCTCGATACATCTTAGTACTACCAGGGTGCATAACAAAAGGACTACTATGACCTTCAGTCAGAATAGCACGCCTCAACTCAGCATCATTAGGCACTACTATCCGACTCCCAAAACACAACACTCCATCATCATTAAAACAGAAATTCGAAGGACTACCCTCCGCGATATCCTGAACATGCGGCACCAAGGAATCATCCAGCAACTGCTTTTCCTTGATCACCTGAACCAACAATGTTTTCACTTGCAACTCAGCCACAAGACCACCATCACGCGAAATACTCAAACTGGCAAACATAGCCCTCAACTCAACAGCTACCTTCCTAGTCAAGGCATCCACCACAACATTAGCTTTTCCAGGGTGATACTCAATCGTCAAATCATAATCCTTGAGCAACTCCACCCAATGTCGCTGCCTAAGATTCAACTCCTTCTGAGACATCAGATACTTCAAACTCTTGTGATCCGTGTACACAGTACACTTCTCAGCATACAGGTAATGTCTCCAGATCTTCAAAGCAAAAACCACCGCAGCGAACTCAATGTCATGCGTAGGATAATTGCGCTCATGCACTTTCAACTGCCGCGATGCATAAGCCACCACCATACCTTCTTGCATCAACACACATCCCAAACCAACATAGGACGCATCACTATACACCACAAACTCTTTCCCTGATTCAGGTTGAACCAAGATAGGAGCTTGCGTCAATGCTGCCTTAAGCTTCTCAAAAGCCTGCTGTCTCGCTTCCGTCCATTCATACTTAACATCCTTCTGCAACAACTTTGTCAAAGGTGCAGCAATCTTAGAAAACCCATCCACAAACCTCCGGTAGTATCCCGCCAAACCAAGGAAACTACGAACCTCATGAACAGACTTAGGAACCTTCCAATTCATCACCGCCTCAATCTTCTGAGGATCAACACGAATCCCTTCAGCAGAAACCACATACCCAAGAAACACCACTTCACTTAACCAAAACTCACACTTGCTCAGCTTGGCATAAAGCTGATTTTCCAACAAAGCTTGCAACACAATCTTCAAATGCTCTTCATGCTCCTCCTCAGTACGCGAGTACACGAGGATATCATCAATGAACACCACAACAAACTTGTCCAGTTATTCATGAAACACACGATTCATCATGTCCATGAAAGCCGCAGGAGCATTTGTCAAACCAAACGACATCACAAGGAACTCATAATGCCCATACCTTGTCCTGAAAGCTGTCTTAGGCACATCCACATCCTTTACCTTCAACTGGTAATACCCTGACCTCAAGTCAATCTTAGAGAACACAGCTGCTCCCTGAAATTGATCAAAGAGATCATCAATTCTCGGCAAAGGATACCGATTCTTGATAGTCAACTTGTTCAGCTGACGATAATCAATGTACATTCTCATAGTGTCATCCTTCTTCTTCACAAACAAGACCGGTGCACCCCAAGGCGACACACTTGGGCGAATGAACCCACGATCAAGCAACTCTTGCAACTGCGTCTTCAGCTCCTTCAGCTCCTTAGGTGCCATTCGATAAGGGGTAATGGACACAGGAGTTGTATTCTCATACAGCTCAATCCCAAACTCCACCTCGCGATTAGGAGGTAACCCAGGCAACTCCTCAGGAAACACACCAGGAAACTCTCGCACAGTCCTGATATCTTGCACACGCATCTCCTTAGAGCTAGGATTCATCACAAAAGCTAGGTAAGCTTCACAACCTTGCCTCAGCATCCGGCTCGCCTCCAATGTAGACACCACATTGGCAAGAAACTTCACATTCTCACCAACCACAACAACCTCATAATCATCCGCAAGCTTCAACGAAACTCGCTTATTCTCACAATCCACAATAGCACGATGCTCAGCAAGCTAATCCATACCAAGGATTACATCGAATCCATAGAAAGGCAACTCCATAAGGTCAACATGAAAAACATGATCTTGAACAACCAAAGGATATCTTCTATAAAGCTTTCGAGTCACAACAGTCTCACCAAAAGAACTAGTGACACGCTCACCAACATCCAAACACTCAACAGGCAAACCAAGCAATTCAGCATGCTCACGCAAAATGTATGAGTGCGTAGATCCAGAATCAATCAAGGAAAGTAATGACAAGGATTGCAAAGTAAAAGTACCTGCGATCACATCCGCGTCATTCCTTCCCTCCCGCTGAGCATACACCCTGGCTTGGCCACCACCCTCAGGCTGAATAGCCACAACATGAGCCACACCTCGACCACCTTCCTCTCTCCGCTGGAAGTTACCACGGCCGCGCCCACGACCTCTCTATGGTGCAGCAACAACAGGAGCACGCACTTGGCCACCAGCCAACATAGGACACTCTCTCCTCATGTGATTCGTAGATCCATAGTTCCAGCACGCATTACAAGCTGCCACAACAGAAGCTTGCACCTCCCTCACAACACGAGGACAATCACGTTTCATATGGCCACGCGAACCACATATCCAACATGCACTCGGATCAACTCTAGCATTACCTCCCCGAGCAGGCACACCACCACCTCGCTTAGCTGAGGACTGATACTTTTGATCGCGTCCCCTCTTGTTCCGTCCACCACCGGAACTATATTCAGCAGCTCGCTTACCAGCACTTAACCAGCACTTTTAGCAGATAAAGCCAAGTTCATCTCAATGTCCTTTGCTCGGCCCACCAACACATCAAAATCATCATACTCGGTAGCCAGCACATACATCTTAACTTCCGTCACTAAACCATAACGGAACCTTTCACACCTCCCCGGCTCGTCCGGAACAAGCTCAGGTGCGTATTGACTGAGTCGAACAAACTGGACCTCATACTCAGCCACAGACATGCTCCCTTGGGTAAGAGACATGAACTCCCTCCTCTTTTCATCTAAGTACCTCACACCTAGATACCTTCTCTTGAACGCGTTCTGAAAGAACGTCCAAGTTACGCCAGCTTCCGCCATCCCAGCGATAGTGGTTGTCCACCACGTGTAAGCATCATCTTGTAGCAAGGATACTACACAGCCCAGCTTTTGCACATCAGTGCAACTCATCTGACCCAAGATTCTCTTGGTACCCTCTAACCAAGACTCCGAACCTTCAGCTGACAAACCCCTGAACTCAGTCCCTCCCAGACTGCGCAATCGTTCCAAGGGTAGTCTAACTCCAGCATCTCCCTGATGCCCAGCTCCTTGAGCTCCAGCTACCGCTGCTTGAAAAGCTCCAGCAATAGCTTGAATCAACACCGTCATGTCAGGAACAGCTTGCCCCTGACCAGCCTCAGGTCCAGCGACCCCAGCACTAGCTACAGCTCCAACTCCTTCACCCCCAGCATCACCACCACCAGGTGGAGGAGGTAAATCCACCGCACTTTCAACATTTTCCTCATTCTCATTCTCATTTTGAGCCGTAGCTCGCACATTACTCCTCAACTCTCTACGAGGTGCCATACTCTAACAATGCAATCACAATGCAAATAAACAAAGTCAGGCCCAGCAAGGTAAGCAATCCAAGTACTCAAGCTCATTTTCACTTAAAAACAATATCATTTCATTAGCTTTGATTTGGCAATGGGTACCCACAACATGCTTCACCATAGCATACACCTCAATTGCAACACATTTACAATTCACTCAACATGCTTTCACTCAACAAGCATTCAAAGCATACATACTTTAATCATTCACATAATCATTACCAATTACTCGAGAACTCAGCTCTGATACCACCAAATGTAACCCCCTTAACCCGGCCTAGACGGTTGGCTCGAATTAAGAAGTTTATACGGGGAAAACCAAAGTCAACCCGAAAGTCAACCTTGATTAACGACCCTTTTTTTAACTTGTCTAGATGCATATTATCCCTAGATATGATCATACAAACAGCATACTCAAAGATCATAACCATCAGAGAACATTCATGGACCCAATTGCACAAATTAGGACTTTAGGGACCAAAATGTAAATTCTGATAATTATAAGGACTGAACCCAAATTAAAGTTACCAACTTGTAATTAGTCATATTTCATGCCTCTCTATCAAATTTCAGCTCAAACGGACATCTCAAACTCATTTAATTGAAATAACAAGGTTCAGGACTAAAATGCAAACATTTCAAAACATATATCCAACAATTCAAGTGCCCAACGGTTGAGTGTTTCGGAACAGGGAAGACTCGTTCCGAAACGCGGGACCGTTCCGCAACTTGTACCGAAACAGGGCCTGGCAGAGGCCAAACCGTTTCGGAACAGTTCCTTCCGTTTCGGAACGCCCAGGCCATTTCAGGCCCCCGTTCCGATACGGTAGCACCTGTTCCGAAACAGGTTGCCCAGATTGCAGAAAAATTGCTGGTTTAACACATAATTGACCACTTGGATTCTTGCCCTCCTTGCTGCCCTCAATGTACTTTAATGCTATGCATTATTGGTTCAAGAAAAGAGAGAGCGTAAGCAAAAGCTTAGTGAGGAATGCTCATTTAAAACCACACAATAATGCATTTATAAAACATCTTTATAAATCTTAAATCCATCATCATTTGTACATGCACATAAGCATTTAAAACCAGCAATTCATGCTTCAAGTTCATATCATATCAAATTGGCAACATGTAACGCCCCGGTTTTGGGCTTAGGAGTTGTGGGCGTTGACCGGTTGGTCAAAGTGCTGTTCGAATCTTAAGAGGTTAAATTAGGAAAGCGTAGTTCGGGTTGCATTAAAAATATGGAAAAATGTTCTAAAATCGTCTTTTAATATAATTAAGTGAACTGTGAAATCAATTTTGGAAAATGAGTTTTGGAAGTGAGTTTGGTGGCTGTTTTATAAAGGGTTGGAACTTTGAATCTTTAAGGAGCTATTAATCCAAAAGTGATTTCTCCAGATTTTTCTAAGATATTATAAGCTATTTTCTGATTTTAAAGATATCAAAAAGGAGGGAAAAGCTCATTTTGCAATTTTCTCAACTAACTTCTCATTTTCCTTCTCTCATTTTCTCTCAAACCAAACACTACATTTCCAGAGATTTGTTTCTGATTTTCTCACCTAAATTCCTCCTTTCAACTCTCATTTGATTCCAAATCAACATATCTCCAAAACCTCTTCAATTGTTACAAGTTTCATCAAGGTTTTTCATTCCAAAAAGGTGGAGAAACACAAGTTTGGAGGTAAGAACGTCCTTCTCCTCTAAACTATCAGTTCTTTACTGAAATTCCTAAGTTTAGCTTGTGTTTTAAGGTAGTTTTTGAGGTGATCTTGGTGATCTGTTGTTGCTGGAGGTATAAGGTTGTTAATAGGTTGTTTTTAGATGTTATATGATGTTAATGGAAGTGAGGTTTTGCTGGTTTATGGCTGGGCTTTGTTTAGAAGTGGTTTGGATGCATTTTCGGTTGTGTTTGGTGGCCGAAAATGGAGGTTGGATGAGAGCAGCGAGTTTAGATGCTTTCATTGAAGCAATTAATGCATGATGATGCATTAATCCTCTGCTTTGATGTGTTGAAACAGGGGAGGCATCTTTGGATCCAAGATTGGTTGATCTGGAAGCTTGATTTGGTGCTTTGGCTTGAAGCAAAGTGGAAATTGGTGAGTGAGTTTGTGGAAATTGGATTTCAGCTTTTAAAACCAAGGTTTGAAGGTTTTGGGAGCTTAGTTTAAGTCTAAACAACTTTGCTAAGCTCAAGTGTAAGTTTTCGGATTTTCTCTCTAGTGGTGGCCATGACTTTGATGTGTTGCAAAATGATGATTTGCATGTTTTAAATTACTGTTTTGAAAGCATGTTTTACCATGGATTTTGCTGATGATATAAGCCATATGTTGAAGGTAACTCTAGGTAGGAGTACCTTGCTTTTGTACATTGTTTAAATGTGGATTGATGCTTTAAAATGCATGATGAAAATGGCTTGGTTTAATGCTTTAAAACAGTGGATTAAATGATGAATATTGGCAAGTGATGTTTTGAAAAGATTAAGGTCACTAAGGTGGTTAAAAGTCCTTAGGTGATCCTTCCATGGTGTTTAAAAGTCCATGGGGCCAAGGTGTTTAAAAGTCCTTGGGGCCAAGGTGTTTAAAAGTCCTTGGAGTGATTCAAGCATTGGACACAAAGGTGGTTAAAAGTCCTTGTGTGGTCCTTATTCATGGTGTTTAAAAGTCCATGGCCAAGGTGTTTAAAAGTCCTTGGGGCCAAGGTGTTTAAAAGTCCTTGGGAAGTTGTTGAACTTGTTTTAAGAAATGAAATGTATCACTTGAGCCAATATGACATGTTAAGTATATTATGAAGCATGAGATGCTTGTTTTAATGTTTATGTTGAAGCATGAGATTGCTTGTTTTAAGTATGCTTTTGAGCATGTGCAAAGGTTGATTTTAATCATGTTTATAAATGGTTTTAATTGCATTATTGAATTGTTTTAAAGAGCATGCCTCACTAAGCTTTTGCTTACGCTCTCTTCGTTTTCTTAATTCAATAATGCAGAGCATTAGAGTACCTTGAGGGGCAGCAAGAAAGGGCAAGCAATCAAGTTCAAGTAAAGCTCAATGTATGAAGGTTTTATAAGTACTTTTTAGCTTTTGTGTGATTTGGCAATGGGGGACCAATGTGTATGTTTTGGGAGGTGTTTAAGACTCGCTAAGTATGTTGAATGTTGTTTAGAATGCTGGTTTTTGGGTGGAACCTTATATGCTTGTTTTGGAAGTTTGGTATTTGAATAGCTAGCTTGTGTAGGAAGCATGCCTATAGAATTGGGGCTTTTTGCATATGATGTTAGATTGTTGTTTTGATGATTCCTATAAGTCTTAAATATGTTGAATAGCATGCTGGTAAAGTTTGGTGACATTTGGAGCATGTTTGAATGATCAATTGCATGTTTTGGTATGCTTGTTTGCTGCAATCTGTGCAGGCGTTTCGGAACAGTATGCACCGTTTCGGAACGGGTGCCTTACATGAACCCAGGCGTCCGAAACGGTATGCACCGTTTCGAAACGGTTTGGTCTCTGCCAAGGCCATGATTCGGAACCCGTTTCGGAATGGCCCGTGTTTCGGAACAGGGTCTACCGGTTTCGGAACGGCCGACCGTTAGGGGCTGACATTGGCAGTTATATGTTTTGAATTGTTTACGTTTTGGTCCTGAATCTTGTTTGTTCAATTGTATGAGCTTGGAAAGTCCTTTTGAGCTGAAATTTCACGGAGAATCATGAAATCTGATTAATTTCAAGTTGGTAACTTTAATTTGGGTTAAGTCCTTTTAATTATCAGAAATTACAATTTGGTCCCTAAAGTTGTAATTTGTTCAATTAGGTCCCTGTTTGATCTCTGATGTTTGTGATCTTTGAGTATGATGTTTGTGTGATCACAATTAGGATTAATGTGCATCTAGACAAGATTAAAAAGAAAAAAAAGGGTCGTTAATCAAGGTTGACTTTCGGGTTGACTTTGGTTTTCCCCGTGTGACTTTCTTAATTCGCGTCAACCGTCTAGGCCGGGTTAAGGGGGTTACACAACAAGTGATACATCAACATAAGATCCACACATGGACTTTTAAACACCATTGTGATCTTATAATTTCCAAGGACCACACATGGACTTTTAAACACCATTGTGTCCTTAACATCACCCATGGACTTTTAAACACCATGACAAGGACCACACAAGGACTTTTAAACACCTTTGTGTCCTTAACAAGAATCTCCCAAGGACTTTTAAACACCTTGGAGTTCTTAAGTAACAAGGCTTACACAAGGAATTTTAACCACCTTTGTAACCTTAACCAAGAACCAACCATGGACTTTTAACCACCATGTTGTTCTTAAATAAACAAGCCTCACTCAAGGAATTTTAACCACCTTGGTGATCTGAACCAAGAACCAACCATGGACTTTTAACCACCATGTTGTTCTTAAATAAACAAGCCTCACTCAAGGAATTTTAACCACCTTGGTGATCTTAACCAAGTACCAACCGAGGACTTTTAACCACCATGTTGTTCTTAAATAAACAAGGCTCACACAAGGACTTTTAACCACCTTTGTGACCTTAACCATCACTTGCCAATATGCATCATTAACCACAATATTCCACTGTTTTAAAGTATTTAACAAAGCCATAAACATCATGCATCTTTAAGCATCAAACCACTTTAAAACAATGTTCAAAAACAAGGATCTCTTACCTTGAGCATCCTTCAACACATGGCTTATAATCTCAGCAAATAAACATGCTAAATATGCTTTCAAAACAGGATTTAAAACATGCAAACAAACCACATTGCATACAACCAATCCATGGTTCATCACCAAGAGAGTTTTTCCGAAAACTTACTCTTGAGCTTAGCTAAGTTGCTTAGACTTAAACTAAGCTCACAAACCTTCAAAACATTGGTTTCAAAGCTGAAAACCAAAATCCACTCACCGATTCCGTTTCGCCACTTGCCGAAACACCAATCAAGCTTCCGGATCACCACCACTAGGATCCAAAGATGACTCCCCTCCAAACTTGAGTTTTCTCCCTTTTTGGAACCAAATTCTTTAAAATCCACTTAGCAAATACAAAGGTTTTGTTGAAGAGATGATTGAAGATCAAAAGAGAATTGAAATAAGTTATTTAGGTGACAAAATCAGAGGAAAATGCTCTGGAGAATTGGTGTTTGGTTTGAGAGAAAAGATGAGAGAAAATGAAAATGGAAATTTGGAAAGTTAGTTAGAAAATACCAAAAATATCTTCCCTCCCTTTTCTTTTATTTTAAAACCATTAATAAATCATTTAATATCTTAGAAAAATCTGGAGAAACTCCCATTGGGTAAATAGCTCCTTAAAGATTCAAAGTTTCAATCCTTTTTAAAACAGTCTCACAGTTTTCAAAAATTACATTTTGGTCACTAAACAAAATGTCACACTTCCAAACCTCATTTTGTAAAATTGATTTCACAATACTCTTATATATAATAAAAGTGGATTTTAAGACATTTTTCCATATTTTTATTGCAACCCGAACTAGACTTTCCTAAATTCACTTTTATATATTCGAACTACACTCCGACCTAACCGGTCCGAATCCCAAAACTCCTAAGCCCAAAACCGGGGCGTTACAACATGAAAAACAAGATCTTGAACAACCAAAGGACATCTTCTATAAAGCTTTCGAGTCACAGCAGTCTCACCAAAAGAACTAGTGACACGCACACCAACATCCAAAGACTCAACAGGCAAACCAAGCAATTTAGCATGCTCACGCAATATGTATGAGTGCGTAGATCCAAAATCAATCAAGGAAAGTAATGACAAGGATTGCAAAGTAAAAGTACCTGCGATCACATCCGCGTCATTCCTTCCCTCCCGCTGAGCATACTCCCTGGCTTGGCCACCACCCTCAGGCTGAATAGCCACAACATGAGCCACACCTCGACCACCTTCCTCTCTCCGCTGAAAGTTACCACGACTGCGCCCACGACCTCTCTACGGTGCAACAACAACAGGAGCACGCACTTGGCCACCAGCCAACATAGGACACTCTCTCCTCATGTGATCCGTAGATCCACAGTTCCAGCACGCATTACCAGCTGCTACAACAGGAGCTTGCACCTCACTCACAGCACGAGGACAATCACGCTTCATATGGCCACGCGAACCACATATCCAACATGCACTCGGATCAACTCTAGCATTACCTCCCCGAGCAGGCGCACCACCACCACGCTTAGCTGAGGACTGATACTTCTGATCACGTCCCCTCTTGTTCCGTCCACCACCGGAACTATATTCAGCAACTCGCTTACCAGCACTTAACCTAGCACTTTTAGCAGATAAACCCAAGTTCATCTCAATATCCTTGGCTCGGCCCACCAGCACATCAAAATCATCATACTCGGTGGCCAGCACATACATCTTAACTTCTGTCACTAAACCATAACGGAACCTTTCACACCTCTCTCGCTCATCCGGAACAAGCTCAGGTGAGTACTGACTGATTCGAACAAACTGGACCTCATACTCAGCCACAGACATGCTCCCCTGGGTAAGAGACATGAACTCCCTCTTCTTTTCATCTAGGTACCTCACACCTAGATACCTTCTTTTGAACGCGTTCTGAAAGAACGTCCAAGTTACGCCAGCTTCCACCATCCCAGCGATAGTGGTTGTCCACCGCGTATAAGCATCATCCTGTAGCAAGGATACTACACAGCCCAGCTTTTGCACATCAGTGCAACTCATCTGACCCAAGATTCTCTTGGTACCCTCTAACCAAGACTCCGAACCTTCAGCTGACAAACCCCTGAACTCAGTCCCTCCTAGACCTGCAAACGTTCCAAAGGTAGTCTAACTCCAGCATCTCCCTGATGCCCAGCTCCTTGAGCTCCAGCTACCGCTGCTTGAAAAGCTCCAGCAAAAGCTTGAATCAACACCGTCATGTTAAGAACAGCTTGCCCCTGACCAGCCTCAGGTCCAGCGACCCCAGCTGCAGCTCCAGCTCCTTCACCCCCAGCATCACCACCACCAGGTGGAGGAGGTAAATCCACCGCACATTCAACATTCTCCTCATTCTCATTTTCATTTTGAGCTGTAGCTCGCACATTACTCCTCAACTCTCTACGAGGTGCCACACTCTAACAATGTAATCACAATGCAAATAAACAAAGTTAGGCCCAGCAAGGTAAGCAATCCAAGTACTCAAGCTCATTTCCAATTAAAAACAATATCATTTCATTAGCTTTGATTTGGCAATGGGTACCCATAACATGCTTCACCATAGCATACACCTCAATTGCAACACATTTACAATTCACTCAACATGCTTTCACTCAACAAGCATACAAAGCATACATACTTTAATCATGCACATAATCATTCCCAATTACTCGAGAACTCAGCTCTGATACCACCAATTGTAACCCCCTTAACCCGGCCTAGACGGTTGACCCGAATTAAGAAGTTTACACTGGGAAAACCAAAGTCAACCCGAAAGTCAACCTTGATTAACGACCCTTTTTTTCTTTTTAATCTTGTCTAGATGCACATTATCCCTAGATATGATCATACAAACAACATACTCAAAGATCATAACCAGCAGAGAACATTCAGGGACCCAATTGCACAAATTAAGACTTTAGGGACCAAATTGTAAATTCTGAGAATTATAAGGACTTAACCCAAATTAAAGTTACCAACTTGTAATTAATCATATTTCATGCTTCTCTGTCAAATTTCAGCTGAAACGGACATCTCAAACTCATTTAATTGCAATAAAAAGGTTCAGGACTAAAATGCAAACATTTCAAAACATATAACCAACAATTTCAGTGCCCAACAGTCGAGTGTTTCGGAACAGGGAAAACCCATTCCGAAACGCGGGACCGTTCCGCAACTGGTACCGAAACAGGGCCTGGCAGAGGCCAACCGATTCGGAACAGTTCCTTCCGTTTCGGAACGCCCAGGCCATTTCAGTCCCCCGTTTCGATACGGTAGCACCTGTTCCGAAACAGGTTGCCCAGATTGCAGAAAAATTGCTGGTTTAACACATAATTGACCTATCTAACATGCTCCAAAAGCCACCAAAATTTACCAGCAAGTCATTCAACATACAAAGAACATAATTGCATCAACCAAACATCAACATGGCATCAATTATGAAAATCCCCAATTCTATAGGCATGCATCCTACTTAGAAAAACCATTCAAGCCTCAATAAACCAAAACCATATCACGAAGGCCAATTACAAGCTCAAACATTAACAACATCATAAGTCCAACTTAGGGAGTCCAAATCATCTCCCAAAACAACAACATAGGTCCCCCATTGCAAAATGCCAAAAGCTAATAGTGTTTAAGAAACCTTCACCATACTTGAGCGTAGTTCACCACTTGGATTCTTGCCCTCCTTGCTGCCCTCAATGTACTTTAGTGCTCTGCATTATTGGTTTTAGAAAAGAGAGAGCGTAAGCAAAAG
The DNA here is from genome assembly GCA_958450335.1 of Hibiscus tridactylites. Classification (NCBI taxonomy): domain Eukaryota; kingdom Viridiplantae; phylum Streptophyta; class Magnoliopsida; order Malvales; family Malvaceae; genus Hibiscus; species Hibiscus tridactylites. Next base: position 49,256,668 of record OY288266.1, read on the forward strand.
CTTAGTGAGGAATGCTCATTTAAAACCACACAATAATGCATTTATAAAACATCTTTATAAACCTTAAATCAATCATCCTTTGCACATGCACTAAAGCATTTAAAACAAGCAATTCGTGCTTCAAGTTCATATCATGTCATATTGGCAACAAGTGATACATCAACGTAAGATCCAAACATGGACTTTTAAACACCATTGTGATCTTATAATTTCCAAGGACCATACATGGACTTTTAAACACCATTGTGTCCTTAACATCACCCATGGACTTTTAAACACCATGACAAGGACCACGCAAGGACTTTTAAACACCTTTGTGTCCTTAACAAGAATCTCCCAAGGACTTTTAAACACCTTGGAGTTCTTAAGTAACAAGGCTTACACAAGGAATTTTAACCACCTTTGTAACCTTAACCAAGAACCAACCATGGACTTTTAACCACCATGTTGTTCTTAAATAAACAAGCCTCACTCAAGGAATTTTAACCACCTTGGTGATTATAACCAAGAACCAACCATGGACTTTTAACAACCATGTTGTTCTTAAATAAAAAAGGCTCACACAAGGACTTTTAACCACCTTGGTGACCTTAACCATCACTTGCCAATATGCATCATCAAACACAATATTCCACTGTTTTAAAGCATTTAACAAAGCCATAAACATCATGCATCTTTAAGCATCAAACCACATTATAACAATGTTCAAAAACAAGGATCTCTTACCTTGAGCATCCTTCAACACATGGCTTATAATCTCAGCAAATAAACATGTTAAATATGCTTTCAAAACAGGATTTAAAACATGCAAACAAACCACATTGCATAAAACCAATCCATGGTTCATCACCAAGAGGGTTTTTCCGAAAACTTACTCTTGAGCTTAGCTAAGTTGCTTAGACTTAAACTAAGCTCCCAAACCTTCAAAACATTGGTTTCAAAGCTGAAAACCAAAATCCACTCACCGATTCCGTTTCGCCACTTGCCGAAACACCAATCAAGCTTCCGAATCACCACCACTAGGATCCAAAGATGACTCCCCTGTTTTAAACACATCAAAGCAGAGGATTAATGCATCATCATGCATTAATAACTTCAATGAAAGCACCTAAACTCGTTGCTCTGAACCACACTCCATTTTCGGCTACCAAACACAACCGAAAATGCATCCAAACAACTCCGCAACACTACCCAGCCAAGATCCATCAAATCTAATCATCTTTACACATCAATTAACATCCGAAAAGGATCTAACATCACCCTTATACCTCTAGCTATAACAGATCATCAAGATCACTCCAAAAACAACCAAGAACTCAAGCTAAACTTAGGAAAATCAACCTATTCGGGATTGCATTGATTAAACCTCAATTCCTCATCAATTTATCTATCATTTAACATCAAAAAGACACCTCAAATCACTGCTTAAATAGATCATACGAATTTTAACCAAAATCAACCAAATCTTGCATTTAATAGCCAAGATGAAGAACACAACCTTAAAACCATTTATAAAACACAAATTAAGGATTGAGAACTTGGGAATTTCAGTAAAGAACTGAGAGTTTAGAGGAGAAGGACGTTCTTACCTCCAAACTTGAGTTTTCTCCCTTTTTGGAACCAAATTCTTGAAAATCCACTTAGCAAATGTAAAGGTTTTGTTGAAGAGATGATTGAAGATCAAAAGAGGATTGAAATGAGTTATTTAGGTGACAAAATCAGAAAGAAAAGCTCTGGAGAAAAGGTGTTTGGTTTGAGAGAAAAGATGAGAGAAAATGAAAATGGAAAATTGGAAAGTTAGTTAGCAAATGCCAAAATATCTTCCCTCCACTTTTCTTTTATTTAAAAACCATTAATAAATCATTTAATACTTTAGAAAAATCTGGAGAAACTCCCATTGGGTAAATAGCTCCTTAAAGATTCAAAGTTTCAATCCTTTTTAAAACAGTCTCACAGTTTTCAGAAATTACATTTTGGTCACTAACCAAAATGTCACACTTCCAAACCTCATTTTGTAAAATTGATTTCACCACACCCTTTTATATAATAAAAGAGGATTTTAAGACATTTTTCCATATTTTTAATGCAACCCGAACTAGGCTTTCCTAAATTCACTTTTATATATTCGAACTGCACTCCGACCGAACCGGTCCGAAACCCAAAACTCCTAAGCCTAAAACCGGGGCATTACACCACACATGGAATTTTAACCACCATTGTGATCTTAACCATCTCGTTAGTGTACTTGGATGGAATTTACGGTACAATCTCAACCCCTCAACATCCAAGGCGACTTAATTCACGGTGCACCCAATCTTATAGCCGGCTAACTATATCCGATTCAAGTACTTTAAAATCAACACATCACTTGCCAATATACATCATTTATCAACAATAATTCACTGTTTTAAAGCATTTTATCAAAGCCATTTAACAACATGCATCACTAAGCATCAAATCCACATATTCAACATATCAAACCAAGGATCTCTTACCTTGAGCATCCTTCAACATATGGCTTTCAAAACCAGCACTAACCATGCTAAAACATTATTTCAAAACAGAATTTAAACATGCAATTTATCAACAAATGCATCGAACCACACCATGGCTCACACAAGAGAGTTTTTCCGAAAACTTACTCTTGAGCTTAGTTAAGTTGATTAGACTTAAACTAAGCTCCCAAAACCTTCAAACAGTGGTTTCAAAGCTGAAAACCCAAATTCACTCACCAATTCTGTTTTGCAAGCTTGCCGAAACGCCGATCAAGCCTCCGGATCAACACCACAAGTATCCAAAGATGCCTCCCCTGTTTTAAACACGTCAAAGCAGAGGATTAATGCATCATCATGCATTAAAATCTTCAGCCATCACACCTAAACTCGCTGCTCTAACCAAATCTAACATTTCAGCTACCAAACACAATCAAAATCACTTCCAAACTCCTCCACAACATAACCCAGCAAAGATCCATCACTTCTAACCATTCCTAAACATCAATTAACATCCAAAATGAAACTAAACTCGTCCTTATATCTCCATCTATAACATAACACCAAGTTCACCCCAAAAACCACCATTTTCATAAGCAAAAACTTAGGAAATTCAAACTATTCGAGATTGCATTGATCAAACCACGATTACACATAATTAAACATCCAAATTACATTTAAAAACCATCACAAAACAGGGCCCAAACAATCACTACGAATTTCTTCAAGATTTCTTCCAAATCTTGAGTTTTAAGCCAAAATCAAGTTCATAACACTAAATCCATTTATAAAACTTCAATTAAGGATTGATAACATGGGAATTTCAGTAAAGAACTGAGTATTTAGAGGAGAAGAACATCCTTACCTCTAAATGTAGATTTCTCCTTGATTAGAGACAATTTCCTTGAAAATCCAATAAGCAAAATAATAGGATTTGATGTAGAAAGGATTATAAATCATTTGATGATTGAAACCTCATCAATTGATGTGAAAATAAATAGAAATGTTGCTGTAGAAATGTGTTTCGCTGAGTGAATTTTGAGAGAAAATGAGATGAGAAAGTTTTAAGAAAAGTTAGTTATGAAAATCTAAAATATGGTTTTCCACTTTCCATTTAATTAATTAAACATTAATTAAATCATTAAAATCTAAGAAAAATCTGGAGAAATCATTCTTGGGTAAATTAGCTCCTTAAAGATTCAAAGTTTCAATCCTTACAAAACTGTCACCAATGAACTTTTCAAAAATTGCATTTTAGTCACTATTTCGAAATGTCGCACTTCCAAACCTTATTTTGTAAAATTGATTTCACCACTCTCTTATATATATTAAAAGAGGATTTTTAGATATTTTTCCATATTTTTAAAGCATCCTGAACTAGGCTTTCCCTAAAATCACCTTCTATATTCAAACCAAAAATCAGACCGGTCCGGTTCAGACCCTAAACTTATAAGCCCAAAATTAGAGTGTTACAATTCTCCCCCCCCTTAAGAAATTTCGTCCTCGAAATTTACCTGGAGGAAAGAGGTACGAAAACTGATTCTTCATATCATCCTTCTTTTCGCACGTGGCTTCCTCAACACCACGATGTTTCCACAACACCTTTACCAAATCATTGGTCTTGTCTCGAAGAACTTTACTGTCTGAATCCAGAATTTCCACCGGCTCCTCATCATAGGTCAAGTGTGGATTCAACTCCACTTCTTCCACAAGCATAACATGCGAAGGATCCGATCTATACCTTCGAAGCATAGAGACATGAAACACATCATGAATCTTTTCCAACTCTTGCGGCAACCTCAACTTGAACGCATCAGGACCCACACGCTCAATCACCTCGTATGGTCCAATGTACCTAGGGCTCAAGTTACCCTTTCGACCAAACCTCATCACCTTCTTCCAAGGCGAAACATTCAAAAACACACGGTCACCTACCGCATACTCAATCTCCTTACGCTTCAAATCCGCGTACGACTTCTGTCGATCAGAAGCTGCCTTCAATCACTCACAAATGAGCTTCACTTTCTCGGTGGTTCCTCTCAACAAAGCTGGCATTGAAACAACCTTCTAACCTGTTTCAGCCCAACAAAGAGGAGTTCTGCATTTCCTCATGTACAAGGCTTCATAAGGTGCCATTTGGATACTTTCTTGGTAGCTATTGTTATAAGCAAACTCCACCAAAGGCAAATGCTTCTCCCAAGAGCCTTGAAACTCAATCACACAGTACCTCAACATATCTTCCAGCACTTGGATAACACGCTCAGACTGTCCATCCGACTGTGGATGATAAGAAGTAATGAAATTCAACCGTGTACCCAAAGCCTGATGCAAACACTCCCAAAAACGCGATGTAAACCCCGGATCCCTATCCGACACGATCAACTTTTGCACACCATGCATCCGCACAATCTCAGCAATGTACAGCTCTCCAAGCTTATCCAATGTGTAAGTAGTATGCACAGGTAAGAAATGCGCACACTTCGTGAGGCGATCCACAATCACCCACACCGAATTCTTCTTCGATGGCGACAAAGGAAAACCAGACACAAAGTCCATGGTAATCCTTTCCCACTTCCGCTCAGGAATCCTCAACGGTTGCAACAATCCAGAAGGAAACTGATGCTCAGCCTTAACTCGCTGGCAAACCATGCACTTGCTCACATACTCAACAACATATTTCTTTAATCCCACCCAATAGTACTCATCTCTAAGATCACGATACATATTAGTACTACCAAGATGCATGGCAAAAGGACTACTATGAGCTTCAGTCAGAATAGCACGCCTCAACTCAGCATCATTGGGCACTACTATCCGACTCCTAAAACATATAACTCCATCATCATTAAAGCAGAAATCCGATGGCCTATCCCCAGCAATATCCTGAACATGTGGCACCAAGGAATCATCCAACAGCTGCTTATCCTTTATCGACTGAACCAAGGATGGTTTCACTTGCAATTCATCCACAAGTCCTCCATCTCACGAAATGCTCAAGCTGGCAAACATAGCCCTCAACTCCACTGCCACCTTCCTACTCAAGGCATCCGCTACAACATTAGCTTTTCCCGGATGGTAATCCATCGTCAGATCGTAATCTTTAAGGAACGACACCCAACGTCGTTGCCTAAGATTCAAATCTTTCTAAGACATCAGATACTTCAAACTTTTGTGATCCGTGTACACAGTACACTTCTCACCATACAGGTAATGTCTCCAAATTTTCAAAGCAAAAACCACCACATCTAACTCAATATCATGCGTAGGATAATTGCGCTCATGCACCTTCAACTGTCGCGATGCATAATCTATCACCTTACCCTCTTGCATCAACACACACCCCAAACCAACGTAGGATGCGTCATTGTACACTACAAACTCTTTCCCTGATTCAGGCTTAACCAAGATAGGAGCTTGCGTCAAAGCTGCCTTCAGCTTCTCAAAAGCCTGCTATCTCGCTTCTGTCCACTCATACTTTACGTCCTTCTACAACAACTTTGTCAAAGGTGCATCAATCTTTGAAAATCCATCAACGAACCTCCGGTAGTACCCTGCCAAACCAAGGAAACTACGGACTTCATGAACATACTTAGGAGGCTTCCAATTCATCACTGCCTCAATCTTCTGAGGAACAACACGAATCCCCTCAACAGAAACCACATGACCAAGGAACACAACTTCTCTAGGCCATAATTCACACTTGCTCAGCTTAGCATAAAGTTGATTCTCCAACAAAGCCTGCAACACAATCCTGAAATGCCCCTCATGCTCCTCCTCAATACGAGAGTACACAAGGATATCATCAATGAACACCACAACAAATTTGTCCAAGTACTCATGGAGCACTCTATTCATCATGTCCATAAAAGCTGCATGAGCATTCGTCAAACCAAACGGCATCACAAGGAACTCATAATGCCCATACCTCGTCCTAAAGGCTGTTTTTGGCACATCCACATCCTTCACCTTCAACTGGTAATAACCTGACCTTATGTCAATTTTAGAGAACACAACGCTCCCCAAAATTGATCAAAAAGATCATCAATCCTCGGTAAAGGATACCGATTCTTGATAATCAACTTATTCAGCCGACGGTAATCGATGCACATTCTCATAGTGCCATCCTTTTTCTTCACAAACAAGACCGGTGCACCCCAAGGTGACACACTCGGCCAAATGAAACCACGATCAAGCAACTCCTGAAGTTCCGTCTTCAGCTCCTTTAACTTCTTAGGCGCCATTCGATAAGGTGTAATGGACACTGGAGTTGTGTTTTCATACAGATCAAATCCAAACTCCACCTCTCGATTAGGAGGCAATCCAGGTAACTCCTCCGGAAACACACCATGATACTCTTGCACAATCTTGATATCTTGGACTCCCAACTCCTTAGAGCTAGTATTCATCACAAAGGCCAGATAAGCTTCACACCCTTGTCTCAGCATCCGGCTCGCTTCCAATGTAGACACCACATTGGCAAGAAACTACACATTCTCACCAACCACCACTACCTCATAATCATCTGCAAGCTTCAACAAAACTCGCTTGTTCTCAGAATCCACCACAGCTCGATGTTCAACAAGCCAATCCATACCTAGGATTACATCAAAACCATAAAACGTCAATTCCATGAGATCAACATGAAAAACATGATTTTGCACAACCAAGGGACATCTTCTATACAACTTCTGTGTCACAACGGTCTAACCAAAGGAACTAGTTACACACATACCAATATCCAAAGACTCAACAGGCAAACAAAGCAATTGAGCATGTTCACGCAATATGTATGAGTGTGTAGATCCAGAATCAATCAAGGAAAGTAATGACAAGGATCGCAAAGTAAAGGTACCTGCGATCACATCCATGTCATTCCTCCCCTCTCGTTGCGCATACACTCGAGCCTGGCCACGACCCTCAGGTTGGACAGCCACCACATGCGCCACATTCCTCCCACCATCATCTCTGCATTTGAAGTTACCACGGCCGCGCCCACAACCTCTCTGTGGGGCAACAACTCCGAGAGCACGTCCCTGACCTCAACCGGCCAACAAAGGACACTCCCTCCTCATGTGGTCTGCCAAACCACAATTCCAGCACGAATTACCAGTCACTGCCACAGGAGCCTGCACCTTCCTCGCTGCTCGAGGACAATCACGCCTCAAATGGCCACGTGATCCACACGCCCAGCACGTGTTCTGATCAGCTCTCATCATGTCTCCCTGAATAGGCGCACCATGCCCTCCATTACCACGCCTAGTAGAAGATTGGTACCTCTTATCGCGTCCTCTCTTGTTCCTTCCACCACCGGAACTATACTCAGCAGCCCTTTTGCCCGAGCTAGAACCAACACCTCTGGAAGACAAACTCAGGTTCTGCTCAATGTCCTTTGCCCTACTCACCAGCACATCAAAATCTGTGTACTCAGCTGCAAGCATAAAGGTCTTCACATTCGACATCAAACCATACCAGAAACGCTCACACCTCTCCCGCTCATCATGGATAAGCTCAGATGCGTACTGGATAAGGTGGACAAACTAGATCTTATACTCAGCCACTGACATACTTCCTTGCACAAGAGACATAAATTCTCTTTTCTTCTCATCCGGGTATCGCACACCTAGATACTTTCGCTTGAACGCGTTCAGAAAGAACGTCCAAGTCACATCAGCTTCCTCCATCCCGGAGACAGTGGTCGTCCACCAAGTATATGCATCATCATGCAACAACGATACCACGCAACCTAACTTCTGCACATCATTGCAGTTCATTTGTCCCAATATCCTCTTGTTACTTTCCAACCAAGATTCAGAACCTTCAGCAGATAAACCTCTGAACTCGGTCCCTCCTAGACTGCAAAGACGTTCTAGAGGTAATCTTACACCAGCATCTCCCTGATGCGCAACTCCATGAGCTCCTGCTACTGCCGCCTGAAATGCTCCAGCAATAGCCTGTATCAAAATTGTCATGCCAGGAGTAGCTTGCCCTTGCACACCATTAGGTCCAGCGACCCCAGCACCAGCACCTACACCAGCATTCTCTCCTCCAGCACCACCACCACCGGGTGGTCCACCACCAGGAGGAGGAGGTATATCCACAACATTATCAGCATTGTTCTCATTCTCGTTATGAGCCATAGCTCGCGTATTAATTCTAGTCTCTCTACGAGGTCCCATTCACTAAAACAATGCACTGACACAATGCAATAAACATAATTAGGCTCAACAAGGTATGAAATCCATGTACTCAAGCTCATTTAAAAAAACAATTCCTTTCATTAGTTTTGATATGGCAATGGGTTCCTCTAACGCGATTCAACACAACATAACATCACAATTGCAACATACTTACAATTCACACATCAAACTTTCATTTAAAAGGCATATCATGCAATCACACATACTTCACCCACAAAACCATTCTCATTTACACGAGAACTCAACTCTGATACCACCAAATGTATCCCCCTTAGCCCGGCCTAGATGGTTGACCCGAACTACGAGGATTACACAGGGAAAACCAAAGTGAACCTGAAAGTCAACCTTGATTAACGACCCTTTTTTTCTTTTTAAAACTTATCTAGATGTACATTAACCCTAAGCGCACTCTTGTGAAACACATACATGAAAAGCACAACGATCGGATTACATTAAGGGACTCAATTGCTCGAATCAAATATATTAGAGACCAAAATGTAAATTCTAGAAAGATGGAGGACATAACTGATTTTAAGGTTACTCATACTTAATTAACCAAGTTACATGCTTCTTTGTCAAATTTCACCTTAAACGGACTTCTCAAACTCAAGCAATTGCAAATACATTATTCAGGACTAAAACGTAAAGCTTGCAAACCTTAAAACCATTCAAATCAGTGCCCAACGATCATCTGTTTCGAAACGGGGTTGACCGTTTCGAAACTCGGGTTCGTTCCGAGATTCTGTATCGGAACAAGGCCTGGTAGAGGCCAATTCGTTTCGAAATGGCCCCTATCAGTTTCGATACACGAAGGCCATTACAGGCCCTCGTTTCGAAACGCTAGTGCCCGTTCCGATACGGATTGCCCAGAGGTTGCATAATTTGCTGGTTTTACACACATTAAACCACTCAAACACATCCTAATGACTTCCTAATCATGCCAACATGTCATCATACATATAAGGTACAAGTTTGCAACACCAAAACACATGCATGACACCAATCAAGGAAATCCACAAGTCTATAGGCATGCATCCTAGTGTCTAAAACCAAACAACCATCAAAGCACCAAACAAGCATCAAAATGGCCATTTATAAATCCAAATCATTTAAGGCATCATGCCACAACAAGGGAGTCCAAAACATATCTCAAATCACATCATAGGTTCCCATTGCCAAATATCAAAAACTAATAATTTTGTGAAAAGATCACCATACATGAGCTTAGCCTTCCCTTGGATTCTTAGCCTCCTTGCTGCCCTCAAACACCTCAATTATCTGCATTATTGGTTCAAGAGAGAGAGCGTAAGCACAACTGCTTAGTGAGGCATGCTCTAAAGAAACAACACAATAATGCATTTTATAAAACACTTTTAACAAAGCCTTTTTACACATAAACATTGTTTCTCATGCAACATTGCATACACATCAAGCATATTATACTTCATTATCATCAACATGTCATATTGGCTTCCAAGTGATAAACCATAACCATTTACAACATAAAACACAATCGGATACGCGGATTACAAGCGTTGTCCCATACGCTTCATACACACTACCGAACACACAAGGTGGAGTTTATCGGTACAATCACAACCCCTCAACACCCGTGATGGAGTTTAACGGTACAATCACAACCACTCAACATCACTCATCGGTAGTTGTATAACATCACTAACGAGAACACGAGACACTCAACACAAGATCCACACATGGACTTTTAATCACCATTGTGATCTTAACCATCTCGTTAGTGTACTTGGATGAAGTTTACGGTACAATCTCAACCCCTCAACATCCAAGGCCACTTAATTCACGGTGCACCCAATCCTATAGCCAGCTAACTATATCTGATTCAAGTACGTTAAAACCAACACATCACTCGCCAATATACAACATTTATCAACAATAATTCAATGTTTTAAAGCATTTAATCAAAGCCATTTAACAACATACATCACTATGCATCAAATCCACATTTTCAACATATCAAACCAAGGATCTCTTACCTTGAGCATCCTTCAACATATGGCTTTCAAAACCAGCACTAACCATACTAAAACATGCTTTCAAAATAGAATTTAAACATGCAATTTATCAACAAATGCATCGAACCACATCATGGCTCACACAAGAGAGTTTTTCTGAAAACTTACTCTTGAGCTTAGTTAAGTTGATTAGACTTAAACTAAGCTCCCAAAACCATCAAACATTGGTTTCAAAGCTGAAAACCCAACTTCACTCACCAATTCCGTTTTGCAAGCTTGCCGAAACGCCGATCAAGCCTCCGGATCAACACCACAAGTATCCGAAGATGCCTCCCATGTTTTAAACACATCAAAACAGAGGATTAATGCATCATCATGCATTAAAATCATCAGCCATCACACCTAAACTCACTGCTCTAACCAAATCTAACATTTCGGCTACCAAACACAACCGAAATCACTTCCAAACTCCTCCACAACATAACCCAGCCAAGACCCATCACTTCTAATCATTCCTAAACATCAATTAACATCCAAAATGAACCTAAACTCGTCCTTATACCTCCAACTATAATAGAACACCAAGATCACCCCAAAAACCACCATTTTCATAAGCAAAAACTTAGGAAATTCAACCTATTCGGGATTGCATTAAAAATATGGAAAAATGTTCTAAAATCATCTTTTAATATATAAAAGTGAACTGCGAAATCAATTTTGGAAAATGAGGTTCGGAAGGGTGACATTTTGGCTAGTGACCAAAATGTAATTTTTGAAAGTTGTGTGACTGTTTTATAAAGGATTGAAACTTTGAATCTTTAAGGAGCTATTATTCCAAAAAGAGTTTCTCCAGATTTTTCTACGATATTTTAATGCAAAATTCTGATTTTAAAGCTTAAGAAAAGTGGAGGGAAGTCATTTTGCTATTTTATAACTAACTTTCCATTTTCTTCCAATTTTCATTTTCTCTCATTTTCTCTCAACCCAAACACTTTCTCTCCAGATTTTCTCCTCTGATTTTGTCATCTAAATCACTCATTTCAATTCTCTTTTGATTCCTAATCAACATATCTACAAAACCTCATCATTTGCTACTTGATTCATCAAGGTTTTTGATTTCAAAAAGAGGAGAAACTCAAGTTTGGAGGTAAGAACGTCCTTCTCCTCTAAACTATCAGTTCTTTACTGAAATTCCTAAGTTCTCAATCCTTGATTTGTGATTTGTTAAAGGTCTTTCAATTGAAATCTTGATTTTGGCTTAAAATGCAAGATTTGCTTGATTTTGGTGAATTTTTCGTGTGATCTGTTTGGGCAGTGTTTTGAAGTGTCAAATTGATGTTAAATGAATGCTAAATTGATTAGAAGTTGAGGTGTAATTAATGCAATCCCGGATAGGTTGAATTTCCTAAGTTTGGCTTGAGTTTTTGGTTGTTTTTGGAGTGTTTTTGATGATCTGTTATACCTGGAGGTATAACGACGTGTTTGTGATCATTTTGGAAGTTTATTGATGTTTAACAATGGTTAGAAGTGATGGATCCTTGCTGGGTTAAGTTTTGGATGTGTTTGGAGGTGATTTCGGTTGTGTTTGGTAGCCGAAATGTTGGATTTGTGATGAGCAGCGAGTTTGGTTGTGTTGCTGGTGTTTTTAATGCATAATGATGCATTAATCCTCTGTTTTTGTGTGCTTGAAACAGGGGAATTCGATCCGTGAGCTTTAGAGGTGGTGCGGAAGGGTTCGGATGCTTGGAAGGCTTGTTGGTTAGCCTTGTTTTGTGTATCGGTGAGTGAAGTTGGGTTTTCAGCTTTTAACCCAAGGTTTGAAGGTTTTGGGAGCTTAGTTTAAGTCTAAACAACTTTGCTAAGCTCAAGAGTAAGTAAATGGTTTTTCGCTCTTGGTTGTGTTGTGAATTGGCTTTAAAAGCAATTGTGTTTGATGGTTGCAATGCATGTGATTTGCATGGTTTATATTCTGTTTTGAAAGCATATTTTAAGCATGGTTTAATGCTGGTTTTGAAAGCCATATGTGAAGGATGCTCAAGGTAAGAGATCCTTAGTTTTATACATTGAAAATGTGGTTTTGATGCATGGTGTTGCATGTTGTTCAATGGCTTTGTGTAATGCTTTAAAACAGTGGATTGAAGATGGTATATGATGGTTTTTGCATTATGATTATGCATGTGAATCATTGGACTAATGTGGTAAGTTGGTTATATTGGCAAGTGATGTAAGTGGTTCTTGGTTTCTTTGATCGGATATAGTTAGCCGGCTATAGGATTGGGTGCACCGTGAATAAAGTCGCCTTGGAGGTGGAGTGGTTAAGAGTGAACCGGTAAACTCCCTTCAAGTATCCTAACGAGATGGTTAAGGTCATAATGGAGGTTGAATGCCCATTCGAGGACCTTGGTTAGGCAAAGGTTATATGGTGGTTAAAAGTCCATATATGGGAACCTTGTGCTTGTTGAGATCACAATGGTGGTGTAAAGTCCATGTGTGGATCTTGTGTAGGGTGTCCCGAATCTCGTTAGTGATGTTATACAACTACCAATCAGTGAATGCAAAGGTTGTATGGTGGTTAAAAGTCCATACATGGGAACCTTGTGCATGTCAAGGTTGTATGGTGTTTAAAAGTCCATACATGGGAACCTTGGGAAAAGTTGAGGTTGTATGGTGTCTGAAAGTCCATACATGGGAACCTTGGGAAAAGTTGAGGTTGTATGGTGTTTGAAAGTCCATACATGGGAACCTTGTAAAAAGCTAAGGTTGTATGGTGTTTAAAAGTCAATACATGGGAACCTTAGGATGGTGAGGTCAAATGGTGTTTAAAAGTCCATTTGGAAACCTTGGATTGGTAGTGTGTATGAAGCGTGGGGGACAACGCTTGTGATCCGCGTATCCGATTGGATGTTGAGTTGAAAAGTGGATGTGGTTGATCACTTGGGAGCCAATATAATGTTCTTGATTATGGTTAAGCATGAGATGCTTGAAAAGATGCATGGTTGCATGAAAAGAGTTTAATGCTTGTGAATGCATGTTTACTTGTTAAGTTGAACACGTGTTGATTATCATTTGGTAATGATGCATGTGTGCATGTAATCTTTTAAATGCATTGGAGTCTTGATAAGACATGTGTTTAATGCATGTGTCGGATTGATTGAGTAAATGGTTTTAAAGGGTTTCTTGCTTGGAATGATTTTCAAGTATAAGAAAGGTATGTTATGAGATGGAAGTGTTTTCCAAGGTTTGAATTTAACTTTGCATATTTTGTTTATGCATGGAATGGTTAAATGGATGATTTTTGCAAATTGAGCTTTGAAATGGTTTTCTTAGCTTGCTAAGCTAAGGGTTAGTTTTCATGTTTGAGCAATGCATGGTTTAAGCATGTTGTTGAAAAGGGGTTTTCAAACTTTGCTTGGTAAACAAATCGAGTTGCTTTTCAAAGAGGTTTTATGACTCGCTGCATTGATGGTGTTTTGGTTTTGAGCATTCCTCACTAAGCATAATGTGCTTACGCTCCTTTTTGTCCATCAATGCAGATTCTTGAAGTTTGGGCAGTGAGAAGCAAGGGATTAAAGGAGGACTCCATTTGAGATGTATGTCTCGGTGAATAGCTATAGTTAATAAAGGCAATGGGGTAGAATCTCTTGGGTTGATGTTTATGTGTTCGTATATGTTCGGACAAGGATGGTTTTGTGTTGTTGATGTGTTGGAACATGTTTTGGTTTATATGAGATGGATTTGGAGATTTTGTGTTTAAGTGGTTGCTTGTGTAGGAAGCATGCCAATAGAATTGGGGCTTTTCATATATGTTGTTATATTGATGAAATGTTGATGCAAGTCTCTTATATGTTGAATTGCATGTTGGTAACATTTGATGCCTTTTGGAGTATGTTCGGATGGTCAATTGCGTGTTTAAGCATGTCTTTTTCTGCATTATGTGCAGGGCGTTTCGGAACAGGGACTACCGTTTCGGAACGGATGCCCTGAATCAACCCAGGCGTCCGAAACGGTAGACACCGTTTCGAAACAGAAATCATTCTGCCAGCCACCTGTTTCGGTACGCGTTGCGGAACGGCCCCGCGTTTCGAAACGGGCTTTGCCAGTTTCGGAACGCGTGACCGTTGGGGGCTGACAGTGGCAGTTAAATGTTTTGGAATGTTTGCATTTTGGTCCTGAAACTTGTTTGTGCAATTGTATGAGTTTGGGATCTCCGTTTGAGATGAAATTTGGCAGAGAAGCATGAAACCTAATTAATTTTAAGTTGGTAACTTAAAAGCTGGTTAAGTCCTTAAAGTTTTCAGAATTTACAATTTGGTCCCTAAAGTTGTAAATTGTTCAATTGGGTCCCTGTTTGATCTCTGATGTTTATGATCTTTGAGTATGTTGTTGTGTGATCACATCTAAGGTTAACGTGCATCTAGACAAGATTAAAAAGGAAAAAAAGGGTCGTTAATCAAGGTTGACTTTCGGGTTGACTTTTGTTTTCCCCGTGTGACTTTCTTAATTCGGGTCAACCGTCTGGGCCGGGTTCAGGGGATTACATTTGGTGGTATCAGAGCTGTGTTGCAAATGCTTGGGGAAAACGGTAAGTTGTTGTGATGTGTGTTGATGTTTACCTTGTTGTGCGGTTGAAATTTGGTTGAAACACGTGTTTCTGAGCAAGTTGTTGATGTTTTCAAGCATGCTTTATGGTTATGAATCTTGGTTGAGCTTATGTGGATTTGTGCTGATGTTGTGAGCTGGTGTCATGCATGATGAACGTGTAATGAGTATGTTATATTGCTAATATGCTGTTGCAAGTGGATGATGTTTGGTGTAAGCATGATTGAATATGTTGTTTGATATGCTTGGTGTTGTGATAACCCTGTTCGTGTTGACTGTTATGTCATGTAATAGAGGGGGGATTCGGGATACCCATTGCCTTATTATTAAGCTATTGTGTTATTTTGGAGTTGGAGTTTGAATCCTTGCTTAAAGCTGGTCTAACTGGTTTGTTTGTTTTGTTGTGATGTTTGTTGTTGTTAGTAGTATGGCGATGTCGGTGAAAGAATGGCGGTTTAGTGAGATGGTTGCTGCCTTAGGGCAGGTTGTTAAGGCATGGAATTCACCCTTCTGTAGAGGTGTTTTGTCTCAGTCTTCTGTGCCTGGAGTTGAGGTGGTAAGGCAGGAGAAAGAAGCTGGTTCTGTGATGAAGAGTTCATCACCAGTTGCTCAAGAGGTGTTGGGAACATCTCAGGCTGTAGCAAAGGTAAAGTCAGTGGATGTGCTGGCTGTGGGATGTGCGGGTTTGCCGAAGCAACGTTTGTTGGATTTGGGTGCTGTGGAGTATCATGGATCGTCACCTGAGATGTTTGAGGCCTGGTTGGCCAGTATGATTCTGATTCTGGATAAGGAAGGTTGTGATTATGCTTGTAAGCTGGGAAGTGTTGTCTCTTTGATGTTGGAGGATGCACGTGTCTGGTGGACATCTGTGGCGGTGGCGTCACATATCCATGATATTGACTGGGATTTCTTTGTATCTGCCTTTTGTGAAAGGTATCTTGGAGAGAAGTTTCCAAGGGTTAAGCAATGTGAAGGTAATGCTGTTGTGGAGCAAGTGTTGCTTGAGCAAGGAGTGGAAGCTCAGCCACCGGTATGTGACCGTTGTGAAAGGCGTCATGTTGGAGGTTGTTGGGGCGCGTGTGCTTGCTGGAACTGTGGTTCTAAAGTGCATGTTAAGCGCGTTTGTCCTCTTGGGGTGAAGTCAGCTTTGGTGTTAGCCAAAGGGTCCTTGAAAGGTCGTGGGCACGGCCGAAGCAAGGTTCAGAGGTGGCAGAAAGAGCATAAGGTTGTGAAGAGTTTGGGAAATGAGAAGTGCTGGAAATGTGGGTCTGCTGGGCATATGAGACGTGATTGTTTGATGTTGGCTCGGAATAGCCAGGGTTCTTTACCGCAGGGAGATGGTGATGACCTTAAAGTGTTAGATGGTGCTACAGCGGTGCGGCGGGAGGATGATGGTTTCGCGAGGAAGAGAGCTCGCCTGATGAAGCTTCAGGGTGGTGATGTGTTTCCAGGTAACCTTGTTAAGTAATCTTTGCTCTAGTTACCTTGGTTTAGTTTCTGTTGGTTTTCCTTGCGTGGTAAGTTTAGTCTTGTTGCTAGCATGTTGGGGGTAATAGTTGTGGTTTGGAAACATCTTTTGTGAAGAAGGCTTTAGTGAGTATCTTGTGGTTAATGGTTGTTGGTACGATGGAGTTAGATAAGTTAGAAGTGAGATAGGAAGTTGTTCTTAGACGGATTCTGAGGATGTTATTGGAGGGTGTGAACTGGCATTCATGCACAGTTAAAATCATTGTTATATGCTATATTATATATGTGCTGGTCCATGCATACATGTGGCATTGATAGGGCATATAGGTGATCATGCATACGACGTTCACACTCGCTAATAACTAATCGCATATGTTAGTGTGGTGGTTGGGATAGGTTGGATGATGGGTTTTTAGAGGTTGTTTTGGTGCTGGGAGAGAGTTAGTAGCAATGGAGTATATTAAGTTAGTTGCTAGTAATAGTGAGAGTGGTATAGCCTGTTGGTAGAAGGATAGTGTCTGATGCTTAAAGAGTTTAGTGGTTTGGTGGTGAGGAGTACCGGTTGAGGTTAGAATCGGTCAAGTGGTTTGAATAGCTAAGTGGAAGTGGTAGTTCCTTGGTGCTAAGTGATGTTGAAGTTTAGTGGTTATGTTCCCAAGTGCTGAAGTAGCTTAGCATTTAAGTTGTTGTGGAAGGGTTGTGGTTGTAAGTGTTGGTTCTTAGCAACCTTTGAGGAGTTGAGAAGTTGATATGTATGTTTAGGTTGGACGAAGTTCTGGTAAGGCAGGTGTTGTGGTCAAAGTTTGAAGTGGAAAAGCAATGAAAGATCGAAGGCCAGTGTGGTTTGAAAGGATTCTTGTGAGAAGTGTTTGGCCGGCTGTGAGTATGTGAACTTCTTTTGTGGTCAGCTGGTGGTGTATGAAATGACTGGCAGAGTTGAATTGGGGTTGTGATGTAAATTTTGGATTGTGGGTGAGTAGTTCTGGTGAGTCGTTATGGTAATGTAGCGGCAGATGTGAAGGATTATCAGCATTCGTTGAGGAGTTTGGGTAAATAGTTAATGTTTAAGAATTTTTGCTTGTTGGGAAAGTCCTTGGAAGAGGTTGGGATGTTGCAAGAGTTTTAGAAGCAGAGAAGTTTGCATAGTGGCTGAATGGGTTTGGTTAGTGTCACTGTGTAGATAAGTATTGGTAGTTGTGTGTTACAGTGATGTGTGTTGTAAAAGTTGAAGTTCTTCAGGTTGATGTTGGGGCTGTGTACAGTCTGGAAATGTGAAAGGTCAAGTGTGACTATCTTTGAGTGTTCTGGATTTTGTGAACGGTATGTGGTGGTGTTGAGTTGGTGGAGTTTTGTGTGAAATGTGTTCAGTGGTGGTTGAGGCTTTTGTGTTGCCTTGTGTGTTGCTTTGGGAAGGTTGTGGTTCTCTTTTCGCCAGTTGAAATTTCGAGGACGAAATTTCCTAAGGGGGGGAGAGTTGTAACGCCCCGGTTTTGGGCGTTGACCGGTTCGGTCAAAGTGCTGATCGAATATATATGAGTGAATTTAGGAAAGCCTAGTTCGGGTTGCATTAAAAATATGGAAAAATGTTCTAAAATGATCTTTTAATATATAAAAGTGAACAGTGAAATCAATTTTGGAAAATGAGGTTCGGAAGGGTGACATTTTGGCTAGTGACCAAAATGTAATTTTTGAAAGTAGCGTGACTGTTTTATAAAGGATTGAAACTTTGAATCTTTAAGGAGCTATTATTCCAAAAAGAGTTTCTCCAGATTTTTCTAAGATATTTTAATGCAAAATTCTGATTTTAAAGCTTAAGAAAAGTGGAGGGAAATCATTTTGCTATTTTATAACTAACTTTCCATTTTCTTCCAATTTTCATTTTCTCTCATTTTCTCTCAACCCAAACACTTTCTCTCCAGATTTTCTCCTCTGATTTTTTCATCTAAATCACTCATTTCAATTCTCTTTTGATTCCTAATCAACATATCTACAAAACCTCATCATTTGCTACTTGATTCATCAAGGTTTTTGATTTCAAAAAGAGGAGAAACTCAAGTTTGGAGGTAAGAACGTCCTTCTCCTCTAAACTATCAGTTCTTTACTGAAATTCCTAAGTTCTCAATCCTTGATTTGTGATTTGTTAAAGGTCTTTCAATTGAAATCTTGATTTTGGCTTAAAATGCAAGATTTGCTTGATTTTGGTGAAATTTTCGTGTGATCTGTTTGGGCAGTGTTTTGAAGTGTCAAATTGATGTTAAATGAATGCTAAATTGATTAGAAGTTGAGGTGTAATTAATGCAATCCCGGATAGGTTGAATTTCCTAAGTTTGGCTTGAGTTTTTGGTTGTTTTTGGAGTGTTTTTGATGATCTGTTATACCTGGAGGTATAAGGACGTGTTTGTGATCATTTTGGATGTTTATTGATGTTTAAAAATGGTTAGAAGTGATGGATCTTGGCTGGGTTAAATTTTGGAAGTGTTTGGAGGTGATTTCGGTTGTGTTTTGTAGCCGAAATGTTGGATTTGTGATGAGCAGCGAGTTTGGTTGTGTTGCTGGTGTTTTTAATGCATAATGATGCATTAATCCTCTGTTTTTTTGTGCTTGAAACAGGGGAATTCGATCCGTGAGCTTTAGAGGTGGTGCGGAAGGGTTCGGATGCTTGGAAGGCTTGTTGGTTAGCCTTGTTTTGTGTATCGGTGAGTGAAGTTGGGTTTTCAGCTTTTAAACCAAGGTTTGAAGGTTTTGGGAGCTTAGTTTAAGTCTAAACAAATTTGCTAAGCTCAAGAGTAAGTAAATGGTTTTTCGCTCTTGGTTGTGTTGTGAATTGGCTTTAAAAGCAATTGTGTTTGATGGTTGCAATGCATGTGATTTGCATGGTTTATATTCTGTTTTGAAAGCATATTTTAAGCATGGTTTAATGCTGGTTTTGAAAGCCATATGTGAAGGATGCTCAAGGTAAGAGATCCTTAGTTTTATACATTGAAAATGTGGTTTTGATGCATGGTGTTGCATGTTGTTCAATGGCTTTGTGTAATGCTTTAAAACAGTGGATTGAAGATGGTATATGATGGTATTTGCATTATGATTATGCATGTGAATCATTGGACTAATGTGGTAAGTTGGTTATATTGGCAAGTGATGTAAGTGGTTCTTGGTTTCTTTGATTGGATATAGTTAGCCGGCTATAGGATTGGGTGCACCGTGAATAAAGTCGCCTTGGAGGTGGAGTGGTTAAGAGTGAACCGGTAAACTCCCTTCAAGTATCCTAACGAGATGGTTAAGGTCATAATGGAGGTTGAATGCCCATTCGAGGACCTTGGTTAAGCAAAGGTTATATGGTGCTTAAAAGTCCATATATGGGAACCTTGTGCTTGTTGAGATCACAATGGTGGTGTAAAGTCCATGTGTGGATCTTGTGTAGGGTGTCCCGGATCTCGTTAGTGATGTTATACAACTACCAATCGGTGAATGCAAAGGTTGTATGGTGGTTAAAAGTCCATACATGGGAACCTTGTGCATGTCAAGGTTGTATGGTGTTTAAAAGTCCATACATGGGAACCTTGGGAAAAGTTGAGGTTGTATGGTGTCTGAAAGTCCATACATGGGAACCTTGGGAAAAGTTGAGGTTGTATGGTGTTTGAAAGTCCATACATGGGAACCTTGTAAAAAGCTAAGGTTGTATGGTGTTTAAAAGTCAATACATGGGAACCTTAGGATGGTGAGGTCAAATGGTGTTTAAAAGTCCATTTGGAAACCTTGGATTGGTAGTGTGTATGAAGCGTGGGGGACAACGCTTGTGATCCGCGTATCCGATTGGATGTTGAGTTGAAAAGTGGATGTGGTTGATCACTTGGGAGCCAATATAATGTTCTTGATTATGGTTAAGCATAAGATGCTTGAAAAGATGCATGGTTGCATGAAAAGAGTTTAATGCTTGTGAATGCATGTTTACTTGTTAAGTTGAACAATTGTTGATTATCATTTGGTAATGATGCATGTGTGCATGTAATCTTTTAAATGCATTGGAGTCTTGATAAGACTTTTTTTAAAAGGCATGTGAAGATGATGTTGTGGTTCATATGTTGCCTTTGTTTAATTAATGCATGTGTCGGATTGATTGAGTAAATGGTTTTAAAGGGTTTCTTGCTTGGAATGATTTTCAAGTATAAGAAAGGTATGTTAAGAAATGGAAGTGTTTTCCAAGGTTTGAATTTAACTTTGCATATGGTGTTTATGCATGGAATGGTTAAATGGATGATTTTTGCAAATTGAGCTTTGAAATGGTTTTCTTAGCTTGCTAAGCTAAGGGTTAGTTTTCATGTTTGAGCAATGTATGGTTTAAGCATGTTGTTGAAAAGGGGTTTTCAAACTTTGCTTGGTAAACAAATCGAGTTGCTTTTCAAAGAGGTTTTATGACTCGCTGCATTGATGGTGTTTTGGTTTTGAGCATTCCTCACTAAGCATAATGTGCTTACGCTCCTTTTTGTCCATCAATGCAGATTCTTGAAGTTTGGGCAGCGAGAAGCAAGGGATTCAAGGAGGACTCCATTTGAGATGTATGTCTCGGTGAATAGCTATAGTTAATAAAGGCAATGGGGTAGAATCTCTTGGGTTGATGTTTATGTGTTCGTATATGTTCGGACAAGGATTGTTTTGTGTTGTTGATGTGTTGGAACATGTTTTGGTTTATATGAGATGGATTTGGAGATTTTGTGTTTAAGTGGTTGCTTGTGTAGGAAGCATGCCTATAGAATTGGGGCTTTTCATATATGTTGTTATATTGATGAAATGTTGATGCAAGTAAGTCTCTTATATGTTTAATTGCATGTTGGTAACGTTTGATGCCTTTTGGAATATGTTCGAATGGTCAATTGCGTGTTTAACCATGTCTTTTTCTGCATTATGTGCAGGGCGTTTCGGAACAGGGACTACCGTTTCGGAACGGATGCCCTGAATCAACCCAGGCGTCCCAAACGGTAGACACCGTTTCGAAACGGAAAGCATTCTGCCAGCCACCTGTTTCGGTACGCGTTGCGGAACGACCCCGCGTTTCGAAAAGGGCTTTGCCCGTTTCGGAACACGTGACCGTTGGGGGCTGACAGTGGCAGTTAAATGTTTTGGAATGTTTGCATTTTGGTCCTGAAACTTGTTTGTGCAATTGTATGAGTTTGGGATGTCCGTTTGAGCTGAAATTCGGCAGAGAAGCATGAAACCTGATTAATTTTAAGTTGGTAACTTAAAAGCTGGTTAAGTCCTTAAAGTTTTCAGAATTTACAATTTGGTCCCTAAAGTTGTAAATTGTTCAATTGGGTCCATGTTTGATCTCTGATGTTTATGATCACATCTAAGGTTAACGTGCATCTAGACAAGATTAAAAAGAAAAAAAAGGGTCGTTAATCAAGGTTGACTTTCAGGTTGACTTTGGTTTTCCCCGTGTGACTTTCTTAATTCGGGTCAACCGTCTGGGCCGGGTTAAGGGGGTTACAGAATCTGTCCCAAAACCATGCATATGTGTTTAAATTGTTTCCTTGAGTTAGTATAAATCGAATATATGGCTAATATAAGCTTGTATCTGTTTAAAGGTAATCAAGAGTCCCCTGACCGTTCGTCTGCTCAGCCTAGTTCCTCCCGATATGCTCCATCGCGCGTTCTGATAGTTACTAGTATGAATCTGTAAACCTTGTAAGCTATTAAAATTTTCACGTATACCTTGTAGTAACCATGATCCTTTATTGATTTAGGATCTAGCATAGTTGCAGATCGTAGCGAGGCAGGAGCCCGATAGATTCTCTGACCAGCTTTTGAGGTGTGTTTTAGGTGTGCTACATTTCTATTATATATATATACATATATGTATACATGGGTCCTGTTACGATTCACTAAATTTTATAGATTGTACTTGTACTTGAAATGCATGACTATAGGAAAGCATGATTTCTGTTTGAAAAGCATGATTACCTTTTGTTTGAAAAGCATAATTATAATGTGATGAAAGTCTGTTTATTGTGATATATTAGAAGGTATACCTCATGTCTGATCTGAACTAGAAATATCTGATCTCTAAATGACAGAAATGTTATCTGTCTGTTGTCTGAGCTCTATTGATGGTATATTGATCTGAATTGCACTGCTTGGGGTCTACTTTTGGGATGTGATTGAAGTGTCTGCAGGTACAACCCTGATCCAGCTGGTAAAACCTTCGATTAAGCTCCTACGCCCAATGGGCCTAGGGTAAGACTTTATGGGTAGGCTCCTATGCCTTCAGGCCTAGGATAAGTTATTCGGTATGCATTTCATGGGGAATTGCATTTCGATGTTTGGTTGGAGGGTAGATAGGTTAAAATGGAACCTTGGTTGCTCTTATGGCATGTTTGTATTGTGTGATGCATATCTGAACTATATATATATGTTTCCTTGCACTTATCGGAACACACTGAGCTTCCTAGCTCACACCCCAAACTTTCCCCTTTTAGATACTTTTGGATAGGCTACCCTCGGACTTGGCACTTGGAGGATCGGCACATTCTTACTATACTTTTGTTGTAATGTTCTTATCCACCATACTGTCTATTTTGGGTGACATGAGCCTATATTTTGTTAAGATATACTTTACTAGTTAGCCATGATGGCATTATTTTGTAACTCAAACTCTGAAATGGTTTTAGATTATGAACTTGATAGTTGATTCGAATGGATGTGTTTACCTATTATTATCTTGATCACTCTATTGTGATGCCTGAATTTCATGAAAACTGAATACATGTTATATATGTATATGCGGTGATAATTCTCTATAACTTAGGTATAACGCATAGGCAGGTATAAGGTGTTACATTTAATTGGTATCAGAGCTTTTGGTTTTATAAACCTCAGACTATGAGTGGGTCCTAAATGCTATGTTTTATAAAACGATTTAAATATTTATATATTTTCAGAAAAAGGCCATGTCACCAAGTTTTATATGTTTAAATTGTGCTCGGTACTCCAATGTCAGTTCTGACCTTAGGTTCTTCTTTTTGTAGAGCAGGGAGCAACAGATGAGTACTAGACGTGGTTCTCGACCTGCTCAGAGGTGAGGTCGAACTGCTAGGTTTTCTGACCCGATTGACAATGTAACTAACGATCCTCCTGCCTCAGAAGATACTCTGCCCCTAGAGGTCCTATAGCCCCGGATGATCCACCACCGACATCTGGTATCGATATAACGACTCCGGTTAGAGGAGCCACTGCACCCTGTGCTGAGCCATCCACAAAAGTGTCTGATGAGGCTCTTAGAAGACAGTTTTTACAGTTCATTCATGGTGCAATTAGAGCTGCAGGAGTTGTGCCTGAAGTTCCTATCTTTCAGACCCTAATCACTAACGGGACTAAGACCTTTGATGGCCCTACTGGTGGAGCCCCGACTCAGGCAGAAGAGTGGCTTCATGATCTTGAAAGACGGATGGATTCGTTGGGTCTTGAGCAGCCCAAGAAATATTTGGGAGTTGTTTCACTGCTTTATGGGAGTGCCCGAACTTGGTGGGAGTCTGTTGTGAGTAGCGTCTCTGCTACTCGTCTCACATGGTACTTCTTCAAAGAACACTTCAAGAGCCGTTTTATCGGAGAGCGTTATATGAGACAGATGCAAGAGCAGTTCAGGACTCTGACACAGGGGGATATGACTGTATCTGAGTATGAGATGAGGTTTTTAGACATCATGAGGTTTGGATCCATCTTGGTGCCCACTGAAAAAGAAAAATGCTGCAAGTTTGCACTCGGACTCCGTCATGAGTTGTGCGTACAGGTTATCGGCCACCTTGATAAGGATTTTGATAAGGTGACCGAGTTGGTGAAAGATTTAGAGGAAGTTGAGTTAATGGCCACAGAGAGCGACAGAGTAGATCGAGAGCGATCTAGGAGGCCTTCTAGCACTGAGTTTTTAGCACGGGCAGGTAAGAAGGCTCGCACTACTGCACCTCTGAGGAGTGACACCGGTTCTAGGCCTCCAGCCCCTCAGCCGTCGACAGCTAGTCGGGGTGGTTCATCAAGTTTTTCTAAGGCACCTCTTTGTGAGGATTGTGGCAAATGGCATCAAGGGGAGTGTAGGAGGAAGGCGGGCACATGTTTCCGTTGCGGTTCTGGAGATCATTTCTTGAAGGGTTGCCCTGTTCCACCATCTTCTTATCGAGCATCTCCTCAGACTCCTTCCCGTTCACAGGCTTCTGTTCAGACTCCAGCTAGGGGTTGTAGTCACGGTAGACCTTCTGCATCTGCTGGCAGGACTGATACCAAAGCTCGACCATATCAGAGTGGAGGACCAGTTTTATCTGAGGCTAGATAGCCGGCACTTGTGTATGCCACTAGATTTCGGGATGACAGAGACGAGCCAAATGTTATTGCAGGTACCTTTACCATTTATTCTGTTCCATACTTTGCATTGCTCGACAATGGTTCCACCCACTGTTATATTTCAAGATCAGTATCTTGAGACCTTCAGATTCCTTTAGAAGCCACAGGAAGTGTTGTTACAGTCATGAGCCCAGTAGGTCAGTCAGTGAATGTGGACAAAGTACTTAGGCGATGTCCTCATGAGGTTCAAGGGGAAATCTTTCTGGCTGATCTCATGGAACTTCCGTTGGAGGAGTTCGATATGATTCTGGGTATGGATTGGCTGACGAAGCATCGGGTTAGTCTGGAATTTGAGTCAAAAAGGGCTACCTTGAAGACTTCAGATGGCCGATCAGTGATCATAGTCGGAGAGTGTCGAGGTTACTTGTCCAATGTGGTATCCTCTCTGACTGCTGATAGGATGATCCGGAAAGGATATGAAACCTTCATTGCTTGTTTCTTGAACACGAAGGGCTCTTTATCTAAGATTGAGGACATTCGCACTGTTAGCGAGTTTCCTGATGTCTTCCCATAAGAGTTGCCCGGGCTACCACCAGACAAGGATGTTGAGTTCAAAATTGAGACTTATCCAGGCTCTGCGCCTGTATCCATGAATCCTTATCGTATAGCCCCTAAAGAGCTTAAGGAGTTAAAAGTCCAGTTGCAAGAGCTTCTGGACCGAAGCTTTATCCGACCCAGCTCTTCACCTTGGGGAGCTCCTGTTCTCTTTGTGAAGAAGAAAGATGGTTCACTCTTGTTATGTATTGATTACGGGAAGTTGAATAAGTTGATTGTGAAGAACAAATATTCGTTACCCAGGATTGATGACCTATTTGACCAATTTCGGGGAGCCACTGTTTTCTCGAAGATTGATCTTCGATCTAGGTATTATCAATTGAAAATAAAAGATTCTGATGTTGCTAAGACGACCATCCGTACCAGATACGGGCATTACGAGTTTCTAGTGATGCCTTATGGTCTTACTAATGCACCAGCTGCTTTTATAGACATGATGAATCGTGTGTTCCAACCCTTTATAGACCAGTTTGTTGTGGTTTTCATTGAGGATATTTTTGTCTATTCTCGGACAGAGACAGAGCATGTTGAGCACTTGAGAATTGTTCTACAAACCTTGAGAGAGAATCGTTTGTATGCTAAGCTGAGCAAGTGTAAATTTTGGCTCAAAGAAGTGACATTTCTAGGACATGTTGTGTCTGCTCGAGGCATTCAGGTTGATCCAAGTAAGATCGAGGCCATCACCAATTGGAAGCAGCCTAAGAATGTCTCTAAGATCCGTAGCTTTTTGGGTTTGGATGGATACTACCGACGCTTTGTCGAGGGCTTCTCCATCATTGCCACCCCTTTGACAAAGCTTTTGAGGAAGAATGTTCCTTTTGTTTGGTCTGATGCCCAGCAAGCTAGTTTTGAGAAACTGAAGGCAGCCTTGACTCAAGCCCCTGTTCTTACACAACCTGAGTTTGGAAAGGACTTCTCAGTGTATACTGATGCTTCACACTCCGGGCTCGGTTGTGTACTGATGCAGGATGGGAAGGTTATCGCTTATGCATCACGTCAGTTACGACCTCTTGAGTGTAACTATCCGACCCATGACCTCGAGTTAGCTGCAATGATCTTTGCTCTGAAGATCTGGAGACACTCTCTTTACGGAGAGAAGTGTTATATCTTTATTGATCACAAAAGCTTAAAGTATATCCTCACCCAGAGGGATTTAAATATGAGGCAACGTCGTTGGGTGGAACTTCTGAAGGACTATGATTGTGTGTTTGAGTACCATCTGGGAAAAGCCAATGTCGTTGCCGATGCCTTGAGTCATAAGGCCATATCCGACCTGAGATCCCTGTTTCCCAGGATGAACATTTATAGCGATGGCAGTTTGCTAGCGGAAATGTCAGTTAAACAACCTTTTGCCGATAAGATTAAGGCCAAGCAACTCTTAGACAGTTCCCTACTTCCAGTTATACAGCAGTTGATCAGGGACCCACATCCGTTTACGCCTTCGATCAGGATGGTGTTCTATGCTTCAAGGGTCGTTATTCTGTCCCCAATGATGCTGACCTGAAGCGAGCCATACTCAGTGAGGCTCATAGTAGCCCTTATGCCATGCATCCTGGTGGAGACAAGATGTACCAGAATCTGGAGCAAAGGTACCGTTGGGAGGGTATGAAGAAGGATATATCAGATTACGTATCGAAGTGCATGACTTGTCAGCAAGTCAAAGCAGAACATCAACATCCTTCTGGTTTATTACAACCCAATAAGATTCCTGAGTGGAAATGGGAGCGTATAACGATGGATTTCGTTACTAGGTTGCCTCTAACTCATTCTAAAAAGGATTCTGTCTGGGTTATTGTTGATCGACTCACTAAGTCAGCTCACTTTATTCCTGTACGGGTTACTTATTCGCTTGAGAAGCTGGCTAGACTGTATATCTCAGATATTGTCAGATTGCATGGTGTAGCCTCATCTATTATATCTGATCGAGATCCGAGGTTCACTTCTCATTTCTGGTCGGCCTTGCAAAATGCTTTGGGTACACGTTTGAATTTTAGTACGTCCTTCCATCCACAGACTGATGGTCAGTCTGAGAGGGTAATTTAGGTTCTTGAAGATATGTTAAGGGGGTGCGTGATTGACCTCCACGGTAGTTGGGAAGACATCTTGCCCTTGGCCGAGTTTGCTTATAATAACAGCTACCAGGCTAGTATTCGCATGGCACCTTACGAAGCGTTGTATGGTCGCAAGTGCCGAACTCCTATATGTTGGACTGAGTTGTATGATAAGAAGACTTTGGGTCTGGAGTTGATCCAAGAGACCGAAGAGACTGTCAGATTGATTCGTGATCGTCTGAAGGAGGCGTTTGACAGACAGAAGTCTTATGCTGATCGGAGAAGGAAGGATATCGAGATTGAGGTCGGCGACCAGGTTTTTCTAAAAGTATCACCATGGAAGAAAGTTCTAAGGTTTGGGAAAAAGGGTAAGTTGAGTCCGAGATTTATTGGGCCGTATCGCATAGTGAAGAGAGTTGGGCCAGTTGCCTATCAGCTTGAGTTGCCTCCCCAGCTTAACCGTATCCATGATGTCTTCCATGTGTCCATATTGAGGCAATACCATCCTGATCTGAGCCATGTCATTCAGGTCTAGGATGTGGAGTTGAGGCCAGACTTGTCCTATGAGGTAATGTTCTTATCCACCATACTGTCTATTTTGGGTGACATGAGCCTATATTTTGTTAAGATATACTTTACTAGTTTGCCATGATGGCATTATTTTGTAACTCAAACTCTGAAATGGTTTTAGATTATGAACTTGATAGTTGATTCGAATGGATGTTTTTACCTATTATTATCTTGATCACTCTATAGCGATGCCTGAATTTCATGAAAACTGAATACATGTTATATATGTATATGTGGTGATAATTCTCTGTAACTTAGGTATAACGCATAGGCAGGTATAAGGTGTTACAGAACCAATTAAGGAACCAGCCTTGGAGTCGACTTTCGAGAAAGCTGCCCCGGCGGACGACAAACAGCCTGCTGCCGATGAACATGTCACGATAGCAGAAGGGACAGAGGAGAAAGATGACGAACCTAAATCTCCTCAGATCTAAATGCAGTGGGAAGGACGTATTGTTGATTATCGTCCTGCACCTCATTTTCCTCAGTGGTTATAGAAATTGAAACAGGAATCCCAGCTTAAGAAGATTTATGATATTTTTAAGCAGGTCCATATCAACATTCCGCTGTTAGATGCTATAAAGAAGATGCTCGGTTATGCAAAATTTCTCAAGGATGCCATGTCGAAGAAATCTAGACTTGGGGAATTTGAAATAGTTAAAATGACAGAGGGATGCATGAGTATTTTACATAAGCATCCACCCCAGAAGAAGAAGGATCCTGGGAGCTTCATCATATCATGCATAATCGGAGATAAATTTCTGGGTAGGGCACTTTGTGATCTTGGTGCTAGTATAAATTTAATGCCCAAATCTGTTTTTCAGAAATTAGGACATGGAAAAGCTCGGCCCACAACAATAGTATTGCAGCTGGCAGACCGCTCTTACGTTCACCCAAAGGAAAAATTGAAGATATTCTGGTAAGAGTGGATAAATTTATTTTTCCTGCTGACTTTCTTGTGTTAGATTGTGAAGCAGATGAAAATGCACCAATCATCATGGGGCGACCCTTCTTAGCCAGAGGAAGATCACTGATTGATGTGGAAAAAGTAGAACTCACTATGAGAGTGAATGATCAAGAGATCAAGCTGAATGTTCTCCAAGCAATAAAACATGCTGATGCAGAAGAAGAGTGCAAGGCCATCATTGAAATTACCCTTGACCAACCCTGCATCAATTTTGGCTTCCACGACATCAAAATTGGCCACTGCCCCAGCAGCCATTTAGAAGACTGTCACGACAGCACCGACGACAGCAGTTCCTCAGAATCCGATACATCTGATACAGAAGATCAAGAGGAGGTAAATTGGATAGACAATCGTCCAGGTAAGTTGTTCGAGCCCTTAAACTATACCTCGGATGACCATATAGTCCAAAAGCCATCAACTGTAGAACCCCATGTTCTAGATCTTAAGCCCCTGCCAGGGCAGCTAAAATATGTTTTCCTTTGTTTAAATGATACGTTGCATGTAATCATCTCTTCCAAGTTGATGCAGGAATAGGAACAACAACTGATAGGGATGCTGCAGCAGCACAAAAAGGCTATTGGATGGACGATAGCTGATATCCAAGGCATTAGTCCGGCACTATGCATGCATAAAATCCTCTTAGAGGATGATAATAAGCCAACCATTGATGCACAAAGACGTTTGAACGATGCTATGCGAGAGGTGGCGCGTAAGGAGATCATAAAATGGCTAGATGTTGGAATACTCTATGCTATCTCGGATAGCAAATGGGTGAGCCCAGTGCAGTGCGTTCCCAAGAAAGGAGAAATAATTGTGGTAACTAACGAAGACAACGAGCTAATCCCAACCAGGACTGTGACCGGTTAGAGGGTTTGTATGGACTAGCGGAAGCTTAACAAAGCTACCCGGAAGGACCACTTTCCATTGCCATTTATTGATCAAATGCTTGATAGATTAGGGGGAAAGCGTTACTATTGTTTTCTTGATGGTTACTCAGGTTATAATCAAATAGCCATCACAGCGGAAGATCAAGAAAAGACGACGTTCACATGCCCATACGATACTTATGCTTTTCGGAGGATGGCATTTGGACTTTGTAATGCATTAGCGACCTTTCAAAGGTGCATGATTGCAATATTCTCTGATATGGTGGAGGATTTCCTGGAGATATTCATGGATGATTTTTCTGTCTTTGGAGACAATTTTGAAAGCTGTCTACGCAACCTACAGAAAGTGCTCGAAAGATGTGAGAAAGCAAACTTGGTATTGAACTGGGAGAAGTGTCACTTCATGGTGGATGAAGGGATAGTCCTTGGCCATAAAATAAGCTGCCGCGGCATAGAATTCGACAGAGCTAAGATTGAGGTAATCGAAAAGCAGCCACCACCCACCACAGTCAAGGGAATCAAAAGTTTCTTATGGCATGCTAGTTTTTATCGGAGGTTTATCGTGAACTTTTCGAAGATCACCAAACCCTTATGTCATCTTCTGGAGCAGAACTTTCCCTTCGACTTCAACGCTGAATGTATTGAGGCATTCAAGGTTCTCAAAGAAAAGCTGGTAACAGCCTCAATAGTACAACCACCAGATTGGAAACTGCCATTTGAGATTATGTGTGATGCTAGTGACTATGTTGTCGGGGCAGCACTTGGGCAGAGAAAAGACAAGCTCTTTCATGTCATATATTATGCCAGCAAAACACTGAACGGCGCCCAAGTGAACTACACCACAACAGAGAAGGAAATGTTAGTTGTGGTGTTCTCTATTGACAAGTTTTGTTCGTATATACTTTGAACGAAGGTCATAGTCCACACAAACCACTCTGCATTGAAGTATCTATTCACCAAAAAGGATGCAAAGCCTAGACTGATACGTTGGATTCTGCTACTACAAGAGTTCGACCGTGAAATCAAGGACAAAAAGGGGACAGAGAATCAAGTTGTAGATCACTTGTCAAGGTTAGAGAAGGAAAAGAATCTCCCAGCAGACGAGACACACATACTTGAGACTTTCCCTGAGGAGCAGCAATTCGCTGCCACAAACACTGCCGCGACAGCCATGGCGGCAGGTAAGTTTTCTAAACTACCCTGGTATGCTGATTTCGTTAATTTTTTAGTTAGCGGAATAACTCCTCATGACCTTAATTATCAAGATAGGAAAAGGTTCCAAAATGATGTTACGCATTATTATTGGGACGAACCTCTTCTTTTCAAATATTGTGCAGATCAGGTTATTAGGAGATGTGTACAACAGGATGAACAGGAAGCTATACTACATCACTGTCATGCTTCACAGTATGGAGGACACTTAAGAGGTAACAAAACTGCTGCCAAGGTTTTTGCAGTCGGGATTTTATTGGCCGTCACTATTCAAGGATGCCCAAACATTCTACAAAAATTGTGACAGGTGTCAACGAACTGGAAACATCTCAAGGAGACATGAGATGCAACTGTAAAATATTCCTGAAGTCGAGATCTTCGACGCTTTGGGGATAGATTTTATGGGACCATTCCCAACTTCATGTGGGAACTTATATATCCTCCTGGCAGTGGACTATGTGTCCAAATGGGTTGAAGCGATCGCCACTCAGAAAAACGATGCCAAGACGGTTCAGAGGTTTTTGCATAAAAACATATTTTCCAGATTTCGCATCCCCAAAGCGATCATCAGTGATGAAGGGAGGCATTTCGACAATAGGGTTATAGTTGCTGCCTTAAAAAAATATTTAAAAGACGGGATCCATTTCAAAGTCAATGGACAGAGATTAAAGCATTATCAGGGGACTAAAGCCCCAAGAATGCAGGAAGTGTTTAGTTTAGGAGATACCCCTCCTGGCATCCCTAATTTCATCTAATTTTTATTTTTATTATCATTTATTATTTACATATATTTATGTATTAGGTAATTAGAATTATTTTATTTTTAGAAACTAAAGTTTTTATTTTTACTTTTAGAAAATAAAGGAGACAAGGAGAAGAGGAGAAGTCGATTCAGCCCACCATCTTTCCATCAGCCCAAAAAGCCCAACTTTGGAGCCTGTCGTTGCAGCTACCGCGACAGAAGCGGAAAATCCATCATGTCAACACGTTGTTGCAGTAGACACGGAAACGCGTAACATACGTGCAACGGATACGGAAACGTGTGACAAACGCGTCAGAAACCACGTAACAGCTGGCCCCATTATTCGCGCCTGTCGTTACAGCTCCAACGGGCAGCAAAATCTCCTTATATATAAACCCCATTTTACTATTCATTTTTCACTCACTTCTATTTTTTCTACTTATTTCCTCTAGAATTTTTACTTGCTTCCATTTTCTTCCACAGTCCTTGCAACATGAGTTCTAGACACACCCGCCAAAGCTCCGCCTCAGGATCTTCCCCAGCAGCATCAACTCCAAGATCCTTCCAGATCCGTGATATGTGGGAGGAGAAAGGTTTTATTTACACTTCCAAAACGGAGAACCTGAGGCTGCAGCTGTTCATAGCCCGCAAAATTAGAGCCCTGAAGTGGCACATATTCGCTGAGCAGCTAGAGGAGATGAACGTAACTCTCGTCCGGGAGTTTTATGCTGCCATCGGCAGCAGGAACACGACAACAGTTACAGTCCGAGGAAAAGAGGTATCTTTCGAACCCGAATACATCAATACACTCTACGGGTTCCATGTGGGAAGAAACGAAGATGGCCACAAGAGATTTCTCGAGAGTCTAGAGCCTGCTGACTACGATGCTGTGATGGCAAAACTCACAGACGAGGGTACCGAGTGGAACACCGATACGAAAAATTTGAGGACGATGAGAAAAGTTCAACTAACGCCGGAGGCAAAGCTTTGGAATGCTTTTATCAAGAAACGGATTATGCCCTCCTCTCACAACACGACAGTCGACCAACCAAGGTTAGCCCTCATCCATTCCATATTTAGGGGTGTAAATGAACAGAGCGTTCGATGAACTGTTCGTGAACTGTTCGTATAACGTTCATTTATGTTCGTTTATTAAGCTAAATAAACGAGTATGAACAAAAATTTTATGCTCGTTTAATAAACGAACGAACACGAACATAGGTGTGTTCAGCTCGTTTATGTTCACGAACAAACTCGTTTATGTTCGTTTAGACGCTCATTTATAGACTCGTTTATGTTCGTTAAAGGCTCATTTATGTTCGTTTATAAGCCCATTTATGTTCGTTTATTAGCTCGTTTATGTTCGTTTATTAGCTCGTTTATGTTCGTTTATAAAGTTCAAAGTAGGGGTGTAAGACAGTGTAAAGAACTGATTTACACCAGTGTAAGACAATGTTGATTATTTAGTAAATTAAAGAACTGATTTACACCGGTGTAAAACAGTGTTGATTGTTTAGTAAATTAAAGAACTGATTTACACCGGTGTAAGTTGCCTTTCATTCAATTTCTATTTTTTTCTTTCTTCAAATCATGAGTTCCATTTATTTCAAATCTCATAAATCAAATTCAATCAAAATATAAAAATATGTAATTTTTAGTCTAAAAATGTGTGTAAAATTATAAACATTAAATTTGAATTTTTTTTTAAACTAAGTAATGAATTTGGATTCGAATATCTGAATATAAACCATATTTTAATTTATTAATTTATAAACACTTGTCTCCTTTAAAAATAACCCATATTTCAAAGTATATAAACCATATTATAACCCTAATCACCCTTTTCCCTAATTTCTGTAGCCGCATCTCTTTGAAAATAAACACTCATCTCTTCACCTTTTCTTCTGATCAACCTCCGACCACCGGGCTTTCGGTTCTCCCTTGCGCCACCGTTCGCAGTCACCCTCTCCGTTCGCCGCCACCAACCATTCGAATCTTTGTGATGCCTTCCTTTCATCTTCTTTGCCAATCTCTTCCGTTCGCCGCCACCAACCATTCGAATCTTTGTGCCGCCTTCCTTTCATCGTCTTTGCCAATCTCTTCCATTCGCCGCCACCAACCATTTGAGTCTTTTTGCCGCCTTCCTTTCATCTTCTTTGCCAATCTCTTTCGTTTGTGTATGTGTTTGGTAAGTATCACTATCATATTCATATTTATGTTTTTAGTTAGTGCTTGTGTTTTTAATCAGTGCTTATGTTTTTAATGGTATAAGCCTATTGGTTGTTTTCCTTTTATTTTCAAAGGATATATCTTGTTATTTTTTATATTGATTGCATTGGTTATATATATATATATGGAGTTGAATTGGAGTATTTTATAGTTTTAGAATTCTCAAAATTAACTTCTGCTTGTGTATTTGAATTCTCAAAATTTGTTATTTTGTTATATATATATGGAGTTGAATTGGAGACTTGGAGTATTTTATAGTTTTAGAGTTATTTTTGGTATTTTACGTTTATAATAGAGTTTAAGATCATATTTTTGTTTTCATGTCTTATTAGGTTTTGTTGTAAGCTACACTGATTTGTTCCCTATTTTAGTGTAAAATTTTCTATTAGTCCTATGTAATCTAGGAGTCTGTATAAACTAATGTACTCAATCTTTTGTAGGAGATTAATGATGCATTCAAATTTGTATTTTGTTGCAGCTTAGTTTCGTCTTGGATTCAATATAGTTTCATCTTCAAGTCAAAAATTTGTTACAACTCTTGACAAATTTCTCAAAGGTATGCAAAAGAGTTTATTATTTTGTATATTTTAGTAATATGTATATCCTCCTACAAGATCCGACATTCCGACTCTTTCTGACAGTCTCTCCAAAATGGTGTTCGGGGAGGTCGCAAAGAGTTCGGGGTTGACATTTTCAGAACTTTATTTATGGTATATTATTCTCTTTTATTTTGTTTAAGCAATATGTATTATTGCTTTTATAGAACTTGTTTATCATATTTGATGTTATTAATTAATAATGATTTGATTTTAAATTTTTAGGTATGTCATATAATTCAGAACAAGGTCATCATTCGTGTACTAGTTCTTCATCAACGATGGATGTCATTGAAGGAAAAGAAAATGAAGCTTCCAATTTTTGAGATACAACTCATGAAAGGCCAACCCCTAAAGATCTCGAGTGTTTGGATGATACTGAAACTGGCACTTATACGAGGAGAAATAGAAAGAAGACATCAACTGTTTGGCAGGAACTGACTGTAATTAAACTTGTTGATGGTACTGAAAAAGTACAGTGTAATCACTGTAAGATCAAACTTGCGAAGAACAAAGATGGTTCAACCACACAATATAAAAGACATTTAGATGGTTGTGTGAGACGTCAAATATCTTTAAAGGGACAAGGAATTCTTTTTCTACCTCCACAATCACCTAGATCTGACAGTGCGAGTGGTATTCATACTTGGAAATATGACCAAGCGAAGATCAGAGAAGTTGTTTCTCATATGATAATGGTTCATGAATTACCTTTTGCATTTACTGAATATGAGCTATTCACTTTGTTGATGAAACCTGCAAGTCCACTCTATACCAAGATTTCTCGTGCGACATCCAAAATCGATTGTTGGACAAGTTATGAGGTTGAGAAGAAGAGGTTAAATGCGTTGTTGAAGACAATGAATAGGATTAGCATTACAATCGATATGTGGAAGTCTGGTCAAAAGATTCAATAAATGGTCTTAACGGCTCATTTTGTGGACTCAGATTGGAATCTACAAAAAAGAATTTTGAACTTTGTTGATGTGCCTCCTACGCATAGTGGAGTTGTTGTATATGACGCATTATACAAATGCTTACAAGACTGGGGTATTGAAGGAAAAGTGTGTTCAATTTCTGTGGACAATGCTTCTTACAATGATACAGCTGTAAGAATCTTGAAAGATAGCCTTTCATTTCATAAAAGGCTTCCTTTGAATGGAAAATTGTTTCATGTCAGATGTTGTGCCCATATCTTGAACCTATTGGTGCATGATGGTCTTTCCGAAATTGAAGATGTGATTGGAAATGTAAGCGAAAGTGTGAAGCACATCACAGCATCCACTGTACGTTTGACTATGTTCAGTGATATTGTTAAACAACTATGTTGTCATGTGCATTGGAGTTTAAGGATGTGTTCCCGCGGTATGCTCAACGAGATGCAAGTTATAAGCATTTGCCAAGTGATGAAGATTGGGTGAGGGTTGAGGAAGTTAGTTCTTTCTTGGCACTTTTTAATGAAGTTACCAACATTATCTCAAGTAAACAATTTCAATATATCTAATTTTTTTAATTATATTTTAATTGTTATTTATGTTGCTTGATTTAATATTTTTTCTTAATAAATATTAGGTTCTAATTATCCAACTTCAAATTTATTCCTTCCTGAACTTTGGAGTATCAAAGAGCTGTTGATGGAGAATTCTTTGAGTGAGCAACTTTGGATGAGACAATTGGTCGATAAAATGTAAAAAAAAAATTGATAAATATTGGGGTGAATGCAAATTGCTTATTTCTATTGTTGCCATACTAGATCCTCGGAATAAGATGAAACTGATTGACTTCAGTTTTCATGTTATTTATTCTGAAGAGGAAGTTGTTAGACAAATTCGCATTGTACGTGATAGTCTATATGAGCTTTATAAGGAATATGTGGATGAATATACAACAACTAATGTTGATACAATGACATACAATGATGTGCAAGAAAATGTTGTCACAAATGCCTTTACCACTAGTAAAATAAGCAAGGTTAAAGTTATGACTGGAAGGTCCATGTTTGAGAGATATATTAGGAGTGTTGACACAATTGACAATGCTAAGTCTGAATTAGATATATACTTGGAAGAAGGAGTTTTCATTTGTAAGGAAAATAGTGGCGATTTTGATGCCTTAGAGTGGTGGAAAGTTAATAACCTCAAGTTTCGAATTTTATCTAAAATGGCTTGTGAAATTTTGTCTATTCCTGTCACCACAGTGGCTTCAGAATCTGCTTTTAGTGCTGGTCGTAGGGTGATTGATGCATATCGTTCATCTTTAGGAACTAATACGGTGCAAATGTTACTTTGTGGTTCTGATTGGTATCGAAACTTTTATGGGTTGAAAAAGAAAGTTAAAGTGAGTAATTTTTAAATATTTGTTTTATTTATTTAATATCTGAAATTTTATTTAATTTAGTTATCTAATTTTTTTGTAGAGCAATGAAGAAATTAAAGAGATTTCTTTACTTTGAAGTTGGAATTTGAAGAATTTGAAAGGTATTTATTTTTGTAACATTTTTGCATGAAGTTACTTATTTTTTCTAAATCTGTTCTATTTGTTAGCTTTTTGCAGTTCCTAAAAAATAAAATAATGTTAAACACTTGTTGTATTACAACTAGCTTTCCTTTCTAAAAATGCCTTTTCATTCAAGGTTTGTTTGGCTGTAATTAAATCCTAATGAAGTCTAGAATCCTTGTATTGTGATTGCTGGTAACACTTTGTGAGAAAAACTGAATTTTTTATCTTTTATTTTGTTGTATCTTTTTAGTGGCTTGTGAAAGTAAACAAGACTAATGTAAATCTAGTTTGCATATCAGAAGTATAGAACATAATTTTGTGTGCATGAATGTATCTTTTGTGGTTGTGATATTGCTACTAACTTTTGATGGTCTATGATATCAGCTTTGATTTCTTAAGAAAGCTGAGGAGCGAGAGCCTAAGGAACAAAGACCCAAAGCAAAGGAAAAAAATCGGCTATGATACTTCCACATATTCTTGGATGAAAATGTTTGTGGATGTTTCTTTTATTTTTTGTTATTTTTGTGGATGTTTTAGGATGAAAATACTTGTGAATGTTTTTAAGAATTTGAATTTTTATGCTTTTATTTTGTTGTTGTGGTACGTTATTTAAGTTAATGGTGAAGTTTATGTTGGTTTTATTTTATTTAATTTCTGTTTGTTTAGTTAAAATTCTAAAAAACATAAACAAACATGTTCGCGAACGCTAAACGAACATGTTTGCGAACGCTAAACAGACAAGTTGACGAACGCTAAATGGACAAGTTGGCGAACATATATAAACAATCATGTTCGTGAACGCTAAATGAACATGTCCGTGAACGTTAAACGAACAAATTGACGAACATTTAAACGAACATGTTCGTGAACATTAAACAAACATGTTCGTGAACATTGAACGAACCGAGCCTGATCGTACCAAAAAATAAACGAACCGAGCTTGAACATACCATTAAAAATTTAAACGAACATGAACTGAGTTCGGACAACTTTAAAAATAAATAAACGAACACGGACATACCCTTGTTCGTTCAAGCTTGGTTCGTTTACAACCCTATCCATATTACATGAAAGGCATATTAACATTGGCAGATATGTCCGAGAGGGTATACTGGACTGCGCTTACCGGCCGACAGGACCACTCTTCTACCCTTATCTCATCACTGCCCTCTGCCGCAGCCATAATGTACAGGAAGCTACCGAAGATTTACGAGTTCGAGGGAAAGGCTGGACAGACAGGAACATACATAGCCTGATGGAACTCACCGTTGCCACGCCCTTGTCGTCCTTTGACCCTACCGCCACAGCAGCTGAGCCGACAGATCCCACCGACCCAGAGCTTGCTGCCACAGGAACATACAAAGCCTGATGGAACTCACAGCTGCCACGCCCATATCGTCCTTTGACCCTACCGCCACAGCAGCTGAGCCGATAGATCCCACCGACACAGAGCTTGCTGCACAGAACCCGTGCAGCCTAAAGTAGCAACTCCTCCAGCAGACACCTCCACACAAATATTAGCTTCCATACAAAAACTGGAGGAACGACAGCTCAGCCTCATGAGTTTCATCCGAGACTTCACCACCGCCACAGTACATTTCATCCACACTTCCCTAAATTTCCCCGATGTTCTGTTCTCTACTTTCCCCAATCATTATTTTGCTGCCCCCACCCTTGCCCATACCCCTACCGCTGCTGCCACGCCAAAAACGCCATCTGCTGCATCTACTCCAACCCTTGCCACAATAGTTGCTGGCGGCAGCCGCACAGCAGACACATCTGCCCGGGGAACAAGGAGAAAGGAGCCTGAAGACGACCTCGATAGGTATATTGTTGGTTTCTCTTCCTCTGAAATCTGGGCGGCATCGAACAACGAGCCCTCTGTCAAGAGGAACTTGTCAAAGGAGTTCACATCAGAGAAACGACAAAAAATAGGAGCCGATAAAGAAAAATCTAGCAGCAGCAGCAGCTGTGAGAGAACCAGTAGCAGCTCCGAAGAGGTTCAGGTAGTGGAGAAACCGCCACATAATTCACCTACCCGCATCCAACCTCTGCGGGAAGCCAAGACCAAGACCACCTCTGCATCTCCCATCCGTCTGCAGGCACCGGCAAGGAAAGTTACTGCCCGCCGGCAGATTCATATCAGTAGTAGCAGCATCAGAGGCGACGACAACGCTTGAAAATTTTAAGTTTCTTATTTTATATTCATGTCCGCCATTTTGTTATATTTTGTGATTTTGTTTTTCTTTCTTATTTTCCATATCTGTCATTTGCATTGAGGGCAATGCAACCCTCGAGTTTGGGGGTGGCATCCCTCCATTAATGGAGTTTGTCTTTTTAAGTTTAAAATTGTGCCTTTTACTTAGTTTATTTTTGCTTAATATATATATATATATATATATATATATATATATATATATATATATATATATATATATATTTGGCATAAGTCTTTGAACTTCACTTACCTGCCACGACATATGTTGTCGTGACAGTGCCTTTAGGAAATTTTAGAATTTGATAAAGCCTTTCCATGTTTCTACCCTGTAAAACACTCTCTGCGACTCTTATGCTTTTTAGATTTCTTTAGTACGCTGGAATAGGAATGTTTACCCACTTGAAACTGCCCCTAGAGGTGCCTATCACTGGCTCTAGGAAGATTTTCAGACTCAAAAGCTTGCAAAACTGCCTTGCACTTATTTTAGGAGATTTTCTTTTTGTGCTAAGATAGAAAAAACTAAAAGAGCCCAAGAATTGCCTTCAGAAAAGATACAGTTAAATAAAGAGTCAGTAAAAAACTAAAGGAGCCTAAGAATTGCCTCCAGAAAAAAATTGAAATGGCATAACCTCAAGTTTGTAGTCATAACTGTTCTAGTATACTAAGGTAGTCTAGATGCATAAGTGTTCACAAAACCCGCACACACTTCACAAGAATTATAGCATGGTTCCGAATAAGTCCAGAAATGTTCGACGAGGTATTGTTCATGATAGAATACAAGTGGTAGGCAAGGAAAAGTTCATTGTTTTAAGCCAAACAAAAAAATTTTGTTTATTTATTTTTAGGTCAGAATTTCTTGAGGGCAAGCAAAAACATGAGTTTGAGGTTGTGTTGAGTGTGTAAAAGTTTTATATTTTACCTCCTATTTAACCCATATTTCTCCTGCATTCAAGCATTATTCATTGCATTTAGGTTAGATTTCAGTTATACATCACAAATATATTAAATGGAACAGTTTCCACTGAAATTGGTTGCTTTTGCAGGTAGCTGTTGTAGCAGATGGAGAAGCAAACGCTGGGCAGTGAAGAAGTAGAGCTGGAACTGGATGTGCAGACGAGGAGGACGATGCTGCCATGGCTGCTGCCGTGGCCGCTAACGACGACAACAGTGGTGAAGAAAATAAGCAAAGTGGGCCTCGACAGAAAGAGAAAATTAAGCCGGTCTGTCATGGATCACCCTTATACTTTTCCAAGCCCTAGATCAGAATGAAGGCCAAGCCCAAAGTTCAAGGAAGAAACTCCAAGCAAGAAGGAAGGACGAATTAATGACATATGCTCTTAAGATTTAGTCTTTAATAGAGTTGTACTTTAGTTTAAAATTGTATTCTTGCCATATTAGAAAACTTGAACCCAAGGCCTATATAAAGGCATGTAATTCGACCTAGGGAAGGATATCTTCATCTCTAGCCTTCTTCCCAAAACCCTAGCCGTTTTCCCCTTCTCATCATGTTCTAAACTTCCCCTAGGGCCACGAGTTGATTTGTAAAGTAGGTGCAAGGATTGCATTTGTTTTAGGAATTTTTATGTTCAATAAAATAGACTTCAAGTTTGCTTATTCTGGTTTTCAACATCTTGCAAGAGTATCGGGAGAGCATTGTGAGATTATCTATTTACTTAATATCGAGAGAGTTAAGTATACGAAAGGAATAAGTACGGGTTCTCCAGTTTATGGTTGAACTATCTCTGACCTAGGGATAGGACGAGGTTAAGTGGCTAAGGAAGAATTCAACAACATCGGTGTTCATCCTTCGAATCACGCCGGGAGGTATTATCAAATACGTGTTCATCGACAGACTTGGACCTAGCGATAGGCCAAGGCATAGCAGTGATTCTTGCCAAGCTTGAAGTACAAAGTTGTGTGATCGCTGTCGGGACTAACAATAGACCGTTGCAGCGACAGGCACAATGACAGAACAAATATTCCTAGACTCTGCAACACCTACACTACTGAGCAATTCAATACCGTCCCATTCTCTCTATCTTGATTTCTTTAATTTTAAATCCAAGTTTTCTTTATTATTTTCTTGACAACAATTTAAACTATTCTTTTTCCTCTTGTGCAGTAATCCAAGGTGAAGCTATTAGCCAGTCCATGTGGAGACGATATCTGATACTTACGTATCACTTTACTACTTGCGTTGTGTACACTTGCACTACATTACGATAGACACTTTTACACGCAACAAAAGTGATATATATTGGCTGGGCTTTTTTTAGGAAGCCATCGATTGCGTTTTTAGTTGTTTTGGATGGATATTTTGGTGTAGTTTGGGTGAGCAACGAGTTTGTGAATTGTTTCTGGTGTTAGAATGCATTTTAATGCATTTAGATCTATGTTTTGATGATGTGAAAATAGTGGATCTTGATCCGGAAGAAAACGAGGTGTTGTTGGAGGCTCCGAAAGAGTAAATTTCGTGTCGGCGAGCAAGGCTTCGCGTATCGGTGAGTGGAAATGCAATTTCCTGCTTTGTAACACATTGAGCGTGGTCTTGGGAGCTTAGTGTAAGTTTGATACACTTAGATAAGCTCAAGAGTAAGTGATTCAGAAATCTCTCTTTTGGTAATGTGCTATATTTGATAAAATTGCACTTGATGTAAGTGTGGAATTGTTTAATGTTTTTAAGCATGTTTAAGCATGGTTTAATGCTGGATTTTAATGCCATTATGTTAAGGATGCACTAGGTAAGTGATCCTTGGTTTGCATGTGTTTGATGCATATAATAGTAAGCATGTGATGCTTGTGGAAATGGCATTGTGGTTATGCTTGTAAAATAGTGGATTAATGTGGTTAAATGATCATATTGGCAAGTGATGAAAATGGTTTTTGGTTACTTTAATCCGATATAGTTAGCCAGCTATAAGATTGGGTGCACCGTGAATAAAGTCACCTTCGATGTCGAGGGGTTGTGATTGTACCGTATACTTCATCCAAGTACCATAACGATTGAGGTTAAGATCACAACGGTGGTTGTTAATTCCGTGTGTGGATCTTGTATTATGTGTCTCGTGCTCTCGTTAGTGGAATTATACAACTACTGAAGAGTGGTGTTGAGGGGTTGAGATTGTACTGTTATACTCCACCACGAGTGTCACAACGATAGAGGGTTGCTCTCGTGTGTGAGCCTTGTGTAGTCCGGTAGTGTGTATGAAGCCTGTGGGACAACGCTTGTAATCCGCGTATCCGATTGTGTCTTGTGTGGAAATGGTTTATGGATTATCAATTGTGAGCCAATATAATGTAAATGTATAATGTGAAGCATGAGAAGCTTGTAAACGATGCAAGAATGCATGAGATGCTTGGTAAAGCATGAGCAATGGATTAATTGTTGTTTTTAAGTTATGCATATGAGCAAGTGATTATTAAATTCAATGTTGTTTTGAGAAGGCATGGTTTATGAAAGAGCATGCGATGAATGTGATGGTTTTGCAAATCATGTTAAATGCATTGATGAATGTGATGGTTTTGCAAATCATGTTAAATGCATTGATGAATGTGGTTTAGTGATCCTCATTAAGCTATATGTTTACGCTCATTTGTTTCATCAATGCAGAGAATTGAACATTTCAAGGCAGCTCTAAAGTTAGAGGAATCCAAGGCTTTGTTAAAGAGATGTATATGGTTCATCCTTAGTGTAATAAGTGGCAATGGGTGGGACTTCTACTTTATGATTTTGGTTGGAGATGTTTGTTGTTGTAAACATGTTTAGTTTCTAATTGTGGATTTGTATTTGGCCTTTATATGGGTCTATGGCTTGTTTGTGGTGTTTTACCCTTTAAATGGCTTGATATCTTAAGCATGCTAGAATAGCTAAATGCCATCATGATATGAAGTGGTTGATGAGTATGAATTGATGTTTGTTGGTGTTTAAAGCTCTATTAGATAGACTATATATTGTATGCATGATTTGAGCATGTTTGAATGTGTTTTGGTATGTTTAAATGAAGTTTGTTGAAGCCAGTCTAGTATGTGTATCGATACACGAGGAAGCGTATCGAT
The DNA here is from genome assembly GCA_958450335.1 of Hibiscus tridactylites. Classification (NCBI taxonomy): domain Eukaryota; kingdom Viridiplantae; phylum Streptophyta; class Magnoliopsida; order Malvales; family Malvaceae; genus Hibiscus; species Hibiscus tridactylites. The sequence goes on from OY288266.1 coordinate 49,300,384, forward strand.
ATGCTAAGGAAAAATGGGGCATTTCTGTACAGGGGTATCGAAATGGATTGTTTGCATATCGATATGCCGAGGCCAAGTTTGAAGGTCGTACCGATACGCGAGGAAGCGTTTCGATACGCTTAAACCTTTTTTAGCTACTGTCTTCCCGCGTATCAATACATGGCCAAGTGTATCGATACTGGTAGTTAAATTTTCAGTTAAAAGTATCTTTTAAGGTTTGGAAATGTAGCATTTTGGTCCCTGAATATTGTGTGTGCAATTGAATGAGATTGGATGATCCGTTTGAGCTGATTTTTGACATATGGGCATGTTAAATGACTAATTAAAGATTGGTAAACTCAAAATCATGAAAGTCTCTGTATTTTATGGTATTTACAGTTTAGTCCCTAAAAGTCAAATGTTTACAATTGAACCCCTAATTGAACTCTGATCGTTGTGCCGTTTTCACCTAATAGCTTCATTGAAGTTATAGGATAATAATATGCATCTAGAGTGGGTTGACTTTGGTTTTCCCCGTGTAATCTTCGCAGGTCGGGTTATACTTTTAGACCGTGCTAAGGGGGTTACACATAACATAGGCTCGGGCAGTAGGTGGCGACATTGGACAGAGCCGCAATGCATTCCTGCCAACCACGATGTGTTGGGCTTACACAACTTGGCCTTGATTATGTCGTAGTCGGTAGATGTCATTGATGTCTCCATTCCTCTTGAGGGTTGTCGTCCATCTTTTAATGCTTCGGTTTTGGGCTTAGATGTTTTGGCGAGTCGTGTTGGGTCGGTGGAACCGGTGTCGGTTATTCGATCCGTTAAAAGGTGGTTTAGGAAAATTAAGGTTTGGGATGGGAGAAAAATATGGTAAAAATTCCTAAAATATTCTAAAATTATATTTAAAAAGGTTGGTTAAATCAATTTTACAAAACATGTTTTCAAAAGTATACATTTTGGGCAGTGACCAAAGTGTAAAGATTTAAAAGTTGTAAAAAATGTGTTTTTCATGAAGAGTCAAAATCTTAGAATTCTTAGAGAGATATTTGGCAGTTATGCCTTTTCCCCAATTTGTCATGTGTTTTAAATGTTTATAAAATAATTAAAAAGGGATTTAATTAATTAATTAATTAATTAAATGAGAGTTAGTTAATCGATTAACAAAATTTTTACGAGCTTTTCACTTCTCTCTTTCACTTCAGCCAAACACTCTCCATTTTCTCTCAATTTTCTAGAGATTCTTTTCTCTCAAATCCTCTTTTGATTTTCATCTTTTCCTTGTTGATTTCTTCAATTTTCCTTCAAGTTTCTTCAAGCTAATCTTGCCAAATTAGAGGAGAAGCAAGGATTGGAGGTTAATTTCGTGCTAACCCTCTAATCTAGGTTCTTTAATGAAATTCCAAAGATATTTTACTCTTTATTAATGATTTTGATTGAAGTTTTGTTGTTAGTTTGATAAACTAATGAAATCTTGTAAGAAAAATGGATTTTAATGTGATTTTCGGATCTTGTTTGATTTGGTTGGTTTGAGGTTGTTTCTAAATGAGTTTTAAAAAATATTTGGTGTTGAAGTAGAGTCTTAATCATAGGGATCCCGAAATCCTTGAGTTTTTTATTTTTGTGGTGTTTATGGTTGCGTTTTGGGGTGTTCTTGAGGAATTCGAGTTGTTGGAGGCATAAGAAATGTTTTAGGTTGTTTTTCGATGTTGATTAATGCCTAAAATGTGTTGGATTAGTTGGGTAATGGCAGGGATTAGGTTTGAGGTTAATCGACTGAGTTTTCGGTTATTTCGGATGGGTGTTTTGGTGCTTTAGAGCAGGGCTGCGGGATTTCATTTGAGTGATGGTGTTTTGGATGCATTTTAATGCATTGAGCCTCTTTTTTAATGTGTTGAAATAGGGGATAATAATTCTGTTGGAGTATGCCCAAAGACCAATCATGTGATGATTGAATAGACATACTATTTTACTAGATTTATCAAGTAATGACATTGTTGTTATTATCATTTGGTATGTTTCTGTGCATCAAACTAACCATTGGATAATAATGTCTATATAATATGATTATTGTTAAATAGGATCCTTAGTCGAATATTATTACGGGTATGGGCAGTGATAATATACAAAGACTAATATGTGGTTGATTGATAACAAGTGTTGTCATTGGCATAGAGATGTCAAAATCAACACATAAGTATTTGTTAGAGAACAACATACTGGATTGACCCGCTATGAGCATGTTTCTTGGGAAATTATGTGACAGTCACAACATTCCTCATGATAAACATATGTATAATCCTCATACTTGAGATCAACATGAATTCAACATAAAGATTTACGTATTTTGACATAGTCAAACGTGTTTCGTAACTGACTACATTATAAAGACTGCTGATTGGATACGTGATGACCTATGTAGTGAAATATGGTTGATCAAGAAAGGACTTGTCCCTCCTACGTAATGGGAGAAATATCTTCGACCACTTCATTGAGTGAGATTAGAAAATGCATGACCATGCTCGAATATTATGATATGAGATATCATAGAGATTCGTTTATCATAATATACTCAAGACATCAAGAAACACTAGATGGACAACGCAAGTGTGACTAACTCATGACTTGTGTTCATCTAAGATATAAAGGACAAAAGGATGAAATACATAAAGGAAGTTTATTCAGGAATTAGGAAAGTCAAACCATGACTTCATGCAACTTATGTAGCAATGATATATTGCTGGATGCCACTCATTGTTTGTAAAATTAGAACAATTCTAATTTTGCTGCTAACATTGCATGAACCTATAAGGGTCACACCCTTCGAATGAAACGAACAAAAAATTGGAAACCATACTCCCTATTTTAGGGAGGTTGCTGAAAATCCCCTATGGGATAGGGGAAATCGGAAACTCCCTTAAATGGGAATAATATTGGATAAATATTGTATTTATCAGATATTATTTAGAGTATGGAAAATATTTAGAGACTTAAATATTATAGAATAAGATTCTAGAAATTTAAATATATATTTGGAATTTATATAATGTGTATTTAATTCCAAGTTTATGTAGAATTAGATTCTACATAATTAAAAATATATATTTAAATATATTTAAATCCAAGTAAAAATAGAATGAGATTCTATATAATAAAAATATATATATTTGGATTAAATATAATGTATATTTAAATCCATGTTTTATGTAGAATAAGATTCTACATAATTAAATATATATATATATATATGATTTAGTATTATTAAATATAATGTATATTTAATATAAACCAATTTCAAGTAGAATTAGATTCTATGAATTTTGGTTGAACTTGGATTTAAGGTATTCAACTAGAATTAAGTCCTTGAATACTATTTAAAGGGACAAGGTCTAGCAACCAAATCATCCCTCTTCCTCCTCTTGAAGATTTCGACAACACCTGTAGGGATTCCCCACTGGAATTCGACATATCAGAAAGTTCTCTGAGAAGTTGTTAGATATTTTTTTGGTGTTCTACTTGCCCCCTGGAAAATCCCTGAAGGTTCCCTTGCTCGATTGCAAGTCCCGGTTGAACTCCTGGTCGGTTTCAGACTCCCTCAGGAATCCTTGGAGGGATTTTGACTTCTCCCTAGAAGGTGTTCAAACCTATCGAAATTTATCCCTAAGTGTTAGGGAGGCAGAAACTTTGTTCGTTTTGTTCAGGTGGACTCCGTAGAGGTCGTTGCGAACCTATGACGATTCTGGTTTTACTTGACATGGTTATTCCGACATACCTTCGGTTTTCCAGTTTCTATAGTTTTAAAAGGTAACTCTTCATCTTTTCACCCCGGATTCATTCTTGTACATGGATCCTAGTTGGATTACGTCGGATTAATTTTTCCGCTGTGCCACAAGGCGTGCCGACGTGTCCGAACAAATTCGGAATCAAACGAAGTGGTTTTGGAGGCTTCAGACGGTCGATATTTGCGTCGGCAACTAGGGTTTCATAATTTGGTTAGTGGAACTCGGTTTTCCAGTGTGGAAACGTTTTAGAAAAGGTTTTGGGAACTTAGTAAGATCTTGAAACGCTTTATTAAGTTTGGAAGTAAGTAAAGTGAATTTTACTCTCGGATTGTGCTAGTTTTGAGCCAATGGTTGCACTTGATTTTAATTGCATTTACCTACTATTTTAATGCCTGTTTTGAATGTACAAAATGTGTATGATGATGCCATGTGGTTTAAGGATGCACTAGGTAGGTGATCCTTGTATGCATGTGTTGGTGGATGAGATTTGAAGCATGGTGCAATGCTTGATTTATGGCTTATCATGAATGCTTTGTAAAAAAAATGAGTTATGAGTTATATTGGCAAGTGATGTTGAATAAAGTGTTTTATAAATGCAATCGGATATAGTTAGTCGGCTATAGGATTAAGTGCAATATAAACAAGTCGACTTGGATGTTGAGGGGTTGTGATTGTACCGAATACTCCATCCAAGTACCCTAACGATTGAGGATTGTTTAAGGTTGCAACGGTTGAAGATAGCTCCCGGTTGCAAACCTTGTGTGTGTCATGTCTCTCGTTAGTGGGTTATACATCTACCGATGAGTGGTGTTGAGGGGTTGTGATTGTACTGAATACTCCACCACGGGTGTCAGAACGATGGAAGGTCGCTCTCGTGTGTGAGCCTTGTAATGCCGGTAGAGTGTGTGAAGAGTGTGGGATAACCCTTGGTAATTCGTGTATCCAATATATGTTTTGAGTTGTTGCTTATCACTTGTGAGCCAATATAATGAAATGACTTATTGTGGAAAAATAAGTTATGCATATTTTGAAAGGTGCATGTTTTGATTAAAGCTTGGTATAATGGTGTGTATGCTTGGAAGGTTTTGAATACATGTAGCAGTGGTTTAATTGCTGAATTTATATGAATCATGTTGCATGGTGTTTAATACGATGAGATTGATGTAAAAGTGCATGTTTTGTCAAGAAAGGAATAATGGTTTTGTGTATTGATGATGCTTGTGGTTTTGAGCAATCCTCACTAAGCTTGTATGCTTATGCTCTCTTGTTCATCAATGCAGACAATTAAGCTTTTGGAGTTAGCATCTTCAAGGGAATCTTACCAAGACATTTTCTAAAAGTATGTTGTGTTCCTGAACTAGTGTAATTAAGGCAATGGGGGTGTTCAATGCAATGAATGTTATTGGTTTGTTAATTTCTGGTTTTGTGCAAGTTTGAGATGCATATTTGGACTTGTAAATGGCCTTTGAGTTTTGGTTTATGCTTGCATTTGGATTTTAGCCTTTTGGTGTTTTTAACTCTTAGGAAGCATGCCTCTAGTCTCATTGCTTTTGAGAATGATGTTATGTTGTTGCTTATGCTTCGTGTAAGTCATCTTTGATGAGTATTTGAGTTGCCATCTTGGTTGGGCATGTGTCGGGATGGTTTTAGACGATTTAAATCGAGTTTAAATAGCTTTTTGAAACATTGCAGGCCCAGGTGTTTCGAAACACCCTTGCTTGTTTCGAAACGGTGGCTTGAATTGGCCTTGGTGTTTCGAAACAGTAAGGCATGTTTCAAAACATTTTGCCTCCGTAAACCAGCATTCCGAAACGATCCTGAGTGGTTTCGAAATGAACCAACGTATCGAAAAGGTCAGTTCTATTTCGACACGGTTGTTTTGATACGGGGCTCTCAATTCTGAAACACCCGACTGTTAGTTCAGTTTTTGAATTGTTCTGACTTTTTGTTTCTTACATTTTGGTCCATGTTTACCTTGTATGCAATTGGATGGGCTCTAGATGACGTTTTGAGATGAGATTGCACCGATAAGTATGTAATGGATCTAATTAAAGGTTGGTAATCTGAATTTGCTAATAACCCTTATATTTTATCAAATTTACGAAATGGTCCCTAATTATTAATTTAGTTGAAATCAAAGGGTGTTTGTGTTGTTGGTTAATCCGATGCTTATGTGTGTACACTTAGTAACCTAATTGCATTTAGTCAAGATAAAAAAGGTCAATTATTGAGGTAAACCTTCTCGATTTACTTCAATATTCCCAATGTGATCCGTTCGGTTCGGTCTAACGGCGAGGCTAGGTCGAGGGGGTTACATTTGGTGGTTTCAGAACCAGGTTTAGAAAGTTTGGGATGATGGTAAGTTGTTGGTATGTGACGTTATTGTAATCATGTGTGTTTTAGTGATGTTTGCTTTGATCGGTGAATAGTAAAGCATGTTAATGTTAAGTATGTGATGGAGATGTGATTTATATGATGATTGAACATGAATACAAGTTGATATGATGTTTGATTGGGTTGAATCTTGATGCTTAAGTCGCATGATGGTTGAGATATGCATGTAGTATGCTTTATGCTATGTTGGGGGGGATTGGAATGCCCATTGCCTTATTACCTAGTGAAATGTTTAAAATTGGTTTTGGAAGTCTTTGGATCCTTGTTAAGAGTTGGCCTGATCTTTTGTTTGTTTATGTTCATGTTTCAATGTTAACTAGCACAATGGGACCGAGACGTGAGTTACGATCTGGAACAGTTGCGCCTGCTGATGGGTATCGTGACAAGGAGAATGAGGTTTTGTCTGGTGGGAACTTACCTCCTGCTCCACCACCACCACCTAGGGTGGAGAGCAGGAACAGAAAGGACGTGATGGTCCAGGGATTGGAGATTGGACGCCTTTAGTGCGAACGATGACATGAGCATTCCAGGCTGCTAGGCAAGTGGGATTGCCACTAGAGCAATTGAGCAGTTTGGGAGGAGTAGATTTTTGCGGATTATCTCTTGTGGCGTCCGAAGCATGGATGGCCAATACGATTCTGATATTGGATCAGATGGGGTGCAATAATGCACGGAAGCTTGGCTACGCAATATCGTTGTTGCATGGTGATGCATATACGTGGTGGATGACTGTGACCGCAACATTGGAGTCGAAAGAGGTAGATTGGACGTTCTTCCGATCTACTTTTAAGAGAAATTATCATGGTGTTAGATACTTAGACGACAAGAAGAGAGAATTTATGTCTTTGGTTCAGGGGAATATGACCGTAGCTGAGTACGAGGTCCAGTCCGTACGACTGAGTCAATATGCTCTGGAGTTGGTGTCGAGTGATAGGCATCGATGTGATCGTTTTCGGTATGGTTTTGTCCAGGACGTGAAGACGTACATGCTCACGACTAGTTATACAGGTTTTGATGTGCTCATGACTCGATCCAAAGATATAGAGCAGAGCTTGGGTCTTACCTCGCGTCGGGGTGGTTCTGGTTTGGGCAAGAGAGTTGTTGATGCTTGCCCTAGTGGGGGGCAGAACAAGAGGAACCGAGATCATAGATATCAGCTTGCGGCTAGGTGTGGTAACTTTGGTTGAGGTGCACCGGCTCAGGGCAACAGGCAGAGGTTTGAGTAGGGTACATGTTGGACGTGTGGTTCAAGGGAGCACTTGAGGAGGGATTGCCCTCGTGCGGCTCATGAGGTGCAGGCTCCTATGGTTGGAGCTAATTCATGTTGGAACTGTGGCTCCGCCGATCATATGAGGCATGAGTGTCCCCTATTAGCGGGAGGTGGTCAGGGTCATGCACCAGCTGTTGCACATCAGAAAGGTCGTGGGCGCGGCTGTGGCAATTTTCAGAGGAGAGAGGATGGTCAGAGGGGTGTGGCACATGTAGTTGTTGTTCAGCTGGAAGGTGGTGGTCCCGCGAGGGTGTATGCACATCGCAAGGGACGTAATGACACCGATGTGATTGCAGGTACCTTCACCTTGCAATCCTTATCTTTGTTAGCATTGATTGATTATGGATCCACTACTTATGTGTGTACACTTCGGAACCTAATTGCATTTAGACAAGATAAAAGAAAAAAGGGGTAGATTATTGAGGTAAACCTTCCCGCTTACTTCAATATTCCTCGTGTGATCTGTTCGATTCGGTCTAACGGCCAGGCCGGGTCGAGGGGGTTATATATCTCTATGCAATAGAAGCTGTTGATGACGATAGCATTCATCTTTATAGACTCCCCTCGTACAAACACGAACGACAGCTCTGGGCGGGGGTTGTGAGCATAGAACTCCCTGACCATTGTGATGTTTGTTGCCTCTGGCTGTCTTGCGAACATCTCCCAACACTTGATGTGTATTTTCTCGAATAGGGCAGGCTCTAGGCCAAGATCTCTCGTCTGCTTGGGGTAATGGAACCCTTGTTCCTCCCAAATGGCCTACTCGGCAAACTGAGTTATGTATCTCTTTTCATCATCACGGGAGAAGAAGTGTTGGAAGATGGGTTTGGATTGGGTTGCGAATGCCATATGTGAGACGGTTAAAATTTAACTGAAAGTTGAATGTAGATAATTAAAATGAGAGCAGTGGAATCAAGAATAAGATAACAAAGAGGTGAAAGTAAAGTGAATGAATGAGGTGAGAAAGGTTTAATTAGAGGTTGCCAAGATGTGTCAGGGCGACATTAAATATCCAACGGTAAAGTTGTCTCGCGCACGTTACGGTATTTCTTCCCGTTATTTCAGTAGCTGTTCGCTGCTAGCCGTTAGCGGGCAACTAGCCGTTACGCGCTGTCTGCGATGGGCCTCCCTTTGCTATCTTAGCGAGATGGAAGGCGGGCTCCTTGTTGAGCCTTCTTCTTGATCCAGCTCTTTTATTCCTAAAGCCTGCAATAAAAATAAAGATACTTTAATACTAAAAATAAATTCTGAAAAAAATCAAAATCTAATCCTAAGGAAAATAAAGTGCAATAAATTAAATTTTATTCCTAAAACATAAAAATAAAGAAAATAAAAATTAAATTAATTAAGTTATGTTGGGAGTGCATTTGGGTGCATCTACTAGACATAACCACTTATTGAGGTGGTGTTTCTTGTCTTTCTCTCCTGGGGGGTCCTCTTGTTCTTTAAGGTTGTGTACTACTGGGTCCTTCAGTCTGCCTTTTGGTCTACCATGACAGCTACTGCCTTGACCTATCTCTATGCTGATTTTGGCAGCCTAAGTATCAATGCATCATTCCTTTTCCTTTTCTGAGGGTTGTAACACATTTAACTTGATGCTCTGATTATCTACCCTAATGGTCAGCTCCCCATGTTTCACATCTATTAGAGTTCTTCACGTGGCCAAAAATGGTCGCCCAAGGATGATGGGGGCGTTTTCATCACCCTCACACTCTAAGATGAGGAAATCAGTTGGAAGACTAAGGTTGCCCACTCGAACTAATAAATCTTCGATCTTCCCCTCATGTTGTACAAAGGAATAATCGGCAAGTTTCAACATGATGGAGGTGGGTTTGGCTTGCCCAATTCCTAGTTTGTCGAAGACTGCCTTGGGCATCAAGTTTATGATGGCTCCTAAGTCGTATAGGGCTTTTGTTTCATGCTTTCTACCTATTCTGCATGGTATAACAAAGCTACATGGATCTGTTTGCTTGGGCAGCAACTTGTTATGTAGCATGGCTATGCACTCCTCTTTTACAGTAACTGTTTCAAACTCCCCAACTCTCTTCCTCTTAGAAACCATGTCCCTGAAGTATTGGGCATAGTTGGGCATGTTCTTAATTGCTTTTATGAGTGGTATGTTTATGTGCACCTACTTCAGAATATCCAAGAATTTTCTGAACTGGTGCTCCTGTTTTTGTTGCTTTAGACTTTAGGGGAAAGGTGCTGGCAGGCAGATGTCCTCTATACGTTCTTTGCATGGGGACTTTATCTGTGGTGGCCCATCTAGTTCAGGACTGTTGTCAGGCTCATCTACCGGGGCGGCTGGTGTTGATGCTGCCGCGGCAGGTAGTTCTTTTTATGCAGGTTGTTTCTCTTTTAGCTTTTCTACTCTGGTCTCACTCAATTGTTTCCCACTCGTGGTTGATATGGCTTTGCATTACTCATATGTGGCATTAGCTGTTGCCTCTGTATTACTGGATGCTGCACCCATTGTCATGTTGCTATAAATTGCAGTGAACTGCCCAAACTGGATTTCTGGGTTCATTATCGCAGCCTCCTAGTTGTTTATCCTCATCTATCATATCCATGAATGACTCAGTTTTATCAATAAAATTATTTGTACGAACAATAAATTCACTATTGTTAAACCTAAGAGTTTGAAGGGTTGCTTCTAATGAATTATTGTTTTGTGGCCGCTTAGCTTGCTGTCTGGACTGGTTTTACTGGTAGCCTTCTTGTTGTTGTTGTGGATTGGCAGCAGTTTTAGGATTTCTGCAGGAGAAGTGTAGATAATTCTTCCAACCAGGGTTGTACGTATTCGTGTTGGGCCGATTGTTCCTCTCCTATCCTCCCATGAAATTGGCAGATGTAGTACATTCAAAGGAATCGTGGTTGCCCCCACATTCATCACAGAACGGCTCTACAGCCTTGGCCTCATATACTTTCCCAGTGGGTTTCACCATGTTCATGACAAGCTCTGTCAGCTTGTCGAGACGGGCATTGACAGACTTCGAGGCTTCCACTTTTTTCACAACTGATGGCCGCCTAACGACGCCTCAGCGAGCTGTTGTGTACTTATAGTCGTTCTTGGTGGCTTGGTTCAAGATTCGTAGTGCCTCCTCTTGTGGTCTGTCAAGGATGATTCTGTTGGCTGAGGCATCAATCATCATTCGAGTTGGGTAGATCACCCCGTTGTAGAACATTGACCCTTTTGTCCAAGCCAAGAAACCATAGAACATGCAGTTATTAAGCATCTGTTGGTACCGCTCCCATGCTTCAAACATTGGCTCATCATCCCTTTGTCGAAAGGTTGTGATCTCGTTTCTCAACCTGTTTGTGACATTGGATGGGCTGAAACGATCTAGGAAATCCTTACACAACTCTGTCTATGTGTTGAATGACCTTGTTGGCTAGTTGTTCAACCATTACTTTGCCCTATCCCTTAGTGAATAGGGGAATAATCTCAGCCTTAGAACGTCTTGGTGGACTCTGTGAATTTTGAATGCTCTGCGTATGTCTAGGAATCCTCTTAAGTGCTCTCGAGCATCTTCTGTGGCAGTTCCGCCAAATTGACCCAATGTGTTGATCATGTTGAACATCACTGGCTTTAGATCAAAGTGATCTGCCTCAATCTCAGGTTATGTTATTGTAGGATCGAACCCTCTGAAGTCATGTTCTAAGTAGTCCCTGGTGGTTCGAACGTATTGTGGCTCCCTGGGCAGAAAAGGGGGCGGCTGCCTTGGTGGAACTTACTGCTATTCTCTGGGCTGTGGGTCTTGCAGTCCATCCTTGTCGTTCTGAGCATTGTTGGTAGGGTTGTCGTTTTTTACTTGCATGCTTTCCTCTGCTTTTCTTTCTTCTGTAGTTTTCCCAAGGGTTGTTCTAATCTCCTTTTTTAGATCTCTTGATCTTCGTTTGATATCGTCTACGTAAACGATTTCGCCTTTTGGGTTTGCCCTAGTCATGCACTTAGTAAAGGAAACTGTAAAATATATTTTTTCGATTAAAAATAAAATTAAGAAAAATTGAAAATTAAATGCAAATACATAAAAATACAAAAATTAAAAACGAATTTCGCTATTATCAATCCCCGGTACCGGCGCCAAAAACTTATAGAGTGTTTTAGTGTTCTCCAAATATGAGCGCAAGTGCACACTCCTGTCAAGTAATAGTATAAAAGATATCGTCTCCCACAGGGATTGGACAGCTTGACTCGATTCATTGTTCCTGCAGAAGAAAATTAAAATGCACAATTAAGTTGGTTTGTTTAAGAAGAAAATAAAATAAAACACAAGTAAATAAAAGGGAAGAAATGAGATTGATAGAATGGGCAGGGTTATGTTGCTACTTGGTATGAAACTGCGTTGAATAGGACAAGTTGCTTTGCACGACCAGACTCTGCTGCCTCGGCTGGGGAAGACAGTTAGGCTACTGAGACGCTCTCGATGCCTCGACAGGGGAATGGACTTGTGTCTCGGTGACAAACTCGGCAGAACTACAAGGCTCGGCAGAATGCTTCCAAATTGATCCCGCTTATGTCTAAGTCAGAATGTTGTTCATGCCAACTACAGATAATACCAGTCGCCCGTGAATCATGCAAAGACAGCAAAGTTAATTCGTCCTCTTTTAGCCGCCTTAAACCCTAACCTATGTCTACGATGGATTGATCAACACTGTCTATAGATGAGATCATACTTACTCCTTTCGTGAGTTCGACTTTCTCGATACCGAACAAATGGATAGTAATCAACTAATCTTTCGCCTTAATTGAAAACTATGAAGAACAAGGAATAAGCAAACCATGAAGCTTTATTGCACAAACTTAAAATCCTAAACAATTGTTCTCACACTAATTACAACATAACCCAAACCCAAAGAGAGTTTTAGAAAATAATGGTGGCAAGAAAACCTAAAATACGCGTAAGGGAAAACCTAAGTTATTTTGAAGTAAAAGTATAATGGGTATATATAGGCTTTAGCTAGGTCTAGTCCTTCTTGGAGTAGAAGTGTTCAAAGTAGCTTGTGCATTGAATGCAACTTTAAATGCTGACTTCTTTGAGTTGAATATGGACTTTATCATGTTGCCTTACTCCGCAAGTAATCTCGCATTCCACCTTTGGCGGCTCTGCCTGGTGCTACAGTCATCGAAAAATTAAGTGGATAGCATCGTTAAGATCATGATTTTCTGCTCAATAGATCGCACTTTAGTTCTCCAATTCCTCAACTTGTTGTATTGGGCAGCAGGTAGGGTGACGGTAGCTACTCGACAGCTGTTGTATCTGTCTAGAACTGCATCAGTATAGGTCCTCAGTTTGCTGCCTCAGCATCATGTCCTCATCTCCTCTCTCCTTCTGTCAGCTTCTAGTACCTGAAACTAAAACTAAACTAAAACAGTACCTTTTCTTTACCAAATAACAAAAAATCAATACAAAGCATGGCGGAGTAAAGAATACTGTGAAAAGCAATGCATGAACCTAATTATGCCTAAGATGTACTCAAAAACAGCAATAATATGAGATAAAAATGCATGAAATATAGAACTTGTGGACACTTAACAGTTTGTCAACTTGTGAAGGTGTTTTGGCAACATCGAGGAGTGGAGGAGGCCACGTGAGAGAGTAAGGCGGACATGTTGAAGCAATTTCTGCATCTTTTTCCTTCTGGTAAAATTTTGAGGATAAAATTTCCTAAGTTAGGGAGAGTTGTAACGCCACAGTTTTAGGCTTAGATGTTTTAGGTATCGGTTTAAGTTGGTCGAACCTAGAATTGGAGATTCAGATCTTTAGAAATGGTTCAGGGAGATCATGATTCGGAATAATGTAAATATATGGTAAAAATTTCTAAAATCATAAAGACGGATTTGGTAAAATCAGTTTTACAAAAAGGATTTTGGGACGTGAACATTTTGGGTAGTGACTGAAATGTAAAGATTTAAAAATGTGTAAAAGTGCAATTTTTAAAGGAGAGTCAAATTCTTAGAATCTTTAGGGAGCTTGTTGGCAATTAAGCCTTTTATTTTAATTGGCATGTGATTATAATGTTTAATTAAAGTTGAAGAGGGGGGTTTTATTGAAAAAAAGAGGTAGTTAGTTTATAAAATCATTTTTGACGTACTTTTTCTATTTGTCATTTTCTCTTCAGCCAATCATTCCCTCTTTTCTCTCAATTTCCAAAATTGTTTTCATAATTTTTCTCTTTTGATTCACAACTCTTTTCCAATGATTTCTTAAAGCTTCTTGAGTTGAAAACTTGCCAATTGGAAGAAAAGCAAGGATTGGAGGTAATTTCATGCTACTCCGCTAATCATGGTTATTTAATGAAATTCCAAAGTATTTGACTCTTGATTTGTGTTTTAATTGATATTTTTAATGTTGATTTTGTAAAAATGCCTAAATCTTGCTAAAAGATGAGATTAAATGTGATTTTCGTTCGGGCACATTTTTGGTTGATTTGAGAATGATTTTAACATTGATTCGGATGCTAAATAATGTTAATAATGAGCTTTGATCATAATAATCCCGAAATCATTGAGATCTCTAATTGTCTAGGTTGTTAGTTTTGGATTTTTGGCTTCGAAATGTGAAATATGAGTTGCTAGAGGTATAAGGATGATATTAGAGTGTTTTTGGATGTTGATTTATGGTTAAAATGTGATGTAAGTGTTTGTTGATGGCTGGGTTGAGTTTAGTGATCAATCGAAGGTGATTTCGGTTGTTTCATATGGGTATTTTGGTACCTTTCGGTAGAGCCGCGAGCTGGTAGTTTTAATGCATTGAGATGCATTAATCCTCTGTTCTTGTGTGGTATAAATAGGGGTGGATTCTTTGGAAGCTTTTGGCGAAGTTCTGGGGACTTCGGACGCTTGATTTTTACGTCGGCATTTGAGGTTTCACGTGTCGGTGAGTGGAAATGGGATTTCCAGCTTTGAAATATCTTAAAATTGGCTTTGGGAACTTAGTGTAAGCTTTAAATGCTTTACTATGTTCGAAAGTAAGTAAAGTGATTTTCTCCCTCATACTATGCTATTATAAGCTTTTGGATGCACTTGTTTTTAAATGTGGTTACCTACTGTTTTAAAGCTTGATTTTAGCATATAATTTGTTGTTTATGATGCCATATTATTGAAGGATGCACTAGGTAAGTGATCCTTGTGAGTATGTGTTTATACTTGTTTTATGAAGCATGGTTTAATACTTCGAATATGGCTTATTGTGAATGCTTTGAAAACCAGTGAGGTTTATGCTAAATGATAATTATATTGGCAAGTGATGTTGTAAAAAGTGGTTTATAAATGAAATCGGATATAGTTAGCTGGCTATAGGATTGAGTGCACTATAAACAAGTCGCCTTGGATGTTGAGGGGTTGTGATTGTACCCGCAAACTCCATCGAAGTACCCTGACGATTGAGGAAATTGAGTTGTGTGTTGCCTCTCGTTAGTGGGGTTATACATCTACCGATGAGTGGTGTTGAGGGGTTGTAAGGTACCGAATACTCCACCATGGGTGTCACAACGGTGGAGGGTAGCGCCCGTGTGTGAACCTTGAGATGCCGGTGAAAATGTATGAAGTGTTGGGACAACATTTGGGAATCCGTGTATCTGATGCTTTTTGAGAAATGAGAATGATATTGATCACTTTTGAGCCAATATAATTGATTAATTGCTATGGAAATGTTTATGGATGCATAACATCGAAAATGCATGTTTTACATTTAAGCTTTGCATATTGGTAGATATGCATGGAAAGCTTGCGTTATGTGTTAGCAAATGGATTTTGGCATTTAAGTATTTGATACTTGTTTCATGGTGTATAACATGTTGATTTTAATGATGAAGTGCATGGTTTTCAAAGAGGGCGTGATGGTGTCCAAAAGTGTGAAAATTGTTTTAAACATTGATGGTGTTTTTTTGTTTTTGATCATTCCTCACTAAGCTTGTATGCTTATGCTCTCTTTTGCTCATCACTGCAGATAACTAAGTGTTTGGAGGCTACAACTCGCAAGGGAATCCCAAGAGACTTCATTGAAAGTATGTTTCGGTTATGGACTATAATAATAAAGGCAATGGGGGCGTCCAATGTTTTGGAGTTGGTTATTTTGGTATTTTTTGTTTTGGTATAAGTTTGGTATGCCTATATTGGTTTGTATATGGCCTTTAACTCTTGGATTGTTTGGATTTATGGTTTTGATGTTCCAAGTAAATCAAAACTAGGAAGCATGCCTATAGGTTTTTCATATGTTGCTAAGCTTGGTGATAAATGCTATGGTTGGTGCCTAGGATGTGTATTGAAGTACCTTTGCTGGTCCATGATTTTATCTTGTTTTTGTTTGATGAATCGAATCATGTTTGAATGCTCAAATATGTTGCAGTGAGTATTTTTCTAGTATTTATTTCGAAACACTTGTTGTCGATTCGATACCGTATGCATATTTGGCCTAAGTGGTTCAAAACGAATAAGGGTCGTTTCGAGACCCCAAGA
Source organism: Hibiscus tridactylites (assembly GCA_958450335.1). Classification (NCBI taxonomy): domain Eukaryota; kingdom Viridiplantae; phylum Streptophyta; class Magnoliopsida; order Malvales; family Malvaceae; genus Hibiscus; species Hibiscus tridactylites. The sequence continues at coordinate 49,316,273 of OY288266.1, forward strand.
CTATTTTTAGCCCTGTATCGAAACACGAGGTTGTTTCGATACGCCTATATATTATCCTGAGGCAGGGGAATCGTCCCAAGTATGCTTGGTCTCGAAACGGTTGAGACTTGTTTTGGTACGTTTTGCTACTATGATTTGTGGTTTCGAATTAGGCTTGGTCTGTTTCGAAACGGGGGTCGTTATGTTAGTTTTTGAAATATACTGATGTTCTGATTCTTTACGTTTTGATCCCTGAATGTTGTGGATGTAATTAAATGAGTTTGAATGATTATTTTGAGCTGAGATTTGACTAAGATGCAAGAAATGGGACTAATTAAAGGACGGTAACAAAAAATTGGCTTAAGTCTTTGTGAATCGGAAAAATTACAAAATGGTACCTAAAAGTCGTAATTGGATGAAATTGATGTATGTTTGAGTTGCGAATGGTCCGCTGCAATGTTAAACACATAGGAACCTAATTTGCATCTAGTTAAGATAAAAAGAAAAAAATAGGGTTGTTTATTTAGGTAAACCTTCCCGATTTACTTCAATATTCCTCGTGTGACTCGTTCAGTTCGGTCTACCAGCTTGGCCGAGTCGAGGGGATTACAAACCTAAACCAATTTGACATGTTTCAAACATGCATACATCATTCATAAACATTAATCCTCAAACATTTGCAGCATATTTAGCATCAAGGCATGGCTAATTGCATCAATGGAAAACTAAAGGCATGCAACCTATCAAATAAGCCACTCAAGAATCAAAACTCAAACCAATACTCCAAACACAAAATAGATGCCTTTTACAATTATAAAAGCATAAAGAAATCATGCTCAAAGGGTGTTCATACACATCACCCAAACAAGCCATGAAATACCCCATTGCCCTTATTACTCTAGTCCATAACCGAAACATACTTAGTTATCTGCAGTGATGGACAAAAGAGAGCGTAAGCATACAATCTTAGTGAGGAGTGCTTAAAACCCAAACACACCATCAATGCTTAAAACCATTTTACACTTTTGAAAACAATCATGCTTTCTTGAAATCCATGCACTTCATTAACAAAAATCAACATGTTATACCACATGCATCAAGTATCAAATACTTCAACAACAAAATACATTTGCTAAAACGTAACTTAAGCCTTTCCATGCATAGCTACCAATATGAAAAGCTTAAGAGTAAAACGTGCATTTTCATGTTATGCATCCATAAACATTTCATAGCAATTAATCAATTATATTGGTTCACATGTGATCAACAATATCCTCATTTCTCAAAACGTATCGGATACATGGATTCCCAAGTGTTGTCCCAACACTTCATACATTCTCACCGACATCTCAAGGTTCACACACGGGAGCTACCCTCCACCGTTGTGACACCCATGGTGGAGTATTCGGTACCTTACAACCCATCAACACCACTCATCGGTAGATGTATAACCCCACTAACGAGAGGCGGGACACAACTCAATTTCCTCAATCGTTAGGGTACTTGGATGGAGTTTTCGGTACATTCACAACCCATCAACATCCAAGGCGACGTGTTTAGAGTGCACTCAATCCTATAGTCGGCTAGCTATATCTGATTTCATTTGTTAACCGCTTTACACAACATCACTTGTCAATATAATTCTCATTTAGCATAAACCTCGATGTTTTCAAAGCATTCAAAATAAGCCATATTTCCAAGCACCAAACCAGGTTTCATAAAACATGTATAAACACATACTTACAAGGATCACTTACCTAGTGCATCCCTTAGCAATATGGCATCATAAATAGCAAATCACTTACTCAAAATCATGCTTTAAAACGATAGGTAAACACATATAAAATCAAGTGCATCCACAAGCTTATAATAGCACAATCCGAGGGAGAAAATCACTTTACTTACTTTCGAACATAGTAAAGCGTTACAAGCTTAGACTTAGTTCTCAAAAACCACTTTTAAGATGTTTCAAAGATGGAAATCCCATTTCACTCACCGACTCGCGAAACCTCAATCGTCGACGCAAAAATCAAGCATTCGAAGTCCCCGGAACTTCACCAAATGCTTCAAAAGAATCCTCCCTTGTTTATACCACATAAGAACAGAGGATTAATGCATCTCAATACATTAAAACCACCAGAAAACACAAAAAACCTGCAGCTTTGGCTAAAGGAACCAAAATACCCATCTGAAACAACTGAAATCACATTCGATTGATCACTAAACTCAACCCCTCCATCAACAAACACTTCCATCACATTTTAACCATAAACCAACATCCAAAAAATCCCAATAATACCTCCAGCAACTCAGATTCAACATTTCCAAGCCAAAAACCCATAACTAACAACCTAAACAATTAGAGATCTCAATAGTTTTGGGATTATTATGATCAAAACTCATTACCAAATCAACATTAAAACTTCAATTAAAAACACAAATCAAGAGTCAAATACTTTGGAATATCATTAAAGAACCTTGATTAGAGGAGTAGCACAAAATTACCTCCAATCCTTGATTTTCTTCCAATTGGCAAGTTTTCAACAAATGAAGCTTTAAGGAATCTTGTAAAACTTTGAGAAGAATTTTGGAAAAGAGTTGTAAATCAAAAGAGCTAAAGAATGAGAAATTGAAAGAAAAGAGGGAATGATTGATTGAAGAGAAAATGAGAAATGGAAAAGTTACGTCAAAAATGGCTTAACAAAATAACTACCTCTTTTTTTAAATAAAACTCTCTCTTGAACCTTAATGCCAAAAAGCTCCCTAATGATTCTATGAATTTTACTCTCCTTTGAAAATTACACTTTTCCACAGTTTTGAATCATTACATTTCGGTCACTGCCCAAAATGTACACGTCCCAAAATCCATTTTGTAAAATTGATTTTACCAAGCCCATATATATGATTTTAGATAATTTTAGAAATTTTTACCTTATCCCGAACCACAATTTTCCTGAACCATTTCTAAAGTCTCGTATCTCCAATTCTAGGTTCGAATAACCTAAATTGATGCCTAAAACATCTAGGCCCAAAACCGAGGTGTTACATGCATCAACACACAACCTAGACCAACATAAGAGCATCAATGTAAACCAAAAACTCCTTACATGATTTTGGTTGAATCGAGATAGGAGCTTGCATCAAAGCTTCCTTCAACCTCTCGAAAGTTTGTTGTCTAACATCTTTCCACTCAAAACGAACATTCTTTTGTAACAATTTAGTCAACGGAGCAGCAATCTTAGAGAAACCCTCAACAAACCTTCGATAAAATCCAGCCAAACCATGGAAACTACGCACTTCCGTCACTAATTTAGGCGGTTTCCAATTCATCACCGCCTCAATCTTGTGTGGGTCAACTCGGATACCCTCGACCGATACTACATGTCCACGGAATACAACTTCCATGAGCCAAAACATGTGTAACCCCCTTAACCCGGCCTAGACGGTTGACCCGAATTAAGAAGGTCACACGGGGAAAACCAAAGTCAACCCGAAAGTCAACCTTGATTAACGACCCTTTTTTTCTTTTTACTCTTGTCTAGATGCACATTAGTCCTAATTGTGATCACACAAACATCATACTCAAAGATCGCAAACATCAGAGATCAAACAGGGACCCAATTGAACAAATTACAACTTTAGGGACCAAATTGTAATTTCTGTTAATTTAAAGGACTTAACCCAAATTAAAGTTACCATCTTGAAATTAATCAGGTTTCATGCTTCTCTGTGAAATTTCAGCTCAAAAGGACTTTCCAAGCTCACACAATTGAACGTACAAGTTTCAGGACCAAAACGTAAACAATTCAAAACATATAACTGCCAATGTCAGCCCCTAACGGTCGGACGTTCTGAAACCGATCGACCCTGTTCCGAAACACGGGCCGTTCCGAAACCGATCGACCCCGTTCCGAAACACGGCCTTGGCAGAGACCAAACCGTTTCGAAACGGTGCACACCGTTTCGGACGCCTGGGTTCGTGTAAGGCACCCGTTCCGAAACGGTGCATACTGTTCCGAAACGCCTGCACAGATTGCAGCAAACAAGCATACCAAAACATGCAATTGATCATTCAAACATGTACCAAATGTCACCAAACTTTACCAGCATGCAATTAAACATATTTAAGACTTATAGGAACCATCACAACATCAATCTAACATCACATGCAAAAAGCCCCAATTTTATAGGCATGCTTCCTACACAAGCTAGCTATAAAAACTCCAAACTTGCAAAACAAGCATATAAGGTTCCAATTCAAAAACCAGCAATCTCAACAACATTCAACATACTTAGGGAGTCTCAAATACCTCCCAAAACACACACATTGGTCCCCCATTGCCAAATCACACAAAAGCTAAATGTTTAACAAAACCTTCCATACTTTGAGCTTCACTTGAACTTGATTGCTTGCCCTTTCTTGCTGCCCCTCTAGGTACTCTAATGCTCTGCATTATTGAATTAAGAAAACGTAGAGAGCGTAAGCAAAAGCTTAGTGAGGCATGCTCATTAAAAACAATTCAATAATGCAATTAAAACCATTTATAAACATGCTTGAAATCAATCTTTACACATGCTCAAAAGCATACTTAAAAC